>CM066995.1:93465176-96463568 GCA_033977485.1 Hydrangea macrophylla
CGCCTAATCATTTATGTTCGTATATGTATAGAGATATGTATTCTAGGACCTTTAATGCTTCAAGTTCAAGTAGATCATTGTTTTTTTTTTTTTTTTTTAAACCCATTTTCCTTCTATGCAGACTGAGCTTTACACTGAGGACTGGATTGGTTTGAAAACATTGGATGAGGCTGGCAGGGTCAAGTTCATCAGTGTGGCAGGAAATCATCTTGGAATCTCCAGGAGTGATATGAAGAAGTATGTTGTTCCTTACTTGGAAGACAAAGCATCAACCCAAGACAGCATAAAGAGTTATACTGACACAGGAGTTGGCGAAGTTTATCCTCAAAGTTTACAAGGCCGCCATCCGGATGAAGAAGCATCAAGTGGATCAGCTTCCTATTGGTGGCCGCCAGCAATTAAGAGCTTCTTTGCAGAAATACTTGGTTTAGAGTAAGAGTCGTCAAAGCATATATTTTGATATTCAGCTTTGATGTACATTAATTTGGAATGCAATCACATAATCAATGTTTAGTAAGATTCAGTTATTATCCTGATAATTATTACGAACAATATATTTAAGGAATAAACTTATTTCCACGATGTATTATAATAATACGGTTACCTTATAAAGTAGAAACCTATTTGAAAATACTGCCTATGATATGATTTAATGTTACAACAGATTCTTTAATGCCACTTGAAATTCTGATGCCTATGTTGAACTACATTGTCTTTTTTTTTCGGAAAAATACTTATCCATTGTCAATAAGCCGCATATACAATGTTTTCGATCAGTCAATTGAATTCCGTAATTGAAACCTAGATATGTACCCATATATTCGGTACGCAGGAAGGTGATGGGAATATCCCCTCTTTTTTTGGTCTAACAATCTACAAATTCACTTTGCACGTACTTTTGTTGGCCAACTTGCTTCAACCGCAACAAACTGACGGAATTCCCACAAATTGCAGGGAAAGAACATCTATCTCACTGTCTGAACCAAACTTTAAGAACCCAAAAAAACAAAAGAGGGGTGGGGGTGACACTGCTATTAGAGAGAATTGTGAGTTTTATATACATACGGAGAAAAGAGAGGAAGAGAACTCATCAAACATCTTACATACAAATTCAGACAAGTTTCTCAGTAGACAGAAACATCTACACTCAGACCCCCCATTTGAGCAGCCCTAATCGGCTTCTCAGCTTGAAATCCTCTGGAGGTTATGGCAGCGGAACCACAGGCAAGTGAGCCTCCCCAAAGCTGCCTGACCAGCAACTCGGACCCTATAGACCAAACTCAGGTCCGCCCATATGTCACTTCTTGCAGCAACTGATTGATTGCGTGGATCGTATCCATCGAGATCTGCTTCTGTTACCACAACTACTGAGCCATCATCAATAGCAAATAGGTTCCACGCAGCTAATATCTTTGGAGTTTTCAACATTAGACCGGTCATGTGGCTCAAGCCACACGTCTTCATCTGGCTCAAGTTACCCATCTTCTTCACCTTCAGATAGTAGTAATCCTGAACAGCCTGCGTCGATAACCAGCAGGGTAAACCGGAGGAGTAACAAAAATTGACATCTTAAAAGTTCAAGTAACAAAAAATCCACTAAAATAACATATGCCCTCAACAACGGAGAATGCACTTGACAGAATTTTAACCTTCCAACCCACTCTATTGACGTTAGGACCATTACCCTGCGGTACCTACGAGGGCAAGAGGAATATTCAGGTACGTTGAGGGTTCCATGTGACCTGCAGTCAATGAGAATGGGACTTGTGTGATGGGGCCCACCTACATGCAAGTGGGGTTCCCACTTTTTGTGGGTCTCGAGTTATGTGTCCCACCTACAAGACTCCCTCTCACTGGCTCTAGGGTACCATGTGGGAAAGAAACGCTGTACCCTCTACATAACTATAAATTTTCTCCAAGGGGTGGATCGGCGTTGAAGGATAAATCAGAATGCAATGATCCAATTTTAATTGTTACAAAATGAACGTGGATTACGATGGTACTGATGATAGCAGCAGGATTTCTACCCATTTATACATTTGATACTGCAGAACTAAGCCTCTAAAAAAACAAAGACAGCAAAAACCTTGGCAGTTTAAACTGTCCACGTACCTGCCACTGGGAAGAGGCCAAGAGCACCCTAGGCCGTATTGACTTCACATAACTGTATGCGGCATCTGGCATCATCTGCTTGTATTGCACCTGAATTTCACATATAGCTAAGACATAGCACAAGATTCAAGTTTGTATTTAGTTTAAGCCTCTCCAGAGACAGACACTTACCAGATAACATACAACAATGGTTGTGCTGCGTCCTCGGCCAGCCTTACAGTGGACATAGGTAGACCGTCCACTTAATGCATTTTCTTCAAATGGATACATAAAGAAAGATTAGTTAGTAGTTAAAATTCATAGGCAACAATGTCTTTTGTGTGTGTGTGTGTGGGTGGGTGGGTTGGGGGGGGGGGGGGGGGGGGGGGGGGGGGGGGGGGAGAACAAAATTTAATAGGAGCGTTGCCACCAAAAAAGCCTCAGCTTGGTGTCGGGGTGTGATGGGCTTAGGGAAGACCAAGACAAACAGAGAGTAGAAAGAAACACCATGGATAAAGGAGATTAACATGAAGAGGAAGAAATTAAAAAGGAAACAGAAAGAAAACGAATATCATATAGTATAGAAAAAGCAAAAAATGCTCAATTCCAAAGAGTATATATACATTTTCCTTGCAAAACAGGCAGTTCTCAAGACTAAACAACAATTTAATGCACAGAAACGAACATGTATATTACAAGAAAATCAAGCATGGGTGTACCAGCATCTTCATATGGAATGTTCTTGATAATGCATATAAGGATTTGACTCCACAGATTTGTCAATGTAAACGAGCATTAATAAGATGATTTTGTGTCATCAAAATTGAAAATCATCCCTCGTAAAAATTATTTATTTACTATAACTATATAAAAAGAAAAGGTTGCAAGTACTGTAGATTACTGTTCATAAAGCAATGAATTTACCGCTTTGTCCATATCAAATTTTACCTCGAGTATTTATTGTGGTATTTTCTGTGTTTGTTGTTGGCTTTTTGGGTATTTGAGCTTTCATTTGTTTCCCTGTCTATCTTCTTCCACGTAGCCTTCGGTTTTGCTCACCAACAGTTCTCTCTGTTAAGCCTGGTGTCTTTCTTCTCCACTACCACTTGGCCCCTCCATTTTGCAACCCCTTTCTCCTCTCTCTCTCCCTCTCACAGTAACTCTCTCTCTGTCGCGGCCATGTCGCCTTGACGATTCTCTCCTTATTACATGTAGCTTTGTTTTTGTAGTGGAGTAATCAACAAATTAATCTAATATTTACTAAAAGAAATACTTCAAAAAACTTCATATTATTGGAATCACTTCTCTTATTTGCAAACGATGTTTACAAAAATGTCATTACTTTTTTGGTTGTTCATCATTAAGATGATCACATATGGGAAACCATTGGAATCAAGACCCAAGTGTATTAATAATCCAAAAGAGACGCAAGTGTATTAACAATTAGGATCAGTGCCTTGAAACTGACAGTGCACCACTGTATATACTAACCACCTCATTTACTCAGGAATTGGGTAATTGGCAGAAGATTTTCCCTTCTTAGAAGATCACTCATATTTTAAAGAACAACTAAAGTCATCTCCAGCTAGCAAGCTAAATGAATCAGAATTGGTTGCCAATGGAAAATAAAGCACATACCTTCAGGAAACTTCAAAAGCTAGTTTAACATAACAGATAATTTGAAACTATTGCCAATTTGAAAAGAATATATACCATGAATGAACTCTACAGCTTGGTTTATATCACTCAGAGATGGCGCGAAAAGGTAATCTCTAGTAGGGAGCACCAAATGATCAATACCATAAGCCTGCCAAAAATCAGTAGAAACCATGAACCAAATATAGAACTATGCTTTGCTGTAAAGTGGTTAAAGAGTGAAAAAAAAGTTGCTGAAACAAAATGCAGATAAAATTTGATATATCTCATCATTCGGCTTTCAGATTTAAGACATCCATGTTAGTATAATATATTTTCCATTCCAAGAGTAAGATACACCTAAAATGTACATCCACACCATTAATTCCAACTTGGTCCAAGAAGACTAACCCCACATATAATTTGAGATGGAGTGGAATGGGAACCGTGCAGATAGCTAACTAAACGTCTACAAGTAGTTAAAATGAAAGCTTATTGATCATGAATTGTATAGCTGGCTAACATGTTTAGTAAAACTTGGCAACAAAAAGAAGAAACAACGCAAGTTACCCTATATCCATATATGAAAATACTGGTAAAATATAAGATGGCATATCAAAGAAATTACAACTTTATCTGCATTACTCGCTCCGTCCCATTTTATGTCTTCTTTCCTTTCTTTGGATGTCCCCAAATGGGCCAAACTATTGTCCATTAAGAACATTTGATAATTTTTAAACTACTTTCCAAAATTAACCTTGTTAATTGAGAACACCCAAGGGGAAGAACAAGAAAGGGTACTTTGGAGACAACGCCATTACTTTCATGCATGTGAATGCAATCATTGATGTACCCTTAAAAAATTGGATTCTCAAAAACTTACAGATATAATGGGACGGAGGGAATATTTTCTAGGGGCCATTGTAAGGCAAAATGGTAAAAGATCTCATTGACAAATGAGAAACAAATTTGTGGGGAAAAAAAAGAAGAAGAAGAAGTGAGACATAGCACTACAGATTTACAAACATTTTTAGCACTCCTCTGGTGGATCCAAGACAACAATACCTCAATCTATTGCCGATTTTAAGTCTCATGTTTGGAATAAAAACTTTCGTGTGCTATAAAACAACACCACACAACTTACAGCAATCTTTAAGCTCGCAAACGCTCATGTTTGGAATAAAAACTATCGTGTGCTATAAAGCAACACCACACAACTTACAGCAATCTTTAAGCTCGCAAACGAGCATTCTTGAAAAAATCAAAAGCATTGGAAAGGATAGATCAAGCCATGCTTTAAACACAATTGAAACAAGGACATAAGATAAAAGAACTAACTAGATAAAGAGATGTCGGAACCAAAGTCTCGTAAGGCTCATTCAGTGTGATCACTCCACAAACACCAAGCTCGCTCAGCCTTTTAACATCAGATGGGAATGGAATGGCACCTAACAGAACAAACTGATATTGGACATGTTAGAACCAGATAGAAGTAGTTCACAATTAGTAGAGTATGTCCGAACAACCAGAACAATGTTTGGAACCCTGTATAACCATGTTTAAAAGGGAATAAAAGAGGAAGCTCAAAAACTGGATTTTTAAGCAGTAAATTGTAACAATTCTCGTTACTTGCATATGTTACATAATATTGCAACTTAGCAACGATTAATTTTGCAAATAAAAAAACAATCTTGCAAGCAGAGGTTATATGGATAACAAAAATGTGTGTGGGTGGGTGGAGGGTGGATTCAAGGAAAAGCCTCTCCATTCACCCATTCTGAAACTTTAAAACCACGATAAAACTGCATTATGCATTTTAACTTCTGGACAATTTTATAGGTACAAATAAATGAGGATTCAAGTGTAAGACAGATGCATCTGAAATGTCTCCAAATGGTGCCGAGCATTGAGATGGTTTTGTATCCACACAAAACCATGATTTTCCCAGTAAACAAAATTGGAAATTCAGATCAATAGAGCGTTTACAACATTGAAGCAAAGCAAATTGAAGCTACTACATCCACACAAAAAAAAAATAGTGCAAAGGACCTAAAATATATGTTTATACCTCATCCACCCAATCCCACCACCGAAACTCTGCCTGAACCTTATTCCTCACAACATTATACAGCAGCGTCGGGTAAAAAAGCACGCGAGCCCCTGCACCAATCAGAAATCTCTTTGTATCCAATCCAACAATGCCACCACCCTCAACCTCACCTGCAGACAATTTCTCCTCCTCCACATATCCCAAATCCTCTCCTCCCTTCAGTTCTTCAATATACATAATTGCCTCAAATTCAACCCAAACACAAAAAAATTCAGAAACACAAAGAAACCCTAATCAACAGAAAATCCCAAATTCACCTCCTTCAATAATGAAACCTATATATACATCTACAATATTTCAAGACATAAGGCAGAGTTTATATACCCTTTCAATTCACATAATTTCGTAGGAAAAGCACGACCAATTTCACCCAATTTGCCCAATTCTCTTAAATTACAGAACGAAAACAGTAAAATTGCAGTACAGTGGATTAAGAAAAACTAAAATTACTACAAAGTAGAGGACTTCGGAGAAC
Source organism: Hydrangea macrophylla (assembly GCA_033977485.1). NCBI lineage: Eukaryota > Viridiplantae > Streptophyta > Magnoliopsida > Cornales > Hydrangeaceae > Hydrangea > Hydrangea macrophylla. The sequence goes on from CM066995.1 coordinate 93,471,488, forward strand.
CAGAAGAGGATCGAATCGGACTAGGTAGGGATGGTCAATTGCGACCATATCTCGCCGAGAATGGATCGATTGATCGGTGAGAGAGTGGTGCAGACGATGAAGATCGAATCGTAACCAGTCGATGTGGGGGGTAAAGTATTGGAATGGAATCGGAGAAGATTGAAGAAGAACCCTAGGTTCGAATATTGAGACCCTAGATTGCAATCTACTCTCTCTCTCTCTCTCTCTCTCTCTAACAAAGTCGTTTGAGACGTAGACAAGAAAGTTTAGGAAAAGAAGATGTTTTATGATGTGTCTTGAGGTATTGAGGTTCGTCTGTATAGAGACTATAGGGAGTTAAACGGAGGAAAAATTGCCTGAAACGCTAGATTAAATAGAGTTTAATAGGAAAATGTTTCGCACACACTTTTTAACACATTATGCTTTAAACATATGTACATTGTGCTGTTTGAAATTTTTATATTTTTCTATGCACCACTTGCACAGCACAGGGTATATGCATTTAAAACTGGGTTAAAAAGTGTGTCAAAAAGTGAGTATGTGTGTGTAGCACTACTCATGTTAATATGTTATGCTTCCAAATGTGTTTCACTTGACACTTGTGGGAAGGGACTCACTTTATTTTCTTTAGAGTATGTTAAAATATTGGGTAATGCGAAGAACACAAAAAGGTTACAATTCTTTTGTGAGCATCTCTTTGTTTGTGATCATTTTGTATTTCAAACATTGCGTAAAAATATTTTACACTATTGAAAGTGGTTATACTATTAAGGCTTAGTTTGGCCCCCACGTGGTGCTTCTCCTTTTTTAAAGCTTAATTTCATGTTAATTCATGTGGTAACTAGTTTATGAGCTTTACAAAAATTGAACTTAGGGCTTTTTTGGGGGGAGCTTTTAAAAGCTCTAGAATGGAGCTTTTAAAAGCTCAAGGTTGCTTTTTGGTTTCATGATGTCTTTTTGAAGAGTAGTGTGTCACTTGTATAAAATTATCAAACAATTTAGTAATAAATTTCATAAGCTCCTTTTAAAAAGCCACATGGGGCCAAACTAAGCCTAAGTGGGTTGGCAACCACATTTAAAAAGCATTACAATTACTTGAAACAACATAATAATGTTTGGAATGGATAGAAGAAACGAGAAAAAAGGGGAAGTAAACGGAAAATAAAAGAGAGAATATACAATAGATTGAAAGGAAAGTTGAAAATAAAAAGAGAGAAGAAGCGTGGTGTTTCCTCTCTTCACTAGTTTGAAAAGGAGAATAATGTGATTGACATGAGTGAGTAATGCTTCGGGACGGAGACGGAATTTGATCATCTTAGAGAGTTATGATACAATAATGTGGAGGAGGGATTCGAACATGCGCCAAAAGCATGACGAAGAGTTAGTATCGGCCAACTCGAATAGAACCTTAGTCCTAATTTCTAATGAGGTATTGCCGTATTGAGAATAGAGTAATGATATATCCTAAAACAAAAAGAAAGAAAAAAGAACTTATGTGCCAAGTATGGTTATGCTATACTGATCACTGACTCAATATTCTTTAGGAGGAGGAAGTCAGAGAACATACAAATATTGCCAAGGGACTAAGAGGACAAAAAGGAGATGGGAGTTGGAAAACAGTAGTTTCCTTCATCCTTGGGAGTTTAAGATAGTTTGCTACTCTAGAAATTGATAGATGAAAATAGAAGAATGGTCTATTTTATTGTTTAACGAGGGTTGTTCCAAAAGAAATTTAATTGTAAAAAATTACTTTTGATAATAAAAAACTGCTCAAGATAGTTAGCTTTGACCATGGGCAAATTTGTGCCATGGAATCACACATTTATTGTGATTTGAGTTGCTGAATCAAGTTTGTCAAAGAATTTTAATTTTAGATTCTGAATTTTCTTAAGCCTTGTGAATTTCAAAGGCCCCAAACACACTCAAAGGAGACAATGAAGAAGAGGCAATTTCTTCTCACCTCTGGAAAGATAACTGCAACACTTTAGAGGAGACTGATTTCCCTCCCATCTCTCTCTCTCTCTCTCTCTCTCTCTCTCTCTCTCTAAAAAATTTACAAAAAAAAAAAAAAAAATTCCTGAATAGGAAAAATTTCAAGGCAGGACAGACAGTACCGGAAGTTCTTGTTCTCTCTGCAGTCTTTGGTTTCCTTCTATCTTGAGACACCTAAAACATCATCTAAGAGAAGAGAAAGTCTTACCCATTTTATACAAAACTCAAAATGATTTAACAGAACAAGAAGCCTAAATAAGTTGAAGCATGGCATAAGAGTGGAAGAAAGTGAAGGGAAAGGAGGAGGGAAGAGACATCTGTGGGGAAAGGTCACGGGTCTTCCCTCCTTTTATTTGGCTAAATAAGAAGGAAGATATGGAATATCCTGTATTTACCATTGCACCCATCCATACAACCAGATGAATTTCTTTTGAAGGACAAAAGAAAGTAAACAGAAGAGGAAAGCTTATTCTCTTCTCCAATTAGTACACTCTTGGAGGAATGAATAGAGATGCCTCTTCCCTACTTTCACTTCACTCCCCTCTTTCACTCCACCAAAGAACGGATTTTCTCCTCTTCTCTCCCATTTTCCCTTCCTTTCCCTCCTTCCTTGATACCAAACAGGGGGAAATATTGAAAAGCAACAAGTCAGCAACGGAAAATAATTGAGAAGACATAAACCATATACCGTTGACAGTAGACATGGATGCCCAGTTAATCTTCAACACCCAACACATCTTCTTTAGACACTAAATAGCATAATAATAGAGCAGAGAAAATGACTAATTAAGTTCAGAAAACAAAAAATCCAAAACAGTAAAAAACAAAAACAAAAATTAAAATTAAAACAAGAAAGAACCAAGAGATCCAGAATCAACTTCCTTTCACTGTCAAATTAACTCTCTCACAAAACACCACCCTTATACCATTTCTCTAGTCCCATAACGTGTGCAGATACACATGTTGGACATCATTTATGATTCAAAATTAACTCTAACTCAGTAACCTTAAACACGCACAAGCACCATGAGAGAGAGAGAGAGAGAGAGAGAGAGAGAGAGAGAGAGAGAGAGAGAGAGAGAGAATTACCATCAGTATCAAAACACACAGAACACGCTACCGTTCGTATAATCCAAAACCATGCTGCAAAATTCATATCCTCACTTTGTATAACACCATATTATTAAGGGCATATAAATTCTGAAGTACTAAGTTGCATTTATTCTAAGTTTGCAAGCAATTAAGCAATTTAAAAAATCTAATACAACAAACTGAAACTAGTCAGTTGATGTACATGTGATGATACAAATACTTGCTGCAATGCTCACAGTTTTGAGCTTCAATAAGCAAAGAAAATAAAGACAGAAAGAAAAAAAGAAAAGAAAAGAGAAAACAAGAAGTCATCCTCATTTTGTTCCTCTATAGAGCTAAAAGAGCAACGGCATCATTACTCAATAAATAAAACAAATCGTTAAGATGGCAGGATCTGATCTGATCTGACACTATAACATATGAATACCCATCAAAAAATATAAACTATGAAAAGGGAGACTGAAGTAGTCTTTCCAGTACGACTCACATATTGAAAGAGAGAAGAAGTAGAAATTTTGCTTGAATAGCATCAAAGAGGCTAAAGACGCTGAAGGGATGAAAACCAACCGTCGTCGTCATCTAACAATGCCACAGAGAATAGTACTTGGTGTTTACTTTGCATCAACGTAGACATCGAGCTTATGATAGTCTTCAGAGAAGGTATATTCAGTTGAAGCAATACAATTTCATTCATTTTGAAGTTGTGAAAATTTCCCAATTGGATAATCCTCTTTGTTTCTAATCCTTCTCAACCGAATAATCCTCTTTTGTTTCTAATCCTTCTCAACTTCAGTGCTAAAGTGCCGCAAAAGGAGTTCCTTTTGTGCCTTTAAGTTTTAACCACCAAGTCAACATAACATTGGTTGGATGAATTTTCCTTTCTAGTAATCAATGCAATTCATACTTGAAATACTGATAAAGCATTACCCAAATTAATTCCAGCGAAGCCCTCAGCCAAGAGCGTGTATATTTGTTGAGCTCGCCCATGGGGTGCAATATCTCTGAGAAAAGTGAAAGAACAATAGCCTGGCACTCTATTTCTAAACTGGGCCATAACATATGTTAAGGTGTAAGCAGAAAATTTTCTGTAAAAAACCCCTCAACCAGATAAGGGGTTGTTTTGGAAGTCAATGAACCGGTGTGTGTTTCATAAGTATATCGGTACCATAAATATAAATTCAAGTGCTTAATGAATGTCCATATCTTGCACCAAGTTTGTGCCCAGCCTAATGATTCTCTTAAAACTGTTTCTTTGTCACACCAGATAAGAAGTGAGACTGGGACTGAAGTAGATCATACTTTTAAGCATTGCCAGATAGGCCCTTGGCTCTGTTCAAATTACTTAACCAGGATCTTCGGAATAAAACTGAACGAAGTCTTGCGTTAATCATATAATCCCCATCCTACTAATGAGAGTAACTAGCTCCTTCTCCCCACATTTTTTCAGCTGTTCAACGACACTGTCCACATAGGGAGCTTTGAGTTGGATTCCCCTCTCAACCATCCTCCTCGTGATTTTTTCAGCTTCTAACAAATGACTCTCTTGACAAAGTCCAGCTAAAAGAATGGAATAAATATCAGAATCAATAGAAGTTATGCATCGCAAGTCCTCAACTTCATAATATAAGTGAAAGCCTTCAACGACCCGGCCCTCCAAACAAAGCCTCCTTATCAAAGTGCTAGAAGCCAGACCATCCGGCTTCAATGCACTAGATAACATCCTCCTAAAAAGCTGCTCTGCCTCCTCAAACCTTTTAACCTTTAACAAAGACAAAACAAGAGAGCTATAGCACTCGGACTTTGAAACACTACCTCCTGCAACAACTTTATCAATAAACTTATAACACTCGTCTACACAACCTTCTGTGCAAAGTCCTTTATTCAGAGCACTAATCGTGACACGATTTGGAGGACACCCAAAAGCCTCCATTCTGTCCAAAATGCTCAAAGCTTCCATTGAACGACCATTTTCACAAAGACTTTGAATCAAAGACGTATAAGTAACAACATTTGGATGACAATCTCCACCCTCTTTCTCCATCTCACCCAACAATTCCAACGCCCTTTCCACACTTCCGGTCTTACACAACCCATCAAGAAGAGTCGAGTACGTAATTGCACTTGGCGAACACCCGTGCCCTCTCATAACCTTAAACAAACCACAAGCATCTTCCACCCGACCAGTATCACAAAACCCCTTGATCAGTGCAACATAGGTAGTCATATCAGGATAAAGATCGATCAAACCCATCTCTCTCATCAACCCAATTGCCACATCCATGTCTCCTTTCTCACAAAACAATCTTATAACAACATTGTACGCCGTCGTATCGGGTCGACAATTAAATTCCTTCATTTTCTTCAATACCCACAAACTTTCAACAGCTAGCTTAGCTTCTCTACATAAGTTCAAAACAACCTTAAACGTCTTAACACTCACCAAGCAGCCCTCCATTCTATAAGCTTCAATAACACCCGTAATGACTCGAGGGTTTCGATTAATTGCGAATAATTTACAAGTTTTGCCATACATATATGAGCTGTGTCTATAGCTGGGTTGAAGGCCAGCCCAAATGAAAAACCTAAGACCCAGTAGAGATTGATTAGGGGCACATCTCTGTAACACCTCATCGACACATGAAGTGTCCAATTTAGCTCCTACGGAGTTTAGGGTTTTTTCTGGGTTTAAGCCATTTTTCTGCAAGTGGTTCCAAAACTTATCTGCAGATGAAGCAGTGGAGAATGGTAGTGAAAAATTGGGGCTTTTGAAGCGAATTGAGGTGAAGAAGAGTCGGTAAATGGAGGAAACTGCCATTGATTTGCAGAAAAATTAGGGTTTGAGGGGAAAATGAGAATAGCTAAATCCCTGATCCTAATATGGTGAGGCCAGCAAAAATATTGATGGGAAAAAAAATACCTTTGATCGTGGCCAGATTAGGGTGTGACTCCATTGCCGGCTGGGACAACTCGATACCGAGTTTGTAACTGAAGTACATAAAAAAAAAAGCTGTGTTTTTTGGGTAAATTATGTAAACACCCCTCACCTATGACCCGTTTTCACTAATACCCCTCAACTTATTTTTTGAACAAACTGACCCCTTAAGTATACCCGTTTGACACTAACACCCCCTCCGTTTCTATGGCCGTCAAAAACTTGACGATCTGGCTTCATGTGGCTTATAAAAGAGACCAGTATCTCCCTCTCTAATCTCTATAAATCAGTCTTCTCCCTCTCTACTTTCTCTCTTCAGATTATAGTACTCTCTCTCTCTCTCTCTCTCTCTCTCTCTCTCTCTCTCTCTCAAAGAGAGCATCACAGATTCATAGATCTTTATATCTTCATCTCTCTCCACATAGTTGTTTCACAGGTACACCTACAACAAATGCACAAAATTCATAGATAAGTGGTTGAGTGTTTTTTTTTTTTTTTATTAGCAAAAGGAAATGTATTATTGATAGCCACATGACAATGGCCCCAAAAAAACAACAAAGAAAACCGGATCAGGAACATGCCTATAGCTTACCAAAACAGTCAAAACAAACCACATGAGAACTAGCCACATGACCAAAAACAAAAATCAAAGCCAAAATGAGAAATTATGAAGCCCCAAATTAGCCAAACAATATGAAACAACACAGTAGAGAATAGTAGCAGATTTGAAAAACTCCCAACAAATAGTAGAGAACTGCAGCATTTCACAATTCTTTTATGCATTTGGTTTCTTGAAGAAAAATTGGGAAAAACAAAACACAGCAATTCACAGATTCTTTTCAGTCCACACCAAACGCAATCAAACAGTGAATAACTAGTGTTATTGTACTACCAACAAAGAACTACCAAGTCCATATTATGCAAAAAGAACTAACAGTGGTAATTGTACCTGTTTTGGGGGAATAATTAGTGGAACTTTAGGCACTGCTGGGCCTCTCCCAAATATGACTGTGAGTATGAATTAACCAACTACGTAAACAACCTAGGTGAATAATACATCCCAAAAACCTTTCAGTTTGTTGATTTTGAAATCACAATACGGTTTCAGTTCAAAAATCCTTTCAGTTGTTCACAACCTCAAAGCCCTAAACATTTTCAGAATCATAAGGGAAAAGAGAAATTTATCAGAAGTTCATTGATTTTAAAATCACACACACACAAACAAACAAAAAAAAACACCCCAAGTCATTTCGGAACTCAAAACCCTACACATTTTCGGAATCTAAACGGCAAGGGTAAATTTTCAGAACCTTTATTTTTGAAATCGCAAGAAGCAAAAACTTCGATTTTTTTTTTTTTCTTTTGCAATTTCGAAGCCCTAAAAAGATTTTCAGAATAGAAAAAGAACTTACAGAAAGATTTCGGATCGACTATTTCTTCAATCCTCAAGCTTTGGATCGACTCTATTTCTTCACCTTCAAGCCATCGGATCATCCACAACAACTTCGACCTTCATCTGTTGTCTTCAATCTCTCTAACACTGTATGTTTGGTAGTTTACGAGAGAAAAGAAAAGAAAAGAAGAGAAAGTTATAAGCTGAGGAGAGAAAAAGAAAAGAAAGAAATGATATGGTTTCATTTTATGATGTTTGGGAGTTTAGGAGTAAAGAGAAAGTTGATTTTTTTTCTCTTGTTTAGGAGTTGTAAATAAAAGAAAAGAATAAAAAATTATTATTTTATCCATTAATTGTAACTTTTTGTTTTTATAAAAACAGGATGAGATATACTAATGAAGAAGAGACAGAGAGTACACAAAAGCCCTAGGATGAGATATACCAATGATTAACGTGAGAGTTTTTTTTTTTTTTTTGCAGAAGTTGTGGCTGACGTATATAACAGTGTATTATATTAGCCCTAGGACTTGACTGAAATTTAAATTTGTTAAAAATTAAATAAAAGATGTTATGGGTATTAATAAAATATCATTAATCCTCACTTTATTTTTTCTCTATTTCTTCTCAATTTGGAGAGAAAGAAATAAAAAGAAAGTGGGGTTACTTTTCTCTCCTTTTCTCTCCCTTTCTCTCCTCACTAAAACTCACAAACGAGAGAAAGTGAGAGAAAGTGAGGTACTTTCTCTTCTTTTCTCTTCTTTTCTCTCCATTTTAAAACTCTCAAACATAGTGTAAGTGACAGTGATTAGGGCAAATGGGGACTCTCAAGTAAGGGTATAAACGGCTCTGTTTGGTTTTTGGTAAAAATCGATCGGTTTCGGTTTGATTCAGAGTGTGTAAAATTTCGATTCGGTTTCAATTTTAGAGCAACTCCAATGGGGGATGCATATGGGTATCCAAATTCAAAAGATGTTAAAATGGATCCCTTCATCCCAAAAAATTCACTCCAATGGGGCATCCAAAAGGGGATCCATTATGCAAACTCATGGTTTGAGTCTCCAAACTTATAGCCTTTGGAGAGAGAAAGTGAGGGGATGCATATTTGGTGGGATGATCCTAGCCATTTGTTTGAGAATAAAATAATACTTTTAGGGTATCTATGGTTAAGACACATCAAAATATGTTAAACAATACAATGACTACTAGTTTTGGTTACTATGGTTAGAGTGCATGAGACTTATTTAGTATGTAAAACACTATTCAAGTAACCAAATAGCATTTTGGATACCCAAATTTGATGACTACCCTTGGAGTTGCTCTTACACTCCACAAAATAAATGAAATCCGACCGAATCGATCAGTTCAGTTCGGTGTGTCGGTTTGGTTCGATTTTCTTTCACCCCTACTCTCAAGGCTATAAAGATAAAGCAGGGCAATGATGTAATTTCTCAAGTTCTGTCATGAAGGTTGGTTAGTATAGCCCTTCAAATACATGAGGGGGTCAATTTGTTCAAAAAAAATTAGTTAAGGTGTATTAGTGAAAATCGATCATAGTTAAGGGGGTGTTTACAAAATTGACCCGTTTAGTTTCTATCTAAATTACGCGAGAACCAAAAGGTGAACATGGTTTTTTGGCAAAGTTCACCTTAGCATTTGATACCAAATTTTATTATGTAGATTTACATTTTAGCCCAACCCAATTTAGTGTAATAAATTTAAACTATAGTCAAATTTACCTAATATTTGACATCATATATAATTGCACATGTGATATTCTAGCTTAAAACTATCCTAATATTTGGCACCAAACCTTATTTATCATGTTTATTCTCATTTTACATGGGACATTCTTGCCCCTCATGTTTGTTCTCCAGTCACTTGTTGGGCTTTGTTGTAGGCAATTGGGATTGGGTTGGGTTGGGTGTGTGTGTGTGTATGTGTGTCCAGCCATAATATAGGTAAGTATCAAAAAAAAATTAAGAGCTCGCATGGTAACGTTGTGGTTTTTGGTTTTCAATTTTTATTTTCATTTTTTTATATTGGGAGTTGATAATTGTTAGAATCTTGAGTTGCTAATTATTGAAAATTAGGGGCTGATTTTTTTATTTGATTGTTGAATTGAGCATTGAATTAGGGACTGGTTTTTTTATTAACATGAGGGACTGAACTTTTGATTGTTGCAATAAAGATAGATGAAATTAGGGTCTGATTTTTTGATTTACATGAGGACTAAACTCATGTTTTTGTGCTAATTATAGAAGCCCATCCTCCCTCTATATCATCTACACAAAATATGTAGGAATAGGTCCAAATTTTTTTTTTTGGGGTAGGGTTTGGGGTGTGGTTGTTGGGCTAAGGACTATAATTTTTTTGGGGGGGTCTATTTATACATATTTGTTAAATGAGATAAATATAAAACTATTTGAATCAACAAGGTAACCACAACGTTAACATCATACCTTGTTGATTCAAATAGTTTTATATTTATCTCATTTAACAAATATATATAAATAAACCGCCCAAAAAAAATATAATCCTTAGCCCAACCACCACACCCCAAACCCCATCCCCTCCCCCCCCCCCCCCCCCCCCCCCCCCCCCCCACACACACACACACACCAAAATAATAATAATAATAATTTCTGCCCTGATAGAGGCGGAAGTTTTCGAGGGTTCCCCACCCCCCACCCCCCCAAAAAAAAAAAATTGGACCTATTCCTACATATTTTGTGTAGATGATATAGAGGGAGGAGGGGCTTCTATAATTAGCACATCCTACATATTTTGTGTAGATGATATAGAGGGAGGAGGGGCTTCTATAATTAGCACAAAAACATGAGTTCAGTCCCTCATATAAATCAAAAAATCAGACCCTAATTTCGTCTATCTTAATTGCAACAATCAAAAGTTCAGTCCCTCGTGTTAATAAAAAAATCAGTCCCTAATTCAATGCTCAATTCAACAATCAAATCAAAAAATCAGCCCCTAATTTTCAACAATTAGCAACTCAAGATTCTAACAATTAGCAATTCAAGATTCTAACAATCAGCAACACAACATTCAACAAGTCAATAATTCAACAATAACATCAAGAAAGCCACAACTTGACAAATCAAACTTGAACATCATCATCAAGTCATCAACAATTCAACATTCAACCTCAACAATTCCAAATGAACAACAGAACATTAAAAGGAAATAGTCCAAAAAAAAAAAAAACTACCTCATTTTTCTTGCCCTTAGACACTGCTAGCACCAAGATTATGATGAAATTTTTGTGTGGTTGGTTAACAATCTGAGCTGGTGGAGAACTGGAGATGAGAGAGAAGAGTGGAAATGGAAGATATTACAAAAACAATGTGAGAGAGAGAGAGAGAGAGAGAGAGGAAGCAAAGATGGGAAAACACGTGTAAAAGCAAATAAATCGAACCAAACCTGTGTGTTACTCTCTGGTCGCCGTCGCCATTGGTTATCGAACCAAACCTGGGTGTTACTCTCCGATCGCCGTCGCCATAGGTTGTCCTTGTTGTCGGCTCTCCCAACGGCGCAGTGGTCGTCGTCTACTCTCTGGTCGTCGGTGCCACTTGAGTAAAAGAGGTGAGAGTACAACCACTTGAGAGTCGAAGAGATAGAGAATGAGAAACGTGAAAATAAAAAAATGAAAAAAAAAAAAAACCCCTAGTCATTCCTTTATAGGGAGGGCATTCTTTAGAGTATTTTTATAAATAGGGGGGCTTTTAGAATATTAGAGGGTGGCTTAACTGTAAAAGTTTTTTTTTAAAGGTCAGAATATAATTTTCAGAAAGTTTGGGGGGACTTGAGCCCCCCTTTTACCCTTATTCTGTCCGCCGCTGCACATTCACTAAAAACTTGGATTTGCAAAATCGGTTCACTTATGAATAATAGAATCGATTCTTTGCTTTTTGAAAACGGCTTAGTGTTTCGGGCAGACCATTTTCAAACTCAAATCATAGTTAAATATCATTATTCAAGTTGTCAAGATACCTATTTGGTTTGAAGTGTTCATAACGTAGTGTTTGGTGCTGCTAAGTTCGATGCCAATATAAGAAACATAGTTGTGTGGAGCAGCTGCCTAGCCGAGAATAAATTTCAGTTGTGTCAATTAATAACCTAGGTTCAATTTGATAAAATTAAAGATTACCACTTCTAGTTTGACTCTGTTTGTAAAAGATATAATGGAAATCCAAATCTATGATTTCTTTCGCTAGTTTGAATAACTCTCACATCGCAAGTCTTTGATCTATAGTTGAAGCATTTGAACCCATAAAAAAATGCTATAGACTGCATTCAATGTAAAAAAAAAAAAAAAAAAAATTTGTAGAATTTTTTAACTCAAAATTTTTAGCTGAATTTTTAGCTTCATTTTCACTGAAATGATATATTATTAAATGCACTAAAATAAATAAGTGCTTAAACTTTTTATTTTCAGTACTTAATTAGATTAACACTACACATTTAGTGTCATAACAAAAGATATTTTGTGGAGAATGGGTATAGTTTTAGTTTTTATTCAAGTCAAATGACACCCTTCTCTTTGTTTGCTTTTATTTCAGTGAGATTGTTGTAGCAAACAAGACAATACATGTTGGATTATTTTAATAAAAATAGAATTACTTTTAGCTATTTAAATATATTGTACTAGTTATGTGGCTTTAAAGCATTCTAGCTGTTGCCAAGACCCCTAGTGGTCAAGTGGCATGGCATCACTTCCCCAGAGGGGAGGTGGTGTGTTCGAATCTCTTTAGGGGGAATTCTTTGTTCTTGTCCCCCTGTATGTATTTGAGTCGGAATGAGTGGCTCTTGCTGGACTTTGCTATGAGCCATTAAGGGGCTTGGGGTTGGGTTGGACTGGGGTGTGTGTGCGTGTGGGATGTGTGCGTATCTAGCTTGGATCTAGGTAAGAAAAAAAAAATAGAAATTTAGTAGTAAGTCCCTACCTACTATGGTTGTGCATTAATAGGGATTACCCCATTTCATAATTTAGCAATGTATCCCCACCTCCCCAATGTATGTAGTAATAGGTCCCTATCCCCAAGTAATTACCATTTTTAATGACAATTTTACCCTTAGATATATTCAGATATTATATATATATATATATATACGTCTATATATAATAACATACATTTATGTCTTCTAAATAGTCAAAGTTTGTTATGGAAGGTGAATCAAATCAGCATTTAAACATTTTAAAATCAGATTGTACCAAATCTGCTTGGTATATCCACTATTCAAGGAACATGTTTTGTTTTCCATTGATAGTCAAGATTCTCTCTCTCTCTCTCTCTCTCTCTCTCTCTCTCTCTCTCTCTCATCAGTTTGTGTCATCAAGCTTGTTCACCAGACCACCATTTATCACCATTGATCATTGATTTATTGGGAAAAATCTAATCGCGATCTTCCTGCGGACCGAGTTTTTTTTTTGAGTTTGTTGAAAGGAAGAAGAACGGATCATGCTTGTTCATTCTTTAAGGTAAGTGGGTATCATATTCAACGATTTTTTCACGTTATTTGATTATGTTTTTTTTTTCAAATCTATATGTTTTTGTACGATATATAAATTATTTTTCAGTACAAAAATGATTTTAAGAACTCAATATCATTTTCTAGGATTTTCAATGTTTTTTTTAATGTGAAATTTCTTATCACCGAATTTTGTTTGTTCACACGCTTTATTATAAATTTTTTTTTTACTACAGAGACTGTTTTAAATGGAGGATCATATGATTCTTTCCTGCACATACGCCGACAAGACTGCTGTATTTATGTTACAATGAGATTTAATGAGTTGATTGATTTTGTTTATCGAAGATAGCCCAGCATTGTGCAGGATGATATGTCGCTACTTTACAAGCTTGCTGGATATGAGAAATGTATGTTGGATAGTGAAGACGAATTGAATCTCAAAGTCTGGATGTAAATTTTCACATCCCTTACGCATGAATTTTTCCAACAGCAGTCTGAATGTGAAATTTCACATTAGTAACATGTGAAATTTCATAACTGTAAGGTTTTTTTTTTTTGCGTGTTTTGAAGACTGTGAAATTTCATAACAGTGAGTTTTTTTTTTTTTTTTTTTTTTGTAATTTCATAACAGTAAGTTATTTGTCGAAATTTCCTAACAAAAAGTTTTTTTTGTGAATTTTCAATTGAAATTTCATAACAGTAAGTCTGATTGTGAAATTTCATAACAGTAAGTTATTTGTTGAAATTTCATATATTTTTGGTAAATTTTCAATTGAAATTTCATAACAGTAAATCTGATTGTGAAATTACACGTCACAAACATGTGAAATTTCATAACAAACAGGAAGAAAAAACATATATGGAGATTGTGTTTGTGTCCTTAAAATATGGAGATGTGGCATGATTTTGCTTAAATAGAGTTGAAATTACAGTTGGAAATTATTTGAATTTCAAACATAATTTTTCAATCAATTACAAGTTAAATTGAATACCAAGATTTTAGGAAAACAATTAATAAGCATTAATTTCTATATATGTATCGTGTATATATATATATATATATAAGTCATTTATTTAGGTGCATCTATTATGGAATAAGGGTAAAAGTGTCTAAATAAAATAAGAGGGACATATTACTAAAAAGTTTATTGGACTGGACTAATTACTAAAAAAGCCTAATAATTTGGACTTTATATTAAATGACCCAAAAAAAAAAAGCATTCTAGTCGTTATGGCATACATATGGTCATGGGGGGTTTTGTTTTGACCTTCAATGTGTATCGGAGTTAAAAGAAATAAAGAATCTTTATGGGGGCATGCTTTTATCCAACGGGTAAAATGTTGTTTAGATGATTGTTTGTATATCTAACAGTCACAAGAAGTTATGAGTGTCCTCATGTTAAACTCATTAAAGAAACCATCATCAATAGTTACATATATACACATACATATAGCTGTGAATGATATATTAGAGCTTCACTCTCTTTTTTCCCCCTTATGTATAAAAATATTCTGTTTTGATCAGCCGGCATATAAGTGTGAATATATTATATAATCAAGATAACAACAAAGGGAAAAGAGAAAAGAGAGCTAGAGTTTCTCATAACACAAAAACTGAATGAATGAATACAATACAAAAGAAAAGACAATAATAGTATATCTAGGTATACAGTATTACCCTAATAGAAAGTAAAAGATTAAACTACCCTAAAGCTAATAAAACTAATAATTCTAATAGCTAACTCTAATACCCCCCCTCAAACTCACGATGCTGCAGCTAGAAGCACAGAGAGTTTGCCAACTAAAAAACCAAAATGCTAAATCGGATGTGACTTTGTAAACAAATCAGCAATCTGCGTGAAAGAAGAAACAAAAGGCAAAGTGATAGCTCCATGCTTAAGGTGATGACGAGTAATGTGACAATCAATCTCTATATGCTTGGTCCTCTCATGGAAAACTAAATTGTGAGCAATCTGAATAGCACTTTTATTATCACAATACATAGGTGAAGGGCGAGGAAAGGAGACACCCATATCTGTAAGTAATCGGCGTAACCAAATAACGTCACGTGTAGTTGAAGCATAGCACGATACCCAGCTTCTATGGAAGACACAACAACAACATCTTGCTTCTTTCTCTTCCAAGAAATAAAAGAATCACCCAAAAATATACAATATCCAGTAACAGACTTGCGATCTGTAGGATCACCGGCCCAATCAGCATCAGAGTATGCACGCAGCTCCAAGGAAAAAGATAACGAAAGTAAAAGACTTTGAAACCGAGTGCCTCTCAAGTACCTCAAAATACGATGAACAGCAGCCCAATGAACTATAGTAGGGGAAGTAACAAACTGACTAACAATATGAACAACATGAGCAATATCCGGATGAGTAATAAAAAGATAAACCAAGCTACCAACAATAGTGCGATATAAGGTAGGATCAGGCAAAGGAACACCATCAGAAGGAGAAAGACGAACATTAAGCTCCAAAGGGGTATCAACAATCTTATTATCAGTGAGGCAAGCACGCTCAAGAATGTCACATGTATACTTAGACTGAGAAAGAAGATAACCTTTTGGAAAAAAGGCTACTTCAATCCCCAAAAAATAACGTAGTGGACCTAAGTCCTTCATTTCAAAATAACGAGCTAATTCAGACTTCAACACTACAATCCCATTAACATCATCACCAGTAATAATCATGTCATCAACATACAAAGAAAGCATAATATGACCAGCAGTGGTACACCTGATAAAGAAAGATGAATCATACTCACTTGAAGAAAACCCAAATGTGGTAATCAGAGTGGAAAACTTCTCAAACCAAGCTCAAGGGGCTTGTTTAAGACCATATAAGGCTTTCTTAAGCCTGCAAACTTCACCAGGACCATGAGGAAGACCCGGAGGAGGAACCACATAAATCTCCTCTTGGAGGTCTCCATTCAAGAAATCATTTTTAACATCCATCTGAGTTATATGCCATTGACGAGTAGAAGCAACTGCAATAAGAGCACGAACAGTAGTCGTTTTAGCAACAGGAGCAAAAGTCTCCTCGTAATCCATACCATATTGTTGGGAAAAACCCTTGGCAACCAATCTTACTTGGTATCTCTCAACAGACCCATCTGACTTAGTTTTGATTTTATAAACCCAACGAGAACCAATAGCGCTCTTACCAGAAGGTAAGGGAAACAAACTCCAAGTGTCTGTCTTATACAATGCAGAGAGTTCCTCTGCTATAGCCTGCTGCCAAAGAGGATCAAAAGCTGCCTCTTTATAGGATAGCGGCTCAGAGAGATCATGAACTAAAGCTAAAAAGGAAGCAAAAGAATCCGAATAACAAGAATAAACAAAATCAAGTGATTGAGTGGACTTACGAGTGCGAGCAGGATAGCGAGGAGGTTCCACAGCCTCATCAGGTGCTTGGGTGGCCTCTGGAAGGGAGGTAAATCAGGCGGTAAGGTACCAGTATCAGCAGAAGTAAAACCATGAGGTGAGACAATATCAGTGGTGCATGGGGCTCAAGAGGGCACATTATCAGTATCATCAGAGAATGGGTCTAGATGGATGAGATCGATTTAGTCAACTAATGATGATTATCAGGAATAAAAAAGAAGGGTATGTGGTGAGAGACATATAGTTTCTTAGTAACTGGGTCAAAGCAACGGTATCCCTTTTAACCCTCACCATAACCTAGAAAAACACAAATAGCAGACTTTGGTGACAATTTAGTACGCTCTACATGAGGTCGAAGGACACAACAAGTACAACCAAACACCTTTAAAGAAGAATAATTAGGAGCATGCCCATACAATTTTTCAAAAGGTGACAGACCTGAGCAGTGAGAGGATAGAATTTTATTAATTAGATTGACAGCAGTAAGGACAACCTCTCCCCAAAAATCACTAGGGACATATGCAGATAATAAAAGAGAGCGAGCGATCAATTTCAACAATATGCCTATGTTTTCTTTCAGCAACACCATTTTGCTCAGGAGTGTCTGTACAAGAGGACTGGTGAATAGTTCCATCTAAAGCAAGCAACTCACGAAATTTGTGATAGGTATACTCTCCACCTAAATCACATCTAAAACATTTGATGACAGCAGAATGTTGAGTTTTGACAAAAGCACGAAAGGTATTGTAAATATCAAAGAAGTCTGAACGACGTTTCATAAGATAAACCCAACAGTAACGAGTGCAATCATCAATAATGATACATAATATCAAGACCCCCCTCTTGTAGTAACAGGAGAGGGTCCCCACACATCAGAATGAACTAAATCAAATGGTGCAAGAGAATAAGAAATACTTCTATTAAAAGGTAAAGCTGAATATTTTACCAGTTTACAACCACTACAATCAGAAATATCATGAGTTTGTAAATCTCCTAATTGTCCTGTAGAAGCTAAAAACTTTAAACGAGAGGCTGAAACATGACCAAGGCGAGAATGCCATAAATAAAAACTACACGAAGATGAACTCAAACGAAAGGATGACAAGTCAACACTAGAAGCTGCAACCACTGGTACATTGAGCTTGTCCAAGATGTATAATCTCCCTTGCCTACGGCCTGTCCCAATTAGCGTCTGAGAATGCGGATCCTGCATATGACAAAAAGTAGAAGAAAAAGAGACTAAATAACCTGCATCACAAAGCTGACCAACAGAAACAAGATTCATAGTATGTTTGGGAATGTGGTAAACACTAGAGAGAGATATATGAGGTGTGACAACAGACCCAACACCTGTTAATGGCATGGGAGTACGATCAGCAGTCATAACAAGCAGAGAAGAAGCAGGACATAAGGATGCAAAGACAAGTCAGGTGACATATGATTAGAAGCTCCAGAGTCTAAGACCCAAATACCTGAGGACATACCTGAAGACATACCTAGTGAAGAGGTGGCCATAGCATGTGGATATGTGGCAAGGAACTTCTGAAATTGCTCAGCATGTGAGGTCATGGACAGAGTGGATGGGGAAAGGGAACCGGGTCCAAATGAGTCCGATGGTGGTACAACTGCTGCAGTGTTAGGCTGTGGAGGCCTATACGAACGCTGCTGAGATTGGTTGTCAGATTTCCAAGGAGAAGATTGAGGTTGCTGTTGTTGTGGTGGTCGACCATGTGAGGGTTGATTGCTGCTATTGGGCTGGTGATCGGCGACGAATAGTTGCCATTTATAGTTCTAAAAATACGCTTTGTTAGCACATTTCATGTAGTTATTAGGTGATTTTTAATAAGTATTCTATATTTTGTAGGTTTTGGAGCTTTAATATGAAAATGCACAAAAATCCAATGATTAGTGGCTTTGGAAGTCATTATGGGCTCAAACAATGATTCCGGTGAAAGCTGAATGCAGTAGCAGTCTTGGAAAATTGCATTTTTGACAAATAATACTTTGGATTTGAGAAATTTCTCCAGAGATATAAAATGTAGATCTTCGAGTTACGGACGCGTGGCTTCAAACGGCAAGTCAATCCGAGTTCCGAGCAAAAAGTTATCGCAATTCTACGAAAGTCGCGCAGTGCAGCGAAAAGGACCTCGCGCGAGCGACCTTTGAAAAAACCAAAAATGCGTATTTTATTAAATTAAAGTGCCCAGCGAAGGTGGTTTGTGCATATGACGTCCAGATTACAAAATATAGCAGTTTTAGTGCGATTTGGCTTAGGAAAGCTTCCTAAATCCTTCCAAACTCTATATAAATCCTATTCTAAATCAAATTGAAGGTTACAAATCATTACACATCATTACACAACATTAGATACATCAATATACAACAAAAATTTCAGCCATTGAAGGGAGGAAAGCAAGGAGAAGAAGAAGAAGACCAAGGATTCCCATGGCCTCCTCCATCAACCTCTTGCTATTCATCAATTCTATGGACAACTAAACTCTAGATCTAGGGTTTCAATGAAACCCTAGCCAAGTAATAGGGTTTTATTTATGTTTTTATTTTAGTTTTATTATGTATGGATGATTATTACATGTTTAGAGGATTTTTATAAATAAATCGTACTTCTATTGATTAAATCATTACTTTCAAAGTTTATTCTTGTCTTAGATCTATTTTGACTGTGATGTGCTCAATGATCTATGTTTGCTGTGCTTATATAGATTATTTACATGTAATGGTGCTTAAATTGAATTGTGCTATCAAGTATCCGAATAGTCCATGCCTAGGTTAGACGGATTATGTCACAACCCTAGTCTAGTGTGGGATAATTCGGGCTAACCGAAGATGGATTATGTTGGTGCTTGAACCATAGTTATTTTCTTGACGGAGGAATTGGGCTTATAGCTACAATTCCCCATTATCATCCAACTTAATAATCTAATTGAATGCATAAATATTCCTAATATGAAGCTAGTGGTGGATTTGTAATCCTAGGTTCCGTTAAACATATTTATAAAAAAACTTTTAAATCGCTTTTATAATTTAGATTTAATTTCATTAGTTTCATTAATTTAATTAAAATTCAAATCAAAATCTCGTTTTCATAATTAATTAGATTTAGGTTTTAAAATTAAGAGTCGTAGTAATTCAATCTCTGTGGGTTCGACCTTTACTTCCACACTGCAAATCTTTAGAAAAGTAAAGTATACTTTTTAGCATCTTGATATTGACAACATCAATTTTTGGCGCCGTTGCCGGGGATTGCAAATTACTACCTTTAGTTTTAAAATCTTAGTTTAATTAATTCGTAAATATTATATTAGGTTTTCTTTTATTTATTATTTTTTTTATTTATTATTTTTTTTTTCATTTTTGCTTTGAGTTACTAACTTTTTATTTTATTTTGTAGTTTCCGAGTGGATTAGCTAAGCACACCAAAGGAGCTTACGCGAAAAAAATATAAATAAAATAAAATAAATTGCTTCTTGTGAAATTCGCTTTAAACCACTGTAAGTCAGGGCGCTGTGACGCACTATTTGCATTAGTTTAGGGTTAATTGCACTGCATTAGCTAGGAAACCCGGGGCGCTGGGCTTGACGCGGTCATTGCATTACAGGATAATATTCATGCATCATAGTAGTTGTGTGCCTGTTGCCCTATTTGCGTGATTGCTATTTGTTTATTTTGTTTAGTTAGTCATTTTAGTTTCTTTTCCTTTGTTTTAGTTTTTGTTAGGTACACGTTCAAATAAACCAGAATTACAATCTTTCGACTCTGAACTTGAACGCACCCTAAGAGTTAATAAGTCTTCAAACTTAACTTCTAGAACAAGGTTTTTAATAGACGACGATTTGACACCAAAACCAACGTCTTTATTTGAGTCCGAAATACGTAGTACTCTTACAACACTAAAGAAACCACGCTTTCATAACATAGAACCGATTAAAATGGCTGACGGAAACAACGGAAATAATATGAATAATCTTAATATACCGCCACCTCCTCCGCTTAAAGATTACTTTATTCCTACGACTTACACGCCACAAACATGTATTGATTTACCGGAGGCGACGGCATCTCACTTTGAGATAAAGTCGTCTACGATCTCGCTACTTCCGTCTTTCCATGGCCGTCTAAATGAAGATCCATATCAACACTTAGGAGATTTTCAGGATATATGCTCTACATTAAAAATCCAAAATTTCACTGATGATGAATTAAAATTGCGGCTCTTTCCATTCTCGTTAAAAGATAAAGCTAAATACTGGCTCCAATCTTTGGAGCCAAACACAATTAGAACATGGGAAGACTTACACACCGCATTTCTACAAAAGTTTTTCCCTATTATGCGTACGAATCAAATAAGGAAATCCATAACAAACTTTGTGATGCAAGATGGGGAATCACTTTACGACACGTGGGAAAAATTTAAAGAATTATTACGCTCGTGTCCACATCATCAGGTTCCTAAGTGGCAGTTAGTACAAGTCTTTTACGAGGGACTTATTCCCTCAGTCCGTAATACTGTCGACGCCGTTTGTGCGGGTACCTTCCTACACAAAAGCGCCGACGAGGCCTGGAAAATTTTTGAAACATTAAGCGAGAACTCGATGCATCAGGCTGTGACGGTACGTTCTGAGGGATACCTTCAACCTAAGCGAGAGGTAAAGTTCGAGTCAAGTCATTCAATTGAAATAAAAGAACTATCTAAAAAACTTGACCGACTTTTAACAATGAACCAAACGACAGCCTCACCAGCTCATGAAATTTGTGCATTATGTTCCGATCCGTCACATTCTATCCTTGCATGTCCATCGGCATCTCAGTTCCCCGAATTTGTGGAGCAACACGTAAATGCTATGCAACAATTCCCACAAAATAATTATACGCCTAGGTCGAATAATTTTCCTAACACTTATCGACCCCAATTTCAACAAAATCAATACCAACACCCTCCTCCTAATCCTAACCCCCCAAGGACTAACGCTTTTGAGGAGACGGTGTTGGCTTCCCTTAAGAATATTGAAACTCAAGTCCAAGCACAAGCACAAATAGTGCACTCTCATACACAATCCATTGCGAAGCTTGAATCCCAAATGGGACAAATAGCTACTGCGGTGAGTCGTAGAAACGAGGGGAAGTTGCCTGCGCAAACTATTCAAAATCCTAAGGGACAATATGAGATTAAGGGGTCAAGTGAACAAGTAAACGCCGTATCGACTAGGACGACTATTCGGGAAGACGAAGTTTTTAAGATTCCGGATCAAAATGACATTAACTTGAATAAGGAGGGTGAGGAGAGTAGAATTCAAAAAGATAAAGAACCGGTCCCAACTAATTACATTCCAAAGTTACCTTTTCCACCTAATGTTGAGGAACCGTCTAATCTTACAAAGAAAAAGTCGAAAGTTGAGGATATACTCGAGGTGTTTAAACAAGTTAAAATAAATATTCCATTCCTCGATGCTATCAAGCAAATTCCCGCTTATGCTAAATGTCTTAAAGACCTTTGTACACAAAAGCGCAAAATACGCAGTCACACTCCGAAAAAGGTATTCCTCACGGAAAAAGTAAGTTCAATTTTCCAACACGCTCCTCCGAAGTATAAGGATCCCGGTACGCCTACGATTTCATGTGTCATAGGTGACACTATCATTCATCGGGCTCTCCTTGACTTAGGAGCTAGTGTTAACCTCTTGCCCTATCATGTCTATAAACAACTAGGTCTAGGTGAACTTAAGCCCACGGCCGCTACTATTCAATTAGCGGATCGTTCTGTCAAAATACCTAGAGGAATCGTCGAAGACGTCTTAGTTAAAGTTGATCAATGTTTTTATCCTGTTGATTTTATGGTCCTTGACACCGAACCGGTGCTAGATACTAGAAAATACACTCCTGTTATTCTTGGTCGTCCATTCTTAGCCACGGCCAACGCACGTGTCAATTGTAGAACAGGGGTGATGAAAGTGTCGTTCGGGAATATAAAATTAAAATTAAATGTTTTCAATGCTGCTGATCAACCTCCTAAAGACGACGATAATCTATGTGAGGCGGAATGTGATGTGAGACGGAATATTGAGCCTAAGAACGTAATAAATATGAGTGCGGGTAATAATATAGTGAATGATGAGTGGATGAATCCTATTACCTTGGCCCCTAGTGAAGAACTTACTCGAAAGGTAAAGAATCGATGTAATAACGATAAAGGTGAGCCGTCAAATGAATTAACACATAGCGACCTCGTTTCGACATTTCACCGGAATCTCCCTAATGCCCTAAAGGGTACAAAATCCGAGTTACGGCCTCCATAAATCTTGAGCTAGAACGGTCTAGCTAAAGACGTAAAAGATGGCGCTTCTTGGGAGGCAACCCAAGCTTTATTTCATCCGTTGATCTTGTTTTTGGTCATTTTTGGGTCTTTTTGAGTCAGTTGTGGTCTCTTTGAATAGGTTTGGGGGTTGGAGTGGAGTTTTTTTTTTTAATTTTTATACATAAAATAAGTGAAACAAGAGAAAATACCATTCTCGCTACGTCGCTCGTGCGAAACTGTGCCTTATTGAAATTTTTTATTATTGTTTTATGAGCTCTCAGGAACTGCTCGCGCCTGATCTCGCGGGCGCGAGGCAGTCTCGCTCGCGCGAGATTTATTATAAAAAAAAAAAAACCACCTCGCTGGGGATTCGCGCTCGCGACGGCCGCTGGCGCGGACCGCTCGCGCGACCCCCCATTTCTGCATTTTCTTCTTTTGTTTTCTTATATCTTCCTCCCACACCTGTCACATAATTTTTACTTTTCTGTTTTTGTTTCTTAGGTACTTTTAGATCGAGTCTTTGATTGTTTTCATAATTCTGGTTATGTTTTATTTCCTTTTATAGTTTATTTTCATGTTGTCTTCATAGTTTTGTTTCTTCTTATAGTTTATTTAGTTTCGTTTAGCTTAGTTATAATTCTTTTAGCTGTTTTTATTATTTTGTTTGTTTGATTTTCTTTTGTTAAGAAGTAACAGGTAACATTGAACTTTATTGTCATATTCCTTTGTGTTAACCTGTTCTGTGTTTGCCGAGATCGAGGTATTATCGTTCCTTTCTTAAGTACTCTCATTTCTTTTATTTTATTGTTTCATTGGGGACAATGAAAGGTTTAGGTTTGGGGGTATGCACACACATGCACATTTTATGCACCGATTTTTAAATTTTTTTTGATACTTATGCTTAAATAAACGATGTTACCGACGTTTTTGCAATATAAATTTGATACTTCTTGTTATATAACTATGATTGTTATAGAATGGTAAACAAGAGAAGATGTAATTAAATATTTGCTAAAGTCATGATGCGACGTTTTAAGATATGTATCATTCAAATCGTAGTTTTATATCATAAATTTGCACACAAACCTATGCACTGCACGTAGTTGCTTGAATACATGTCTGATGTGAACTATAATATAATTCGGATTTCTAGATAACACAAGGTGGAGACTAGACCCGGTGAGCTTTTGAGCCTATCTTTTCTTTTTAGAGGGTTATAAGTACATTATGTGTTTGTCGAATTTCATTGAAATAGCGCATTAACTCGTTGTTTAGTTTCATTATTCTTGTTTTGGTTGATAGTCAAGTTAAAATATTTGCTACCATGCTAAATAATCTTCCGTCGTACATGTTGAAGAACCATATGACCATAGGACATGATTATAGGCCCTCTTTGTTTATTACCGACCGATAAATGATAAAAATTTCCTTAGTTCGCCCTTTGAGCCGTTAAAATGCCATTTCTTTCTTTAATTACCATTATCCTTGTTTTTGCTCCGACTTGACAAACTTGGAGTTCACCACTGAGAGATTTGTCAACTTTTAGTGGTGTTAAGGCGATGTGTGATTGAGAAGAAGAAGACAAGATACTATTGGGGTAGTTGCTTAGAAATCAATGAAGAGTCATCTGACAAGCAAGAAAATAAGGAAAAAGAGTGAATATATTGGGAAAAAAAAACAAAAGAAAGAGAAGAAAAAAAATATAAGGTTGAAAAAAAGAGGAGAAAAAAATTGAAAAGAAGATAATGAAAAAAATGAAAGTTGGTAGAAGACATGAATGAAAGAAATCGAACATGCCTTACAATGCCATTCTAAAACTACCTAACAAATCCTTTCTATCATTTTCCATTGTCTGAGCCACATTATAACCTTTGAAAAGTCCTATTTGAACCTAGAAAACATGGTTTGGATATGAAAACGATGGGAGGAGGATTAAAACATGGTAATGATTAATTTTTCTTGATTATTGGCATCTTATCCATGAGACTACTGTTCTTTCGTGTCATGCGTCCTTTTCGAGTCATATGTGAGCATTTCTCGTTTTGAAAACATATTTCCTTTACTCACATATTTTAGATAAATTACACATGTTTCTGAGTGTTTCATTTGAGAGTGTAATTGACATTGCGAGATTCGTAGTCGAGACATAGTTAAATGGTTATCCAAAGTATATTCCATGTTCATGACATGCGCGTGTTCATTTGACTACCACATCACACACGTGCAATTTTATGAGAAACTCCGTTGATTTATACGATGCATGTGCTTGAGATTATTTTTCATGACGTAGGTAGATGTTTGATTCCGTTTCTTCTTATTCGTTATTCTATTTCAAATCATCGTTTTATAATAAGGAGTATTGAATATTATGTTTTTCGTTTTTAATAAAACTTTTTAAATATATAATGAAATAAAGATGGTTGTGGGTGACTTGTTGACGAGAACCCTCACGAGACTTCACTCGTCCTACTAGGGACACCTAGGGGTTTAAAAGGCTCGTTGCATATGCTAAATGCAATCGTGATCCATGCGAAAATGGAGTAGTATTTGTAGTAGTAGTTTTATTTTTCTTTTCTTTTTGCTCGAGGACTAGCAAAGAGTAGGTTTGGGGGTGTGATCGGCGACGAATAGTTGCCATTTATAGTTCTAAAAATACGCTTTGTTAGCACATTTCATGTAGTTATTAGGTGATTTTTAATAAGTATTCTATATTTTGTAGGTTTTGGAGCTTTAATATGAAAATGCACAAAAATCCAATGATTAGTGGCTTTGGAAGTCATTATGGGCTCAAACAATGATTCCGGTGAAAGCTGAATGCAGTAGCAGTCTTGGAAAATTGCATTTTTGACAAATAATACTTTGGATTTGAGAAATTTCTCCAGAGATATAAAATGTAGATCTTCGAGTTACGGACGCGTGGCTTCAAACGGCGAGTCAATCCGAGTTCCGAGCAAAAAGTTATCGCAATTCTACGAAAGTCGCGCAGTGCAGCGAAAAGGACCTCGCGCGAGCGACCTTTGAAAAAACCAAAAATGCGTATTTTATTAAATTAAAGTGCCCAGCGAAGGTGGTTTGTGCATATGACGTCCAGATTACAAAATATAGCAGTTTTAGTGCGATTTGGCTTAGGAAAGCTTCCTAAATCCTTCCAAACTCTATATAAATCCTATTCTAAATCAAATTGAAGGTTACAAATCATTACACATCATTACACAACATTAGATACATCAATATACAACAAAAATTTCAGCCATTGAAGGGAGGAAAGCAAGGAGAAGAAGAAGAAGACCAAGGATTCCCATGGCCTCCTCCATCAACCTCTTGCTATTCATCAATTCTATGGACAACTAAACTCTAGATCTAGGGTTTCAATGAAACCCTAGCCAAGTAATAGGGTTTTATTTATGTTTTTATTTTAGTTTTATTATGTATGGATGATTATTACATGTTTAGAGGATTTTTATAAATAAATCGTACTTCTATTGATTAAATCATTACTTTCAAAGTTTATTCTTGTCTTAGATCTATTTTGACTGTGATGTGCTCAATGATCTATGTTTGCTGTGCTTATATAGATTATTTACATGTAATGGTGCTTAAATTGAATTGTGCTATCAAGTATCCGAATAGTCCATGCCTAGGTTAGACGGATTATGTCACAACCCTAGTCTAGTGTGGGATAATTCGGGCTAACCGAAGATGGATTATGTTGGTGCTTGAACCATAGTTATTTTCTTGACGGAGGAATTGGGCTTATAGCTACAATTCCCCATTATCATCCAACTTAATAATCTAATTGAATGCATAAATATTCCTAATATGAAGCTAGTGGTGGATTTGTAATCCTAGGTTCCGTTAAACATATTTATAAAAAAACTTTTAAATCGCTTTTATAATTTAGATTTAATTTCATTAGTTTCATTAATTTAATTAAAATTCAAATCAAAATCTCGTTTTCATAATTAATTAGATTTAGGTTTTAAAATTAAGAGTCGTAGTAATTCAATCTCTGTGGGTTCGACCTTTACTTCCACACTGCAAATCTTTAGAAAAGTAAAGTATACTTTTTAGCATCTTGATATTGACAACATCAGCTGGTTTGCTCGACCCAACCTAGGACATTGAGCCTTCCAATGACCCTTCTCCTTATAGTAGCTGCATACATCACTACCAACTCTCGAGTAAGGCTTATTCTGATTGTTGGATGGTGGTCGAAAAGGGGCTGCTAAAACAGACGGAGTAGAGTCGGGGAGAATTCCCTTTCCAGACTGAGTCTTGAGACGTATTTCCTCGGCTACTAACTCATGGACAACAGAATCAACTTACGGAAGTGGGCTACGATGGATAATGGACCCACGAAGGCCCTCAAAATCATCACGTAGAGCCATCAAAAACTGAACCAGACATTCTTCCTCCCTACTAACGATATATGGTGCAAACGCCCGCAATTCGGGCGACTCCATAAGAGCCAATTAATCCAAAAAAATCTTTCATTGTAGAATAGAACTCCTGAATACTCAATTTGTTTGGTTCAAGGGCACGAATATCATACCCTAATTGGTACCTTTTCGCAAAATTGGACTGCGTAAACAATTTAGCCAAATGATCACACACCTCCTTTGCATATTCAAACTTTGCCAATTGCATACCTATCGAGGGAGCAACGAAGTTGTTGATCCAAGTAATGATTTTTGAATTTTTTGTTTCCTAAACTTCTAGCAATTCTACAAATTTATCACCTTGTTCATTCGTAGGTTTACTAAAATCTCCATTGATATAACCCCACATCTTCTTCCCCTTCAGAAAATTTTTCATCACATAATTTCAATATGCAAAATTCTTTCCATTGAGTTTAACACTAATCGCTTGAAGCGAATCATCGCGTTCAACAGCCATTATGAAAACGAAGCAATTAAATAACTTAAAACAAACGAACCAAAATCAAAGACAGATCCAAAAACACAAAACAAACGAACCAGAATCAGGGACAGATCCAAAAACGAACGCGAATCAGTGCGACATCGATCCAAACAAGAATCTGTATCAGTGAGAAATCCATAAACGAACCAGAATCATCCGAAAAAAATAATAAAAAAAATTCGGGGCTCCGCCCCGAACCCTGGCAAGGGCGCGTTGCCCTCTGCAACCCCCAGCAACTCACCGCAGAGTTGGATCTACGAAAATCGTGGATGAGATTCAAACATGCTCTGATAACATGTAAATATATTATATAATCAAGAAAACAACAAAGGGAAAAGAGAGCTAGAGTTTCTCATAACACAAAAACTGAATGAATGAATACAATACAAAAGAAGGGACAATAATAGTTTATCTAGGTATACAGTATTACCCTAATAGAAAGTAAATGACTAAACTACCCTAAAGCTAGTAAAACTAATAATTCTAATAGCTAACTCTAATAATAAGCACACCATACATTATATGCATTTTTCTTATATGCATACTTATTTGGGTAAAGAAGGCGCTAGGGGCAAGCTTCTTGTCATATCATGTTGTGCAGACTTGATAGGCGTACGGCAAGGGTGGTCGGGCTATTGTATCCCAGAGACGGCGCGCTATTTTCTTACTGCACCGGGTATTACCCGTAGAAGGCGCGTATCGTCTCAAGAGAGCATTTCGAGCCTCATCCCAGTCACCTTCTTATTGGTTCTATGCAATGGTGGAATTGACAGTATTTCTATTATGGTGGATTATTTGAAGGCTATTTTTGTATTATTCTCCAACAATTTGAGACGATACTTACGGAGGATAATGTGAGCGGTAAGAATTCAGTTTGTTATTTGCGGATACTATTCTCATGGATAAGGTACGTATGTTATTTAAATATGTGTGTTGAGATATGTGACGAAAATAGTGGGTTATCACATTTTGATTATTCCAATATGCTTTTTACTCTTGTGAAAAGAGGCAAATTGGACTATGTGTTGCTAACATAAAATTGGGATTTCAAATATTGTATGTGGTAATATAAAAAGTGGCTTGATAAATAAGTGTTACTAAAAAGGGCATGATAAATCTTTTTTAGAATGCCATAGCTGCTACGTGTATGTGAAATAGTTTTACAAAACTGTTTATTTGTATTCGGGCATCACAATGCTAAAAGTTACCATTGATTGGTCTAGAAGTAGTATTTGAAATATCATTGATATTAGTGGTAAAGTTTGTAAATGGTTCCAAGCAAAAGAAATTGGAATATTTTCCTATGAGTTGGAGCTACTTACCTATTGAGCAAGATCATTGTTTATTTGATATATGCTTCATTCATTTGCTAAGACACCACATGTAGTCAACTTAAGAACAATGTTGAATATACCTGGTACACATTCTTCTCAAGATATCCAGTAAGGTTTGATTACATAACTTGTCATCTTACCGTGTATGTTAATAAAGGTTTCTATGGCTTAGACATTACACAAATATGTCATGAGCTTAGCCTACTGTGAATTTGACTTTCCGGACTTTCAAAATTTGGAGACACTCAAATTTTTTATTCTTATTTGGAATATATGTAAATAGTGCAAAAAACCATTGAAGGAAACATTAGTTTAAACGAATGTGCTTATTTCGTTTATTTTTTAGAAGTTACACTACTTAAAAAATAGTCTCCTATTATTTTTTGTGATGATAAATTTCAGAGCTACAAAAAGAAAGATCTTGAGAAAGATTATGAGATTTTCGCAACTGTGCTTTTACAAGCTTTTGAGAACATATGGTCTTTAAAAAATAATCTCTATATTTCAAGAAAATTCGAGCTTGTGAACGGGTATAATTTTGAGAGCTTTAGAAGAATGGAAGGACGGAAAAAAAAAATTAAAAGAAGAAGAAGAAGAAGAAGAAGAAGAAGAAGAAGAAATTATGGTAAATGTCTTCTTATTTGAAAAAATTGTGATACTCAGAAAAATTGTGATTTGAAATATATATTTGGGTTACTAGAACTTCAAGATATTCTGGAGGCACTAAAATTGTCTGGTTAAAGTGGAGATACAGGTAAGACTCTTTTCGCTCCAATATGAAATTTGTGTTTAATTTCATTGGTGAAATGAGTTATGTATTTTTCTGAATAGTGGGGGTTTTTAAGAAAATTTTTTAAAAAAAATTGAGCTGTCTGGTATAATTTTTTCTTGGAAAAAATTATATGGAAACTCCTTTTTAAAAATAATAATAATGTGTATATATACCTTGGATTCAATCCAAGATGTTGGCATGTGATCCCTTAGATATTATCCAAGATGATTATTTTGTAATTGCCTTGGACATTCTCCAAGATGAATAATTTGTGTTAGTCTTGGTTTTAATCCAAGATTATTAAAATTGATATCTTTGGATATTTTTCAAAATGGCGTGATACCTTGAACTGATTCAAGATGACATGAGAAAAAAAAATTTAGATTATGGGATTCCTTAGAATTAACCAAGACGAAGTTTATGATACCTTGGGATTTCCATGATGATCACTAGTTGTTTGAATACCATTACTTGTGTAATGAGATACTTTAAGAAATTATTAGTTATGGTTTTCTTAATCAAAGGATTTTCACTGTACTAGAAAAGTATAGTGATGAGACTTGGAACACCCTATGGTGATTAGTTGTATACCATTGGCTATATGTGTTCATATTGGGAGATGAAGTTATTTGTTGAAACTAATGAAGAAGCGGGTTGGCTCGTGATTTCTATATTAAAACTTCAATGTGGGAGAAAATCAATACCACATGTCTTGATCCATTGTAAAGTACTTTAATGTTGAAAGAGTTTAAATAAGTACTACAATAGAAAAAATAAAATTTATGGAGATAAAAATTTATAAAGCTTTAGCTAAAGTTCAGATTTGGATTGCATCGAGAGGGATAGGCCTAAAGCCTAAAGAAAGAAAAATCGCCTATGAGGATACCTTACCTAGGGACCAGAGATTCTGAGAACTAGGTTCAAAGGGAAGAACGAATCATAGAGTGGTTTGATAGACATGCACTAAATTGAGCACTAGCTCATTTGGCTATCCCTATGGTGTAGGTGCATGAATCTCATGACAGATATGAGGTTGAGTTGCTTACAACTCTTAATGAGTTCTATAGCCATTTTTGGTGGGATATCAGAATCATGAGAGCATCATTGATAGACTTACCTATTTGAGTGTGGAAGTGGGGCTGCTTTCTATGAGAATGAGGCTAATTCTCTAGAGCGCTCAAGAAGCCGGGATCTAGCACATGACCATAAACGTGCTAGCTTAGAAGCTTGGAATACAGTGCTGAAAAATTATGTGTGTGATGCAATGTCTTGTTTCTCCAAAGCAGTCATAGTTCAAGACATTATCACCACTGACTCTGGAACAAGATTTGTTGAGCACTAAGTGGAGGTTCAAGCCATTGACACCCTTATTATGCATAATTTTTTTTTTTAATCTTTACCCTATATGTGTATATTTTATTTTTATTAAAATAAGTGAGAGATTATTGATTATTTTAATAAAATAGAATTACTTTTAGTTATTTAAAATATATTGCACTAGTTATGTGATTGTTAAAGCATTCTAGCCGTTATGACATACATATGGTCATAGGGGGTTTTGTTTTGGCCTTCAATGTGCATTGGAGTTAAAAGAAATAAAGAAGCTTTAAGGGCGCATTCTTTTATCCAACGGGTAAAATGTTGTTTAGATGATTGTTTGTATGTCTAACAGTCACAAGAAGTTGTGGGTGTCTTCATGTTAAACTCATTAAAGAAATCATCATCAATATTAATATATATACACATGCATATAGCTGTGAATGATATACTAGAGCTTTTCTCTCTTTTTTTTCCTTATGTATAAGAATATTCTGTTTTGATCAGCCGGCATATAAGCACACCATGCATTATATGTATTTTTCTTCTAAACATACTTATTGGGGTAAAGAAGGTACTAGGGGCAAGCTTCTTGTCATTTCATGTTGTGCAGACTTGATAGGCGTACGACAAAGGTGGCCGGTTTGTTGTATTCCAGAGACGGCGTGCTATTTCCTACTGCACCGGGTATTACCCGTAGAGGGCGCATATCATCTCAAGAGAGCGTTTCGCACCTCATCCCAGTCACCTTCTTATTGGTTCTATGCAATGGTGGAATTGATGATGTTTCTATTACGGTGGATTCTTTGAAGGCTATTTTTGCATTATTCTCCAACAATACATATAATGTAAAACTTTTAGCCCCCAAAGTCTTGGTGGATTCAAGCCTTAGCCCCACCATTGATGCGGGTGTTCTCATCCGCCACCACTTTTTGGACATGTGTCACATTCATGTCTTATTCAGTAAGTATTGATAAAACAGGAGTAAAACAAGGAGAAAGAACACGTGTCAAAAAAATGATGGTGGGTAAGTAATGGGTAAATATGTGAGCAAAATAACTCTCAATTGTGCAGCTGTGCATAGCTACGATGGAGTATATATGAAGGGCAGGTGTGGAGAGTCGGATTTGTGCGAGCATTTAGGGCACGTTTGGTAGGCAGGAATGCACCTTGGAATAGAATGGTCATTCCTGGGTTCATTCCATTCCTGTGTTTGGTGTGACCAAATGCACTGGAATGAGCATTCTTTTTGGAATGGTCATTCCTACTTAAGCAGGAATGGGCATTTCTTGCCAAAACCCAAGGAATGCTCATTTCATTCCCACATGATTGACTATAATTGTAAAATATAAAACTTTTTCTTACAATATATTTTATAAAAATATGTATATATTAACTATTATTTAAAATATTAAAAAATATTAAATACTTTTTTAAATATTAATTTTTTTTATAAAATATTAAATATTTTGATTAAATATTATTCATACTAAAAAAATCATAAAATACTTATTAAACTTAACATTGGACTAAAATTTTTTTAATTATAACTAGCAAACATATTAAATTTTTAAAGAGATTTTGCAAATAGATGAATAAAAATAAGGTGGACTAAAATTGTTAAAAATGTAATATTATTTCATAAAAAAAAACTAAATATTAACTAATTAGGCTAAAAAATATTTTAAAAATTCAAAATTTCAAAATATTGCATAAATAATACTGAATGTTTGTACCATAAATATTTTGTACAAATATAAAATATTTTGCTTAAATCTGATTTTATTCCACTAATTGATTGTTTAAAACCCAAAGTGGAATGTAATTGGCATTTAATTTCTAGAAACTTAGCCAAACAGAGAAATGTAATGACTATTGTTATTCCATTCCTGTTTCATTCCATTCCTGAGTCCATTCCATTCCTGCCTTATTCCATTCCTGCCTACCAAACGTGCCCTTAGTGTTACTTCGTTCACTAGTTAATGTAATTTATTGGAATAGTTGGATTTAAAAATAATAGCAATATGATGCATATGTTTTATATTAATACATTTGTAAGAATAATGTTGTGATTTTTAAAATTTTATCCCAAATTAATTTGGCTTCTAATTAAGATATTCGAGATAACCATTGCATCATATCATTGTGCTAAAAAATGTTAGCATATTAATTATTTCCCAGTAATGCTATGGCTCCTAAGATATCTCAAATGCTACCAGTTATAGTATTCTGTTGTACCACGACTACTACCACAACATGCGATACAACTATAAAAACATTTGAAAACCAAATTAAGAGTTTAAATTTCGAATCATATTCTGAACAGTTTTCCTTTCTGTCATGTCTACATAGGAACAATTTATTGCTTAACCTTTTTATTTGTAAAGTTGAATACTTGAATGTGTAATATGGATGATGATGATGAGTGGTGTGTCACGCTGTTCAACACATGCTTTTCCTGTGAACAAACGGAGTCTTGAGCCCAAGGGCTTAGGGTTCCAATTTGCTACTCACCAAAATTTAATCAAGTTTAACTTGAGTTAAAGTCTTGTTAATTGTATTAACTAATCCAAAGACCTACAAAGTTACAATCTTTGAAGTAACTTACCAGCTCTCTCAAGCCCGTTTTGACTCTACTCTTGAACTCCATGAACTTTTGGAACCATTATAATCATATTTGCACCAAAAACAAGATGACATGAGGAGAAAAAACTAGAAAGGTCAGAAGATAATCCCAAGATAGGGACTAACATTTTGTTTGAGTTAAGAGATATGGAGAGAAGAGAAAAAGAAATGGTATTGTTTTCTCTCCGTTTCTCTCATTTGGTAATTTAATTAGGGGAGAAGAGAAGAGAAAAGTGGAGAGAATAGAGCTCACTTTTATTTCTCTTCAAATCAAAGAGATTTCGAAGAGAAAATAAGAGACACAATTAATAAATATGGTGTAAATTAAAGACCAATACAACCCAATATATTCTTATTTATTCTAACATATATCCCTAGCAGAGGATAAAATTAATGTAAATTGGTTATAAGTACTTTCTTTTATGAAAGTTCACCAAACTAGAGAAAGTTATTTTTCTCTTCTTTCCTCTTTTCTTCTCTATTGCCTATCCAAACATGATGGAAAAAAACTCAGGATTCTACTTCTTCTCTTATCTTCTCTTACTAAGTTTCTCTTCTCTTCTCTTCTCTCCACTTCTCTCAATTCAAACGGAGTGTAAAAGAAATTTACTACCATTAAAAGAAAATTGAGGCTATGTTCGAATCATGGATTTTGTGAGGGAGAAAAAAATATATCAATGAAAATATTTTCCATTATTGGTTAATAAATAACACATTAAGGAAAATAGGAAGGAAGTATGTAAACGACAAAAAAATTAGAATGTTATGAGTCGTTTCTCTTCTTCTTTTCTCATGTATATTGTTTGTTCTTTTTTGAAGAAAGTTCTTAAGTTTACACTAAAATGTGAAATTGTTTAATTTCTAATGTTCTATAAGCATATAAGAATACACTATCATGGAAACTATAGAGAAATGGATCGGATTCCTTATTGTATTCTTTTTCTTTTTAGTTTTCCTTTGATAAATCTACAAACCAAATAAAACCCTAAAAGAAATTGAAAGTCTCTTAAAACTTTTTACTGATGAATAGTTTAAGGAAGTCCAATCTCAAGATATATATGTGTGTGTGTCTAAGATTCTTAATAAGACTGATTATTCTCTCATTTAAAATTTTAAGGGTTCGTTTGTTTCAAGATTCAGTGAGGGAAAAGAAAGGAAAACATAAGCTCCATTTGTTTTGATGTAAAATGTTTTCTGGAAAATGCTTTCACTTTATAATTAGTACATGAAGGCATTTTCCGAAAAACATTTTACATCAAAACAAACGGAGCGATAGAGAAAAATGTTTTCCTTTATTTGGTTAATAAGGAAAACTTTGAAAAAAAAAATAGGAAAGAAAAGAGAATAAGTTGATAAACAAATTTAAAAATTTTCAATATTTTGAGTCATGTCCCTTTTTTTATTAATATATTGTAATTATATTTTAGAAATTTTTTATTTTCAAAATAACTTAAGCATGAAGGGAAACACAAAAAAAAAAACACGAGGGAACTAGTTTTCCTTTCTAATTACGTTTTCCTATCCCTATTCTTTAAACCCAACAGAGCCTAAAAGATTGCTCGGATAAATTTCTTGAATGTTGACATAAGAGAGAAGGCAAGAGTAACATATACACATATATTGCTTTCAAATTTTGGATTAAAGGGTGCCCCCTAAACACTCATTTCACTTGCAAATATCGAAAAGCAAGAGATCGAATCAGATCCATTGTTAACTAACCTTTCCGACATACTTTCGGCCACAAGCATGAGAAAAAGAAAGATACCCCACAGTCATACCTTTGTCATCACCTACTTAGGCTTAGTTTGGCACCCAATTTGGTACTTCTCCTTTTTTAAAAAGCACAAATTAATGTTAATTCATTTAGTAACTAGTTTATGAGCTTTGCAAAAATTGAACTTAAGACTTTTTGGGGAAGCTTTTAAAAGCTCTAGAATGGAGTTTTTAAAAGCTCAAGGTTACTTTTTGGTTTCATGATGTCTTTTTGAAGAGTAGTGTGTCACTTGTATAAAATTATCAAACAACTTAGTAACAAATTTCATAAGCTCTTTTTAAAAAGCCACGTGGGAGCCAAACTAAGCATTAATCTAATGCGGATTATCTTCTTAATTATCTAACATTAATCTAAAAAGATTGGTTTTGTTAAGACCCTTCACATGGGTCATTAGGTGCTAACAAAAAGTTGTTCACATGTTCCAAATCTTGAAGGATTAGCGTTGTGTGTGTGTGTGTGGGTGACTCAGTATCGTTGTGGATGATGCAAGAAGATAAGGCAGAGCAGTGTATTGATAGTGATTACTGAATCATCATACACATTTGATTTTAAGCTTGGGCAACCAATATTTAGTTGCTTCATATCATTTAAATGGCCTTAATTCTATATTTAGCTACGGACTGTTGAGGGAATGTTTAAAATAGATCTGGTTCATTCGTACGTGTTCTCATTTTTTATCTGATTTTTACAAAAAAAACTGTTCTTTGTTAGTTTTCCAGAGAACCAATTGTTAGAGAGATATTAGATTCGGCATGCACTTTCGTACAATAAATGAACATTTATCAAACAGTTCTTTCGGTAGAACTAGCTCACTTATGAGTTATGAGCCATAGAACCCATTATTTGCCTTTCTAAACAGTCCATATATAAGGATGAAAGATGAAAGGAAATTCACATTTCTTAATGCTTTTCCTATGTTGCTAAAATTTGATGATAAAAGTAAATCCAAATCTAATTAAATAACTTTATATAGTTTCGTATAAACAAGCCTAGGGTAGCTCTACTGCGAGAAACTTTGCGCTAGCTGGTTCGAATGTTTGGGGGCCATTCCTAGTCGGTGTAAGCCCACTTATGTGAAAACACTTTGCGCTAGCTGGTTCGAATGTTTGGGGGCCATTCCTAGTCGGTGTAAGCCCACTTATGTGAAAACGCTTTGTTATTGGTGAGATTGCTAATTTTCTTCTTGTGGAATTATTATTTATAATCCCTTTCATGTATGAGCACCTATTGAAAGAGCTGCCCTTCTTTATTTTCAATTTCTACAATCGTCCACATATGCAGACTTTGGACACATAATAAAAATTGTAGAGAGCCTTAAATTTCATGAAAATTTATCTAGTCAAATACCATCATTTAGCTTCAACAAGTTTTTAACCAAACTTCACCTTTCAAATTTTCCTAAAAGCATATCATATAATAGATGCTTTAATTTTATAAGAGTAAAGATTTGGGTACAAACACTCCCCACATAAATTACACTAACACCATTAATTGGAAAACTGTCATGTGACAAAGTTAATACATTTCTGTCCTTTTTTTGTACCCTGTGTGGCAGGCAACTCTGCCACTTTACAGTCTCCCATTAGTGTTTGCTAGTGTAATTTATTTGTGGAGTGTTTTGTACCCAAATCTTTACTCATTTTATAAATGCTATGAGACACTATGCATTGGTTGCATTCACAACTATTCACTCCACATTTCTAAAGTAATTATATACTCCGTAGTAAACAACCATAAGTCACGGCTCACAAGAATGAAGAAACAGAGATTTGACAGTAATTAACAAAATTTAGTAAATTCAAAAAAGATTGGCTGTCTGACTAGCTACTATGGTAAGAGAAAGAGAGAGAATTAAGCTAAAAATTTAAGAAAATTGTATTTGAGTTTCTTTGATAGTGGTATGAGAGATGCTAGGGAAGTGAAAGGTAGAAAATAAAATTTATTAATTTATTAATTTTATTTTTTATTATTGTGATGAGATAAGAAATGAGGTGTAAAGTATATCTTTTGAGGATAAGCAGATCAGTAGATGCTAAAAGACTCATTCCATTTATCTCCACTCTTGGTTCTTCACGTTACTCACCTTACCAGATCAATAAATATACTCCCTCCCACACATCTATGTGTCCTCGTATAAATGTGCATGCAACTGCAATATACATATATATATATATATATATGCAGTCCGGATCTTAGACGGACCTTAAAAAACGGACCTAAGAGACAGACTGTGTAAAGACTAAGAAATTCTCACAAAAGACTGTGAAATTTTAAAGAGTGAAAATTTCTCAGTCTTTACACAGTTCATCTTTTACGTTCGTTTTTAAAGGCCTGCTTTAAGATCCGGGCTGTATATATATATATATATATATAATAGGGCTGAGGTAGATGTTGATTAGTTGGTAACCGGCTGAAATTTGGGAAGAAAATATTTCTACATGTAGTACTATAATGCTTTGAAAATTATTTAATTCTAACTTGACTCCATTAAAATAAAGAAAACTAAGAGAGGGCTGTAAATTTGTAATTCGATGAGCTTCAAAGGGGCAAAATTTATTCTACAGTCAATTCATATGTTCAACCAAATAGTTAATCAATGGATGAATAATTATTTTGTTGCACCTATTGAGAATATATATTTGATATCATAAGCAATATTCAACCTATCATGCAACATTTTCAAAATACAAAAAACCTTCAACACAACTGGGAAAAAGTTTCCTTAGGTCATTGGAGCATTTTATGTTTGAATTAATGATATTGAATTACTCAAAAAAATAATAATAAATCTTTTATTTGTTATTTTAATATTTATAAGGTTTTCTTGTTAATGTTGATGAAGACAATTTACTATGTCAATTATCGAATTACTCCACTGAAAAAACAAAATTCATACGCGACTATCTATCTAGTAATATGTGGGTGTGAAATACTATACTTCATAATAATATTGTACCCATTCTGAAATGAATTATTAATTACTACCATAGCTATAAAGATGTCACACACATAATTCTCCAAAGGGCTAACATGAATTTGCTTTTTCTTTCCTCGTTATAAGATTACTTTAATGTCCTCACTTTATTAAAATGACATCCACTTTGTATTCCACTTTAGTGTGAGCATATGCGTACATATGGTGTATGACTTTAATTCGTTGTTTATATTAAAGAGTAATGTTATACTTCTCAAATTTTTTAAATTTAATTCTCAAATATTTGCCAATTGTATCACGGGTAATGATATATTGTACTCACCAACCACTATCTTAGCAAGGTAATGGATTTAAAATCAAAAAGCATAACATAACTCTTATATCATAATCCAATGGCGATGGTTGACAAAATTGCAAGGTGGGGGCCACAAACCAGTCTTCTCGTCCTTCAATTCTTTCTTTTATGTTTTTATATAAAAGTTAGGGTAAATTATGTAAATACCCCCTCAACTATTTTTTTGAACAAACTGAGAGAGAGAGAGAGAAATATACACATTTTTAGAGAGAGTGTGTAATGGGGTTCTTACTGCAACCACTTCGTCTCTCTCACCTCCAACACTTACATCTCCGAAAAAAGCCAATTCGAATCAACAATAATGGGTCTTTTGTTGAGAAACCCAATTGCATCATTTCACAAACCCTAATGTTTCTTCTCTTGAGAGACCCAATTGGAGTAAATTTCACAAACCCTAATGTGTTCATCTGTACGTTGAGAAATCCAATTAAGAGGGAGAGAGAGAGACTGTGTAAGGGGTCCAAGGGGCAAAAAAGTCAAGTCACCAAATTATGGCATCACGTGAAGGCCATTAGTGGGCTCAGCGTTAAGTTTTTGACGGCCAATATAACGGAGGGGGTATAAGTGTCAAACATTTATAGATAAGGGGGTCAGTTTGTTCAAAAAAATAGTTGAGGGGGTGTTAGTGAAAAAGGATCATAGTTGAGGGGGTGTTTACATAATTTACCCTAAAAGTTAATATTAGTATGTATCGAATATCAATAATGCTAGACATACACACTTTTGTACACATTATGTTTTAAATACATATACCTTATGTTGTTTGAATTTTTCACACTTTTCTGTTCGTCACTTACACAGCACAAAATACATGTATTTAAAAATGGGTATAAAAAATGTATATGCCTAATAGTGGTCATTGAATATTAAACCCATATCCAAAGTTACTGCGTGGTCCTAAAGAGCATCTAAAAATCATCCAAAAACATAAGAATTTTTGAAGAATGTGGAAGAGGGAAGATATTGAAGAAAAGCATAGCCCGCCAAAGTAGCAAACACAAACACAAATATTAAAAATAAAAAAAAGAACCACAAACTAAAGCTAGCGTACGCAGTCCAAAAGGAGAATCCTGGACCTCGTCCACGCAACCTATTTGCTCCCCCTTATAAATCTTTTCATTTCCCAAAATATCCCTCAATAGTCAATTCTACAAATTTATTGAAAATACTTTTGACTCAAGACTTTTTTTCTAATTTAGCATTGATAATAAAAATTTGCTACGTCCTTGCTTGGGTTACCCTTTGACTATATATAATATTTTGATCGTGGATGACACAATAATATACATAATTTAGCATAGTACGATGTAAAGAAGTGTTGGAAGTAGGGGTGAAA
The DNA here is from genome assembly GCA_033977485.1 of Hydrangea macrophylla. Taxonomy (NCBI): domain Eukaryota; kingdom Viridiplantae; phylum Streptophyta; class Magnoliopsida; order Cornales; family Hydrangeaceae; genus Hydrangea; species Hydrangea macrophylla. The sequence goes on from CM066995.1 coordinate 93,511,459, forward strand.
CAAAAACCGAAAAAACCGAACCACCGAACCGAACCGATCGGTTCGGTCGGTTTTCATAAGGGTAGTGCAGTGTAAAACCGAAAACCGAACCGAAAAATTAGCCTAAAACCGAAAAAATCGACTGAAACCGAACCGATCGGTCGGTGGAAAATCACTCCCAAAACCGACCGAACCGAACCGATTTCAGCCTTAGTTGGAAGCAGTTTTTTCCAATACTCTTTGTCAAATTTAGCCACATAATATTTATATTTGATCTCTATATGCTAGTTAAAATTAAATTTGAGCTCCAACCAGTGCTGAATAAGGAGAAGCTTAGATATATGCAAAATACAGTCTTACCCTACATGCAATGAAGCAATGAGACTATTTCGCGTTACGATTACTTTACACAGTTTTTATTTGTAAAAATGGTCCCATTTCTTTGATGAAGTAAAATTTCGATAGATAAAAACTCAAAAACCATATGACCTAGAAGTTCATACTTTTGAGTGAAATATTCATCATCACCATTTAAGACTATAGGTACCCAAAATTTCAATGAAAACACACCCATATGTGGAAAATCGAATGAAGGGAGGGGTATAAATGTCCATATATATTGAAATGCTTAAAAGGAACTAAAGCAAAGCTTCAAATTAGCTCACTCCTCCCCAAAACTTTCCTCTCCACTCTCTGCTTTTGTCCACTTTTCCTTAGCCCCTAAGTCTTCTCTCCTTCATCTTCTCATCTTCCTCCACATTCTGCACCATTTAACAAACGTCCAAAAACACAGAGCTTCTCTCTGTTCTTCAATGGCAGATACAGATACAGAGTCCTACATAAACCCACAAAAGTTTGGCTCAATAGTCCCACAAAACCAACCAAACCCAAGTAAGTTTTTCACTAATTTCCTCTACAAGTCGGTGATTGTCACAATTTTTCTTCTTTTGCTTCCACTTTTTCCTTCACAAGCCCCTGAATTCATCAACCAAACCAGAAGTTGGGAGCTTCTTCAGATAGTTTTCGTCGGCATCGCCGTCTCTTATGGCCTATTTAGTAAGAGAAGCGATGAAACAGAGAAAGATCATAACTCAAAATTTGATAATGCTCACTCCTATGTGTCTAAATTTCTTCAGGTTTCTTCTGTTTTCGATGAGGAGGCCGAAACCCAATCGGCTTTTGATGAAAATAAGGTTCAAACATGGAATTCTCAGTACTATAGAGGTGACCCACTAGTTGTAGTAGCTCAAGAAAGCTCTGTTCTTGAAGAACAGAGCAGTCCTGTTTCAAGAAACGGCGAAAAGCCATTGCTTTTACCCATTCGGAGCTTGAAATCGCGAGTCGACGACTCTGATATTATTGAATCGACAATTGAATCCAATTCAAATATGGGTTCAAAGCGATTTTCAAGAAATTCTTCTAAAACTAGAAATGGTGATTTTGGAGGCTCGGATTTTCAGAATTTGGAGGCAAAAACAGAGGAAAATGTCGTTCTTCGATCTCCGATTCCATGGAGATCAAGATCGGGAAGGATGGAAATGAATGAGGATTTGGATTCTCCTCCTCTGTATTCTCTGCCTCCTTCAATGGCGGACTCTGAATTCAATCGGCTCGAATCTAAATCTTTCAGGTCTCAATCCTTTCGTTCATCGAAACCCAACTCCTCTTTTCCTTCCCCATCATTGAATTCCCCGAAAAATTTCTCAAATTCGCCTTCTTTTTCGTCCGGATCACAAGCCAAGAATATCGAAGATTCGGTGAGGAAGAAGACTAATCACATGTCATCACCTCCACCACCAGCCCCACCACCTCCTCCACCATTGATTCCAAAATCCCATCTCATGAAATCATATTCCACTGTGACAGATGATGTGGTGTTTGGAGAGAGAAAGTTGAACAGAAGTGTGAGAAGTGTCCCCAAGAATTCGAGTGGCAGTGGCAGAGAGGATGTGCCAAACAGGGGAGTTTCAGTGTCAGAGTCAAAATCAAGAACCCAAGTTGAACCAATTCAAGGGGGCATGAAATCCACCGAATTTGAGAAAACAAGATTGATTAGAGAAAGTTCCAAATTGGGTTCAAAACAAACTTTCTATGAATACCCAAATGATGAGAATGAGGAAATTGTTGAAAAGGTGGTGGTAGAAACTGATGAAGATTCTGAAGAGAGTGAGGATGATGATAGTGTTCTGGAACGGAGCACGGAAATCGAGGAGGTTGCAGATAAAAATGTGTGTGATGGAGGACCAGATGTTGACAAGAAGGCTGATGAGTTCATAGCCAAATTTAGAGAGCAGATTAGGCTACAGAGGATTGAGTCTATTAAGAAATCAACTGGGCAGTTTGGGAAGAACTCTTCTAGGTGACATTTTTAGACTTGTACTTTGTTTTTAAAACTATCATTTTCTGTCAGTTTCATGTTTCAAATCACTTGGTATTAGAAGAAGTTCTTCTCTCTCTCTCTCTCTCTCTAAATTTACGGTTGTGGACCTCTCGTGGTATTCATTGTAACAACTAACAGGGGATGAAGTGTTTGTGTTCTTTGGCTCTTCATGTTGTTTGGTTGTGTTTTTAAGCTTTTAAGCAAATATGTATATGGTTGGTGCTTCTGATCAAATAGGTAACGCTCTGAGATCTTTTCTGCATTAAATATTTTTCACATACGTGTGGCATGCAATTAAATATAGGGGCGGATCCAGAAGTTTTGTTCAGAGGAGTCAGAAACTTGTTGACCCCATTTTTTTTAGCTTAAAAGTGTATATTTTTTTTTTATATAAAAAAAATTGAGGGGCAATTAAGGGGTAAAATAAATAATGTATAAAATATGTAAAATAAAATAATTATTTTGAAAAGTTGAGGGGGCAATTAAGAGGCAAAAATGAATAAAGTATGAAATATATAAGGTAAAAGAATTATTTGAAAATTTTTGGAGCAATTAAAGGGGAAAAATGAATAATGTGTGAAATTAATATGATAAAATAGTAATTTTGAAAAGTATACGGGATACAAAAATTTGAGAAATACAACATTTTTCTAAAAAGTATTGGTGATTAGTGTGTTTACTGACAATTTGATTTAGATGAAGAGTAGTGCTACATACACATACTTTTTGATATATTTTTTGACACACAGCTTTAAATGCATGTACCTTGTGCTATGTAAGTAGTGCACAGAAAAGTGTGAAAAATTCAAATAACACAAAGTATATGTATTTAAAGCATAATGTATCAAAAAGTGTGTGTACCAAACATATCCCTTAGATGAAATTATGAAATCATGTAGGTAGTGTGATATTTTGAATCACGACTCAAATGACAAATGCATAAGCTCATTGATCATTTCATCATGATGTCGAGAAACTGACTTCCCAAATCAGTGGAATATAGCTTTCTTCTTTCCCTCTGCAGTATAGGGCCTAGTCGAAAACTGGTTCTGTTACTGAACAATAGAACCTAGAAGTTCCATTTTTCTCTTCAAAGAAAACATATTAAGGGTTATCGAGAAGTTAAAGAACCCGATTGGGGATCATAAGTGAACATTCGCTATAAATTCTAATGTTTGGTGAATGCTCATTTTTAAAACTAGTTTTTTGTTAAACCAACAAAACTTTAGTTTAACAAAAAAACTAATTTTAAGAAGGGTGATGCTAATGTCAAAGCACAATGTGCTAATGCCAAAGCACAAAGTGTCACTAAAAGCTTTAGTGACACATATCTAAGTGTCACTAAAGCTTTTAGTGACACTTTGTGCTTTGGCATTAGCACATTGTGCTTTGGCAATAGCACTAGCCTTTCAAGAATGAGCATTCACCAAATATTAGAAGCGAATGTTCACTTATGTTCACTAGTTTTTTTTAAACCAGTAAAACTTTGGTTCAATCACTTCCCTTGGCCGGATGGCAAGGCCTCTAGGTGTTATACCCAGAGGTCTCAAGTTCGAATCTCAAGGGGGTGGCAACAGGTGATTCACCCGGATGCCCTGGCCTCTGTTGAATATATTAAATAATCAAGAAAACAACAAAGGGAAAGAGAAAAGAGAGCTAGGGTTTTTCATAACACTAAAATTGAATGAATGAATACAATGGAAAACAAGAGGCAATAATAATAGAATATCTAGGTATACAGTATTACCCTAATATAAAAGAAAAGACTAAACTACCCTAAAGCTAATAAAACTAATTCTAACACACATCCTCAAACTCACAATGTTGCAGCTAAAAGCATAGAGAGTTTGCCAACTAAAAAATGAAAACGCTGAATCGGATGTGACTTTGTAAACAAATCAGCAATCTGTGCGGAAGAAGAAACAAAAGGCAAAGTGATAGCTCCATGCTTAAGGTGATGACGAGTAATGTGACAATCAATCTCTATATGCTTGGTCCTCTCATGGAAAATGGAATTGTGAGCAATCTGAATAGCACTCTTATTATCACAATACATAGCTGAAGGGCGAGGAAGGGAGACACCCATATCTGTAAGTAGTCGGCGTAACCAAATAAGCTCACAGGTAGTCGAAGCCATAGCACGATACTCAACTTCTGTGGAAGACACAGCAACAACATCTTGCTTCTTGCTCTTCCAAGAAATGAGAGAATCACCCAAAAATATGCAAAACCCAGTAACAGACTTGCGATCTGTAGGATCACCGGCCCAATCAGCATCAGAGTACGCACGCAGCTCCAAGGAAGATGATGAAGAAAGTAAAAGACTTTGAAACCTAGTTGTCACGCCCCGGAGCAGCATAAATAGAGAAAAATAAATTTCCTTTATGGGTCCATAGGGAATGACAAGTGAAAGTCACTGATAATCCACACCACACAGTACTAGTCCACAAGAACAACAGGAACAGTAAACCACTGAAATATAAACACGATTCTATCTATTACAATCATCAGAGTATGGTCCACAGGATCACAACAGGTCTGGAGACAATATATGCCCAAGTACCCGTTAAACTACAAAGTACAACAGTAAAAGAAAAGTAGTAATATAAACTACTATCTATCTTCAGGTCTTCAGCTGGCGTACGGATAGGCGTCAGCATAACTGGCATCAGTGAGGTCATTCTCTACGTAACTCCCTTCAGGGTAATCGTTATCGCCATAAGTTCCGTCATCTGCATTGTAAAGGACAGGATAGTCTGGACGGGGAATGTCCAGGCAATAAAGGCCGTCAGCTTGTTGAAAGCTGAGTGAGCACTAACTAACGCAGTCTCATAGAAATAACATATTTACAGTTATGAACAATAGATGACAGTGATACGAAATATATCTCTTCCTCTTTTATTCAGACATATCATTAATCGATTCTTATTAATTCACACTCTAAGACTGATCTCACCATTCCCAACTAACTCTCTCTCTCGAACTGATTATATCAGCACAACATACCAGTGCTCTTGTTCACCGCTTTTAAGAACTCTTACTGTTCACCGCTTTTAAGAACTCTTGCGAGCACCCATACATCGTTCTCATATAATGACTGGTCCATGGATGTACCCATACTCTTGTTCACCGCTTTTAAGAACTCTTACTGTTCACCGCTTTTAAGAACGCTTGCGAGTACTGTACATACATAGCTCTGGTAATTCAAATCATGGGCGTGCCACATCTACTCTTGTTCACCGCTTTTAAGAACTCTTACTGTTCACCGCTTTTAAGAACGCTTGCGAGTACTGTGCACCCATAATTCTCACGGTCCTGATCAAATCCTTGACATACACTTATTGGATTCAATCTGAGTGAATCATCAGCTCGACTTACACAACCTTGAACCTACCAATCATCTTACTGACTTAACTCCCAGTTATCCAATACTACCCAGTGTTATCATCTCGAACTTATCTCGTTATCGCGTCGTACTATTACTAACGTTCCGAACCCGACTACGTTACTCACTATGTTATCTCAATCTCATTATCGTATCCCATTACCTCCGTAATCCATAATATCGCATAATAGGAACATGAAACAACAATTAAACAACTACGCACTATGCATTATAAACTGAAAGGAATACATTCATGTTCTGCTAGGTTCGATCGATTGAGATCATCTCGATCGCTCGAAGAAAGTGCTGTTCGATCGATTGAAGTCTTCTCGATCGATCGAAGTGAAGGTAGTCTCGATCGATTGAAGTGTTCTCGATCGATTGAGACTCAGGGATGTTCGATCGATTGAACTCAGTTCGATCGATCGAACTTCGTCTTCCATAGATTCTGCCAGTGAACATGCAGAATGTGCTAGGGGGTGTTTGGGCTATATTTAATACGTCCAGAATACGTAAAACATCATAACTAAGCTACCGAGTGAGTTTGGAACTCACCGAAAGTCGTTAAGGGCGCGTTTGGCTTGTTTGAAAGCTTCCAAGCTTTAATGGTGGCTCCTCTTTCTTTCTCTTCTCCTCTCGGTCTCTCTCTGCCTCCTTCTCTTTCTCTCCTTCTTCTTGTTCTTCTTCTTCTCTATCTCTTCTTCTTCTGAGTATACATATCTTTATGTGTGTGTGTATATATTTATATTTATATATGGATGTATGTGTATAATATATAGATAACACACACTCACACTCTCTCAAGCTCTCTCAACTCTCACAATTTCAGTAAACACACAACACCCACGAGACTAATGTATATATAGGGGGAATGGGGGTGTAGGTGGCAGCATTTGCGCAGAAACTGGAATTCTGATAATTGCACTCTCGATCGATCGAATGATTCTCGATCGATCGAACTCAGATCGGTCAGTTAGATCGATTGAAAAAGGGTTTGATCGATCGAAGTGGGGACCACGTATTAAATTTATGTCAGTAGGGTTTCGATCGCTCGAAAAAGGGTTGGATCGCTTGAACTTATGGGATGCTCGATCGCTCGAAAGAGCTTCGATCGATCGAAGATTAAATTTCATGAATGGTCAAGGGAAGTATATAAAATCCCTGTGCATAAATATTTATTGGAAATACAGGGTATTACACTAGTGCCCCTCAAGTACCTCAAAATACGATGAACATCAGCCCAATGAACTGTAGTAGGGGAAGTAACAAACTGACTAACAACATGAACAGCATGAGCAATATCCGGACGAGTAATAGTAAAATAAACCAAGCTACCAACAATAGTGCGATATAAGGTAGGATAAGGGAAAGGAACGCCATCAGAAGGGGAAAGACGAACATTAAGCTCCAAAGGGGTATCAACAATCTTATTATCAGTGAGGCAAGCACGCTCAAGAATGTCACCTGTATACTTAGACTGAGAAAGAAGATAACCTTTTGGAGAATAGGCTACTTCAATCCCCAAAAAATAACGTAGTGGACCTAAGTTCTTCATTTCAAAACAACGAGCTAATTCAGACTTCAACACTGCAATCCCATCAACATCATCACCAGTAATAATCATATCATCAACATACAAAGAAAGCATAATACGACCAGCAGTAGTACACCTAATAAAGAGAGTTGAATCATACTCACTCGAGGAAAACCCAAATGAGGTAATCACTGTGGAAAACTTCTCAAACCAAGCTCGAGGAGCTTGTTTAAGACCATATAAGGCTTTTTTAAGCCTGCAAACTTCACCAGAACCATGAGGAACACCCGGAGGAGGAACCATATAAACCTCCTCTTGGAGGTCTCCATTTAAGAAAGCATTTTTAACATCCATCTGAGTTATATGCCACTGACGAATAGAAGCAACTGCAATAAGAGTACGAACAGTAATCATTTTAGCAACAGGAGCAAAAGTCTCCTCGTAATCCATACCATACTGCTGGGAAAAACCCTTGGCAACCAATCTTGCTTTGTACCGCTCAACAGACCCATCTGACTTGATTTTGATTTTATAAACCCAACGAGAACCAATAGCGCTCTTACCAGAAGGTAAGGGAACCAAACTCCAAGTGTCTGTCTTATACAATACTGAGAGTTCCTCTGCCATAGCCTGTTGCCAAAGAGGATCAAGAGCTGCCTCTTTATAGGACAGAGGCTTAGAGAGATCATGAACTGAAGCTAAAAATGAAGCAAAAGAATCCGAATAACAAGAATAAACAAAATCAGGTGATTGAGTAGACTTACGAGTGCGAGCAGGATAGCGAGGAGGTTCCACAGTCTCAGTATGTGCTTGGGTGGCCTCTGGAAGGGAGGTAGCATCAAGCGACAAGGTACCAGTATCAGCATAAGTAGAACCATGAGGTGAGACAATATCAGTGGTGCATGGGGCTTGAGAGGGCACACTATCGGTATCATCAGAGAATGGGTCAAGATGGATGAGATCAGATTTAGTCAACTCATGATGATTATCAGGAATAGAAAAGAAGGGTATGTGCTCAAGAAACACAACATGACGAGAGACATATAGTTTTTTAGTAAGTGGGTCAAAGCAACAATATCCCTTCTGACCCTCACCATAACCTAGAAAAACACAAATAGCAGACTTAGGTGACAATTTGGTACGCTCTACATGAGGTCGAAGGACAAAACAAGTACAACCAAACACCTTTAAGGAAGAATAATCAGGAGCATGCCCATACAATTTTTCAAAAGGTGACAGACCTGAGCAGTGAGAGGACGGAATTTTATTAATTAGATTGACAGCAGTAAGGACAGCCTCTCCCCAAAAATCACTAGGGACATATGCAGATAATAAAAGAGAGCGAGCAGTTTCAATAATATGCCGATGTTTCCTTTCAGCAACACCATTTTGCTCAGGAGTGTGTACAAGAGGACTGGTGAATAGTTCAATCTAAAGCAAGCAACTCACGAAATTTATGATAGGTATATTCTCCACCTAAATCACATCTAAAACATTTTATGACAGCAGAATGTTGAGTTTTAACAAAAGCACGAAAGGTATTGTAAATATCAAAGAAGTCTGAACGGTGTTTCATAAGATAAACCCAACAGTAACGAGTGCAATCATCAATAAATGATACATAGTATCGAGACCCCCCTCTTTTAGTAACAGGAGAGGGTCCCCACACATCAGAATGAACTAAATCAAATGGTGCAAGAGAATAAGAAATACTTCTATTAAATGGTAATGCAGAAAATTTTGCCAGTTTACAACCACTACAATCAGAAATGTCATGAGTTTGTAAATCTCCTAATTTTCCTGTAGAAGCTAAATATTTTAAACGAGAGGCTGAAACATGACCAAGGTGAGAATGGCATAAATAAAAACTAGACAAAGATGAACTCAAACGAAAGGATGACAAGTCAACACTAGAAGCTGCAACCACTGGTACATTGAGCTTGTCCAAGATGTATAATCTCCCTTGCCTACGGCCTGTCCCAATCAGCGTCTGAGACTGCGGATCCTGCACATGACAAAAAGTAGAAGAAAAAGAGACTAAATAGCCTGCATCACAAAGCTGACCAACAGAAACAAGATTCATAGTAAGTTTAGGAATGTGGTAAACACTAGGGAGAGATACATGAGGTGTGACAACAGACCCAATACCTGCTAATGGCATGGGAGTACCATCAGCAGTCATAACAGGCAAAGAGGAAGCAGGACATAAGGAAGCAAAAGACGACAAGTCAGGCGACATATGATTAGAAGCTCCAGAGTCTAAAACCCAAATACCTGAGGACATACCTGAAGACATACCTAGTGAAGAGGTGGCCATAGCATGTGGCTGTGTGGCAAGGAACTTCTGAAATTGCTCAGCAAGGGAGGTCATGGACGGAGTGGATGGGGAAGGGGAACCGGGTCCAAATGAGTCTAATGGTGGTACAACTGCTGCAGTGTTAGGCTATGGAGGCGTATATGAACGCTGCTGAGATTGGTTGTCAGATTTCCAATGAGAAGATTGAGGTTGCTGTTGTTGTGGTGGTCGACCATGTGAGGGCTGGTTGCTACTATTGGGCTGGTTTGCACGACCCAACCTAGGACACTGAGCCTTCCAATGACCATTCTCCTTACAGTAGCTGCATACATCACTACCAACTCTCGAGTAAGGCTTATTCTGATTGTTGGACTGTGGTCGAAAAGGGGCTGCTAAAACAGACGGAGTAGAGTCGGGAAGAATTCCCTTTCCAGACTGTGTCTTGAGACGTATTTCCTCGGCTACTAACTCATGAACAACAGAATCAACGGACGGAAGTGGGCTACGATGGAGAATGGACCCACGAAGGCCCTCAGAATCTTCACGTAGAGCCATTAAAAACTGAACCAGACGTTGTTCCTCCCTACTAGCGATATATGGTGCAAAGGCCCGCAATTCGGGCGACTCCATGAGAGCTAACTGATCCCAAAGATCTGTCATTGTAGAATAGAACTCCTGAATACTCAAATTTTTTTGTTCAAGGGCACGAATATCACACTCTAATTGGTACATTTTCGCAAAATTGGACTGTGTAAATAATTTAGCCAAATGATCGTCCCACACCTACTTTGCATATTCAAACTTTACCAACTGCATACCTATTGAGGGAGCAACGGAGTTGTTGATCCAAGTAATGATTTTCGAATTATTTGTGTCCCAAACATCTAGCAACTCTGCAAATTTATCAGCATTTTCTGTCACACCCCAACCCACCCCCGGTGGATTAGGACACGTGTAACAAGAGTAACCGCACCCAAAATACACTAATAAACACTAAACCTTGTTAGTTATTAAGGAAAAACATGATTTAAATCATCAGAAAAGAGCTTACTGTGCCAAAAACAGACCCAAGGGTAAAATGGTCATTAATAAAGTATATCAAATTTTATACCAAAAGATAGATTTACGAGTCCATGTTCCAACGCAAAAAACGGCGCGCGAATCCGAATTTTCTAGAAAGAGTTATGCATGTTTCCGTAAAAGCGGACATGCTGTGAAAATTGCATGCGGATCGATCCGCGAAAAGGGCGGATCGATCCATCTTCTCATTTTGCTAGCAGAATGTCCCCGAAAAAGGCCGGATCGATCCCTTCATTAACCCGGATCGATCCGGGCTTCCCAGAACTTGTTTTTACTTTTAAAAACACTGTCAAAACCTATCCAACTCATACCCAAACCAAACCAAACTTCTTGGGACATTAAGAAAACATTTCAAACACATTCATAAACATGTTTAAGCATTACCCAAGCATGTATCACATGTCCACAACCAAAATTTGATCAAAATCATTCATGAACTCAACTCTTTTTGAATCAAAATAAGCTTTTCAACTTTGAAATTCTATTCTCATCCAAAATACACGAAACTTGCTAGACATGGATCCAATGATACAACTAGCATTATGAGCACTAAAGGAACATGTCCAAAACACTAGCGACACATCCGGACTTGCCGAGATGATCAACCCATTACTTGCACCTTTCTTGAGCAAAACAAGAGATATTACACATTAGTTCTACTTTTTCACTTCCAAATACATAGTTATGACCCAAATTCATTACCAACATCCTAAGTATGAACACCAACATACAAGGAACCATAATTTACATCATTTTACAAGTTCAAAAGAAGTTCACAAGCATGAGGCTCAAATCTCCCCCATCTCTCCCATCTCTCCCGTCTCTCCTCATCTCTCCCGTCCACAAGTCAAGACTTCAAGCCTCAAGTCGAGAACCTCAAGCCACTAGTTACATTATAACATAAGTTTAAAACGTATCTACAAGTTCGCCCAAGACATGAGTTAACTATACATCTCCAAACCATAAGTTGCTTTAGGAAACTTAAATATCTAGATTTATAAACATATCAACACACATCTCATAACCCCCATGCCCAACTTGTCGTTTTGATCATTTTCCTTCCTCCTCCCGTGCCGTACCTGCGGTGGTTATTCAATAACCACAACAGAAAATAGCATTTGTTTAAGCTTTCGCTTAGTGAGTAAACTAATCACATGTATGAATATAATGTCATATTCAATGCACAAATCAACAATTAACATATCATTTAGTCTCCAAAGACCAAATATCAATTCACCGTGTCGTCGCTCTTGCCTTTTGCCCTTATGTGCATATAGCACCTCTAATTCACACAATCTCACACACCCTTCCACAGCTGGGTCGCAACTCACACACCTTTACACAGTTAGTGTGGTGAGTACCCTTACACCGTTGGGTTTTTCCACTTCTCCTTATTATGGAGTAAATCCACGGTGAATTAACATAAGGCTTTCTTCAACCCACATAAGCACATAATCACATCATCATCTCAGCATGGTAATTCACACACCATTTAACACTTATTAACTTCCAATTTTTAAGTAAACTAGCCAAACCCACATAAATCAACATGTTCATATATACCCAATTCTCATGTCCATGCTCTAATTTACAAGAATTCAACAAACTAACATGTAAATTAACACATTTAACATGATTTACATTCAGCCCATGGATTAGAGTCACTCACCTCTTATAGATTTTACCCCAACAAGCAAATTCCTTAACAATTGTTGCCCAAATCCTACTCCGGAGTGGTTCCTACAAGTTTTCGGCAACCGCTTGTCACCGTTTAGAGTGAGCTACCAAAATCCGACAATTGAAACGTAAATTAAAGGTATAGAAACGTTCGTCTCACCTCCACGAGTCTGAAAATGGCTTCGATTCGTGAATCCGACGAACGGCGGCGACGGAATGGCGAGAATTCGACGTCGGTGACGGTTTCTCCGTTTCTCTCTCCGAGCTCTCTTCTTTTGTTTTAATTCCAGCAAAAATGAGAGTCTAACTCTCATTAGACACCTACACTCATGCACAACATGAGGTGTCTTGATCTCAATTTTTCCCTTTTTCACTTACACCCCCGGAATTTCTTAAGTTCTTATTATGAAATCCCCCAAACATTCCATTAACTACCCAATTATCAAATGAGTGTTTGTCTAAGTTTCGTATGGGTCCCAACGTGGGTCCCATATATTTTGTGAAGTTGCTATCATACCTACCAATTTAAATCTTTTTCAATTATACCCCTATTTGGGTGTCCAACCTAATAACAAATGCTAAACATATATCATCATATAATATGAAAGCATTTAAACAAATAATAATGTAATCATATAAATGCATTTAATCACATAACATGCGCATATTTTTATTCGGGCCCTTCATTGGGTCCCACTTCCAATACTCGTCCCACCTCACTGGGGACTTTTCCAATTAGTGTCCCTCTTCTGAACACTTTTTTTTCTGGGCGAGTCCAAAGCCTCCCCTTAATCCATTTTACACACTAATTATATTAATTAATGCATGTTAAGTTAATAATTAACCCTTTCTCCGGGTACGGGTGTTACATTTCTCCCCCTCTAAAAAGAAGTTTGGTCCCCAAACTTTGCGTACTCAAGTTTCAACCACTCATAGATGTTCTTCCCACACTCCAATTTTTCATCTTCTAATTATCGTCTCAACTACATACTCTAGTAACTATACCTGTCGCCTCTTTATCTGTGGTGGCTATCCCTGCGGTTGTGAGTTGAAAATATCTAGCTCCTCTTTGTTCTCTTCCCGTCGCCTGTTGCACAGATCCTTGGGTTGTTGCACTTGACACAAAAGTACCCGAACCTCCTTGTTGTTTATTAGGACATTCCCGCGCTCGATGACCCGGTTGATCACATATATAACAATTACCCTTAATTACCATACTCCGATTTGGACAGTTCCTCGCGATATGTCCGAGTTCTTGACAAGCATTACAAGTTATCGTTTGATAGCATTTTCCCCAATGTTGTTTATTACACGTGGAACACCACGGTCTCTCCTCACTTGAACCACTACTTACCGATTGATTTCCAGAGTTTTGTCTTTTGAAACTTTCATGTTCACTATACTGGCTTGGCCCCAACCTCTTGTTTTGTTGGCTCGGTGGTGGTAGCAGGCTTGGATTGAACCCAAGGTCTCTTTCCGCAATGGAAGCAATGTCTAGTGCCCCGGCGTAAGTCTGAGGTCGAAATACTGTTACTCGCCCCCGGATATCACTTTTAAGTCCTGCCACAAACTTTCTCGCTTTCACCTTTTCATTTGTTATCATGTCTCCAGCAAACCTTCCCAAACTTGTATATTGTGCCGAGTACTCTCTAACCGACATCCCACCTTGTGTTAACTCCATGAACTCTTGAGCTTTTTGGTCCTTGAAGGACTCCGGGAAGTATTGCTCGTTGAATACCTCTAGGAACTGTTCCCAAGTGGTTGGTTGACCTGGGCCCAGCTTGGTACGCCACCAATACTGCGCCTCATCCTTCAACGTGTCAGCTGCAAATAAAACTTGTTGCTCTTCTGTACATGGTAGCACTCTAAAAATCTTCTCCATGTCCGAAATCCAAAAGTTTGCCCTCATCGGATCGGCTTCCCCACGAAATATTGTTGGCTTTTGCTTGTGAAATTTTGAAATAGTTACAACTTCCTCCCTCGGGTTTGGATTTGGTTGTACCGGCCTTTCCTCAACTACACGTGTTTCTGCCACTCGGACTAATCCTTCAATTGCCCTTTCAACTCTTTCCATACGGTTTGAGTTCTCACCTCCAGACATTTTGCTTGACACCCACACATATTATACACTCACGTTACTTTAAATAACTCCATGGCATGCTAATCAACATTTAAAAGCATGCTAAATAAACGTGTATGCATGTTTATGCAACTACGTGTTGTTGTGTGCACACTACGCGTCGTATACGTCTCTCGTCCCCAAAGGCTCTAACTATTGCTCTGATACCAAAAATTGTCACACCCCAACCCACCCCCGGTGGATTAGGACACGTGTAACAAGAGTAACCGCACCCAAAATACACTAATAAACACTAAACCTTGTTAGTTATTAAGGAAAAACATGATTTAAATCATCAGAAAAGAGCTTACTGTGCCAAAAACAGACCCAAGGGTAAAATGGTCATTAATAAAGTATATCAAATTTTATACCAAAAGATAGATTTACGAGTCCCGGTTCCAACGCAAAAAACGGCGCGCGAATCCGAATTTTCTAGAAAGAGTTATGCATGTTTCCGTAAAAGCGGACATGCTGTGAAAATTGCATGCGGATCGATCCGCGAAAAGGGCGGATCGATCCATCTTCTCATTTTGCTAGCAGAATGTCCCCGAAAAAGGCCGGATCGATCCCTTCATTAACCCGGATCGATCCGGGCTTCCCAGAACTTGTTTTTACTTTTAAAAACACTGTCAAAACCTATCCAACTCATACCCAAACCAAACCAAACTTCTTGGGACATTAAGAAAACATTTCAAACACATTCATAAACATGTTTAAGCATTACCCAAGCATGTATCACATGTCCACAACCAAAATTTGATCAAAATCATTCATGAACTCAACTCTTTTTGAATCAAAATAAGCTTTTCAACTTTGAAATTCTATTCTCATCCAAAATACACGAAACTTGCTAGACATGGATCCAATGATACAACTAGCATTATGAGCACTAAAGGAACATGTCCAAAACACTAGCGACACATCCGGACTTGCCGAGATGATCAACCCATTACTTGCACCTTTCTTGAGCAAAACAAGAGATATTACACATTAGTTCTACTTTTTCACTTCCAAATACATAGTTATGACCCAAATTCATTACCAACATCCTAAGTATGAACACCAACATACAAGGAACCATAATTTACATCATTTTACAAGTTCAAAAGAAGTTCACAAGCATGAGGCTCAAATCTCCCCCATCTCTCCCATCTCTCCCGTCTCTCCTCATCTCTCCCGTCCACAAGTCAAGACTTCAAGCCTCAAGTCGAGAACCTCAAGCCACTAGTTACATTATAACATAAGTTTAAAACGTATCTACAAGTTCGCCCAAGACATGAGTTAACTATACATCTCCAAACCATAAGTTGCTTTAGGAAACTTAAATATCTAGATTTATAAACATATCAACACACATCTCATAACCCCCATGCCCAACTTGTCGTTTTGATCATTTTCCTTCCTCCTCCCGTGCCGTACCTGCGGTGGTTATTCAATAACCACAACAGAAAATAGCATTTGTTTAAGCTTTCGCTTAGTGAGTAAACTAATCACATGTATGAATATAATGTCATATTCAATGCACAAATCAACAATTAACATATCATTTAGTCTCCAAAGACCAAATATCAATTCACCGTGTCGTCGCTCTTGCCTTTTGCCCTTATGTGCATATAGCACCTCTAATTCACACAATCTCACACACCCTTCCACAGCTGGGTCGCAACTCACACACCTTTACACAGTTAGTGTGGTGAGTACCCTTACACCGTTGGGTTTTTCCACTTCTCCTTATTATGGAGTAAATCCACGGTGAATTAACATAAGGCTTTCTTCAACCCACATAAGCACATAATCACATCATCATCTCAGCATGGTAATTCACACACCATTTAACACTTATTAACTTCCAATTTTTAAGTAAACTAGCCAAACCCACATAAATCAACATGTTCATATATACCCAATTCTCATGTCCATGCTCTAATTTACAAGAATTCAACAAACTAACATGTAAATTAACACATTTAACATGATTTACATTCAGCCCATGGATTAGAGTCACTCACCTCTTATAGATTTTACCCCAACAAGCAAATTCCTTAACAATTGTTGCCCAAATCCTACTCCGGAGTGGTTCCTACAAGTTTTCGGCAACCGCTTGTCACCGTTTAGAGTGAGCTACCAAAATCCGACAATTGAAACGTAAATTAAAGGTATAGAAACGTTCGTCTCACCTCCACGAGTTTGAAAATGGCTTCGATTCGTGAATCCGACGAACGGCGGCGACGGAATGGCGAGAATTCGACGTCGGTGACGGTTTCTCCGTTTCTCTCTCCGAGCTCTCTTCTTTTGTTTTAATTCCAGCAAAAATGAGAGTCTAACTCTCATTAGACACCTACACTCATGCACAACATGAGGTGTCTTGATCTCAATTTTTCCCTTTTTCACTTACACCCCCGGAATTTCTTAAGTTCTTATTATGAAATCCCCCAAACATTCCATTAACTACCCAATTATCAAATGAGTGTTTGTCTAAGTTTCGTATGGGTCCCAACGTGGGTCCCATATATTTTGTGAAGTTGCTATCATACCTACCAATTTAAATCTTTTTCAATTATACCCCTATTTGGGTGTCCAACCTAATAACAAATGCTAAACATATATCATCATATAATATGAAAGCATTTAAACAAATAATAATGTAATCATATAAATGCATTTAATCACATAACATGCGCATATTTTTATTCGGGCCCTTCATTGGGTCCCACTTCCAATACTCGTCCCACCTCACTGGGGACTTTTCCAATTAGTGTCCCTCTTCTGAACACTTTTTTTTCTGGGCGAGTCCAAAGCCTCCCCTTAATCCATTTTACACACTAATTATATTAATTAATGCATGTTAAGTTAATAATTAACCCTTTCTCCGGGTACGGGTGTTACATTTTCATTCGTAGGTTTACTAAAATCCCCATTGATATAACCCCACATCTTCTTCCCCTTCAGAAAATTTTTCATCACATAATTCCAATATGCAAAATTCTTGCCATCGAGTTTTACACTAATCGCTTGAAGCGAATCATCACGTTCAGTAGCCATTACGAAAACGAAGCAATTAAATAACACAAAACAAACGAACCCAAAATCAAAGATAGATCAAAAAACACAAAACAAACGAACCAGAATCAGTGACAGACAGATCCAAAAAGAGCGCAATGCAGTGCGAGATCTAAATACGAATCCGAATCAGCGAGAAATTCAACAACGAACCAAAATCATCCGAAAAAAAATCGTGGATAAGATTCGAACCTGCTCTGATACCATGTTGAATATATTAAATAATCAAGAAAACAACAAAGGGAAAGAGAAAAGAGAGCTAGAGTTTTTCATAACACTAAAATTGAATGAATGAATACAATGGAAAACAAGAGGCAATAATAATAAAATATCTAGGTATACAGTATTACCCTAATATAAAAGAAAAGACTAAACTACCCTAAAGCTAATAAAACTAATTCTAACAGCCTCGTGGGATTAGTTGAATTAGGCCGGGTCTCAACTCTCGGTCAGTTCCCGAGCACCTAAAGGTCCCGAGCTAGGCTGGGTCTCAACTCTCAGTCAGTTCCTGAGTACTCACCAGGCTCAGAAACCCCAATATAGCTTTTCCAAGCACTCAGACAGTGGCAAGTAACATCAAACTGATTTTCAAACTTGGCCCGATATAGCATCTGGCCAATCTTGAAAATGGGGGGCAGCTGATACACCCAAAATTGGCTCTATCCTATGACCGAGCAGTTCAAATCAGCAGCCAGTCCATGTCCCGGTCAAATCATGCACAACTCTTCGGACAAGCATCCACCCGAGCGGTCTAGTCTACCCGAAACTCACCATCCCAAGCGGTTCATCCACGATTCGGTCAATAGGTCGGGAAAACCGCACAGGCACATCCCACCGCAGGAACAGCTCATCCGGGTCCACATGCATGATCCCGAGCATTACGGGCAATTTCCTACTCAAGCTAGAAGACTATGAAAAGTGCAAACTATTTCCTAATCCAATTAGGAAACACCCACAATTAATGTCAATCAATCCTAATACAATTAGGAAACTTACTTGATTGGTATCAATCACATCCTAATTGGATTATATTTCCTTATCCATGTACGAGTAGGTCTCTTACATCTATAAAAGAAATCTCTCACCCCCCATTGAAGGGGCTGACTTTTCAGTCTACACAGCACCTCTATAGCATTCATCTACATGCCCGGCCGGCCTACGGTAGCTCCAGACTTGTTGATTCACCACAGGGCCCCGGCTCTTTTACAGTATAGTGAACGTGCTGATCAGACACACACGTGAACGTAGGTACCTTCATTAACAGGGCCGAACCACATACAAAAAACCAGTCTCTCACTCTCTCTCCCCCTTAAATTACTTTAATTTACTTTAACCAAATTTTGACATGATCAGAAAATAACTGGAACTCAACACAGTTCGTGGGTTAAAATGTTGTTCAGAGCATCTCATTTATCCTTTTATAAGTTCAGAGTTCAGACCTGACCGTTGCTGGGAATGTGAAGTTATTACACAATTTCTCTAGTATAGAGGACTATAAACTTCTTGAAAGCATTATTCCGGGTTCTTGCATCTTCAACAAAGTACAGGTCTTCAACTAAAACCAATTTGGGCCCTCTAGTATGGATTAGGAGTTCATTTCTCAGAGGCGCAGAAATATATATATATATATATATATATTTGCGTGTATTTATTTGTATGTACGCTGGGGTGGGGGTGAGAATTAGGACAAGGGGCACTACAGCCTAGTTCCCAACAAACCTGAGCTAAGCTGACCAACTTAGAGTATCCACAATGGGATGATCTGTACACTAAATTTAAGGATTGTTTGTTGTGGGACGTTTGTAATGGATTGGTGTGTATAACAGCGTAAAACATCTGAACTTAGCGAAACTTAAGTTTAGTGTACAACTAAGAGGGATACAGCACAGAGTGTGCCGTGAGAGAGTCCAGGGCACACACAAAACCGTGACACTCCCAAACGGCACGCACTATACCGTGTGACACACAATTATCCCCCAAACGGCACATGTTGAGCCGCTTCCAAATGGCACAGTGTGCTGTATGGCCTTCTTTTCTTTTCTTTTTGTTTGTTTCTTATGGTGCAATACTAGCACACTTTTGTGTGTCGTGTGACTCTATGCGACATTGTATGTTCTGTTTAGACAACTTACCCATTATTAGTGTATTACTTCTGTATACCAAACTTACCAAATTCTCACCTTGAGTTTGTGGTATGCGTTATGGATGCTCTAGAAACTTAGACAAATGACATGATGCCAATTGCAAAAATCAAAAGTTAGCAAACTAAGTGGAATTGGAACATGGAAGTAATTCTTATAAAAAAAAAAAAAAGGCTTCAAATTCGACAAGTAAATTAGAGTCATTAGACTTCATTTGATTGAACCCAAAATAAAAAAAAATAAAAAAAAAATTACAGAAGACAAAGTGACCCTAATTTCTGCAATAAATCAAATTTAATATGTATAAAATAAGAAGCCAAAAAAACAATCTTCCCTAAAAACGTTATATGAGTCCCCACCAAATCCAAAGCTACAATAGATACAAGTATATACATACAATTATACCTCAAAAATACAAAGGGAGACATTCCTTTTTCTAATCATAATTGATGCAACTTCATTAGTCAATAAATAACTAGACACAGCAATTTACACATCCAAGTCCTCTTCCCCACCATTTAATTTTCCTTTCGCTTTTTTTTTTTTTTTCCTTTTTTTTCTTTTTGCTCCTATTGAGAGGAGGAGGAGTAATTAGTAGTACTAAAGACTAAACTAAATAGTCACTTAAAACAATATGGGTCAATTAAAAACAAACATAATCGAGACCCATCATATATCACAAATTCTAACCACCATATCTTTAGACCATACAACACATTACAGTACTGCAATATTCTTCTTCATTTTCTTACAGATCCCACAAGGTTTTTCTAAAGATTAGAGAGAGAATATTTTCAGATGACAGTAATGCCCTTGATGGATTTTAGATAATTACGATCTAGGTTGGAGAGCATTGAACAGGGGCCTGTGAGGGATTGGGGTGGTTGTGGCGGCCCATGGGTTAAGTGGGATGGGCCGGTGGTGGGTGGGACCCATTTGGTGGGACCGATGGTCGGCCGGTGCTGGTGGTGGCACCGCGGAGGACGATGATGGTGGGACTCCAACGCGCTCACATGAAGGGCACATGGTGAGAGTGGTGGGAGGGGTCATTTGCATATAGAACTGTGGGGAAAGTTTCAGTGCTCTCAGCTCCTGAACTTCCTTCTGCAACCGCCTGTTCTCCTCCGTCAGATTCTCACAGCACCTCTTCAAGAACTCACAGTCAACCTCAGTTTGCTTCAATTTTGTTCTGTAACATTTACACAACCAGATTAATTAAACAATTCAATCCAGAAGGTTATAAGCACCTAATTATCATAATAATTTGCACCCAACATAAGATATTGCAGGATTTCAGAGGTTGTATGGACAAAAAGAGAACTGATACTAATAATTTTGGTGTTTGTGTAGCTATTTTATTTATTTTTTTTTTTTTTTTTTGGGTTATGCAATTGATTTTGGTGACAGAGATCTATATCAACAAGACCTTTTTTCACAAGGGGCTGCTTGGGAGGACGAGAACCGATTCTGTGGGTCACAAGTGAACTAGTTCTGCAAAAAGATTTGCAAGTCAATTGGTTCTACTAAAGTGGTTTGGTAGAGACCTTTTGTGTGGTTGAGGCTGTACTTGATTTAAAATCACTCGTAAAACTGATTCGTTTTTACTGAATCAATGTCATGGTAGAGACCTCGCCTCTTGCTTTTTTTTTTTTTTTTTTTTAATGCATCCCAAACAGATCCTTATTTTCTGATAAAATACCAAAAATACCCTTGAACCAGAAGCAAAATATCTCACCTTGCCCTCCTGTTCTGAAACCACACCTCCACTTGGCGAGGTCTGAGGCCAAGACGCTTAGCTAGAGCCAGCTTTTGCTTCTGCAAAACCAAATAAAAAACCCAATTTGTCACTAAAATGACCATAATACCCCTCAATCTTCATCTTCTTCATTGTATAACCGTACTTTTATGTACTTACAGGGTTGAGAGTGTTGTGCTCTTTGAAGCTCTCTTCGAGAATCGCCGATTGATCTTTCGATAACCTGAGCTTCTTCCTCGACGCCTCGTCATCTTCGTCGCTGATACCTCCTCGAGAGCAAGCTCTCTCGGTCTCGGTCTCGTGATCGTGATCGTCGCCGTTAGGTTCTCTCTCGCTCCTCTTTCCGCTCACGCTCGAGATCGTGCTGTTCGGCGACGAAACTCCGGCTTCGTCCTCGCAATCGGCCGTCGACGGTGACCGGTTCACGTCGATTCCTCTGAGGAACGATCTGGTCTCCACTCTGTTTGTCTCTGAGTTCCGATCTGTTTGTACGGACACCAATCAGAATTAAGTTCTCTTAAAATGGTTTAAATTAGGTTTAATCAGTTAGATCTGTGTGATTTTAATTGAGAAATTCGTTGAAATGTGTACACTAGAGTCACGGATCTAACAAATTAGGGGTAAAATTGAGAGATTTCAAGGAGTTAATGATCTTATTACTTAAAATTCCCCAAATCCGCCATTAATGAAACTTTGATAGAAGTAAATACACACATAAATATGGATATAGTATTCATTTATCAAACATATATGTGAATGCATAGATATGTATATGTAGGCCAGGAATGTATGTATGAGAAACGATCGATGAAAGTATCCGTACATTTCATCGAACGTGAAAAAGGCAAGAGAAAATCACTTTATAATTCATGATTTTTTTTTTTCAAAAAATGTAAAAACATTTAATCGGAAAGGATTAAAAGTCGAAAAAAAAAATTAGAAGAAAAAAGAATAAAGCACTTTTATGTTTATCATCAGAGAAAAATAAAAAATGTGTAGAAGCAAAAGGAGATCAGAAACTTTCACACAAAAAATATATATATATATATATATATCAAATGCAGATCCAAAACAATACCTGATGAAGCGAAGGTCTCGTTCCACGAGCTCTTCTGAAGATTAAACGGCGACGGAGAAGACGAAGGCATCAGATTCAGCTGTAGTGAGTTCCGATTCTCCGGAAAGCTCAAGCTCAGGCTCAAACCGTAGTCCTCTTTCCCAACCATTGTGTGTTCTTCAAAATCTCCCAAATCGTTAGCAAGCGGCCGCTAGGGTTAGGGTTGTGAATTTCTAGAGAGAGAGAGAGAGAGAGAGAGAAGATGTAGATGACTAGATGAGTGGGGAGTCTAGAGAGAGAGAAACAGATGCAGTGGTGCATATTGGAGTTTATGATGTGGGGTTATATAGAAAGAGGAGACTATGATGATGCATATAGTACTGTTAAGTTTCAATCATGACATGGTGTGTCATAGTGTCAGGGGGGCTGGCTGGTTTCCATATTTTTCCCAATTATCTTCAATCATATGCTTTTCCTCCCCCCAAATATTTACCCAACTTATTGTTTGTTTGGGACCCCACCCACCTTCTCTCTCTCTCTCTCTCTAGTCAGTAGACTTTGGTTCTTTTTAACCATGGTAAAAAGAGGGGAATTGAGATGAACCCTTTCCATTGTACATTGTGTACTGTAGCCAGCAAGTACTGTTTGGCTTTGAGTGAGCCAAGCGGCTTAACCGTATGACTTTATTCTGACTAAACTTGCATGTACTAATGTACCCCTTTTTTGTTGACTGTTGACTGTACCCACAAAAGAGAGAATTTTTTGCCTATATTTCAAATGGGAATACATTTACAACAATGCTAGGGGCACAAAAGGATACAAAAAACTTCCACAAAATGAGTGAAAAGTCTATGTGGCACAGTGGGACCCGCCAGTAATTAAGTATTGTTTCCATTAATTGCTGGCATGTCCCACTGTGCCACATAGACTTTCCACTCATTTTGTGGAAGTTTTTTGTATCCTTTTGTGCCCCAATCATTATTCATACATTTAAGACCGATGATCCGTCCAAGCTACTGTTTAAGGAACAGAGAAAAGAAATTATTCAGTGGATTTGTCAAGTTAAGTTATATGTCGTCAAGTTAATATAGTGTGATCATAAAATCTTAGCCCTACATTGTCCTCTATTTTTAGGGAGATTATGAGAGGTAGTTGGAGATTTATTAATTTGACATAGTTCTAACCAATTTGTCATGATCCCCTGAAAATAGGGGTATATGTATGATTAAGATTGAGTAATCAATGTGATGATATGGTGTGACGGTATCACTGAATAATTTCTAGAAAAAGAAAAACTGAAAAAAAATAAAAAAAAATTAGTGGGTTGGAGTAATTGAGAAATTTTGGGGTGTAAAATTATTTACACATGTACTCTGTTTTTGCCAATTCTATTGATAAAGAAGTGATATGGCAATTGTTACGTGGGAATCCGTAAACAGTGCCTTTTACGGTTGATCCGTTTATAATTTAATCTCATTTCAAATATACTCCTATGCTTATTACTTTATTGGGGAAATTGGCTAAAAAGTCATTAAGAAGGGCTTTATTGGGATCAAGGACAACTTAAAATACACATTGGGTATGAGTCCTCCCAATGTCCATAGACAAAAATACCCCCACCTTCAACCTCTAACCCTAAACAAACCCTAGCCACCATTACCACTACTCCACACCACCCCTGCCACCTCCGGCCACCACCCTCGCCATCTCCGGCGACCATCACCCTCATCTCCGGCGACCACCACATGGCCATCTCCGGCGACCACCTCCATTGCACTTTTTGACCACCACAACGCCACTCCTAACCACTAGTGACCACTCCCTACCACTCAATTGACCTCCAGCCACCACCCTCGCCATCTACGGCGACCACCACCCTTTCAATCTCCGACGAGCACTCAGTAAGTCAAATTTGACTTAGGATATATCCTAAGTGAAATTTGTCTTACAAATTTCTCTATTCAAATGGGACGGTGGTGATGGCGGTGGTGGTGGCGGTGGAGACTGGTGGTGGTGGTGGATTAGGGACGGTGGCGGTAGAGACTGGTAGTGGTGGTGGTGGAGGTGGAAGTGTCGGTGGTGGAGGTGGACTGAGATCAGTCATCGTAAGAGAAATTTCTCTTAGGATGACTGAGATCAATTTGGCCATGATTTTTGTGTGGCCGACGGTGGCGGTGGTCGGAAGTGGAGGTGGCAATGGAGGGGGAAGACAGAGAGATGGTGGTAGTGGTGGTTATGGAGGGGGAGGAGAGAGAAAGTTAGAGAGAGAAGAGAGTTGGGGTAGTGGTGATGGCTCCGGCGATGACTCCGGCGACGACGAGGACTGTTCCGGTAGTGGCTCCGGTGGTGGTGGTTGTGTTGGTGGTGGCTATGGAGGGAGGAGGAGAGAAAGTTAGAGAGAGAAGAGAGATGGTGGTGGTGGTGGTGGCTATGGAGAGTGAGGAGAGAGAAAGTTAGAGAGAGAAGAGAGTTGGTGGAAGTGGCGACGGCTCCGGCGACGACGACGACAACTTCGGTGGTGGTAGTTGTGATGGTGGTGGCTATGGAGGGAGGAGGAGAGAAGGTGGTGGTGGTGGCTATGGTGGGGGAGGAGAGAGAAGATGGTGGAGGGAGGAGGAGAGAAGATGGTGGCTATGGTGGTGGTGGTTGTGATGGTGGTGGCTATGGAGAGGGAGGAGATAGAGATGTTGGTGGTGGTGGCTATGGAGGAGAGACAAAGTTAGAGAGAGAAGAGAGATGGTGGTGGTGGTCTCTTAGGATTCCATGGGCAATTTTGCCATTTAGAATGAAATTTAAAATTTTATAGGACTAAGAGGGATAATTTAAATTTTAGAAGACTTTAGGAGGAAATTTTTTTTTAGAGTGTGTCATTGTATGGGTGTTTGATTTTGACTTGTCCTTTAGTCCATCTTAGCCTAACCTTAGGGGCCTTACACCAAGTCTCCCTAGTTTATTCTTAATCCTTCTATGAAGTACATAAACCAATGAACTTGGAAAACAAAAGTGATGATTTTAATTGAAAATTAAGATTTCTCAAAAAAAAAAAAAAAAAACAAAACAAAACAAAACAAAACAAAACAAAAGCTAAAAGAAAATAGCCAGGATAGTTTTATAAATTATAAATGTGGGAAAATATTCTTTAGCTCTATTGTTTTCTAATATTAGTGAAGGAAAAGATTTATGATGTAGATTAAATCATATACTAATAGTTTTCAATATACCAAAGATTCTAGTTAAGGGTGCAATTTGGAACGAAATTTTCGATTTCGACCGATTTTGAACCGAAAAATTCTAATTTTGACTACTAAAAATAATTTCCAAATTCCAAAATTTTCAAAAATTGCAGAATGGAATCGGAACTATATTTAGAATTCCGAAATTCCATTCCAAAAATTCCGATTCGAAAATTTTCGAAATTCCGTTTTGAAAATTTCGAAATTATTCAGAATTACTTCCGAATTAATTCCAATTTATATATATATATATATTATATACATATACATACAAATAAACTGAGTTACATAGACTTAGGGGTCTTAAGCATAATTTGTCAAGAGTTTTGTACTTACAATATTACCAAAATATTTGCATACACTGTGATACACACACATTAGGTTTAGACGTTTAGGAATTGTATATACATTATACACACAGTAGACCCAAAATAGGGTTTCTCCTCCACAGCTGCAGCCACCAAGAGAGAGAGAGAGGGAGAGAGAAGAAGAAGAAGAAGAAGAAGAAGAAGAAGAAGAAGACATACTCATGGTGGTAGAGGAGGTTGATTTGGAGGTCGAAATGGAAACTCACAAGGAAGATCTTACTTCTACCATATCAAACTTCCTATAATACCCTATATTTTTGTGATGTATTACATGAATAAGACCTTGTATTCGTCTTTTAAATACTTATATGAGTTTAGCTTTACCTTTGGTGTAATCTATATCCCAATCGATTGGACTTGTTTCCCATTCGATTGCCTTATCTTGGAAGCCAATCGATTGGCATCATAGACCAATCGATTGGATCAATTAAGGCCTAATTGCACCTTACCCCCTTGTACTAGACACATGTTTTAAATTGGGTAAATGAACTTTTCTTTTTTTCTTTTTTTGCAATTGGCCCCTTGAACTTTCAGCACATTTTCAATCCCATACATTCGCTAACGTTGTTAGTTTAAAACTAACAGAATTGCCCAAAAATATTTTTATTTTTTTTCAATTGGCCCAAGTGTCCTTCCCCCAAAAATGGCTAACGGCGTGAGATTTTATTGGACAGAATTGCCCAATTGTCCTTACCCAAAAAATGGCTAAATCAGAACCTCTTTTTTTCATTTTATCTGTTAAAACATATGCTTTTATCTGTTGACGAACAGATAATATTGAGCTAAACAATCCTAATTTTCTTATCTTTTGGGATGATTTTTTTATTTCAAGTATTTGTTCGAGATCAATGCAATGGGCCTCGAAATTTCACAAAAAAAAATATACATTGCAGTCTTATTTGTTTTGACATAATAAATCATTTGTTTTGACATATAAAATCAAAAAATGTGGTTCCAGTGGGGGGGGGGGGGTTTCTCTTCTTTTGATGTCGAAATGTAGTAAAGGGGTTTATAAGAAATGGTCAAAATTTAGCGAATAAGTCTGATTGGAAAGGAGATGAAAATTCAAGGGGCAAATTGCAACAAAAAAAAAATTTTGGGCAATTTTGTTAGTTTTAAACTAATGGCGCTAGCGAATGTATGGGATTGAAAAGGGGCTAAAAGTTTAAGGGGCAATTGTAAGAAAAAAAAAAGAGTTCATGTACCCCAATTAAAATATGTGTATAGTACGAGGGGTTAAAGTGCAATTAGGCCATCAATTAATACCTAACCCCAATCAATTTCCCCCTTGCCAATCCATTGGAAGTAGCTGTTTTGATTCCTTTACTTTGACTGGGGATTGGCCACGTGAACGCTTATCCTTTATATATATGGACTCATTTTGGACGTGGTTGGGGTTCCAGAAATCAGTTTCTAGATAGAGAGAGAGTGTTTGTGTGTTTTTATATATACACACTCATATATATACACATATATACATCCATACACACACACACACACACACACACACACACACATACACTCTCATGGACTGAAGAAAGAGAAGAAGACAAGAAAGAGAAGGAAGAGAAGGAAGAGAGAGAGAGAGAAAAGAAGAGCCATTGAAGTTTCCAAAGCTTCAATACACACACCCAAAACACACTCTTAACACCTAATGTCACAACTCATCCCACTACGCACAAAAATAGGACACGTGGCACGCCACCGAGGCTCATCCAATTCATTTAAAGATTATAGCAGTGGAATGAAATAAGTGGAATCCATCATTTTCAAAGTTATAAAAAGTTTTCCCATTTGGAAACACTTAAAGAAACAATTTATTTTGAAAACAGCAAACCAGTCGACTGCTTTGGAAATCACAGAGGCCTCATAGGTCGAGAACCCAGTCCAGACGACAATTTAGGGGACCTAGTCGATTGGGGTCTCAATTCCTCAGTCGACTGATTCCTATCCGGTCGACTGAACTAGATCCAGTAGAATGTCATATATTGAAACATGTTTCAGTCGACTGTTTTTCATCATCTAGTCGACTGTTTTCTTTGAAGATCTAAAATATATTTTGTTAAAACAAGGGTCCAGTCGACTGCGTCGGGGACCCAGTTGACTAATTTCCCAGAATTCTGCACATTCTGTAGAATTTTCAAAGGTATGATTCTCCAACCCAATTCCAACATAATCATAACTATATTTCAACATTCCAAAACATAATTACAAGAGTTTTACTATAGGTTACAATACTATGAATCCACCCCAAGATTAATAAGTACATTGTTTTAACTCCTCAAAATTCTAATTACAACATTTAGAATGGAAAACAAACAAATGCAAGAGACGTCCCTAAAATCTCGCCGGCCTTACTCTTCTCGGCTCTTCTTGTTCTTCCTCTTATCACCTGCAATTAGGGGTGTCATTCGGACGGAACGGAACGGAATAGGCTATTTCGGAAAAAAATTCAAAATTTTCGGAATCTACTTATGCTTTCCGAATTCCATTCCAAAATTTCGGAATTCTAAAAAGCATTTCCGATTCCGAATTTTCGGAATTTTCGGAAATTTTCGGAATCGGAAATTTTCGGATATTTTCGGAATTTTTCAGAAAATTTCGGAATTTTCCAACCACTGCCTACACAATAAAAATAATCTACACAGCTATTACAAATTTCCAACATAAAATACAACACATTTTTTTTAAAGCAACAACTAACACTTAAAACACATTAAGGCCATAATATCAACACTTAAAAAAATATCAAGCATGGTTACATAGTATATATGTATTACATATTTACATTGTATAATATAAGAACTCAGAATATTATCGGAATATTTTTGGAAATTCTATTCGGAATATTTTCGGAATTTTCGGATCGGAAATTCGAAATTTTCGGAATTCTAAAAACAATTCCAATTCCGTTCCAATTTTTTTCGGAATTTTTGGAATTCGGAATTTCGGAATTCGGAATACAAATTTTGCTTCCAAAATTGGAATTTGTCGGCTCGGAATCGGTCGGAATCGGAAATTCCGTTCCAAATGACACTCCTACCTGCAATAGAGTAAGTCTCCACAGCTCAGCTATATGCTGAATGCACAATTTTAAACATATGCATATATATGAGGCAATTCATACTTTAAACATCTAAAATAAATCAATCAGTCTCTAGGGAGAAAGATACGCATTTATCTGGTGATGATGCTAAAAATTGGTAAGAGTAAAGTAGAGCAGATTAAGGGGAGAGAGAGTGAGAGACTAGTTTTTTGTATGTGGTTCGGACCTGTTAATGAAGGAACCTACGTCCACGGCTGTGTCTGAGCACGTTCACTATACTATACAAGAGCCGGGGGCCTGTGGTGAACCAACAAGTTTGGAGCTACCGTAGGCCGGCCGGGCATGTTGATGAATACTATAAGGGTGCTGTGTAGACTGAAAAGTCGGCCCCTTCAATGGGGGGTGAGAGGTCTCTTTTATAGATGTAAGAGATCTACTCGTACAAGGAAAAGGAAACATAATCCAATTGATATAAATTGGCATTAATTGTAGGGGTTTCCTAATTGGATTATGAAATAGTTTGCACTTTCCATTAGTCTTCTAGCTTGAGTAGAAAACTGCCCGAAATGCTCGGGATCATGCTTGTGGGCCCGGATGAGCTGTTTCTGCGGTGGGATGTGCCTGTGCGGTCTTCCCGACCTGTTGGCCGGGTCGTGGATGAACCGTTCGGGAGGCATTAGGTGGACCAAACCGCTCGGGATGATGCTTGTCAGTAGTTGCAGAATAGAACCGCACGGGCATGGGCTGATTTTGGGTGTATCATCTGGTATATCAGCAAGTCTTAAATCTTAAACCGCGACGCTAATGGCCAGCCAAAGTCACTCAACCATTGCATCCAACTGCTATGGTTAGGCCGGTTCCCAAACCAAGCAAGTTGTCACGACCCATCCCGCTATGGGCGAAAATAGGACATGTGGCATGCCACCAAGGCTTATCCAGTTCCATTAAAGTAAATAACAACGGAAACCATAAGTGAAATCTATGAAAATCATAGTTATAAAAAGTTAGGCACATTGGAAAACACTCAAAGGACACCCAATGTGAAAACCAGCAATCCAGTCGACTGATCTCAGGTCCGGTCAACTGGAAATGCAAGATACAGAGAGCTTGAAATTTTCAGAAGTTGTGCAATCGACTATGTCGGGGACCCAGTCAATTGGGGTCTCAAATTTCCAGTCGACTGATTCATCTAGTCGATAAAAACAGAAAAACCATTTTTAAAACCAAAATCCAGTCGACTGTGGTCCCCCACCCAGTCGATTGTTTCTTTCACAGAGCCAAAATAACAAATCCAACAATAATCCAGTTGACTGTGTCGGGGGACCCATTCGAGTGTTTTTCAATATTTCGGGGCAGTAGCTAGATCAAAACATGCCTCCAGTCGACTGTTTTCATAAACCAATCGACTGGTTTACCTTAGCTAAAGGCATTCTACAGATTTTAATCTATGATTAGTCCAAACTCCAATACCACACCTTCGCGATTACAATTTTACGATCCGAAACTTAATCATTGAAGTTCTACTACAGTTTTACCAACTACTAATCCATTTCAAGGTTCCAAGTTATACAGAACGAAATTCTAGTTCATTTCATTCTTATTACAACTTTGGAAATGGAAACCAAAACATATACACGAGATGCTCCCCGGAACTCCCACGGCCTCACTCCTCACGCTTCTTCTTGTTCTTCCTCTTATCACCTTCAATGGAGGAAGTCTCCACTACTTAGCTATATCCTTAGTGTGTATTCTAAACAAATGCATATAAGGCAATTCATGCTTTAAACATCTAAATCACATAATTTAGCCTCTAGGGAGAGAGATACTCATTCATCCGGTATATCGGCAAGTCTTAAATCTTAAACTGTGATACCAATGGCTAGCCAAAATCACTTAACCTTGCATCCAACTGCTCTGGCTGGGCCGGTTCCCAAACCAAGCAAGTACTCGTGTCTACTGTAACTCTCAAACATCGAGAGGCGTGCCCCGGCATGAAATTATACCAAACTCCCCTATGACCCACATAATCATTTAGCATGCTCATATAACCATATCACCATGGTTTTCAACACATACTTGCTAAAATTAACGGGCCTAATTTAACACAGATTTTGCCCGGATCACAATTTCCACACATAATATTCAAAACATCTAAAATTGTATATATAATACAAGTTCAGAATTCATACCTAAAGCTACGGTCCTATAACTTCAGAAGAAGTACTTGTAGCACGATTAACCGTCGAATCTCCGATCTTAAAGGATTCTACAAGTATTAACATGTTTTTTCCCAATTCCTAAAATTTGATTAATCGTAAAAGTTTGCCAAACATGGCCTAAGAGATATCAAAACGTTGCTCTTACTTCGAGAAATCCGAATATGAAATATGACTGAAAATTGACGACCAGAAGTTCATCGTTCGGCGTTGTGAAACTCGAAGCCCAAAATTATCCTTTTTCTTTCTCTTGGTTGGTGAGATATTTGAAAATATCTTATCCACATCTATATGTAGGTACAACTCTTGGAAATTATGCTTACCTCCCCGCAAATTCTCAAAACTTCTAATTATGTCATGAAACGTCGCACACGCCCATTTTATTACTACACAAGTGAAAACTAAAACTTATAAAAGTTTTCGTCTAAGTTCCGTTTGGATTCGTAATTACGCCCGAAAACTAAATTCTGTGGAATCTCTAGATAGCCTACCTTTTATGCAACGTATCACTCACATTCTCACTATAGTATTCAAAACAATCTAAAATCAGATCAAAACTACTAGAAATTATACAAACAAGTATAACTATTCACAAAATACCAGAAACATCAAATAACATTTAAGCCATAAAAATGTCATTTATTCATGTTGATGCTACACGATTCTCCTACTACCGTGTCCTTGCTCGACACCCCATCGTTGACCTCCAGTCAACCCCATTCACAATTATCAAATCAATAACATGGATATTTCACAAAATTTTATTTATGCATTTTAAACAATGGCTCTCCTCAGAACGAGTGTGACAAAAGTAGTCGTCACTACTAAAACTCTCAAACATCGAGAGGCATGCCCTGGCAAGAAATTATACCGAACTCCCCTTTGACCCACACAATCATTTAGCACGCTTACATAGTCAAACAAACATGTTTTCCATACGTCCTCGCTAAAATTAACAGACCTAAATTAACTCGAGAGTTTTGCTCGGATCTCAATTTATACACAATATCTAAAACATCCAAAATTTCTTATATATCAAAAGTCAAGAATTCATACCTCGAGCTACAATCCTATAATTTCAGGGGAAGTACTAGTAGCTTGATTAACGTCAAATCTCCGATCTCAAGCGATTCCTACAAGTATTAACATGATTTTCCCAAATTTTCAAAATTAGAATTTTTTTAAAAGGTTTGCCAAACGTGGCCTAAGAAGTATCAAAACGTAGCTATTACCTCGAGGAGTCCAATTATGAAATTTGGAAGAAAACAAATGGGCAGAAGTCCGTCGAATTGCGTCTTGAAGCTCTAAGCATTCAAAACCCCCAAATCTCCTAAGCTCTCAACTATTTGGTTTTGGATATTTATGGAAAATATCTTAAGATTTCTATATATAGGCACAACACTCAGGAATTACATTTATCTCTCCACGAGTTCTCAAAACTTCTAATTATCCCCCGAAATGGCACACATGTCCAAATTACTACTTCATCAGTGAAAGCTATAAATTATAAAAGTTTCTGACTAAGTTCCTTTTGTCGCCGTAATTACGTTCCGAACACTCCGAACACTAATTTCGTGGAATTTCTACACAACCTACCTTTTATGCAACGTATCACCTACGTTCTCATTATAACCTTCAAAGTGATCTTAGTCGAGATCAAAATTATCAAAAAACATACTAAACAAATATAATTCACTATTCACATATACAAGAAAGCATCAAATAACATTTAAGTCATATAAATGTCATTTATTCGTGTTGATGCCACACGATTCTCTGATTACCGTATCCTCGATTGACACCTCACAGTTGACTTACGTTAACTCCATTCACAATTATCAAATGACATTGATAATTTTCAAAATCGACTTATGCATTTTAAAATAATGATTTTTTCGGGATGGGTGTGACACCTAAGGTGAGTTTTAAACTCACTAAGTATCCCTATATTGATGTTAGGACCTGATTAAATGAATAAAAGAAGCATGGATCATATTTTGTCCATTTTTATATGTTAGACTGTCTTCACTGTGAAGAAGACGAAGTCCCAATCGATTGGGACTTTTCCCAATCGATTGCCATGTTATAAAATTGATTGGCATGGATTGTGATCCAATCGATTGGACTTTTTTTCCAATCGATTGTTACTAAGTTAATAGAAACTCTCACAGTATCATAGGCATAAAATCCCTACCAGTTATATATAATAAAAAGTAGTGATACTAATAATATCTTTTCCTCTTTTATTCATACCCATTATTATCTGATTCTTATCGTCTTCCAACTCTAAGACTGACTGTACCAACCCCGACTGACTACCATGAACTGATTATATTATCACGACATACTGGTGTTCTTGTTCACTTTTTTAAGAACTCTTACTGTCTACCGATTTTAAGAACTCTTGCGAACACTATACATCGCTCTCATATAACGACTAGTCTATGGACGTACCATTACTATTGTTCACCACTTTTAAGAACACTTGCAAGTACTGTACACCTGTAGCTCCTACGATCCTGGTCAAATCCTTATTACTCGCTTATCGGATTTAACCTGAGCAAATCATCCGCTCGACTAAACACCACATTGAAAGTAACTAATACCCCACTAATTCAGTCACCAGGTTATCCAATGTTATCCACCGTTATACCTCAAACCTTATCTCGTTATTGCGTCGTATTATTACTAGTGTTATGAACCCTACTACGTTACTTACCATATTATCTCAATCTCATTATCATATCCCATTACCTCCGTAATCCATAATATAGCATAATAGAAACACAGAACCACTTTAAACGACTAATCATTGGATTAACAACCTCAAAGAAAACAACCATAGTTCTGTTAAAGTTTGATCGATTGAAAATTTCAATTGATTGAGAAAAGTGAGCTTTAAGCGATCGAAGTTCATTCGATCGATTGAATGATCGATCGACTGAACTCCGTTCAATCGCTCGAAAGTTGTCTTCTTCAGCAGTTCTGGACAGTGAACGTCCAGAGATGCTAGGGGTGTTTGGGGTCAATATTTACATCCAAAAACTTGTAAAACATTACACTAATGCTACCGAGTGAGTTTGGAACTCACCGAAAGATCGTAAGGGCATGTTTGGCAACTTCCAAAGCTTGGTGGCCTCCAATGGAGCTCCTCTGTCTCTCTTCTATCTCTGCCTTCTTTCTCTCTTTGTCTCTGATCTTCTTCTTATACTCCTTCTTCTATGTCTGTCTCTCTCTCTCTCTCTGACTGTATATATATATATGTATATATATGTAATGGATGTGTGTATATATATATCACAAACACAAACACACACTCTTTTCCTCTAATCTCTGGTTTCCTAAAAAACTTCCACACAGACGAAATACATATATATAGGGAAAAGGGTAAGGGCAGGTGGCAGTCCAGCTCACATACTGAGATGAAATATCTAGACGAGTTCGATTGATCGAAGATACTTCGATCGCTTGGGAGTCGATTGACTAATTTTGATCGATTGAAAAAGGGTTTGATCGATTGAATTGGGGACCACGTCATAAATTTATGTCAGTAGGGTTTCGATCGATTGAAAGCAAAACTTCAAGTATGGTCAAAGAAAGTATATATAATGTCACACCCCAACCCGCCCCGGCGGATTAGGACACGTGTAACAATGCCACAAGTGATCATTTATACTAATTAGCAAAGAAAACAAGTGAATTACTAAGAAACACATGTTTTAAATGACATAAAAGAACCTTACTGTGACAAAAATAGACCCAAGGGTAAAATGGTAATTAATAATATATATCAAATTTTATACCAAAAGATAGGTCTTTGAGTCCCGGTTCCAACGCAAAAAATGGCGCGCGAATTCGAATTTTCTAGAGAGAGTTATGCATGTTTCCGTAAAAGTCGACGGGCTGAAAACAGAAAAGTGGATCGATCCGCCCCAAAACCGGATCGATCCGGATTTAGCAGAAAGTCATTTTCTGCACCTCTGGATCCCCCGGATCGATCCGCACAAGACCCGGATCGATCCGGATTCTGCAGGAGTGAAATTCCTGCTGCTAAAACCCTGTTTTATTAGTTCAAACATTTTCCAAGTTCCATTTTTCATTCCAAACATCCCAAAAACTTTTGGAAACATCTACCAAACACTCATAAACACGCTCATTACATATTTAAACTTTCACAAACACTTTAAACATAATCCAAACCTCAGACCAACGAAGAACTAGACACCAATTTCACAAAGTAGTAAAGTATAGAAATTCCTTTGCCAAGATAAGTTCAAAAGCCCCACAACAACTTGATTTAATCAAAACTCATCCAAACATTAGTTGAGGGTTCACAATTCACTTCTAAAATGATTGCAAGTTCATTTAATCAACAAAATCCATAAAAACCATTTGAAAGAACAATCTTCCATTCTCTTATCAAGGCTATACTCAACATGAGACCAAAGGCTCAAACACAATCTCATTTCTTAAAACATGAGTTCAAGAGTTCAACAACTCCACTCAAGGAAAGAACACCCAACATATTAACAAGTTTCCAACCACATTCTAAAGTATTAAGAAAGTGATGTTTAACATTTTACAACTATAAAGAAGTTTGTAACTCAAAACAACTTGTTTTCCAATAAAACCATTTACAACTACAATATTACAACCAATAGCCTCAACTCCACCAAGACTAACATAATTACAACTTATGAACATATAAACAACATAACTCTTCCCCCGGATTCCCGATCACTTCCTTTCCTCGTCACGATCCGTACCTGCGGTGGTTATTCAATAACCACACAGAAAACAGTTTTGTTTTAAGCTTACGCTTAGTGAATACTTTAACCGTGCCATGGAGTATGAAATGTGCATATGCAATATATAAGCAACACAACGATAAAACTAGTCGTCGGTATGTCAAGTACTTAATCACCATCGCATCGGACCCAATATTCCGGGCCTTTTCTCACTTCAACGTCGCATATAGCGAAAACACACACTCTCACGTGATCGTAGTCAATCGTTGTGGTTGTCACCACCGTCCCCTTTTTCTTGAGGAAAAACATCGTCCCGTTACTACGGGCTAAATAATGGTGATTAACACTTGACATCCATTGACCCAATTAAGCATATAAGCACATCAAACATATCACATAACAATTTCTACAAAATTTGACATGTTAAGCTCTAATTAACACATGCTTTAACTACAACTTCAAGAACTAAGCATTTTTAACCATACTCAATATTACATAAGCACTATTTAACACCCAAGTTAGGATTAGAGTACTCACCTCACAAATTGCTCCAATTTAAAGCCTAGAACCCCAAATTCCTTGCTAATTTTAGCTCTAATTAACTCCAATGATATTCCTACATATCAATTTCACATATATATATCGGCATGTCAAAGACGGCCATGGAAAACGTCTATGAAACTAAAACTGAAATGTATAGAGACGATCCTCTCACCTCCACAAATCCGAATACGGTCTCGGTTCGCGAAACGATCTACCGACGGCGACGAAATGGCAAAGAAACGGCGTAGTCGACGGAAACGGTGGAGCTTCTCTCTAATGGCCGAAATTTCATTCACTGAACTTATGTTTTGCTTGTCTTGATTGTATTGTAGGAGAAAGTGAGTCACCATAGAGGTGTCACCCTCTAAGGCTTCCTAGCCAATTTTGTTTGATTTCCATTTACCTCCCCAATATTTTCTTAAGCTTTATTATGAAATCCCCTAAACAATTATATTAACTATCCAATATCTAAGTGGGTATTTGTCTATGTCACGCGTGGGTCCCAAACGTGGTCCCACATATTTTGTAAAGTTGCTAATTAACCTACTAGTTATGATTTCAGTTCCAATTCACTCTCACACGAGTACCCAAATTGGCACAATAAAAGATTGCAACTAAACAATAAAATATTAAAGCGATTAAACAAATACTCATTTAATCATATAAATGCAACTAAATGCAATTTAATTAATCCGGACCTCCTGTGGGTCCCACTTCATATCTGTTCAACTGTGCCTTTTATCAAGCACTTAACACGTCGGGGTAATCGGAACTTACCCAAATTATCATACGCTATTAATTATACTAATTAATGCATATAATGCAGATATTATATTATTTCTCCGGGTACGGGTATTACATAGAATCTCTTCGTATTAATAATAACTAAAAATATAGGGTATCACACACACACACACACACACACACACACACTCTCTCTCTCTGTTGGAATTTTTTGTGAAATCTACATTTGAAAATTTCTTCTTTTAGGTTTATGTATTGGGAATCTAGGATCTAGTGATTTATGTTGAAAATTAGGGTTTTGATATCTTTTGATCTAGTGAAGTGGTGATGATCGATGTTTACGATTAGGATTTTATTATCTTTTAATTAAGTCACCAATTTTGAATTTTTTTGAACAATTGGAATCGGAATGCAATTTTGAGATTCCGAATTTTCGGAATTGGCATCGAAATATGATTTTGTGTTATGAAAAATTTGAAATTTTTTCTAAAACCTTCCATTCCGTTCCGTTCCGACCGAATTGCACCCCTAATTATAGTATATATAAATATAAATATTGACATGTGTAGGCACCCCGATTTTGACCGACCTCAAATTCAGGAGAGGATTGCCTCCAAAACCAATGATGACAATGACCGACGGAAATCGAGGATCTTTAGATGATTCAGGCTCATCAGAAGGCTTCTCAATCTCAAAAATGATGAAATTCAAGAAAAAAGAAGGAAAAAACAATACGAGGTGTAAAGGAATCTTGGGTGTGAAGATACATATTTCAAAAGAAATAAATATGGTTATATATACATATATGTGTGTATGTGTGTTTCTTTAAGAGAAAATGAATTTTATTTTTAATTTTAGAAAAGAAAATGAATTTTGGTTTAGAAAAAGAAAGAAAAGAACTTCAAAAAGAAAAAAAAGAAAGAAGAGAATATATATATGTGTGTGTGTGAGTGTGTGTAATAACAGCAGGCGAGCCGGCACGCGGCAGTCGCGACAGCACTCGCTGAGTGTCGCGCCGATAGTTAGTGAGTACCGCAATTAATTTGCCAAATTGAATTCTACTTTGAAAAACTTGTTTTATTTTCAAGCCAAAGCTATTTAGATCCAAATCAACAAACACAAGAAGGAATCACAATTCAAGTGGTGTATGAGGAAATGAGGTGGGAAGAGACTTTTTGAAAATTGTGTAAAAGATCCTAGAGTTCTATGATTTGTGATTGAATTGAGTTTAAATTAATGTTAAGATTAGAGTATTACCTCCAAATATCCTCAGATTTTATAGGTTTTTGATGATGATCTTCAAATATCTTCAATTTCTTCTTCAAGCTTTTCAAACTTCAATGGCTTTTTCTTCCAATTCTCTTTCAAGCTCACAAAATTCACTCTTAATTGCCAAAATTGTTCAATCAATGACCCTCCCCTTTTAATGGAGACATACACCTCCTTATATAGACCCATTGGGAGAGGTTAAATCAGTAAATTCGAAGTGACCTTGCATGTGAAGTGTGATCCTTGGGTGTTCAATACGCACTTAAAAAAACTGTTATAGCGGTTAAAAAAACTGTTATAGCGGGCGGCACTCAGTTGTGTTTTGATTTCATCTCTTTTGTTCATGCTCTTCTCTAATGAATCATGAGATCTTTAATATCCCATTTGATTCCTTTGAGTTTGATCCTCCAATATTTTGTAAATTTATGATTTATATGAGAATTGGAGTTGATTTTTATCATATCCTTATACAATTGGTGGATCTAAATCATATATTCATGATTTGCACCCATTAATTTGGAGGTTTCATGAAGTTCTTCTTATTTCATTGAAACATATGGAGGTTGAATCCTTAATCCTCAAGGATCATTAACTTGGGAGAGGAAACAAAGGAAATAAGTTATGAATCCTCAAGGACCATTAATTTGAGAGGGGAATTAAACTTAGATGAAGTTGATTTTGTAAGTTGATTGTTGGATTCAAGTGAATTCAAGTGTCTTGAGTTCAAAGGATTGAGTAAGTCCTTGAGACACATCTCTATATTCTCTCATGAGGTCTATGTTGGGATTCACTCAAGGCTAAGTCCATGAATTCCCTTTTGATAATTTGGTGTCATTATGGTGATTATAGTCATACTTAATCTAAATTCTCCATAGAATTATAGATCAAGTTTGGTTTGAATCATGGACATTAATTCATCTATGGTGCAGTGATTTCAATGACAATCTGTGATCAAGGATTTATAATTAAATCGTGATCCGTTGGATTTGAATGAGACTAATTGGAATGTGTCCATAACACAAAGATCTACCACTGCATTTTCTATTTTGTCTTAAATATGTGGTTAGGTTGGTTTGATCATAGAAT
The DNA here is from genome assembly GCA_033977485.1 of Hydrangea macrophylla. Lineage (NCBI taxonomy): Eukaryota > Viridiplantae > Streptophyta > Magnoliopsida > Cornales > Hydrangeaceae > Hydrangea > Hydrangea macrophylla. Next base: position 93,551,176 of record CM066995.1, read on the forward strand.
TTGTGAACTAGTCACTCTATGTCCAGAATTTTAGAACAGTGAATTCGTTTTAAATTGATTAGATCAAAGCCTTAAACAAGCATTTTGAGTTTCAAATAATTTTTTCTATGACGTTAAATATTTAATAAGATTTCCTAAAAATATTGAAGTCATTCATATTCGTTTACTATTTTTAGAAAATCAAACAAAATCTCTGAACAGAGAGATGGTAAATTCTGAGTAGTGTCTGGTCATGGTCCAATTCCCATAGATTGGACCATTTCATCATTGATTTTCCATTTGGGTTAGAAATTAGACTTACATAGGCACATTGTGTCCAAAAAAATCATTGAAATCAAGCCATGGGAGCTATGCTTTTTCTATTTTTTTTTAATCTCAGGTTTCTTCTCTGTAAATTTTGGAAACCTGAGTTAGATTTGGTAAATCTTGCTAACTTTGATCCAAATGACTTTCTAATGCCTTAAGGCTTGAAATGTGTTTTGTTTATGATTAATTAAGGTTAAATCCAGAGGCTAAATGATCCAAAACAATGAATGATTCTCAGCTTGTCCATATTCATGCATTTATTATCATTACATGTGTATTGATTCTTGAAATGTGTTTTGATTATGATTAATTAAGGTTAAATCCAGAGGCTAAATGATTCAAAACAATGAATGATTCTCAGCATGTCCATATTCATGCATTTATTATCATCACATGTGTATTGATTCTTGTAATTTAGGATATTGTCTTGTATTATGATAAGCCATAATTGGTTGAGTTTACTCATAGATTCCTTTAAATCACATTGAGATTGTATCATCTCTATATGGATATTACATTGGCTCCTAGTTGAGACTTGTATATCTATAGAGGAGTTGTCATTTCAACAAATTGGTAGGAATTCATGATTTTGTCAACTTTTTCCATGTTTGTTAGATTTTGAGCTAGGAGTTTGGTACAATATTTAGCATTTGATATTATATTTTGTTCAAGGCATGTTGACTAATCTTTGTTTTGAAGCGCTATTGAGGCATGATTGCTCGACTTTTCACTTATTCATTTCATTTCTTGATTTTATTTATTTTCGACTCCATGCTCGACACCTTATATTAGTGTCACACTCGTTCCAGAATTCCATGGTTTATCATTTCATATTTGAGATTTTGTCGCTTATTAATGTTTATTAATAATCTGAGGTGGAGTTGACTGTGAGTCAACGGTGAAGTGTCAGTGAGGACACAGGAACGTGGTATATCATATTGCATAGGCATGAGTTAATGGCATTTATGTGACTTAAATGTTATTTGACTTATCTGGTATTTTATGAATAGTAATTTTACCTGTGTTTAGTAAATTCTGGTAATTTTGATATTGTTATATCATTTTGAAAAATTTTGGTGAGAACGTGAGTGATCGTGATATAAAAAGGTAGGTGGTATAGAGATTCCACCGAATATAATTTTTGGACGTTATTTTTGGACCCAAACGAAACCTAGTCGAAAACTTTTGAAATTTATAGTTTTCACTCGTAAAGTTATAAAATGGACGTGTGAGAAGTTTCAGGAGTTAATTAGAAGTTTGAGAAACTCGTGGGAGGTAAACGCAATTTTCGAAGAGTTTGCCTATAAATAGTAATGGATGAGATTCATTCTCATCCAAACCTCAAAAATATCTAGAGAGAGGAGAGAGAAGGGAGATTGGGTGCTCCGGGCTTTGCGACGCCGATCGACGACCTTTCGTCCGTCAGATTTTCTCCAGATTTTAGATTTGAACTCGTGGAGGTAAGAGCTACGTTTTGATCCTACTTAGGCCGTGTTTGGCCAATTTTTGTAAAAATCTAATTTCTAGACTTTTGGGGAAAATCAAGTAAAACTCGTAGGAATTGCGTATAATTTGAAATCCGATGTTTATTCGGACATCTAGTCGATCCTTCAAAGTTTCGGAGAGATCGCACGAGGTATGAATTCTAGATCTATGATTTTATGGAATTTTCATGTTTTGATTATCGACTTTGATATTTTGGATCCGGGCAAAATTCATGTGTTAACTAGGTCCGTTAATTATGCACGTGAAATTACATGAAAAACACGTATAACTGTTTATGTGAGCATGTTATGTGTCTACTTGGGTCAAAGGGGAGTTTGGTGCAAATTCATCCGGGGTAAGCTCCTCGAACTTTGAGGATTATGATTGTGATTGAAACGGAATTGGAATTGTGGTTGTGTCTGGATTGGAGGTGGGCCCAACCAGTACACGGTACCTGGTATGGAGGAAGGCCCAACCAGTATACGAGATGCGTGGGAGAGGTGGGCCTCCTATGGCATCGACCAGATGAATGCGTACCACTCACCCTAGAGACTATTTCTATGTGTTTTAGATGCTTAAACCATGAATTGTCATATAAGCATACATTTAAAATTGTACGCTCAGCATATAGCTGAGCAGTGGAGATGTACTCCATTGCAGGTAAGAAGAAAGACAAGAAGAAGCGTGATGAGTGAGGCCGTTAAGGAACGCCGGGGGAATCATTTGTTTATATTTTTTTTTCCTTTTCCTAAACTTGTGTAAGGATTGGGAATTCGTAAAATGTTGTAATAGATCTTTGGATTAGTTCCTTAGTATTGTAATCTTGTAATTGAACGCCTGTAGTTATGTTTTAAATGTTGTAATTGGCGTTGGTTGTGATGGTTTATGGATACTTGAGAAGCATGAGTTATTATTTTCACAACAGGGCTGCCCAGCAGGGGAGCAGTCGACTGAACCCTGTATCAGTCGACTGGATCCCGTGTGTTTGAGACACTCAAAAGTGAATAGTAAGAGAAGTAGTCGACTGAACTTTGCATCAGTCGACTGAGACACTGTTGATTTTGGCTACTGCTTCTAATAATGGTAAAACCAGTCGACTGGATCCCCAGATCAGTAGACTGTACCCCTTTTCGAAATGTTACATTTTGGTTCTGCTTAGCACAGTCGACTGGGGACCTTTATCAGTCGACTGAGCAGTGGACTGGGTTCCCTGATCAGTCGACTGGACCTATGTTGAGAACTTTAGGTATTGGTTTTTGCTCAGTACAGTCGACTGGACCCTAGGCACAGTCGACTGAACCTCTGTTTTCAGAACTGATTCTTTTGAATGTGTTTTCACTTGGCCAAAACTTTTTATAACTCAAATTTTAAATGGATTTGTCAACTCAGAGAGCAATGTTTCCTAAGTTTTAAAATACCCAGGGTTGTTTTAATGTTCTTTCCGCTGCGTATCGTTAGAGGATGATTGGATGAGTCTTGATGGCGTGCCACGTGTCCTATTTCCACACGTAGTGGGATGGGTCGTGACAACTAGGTCTTGCCTTATGTGTATTTATGAATTAGTGACTCATTTTATTTTTTTTACGTTTTTTGTTATTTGTATGCATTGGACATTTCACATTCGTGGTTGGATCCCAGGTAAGTTTTTTTGTTCCCTATTGTATATCATTAGCCTACTAGATGAATCTGCTTCTTGTTGTATGTCTCTTATAGTTAGCAATCTTGTACCCCTTTCGTCATACTTTTGAAATGTATATATATACATATATGTTTTAGTTGAGGGCATACTTAGATTAATAATTCGATTAAAAATGATGTTGAGTAGAGACCTATCACGAGATAAGATGAGAGGGGGTGTTTTAGTCCGTCGGACTCCTTCCCCTCTCATTTCATAATCTTCGGACCTAGAAATCTCTTGTTTCCAAAATAACTGTTCCTTTTTTAAAATGATTTCTTAATTTTTCTTTTAAGAATTAAGTGGCAACTCGTATTTGAATTTGAAAAAATTAAAACGTGACTAACCTGCGATATCTACAATAAATTAAAAAAAATAAAAAAACACTAATTTGTTCCAAACAAAGCATAAGTTGGAATATATAAACAAAAGAAAACTCTATTTCTTCAATTCTCTCTGCTATTTGAAGATGAACTGCATTTACAATACTTTTCAAGTAAACACAGTAACATTTTATCAAAAATTAAATGTTTTTACAAAGATAGTACTCCCTCCATCCCTTTTTTTGAGTCCTATATTTCAGTTTGGGATGTCCCAAAATTAGTGTCCACTTTCCTAAATGAACATACTTTTGCTCACCCAAAATATGGTACACCAATGCTCACCCAAGCATCCCATTGACCAATGCAGTGGGACCCAGGATTAAACAAATATTGTTTAATGTTGTTTAATCCTGAGTCCCACTACATTGGCCAATGGAATGCTTGGGTGAGCATTGGTGTACCATTTTTTGGGTGAGCAAAAATGCTCTCTTCCTAGATTGGTATACAATTTTTACTTACTTTTCAAAATTAACCCTCCTTGAAATCTACACTAAGACAAAACTAAAACAGTTATTGTAGTTATTGTAATGATTAGGGGCAATTGTGAAAAGTAGGTGTAGATTCTTTTTGTCCTCTTAATAAGTTGAGTTCCCAAGGTGGACTAAAAAAAAGGGACGGAGGAGGGAGTAACATCATTGTTGCAAAAAGTTACAAAATTAGGGTCATTTAGTAGATGCTACTGTCTTTAAAAACTATCCTCATGCTAAAAACAGTAACATATCATTAAAGATTAGCAACATGGTATAAAAAATTTAAGAAACAGTAACATATCGTATACAATAACATTTCTTCAATTTGACCTAGTAATCGCAAAATTATGGCCAATCTTAAGATGTTACTGTCCAGTTAAAGACAGTAACATATCATCAAATGCCAAAAAAAAACAAAATTATTTTCAAAGGTCATGTCACTGTTGCAAAAGAGATAGTGGCATTACGTTATAATGGTCCAACAATAACACGATTTTTTTTTATTTTTTATCACATGGGTTGTGGTTTGAAATTTATGACATTTTAAAGTTAAAAAAAAAAACACCTTCCTTAAAGAACATGATGAAGTGGCAAAACAGCAACACATAGGTGACAGGGGCAAATCTGTCAATATTCTTATTTTCAGTTTAAAAATAGACTCATGGCCATATAATTACTAATTAAAAAATAATTATTCTTAAATCCAAACCACTTGTAATTATCTTCTATTTTATTTTGAAGTAGGGGACTTTTATTTAATTTGTCCTTGAAATAAAAGTGGGAGTAAATTTGATTTCTTTTTCCTGTATAACTTACTCCTATCAAAGACCCAGAATTTTGATTTATAAAATGAGTAACTTTTTTGAAGATGGACAAAAAAAAAAAAGAAAGATAATTGCTATATGTATTTGTGTATTTGTTATGTACACCCAAATTCTTTTATTTTAATCATTTTTATTCTAAAAATTCTTACTTTTATAAGAATGAGCGGTGTACATAGTAAAATTTGAGGTGTACATAACAATTTCCAAAAAAAAAAAAAAAAAATAGTATTTGTACGTGTAATAAATGTAGCCTAATCATGAATCTTGAGAATACAAACACTGGGCCAAACCCCAAGAATGAAACAGCTATTTCACGGTCAGATCATGAAATTAATGACCCAACGACTAAGATTGCTCAAATATAAAGTGGGGTCCACTGTTCCCCTCTCTAAATTCCTTAGTACGCCAGTTAAGCTTTGGAGACAACAATCAAATCAATGAGTGGATGGTTATGATTGGAAGAAACAGCTAAACTTTATTGCACCATCACACACTTGACCCCACCTTCTCTCTCTTATTATTATTTTTTTTTGTAAAATCTTTTTTTTTCTAATCGATCACCACGAGGGGGTTTCCGACAAAACAATCACTTTCCTAAGCCCTTTTCTGTTTTGGAAAGTGTTCAATTGCGATTCTCTTTAAACGCACCACAGCACGTTTTGTTCACGTTTGCAGAGTTTTTTATTGAAGAAATCGGAGCGTTTAAACGACGCGAACATGTGGTGCGTTTGGAAAGAAATAGTGACCTAATAATTGTTCAGTAGTCACTAGTCAGTTATGATAGCATGTGGTTCAGGCTACCGTCTTTATCATGTAGTATATAATTGTACCCAGCTTCTGGTACAGTGGAAGGTGACAATGGTAGAGCACTTTAGTGCAGTGCATTCAGTACTGTTTCGGACACAATTTAAACAGTAAAATTAGGTAGTTTTAAAAAATTAATTTAACACAAACAATTTTGCTGTTTGAAACTGTTTTAGCAGCACTGAGTGCATTGCACTGGAGTGCTTTCCGTGACAATGGACACAAGAAATTAAATGAAAAATACGAAAAATAGATAAATGTTGTGTAAAGAAACAAGGATGTTTTGGATTGAAAAACTCGGAAACAGTCTAGCTATTTGCTAAGTCGAGGCGAGCTCATTGTGTTCGATATGATTTGTTTATTATATATACTAGAAATTCAGGCTTGATTTTGACTTATTTATTAAATGAGCTGAATCTGATTGAGCTCATCTATACTTGAGCTTAATTTCTTTTTTAAATTAGCCTGTCATTTAAGCTAGATCTTAACTCGTATAAATTATAGTTTTGTGGGGGTAGAAACTATAGTCATTTTTATAACCTTTATCCATGCATGTCGTATAAACAAGTAGAGCTCATGCATTCTCTAAAACTACATGATTTTATAATAAATACGAGTGTATATGTATATACAAGTTAGTTTAAAAGCTCATAATTATCAATCATATTCACGAGCGTAGTTTATTCAACCGTGTTCACGAATTTTATCGAACCGAACTTATGTGTGTTTGAGATTCACTCATTTATTAAACTTGTGGAATCTAGGATTGAGTTTGGTTAATTTATTATACAATCCGATATGAGCCTTTATGGATCATGTTCACAAGGGCTTGTTGACGGCTCGCATTGTATACACTTGCCGCCACCACCTTCATTTGCCATTTTTTCAGGTTAATTTGTGTAATGTTTGACAGATTTGGTAATCTATATGATAAATCGCGTCCCTTGATATGACATTTGTCTTTTGCACAATTGAAAATGACACCCCTATCTCTCTATATATCTCTCTTTCCTATTTTATCTTTTAAGAATTCAAAATGACATCCCCTATCTCTCTATATATCTCTCTTTTTGCTATTTTCTCTCTTTACTATTTTCACTTTCAATCTCTCACCTCTCACTCTCAAAGCTCAAAGACACGTTGAGAACCGTGAATAGTAGTATGATGTGACATTTGTCTTCACCCAATAAACTCCTCCATTTTTCATTCAACGTCATTTCAATTTATTTTATTTTTTTTAAAAAAAAACACCATAGCTATCAACTGATTGTGAAGTGCCAAAGGCATGCTGTTTGGTAATGTAATTTACCGAAAAGTGCTGAAGGCACGTTAAGTTTATTATTGATTGAATACTAGTGTCGTTGAAATTATTTCATAGTGCACTTAGAAACCAAACATACCCCTAGTAGATAATAAGGGGGAATTGATAGATGGGTGAGAGATATGAAATTGAATGGTAGGACTCCATAGTATGACTAGAATAAAAGGATAATGAGAGACTAGATGAAGCACTTTCAAGTCCAAATTAATGAGTTCAGGTAGTCAAATCGCATAATATAATGTTCTTTTCTTTTTATTAGTTGGGCCATTCATTCTGTGAGTGGAGTGAGAATGGAATAAGATAAAGAGACGAAGTTAAAAGTAGTTTTTTGGGTATCGTTATAACAGTTTGCCCTTAGATGTGAGTTTTTTTCTATAAAAAATATCATATTGGTATTTTTGTGAATATGTTTTTTGAATAAATATTTGTGATACCCCTACTCCTTTTATATAGGGATATTAGGTTATAGGTCTCTTAAAATGATGTGTTTTAGCCAAGAACCCACGTTTTTTTGCAATTTTGTGAAAAATCTCTCGCTACTTTTCGTATTTGGTGAAAAGCCCCTCCGCTCGTAGATAATATTTTCACACTAAACCACCATAACTCACTCGTTTTTTGGCCTTTTTGGTTGATTTTTTTTTTTTTTGGATATCATGTTTTTTTTCAAGATCTACGTATTGGGCTTGAAAATTGTTAAAAAAAATAATAATAATAAAATAAAAAAAAAAAACAATTTGGAACTTCGTTTTCATTTTTATCTTTCAGACAGATAATATTATCTGTTGACACTGATAGATAATAGTATTTGTCAACTTTGAACCACTATAACTTTCTCAATTCTTGGGCCTTTTGGGTGATTTATTTATTTTAAATTTTTTTTTTGATTTCATGTATTTCTTTGAGATATACGCAATGTGCTTGGAAATTTTACAACAAAAAAAAAAAAGATAAGTTGCAGCCTGATTTTGAGGTTTTATCTATCTTATATATAATATTATCTATTATCTGTGTGTATAGTAATAGATAAATAATCTGTCAACTATAAACTACCATAACTTTTTAATTCTTGGGTTTTTTGGGTGATTTTTTTTATATTTATTTCATGTATTTTTTTCAAGATCTATGTATCTATGGTGTCAATTGTACGAAAGAAATATATTTTTATTATGGGTAATGCTAGACCCACCCAAATCTCACACCCATTCATCCACACCCTGATGTGGACCAATGAGGAGAGGAGAGAGACTGTGGAATCCATTGTGGTCCACACCACTTTACAATCTCTCTCCTCTCCTCATTGGTCCACATCAGGGTGTGAATGGATGGGTGTGAGATTTGAGTGTGGGTCTAGCGTTACCCTTTTATTATATGTATGCGAAAAAAAAAATGCAATTTTCCATATTTGTTTGATAGTTAGAGTTTTGTTTTCCCCAATATTTCATGGTCATTATTGAATTCGTTTGATAGATCTCATTTTGCTGATTTCAAAACATCAAATTTTACGAATGACGGATTTGTATAACAAAAATCATAGCAATTTGAGTTTAAAAAGGGCCTAATGAGATAAAGAAAAGTAGAATGCGTTTTAGCTTTGAAGAGTTTTATTTGAGGGGGCTATGGCCGAAGCTCCCTTTTTATATATTAGTATAGATTTAAACACAGTTCATAGCCTATTGGGCTAGCTTGTGAGCTACACTATCCCTCTTGGTGAGATTCCTCCCTTTGTTTTTTAGGAAGATCTTCAAAGGGGCTAGTGCTTTTTCTTTGAAATTTCCTTTCTCAACAAAAAGTATAGATGTAAACAAGGGGCGGCTGGCTATAGATTTCCATGTTGGACCATAATATGAGATAGATCACCATGTTTTTTTTTTATGCCAAATGTCCCTGTGATTTTCAGTGGACAAAAATGCCCACTTTTCTTTATGTTCAACAATTACACTGCACATCCTCAGCCCATAATTAAATGGAAGTTAGTTATTGTTTGTTTTTCAAACTTTAAATTGCCATAATTTCTAAACTACAAATTATTTTTTCATAAAAATTATATATTCGTAAGCTACAAAACAAGATGTAACAACCCTAAAATTTTTAAGTGTGTAAATAATTATTTTTAGTTAGCAATATTATATGGGTATGCCTAGGTAAGACACGTGTCTAAAAAATTTAAGTTTGGAGAACCCGAGAATTAAATTTGTTAGTAAGCATATTTAAATTATTAGTAATACCAGTAATATTTTCCCGTTTGTTTTTGTATTAAAATTTCTAATGTTTCATTATTATTATGACATGACATTTTGAGCTTTAATTAAATTGTATGATAGATTATTGTCTGACTGAGTTACAATTTTTGTAGAATGACGAGTTTAGTGTCGGGTAGTGTTTCGGGGCCCACAAGTAAGTTAAGTAGTGAATTTAACATGAAAATTAAGTGCCCGGGGTATGGGTACCCTTTGGACTAGTTGTTTAAGTATTTTGAAATGCATTTCGGGGTCATATATGTGTCTTTTGGGAGCCCACATGTCACGCCCCGACGTAGCATAAATAAGGAAAGCGTTTAATTACCTTTATGGACCCGTAGGTCGCGACAGTTTGAAAGATCGATTCCGTCCCAAACGTCGAACAAACAAAACAATAATCAGAGCAGAGCAATCAAGGCTTATAAAAATTTTGCTAACTTATTACATCTTATGATACGGGGTCAACTAAGGCACAGACCGCCTTGAAACAAAACAATAACTTAAAGTCTATTACAGTCATCCTTAAAAACATATAAGCTTAAAGCATATAATAATTAAACAGTTTTCTCATCCGAGAGCAGCCTTTCTCAAATATCATAGTCATAAGATTCCTCCTGATTGTAACCTGAAAAGCCTGAACACGAATGTCCAGGACGCATCAACGTCGTCAGCTTCAAGAAGCTGGTGAGTATTAAAAACATAACTTTGAATGTAAAAACATACTCATTTACCTCTCTCCATTTTCAATTTTGTAAAATCAATCGTTTGACCACAGAAAGAATTCATTTTATAAAACAATGAGGGATATCTTAAAGGTCGTTCATTCATAAAAGCATATGTTCGTGTATGAGACAATGCACCACACTCATCTTGCCGACTCTTTTCTCTCGACAGACACAACAACCCACTATCTTACTCCAGTATCTTTGAAACACTAAGATAGCCACACTTTAGCAACGGGGTGCCAGGGAGTGTCCAGTTTGCCTCACACTTTGGTCCGGGGTACCAGGGAGTGTCCATTGCCTCACACTTTGAATACCTAATCCGCCATGCAAATACCGGAGCAACCTCACGCAGTATCCAGACTCGGGTACCAGGGAGTGTCCGTAGGCCACACTTTAGCATTGCCATGGGTGCCAGGGAGTGTCAAAGTTCGGCGTCACACACTTTAACGCTACCATGGGCGTCAGGGAGTGTCCTTATTTGCCACCGTCGCATTTCAAAGATACTCTCGCCGTAACCTCATCCACAACCACAACCACAACTACAACCACAACCACAATCTCAATCTCAATCTCGATCTCATACTCTTTCCACACTGACCATTACTCTTTTCCACACTGACTAACACCCACATGCATGTACCACTGACCTCACATGAATGACATGAACTTAAACATAAAGCAAAATACTGAATTAAAGACACAACGTACGTACGGAGTTTTATAAGTCTTAATACATCGTTCTACTCGTTCAAACACAACCAGTTAAGATTCTGTTTTAATAATTTTCCCAAACAGAGCTTTAACAGTGCTTAAAAGTTGAACCAAACAGTCCTTTAACACAAAACAAGCAAAACCAGAATCTGCCAGAAATCGCGCGCGCGAGTCGCTCGCGCGATATGTCGCTCGCGCGGGCCGCTCGCGCGACCTGCCCCTTTTTCGTTTTATTATAAAAACCTCCTGTCTGCCTGGGGAAACAAGGATCGCGCGCGCGGGTCGCTCGCGCGATCGCGCGCGCGATTAATTGCTGAGGCTCCTTCTTCTTCGTAGAAACTGCTCTGTTTCAGTTTAATGGGGTCTTTTTGACCCATTTTCGAATCTGTTAGCATATATATCATGTTGTATATGGATCTCTCCCTTTTCTTACAAGGATTACAAATATGACATCAATTAAACATAAATCAAACCATGGCTCTTGAATTTCATGAAAAATTAAAAGTTGTCAAAACTTAATCTTTAATATACTTTTTCATATGAACAAATTAAGGTCTAATACTATGGGTATAGCATATATGACATGTAATCTATCATATTTCGTTCTACAAACGGATTTTGGTTAACTTTGAAAAATTATGATTTTCAAAACTCACGCTCCCATGGAGGTATTAGTGATGGTGGTTACAAATACACACATATAAATAGTAAATGAACATGACTTTACATTAAGAGTGAGTTTGAAATACTTACTGAGATTGAGAGAAGTAGTGTGTGTTGAGAGAGATATACAAGAACAAGAATTCAGAATCTCCAATTTCAAGCTTTTGAGCTATGGAGTTTGTTCTCCCTCTTTCTCTAGAAAATATTCAGAACTATGAACTCTCAGCTCTCTCTGTGTTTCATTCAGCTGGAAGTGTGTGTGAGTAGTGCAAAAAAAGGGAGTATATATAAACTCACAAGTGTAGGAACTTGGGGGCCAAGTCCTGTGAGCTTTACTCAACAAATTGAGTTTAGTTCTCAATTCCAAAAATACACAGCAATTATACATACGTATGTGTATATGCACTGATGATATGGGCTCAAAAGTTAACCAAGGGCCAAGTAGGTGTATAGGGGTCCAAGCTTGAGTTGTTTGGGAATAACAACTTATGGCCTTAGGAGTACATACACAAACAAAGCATTCCCAAACAAGCCCAACCAAATGATTAGTTTCCATAAATGGCAAGTAAAGTGTATGTCACATCTAGCTTTACATCACTTCCAAAATCTGTGAACGTTTAGCACAGTGTGGACAGTTTTGAAAGTAAACTGGTATTTTCGTGGCGCGGTGTTCACCACAAAAATACAGGAAATTCATTTTAACTTAAGGATTGATTTTCCGGTTTCATAAAAATACTAATTGAGTTAAAAGAAATTGTTTCCACCGTTTTGAAATACAGTTTTGAAATTCAACACAGGTATTACTAACTTTATAAAAATTACGGTTTAACCCCAAAAGAGTTTCAATATGAAATGAAATAAGTATTAACAGTCTAATCATGAGAAATGAAATTTAAATAAAAGCAGTACAAACAAATTAAATATGGAAATGCAAATTAAAATTTACATGAAATGCAGGTTGTTACACCACAAGCCTAAACTCGGGAATTACTTTAATTATATCATTAAGAGTTATATGTATCCACCTTTAGAAGAAAAAAAAACCCTAGCCCCCAATACACTTCTAAGGAGAGAGAGAGAGAGAGAGAGAGAGAGAGAGAAGAAGAAGAAGAAGAAGAAGAAGAAGAAGAAGGAGGAGGAAGAAAAAATGAGAAGAAGAAGAGAACAAGAGAGGACAATAGGGACTCCAAACCTTTGGCTTGCTTAATCATCATCAATCTTGAAGCCATAAATCGGTGAGTTAACTTGTTATTTTCTTTTAATCTCGTTTGATTGAAAATTTAAATGTATAGATTATTAAATTAGTATGGGTATGGATTATGAGATTTATGTTTTTTTTATTTAAAATGATTGAAGTTATGATTTGAGATTTATAGATGAGCTTTGAATATACATTTGACCAGTTATTCAATTTTCGGATTTGGGGTTTTCACGGATCAGAGTTTAGTAGAAAATTCATAATAAATCATACGTTACAGTTTTCGTGATTCTGTCCACATAGGCCTGTAGGAAACGCAATTCTGCACAACTTTTGTCTAATAGCATTTTTCTCAATTCTGCACCGTTTGGGCAGAAAATTTATATTACAGTAGCAGTGAATGTTAACTCCGAATTTCGAATTTATGTTTATGAATATTGTTAGAGATGTTTCTTTGTGCGGAATTAGTATGAGGAATAATTTCAGTCCATGTTGGTTTTGGGACCCTTTAATGTAAGGGTATGTTTGGGACTATTTTAAATAGTATTGTTGAGTCTCGATTTTATATGCTATGTGTTAAGAAACCCCAACTTATTCTATGTGTGGTATTAAATAATTTTTATGAAAATACTACGCTAGAGATTTGAATAGAATTTTGGCAAAAAAAAAAAAGGGCCTTATCGTGAATAATTGGATAATGATATTCCATGGAATAAATGATAAATTCCCGAAGTGGTTAATGACGTAATTAAACCCTCATGAATGGGTACTTATGAGAATTAACGTAGATGGTAAGAAACTGGGAAAAGACCTTAGTGTTCACTACTCCCCGTTGTTGTGTTATTGTTTTTGGTAGCTCGCACTCTTTGCCAGTGGCTTCGTGATCAAGCTGGCTTAAGACTTGCTGAGTGTACTCTTTTGCCAGTGGCTTCGTGATCAAGCTGGCTTAAGACTTGTTCAGTGTACTTTTTGCCAGTGGCTTCGTGATCAAGCTGGTCTAAGCCTTATGCTCGGCTTATATTGTATAGACGTCTAGGCATATTGACCGGCCTTCCGTTGTGTATACCTGGTTTGGTTGATACCGCAACCAAACTGGCACCGGAGTGGATGTTGGTAATATGTCCGGACACACATGGGATATGTGTGTGGGCTGTACCATGGAGGGTGGCCAAGTGGTGAACCTAGGGAACACAAAGATAATTAAAGGCTAATAAATAATGACAATGGAGTATTTCATAAGACTGATAAGTTTGGAATAATGAATGCGACGTTTAAGTTAGAATGTGAAAATGTTGTTTACTGACTTATTTGCTTGGTTTGTGATAACTATATATTACAGGAAGGTGGGTCTACTAACTTTTATGCAGGGTGACTCACCATAGATATCCGACCGGTAAGTATTCAGTTGTGTTTATTTGGGGTTGGAGCCACTGCCACCACATTGAAGGAAACTACCGTTCTGTCCTGAAATGTGCGTGGAACTACTGTTCTAACCCGACATATTTTATGTGTGATGACATTTTTTATTTTCTGTGCAACGATATTGTATGATATGAGGTGGTCATGTTGTTTCTTTGTGAGTACTTTTGGGAGTCTATGGGACACCGTTGTTCCCTAAGACTCGTTTTATATTTTTTTGTTAACTCACACCAGTATTTTATATACTGATCCGGGTGCGTAATGCATTCAGGTGCGTTTCTATATAAAACGTAGTCGAATGTATGTGCAGGTTTAGTATTTGGAGATTTTCTTTGGAGCTTCTGCTTGGGTGAAGAGATTGTCGCAGTGTTGTTTATTATTAGAGTTGTATTTTTTGTTGTACTTTATTTTATTTCTGGCAGTGTGGGCGTAATACCCGTACCCGAAAAATGATAATAAAATATAATTCTCATGCATTAATTAGTGTGATTAATTGCATGTGATGATTAGGGTGAATTTCAGTCACCCCGATGTGATAAGTGCTTGATAAAGGGCACAGTTTGATAGATATGAAGTGGGATCCACGAGAGGTCCAGATTAAATAAATTGCATTTAGTTGCATTTATGTGCCTAAATGAATATTTGTTAAAGTGTTTTTAATATTTTATTGTTAGTTGTGGCCTTTTATAGTACTATATTGAGTACCCATTTGAGAGCGAATGGGAATTGGATTCATAACTAGTAGATTAATTAGCAACTTCATAAAATACTTGGGACCACTTTTGGGGCCCATACATGATATAGACACATACTCATTTAGATAATTGGGTATTTAATACAATTGTTAGTGAGTTTCATAATAGGAGCTTAGAAGTTGTGGGGGTGTAAGTGCAATTAGTAGAAAGTTTGTTTAAATGACACCTCATTAGGTGACTAGTCTCAATGTTTAAAAAAAAAAAAAAAAACAAGCCAACAGATGGATACATAGAATTATGATCAGAGAGCTTCGGAGAGTTGGGAGAGAAAAGTTCCACGTTGGTACAATTGTCGTCGTTTCTCCGCTGTTGGTACACCGTTTCGCGAATCGAAGCCATATTTAGACTTGTGGAGGTGCGAGGATTATTTCTATGTTTTTCTTTTTCAATTTTGATAATGTTTTTTTCGTGACCCATTTTAAGAGGTGATACATATATGTGATCTATATGTGTAGGGATATCATTGGGAGTAATTAGAGCTAGTTTTGCGAAGGAATTTGGGATTTTTAGGCTTTATTTGGACCTATTCGTGAGGTGAGTATCCTAATCCAAAAAATTGGATATTTAATGTTATTTATTGTGATTAAATACTTTTAAATGTTTAATTATTGATTAAGTAGAAAAGCATGTGATTAGTTTGTATTTAACATGTCTAAAATGTTGAAATTGCCATATTGACATGTTGAGCTGTTTATGTGCTTATTTGGGTCAAAGGGTCTCAAGTGATAATCACCATTATTTAGCCCGTATATAAGGGACGCCCATTCCTCAGAGAAAAGGGGGATGATGATGAAGTCCTCGGAGAAAAAGGGACAGTGGTGACGACCACAGCGAATTGACTACGGTCACAAGAGAATGAGTGATTTCGCTACATGCGACGGAAAAAATGAGAATGGCCCGGAATCAGGGGTCCAGAACGATGGTGATTGGTTACTTGACACGTCTGCGACCATTTATTGTTGTGATGTTTAATTGGTGTTATGAAGCATTAAATACTCCAATTGCATGATTAGCACCACGTACTCACTAAGCGAAAGCTTATTCAATTTTGTGGCTAATGACCACGCAGGTTCAAATGAGCATCACAGTGAGAAGCGTTGAACCACGGGGTTCTGGACAACTTGGGAGTATGTTTCCTTTGTTGTATATATTAAATAAATTGTTTGTGGGCGTACTCATTGGGGTTGGGAGTTGGGGTAGAAATTTGATATGAAAAATCCGTAGGTTTATTTTTGGCATGTCGACTTTTACGGAAACGGACATAACTCTTTCTAGAAAATTCGGATTCGCGCGCCGTTTTTTGCGTTAGAACCGAGACTCGAAGGGCTTTCTTTTGATGTAAAATTTGACTATAATTTCTTAATGACTATTTTACCCTTGGACTGGTTCAATCCAATAAAGTCATTTTATTATGTTTAATTCTTGTTTTATAGTTACTAAGAGGCATTTTGTTTGGGTAACTCTTTGTTACACGGTCCTAATCCACGTGTGGTGGGTTGGGGTGTGACAGTGGGCCACAAGTGTATAATTGTAATAAGGATTATATATTGGGTATTGGGAACGTTGTAGTTGCTCTGACCTATGGATGTATAGAATTTTAGGCTTCATTGTTTTTTTTTTCGCTGAACTCTGTAAAGAGGGTTTTATTGAATGAACATAAGATTTCTTTGGTAAATCGAAAGGATATAATATGTGGAATGGAGTTTAATTTCTTTCATAATGAAAACGAATGTTTGGGAATTCAAGTTTAATAAAAAAGAGTTTTTTTTAAACACAAAATCACATGTTCTTATTTAATGAGTATAACTGTTTTCAATAATTATCTATTAGTCTGTGTGAGGCCGGGTGTCACTCTCGGTGCTTTGGAAATTGAATATTAGTCTGGATATATGCTCTGGATTAAATATTTGGTTGTCCAAAAATCGGGGTGTGACACAAGATTTATCAAACAAGATCAATAGTGCCTACAAAAATTCTTAAAATTAAAAATTAAAAAATTCGATGTTTTTAAGTGCTACCCAGATAAAAACAATAACATGAGACAGGTACATGATACTATCGACAGTAACATTTCTTCAAATTGACCGAATAATTGCAAAATTATGGTCATTTCATCAAATGATACTGCCTTTACAATACTTTTCAAGTAAATGCAGTAACATATTATAAAAAAAATAAAAAATAAAAAAAATAAAAAAAAATAAAAAAACGAAGCGTTTTTACAAAAATAGTAACATCATTATTGTAAAAAGTTGCAAAGTTAGGGTCATTTAGTAGATATTACTATCTTGAAAAACTATCCACATACAAAAAATAGTAACATGCCATTAAAAATGAGTAACATTGTATTGAACAAAGAAATAGTAACATGTCGTCAACAATAATTTTTCTTCAAATTGACCTAATAATCGCAAAATTATGGCAAATTCTCAGATGTTACTGTCCAGTTAAAGATAGTAACATATCATCAAATACAAAAAAAAAATGATAGTATCATGTCACTGTCGCAAAAGAGACAGTGACATTACGATATAGTGGTCCGACAGTAACATGAATATATATATATACATTTTTTCATAGTCACTATGGATCTTGTTTGATAGACCTTTCCTTCTAGATTACAAATGTATAAATTTTATTCAAAATGGAGTTGTGGTTTGAAAGTTATGGCATTTTAAAGTTTAAAAGACAAAAAAAAAAAAAAAAACCTTCTTTGAAAAACGTGATGAGGTGGCAAAACAACACCACATGGGTGACGGGGGCAAATCAGTTAATATCCTTATTTTTAGTTTAAAATTGGACTTATGGTCATGTAATTCAAAAATGATTGTCCTTATCCTCTTAAATCCAAACCACTTGTATTTATCCTTTATTTTCTTCCAAAGTAGGGTCTTCTATTTAATTTTCCCTTTAAAGAAACTAAAAGATAACTCTTCAATTCAAAACTTTTTTTTTCCTTCCTTTCACTTTTTTGTTCTTCTTACGAGACTGCGTGTAAATTCAAAGTGAAAATTTTAAAGTAGAAATTAGTGAAAGAATTAAGAAGCACTCGAATAATGTACATGTAGTGTTACGAGGGGCAGAGTCAAGATTTTATTATGGGGAGACACACACATACATAAATATATATATATATATATATAGTGAGGGTTCGAGGACAACGCCTGCCCCTGATCCTTTTTTGTTTTTTTACAGAGATGTTATAATTTTGGGATGAAGAGTAAACATATAATTAGTCAAACACAAACTAATCTCTCCATAATATTTTCAAGAAACAAAAATTGTACATTTGCTTAATTTTTTTGATCTTTTTTACTAGTTTCACTAATAAAACAGATAATCTTTAATATAAATTTCTCTTTATAGAAAAGTGTAGGTGTATACTTTTTGAATGATAAAAATCAAAGCACAACATTGGGAGTACTTTACCCTAATGAAAATTTCAATTGGAAGACTGAAAATTTGTTTTGGTAAGCGATTGATCAAGTTAGTGGAGGGAAAATTCTATGATAGGAACGGTCGTATCATACAATCACCTTTATTTTTTGGAAAATAATTTTTGTTATTTGAAGAATAGTATTTTATTATCTTGAGCACCAAATTTTAGTCACATTTTGAGTAACAAATTTTTGTACCTGAGAAACAAAATTTTGTTTTATTTGGTACAAATCTTAGTTACTCAAAATGTGACTAAAATTTGCTCTCAAATTTGTGTAGGGTTATTTGCAAAAATGCCCCCTCAACTATGACCCGTTTTTTAGTACACTTCTTGATTTAAAAAAGTGAACAATTTCACCCCCTCAACTATCAATAAAATGTCGCATATACCCTTGGTCTGAATTGCAAAAACACCCCCTCAACTATGACTCATTTTCGAGTACACTCCCTGATCTAAAAAAAGTGAACAACTTCACCCCATTCCCTCCCCTCTGTGTGTGTGTGTATGTGTGTGTGTGCGCGCGCGCACCCAACCCCACTTAATTGAAACCAAATCAACAACACCAACTACACATCTATAACTCAATCTCCAAACCCCTTCTCCTTGGAGAGTGTTTATCAGGGTGAGTTTCATAAAGGGGAAGTACTCTAGAAGTCAAGTTTACTACTATCATTTGAGAGAAAATTCGAAGAAGAGATTGAGAATTGAAAAATTCGGTGTTCGGTGGTGGTGATTTGGTGATGATTTTGGGTATGGGTGGTGGTGATTGGATGGTGTAGTGGTGATTTGGTGACGATTTTGGATGTGGGTGGTGGTGATTGGCTAGTCATTGGGTGGGGCAATGGTAGTCATGGCCAGCCCAAAAGGGGGACAAAAGGGGCAACCGCCCCGGCCACCAAAGTTCTAAAAATTTTGAGGGCCTCCATGAAATTTTCATATTTACATTTTTATCTTGAGATATTTTAGTATTTTACATTTAGGCCTTCTCATGGCCCAGTTTAGTGCCATCAACTACATATATATTGATATAGATGTATATAAAACTCAAAAGTAAATGCCCCTAGAATTTTGAAAATTACACGTTTAGTGTAAGAATTTTTTGAGTTTTAGAAATAGGCCCCTTTAGAATTTTAAAAGACATCATGCAATGTTTAAGTTTCACATATTATAAGTAGACCCCAAAAAAATCGTCAATTATGTATAAGTAGACTCCCAAAAAAATCACCTCGGGGGTGCTGCCCCCGAACCCCCGTATAAGAGCCTCCCTTTTAATAACTCGCCCCGAGCCTCCAAATACTTGGGATCGCCCCTGGTGATAGTGACTAAATGGTGTGATGGTTATTGGATGGTGATTGATGGTGTCCGGTGGTGGTTGGTGGTTGTCGTGGTGGTGTGGGCCCTGTGGGTCAAGGGAGAGAGAGAGAGAGAGAGAGAGAGAGAGAGAGAGAGGGGGGGGGGTTGAGAAATCAGGACAGAGAGAGAGATCAAACTCATTTTGGGCACAAAAGAGTAAAAGTGTCCATTTTTGCTCTCAGGGCACATGCCCATTTTCTTTTGCAAACAAACAGAGGGGGTCAACTTGTCGAATAAAACAAACGAAAGGGGTCAATTTATCGGAAAAAATAGTTCAAGAGTACGAGATGAAAACAAATTATAGTTGAGGGAGTGTTTTTGGAATTAACCCATTTGTGTATCCATGATAACAAAATTTTGTTCTTTCAAATAAGAAAAGTTATCTTCGCAAAAAGTAAAAATAGGTCGTAACATGTGACGGTGGAATCATAGTACATTAGCTCCTTTAATTGTTATGCTTTTTGTTAGTTGTTTGTATTTATATGTTTGGTTAATTTCAATGAATGTTAGTTTGAGCAACACAACAACAAATATATATATATATATATATATAGAGAATACAATGCTAAGCTAAGTTAATGTGAGCTAAGCTAGGTAAGCCAAGAGATGAGAGAGGGAGAGGGGTTTACAAAGTGGAGAAGTTATCCGATGAGCCAGTCACACCATGTGACGGCCCATAAGCTAATTTCTCCTACAAGTGGGGCCAGCAGAAGGGTGAAAGGAGACAAGGTAGAGTGGAGTTCACGTGGGAGGAGAAAATGATGGGTAAGCGTGGAAGTAAAACCCCCTCCATTGTCCCCATAGGCCATAACTCACGTGAACAAACATGTCTTGCTGGTAGACACGTGGGTCTCAGATTTCTATGGTGTAAATACAAATACTAAAAAAAATACAGGGAAAAAAAAAAATCTTTAAGATTGTTTGCGTTTATTGGACCCCACACAGCCGTGCGTGTCAACTTGTCCCACAGTTGGCCGACACCCTCTCTTCCTACAATCATTTGAACTTACTCCTCAATCACGAAAAAAAAACATTGGATATAAGGTGATAAGAATGATGTGGTATGCCAACTGAAATAAATTTATTTATTTAAATTTTTGGCCTGAAATTTAGTTGAATTTCTTTTTATATTAGCTCAAACTACAAGTATACATCCATATAAGTTTAGAATTTACTTGTTCAGCAAAAAAAGTTTAAAATTTATTTTTTCTGTTTTATTTTTTGAGTTTTATGTTTCATTTTAGGATGTCTTAAAATTAGTGTTCATTTTCTAAATTGATATATGATTTTTACTTACTTTCCAAAACTACTCTTCCTTGAAATCTATACCAAGACAAAACTAAAAAATTTTATTGTTTTGATTAGGGGTAATTGTGGAAGGTATGTATAGATTCTTTTTGTCCCCTTAATAAGTTGAGTTCTTAAAGGTGGACTCAAAAAATTAAATGGGACGAATTGAGTATCATTTATTACACACATTACAAATTCCCACGTGGTATTACCGTGATACCCAATATTTAGGTTTATGTGGTTACTTTCTACTAAGCCATTTAAATAAGGGTTCTATTAACATGTTAATGAGTTAAAAATAGCCAGAAATATAATAACTGAGTGAAATTCACACCTAACTTTTCATCAGTGTGAATTCCCCATGTATTTTTACTACTTTAAGCTTGGCACATGTTAATATTTTCCTTTAAATAATAGTCATGTGTTAATATGACTCCACCACTTTGTAATCGACATTCACCACTAAATGATAATTTTTCTAATTCTTTATAACCGCGCGCTATGGTATATGTGGTAGATCATTAGAGTAGTTTTCCTTTCATTTGCCAATTTCATGCCATATCTCACGTGGCCATGTGCTAAATGTGTAACTTCCACTAAGACTGCCAACTTTGTGCATTTGTGTTACAAATACCATCATGTAGGCCCTTGCCACAACATCTCAATGTCCATTATTAGGCATTTTTAAAATAAGATAATTTTGGGGTGCAAACAATCAATTATACCCACAAATGTTTTTGGAAATTCTGTAGTGGCCTAGTGGGGCAAGTGGTTTCTCTCTACCTAGGGCAAAATCACTGTCCGCGTATCACATATGGATTGGAGGAAAAAAGAAAAGTTTGCGTAATTATTGCTCTATCGGTTGGACTCTTCTTAGGTTAGTTTGGACGTTTCATAGCAATATTTGTACCTTTCTTAACAAAGTTTGTACATTGATTAGCTTAGTTTGGTCCTTTCTTAGGTTAGTTTGGACCTTGATAAAGGTTGAGCAAAAGGAGGAAAAAATTTATGTGCAATTAATGCTTTTTGTGTTGGACTTTTCTTACCTTTTTTAGTTTTGTTTGTACCTTGATTTGATTAGTGTGGACATTTCTTACCTTAGTTTGTACCTATGCTATTTGCAAACAAATGCCAAGCTTTGCTATTAAGGTACAAATATTTTCTTACTAAAGTACAAATGTTGCTTAATAAAGTACAAACGTTGCTTAATAAAGTACAAAAAATTATAAGAAAGGTACAATTCCAATGTTCAAAACCACATTCACCATGTGTCAAAGAGTGATGAGAGCTCAAACTCATCCAATAGCCAAAAAAATTCCGCTCCATGAAAGGCAAAATCAGTTCGCCCCACTGTAAAATTTCCCCTATGTTTTATCTCCAGATACTCATTCATATATAGTCTTTGCACTACTCTTCGTATGAATGGATTTTTTTGACTCAACATTTCCTATGAATGGATGATGACCCAAAACTTATTGTCTTTGCAATTTATGACATTTTCCTTGATCATCTACAAACCTTTGTATCAATGTAGTCACGCCCTAGACCCTTCAATAATTTCATAAAATTCTGAGTAATTCTTAAGACACAAATAATTGTAAAATAAGAACACAAGTCTAGATTTAATTTCAAAATTTCTATTAACACATTAGCAGGTGAATAATTTAGACAAACAAAGTTGGTGTACTTAGCATTGTCCTGTTATTCATTATACGACAAAACATTTATAATTTGTGTCCTCTCTAAAACTACATTCCACAATTTTATATAGGCATTACTACAATTTAGGGAATTTTTCAATCAATAACTATATAGAAGGCAATTTAAATATCAAAATTATATATAGAGAAGAAACTAGTTATTCACAAGACAAAAACAAGATTAAGGAATTGTATCTTCAGTTTGCACTTGTTATCATTTGTTTTTTTTGTTTTTGTTTTTTTTTTTTGCTCCTGAATAAAATAACAATTGGAATCTTAAAAGACAAATTAAGTGTTTAGAAAAGTGTGACATTTTATTCCAAAGTATTCAAATATATTACAACGATCGTCTGATTAGTTTGCTCCAAAAAGACTACTATAAATACACTTTGTTTGGATCGATCAAGTGAAAACCTGGTAAAGACGTAAAAGAATGTTCGTAGTTAAGTCCAAAATTTTGTCATAGACTTCAAGTAATTATTTTGATTATGACAAAAAAAAAAATGATATATATCAAATTTTGTTGATTAATTTTTTGTTTATTCAAAATGATATCAACATTTAAATTAAGATTTTAGAACTGCATTTTCATATTCATGGGTTTTTTTTTTTAGACAAATTAGTAATATAACTTGATAAAATAACTTTTTCTCTTTTGTGTAGTTAGTAAGGAGGGAAAAAAAAAAACCCTATCGTCTTGTAATTCTTAAAAAAAAATAATAAAAAAAAATGAAAAATACCACAGAGGATGGTTGAATACTTGCAGTTGGCTTACTATCAGGTGATTTGATTGTAATAGGTCCTAATTTCAAATTATGCAATAGGAATTAATAACAGTAATTGCTACTCCACTAGTTGGGCGTGCACTAACACATTAGGTATGACTGAGTAAGGATATGACTCAACCGACTTGAGAGAAAACCTGCACACTCTCACCTGCATGTCTAAACCCCTCATGATATTAATTTCCAGTGGATACAGGTTACTCTGATCATGCTCAGGTAGAGATAGCCACTTCCAATCATCTACTCCTACTCCTTTTGTAAAGAGAGCTCACCCCCCACCCCACCACCCCCCAAAAAAAAAACAAAACAAAACAAAACCCTATTGTAAGCACTATTGTTTTATGCCCCTAAACTATGAAAATCCTTTTTATATACTCTTTGAATACCATAAAACATGGATACCAAATCACCAACATAACCTAGTATATACTGTCATACACTGTACACATACATAGGGATGGCAACGGGTCGGAGTTGGTACGGAGTTCCCCTATACCAACTCCTACTCCGTTTATTTTCGTCCTATTCCGACTCCGTCCCATCCCGTTTAAGTAAAATACCAACTCCTACTCCACTCCTACTCCGTTTACTATCGGATACTCCTATTACACTCCTACTCCGCTTGTTAATCATCATTGCAAAATTAAATATTTTTTTATAATTCAAAACTCACTTAATTTTAGCTTGATTTCTTAAAAATCACTCACGCAAATGATTCTAAATTTGTTAATCACAATTCAGAAATTAAATATTAATATTGAAGAGAAAGAGATGTGCATATATACCTTAATTTGTTGTAAATAATTGTAAGTATGAGAGTAATTTTGTAACTTAATGAATTAATCGGGGCGGGACGGATTTTAAATGGTAGTATTTCATGGATACCAACTCCGCTCCGACTCTTATAGGGTTTTTATATTTCTATACCAAATCCACTCCTACTCCTATTATAACTTCTCCAAACCCGTTCTATTAGGAGCGGGGCGGGGCGGGGCGGAAGTCCAACGGGGCGGGTAAATTGTCATCCCTACACATACATACATGATACATCTAAACATACAAATGAAACTTTTTGTTTTTTGTTTTTTAATGGGACACACAAATGAAACTTCGAGATTACTGTAAAATAAATCTGTCTAAAAAAAAGATTAATAAAATAATTCACATCCGCAATTAGGGGAGGCCATAATAATAGTAACAGTCAATAACCCTTTATTGGAAAAGGGTGTGTATGTTGTTCATTACAAAATTATTAGTGTTAACCTCACAGAATTTAGGTTCATTAGGATAGTCAACATCATTCTAAAATTATCCAAAATCTATAAAATTTCCAACTCACTTTCATCCAAAGAGCGTGAAAAGCCATCTTGAACTCCAAACATTAGGGTTAGAAAGGGTGTGATCAACGCGTTAGTGAGACGAGTGAAGGTTGATGGGAAACTGCCACAAATGAGTTTGCCAATTATATGGAGAGTGATATTTTAAGTGGTCCGACAAGGTGTCGGATGATGATTAAGTGTCCCCACGGGTGCGTGCTAGCTGTCCCACGTGTTCCCCAACCCCCAATAATGGATCTGCTTCACTATCCGACAATGCCCCATCATGGACCCCTGCCCACTCTCTCTCTCTCTCTCTCTCTCTCTCTCTCTCTCTCTCTCTCCTAATGCCGTACGAGGCTCCTACCCATGTGATACGCACGTGAACTCGGTCCCTATATGCAGTGTTTGATCAACTTCTTCTGAGTTTACCATTTTACCCATCCTGAGCACATCTTGGCTTGTTTGGCTACCGTTATGCTTTTGTTTGGTTTATGAATTTCAAAAGAAAATAAAGACAAGATAGAAAATTACTCCCTCCGTCCCATGTTATGTGTCCATCTTTCCTTTTTGGGATGTCCCAAAATTGTTGTCCACTTTCCTTAATGAGTATGCAAATTTTACTTAGTTTTCCAAACTACACTTCCTTGAAATCAACACCAAAACAAAACAAAAAAAGAAAGTGCAATGATTATGGGCAATTGTGGAAAGTAGGTGGAGATTCTTTTTGTCCCTTTAAATAGTTGGATTCCCCAAGATGGACACATAAAATGGGACGGAGGGAGTAGTTTTTTTTACTTTGTTGATGGGACTAGTTTTTTATCTTATTTTTCTTTTTTATTCTCTTTTCTCTCACGAAATTAATAAACTAAACAAAGGCTTAAGGACCTGCATGAAAACTTATCAAGTCTTCAAATTTCAAATTTTCTGTAAATAATTTTTATTTTATTTTTTCAAAATAAAAAGTGAAAATCACTGTTTTTTCCTCTTTTTTAATTTTTTAATTTTTAATTTTATTAAATTTGGCCCAATTGCGTAGTCATTTTCAAAGAAAGGAAATAGAAACAATAACCAAACAATTTTTCAGTTTTTATTATCAATAAAGGAAAATGACAAAAAAAAAAACCAAAAACTTCTTGAGTTTCCTAACTAATAAGTATGAGAATGAAAACTGAAAACCACAATATTACCAAATAAGCCATTTTAAATTAATTTTGGACAAAAATTACTTATGTAAATTCTAAATTTACTGTTATTAATTACTTGGATAGTTGTACACTTCTGCCTCTAAAATACAATAGCTAATTAGCCAAACAGCCCATTGTGCAGGTGTTTATGCCATAAAATGTAATTCTGCTATGTTACTATATTACTATGGTTATGGCATTTTAATATGTTACCATATTACTATATAATAATAATAATATTATTATTATTATTGTAAATTATTTGGCTTGTCATGGAAGCCATTTAGTAACTTTACTTGAAGGACACTTGACATCACAATGGGACATCAAGATTGGTTACTTGAAGATCAATGGTGATGATGAAGATGGAAGTTGCTTGAAGACACTTGTCATCGTAGGAGCATCTCCCACTAATTGGTAGTTATAGGAATTTGAATTATTAGTTATTATGGTTGGAGGGAAATATTGTAATTCAAATTCAAAGTAGTTGTAAGTTCATCTATAAATAGATGTTGTGTACTCCTTGTAATGGGTCCTTGACCACACAAACAAATGCATTAATATATCTACATTATTTCTTCATCTATCCGGCCACCATGGCCATTAGTTTAGGTAATTTAATTTAGCCTAGTTAGGAGTAGTGTACCTTTACTTTGCTTTTACTTACAATTCTTAGGAGTAGGAGTAGTCATAGAATAGTTCAATCACTTCGAAGGCATCCTTCGAACCCTCTCTTCTTCTTCTTCTCCTTCTTCTTTTTAGTTTTCTATTTCATCTCACACGATAAAAAGTCCTTGTTAAGGCATCGAACGTCACCACAATCTCTTGGTGAGGCGCAGTTTGGATCACACACATTGGCAACTTGCTTGCCTGGCACGCTCGCACACACTTATAAATTTTTCCAACCAAACAG
The DNA here is from genome assembly GCA_033977485.1 of Hydrangea macrophylla. Taxonomy (NCBI): domain Eukaryota; kingdom Viridiplantae; phylum Streptophyta; class Magnoliopsida; order Cornales; family Hydrangeaceae; genus Hydrangea; species Hydrangea macrophylla. The sequence goes on from CM066995.1 coordinate 93,578,135, forward strand.
CAGGTTGTACACTTCTGACTTTAAAATACAAAAGCTAATTAGCCAAACAGCCCATTGTGCAGGGTGTTGATACGTGGTTGGAGTTTTTAGGTCTGTTTTACTCGTGGGGTCCTACAATTCACACAATTTGATTGATAAGACTTCTTGGTTGGGCAAATGTCCCATGTCTTGATCATGAAATCTTCACCTTTCGTTGATTCACACCCATCACATTCCTAAGTGTTTAATTTGCCTGTGGTGATGAATAATTTAGTTAGGAAACAGTTTTGATATGAATTCAATGAGTAATTGACGTCGTTCTATTTCCTATCGATAATATTTATAAAAATACAAAATATTGGTGGAAGAAGCTATTATTAATGAGAGTAGCTTTCACCATTGTTATTAATGAGAGTAGTTTTCACCATTGTATGCAAATGTAATGACAATTTATGTCAAATTGAATGCCTAAAGTTAAGTTTGTTTTGAACCTACATAAGTTTGTTTTGAAGCTACATAATTGAACCTACAATTTATGTCAAATTAGTTACTCTTTTTCTTTTCAATTGTTATTGAAATACCACATTGTTAAACATGAAAAAAAAAAATTGCATATAATCTTGGCAATTAAGAATTTCGTATATCAAAATGGGCAATGCTAGGGGCACTAACAAAATCCACTAACACTTACTAACACACTCTATCTCTCTCCTAGTGGTACTGCAGGGTCCACTGCGGACCCCACAATGCCACTAGGAGAGAGATAGAGTGTGTTAGTAAGTGTTAGTGGATATTGTTAGTGCCCCAAATATAACTCTATCAAAATAATTCATATCCTTTTGTCAATTTTGATGTATTATGCCTTCAAAGTTTACCGATCTAATCAGTTTGTTAACTTGATCTCAACTTGCGATATTATCTTTTCAATACTGAGTTTTTTGTTAAATAAAAATTTAGTGAAAAGTCCCTCATTTTAGATTAATTAAGTTTAAAGGACAACCCGTTTTTTTGTTGTTAAAACTCCATGGATTGCGAAACTTAATTGCATCAAAGTCCCTATATTTTAAGAAGTTATGTGAAATTCACCTAACTTTTTTTTACGTGAAATTTCACATTACTAGTAAAAATTTTAACAAAAGTTATGCGAATTTTACATAATTTTTACAACGTATGAACTGTTTCACTATATAAAGAAAGAAAGAAAAAAGAGTTGGACATAATACATAAAAAAGTCTATTTTAAAGGAATTTTGTTACTAAAATTTCATTGTTAAAAAGTGATAAATTTGTAAAATTAATAACCTATATAATGTGGGAAATGGCCTAACAAGTACTCTCATGTTTGGGTAGTTAGTGGGTGATATAACTTTTGACATATATTTTCACACGCATTTAAACACTGAGTGGCCCAATAAAGGTTTGGAGTTGACAATTCGAGGGATATTGTTTCACATATACACACATGAAAATCCAAATTGGTATCTAATCAAATCTCTTTGATCCAACCAGCAAAGGCCGTCTTATGTTCTTTCACATCCATGTGTCTATAAAATGACCTGTTTGTTTTTTGGTTTTTGTTTGTTTGTTTGTTTTTTTTTTTTTTTTTACAGTTATATTAAGTGGGTGGATATATCGTCAAGTTTGTACTAATATTGTTAGAGATATGTAAAGCATGAAAATATGTTGCATGTGAAGGCATAGATGTTAAATTTCAAACAAAAATACACTCAAAAAAACTATATAATTTGTTAGTTATACTTAAATTTTTTTTTTCCTTTTCACTTGCACTTCGTGAATCGTGATCTTACGCTTTGAGAGAAGGCGTTGGAATTTGAAGAGGTAGATATTGCATGTATGAATTGTTCAAAAAAGAAAAAAAGGATAGCACGCGCATATGCCATTTAATTTAGGGATACACTATTCTTCCTATTTTATGTGACGTGAATTTACAACTCACAAGGAACCATTTCTTTTAATTACTAAAGTCTCACTCTCAGGGAATTTATTTATTTATTTTTTTTTTCTTTCTATTTATAAAAAGAAATGAAAAACAAACGAGAAGGGAAAATTTCTTGTAATATTTTTAAAATATTTTTCTTAATTCTTAATTAACGCTAAGATTTGAAATTTGAGAAAAGTAGAATGGAAAGTAACTCATAAAATTATGATTTTTTTTTTCATTTTTTTTCTTTATTTCTTTTCTATTTAAAGCAACCCCAAAAGATTTGTGCCCAAATTAGCTTGAGTTAGGTTAAAAAGCATCAAACTTTAAAAAAAAAAAAAAAAAAAAAAAAAAAAAAAAATTTATTTCAAATGTTTTCTTTACTTTTTTTTGTCATCGAATACGAACAACACAGCCTACTAATAACAACCTGGCTGCAATTTTTCTAAAGTAATACTTGGTACACAACTAAAGTCACAATCTTTTGTTCACAACCTCCATTTCGTGTCTATCTCTCTCCCAGTGGGCACTGTGGTGTCACTGGCACTGTGGAACCCATCAAGGGAGAGATAGACACAAAATAGAGATTGTGAGCAAAAGATTGTAACTTTGGCTGTGCCCTAAGTATTACCCATTTTTCTAAAATGGACAATCTTTAAACTCTGCTAATCACTATACAACTTCACGAAAATCAACAAATTAATCACCTCTTTACAACAATCTCTTTTTTTTTTTTTTTTTAGTGTACTCTTGACAACAAATCTTAAACAATCCTAGTTTAATCAAACTTAAAGTGAAACAACCACCGGAGGGTAACTTAGTAATTTTAATGCCAACTTCTCCCTCAGTGTTCACCTTGAATTTCATCACCAACTTGGGCCTCTATTATTGCCACTCATGTGGATACTAGGTGGCACACCAGTATAACTGAGCCAGAAATAAAAATAAAATAAAAAGGTGGAACACCATTATTCTATACGGCCGACAACAGCAAATCACACGTAGACTATGCGTGTACCCACACGTGCACTCTGGTCAAAGTTACCTTGTTTTAGCTGGATCTAGTCACCGGTCAATATATCCCAAATCCTAAAAATCATAATATGATTAGGTTGTCATTATTTTTAATCATTGTCCAATTCCGATTTACTTCCACCTTCTTTTCCGGTTGAGTTGGTGAAACCCAAATGGTCTAGTGACTCTATTTTATGAGTAAAGATTGAGACATATTTATAAACATAATTTTTGTGACACAATTTAAGAGAAATGTTTATATTTTTTCTGTAATGTCACTGAAACTCACACTGACACAAGAGAGATAAATAAATCTTTTGAGTTGTGTGTCAAAAATTATATCTTTGATAGTATCCCAAGTATTACTTCCACTTTATTAGGAGGGCGACCTCATTGTAGCTCATAACAACTATACGTGGTGAAAGGGCAGAAACATTTGACCAAAAGTGTTGGGACCTACATTATGAAACTTTATGGTGATCCTAAAACTATTTATCGGGTAAAACTTTGTCTTTAAGTTTTTCAATAAAAAAAAAATACTCAAGACAAATATATATATATATATATATATTTATATATTTACCGCAATTATGTATATCTTGTTTGACAACGCGCAACACTTGGTAAAAAGGCGTTTTATGTTACGTTCATATTAGAGTTTGAATTCTACTCTCTCTGTGGGCTCCAACCCTTATGTTCTTGCTTGATACGCCTTCATCAAATAGTGAAAAAAAAATCATGTTTGACAATTGTTTTGCAACCCAAAATACATGATGGAGCTTCGAAACCTGAAGGAAAAAAAAAACATAAAACTAGCTTTTGCGATACAATAGCAAAAAAATGTTAGTCAACGGTAGAAACTAACAATCGACCAAAAGCTACATTAAACAACTTTTTTTGGCAATTTGCAAAGGCATAATCTATTGCCAAACAGACCCTTATAAGAAAGTCAAATAAATGCAATCATATTCGGACAGGAGTAGCATAACGCTTCTCAAATCTAAATTATTTACAAACACATGTGATAGTGAATCCACTTAATTTTAATTGAAGAATATTAAAACAGTTCAACCATTATTAAAGTTGATCGCATGTATTTAAAATCAGTTGCGATACAAAATTTAATTTGGAAAATAGCATTAATATTAAAGGCAACCACAACCGTGTGATCAAAGACTGAATATTCCTAGCCGTGCGTTAAGGTGTACCCACACATGCACGTGCAGCCATTTACCAAGAAAAGAGAGTTGGTGTGAGCGTGAGCCAGCTTTGCTTGGATATTATATTATTATGCGCGAGTGGGCCCACGAATCTGCTTCATGTGACCGGCTTAGCTGGTCACCATGTGATTAATCGTTAAGCGAATCGTTGCTTCAAATCCGTGTTTTAGTTAATCGAAGTCTAGAATTTGGAGTTTGGTTGCACGTGCGGTGTAGAGGAAACATATACGGAGTATATGTGTATCAGTATATATGTGTTTTTTTTTATTTTTTTTTTTATTTTATAATGTATGTTCGTTTATGTGTATGTGTATGTGTATTTGTATATCAACAATGCTAGGGGCACCAAAAGATACAAAGAACTTCCACAAAATGAGTGGAAAGTCCATGTGGCACACTGGGACCCGCCAGTAATTAAGCATTGTTTTCATTAATTGATGGCGGGTCCCACTGTGCCACATAGACTTTCCACTCATTTTGTGAAAGTTTTTTGTATCCTTTTGTGCCCCAATCATTATTCTTTGTATATTTATATATACTATTAACTACATATGAATCTTCTAAGGGGTAAAAAAAAGTCGTGGATAGTTGAATTAGAATTTTTTTGTATCGTTTGTGATTACTCTTATTTACTAATTTTGCAACAATTTGTCAATTCAAAGGAATTGGTTGGATGAATTTGTAAAAGTCTGAATTTCATTCAGAGGGCAAGTGAGTATACTTGGGATATAATCATTCACACAATTTTTTTTAACACAATCCAACAAATATGTCTATCTCTCTTGTGATGCCACTGGACTCTACAGTGACACATGAGAAAAATAAACACATTTATTATATTATGTATAAAAAGTTGTGTGAATAATTGTGTGCCCCAAATATTACTTGAGGGGTAGTATGTGTATGTAGCTTTAAAGGGGTCTCTTAAGGAAAAAAGATTTTGTTTTTTTAAAATAAAAAAAAGCATCTAAACTAATCAATCATAAAATGCTCGCTGGTAACGTTGTAGTTTTCTCGTTTTCTGCTTCTGTTTTTGTTTATTTAGAAAACAAAAACTGATAAAACGTTTGGTAACATTTCTTCTTTTCAGCATTTTTGCGTTTTCAGTTTTGGCCCCAAATTTGAAAATGTTTTTTGTGTTTTCAGTTTTGGCCCCAAATTTGAAAATGTTTTAACATTTTCCAAATTGGGGCCAAAACTGAAAACACAAAAATGCTGGTTCGGAATTTTGAAAAACGAAATCGCATCCTAACTTCATATGGACGAGGAGCAAAAAAAAAAAGTAAAATGGTAACTCTCTCTCTCTCTCTCTCTCGATCAAATCTCTAAAGCAATTCTATAGGGCTCGTTTGGTAAGGTACAAATTGAAAATTGGATTTGACATAGATATCGTTATCAAACGCATTTTCGATTTTTGTTTTTATTTTTGTTTTCTTGTTCAAATCAACAATGTTAACAAACATGTTTTCTGTTTTCATTTGTTTTAAAAAAAATGGAAACTTATTTTCGTTTTAAAAAAACTGAAAACTGAAAACAGGAAACGTTACCATGCGAGCCCTAAACAATTTCAATTTAATTCAAAGTCGGACTTGATATATATGAGTTTATACATCTACAAGATAACTCTTTTGGGGAGATCTAAGACATAAATTCACACCTCAATACTTAGAGCACTACTACACTCACACATTTTTCTACACACTTTTTGACACACAGCTTTAAATACATGTACCCTATATTGTGTGAGTGGTGCACAAAAAAGTGTGAAAAATTCGAACAGCACAAGGTACATGCATTTAAAGCATAATGTGTCAAAAAGTGTGTAAAAAAGTGTGTATACCTAGCATTTTTGCAATACTTATATTTGACATTCTTTTTATTTAACATACGGAGTAATTGATTACAATAGTTATTACTCTAAAAAAAATTACAATAGTTACTACTCTAAAAAAAAATGTAATCGTGCCGAGCGGATTGTAGCTCAATTAGCATAACCTCTCTCTTCCGAGTGGGGAAGGAGAGGGTTCAAATCCCCATACGGGATTCTAGTTGTTTGCCCCTCAGTTATTCTTCAGTCGGCATGAGTGATCCTTGTTGGGCTTTGTTGTGGGCCAGTGTGGGGCTTTGGGGTTGGGTTAGATCTGGGGTGTGCGTGTGTGGGGTGTGTGTATCCAGTTCGAATCCAGTTAAGTATAAAAAATAAAAATAAATAAATAATGTAATTGTTTCTATATCTACCCAATCCTCCACCAATTTATAACACAAATTAATCTAGATTTAGAAAATAATAACATAAAAATAAAAGAGAAAAGAACTAGTATGAAAAAAAATTGAATGCCCCTTGAAAATGTAAAGAAGATAATTGGTTTTTTGAAATAATGGTGTTGATATATGCACTCGCAACTCTTTTATTTTAATTTTTTTTCTCTTTCGTTTCTTTAGAAGGAATCATTTGTCTTTATATATGTATATCTATTTATATTTATGTATCTTGATTTTTGAATTTATCTTGTTTGATATTTAGTCTTGTAATATTTGAAGTTGAAAATATGATAAAAAAAACAAATAAATTTGAAGTTAAAATTACCTAGGCATTTCTTTATTCATTTAAAGATAGGGTATCACATTCCTTTTGAAGATAATAATTGAGAAGGGCATGGTAATAGAGCCCGAACAGATGTAGGGACTTATTTGAGAAACATGTTTGGATGGTGGGCATCTTAAAATGATTGAGATTGACACACATGATAGTTTAATCATTCTAATACATCTTAGTAAGATTTCATTAGCTTTAATTAATCTTTGCCTAATCATTTAGTTAATTCAAAGAAAAACGATACATGATATTTCACAAGCCATTTGAGGTGGCGCCAATCTAACAAATTTTCAAATCCTAATATTGAGGCAAATAATAATGAGTCAAAAGGCAAAGTTACGATGTATTTGCATAATAGAACAACGAGAGTGACATTGTTAGCCATGCAATTTCTTTCTTTTTTTAGCTTTGTTGTACTAATAAATCGTATATTTATGGCCTATGGGTACGTGCTCAATATAGTGAAAGGCATGAACATGGTTTTGTTGGAGTGTTTGATCGCGACTTCAGAAAAAGTTCAAGACCGCCAAACAAGCCATAGTTGTCCCCTTGAATTGAATTGTCTTATTCACACATTACATAGCATCACTAATAAAAGGTTAATTGTCGAAGATAGAACAAAATATGGAACACAGCCTAGTGCAATAATTTGGTATAACTTACTAATACGGCAACATATTGTGCTTAGGTAAAATGAATTTTCCCTCGAAATAAAGGAGTAATGGGTAAAATAATTTACATATATATATACACACACACATATGGGTTTGTGATACCAGGTCATTCTAATAACCATGGTATTGAATATTTTTTTGTCCTAAAATAGATCGTCCCCTTAAAAAATTGGAGTTGTTTTACAATTGAATTTGACTTCAAGGCCCAAATCAATGGCCCAATCCAATCTTACAAAATGGATAATGGGACAAATGGCTTAAAAACTTTAAATGAATTCACTTCAAGGCCTAAATCAATGGCCCAAACCCATTTTCGAATGTTCTTTTTCCATAGCCGATTTGTAGACTTGGCCTAAAATGCAATGGGTTGGGTACTTGGGTTTAATAAGACCATTTTATTATTATTATTATTATTATTATTATTATTATTATTATGATATGCAATCTACACTGTTATTAGACAAACAGTTTGAAGACCATTTTATTTCCAAAACAACTTTGAGATTTAAAATCCCTTTCTCTTTAGACGGTTAACCCATTTGGAGATTTATTTTTAGAGTATTGCTATGCTTTCTAAATTTTTATCTCAAAAGTGTTTTTCAAATGATGTAGCATTGGGGTCAGGTAAACAACTTTCAATTAAAATTTAACTGGTCCACTGTATTAAAATTGGCCTCACTGCTACATCATTTGAGAATACTTTTGGAATAAAAATTTAGGAGCAAAGCATTATTCTTTTTGTTTAATTTTTTTTTTTTTAACGTAATAGTTCATCTCTTTTTGGACTGTGACATCTCTCGTATTATTTGGTGCATGTCAAGATGGCCAAATGATACATCTCTGTTCGCAAAAGATGGCATTCAGAGTTGGATCAATGTGATTTTACATCCCTCTCAAAGTTTTGGAATTGCTCCGGATGAAGCCAGGGACTTGACCATTTTTGCTGCCACTGATATGGAGCAAATTTGGTTCTTAAGGAATCAAGTTCTCCATCATGGTACCACGGTGGAAGTTCCTTTTTGGAAGACTCGTATCGACCTGATGGCTCTTGAACGCTAGAAGACTCAGAGGAAAGCCAACCTTCCGACTCCATTACTACCTCAGGTTTGGTCCAAACCGTCTACAGGTTGGATCAAAATCAACTTTGATCGATGTTGCCATCCGTGATCATTCCTCTGTCTTGGCAGCCATCTTTCGAGATGATCAAGGTAAAGTGTTGTAGGCACATGTGTGGAGATTAGGTGTCTTTGAATTTTTCAAAAGATTCAGATTTGTATTTCATTAAATACACATACCCTAACCGTGAGTGATCATCGGTGAAGGTTATTAAGTATGAAAAACCTCCTCTCGCAATTGAATTCATAGGACCACACACATCAGTGTGAATTAATCCAAGTATGTCGGCAGCTCTTTCCCCATGTCCCACAAAGGGTGATTTGGTCATTTTGCCCATGAGACAAGATTCACAAGTTGGATAAGCTTCATAAGCTAATGAACCAAAGTGTCCATCCTTAACCAATTTGTTGATCCTATCATCACTAATATGACCTAATCTAAGATGCCACATATAAGTAGGATTAACTTCATCTCTAGGTCTCTTTGGTGTTTTATCTTTTGCTTGCTCAATATAGTTAATACCATTATCCAAGTTTAAGAAATAAAGACCATTCAAATATATGCCAGAACCAACTAAATCATCATTTAAATAAAATGTGCATTTATTTTTCTCAAAAACAAATTTATAACCATCTCTAGATAAAGCAGAAATAGAAATAATATTCCTAATAATATCTGGCATAAATAAACAATCCTTTAATTCTAAAACTACGCTAGATGGTAATGCTAAATAGTAGTTCCCTACAGCTAATGCAGCAACACTTGCTCCATTTCCCACTCGAAGAGCAGCTTGTCCTCTACTCAGCCTTCTGCTTCCCCTTAATCCCTGCAACGAATTGCAAATATGAGAACTAGCTCCGGTATCTAATACCCAAGAAGAAACAGAATTAACCGAAAGGTTAGTTTCTATAAAAAGCAATTTAGACATACCTTCAGAAGGTTTGTCTTTTATGGAAGTAAGGTATTCTCTGCAGTTCCTCTTCCAATGTCCTTCTTTGCCACAGAAGAAACACTTTCCTTTACCCTTATCATTTGCGGGCTTGCCTTTCTTGATCCCTCCCTTTGCCTTCACCTTGGACTTCTGCCCCTTCCATTTTCCTTTACCCTTGGGCTTGGACTTGGAAGTAGAAGCCTCATGAATGACAAGAGCAGATCCTTTTGTCTTTTTGATAGAGCCTTCCGCAGTATTCAACATATTTAGCAACTCATGCAGTGGAACTGTCATCCTGCTCATGTTGAAGTTCATAACGAACTGCGAAAATGAATCTGGCAAGGATTGTAAGATCAAATCTATTTGTAAATTTGCATCCATGCCTACATCAAGCTTTTCGAGTTGCTCAATGTAACCGATCATCTTAAGCACATGCTCATTTACAGATGACCCCTCTGCCATTTTGGCCTGGAAGAGTTCTTTTGAAACATTGAACCTTGCGGTTCTGCTTTGTCCCCCATACAACTCTTGTAGGTGAAGAAGAATAGAGGTTGAGCTTTTATATGAATCATGTTGCTTCTGAAGCTCATTGCTCATGGATGCTAACATGTAGCATCTCACCTTTATTTCATCTTCCTGCCACTTTCTCAAAGTGTCATGCTCTTCCTCAGTGGATCCTTCCGGAAGAGATTCCGGCATTGGCCCATCCAAGATATAGGCAATTTTGTCAGAAGTAAGAATGATTTTTAAGTTCCTAAACCAATCATCAAAGTTTGGTCCAGTCAAACGGTTGGTATCCAGAATTTTAGCAAGGGGGTTGAAGTTTGACATTTTTAGCGGTAATCTACAGAAGATAAATAGCAATTTATGAGCATAAAATAAAATTCAATTTTATTATCCATTAGATTTTGGGTCTTTAAATCATAATGGTACCTCCCACTATTCTTTTCAAATTCCTCATCCCTTTAAAAAAATTTGGGAATCTTTATTTATTAAAATTCCTAGTGGGGATTGGGGTCCCACCAAAACTAGTACAACCTCACATAATAGTTTCTTGGTTGTACTAACTTTGATAAGAAGGTAACTTCTTACCTATTGTTTCTTAAGCAAGTTCCAATAAAGATTTAATTGTATGTTCTCGAACTAATTGATATTTCTCTATTTGGTGAAATTAGAAAACTCTTTCTAATTCTCACCCTGCCCTGGCCAGGGAGCTTTACTTGAGATATATCATAGAAGATCACATAGGACATTCACTCTCGCACTTGAGAGTGATAGATTCCTTGTTGTACATTCACATGTCTCCATGTATAACTTACTATACCCAACAGTACATGAATATGCCTTTGATTAAAACATAAACACCGTGTACGTTAAAGCATAATAACTCATACACAAGACAACAGTAATGTCTCAGGTCTAAGGATTACTTGTACCACTGTAACTAAGAACAATCCATTGATAGATAAATAAAACTCCATTTGGATTTTCCTAATAGTTGATCATGTTCAGTGAACTTGTTCTATAACAAGCACCCATATGTCTGCTTTAGTGTCCCCACACTGATGACTTAAGACTAATCATATTTCATCATATAAAATAAACATGGCACATGTTAGTCTAACCGGATTATCAAATGCCCAATTTAATAATCGTACGACTAAGAACAATTTTAGAATAAAGCAACTGAGAAGTATATGGTCTTGTTCCTTAACTCTTTAAGTACATACCTTCTCAACTTTAATTCTATGGACATATCATATAAATGTTAAACAACAATAATGATAAATAATAATCTTGCCCTTTATTAATATGAAACTGTTATTACAATGTAATATTCCTAAAATACTACTCCAATCTAATTGACTTTTAGGGCATACTACTAACACAGGCTGCTCTCCATGCAATCACAAAAGCTTCTTCTCTGGGGTTGGAGTTTGTTATTTTTGAAGGAGACTCTCTCCTTGTGTGTTTGCCTTTGTCTGATTGGGGTCACAACCCAGATTGGAATTTGGAAACACCCATTCTTGCTGCTAGAAAGTTCCTGTCTAGCTCTTTTGTTTTTTGAAAGATTTGTAAAGTGCATAGATCCGCCAACTCTGTCGCTCACAACCTTGCCCAATGGGTTATGTTTCGTAATTCTTCTGTACACATCCCTATTGATGATATTCCTTCTTTTGTTTTTTAGGAATGTCATCAAAGGGGTTAGTGGTTTGACTTGTACTCTTTTTGTTCTTTGATAATTCTAGTTCGAGCAAAAAAAAAATAAATAAATAAACTCCCGCTCCGCCAAGCTTTTTCCAAGGGCTGCTTGACTCTCTTATTTGTGTAGTTTGTCCATCTTTAGGAAATTGTAGTTCCTCTTTATGAGAGTTTTGTGACCCTCTTTACATACATGGGATCTTCATGTTTACAATACAAGTAGGTTCTGCAATACTCTTTCATTAAATCTATGACCATAATGCTTAAAATTCATAACCTTTATGATAAACTGAAATTAATCTGTTTGAATTGTATAACAAAAGAAATGAGAATAAGGTTTCATCAACATTAAAATATTTACTTATTGCTATCTATTGGATTACAATCTCCAAAAGCCGATCAAGCCAAATAAAACCCAATATTGTTAGGCAAATATTCATTAAAAAAGGTTTTAAGATTGTTATCGAAAAGTGAAATTTGACATTTTACAGCAAGGGATTGAAAAAAAGACTTTAAAACATAAGAAATTATTGGACAGCCACCACACAACAATTTACCATGTCCTGAGTATTCACTGTATTGTCTGTACGTAAATTATATGATGCCTCCACACATTGCATCATTCCTAAAATGAGAAGATGCATCAAAAGAAAATTACAGAATTTTGTCAAAAATTTTTAGAAGTAGAATAATACATTGCACTAATTAAATAAATTAGCCTGCTTTTGAAAAAAAAAAAAAAAATTTAAAAAAATTAAAAACATTTTTATGATCTAACCTCAGCAGATTCATTTGATTCTCAATTTATTTGGCTATTCATTTCACTTTCTCTCTATTGTTTACTTGCTATGACCCCGTGCAAGTGCACGAGAGATTTATAAAACACAAAAGTATTATGCAACGAAAAAAATACATTATTAAAATATAAAAAAAAACGATCGTGCAAACAGTAAATAAAAGATGACAATATATGTGGTATACATCTTATATGTAAATTTAAATCACAAATTCCAACAATAGTAAATTCAAAACACTCAATAACTGGATGCACACTACAAAACAAACATGCCTTTTGTGACAGTGAAATTCCGTTACAAATACTTTTGTGATGGAATTGCACCTTTCGTGACGGATTTGTGTTCGACACAAGTTAAGGGCGTCACAAAAAGTCTGTGTCGGGTCAAATTCCGTTACAAATACTTTTTGTGTCAGATTTTCTTTAAAACTTAACATTGGTTAAACAAAGTAACAATATTCAACTACACACCAAAACTACATAAAATGGCACTTGTAGGGTCAAAAGAACATAGTCTCATTTACTTATAACGCTTAATCTTCTTATTTCTTTCAAATAAGAACCAAAAGTCAGCAAACATATGGATGAACAAACTTAAACTAAACTTTGAGGTCTACATAGAATACAAAAAAACTGAAGCATGTATATTATTCTGCTTGACACTTTCATACGTAGAAGCATATGTAAACATATATAGCATATGCATATGTAAAAGTCATGGTGCTTTTTGTTTGACTAATACGAATACAATATGGATAGACAGATAAAACAATACACGATTTATTTATTTATTTATTTATTATTATTATTATTATTATTTATGGGGGAGGGGATGAGGTTCGAATCCCGAACTATGCATTGGAGGGGATTTATATATGTCAAGTTCTTTGTCATTTGAGCTATGCTAACCTATGCAATACACGATTTCTTTACCACACTTACCACACCAAATACTATATATATATAGGTATATATGTATACGGTGAAGCTATTAAGTGAACAGAGTTGAGTGAATATACCCAACAAATATGTTTTTAGCCTAAAAAATTTCACGGGCAACGGGGCACCCCGTGGGTCTTTTTAGGCTAAAAAGCATGTCCACTCAACCTTGTTCACTTAGAGACTGACCATACATGTATATATTCCCAGTGAGAAATCTAATGACTAATGTGAACAAATTTTCAATCTTCAAACTAAAATTGTTGACCAAAGAAATGCTATCTAAATTTAGTTAGGATATTTAAAATATGCTAAGATACTTATTTCTTTAATTCAAATTCAAAGGTAGATGATAAATTATATATCAAATTTAATTTACATTAAAATGGTCATCAAATTTAATAATCTACATTAAAAATTGGTCAATCCTTGTTAATATTAACACAAAAATGTAAAGAAAAAAATTTTAATGATCAAAATTCTAGAAGATTGCCACATGGCAAAGCAAATATGCATGTATATTACTACGCTTCCATAAATAGATGCATATGTCTATATGTATAATTGCACTTACATATGTAAAAGCTATGGTGTTTTTGTTTGACTTGTTTAGCAGGCTTTTTGTTTGACTAATAAGAATACAATGCGGATGGACAGATTAAACAATACACGAATTCTTTACTACACCAGATACTTTATATATGTATATATATTTATATATTGTGAACAAAATTTTAATTTTTAATCTAAAATTGTTGGTTAAATAAATGCTATCTAAATTGTGTTAGGATATATCAAAAATGTTAGGAGACTTGTATCTTTAATACAAATTGCAGAAAATATTCATATATTAAATTTAATCTACATTAAACTGGTCATCAAATTTAATCTACATTAAAAATTGGTCAATCTTTGTCAACATTAACTCAAGAATGTAAAGAAAAAAAAAGATCAAAATTCTAGAAAATTGCCACGTGGTAGAAGCAAATATACACATATATCACTACACTTCTTTATGTAGAAGCATACGTCTATATATATAATTGCACTTACATATGTAAAATATATGATGCTTTTTATTTGACTTTTTTTAGCAAGCTTTTTTTTTCACTTATAAGAATACAATGTCGATGGACATATCAAATAATAAACGAATTCTTTACCACACCAAATGCTTTATATATACAGGTATATTTATTATATATTCTCAGTAGATGTCTAATGTGAACAAATTTTCAATTTTGAATCTAAAATTATTGGCTAAGTAATTGCTATCTAAATTTTGTTAGGATGTATAAAAAATGTTAGGATACTTGTCTCTTTAATACAAATTCAAAGGTACATAATAAATAAAATATCTAATTTAATCCATATTAAATTGGTCATCAAATTTAATCTACATTAAATTGGTCAATCATTAATTAACACATATATATAAAAGAAAAAATTAAACAATTAAATAATCAAAGTGCTCATAAATTACCACGTAACAGAAGCAAATGCTTCTGCTTTCATATATATATATATATATATATTAGATTTGATTGACTGTTATTTTAATCTACATTTATCCTATCCCTTTATAAGTCACATTAAATCAAATAGAAACGTTCTCAAGGTTGAAACTTATGGATCTATACCAAGAATAGAATCTAAATCCAGCACACATGAAAGATCGTCAATGAATAACAGATGGACATAAGTTTTTTTGTAACTAATTCTCCAAATCCAAGAATTGGGGAAGGCTGGTTCAACTTCCTCCAAAACAAACTTGAAAACTAATTAACTTACAGAATAAGTTATTTGAGTAGGAAAAAGAGTAAATTATTTGAGCAATTTGTAGAAGGCCGATAGCGACCCCCCCACCCACCCCCCAATTCCTTTATTTGTAATTAATTTTGGGTGCCTAAATGAAACTTTTTAAAATCAAAACGACGTAGTTTTGATCTGCAACACTTTTGGACCTATGGGAGACAATTTTGAACTTTGTAAAATTCCATTTACGACCTCTCATTTGTCTATAAAATAAACCTATTTATTTCCATTTGGAAGAAGACTTGGAAACTTCTAGAGAGTTTATGAGGAAACTCTAGAGAAGATAATAGTCTTCTTCTTCCATTTTTTTCAACCAAAAATGATTTTTACTTGAGTTTGGTATCAAAACTTCAATCATCCAAATACTTCTTTCACCATCTTCTTGAGCATTAGAGAGGTAGTGAGTGAGCTCCGTGTCTATATACACACATATATGAGAGGAAACTTTTGCTAGAGTTCTATGCATTCTTGTTCTTGAAAGTTATTATTATCATCATCATCATTCTCCAGATTAATCCCATTTCTATTTTTTTTTATTTACATTATTATCATCTATTCTCAATCCCTATTTCAATTTTATACTTTCTTTGATTACTTTTTTATTATCTCTTCTCAATTCCCATTTATATTTTACACTTTCTTTGATTATATTATAGTCATCTCTTCTTAACCCCCTTATCTTGATTTTTTTTGTTCTTTGATGATTCAAGGTTGGATGAAGTTCTAAGTGGTCACAAGGTCTTATCAAGTTTTTAACTTCATGCTTTGAACATATATTTCAAAAACCCCAATCAAGAACTCAAACTCTATTCCAAAAATTCAAATCCATTTTCTTCAAGAATGATCCAAAATAGTGAGCTGTTCGGATTCAAAGATTTATTTTGAATTAAATACTTGAGCTAGAATGATGAAACCACTTGGAAAATCTCCTTAATACATCATAGTTTATCCCCAATTTTTTTCATCAATTATAGAAATGTGAAAATGCCATTTTCGGATTTTTAAAGCTTCATGTAAATAATTTGTCTTTTCTCTCACAGATTGTAGTTTGACTTTTGCATTTGTCTTTTTTTTTTTTGCATTCTTAAAATTAAGAGAAATTATTAAATAGTTTGTGTAATTAGAAGATAGATATATGTGTTAAAATATTAAGGGTAAAATACATTTTAACCCCTTGTGGTTAGGTCCATTTCCATTTTACCTATCGTGGTTCAAAAGTGGATATTTAACCCTTTGTGATTTTAGCTGAATTAAAACTATTAAAATTTCAATCAAAATCGCGGGGATTAATTATTAAAGTTATCCCCATATAAGAGAGTTTCAGTGTCAAAATTAACCCCACATAGGCAAGTAATCCCAAAATTAGCACCCAAAAGTAGTTAATTATTAAAAGTTAGCCCTAAATAGATGAGTTAAATGGCAACATTATACCCAATTAGAGGGTTAACTCTAAAATTAAATTCTCAAATGGGCCGGTTAAGTGTTGATTGGTTTTGAGGCAGTTTCACTTTAGTTAAAATCACAATGAGATTAAGTGTTCACTTTTAAACCACATGTGGTAAAGTGAAAATGTATCTAATCACTGAGGAGTAAAATATATTTAACCCAAATATTAACTAATAATTTAATTATTACAAACACCGACAAGTTTTGCAAAATAATCCAAATCAGACAATTTATTTGTATGTGTGGATGACGCAGTAATCAAATGAGTACCACACAATAATTACCGTAAAATTGATTGTTAGTTGACCCCCCCTACCCCCCCCCCCCCCCCCCCCCCCCCCGCCAAAAAAAAAAAAATACACATGGTGAGCTAACGTACGTCACAAAATTAACCAAAAAGTAAAGAGTTAAGTACAATTACACCCTCAGGTGGTTTGGCCGATTGGCACTTATCCCTTTGTGGTTTACATTTTGGCACTAATGTCTTCTATGATTCGGACTAAAGTGCAACCTGTTTGCTCTAATTTGCACGGGCGTGCCAGAACCAATCTGTGGTTCGGTGTGTGTGTGTGTAAGCGTGCAAACTAATTTCCTATCTGCTTGTGTCAGTGATACACAAGGCTTTTGGTAAATCTGACTTCTAAACTGGTGATTGTGTGCAGTGAGTAGGAAAGTACCCTCACTAAAAGTTCTTTAGCAGTACTGAAGCGCACAAGCTAAAAAGTATCAGGTTTAAACAAGTTAAACAAATCACAAACGGTTTAATAAAAAATAGATTTTTTATTAAGTGCTTGGAAAAATAAAACAGATCTCAAGAACAACAGAATGGACTGATTATTCAAAAGAAACAGAGAGTAAAAATAACAAAAAGACAGACCTAATTGCTATTAAAGTTAAGAAACAAAGACTTGAGGAAGCGCTCTGAATGCCTTGAACGTGATGAATACTGAATGCTGTGAATGTGATGAATGCTGTGAATGCTGTTTTCGAAAGAGACGCGGAGTCCTTTGCTTGAAGGCCTGCCTCTATATTTATAGCGGCCTGAACTGTTTCCTATTTGGACTATGATTCCTTCTCTTACGCCCCAAGCTACTGATTGATTGGCTGATTTGAAGGAATCCTTCTATATCACCCTCTCCTTCCTTATCCAGAACTTACTTGAATTAATCCCTTTAATTTAGGGATTTGATACTCCAACCCAGCTGGCAAATAACAACTCCTTTCCCAGACGGACTCCTGTTTCCAAAAAACTCTCAGAAATGACGTCATCATGCCAGCTGTGAATAGCAACGCCCTGTCCTTCATCAATCGACCTTTCCCTGTTGGACGAATCGGGCTCATGACTCTTTCCATGTCCGATCATATTTCTTCAACTTCTTATGATCAATCGGACAAACTCTTCCTTTTCATAATGTCCGATCAGTTATAACGTTGCTTTACTTTTCCATCGGGCTCTCAACCTGATGAGTTATGTTCTCATAGCCCGATGATGCTTACACTTGCCACATGCTCCCATCGGACTCTCCTCATCTCCCAACAGTTGTTCCTCCCATCGGGCTTACCTCTTGAGTCCGATGAGTCATCACTACTTGTCCCAGCGTCTCCTTCGCCCAACTTCAACTCCACTCGGGCTCAAAAATCATTGACGGTTTTTGGGTGCAAACAATTGCCCCCCAAAAGGTCATATCAAACGTCCCGCCCTGATTGATGTGACGTTTTGAATTTCAAATATGCCACGCGTCAAGTACGCAGCTTAACGTCAGGTTGTGGAGAATCCCACCAGTCACCCTACATTTAATGCGCCATGATTACGGCGTCGTGATATTTAAATACCACCCAACGTCCGAAAACTCATCACACATTCATACTTTACCCTCTTCAGCAATTCAAACAAACACAGAGCTTCTCACTCTTATCTTCATCTTTTCCGGCGACCTTTCTTCCTTCCATTGTCATGGCTCCCAAAACCGCTCCGGCCACCTCCAAAGGAAAAAATCCTTCGCAGACGCTCCACCGCCACAAAATCGCTGTAGGGAGGTTAGGGCTTTGGCCAAAGCCCACGCTGCTGACATAACCACTGAATATCTCACCCCTACAGCTCCTCCGACGGTTCTCCCGTCGCTCCAGGCTTAGGCGCGGCGTTTCTGGGCCACCCTCCAGCGCCTTTCCTTCCTTTCTTTCCTCCGGTAGGAAACGAGACATTCCTACAAGTCCCTGCTCATTGGGCCAAGGTCCAGACGGCGAACCAACCCATTCGAGGATGGCCGACCCCCGCCGCTGACTGGGACAAGTGGGTAACTAGGGTTTCGGCCTCTAAGGCCGCCGTCTGGAAGCAAACGGGCATCTACGATGCAATCATGCTCAGCCGGTCTCGCATTGAAATAGACCGGCCTCTCCTTCTCTCTGCCTTACTATTCTGGTCCTCATCTTGCAACGGCTTTCTTTTCCGTTGCGGACCAATGGCTCCAACTGTCAAAGATATTAGCTATCTGCTCGGCCTCCGTCCCCACGGACAAGAGATCATTCCTGGGCTTAATGTTGGGACGGCCAGCTTTGCCTATCCACAACAGGATATTGTCAGGGACGGGGCCGTTTCTCACAGGCCGATCACGGCCTTTGGAGGTTTCCTTGCTGCCTGCATCGGGGCAGATGATACGGCGGTGTCCGATGCAGAGCACACTGCCTTCCTCATCTACTGGCTCAACAAGTATCTCTTCTGCTCAGCCAGCCAGGCCATCACTAAAGAATACACAACCGTAGCCCTGGCCCTTGCATCGGGGCAGCCACTGGCCATGGCTACGCTGGTTTGGGCACATTTGGTTCGAGGCACAACAGACTTCGTTCATTCGGGCTTCAGTGCTGGTGGGAGCCCGATGTGGATTCTGCAACTGTGGCTTCACTCGTACTTCCCTGAATTCCAACCCACCATCACTCCCATGGCCGACGTGCCTATCTCTGCCGTTCAATTCATGAACGTATCTCCTTCTTTACATTCTTTTGAAGAGTGTTTTACCTTCTTCTACCAGGGTTGCTCCCCTCGGGACGTCAATCTCTTCACCCCATTTTTTTCCCTTCAATTCTCTTCTTTTCTCCAGCTCTCCAATAACCCTTCAAACTGGGGTCCGGGCACCCAGTCAACCTATAATGAAATTTTTTCTAGCTACTTGGTAGCTAGAGACATTATTTTTAGTCCAAGCATCCCGTCGGCCAACAATAAATGCGGGGCCGAGTACTACTTTGCCCCTCTATACGCCCGCCAATTCGGGCTTACTCAACTAGTGCCCGTTCCTCCTGGTATCACCGTCAACGTGGATTGGGTTGAACGTGGCCTTATTGTTAACGACGGGCAGGTGAAGAAGATAACAGAGAGGTCAGCCCGGCTCAAAGCCGCGTTCAACTTTAAACCCTTCTCTGCCCGGCCAATAGTATCAGAAGAGTTCACCCAATGGTGGGGTGAACGGGCTCGAAACATATTTCCACGCACCGCTGCTGAAGCCCTGGTGCCTTTTACTGCAACATCGGCCATTGTTACCGATGTCCCTATACCAGCAGCAGCTCCAACCCGGCGCAAACAAGTCGCCAAGAGACCGGCTCGTAAACAAACTCCGGGCAAGGGTCCGCCTCAAAAGAAGCAAAAAACACCGGCCTCTGTTCAGGTTTGCTCTTCCCTTTGCTTTATTGATTAAGACCGAATTCCTTTCATTCAGTATTAATCATTCTGTTATATCTTTGCAGCTTGCTGACGAAGACTCGGGAGAGGATCCACTTCCAAGCCTCGCTCCGACTCTTCCGCCAACTCTCCCTACATCACCGGCCTCTGCAACGGCTTATCTTGAACGAGTGGCCGTTCGGGTGATGCCACTTCACGTCGTGCCTCCTCTAACTCCTTCAAGCGGAGACGGAGACGAAGACCTTGCTCATATCGGCCAAGTCCCTGAGCAAGTTGTTCTTTCTTCCAGCACTGAGGGTGAGGCCGGTGTTGAACTTACCACAGAGGCCGCTGGGGAGGAAGTAAATCAAGCCACCCCCTCTGAAAACGAAACTCCAGCCGGTCAAGGGGCACCTACCACCGCCATCAGCTCTCCTGTTCACATAATACCAGGACCGGTGGTGGCCGAGGTCAGTCCTCCTGAAGTGTCTGCTGTGGAGGCCGGTGATGATAACTCGGGCTCCGTCCCTGAAACAGAAGCCCCACAGACGACCATGGCCTCGATGAGTCCGGACGTGGGAACCGGCCTTCCTTCTTCTTCCCAAACCTCTTCTCAACCAAACGAGGCCGATATTCGCGAAACAATCTCGGCCTCGCTTCGTCCTCACACCCAGGTATTGCTGTGTTACTTTGCGTTAATTCATATGATTCTAAAAACAATGCCTGACTGTATTTTCTTGTACAGGCCGATCCTTCAGACCCAGTGCCCGTTATTCCCTTCAATGACTTCTTTTCGGGCCTGGACCTGGGAGCTTTTGACCTCGGTCCCCTCGAGCCCGAAGCGGTTTTACCTTCCGTCCTTCAACAAGCCAAGGACCTGCTCTTCGGGCTTACTGACCAAGAACTTTCCAATCTTCCTGCTGCGGCTGACGTTGACACCGCTCTGAACACCCTCATGGCCGATCCTTCTCTTTCAGACGGGCAGCTATCATTACTCGTGGAGATCAAAGAAAGACTTCCTAGCGTCCGTCTTATGGATAGAACGGCCTCGAAGATTCAAGCGGATGCAGAACTTCATTTAGGCTCCCGTCAGAAAGCATTGAAGTTCTTGGAAGGGGCCAGAGCCAAGTTCGAAGCGGGAAAGGCCTCCCGTGCTCAAGTTCTAGCCAGGGGTACTTGGCTGCGGGACCGTATTGCTGTCTTAAAAGCTCAACTTGCCCAATGTGAGGCCGAGGTTGTTACCAACAACGCCTCCATTGAAAAAATTGACGAAGCCCTTTCTTCACTAGGCGGGGACGCTCAGAAGTGCAGTGATCAGTTACAAGCCAAGGTCCCCATATCCCGGGCTTGGGCCCAAAAGCTGGAAAAAGCCAAGCGAGACCGGTCTGGAGCCGTCAAGACCTGGGAAGACCTGAAGACTAAGCTTAGGAATTTTGAGTCGGCCTAGAGGCCGACTCCTCTTTTGTACTTAATTTTTATTCACATATATTTGTAGGTAAGCTGTGTTCAGCCTATCAATACAACATCACTGTTCATCTAAATCATTCGGGCTCCGGCTCATAATTTATCAGCTGATCATACTCCAACCTAGGATTAGGTTTATAATCTAGATCAATGGTCTCCCATAACGTTGGGTAATAAGACTTTAAATACTGACCATTGATCAATCGGACATGTATAGTCCCATCTAAATCACGAAGCCTGTAAGCACCTCCTCTTTTAACATGGTGAACGATGAACGGGCCTTCCCAATTGACCGACCATTTACCGTATCGATTATCCTTGTCTCCGATAGGTAACACGGCCTTCCACACCAAATCATCGGTGCAAAAAGATTTCTCTCTCACCCTTTTATTGTAAGCTCGGGCGGCCCGTTGTTTTTGTACTTTTAATGCATCCAAGGCCATTAGCCTCATTTCATCAAGCCCTTCCAACTCAGCTATCATAGCCTCCGTATACTCAGCAGGCTCTAGTTGATTCTGTAAAGCCCTTCTGGCCGATCGGACTGTAACTTCCATAGGTAACATTGCGTCATGCCCGTAGGTCAGCATGAACGGTGTAACCCCAGTACTTGATCTCTTTGACGTCCGATAGGCCCATAATGCCTCAGACAAAAGCTTGTCCCATTCCCTAGGATTCTCCACGATCATCTTTTCAATGATCCCCTTAAGGATCTTGTTAGTAGACTCGGCCTGACCATTAGCCTGTGCATAGTAAGGTGTAGAATTAAGAATCTTGATTCCCCTACTTTCTGCAAAGGCGGATGTCTCGGACCCTGTAAACACAGATCCTTGATCGGCCGTGATTGTTTCTGGAAGGCCGAACCTATGGATAATGTGTTCTTCAATGAATTTTATGACGGTGGCTTGTGTCACCGTTCTACAAGGTATGGCCTCGGCCCACTTGGTAAAGTAGTCCGTAGCCACTATTATGAAACAATGCTGGCCGGATGATGGCGGTAAGACCTTGCCAATCAAATCCATCGCCCATCCCCTAAACGGCCATGGCTTGATTATAGGTTGCAATACTTTGGCCGGCACATGTTGAATCGGACCATGCTTTTGACAAGGTTGACAACCCTTGGCATAGCTGATGCAGTCTTTCAACATGCCAGGCCAATAATAGTTATACCTCCTTAATAGCCACTTCATCTTGGTGCCGGCTTGATGTGCTCCACATATCCCTTCGTGTACTTCGGCCATAACCTGCATGGCCTGCTTCTTCCCCAAGCACCTCAGGACCACGTCGTCACCGATCGGTTTCTTGAATAATTCTCCATCTAGTACCACGAATCAGACTGCAAACAACCTAACTTTTCGGTCTACTCTGACATTTGGGTGACTCAGGTATTCAATAATAGGAACTCGCCAATCGCTATCCTCCATCAAGACCGAATTGGTAGTAGCGTACCAACCCCTCTTTGCAACGGACGGTAATGACCGGACATTAACCGTGATGAGTTGGTCTTCTGCACTCTTCTGGGAAGGTGAGGCGGATCCTGTCTTTGCCAACTTATCGGCCTCAGTATTGGTTGTTCTTGGGATATAGCTCACACTAATGTCATCAAATGCTTCCATGAGCTGAGTAGCAACTGCATGGAACGGGCATAACTCCCAACTTCTTATCTGAAACTCTCCAGCAATCTGTCCGATCACCAAACCTGAGTCGCCTTTTATATGCACAGATGATGCCCCCATTTCAAGGAGTATTTCTAGTCCGATTATAAGTGCTTCGTACTCGGCCTGATTGTTAGTGCATTTGAAGTTGAGCCGAAAAGACATTTTTGTCTTTTTGTACTTGGGTGATACAATTACCACCCCTGCCCCAGCACCTTCTGCGTTTTTGGACCCGTCAAAGATTAAAGTCCATGGGACTAAGGATGTGCTCAGTACTTTAGGTGTTGGAGGCAGTGTTCCCAACTCAGCCGGATCTGGGTGATCAACCAAGAAATTGGCTATGGCCTGGCCTTTTACCGATTGCTGTGAACGGTATTGGATGGCAAACTCCATCAAGGCCAAGGTCCATTTCCCAATTCGGCCTCTCATGATTGGTCTTGATAGCATGTATTTAATCACATCCGTTTGACATATTATATAAGTGGAAACAGGAAGCATATATGTTCTCAACTTCTGTGAAGAAAAATACAAAGCCAAGCATAACTTCTCAATCGGCGCATAACGCTGCTCGATTGGAGTCAAAATTCTACTTAAATAGTAAACGGCCTGCTCGTTACCTTGCTCATTATCTTGAGCTAGCATACTACCTATAGAGCAATCAGAGGCCGATATATACAATTTTAAATACCTACCCTTTTTTGGTGGCATTAACACTGGAGGCATTGACAGATACTGTTTGATTCCTTCAAAGGCAAGTTGATGGCTGTCTTCCCACTTGAAGTCTTCATCGGTCTTGATCTTCAATAGTGGGGTCCATATTTGGGTCTTCCCTGCACAGTTTGATATGAATCTTCTTAAGAAATTGATTTGCCCGAGCAATCTCTGGAGTTCCTTCTTATTAGCAGGCGGTTTTGCTGCTTGGATAGCCCGAGCCTTATTTTTATCAATCTCTATCCCCCTTTGATGTACCAGGAAACCTAAGAAATTTCCTGCTGTAACACCGAACGCGCATTTGAGAGGGTTCATTTTTAATCCGTGAGCCTGCATTCTTTCAAACGCCTTTTCCAAATCTCTCAAATGATCGGTGTAATTCCCTGACTTTACCACTACATCATCTATGTAAACTTCCATGAACTGCCCGATCATGTCATGGAAGATTGAATTCATTGCCCGCTGATAAGTGGCTCCAGCATTCTTGAGTCCGAAAGGCATGACAACCCACTCAAAGGTTCCAATTGCCCCCGGGCACCGAAAAGCAGTCTTCGGGACATCCTCTTCGGCGATGTAAATCTGGTTATACCCCGAATGCCCGTCCATAAATGACAGAATTTGGTGTTTAGCGGCCGAATCGATTAACTGATCGGCCATAGGCATGGGATACTCATCTTTTGGGGTAGCTAAGTTTAAATTCCTGAAGTCTATGCAAACCCTTAGCTTCCCATTCTTCTTCACTACTGACACTACATTCGAGACCCATTCGACATATCGGGCTGTCCGAATGAAGCCAGCATTTAGTAATCGTTCGATCTCTTCTTTCACCTTCAGTGTCACTTCTGGTGACATGCGCCGAGGCAGCTGTTTAAACGGCCTGAACCCCGATTTAATTGGCAATCGGTGTTCCACCAGTTCTCTTGACAGACCCGGCATCTCATCATACTCCCAAGCAAAACAATCCTTATATTTATGCAGGAGTGCAATCATATCGGCCTGACCCTGAGGATCCAACATCTGACTCACATAGGTAGGCTTGTGCTCCCCTCCTTCGCCTAAGTTGACTTCCAAGAGAGGGTCCTGGACATCGACCTTAAGATCATCCAGCTTAGCCGTGGCCGTTTCCAACTCATGTATCTGAATTTCTTCTTCCTTCGGGGCTTCTTCTTCGTAAATGCAATCAGCCAGATTGATTGTTCCGTCAGTAGGGCCGATTTCCAATCTTCGGTCGGCCAAGAATGCACACCATCTGGCCATGCTGGCTCTTAAGGCCAGCAGCTTCCGTTCTTCAATTGTCGTAATCCCCATGGACGTCTTCTTGTTCTACGATCTCGATCGGCCTTGATTCTTCTGTCCGACTGAGATTATGGAAATATGCCTTGATGTCCGACGAACTTCCTTTAAGGAAGGTCGCCGTATTTGGCCTTCCCAATTTGTTACACCCCAACAACTTCACTGGCCCGATGTCATCTTCATACAAGACTGCATCGGCCGTCTGCACCCGGGCTACAAAGGGCTTGGTGTCTGCCCCCACCACTTCCACCTCATCTCCTCTCCAAAAAATTAACAACTGATGAAGGGTGGATGGAATACAATAGTTTGGGTGTATCCAATCTCGGCCTAATAAAGCATTATAGGCCGCTGAAGTTTCCACGATAAAAAACGCTGTCATGACCGTTTTGCTGCCAACGGTCAGTTCCAAGGGTAGAATCCCCTTCGTCCTTGAAGGTGCCCCCGTGAAGCTTTGGACACTCATTTCTGTCGGAATCAGCTCCGACTCCGATTTCTGCAAGATCCTTAACATGATTTGGGGCATGATGTTGATAGTAGACCCTCCATCAATCAGAATCCTGTTTATCGGGACGCCCTCTATGTGCCCTTTTACATACAATGGCTTTAGATGTTGGGACATCTGGTGTGTTGGCTTTTCAAACACCACTTTAACCGGTCCGGTCTTCACTCCTTCCTCAGTCTGTTGTTCCTTCGACCTTAAGATAGTAATCTTTGGCCGATCGGTCTGCCCATCGGTGGCGTCCACACTTTTGCTAGTGGCTTCCACCACTTTAGGCTTAACGACCTCTCCCCCGTTCCAACAGTTTTCTTCCATCACGGCCGAGTCCTTAGCTGAGCCTTCAACCACATCCCCCTCCATGGCCGATGGTTGATCCGGCTTGGCCATGAAAGACAGGGGTAGCGTAAACACCATGTTAGCAGATAGGCCTAATGGAATTGTCCCGAATTGGATTGGCGAAAAACTAGAATCCGACCCATCTCCATCGGACTCAATCATCTTGTCTGCCGTACCTGTCCCCTTTTTCTGTGAACTTTCCTGTCGGACTCTCTCCTTTCGAGGCTCGGCGGGAGCAATCGGACCCCCTACCTGATTCTTCAACAACTGGCGTTCCCGCTCGGCTTGTCGCATTCTCTGATATCTTCTTTTCTGGGACTTGCTATATTGCGGCCGTGCTGGGAACTTGGAGTGTTCAGCTCTATGCCATTTTTGATCTTCTACCCTAGGCGGTAGCACCATCCTCGGGCTCCTACCAGAAATTGTTGCTTGCATCCGAGGCCTTGGGATCACTTGGGAACTACTTTCCCCCATTCGGCCGTACTCTCGATGGCCGACTTGGTGTCCCAACGGCTGTTTTGCACGCCACTCGGGCTTGGCCTGGCCTTGCCACGGTAATGACAATCTTTCATGTACGGGCCTTCTCGGGCTTGAGTCCCGATGTTCATAGCTTCTCGGCCTCTTACTCGGGCTCGAGACTTCCTTCTTGATGTCGGCCTTGCACCTCGGGCAAAGGCCTTGTTCGATGAATTCCAGCTGTCGCCGTAGATCAGCTATCAGATTATCCGTGCTGGATTTAGCCGTCTCTTCGTCGGCTTTCTGTACTTCCGTCTTGCGTTCTTGGTGACTCTTTCGGAGGTCATGTATTGTAACCTTCGGCCCATTGGTGGCCGAAGTAGCAATTTGTTTACCCTCCCTTTGTGTTGGCTTTTCCTCGTCAGATAAGTCAATCTTCAGTCTCGGCCTTGACAGCCTAGTCAGGTCGGGCATCACCATGTTTGTGCCCGTAATCTGAGGAAAAGGATTCGCATCGATCCCCATTGCTTTGTCCGAGAATTTGAAGACCCCCTTCTCGACGTTTTCCTGTATAAAATTGCGAAAAACAACACAATTGTTAGTAGCGTGCTTCCAAGAATTGTGCCATTTACAATATTCTCTGTTTTTTATGTCATCGGCCTTTGGGATCCGATGACCTTCACTTAGCTTGATCACTTTATCGGCCAACAGGGCATCGAATATTTGATCAGCCATTGTTATATCGAAAGTATAGTTTTTCCCCGCCTCGAACGTCATCTTCTTTGCAGCAGCGTTATTATTAACAGGCTTGTTCAAGGCGTTACATACGATTGGCCGTTTGCAAATTAATTCGGCCATATCGCATTCTGTTTCAAGGTCACACTCTGCCAAGTGGACCTCGTAATTGGGGTCTTTGTAATATGTTCCCTTGGAAGAGTTCTTCTTCTCCTGCTCATCCAAGAGAATTCGTTCATAGCGACCCGCCCGTGTAGCAAGCTCGAACAGATCACGGAAGTCATTTCCTTCAAACCTCTTGCGAAGCTCAAAGGACATGCCCCCCATGGCCATCTTTGCATACTCCTCCTCGGGCAACACTGTCTTGCAGCGGTATTTTGCCTTTCGGAAACGGGCTATGTATGTTTCCACGGTCTCCCCCACCAGTTGCATCATCCGCGACAAATCTGCCAATGATGTCTCGGGCTCAGTCCTATAGAACTGTCCGTGAAACAACTCCTCCATCCCTTGCCAAGTTAACACCGAATTGGCTGGGAGGTTGACGTACCACAAAAACGCCATGCCCGTTAGCGAATTTGGGAAAAGTCTTAACTTCAATGGGTCACTGTGACCCACATGGCCGCATTGCACAATAAAACGGCCGATGTGCTCAACCGAGGACTGTTCACTCTCTCCTGAGAATAGAGTGAAATTCGGTACCTTATACCCCTGAGGAAATATGACTCGGTCAATCTCCGGCGGGTACGGCCGTCTGTAAGTCGGCCTTTCCAGTCTCCGCATAAACGGGCCATACTCCTCGTGTATGGCCGCCACCAGTTCTTCCCTATTGATGGGTTGAACTACGGGCTGAACATTCCTTATCGGGGGTATCAACGGCGGTGGTCCGTTCTGTTGGTTATTCTGGACCTGATGGGTCCAAAACCCACCGTTGTTTCTCTGCCCCCCATTACCATTCCCTTGGGGTTGCGTGTGGCCGACTGAACTTTCAGTCTGGCCGGCAGATCCTCCAAACCCTGGTGTCGCCGATCCGTTGGGATCGGTGACCACCACACTGCCAGCGATGCCGGTCTGTGACTCAGACTGCTTTCCTGAGCCATTTCCGTCTCTTAGGTTCGGACAGACATATGGTGGGCTCTTCGGCTTATCGGACTCCAGTGAGGTACCCGAGCCCGAACCGTTGACCTGTTCTCCTCTAGATCCGGCCTTATAGGTTTCAATCAACTTTCCGATCGTTTCTGTCAGTCGGTCCAACTTCACGTGAGTGGTCCTGGTTTCATGGATCAGATCAGCCTGACTTTTATGGATATCGGTCGTTTGTTGCATGACCGATTTGAGGTTGCCCATAGAACCTATGAGCGCGTTGTACTCGTGCCACATTGGCTCTACGTTAGCCCTCATGGCTTCCGAGATGGCTTCTAACGTGATACTACCGTCCTGCGGAGATTGGCCGGTGCTCTCCTCCGTGGGCGGATCCATATGCTGATCGTCCTTTGTCGTCTTATCTCTCTTCGGAGGCATGATTTGACACTGTGGGTCCCACTGGGCGTGCCAAAAATGTTTGCTCTAATTTGCACGGGCGTGCCAGAACCAATCTGTGGTTCGGTGTGTGTGTGTGTAAGCGTGCAAACTAATTTCCTATCTGCTTGTGTCAGTGATACACAAGGCTTTTGGTAAATCTGACTTCTAAACTGGTGATTGTGTGCAGTGAGTAGGAAAGTACCCTCACTAAAAGTTCTTTAGCAGTACTGAAGCGCACAAGCTAAAAAGTATCAGGTTTAAACAAGTTAAACAAATCACAAACGGTTTAATAAAAAATAGATTTTTTATTAAGTGCTTGGAAAAATAAAACAGATCTCAAGAACAACAGAATGGACTGATTATTCAAAAGAAACAGAGAGTAAAAATAACAAAAAGACAGACCTAATTGCTATTAAAGTTAAGAAACAAAGACTTGAGGAAGCGCTCTGAATGCCTTGAACGTGATGAATACTGAATGCTGTGAATGTGATGAATGCTGTGAATGCTGTTTTCGAAAGAGACGCGGAGTCCTTTGCTTGAAGGCCTGCCTCTATATTTATAGCGGCCTGAACTGTTTCCTATTTGGACTATGATTCCTTCTCTTACGCCCCAAGCTACTGATTGATTGGCTGATTTGAAGGAATCCTTCTATATCACCCTCTCCTTCCTTATCCAGAACTTACTTGAATTAATCCCTTTAATTTAGGGATTTGATACTCCAACCCAGCTGGCAAATAACAACTCCTTTCCCAGACGGACTCCTGTTTCCAAAAAACTCTCAGAAATGACGTCATCATGCCAGCTGTGAATAGCAACGCCCTGTCCTTCATCAATCGACCTTTCCCTGTTGGACGAATCGGGCTCATGACTCTTTCCATGTCCGATCATATTTCTTCAACTTCTTATGATCAATCGGACAAACTCTTCCTTTTCATAATGTCCGATCAGTTATAACGTTGCTTTACTTTTCCATCGGGCTCTCAACCTGATGAGTTATGTTCTCATAGCCCGATGATGCTTACACTTGCCACATGCTCCCATCGGACTCTCCTCATCTCCCAACAGT
Source organism: Hydrangea macrophylla (assembly GCA_033977485.1). Taxonomy (NCBI): domain Eukaryota; kingdom Viridiplantae; phylum Streptophyta; class Magnoliopsida; order Cornales; family Hydrangeaceae; genus Hydrangea; species Hydrangea macrophylla. Next base: position 93,608,183 of record CM066995.1, read on the forward strand.
TGTTCCTCCCATCGGGCTTACCTCTTGAGTCCGATGAGTCATCACTACTTGTCCCAGCGTCTCCTTCGCCCAACTTCAACTCCACTCGGGCTCAAAAATCATTGACGGTTTTTGGGTGCAAACACAACCATTAATATTTGCTAAGGAATTGAAGGGGATAAATCGCCCAAAACCACATGGGGTATTAGTGCTAAAATTATCCACAACGTATTTAGGCTTCGTTTGGCCCTCATGTGGCTTTTTAAAAGGAGCTTATGAAATTTATTACTAAGTTCTTTGATAATTTTATACAAGTGGCACACTACTCTTCAAAAAGACATCATGAAATCAAAAAGCAACCGTGGGCTTTTAAAAGCTCTATTTTAGAGCTTTTAAAAGCTCCCTCCAAAAAAGCCCTAAGTTCAATTTTTGCAAAGCTCATAAACTAGTTACCAAATAAATTAACATTAAATTGTGCTTTAAAAAAGGAGAAGCACCATGTGGGGGCCAAACTAAGCCTTAACGGTTGCACTTTAGTCCGAACCATAAGGAATATTAATTCCAAAATCTAAACCACAAAAGGATAAGTATAAATTGACCAAATTACAGAGGGTGTAAATGTATTTAATCCAAAAGAAAAATAAACATACACACAGACCATGATATGTTCGAGCTTCTCAGAATGGTCTGCTAAAGCTTTTGCTACAGTTAGTCACCAAAAAAAAAAAGAGGCAATTTTAATTTGTGTCAAAACTCATGCCAAATTACTATAAAAATATTGTTTCTTGTACTATAAAAATATTGTTTCTTGTACCATATTTAGCACTGAATATACCATTAGGTCCATTAGTATCATTCAATGTTTGGTGAAGAGGTCAAGAGTTCCAGTGGAGAGGTCAAGAGTTTGATTTCCTTTTAGAGGAAGTTCTTACCCCCCATATTTGTGCGTCAGTCAGAATGAGTGACTCTTGTTGGACTTTGCTATGGGTCATTGTGGGGCAGTGGGGTGGGGTTGGATTGGGTTTGTGTGTGTGTGGGGGGTGTGTTCGTTGTATCGAGCCGTGATTCAAGTAAGACTAAAAAAAAAAAAAAACAACATGATGATGCCCTTGTTTGGTTTCATGTCCAATTTACATTTACGTGAGCAGAATTTATGAGATCGTGAGCTTGTACGATAGCTTCTATATTTTAAATTTGTGGGTTTATATATCGGGTAATGCTGGAGATACTCATTTATACAATTTTTGGAACACAACGCAAGATATGCGTCTATCTCTCTCATGTGTTACTGTGAGGTCGAGTGACATCGACCTCACATGAGAGAGATATACACATCTTTTGGGTTATGTCCCAAAAGTTGTGTGAATAGGTGTGTCCCAATCTTTTCCTCTTATATATCTAATCTATTCTATTCTAATCACATATATATATATATAATATAAAGTGGAATCAGACGTCTGTCATATGCTAACTCTGTGATTTTTTTTCCACTTTTCTATATATTTCTTATTTGTTTTACTAATTTTCCTCTCACTAGAATTGTTACAGATATATATATATATATTATATATATATATATTATATTCTAGGACTTTATCCTACTAGGACACATTAGAAATATGACTAGGATGAAATTTATATGACTAAGATGCTGACTGGCTTTCTCTTTCCATAACTGATTAGTGTGTGTGACATAATTGCAAAACTTTCCTCTCCTTCTCTCTCTCTCTCCCTCTCTCTTCTAAAACCTAGAGGAGTCTCTTTTCTTTTTTTCCCCACCACCTCTACTCTCTCTTTCTCTCTCTCTCTCTCTCTCTCTCTCTCTCTCTCCACCGCCGTATCTCACTTACTCTCTCTAAACCACCACCACCTCTCGGTCTCTCTCCCTCTTATCACCTGCCACCACCGACATCCATCACCATCACTGTCACACCCCGATTTTTGGAAAGACAAATATTCAATCAAGTGCATACCCTAATCAATATTCAACTGCCCAAAATCCAAGGGTGACAACCTATACCCAATTTTAAAAGACCATTTTAAGATAAACTGAATTTAATTGCTTTCATAAACCACATGATTTCTATTTAAACAAAACTAATTTATTATCAAATTCATTCCCAAAAACATTACAAGAAAAATCCACGTTTCGAATTTTCTCCATTCTCATTTATTACAAAATGAAAACCAAACGTTTCCCTTTACATAGAAATAATATAATTTTCTCCATCGAATCACAATAAAATTATCTGGTTATAATAATAAACGGAATAATTTCAACACTACACTATCTCATGTCAGATCTGCTATAAACGTCCCCAAAAGTCCAATAATACAACTGAAATATAACTACATCTAATACAAGTTCTCAACCATGGCTCACAATACCAACTAAAAAAAAAAGAGTATCATATAGTAATTAAAGAATAAAAAGAAGGTATCTTCAACTTCACGAACAGATCGGCTGCTCCACAATGAACTCCAACTATACTATCTTGCACATGTCATCCGACTACGTTTCAAACAGAAACACACCCGAATTCATAACACACTCGAGTCAGTCACATGACTGGTATGAGTTAAACAAAACACAAGTCTTAGGGATCCAACTTGAACCCGTAGACTACAAATCATACTACAACATTCTTGGGCCAAGACAGGTAGTTCCACACACATATCTGGACAATAGAGTAGTTTCCATTTATGTGGTGGCAAGTAGTTTCTTGCCCGAATAAAAATAATTAAATACTTACCTTTTTTAACTATGGTAGGCCGATATCTGCAAACCATTAGTAGGCCTACCATCCTGTACAAATAGAACTTAACACAATAATATAAGCCAATAATAAGGTGTTATTAATTAAAATGATTTTATCTCTAACAAAGAACTGGAATTAGACAAAACTTAAACCACGAAAAATGTCAAGAATAAAATTTTCAAGGAATAACACGCGTCCTCATTCATAAATTCTAAATAGATAATTCAGAAATTAATTATTAAAATTCAGCTCTTACATAGACGATGTTCAGCAGATTCTGAAAATCGATGAAAATAGTGTCAAGATGACGTTTTTAGAAAAAGTGTAAAACACAAAAGTTGTTCGGATCGTCGTTTTACTTCAGTTTACGCGAAACGGCCATAAACTATGAATCTAAGTATCCAAAATATTCAATTTACTAATCTGATCCAGTTTATTATCAAATAACTACGTTCCCAAAATGGTACGTTACACATAGAATGCTAGGTTTCAGCTAACGGGCACAACATCGAAATTATTTAAAATCCTGAAAACTACACGACTACCAATTCCTAGAATTTCATATAACTGAAAATCATAAACCACATTACAACTGTAAATCCGCAAATAAAAAAAACACATAATATTCGATCCAAATTACACCTTATGTTCACCACCTCGGCCACCCATCCATGGTTCAGCCTACACATATATCCCATGTGTCTCCTAACGTAATACTAACTCCCACTCCGGTCCCAACTCCCTTGGGGTATCACTGGGATTTGAGTATCCACTGAAAGGCTAGTCCTTACGTTCTTGACGTCAATAAAACAATGTCTAAATACACATGAAATAGACCAATAAGCCGGGCATAAGGCTTAAAATGAAGAGACGGGTCATCCACGTAGTCGCCGTCTAATCACACAAGAACGGGTCATCCACGAAGTCGCCGCCTAAAATCATAAGGAGCAGTGGTGAACTCTAAGGACTTTTCTAACGTTCAAACATCCACATTTTTCACAAAACTCAATTTTGTAAGAGATTCATGTATCTCAAATCAAATATCCGTTAACATCATATTAACAGCTATATGTTCACACAGATTCATAACCCACACAAAATCACACAGTCACAATGTCACAAAGCTCAACTATACATGAGAACTCATATCTCTCTAAGTACAAACAAATTAATTCATATTAACGAGCACGAAATCACACAAAAATATGATGTAGCAAATACGCTTATTCTAACTTTTATAAACTGCTACTGTAATATGCGTTTTCTGCCCAAACGGTGCAGAATTGGGAAAAACACCATTAGACGAAAGTTATCCAGAATTGCGTTTCCTACAGGCCTTCGCTAACAGAATCACGAAAACTATAACGTATGATTTATTATGAATTTTCTACTCAAATCTGATCCGTGAAAACCCCAAATCCGAAAATTGAATAATTGCTCAAATGCATATCCAATGCTCATCTATAAATCTCAAATCACAACTTCAATCATTGTAAAAAAATACTTAAATCTCATAATCCATAACCATGCTAATTTAATATTCTATCTATTTAAATTTCAATCAAACGAGATTGAAAGAAAATAACAAGTTAACTCACCAATTTAGGGCTTCAAGGTTGATGATGATTACACAAACCAAAGGTTGAGGTTCCTCTCTTCTTCTTCTTCTTCTTCTTCTTCTTCTTCTTCTTCTTCTTCCCTCTCTTTCCCTCTCTCTATCTCTCTCTCTCTCACATACGTCTGTTCTCTAGTTTCTTTTCTCCTCTTCCCTTTTATTTTTTGTTAAATGGGGGCTAGGGTTTAATATATGTGTATATATATTTCACACACAACACTTATAAATAAAACACACACAAACATGTGAATCCCGTTTTTTATCTAAGGGCCTCACAAAAAGGCTTTATATGAACCCGAAAATGCATTCTAATGTGACAAATGATTAGCCCAATGGGTACCCATGACCCCAGGCACTAAATTTCTATGTTAAGCACACTACTTAACATACTAACTACCCGTACACGCTACTTCAACATTTTTCTTAGGTGTCACTAAGATACATACACACAATTAATGTCTAATACTTGAAAAATAATAATATAAAAATTATTAAAAGCACTTAGAAAATTAGGGTTGTTACAATCACAGCCGACCACCACCATTTGTAATTCAGGCCACTATTAGCCATGTTTCTATTTCTTCTCATCTTAGTTGAGACTGACTTCCCAAATTAAAATTTTCATTTTGTGGGGTTGCCAAGTAAGTGCTTGAATGTTGCTGTTTTTGGTGAGATCCTATTCATTCTTTTCACTTAGTTCACTGATGTTGTCAAAATCAAGTTCTTATTTAACCCTACTAAAAACGTAGTATGTTGGAAGTAGGGTGTCGATTCCCCGGGGATTGCAATGCAACAAATCTTGTTGGGTGCTTAATAACCAATTATAATGCGAGGAGCAATTAACAAACTAAGAAATAAAATTGAGTCTTTACGACTTTGAGATTAGTTCAATTTGGAGAAGTATTGGGCAATGGCACTTGAGAGGATTTGAGAGAAGCTTTGAAAAATTGTTAAGGAAAATGAGAAGTTTCCTAGATTTAAACCGTCTCTGCTTCTTGCGGATCGATCCAAAAAGAGGCCAGATCGATTCGGTCTTTTAAAACGATTTTATTGTACCTTTTCAAAAACGCGGATCGATCCGCTTGAAACGCCGGATCGATCCATTTAAGAATTTTGAAAACAGTACGTCCTTTCAAAAATGCGGATTGATCTGCTCATATTAGCTGGATCGATCCATTTCCAAAATACTCTCGCAGTTTACTTTCTCAAAAACGCGGATCGATCTGCCTATAATGCCCGGATCGATCTATTTTGGAAATTTCCTAGCAGAATGTGCCCCCAAATCCGCGGATCGATCCCCTCAAAATGGCGGATCGATCCGTATTTTCTCAAGTTGCACAATAACTTCCCCAGAAACACGCGGATCGATCCCCCAAGAACCCGGATCGATCCGCTCTTCAGCTTCTTCACTCTTAAACTTTGAAAACTTTTATTAAGTAAAGGATGACCAAAACGGATGCAATGGACATTACCAAGAACAAACCATCTAGGAAGCAGTAGTGATTATGGCATGCTACTCTTTCTAGGACTTGATCAAGGAAGGACAAGGGGAAATGGTCCTTTCTAGTGACCGAATTCAACTTCTTATAATCAATACAAACACGCCACCCCGTGATGGCTCTAGTGGGCACCAACTCTCAACTCTCATTCTCAATGACGGTGATCCCCGACTTCTTAGGGACCACTTGGGTAGTGCTCATCCACTCACTATCAGAAATGGGATAGATTATCCCCACATCCAACAACTTGATGACCTCGGTCATCACCACCTCTTTCTTATTAGGATTGAGCCTCCTTTCCATTTGACGTGAAGGCTTGGCTTCATCCTCTAGATAAATCTTGTAGGTGCAAATTTTCGGAGAAATGCCCCTCAAGTCCGCTACACACCACCCAATAGCACTTTTGTGCTCCTTCAAAACCTTCATCAATTTCTCTTCTTGATAAGGGTTAAGCTGGGAAGATACTACTACCGAAAAACTCTTGTCCTTTACCAAAAAGGCATACTTTAGCTCACTTGGCAAGGTTTTGAGCTCAAGTTTTGGTGTGACTATATTGGATAGAAGAGGGAAAGTATCCCTCGGAGGTAGTCTTTCAAAATTAGAGGTCCACGTGGCCTCTCCTAAGATTCTTTCAACATCCAAATCTTCCTCAACCACAACTTCCCCCTCACTCATCTCTGTTTCCCTCCCAAACTCATGATCACACTCAACAAGGGTGTTATCAATAGCTAAGCATTTTTCAACATGTTCGAGAATAGCTATATTATCATCACTAATACATGCATGATTAAGAGAAGGAATGATGCAAGAATCATTAGCACTTATAGTACCAGAAATATTGAAAAAATCCAGCACTAACGAGTCAACAAGAGAGATTTTATAAATATCATCACCATTTTCCTCGTCAAGATCTGATTGCTTAAAGAGTGAGAAGATGTTCACATCCACAGTCATATTTCCAAAAGTTAAGCGCATGAGACCATTCCTACAATTAATTAATGCATTAGCAGTAGCAAGGAACGACCGCCCTAAGATAATTGAAATTTGTGATTGCTCATTGACAACGGGTTGCGTGTCAAGCACGATAAAGTCCACCGGATAATAGAAATTACCCACTTGGACTATAACATCTTCTATAATGCCCCATGGCATCTTAACGGACCTATCAACCATTTGTAAGGTGACACGGGTCTCTTTAAGCTCTTCTAAGCCTAGTTAGACATACACCGAATATGGGAGAAGATTCACACTAGCACCCAAATCAAGGAGTGCTCTATCTATGTGGTGATGCCCAATCACACATGCTATAGTAGGACAACTGGGGTCCTTGTATTTGGGTGGAACCTCATTAAGGATAACGAACCTTGCATGTGCGGCCATGTAGGCACTCTTTTTGACATTAAGCTTTCTTTTAACGGTGCAAAGATCCTTGAGGAATTTGGCATAGGCCAGAACTTGTTTAATTGCCTCTAACATGGGGATATTAATTTTGACTTTATTAAACAATTCCAAAAACTCATTATTCTTGGTGTTCTCGACCTTCTTTTTTAACCTTTGAGGAAATGGTAGGGCGGGGTTAAAAAATTCTTGGTTCATGAAGTCGGGGGCTTTAGAGAAGTCCCCATCCAAGTCGACCATATTCGGGATCAAAGTGTCCCCACTATCAAGTTCAGCCTCCTCCCCAATCAGATTGTTGCTAATTGGTGGTTCTTGGGGAGGCTTTTGGACCTGAGTAATATTTGGGACACAACCTTCATACAACTTTCATACAACCTCCCCAAAAGATGTGTCTATCTCTCTCCTGTGATGTCACTGGACTCCACAGTGACACAAAAAAGAGATAGACACATCTTTTGGGGAGGTTGTATGAAAGTTGTATGAAGGTTGTGTCCCAAGTATTACCCTTTGGACCTTGTTGTCCACAACCTTACCACTTCGAAGAGTTGTGATTCCTTTTAAGTGCTCAACGGGGCCATTGGGGTTTGAGGCCTTACCATTCGTTTGTCCCTTGGGATTTTGGAATGGTTGTGCGGGAAGTTTTCCCTTGTCCACGACTTATTGATTTTGAAGCAATTGGGCCAACTGAGCTTGTAAAGCTTGCATTGATTGAGCATGTGATGATTGCATCGCTTGTATGGACTGCTAAAGTTGGCTCATTCTTTGGGCCAAGCCATGGTTAGGATCTTCAAAGTGTTTCTTGTGAGGGGGCACATAAGGAGGTGGTGGATGTTGTGCCCCTTGATTTTGGCCGAAAGGAGGACCTTAAGGTTGAGGTGTGGGTGGACCAAAATTTTGAGTAGCATAAGGTGGTGGTGGTTGATGCGGGCAATACGGTTGTTGGGGAACATGGGGAGCTACAATCACCCCTTTGTTACTATGGTAGTTAAATACCGGTGCACTCCACCTCCCGGGAGGATTGTAAGCATCATTTTGGGAAGGATTATACCTAGGCCTGATGTTCATCCCAAGAGCACAAGCTTGCTCCAAGGCTTGTTTTTGGAGGATAGGAAGAGCGGGGCACTCGTTGGTTGAGTGCTCCGGGTCATAACAAAGGTAGCAATGAGATGGATTGTTTGGGGCAATAATCAGAGGAGGAGTGATGGGGATAATGCTCTTTTGTGATTCCAAGGCTTCCACTTTTCTAGTGAGTTCGAAAATGAGATCAGCCTCACTTGACACCTGATAGAGATTATGATTCAATGGAGCTTCAGTGGCCGGCAAAGTTCAGTCATAGGGGTTAGATGTACCCCACCCGCGAGAAGTCTCATAAACATATTCAAGATGAGCCTCGTCTTGTTCGGCCTCAAGAGTCAAGAAACTCCCGGCACACATAGTTTCAATTAATTGTTTGGTGTTGGGTTATAACCTCCCATAACAAATGGAAATTTGATAGAATTTGTCAAAACCATGGTGCGGGCATTTCCTAAGGAGATCCTTGAATCTCAACCAACACTCAGCAAAGGTCTCGTGTTCTCCTTGGGAGAAATTTTGAATTTGTTTGACCAATGCTTGTGTTTTGTGCATAGGGAAAAACTCCTTATAGAATTGCTTTTGGAGTTCCGGCCATGAGCCTATGGAATTTAGAGGTAGGGTCACTAACCAATCTTTAACCCTATCCTTGAGTGAGAACGTGAACAATTTGAGCCTTATGAGCTTGGGTATGGATCTTTGTTGTTCAAACGTTCCACATATGCCCTCGTACTCCCTAATATGCTTATAGGGATCCTCACTCTCTCGCCCATGGAAGTTAGGCAAGAGATTGATCATTTCGGGCTTGAAACAGAACACTCCCGCATTGTACGGGAATGTTATGCAAGATGGGGATAATACGGTCTCGGGTTGGAGATAGTCCCCGATCGTTCTCCCGAAATGTTGATCCATGGGAGGCGGTGGATAGTGTTGTTGGAATGGAGGTGGTGGATGCGGCGAGTAAGCTGGATGCATGGGAGGAGGTGCGGGGTTATGTTGACCCCATTGTTCCCAACGAAATCCATCGGGATTCATATTAGAGGTGGCGAAAGTCGCATGATCTGTGGGTGTGTCCCAATCAAGGTCTTGATGACCAAACGTGGAAGAATGCAGAGAATTCGAGGGTGAGAGGTCATGCGGGTAAGGGCTTGCTTGGGACGGCGGAGGACGCCAAAATGAACCACTACCACTACCACTCGAACTCGAACTAACATTATTTGGATTAGAGAAGGGATTAGTCATACCTTGATTGCTCGGGTTGGACATTATAGTAGATTGTCAATTCGCACTTAAAGGCTACTCCTTTAAAGGCAATCAACAAGAAAACAAACAAGATTAAAAGCAAAAGCACGATAATTAGAAACTAAGCAACCTAAGGTTGTTGCCAATTTCAATCCCCGGTAACGGCGCCATTTTGATGTTGTCAAAATCAAGTTCTTATTTAACCCTATTAAAAACGTAGTATGTTGGAAGTAGAGTGTCGAGTCCACAAGGATTGCAATGCAACAAAGCTTGTTGGGTGCTTAATAACCAATTATAATGCGAGGAGCAATTAACAAACTAAGAAATAAAATTGAGTCTTTACGACTTTGAGATTAGTTTAATTTGTATAAGATTATACTACAATGACCATTTAGAAAAAGAGAAAATAAACTTTGAATAAAGGTAAGTTTAATTGACATTTGGGGGTTTTGTAAATGGAGAAATTGAGGTTGGGGAGCATTCCCCCACCTTGGACCAAACAACACATGGCTTTCATACTTGTAGCACATTCTAGAGTAGAAAATTCCATTGTGACAAACTATCAAACATATGGTAGTCAACCAACATGCTAGATAGATGTTCTAATGCAATACATAGGTATATGGTTAGAGTTTAGAGATTTAACAACTTCCAATGCTTGACATTGGAGGTGGGGTCTCAAGACATCAAACCATACACCCATGAACTCTAGAAATGCTACAAAATGTGAGAGTCCTACAACAAAACACACTTGGGTTTAATGGTGGGTTTATGATCCCCAACCTACATGATTTAGCTACTCATAATCATAATGACAACAATATTAAAGAGAGGGGAAGAGGAAGTATACCAACTAGAGAAATCCACAATAAATGCCATCTAAATTCCAAGATATTCTTCAACCAAAAGCTTCCAAGTATTTAATACATTTACACTCTTTTCTCTCTAATACTAATTGGAAGGAAATGTGGTAGATGAGGAGTAATGAGGGAGAGGGATGAGAGGATTTAGGGAGAGAGAGCTTACAACTAAAAAAAACTAAGTAAAATACAAGCTAACCCTAACAAAAATCCATCTCTAACTATATATACTATCTACACAAAAATGGTAAACTTGCAATAAAAAGGGAGGAGAAATCAGCATTCGCGGATCGATCCCTTTATAAGGGCGGATCGATCCGCCTTTCATCTGGGGAATTACTGGTTTCTCGAGAAGGCACAGATCGATCCGCTCTTCTAGCCGGGTCGATCCATTTCGGTCTCATTGTTGCAGAATGTCACAAAAAGATCGCGGACCGATCCCTTCTCAATGGCGGATCGATCCGCTCTTTTTGAAACTGATAGTAATTCCTTAAGAAACACGCGGATCGATCCCCTCAAAAGTGCGGATCGATCCGCCCTTCCTGAAATCTCTTCCTTTCCCCTTTTTACTACATGAATGCTACAAGGGTTAGGTTTCACTTCACCCAAGCTTGCATAACCTACAAGAAAGAGATCATTATTAGCTCAACGAGAGCAACAACAAGAACCCCCCATATCCTATAAGAATCCCCCACAATTTCTTATGAATCGATATCGTGGATTGTTACCAAATTATGGGGGATACAAACTAATGTGTGGGATTCTTTACCAATGTGGGGGATTTATAACAAACTGTGGGAAATTCTTAACAAATTGTGGGGGATTCATAATAATTTTTGGATGAATCTTATGGAATATGGGGGATTCTTAACCAATGTGGAGGATTGTTAAGAATCCATATTTCTGAACCAATGTGGTAGATTTTTAACAAACTGTGGGGGATTCGTAATGATTTGTTGGGGATTCTTAAACAATGTTGTGGATTCATAACAATTTGTGGAGGATTCTCATGCAATACGGGGAATTCTTAACCAATGTGGAGATTCTTAACAAACTATGGGGGTTTCTTTACCCATGTAGGGAATTCTTAACAAACTATGGGGGATTCTTAACCAATGTGGGGGATTCATAACAATTTGTGGAGTATTCTTATGCAATACGGGGGATTCTTAACCAATGTGGAGGATTCTTAGCAATTTGTCTAAAATCCCGTAAAACAGTTGTCATCTCCCAAATTGCATATTTGTTGATTATTCCCCATATTTGTTAATAATCCCCCACATTTGTTAAGAATCCCCTATTGTTTGTTAAGGATCCCCCTCCCCCCCACAGTATGTTAAGAATTCCCCATATCACATATGAATCCCCCACAGTTTGTTATGAATCTTCCATATAGCATTATAACATAAGAATGTGAGGGATCCTTAAGATACTGTTTGGGATTCATAACAATTTGTGGGGATTTCTTAACCAACTATGGGAGATCCTTAACTATTTGTGGGGGATTCTTATGCGATATCATGGATTGTTAACAAACTATGGGGGATTCATAACCAATGTGTGAGATTCATAATAATTTGTGTAGGGGATTTTTAACAAACTGTGGGGGATTCTTACCAATGTGGGGGATTAGTAACAATTTGTGAAGGATTCTTAAAAAACTGTGGGAGATTCTTAACCAATGTGGGGGATTCATAATAATTTGTGGAGGATTCTCATGCAATACGGGGATCCTACCCCAGTTTGTTAAAGATCCCCCTTGTTATTTAAGAATCCCCCATATCCCATAAGAATCCATCATAGTCTCGTATGAATCATCCATATGGCATAAGAATGTGAAGAATCCGTAACAAACTGTGGGGGATTCATAACAATTTGTGGGGAATTCTTAACTAACTGTGGGTGATCCTTAACAATTTGTGGGGGATTTTATGCGATATCATGGATTGTTAAGAAATTATGGAGAATTCATAACCAATGTATGGGATTCTTTACCAATATGGGGGATTCATAAAAATTTGTGCGGGATTATTAACAAACTATGAGGGATTCATAACAATTTGTGGAGGAATCTAACGCAATATGGGGGATTCATAACCAATGAAGGGGATTTTTAACAACCTATGGTGTATTCTTTACCAATTTGGGGGATTAATAACAATTTGCGGAGGATTCTCATGCAATACGGGGGATTCTAAACCAATGTGCGGGATTCTTAATAAACTGTGGGAATTCTTTACCGTTGTAGGGGATTCTTAACAAACTGTGGGAGATTCTTAACCAATGTGGGGGCATTCATAACAATTTGTGAAGGATTCTTATGCAATACGGGGGATTCTTAACTAATATGGAGGATTCTTAACAATTTGTTAAGAATCCATTACATTTGTCCAAAATCCCCTACAGTAATTATCATCTTTCATATTGTAAATTTGTTCATTATTCCCCATATTTGTTTTAATAATCTCCACATTGGTTAAGAATCCCCACATTAGTTAAAAATCCCTCACAGTTTGTTAAGGATCCCCCCCTCCCACAGGTTGTTAGGAATCCCTTATATCCCATAAGAATCCCCCTCAGTTTCTTATGAATCTTCCATAGATCATTATAGCAATAGAATGTGAGAGATCCTTAACAAACTGTGGGCGATTCTTAACCAACAGTGGGAGATCATTAACAATTTGTGGGGGATTCTTATGCAATATCGTTGATTGTTAACAAATTGTAGGGGATTCATAACAATTTGTGGGGGATTCTTAACAATTTGTGGAGATTCTTAACTGTGGGGGATTCATAACAATTTGTGGAGAAATCTTATGCAATATAGGGGATTCTTAACCAATGTAGAGGATTGTTAAGATTTCCCATAATTCTTGACCAATGTGGGGGATTCTTAGCCAACTGTGGGGGATTCTTTATTAATGTGGGGTATTCATAACAATTTGTGGGGGATTCTTAACAAGCTATGGGGGATTCTTTATTAATGTGGGGTATTCATAACAATTTGTGGGGGATTCTTTATTAATGTGGGGTATTCATAACAATTTGTGAGAATTCTTAATAAACTGTGGGGAATTCTTAACAAATTAAAGGGATTCATAACAATTTGTGGAGAATTCTCATGCAATATGGGGGATTCTAAACCAATGTGGGGGATTCTTAACAAACTATGGGGATTCTTAACCAATGTGGAGGATTCATAATAATTTGTGGAGGATTCTCATGTAATACGGGGAATTCTTAATCAATGTGGAGGATTACTAAAAATTTGTTAAGAATCGATCACATTTGTCAAAAATCCAGAATAATAGTTGTCACCTCCCATATTGCACATTTGTTCATTATTCCCCTTATTTGTAAATAATCCCCCACATTGGTTAAGAATCCCCTATAGTTTGTTAAGGATCCCACATAGTTTGTTAAGAATCCCTTGTATCCCATAAGAAATCTCCACAGTTTCATATGAATCTACCACATAGCATAAAAATGTGAGGGATCCTTAACAAACTGTGGGAGATTTATAACAATTTGTGGGTAACTCTTAACCAAATATGGGAGATCCTTAAGAATTTGTAGTTCTTAACCAATATGGAGGATTCATAACAATTTGTTAAGAATCCATCAGATTTGTCTAAAATCCCGTACAATAGCTGTCATCTCCCATATTGCACATTTGTTCGTTATTCCCCATATTTGTTAATAATCCCCCACATTTGCAAAGAATCCCTTACAGTTTGTTAAGGATCCCCCCTCCCCCCACAGTTTGTTAAGGATCGCCCACTGTTTGTTTAGAATCCCCCATATCGCATACGAATCCCCTACACTTTCTTATGAATCGATATCGTGGATTGTTACCAAATTATGGTGGATTCAAAACTAATGTGTGGGATTATTTACCAATGTGGGGGATTCAAACCAATTTGTGGGGGATTCTTAACAAATTGTTGGGGATTCATAATAATTTTTAGATAAATCTTATGGAATATGGGGGATTCTTAACCAATGTGGAGGATTGTTAATAATCCGTAATTCTTAACCAATGTGGGAGATTTTTAACAAACTTTGGGAGATTCGTAATAATTTATGGGGGATTATTAAACAATGTCGGGGATTTATAACAATTTGTGGAGGATTCTCATGCAATATGGTGAATTCTTAACCAATGTGGAGATTCTTAACAAACTGTGGGGGTTTCTTTACCCATGTAGGGAATTTTTAACAAAGTTGGTGGGATTCTTAACCAATTTAGGGTGATTCATAACAATATGTGGAGGATTCTTATGCAATACGGGGCATTCTTAACCAATGTGGAGGATTCGTTACAATTTGTTAAGAATCCATCACATTTGTCTAAAATCCTGTACAATAGTATCATCTCCCATATTGCACATTTGTTCATTATTCCCCATATTTTTTAATAATCACCCACATTTGTTAAGAATCCCCTATAGTTTGTTAAGGATCCCCCTACCCCCACAGTCTGTTAAGAATCCCACATATCCCATAAGAATCTCCCACCGTTTGTTATGAATCTTCCATATAGCATTATAGCATGAGAATGTGAGGGATCCATAACAAACTGTGAGGAACTCATTAAAATTTGTGGGGAATTCTTAACCAACTATGGGAGATCCTTAACAATGTATGGGGGATTCTTATGCGATATCATGGATTGTTAACAAATTGTGGGGGATTCATAAGCAATGTATTAGATTCATAACCATTTGTGGGGGATTTTTAACAAACTGTGGGGGATTCTTAAAAAGTTGTGAGAGATTCTGAACCAATGTGGAGGATTCAAAAGAATTTACGAAGGATTCTCATGCAATACGGGAAATTCTTGACCAATGTGGGGATTCTTAACAAACTGTGGGGGAGTTTTAACTAATGTAGGAGTTTCTTAACAAACTTTGGGGGATTATAAGAATTTGTGGACGATTCTCATGCAATCCAGGGGATTCTTAACCAATGTGGTTAAGAATCCATCACATTTGTCCGAAATCCCCTACAATCGTTGTCAACTCCAATACAGCAATTTTTTTCAATATTCCCTATATTTGTTAATTATCCCCCACATTGGTTAAGAATCCGCCACAATTTTTTAAGGAAACCCCCCCCCCCATCAACTGTTTTTAAAGAATCCCTCACAGTTTCTTATGATTCTTCCATATAGCAGAAGAATGTGAGGGATCCTTAACAAACTATGGGGGATTCATAACAAATTATGGGGAATTCTTAATTAACTATGGGGAATTCATAACAATTTGTGGAGGATTCTCATGCAATACTGAGGATTCTTAACCAATGTGGAGGATTCATAACAATTTGTTAAGAATCCATCAGATTTGTCTAAAATCCCGTACAATAGTTGTCATCTCCCATATTGCACATTTGTTCGTTATTCCCCATATTTGTTAATAATCCCCCACATTTCCAAAGAATCCCTTACAGTTTGTTAAGGATCCCCCCTCCCCCCACAGTTTGTTAAGGATCGCCCACTATTTGTTTAGAATCCCCCATATCCCATAAGAATCCCCCACACTTTCTTATGAATCGATAACGTGGATTGTTACCAAATTATGGGGGATTCAAAACTAATGTGTGGGATTATTTACCAATGTGGGGGATTCAAAACAATTTGTGGGGGATTTATAACAAATTGTTGGGGATTCATATAAATTTTTAGATAAATCTTATGGAATATGCGGGATTCTTAACCAATGTGGAGGATTGTTAATAATCCGTAATTCTTAACCAATGTGGGAGATTTTTAACAAACTTTGGGGGATTCGTAACAATTTGTGGGGGATTATTAAACAATGTTGGAGATTCTTAACAATTTGTGGAGGATTCTCATGAAATATGGTTTATTCTTAACCAATGTGGAGATTCTTAACAAACTGTGGGGGTTTCTTTACCCATGTAAGGAATTCTAAAAAAAGTTGGTGGGATTCTTAACCAATTTAGGGTGATTCATAACAATATGTGGAGGATTCTTATGCAATACGGGGCATTCTTAACCAATGTGGAGGATTCGTTACAATTTGTTAAGAATCCATCACATTTGTCTAAAATCCTGTACAATAGTATCATCTCCCATATTGCACATTTGTTCATTATTCCCCATATTTTTTAATAATCACCCACATTTGTTAAGAATCCCCTATAGTTTGTTAAGGATCCCCCTACCCCCACAGGCTGTTAAGAATCCCACATATCCCATAAGAATCTCCCACCGTTTGTTATGAATCTTCCATATAGCATTATAGCTTGAGAATGTGAGGGATCCATAACAAACTGTGAGGAACTCATTAAAATTTGTGGGGAATTCTTAACCAACTATGGGAGATCCTTAACAATTTATGGGGGATTCTTATGCGATATCATGGATTGTTAACAAATTGTGGGGGATTCATAAGCAATGTATTAGATTCATATCCATTTGTGGGGGATTTTTAACAAACTGTGGGGGATTCTTAAAAAACTGTGAGAGATTCTGAACCAATGTGGAGGATTCAAAAGAATTTACGAAGGATTCTCATGCAATACGGGAAATTCTTGACCAATGTGGGAGATTCTTAACAAACTGTGGGGGAGTTTTAACTAATGTAGGAGTTTCTTAACAAACTTTGGGGGATTCATAAGAATTTGTGGACGATTCTCATGCAATCCAGGGGATTCTTAACCAATGTGGTTAAGAATCCATCACATTGGTCCAAAATCCCCTACAATAGTTGTCATCTCCAATACTTCAAATTTTATCAATATTCCCTATATTTGTTAATTATCCCCCACATTGTTTAAGAATCCGCCACAATTTTTTAAGGAAACATCCCCCCCCCCCCCCCCCCCCATCCATTGTTTCTAAAGAATCTCTCACAGTGTCTTATGATTCTTCTATATAGCAAAAGAATGTGAGGGATCCTTAACAAACTATGGGGGATTCATAACAATTTATGGGGAATTCTTAATTAACTATGGGGGATTCATAACAATTTGTGGAGGATTCTCATGCAATACTGAGGATTCGTAACAATTTGTTAAGAATCCATCAGATTTGTCTAAAATCCCGTACAATATTTGTCATCTCCCATATTGCACATTTGTTCGTTATTCCCCATATTTGTTAATAATCCCCCACATTTGCAAAGAATCCCTTACAGTGTGTTAAGGATCCCCCCTCCCCCCACAGTTTGTTAAGGATCACCCACTGTTTGTTTAGAATCCCCCATATCCCATAAGAATCCCCCACAATTTCTTATGACTCGATATCGTGGATTGTTACCAAATTATGGTGGATTCAAAACTAATGTGTGGGATTATTTACCAATGTGGTGGATTCAAAACAATTTGTGGGGGATTCTTAACAAATTGTGGGGGATTCATAATAATTTTTGGATAAATCTTATGGAATATGGGGGATTCTTAACCAATGTGGAGGATTGTTAATAATCCGTAATTCTTAACCAATGTGGGAGGTTTTTAACAAACTTTGGGGGTTTCGTAACAATTTGTGGGGGATTATTAAACAATGTCGGGGATTCATAACAATTTGTGGAGGATTCTCATGCAATATGGTGAATTCTTAACATATGTGGAGATTCTTAACAAACTGTGGGGGTTTCTTTACCCATGTAGGGAATTCTTAACAAAGTTGGTGGGATTCTTAACCAATTTAGGGTGATTCATAACAATATGTGGAGGATTCTTATGCAATACGGGGCATTCTTAACCAATGTGGAGGATTCGTTACAATTTGTTAAGAATCCATCACATTTGTCTAAAATCCCGTACAATAGTATCATCTCCCATATTGCACATTTGTTCATTATTCCCCATATTTTTTAATAATCACCCACATTTGTTAAGAATCCCCTATAGTTTGTTAAGGATCCCCCTACCCCCACAGTCTGTTAAGAATCCCACATATCCCATAAGAATCTCCCACCGTTTGTTATGAATCTTCCATATAGCATTATAGCATGAGAATGTGAGGGATCCATAACAAACTGTGAGGAACTCATTAAAACTTGTGGGGAATTCTTAACCAACTATGGGAGATCCTTAACAATTTATGGGGGATTCTTATGCGATATCATGGATTGTTAACAAATTGTGGGGGATTCATAACCAATGTATTAGATTCATAACCATTTGTGGGGGATTTTTAACAAACTGTGGGAGATTCTTAAAAAACTGTGAGAGATTCTGAACCAATGTGGAGGATTAAAAAGAATTTACGAAGGATTCTCATGCAATACGGGAAATTCTTGACCAATGTGGGGGATTCTTAACAAACTGTGGGGGAGTTTTAACTAATGTAGGAGTTTCTTAACAAACTTTGGGGGATTCATAAGAATTTGTGGACGATTCTCATGCGATCCAGGGGATTCTTAACTAATGTGGTTAAGAATCCATCACATTGGTCCTAAATCCCCTACAATAGTTGTCATCTCCAATACTGCAAATTTTATCAATATTCCCTATATTTGTTAATTATCCCCCACATTGTTTAAGAATCCGCCACATTTTTTTAAGGAAACACCCCCGCCCCCCCCCCCCCCCATCCATTGTTTTTAAAGAATCCCTCACAGTTTCTTATGATTCTTCTATATAGCAGAAGAATGTGAGGGATCCTTAACAAACTATGGGGGATTCATAACAATTTATGGGGAATTCTTAATTAACTATGGGGGATTCATAACAATTTGTGGAGGATTCTCACGCAATACTGAGGATTCTTAACCAATGTGGAGGATTCATAACAATTTGTTAAGAATCCGTCAGATTTGTCTAAAATCCCGTACAATATTTGTCATCTCCCATATTGCACATTTGTTCGTTATTCCCCATATTTGTTAATAATCCCCCACATTTGCAAAGAATCCCTTACAGTGTGTTAAGGATCCCCCATCCCCCCACAGTTTGTTAAGGATCACCCACTGTTTGTTTAGAATCCCCATATCCCATAAGAATCCCCCACAATTTCTGATGACTCGATATCGTGGATTGTTACCAAATTATGGTGGATTCAAAACTAATGTGTGGGATTATTTACCAATGTGGTGGATTCAAAACAATTTGTGGGGGATTCTTAACAAATTGTGGGGGATTCATAATAATTTTTGGATAAATCTTATGGAATATGGGGGATTCTTAACCAATGTGGAGGATTGTTAATAATCCGTAATTCTTAACCAATGTGGGAGATTTTTAACAAACTTTGGGGGTTTCGTAACAATTTGTGGGGGATTATTAAACAATGTTGGGGATTCATAACAATTTGTGGAGGATTCTCATGCAATATGGTGAATTCTTAACCAATGTGGAGATTCTTAACAAACTGTGGGGGTTTCATTACCCATGTAGGGAATTCTTAACAAAGTTGGTGGGATTCTTAACCAATTTAGGGTGATTCATAACAATATGTGGAGGATTCTTATGCAATACGGGGCATTCTTAACCAATGTGGAGGATTCGTTACAATTTGTTAAGAATCCATCACATTTGTCTAAAATCCCGTACAATAGTATCATCTCCCATATTGCACATTTGTTCATTATTCCCCATATTTTTTAATAATCACCCACATTTGTTAAGAATCCCCTATAGTTTGTTAAGGATCCCCCTACCCCCACAGTCTGTTAAGAATCCCACATATCCCATAAGAATCTCCCACCGTTTGTTATGAATCTTCCATATAGCATTATAGCATGAGAATGTGAGGGATCCATAACAAACTGTGAGGAACTCATTAAAATTTGTGGGGAATTCTTAACCAACTATGGGAGATCCTTAACAATTTATGGGGGATTCTTATGCGATATCATGGATTGTTAACAAATTGTGGGGGATTCATAACCAATGTATTAGATTCATAACCATTTGTGGGGGATTTTTAACAAACTGTGGGGGATTCTTAAAAAACTGTGAGAGATTCTGAACCAATGTGGAGGATTCAAAAGAATTTACGAAGGATTCTCATGCAATACGGGAAATTCTTGACCAATGTGGGGGATTCTTAACAAACTGTGGCGGAGTTTTAACTAATGTAGGAGTTTCTTAACAAACTTTGAGGGATTCATAAGAATTTGTGGATGATTCTCATGCAATCCAGGGGATTCTGAACCAATGTGGTTAAGAATCCATCACATTGGTCCTAAATCCCCTACAATAGTTGTCATCTCCAATACTTCAAATTTTATCAATTTTCCCTATATTTGTTAATTATCCCCCACATTGGTCAAGAATCCGCCACAATTTTTTAAGGAAACCACCCCCCCCCCCCCCCTCCCCCTATCCACTGTTTCTAAAGAATCCCTCAGAGTTTCTTATGATTCTTCCATATAGCAGAAGAATGTGAGGGATCCTTAACAAACTATGGGGGATTCATAACAATTTATGATGAATTCTTAATTAACTGTGGGGGATTCATTACAATTTGTGGAGGATTCTCATGCAATACTGAGGATTCTTAACCAATGTGGAGGATTCATAACAATTTGTTAAGAATCCATCAGATTTGTCTAAAATCTCGTACAATAGTTGTCATCTCCCATATTGCACATTTGTTCGTTATTCCCCATATTTGTTAATAATCCCCCACATTTGCAAAGAATCCCTTACAATTTTGTAAGGATCCCCCCTCCCCCCACAGTTTGTTAAGGATCGCCCACTGTTTGTTTAGAATCCCCCATATCCCATAAGAATCACCCACACTTTCTTATGAATCGATATCGTGGATTGTTACCAAATTTTGGTGGATTCAAAACTAATGTGTGGGATTATTTACCAATGTGGGGGATTCTTAACAAATTGTGAGGGATTCATAATAATTTTTGGATAAATCTTATGGAATATGGGGGATTCTTAACCAATGTGGAGGATTGTTAATAATCCGTAATTCTTAACCAATGTGGGAGATTTTCAACAAACGTTGGGTGATTCGTAACAATTTGTGGGGGATTATTAAACAATGTCGGGGATTCTTAACAATTTGTGGAGGATTCTCATGAAATATGGTGAATTCTTAACCAACGTGGAGATTCTTAACAAACTGTGGGGGTTTCTTTACCCATGTAGGGAATTCTTAACAAAGTTGGTGGGATTCTTAACCAATTTAGGGTGATTCATAACAATATGTGGAGGATTCTTATGCAATACGGGCATTCTTAACCAATGTGGAGGATTCGTTACAATTTGTTAAGAATCCATCACATTTGTCTAAAATCCCGTAAAATAGTATCATCTCCCATATTGCACATTTGTTCATTATTCCCCATATTTTTTAATAATCACCCACATTTGTTAAGAATCCCCTATAGTTTGTTAAGGATCCCCCTACCCCCACAGTCTGTTAAGAATCCCACATATCCCATAAGAATCTCCCACCGTTTGTTATGAATCTTCCATATAGCATTATAGCATGAGAATGTGAGGGATCCATAACAAACTGTGAGGAACTCATTAAAATTTGTGGGGAATTCTTAACCAACTATGGGAGATCCTTAACAATTTATGGGGGACTCTTATGCGATATCATGGATTGTTAACAAATTGTGGGGGATTCATAACCAATGTATTAGATTCATAACCATTTGTGGGGGATTTTTAACAAACTGTGGGGGATTCTTAAAAAACTGTGAGAGATTCTGAACCAATGTGGAGGATTCAAAAGAATTTACGAAGGATTCTCATGCAATACGGGAAATTCTTGACCAATGTGGGGGATTCTTAACAAACTGTGGGGGAGTTTTAACTAATGTAGGAGTTTCTTAACAAACTTTGGGGGATTCATAAGAATTTGTGGACGATTCTCATGCAATTCAGGGGATTCTTAACCAATGTGGTTAAGAATCCATCACATTGGTCCAAAATCCCCTACAATAGTTGTCATCTCCAATACTGCAAATTTTATCAATATTCCCTATATTTGTTAATTATCCCCCACATTGGTTAATAATCCGACACAATTTATTAAGGAAACCCCCCCCCATCCACTATTTCTAAAGAATCTCTCACAGTTTCTTATGATTCTTCCATATAGCAGAAGAATGTGAGGGATCCTTAACAAACTATGGGGGATTCATAACAATTTATGGGAAATTCTTAATTAACTATGGGGGATTCATAACAATTTGTGGAGGATTCTCATGCAATACTGAGGATTCTTAACCAATGTGGAGGATTCATAACAATTTGTTAAGAATCCGTCAGATTTGTCTAAAATTCCGTACAATATTTGTCATCTCCCATATTGCACATTTGTTCGTTATTCCCAATATTTGTTAATAATCCCCCACATTTGCAAAGAATCCCTTACAGTGTGTTAAGGATCCCCCCTCCCCCCTTAGTTTGTTAAGGATCACCCACTGTTTGTTTAGAATCCCCCATATCCCATAAGAATCCCCCACAATTTCTTATGACTCGATATCGTGGATTGTTACCAAATTATGGTGGATTCAAAACTAATGTGTGGGATTATTTACCAATGTGGTGGATTCAAAACAATTTGTGGGGGATTCTTAACAAATTGTGGGGGATTCATAATAATTTTTGGATAAATCTTATGGAATATGGGGGATTCTTAACCAATGTGGAGGATTGTTAATAATCCGTAATTCTTAACCAATTTGTAGATTTTTAACAAACTTTGGGGGTTTCGTAACAATTTGTGGGGGATTATTAAACAATGTCGGGGATTCACAATAATTTGTGGAGGATTCTCATGCAATATGGTGAATTCTTAACCAATGTGGAGATTCTTAACAAACTGTGGGGGTTTCTTTACCCATGTAGGGAATTCTTAACAAAGTTGGTGGGATTCTTAACCAATTTAGGGTGATTCATAACAATATGTGGAGGATTCTTATGCAATACGGGGCATTCTTAACCAATGTGGAGGATTCGTTACAATTTGTTAAGAATCCATCACATTTGTCTAAAATCCCGTACAATAGTATCATCTCCCATATTGCACATTTGTTCATTATTCCCCATATTTTTTAATAATCACCCACATTTGTTAAGAATCCCATATAGTTTGTTAAGGATCCCCCTACCCCCACAGTCTGTTAAGAATCCCACATATCCCATAAGAATCTCCCACCTTTTGTTATGAATCTTCCATATACCATTATAGCATGAGAATGTGAGGGATCCATAACAAACTATGAGGAACTCATTAAAATTTGTGGGGAATTCTTAACCAACTATGGGAGATCCTTAACAATTTATGGGGGATTCTTATGCTATATCATGGATTGTTAACAAATTGTGGGGAATTCATAACCAATGTAATAGATTCATAACCATTTGTGGGGGATTTTTAACAAACTGTGGGGGATTCTTAAAAAACTGTGAGAGATTCTGAACCAATGTGGAGGATTCAAAAGAATTTACGAAGGATTCTCATGCAATACGGGAAATTCTTGACCAATGTGGGGGATTCTTAACAAACTGTGGGGGAGTTTTAACTAATGTAGGAGTTTCTTAACAAACTTTGGGGGATTCATAAGAATTTGGGGACGATTCTCATGCAATCCAGGGGATTCTTAACTAATGTGGTTAAGAATCCATCACATTGGTCCTAAATCCCCTACAATAGTTGTCATCTCCAATACTGCAAATTTTTATCAATATTCCCTATATTTGTTAATTATCCCCCACATTATTTAAGAATCCGCCACAATTTTTTAAGGAAACCCACCATCCATTGTTTCTAAAGAATCCCTCACAGTTTCTTATGATTCTTCTATATAGCAGAAGAATGTGAGGGATCCTTAACAAACTATGGGGGATTCATAACAATTAATGGGGAATTCTTAATTAACTATGGGGGATTCATAACAATTTGTGGAGTATTCTCATGCAATACTGAGGATTCTTAACCAATGTGGAGGATTCATAACAATTTGTTAATAATCCATCAGATTTGTCTAAAATCCCGTACAATATTTGTCATCTCCCATATTGCACATTTGTTCGTTATTCCCAATATTTGTTAATAATCCCCCACATTTGTAAAGAATCCCGTACAGTGTGTTAAGGATCCCCCCTCCCCCCACAGTTTGTTAAGGATCACCCACTGTTTGTTTAGAATCCCCCATATCCCATAAGAATCCCCCACAATTTCTTATGACTCGATATCGTGGATTGTTACCAAATTATGGTGGATTCAAAACTAATGTGTGGGATTATTTACCAATGTGGTGGATTCAAAACAATTTGTGGGGGATTCTTAACAATTGTGGGGGATTCATAATAATTTTTGGATAAATCTTATGGAATATGGGGGATTCTTAACCAATGTGGAGGATTGTTAATAATCCGTAATTCTTAACCAATGTGGGAGATTTTTAACAAACTTTGGGGGTTTCGTAACAATTTGTGGGGGATTATTAAACAATGTCGGGGATTCATAACAATTTGTGGAGGATTCTAATGCAATATGGTGAATTCTTAACCAATGTGGAGATTCTTAACAAACTGTGGGGGTTTCTTTACCCATGTAGGGAATTCTTAACAAATTTGGTGGGATTCTTAACCAATTTAGGGTGATTCATAACAATATGTGGAGGATTCTTATGCAATACGGGGCATTCTTAACCAATGTGGAGGATTCGTTACAATTTGTTAAGAATCCATCACATTTGTCTAAAATCCCGTACAACAGTATCATCTCCCATATTGCACATTTGTTCATTATTCCCCATATTTTTTAATAATCACCCACATTTGTTAAGAATCCCCTATAGTTTGTTAAGGATCCCCCTACCCCCACAGTCTGTTAAGAATCCCACATATCCCATAAGAATCTCCCACCGTTTGTTATGAATCTTCCATATAGCATTATAGCATGGGAATGTGAGGGATCCATAACAAACTGTGAGGAACTCATTAAAATTTGTGGGGAATTCTTAACCAACTATGGGAGATCCTTAACAATTTATGGGGGATTCTTATGCAATATCATGGATTGTTAACAAATTGTGGTGGATTCATAACCAATGTATTAGATTCATAACCATTTGTGGGGGATTTTTAACAAACTGTGGGGGATTCATAAAAAACTGTGAGAGATTCTGAACCAATGTGGAGGATTCAAAAGAATTTACGAAGGATTCTCATGCAATACGGGAAATTCTTGACCAATGTGGAGGATTCTTAACAAACTGTTGCGGAGTTTTAACTAATGTGGGAGTTTCTTAACAAACTTTGGGGGATTCATAAGAATTTGTGGATGATTCTCATGCAATCCAGGGGATTCTGAACCAATGTGGTTAAGAATCCATCACATTAGTCCAAAATCCCCTACAATAGTTGTCATCTCCAATACTTCAAATTTTATCAATATTCCCTATATTTGTTAATTATCCCCCACATTGGTCAAGAATCCGCCACAATTTTTTAAGGAAACCACCCCCCCCCCCCTCCCCCTATCCACTGTTTCTAAAGAATCCCTCACAGTTTCTTATGATTCTTCCATATAGCAGAAGAATGTGAGGGATCCTTAACAAACTATGGGGGATTCATAACAATTTATGGTGAATTCTTAATTAACTGTGGGGGATTCATTACAATTTGTGGAGGATTCTCATGCAATACTGAGGATTTTTAACCAATGTGGAGGATTCATAACAATTTGTTAAGAATCCATCAGATTTGTCTAAAATCTCGTACAATAGTTGTCATCTCCCATATTGCACATTTGTTCGTTATTCCCCATATTTGTTAATAATCCCCCACATTTGCAAAGAATCCCTTACAGTTTTGTAAGGATCCCCCCTCCCCCCACAGTTTGTTAAGGATCGCCCACTGTTTGTTTAGAATCCCCCATATCCCATAAGAATCACCCACACTTTCTTATGAATCGATATCGTGGATTGTTACCAAATTTTGGTGGATTCAAAACTAATGTGTGGGATTATTTACCAATGTGGGGGATTCTTAACAAATTGTGGGGGATTCATAATAATTTTTGGATAAATCTTATGGAATATGGGGGATTCTTAACCAATGTGGAGGATTGTTAATAATCCGTAATTCTTAACCAATGTGGGAGATTTTTAACAAACGTTGGGTGATTCGTAACAATTTGTGGGGGATTATTAAACAATGTCGGGGATTCTTAACAATTTGTGGAGGATTCTCATGAAATATGGTGAATTCTTAACCAACGTGGAGATTCTTAACAAACTGTGGGGGTTTCTTTACCCATGTAGGGAATTCTTAACAAAGTTGGTGGGATTCTTAACCAATTTAGGGTGATTCATAACAATATGTGGAGGATTCTTATGCAATACGGGCATTCTTAACCAATGTGGAGGATTCGTTACAATTTGTTAAGAATCCATCACATTTGTCTAAAATCTCGTACAATAGTATCATCTCCCATATTGCACATTTATTCATTATTCCCCATATTTTTTTAATAATCACCCACATTTGTTAAGAATCCCCTATAGTTTGTTAAGGATCCCCCTACCCCCACAGTTTGTTAAGAATCCCACATATCCCATAAGAATCTCCCACCGTTTGTTATGAATCTTCCATATAGCATTATAGCATGAGAATGTGAGGGATCCATAACAAACTGTGAGGAACTCATTAAAATTTGTGGGGAATTCTTAACCAACTATGGGAGATCCTTAACAATTTATGGGGGATTCTTATGCGATATCATGGATTGTTAACAAATTGTGGGGGATTCATAACCAATGTATTAGATTCATAACCATTTGTGGGGGATTTTTAACAAACTGTGGGGGATTCTTAAAAAACTGTGAGAGATTCTGAACCAATGTGGAGGATTCAAAAGAATTTACGAAGGATTCTCATGCAATACGGGAAATTCTTGACCAATGTGGGGGATTCTTAACAAACTGTGGGGGAGTTTTAACTAATGTAGGAGTTTATTAATAAACTTTGGGGGATTCATAAGAATTTGTGGACGATTCTAATGCAATACAGGGGATTCTTTACTAATGTGGTTAAGAATCCATCACATTGGTCCTAAATCCCCTACAATAGTTGTCATCTCCAATACTGCAAATTTTTTATCAATATTCCCTATATTTGTTAATTATCACCCACATTGTTTAAGAATTCGCCACAATTTTTTAAGGAAACCCCCCCCCCCCCCCCCCCCCCACATCCATTGTTTCTAAAAATCCCTCACAGTTTCTTATGATTCTTCTATATAGCAGAAGAATGTGAGGGATCCTTAACAAACTATGGGGGATTCATAACAATTTATGGGGAATTCTTAATTAACTATGGGGGATTCATAACAATTTGTGGAGGATTCTCATGCAATACTGAGGATTCTTAACCAATGTGGAGGATTGATAACAATTTGTTAAGAATCCGTCAGATTTGTCTAAAATCCCGTACAATATTTGTCATCTCCCATATTGCACATTTGTTCGTTATTCCCCATATTTGTTAATAATCCCCCACATTTGCAAAGAATCCCTTACAGTGTGTTAAGGATCCCCCCTCCCCCCACAGTTTGTTAAGGATCACCCACTATTTATTTAGAATCCCCCATATCCCATAAGAATCCCCCACAATTTCTTATGACTCGATATCGTGGATTGTTACCAAATTATGGTGGATTCAAAACTAATGTGTGGGATTATTTACCAATGTGGTGGATTCAAAACAATTTGTGGGGGATTCTTAACAAATTGTGGGGGATTCATAATAATTTTTGGATAAATCTTATGGAATATGGGGGATTCTTAACCAATGTGGAGGATTGTTAATAATCCGTAATTCTTAACCAATGTGGGAGATTTTTAACAAACTTTGGGGGTTTCGTAACAATTTGTGGGGGATTATTAAACAATGTCGGGGATTCATAACAATTTGTGGAGGATTCTTTATCCATGTAGGGAATTCTTAACAAAGTTGGTGGGATTCTTAACCAATTTTGGGTGATTCATAACAATATGTGGAGGATTCTTATGCAATACGGGGCATTCTTAACCAATGTGGAGGATTCGTTACAATTTGTTAAGAATCCATCACATTTGTCTAAAATCCCGTACAATAGTATCATCTCCCATATTGCACATTTTTCATTATTCCCCCTATTTTTTAATAATCACCCACATTTGTTAAGAATCCCCTATAGTTTGTTAAGGATCCCCCTACCCCCACAGTCTGTTAAGAATCCCACATATCCCATAAGAATCTCCCACCTTTTGTTATGAATCTTCCATATACCATTATAGCATGAGAATGTGAGAGATCCATAACAAACTATGAGGAACTCATTAAAATTTGTGGGGAATTCTTAACCAACTATGGGAGATCCTTAACAATTTATGGGGGATTCTTATGCTATATCATGGATTGTTAACAAATTGTGGGGGATTCATAACCAATGTATTAGATTCATAACCATTTGTGGGGGATTTTTAACAAACTGTGGAGAATTCTTAAAAAACTGTGAGAGATTCTGAACCAATGTAGAGGATTCAAAAGAATTTACGAAGGATTCTCATGCAATACGGGAAATTCTTAACCAATGTGGGGGATTCTTAACAAACTGTGGGGGAGTTTTATCTAATGTAGGAGTTTCTTAACAAACTTTGGGGGATTCATAAGAATTTGTGGACGATTCTCATGCAATCCAGGGGATTCTTAACTAATGTGGTTAAGAATCCATCACATTGGTCCTAAATCCCCTACAATAGTTGTCATCTCCAATACTGCAAATTTTTATCAATATTCCCTATATTGATTAATTATCCCCCACATTGTTTAAGAATCCGCCACAATTTTTTAAGGAACCCCCCCCCCCCCCCCCCCCCCACATCCATTGTTTCTAAAGAATCCCTCACAGTTTCTTATGATTCTTCCATATAGCAGAAGAATGTGAGGGATCCTTAACAAACTATGGGGGATTCATAACAATTAATGGGGAATTCTTAATTAACTATGGGGGATTCATAACAATTTGTGGAGTATTCTCATGCAATACTGAGGATTCTTAACCAATGTGGAGGATTCGTAACAATTTGTTAAGAATCCATCAGATTTGTCTAAAATCCCGTACAATATTTGTCATCTCCCATATTGCAAATTTGTTCGTTATTCCCCATATTTGTTAATAATCCCCCACATTAGCAAAGAATCCCTTACAGTGTGTTAAGGATCCCCCCTCCCCCCACAGTTTGTTAAGGACCACCCACTGTTTGTTTAGAATCCCCCATATCCCATAGGAATCCCCCACAATTTCTTATGACTCGATATCGTGGATTGTTACCAAATTATTGTGGATTCAAAACTAATGTGTGGGATTATTTACCAATGTGGTGGATTCAAAACAATTTGTGGGGGATTCTTAACAAATTGTGGGGGATTCATAATAATTTTTGGATAAATCTTATGGAATATGGGGGATTCTTAACCAATGTGGAGGATTGTTAATAATCCGTAATTCTTAACCAATGTGGGAGATTTTTAACAAACTTTGGGGGATTCGTAACAATTTGTGGGGGATTATTACACAATGTTGGAGATTCTTAACAATTTGTGGAGGATTCTCATGAAATATGGTTTATTATTAACCAATGTGGAGATTCTTAACAAACTGTGGGGGTTTCTTTACCCATGTAGGGAATTCTTAACAAAGTTGGTGGGATTCTTAACCAATTTAGGGTGATTCATAACAATATGTGGAGGATTCTTATGCAATACGGGGCATTCTTAACCAATGTGGAGGATTCGTTACAATTTCTTAAGAATCCATCACATTTGTCTAAAATCCTGTACAATAGTATCATCTCCCATATTGCACATTTGTTCATTATTCCCCATATTTTTTAATAATCACCCACATTTGTTAAGAATCCCCTATAGTTTGTTAAGGATCCCCCTACCCCCACAGTCTGTTAAGAATCCCACATATCCCATAAGAATCTCCCACCGTTTGTTATGAATCTTCCATATAGAATTATAGCATGAGAATGTGAGGGATCCATAACAAACTGTGAGGAACTCATTAAAATTTGTGGGGAATTCTTAACCAACTATGGGAGATCCTTAACAATTTATGGGGGATTCTTATGCGATATCATGGATTGTTAACAAATTGTGGGGGATTCATAACCAATGTATTAGATTCATAACCATTTGTGGGGAATTTTTAACAAACTGTGGGGGATTCTTAAAAAACTGTGAGAGATTCTGAACCAATGTGGAGGATTCAAAAGAATTTACGAAGGATTCTCATGCAATACGGGAAATTCTTGACCAATGTGGGGGATTCTTAATAAACTGTGGGGGAGTTTTAACTAATGTAGGAGTTTCTTAAAAAAACTTTGGGGGATTCATAAGAATTTGTGGACGATTCTCATGCAATCCAGGGGTTTCTTAACCAATGTGGTTAAGAATCCATCACATTGGTCCAAAATCCCCTACAATAGTTGTCATCTCCAATACTTCAAATTTTATCAATATTCCCTATATTTGTTAATTATCCCCCACATTGGTTAAGAATCCGCCACAATTTTTTAAGGAAACCCCCCCCCCCCCATCCACTGTTTCTAAAGAATCCCTCACAGTTTCTTATGATTCTTCCATATAGCAGAAGAATGTGAGGGATCCTTAACAAACTATGGGGGATTCATAACAATTTATGGGGAATTCTTAATTAACTATGGGGGATTCATAACAATTTGTGGAGGATTCTCATGCAATACTCAGGATTCTTAACCAGTGTGGAGGATTCATAACAATTTGTTAAGAATCCATCAGATTTTGTCTAAAATCCCGTACAATATTTGTCATCTCCCATATTGCACATTTGTTCGTTATTCCCCATATTTGTTAATAATCCCCCACATTTGCAAAGAATCCCTTGCAGTTTGTTAAGGATCCCCCCTCCCCCCACAGTTTGTTAAGGATCACCCACTGTTTGTTTAGAATCCCCCATATCCCATAAGAATCCCCCACAATTTCTTATGACTCGATATCGTGGATTGTTACCAAATTATGGTGGATTCAAAACTATTGTGTGGAATTTTTTGCCAATGTGGGGGATTCAAAATAATTTGTGGGGGATTCTTAACAAATTGTGGGGGATTCATAATAATTTTTGGATAAATCTTATGGAATATGGGGGATTCTTAACCAATGTGGAGGATTGTTAATAATTCGTAATTCTTAACCATTGTGGGAGATTTTTAACAAACTTTGGGGGTTTCGTAACAATTTGTGGGGGATTATTAAACAATGTCGGGGATTCATAACAATTTGTGGAGGATTCTCATGCAATATGGTAAATTCTTAACCAATGTGGAGATTCTTAACAAACTGTGGGGGTTTCTTTACCCATGTAGGGAATTCTTAACAAAGTTGGTGGGATTCTTAACCAATTTAGGGTGATTCATAACAATATGTGGAGGATTCTTATGCAATACGGGGCATTCTTAACCAATGTGGAGGATTCGTTACAATTTGTTAAGAATCCATCACATTTGTCTAAAATCCCGTACAATAGTATCATCTCCCATATTGCACATTTGTTCATTATTCCCCCTATTTTTTAATAATCACCCACATTTGTTAAGAATCCCCTATAGTTTGTTAAGGATCCCCCTACCCCCACAGTCTGTTAAGAATCCCACATATCCCATAAGAATCTCCCACCTTTTGTTATGAATCTTCCATATACCATTATAGCATGAGAATGTGAGAGATCCATAACAAACTATGAGGAACTCATTAAAATTTGTGGGGAATTCTTAACCAACTATGGGAGATCCTTAACAATTTATGGGGGATTCTTATGCTATATCATGGATTGTTAACAAATTGTGGGGGATTCATAACCAATGTATTAGATTCATAACCATTTGTGGGGGATTTTTAACAAACTGTGGGGGATTCTTAAAAAACTGTGAGAGATTCTGAACCAATGTGGAGGATTCAAAAGAATTTACGAAGGATTCTCATGCAATACGGGAAATTCTTGACCAATGTGGGGGATTCTTAACAAACTGTGGGGGAGTTTTAACTAATGTAGGAGTTTCTTAACAAACTTTGGGGGATTCATAAGAATTTGTGGACGATTCTCATGCAATCCAGGGGATTCTTAACTAATGTGGTTAAGAATCCATCACATTGGTCCTAAATCCCTACAATAGTTGTCATCTCCAATACTGCAAATTTTTATCAATATTCCCTATATTTGTTAATTATCCTCCACATTGTTTAAGAATCCGCCACAATTTTTTAAGGAAACCCCCCCCCCCCCCCCCCTCCATTGTTTCTAAAGAATCCCTCACAGTTTCTTATGATTCTTCCATATAGCAGAAGAATGTGAGGGATCCTTAACAAACTATGGGGGATTCATAACAATTAATGGGGAATTCTTAATCAACTATGGGGGATTCATAACAATTTGTGGAGTATTCTCATGCAATACTGAGGATTCTTAACCAATGTGGAGGATTCGTAACAATTTGTTAAGAATCCATCAGATTTGTCTAAAATCCCGTACAATATTTGTCATCTCCCATATTGCACATTTGTTCGTTATTCCCCATATTTGTTAATAATCCCCCACATTTGCAAAGAATCCCTTACAGTGTGTTAAGGATCCCCCCTCCCCCCACAGTTTGTTAAGGATCACCCACTGTTTGTTTAGAATCCCCCATATCCCATAAGAATCCCCCACAATTTCTTATGAATCGATATCGTGGATTGTTACCAAATTATTGTGGATTCAAAACTAATGTATGGGATTATTTACCAATGTGGTGGATTCAAAACAATTTGTGGGGGATTCTTAACAAATTGTGGGGGATTCATAATAATTTTTGGATAAATCTTATGGAATATGGGGGATTCTTAACCAATGTGGAGGATTGTTAATAATCCGTAATTCTTAACCAATGTGAGAGATTTTTAACAAACTTTGGGGGATTCGTAACAATTTGTGGGGGATTATTAAACAATGTTGGAGATTCTTAACAATTTGTGGAGGATTCTCATGAAATATGGTTTATTCTTAACCAATGTGGAGATTCTTAACAAACTGTGGGGGTTTCTTTACCCATGTAGGGAATTCTTAACAAAGTTGGTGGGATTCTTAACCAATTTAGGGTGATTCATAACAATATGTGGAGGATTCTTATGCAATACGGGGCATTCTTAACCAATGTGGAGGATTCATTACAATTTCTTAAGAATCCATCACATTTGTCTAAAATCCTGTACAATAGTATCATCTCCCATATTGCACATTTGTTCATTATTCCCCATATTTTTTAATAATCACCCACATTTGTTAAGAATCCCCTATAGTTTGTTAAGGATCCCCCTACCCCCACAGTCTGTTAAGAATCCCACATATCCCATAAGAATCTCCCACCGTTTGTTATGAATCTTCCATATAGCATTATAGCATGAGAATGTGAGGGATCCATAACAAACTGTGAGGAACTCATTAAAATTTGTGGGGAATTCTTAACCAACCATGGGAGATCCTTAACAATTTATGGGGGATTCTTATGCGATATCATGGATTGTTAACAAATTGTGGGGGATTCATAACCAATGTATTAGATTCATAACCATTTGTGGGGGATTTTTAACAAACTGTGGGGGATTCTTAAAAAACTGTGAGAGATTCTGAACCAATGTAGAGGATTCAAAAGAATTTACGAAGGATTCTCATGCAATACGGGAAATTCTTAACCAATGTGGGGGATTCTTAATAAACTGTGGGGGAGTTTTAACTAATGTAGGAGTTTCTTAAAAAACTTTGGGGGATTCATAAGAATTTGTGGACGATTCTCATGCAATCCAGGGGTTTCTTAACCAATGTGGTTAAGAATCCATCACATTGGTCCAAAATCCCCTACAATAGTTGTCATCTCCAATACTTCAAATTTTATCAATATTCCCTATATTTGTTAATTATCCCCCACATTGGTTAAGAATCCACCACAATTTTTTAAGGAAACCCCCCCCCCCCCCCCCCCCCCCCATCCACTGTTTCTAAAGAATCCCTCACAGTTTCTTATGATTCTTCCATATAGCAGAAGAATGTGAGGGATCCTTAACAAACTATGGGGGATTCATAACAATTTATGGGGAATTCTTAATTAACTATGGGGGATTCATAACAATTTGTGGAGGATTCTCATGCAATACTCAGGATTCTTAACCAGTGTGGAGGATTCATAACAATTTGTTAAGAATCCATCAGATTTTGTCTAAAATCCCGTACAATATTTGTCATCTCCCATATTGCACATTTGTTCGTTATTCCCCATATTTGTTAATAATCCCCCACATTTGCAAAGAATCCCTTGCAGTTTGTTAAGGATCCCCCCTCCCCCCACAGTTTGTTAAGGATCACCCACTGTTTGTTTAGAATCCCCCATATCCCATAAGAATCCCCCAC
This sequence comes from Hydrangea macrophylla, assembly GCA_033977485.1. Taxonomy (NCBI): domain Eukaryota; kingdom Viridiplantae; phylum Streptophyta; class Magnoliopsida; order Cornales; family Hydrangeaceae; genus Hydrangea; species Hydrangea macrophylla. The sequence continues at coordinate 93,643,033 of CM066995.1, forward strand.
AATTTCTTATGACTCGATATCGTGGATTGTTACCAAATTATGGTGGATTCAAAACTATTGTGTGGAATTTTTTACCAATGTGGGGGATTCAAAACAATTTGTGGGGGATTCTTAACAAATTGTGGGGGATTCATAATAATTTTTGGATAAATCTTATGGAATATGGGGGATTCTTAACCAATGTGGAGGATTGTTAATAATTCGTAATTCTTAACCATTGTGGGAGATTTTTAACAAACTTTGGGGGTTTCGTAACAATTTGTGGGGGATTATTAAACAATGTCGGGGATTCATAACAATTTGTGGAGGATTCTCATGCAATATGGTGAATTCTTAACCAATGTGCAGATTCTTAACAAACTGTGGGGGTTTCTTTACCCATGTAGGGAATTCTTAACAAAGTTGGTGGGATTCTTAACCAATTTAGGGTGATTCATAACAATATGTGGAGGATTCTTATGCAATACGGGGCATTCTTAACCAATGTGGAGAATTCGTTACAATTTGTTAAGAATCCATCACATTTGTCTAAAATCCCGTACAATAGTATCATCTCCCATATTGCACATTTGTTCATTATTCCCCCTATTTTTTTAATAATCACCCACATTTGTTAAGAATCCCCTATAGTTTGTTAAGGATCCCCCTACCCCCACAGTCTGTTAAGAATCCCACATATCCCATAAGAATCTCCCACCTTTTGTTATGAATCTTCCATATACCATTATAGCATGAGAATGTGAGAGATCCATAACAAACTGTGAGGAACTCATTAAAATTTGTGGGGAATTCTTAACCAACTATGGGAGATCCTTAACAATTTATGGGGGATTCTCATGCGATATCATGGATTGTTAACAAATTGTGGGGGATTCATAACCAATGTATTAGATTCATAACCATTTGTGGGGGATTTTTAACAAACTGTGGGGGATTCTTAAAAAACTGTGAGAGATTCTGAACCAATGTGGAGGATTCAAAAGAATTTACGAAGGATTCTCATGCAATACGGGAAATTCTTGACCAATGTGGGGGATTCTTAACAAACTGTGGGGGAGTTTTAACTAATGTAGGAGTTTATTAATAAACTTTGGGGGATTCATAAGAATTTGTGGACGATTCTAATGCAATACAGGGGATTCTTAACTAATGTGGATAAGAATCCATCATATTGGTCCTAAATCCCCTACAATAGTTGTCATCTCCAATACTGCAAATTTTTATCAATATTCCCTATATTTGTTAATTATCCCCCACATTGTTTAAGAATCCGCCACAATTTTTGAAGGAAACCCCCCCCCCCCCCCCCCCCCACCCCCATCCCCATCCATTGTTTCTAAAGAATCCCTCACAGTTTCTTATGATTCTTCTATATAGCAGAAGAATGTGAGGGATCCTTAACAAACTATGGGGGATTCATAACAATTTATGGGGAATTCTTAATTAACTATGGGGGATTCATAATAATTTGTGGAGGATTCTCATGCAATACTGAGGATTCTTAACCAATGTGGACGATTCATAACAATTTGTTAAGAATCCGTCAGATTTGTCTAAAATCCCGTACAATATTTGTCATCTCCCATATTGCACATTTGTTCGTTATTCCCCATATATTTGTTAATAATCCCCCACATTTGCAAAGAATCCCTTACAGTGTGTTAAGGATCCCCCCTCCCCCCACAGTTTGTTAAGGATCACCCACTGTTTGTTTAGAATCCCCCATATCCCATAAGAATCCCCCACAATTTCTTATGACTCGATATCGTGGATTGCTACCAAATTATGGTGGATTCAAAACTAATGTGTGGGATTATTTACCAATGTGGTGGATTCAAAACAATTTGTGGGGGATTCTTAACAAATTGTGGGGGATTCATAATAATTTTTGGATAAATCTTATGGAATATGGGGGATTCTTAACCAATGTGGAGGATTGTTAATAATCCGTAATTCTTAACCAATGTGGGAGATTTTTAACAAACTTTGGGGGTTTCGTAACAATTTGTGGGGGATTATTATACAATGTCGGGGATTCATAACAATTTGTGGAGGATTCTCATGCAATATGGTGAATTCTTAACCAATGTGGAGATTCTTAACAAACTGTGGGGGTTTCTTTACCCATGTAGGGAATTCTTAACAAAGTTGGTGGGATTCTTAACCAATTTAGGGTGATTCATAACAATATGTGGAGGATTCTTATGCAATACGGGGCATTCTTAACCAATGTGGAGAATTCGTTACAATTTGTTAAGAATCCATCACATTTGTCTAAAATCCCGTACAATAGTATCATCTCCCATATTGCACATTTGTTCATTATTCCCCATATTTTTTTAATAATCACCCACATTTGTTAAGAATCACCTATAGTTTGTTAAGGATCCCCCTACCCCCCACAGTCTGTTAAGAATCCCACATATCCCATAAGAATCTCCCACCTTTTGTTATGAATCTTCCATATACCATTATAGCATGAGAATGTTAGTGATCCATAACAAACTGTGAGGAACTCATTAAAATTTGTGGGGAATTCTTAACCAACTATGGGAGATCCTTAACAATTTATGGGGGATTCTTATGCGATATCATGGATTGTTAACAAATTGTGGGGGATTCATAACCAATGTATTAGATTCATAACCATTTGTGGGGGATTTTTAACAAACTGTGGGGGATTCTTAAAAAACTGTGAGAGATTCTGAACCAATGTGGAGGATTCAAAAGAATTTACGAAGGATTCTCATGCAATACGGGAAATTCTTGACCAATGTGGGGGATTCTTAACAAACTGTGGGGGAGTTTTAACTAATGTAGGAGTTTCTTAACAAACTTTGGGGGATTCATAAGAATTTGTGGACGATTCTCATGCAATCCAGGGGATTCTTAACTAATGTGGTTAAGAATCCATCACATTGGTCCTAAATCCCCTACAATAGTTGTCATCTCCAATACTGCAAATTTTTATCAATATTCCCTATATTTGTTAATTATCCTCCACATTGTTTAAGAATCCGCCACAATTTTTTAAGGAAACCCCCCCCCCCCCCCCCCCCCCCCTCCATTGTTTCTAAAGAATCCCTCACAGTTTCTTATGATTCTTCCATATAGCAGAAGAATGTGAGGGATCCTTAACAAACTATGGGGGATTCATAACAATTTATGGGGAATTCTTAATTAACTATGGGGGATTCATAACAATTTGTGGAGGATTCTCATGCAATACTGAGGATTCTTAACCAATGTGGAGGATTCATAACAATTTGTTAAGAATCCATCAGATTTTGTCTAAAATCCCGTACAATATTTGTCATCTCCCATATTGCACATTTGTTCGTTATTCCCCATATTTGTTAATAATCCCCCACATTTGCAAAGAATCCCTTGCAGTTTGTTAAGGATCCCCCCTCCCCCCACAGTTTGTTAAGGATCACCCACTGTTTGTTTAGAATCCCCCATATCCCATAAGAATCCCCCACAATTTCTTATGACTCGATATCGTGGATTGTTACCAAATTATGGTGGATTCAAAACTAATGTGTGGGATTATTTACCAATGTGGTGGATTCAAAAGAATTTGTGGGGGATTCTTAACAAATTGTGGGGGATTCATAATAATTTTTGGATAAATCTTATGGAATATGGGGGATTCTTAACCAATGTGGAGGATTGTTAATAATCCGTAATTCTTAACCAATGTGGGAGATTTTTAACAAACTTTGGGGGTTTCGTAACAATTTGTGGGGGATTATTATACAATGTCGGGGATTCATAACAATTTGTGGAGGATTCTCATGCAATATGGTGAATTCTTAACCAATGTGGAGATTCTTAACAAACTGTGGGGGTTTCTTTACCCATGTAGGGAATTCTTAACAAAGTTGGTGGGATTCTTAACCAATTTAGGGTGATTCATAACAATATGTGGAGGATTCTTATGCAATACGGGGCATTCTTAACCAATGTGGAGGATTCGTTACAATTTGTTAAGAATCCATCACATTTGTCTAAAATCCCGTACAATAGTATCATCTCCCATATTGCACATTTGTTCATTATTCCCCATATTTTTTAATAATCACCCACATTTGTTAAGAATCCCCGATAGTTTGTTAAGGATCCCCCTACCCCCACAGTCTGTTAAGAATCCCACATATCCCATAAGAATCTCCCACCGTTTGTTATGAATCTTCCATATAGCATTATTGCATGAGAATGTGAGGGATCCATAACAAACTGTGAGGAACTCATTAAAATTTATGGGGAATTCTTAACCAACTATGGGAGATCCTTAACAATTTATGGGGAATTCTTATGCGATATCATGGATTGTTAACAAATTGTGGGGGATTCATAACCAATGTATTAGATTCATAACCATTTGTGGGGTATTTTTAACAAACTATGGGGGATTCTTAAAAAACTGTGAGAGATTCTGAACCAATGTGGAGGATTCAAAAGAATTTACGAAGGATTCTCATGCAATACGGGAAATTCTTGACCAATGTGGGGGATTCTTAACAAACTGTGGGGGAGTTTTAACTAATGTAGGAGTTTCTTAAAAAACTTTGGGGGATTCATAAGAATTTGGGGACGATTCTCATGCAATCCAGGGGATTCTTAACCAATGTGGTTAAGAATCCATCACATTGATCCAAAATCCCCTACAATAGTTGTCATCTCCAATACTGCAAATTTTATCAATATTCCCTATATTTGTTAATTATCCCCCACATTGTTTAAGAATCCGCCACAATTTTTTAAGGAAACCCCCCCCCCCCCCCCCATCCATTGTTTCTAAAGAATCCCTCACAATTTCTTATGATTCTTCCATATAGCAGAAGAATGTGAGGGATCCTTAACAAACTATGGGGGATTCATAACAATTTAGGGGGAATTCTTAATTAACTGTGGGGGATTCATAACAATTTGTGGCGGATTCTTATGCAATACTGAGGATTCTTAACCAATGTGGAGGATTCATAACAATTTGTTAAGAATCCATCAGATTTGTCTAAAATCCCGTACAATAGTTGTCATCTCCCATATTGCACATTTGTTCGTTATTCCCCATATTTGTTAATAATCCCCCACATTTGCAAAGAATCCGTTACAGTTTTTTAAGGATCCCCCCTCCCCCCACAGTTTGTTAAGGATTGCCCACTGTTTGTTTAGAATCCCCCATATCCCATAAGAATCCCCCACACTTTCTTATGAATCGATATCGTGGATTGTTATCAAATTATGGTGGATTCAAAACTAATGTGTGGGATTATTTACCAATGTGGGGGATTCAAAACAATTTGTGGGGGATTCTTAACAAATTGTTGGGGATTCATAATAATTTTTAGATAAATCTTATGGAATATGGGGGATTCTTAACCAATGTGGAGGATTGTTAATAATCCGTAATTCTTAACCAATGTAGGAGATTTTTAACAAACTTTGGGTGATTCGTAACAATTTGTGGGGGATTATTAAACAATGTCGGGGATTCATAACAATTTGTGGAGGATTCTCATGCAATATGGTGAATTCTTAACCAATGTGGAGATTCTTAACAAACTGTGGGGGTTTCTTTACCCATGTAGGGAATTCTTAACAAAGTTGGTGGGATTCTTAACCAATTTAGGGTGATTCATAACAATATGTGGAGGATTCTTATGCAATACGGGGCATTCCTAACCAATGTGGAGGATTCGTTACAATTTGTTAAGAATCCATCACATTTGTCTAAAATCCCGTACAATAGTATCATCTCCCATATTGCACATTGTTCATTATTTCCCATATTTTTTAATAATCACCCACATTTGTTAAGAATCCCCTATAGTTTGTTAAGGATCCCCCTACCCCCACAGTCTGTTAAGAATCCCACATATCCCATAAGAATCTCCCACCGTTTGTTATGAATCTTCCATATAGCATTATAGCATAAGAATGTGAGGGATCCATAACAAACTGTGAGGAACTCATTAAAATTTGTGGGGAATTCTTAACCAACTATGGGAGATCCTTAACAATTTATGGGGGATTCTTATGCGATATCATGGATTGTTAACAAATTGTGGGGGATTCATAACCAATGTATTAGATTCATAACCATTTGTGGGGGATTTTTAACAAACTGTGGGGGATTCTTAAAAAACTGTGAGAGATTCTGAACCAATGTGGAGGATTCAAAAGAATTTACGAAGGATTCTCATGCAATACGGGAAATTCTTGACCAATGTAGGGGATTCTTAACAAACTGTGGGGGAGTTTTAACTAATGTAGGAGTTGCTTAACAAACTTTGGGGGATTCATAAGAATTTGTGGACGATTCTCATGCAATCCAGGGGATTCTTAACCAATGTGGTTAAGAATCCATCACATTGGTCCTAAATCCCCTACAATAGTTGTCATCTCCAATACTTCAAATTTTATCAATGTTCCCTATATTTGTTAATTATCCCCCACATTGGTTAAGAATCCGCCACAATTTTTTAAGGTAACACCTCCCCCCCCCCCCCCCCCAATCCACTGTTTCTAAAGAATCCCTCACAGTTTCTAAAGAACCCCTCACAGTTTCTTATGATTCTTCCATATAGCAGAAGAATGTGAGGGATCCTTAACAAACTATAGGGGATTCATAACAATTTATGGGGAATTCTTAATTAACTATGAGGGATTCATAACAATTTGTGGAGGATTCTCATGCAATACTGAGGATTCTTAACCAATGTGGAGGATTCATAACAATTTGTCAAGAATCCATCAGATTTGTCTAAAATCCCGTGCAATAGTTGTCATCTTCCATATTGCACATTTGTTCGTTATTCCACATATTTGTTAATAATCCCCCACATTTGGAAAGAATCCCTTACAGTTTGTTAAGGATCCCCCCTCCCCCCACAGTTTGTTAAGGATCGCCCACTGTTTGTTTTGAATCCCCCATATCCCATAAGAATCCCCCACACTTTCTTATGAATCGATATCGTGGATTGTTACCAAATTATGGGGGATTCAAAACTAATGTGTGGGATTATTTACCAATGTGGGGGATTCAAAACAATTTGTGGGGGATTCTTAACAAATTGTGGGTGATTCCTAATAATTTTTGGATAAATCTTATGGAATATGGGGGATTCTTAACCAATGTGGAGGATTGTTAATAATTCGTAATTCTTAACCAATGTGGGAGATTTTTAACAAACTTTGGGGGTTTCGTAACAATTTGTGGGGGATTATTAAACAATGTCGGGGATTCATAACAATTTGTGGAGGATTCTCATGAAATATGGTGAATTCTTAACCAATGTGGAGATTTTTAACAAACTGTGGGGGTTTCTTTACCCATGTAGGGAATTTTTAACAAAGTTGGTGGGATTCTTAACCAATTTAGGGTGATTCATAACAATATGTGGAGGATTCTTATGCAATACGGGGCATTCTTAACCAATGTGGAGGATTCGTTACAATTTGTTAAGAATCCATCACATTTGTCTAAAATCCCGTACAATAGTATCATCTCCCATATTGCACATTTGTTCATTATTCCCCATATTTTTTAATAATCACTCACATTTGTTAAGAATCCCCTATAGTTTGTTAAGGATCCCCCTACCCCCACAGTCTGTTAAGAATCCCACATGTCCCATAAGAATCTCCCACCATTTGTTATGAATCTTCCATATAGCATTATAGCATAAGAATGTGAGGGATCCATAACAAACTGTGAGGAACTCATTAAAATTTGTGGGGAATTCTTAACCAACTATGGGAGATCCTTAACAATTTATGGGGGATTCTTATGTGATATCATGGATTGTTAACAAATTGTGGGGGATTCATAACCAATGTATTAGATTCATAACAAACTGTGGGGGATTTTTAACAAACTGTGGGGGATTCTTAAAAAACTTGAGAGATTCTGAACCAATGTGGAGGATTCAAATGAATTTACGAAGGATTCTCATGCAATACGGGAAATTCTTGACCAATGTGGGGGATTTTTAACAAACTGTGGGGGAGTTTTAACTAATGTAGGAGTTTCTTAACAAACTTTGGGGGATTCATAAGAATTTGTGGACGATTCTCATGCAATCCAGGGGATTCTTAACCAATGTGGTTAAGAATCCATCACATTGGTCCTAAATCCCCTACAATAGTTGTCATCTCCAATACTTCAAATTTTATCAATATTCCCTATATTTGTTAATTATCCTCCACATTGGTTAATAATCCGCCACAATTTTTTAAGGAAACCCTCCCCTCCCCCCATCCACTGTTTCTAAAGAATCCCTCACAGTTTCTTATGATTCTTCCATATAGCAGTAAAATGTGAGGGATCCTTAACAAACTACGGGGGATTCATAACAATTTATGGGGAATTCTTAATTAACTATGGGGGATTCATAACAATTTGTGGAGGATTCTCATGCAATACTCAGGATTCTTAACCAATGTGGAGGATTCATAACAATTTGTTAAGAATCCATCAGATTTGTCTAAAATCCCGTACAATAGTTGGCATCTCCCATATCGCACATTTGTTCGTTATTCCCCATATTTGTTAATAATCCCCCACATTTGCAAAGAATCCCTTACAATTTGTTAAGGATCCCCCCTCCCCCCACAGTTTGTTAAGGATAGCCCACTGTTTGTTTAGAATCCTCCATATCCCATAAGAATCCCCCACACTTTCTTATGAATCGATATCGTGGATTGTTACCAAATTATGGGGGATTTAAAACTAATGTGTGGGATTATTTACCAATGTGGGGGATTCAAAACAATTTGTGGGGGATTCTTAACAAATTGTGGGGGATTCATAATAATTTTTGGATAAATCTTATGGAATATGGGGGATTCTTAACCAATGTGGAGGATTGTTAATAATCTGTAATTCTTGACCAATGTGGGAGATTTTTAACAAACTTTGGGGGTTTCGTAACAATTTGTGGGGGATTATTAAACAATGTCGGGGATTCATAACAATTTGTGGAGGATTCTTCTGCAATACGGGGAATTCTTAACCAATGTGGAGATTTGATTCTAGTATAATTTAACAAAAATGATAGGGACACACCAAACGACACACTAACGACACACCAACTTTAAATGCATGTACCCTGTGCTATGTAAGTGATGCACAAAAAAGTGTAAAAATTTCAAACAGCATAGAATATATGCATTTAAAACACAGTGTGTCGTTCGGTGTGTCGTTTGATGTGCATCTCTATCATTGTTGATAATTTAATAACTAAAATTAAAGGGAAATGCTATTGTGAGAAGCTTCTCACATGAGAATGCGGGTTTTAACCGGTTGGATGAACATCTAGCCTTAAGGATTCTCTCCAGATTCCTGGAAATCTTAAGACTATATACTCATCCAATGATTAAAACCCGTCTTATTATATGAAAAACTTATCACAATAACATTGCCCAAAATTAAAAGTGAAAGCCGTCAACTCAGGATATACATTATGCTGATAAGTGGTACTATTTTTCACGCTTTACCGGTCACTTGCTACAAGTGTAGCCCACTTATCTCATAACATAGTGTAATCGAAAAGGGGTGCTGCCTCTCTCTTTCTCCCTCTCATGGTCAAGCAAAAATAGTTACTTTACACATGATATATAATTATATATATATATACACTAATTGGAACCCTGCGTTTTGTGCAGAAAATTTAATTGTATCGTTTCGTGTGGTTAAGTGGTTATTAAAAGTGTATAATAAGATGTTAAAACAGTTAAATAGGAAATTGTAAATGTAACTAATTAATCTAAAACTCTTCTTACGGAAGAAGTTGATAATTCTAACAATTTATAAATGAGTAATAAAGGTACCTAATAAAGTGCCATTAAAAAAATATGACACAAGTAGGGTATTTTCTCTAAAAAATGACATGAATGTGTTTGTAGACCTTAAATTTGAATACAATCTATAAATCCTAAATTTGAGGGAAGAAGTTGAAAAATGTAAATATTAGTGACCAATTCATAATAGCCACTTTATTTGACATTTTAAATATACCCGAACTTAAATTTTAGAGAAGAAGTTGACAAAAATGTGAAATTAGTGATCAATTCCTAAATAGCCACTTTTTAAAACTTTTTTAAAGTGAATAATAAATATCCCAAAACTTGTTGACCTAAATGCAATTACACATATTACAATATATGAATCCTAAATTTAAGAGAAGAAGTTGATCAAATTGTAAATATTAGTGACCAATTCCTAAATAACTACTAAAATAGCCAATTTTTTTTTAAGTGAATAATAAATATCCCAAAAATTGTTGATCCAAATGTAATTAGACACAAATTATTGATTGCAACCTCATTTGAGAGAAGAAGTTGACCAAATTGTAAATATTGGTGACCAATTCCTAAATAACCACCAAAATAGCCACTTTTGTTGACTTTTTTTTAAGTGAATAATAAATATCCCAAAAATTATTGACCCAAATGTAATTAGACACAAGATTGTTGATTAAAACCTCATTATAATATTAAATAAATTTCAGAAGCTAACTTGAATGTAATTATTTGTCCAAAATGACAGATTTACCCTCACATAAATCAATATATCCTTACGATGTATAGATAGATATATGAGTAATTATGGTGTAGTGAAGGGCAAAGAGGAAGTTAATATTTTTTGGCGTGCTAACTTATTCATTTTTATAGTATAGTAGATATATATATATATCGAAAATTCTTGAGAGATGACGCCTTCATTTTATTAAAGAGAGAGTCTCTATTTTAACTGTCGGATCGTGTTTTAACACAATGAAATGACAAAACTGCCCTTAATGAAAACGGATCGTGTTTAAAAACTGTGAAATAACAAAACTGTCCTTAATGAAAATATGATCCGACTGCCAAAACAGAGACCCTCTCTTTAATTAAGAGAGAGCGTCCTCTTTAAAAAATCTTTGTATATATATCTACTACTCCCTCCGTCCCATTTTGAGAGTCCATTATTCCATTTTGGGATGTCCCAAAATAGTGTCCACTTTCCTGAAATTGATGTACAATTTTTACTTACTTTCCAAAATTATCCCTCCTTGAAATCTACACCAAGACAAAACTAAAAAAGTTGTTGTAATGATTAGGGGCAATTGTGGAAAGTATGTGTAGATTCTTTTTGTCCCCTTAATAAGTTGAGTTCCCAAAGATGGACTCTCAAAATGGGACGGAGGGAGTATCTTATAAAAACGCAGCACCTAATACTGACCTGCCTGCTCAAGCTGCTCGAATTTTTTGGACTGCCAAATATGCCCCTGTCTTTATCAGGTGTTTTACCTTAATAGCCTTACGTTTGTGCTATTTCGTCTCTCTTTACTTTTCCACCTCTTCAATCTCAGTCACTGCCTCTCCCTACCTACGCCACCGCCTCAGCATGGTCCTCTATAAGATCTGAGGCTGACATCTGAGGCTTCCTCACTTATTCCCTGCCTCAGACTCAGATCTTCACCTCTCTCTTCTTCATCCCTCTGTACCCTCCACAAATTTACTCCAATCCCCCTTCTCCTAAACCTAACTTTCTCTCTCTAAACAAATCCATGGCTTCCTCCTTCAAATCCCCAATTTAGTGAGCTGTGTCAAAGGAGGCATCGGATGGGGCTGTCTCACTGATATTTTGGGGAAATTCATGTTATTGTTGGATCAATGTTTGCTGGAAAAACAACGGCTCTTCTTCGCCGGATCAAATACGAAGGCAACAATGGAAGGTATTGAGTGTTTTGTAAGCTGATTCGATGAAACTTTACTTCTTGCCCTAATTATGCTATTCATCTTTTTTAAATCTGAAGATTTGCATGTACCTTGATTTGTTGTTCAAGTTCAATAGTTCTGTTCTTACCCCTTTTTTTTGTTGGGTCTTGAACTGTTGATCAGAATTTTAGATGATAAGCATGAAACAATTAAGTAGTTTGTAACTGTAATTGACATTATATACTTGAAATTAATATTGCATACATAATGATTTTATTAAAAACTTTACGAAGGGCACATAATCCTATTCTTTTGTTCCATGGAGCACCACTGTGAGGAGTGTTGTTCTTTTGGCATGTTTGAATGACCCAAACAACTTTACTTATCAAAGTTTTGTCTTATATATCATAGCTCTTCTAAATTGCTCTATAATGGTTTTACCAATTTGAATCTAGAAAATTAATTAGGCCAAAGAGGATCATCATAGAAATTAGAGAAAATGGATGATTGTAGATAAGTGAAATTGTCTCGTTTTCTGAGATGCTAACACATTTCTCGGCCATCGATTTTATGATAATTTTGAATATGGTTATTTGATTCTCACGGCATGCATTATGAAAAATAGTGCGTGGCATTTCTTATCGGACAATGGACATTCTATTACAGAGATGGCAATTTTTTTGGTCCATTATGCGATCTGAGCCTACATGTCAAATAAGTTACTTCTATCTTTATGTTCTATCTTAAGTAGCTAACTATAGAAATGATTTTTTATTTTTTGGAATGCAGGAATTGTTTTTTGCTATTGGCCAAAATAGGCGCCTTTCAGATCAAGGCCCTTTTGACATTGTTCTACATAAGGTTTGTGGTGAAGTTATGTTGATATCTTCCATCTGTTCCTGTTGAGTGTGTTTTTATTGAATGTACTATTATTGAGGGCCTTAGAGGGCTTTTTCTTGCTAACATATTGTTTATCCTATACTTAATGCAGTTATTAGGGAAGGAGTGGTGGCACATTCTCCAGGTTGGTCCAATTGATTATGACTACATGCCTAAGTTGTTACAAGGACTTCAAGGTTTACCTTTGTGTAAGGATATGATCATCAAATTTGAATTCCAACACAAAGATATGATCATCAAATTTTAATTCAAAATTTGATTTTCAAATACTTTTTGACAACTATACCACATATTTTGGTAGTGGTAGTGGTCATGGTACACAAATCACTACATTGTGTGTGCATATTACTCTTTCTATTTTAGTCTTTTAGCAAAACAGTGACTGCATGAACAACACATTTTAGCCATTGAGTAGTTTAATGATTATTTTATAGTGTATGAAAGACAATCTAATCTCTCTATACTCTTTAGAAGAAAAAAAAATGTACAATATACAATGGACTGCTAGATAGAGATCTACCTGCTTTCTTTGCTTCTAACTTCTTTGTTCCAAATAATAATGGAGACAAAACCCACCAGGAATCAAGTGTTTTTGCTACCTGATAGTCATGGCTAGAAATTGGTGAAGAACAAGGAGAAAAAAGTATGGGGATAAACTACTGCAAGTGGGGTCAGACGGGTCAATATTTTCCACTGAAAATCAGGGAATAATTTCATGATTTGTCGCTTCATTTCGGACTTTCTGTTACAGCACGAGTCTTCATTTTAACTGATTTTGTATGTTTACACGCTTAAAAACTCATTCTTATGCCATTCTCTGATTGTTATGTTGGATGACTCCCACAATTCACATATAAAAGAGGTTTAGCAGTTGGCTTTGGTTGGTTCTTAGGATCTCTATGCGAAACTCAGATCTTTCTGGAATACAAATGATTCAAAAGGACAATTTCTCCGCTTTGAGTTGAAGAGACATTGACCTTTTGTTTCTTCGTAAATTCTCTTTACATTTGCATTTTGGTATTGAAATTGTAGGACTTTAACTTCTCTTATTATGAGATTTGGTGTCTTTCAGTCTTCTAATAGAAATTTCATAATATCATGGTTTTTTGAGAAAATTCATTGTAATTGCTACTTCGTTTCTGTTTTCCTGTGATATGAAGTAGGTACTTTTTCATTTTTCTCTGCTCAAGTTCATAACACTTTTGAAGCCCATTGAAAGAATGCTTGGGGTTTCAATTTATTTTGTTTGCTTCTGACTTCCAGTTCCCTCTATGACAATTTCCATAGGTGAAAGAACATTCTTGATGAATGAAAAGGGGGTCTCGTATACAGTTACAGTAATATCTGAAGAAAAATGTGAATCTTTGTATCTCACGTTTTTTTGGTGTTTCACGGGCACCAAGCTGCGCACAGCCGTTCCACTAGTATATATATATATATATATATATACTTATATATGTCGGTGAATGGTGATACCTCTAGTTTGTGAAAAAAAAAATATTTAATGCAACCGTGTTCTTTCAAATAAATGAACTAGCATCACTAATCAATATTATAGTATATTCATCATTATAGTATATTCATCTGACCTCCTATTTTTAGGAAAATTATCCCTCTACAATATATGAGGGAATAAATTATGACATGGAATTCTGTCCCTATTTTCGTGTGAGGAAAAAAAAGTACGTATATCTACATATATGCGGTAAGAGTAGTACTACACACATTTTTTGACACCCAACTTTAAATGTATGTACCATGTGTTATATAAGTAGTGCACAAAAAAATGTTAAAAATTCAAACAGTATAAAATACATGTGTTTAAAAGCTTAAAATATAATATGTTAAAAAGTGTGTGTTAAACATTTCTCATGCTGTAAATATACATATACATATGCAAATGTACCATGTAGGAGGAGTCAACGAATCAGTCCTTATATAGTTTGCTGGCCCATAGTTTGCAGCAATGGATTGAAATTGAACCCGCCCTTGCCGTGGAGGATCCAAGTTTGGTTTTTTTTTTTTTTTTTTTGATTAGGGGATCTAAGTTTGGTTGATCCACTAAGCTTTCAAGTCTTATCAACTTAATTAATTTCTCCTCATAAAAAAAAAAAAAAAAAAAAAAAAAAAGAGAGAGAGAGAGAGCAGAAGAAGAAAAACTTCTCGCGCCTAAGGATCGTCAGTCGAGAACTCGGGTGCTGTTGGGTGGGCAGTACTCATGTGGCACTGGGCATGACCACACAAAATTTAAATTTTTTTGTTGGTATTTTTTCAAAAGCAAAAAAAAATAAAATAAAAAATATGTGGTCTTGCCAATGCCACGTGGATTCTGCCCACCCAGCAACACCCACCTCGCTGCCAACGATCCGAGCTACTTCTCGCCTGGTAACGTTGTTATTTTTTATTTTTAATTTTTGTATTCAAGGTTGATCACTCTGATCAATATAAAAAATGAAAATAAAAATCGAAAACCAAAAACCAAAATATTACCATGTGAGCCCTTCGTGAATTACTGCAAGAATATTGGATAATTTGATGTGTGGTAGATAAATTGTGATATCCTTTGATGTAACTAAGTTCTTAAATTTTTTTCTTCTTCAAATTCTTGTTGATCCCAAATAAAATAAAATATGGTTGTGGATGAAATTTGTTGATCGTTACCCAATTTGTGTAGAATGAGTGGAATTTTTATATAGGCGACAGACTGAGATGGATCCACACACATGAAATATGATGAGAGGGAGGTTCTAGGTTCCAATCCCCCTGCCCATCAGAAATTTGAGTTTTATAGAAATTTAAACGGGATAATGTGGATACTTTTCATAATTTTTCTAGATTAATACGTTTTACTCCCTAAGGTTTTGTCATTTTCCCATAATTTATTCTACTTTGACTCAAAAATTGACATTTATTTACTCTTTGGTTGTGACCGAAATGAAATTATTATGTTTTCTGTCAATATTAGTGGATCAAATATATTTAAAGCATGTGATTAGATACGCTACTAGATCGATGAAGAATCTCTCCAAAATCTGACTTCTTATTACTCCGTATTATTATTTTTTTACTTAATCACCTTATGATTAAAAAATTGGCATTTAATCCCTTGTAATTATAACTGAAATGAATAGTACATTTGTCATTCAAAGTCAAAAGTTAACACCGTCACAATTTGCACTTAATACACAACAAAGATTACGTGTCCACTTTTGAACTATAAAAGGTAATATGAAAACAAATCTACCCGCAAGTGATAAAATGTATTTAATTAACCCATTTTTTTTTATCTAAGACCCCTCTTAATTAACAACTACTTTGGAATAATAATATTCCTTGTGCCTAGTTGGTTTTGGAATTTGTGCTTCCAAATCCCAGGCCAAAGGTTCGAGGGTTCATGAGAGAAACGAAAAAAAAACCTTTTTAGACCAACGAGCTTTGAATTACCATATATATACTAGCCAAAATATATATATATAAATATCACTTCTTTCTCTGTTTTTCGCAATTTTCTTAATTTTCAGTTTATGATATGAAGTAGGTGGGGTGAATTTAGTCTAAAGTTTTGTTAATTGTCAATTCTCGTATTTTTATTTTTGACAAGTTTTGGATGGATTTTAGATGGATCAATTATGAAGCCAAATAATTTATAAAAGCACGCCACAAGATTATAATATGGGCAATGCTAGGGGCACTAACAACTTCCACTAACACTTATTAACACACTCTATCTCTCTCCTAGTGGTACTGCGGGGCCTACTGCGGACCCCACAGTACCACTAGGAGAGACATAGAGTGTGTTAGTAAGTGTTAGTGGAAGTTGTTAGTGCCCCAAATATTACTCTTATAATATATGTAAGACACTATTCAAGAATAAAACTTATTTAATCCAAAGTGCCAAATTGAGACATTTGACTAAGACCCTTTCCTTTCATAAATGGATTGAATTGTTATTAAATTGGAATTCAACTTGTCTCTGTTAGAACAAAATAGTAAATGGTTTGTATTTTAGCAAATTTCATAGTCAATACATCAAGTCTGTATTTTGAATCACCATGACTGCATGAGAAGTCCGAAGCCCTATATAAATATATATATATATATATATATATATTTTAAGATCACATGCTCCATCACGCTCTTGTAAGTGGGTAATTAAGTAGACCTAGATACCATTTTCTTGTTGCCTCACTTAAAAATGAATTTTTGTTGTACATAAGTGTGAGTTTTCTACCAAAATTGGCTGCAGGTGTCTAGAAGGTCCAAATGCGATCTGAATGGTGCATGAGCAAAAGCGACCGACCGATCACTTTGTGTGAAGAAGGTGTGATGTCGTAATTATTTTCAAGCAAATTTTATATTCCGGAAGTCACCGTCCGTAAGTCGCTCGAACTGTTCATTTGCATACGTAGCTTCTGGTTTGCACCATACTCTGGCTATCGTTCAATAGCTGTTCCGACATCTATTTAAACGGTACTGGTCGGGCGTCTGGACGATACATCGCAAAACTTTATTTCATCAGGTTACTAATCCTGTATGCAAATTTTTTCTGTGTATTCCATATCGGGCTTTACACACTATTGCATCATTTGATCCTTTCTCAAGTTCGTTTTAATCCAAACACCTTGCCTTCTAGACATCGAGGATATATACTAACACCCCAAGAGTCAGGGCCGGTCCTGATCATATATCCATGCGAGATTAGTAGACCGATGCGTTTTACACAATGAGGGTTTGAGGATAGCGCCCCCGAAGCAAATTTTTTTTGACCTATTTACACATATTTGAAAGTACATTTATCTATTATAGTTTGATTTGTAAGTTATTTATTGATTTTTAAGAAATCAAAGGTTTAGTTAATGTAGTATGTATCAAGAATCAAATGCAGAAAAACAACATATGTACATATATAGGTCTGGAGAGCAATTTGGAGGCCTTTTTGTATGGTGGACCCCAAACCCAAGCATATGTCGCATGTGCTCAGGGCTGGACCTGCCAAGAGTGATTCGTTGGTGGTGTTGCATAAGTACGAGACCAATGCTTTTTGTGCAGAAGTTGTTGTAAACAATATGAGACTGTCCGGTTCATTCCTTGAAGAAGAAAGTGCATATTCAGCATTGTGCAACAACGAGATTGGTGAGTTACATGTATCTGGTATGGATTCTTCGTTTGTTCTGGTTTTCTCTCGAATGAGTTTCAATGAAAATTTGATATATTCATGTGGTTGGTTTGATATTTTTGTACACAGGCTATTAAATCCAAGGGTAAAGCCCCTAAGGTTTTCCCCAATCACAGACATCACTCCCTCACATTTGACATATCACACCTATCTCGTCATATTTCAAATCACAGACTTAAACGAAGTTAATGGAAAATGTCAAATGACCAACATCACCTTACCGTTCATCTTCTTCTTCCTCCTTTATTCTTTTTCAATTATACATACATGTATATAGATATGTGTGTGCGTGTGTGTGTGAATGTATGTGCAATTCATCATTTCCATAACTCTAATTGGAGATGAGACCCAATTCTCTTTGCGGTTTTCTCTCTCTAGAATCTTCCCATCAAGCCCAAGTTGAACAACAAAGTTACAATCCCTATGCAATTGAAACAAGAAGTTAACAAATCTCGTGGCTATGCTTAAGATGGGATGCTCTGTATATGTTCAGATCTGAGAAATTGATGGGGTTTGAACTGGTATAACTAGAACAAAAATTCGAATTGATTCCTCCCCCACTCCAATGTTTCTGCAATTAATTTCCCCACTCCTTATCTGTACTATTTTTTGTGTCTCTCTTCTCTCTTAGTACCCTCTGCAAATTGGACATGAAAAAACCCACTTTAGAGAGAGAAAATATGAATTTGATAGAGAAAGAAAGAATAGAATTATTGGGTATATGAGTTTTAGACCCAAATTTGTATAGAATTAGCATTAATTTCATGGTTGAAGCTTAGATTCAAGATTTGATGGTTTAATTTCGGACCCATTTAAGAATTTTTAATGTAGGTTTTCAATGAAATTGGATGAAATTTCAGACACTTTGTATATATATATATATAAATGTATATGTATATGCAAATTTTAGATCTACACTCTTTCTTCTCTCTCTGTTACCCTATTTTCTCTATATATATGTGTGTGGATACATATATGTGTAGTGGGGTTTTGTTGGAGGCCATGAATTGGGTGTTGTTGACATGTGTTTCTTGTTTGGGTGTTGCTCTTGTGGTGAGATGTATCTCTGGTTTTAGAGAGAGAAACAGGGGCATCAATTGGGAAAGAGAGAGAAGAAGGGTGAGAGAAAGAAAGAAGGATAAAGATGGTAGCTTTGATATTAAATATTTTTTTAAGTGAGGTCAACAAAATTCTGTTTGTCAAACTAACGAAACTTTAATAGATGAGAGGTATATGATACTTTAATAGGGATATCAATGTAATATATCAAGCGCGAGGGGTGATGTTTGTGATCGAGGCAAACCTAAAGGGATTTAGGTAATATTTACCCTTAAATCAACATTACGTCATTTTTAGACTCCCCTAATTATCTGATTTGGAAGTCACAAACCAAACAAGATTGAGCAAGAAGAAGAAGTAAAACCTACTTTTGGAGACACCTTAGCCATTTGACGGTTCAGAATCTTCAAATGCATCTAAGAGCATTTCTACCTGAAACCTTCAAAATTGAGCACCCCTGACAACTAGTTTTAGCAATACAATCGTCTCCGACCAATGTGTCAAATGCCAAGTTGGCATTTGACATGTGAAAAAAGGCATATGCTATTTGCATTTTTCATAATAAAAGGCATATACATGATTTAACATGGTGCTTTGAGATGTCAAATTTTTATATGCCAATTTGTCATATAAATCCTTTAAATATATTTGACCTATGAAAATTTGACACTTTCGGTTCTAAATGCTTTAAGAAAGCTAAATCCCTCTAGAATGGGAGTAAATATTGGATGCAATGGGTAACCACCTCACTATCTATACCCTCTCACATATTTGAATGATGTGGTGATGAAGAGAGGTGATCCCCTAGAAATGGAGGGCCAAATGGATAATCCAATGGCATGTTTGGTTGTCACTTGAATTTGAATAGTTTCATTCAGATTTCAAGTTGAATTTTGAAACAAAAATTCATCGCTCTGAATGACTTCATTTGTAAAAGTAGGAAACTTCACCATAGTTCTTCTTTTGTGGTCATTCTACATTTTTTCTAGATTACCAAAATTTATGATTGCAAGCAGAACAATGCTAGGGGTACAACTATTCTTTACAACTCATTTACAACCATCTCTATCTCTTTCCTAAATGGCACTGGGGCTTTTTGAAATTTAACGGGACCCCACAGTGCCACTTAGGAGAGAGATAGAATGAGTTGTAAAAAATTGTTGTATCCCTAGCATTACTCTTGCAAGCATCATTTCTGAGATGAGCATCATATTTCTAAATGGAACCATCAAGCTCATCATTTTTTTTTGGTAAAGTTATATACAAACGATAGAATGCAATTATTGCATTCAACGACAAACCAAACAGGACCTAAATAATCTCATTGGATTGTGATGTCACGTTATTAGTGTACCCGTTGCATTGCATCTAGGGGTGTAAACGAACTGAGCCGCTCAACAAGGGCTCGAAGCTTGGCTCGATAAAGGCCAGATTCGGTTCGCTCATTTTGTCACAGCCCGATCCCATAATAGCGGAATCGAAGTCTGTGGCACGCCACCGAGGCTCTTCCTACTCATTTCAAAGTTGTAGCAGCGGAAAATAAACTTTAAAGATAACAACGAGTAGTCGCTCTTTTGAAACAATACATCCGAAGTCAGTAAAATCTGTATAAATTTGAAAACGTAATTATATTTTGAAACTGTCATAGTCTGGTTCCACAATAGCGGAACCGGAGCCCGTGGCACGCCACCGAGGCTAAACCAATTCATTAACATTCCCGAAATTTAGTTTGAAGAACACACGCAACGGAAAAACAAAACACATTTTAAAACTAGGGATCCAGAGAGTTTTCAAAAATTGTTTACAGCCCTTCTAGTCGACTGAGGCTGGGGGTCCAGTCGACTGAAGTAAGCAGAACAAAAAAATCACATAAACCTTCAGACTGAGGAAGGGCCCAGTCGACTGCTTTTGCCATATTAAAAAGCAGTAGCTAACTGGCACAAGGGTCCAGTCGACTGAACACTGGACCAGTCGACTGTTCCCCTGGCAGCAGCCCAATCTGCAGAAAAACAAGTTTCAAAAGCTTTTTAAAACAACCAAGTGTTAACCACACACTCCAACCTCACATCAAAGTAATCCTAGCTGCATTAAAACATTACCAAAGTATAATTACAACATGTTACTAACTATTACCATGCTTTAGGTCCATTCTAACATACTAAGTTAAACATAAGTTAAAACATTCAAATCTTTATTACAACATTCCTATTGTTCCAAAACTACAAGATCAACATTCAGGTTGCCTTCTAAGCGAACTCTCTCTACCCACGTGCTCACTTCTTCGATTCCTCGCCAGCATTAACACCTGAAATGGTTATTTGAATAACCACAGATATTTGATTTGTTTAAGCTAACGCTTAGTGAATAAAACAACATATGCACATGAATTAAATACATGTCCGCATTCACATCTCTACATTTCATACTAGTCGCGGGAGACTCATGTGCCCGTCCATATTCCCAATCCGCGACTCCTCGCCAATAAGTCCACGTGAAAGGGTAAGACCCACGATTCTTCTCTTCAATCGTGCGACCTTAATGCCTATATCGACTCCACAAAATGGCAGGGTGACCACGTGCTCCTTCTGACCCACATAAGCAACTTAACATGCTCAAATACATATCACCATGCTCGCAGAAATCAAACATTTCATCGTGCTATTGGGCCTACTTATCAATACAAATGTCCAATATGAACTACACAGTATATATCTATTAATTAATACATGCTATTCAAACATAACATGAATACATGTCAAGAAATCATTCCAAAACATAGATGGATCACTCACCTCCGATTTACGCTCTTAAACTTTGATCCAAAGAAAACCCGTGTACAAAGAACGTGCAGAAGTCCGTCTAGTACAATTCCTATGGATCAAAATTCCATTTATCAACTTTTATGAAAAATTCTAGAAAACAACTTTTCAGAAAACTTGGCCTAACAAGCCCTAACATAAATCAAAACGAAGCTCTTACCTCGAGGAGCTCGAATATAAAATATGGGAGAAAACAAACTGACGGAAGGTCGTCGTTTGGCGTCGCAAAGCTCTAAGCTCCAAAATCTCCCTATGGCCCCCTTTTTGGAATTTAGGTTAAGACTTGTGAAATTTATGAAAGTCGTCATTTTCTATATATAGGCAAAACTATCGGGAATTATGTTTACCTCCCCACGAGTTTTCAAAACTCCTAATCAGTTTCTGAAACTTTCTATACAGCTTATTCATAGCTTTATAAGTGAAACCTCAAAATTATAAAAGTTTTCGACTAAGTTTCGTTTGGTCGCTAAAACGCGAATTTCTACATGACGTTTCCGAAGTTGCTAATTAGCCTACCAAATTCATAGCGTGTTAATTCGTTCTCACCAGGATACTAAAACTAACAATAGATATAAATTCTAAAACAGAAAATAATACAGATATTGAAATACACATGTAAACATTTATTTTCAGATAAACATTTAAAGTATTCCACAGTGACCGTCTCACACTCGGAGAGACGTCGCAACAACGAAACACTCACCAACAAATTCTCAGAGGGTCCTCTAACACAGACACCCCAAAATGACTCGTGAGTCAAAACTCACTCAACCATGTGCCAAAAGACACGCCACATCACATTATCATGCATGACAATGTAATGCAATGCAATAACACAAATGCGGGTGTTATAGAAACGAATGAATTTATATTTAAAGGGGTCCTAAAGGTGCCCTAAGAACCAATCAAAACATTTAAATAAGTTGCGGAAGGGGTATAAAAAGTTTTCATGCAGGGGGCATTTCGACCGGTCGAGATGCCCCTTTCGACCGGTCGGATGACCCTCGGCAATAATCCTTCACAACAGAGGGCACTTCGACCAGTCGAACTGTCCCTTTCGACCGGTCGAATGACCCTCTGACAGCAATCCTTCTTGCACTAGGATTTCGCCTAAGGTCAAGCGACCCTACGACCTTAAACGATCTCAACATTAAATCAAGGCATGAAGTTGACAAGCAAACATTTTAAAACGTGAACTCCAGGTTCGTATATATAATAACTTAACCCACCCAAACCATGTTCTCCAAGTTAAAACAAAATGAAGTTCTAGCTACTTGGAAGTGATCCTTACAACACTTGGAAGTATAAAACATATACAAGGCTATCATCCATTCCTATTACAAGTCTCTTGACTAAACAAATGAAATAGACTCTTCGATTACAAAACTACGAGATAAACATCTATGTGTCGCCTTCTAAGTGAACTCCCAACATCTCGCGATCACTTTCCCGATTCCTCGCCAGTATTCATATCTGCAATGGTTATTTGAATAACCACACATATTTCGATTTGTTTAAGATAACGCCTAGTGAATAAATCAACATATGCACATGAATGATAAACATGATTGCATCCACATCTCTACATTTCATACTAGTTGCGGGAGACTCACGTGCACATTCCATACTCCCAATTCGCGACTCATCGCCAATAAGTCCACGCGAAAGGGTAAGACCCACGATTCTTCTCTTCAATCGTGCGATCTTAATGCGCCTATATCGGCTCCACAAAATGGCTTAGTGACCACGTGCTCCTTCTGACCCAAATAAGCAACTCAACATGCTCAAATACATATCACCATGCTCTCGGTAATTAAACATTTCACCATGCTATTGGGCCTACTTATCCATATAAACGCCCAATATGAACTACACAATATATCTCTATGAATTAACACATGCTATTTAAACATAACATGAATACATGCCAAGCAATCACTCCATAATACAAAGTTGAATCACTCACCTTCGATATACGCTCTTAAAGTTCAATCCGAAGAAAACCCGTGTACAAAAAACGCGTAGAAGTCTGTCTAGTACGGTTCCTATCGATCAGAATTTCAAATATAAACTTTTATGAAAAATTCTAGAAAATAACTTTTCGGAAAACTTAGCCAAACAGCCCCTAATAGATATCAAAACGAAGCTCTTACCTCGGGGAGTTCGAATATGAAATCTAGGAGAAAGCAGACGGACGGAAGGTCGTCGTTTGGAGCCGCAAACCTCTAAGCTCCAAAATCTCCCTATAACCCCCTTTTGGAAATTAGGTTAAGACTTATGAAATTTATGAAAGTCATCTCTAACCATATATAGGCAATACTCTCGAAAATTATGTTTACCTCCCAACGAGTTTTCAAAACTCCAAATCAGTCTTTGAAACTTTCTACATAGTCAATTCATAGCTTTACGAATGAAACCTCAAAATTATAAAAGTTTCCGACTAAGTTCCGTTTGGTTGCTAAAACGCAAATTCTTATATGACTTTTTCGAAGTTGCTAATTAGCCTACAAAATTAATAGCATGTTAATTCGTTCTCACCAGGATACTAAAACTAACAACAGATATAAATTCTAAACTAATAATAATAAAGATATTGAAATACACAGGTAAACATTTGTTTTCAGATAAACATTTAAGGTGGTCCACAGTGACCGTCCCATACTCGAAGAGACGTCACAACAACAAATCCTCAATCTCCACAATCTCAGAGGGTTCTCCAATACAGATACCCAAATCGACTCGTGAGTCTAAACTCACTCAAACATGTGTCATAAGACACGCCACACCACATTATCATGCATGACAATGCAATGAAATGCAATGACACAAATGCGGGTGTTATATATTTGAGCTTGTGAATAGGATCGATTAAGGCTTATTAGTAGGCTCATGAAAAAAGCTTGTTAATAGGTTTGATAAAAGAGCTTGTATAATGACTTATCTAAATTATAAAACTATAGTCAGGCTCTCTCTTTAATAAAGATAGGGCCTCTGTTTTGACCGTCGGATCGTGTTTTCATTAAGGGCAGTTTTGTCACTTCACATTTTTTAAACACGATCTGACGGTCAAAACAGAGGCCCTCTGCTTATTAAAGAGAGAGCGCATCTCTATAGAATTTTCGTATAAAACTATATAATTTTAGAGAAAATATGACATATCTCGTTAAGAGGCTTAATAAATGATTATTTTATTATTAAACTATGAGTAAACTCTTTGGACACATAAGAGTTACACAAAACAAAAAGAGTATACATAAACTTTTTGTGTCTATCTCTCTCCTGGTGGAGTCCACTAACACTATGGAGTCCACTGACACAGTAGAGTCCACAGATGAGAGAGATAGACTTATTGTGGCTTATGTATACTTTTTTGTGTAACTTTTATGTGCCCAAAGAGTTACTCTTAAACTATATAATTTAAAAGGACGCGCGAAAAAGTTCGTTAAAAAATTCGCTTGACCGCGAACACTTGAAAGTTCGACTCATTTAAACTCGTGAAAAAATTCGCAAACAGACTAGACTCGGCAATTGTATCCATTATTTGGAGCATCTCCAAAGGACAAGGCAAAATTTACACATTAAATGACTCATTTGATGCAAGAATTTACATTTGTCTCATGAATCAAACACATGCACTCCAAAGGATACACCAAATGTTGATTATTTTAATATATCTTTAGTTTTTCATATTTTTATATTCAAACTTTTTAATCATCCAACCACCCTCTCTCTCTCTCCCTCCCATATTTTTTATTTTAAAAAAAATATATTTGATACAATATACAAATGCAGCAAAGTTGCTGCAATTGACAAGGGCAGCAAAGTTGTTGCTGCTATTTAATACTCCATTTGGAACTCATTTTGCTGACATTGCACAGAAAATGATTTTGATGCAATGGTTTGCTTTTATTGTTGGGGATGATCTTACTCCTAAATGAGAGTAGATGTACATGTAAACCTGGTAGCTTAGCTTCTAATGATTAGCCACGTGCCCATATGCAAGCACTAAAAAATAATCATATGACGGACATCTCAGATTCAGACTCATCATCATCATCACTAGGGGTGGGCACACTTCGGGTCAACCCGAAGTTTCGACCCGAACCTGAAATTTTATCACAATTCAGTTCGGATAAAAACCGAACTGAAATTAATTTAGTTCGAAACCAAAATGATTTACTAAATTTGGTTCGGTTTTCGGTATGATAAATAAGTTCGGTTCGAAACCGAATATCCGAAATTTCATTAAATATATAAATACATCAACATATATAAAACATGTTTGCAAAATTAGGGCTCAAATGTCAAATTTCCAGACTTCTCCTCAGTCCTCACTCCAGACTTCTCCTCTCGGCGATGGCGTGGTGTGGCGTGGCTCAGTCTGGCGTGGCTCAGTCCGGCGACGACGTGTCCAGTGGTTTAGTCTCGGCGACTGCTCTCTCTCTCACCACGATTCAAGGTAAGGTATCTCTCTCTCTCTCTCTCTCTCTCTCTCTCTCAGTATCTCTATCTCTCAGTCCAATGAGTCAATGACTCCATGAGGAGGTAGACCATAGACGCCAGACGGGGCCATGAGGGAAAGTGGTAACCATTCGGAATTTATGGATACAAACTGATTGATAAATTGGGGAATGGCAAACGAATTTTCAGATAATTTCTAGATGCAAATTGATTAATAATTTATAGATACAAACTGATTTCATATCTACATGACTACATTGACCCTTAAAAATATATAGATACACATTTAGCATTTGAGTTTTTGTATGTATAAAATTCATGTAGACATTTGATTAATATTGATATACATTCTGTTTTTTTTTTCTTTTTTAATTTTCACATTCGGTTGAATTTCAACCCGAATTTTCAAACCGAACCCGAACTTTTACTTCAGAATCGAACCATAGTTTCGAACATTGTTTCAGTTCGGATTTCGGCACCAAAAATTCCAAGCCGAACCCGAACAACCCGACCCGAACTAATCGGTTCGAACCCGAACTGACCGATTGCCCACCCCTAATCATCACAGTAAAATTCAAAAGAGTAAGGGCAAATTACAGTGACCTCCATTGAGATATATGATAATTACATGGATCTCCTTTTTAGTTTAAAAAATAACATTTATCTCCTCTCTCTCTAATTTCTCTCTCTAATTTTTGTGTAAAAAATTATCAATTTATCCTTTATTTCCTTATATATATATGTGTGTGTGTGTGTGTGCGCGCGCAATCGCGCATCAAATAAAATTCTACTAGTATATGTTAGTAAATTTTACAAATTTAGATTTAGTGTAAAGATTGAGACACACCCAAAGACAACTTTTAGGACACAACCCAAGAAATGTGTTTATATCTCTGATGTGATGTCACTAGGCCCCACTGTGACACCAATTTAACACCAACCAATCAAAATCAACTGAGTCCATTGCCACATGTGTTGGGAAACACTTTTGAGAAAGAAATTTGCAAGTATAGCATTACTCTTTTATTTATAAATTTTAATGAAGTTTTTTTTTTTTTTTCGAACGACAAATTTTACAAAGTTAAGACTAAATTCTATAAATCTAAATCTGTAAAATTTACTAATGTATATATAATTTAATTTAGCGCGCACACACACACACACACACACACACACACACATATATATATATATATAAAGACAAGGGGTAAATTGGTAATTTTACTCACAAAATTAGGTAGAGAAGTGGTGGGTGTTATTTTTCAAACGAGAGGGAAGGTCCTTGTAATTGTCATATACCTCAAGGGAGGTCAGTGTAATTTGCCCAAAGAGTAAACTCAATATTTTTTTTCCGAAAAAGTGTTTCCAACACATGTGGCAGTGGACCCCTCTTCAATAAAGGTAGGACCAATTTAACATCAATTAATCAAAATCAATTAGGCCCACTATCACATGTGTTGGAAAACACTTTTGGGAAAAAAAATGTGGGAAACAAAGCATTACTTTATTCAAAAAGGCGTTGATTAGGGATGGCAAAGTTTCTCGCCCCGCTGGACATCCGCCCCACCCCGCTCCGAATAGAACGAGTTTGGAGGAGTTATATAGGAGTATGAGTGGATTTAATATGGAAAAACAAAAATCCTATAGACTTCAGGCAGAGTTGGTATCCGTGATATACTACGATTTAATATCCGCCTCGCCCCGATTAAATCATTAAGTTATTAAACTACCTTTATACTTATACTTATTTATAACAAATCATAGCATATATATACATCTCTTTTGCTTCGGTATTAATATTTAATTTCTGAATTTAACAAATTTAGAATCATTTATGTGAAAGTGATTTTTAAGAAATTAAACTAAAATATAAGAACATTCAATTTTAAAATGGTGATTAACTATTGGAGTAGGAGTACCCGATAATAAACATAGTAAAAGTGATATTTTACTTAAACAGGACGGAATGTAGTCAGAGTAAGAGTAAAATAACGGAGTAAGAGTTGGTATAAAATGACTCTATATACCAACTCGGATCCATTGCCATATCCGTAGGCCGCTGATAAGAAAAAAGACACTGATGGAATTTCATAAAATCCAAAGGGTTAAATATGTAAAACTGTGAGAAAAAAAGAGTAGACGCTGATTCGTATATAATGTATACTGTGACTGATCAACACACAACATTTTACATCTCTCTCTCTCTCTCTCTAAACACCTCTCGCCTACACCACCTCTGGTTCTCTCAAATTCCCTCTCTCCACTCTACTTGTATATAGTGATACATATATATATATATATAGTAATATATAACTTTTGTATATGTTTTTTTTCTACATAGAAGAAGGTTCTGGTCTGTTTATAGTTTCTCTCTCTAGAAATACTCAGGGGTCCATGGAGGAGTGAGTAGTAGTCATCAATGGCGACTGCGCCCGTGAAGTCTCAGCCTCTGCATAACTTCTCTCTTCCGTTCTTGAAATGGGGCCACAAGAACCAGGTTAACAACAACCACCGCTTCCGTCGACCCTCCTCTGCCTCGCCGCCGCCGGATCATCGCCGCTTGTCGCCTTCCGAGCTTGACTCCGACTGCGGTTCCAAGAACGAGTCCGAGCCTGAGAACCGAAAGCTCGCTATAGGATCGAGGAGTTCGCGTAATCGGTTCTCGTTTTCGTCCTGCTCTGTGCAGAAACATCGTCAAGGTCCGTTTCTAGAGAGAGAAAGCAACGAAGTCGTTGTCGAGGCTCAGAAGGTCTGCGATGATGATGTTGAAGTCGAAGAATTGGCGGCGAAGCCGTGGAATCTGAGACCTAGGAAGGCTATTACGAAGGTTGCGATTGAGATCGGAGGAGGAGCTACGAAAAACAACGGTGAATTGCAGGAAGCGAGTGCCTCGGTTGCTGCAATTTCTGAGTTGAAGCAGAACGACAACCTTCCGAAATCGCAGAGATTGAGGGGTTTCGTAGAAGGCCATGGCGCAGAGAAGAAGGAGAAGAGGAAGTTTTGGATCGCGCTCTCTCGAGAGGAGATTGAAGAAGATGTCTATGCGATTACCGGCTCGAAGCCAGCTCGTAGGCCGAGGAAGAGGCCGAAGAATGTTCAGAAACAACTCGATGTAAGGAATTCATATCTCTCGCTGTTCTTCGTCTCCTCTTGCGTTTAGTTGTTTGCTGTTTGCGTAATTTTGATTTTTTTTTTTTGCAGAATGTTTTTCCTGGTTTGTATTTAACTGGGGTTTCAGCGGATTGTTATCGAGTTCATGATTCTCTGGTACTCAAAACCCTTCAATCATGTACATTATATATAAATATGCATATATATATATATATATAATATTAGCTGAGCATGTATATGTGTTTGTTAATAGTAGTTGTTTTGGCTAATTTTGATGAATGGAACTAAGAATTCAATTATTTGTATTCATCAAATGCCATCACATTCCCAATACTCCAGCAAAGGTCTTGCTCTCTCTGATTCTGTTTTTTGTGCGCACCTCACTGTGTCTCTGTGTGTGTATGTGAAGGTGTTTGAAACTAAGCAATTGATTATCTTACAGAGGCAGATGTGATTGTGAATAATTGTGACTCAAGGAAGCTAGAGGTTGGAAGAGCTTGGCCGTGCTACGTTGAGACCTGAATTGGAGGTATACAGCACTGGATCACTGGATTCTATAAAGAGGAAAGGGAAAAAACTGAGATAGAAAGACATAAAATTTCTTTTCTTCTGATTTGTATCGCAAAGGTGCGCATAGCAGCATCACATAGGAGCATAGTTTAGGAGTTTTATTACTTCTTGTTAGTAGTCTTAAGATTTAAGATGTAAGGATGAACTAAATATGAATGAATAGAGAGGATTTCTTTTATTTGTTTCAAGGTACTGTCAATGGTTGTGCTTTTCTCTGGGCGTTATGTTGGTTTTTGGGTTCTGGGGGACACATCCACCCAATTCTGCTTCCTCAAGATGGACCCTTAATGCGGTTGGACTAAGTAGAGGCACAATCTTTCTTCCTTGTGCCTATTTTGTAGCTCTGGTAGGTCTGTGTTGTCTTCAGCCATTAGTTTAGCAAATTTTTGGGAATCCATAATTTTTATTCTAGTACAAGTGCATACATTTGAAACCTTAAGATGTTTTTCTCCTTATTTATTGCACTTCCAAACGAACTAGAGAAGTTTTGACACTTATCTATTTAGTGATGTGAAGAGAGCGCACGCAATACTTGGGCTCACTAAAGATTGTGCATTGCGTGGACTATGCGTTGAGTATGTTAGTTTTAGCTGAAATTGTTTGACTGCTAGAATAGATTGTGGGTAATGCGCAATTCTATACAACGGTGCATTCTGGACTACCTGAGGTTGACTACTTGAATCCTTAGCTTCTGATATATGAGTTGTGGTACCAAACAGTTACATGTTTTATTTGGCAAGATGGCTATACCTCGTCCATTCTAATTATTAATAAGACTTCTACGATTCTTTTTTTGCTCCAATTCCGTAGTAATTGGAAGATTCTGATGAGAATCTGTCGAATCCACCTTCTGCATGTGCTTGGGGTGCTCTGTGTCCTTTCTTACGTGTTTCTTTTATATGATTAACTTGTTTCTTTGCTGATGTCCTCACATCTAAAGGGAAGTAAGTTTCCATTCTTACATATTGATCAATGTCTTTACTGAATCAGAAATCGATCACTTGCTCCTAAAATAAGATTTTGTTAGAGCTACAAATTTGCTGGAGGAGAGTTGCGGTTTTAACATCAATGCAACAAGTATTGAGGTAGTTCAAAGTTGGTTCCTTATTTCTCTGATAGTTTGCATGCACGGGACAGCTAAGAGTGTTTGTAGAATTTTCTGAACCCGAGGAGTATTCATGCTTCTTTGACTGCTGCTCTTGCTGTGGCTACAAGTGAAAATGGTGTGTTGATAGAGCAGCCAGAAGGAAGGGTGAGAGTTTTTGGGGTGTTTGTCATGCAGTACTACTATTTTGAGTAGTTGATTTTGAGCGGGATTGTGTCTGTAAAAACTTAATGTGCTTGATTTTTAGTCGATTTTGAATTTCCTACTCATTTGGCAAGAATTTTCTGGTGGATTCCATAATTGTAAATCTACAGAACGGGAAACACTAGATCAGTGCCTGCAATAGAAGATTCAATGACTGATCTTGCATGGGGGATATTCAGACTGCGAAGCTCGTGTTTTCGGGTAATTTTCTCCAACATCATAATCTTACATTTGTTATCAGGCTATTCTTTTTCTTATTACTCTTTTGGAACTTGGAGGTTCTCTCACTTTTTGAACTTGAGTTACGATATTCCATCTCTTTTTTGGGGAAAACTTTTCAGTTACTGTCCTAAAAGAATGAACTTTTTTCCTGAGACCTAATTCTCATGCATCGTTTCCTCTAATCCCCGCATTTTTCTTTGTTCTTTTGAACATCTGAAATTTAAGATAACTGTAGCTTACTTTTTAGGACCAATAACTCTGTATTGATTCTGAGTAGTCATTAAGTTCATCCCTAGTTTTTTCTACACCATGCTGATATGTTTCTCAGCAAAAAAAAATCATTGAATATCCATATTTACTGTATGTTAAAGCCGAAAGATTCGGCAGTCACTATATGTCTTTTTAGTATCCGTCGTATAGTTCTGAAAAACAAAGGTTTAGGGCTTCGGTACTCTAGAATTTAAGTTTACTCTTTCAAGTAGAGTTGAGCAATGCACCTCTGAATAAGAGGTTCAGGTGCTGGCAGATCGATGAAATAGTCCGCAAAAAATCAATGGAAATTATGGAACACAACAGATCGGACACAAAATATATTGTTATGGATTATAATCCGAGTATGGTGGCCTTTAGGCAGGTTAAAGCAAGTTTTCAATTGGAAGTGCGAGTTAGAAACTTGAAAACCTGATATTATTGCCAGGGGTCATACCAAGGTAATTATTTTAGAGTATTATTATGAATGACATGATTTGCCACCTAATTTCTGTGTTATCTAACTGCAGTTATGAACTTATGATGTTGTATAGGAAAGTTAGATTCGAATATCATTTCCTTATGTGCAATGATGGGCAAAAAACTATTGTACAACTCAAATGGGGTTTTGAATTCGAACTTTTAATAATGTTAGACCCACACAAAATTTCACATATTTCACATCCAATAATTTTGGCCCTTGATTCTAGTGGACACCATGTGGGTTCCACATGGGATCCACTAGAATCAAGGGACAGGATGTGTTGGGTGTGGAGTTTTGTGTGAATGTAGCATTACTCGCGAACTTTTTGTGCTTCGGACTTGTGGAAGTATTTATTTAGGAAAGTTAGATTCAAATATCATTTGCTTATGTGCCTTAAAATGTCTAGAAAAATACTATTGTACAACTCATGGGGATTTGGATGTGAACATTTAGGCTTTGTTTGGTTCATGGATTTCATGAGGGAAAAGAGAGGGGAAAGAAAAACAAGAGGGAAAACTAGTCCCATCCGTGAGGTAAAAGGAACTAATTTTCCACCGGTTTTCCTTTTCCCTCTCTTTTCCCTTACCAAATCCTTAAACCAAACAAAGCCTTGGTGTGTTGGATTTGTGGAAGTATTGTCTGGGTATAATGGTAGATAAATTATCTGAACTTTTTCGGGCAAGTTTTTTTATCGATAAAATACTTTACCATTTGAATTATGGTCGCATTTAAGATGGTCCATAATTCCCTCCAAAAAAAAAAAGAAAAAAGAAGAAGATGGTCCATAATTATCATCTTGCTGTAGTAGGGGTTTTTTTTTGGCATCACATGTATACGAAATTAAATGCCTCACTTTTATATGAAATGAAATTTGTGTCTTTGATGTATCACCTCAAAGGTGTTTTATCTATGCATAATTCAAATGATGAGTTCTTGCCCACTGACAATCTACATGGTTGTGAGCATGGATTTGAAGATTGGTTTCTATTATGCATTTTCATTTACTACTATATTGGCTTTTATATTTTCTTTCCACATGCCACTAATTACTACGGTAAGTCGTGCTTGCCATAAACAGAGGAGTAATGCTAGACACACTTTAAAAGTCAAACTAAATTTGACATCTTATGTTTTAAATACATGTAACTCGTGTTATGTGAATTTTTTACACTTTTCTGTGCACCATTTACATAGCACATAATACATGCATTTAAAGCTGAGTGTCAAATTCAGTGTGAATTTCAAAGTGTGACTAGCATTACTCCAAACAGAGCCTTGAAGCTTGACACCATAACTTTCGAAATAAGTTATTGCAGTAAGCCAAATGTCAATCAACATCGTTTTCTATATATATATATATATATATAATATTTTATATGAGACGATGTTATAATAAATCTTGATTCTCACCTGAGCACCTGTATGAGTTGCTTCTGTGTAGAAATATTGGTTTAGTCAGGATTTGCTGATTTCTGAGCTTCCTATATGTGCTATGAAATGGGCTGATTGTGTTTACTTGGAAGTTGGAACTGATAAGACATTTGATAGTAGTTGTAGTACATACTGTAGGGGGTCTCGCTCATATCCTTCCTAAACATGTTTTCCAAATGTGATTCCATGCAATGTACGGTGTACCCATTGGATAGTGATTGGAGGTTGTTAAAGGTAGTTTTATTGCCACATATATATTGAAAAACATATTTAGTGCACAAAGTTTGAATTATATAGCATTGTCCATTGTCTATCTTCTATCTCTTAGGCTTAGTTTGGCCCCCACGTGGTGCTTCTCCTTTTTTAAAGCTCAATTTCATGTTAATTCATTTGGTAACTAGTTTATGAGCTTTGCAAAAATTGAACTTAGGGCTTTTTTGGAGGGAGCTTTTAAAAGCTCTAGAATGGAGCTTTTAAAAGCTCAATGTTGCTTTTTGGTTTCATGATGTCTTTTTGAAGAGTAGTGTGTCACTTGTATAAAATTATCAAAGAACTTAGTAATAAATTTCATAAGCTCCTTTTAAAAAGCCACATGGGGGCCAAACTAAGCCTTAGTTGATTCCTTTCATTCCTCTCCTAATTATTAAAAAAAAAAAATTGGGACTGACTCCTAATAGCTAATTGCATTGGTTGGTTGGACTCGTTTTCAATCTTGATGTCTTAATTCTGTTAAAAAATGTTTGGACTATGAAAACAGAGGGTGAGTATTTGGATTGAGAAAGTGTCAAATGTCAATGTTTGGACTAATGAAAAGAAAAATATAAGTGAAGACAACTAGTTATATATTTTCATGGTGTGCCCAAAAAAAAGTTTATTTCAAAGGTGGGTAGCTTTCATACCATTTCAGCCAACTAAAGTTTTACCACCATGGGCCCCATTTGGGAAATGCTTGGGAATTGGGATCTTTTAACATACGTTCTAGTGATGATTCGTTGATTTGGATGTGACATATTTCCATACAACTCTCAATCGGCCGAATTGAGCCGGGATTAGATAGAGTCCCGAGTTCAGCTCTTTTGATAACTCTATCTTAAGTTTGATCTCGGTTCGATGGGCTAGAGCAAACTTCAGAGTTCAGACTGATCCGAATTAAGGCTTTGGGTAATTAATACTTCATGAACTTCAAGACAAAAAGAAACAAATTAAAATCAAATTAAACTAAAGTCACCAAACTGTAAGTCACAACTTAATATAATTTGCACACATGTACAATAAGTTAGTATGTGTCGAGCTTTCAATGGATTGATTTCATATAAGCCCGGGATAGGCCTGGAAATCAATCGAGCTTGAAATTTTGTCCAAGCTCTGCTTAGCTTGCACCCATATAAAGCTCAGCCAATATTTAGCGGTCCGAACAAATGAGCTTCGAACTTGTTTGGCTCAATTAATTGTCATACGTACAATTATTTGCAAGTGGAGAGAAGAGAAAATATATCATTAAGGCTTGTTTGGTTCTTGGATTTAAATGGGGGAAAAAAAAAACATTAGAGGGTAACTGTGGAAACACTAAGAAAACTTGTGGAAACAAAACTTTAATCTTAACTAGGGGTGTCATTCGGCTGGAACGGTACAGAATAACCTACTTCGGAAAATATTCCGAAATTTTCGGAATCTACATATGCCTTTTGATTCCTATTTGGAAATTTCAGAATTTTCGAAATCTGAAAAATAAAAAATCTGAATAGATTAAAATCCTATTTTGAACCATGTTATTCCCAAATCAAACCAAAATTTGGCACACAACACCAAATCAAAACAACAAAAACACAAAATCAAAGAAAACAAAGAGAGATCTGCAGAGATACCAAAATCGGCGACAATGGAAGACGACGGCGACAGGCAATAGACGATAACTGTAGGCATCTTTTTTCTTCTTCTTCCACTTCTCTGCGATTTCAATGCATCTTCTCTTCCTTTTCTTCTTCTTTGTAGCCTCTGCTACTCACTTTTTCTCTCTGTGCGGTGGTTGAAAAAAGAAACCCTAAAATTTGATATCCAATATGTGTTTACTAGTAGGGGGCCACTCACTTTGTGAGTGGAGAGAAAAATATGGAAGAATATAAAAATTTGGGAGTTTTTTTTGTGTGTGTGTAGCAGTTTTTGGTAGTTTTTAATTGATTTTGTTTGATAATTTCTATGACAAATTAGTACCATTTTTATTTATATTTTCTTAATAAAACATATTTGGTTTAATTGTAAATATAGGGTATAGGAAAAATATAATTGGTACCCCTCCCTTTCCCTTTATAATAGTAATATATATATATACACACACACACACAACACATATCTTTTATGATTTTAATATTATGAATAGACCCCTTAAGTTTTTACAAATATTAAAACCCTATTTACATTTTATACCACTCCTAATTCTTTACAATAACACCTGTTGTCCTAAAATTAGTTTCTAAAATTATACATAGACCCCACATTATATTGTTAATTGTATATATACGTCGGAATATTTTTGGATCGGAATTTCAGAATTATAAGAACAATTTTGATTCCGTTCCAATTTTTTTTTTTTTTTTTTGGAATTCGGAATTCGATTTTTTCTTCCAAAATCGGAATTTCCATTCCAAATGACACCCCTAATCTTAATTGAATGCACATATAAAGCTAATAATTGATTAGTTGAACCTTTGAGAGGTCTACATTTGTAATTATACCAATAATATATAGTTCAAATTGAAAATACATGACGATTTAGTCATCAACCTACAGTCAATGTCACGCCCCGGAACCGCACAAACGATTCTAGGACACATGGCACGCCACCAAGGCACGTTCCAAGTCATTAGAGTTTCGTAAAAACATATTAGTAAAGGTTTTTACTCATGAATCCAACACTTTTTAAACATTTTTTAAAGGATTTTACAAACATGCATTCAAACGTACCTTAACGAAGTTCATTTCCAAAACATGTAAAAACGTTTAAGATCGAAGACTTGGACTCCATGGGTTCATTCCCACCGTTTAAACAAGTTAAGGAAAATATACATACTAAATCCAATTTATATCAAATTCCTTAAGTATAACTCTGATTCATCGTCCAACCCAACTCAAGCAAGGTACAAAAAGTACAACCCCAGCCCAAAATCAACCAATATAATAGGTCCCCCATATTACAGGAATTAAGTCGCTATTCTTTTATTACACAAGCTCAAATAAATAATTGATTATAATATTCCACTAATTTTACTTATTGAACATAAATCTATTAAATAGGAATTCAATTATAATCTCATGCCCACGAATACTCACCAATTCCATTTCTTTTCCTTCTGAGCTCCAACTTGAACACCTACGATGATTATTCAATAACCACTACAATATATAAGCTATATGTTTGTGAGCAATTGTCACACCCCAACCCGCCCCAGCGGATTAGGACACGTGTAACAAGGCGATACACACCAAAATACACTAATTAGGAATAAAAAATATGAAATTAACCATCTTTAAGAGCTTTGTTGTGACAAAAATTAACCCAAGGGCAAAATAGTCATTAATAAGTATATCAAATTTTTATACCAAAAGATAGGTCTTTGAGTCCTGGTTCCAACAAAAAAAACGATGCGCGAATTCGGTTTTTCTAGAGAAAGATATGCACGTTTCCGTAAAAGTGGACGGCTGCTGAAAACAGGGGCGGATCGATCCGCCCACAAAATTCGGATCGATCCAATTTGTTGTTTTTCTAGCAGAATGTCCCTCCAGAACCCCGGATTGATCCACCCTTTGTACCCGGATCGATCCGGGTTCCTGCAGAATGGTTTCTGCTGCAAAATTTTGCTGCTACAAGTTTTCAAACATGTCCAAAACATAATCAAACTTCATAAAGCTTTGGAAAAACTATTCCAACACATTCCCAAACACTTTTAAACATAAACCAAGCATGTACTACATACCCACAACTAAAATTGGATCAAATTCATTCATGAACTCAACTCTTTGAATCAAATCAAGCTTTAAAACCCAATGTTTAGCAAAGTTTTTGAAACTAGTTGGACATGAACTCAAGTCATAACTAACACTTTATACACAAATGAACATGTTCACAACACTTGTGACACCACCCGGACTTGTCGGAAAGGTCCAAGTTAGCCACTTCCGCACAAACAACCAAATTATTGAAATTTACATAATTCTTCCCAATTCAACTCCAAACTACCAAAATACAAGTGTAAGGATCTAAGTCCCATAGTTACAACCAAAACACCAACTTTACCATAAAAGAAACTATAATTAACAACCTTTTACAAATTAAAAGGAGATCCTCAAGTACAAATCCCAAATCTCTCCCATCTCTCCCATCTCTCCCGTTAATTCCTCTCCAGGTATCGCTCCGAACCTACGGTGGTTGTTATGTATCACAACAGAAATAGGAAAACGGTTTTCTTAAGCATTAGGCTTAGTGAGCATTCTAACATGATTGTATGTTTAACACGTGCAATGCTATAATTAACACATAAAACATAAGCGTAATCGCCGAGTCACCGGTTATATGGCTCATTCAGACCCGAAGACCTCCCTTGGTCCCGTGGCCACTTCTATTCCTTGAACTTCCGTATTTATCAGATTCTTCCTCTACACCACCCTTATTACTCCCAACAATGAACCATTTCCCCAGTGCTCATTGACTACCACATAGACATATAAGCACATATAAACACATATACATGTATCAACATATAATCTTCATGAGATTGATACAAAATTCACAAATTAACAACAAAATAGCCTCTAACATGAGTTGTTAGTCCTAACATCATCGAAGCCTTGCACCCATTAAACACAATCATTGGGTTTATATAGAAAACTCACCTTATACACAAATTTTACCCAAGATTAAGCTAGAGAAGTGCTGAATTTCACCAATTAGAGCTCAATTTCTACTCCAACAAGATTCCTACATGAATTCCAGTAGACGGTGTCTCCCTAATTAGTGTGAGCTACCAAAATCTGACAATTTAAACGTAAATTAAGGATATAGAAACGTTCGTCTCACCTCCACGAGTTCGAAATTGACTTCGATTTGTGAATCCGACGAACGGCTGCGACGAAATGGCGAGATTTCGGCATCGACGTCTCGAGCTCGTCTTTATCTCCCGACTCTATTTGTTTTCTTTTGTTTAATTTGGAGAGTCTCTCATTCCCTCTTGACACATACACACACATGCAAGTGTGTGGTGTCATTGCCATGTCTTTTGCCAAATTTTTATTTGCATCCCCCAATTTTCTTAAGTTCTTATTATGAAATTCCCAAACATTCTATTAACTTCCCAATTATCTAAATGAGTGTTTGTCTAAGTTCTGTATGGGTCCCAACGTGGGTCCCGCATATTTTGTGAAATTGCTATTGTACCTACTCATTTTAAATCTTTTTCATTTATATTCTTATTTGGGTGTCCAAGCTATCACCAAATGCTAACACCTATATCATCATATGCATATAATATTGAAGCATTTTAAACAAATATTCATGTATTCATATAAATGCATTTAATCACGTAAAATGCAAATATTTTCATTTAGGCCCTTCACCGGGTCCCACTTCCAAACCTGTCCCACCTCACTGGGGACTTTTCCAACTAGTGTTCCTCTCTGAACACTTTTTACATGGGCGAGTCCAAGCCTCCCCTTAATCCGTTTATACACTAATTATACCAATTAATGCATATTAACAAGTAATTAACCCTTTGCCCGTGTACGGGTGTTACATTTCTCCCTCCCTAAAAGTGAGTTTGGTCCCCAAACTTACTCTTACCTCAAGAATCAAAGGGATGCAGTTATTTGGCTCGGATTTCATCCTCCCGCTCCCATGTAGCCTCTTCCACTGAATGGCTTCGCCATTGAACCATTACCAAGGGAATTACCTTAGTTTGCAAAACTTGATCCTTCCTATCAAGGATTTGTACTGGATGCTCCACATAAGTCAAATCTTCTCGAATCTTTAACGGTTCTGGAATGATATCATGCTTCGAATCTGACACATAACGTCTAAGCATCGACACATGAAACACGTTATGCACATTTTCCAACTCTTGTGGCAGCTCTAACCGATAAGCTAACGGCCCAACTCGGTTAAGAATCAAATACGGTCCGACATATCTCGGACTGAGCTTACCTCGCTTACCAAAACGTGATATGCCTTTCAAAGGCGATACCTTCAAAGACACATAGTCACCCACTTCAAACTCCAACGGTCTTCTACCCGTATCCGCGTAACTTTTATAACGACTCTGAGCTGTTTGCAATCGCTGTTTGATCAATCGAATCTTGTCGGTAGTAATTTGAACTATCTCTGGTCCCAAAAGCTGTTTTTACCAACTTCTGTCCAGCAAACCGGCGATCTACACTTCCTTCCATATAATGCCTTATAAGGCGCCATTCCAATGCTAGTTTGGAAACTGTTATTATAAGATAATTCGATTAACGGTAAATGGGTCTCCCAATCGACCTTGAAATCCATAACAATCTTCCAAAATCTGAATCACCCTTTCGGACTGACCATCGGTCTGGGGATGAAATGCAGTACTAAAACGTAAAGCTGTCCCCATAGTCCTCTGCAAACTTTCCCAAAATCTTGACACAAATCGAGTATCACGGTCTGACACTATCGAAATCAGTGCTCCATGAAGCCGTATAATTTCTCTGATATAAATCTCTGCAAGTTTTGATGGATCTTTGGTTTTGATAGGTAAGAAATGGGCTGACTTGGTTAACCGGTCAACAATGACCCAGATACTATCGTTCGACTTTTGAGATTTTGGAAATCCCGATACAAAATCCATCGTGACATGCTCCCACTTCCACTCCGGTATCTCTAGTGGGTGTAGTTCTCCTCCAGGTCGTTGATGTTCCATTTTTACCTTTTGACATGTCATACATTTAGACACAAATTCTGTGACTTCTCTCTTCATACCATTCCACCAGTAAATTTCTCTCAAGTCTCGATACATTTTAGTACTACCCGAGTGTATCGAATATCTGGTATTATGAGCTTCCTCCATAACTTGATTTCTCAAATCTCCAACTTTAGGAACACACAACCGGTTGATATACCTCAAAACACCATCTTGGAAACTAAACTTTGGCCTTTTACCCTCA
Source organism: Hydrangea macrophylla (assembly GCA_033977485.1). Lineage (NCBI taxonomy): Eukaryota > Viridiplantae > Streptophyta > Magnoliopsida > Cornales > Hydrangeaceae > Hydrangea > Hydrangea macrophylla. Next base: position 93,683,706 of record CM066995.1, read on the forward strand.
GGTAACTCATCCACAATCCTCTTGAATTCTGGGTCTAAAAGCTGATTAGTTTTGATTTCACCAATTAAACTCGGCTGTGCCACAATCGCGGCCATTAAACCACATTCAATTCTAGGAATGACTTCAAGTTCCAATTGTTCAAATTCTTTCACTAGCTCCTCTTGTGCTGTTAAGGCATAAGTTAAGTTTTCTGATGACTTTCGGCTCAAGGCATCGGCAACTACATTTGCTTTTGCCGGGTGATATTGAATCTTCAAATCATAGTCTTTCATAAGTTCCAACCATCTTCTTTGTCTCATATTAAGATCCTTTTGAGTGAATAGGTATTTTAGACTCTTGTGGTCGGTGAAGATCTCACATGTCTCTCCGTATAGGTAATGTCTCCAAGATTTTAACGCAAAAATTACCGCCGCTATTCCAAGTCATGGGTCGGGTAACTCTTCTCGTGAGATCTCAACTGTCTTGAAGCATAGGCTATGACCTTGTCATCTTGAGTTAGCACGCATCCCAAGCCTTGGTGAGAAGCATCACTATAAATTCTGAAATTCCCAGTACTTGTCGGAATCGCAAGTATCGGTGTCGTAGTTAACTTTTTCTTCAATTTGAAGAAACATTCATCACATTCCTTGTTCCATTCGAACGGTACGTCTTTTCTCATTAACTTTGTCATTGGAGTTGCAATTCTAGAAAAGTCTTTAACAAACCTTCTATAGTATCCAGCTAACCCCAAGAAACTTCGAATCTCTGACACATTAGTCGGCTTTGACCAATTCATTACAGCTTCAATCTTTTGCGAATCTACAGTAATACCTTCTTTAGAGATCACATGCCCCAAAAATGTGACACTCGTCAACCAAAACTAGCTTTTCTTCAATTTCCCAAACAACTGTTTTTCTCGTAGTCACTGCAAAACTAGTCTCAAGTGTCGTTCGTGTTCCTCCGGACTCTTAGAATAAATAAGAATGTCATTAATAAAAACAATCACAAATTCATCCAAATACAATTTGAACACCCGATTCATTAAATCCATGAAGGCGGTAGGCGCATTAGTAACCCCAAACGGCATCACTAGAAATTTATAGTGCCCGTAGCGAGACCTAGAGGCTGTCTTCTCCACATCCTCAGCTTTAACTTTCAATTAGTGATACCCTGACCTCAAGTCAATCTTGGAAAATATCTGAGCCCCTTGAAGTTGATCGAATAGATCGTCAATACGTGGCAACGGGTACTTGTTCTTGATTGTTACTTTGTTGATTTCCCAGTAATCAATGCACATCCGCATTGTACCATCCCTCTTCTTCACAAATAATACTGGTACACCCTACGGAGACACACTAGGCTGAATAAAACCCTTGTCCAACAACTCTTGCAACTGAATCTTTAACTCTTTCAGCTCAATTGGTGCCATTCGATATGATGCTCGTGAGATAGGTTGCGTTCCTGACATAACATCAATACCAAACTCAATCTTTCGATCAATTAACACACTAAGTAATTCTTCTGGAAACACATCCGAAAATTCTCTAACAACTGGAATATCCTCAAGTTTTAAATCATTACCCCTAGTATCCAGAATACTACACAAGAACCCTCGGCAACCTTTCTTCAACAAATGACATGCTTCAATAGCTGACACGATATACGGCGGTGATACCACACCTTTGCCTTGGAAGTAGAATACATCTTGATTCGGAATACGGAATACTACCCCTTTATTGTTACAATCAATGTTAGCATGATTAGCCGCTAATCCATACCTAATATAACATCGAAGTGCTGAATAACTAACGGTACCAAATTAACAGTTAACTCTTTACCATTCACATTAATCTCACATTTTCTAAACACACCCGAACTAACCAATGGAGACCCCAATGGTATCGCGACAGATAAGTCATAGTTTAGGAACTCTAATGGTTTATCTAGACATTTAGCAAAGTGGTTTGACATGAATGAGTGTGTGGATCCCAAATCTATAATTACATTTGCTAGGTGTGAGCAAATGGAAACCATACCTGAAACAACAGTATCAGTTGAAGTGGTATCCCCTGGACTGAGTTAAAATGATCTTGCCTCTCGCTGCTCCCTCCTCGATGGTTGAGTAGTCCTTGGTATGATAGCGCTGGCCGCAGAAGATCCAAAACCCGAAGCTCCTTGGCATTTAGTAGAACAGTCCTTGGCTTGATGTCCCAACTCCTTGCAAATAAAGCATCGACCCTCATATCCATATTCTGATTCGGACAATTCCTAGCGATGTGGCCTGGTTGTCGGCATATGTTACAAGTGATCGGATTTGGAAGTTGATTGCATCGTCCCCAATGGAATTCCTGACAAGTCTGACATCTCGGCTTGTTCCCACTAGAACCACTACCGATACTAACTGATGATCCCCCCAAACTCTGCCTCTTTGAACTACCCTGTCCACTGAATTAACTTGATCCCGGTCGTTTACTTTGTTGACTCGGTGGTGGCAGCATACTTGAGGTATACCCTAGGTTCCTCTCAGCAATAGAGGCAATATCCAGTGCCTTCGCAAAAGTCTCTGGTCGGAACACAGTCACTCGCCCTCGAATGTCACCCTGAAGTCCCGCCACAAACTTTCTGGCTTTCACTTTCTCAGTTGTTATCACATCTCCCGCAAACCTTCCCAAACTCGTAAATTGTGTTGAGTACTCTCGAATCGACTTTCCCCCTTGCACCAATTCCATAAACTCTTGAGCTTTTTGATCTCCAAACGATTCTGGGAAATATTGTTCATTAAACACCTCAAGAAATTGATCCCACGTTGTTGGTTGACCCGGGCCCAACTTGGTACGCCACCAATATTGTGCTTCATCCTTTAATGTGTCGGCAGCAAATAAAACTTTATGTTCCTCTGTACATGGTAACACCCTGAAATTTTTTTCTATATCTGAAACCCAAAAGTTTGCCTTCATTGGATCGACTTCTCCACGGAATATTGTCGGCTTTTGCTTATGAAATTTAGAAATAGTGACAACTTCCTCCCTTGGATTTGGATTTGGTTGTACCGGCCTTTCCTCGACCACACGAGTTTCGGCAACTCGAACCAATCCTTCGATTTCTCTTTCAACCCGTTCCATTCGATTCGAGGTGTCACCTCCAGACATAATGCCTGGCACCCACATTATATCACACACACACACACACACGTTACTTTTAAGAAACACATGACATGCCATTTAAAAGCATGCTAAGTAAACGTGTATGCATGTTTATGCAACTACGTGTTGTTGTGTGCACACTACGCGTCGTACGTCTCTCGTCCCCAAAGGCTCTAGCCTAATTCTTTGATACCAAAAATTATCACACTCCAACCTGCCCCAGCGGATTAGGACACGTGTAACAAGGCGATACACACCAAAATACACTAATTAGGAATAAAAAAAAATATGAAATTAACCATCTTTAAGAGCTTTGTTGTGACAAAAACCAACCCAAGGGCAAAATAGTCATTAATAAGTATATCAAAATTTTATACCAAAAGATAGGTCTTTGAGTCCTGGTTCCAACTAAAAAAATGGTGTGCGAATCCGATTTTTCTAGAGAGAGATTTGCACGTTTTCGTAAAAGTGGACGGCTGCTGAAAACAGGGGCGGATCGATCCGCCCACGAAATCTGGATCGATCCAATTTGTTGTTTTTCTAGCAGAATGTCCCTCCAGAACCCCGTATCGATCCACCCTTTGTACCCGGATCGATCCGGGTTCCTGCATAATGGTTTCTGCTGCAAAATTTTGCTGCTACAAGTTTTCAAACATGTCCAAAACATAATCAAACTTCATAAAGCTTTGGAAAAACTATTCCAACACATTCTCAAACACTTTTAAACATAAACCAAGCATGTACTACATACCCACAACTAAAATTGGATCAAATTCATTCATGAACTCAACTCTTTGAATCAAATCAAGCTTTAAAACCCAATGTTTAGCAAAAGTTTTTGAAACTAATTGGACATGAACTCAAGTCATAACTAACACTTTATACACAAATGAACATGTTCACAACACTTGTGACACCACCCGGACTTGTCGGAAAGGTCCAAGTTAGCCACTTTCGCACAAAGAACCAAATTATTGAAATTTACATAATTCTTCCCAATTCAACTCCAAACTACCAAAATACAAGTGTAAGGATCTAAGTCCCATAGTTATAACCAAAATACCAACTTTACCATAAAAAAACTATAATTAACAACCTTTTACAAATTAAAAGGAGATCCTCAAGTACAAATCCCAAATCTCTCCCAAATCTCCCGTCTCTCCCATCTCTCCCATTAATTCCTCTCCAGGTATCGCTCCGAACCTGCGGTGGTTGTTATGTACCACAACAGAAATAGGAAAACGGTTTTCTTAATCATTTCCCTTAATGAACATTCTAACATGATTGTATGTTTAACACGTGCAATGCTATAATTAACACATAAAACATAAGCGTAATCGCCGAGTCACCGGTTATATGGTTCATTCAGACCCGAAGACCTCCCTTGGTCCCGTGGCCACTTCTATTCCTTGGACTTCCGTATTTATCGGATTCTTCCTCTACACCACCCTTATTACTCCCAACAGTGAACCATTTCTCCAGTGCTCATTGACTACCACATAGACATATAAGCACATATAAACGCATATACATGTATCAACATATAATCTTCATGAGATTGATACAAAATTCACAAATTAACAACAAAATAGCCCCTAGCATGAGTTGTTAGTTCTAACATCATCAAAGCCTTACACCCATTAAACACAATCATTGGGTTTATATAGAAAACTCACCTTATACATAGATTTTACCCAAGATTAAGCTAGAGAAGTGCTGAATTTCACCAATTAGAGCTCAATTTCTACTCCAACAAGATTCCTACATGAATTCCGGAAGATGGTGTCTCACCAATTAGTGTGAGCTACCAAAATCTGACAATTTAAACGTAAATTAAGGATATAGAAACGTTCGTCTCACCTCCACTAGTCCGAAATTGACTTCGATTCGTGAATCCGACGAACGGCGGCGACGAAATGGCGAGATTTTGGCGTCAGCGTTTTGAGCTCGTCTTTCTCTCCCGGCTCTCTTTGTTTTCTTTTGTTTAATTTGGAGAGTCTCTCATTCCCTCTTGACACATACACACACATGCAAGTGTGTGGTGTCATTGCCATGTCTTTTGCCAAATTTTCATTTGCATCCCCCAATTTTCTTAAGTTCTTATTATGAAATCCCCAAACATTCTATTAACTTACCAATTATCTAAATGAGTGTTTGTCTAAGTTCCGTATGGGTCCCAACGTGGGTCCCACATATTTTGTGAAATTGCTATTATACCTACTCATTTTAAATCTTTTTCATTTATATTCTTATTTGGGTGTCCAAGCTATCACCAAATGCTAACACCTATATCATCATATGCATATAATATTGAAGCATTTTAAACAAATATTCATGTATTCACATAAATGCATTTAATCACGTAAAATATAAATATTTTCATTTAGGCCCTTCACTGGGTCCCACTTCCAAACCTGTCCCACCTCACTCGGGACTTTTCCAACTAGTGTCCCTCTCTGAACACTTTTTACATGGGCGAGTCCAAGCCTCACCTTAATCCGTTTATACACTAATTATACCAATTAATACATATTAACAAGTAATTAACTCGTTCCCCGGGTACGGGTATTACAGCAATGCTAATCCTGAACATGAATAATAAGCACGCTCAATTCAACATATTACAAAGAACTATAGTCTCTGGCAATTACTAGTTCACTCCCACCACTACCGGCTATCCCGCGACTCCACTCCTCAAGCCCACGTGATTAGTCATGACCACGTCCTCACACGTGCGGGCCCATAGGCCTCCGGTGGCCGTGGTCGTCACCACAAAGATTAACTCATAGTGGTATAGAACTAGCAATTTCCATGGATCCAAATAGGCAACTCAACATGCTCATTAATCGTTACACAATGCTTTCACAAAAAATTGGGCCTAATTTAGCCACATAAATTTTGCCCAATAAAAAACTGAATAAGTTAAATTAAGCAAATTAGGCATGCTTTGACATCACAATTGAACCCAACATGGAAATCATCCAAATATTAAAATTAACATCACTTATATTACCTCTTGGAAATCGCTCTTAAACTTGAGATTAGAGTCCTACTATGAACCAGGTACAAATCCTATACATAAATTACAAGTTATGAGCTAAAATCCCAAAATGGGTCACGAAAAAACTACCACAAAACTTAACGAAAATGGTACTAATACGTTAGACTCACCTCCAGGAGTCCGAAGATATAATCAGAATTGAGAACAGGCATCGTTTGACACATCAAATGACGAGACCACCGTTGGAGCTCAAAGCTGCTCCATTTCTCTCTGTCTCTGTCGACCGAATTATGGTGATGATAAAGAATGAGATGACTATCTCATTTACTAAGTTAAGTTTATAAGGAATATTCCACCCTTGGTCAATATTAATTACCTCCCCCATTAGTTTTAGTTCATTACAATTAAGTTCCTATAAGTTATGAATCATATTAAAAATTATCTCAAACTTTAATGAGTATTTGTCTATGTCTCGCATGAGTTCCATAAGTGGTCCCATATAATTATATGAAGTTGCTAATTAGCCTACTAGTTATGTAACGTGTTCAATTTGCTCTCACTAAGATACCCCTAACAAACCACAAAAGTGATCTCCAACTAAAAACATGATATTATTAGCAATAAAATAATAAATCATTTAAGCCTTAATAAATATTTAAGCACATAGGGTATTCCATATATTATTGTCACATCTCAACTGGGACCCATCAACACATGTCCCAACTTGAAATTGCCACATTAGCCAAAACTGGCTTCCCAACTGGACATCGTCAAACAACTTAGTGGGTCAAGGCCCACATCTCACATATCTTCAAATCATCATTAAATGATTAATAATGCATGCTAAATATTATTAAAATAATCCACGAGAGCGGGTGTTATATCTCTCGCCTCCTTAAAAAGAAGTTTGTACTCAAACTTACGTCATTGCACAAGTCAGCATATCACAAATTACATATGGTCTTCTCGATCAAGTGATCATAACATTAAACTCAACCAACAAAATAAATGTAGCCTGCAATGCTAGATATTTCCGATTGGAAATTCTGTTTGAATGCGCAATACATATCAATCAGGTCTCATATACCCAAAAACCCTTCACGTGCTAATACATGATTCCGCTCTTACAGATGATATCATAGAATTAGTAGTTCAGTACACAAATATATAATATGCATTGATCCCAACCCATCATCTGAATTCATACCAAAAATTCACGGTCTGAGCAATACCCGTTTTCACTCTGGTTTTGGCCACATTGATGTATAACCCAAAATTCCTCGTAAGGTACAATTCGGACCTTTTAACCATCAATTGACATTAATCAGTAATTTTATCAGCATTATCTGCAATTTCTAATCATATTTGAAATACAGCACATATACTTGTCCTCTAAGATTTCAATTTATCCACTCAACCACAATTCCAAACCCATAGTTTTTTTACAACTCATAACATCTATTTTCACTCACCCACAACATCCTTAGAAGCAGTGCAACAAAAACAACCACAGATACCATTCCAGGAATTCTTATCAGGTCATTACCCTTAACAAATTATCACTTTGCTATTCCCGATACCTTTTTGGTTATACCAAAGCCCTTTCCTTTTTAACATAAACAATTCTGGAAATTTATTTTTTTAACAACCCAAATTGCAAATCTCTATGCAATAACTTTTATGCACCCCTTAGTGTATCCACATATATTCTGATGTACAACATAATCTCATTTTTCAATAATCCCCCCAAAATTTTCTCGGGATGGTTCTCAAAATCTACCACTTCAATTACACGTATCACTAACCACAGTTGTCATTATCATCCACTTTACGCCTCTAAAAACACCACTCATTTCCTAATTTCTCTAAACCTTGAATCTCTCACTACCAATTTCCAACAACCCAATACCAATTTCCTTTTTCCCCCCAAACATAACAAGAGTTTCTTATCATTAAGATTCTAGAGACCCAACTTTCTCAGTCTTGCTTTAATCAACTTCCATTTACAACTTTACAGTAATAACCCAGTTATTATCCAGTCTCACTTTCTTGCATTTGAGGCATAGTTATACCACACTTATCCAAGTACTCCCTTAAAGCAACAAAGAAATAAATTTCATTTCGCAAATCGTCATTCTTTATCGTTCTTGTGATATTTCCAACAATTAAACCCTCTTTCCGATAAGACTTTTCATTTCTTATTTGGAAATCCAAGATGTCATTCACAATCAAATTCCCATAAATTCAACTAGTTCTAATACCAATATTCTCAAATTACAATTCATACCAAGCTTTCATAGGTCATATCACACATGAAATACCTCTCGTTCATGGAATTTTCGAATCTACGAATCTACCTAATTCAACTCAAACTCTTTGAATTCCAGAACTCATCTGTATACACCGTCAATTCATTCAGTCAACCAAGCATTACTACATCATCATGCCTTAACTAATTACGGCTAGTTAAAACTTTGTTTAACATCTTTTAAAACTTTTGCATTTAATACCCAGAGGGTAGAATAGTCATTTGAAAATAATAATAATAATAATAATATTTTTTCCAAACCACACACGAAAATAAAATAGTTTGAATGAGAAATTCACCAGCGAAAATGACATGCATTCCAAGCTTCATAGACCAAATTTCAACTTTTTTTTTTTTTTTTTGTTCCCAAAATTCCAAAACCTCACACAAACCCTTAGTAACCTTGTCCATCAATTGCTCTTGCAGAACTCAATTGTTTAAGCAGAAACTGATGCGTCAGAAGTGTCAAACATATCCTATCAATGGTAACACAACTCCCAAACCCATTTGATACAGTCTCAACATTTATTGCAACTTCCCTCTTGAATGGAAAAAAAATTTTTTAAGCAATTTTCAAATATTTAAAAACATCTAGAAATAATTTTTTCTAAAAATCCTTCAACATGATCGGAATCGATAAAATCAAGATAACCATTCTGATGTACTAGTCTCTATCAGCAAAATAATTTTCTCACGCTTATAAAAGAAAATAGGTGTTTTTTTTTTCACTCTCACATAAGGCTTCATCTTACTTGTGTGAATCCCCATTTCACCACAATTGTACAACTTAATTCCAACAATTTCAAACCTCCCTAATCATCATCAGATAATCCATTGTAATCATATTTGGTTCCAAACATAACTTTTATATCCCTTCCTAAACCTATCCCTTCGGTCATTTATTCCCATTATCTAAATCTCAAATCTTTTTTAAATTATACATCCCCTTCTAACTATCCAAACAACCTTTCACTTGTAGAAGCGGATCATTGCCCTTAGTCTTAAGATTCCTATTTATTCATACACACAATCAATTCCTTTTTATCCATACACAGCATATCTTTTCTCATTGCAAATATCAATTATAACACGGTTTTTATTCAACACTTGTAGCTTACATTGGCATATCAAATAAACAATCATTCAATTTCCCCAAACCAATCATAACCTTGCTCCAACCACTGACGAACACCAATGTACCGTAATAGGGTCGAGAGATTCCTCAAACCCAATAAGAACAACCAGCCAATACAATACCGTAATAGGGTTGAGAGATTCCTCAAACCCGATCAAAATTAAATATATGGTTGAGAGATTCCTCAGCAAATTCATATAATATGAACAACTGTATAAGCCCCATCAATCGCATACCTCAACAACTTTGACACACTACCCCAATCTCAAGAACTACCCTGAATTTGGTGAATACCCCCCAAATAACCACAAGAATACGAGTCTCCAAATGAATAAGCCAAATAAATAGCAGTCATATAACAGGTATCCCAAATACCATACTCACAGGACTAACCTTATAGAAAACCAGATCACTATAATCATACCCCTTATCAGAGAATTAGAAACATAATAAGAAAATGCACCATAAATAGCAGTGACAACATAAATACCCATAACGCTCATAATATATATTAAGAGAAAACCACAATACCCAATAGCACCATTTCCTATACCATCAACAAATAATAAGAAAACCCTCTGTAATAAATAAATTCCAAAACCTGAACCATTATCGGAAGTACAATAACGAATATCCATATATAAGAATACCTGATCACATACTCAATACATGGAAGATTATCCATACCCAAAAGATTTGCTATATATCTTTACCATCTCTTTTTTTTTCATAACACATTCACAACGTCAAGTGTTAATAACACAATCCAATCCTCGAAATGAAACACTTATACCAATCCTAGTAAATAATAAAAAATTATCTCTGGCATAAATCCCAAATCAATATCAAAATTTAGAAGCTTCAATAATATCACATAACTCAATAACCCAAGTTAAAATAACCATCATAAATTATCATCCAATAACCATAGAGAACTCTCCCCTTTTTTATTACCCAAACTTTATCCCGAAGCCACACTCTCATAGAACATCATTAACTCAGAAAACACAGTTTTCACATCTTAATTCTTACCGATAGCATTAGCTTTTGATATTATTTTATTCTTTCACCATTTCAATCTGCTCTAAACATAATCAACATACCTCACTAAACTCATTCTTATCGTCAAATTTGATATCTCATCACAGCTCAAACCAGCATCTCATCACTCCTTTACATTTTATAATGTAGATGTCAACATGCAACATGATGCTCATGTCAATATCATGCAACACACATCATAGAATCTTTTGATATACAATTATATGTCATGCCAATTTTTATCACATGCATATATATATATATATATATTTATATGTAACTCCGTAACATAACGTGCACATCACTCTCAAGTCGTCGTCTCTCGTACTCAAATTTCTAACCTATTGCTCTAATACCACTAAATTCCACGTCCCGAAACCGCACATACGATTCTAGGACACATGGCACGCCACCAAGGCACGTTCCAAGTCATTAGAGTTTCATAAAAAAACATATTAGTAAAGGTTTTGACTCATGAATCCAACACTTTTAAAACATTTTTCAAGGATTTTACAAACATGCATCCAAACATACCTTAACAAAATTCATTTCCAAAATATGTAAAAACGTTTAAGAATCAAAGACTTAGACTCCATGGGTTCATTCCCACAACTTAAACAAGTTAAGGAAAGTATACATACTAAATCCAATTGGGTAAATATCACTTACCTCCCTTGAGGTTTGGCCTAATAACACTTACCTCCCTCCACGTTTGAGCTGTAACATTTGCCTCCCTTACAACAGATGCCGCTAACGGAAGTTGACATTTTACTCTTTTACCCTTATTCTGTGTGTGAATTAAAATAATATGAAATACGTGTAAAAAAAATTTTCATTTACTCTTTTACCATTATTTATTATTATATTCATTTAAGAAAATGATGTCCAATAAAAATTTGACACATCATCATCTTCTCCAAGACATTATTATTCCTCCATAAGTCATTACTGCCATTGCAAAGACCCTTCACGAGTAAGTCCAAACTTGAATTGATTGACGAATTAATTCAATCAAAATCAATGGTGATTGTTTCGATTAGGGTTTCGAAAAAAAAAACTCGATTGAATCAAAGGACCCAAAATATACATACCCATATCGAAAATTACAGACCCAACACACTCACTGTCCCCATGACCAGCCACAATCCCAAAAATTTTTGATTTATTTTGCTCTAATGATATCACATCAGACCCACCACCAAGGTGGGTGCAAACCGAATCAAACCATTTCATTGATGCAAATATAATACATACACACAGTCTTACACACACAAATAAAATGCTGGACCCATTTCTTGCAATTGGGTTTAATATTTAGAGAGAGAAAGAGGTTGAACCATTATTGTCAAATCAGATTTGGGCAGCTCAGATCTTGATCATACCCAATGACAAGCATGAACTATGTCAAATTAGGTTTGGTGTTGCTTGGCGAGAATTGGTCGCTTGCAGTGAAACCCATTTTTTTGAAGACTGCATTTGGTTAAATTCGAGAAAATTTGAGCTGTATATATTGATATGCAGTTTTGAAGTCAGTAAACAAGCAAGGAATTGTTTGGATATGAAATGAGAAGAGTCTAGTTTTCGATTTTAAGAAAAATAGGAAAAATCAAAGAACAAGTTCAAAGATCAATGACCCCCTGTTTCTTGAAGTTGGGTTTAATTTTGAGAGAGAGAGAGAGAGAGAGAGAGAGAGAGAGAATGAAGAAGGATGAATGAAGGGTAGTTTTGGTATGTTGAATTATTATTAAGTGATGTCATCAGTCATTCCGTTAAATTTCTAACGGCTTGTTAACGGAGGGGAGGTAAGTGTTGGTGAAATTCAAAAATAAGGGAGGTAAGTGTTACACCTGAAACGTGGAGGGAGGTAAGTGTTATTAAGCCAAACCTTAAGGGAGGTAAGTGATATTTACCCAATCCAATTTATATCAAATTCTTTGAGTATAACCCCGATTCATCGTCCCAACCCAACTCAAACTAGGTACAAAAAGTACAACCCCAACCCAAAATCAACCAATATAATACGTCCCCCATATTACAAGAATTTAAGTCGCTATCATTTTATTACACAAGCTCAAATACATAATTGATTACAATATTCCACTAATTCTACTTATTGAACAGAAATCTATTAAATACAAATTCAAACATAATCCCACGCTCACGAATACTCACCAATTCCATTTCATTTCCTTCTGAGCTCCACCTTGAACACCTACGATGGTTATTCAATAACCACTACAATATATAAGCTAAATGCCTGTGAGTAATGCCAATCATGAACATGGATAATAAACACACTGAATTCAACATATTACGAAAAACTATAGTCTCTGGCAATTACTAGTTCACTCCCACCAATACCGGCTATCCCGCGGCTCTACTCCCCAAGCCCACGTGACTAGTCATGACCCACGTCCTCACACGTGCGGTCCCATAGGCCTCCGGCGGCCGTGGTCGTTACCACAAAGATTACCTTACGGTGGTATAGAACTAGCAATTTCCATTGACCCAAATAGGCAACTCAACATGCTCATTAATCGTTACACAGTGCTTTCACAAATAAATTGGGCCTAATTTAACCACATGAATTTTGCCCAATAATAAACTGAACAAGTAAATTAAGCAAATTAAGCATGCTTTGGCATCACAATTGAACCCAACATAGAAATCATCCAAATATCAAAATTAACATCACTCACCTCTTAGAAATCACTCCTAAACTTGAGATTAGAGTCTTACTATGAACCAGGTACAAATTCTATACATAAATTACAAGTTATGAGCTAAAACCCCAAAATGGGTCACGAAAAAATTGCCACAAAACTTAACCAAATTGATACTAACGCGTTAGACTCACCTCTAGGAGTCCGAATATATAATCAGAATTGAGAACAGACATCGTTTGACACGTCAAATGACGAGACCACCGTTGGAGCTCAAAGCTGCTCCATTTCTCTGTGTCGGTCGAATTATGGTGATGATAAAGAATGAGATGACTATCTCATTTACTAAGTTAAGTTTATAAGGAATATTCTATGGAATATTCCCTTGGTCAATATTAATTACCTCCCCCATTAGTTTTAGTTCATTACAATTAAGTTCCTATAAGTTATGAATCATATTAAAAATTATCCCAAACTTAAATGAGTATTTGTCTATGTCTCGCATGGGTCCCATTAGTGATCCCATATAATTATATGAAGTTGCTAATTAGCCTACTAGTTATGTAACGTGTTCAATTCGCGCTCACAAAGGTACCCCTAACTGACCACAAAAGTGATCTCCAACTAAAAACATGATATTATTATAAATAAAATAATAAATCATAAAAAATCATTTAAGGTTTAATAAACATTTAAGCACATAAGGTATTCCACATATTACTGTCTCATCTCAACTGGGACCCATCAACACATGTCCCAACTTGGGATTGCCACATTAGCCAAAATTGGGTTCCCAACTGGACACCCTCAAACAACTTAGTGGGTCAAGGCCCACATCTCACATATACTCAAATCATCATTAAATGATTAATAATGAATGCTAAATATTATTGAAATAATCCGCGGGAGCGGGTGTTATAGTCAAGCAGTTCATATAATACAGAAAGTATTTCACAGAAAAGAAAAGTTACATATAAGCATATAATGAGCTAATAAGACATCTTCAAAATACATATGGTTCTTCATCTAACAAATTCACATCCAATCGGCTGTAGTGTGTCGAACGAGTGCATAACTTGATCCAGGGTTCGGGTATTCACCAAGAGGAACATTATATGTCTTATGAATATGTTGGCAATATTCAACCCAATTCATGCAAGCATGAAATATCTCATAATCAATCTTAAACCTCTCATGATCTCATTGCCTACTGTCATACCCATCCCGAAAAATCATCATTTAAAAAAAAATGCATAATTGAATTTTGGAAATTTTTTTAATGTTGATTAATAATTTTGAGATGAGGTTGACTGCGAGTCAACATTGAATGTCATTTGAGGACAGGGTAATCCGAGTACCATAAGGCACTGATGTGATTAAATGGCATTTATGTGGCTTAAATGCTATTTGAATATTCTGGTATATGTAAATAGTGCAAATTATATGTGTAGTATAATTTTTTATAGTTCGATCTTGTTAGAGATCATTTTGAACCATATAGAGATAACCCATGTGATACGTTGCATAAAAGATAGGGGATATAGAAATTCCACGAAAATAGATTTCAGAACGTAATTATGGCGACAAACGGAACTTAGACAAAAACTTTTGTAAATTGTAGTTTTCAATCGTGAAATACTCAATTAGACGTGTAAGACGATTCGGAGAATAATTAGAAGTTTTGAGAACTCGTGGGGAGGTAAATATAATTCTCGAGAGTCGTGCCTATATATAGAAACTCATGAGATATTTTCATTTCAATTTTTCTTAAAACCTAAATTAAGAGAGGTGATTTATTGCTTAGAGATTTAAGGCGCAAATCGACGACTTTTCAATCGTCTGTATTTCTCCAAATTCTATATTCAAACTCCTTGAGCTAAGAGCTTCATTTTAATACATCTTAAGCCTTATTTGGCTTAGTTTTACGAAAATACTAATTCTAGAAATTTGGGAAAAAATGCGTATATACTTGTAGGAATCCCTTGAGATCAGAGATTCGACATTTAATCTGTCCCCTAGTATTTCCCTCAAAGTTATCGGACGTTTGTGCAAGGTATGAATTCTAACCCTATGGTTATAAGAAATTTACACGTTTTTAAATATCCGAATTGATATTTTTGGATTCGGGCAAAATTCATGTATTAATTAGGCCCGTTAATTATGCATGTGAAAATATATGAAAATCATGTCTATGTGATTATATGAGCATGCTGAATGTCTATGTGAGTCAAAGAGAAGTTTGATACAAATCCATGCCGGAGAAAGCCTTTTGATATTTGAGAGTTATAGTAGCGACGGTTACTTGCTTGGTTTGGAAACCGACCCAGTTAGAGCAGTTGGATGCAATGGTTGAGAGACCTTGGACTTACTATTGACATCGCGGTTTAATATTTAAGGCTTGCCGATAAATAATTAATAAGTAATTAATAAATCAGAATTGATATGTAACTAAGTATAAATAAATAAGTAAAATTAATGACATTGGAAAGACCGATAATAAAACTTCATATGAGATACAAAATTAAATAAAACTCTAATCTATACTAATTAGGCAAAACACACTACTTTTAGACAACTCCCCAAATTGACCGTTGAGGGACATCATTTCGATAATATTCAAGGTCAAAGAAACTAAATCCATACACAAAGAACTAACATATAACTCCCAAGCAAAGAAATTGAGAATATGTATAATTGAACAAATGTACAAGCATGCCTTTGATGAGAATCAAGGGAGAGAATATTACAAGCATTTCATTTTCATCAAACTAAAATTCAAACACTACTCAAAAGAGTGTTCAATTCAAGCCTCCCACAATTTCAACGCTATTCCAACCTTCGCATCAAAGGCCCTTGACCTGGAATACAAGAGAGAACAAAAATGAAGACAAATTTAACATTGTGCAAATTCAACATTCTTTATCAAAGGATTGAGCAAATAGGCAACCATAGTATATTGCATGTCCCATCCTACAAAAGTACATGGAGGCAGAAAATGTACACCATATGTTGGAATTAATCATTTCAAGAGTAATCATTTCAAGAAACCCAAAAAAATGACCACATATGTAGAAATACAATAAAAAAAGTCGCGGTATATCATGAAAAGGATAAAAACATAGGAGAAGCAACTGCACATCAAAAATAGTCGTGATTATAACATTCTCAGGTGGATTTGCTTCTTATAGAACAAGTTTTTTTTTTTCATTTAATCATGACAATAGGCACACTTTCACTCACACACACACACCCTATATATATATATATATAGTACTAGGAGCATACTAAAATGAAGTTGAGAGGTTCTCATTGTTAGACATAGACCTAGACATCTCTTGCAATGTTCACAAACAATCTACAATAGAAAGATCTTGGACACTACAACGCATTATTATCAAAGTGGATTTGGGGTAAAAAGGCATAACTCACCTCAATAGCTAGTTACTGTGAAAAACCCTTCACATTTGATATCTTCTTTTTCTTTTTTGCTAGCAGCTAATACTTGTAGAATGACAAGAAGCCTATAAGATTATGAAAAGGCAAAGTAATCACTTCCAAATAATTGAAGGAGCAAGAAAATCTAAAGTCAACGCTGACTTGACATCTAAAGAGATTTTAGTTTGTTTTGATCATCAGTTGCTTTACAAAATATTTGGCTAGTTTCATCAACCGAAATGATTATCATACAAAAGATGATGAGTTATTTTATATAATAAGATAAAACCTACGATAAATAGTATCTAGTGCTTTAAAAAAAGCTTACATTCTTTGCTGTTTTGCTCAAATGGAAAGCAGAACAGACCATTTAACTATTGAACTATGCATGTAAACACATTGAGTCCCGTCATTGTAATCATCAAGCGGAAACTATCATAAGTTAAGAAATAGAACCATACTATTTGACATTACACTTAATCCGAGATTCTTCATTGCATAGGAAAGTCACACAACAACTGCACCACCGGAAGAACTTGGTCATGTGTAGAAGAACTTACAAAAGTGAATAAAAGAGTTTTGGGGGAATCTCTCCAAAAGTGAATAAAAGAGCTTTTGAGGAATCTCTCTCTCTCTCTCTCTCTCTCTCTCTCTCTCACACACACACACACACACACACACACACACACACACACATGAAATTCAACTCTCCTAGAAGAGTTACTTGAAAAAATTATTTTGAAGTAAGGGCCATTTGGCAACTTCTGCTTTTGTAATTCCAATGCAGAATTAAGCACCTATGTGCTACAAAAGTTGTTATCAAATGTGCTTTGATGTATAGCTTAAAATGGCTGCAAATAACCACTACCCTTTATGGGATACTAATTATTTGAGGTCAAAAATGCCCGAACGGTTACCTTAAACTTTCAAGTTTTTAACACTTTCTTGTTTAAATTGATGAGTTGGTAAAGGGTCTTGGAACCCATCTCAAAAGACATAGAGAAGCCATAAGAAAATCCAAATAAAGTATAGCTGTGTTCATTGCTTTGGTCCATTTCTTTAATGGTAGATGTAGAAAAGACAGCCATGATTCCCTCATACTTGTCAATCAAACAGCATATAAAAAGAATAGTGTTAAGGCGTCTTTAACAGATAAATTTTTTTTTGCTGAAGTTGATAATTAAGCTTTTACCAATTGATCGAATGCTGGTTTTTTACAGCTGATTACCTAAAAAAAAAAAGGACCAATCATTAGGTGGGCCACATCTAAATTGGCCTAGTTACATAGTTAAGGGTAAAGACTACAATAAAAAGACACTTACCTCCAATTTTGTTTTTGTTTTGTTTTTTGTTTCTGCAGCTAATGTTTTTAGCACAACTAATGATTCTAAGAAGGACAAACTATCTTGTATTAACAAGTCTAATCACCATACTAAACTAACTTAGGAAAGCAAAAAGAGCAAAACAACATGTGGATGTTTGAGAAAATCACTGGATAAATGATGGAGTAAAAAAAAAAAGTACCATCACAGTAAATCCAGGTTTGATGTTCTTGAAGTCACTATCATGGAAGAATATCCAACCCATCATATAAACCTCGAGACAGGTTATCGATGCAACATAGATAATTCTTTCAGCCATAGATGAAGATTGATCAAATGACAGATCTAATAAATAAGAAATTTAAAATTCTGAAACAATTTTCTAATAGGTTGGATAGAATTGAAAACATAAATACACACATATATAAGAATCAAAGATAGCAAAGGAAATGGTAGAAGTAAGTACATCAAGGAGAGAAATAAAAAACATTAACAATTTAATCCTTCCCTAGTGGAGAATTAGAATTAGGGTGAGAGAATGGGGGAACTTAATTTCTAAACTCCCTCATGTTTCTAACTGAGCTACATTTCAAACCATGTATGTTTCTAACCGAGTTGCGTTTCAAACCATGTCATAAGGAAAATCACACCCCCCACACACCCTAAGTCCAACTCACATTATACAAAGATCATAAACCGGAGTAATTTCTCAATGTGAGACGAAAAATAGAGTAAAAATGAGGCTTCAAATTTAAAAATATTATGGATAAGATTTGTCAATTGAAATTAAAGCACACTCCATGCTTACATAAATTCAAAAATCACAAATTTTCAAAATATAAGAAGAACTTGAGAAAAGAGGAAGGGAAGTGAGCAAAAAATTTTAATTTATCGCGCACCCAATTTTCTTTTTCCTACTATTTTCCTCATAACCAAAAAGGAAAAGTGTTGTAATTGTCTTATTTTCCTTTACCTCACTAAATCCACGAACCAAACAAAGCCTTAGCATGATGGAAATACAACTAACACATCTAGTGTAGACCCAAGATATAAACTAAGAACTAAAACCCCAAATAATGCAGGTCCTTCCTGATTCTCTTATAACTTCAAGAAGCCTTCAACCGACATGCTATAAGTCTTTCTTTATTATCTACACCCTTGTCAATTTTAGTCTTACCCTATCCCTAGCATTTCCGTCAATTGTAACCATGCATGCATGAATCGTTGATTTAGTATTCCACCCAAGCATAATTGTTGGCATTTTTTTTAACAGAGAGGTAAATATGATTCAAATAAACTTTACCAAATAAATCCTAATAGTCGATTATAATTTGTCACAATAGTTTTCTGATCTCTTATGTGAGAGAAAAACTAACAATAATTATCTCTGCACTTCAATTTTTCAACATCCAAATGTATTTATACCTAAATACATATCCTTTTCGATTCAACATTTTCTTTCCCGCACACTTCAATTTGTTCATGCAGATACACATAAAAAAATAATATATAAATTTTAGAACAGAGAAATGTTCAATAAAAAAAACCCAAATGTAAGAGGGAACATAAAAAAATCCAAACATAAATTTTGAAAGAAACCTGCAAATGCAATACTAAACTTGAGAATAAATCTTAATTAGCACCCAAAAATAGTAGAAAAGTAAAAGAGACACAAAAAAAAAGCCCTAAAAGCCCCTACTACAAAAGAGAGGGAAGGAAATCAAAAACCAGAGGTAAAGCAGGATACGTACAAAAAAAATGTTGTTGCGTGAGAATCACAAAGCGCGAGTGTACGTGGCAAGGAACAAATATGGAAGGGGTAAAAATGGAAATCAATTGCAGATATCGACAGTAACCTTAACCTTTTCACAAGCGTATATAGATAGATCATCGATTGTGAGAGACATAAGAGTTCTCTTTCTAATATTGGAAAGAGACTGCACCATTTCCACAAAGAATTAAGTGGTTTCTCTAACATATGGTTTTTCACACCCCTGGCAATTACTTCCAAGTTTTAAGAGCAGTCCTCCTAATTTTAGAATACAAGCCATAGGATGACTTCTGAACCAAATATGTTTATGCCAGAATAGTACTAATTAAGTATCTAAAGTTACAAACTCCCAATGCGCGTAAATACACAAAATCAAACTAAAGAAGAGATGAACACAGATAAAAAGATGATACAAAAATACCCTCCTATCTATTTATTCAACAAATGACAACATTATTATCAATAGCTTTTAAGGTTTATAAAAACTTCTGCAAAAAAGAAAAATTACAGTCCGACTTAGATCTCTGTTTTTGCCACAGTATAAGCCAAATCATTAAGAACAATCTCACAACTTCTCAAAGAAAGAAGCGAAATCAATACTTGAGGTAAAGAGAGAGCCATTCAGATTTCATACGAGCAAACTAAACCATTATAAAGTTCAAAATATATTTCCTTCTACAATTAACTGTAGTTGGAGGTTCAGCAAGTACAAAAATCATCGTTTTAAAAAAATGAAACTGAAGTATGGTTAACTAAAAATGGGTAGTAGTCAGTTCTCAACAACAAAGGCATGAAGAAATACAAGAAAGAGAGGTCACTCATCTAACGTATACACAATTCAGAAGCTAAGTTATGGATGCCGAGCAATATAGGTCCATGCTGAGCAAATGCTTCATGAGAACACAAAAAAGTACGATAAATCTGAAAGGGTGATGCTATAAACACTCCATCATTGAACGAAGACAATCCATAGTACCACACCCACTCTCAAAACATGTGGTACCATACATGTCATGCATTACATACATAGTACCACATGCTCCGAAAGTGGTACAATGGAGTGCCTTGGTTCAATGATGGAGTGCCAATAACAATTTCCAATCTGAAAAACTTTAATCTTTGCTGTGCTTTTTTTAAGTTGTGCATAGGCAAATATGCCCAGCCACTGTATACCTCGACAATACAATTTACCTTTGCAGGCAATCTATCTGCAAAATGCGCCAATAGAGGACTCCATGTTTCCTCATTTCCTCTATTTCATTTTTCATATTTGTAAAGCAAACACTTTTCAACCAAAACAATGCACATAGTGTTTAGCACTTTCAAATCACAATTGAAACCACCAATGCAAACACATTTAATTCATGTTCCACCCCAAAAATACATTAAAAAAATAATCAAACATTGTTAACAATTCAATAATTTTTCGCTCCACAAAAAAAAAAAAAAAAAAAAAAAAAAAACTGGTCTTAACTCAGCCAATAGAGCTCATGGATAAAACACTAAGGTTGATCAAATCCTTGCTATATACTCTAGATGTCCGTTAAAATATTGACGGAAATATTGAGTACTGATATAGTTGGAAACCGTGAAGGAAAATTAAAAATCAAATAAGAACATTTTCATGAAACTTGGAGTAAATAGCTTTAACATGAATAAAGAAAGCTTGCACTAAGCAGAAAGAGAGAGTTTACTTGTTACTGTAGCAATGAACCAATTGCTAAAGTAAGCCTCACAATAATATTAACTTTTTGGTAATATAATTTGTTGTTTGCTATAACAAGAGAGACTGAATTTAATATCTTTCGAAGAGCACAGAAGACTGAATTTAATATCTTTTGAATAGCTTTAATATCTTGTTTTGTTATAAGAACTCAATGACTACACACGTTAATGCAACAAGCAGCAATGGACACCCTTGATGCAACCTCTATGAGCAGCTTAGAGATTGATTCAAGAAAATCAATGATTTTAAATTTTCTAACGTAGAAGCTTAGTTCATAACTATGAACTTGGATTACGATTGTTCATATTAACGACCAAGTGCCAGAAGAAAGCACACAATTTAGTCAAAGCCTTTTACAGGCTTTTGGTGGTTGGTAAATAGGAACTCATTCAATTGAAGATACTGAATCATATTTATTTATTTTTTCACTCTTACTTTGTTAAAGATTACTTCATGCCTTAAATTTGTTAGGTAAATGAAAATGCAACACAGATGCTAAAAACTAAAGACAAATATCCCATTACCTTTAACCTCACATACTCATAGAAACAATTATATTAAAATGGGTGCACCAATTTCATATCAGAACAATCCTATAGTCATATCAAGTCCTCCAAAGTTTCCAAGCTTATGAACAGCTTTAGTGTTGTATTGGATCGAGAGTACAAACATTAATAAAAGAGGAAATAAACCTTGAAGAGTTTGTAGTGCTGGAAGGAGCTTCCAACCTTCCATCAATCCTAAGTATGTTGTCTTGCCTTTTGTTTTAATTATTTAAGACTACAATATAAATTCTTTAGCACATTTCCTAACTTCTTAAGCGCAAATAGTGAAGTTGTAGAGTAATGATTGAGGAAAGAATAGGGTACAAATATCTTGGAAAAAGGTCACACAACCACCATAGTACCCTTATAGAACAAAGCTTAAAAGAAGATGGAGAGAAATCAACTTACAAATGAATTGCAGCTCTGAGCGTGAGATGCTATCAATTGCTTTAAGTTGAGATTCTGATTGTAACTTGTAATAACCTGCATTTTCATGCATTATCATATTTAAAATTTTCATTATCATTGGCATTATTATATTCAAAATTTAATATATATTGTCTGTTTATATGTTAATTTCGATTCTTATGTGAAAAGTTTAATTCTTGAATAATTGAAATTACTTTTGGGGTCAAAATGCAATTTTCATAAAACTTGCAATACCTGTGTTAAAATTCAAAACTGTATTTCAAAACGGTGGAATTATTTCTTTTAAACTCAAACTGTATTTTTATGAAATCAGAAAACTATTTCTAACGTTAAAATGAATTCTCTGTATTTTTTGTGATAAACACCGTATCACGAAAATACCAGTGTAAGTTAAAGCTGACCGCGCAGTGTTAAACTTCCACAGAATTTTGGAAGTAAATGATTGAACAAATTTATTTATACCCAAATTATTATGCTGATACTTTTCCTTAGGCCTTGTTTGGCAAATGTTGTTGTATGTGTATTGTCCTTATGCCATAAGCTAGATTACCCAAACACACATTGACCCACCTCATCTCCACCTACCTCTTACTTTCAGTAGTGGAGAATAAAGGGCAGTGCATACACCTCATTGCTGCACATTCATGGTATTATATGGGGGTTAATGGAGATTGAGTGGGAAGTTAGGCCAATGTTTTCTTGGTAGGAATTTGGTTATTTATACACCCAACCACACTACACTTTCTGCACATTCATCACAGCATAATTCAGTATACACAGAGAGTTTAGAGAGTGCAGAGAAGTTCTTCAATTTCGTAGAGAGAGAGAAGAGCTCAATCCTCCATAGCCAAAGCTTGGATTTTGGGAATTTCGTAATTATATTTCTTTCTCAACAATTTCTTCAAATCTATATCACAGTGAGTATTACTAACTCACTCAAAATGTAACTCATTCCTTATTTACTGATTTAGGTAGTTAATTTTAACAGTAGCAGAATTTTGTTTTCAGATTTTTGTTAGGAAAACGAATGAAATTTAAGGTTCTGCCCGCGTTGTCCCAAGTAAAACTCGATTCTGCACACTTTTCGTCTAATGCAATTTTCTTAGATTTTGCACCGTTTGGGCAGAAAATGAGGATTACAGTAGCAGAAAAAGTATATTAGAAATTCAATCTAATATTTTCTCTTTTAATTTTAACAGTAGCAGAATTTTGTTTTCAGATTTTTGTTAGGAAAACGAATGAAATTTAAGGTTCTGCCCGCGTTGTCCCAAGTAAAACTTGATTCTGCACACTTTTTGTCTAATGCAATTTTCTCAGATTCTGCACCGTTTGGACAGAAAACGAGGATTTCAGTAGCAGTTTTTAGAATGCTATTAGTTATGTTTAAAATGATTAAGGCAATGAATTACGAATTTTCAATCCCCGTACGCGTATTGTTTCTTTAATTCTGTGAATTCCTTTATGTTTAAAGTTTGATGACATTCATGTGGAGTCAGTTGTACATGCATGGTGAGTGTTGGTAGTGTGTAAAAGAGTAATGATAGTGTGGAAAAGAGTAATGATTGTGTGGAAAGAGTATGAGTTTGAGTTGTGTTTGTGGTTGTGGTTGTGGTTGTAATTGTGGCTGTGGTTATGGTTGTGGTTGTGGATGTGATTGTGGTTGGAGTTGAAAAAGAGGATGAGGGTGTCTTTGAAATGCGAAGGTGGCAAAAATGGACACTCCCTGACGCCCATGGAAGCGTTAAAGTGTGTGAAGCCGAACTTGGACACTCACTGGCACCCATGGAAGTGCTAAAGTGTGGCCTATAGACACTCCCTGAATGACTCGAGTCTGGATACCTGTGTGGGGGTTGCCCCGGTATTTGCATGGCGGTTAGGGTATTCAAAGTGTGAGGCATTGGACACTCCCTGGTACCCCGGACCAAAGTGTGAGGCAAACTGGACACTCCCTGGCGCCCCGTTGCTAAAGTGTGGCTATCTTAGTATTTCAAAGATACCAGGAGTAGGATAGAGGGTTGTTGGGTTTTTGTCGAGAGAAAAGAGTCGGTTAGATGAGATGGTGCATTGTTCTCATACACGGTCACATATGTGTGAATTTATCTTTTAATTATTGTTGTGGTTGTTTTCTAACAAGCTCTTTATCATAAATATAAACTTGTGGTATTTAAATGGAAATGGGAAAAAGGTAAATGGGCATGTTTTTACATTCAAAGCTATGTTTTTAATACTCACCAGCTTCTTGAAGCTGACGGCGTTGATGCGTCCTGGACATTCGTGTCCAGGCTTTGCAGGTAATAACCAAGAAGAACCTTATGATTATGCAAATTAAGATCTGTTGCTGAGAAGAGATGTTACTTTTATATGCGTTATGATTATGTGTTGATTTGGTTTTGAGGATGACTGTAATAGACTGTAAGTTATTGTTTTATTTTCAAGGCGGTCTGTGCCTTAGTAAACCCTGTACTATAGGATGTAATAAGTTAGAGATTTAATTTTTATAAGCCCAGGTTGCCCTACTCTGATTAATGGTTTTATGTTGTTCGACGTTTGGGACGGAATCGATCCTTCAAACTGTCGCGACCTACGGGTCCATAAAGGAAATTAAACGCTTTCCATATTTATGCTACGTCGGGGCGTGACAGGATTTGGTGGTATCAGAGCCATAGGTTTTCTAGATTAACCAGGCTCAGTTATTCACGCCATAGATTAGTGACATAGGTTACCCTTAAGTTTTACTAAGCTATACAACCAAGTTCTAGTGTTAGTTTAGTACGGATTACCCTTAGTTCAGAAACTAAAATTCTAAGTTGGTTTTATCATAGAAATGATTACCCGTTTGTCTTGTCACATCGACAAGAATGATAGCAATTTCCATATACCTTCAGACGTATCCCTTTAGGATTAGCCGAGATAGCTGTAACTTATGATGCCCCTACAGACAGATAGTAGCCGAGTTTCTAAGGAGTTAAAGCATACCATAGCCTTCATAAATAGCTTAGGCACTGACGAACTTCCTGAGTCAAAACTCGGAACAGTCAGCATGGCCCACAGCCCAGAGTATGGAGAATAAGAATAAGAATACAACCTCTTTGCTATTAGACAACCCTAATTCGAATACATGTTTAGATTATGTGATATAGTAATATATACTCCTTTGAAAATTTTCGTCATAGTACTGTTGCATGCATGTTTCTCATTCTACTACCCCTATCATGCATAGAATGGCTGGAAGACCAAGGAGGAACAGAAATCTGATTGAAGGAGCGCCCGAGGCTGCCGACCCCACGGGAATATTTGAAGCTTTTATCAGACGTCTCGAGAGGGTTAGTAATGCGAATGAAAACCAACGAGACCGCCAGACGGGAGATAAGCTGCTGGAGAGATTCCGTGCGCTCAGACCCGAGCAATTTGCGGGTACCACGGATCCCTGGAAGGCGGAACAATGGTTAAGACAGATGGACCGCATGTTCGAAGCTGTCCAATGCAACGAGATGGACAAGAGGAGGCTGGCTACATTTCAACTAACCGACGCCGCTGCAGATTGGTGGGACTCGGTCATAGCCACTATCGGGAACACCGCTGCTATGGGGATGACGTGGATGGCGTTCAAAGGGAGATTCCTGGAGAAGTACTTCCCGGCTACGGAGAGGCATAGAAGAGAGAAGGAATTTATGGATCTGACGCAAGGAACCAAGACGGTGCAAGAGTATACCACACAGTTCGAGAGGCTGTCACGGTTTGCCCCGCACATGGTTGATACTGAGGAGAAGAAGATCCGGAAGTATAACCAAGGGTTGGCACCGCAGATTCGTCGCCTGACTCTCGGCCATCTAGACAAGACGTTTGAAGGACTAGTCGGCCTGGCTACCGATCTGGAAGAAGATGCTCGAGTATATCGCAAACAATTTGAATTCCGACCGCCTCAGAGGGGTAATTTTGGGAATAGACCACCAATGAATCGTACCCAAGGCCAGAAGAGGAACTTTGACGGAAGCAAGAAGGCACAAGCTATTACCTATCCGACTCAACCCCGAGTAGGAGAAGGAAGTAGTGGTGTAAAGTGCTTCAACTGTGGCAACCCTGGACATGTGGCTCGGGACTGCAGGGCACCAAGGCGTGCTACTCAGCCAGGAATAGTCTGTTTCAACTGTGGTGAACCAGGTCACATCAGCAGGTTCTGCACTGCCCCTAAGCAAGCAACTTATGGACAACAGAGTCAGACCCGCTTGAATGCTGTTATTCCTGATGCCGCGGGATATGATGGAGCTGAATATGAAGAAGGAGATCATGGAGAAGCTCAACCTGATCAGCAAGCAGTGGAAGGTACATTGACTCTATTTAACTCCCATGTTAGAGTATTATTTGATACGGGTGCTGCTCTATCATTCATATCTGTTAATACAATTCGGAGATTGGGTATCTTACCTCATCGCTTAGAGAAAGTTTTGAAGGCTACATCACCAATAGGAGCTGCGGTCAGTTTAGGACATGTGTGCAAGGATTGTCCCTTAAGATTAGGAGACCGAGAAATCCCTGCAAGGTTGATCGTCCTATCGATGAAGGAGTTTGACATAATCCTAGGAATGGATTGGCTGTCTCAAAATCAAGTGAAGTTGGATTGTGCGAGGAAGAGAATTACATTCTCCGACAATGAGAATCAACCCTTTGATTTTCAATGTAACCCTTCGGGAGATATGTTCCTCACAAGATGTTTAGCCAACATTGAAGTCGTCAGTACAGAGGTGACAGCATCATCTATACCTGTAGTCAAGGACTTCGAAGAAGTATTTCAAGACATTTCTGGATTACCGCCCGAGAGAAGTATAGAGTTCTGTATTGAGCTTATACCGGGTACCGTACCAATTACTAAGGTTCCCTACAGAATGGCCCCCACAGAACTATTGGAATTGAAGAGACAAGTTCAAGAGCTCGAGAACCTAGGTTTTGTACGTCCAAGTACATCGCCTTGGGGAGCACCGGTGTTATTTGTGAAGAAGAAGGACGGGACGCTCAGGCTGTGTATCGACTACAGAGAATTGAATCGAGTGACGATCAAGAACAAGTATCCTTTACCTCGGATTGACGATTTATTTGATCAACTACAAGGAGCTACGATATTTTCCAAGATAGACCTTAGGTCGGGATATCATCAGTTGAGGGTACGGAAGGAAGACATACCTAAGACTGCTTTCAGAACCCGATATGGTCATTATGAATTTCTGGTGATGCCGTTTGGATTGACGAACGCCCCGGCAGTGTTTATGGATCTGATGAACAGAGTGTTCAAGCCTTATTTAGATCAGTTTGTCATCGTCTTTATTGATGATATTTTGATCTATTCTAAGTCAAGAGAAGAACACGAGCAACATCTTCGGATTACGATGCAGACGCTTAAGGACCACCACTTGTATGCCAAGTTCAGTAAGTGTGAGTTTTGGTTGCAAGAAGTGAAATTTTTGGGACACAAGGTGTCATCTCAAGGAATTTCTGTGGATTCGTCCAAGACCGATGCTGTATCCAACTGGGTTAGGCCAAGCAACCCTACAGAAGTTCGGAGTTTTCTTGGACTCGCAGGCTATTACAGGAGGTTTGTTGAGGGATTCTCCAAGATAGCTGCACCATTGACTGGGTTGACAAAGAAGAATTTGAAATTCGAATGGACAGAGAAGCATGAGCGAGCCTTTCTAGAGTTGAAAGAGAGACTCACTACCGCACCAGTACTAGCAATACCCAAGCCTGGTGAGAAGTTCACTATCTTTAGTGACGCATCATATCAAGGACTAGGGTGTGTACTTATGCAAGATGACAGAGTTATAGCCTATGGATCCAGGCAGCTGAAGCCGAATGAGTTGAACTATCCTATTCATGATTTGGAGTTGGCAGCAGTGGTTTTTGCACTCAAGATTTGGAGACATTATCTCTACGGTGAGAAGTTTGATTTGTTCTCCGATCACAAGAGTCTGAAGTATTTGTTCACACAGAAAGAGTTGAACATGAGGCAGCGCAGATGGATGGAGTTGATCAAAGATTACGACTTCACGTTGGAATACCACCCTGGTAAAGCTAATGTGGTCGCTGATGCTTTGAGTAGGCAGACTCGGGAGACGATCGCCTCCTTAATGGTTAGAGAGTGGCGAGCTTTGGAGACGTTGGTGGAGTTTGATGTACAGAGTGCTGAAAGAGGAGAAGGACAACTTTTTGGATGTCTTATCCTACAGCCTGTTCTTATCGACCGCGTTATTGAAGCTCAGAAAGAAGATGAGAAGTTTCAGACATGGTTTGTAAAAATGTCAGAAAAAGACCCGACCGAATGGAAGGTGGGGAGTGACGGAGGGTATCGATGCAGAGACAGATTATGTGTACCAGATTGTGGGAATTTGAGAAAAGATATTCTGGAAGAAGCACATAAATCAAGGTATACAGTTCACCCGGGAGGAACTAAGATGTATAAAGATTTGAAGAGAAATTTCTGGTGGGAAGGCATGAAGAAGGATGTGGTCGAGTTTGTATCCAAGTGTTTGACGTGTCAGCAAGTCAAGGCCGAACATCAGAGACCGTCAGGATTGTTGCAACCGCTACCTATTCCTGGTTGGAAGTGGGAGCACATTACGATGGATTTTGTAGTAGGATTGCCCCGGTCGCAACAGAATCATGACGCTATTTGGGTAATTGTGGATCGATTGACGAAGTCAGCTCATTTTATTGCTTACAGTATGACATACCCGGTGGAAAAGATGAGCCGGATGTACATACAACAAGTTGTGCGACTTCACGGTGCACCTGTATCGATTGTGTCAGACCGTGATGCACGTTTTACTTCTGGATTTTGGGAAAGTCTGCAAGAAGCTATGGGAACTTCGCTTAAGATGAGTACTGCTTTTCACCCTCAGACAGATGGACAAACTGAGCGTGTGAATCAGATCATGGAGGATATGCTTAGGGCTTGTGTGATCAATTTTGAAGAATCTTGGGAGACACACTTGCCTTTGGTTGAATTTGCCTATAACAATAGTTATCATGCGAGTATCGGTATGGCTCCGTTCGAAGCACTGTACGGACGACCATGTCGTTCTCCATTGTGTTGGGCAGAGGTTGGGGACACAGATTTGTTGGGACCAGATTTGGTTAGAGAAACCAACGAGAAGATTTCCTTGGTCAAAGAAAGGATGAGAACCGCTCAGAGCCGGTATAAGAGTTATGCTGATCGACGCCGAAAAGATTTGGAATTCAGTGTTGGAGATCACGTACTTCTTAAGGTTTCACCAACACGAGGAGTAGTACGCTTTGGTCTCAAGAGGGGGAAGTTAGCTCCGCGTTTTATTGGACCATTTGAGATTTTGGAACGTATCGGGAAAGTGGCCTATCAACTGGCGCTACCACCAAAGATGTCTGGGGTTCACAACGTGTTTCACGTGAGTATGTTGAGAAAGTACATACGAGATCCCTCGCACGTGGTTAGTTATGACGACATTGAGACGAGTCATAACGTTTCTTACAAGGAGAGACCTGTGAAGATTCTGGATCAGAGTATCAAGAAGTTAAGGAATAAGGATATCCCGTTGGTAAAGGTTCAGTGGAATCACCATGACGAGAATGAAGCCTCGTGGGAAGTTGAAGCTGATATGAGGAAGAAGTACCCGGAGTTGTTTCAGGACTAATTAGTCTTGATTTCGGGGACGAAATCCTGTTTAAGGGGGGAAGGGTGTAATAACCTGCATTTTCATGCATTATCATATTTAAAATTTTCATTATCATTGGCATTATTATATTCAAAATTTAATATATATTGTCTGTTTATATGTTAATTTCGATTCTTATGTGAAAAGTTTAATTCTTGAATAATTGAAATTACTTTTGGGGTCAAAATGCAATTTTCATAAAACTTGCAATACCTGTGTTAAAATTCAAAACTGTATTTCAAAACGGTGGAATTATTTCTTTTAAACTCAAACTGTATTTTTATGAAATCAGAAAACTATTTCTAACGTTAAAATGAATTCTCTGTATTTTTTGTGATAAACACCGTATCACGAAAATACCAGTGTAAGTTAAAGCTGACCGCGCAGTGTTAAACTTCCACAGAATTTTGGAAGTAAATGATTGAACAAATTTATTTATACCCAAATTATTATGCTGATACTTTTCCTTAGGCCTTGTTTGGCAAATGTTGTTGTATGTGTATTGTCCTTATGCCATAAGCTAGATTACCCAAACACACATTGACCCACCTCATCTCCACCTACCTCTTACTTTCAGTAGTGGAGAATAAAGGGCAGTGCATACACCTCATTGCTGCACATTCATGGTATTATATGGGGGTTAATGGAGATTGAGTGGGAAGTTAGGCCAATGTTTTCTTGGTAGGAATTTGGTTATTTATACACCCAACCACACTACACTTTCTGCACATTCATCACAGCATAATTCAGTATACACAGAGAGTTTAGAGAGTGCAGAGAAGTTCTTCAATTTCGTAGAGAGAGAGAAGAGCTCAATCCTCCATAGCCAAAGCTTGGATTTTGGGAATTTCGTAATTATATTTCTTTCTCAACAATTTCTTCAAATCTATATCACAGTGAGTATTACTAACTCACTCAAAATGTAACTCATTCCTTATTTACTGATTTAGGTAGTTAATTTTAACAGTAGCAGAATTTTGTTTTCAGATTTTTGTTAGGAAAACGAATGAAATTTAAGGTTCTGCCCGCGTTGTCCCAAGTAAAACTCGATTCTGCACACTTTTCGTCTAATGCAATTTTCTTAGATTTTGCACCGTTTGGGCAGAAAATGAGGATTACAGTAGCAGAAAAAGTATATTAGAAATTCAATCTAATATTTTCTCTTTTAATTTTAACAGTAGCAGAATTTTGTTTTCAGATTTTTGTTAGGAAAACGAATGAAATTTAAGGTTCTGCCCGCGTTGTCCCAAGTAAAACTTGATTCTGCACACTTTTTGTCTAATGCAATTTTCTCAGATTCTGCACCGTTTGGACAGAAAACGAGGATTTCAGTAGCAGTTTTTAGAATGCTATTAGTTATGTTTAAAATGATTAAGGCAATGAATTACGAATTTTCAATCCCCGTACGCGTATTGTTTCTTTAATTCTGTGAATTCCTTTATGTTTAAAGTTTGATGACATTCATGTGGAGTCAGTTGTACATGCATGGTGAGTGTTGGTAGTGTGTAAAAGAGTAATGATAGTGTGGAAAAGAGTAATGATTGTGTGGAAAGAGTATGAGTTTGAGTTGTGTTTGTGGTTGTGGTTGTGGTTGTAATTGTGGCTGTGGTTATGGTTGTGGTTGTGGATGTGATTGTGGTTGGAGTTGAAAAAGAGGATGAGGGTGTCTTTGAAATGCGAAGGTGGCAAAAATGGACACTCCCTGACGCCCATGGAAGCGTTAAAGTGTGTGAAGCCGAACTTGGACACTCACTGGCACCCATGGAAGTGCTAAAGTGTGGCCTATAGACACTCCCTGAATGACTCGAGTCTGGATACCTGTGTGGGGGTTGCCCCGGTATTTGCATGGCGGTTAGGGTATTCAAAGTGTGAGGCATTGGACACTCCCTGGTACCCCGGACCAAAGTGTGAGGCAAACTGGACACTCCCTGGCGCCCCGTTGCTAAAGTGTGGCTATCTTAGTATTTCAAAGATACCAGGAGTAGGATAGAGGGTTGTTGGGTTTTTGTCGAGAGAAAAGAGTCGGTTAGATGAGATGGTGCATTGTTCTCATACACGGTCACATATGTGTGAATTTATCTTTTAATTATTGTTGTGGTTGTTTTCTAACAAGCTCTTTATCATAAATATAAACTTGTGGTATTTAAATGGAAATGGGAAAAAGGTAAATGGGCATGTTTTTACATTCAAAGCTATGTTTTTAATACTCACCAGCTTCTTGAAGCTGACGGCGTTGATGCGTCCTGGACATTCGTGTCCAGGCTTTGCAGGTAATAACCAAGAAGAACCTTATGATTATGCAAATTAAGATCTGTTGCTGAGAAGAGATGTTACTTTTATATGCTTTATGATTATGTGTTGATTTGGTTTTGAGAATGACTGTAATAGACTGTAAGTTATTGTTTTATTTTCAAGGCGGTCTGTGCCTTAGTAAACCCTGTACTATAGGATGTAATAAGTTAGAGATTTAATTTTTATAAGCCCAGGTTGCCCTACTCTGATTAATGGTTTTATGTTGTTCGACGTTTGGGACGGAATCGATCCTTCAAACTGTCGCGACCTACGGGTCCATAAAGGAAATTAAACGCTTTCCATATTTATGCTACGTCGGGGCGTGACATAACTGGAACAATGGAATGAAGCGATGATCTCAGATTTTTAACAAAAAGGAAAACCATGCAAGTAACATGCAGGTGGACAAAAGCCAGAGGAGGAAAAAAAAAGTCAACTGGTAAAAGGGCAAAGGTAAGAGGGACACAGAAAAAAACCAATCAAAACTTTGAAAGAACCCACAAAAGCAAAGCTAAATCTGAAAATAAAACCAAATTAGCACCCAAAAATAGTAAAAACTAAAGTAGAGATCCAAAATTCTGGTGGTACTTCAACATCAACGTACATACAACGAAACCTATATATAAGAAGAACATGGATTTTTAACCAAAAGCATTTCGATTAAACTTGCAGGTGGATAGAAGCCCCAAAAAATAGAGTGTAGAGAGAGGAAAAAAAAAACTCAAAATCCATTTGAAAGAAGTCAAGAACCCCATGAGTGCAATGCTAAACCTGAGAGTAAACCCTAAATTCTACTCTACAAGATTTGCCTTCCATAAACACACACATAGAAATAGGGGAAAAATGAGAATAGAATAGAAAAAACAAATGAGAGAAGAGGGAGAGCCTAACCTGTCGCCTTATCTCCATGGTCGATTAGGATGTTCCTCTACTCCATAGTATTCAAACTCTAGAAAAGGAACATGAATTGGTAGTGAAGGTAAAAATGAGAAATAAAACAAACCCTAACCTCCATAGGATCAAATCAATTGTATTGATTTTCCCTCTCTCTGCATTTAATTTTGAGCATTGATGCTATCCAAGAAGCTACGTGGAAGATGGAAAGAAGAAGGAAATCGACGTGTAAGAAGGAAAGTGTCACGCCCCGGAGCAGCATAAATAGAGAAAAATAAATTTCCTTTATGGGTCCATAGGGAATGACAAGTGAAAGTCACTAATATCCACACCACACAGTACTAGTCCAAACAGGAACAGTAAACAACTGAAATATAAACACGGTTCTATCTATTACAAACATCAGAGTACGGTCCACAGGATCGCAACAGGTCTGGAGACAACATATGCCCAAGTACCCGTTAACTATAAAGTACAACAGTAAAAGGAAAGGTAGTAACATAAACTACTATTTATCTTCAGGTCTTCAGCTGGCGTACGAATAGTCATCAGCCTGACCAGCAACAGTGGGGCCATCCTCTGCGTAACTCCCTTCAGGATAATAGTTATTACCATATATTCCGTTATCTGCATTGTAAAGGACAGGGTAGTCTGGACGGGGAATGTTCAGGCAATAAAGGCCGTCAGCTTGTTGAAAGCTGAGTGAGCACTAACTAACACAGTCTCATAGAAATGACATAATTACCATTATGAACAATATATGACAGTGATACTAAATATATATTCCTCACTCGTTTATTCAGACATATCATTAATCTATTCTTATCAACTCCCATTCTAAGATTGATTTCACAATACCCAACTGACTATCTCGAACTGATTATATCAGCACAACATACCAGTGCTCTTGTTCACCGCTATACCGCTTTTAAGAACTCTTGCGAGCACCCATACATCGTTCTCATATAACGACTGGTCTATGGATGTACCCATACTCTTGTTCACCGCTTTTAAGAACTCTTACTGTTCACCGCTTTTAAGAACTCTTGCGAGTATGATACATACACAGCTCTGGTAAATATAAATCATGAATGTGCCACAATTACTCTTGTTCACCGCTTTTAAGAACTCTTACTGTTCACCGCTTTTAAGAACGCTTGCGAGTACTGTGCACCCATAATTCTCACGATCCTGATCAAATCCTTGACATACACTTATCGGATTCAACCTGAGCGAATCATCAGCTCGACACACACAACTTTGAACATACAAATCCTCTTACTGACTCTCTTCTCACTTATCCAATACTACCCAGTATTATCATCTCAAACTTACTACGTTATCGCGTCGTACTATTACTAGCGTTCCGAACCCGACTACATTACTCACCATGTTATCTCAATCTCATTATCGTATCCCATTACCTCCGTAATCCATAATATCGCATAATAGGAATATGGAACAACAATTAAACAACTACGCATTATGAATTATAACTGAAAGGAAAATACATTCATGTTCTGCTCGGGTTCGATCGATTGAAGTTATCTCGATCGATTGAGGAAAAGTGATGTTCGATCGATTGAAGTCTTCTCGATCGATCGAAGTGAAGGTGGTCTCGATCGATTGAACTCCGTTCGATCGATTGGGACTCAGTGATGTTCGATCGATTGAACTCAGTTCGATCGGTCGAACTTCGTCTTCTACAGATTCTGCCAGTGAACATGCAGAAGGTGCTAGGGGTGTTTGGGTTATAATTAATACGTCCAGAATATGTAAAACATCATAACTAAGTTACCGAGTGAGTTTGGAACTCACCGAAAGACGTTAAGGGCGCGTTTGGCTCGGTTGAAAGCTTCCAAGATTTACCAATGGTGGCCTCCTCTCTTCTCTCTCTTCTTTCTGTCTATGTCTCTCTCTGTCTCCTTTTCTCTTCCTCTTCTTGTTCTTCTTCTTCTGTTCTTCTTCTTCTCCTCTGCTGAGTATATATATATATGGATGTATGTGTATATAATATATATAACACACTCACAACTTTCTCAAGCTCTCTCAAACTCTCACAAACTCAGCAAACACACAACACCCACGAGCACTGAGTATATATAGGGGAAATGGGGGTGTAGGTGGCAGCATTTGCGCAGAAACTGGAATTCTGATAATTATATTCTCGATCGATCGAAAGATTCTTGATCGATCGAACTCAGTTCGGTCAGTTTTGATCGATTGAAGAAATTTTGATCGATTGAAGTGGGGACCACGTATTAAATTCAGGTCGGTAGGGTTTCGATCGCTCGAACAAGGTTCGATCGCTTGAACTAGGAAGATGCTCGATCGATCGAACAAGCTTCGATCGGTCGAAGATTGAATTTCTTGAATGGTCTAAAGAAGTATATAGAATCTCTCTGCATTAAATATTTATTGAAAATACGGGGTATTACAGAAAGCAGGGCAAGAAATGAAAGTCAAAATACCTAAAAGACCTACAAGGAGTTATAAAATACCACAACTTCTTCAAGTAGTAAAAAATGATAAGTGAAGGGAAAAAGAGTACAAACACAATGTATGATAAGACAAAAGGGGTAAAAAATGATATGCATTGTAGATATCTTCAGTAACGTTCAAAATTTCTTTTATAATAGTTAGAAATAGAGTAGATTGTGCCAAAAGCTTCACCAAGGAAATTAGACTCATACTCAGAACCATCTGAATTCATATATATTCTACAATCAAAGCTTCAGTTGAAAGACATGCAGTTGATCAGATCCATGGTGGCCTAAACTAAAAAAATAAAAAATAACTTTCCCAACTTAGATTCAATTTCATACTGATTTGAATTACACACCCACAAAAACCAAACAGCATAGCCCAACTTGGATTCCTGACGAACACATAAGGGAAAGAAGTAAATATCGAATTGGGGAAGCAATCACAAAATCAGTTTTCGTGCCATACTAACAGGTATTTAACATTAGGCCTAATACATAAGAACAAAATCAGCCACTTGTAAGCTGTTCTACAATTTATAAAGGAAAGCCTCGCTCAGCTCAATTCACAGTACCAAGTGCACATATTTGCAAATTTGCTCAGGCATGCATATTAGCCTGAAAATTTCAAGTAAAATCTCATAAAACATAAAATCTTTTTACCCAAAGAAGAGAGAAAATAAAAAAATGCTTTGTTGATAAATAATTCCGATCAAGAAACAATGTCGTGATATCCTGAAACACAATCCATTCCAAAATAATTATCCATTTGTTGAAGTCACAACATGACTTTATGATAAGAGAATTATGAGCTTGCAATCTTGTTAACATTAATAATAGACAGATAGCTGTTGCTATGATTTCAAGAACTATTGATTTGAAAATTTTGATTAAGTTAGCAATTGAATTAGAAGTACAAATCCTCACACATACTGCCAATATGACACAAATGACCTATTCTCTTAAAGATTAAATTTTGAACAGCAAACATATAAATCTGCTAAGAGGAGGAATCCCACTGACCTTCTCTAAGGTCATAACAAAGTTCACAAGTAATAATGAAAGTACCCAACATTAGTCACAATGTTGACCTCAAGCAATACTAAATTTGAGCATCAACAAATTAGCAGGTACACTATTCGCATCCGAAATTATCAGCATCTTTCAAAAAGGCTATGGTAGACAATTTTAGGATTCTTCCATTTTCTTTCAAAATCTAGATTTGAGAACATAAATTTACCTTTTCCCATGCTCTCTAAACCTCTTTTCCTCTCTAGAAGTTTCAGATTTCCAGGTATTATTCTCTATGGTTCAAGCTCGACCCATGAGCCAAAGAGATCAGTGATGGTTCGCAAAGGCCTCATGTAGTGAGGTAACACCTGCAAAAATAGAGCAAAACCACCCAAAATTAAAAAAGACAAATAAACAACAATGTACAAAATGATTGATAAAATAGAAGGACAAACTCATCAGATTTCTTTAAAAAAAAAAAAAAAAGAAGAACAAAAGTGTTATTCGTGCCCATGATTTTTTGAGATAGATTGAAGAAAGTTAAGAGGGAGAAAAGATGTATAGAGCGAGAGTGTACCTGTATATATTTGAGAACACACACAACACGACTTCAAAACGATAGCATCCTTCAACATGGGTCTTTGGCTACAAGTACTCCTCGTGATCTAACTCGGAGAGCACTTCAAAGCCATTGCAGTCACCAAAGTCACTGTCTTCAACGTCATCATGGTTAGGCCATGCTCTTGATTCAAAGTCTCTCCCAAACAAGAACAAATTCTCTCAAAAGTGTATGCATTGCCCTTTGAACCTAAAAGAAATGAATTTAGTCTATTTAATAAACAAAATTATATCTTAGCTTATTACATGGCAAAATCTCCATCGCGATTAAACAATCATAAAATAAATACAGGGTAGAAGGCATGTACTAGAAGACATTATCTCAGCTATTATGCTAGAGCGACAGAAATCGTCTAACAAAAAATGGATTGGATGCAGATTAAGTTTGATAACTCGTTCAAATTTGAGAATACCAAAAAAAAAAAAAAAATTCAAAAGCTAAGAAGTTGGGTTATCACATCCAGAGTACCCATTAGAATAACTCTATTTAAGTGGCATTGCTATTGGATAATTGCTTGCTAAACATGAAATTGGGTTTTATATCCCAGGTTAATATGTTCAATATACATGTATCAAAAAGAAATTGGTACAAACGAATTGTTGAACAAGCTCCATGACCACTGTCATTCTAGCTCCTTAAGATTCACGAGTATGTAAGGGCGGAATTAGCAAACGACTCAATCAGGGATTAGACATTGTTAGGAGGAAATTACTCAAAATCCAAAGTTCAGACATTCCATCATGGCAGCAGATGGTAATGCATGCAGCACAGTTAAAAAAAAATATCATTCATGATCATCAAAAACGCCTAAAGTGACCAAATCAAACTGTAAGTCCACAACAAAAACCTAAAAAAAAAAATAAAAAAATAAATAAAATTTCACAATTAAACTCCAAAAGGCAAACAAGAACATCAGCTTGTCATAAATTACCTTTGAATCAATCATATGCTTTAGCCGACTTGAAAAAGCTCTATGACCACTGTCATTCTAGCTCCTAAAGATTGACATGCAGGCTCTGTTTGGAAGAATTAGGGCTATGATGTACATGAATATAGAAAATGAGGCCATAGTCGATTACTCGATCGTGGATTGAGTTGATATTGTGTGCTTTGTCTCTTGTTCTGGACTATCCCTTTCTAGGGTTTCTTGAATGAAGCCATCTAGTCGAAGGAGAGAGAGAGAGAGAGAGAGAGAGAGAGAGAGAGAGAGATGCGCATGGTAGGAGGGCAATTGGA
The DNA here is from genome assembly GCA_033977485.1 of Hydrangea macrophylla. Taxonomy (NCBI): domain Eukaryota; kingdom Viridiplantae; phylum Streptophyta; class Magnoliopsida; order Cornales; family Hydrangeaceae; genus Hydrangea; species Hydrangea macrophylla. Next base: position 93,722,418 of record CM066995.1, read on the forward strand.
AGTGGTGGTGGTGGTTGGAGAGAAGAAGCGACTACGGTTCTGTTCGGTGAGATTTTGTGTGAACAGTTGTAAAGCCTCGAGGTTAAATATATGTGCATAAGGACGAAATAACCAGTAAGTATAACTCAAATACCATCACAGTTAAACCAAGTAAGGATTTTGGGAGGGGCAAAACAGTACATTCAATCCTTAATGAACAGTGATGAACAATAACATCATCTTTTCTTTTTATATTGTAAGGACGAAAAAACCAGTAAGTATTACTCAAATACCATCAAGTTAAACCAAGGAAGGATTTTGGGAGGGGCAAAACAGTATATTCAATCCTTAATGAACAGTAACAACATCCTTTCTTTTTATATAGTTAGATTGTAAGAGCATCCACAGTGGGTTGCTAAAATTTAACGAAAACTTACCCTAAGTTGTTGTACACGGTGAAGAGTGTTAGCAATGGGAAATAAGGGGACGGCACAAACTATGCCGTGTGAATAATTGTGCGGCATACATTGTGCCGTGTGCTTTTCATGCGGCACACATTGTGCCGGCTGCCGTGTGGGGTGAAACGGCACAATGAGTGCCGTGTGGGTGAAACGGCACAATAAGTGCCGTGTGGCTTTTGGAAGGCACAATATGTGCCGTGTGGCCTTTTGGGCGGCACATTGTGCGCCGTCTAGATTCATGCGGCACACTTTGTGCCGTTTTGTCCCAAATTAGCTGAAACTCACAGAAACTTAGTGCTACCGCAAACTTAAGTTTGGCTAAGTTTTATATCCTATACATTAGTTAAAACTCGCCCATTGTTAATGTCTTTTAACTAAGTTATCCTAATTTGTCCTACAACACTCGCCCATTGTTGATGCTCTAAGGACGAAAAAACCAGTAAGTATAACTCAAATACAATCAAGTTAAACCAAGGAAGGATTTTGGGAGGGGCAAAACAATATATTCAATCCTTAATGAACAATAACATCATCCTTTCTTTTTATATAGTTAGATTAGATATCTATACTACTATAAAAAGTCAAAAGAAGCGATGTACAAATATTTTACCTAAAAAATTTATTTATAAAAATACCAATAAGATATCTTCTATAGAAAAAACTCTTTTAAAAGGACAAAGCTGCCATAGAAAAATCCAAATATTGAAACCACTTCCTACTTTTCGTACTTTTCAATGCCCACTTTTTCTACAAACTACCAAAACTAATTAATTTTAGGGTAATATTTGGGACACACCTAAAAATACAGTTTTTGAGACACAATCCATGAGATGTGTCTATCTCTCCTATGTCACTGTGGGGTTTATTGACATCATAGGAGAGATATAGACACATCTCTTGGGTTGTATCCAAAAATTATGTCTTTGGTGTGCCTCAATCTTTACTCTTAATTCTAACTTTCTTCTCTCTCAAAATTAGATTTATCTTCTTCTATTTTTTCTCCCCCACTCACAAAATAAGTGAGCCGCTACTAGTAAAAAGAGAAAAAGGAGGGATAACAAATTAATTATTTTTTTTTTATCACACCAATAATTATAATAAAATCTACATATTTTTTAAATAAAAATATTTTCATAAACTACTAAAATGTCATTTCAAATTATTTATTTTTTAAAAATAACTTCCCACTCATACTTACTTTCTCTTGCACTCACATAGTTGAGTTTGCAGCAAGGCAGAAAGAAACCCTAGCGAACCTCCAGCAACCGACCAGCGAAGGCCAAGAAGAAGAAGAAGAAGAAGAAGAAGAGTGGGAAACCCTAGTCCCTCGATCGAACGAAGAAGAGGAACAAGAAAGAAGACGAAGGCTGATGGAAAAGAGACTCCAGGTAAGTGATTTTTTTTTTTTTTTTTTTTTAATTATAACCAACGCCCCTGCCCCTCAAATCAATTTCATCATTTTTTAGAGAATCCCTCTGGTTTTCCCCCAATTTTGCATTTATTCCCATCCATTTTGATTCCAAATTGATTGAAATTTGAAACACCCACTTTTCAGTTTTCACATGGCATGGGTCTCTCTCTGAACACGATTCGACGAATGTACTCGTTTCCTTGGAAACGAAACATATCTGTGTTTCTTTTCGGACGAAACACACCACCGAAACGAATGACTTCATTTCGTGGTGCTCGAAGCACTGGAATTTTGTGATTCCTGGTGGGTTTCGTTAGTTTCGGTCAACTAATAAACCTTTGGTTGATTAGCAACTTAGTTTGTTGATAATGTGAGTTTTGTTTATATGAGAATTGTCTCTATATTATTAATTTGTTTTAAATTCAACTTTTCCCCACTCTACCGCCTAGCGATTTTTAGAACATTGATCGTGTTAATATTACCTTTACGCATTTAGCTTTTGCAACCTTTAGTTTTAGCTGACAGATTCGAGTCCGTAGGTCTCTCTCCTTACTTTCTTAGATTAATAACAAATGATTTTATAAAAAGGGAAAATATGTAAAAACAATGAGGGGACCCTTTTTAATCGCCTTCTAATTTTGGGAGGAAGGAATGTGCCCTTTTACAATATAATGGGAGACTACTTCAACTTAACCCCATTTCCTCATGGCTCCTACCAAATATATTTTTACTATGATGTTTAAATCGTCGTGCTCATGCATGTTGTTTCTTGTTTTTGTTATCTTTGTCCCGTTTCTATGTATTGGAACTTAAATCATTATGTTTGATGTTATTAATCTTGTAAGTTGTGCCCGTGGCAAATAAGTCAAACCTAGGAAATTATGTGGTTCATTTAGTGAAGAGTAATGTTTGGGGGCACAAACACTTACAAACACTCTATCTCTCTCCTGAGGTGGAACTGTGGGTCCGGTAATTTCAGTGAACCCCACAGTGCCACCCAGCAGAGAGATACAATGTTTGTGTAAAGTGTTTGTGCCTCTAGCATTGTTGTTAAGTGAAAACTGAAAGATGGAATCTTTGTTCAGCACCATAAAAGGTTGCTCAACTACATGAAAATTGAACCTCTCTAAATACTTTATGATTATGATTTAGTGGTATTGCTTTCACCTGTCACATGAAGGTTGAGGGTTGGAGTCCCAACTAAAACAGAGTGGGCATGTCTTATGAAAAAATAAAACCACCGAAGGAGTTTGGTTCAGCACTGATTGCTATTTGATATGGCTTCTGGGAAGTTTTTGAGCTTGATCCTTTAGGGCTATATTGTGCTTGTTGAAGGGGCATATCGGTCAATTAATGATTAGGATTTTGTCAGTTTTTGATACATGTGATTGGACATATCACGTTTTATACATATAAAAAATATACTTGATGAAGGGTGCTGTAAAGTGTAAACACACCTTCATACGGCTTTGTCTTTGAACAAATCAATTAAATATCGGTTTGTTTATATTTTGTGCTGCCATTTAACCTGTTTTTTTAAGGCTGTTGAGAAATTCCATCAAATCTGAGTTTATGCCTTGCTTCCGGTTTCAATTTCAGGAAGCACTGGATCACTTGGCATCTATTGAACTGATTGAGCTGTGCAATGAAGCCAAAGTTGAGCAATGTCGGGCTACTAGGGACTTGAGAAGCTGTGGACGCAATGTAGAATGTGTGTTGAACTCATGCGGACACGCCTCCTTATGCACGGAGTGCAGTGAACGGTGTGATGTTTGTCCAATCTGTAGAATCCCTATTCCAAAGAATGGGAACAGATTTCGGCCTCGCCTTTACTACGAGTGTATAGAGGCCGGTCTTATATCCAAAAGACGTGATGACAGGTTTCAAGAGAAAGAAGGTGGCGAGGGACAACTAACTGCTGATGTTGAACGGCTTTATTCATTGTTTGATGTTGCCATGGAGAACAATTTGGTTTCTCTTATTTGCCATTGTATCCTCTTTTGTTCTGTTTGTTTTTTAATTGTCAAATGTCATAGCTGATTGCTGAGTTATATATAAAGTTTTCTGAACATCATCAACCCGTAGGAATTTTCTGGTGAATATATATATATATATATATTTTTATTTTTATTTTAAGAATATGGATCTTTTGCTGCTTTAATATATATCTTTATATATATATTTTTTCTGGAAATGGAGAGTGGTTGAATACGGTGAGAGGGCAATTGAAAATTGGACTGCTTATTGTCCCTCCATATACAATTCAACAGTTTAGCTTTTGTGAATAATAATGTTATGCTGTATTTGTTGTTAATGTTTATTTGCATTAGAAGTTCAGTTTTCTTGAACAGAAGAGCCATCAGATATTACGGATGTTTGTATGGATGAAAGTGCTGTCTCAAGTGATCCTGTCATTGCTTTCTTGTTGGATGAAGTGGTTGTGAAGGACTGGTGCAAGCGGACATTTAAATATATTGTGACTGAGCTTCAGGGGATATGTATCCTTTATACTGTTTGAACATGTTTATATGAAGTTCTGTTTTTCCCTCTCTTTGCCCGTTTGTTCTGTCCGTTGTTTTTTTTTAAATCTTTGACATTTCTGATAGATAATCATCCAGTTGAAGAGATGAAAACAAGGTTGAATTTACTACTTAGGTTTTCAGTAAAGCTGGCTGGCGTATCCAATGTTCTTGAAGTTTTGGAATCATCATTTAAGGGTACTCTTTCGGCACAGCTTGATGATCTGCACCACCTTCAAGAAAACATATTAAAGACAAAACAGGTAAAGTTATTTAGACCCTGCCCTTTATCTGAAATATGTTAACCAATCACATGGAATTATATCTAAACACGTTTCTTAAGTGATTTGTCTGCAAACATGATTACTGAACAGTGCTTTAAAATATAGCTTAAACAGTGTGCTTAAAGTTTTAGATAAACCAGTTATTGAATATCAACGAAAGGGTTACAATTTTCGTTGCATGTGTGTGCGTTTATTGGTTGGACGTTGTTTTCCAGTATCTTGTTTCACACAGTTAGTTGGTTATCTTCCAAGGTTTGTTTGACAATAACAGTGCACCGATTTCTTCAAAAACCATTGTTGGCCATATCTTCAACATTCTTTTGGGTGTATTTTTCAGCATATGGAGACGATGATATGGTGCGTAAGGCATGATTTTCTTGAGAATGTCAGGTCTCGCCATACGGATTTCACGTCATGGCGTTCTCATGTCCGTGAAAGAAAATCAGCTGCAATTATGCGTTCATGGCCTGATGCCATAAATAACTCCCTAGAGTGCGCAAGGGAAAATGGTGCCACTCTCTTTATTGAAGACGCACTGTTGAATCTTGAGGAAGAACAAGGATACACTTATGGAATGAGAGGAGATGAAATTGCATCCTTGCAGAAGGATGGTGTTTCATCATTTTTCAGGTCTCAGCTAGAAGGTATTGCTGGATGCTATCCATTTGAAAATGTTCGAGCTGCTACCGACACACTGTTTCTGCATGGAAGTTCTGACTTGGTGGTTGCGAAGCGAGCAATTGTATCCTTTATTGTGTTCATATTTTCAATGCTTCTATTGATGGTCCTTTCTTTTTTGATTAAAAGCTCTTTTGGTACAGATTTTTCTGGGTAACAATCACTTATAAGTAATCTTTTAAAAAGATGTGACTGTTTGGATTAGCTTTTTCACAGTTTTTTTTATTTTAAAAAAGGGTGTAATTGGGACCTTTCTTGTGGTATGCAAAATTACACTAACCTCCCCTATCAGAGAAACCTAACAAAGTTAATGGTTTATGCAAAATTACCTAAATACCCCTAAACAAATATAAAATAATATTTTATAAGAATTATGAATGGACAGATTACCTTCAGAAAATGAAAATATTGTCCTAAACATATTGGAAAAAAATGGTATATGCAATTTTTATTAACTTTAGTAAGGATATATTGGTCATTATAAAAAGTTTTAACAAAGGTGTTAACAGTCAACTGGCAATTGACAAATGGAAGGTTACTCAACCCCAAACCTCAAGTGTAATTTTTCATACCACAAGGGAGCTCTATGTATTTTGATCTTTCGGTCCTTACCTCGAGGGAGGTTAGTGTAAGTAAACCCTTTTAAAAATCTGATACCTTTTTAAAGCTTAAAAGCAACTTTTTCATGAAGCTCCTATTTGTAGCTTTTAAAAAATCTCTAATTCCAACATTTAAAAGCTAAACCCAAACGGGCTATGAGTAGATTTTTTCTTCATTTGTTTTCTTAACAATGGAACAGTTACTTTACTTCCTGTTTGATCGGCACTGGACGATGCCTGATGAGGAATGGAGAGCCATTGTGGACGACTTTGCGGCTACATTTGGTATAGTCAGGAATTCTTTACTAGAATCTTTCACCTTCTATCTTCTGGATGACCACACAGATGATGCTCTGCAGGTAGTTTTCAATTTTTTTTGGATGTTAGTTTAGTGAACCCCATTGGTTGCTTTATGTCAATACATATGCGATACCCAAACCTGTAAATCTTGGACTTCAAAAGTTTGGGGAATTTGTATTGTTTTACCACTTCGATTATGATTTTAATAAGGGTGATGCTATTGGCACTCCATTTAACCAAGGCACTCCATGGTACCACTCTCAGAGCATGTGGTACTAGAGTGGTACCATGGAGTGCCTTGGTTCAATGATGGAGTGCCAATAACAATCCCCTTTTAATAAATCGCATGCACTTCTTTAGTACAATGAGTTATGATGTCTCTCTTGGGCTGAGTTTATTTCTTCTTCTTTTTTGGTGTCGACATGAACGACAAAATCCTTAAAATATTGCAACACTCTGTGGGCCGGACGCGACACGTTACCTTCTTAGAAGTATCGGTGCTTCCTAGGGTGTGTGTGGTCTGCTTATGATTAGGCTCAACTTTCTTTCTCTGCAGCATCTTGGTTGTCACGTTTAATTACCTTAATGGTGTCACCATCTTGTCAAACTCATAGTGATGTTGGAAGATCCGATGATCAAACAAATATAAACGAGTTTTATCTTCCAAACCCGACTAAATCTTGAGTTGGTTGGCTTGGTTTATGGACTTACGCAGACTTAGATCACTTAGAGTTAGAGGTTGGTGGCCTGGAGTACGGTTTATGATTTCGGAGAAACCCGTAGGAGTCTTTTATGATTTGTTTCAATGGGGGTTTGTGCCTCTACTATCCTAGTGTGTTGAGCACTTGAGCTTTCCTTCCCCTGCACCTTGTGCGATCTCTGCCATCATAATGTTTTGATTATTTGATTGGTCATTATATTTCTCTTCATAAATGTCATGTTTGCAACCTTTTTTTGATTGAGCCTCTGATATTCCCAAATTGTTCAAAGAAATGAATTGAATGGTAGCACTGCATGGGCCTAGATAGCTATAGTCAGTCATTTCTTTTGTATTTACTTGGATTTTAAACAAATACAGCTAGAGATGCCCAATTTTAGTCCTTCTGATTCTTTACTGGTGATAACAGTGTAGAATGTTATTTTTTGGTGGTCTAAACAATTTGAATTAAGCTCTTGTTATTGCTGTGCTTGCTAATAGGTTATTTTTGTTGCATAGGAAGCTTGTCGCCTCCTTCCTGAAATCTCGGGCCCAACGACTCATCCTAAGGTTGCACAAGTTTTGTTAGAAAGGCAAAATCCCGATGCAGCTCTTATGGTCCTAAGGTGGTCTGGTTGTGACGGTGGAACGCGGTTGGTTTCACTTGCTGAGGCTATCACTGCAGTTAGGGTGAGGGTGGAGTGCGCGCTTCTAACTGAAGCATTTATGTACCAGAGAACACACTGCATGAAAGTCAAGGAGAGGAAGTCGAAGCACGGACCTTCGATGGAAGGTCCAGATGATTTGAAAGATGATTGCAAGACTTGGGTGGAATGGGTGGAAGCACTTGTGGCTGAAATTTGTTGTCTTTGTATCCGGAGAAACTTGGTGGATCGAATGATAGAACTGCCGTGGAATTTGGACGAGGAGAGATTTCTCCACAAGAGCCTGTTAGATTTTGCTTTTGATGATCCGTCAACAACAATTGGGAGTTTGCTTGTGGTGTTTTATCTGCAGGTAACTTGTAAATCTATTTTCAAACTTGGAGCAACCCTTTTTTATCATCCACTTGGACTTCTAGTGTGTATGCCAACATTCCTTTCCGTCTATATGACATGTTTCATAATCTCTTCTATGAATATATATATATATATATATAAGTTGCATCCCTTGCCACTTTTGTGTGTTTGTTTTTACATTTTCCAGGGAAACAAAAAACCAAATTAGACAAGAAGAATAGAAAACAAAGAAGTTTGGACCTTCAAACAATTAAGTGATCTGACTTTCCTCATTGACAACTGCTGGAAGAGGGCATTTCGAAGGGAATACATCACAAAATCTGTAGTCAAGATTGAGAATTGGGGAGGTCATGAAATATGAGTAGGGAAGAATGTGTTGTGGGATCTCAGTTTTGTAATTGTGATGATCTGGAATGAACTAAGAAAAACTAAAGCTATTGGTATAGAGCCTGGAGCCCTTTGTGGGTCTTTCTAAAGATTTGTAAATTTGCAATTTACTCCAGAGAGATAAATGTTTGATATTAGAAACAATGAAACATGTTATGTTAGGTTGTTTCTTCTTGGTAGCTGTAACCTCAAAAAGAAATGGTTGTCTTGTGTCTTGATTGCCTGACAAATCAACATATCAAATTGTATTTTGCATTTCAGCGCTACCGGTATGTTGAGGCGTATCAAGTTGATCGTAAACTTCAGAGTGTGGAGCAAGACTTCATATCAAAGGGGTCTGTGGATGAAGAAGTCTTAGTCAGGATGAGATCAGCAAGTCACTGGAGAGCGGGATTGGTTGTAAGTGATTTTAAATTTATTGTGTTTCCTGTGTAATTTCTTAAGGAGACTTTAGGAGGCATTAGAGATCAATACCCTAGGTGCAAATTTTGCCAAGATATCTGTCTATCAAAATGCATTGAGGTCCTGTTGGTCTTCCTTTTGTAGGGAGTTGGGGTTGAGGTGTATGGGGTTTACAATATATTTTCCTGCAATTCTTTCATTCTGATTTATATCTATGGGCAATATCATCACTTCATGATAAAGAAACTCAGATGTTGCATTTGAAACGGAAGCAACTTTTTGCTTGAAGTACATGTATTCGTATTGATATACTTGAGATATAGAGGGAAAAAATACGAAGACGAGTAGAGATGGAAAAAGAAAGATATGATAGAGTGAGAGTTATTTGATATAGAAGTTAAGGAGCATGGGGTTACGTCAACCCCAACTCAAGTCCTCAATAGACAAAACCACCATTTCCGCCTTTGATTGATAAACCTGGTGATAAAATGAGTCTTTAAAATAAGTTGACAATGAAAAGGATGAAGTATTACAATGTATTCCGGAAATGACATTCCAAACACACCCCAATTCATTTTATAAGTAGAATGAAATGTTTTAGGACTGAGTTGTGTCTTTTAACAGGATAAAAGCATATCATTACTACCTGAAGTCCAGCAGCAACAAGTAAAGACGGGAAAATTGCCTGAATTTACTGTTTCTCCTGCATTACAAGATAATATTCCGGTCGAATCTGATCTTCCCAAGGTACAAGATTCAAATTTGACCGGTTCATTGATTCCCTCTCTTGTTGATTCTTCCCTTATTCTTCCGTTGGAAAAGTCGATGTCCTCCTCAAGACCCTTAGTTTTTGAACCACCATCAAAAGTAGGGGAATTTGTCAACAGTTCCCATTTTGAGCTCGGGAATTATGGCTCTTCTTCTGTTCCCCGTGGGGCTTCCTTTACCAATGTGCGAAGAGGACTGAAACCTCAAAGTGGATCCCGCAAGACTTCCAGATTTGACGACATCACAACTCCTTCGATTCGTCGTGTTACTCCTACGACTGCAACACCACTGAAAGAATTCAACAGTAGTACATTAAGGGTACCTCAAAATGGAAGCTTCCTGGAGCATCAGTTTGATAAAGTCTCTCCAGAAAAGGAACAAAATGGGTTCTATAGAGCATTTCAAGATACCTGGCCATATTCTGTCAGATATCCAGAAACTTCGCCCAGCAGCAACAGTGACTTATTTAAAGATGCTGCTCAAACCCCGTATGCATATGCATCTGGTAAACGGCCCCCATCAGGTAGGCATGATAGACCTATGAAAGTGGTTCCCTCAGATGATCCAATGGACCTCTCCTGGAGGTAAAAGTCTGTTCTACCCTTTATTCCCCTCATTAACAGCTCCTCTATTCGTTTTGCTCGCTTTTTGCCTATGTCGCTAACTACATTTTAAGGGGAAAGCTATAAAAAGCTTGTTTGCATGTGAGATATATATATATATATATATATCAAATTAATTTTGTGTCGTATCTCCACGACGACTTCGATTCATAGAAAGTGAAAAACATCTGACGGATAGAAACACGTTGCAATCATGCTTTCTATAGCCTTTCCCTTGAAGTAATGTGCTGTAATAAAAAGCGATTATATGTGTCTATATTGTTAGATATGGGGAGAGAGATTCTGTTGAAGATGGGAATACAAATGGTGGGTCAAGATGGAGATCTGATGAGACCAGTGAAGACGAAGAGCAGCAGAGCCCGGATGGACTCACAGGAGTAGCATTTGAAACAACACCCATGAGGGGAATTAGAAGAAGCCGGATTGTCAGAAGATGATCGTCTCTGTTCATGTAACCTTAATAAAAAACATGCTTTTCCTTCCATGAACCTCCACGAGTAGATCGGAATTGTGAGATAAGAGCAGCTTGAAGCAACTATTCAAACTTTCAGGTGCAAATGTTGTTTGTGCAGCTAAAGTTAGAGTACTGGTTTGAAATTGACAGATTTGATGGCCCAATTCGTTGGTTTCTTCTTGTATTGTTTTGGGGGAATTTTTTTAATGGAGGGTTGGACGCATTTTTGTTATTAGTTGCATATAGTTCGTAGTCCTTGCCAAATTTTCATATTTACAATGTATTTTATACTTGCTGAGCAGTAATTTTATATGTATGTGGATTATATTTTATAATTATGATCATGATCAGCTGTTTTTCTTTAATTTGGGTCTAAAATTCTCGTGCTCATGTAAATTGCCAATAATTAATTTCAGCCTTGCAGGGTATCTTAATGCCTTCATAGTTGGAGGGCATTTTGTTAATACAGATTCCTTGCCAATTCTGATAATAAATTAAGATACTGAAGTTGTCTCAAGAACTCAATAGTAAGTGCCAAGTGGTTTAAATGTTTTGATGACAGTATATTTGAATTTCAGGATGTCAAAACTGAGTGGTAGTTCAATAGTGGTTAGAAGTGAAAGTTGGAGGTTGCAGTGCTCAAAGTTGGTGCATAAATGCCTTTTTTTTTAAAAACAGTTTTGAATTAGGAATTTGGTTCCTAAATACATTAACAGTCTTATTACTTGTGGTTGGTGGTATCATGTTCTACTACATGTGATACAAATATTAAAGTATTCAGGACTTAGTTTGAGGTTTAAATTTGAGAAGCATTAGGTATGCTGTACCGTGGTCATGTGTATCATTTTTTCATATGCTACTTTATGTGGCAGTTGGGTCAAGAAATTATTGATATTTAATTAAGCCATTTGAAAAGAAAAAGTGGGTTACGCTAGACCTTGTGTCTCAAGTGGTATGGCTGGCTTCTCCCATGGGGAGGCCATGGTTCGACTCCTTTGAGAGTTATTTCCTTTGGAGAGTTTGCCTGTAGGGTTGGTTGGGTTGTGGGTCTGTTGCCCCTCCAGTGTGTGTGTGGTGCCTGTAGATGCTTTGCCGTCGGCCAAAAAAAAAAAAAAAAAAAAGAAAAGGCAGGTACTAAAGAATTGTACAGAAAAATATATTACAAAATAACATAAATAGCGATAAGTTACACTAATCATCATCCCTATGCTTTGGTTTCCTCCTATAGTCCTACAATTACATGTTACGGTGTTTGGGTAACATAATAACTACAAGTCTACATCTGTAGTTCAACAAGAAACGAGTTTTGTATTTGTGTGACAGCTTGTTAGTTACAAAATGATATGAACAGAAATATCAGGTTAAAGTCATGCCTCGCCATCTCAGCAAAGAGAAATCAAGTCACCTTGAATCTGGGCTGACTACTCAACCATCCCGGGCTGTTACACAAAACCACCCGGTTCGGTCCAAAGCCTGGGCGTTCGCTCCGGACTGGCCCCGCATGGTCGCACCTCCAGAAGCCGTGGTTGCTTGCCCAGCAAGCCTCCATACAGTTTTCTATCGCAGCTAAAAGACTAAATGGAAAGAGCAAGTAATTTCCTAAACCACTAAGGAAACTCTCCTAAAGTCATGTAAATCGATTGTGATCAGATTAGGCTTCCTAATTTGCAGACTTACCTTGTACGGGTGGTCTCTTGCACCTATAAAAGAGGTCACTCACCCCCCGTTGAGGGGGAGAGCATTCTGACTCAAAAGAATAGCATACAAACAACTCACTAGTACACATATACCCGGACAGTTTTTGGTAGTGCCGCCCACTCTGTTGGCTTATCAATAGTCGCCAGTGATCTGTTAGTAAAGCGCACCGACGCACCCGTGGACGTAGGTCACCTCATTAATGGGGCCGAACCACATACAAAATTCATTGTGTTCATCTCTCTCTCTCTCCAAATTATTCTTACCCAGATTTTGGCATCATCAGTTTGGCGTCGTCTGTGGGAACGGCCAGTTTCTCATCAACAAATCTCTTGATTGATCAACATGCCACCGAAGAAAGGTAAGAGGAATACCACTCAGGTCGGTCAGGAGGACTCACAGCTTGAGCGGCAGGCTGCCTCCATGACCTCCGAGCAGATAACAGCAACGCTTGCGCAGCTTTTAGAGGGCCAACGGCGAACCCAGCAGCAGATTGAAGCATTGTTGGCCCGACAGGAAAAGCATCCTCAATCTGGGAACTAGCTCGGGAAAAGCGCCCTCGACCAGGAGCCCGCACGAGTCCGGAAGCTTACCACTCTGCGCCGGTATTCCCGTCAGATTGGGAACGCCTCGGGGATGGTGAGCGTAGCAGGGCACCCAAGCGTACCAGACAGCGAGCCTGAACCAATCCGCACCGGGCAGAAGACGCTAGAGATATCATCAACCAACGACGTGCCGCCAGAGGGGAGGGGCCATGACAAAAGGCACACGATTACCCGGAGTCGAAGCCGGGTCCTATCCCCGAGGACGACGCACTTCGAGGAAGAGGCGTCATCATCAGACTCGACGTACCGCTCGAATTTGGAGAAGAAGACCGGGCGAGATGTAAAGGCCCAGATCGATGACTTGCAGCAGCAGATTGAAAGGTTGAGTCATAAGTCTGGCCAGGACCTCACCAATATAGAGACTGAGTCGCCCTATACCGCCCATGTAACGCGATTCCCCATCTTGCGGAAATTCAAACCTCCACATCTCAGCTCTTACGACGGTTCAGGGAGCCCACTGGATCATGTTCGTACTTACAAGGCTCAGATGGCGCTAGTCACCACGGTCGACGAGTTACTGTGCCTAGCCTTTCCCAGCACCCTTAAAGGACCAGCCGCGTAGTGGTTCCATGCTTTGAAACCCGAACGGTCAATAACTTCAAGACATTGAGCAAGCTCTTCATCAGTCAGTTCATGGGGATGCTCGACTGGTCACAACCGGACACCCAGTTGTTAACCGTCAAGTAGCGAAAGGGGGAATCTCTAAGGGAGTATGTGGACCATTTTAATCAGCAGAGGCTCCAGATCCGCAACCTGAATGAAACGGCCGCAATTATGGCCTTCTGCTTGGGAGTTCAACACACCAAAGTTGCCATGTCGTTTCACCGCGACCAACCGGCAACCCTAGTGGAGCTCTCGCAGAGGGTCGAGAAGTACATTAACACCGAGGAGTTTTTGAAAGCAAAGCACGCCAACTCCGCAAGAGATGAGTCCCCGAAAGCAAAACGAAAGGGTGGTGGCCTCGAGAAGGGACCGGGAAAGAAGCCAAGGCAAGACAAGCAAAGAGGTGGTCAGGATCAAGCCCTGATTACCTTTACACCATTTCCCGACCTATCCATGATGTCATGGCCACTGCTGAAACTCAAAGACTGCTACAGCAGCCAACAAAGCTAAAGTGCCTGCCCGGTAAGAGGAACCAGGACAAGTTCTGCCGCTTCCACAAAGACCCCGGACATGACATGGAGGACTGCTTCAAGCTTAAGATCACCATTGAGAGGCTGATTGAGCAGGGCCATCTCGCTGAATTTGTCGCTGTAGATAGACGACCTCGGTCAGATGCCTGAGCCCAAGATCAACCACAACCCCTCGGGCAAATCAATGTAATCTCGAGAGGAACCTCGGGGGGGGGGGGGGGGGGGATTCACAGTCGGCCCGAAAGAGGCATGCTCAGGCATCCTGATCGGATGTTTGGCATGTCCAATCCACCGACTCCTCCCCGACCGACAAGTTGACATTCTCATCTGATGACATACGGGATTTGCATTGCCCCCACGACGACCCGCTGGTGGTAACGCTCACCGTAGCAAATTACATGGTGAAAAGGGTGTTGGTGGACACGAGAAGCTCCTTTGATATCATGTTCGTTTCAGCATTCGACCAGCTCGGTCCAGAGATCGACTTCGACCAGTAGCTACTTCGCTGGTCGGATTCAATGGGTCCAGCACACAACCGCTCGGTGCCATCGAGCTCCCGATTCTTATGGGGACTTATCCCCAACAAACATCTGTACTGGCAAGCTTTGTTGTCGTGGAAGCTCCATCTGCGTGCTGTCATCCTTGGGAGGCCAACTCTCAACAAGGCCAAGGCGGTTGTGTCAACGTACAGGTTGGTGGTAAAGTTCCCGACCCCTCAAGGACCCGGGAGCCTACATGGAGACCAAGCGGTCGCCCGGAGTTGCTATGTCAATTCTTTGCGCCGGAAAGCTATTACTGAAATATTAAATATTCAGGAGATGGACCCTAGAGACAAAATCAACGGAGTGGGTCCAATAGAGGAGCTAGAACAAGTGATGCTGGATCCTCGCTTTTCGAACCGGTCTGTTAGCATTGGCACTCTCTTAGAGCTAGGCCTCAAGGAGAAGTTGGTTGAATTCTTGCAGCAAAGCCAGGACGTCTTCGCATGGAGCCATGAAGACATGTCTGGGATAGATCCCTGGGTTATGTCTCACCGTCTCAACATCAACCTCGACTGCCGGCCAGTTAAGCAAAAGAGGCAGGGTATGGTACCCGAAAGGCAGATGGCGGTATGTAAAGAAGTCAAGAAGCTCCTGAAAGCAAATTCTATCCGAGATGTCCACTATCCCGACTGGTTAGCAAACGTCGTACTGATCAAGAAAAGCAACAGGAAGTCGAGAATTTGCATGGATTTCACCGACCTGAACAAGGACTGCTACCCATTGCCCAGGATAGACCTCCTTGTAGACTCCACAGCTGGTCATGCGCTCATCTTGTTCATGGATGCCTACTCGGGGTACAATCAGATCAGCATGTACCCCGGGGATGAAGAGAGGACTTCCTTCATCACAGATCAAGGAACGTACTGCTACAAGGTGATGTCCTTCAGCCTCAAAAACACTGGGACAACCTATCAACGCCTGGTCAATCACATGTTCAATGATCTGATCGGGGAGTCCATGGAGGTCTACGTTAACGATCTTTTGGTTAAAAGCCGAGACGAGTTTGACCATCTCGAGCATCTGGCCGGGGCCTTCAGCATTTTGAGGAAGTTCGGGATGAGGTTGAACCCGGCCAAATGCACATTTGGCGTCTCGTCCGGGAAGTTTTTGGGACATGGTCAGCAGACGGGGAATCGAAGCCAACCCCGAGAAAATGCAGGCCATCATAAACATGCGGTCACCTAGAGGTGTCAAACGGGTTGGGTTAGCCCGGCCTGTTTTTTTCGGGCCAAAAGCCAGGCCCGACCATTTGCACGGCCCGGCCCGGCCCGCTAGGCCCTGTCCATTACATCCGGTCCGGGGCGGACACCCCCAATGGTGTCCACGGCCCGGCCCGGCCCGCTACCTAGCCCAAAGCCCGGCCCGACCCGAGGCCCGATCCTAAACCCACAAAACTAGTGTTTTTTTTTACATTAAAATGCCTAAAATATTCAAGCCCGGTCCCTAGCCCGCCCCTAGCCCGAAGCCTGGCCCTAGTAGGCCCGGGCCATCGGTCCGGGGCGGACAACCCCCCTCCCCTCCCAAGCCCAGCCCGGTATTAGGTGAAGCCCGGCCCGGCCCGGCCCAAAAGCCCGGTTGAGCCCTCTTTGACCGAGCCCGGCCCGGCCTGATTGACACCTCTACGGTCACCCAGGTTAACCAAAGAAGTTCAGAGCCTGACTGGGCGGGTCGCCGCATTGAACAGATTTGTTTCCCGAGCTACTGATGCCTGCCGTTTTTCAAAATCCTCCATAAAGGCCTTTCAGTGGTCGGAAGAGTGTGAGGAGGCATTTCAGGAACTCAAGAAGTACTTGGCATCGCCCCCTATACTCTCAACACCCACGCCAATCAAGGAGTTGTTTTTATATTTGGCGGTATCACCCTTAGCGGTCAACTCAGCTCTCATCCGAGAAGAACACGGGATACAATTCCCGGTCTACTACACCAGCCGGGCACTTCAAGGCGGGGAAAACAGATACACCCGCATTGAAAAGCTTGCCTTTGTCCTCATCACTTCTACCCGGAGACTTCGCCATACTTCCAGGCCCACATGATCGTGGTCCTCACAGATCAGCCTCTCCGCCGAATCTTAAGCAGGCCTGAAACGT
Organism: Hydrangea macrophylla; assembly: GCA_033977485.1. NCBI lineage: Eukaryota > Viridiplantae > Streptophyta > Magnoliopsida > Cornales > Hydrangeaceae > Hydrangea > Hydrangea macrophylla. The sequence continues at coordinate 93,739,061 of CM066995.1, forward strand.
CCGGAAGGCTCGTCAAGTGGGCCTTGGAGTTGGAAGAATTTGAAGTGGTCTACAGACCTCGGACGACAATTAAAGGACAGGTCGGGGCAGACTTTCTAGTAGAGTTTATTAGAATTAGTATTATTAGCATTAGGGCAATTTAGTCTCTTCCTTTATATTAGGGTAATACTGTATACCTAGATATTCTATTATTATTGTCTCTTCTTTTTTATTGTATTCATTCATTCAGTTTTTGTGTTATGAGAAACTTTAGCTCTCTTTTCTCTTTCCCTTTGTTGTTTTCTTGATTATTTAATATATTTACATGGTATCAGAGCCAGGTTTGAATCTTATCCACGATTTTCGCAGATCTAACTCCGCGGTGAGTTGGCTGGGGGTTGCAGGGGGTAGCGTGCCCTTGCCGGGGTTCGGGGCGGAGCCCCAAATTTTTTTTTCCCGGATGATTCTGGTTCGTTGTTGGATTTCTCGCTGATTCGGATTCGTATTTAGATCTCGCACTGCTTCGCGCTCGTTTTTGGATCTGTCACTGATTCTGGTTAGTTTGTTTTGTGTTTTTGGATCTGTCTTTGATTTTGGGTTCGCTTGTTTTGTGTTATTTAATTGCTTTGTTTTCGTAATGGCTGCTGAACGTGATGATTCGCTCCAAACGATTAGTGTTAAACTCGATGGCAAGAATTTTGCATATTGAAATTATGTGATGAAAAATTTTCTAAAGGGGAAGAAGATGTGGGGTTATATCAATGGGGATTTTAGTAAACCTACGAATGAAAATGCTGATAAATTTGCAGAATTGCTAGATGTTTGGGACACAAATAATTAAAAAATCATTACTTGGATCAACAACTCCGTTGCTCCCTCGATAGGTATGCAGTTGGCAAAGTTTGAATATGCAAAGGAGGTGTGGGATCATTTGGCTAAATTATTTACACAGTCCAATTTTGCGAAAAGTTACCAATTAGAGTGTGATATTCGTGCCCTTGAACAAAAAAATTTGAGTATTCAGGAGTTCTATTCTACAATGACAGATCTTTGGGATCAGTTAGCTCTCATGGAGTCGCCTGAATTGCTGGCCTTTGCACCATATATCGCTAGTAGGGAGGAACAACGTCTGGTTCAGTTTTTGATGGCTCTACGTGATGATTTTGAGGGCCTTCGTGGGTCCATTCTCCATCGTAGCCCACTTCCGTCAGTTGATTCTGTTGTCCATGAGTTAGTAGCCGAGGAAATACGTCTCAAGACACAGTCTGGAAAGGAAATTCTCCCCGACTCTACTCCGTATGTTTTAGCAGCCCTTTTCGACCATAGTCCAATAATCAGAATAAGCCTTACTCGAGAGTTGGTAGTGATGTATGGAGCTACTGTAAGGAGAAGGGTCATTGGAAGGCTCAGTGTCCTAGGTTGGGTCGTGCAAACCAACCTAATAGCAACAACAAGCCCTCACATGGTCGACCACCACAACAACAACAACCTCAATCTTCTCATTGAAAATCTGACAACCAATCTCAGCAGTGTTCATATAGGCCTCCACAGCCTAACACTGCAGTAGTTGTACCACCATCAGACTCATTTGGACCCGGTTCCCCTTCCCCCATCCACTCCGTCCATGACCTCCCTTGCTGAGCAATTTCAGAAGTTCCTTGCCACACAACCTCATGCTATGGCCACCTCTTCACTAGGTATGTCTTCAGGTATGTCCTCAGGTATTTGGGTTTTAGACTCTGGAGGTTCTAATCATATGTCACCTGACTTATCGTCTTTTTCTTCCTTATGTCCAGCTTCCTCTTTGCCTGTTATGACTGCTGATGGTACTCCCATGCCATTAGTAGGTGTTGGGTCTGTTGTCACACCTCATGTATCTCTCCCTAGTGTTTACCACATTCCCAAACTTACTATGAATCTTGTTTCTGTTGGTCAGCTTTGTGATGCAGGTTACTTAGTCCCCTTTTCTTCTACTTTTTGTCATGTGCAGGATCCGCAGTCTCAGACGCTGATTTGGACAGGCCGTAGGCAAGGGGGATTATACATCTTGGATAAGCTCAATGTACCAGTGGTTGCAGCTTCTAGTGTTGACTTGTCATCCTTTCGTTTGAGTTCATCTTCATCTAGTTTTTATTTATGGCATTCTCGCCTTGGTCATGTTTCAGCCTCTCATTTAAAATATTTAGCTTCTACAGGAAAATTAGGAGATTTAAAAACTCATGACATTTCTGATTGTAGTGGTTGTAAACTGGCAAAATTTTCCGCTTTACCATTTAATAGAAGTATTTCTTATTCTCTTGCACCATTTGATTTAGTTCATTCTGATGTGTGGGGACCCTCTCCTGTTACTACAAGAGGGGGGTCTCGATATTATGTATCATTTATTGATGATTGCACTCGTTACTGTTGGGTTTATCTTATAAAACGTCGTTCAAACTTCTTTGATATTTACAATACCTTTCGTGCTTTTATTAAAACTCAACACTCTGCTGTCATTAAATGTTTTAGATGTGATTTAGGTGGAGAGTATACCTATTATAAATTTCGTGAGTTGCTTGCTTTAGATGGAACTATTCACCAGTCCTCTTGTACAGACACTCCTGAGCAAAATGGTGTTGCTGAAAGGAAACATCGACATATTGTTGAAACTGCTCGCTCTCTTTTATTATCTACATATGTCCCTAGTGATTTTTGGGGAGAGGTTGTCCTTACTGCTGTCAATCTAATTAATAAAATTTCGTCCTCTCACTGCTCAGGTCTGTCACCTTTTGAAAAATTGTATGGGCATGCTCCTGATTATTCTTCCTTAAAGGTGTTTCATTGTACTTGTTTTGTCCTTCGACCTCATGTAGAGCGTACCAAATTGTCACCTAAGTCTGCGATTTGTGTTTTTCTAGGTTATGGTGAGGGTCAGAAGGGATATCGTTACTTTGACCCAGTTACTAAGAAACTATATGTATCTCGCCATGTTGTGTTTCTCGAGCACATACCCTTCTTTTCTATTCCTGATAATCATCATGAGTTGACTAAATCTGATCTCATCCATCTTGACCCATTCTCTGATGATACCGATAGTGTGCCCTCTCAAGCCCCATGCACCACTGATATTGTCTCACCTCATGGTTCTACTTCTGCTGATACTGGTACCTTGCCGCTTGATGCTACCTCCCTTCCAGAGGCCACCCAAGCACCTACTGAGACTGTGGAGCCTCCTCGCTATCCTGCTTGCACTCGTAAGTCCACTCAATCACCTGATTTTTTTTACTCTTGTTATTCAGATTCTTTTGCTTCATTTTTAGCTTCAGTTCACGATCTCTCTGAGCCTCTGTCCTATAAAGAGGCAGCTCTTGATCCTCTTTGGCAACAGGCTATGGCAGAGGAACTCTCAGCATTGTATAAGACAGACACTTGGAGTTTGGTTCCCTTACCTTCTGGTGAGAGCGCTATTGGTTCTCGTTGGGTTTATAAAATCAAAACAAAGTCAGATGGGTCTGTTGAGCGGTACAAAGCAAGATTGGTTGCCAAGGGTTTTTCCCAGCGGTATAGTATGGATTACGAGGAGACTTTTGCTCCTGTTGCTAAAATGACTACTGTTTGTACTCTTATTGCAGTTGCTTCTATTCGTCAGTGGCATATAACTCAGATGGATGTTAAAAATGCTTTCTTGAATGGAGACCTCCAAGAGGAGGTTTATATGGTTCCTCCTCCGGGTGTTCCTCATGGTCCTGGTGAAGTTTGCAGGCTTAAAAAAGCCTTATATGGTCTTAAACAAGTCCCATCGAGCTTGGTTTGAGAAGTTTTCCACAGTGATTACCTCATTTGGGTTTTCCCCGAGTGAGTATGATTCAGCTCTCTTTATTAGGTGTACTATTGCTGGTCGTATTATGCTTTCTTTGTATGTTGATGATATGCTTATTACTGGTGATGATGTTGATGGGATTGCAGTGTTGAAGTCTGAATTAGCTCGTTGTTTTGAAATGAAGGACTTAGGTCCACTACGTTATTTTTTGGGATTGAAGTAGCCTGTTCTCCAAAAGGTTATCTTCTTTCTCAGTCTAAGTATACAGGCGACATTCTTGAGCGTGCTCGCCTCACTGATAATAAGATTGTTGATACCCCTTTGGAGCTTAATGTTCGTCTTTCCCCTTCTGATGGCGTCCCTTTGCCTGATCCTACCTTATATCGCACTATTGTTGGTAGCTTGGTTTATCTTACTATTACTCGTCCGGATATTGCTCATGCTGTTCTTGTTGTTAGTCAGTTTGTTACTTTTCCTACTATAGTTCATTTGGGTTGCTGTTCATCGTATTTTGAGGTACTTGGGGGGCACAAGGTTTCAAAGTCTTTTACTTTCATCAGCATCTTCCTTGGAGCTGCGTGCATACTCTGATGCTGATTGGGCCGGTGATCCTACAGATCGTAAGTCTGTTACAGGGTTTTGTATATTTTTGGGTGATTCACTCATTTCTTGGAAGAGTAAGAAGCTAGATGTTGTTGCTGTGTCTTCCACAGAAGCTGAGTATCGTGCTATGGCTTCGACTACCCGTGAGGTTATTTGGTTACGCCGACTACTTACAGATATGGGTGTCTGCCTTCCTCACCCTTCACCTATGTATTGTGATAATAAGAGTGCTATTCAGATTGCTCACAATTCCGTTTTCCATGAGAGGACCAAGCATATAGAGATTGATTGTCACATTACTCGTCATCACCTTAAGCATGGAGCTATCACTTTGCCTTTTGTTTCTTCTTCCGCACAGATTGCTGATTTGTTTACAAAGTCACATCCGATTCAGCGTTTTCGTTTTTTAGTTGGCAAACTCTTTATGCTTTTAGCTGCAGCATCGTGAGTTTGAGGAGGGGTATTAGAATTAGTATTATTAGCGTTAGGGTAGTTTAGTCTTTTCCTTTATATTAGGGTAATACTGTATACCTAGATATTCTATTATTATTGTCTCTTCTTTTCCATTGTATTCATTCATTCAGTTTTTGTGTTATGAGAAACTCTAGCTTTCTTTTCTCTTTCCCTTTGTTGTTTTCTTGATTATTTAATATATTCACAGAGTTCACATACCCGAAGGACCCAGTTGAAGAGCAAAGCCCGCCCGACCTACCGCTCGGCCTACAGTCAAATATCCCGACCTAGGTACTTTATGTGGACGGGTCTTCCAACAAACAAAGAAGCAGGGCAGGGATCATCCTGACTACTCCCAACGGAATCCAGCTTGAGTATGCACTGAGGTTTGGATTTTGTGCCTCTAACAACGAGGCTGAGTATGAAGCCCTGTCGGTAGGATTACAACTGGCTACTTCAATGGGTGCACAGTAAGTTCAAGGGTACTGCGACTCCCAGCTCGTGGTCAACTAAGTTAATCACGAGTACGAAGCCCGAGAAGATAACATGGTAGCTTACCTAGCCCTCGTCCGAACGGTCCCGAAAAAGCTTAAGGGTTTCTCAATCACACAAATCCCGAGGGAAGAAAACACTAGGGCCGATCGGTTAGCCCGCCTCGCCTCATCCTCCGAGTCAGACTTGCCCGGGATAAGGATAGAATCCTTACCTGAGCCAAGTGTGATCAACTCAGAAGGTATGGAGGTCGAGCCGGTAGCCCTAGGCCCCAGCTAGATGGATCCGATCACGACATTCCTCACTACTGGTGTGCTACCGGACGAAAAGGAAGTAGCCCGCTAAGTCAAGTACCGAGCAGCCAGGTATCATGTTATTGACGGAATCCTCTACAAGAGGGGGTTCTCTATCCCCTATCTCCGTTGCGTCCACCCTGCACAGGTACAGGCGGTGTTGTATGAAATCCACGAGGGAATTTGCGGGAACCACATTCGAGGCTGGGCACTTTCGCGAAAAGCCTTGCTGCAAGATTATTACTGGCCAACGATGGCCCAAGATTCCCAGGAGTATGTAAAGAGGTGTGACAAGTGCCAGAGATACTCTCCCATGATCAACCGACCGAGAGAACTCCAAACACCCATCCTCAGCCCATAGCCGTTCACTCAATGGGGTATCGACATCGTTGGTCCCTTCCCGATCGAAAAAGGGAAAGTTAAGTTCGCTGTTATCGTCGTGGACTACTTCACCAAGTGGGTGGAGGCCGAGCCCTTAGCAACAATCACCGAGAAAAAGATGGAAAGTTTCATTGAGAAAAACATCCTGTGCAGATTCGGCATTCCCCGGGTTCTGGTCAGAGATAACGACAGACAGTTTGACACCCCGGTATTCAGGCAGTTCTACTCGGACTACGGGATATCAAATCACTATTCCTCTCCCGAGCGCCCACAAGACAATGGCCAAGCCGAGGTGACGAACCGGACTATCCTACAGTCAATCAAAACAAGGCTCGAAAATGCCAAAGGCGTATGGGCGGAGGAATTACCGACCCTCCTGTGGGCCTACCGCATTACCCCCCGAGCGGCAACAGGCGAGACACCATTCTCACTAACCTATGGCTTGGAAGCGGTAGTCCCCACGGAGCTCGGGTTGCCTACGTACCGGGTGGCAAATTTCAACGAGTAGGGCAACGAGGAAGCCCTTAGAGGAGAACTCAACCTAGTAGAAAAGAGAAGGGATCGGGCATATCTAAAAGTGGCAGCCTCCAAACAGAGGGTCTCCTGGTACTTCAACAGTAAGGTAAAGCACCGTAGTTTTCAGGTTGGAGATCTCGTTCTATAAGCGGTAAACCAGTCTACCAGAGTCCCAAGCCATGGAAAGTTGGGGCCAAACTGGGAAGGCCCATACCTAGTCACTAGGGTAAATAGGCCGGGTACTTACTGGTTACAAACTCTGGACGGGCATGTTTTATCTTACCCATGGAACGTGCAATACCTACGTAAGTATTTTCGATGACGCTTGGATAAGGGTGATCTAGCATTAGTTAGGAAATTTGTAGCTCAATTTAGGCTTTTTTTTATTTATTTATATTTTTTTTATGGTTTTCAAAAAAGAAATAAAGATTTTCTGTTCTTGTTTCAAGATGCGACCCCTACAAGTGTTCTGTGGAAAGACCTCGGCCTAACACCCGAGGCAAAAGACCTCGGGATCAACCCCCGAGGCACCGGCTTCGTTTAGGTCCAACTGACGATGGGGGAAAATTCTCCTAGGTGACTGATGATGGCAAGTCTCAAAAGACCCTGGCTAAAACCCAAGGCATAAAAGACATTGGGATCAACCCCCGAGGCACCGGCTTCGCTTAGGTCCAACCGACGATGGGGGAAAATCTCCCTAGGTGGCTGATGATGGCAAGTCTCAAAAGACCTTGCAACCACCCCGTTTCAGGTCGGTTTCCTACGCTCACTCCCTCAACACACCTTCCTTAGAAAAAGCTCGGGGGGCAGGGAAATACCAAAAAAAAATAGGAAATCACACCGAGTACTAATAGGACTTGGAATCCTAGGACATTCCTAACATTCCCAAGTACCTACAATACCCAGAGAACACCGCTCGGATAATATATAGGACAAAATCCTACACTATACCGGACGGGACCTTCAAAACAGGTCCCTACAAGACCAAGTATTCTCTACCGGTTACAGTCCTAAACCTTTTGCTAAGGCAGGGATTTAGATCGGCTAACAACCGGTCGGGTATTGGCAATCACAAACAGGCATACACGTACAAGTAGTAAAAACAATTGATGAAAAAGATGGCCTCAGAGGACCTTTTCATTAATTAAAAAGAAAAAATTGTACATTGCCTGGAGGGCAGTTGTAGTAGCCTCCAAAAAAAATAATAATAATAAAAACTGTACAAGTTTGAACTAAGCGTCGTCAATCTCGACTACATCTTCGGTCTCTCCCCCCAGGGGGGTTCCTTCTCCCGGGATCGAGCTACCGCTCGTAGCAGCTCCAGCCAAGGCGGCAGAGTCATCAGCATCTCCGGCCAAGGCAACATAATCATCATCAACGGGAGGACCAATGTCCCAGTAGTCCGAATCAATCCCCTCATAGCATGAGATGTCCCATTCGGGGTGATTGATGTTGTCAATATCAACATGTAAAAAGTGTACTTTACTTTTCTAAGGATTTGTAGTAGTGAAAGTATAGGTCGAACCCACAGAGATTGAATTACTACGACTCTTAATTTTAAAACCTAAATCTAATTAATTATGAAAACGAGATTTTGATTTGAATTTTAATTAAATTAATGAAACTAATGAAATTAAATCTAAATTATGAAAGCGATTTAAAAGTGTTTTTATAAATATTTTTAAAGGAACCTAGGATTACAAATCCACCACTAGCTTCACAATAGGAATATTTATGCATTCAATTAGATTATTAAGTTGGATGATAATGGGGATTTGTAGCTACAAGCCCAATTCCTCCGTCAAGAAAATAACTATGGTTCAAGCACCAACATAATCCATCTTCGGTTGGCACGAATTATCCCACACTAAACTAGGGTTGTGACATAATCCGTCTAACCTAGGCATGGACTATTCGGATATTTGATATCACAATTCACTAAAGCACCATTACATGTAAATAATCTATATAAGCACAGCAAATATAAATTATTGAGCACATAACATTCAAAATAGATCTAAGACAAGAATAGATTTTGAAAGTAACGATTTATTTATAAAAATCCTCTAAACATGTAATCATCATCCATACATAATAAATCTAAAAGAAAAGCATAAAATACACCCTATTACTTGGCTAGGGTTTCATTGAAACTCTAGATCTAGAGTTTAGTTGGCCATAGAATTGATGAACGACAAGAGGTTGATGGAGGAGGCCATGGAAATCTTTGGTCTTCTTCTTCTTCTCCTTGCTTTTCTCTCTTCAATGACTGAAAGTATATGTGTATATAGCTGTGTATAATGTTGTGTAATGATATGTAACCTTAAATTTGAGTTAGAATAGGATTTATATAGAGTTTGGAAGGATTTAGGAAGCTTTCCTAAGCCAAATCGCACTAAAACTGCTATATTTACGTTTCTGGATGTCATATGCACAAACCACCTTCACTGGGCACTTTAATTTAACAAAATACGTGTTTTCGATTTTTGCACAGGTAGCTCGCGCGGCCCGCTCGCGCGAGGTGCTTTTCGCTGCATTGTGCGACTTTCGTAGAATTGCGATAACTTTTTGCTCAGAACTCGGATTGACTCGCCGTTTGCAGCCACGCGTCCGTAACTCGAAGATCTACATTTTATATCTCTGAAGAAATTTCTCAAATTCAAAGTATTCCTTGCCAAAAATGCAATTTACCGATGCTGCTACTGCATTCAGCTTTCACCGGAATCACCGTTTGAGCCTAGAATGACTTCCAAAGTCACTAATCATTGGATTTTTGTGCATTTTCAAGTTAAAGCTCCAAAACCTACAAAATTTAGAATATTTATTAAAAAAAAACTAATAACTACATGAAATGGGCTAACAAAGCGTATTTTTAGGACTATAAATGCAACTATTCGTCGCCGATCAGTGATCCCGGGCTAGCCTTCGTTTCAGGTCTTCGTAACCTTGGAAGAAGCCGTCATCAAAAGCCTCCTCCATGGCCCCCGCCGCCGTTGCCTCAACCGCAGCCTTCGCTCGAGCCTCTGCAGCCGCCGCAATGGCCTAGGATGCCTCAAGATCTGCCAGGGCAGTCGCCAACTCTGCCTGGGCCGTACCGAGGCTCAGGGCCAAGCCCTTCACTTTGTCCTTCTCCAAAGCTAGGGTGTTTTGCCTGGCCTCCGAGGTCGTCCTCTCCTCTGACAGAGTGGCTTCAGCAGTAGCGGTCCTCTTGGCCAGAAAAGGCAGGAAGGACTCGGCCCCAGCGACCATGCAATCGACCTGCAAGAAGTCCAAACCGGTCATTCAACATGACAAACACAGAAAAAGTTGTGGCAATGAATGGGCAGAGGCGCCAGTGCTTACCATATGAGAGAGACTGTATAGCCATCCCTAGAATGCCTCGGGAGACATGTTTGCACACGTCTCCACTTGACTAGGGAGAAGGGCGGATTTAACCCTCTCCCTGATCACTGCCGATTCTTCAACCGGCACCCCGGACGGTATTCCCGCTCGGGGGGAAGTCTCCACCACCACCACTTGGGGAGCTGAGGTCCCCACGGGCTCCGGACGGTTTGTGGTCCCGTACCGGATCCGCCTTAGCTGGCGTTCGTTGCCCAAGGCCTCGCAGCTGGCCTCTTTCCTCCTCTTATTGTCGCTCGGGTAGTGGCAGCGGCTTGCATGGCCCTCAGCTGTTCAATATCTCTTTTGGGGGCCATTTTTGCAAAAAGAAAAGATAAGCGATCAGTAACTGGCAAAGACAACAAAGAATATGACGAGATATAGATGAGACCAAATGTGCTCGGGCACTTACCAGGAAGTATGGGTGGAAAGACAGGAGCTTCAACAGGCTCGACTGGATCTAGGACGCCTTGAAATCACCCGTCCGGGTCAGCAAGTTCCAAATATTTGTTAGCAAATCTGCCAAGCCCCTGATCCTGGCCTGACACTCCTCGGGAATACTAGGTGGGCTAGCTGACCCCGCTGCAAGGCAAAATACAAAGCAGTTAGTCCTAGGATCGAAGTAAAGAAAGTAAACGGAAGATACTGGACTAACTTACCCCTCAGCTCTCCCGCCCAAGAAGTCCTCATCTGGATCCCCGGGGCCTGCTCACAAAGCCCAAGGGTAGATACTTGGAAGAATCTATTCTTCCAACCCTTGCTGTTGCTCGGGCAATTGACTATGGTTTTTCTCCCCTACCGAGCCCCGAGAGAGAAGAACCCGACCTCCCCATGTACGGGAAACGGTCGATGTGTCCAGAAAAACTCCTGAACGAAAAGCTCATACCCAAAAACTTGGGGCCAAAGGGAGATGGACCCCATGAGAAACCTCCAACCGTTCGGGGCCAACTGTCCTGGGGCGATCCCCAAATATATCAGGATGTCCCGGGCGACTAGATGAAGGGGAATGCGGAATCCAGCCATGAGGGTGTCCTCATAACGGGTGTTGAAACCCCGCTGGTAGATATGGGCTCTGTCGGCATTTACTACCAGGGAGCAGTAGTCGGGGAGGCCATACCTATCCCTAATGTGGCTGAGATCTTGAGCGCGCAGGGTGGATGGGATGAACTTAATGGCGAAGGTTACCTCGTGGTCAGGTCCCCTGGTGTCTCATCACCCGAACCCTAGGAGACAAAGTCAACGGGGGCCTCCGGGCCTGACTCGTCATCAAACACACGGATGGGGATTCTACCCTTGCTCTGGTTGTCAGATGGGGTAACAGAAGGGGGTTCAGACTTGTATCCGGGGTCCCAGACCGGGACTACTCACTCTCAGACCGAGAAGCGGAGTCAAAGTCAGAATGTTCCATCTCCGAGATCCCTAGGACTGAGCGGGGAAGCAAGCAACGACCTAGATATGGGTCGAGAACTCCGAGTCTAGAAAGGGGGCAAGGTAATGAACCTGAAAGGCAAAGAGTACAAAGTCCTTAAAGTAAGATGGCTCTCGGCTAAAAATACCCCGGGAAAACCCGCTCGGTGCAGCCGACCTAAAGTACCCCCATACCTAAAGAAGGTACAGAACCTAAGGAAAAAGAAATCCCAGTCCCGCGCGAATCCTAGAGGGTTCGTTCTCTCCAGCCTTACTCAAGGAAGAAAAAGAAAAGGAGAAAGAAGGAACACAGTGAATTGAGACTAGGGGAGTGAGAACTTACAAGGATTAAAGCAGGAAAAGAGCTCGGGAAGCTTAACTAGGGACTTTCGCTATCAAATTGCTCGGTAATCTCTGTATCAGGGCAGCAAGAATGGCTGAAATGAACAAGTGTTCCTTAAATAGACAGCACGGATGGTCCAGATCAGATCAGATCTAACGGCCAAGAAGCTTTCCCGCCAGGACCGCCTGACAACTGTCACCTTGGGCACGTGAAGCGTCGCCTCAAAAGGTGCGCGCATTAAATGCACGATGTGACAGTCCAATTTTCACGCGATTGTTCAATTACTCCTAAACCGACTGATGTTGTCAAAATCAAGTTCTTATTTAACCCTATTAAAAATGTAGTATGTTGGAAGTAGGGTGTCGAGTCCACATGGATTGATACAAGAACAACGTTTAGGAAGTTTAGTAACTAATTATAATGCTCAAAAGAAAGAAATAAGAAAAGATGATGGAAAGGGATAAAAAAAAATGACTTTGCGTCTTGCGACTTTTTGTTTGGTTTTTGGAGGAGAAAAGGGGTAAATAAATACTAATCTACAAAGCAATATGTTGGGATCATCCCCCCCCATCTTGGGTCACAACAAGATGAAATGGACTAATGTTTCAAGCACATTCTAAGGTAACACTTCATTGTGGCATATTATCAAACACAAGGAATGCATCTATGTGATAGATAAAATGAGCTTTGAGATTTCCATAGAAACGGATTTGAAGCTAACGTTTAACTATCAATGATGCATGACATACAAGATGAAGCCTCTATGGTTTCTAATCCGAATGATTTGTCCACCCTACACTAACTAATCTACTTGGTGGACAAATCATCTATGAAGCCTTCAAAAGATAGGATTTAAAACCTAAGAGTTTGAACAATCAAAGATGCTTGGCATCAAAGATGAAGACCCCAAGTTATAAATCCCACACACACCATTTTATCAAACACATGGAGTGCAAAACACAAGGTTGAATAATATTCCATATGAAATACATAGGGTAAGATTCAAATTCTAAGTTTTGACAATAAAAAATGCAATACAAATAAGATGATGCCCTTATTTTTGAATCCTACACAAATGAACCCTAGAAATGGTACAACATTAAATCCAAGAGCTCATGATCCACAACCTAAGTAAACCTAACTGATAATGAAAAACATAGTAATATCATCAAAAGAAAAGAGATAAAAGATGTACCTAGCCATTAAAACTCAATTGATTGCTTCAAGTTTACAAAAATTGAGAAGAAATGGAAGGGAACCCAAGTGGGTTCCAAAAATGAGAGCAAAGAACCCTAAAAACTCCCCCCCCCCCCTCCCCTCCCCTCCCCTCCCAAAATAAAAATGACAACTCTTTCTATTTATACAAAACCACAAGAATGACAAACTTGTAAATAAAAAGGGGGAAAACTGCAGCCGCGGATCGATCCCTTCTTTGGGCCGGATCGATCCGCCTTTCATCTGGGCAGTTGACGTCTCTTCGAAAAATCGCGGATCGATCCCTTCATTAGGGCGGATCGATCCATCTTGAAATTTTTCTGGCAGAATGTTCCTTTGGAATCGCGGATCGATCCGCTCAAAAGGCCGGATCGATCCGCTTCTTTTGAAATTGATACCAAGCTCCTCTAAAACACACGGATCGATCCGCTCATAGGGCCGGATCGATCCACCTTTGCTGAAGTTCTTTCATTTCCCTTTTTATGAGATAAGAACCAAACGGAGTTGGTTCTCACTTTGAACAAGTTCCCAAACACTACAAGAACGGGATTTTTATTAGCAACAAGTGAACAACAAGAAGAATAACAAAAGTACAATTTATCCATTAAATCTTCCAATATAAGTGATAATTTGTGTCCAATAAGGGTAAAATCATGAAGTTAAGAGTGCACTATTGGACACGAATCACGACCTCGTTGAGTCTTGACCAGGCTAGTGACCAGTTGACACATGGCAGGCGTCGGTCCCGGGCCCACATAGTCACCGTTCGGTCCAAACCCCGGTTGACCAGCACGATCGGTCACGCCCCGGCAAAGATCCCCGGCCTCTTCTCCGGACGGTTTTTCGGAAGCAGTCTTAATTTTCAAATCTCATCTGATAGAGTATCACATCAGTTTCGAAAATAGGGGGCAGCTGATATGAATAGAAATATCAGGTCAAAGTCATGCCTCGCCACCTTAGCAAAGAGAAGCCAAGTCACCTTGAATCTGGGCTGACTACTCAACCTTCCCGGGCTGTTACACAAAACCGCCCGGTTCGGTCCAAAGCCCAGGCGTTCGCTCCGTACTGGCCCCACATGGGCGCACCTCTAGAAGCCGTGGTTGCTTACCCAGCAAGCTTCCAGACAGTTTTCTATCCCATCTAGAAGACTAAATGGAAGGAGCAAGTAGTTTCCTAAACCACTTAGGAAACTCTCCTAAATTCATATAAATCGATTGTGACCTGATTAGGCTTCATAATCTGCAAACATACCTTGTACGGGTGGTTTCTTCACCTATAAAAGAGGCCACTCACCCCCCGTTGAGGGGGAGAGCATTCTGACTTAAAAGAATATCATACAAACAACTCACTATTACGCATATACCCGGACGGTTTCTAGTAGTGCCGCCCACTCTGTTGGCTCACCAATAGCCGCCGGTGATCTGTTAGTGAAAGTGCACCGGTGCACCCGTGGACGTAGGTCACCTCATTAACGGAGCCGAATCACACACAAAATTTATTGTGTCCATCTCTCTCTCTCCAAAACCCAAATTTTGGCATCATCACAAAATATACCCTATCAAGAATTAATTTTTTGTCAACCTTATGTTGAAACATTTCAATAGTGAGCCTCTCTCAAATCCAACCCCAAGTAGTGAACAACCATGACTTTTTTTTTTTCGTAACCTTAATACACATACCTTCCCTCACATTTTAAGAATTTCACTTTCCTCCCTTATTCTTGAATTTTAGTAGTATTAATTAGATTTAACACTAAAATTAAAAAAAGGGGAGGCAAGTGAGATTATTAAAACTTGAAGGGGAGGTATGTGTATTAATGCCAAACCTCAGGGAGGTGAGTGGTATTTATCCATAGTTTATGAGTACATTTTTGTTCTCTCTAAAATTGCTCACTCAGTTCTCCTATTAGCTAATGCAGTGAGACCATGACTTTTTTTTTCTATTAATTAATACTTATTTAAACTTAAATTCCATATTTCCATTGCATTAACTAAATAGAAGAGTTAAGTGAGCAATTTTGAGTAAGAGCAATTTTGGGTGAGCAAAAATGTATTGACATTTTATTAAGGGGTAATACTTGGGGCACAACCAAAGCCACAACTTAATTTTGCACAACCTCCATTTTGTGTCTATCTCTCTCCTAGTAGGTACTGTGGGGTCACTGGCACTGTAAGACCCATCAAGAGAGAGATAGACACAAAATGAAGGTTGTGCAAAAAATGTTATGGTTTTGGTTGTGCCCAAATATTACTCTTTTATTAAGTTCCGGGCAGAGAGTCCAACAGAACTGACCTATACATACAGAAAATATAGCCAATGGCGAAAGCTCTCCAACTTCCCATCATCGACCTCTCCTCTCCTGATCGCCTCTTCACTGCCAATTCCATCCGTCAGGTCTCTCTCTCTCTCTCTCTCTCTCTCTCTCTCTGTGTGTGTGTGTGTGTGTGTGTGTGTGTGTGTGTGTGTGTGTGTGTGTGTGTAATTTGATATTGTTTAACTTCAAACTCCACTTAATTTGAATTCAATTTAGACTCTGCGTCAGTCGATGTTCCTGAAACTCCTACTATTCGATAGGAATATGTTGCAATTTGCTTTAATTTGTAAACATCTGCAATATGTATAGTCTTCTGGCTCTGTTTGTTTCCTGTGAAAATAATTACTAGAATTCCTTCCCAGCAAGGGAAACTTTTGTATTAGATTTTCACCAAGCCTTGAAGCAATGAAGCCTTATTTATTCTAGATAATTGAGTGTGAGATAATTTTATGATTATATATGTAGGAATTTAAGTCATAAGTCCTACAAAATAGACTTTTTTTTGCCTTAGGTCCAACCCGTATTTTATTTTAGTAAAAAGTCCTCCAACAGAAAATTTTGCATAACTAGTTATGCGAAATTTTGTAATATAAGGATTTGATTTGTTTAATGCTCCATTTGTTTTGATGTAAAATGTTTTCAGGAAAATGTTGTCACCTTATAATTTGTACATGAAAACATTTTTCGGAACATATTTTACATAAAAACATTTGGAGCGTAAGTTTCATTAATCAGGACTTTTGATCAAAATTAAAAACGGGGTGTCCTTTAAACTCAAATAATCCAATTTAAGGAACTTAAAAAAAAAAAAACAAAAACAAAAACAAAAAAACAAAAACAAATTTCACCTATATGTTTTAACGTGGGTGGATGTATGGTATAAGACTCTTCTTGGTGGTTGAAGTATTCTGATTCTCTGATTGAAAACACATAGTATGTGTAGTGGGGTATGTATCCCATATGATATGACTATATCTATATGGTTGTATTACACTCTCCCTTGCCTTTTTTTTTTTTTTTTTAAGTGCTTGCTTTAAATTTAAAACGATTGAAAAGATGATATTGAAAACTCCATGGTTCATAGAAATATCATTTAGCCCTTGAAAAAGTAACATAATAATATTGAGCCATTAAATATACTTAGGAACTTTCTTTGTGTGGTCACTATTTCTGAAGGTGATTGGTCCATGTGTTCAAATGTTGCCTATATGGACACTACATGGACCAATCATGTTATGGAACAACAGGTATGTAAATAAGAAAATGTGCCAAATATTGTATAATTCTCTTTCCCCTTGCCCTTAGGTTTCAGGTCTTTATATATATATTGGTGTGTTCTAGGTAAACAGGTTGAATACAGATAATATTATTCTAAAATCTATTTGTGGGTTCTTCATACTATATGGTGTTATTTTGGAAGCACAACAGCCGTTACATCTGGTCATTAAACATCGGATTGGATCCATTCTTGTGAATTTTAAAGCATGTTCTTTATTTGGCTGATAACTATTAGGTGTTATTCATCCATGTTCTATCATTGTCAAGCTATGTAGAGCACAGAGGCACTATACAATTTCCTTTCAAATCCAAACAAGCCTCAGTTTGTGATGACAAAGATTTATTTTTTTTTGAAGTATAAGGCAGTAACTCAATTCAATCATTCATTTCATTGTAGTCAAACTATGGGTGTTGAAATGAGTGCTGCAGGCATGCGTGGAATTTGGTTTCTTTTACCTTATTAATCATGGGGTAGAGGAAAAGTTGCTGGAGGCAGTGTTTGGTGAGAGCAAAAAATTATTTTCGCTCCCCCTTGAAGATAAGATGAGGCTGGCTCGCAAGGAAAATAGAGGTTATTCGCCACTTTATGCTGAGAAACTTGATCCTTCTGCAAGTTCTAAAGGTTCTACGATTCTCTCTCACTGCGATTTTTATGTTACCTAAAGAATGTTTGTCTAAGCAATCTTTTGAGCATAGATGAGCACAAGTGCATCCATGAAGAGTCTAGGGGATTGTTTGGGAATGCTTAAAATAGAATCAGATTCTGACCCTGTGTCACTTTTATCTGGTGTTTTTATAAAAATAAACATTGTGTTGGTTTGATAAAGAACTATTTAATGGGATTAATTTTTAAGTTCGACATGGACTCCTATGTAACCACGAAGCAGCTATACAAACATGAACTATTTAAAACCGGTACTTTTCTGGACTATAGAAGCGGGCAAGCGGCTCTTGTAATACCAAACAGCGTCTGGAGTGTCCAATAAACGTTGGGACAATCTGCATGAAACAGGGGAAGATATAGTTTGCTTGCGTAGGCTGCTGGCTTTCCGCACACATATATACATGTGTTGTGCTATTTGTGTTTATTTCGTTTCTCTGGCTTAACTAGGATTTTTGATTCAGGTAATCAAATGCAAGAAACAAGTTAAATACAAATTGACATGCCCAAACTAAATTTTTGTGGTAAAAATTTGAAGAAAGCTGAAAATACCCGAATTTAATGAAAATAAATATTTACAGATTAATGATTAATTTGGTCTCTCAAAGTTGTGTAATATAAGGGTGTCAAATCAGTGAAACTCTTTTACTTTCTTTCTCATGAAAGTGGACTTGAATGTTAGTAATGCAGAGGAGAGCTCAGGGATAATTGTTTGCTACCTAGTGCAGGTGACTCAAAAGAGACTTTCCAAATTAGTCCAATGGAAGGCACTACAATTCACAGTAAGCTGAATCAATGGCCTCCAGAAGGTAGTTTATGAAATTCTGTGTTTTTGTACGTTTATGGTCCTTTCTGTTGTATTTTTCATGCTTATTAAGGCTTAATAAAATACTATACTACCATGTAATTGAGCTGAAGTTTTGTTTTGGGCCCTGTATTTGAATTACTTCAATTGAGGTCTTAATTTTTGAATCTATGGCGCTGTTAGGCGGAATGTTGTCACATGATATCACTTACAGTTTTGGTCGTCTTTTGTGGCACAGCTCATGTGCCACATGATGATAGCATAAAAGTATTTCCCACCAATTGCTTTTTTCTTTTCTCAAACGTCATCAATGATTCTCCTACATTGACTCAAACTTACAAATTGTTGGCTTAATTGAAGCAATTCAAAATAGAGGGTCTTAACTGGAAATTTGAGTAAAATACAAGGAATTGAGGTGTATCTTAGCAGCCGCAACCTATCCTCCGCTTCCGCCCCCCCCCCCCCCCCCCCCCCCCCCCCCCCCCACAAACCTTTTTTTTTTCCCTGGATTTTCTTGATGTAGACTGAAAACAGAATTATTTTGTTGCAAGAATATATGAGAACTATAACCCACTACAAAAAATTTTGTTGGTTTTTCACGCTTAAATGATTTTGTTCTTCAATATGCATGTTATACGCTGTCTGTGAGTATGTATACGATTCTTAGCATAAAAGCGTTATCATGAATGTTGTCTGACTAGGAAATTCCAGAACTTCTGCCGCGTTGGAGATCCATAATGGAATCTTTCCATGAAAAAGTCCTGTAAGTGCTTCCGTGGTGTGTATTTCTGTGTTGCATTCTTAGAGCCTGTTTGGGTTAGCTTTTAAGATAATCAATTTTCGCAATAGGAGACCTTTTAAAAACGCTACAAATTGGAGCTCTTTACAATTTTTTTTAAGCTTTGAAATTGTCAGTTTTTTGGAAAAACTGTGAAAAAAGCCAATCTAAACAGTCATAACTTTTAAACAATCACTTATAAGTGTTTGTTGAGTGTGAAAAAGCTATCCCAAATGGTCTTTTATTGGAGAATAGAGACAACCATCACTGAAGCAAAGCCTATTCACTTAAATACGCTCCTTAACCAAGAATTAGTTTCTTCATGCAAATCTCGTAGGTTTATCTATGTTATTTCTATGCTTCGGTTAGTGTGTATATGTTTCTGCAAAGGTTTTCGTGACCTTTTTTTTTTTTTTTTTTTAAACCTTTTAAAAATAGTTCTTGGGTTTTGAAATGGGGTACTATATGGTTAGGATATTTTAAATAATAGATTTAATAAGTTGCGTGTGTCTAATTGTTTGTCTTTTGATAATTTTACTTTACTATGACAATCTTGTATAAGTTGCATGTGTCTAATAGTGACATTTGAAGGTGCTATTGGTTTTGCTGCCTCAGGGCTGCTGGGATGAGATTAATCCCCTTAATCGCTCTGTCCTTGAACTTGGATGAAGATTTCTTTATAAAAGTGGGGGCTTTCGATCAACCATCTCCACTACTTCGTCTCTTACACTATCCAGGTTCAATATCTTAATTTGGCACCATTTTATCTGCTTCACATATCACATCTTCTTTCAATTCTTTCCATGGACTATCTTTTTTACTTTTTTGTTCTTCTTTTTCTTTTCTTTTTTTTTTCTTCCCCAGTCGATGGTTTCTGTATGTATATGGACTCAAAAAGTGGTATGATGTGTTGTCTCCAAAAGAACCTAATTGCGTTTCTTCGTTATGGATTAATTAGTCATTGCAACTCTTCAAGATAGCGCATCTACAGAAAATTGTATTTTGGGTTCAAGTAATAAAATTAAAATTGCCTTGGTTTGCCTCTCGTGGGTATCTATCTGATTTGGAATGGAAAGAGGTTTAAAAGCAAAAGGCAACTTTGCAATCTGTGAGAGTATCGTATTGTTGATAAAGTCAATTATATTGGAATGTTTGCCATATTCGTATAAAGACAAATGGCTATAAAAGTATGCTGTGAAACTCAACTCAACTAAATCTCGTCTCAGATTATTTGGGACGCTATCAGATCTTTCTTTACTATTTCTACTTGTTTCAAATTTGGTGTACCTCTACCCCTAAGATTAGCCTCTATGCGACTATGAATCTATGATCGATCTAAGATCTTCCAAATTGTTGCAGTTGTGGTCTTCATTGTACATGTCCGAACCATTTTAGTTGGTTTTCTGGTATTTTATCTGAATAGATGCTACTTCTACCATTTTACTATTAAACTCATTTCTAATTTTTTCTTTTCTCGTTCTACCATCAATATATACAGTTATGCTATACTCATTTTATTTATATGTTATTTCCTAGTTGGCCTGATGGCTGTTTTATAATTTTTTTCCTAATTCTTGAAGTTTTCAAAATAAAAATAAAAGCTAACTTAATTTGGATAGATTTAACTAGATCCATATATTTGGTCTAAGGTAGGTCGATATGTAAAATCCACCGATAGATCCATCAAAATTCTCTTATTAACCAAAGGAAAGGGGTTTGCTGATTCATTTAAAAAACTTGATGTCAGGTGAATTGTCAGATGGAGACGTTTATGGTGCTTCTGCTCATTCAGATTATGGAATGATAACTCTTCTAGTATCAGATGGCGTTGGTGGACTTCAGGCACGTTTGGTTTGAGTTCATTCGGATAATCAACTGTGATTTCTTTAAATACTAATAGTTGCCATCATTTACTTAGCTTTTCAGTGATAACAGATTTGCAGGGAAAAATTCAAGCAACAACGTGTATGGGAAGATGTGCAGCTTATGAATGGGTGGGTCATAATAACTTAATTTGTTGAATTAAGAGGGTGGCCATTGGTTGAGTGTTATAATTCTCTCTAATTTGTGAAGTTGAACTATATATATTTCCAGGTTTGTTGAATACTCTTACCTTTAAGGTTTGATAGAATAGATTTGTTTGTGACTGGTTTTATGTCCTATTTCGCTTAACAAAGAGAAGTAGTTTAGTGTCTATGCAAGGAAAAAAGAAATAGCTACAGTATCCTGCATAAATATGAAGGTGTTTGTCACAAAATATTAAAGTGCATAGGTAAATATTTATTCATGTGTTGGAATTAGAGCGTTATTACAGGATGTTATATAAGGTCATGTTGACCATAATTATTATGAGATTATTCTCTTTAATTAGTTTCCTTTTATAAGTTATCCTTGTAATCTATATAAACCTTGTGATTGTGATTGTAAATAATACAATAAGGTTTTACCATAATTTCAATTTGGTATCAGAGCCTACCACCTCCCAGTCCAGCCGCAACACCACCACCACCTCACAGCCCAGCCGCAACACCACCACCACTTCCCTGCCCTTGTCGCCGCCCCTCCTAGCCCTAGCCGACCCTTTTACTTCCCTCCCATCCTAGCCCGGAACCCTCACAGAGGCAGCAAGCCCCTGTCTCTCTCCTCCTAGCTTTTTTCGCAGCCTTTGGCTGCTGTCCCTTGTTCACAGCCTGTTGGGCTGCTGTCTCATCTCTCTGGGGTGATGTATTAGAGCATATGTGTGCTCTTTTTCTTCTATTTGTTTAGCCGAGTGTCCGGCTGCTTATTGTTCTCTCGCCGAGTGTCCGGCTGCCCACTGTTTTGCGGTTGTTTGCTTCTTCTTGTTGTGCGTTCATGGCTACCACTGGGACAGATAAGGATTCTTCTTCCGCTGTTAAGGCTCTGCGCCCTGATCTCTCTCTTCCCCATACTGGACTTGCCCAACGTGTTACCAGTGTATTGCTCAATGGGAAGAATTTTCACGCTTGGTCTAATTCTTTTCGCCTCTTTCTCGGCGGGAAGCGTAAGATTGGGTGGTTATTGGGCAAGGAGAAGTCACCTGCTGAAAGTGATCCTAAGTATGATGAATGGTATACCGACAACTGTATCATTTTGGGATGGATGTTCAACTCTATGGATGAGCGTGTTTACAACCACCGCAATGTTTTCGACCTCTGGACTGCCCTAAATAAGATGTATGCTCATGCTCACAGCGATTCCCGCATTTTTGAGCTCTACCAGGATATCTCACATGCTTCCCAGTCCACCTTGGGACTCTCTGTAGCGGACTTTTTTGGGTATCTGCAGACGCGTTGGGAGGAGCTCTCTCAGTATGAGCCCATTACTGACTTCCCTAATGATGGTGCTGTGGAGTCCAGGCGCCTTGACCGCCGACATACCTACCAGTTTTTGATGGGACTGAAGCCTGAATTTGAGGCTCTTCGCACCCAGATCCTTAATACTGTCCCATTGCCCTCTTTATTTGAGGCTTTTGCCACTGTGGAAGGTGATGAGCGCCGTCGTCGTATCAGTTCTCCTATACCGGCTCCTGCACCACCTTCTTCTCCGTCTGTGCCTGATCAGATGGCATTTGCTGCTCCTTCTGGCCCTCGTCCCACTGGGTCTCGTTTTTTCTGCAAGCACTGTCATAAGCCCGGCCATACCATTGATCGTTGTTTTGAGCTTCATCCAGAGTTGAAACAACAATTTGCTAGGAGCCGACCTCCTGTCGGCCGTGGGAAAGGTACTCCTCGCACAGGGGCTGTGGTTGAGGTTACTTGTCACGCCCCGGAGTAGCCAAAAATAGGGAAAATTTAAAATTTCCTTTCTGAACCCATAGGGAATGACGAGTTACATTAACTGATTGTCTTTTCTACGTCTACACATGGTTAACAGAGTAAACGGAAGCATAAAAACATCTATTGGTGTTCTTCAATAGAACTCAAATGTCTGGGATCTAATTATTACATCATGGGTCTAAATAAAAGATCTATAAAGGCAGTCTAGGGCTATCTATTCTGATCACAATACATATCTAAAGCATTACCTCAGATAGAAGACAATAAAGCAAATTAAGTAATTCTAAATAAGACTATATCGGAGTCCTTCGCTTCAACTTGTACATCTGCCGTGTCCCTTTGGGTAGACCTCATCTTCATAGTCGTCACCTGTGAAATCTAGACGTGATATGTCCAGGGCAAGAAGGAGAGCCGTTAGCTTTTGAAGCTAAGTGAGTTGACCTAACCGATCACTCCTAATACAAACAATATTATACAAGCACAACAGATATCTCGAACTTGAATATTTGATAAGCATTATCTCAATACGTATGATTTATGACATGATAATATGAATGAGATACGACAGGATGCATCATCGATATATTCGACTTTACTCGACCATAGACACCACAACTGACTCATGTGACTTGTTACATTACCAGTGTAACGCCGTTAGCTCAGAGTAGAATGATTACGTTGCTATCGTCGCCTAGCAGGGCCCTATAGCAGTTTTTGATTTTAAAAAGAAAGAGTGTAATCATTGTACTCTTAGGTCCTCGTGACCTTGCCTGGAGAATAGAATAGTTACAGCGCTATCGTCGCCTAGCAGGGCCCTATAGCATTTGAAAGGTAACTATTGTATTCGAGTTCAGATGGATACGTTGCTATCGTCGCCTAGCAGGGCCCTATAGCGTATCAACCAACAAACCTTTGCTATCGTCGCCTAGCATGGCCCTATAGCATTTTCAACCTTCAACTCATGTATCACTTCAATGATTTCAATGGAAACTCTGGCTATCGTCGCCTAGCAGGGCCCTATAGCAGTTTCATCGTTGTTCCCATTGATTTGACTGTACCATACGGACCTCCGCGATCCACTCAACATGTACGACAACATGACTGGGTTAGTCCCCTTGACTAACCATGCAGAAGTCAACATTGACATCGAGACTCGACTATGTTCATATGAATGTCCGTATGATTTTATAAACGAGAGATCATGATAAACAAGAATATCAACGAGTATTAATCAAGCATGGAGTATAGTTAACTAACATGCGCTCGAAACAATCTCAATGTTTACAATACTAATATTTATCAGTATCGTCCACACAGGACGCACTGGGCATACATATATGATCAAAGAATAATTCTATAATATACCAAGTGAGTTAGGACGACTCACCTCGATGCGGTTGCGTAACAGTAAACGTAGCGGTTCCTACAAAGTATACAATTACATAGAACATTGATTAATAAGTTTACTATAAATCAGGGGCATAATGGTAATTGTGCCGGATGTGTTCCTAAACCTCAACATGATGATCTAGATATCATTCTGAGTCTAACGCCATTGACTAAACTCAAATCGGAGTCCGTCGGATAAAAGGCTGGATTTTCTATATCAATGTGGGCCCTAAAGACAAGCTGTATTTTTGACCGTGTCGAAAGGTTACCAAACTTTAAGGGAATGTTCTAGACATTATTCTAAGACTCTGGGAGCTGACCGCGTATTTTTCCGAGCTACGGTTTATTTTCTATGAATTATCGAAGTCCTAAATATATAATTATAGTCTACGAGAACCTATAATTACAAAACATATTTTGGAAAGACCTTTGGTCCTTATAAATATTTTTTATTAAATACTAGGCCTTAAAATAGGCTAGTGCTGTTTTTCTCATAATTTTCAGAACTCGTTTAGTATTTAAAATAATTTAAACAATGGTTAAACGGCTCATTATCAATTATTGAAATATCCGGAATACAGTTTTATAATTTAATAAATTATAAACAAGGCTTAAATACCTTTAAAATAATAATCGTTATTTACTAGCATTTAAAATAGTCGATAGATATTTAATATCTATTTATTTATTGAATATACTAACATTTATTATTTATTGAAGCCCAAATAATAATGACCATAATATATAAATACTAAAGTTTGGGTTTTATAAATAAATAAATTTATAAAACAATGATATTTGATCTTTAGATTAACACTAAAATTTCCTAGATTTAAAAATGGTTAATAGATGTTTATTGTCTATTTCATCACAAAATCAAACTAGCATTTATTATTTATTTAAACTAAATAAATAATAAATACAATATCTAATTATTAAAAATATAATTTCAGAATATAAAGAATTGTTAAATAGTAATATTTTAGAATTTATCAAAACTTAATAATAACATTTAAACCATTATAAACCACTAATTAAAACTAATTAATTAATTATTAACCATGTGTACCGTACATATACACTAACGATCACACCCTAGAAAATCCCATGGCTTTTCTTCCTTCTTCTTCCCGTCAATTTCTGGAGATATCTATATATATATATATGCGCGTATTATACATATATTTACATAAATATTGAAACACTGATAACTTCCTCATTCCTTAACGAAAATTTGCAAACTTTAAATCAAAATCGAGTGCCTCGACGAGCCTGATTCAATGGTACCAGTCTCGGGTCCTAACTCTTAGCGGTTTGCACGAAAATTGGGAAAAACCGAGAGAAGACTCAAACTTTGACCGATTCGTTCGTCGCGATACGAAATAGTCATCGCGAACGGTTCGATCTGGGACTTAATGGGGTCCTAACCTACCGTATTTCATTCACGGAACGCATTTCCGTTAACGTTGACGGAATGCCGATTTTTACGCCTATATATGTATTACCGAGAATATGTCTACGTATACGCGTGTAACGCTATATATTTTACGTCGAACGACATCTACGTAATCTACCGGGGCAGTTAGTTAACTCACCTAGGCTCGTGGTGGTCCGGTGGTGGCACGAGGGCTTCGAGACGGTTCCGGGGCTCGGGTGTGGTGGTCTCGGCTATAGCTTCCTCTTCTCTCTCCTCCTTCTTCCTTTTCTTCTGGGTTGTGGTCATGTATGCAGTGTGTATGAGCTGGGGGCAGAGGTGGGTGAGGCAGTGAGTGAGGGAGTGAGAGTCGGGTCTTCCCTTTTTTTTTTTTCTTTCTTCTCTCTTTCCCTAGCCGGGTTTCTCTCTCTCTAAACTGTGGTCTATCTCTCTCTCTCTCGGTAGTTCATTCTCTCCCTCCCAAGGTCTTATATATAAATATACATACCACTACCCACATACATAGATGTATAGATATGCATATCTGAAATGAATCAATTTGAAATGGATTGTTGAGGGGATTGATTGGAATGGTTTCCTAGGGAGGAGGGAATGGAGCCGGCGGTTTGGGGTGGTGAGGTTTAACCAGCGGGTATAAGGGGGGTAGTTTGGGTAATGCTATTAACTAAAGGTTTTAGGGAGGTTGGGTAGTACACATGCCCTATTTGGGTTGATTCTCATAGTACCAACATTTCTATATTTACAAGGTTAAGTCGTCGCTTAGGTTTACGTGAAATGCAGTCTAATTAAATACAGATTCTACGGGTAAACGTGCAAAGTCAGTCCGAGCTTGAGACTTACAGTCTAAGTTAATAACTACAGTGTTAGGTCTATGAATCTTGGTCCGGTGTTAGAATAAAATTAATATAGATGATAATAATCCTAATTACAGTCACAGCTATCGGGTCCGAATAATATAACCCTTGCTTGTAAAATCAAGTGACAATAAATAATAAAATGTAATCTATATTTTAGAAATCACAAATATTTAAATATCTATAGTTATGAACTTAGCGACGATGAATATTCAACATAACTTAACGTTATTTAACGATAATAATATTTTTAAAACACGACATTAATATACGGGGTCGGGCTTAGCAATTAAAATCACATTAACAAAGCGATACAAATTCTATGAATATTAAAATCTTGAACGCCGTCAAATATATATACATATATTAGTACAGGCTACAGAAATAATTACAGAAATAATCTCAGAAGTCTATTTCTATATTTTCCAATTTTCAAGGGTATTACATTACTTCACCTTCCCTTGATTTTGGGCAGCTTCAGGCCCAGATTGCTCAGCTGCAGTCTCATTTGGGCCTGGGTTCTTCCTCCTCATCTTCTAGTCCCACGGCTGCCATTGCCACAGGTACACCTACTGCTCTTCATGGTAAGTCAGCTCAACCCACCTGGATTCTGGATTCTGGTGCTAATAACCATATGACTGGTGAGTCTTCTGTTTTTCGTCTCTTCGTTTACCTCAATTGATCAGTCTGTATGTATTGCTGATGGCACTTCTGTTCCTATTCGGAGTCAGGGTGATGCTCAGTTGTCTCCCGATATCACTCTCTCCTCGGTCTATTATATTCCTAACTTTACATATAGTCTTCTTTCAGTCAATCGTCTTGCTAAAGATCATAATTGTGCTGTTGTGTTCTTACCTACGTGTTGCTATTTGCAGGACCTGACTTCGAAGAAGATTTTTGGCAGGGGGTATGAGCGTGATGGCCTCTATTACTTTGATGCTCCTCCATCTTCCTGGGTGTCCTCCAGCTTGCAAGCTACTGTTTTACCTTTTTCTCTTAGTTCTGTCTTACCAGACTCAAATAAATATGTTTTTTCCCTTAAGACTTTAGACTTGTGGCATGCTCGTCTTGGACATGCAAATTTTCAGTATTTGTGTTGGTTATTCCCTCCTTTAAATAAAGCTTGCAAAGACTTTCAATTTAAATGTGTGGTTTGTGAATTGTCTAAGCATACTCGTACTTCATATATTCCACGCATGCATAGAGCACCTAGTGCGTTCGATCTTATTCATTCTGATATATGGGGCCCCTCACCTGTTACCTCTTTGTCCCAACATCGTTATTATGTCACATTCATTGATGACTACACTAGGTGCACTTGGGTCTATCTTATGAAGAAAAAATCTGAAGTGTTTTCTCACTTTAGAAATTTTTTACAAATGGTTAAAACTCAATTTAAAACTATTGTGTGTAATATACGGTCAGATAATGGTCGAGAATACATCACTGATGAATTTAGGGTTGCTCTTAATAAAGATGGGATACTCCAACAACTTACCTGTCCCTACACTCCTGAACAGAATGGTGTGGCGGAGCGTAAGAACCGTCACATCATGGCTGTAGTTCGATGTCTCTTATGCGGTATGAATGTCCCCAAATATTTTTGGCATATGGCTGTCCTTACTGCTACCTACCTTATTAACCGTACTCCTAGCCGTGTCCTCAATGGACAGGCACCTTTTCATGTCCTTAAGCCCGATGCTATTCTTTTTCCTATTTTACCACGTGTGTTTGGGTGTACATGCTTTGTTCAGAATAGGAGTCCTTCTCGCACCAAACTTGATAATAAAGCTGTTCGTTGCATTTTTTTGGGGTATTCCTCTATGTCCAAGGGATATCGGTGTTATGATCCTGTCACTCGTCATTTATATCATTCTTTGGATGTGACTTTTTTGGAAGATGTTCCTTTCTTTCCAGGTTCGTCTCCTTCTATGGCAGAGGCACCGGTGGAGGCCGTGGCGGATGATGATTCTATTTTACCGCGTCCGGTTCCCATTCTTGACTCCACCAGTGACTCTCTGCCACCTGTTATCACTAGTGATCCATCTCAGGTATACTCTCGCCGTCCACGCCTTGCTGACCCCCTGCCAACAACTTCTCCGGATTCAGGTATTTCTTCTCCTTCTTTATCTACTATTGCCACTCCTAACCTGGTTCCT
The DNA here is from genome assembly GCA_033977485.1 of Hydrangea macrophylla. Taxonomy (NCBI): domain Eukaryota; kingdom Viridiplantae; phylum Streptophyta; class Magnoliopsida; order Cornales; family Hydrangeaceae; genus Hydrangea; species Hydrangea macrophylla. The sequence continues at coordinate 93,767,390 of CM066995.1, forward strand.
CCCCGTTATCCCACTCGTGTTCGTCGCCTCCCTGCTCGTTTTCTTTTGGCTGATAGTTCTAACCATCCCATTTCCAAGTATGTCTCTTATCAGGGTCTATCAGCATCTTATCAGTCATTTCTTAGTCAGGTGGATTCTGTTCCTATTCCTCGTTCTGTTCGTGAGGCTCTCCAGGATCCTCAGTGGGTAGCTGCTATGCAAGCAGAAATGGATGCTCTGCAGCGCAATAAGACGTGGGAACTAGTTGACCTTCCGGCTGGTGAGCGCACCGTTGGTTGTAAATGGGTTTTTAGCCTTAAATTTTTGGCTGATGGGACAGTTGATCGCTATAAGGCTAGACTGGTTGCTAAGGGTTTTACTCAAGTTCCTGGCAAAGATTTTGGTGCCACTTTTGCACCTGTGGCTAAACTGACGACTGTTCGCCTTCTGGTTTCCTTAGCTGCTTCCTATTCTTGGCCTCTACACCAACTTGACGTCAAAAATGCATTTCTTAATGGTGATCTGTCTGAGACTATTTATATGGATCCTCCGCCAGGTTTTCGGGCTCAGGGGGAGTGTTCTGGGAAAGTTTGTCGCCTAAGGAAGTCTCTTTATGGTCTGAAGCAATCTCCCCGTGCATGGTTTAGTCGGTTTAGTGATGTGATTCTTAGCATGGGATTTTCTCGGTGTCATTCAGATCACACATGCTTTATTCGTCGCCAGTCTCAAGGGAAATGCATTATTGTGTCAGTATATGTTGATGATATTATTATTACTGGTGATGATGCATCTGGAATAGTTCAAGTGAAGTGTGCTCTTGGGAAATCATTCGATGTTAAGGATTTGGGTCCTCTTCGTTACTTCCTTGGTATTGAGGTTGCTAGGTCTCGCCAAGGTATATCCTTATCTCAAAGGAAGTATTCACTTGACCTTCTTCAGGATACGGGTATGCTTGGGTGTAGACCTGCTTCTTCTCCTATGGACCCAAACGTGAAGTTAACTTCAGAAATGGGAGAGCTTTTGCCTGATCCTTCGATATATCAGCGTCTTGTGGGTCGTCTAATCTATTTGACGAACACAAGGCCAGATCTTACTTTTGCTGTTAGTGTTGTGAGCCAATTCATGCATTCTCCACGCACTTCTCACTTGGATGCTGTCTACCATATCCTCAGATATCTCAAGACTTGTCCTGGTCTTGGGCTTTTCTTTAACGCAGGAGCACAGTCTGGCCTTTCCTGCTTTACAGACGCAGATTATGCAGGCTCTAGGAGTGATAGGCGTTCTACGTCTGGTTTCTGTACCTTCCGTGGGGATCATCTTATATCTTGGAAGAGCAAGAAGCAAGCTGTTGTTTCGCGCTCTTCTGCTGAAGCTGAATATCGTGCCATGGCTCAGGGCACATGTGAGCTTCTATGGCTTCGATCTCTTATGGATGAGTTGGGCTTTCCAATTGTGGGTTCATCCACTTTGTTTTGTGATAATAAGTCCGCCATTATGTTGTCATCTGACTCCGTTCTTCATGAGAGAACTAAACATGTGGAGGTTGATGTTCATTTTATTCGGGAAAAAGTGCGATCTGGGGTTGTTATACCAAGCTTTGTTCGGTCGTCTGATCAAACTGCTGATGTATTTACTAAATCTGTTGGTCCATCGCTTCTTCAATCTTCTATTGGCAAGCTGGGTCTCGTTGATGTCTTCGCTCCAGCTTGAGGGGGAGTGTTGGAATTAGAGCGTTATTACAGGATGTTATATAAGGTCATGTTGACCATAATTATTATGAGATTATTCTCTTTAATTAGTTTCCTTTTATAAGTTATCCTTGTAATCTATATAAACCTTGTGATTGTGATTGTAAATAATACAATAAGGTTTTACCATAATTTCAATTATATGCTTGTATAATATATCTTTGACTTGTATATCAAATGTCTGACAAGTTCAAGAGGCTTATAGTTGAGTTCTCCTTCAACTATTATGGATAATGTAATTATTTACATGGCAATGACTTGTGGCCTATGGGTATATTGACTGCTTAATTATTACTGCCTAGAGATTCTTCTTGTTCAAACTTCAAACGTTTGAAGTTTATTGGATAAAATTGAATATGCAGGGCGTTCGTTGTCAATATAGGGGACATGCTGGAGAGGTGGACTAATTGTTTGTTTCGGTAATGCTTCATTCTAGTAATTTAACTGCTTTGTGTGCTTTTCTTAGGAAATACATTAATCTCTGTAAATTATACTTTTCTGGATTGTAATTATTATTAGTAAGCAAATAGTGTTTATTTTTCAATTTTGTCCCTCTTTTTGCAGCTCAACATTGCACAGAGTGATTCCAACAGGACAAGAACGATATTCAGTAATTTTTTTTGTTTTCTTCTTCCAGATTACTTTCTTGTCTGATTGTGCGACTGCGGCATTATCATACATTTATTCATAGTTGGATATCATAGGTACTGAAATGATAGAGTGGCTTGCATGCGTATTAATAGATTTATTTTTTGAGATTTGTCAAGAATTAGGATAATGGTTTTGATGCCTGCAATTTACTTGTTATTACATGCTTGAGATTGTATAGTGTTGATGACGTGAACTCCTTTATGCTCATTAATTAACAGTTGGAATGTCTTCATTTCTGCTGGATTATTAAGCATGCCCTTGGTTTCTACTTTCTAATTTAGGCTTTCCCCTAGGTTATGCTGTGATAAGCTGAATTTTATTTAATTTTGGCATTCTTTAGATGGCTTTCTTCTTAGATCCCAATCAAGACTGTGTGGTGGAATGCTTGAAGAGTTGCTGTAGCGAGTCATGTCCTCCAAGGTATGGACACCTACTGGCCTTCTTATATCTGTTTATCCTGCAAGTAAATATATATATATATATATATATATATTTTTTCTTCTTAGATCAGAAGTTGATTAAAGTAGATGTATTGGATTCTTTGATAGGTTGGTAGTGTGGAGCCTGATAGTACTATACACTTGGCCTTACTTTTTTTGAGGGTTATGTCAATAATTTTTGTGCTTGTTGCCTGTAGCCCTAATTGAAGGGCGGCTATTAATTTACCCAATGATCTTCTCTTTCTACCTTTCAAGAATAGTGAAAATCTCACTTGTTCTGTTGACATAGTCCTAGTTTTGCGTGACCTATGTAAATTTCGTTGTCTTCTGTGATTTTTTTTTTTCATTTATGTTTCGTAGCTAACATTCCTGAGTGAATGTTCTTGAATCCTTAGTTTGTAAAGATTTTGAAAAAAAAAAACACAGAGAGAAAAGTGTAGTCTTGTTTCCTGTCAAGAGAACGGTGATAACGTTTATGGGATGTGTTCAATGTGCAGATTTCCGCCAATTCGCAGTGCAGACTACCTCGAAGAGCGGTTCAGACTGACTTATATTTAACAGGGAGTTCAAAGAGCATGAAAAACTTGGTAAAAGACTGCATTGTTCTTTAGAAGACTATGATGGTACTTGTACACTACATTTGAGTTCTTGCAACCAAGTACTATGTACACTGATTCTCTCGGAGTCACACTGGTGTTTCCTGGTTTTGATTCAATCAGAACAAACTGTTCTTCACTTCTGGATATATAATCAAATTGTATGGAAATGCTGTAGACTGAAATGAATAAGCTCATTCCAAATAACTTAGGGTCTGGTTTGTGACTGCGGTTTTTGGGTTTATTTTTCGAGTGATTTTTCGTCAATCTTCTGAACAAAAAATGAAACGGAAACTGGGAAATAAAAACTGCAATGTTACAGAACGTGCCTTTAATTTGCACTTTGTGTATGTTTAACGTCCATAATTTACAGGAAAAAAAAACCGCGTAGTTATAAAATGTGTCCTTAATTTTGCACTTTTGTGGATGTCCAACGGCCATAATTCTTAATACAAGTTAAAAGGCAAGTTATCGATGAGATGAGACCGTCACATCATGTTATATACTCATTTCCTCCCATTTTATGTGTCATTTCTATTTTGGGTCATCCTAAAACTATTGTCTACCTACAATATTAAATCATCAAATTTTATTAATTTTTCAAAAGTATCTTTATTGGGTTAACAAACCAAACTACGGGGTACTCTTTTTAGCAAGGGCAATTTTGGAAAAAGTTACTTATTTATACCCCATATGAAGTGCAATTTCTTAAAAGAGTAATACTACCAACACCCAAATTTTGTACTTATTCATTCACACCTTGACGTGGATTAATGGGGAGAGGAGAGAGACTGTGGAGGCCACTGGTGTCTACACCAATTTACAATCTCTCTCTTCTCCCTATTGGTCTATATCCGAGTGTAGATGAATGAATGTGAGATTTGAGTGTAAGTTAAAATATTACAAAATTTTTGAAAAGTGACACATAAAATAGGATAATAGGAGTAATAAAATCGTTATTGACCATTAGAAAAGTTATTCAATGAGACCGTACACGTGTCCGCAACAGTCACGTGATTTTCCCAACATACTGCGTACAAATGCGTCTGACATTTGATCCTCCTGGATTTCATCACCAGTTGTGGTCTGCTATCTCTTAGCCGTCCGATGGATCACATGAACAAAGGTTCAATTACTAGTGGACCCATACGTGGAAATTTTATCTGCTAGCGATAAAAAGGCTGCGACTTTTGGATAAGATGATGATAAGCTTTTATAATTTATAATTAGCAAGAATGTACGCTTATTTTTAGAAAGGTCCCACCCACATGGACAAATTAAAATGTCACCAACCATTATTATATCACGCTATAGTGTGTTTGAGTGGACTATGGATACATCGAAGTTGTAAACCGGATGAGTCGTTCAATAATGGTTTGAAGTTTGACTCGATAAATGTTTGGCTAGACTTGGTTGGTTCGGCTCGCTCATTTAAATTCGTGAACACAATTGACTAAGATTCGTGAAAAAATTCGCTAATAAATTTTATAAAAAGTTTGTATAATGATTTATATATATAAATATATATTATAAAAACTATATAATTTTAGAGAAAATATAACATTTGGTAAATATATTTGATAAATGATCATTTTATTACTCCATTAAATTATATAGTTTAAAGACTGCGCAAAAAAACTCATAAAAAAGCTCGCGAACACTTGAAAGCTCGACTCGTTTGAGCTCGTCAGCAAGCTTGTTAGAAAGCTCAGCTTGACTCGTATATAGCTCATATGTGTGTACACTCTCCTTAGCTTAATAGCTTCACGTGGTTTGAATGTTAAAACATTTTTTTAGAGGAAAATTCTATCATACATGGTATTCGTTTATGGTGTTTTAAAGGTTATATGAGATCAATTTATATTAAGTAATGATAGGGATACAATACAACTCATTCTTCCAACCATGTCTATTTCTCTCTGAAGTGGTATTGTGACCCATTGAAATTTAACTGGATCTCATAGTGCCACTTATGAGAGAAATAGAAATAATTGATTAATTGTAGATAAATTGTAACCCTATCATTGTTGATTTATTATAGGAGACTTAGTCCAAAGGCACTGGCCTAGCAAAAAGCAATACTTCTTTTTCTTAACTCATTAAGACATTTGCACTTGATTTGGTTAAAAAAAATACACTTTAATACCCAAATAAGTCCCCTCATTTTTTTTCTTGGTAAATATTTATGTTTCAGAACCAGATAAAAGAGATCTATCAAACGAGATCACAATTGACTATGAAATTATAGGAAAAAAAAAAATTTCAAACTAAAGCATGAAAGAATATTTTGTTGCATGAATATAATAAAAACATACTTGTTATGTAAAATTGACACTTTAGGTGCGTAGATCTCGAAAAAAGAATACATGAATTAAAAAAAAAATCATCCAAAAATGAGGAAGTTATGGTCGTTGAGTTGAATTAAAACAAATAGTATTGTCTGTCTAGACATATAAAAGTTCAAAATGAGGCTCCAAATTCTTTGTTTTGGCACAATTTCCAAGTCCAATGTATAGATTTTGAAAAAAAAATATTAAACAAAAAAAAAATCACCCAAAAAGGCCAAAAAATGAGAAAGTTGCGGTCATTTAATTGAAGTAGATAACATTACTTGTTGTAAATAGATAATATAATCTATCCAGACAGATAAAATCTCAAAATGGGGTTCCAAATTCTGCGGTACAATTTTCAAGTCCTATGCGTAGATATTGAAAAATACATGATATTTTTTTAAAAAAATTCACCCATATAGGTTAAAAATGATAAAGTTATGACATTTAAAGTTAACATTTTAACTGTCATAAAAAAGTTAATATTTTAATAAATTGTATGTTATCTGTATTTCAATAGATGAAATCGATGAACAATCAACTAAAAAAAATTGATTTTTCCTTGATAATTTCATATCATATAATAATTTTGTTTTAAAGACAAGGATTTCACTATTCCAAAAATATAATTGTATTGGTCTTGGATAACAAAAAACATGCATACGTCTTCCACCACCACTTTTTATCACCCTTGCAAGTGGGAGTATTGCGATGTTTAATTTGGTTTCTAAATACTTAACAATAATGCTAGATATACACATTTTTCTACATATTTTTTTGACATATTGTGCTTTTAATAAATGTACTTTGTGCTGTTTGAATTTTTTCATACTTTTTGGTGTAATACTCACATGTCAGCCGTTAAACTTGCGATGAATCAAAATGTATGAGCAAAAATAAGTGCACCTGATCCCCTTCTCCTCTCTCTCTCTCTCTCTCACTCTCATTTCTTTCTCTCTCTAAATAGTAATACTATATATTATGCTCTCTCTCTGCTCCCTACACATCTACGAAACTCGAGCGAGACACTAAAGAACTCCAATTAAAGACCGACCAACCCTAGATTTCTCGAAATCGACCCTAATTGCTCTCGGATCACGTGGACCCACTTTCGAGTTTGATATCTGCGTGATCCGATTTCGATTGGCCACTAGGCGATCATGTTGAGACGGTGCTCGCATTGCAGTAACAATGGCCACAACTCTCGGACCTGTCCGAACCGAGGAGTCAAGCTATTTGGGGTCCGATTGACAGATGGGTCGATCCGGAAGAGTGCCAGTATGGGCAACTTGGCCCACTACACCGGATCCGGATCCAATACCCCTCTTAGCGGCTTTGCCGGCAACAATCATGAGTCTCCTGGGGAAACGCCGGAGCACGGCGCCGCCGGCGATGGGTACGCGTCGGAGGATTTTGTCGCTGGTTCATCGTCGAGCCGGGAGAGGAAGAAAGGTCACTCTTTTACTGATTTGTGTTTGTTTTTGGTATCTAATGATTAATGCGGATTTTTATTAGTTGTTGTGTAGTATTGTTTGAAGTATTAATTCTGAACTAGAATGAGCCATATGCGTTTTTGTTTTCGACTCTGACTTTGTTTAGTTTAGTTTAGTTTTTTTTTTTTGCCTCCCTAATTTAAGTTCAACTGTTTCTTTTCTGATGAGAAATTGGGGAAACTTCAGAATTACATTGTGGGTGTTTTGAGTTCATTATGGTTCCAGTGAATGATGAGCTCAACTCAATCACTCAGCTTTACTACGATCATTTATGGCCATGAGAAGTTCTATTAGTACTATTTTTTTTTTCTCTCCCCCCCATGTTTGAAGTAAAACAATTGTCTGGAAATTCCTCTCATATACTTTCTCAGCTTCCCAATGGAGAATTAACCACCTGTCGAATGTCTCATAGTCCAATCATTACTTTAGGACAAAAGAGCTGTTAATTTCATTTTTTTTTAAATGGGAAGTCATTCTGGTACAATTACTTTGCGTTTAGGGTCTTTTTTTTTTGGGTGGGGGGTATTTTTTCTTTGTATGCTTTTAATGAGAAACCTTGAAGCTTGTTGCTCTGATTGTACTCGATTTTGGTGGAATTTTTCTCCTTAAGGGAGAAATGACTGATTAATTGTCATTGTTGCTGGCAAAAGTCTGCCGCCTTCAAGTGACTTGGAGTGCCTTTGCTAACCAAGCTCCAATTGTGCTTCCATGTGTCATATTGGGTTGTACTTTGGATGTGTCTGAGTTGTACTTGTAATGGGTGGATGAAGTTGTGCATTAACCACCTTTGGGATTGGTTATGAGTTGTTGGTTGTTTGTTTTAAATTCTAGCTGTGGTTAACTTAGTGGAGACAGAAGAATGGAAAAGTAGGTTATGAACATGTGATGAAGGTATCGTACTTACCTTTGAATTGTTGTGTCACACCTTCTATTAAATTTGTGACTGCTTATATTATTGATGAATTTTGTCATCAAGGCCATCGTGCATAGTCTACACTATATGGTGTTGGAGAAACTTGGAGTAACTGAGTTTATTCCCGTGGGCATTTTTGGTGAATATTTTTAATTCAAAAGAAGAGGACTTAATATTTAGTGTAGGAGACACTAGTAATTCACAGTTTTTTTTTTTACCTCTTGGGGGAGGGTACGGCTTTGTGTTAAATTTCTGGGTTTTGGCATGAAGAATAAGCACATAGAACTTTTTCACTGTGCATTGTCCGCTTAAGCATCTTCCAGTGCCAACATGAGATCACTTTTAGTGCCTGTGTTGTTCACTTTAGATTTATTTGTCATCATCAAGATTAGATTGTTCCCTAGTTCCGATTGCATATTACTTTTTTGTGTCATATATTGTGTTTCCTCTCTCACCCTTGCCTGCTTGGCTTGAAACATGGTTACATGGGTAATATTGATTTGCAGGTACTCCATGGACTGAAGAGGAACACAGGATGTTCCTACTTGGTTTGCAAAAGCTCGGAAAGGGTGATTGGAGAGGAATTTCACGCAATTATGTGATATCAAGAACGCCCACGCAGGTGGCCAGCCATGCCCAGAAACATTTCATCAGGCAAAGCAACATGTCTAGGAGGAAAAGACGGTCCAGCCTGTTTGATATTGTGGCAGAGGAAGTCAGTATTTTTCTCTTTGTATATAGATGCTTGATTTAAGCTTGTATACGTATTGAATTCACAAGTAGTGCCTATATCTGCAATGATGATTCTGTGACAGCACTTCAGTGCTGGTCCTTATGTCCTGTTCAAACTGTCACCATGTTCCACGCTTTCAGTTGTCAGTTTGTCACCCTGGGTGGGAAGAAGAAACCTACTCTGTTCCACGCTTTAGTTTATTGCGTTTCACCTCAAATGTGGATACTTATTTGAATAATCCTATGCCTCCCAAATTTGAATTCCAAATTTGGTTCCCAAATGCTTAACAGTTGTACCACATGCTATGATTGTGATTGATGGTACCACATGTCAGTGCATGTGGTACAACTGCAAAGCATTTGGGAAGCAAATTTGGGATTCAAACTTGGGAAGCGTAGCATTACTCTAAATATTCACTTGACGTGAACAATGCATATTTTCCTCACACTTGCCAGATCAGTTTCTGGTTCCTGTAGCTATAATCTTTGTCTTATGTGTTATCATTCTGCTCTTTAGGCCTCTAAGACGAGTATGTCTAATCATGGTGGTTAGAATCGGTCAATTTACGAGCTGATTCGTATGAGTCGGTCGGAGTTTTATACAATACCATACGACTTATGGTTTCAATATGATTCATGATTTGTAATTTTGAACTTTGACGTATTAAGTTTAAAGTGGTGAACGGTAAACATTTTTGCATTGATATTGTATGAAACTTGTGTTAAATTGTTAAGATGTCTATTTTAGGCATTGTGCATATGGTCTTATAGTACACAATAGGGACAGACAGTATTTCTTTCTTACAAACACGAATCTAAAAATTTACAATCAGAATTTTGGCAAACAGATTGACGATTTAATTCATGATTTTTCAACCATTTGTTAAGTCTTCTCTGAAGGACCATGATGAGATCTCTTCTCTTTGGTTTCTGTTTTAGATGCTTGCAAGTGTTTGTACATTCTAATCTTTCGTTTCTTTAGTTCTTGTTGCTTATATAGCCGTTGTTTCTTGTATTGCTGCAGTCAGTCGACACCCCAAGGGAGTCACGGGAATTCTTTACCGTCAACCCTTCGCAACTCGAGACACAAAGCAATATTCCACTCCCTGCTCCTCTGTCTGTTGACGAAGAATGCGAGTCAATGGATTCTACCAACTCCAATGAAAGAGAGCCTGTCCTTCAGAACCCGGATAGCTCACAGTGCTATTACCCAGTCGTGTTCCCTGCTTATGTCTCTCCATTTGTCCCATTTTCTACTCCATTTTGGCCGGGTTACAGTACAGAACCAAGTAAGAGAGAGACTCATGAGGTGCTTAAGCCAACCGCAATACATTCGAAAAGCCCAATCAACGTTGATGAATTGATTGGCATGTCAAAACTGAGCTTGGGCGAGTCACTCCGCAATGTGGGCTCCACATCATCTCTCTCAATGAAACTTCTCGGAGGCTCCTCTAGGCAGTCGGCTTTCCATGCTAATCCGTGCAGTCTAAAAATCAAGAGTGCTGTTTTGAGTTCGTAGGTTAGTTCTATGCTATTGAGAGAATTTGATGTTAATACTAGACAATACTGGGCAGTACGGTTTTAAGTCAAAGTACAAAGGAAAAATGGATATGCTGCCTTCTTGACCTTTCTGTCTGAGTTCAGCTATAGTTTTATTGTTGGTGCCCTTTTAAGCTTTTGGTTTTGTAGGAATTATTAACTTAATTTCAGCTCTTACCTTCTAGGTGATACCAAATTCTATAACAAAACATTTAAATTTTGAACAATTTTTGTATTATTTTTTTTGTTCATTTTATTACCTGTGTTTTACACTGTCAGAGTTGTGCTTTGCTTTTTATGGTTATCATCAACTTGATAGAACCGGTTCACTTATGAATTGAGTTGCAGTACTGGTTCTTTGCCTTCCTAGACAGCCTTACAGGGCACTCCCTAAATTTTCTTTGGGAAAGAAGTCACGAAACAACACATGGAACTGATTAGCTTGTCAACATAAAACATGGTTCAAAATCTTGAGCTAAATGAGTTTAATTAGCAGAAAACTATAAGCTTGCAAGTTGTGCTGTTTGATGAAGAATTGGAGTACCGTGGGGCTTTGAATTATGGTATGAGGTGAAAGAATGTGTTTCTGAGGCACTAGTTTTGTTCCTGTCTTTATTAGTGGTTGGTTACCTTGTTAGAGTTAAATCTTTGAATCTTGATCATATTCAAGTGGCTCACATATGGAACAGGTGATCATAATCTGGTGACTATGACCAGCATGGTCTCTGGGTGTGTATCAAATGGAGTTTCATTTCTTCTTTTGTACTTCCATCAGAGACTGGGATCATCACCGGAGCAATGAAGAAGTGGTTTCAGGGTGCTCTTCTGAGAAGCAGCAGCAGCTTCTCCGTATGATGTGTGTGTGGAGGGAGAGAGAGAGAGAGGGCTGCTTCTTGCAGCACCTGCCATTGGACTGATCCAAGATTTGATAGCTACAACTGAGGTGGGCCTGTCTTTCGAGCAGTTCTTATCGGCCAGCATTGAGTTTTTTGGGATATTAAGCAAACTTTAAAAACGGGAATTCCTATACATATTCAAATAATATTGTTTTTCTTAAGCGAACTCCTAAAAATAAGAAGATTCGAGCCGTTCTTATCGACCAGGTAGGCCGGCCTTGAGTTTTTTGGTATCTGAAGCGAACTTCAAAAAAAGAGATTCTTATACATACTCAAATAATATTATTTTTCTTAAGCGAACTCTTAAGAATAAGAAGATCATAACACAAAAGAGTCATGTCTCTGTTGGGTTTGCATATTTGGAGAAGGAAAAAAAAAATGTTGGATTTTTCTTGTATTTTTCTTCATGTTTAAACATCATGAAAAAAAAAAAAAAATGAAACTACCTAATTACAAAGTTAAAAAAAAAAAAAAAAAAAAAAGGAAAGAAGGAGATGCATTAAAAAAGCAAAAGCAAAAAGTGAGTCAGTGAAAACTCTTTCTCAAACTAGAAATGAGGAGGAAGAGGATCAAAGCATCTCCGATGCACATTCTATTTCTCATATTATAGTCAAATTATAGTATGAATGCTACAAAACACCTCTTAAATGCACTTGTATTTCTCCTCTAAAAAAAATAGCAATGCTATTCTTTCTCTCAAATTGGAGAGCAAGACCATTGCTATAATTTGAGAGAAGTGACAAAATGTGCATTAATTGGAGAGATTTTCTTTTGGATTCATGCTATAATTTAACTTTTGTACTCATTCCAACAAAAAATGTACAAAACACACCACTTAAAACACAACAAGAATAGCCATTGTGCCAAAAAAAAAATGTTTTATTGATTTATTTTATTTTATTTTTTATAATGTAGCATTGGAACAGAAATGTCAAAATATAGTATTTAGGCACTGTTACAATTCCAAAATATTTGTTTGACAGAAAATAACATTTTGCATTGGAAATGCTATAAGTAGATCAAGAAAAAGAAAGAAAAGAGGGCAATCTCAGTTTCCCTGAATCAGTGTTGATATTCAATGTAATCCAATTACAACTTCTCTTTTATAAGCGGTGGTTAAAGTAGCTTCAAAAGGTTTTCTTTGGTTTTCTGATCATGAAGGGAAAGAAAAAGAAAAGAAAACGAAAAAGAAAAAAAAGGAAATTAGTTTCTTGTGTTTTCCTCCATACTAAGAGAACATAAAAATTTTAAGAAAAATGAGATGAAAATGACTCACAAACTTCGATATATTTTATTTAGTTCTCACCATGTTACCTTTTCCTAAACATTTTCTTTAAGCTTTGTTTGGTTCTTGGATTAAGCGAGGGAAATGTAAAGAAAACATAGAGAACAATATTTTTGTTTGTTTGGTTTATAAGGAAAACGATGAGCAAACTAGGAAAGAAAAGAGAATAAGTAAAATAAATGAGAGACATTTTGAAGGTTGTGAGTCATATTCCTTACTTTATTCATATGTTCCGTTTATATTTTGATTTTTTTTTTTAATTGTTCATTAAGCATGAAAGGAAATATAACCGAACACGTAGGAGGTAGATTTCCTTTTTATTTTCTTTTCCCTAAGAAATTCATGAACCAAATAGTAGGCTTTATTTTGTTCATGGATTTAGTGAGAGAACAGAAAAGAAAACATAGAGGATATCATTTTTTTTGTTCGATTTGAGGCGTAAATTAAACATTATGTATTTTGTATGTCTTTTTTTCCCTTCCTTTTTTCTTACTTTATAGTTATATTTTAAAAATTTTAGTTTTTAATGTTGTTAAAGCATGAATGAAAATATAAGGGAAAACACAAGAGAATTAATTTTCCTACAATAAATCTGCAAGTCAAATAAAGCCTTAACTAAACAAAGAAAAACATTTTCTCTAGGCATTGTTTGGTTCTTGGATTTAGTGAAGAAAAATAAAAGGAATCACAGAGGAAAGTCTTTTCCTTTGTTTGGCTAGGAAAATGAGAGGAAAGTAGGAAAGAAAAGAGAGAAGGTTGATAAGTAAATCAAATATTTTGAATGTTGAGAGTCATTTTCCTTCCCTTATTTATATATATAGTTATACTTTAAAGTTTCAGTTTTTAATGTTATTTAAGCATGAAACAAAACACAAGGGAAAGCACACGATGACTAGTACTTTTCTTTCTTGTTTTTCTTTTCCTTTTTTTTTCCTCACGAAATCCAACAAAGGAGCCTAAGGAAAGTAATGAGGAAAATAGGAAGAAAAGACAATAAATTGAGAAATTAATAAGCTCAACATTTTAAATATTGTGAGTTATTTCCCTTCCTTTTTTTTTATTATATTCCAATTATGTTACAAAATTTTAATTTTTCATGTTATTTAAGAGTGAAGAAAAACACGAGAGAAATTAGTTTTCCTTCTTATTTTCTTTTTCTTTCTCTTTTCCTTATCTAAATTCACAAACTAGACAGAGCATTAATATTTTTCTTTTTCTTTTTTCCATAATAAATCCATTAATTAAACTTTAGCTAAGTTGCTCAATGACATAGAGACTGGTGACGTACATGGGTCATTCTTTGACATGTGATATTGATTTAAAGGTGTGTGTTTGTTTGTTTTTTTGTGTGTGGGTCAAAGGAAGGAGGGTTTTTAATTAAAGGGCCAAAGGGTGCAAAAGTGAGCTTGGATATAATATTTGTAATGGATGGAAGCTGGGTTTAAACTGTTTGAAGATGTGTGGTCAAAGGGTTCATTAGGTTGGTCACTTTGAGAATAATACTCTGTCGATGTGATTTGGAGTATATTGTTATTAAGTGCTAATTTGAGGTTTTGACCTGTGAGGATGGTGATGTAAAATGACCCCTTTGCTTGGCTGCATCGCACACACTCCAAAAAAAAAAAAATAAATAAAACAAAACAAAAAAACAAAACCACACAGTATATATGGAGCAAAATCATTTTTTAAGGTTTGGAAATTTTTATACTCACAATATTTTTTAAATTATGAATTCCAAATTGATTCTCAACTATTTGTTAATTATACCACAGGGCGAAAATTGGTTTGTCAAATAATATTTTATATTTACTTTTAATGTTTTATAATTTCAAAGATTGTTCCCAAATGGGACCTAAGGTTTGTGGAATTTCTTTAAGTTGCTCAATTACACACACACACACACACACATATATATATATATTATAAAGTACGTACATAGGTGTTCAATGTATAAGCAAACTTGAATATATTTTGTCCAATGGGTGGGACCGTGAGAGGGTTTAAAAGTTTAAACTGTTTGGAAAACTGTGTTCAAAGGTTCAATGAGTTCATTGAGTTGGAGTGGTATTGGCTCCGGTTATGAAATTAAAGAATCTGTTCTTGCTTAGTAAGTGGAGTGGTTTAATAAATTTAAGCATATTTTGATGCATTTTTATTCACCCATTGCTTATTCGAGCATTCAGTGAGTAATACGTGTCTCATTCTAATAATTATATTGATAGTATAGATGTAAAAAAAAAAAATGAAATGGAATACATGTCATTCACAAAATGTCTGAGTGAGCAAAAATACTTTCTAATAGTACTCCCTCCGTTCCATTTTTAAATTCTTGTATTCTATTTATGTCTATTTTTGAAAATTTAATGTCTATCGAAAACTCTTTCATAGGGATAATTTTGAAAAAAAAATAAAAATACCTTTTTTTTTTTTTTTTTTTTTTTTTTTGAAGTAGTGATGATATTCCTTTAATAAAGTGAGTTCTCAAATATAGATTGTAAATACGGAGGACGAGTAATTTGGGACTTTGATGAGTTTGATTAGGGAGGATGGTGTCATGGTGAGGTAGGACCTGTTGGTTGCTTTGACCTTTAGGAAAGCTAGAATAACACGTTTGCTTGGAAAAAAAAAAAAAAAAAAACAGTTCTCAGAAGCACTTTTATTCACTCATTTTTTAGTTTATCATTGTTTACCTCTTCTTTTATTGTCTAATACAGTAAAATTTAGTACTTTACACTATTAATTAATTCTCATTTAATTTTAAGTTTCACATCATTAGTCAATAAGAGAGAAGGATGAGCAATAATAAACTAAAATATAGGTGAAAAAAAAATGTATATGAAGCAGACAGTTGTATCTTAAAATTTTAATTATATCCTAAAAATCACTTTTATCATCATGACACGAATCTAGTGTTTGGAAGTTACTAATCCTTAGGTCCATTAGTCTAAAATTGGACCTTTAAGCTATGGCCCCTCAAAGAGTAGTACTTTTTAAGAAGTGATGTCGTGCTTCTTTTTAACTTTGTATTTTCTAAGTTTGATTCTCAATTTCTTTAACCGTTGTATATATTATATGTTGTGACCGTAGGTTATGAGATCATATATCACTACATGTAGTGTAATTACAAGTATATTTGAGAATCATAATATCATTCATTTTTAAGATATAAAGTTCACTCTCTAAAAAAAAAAAAAAAAGACATAAAGGTCACATGTGTAAATAATAAGGCAACATGTCATTTGCTCATATTTTGAAAAAAAAAAAACATTTCATGATTAAAACGTCAAAATGCAATAACTTTAGTTCTACAGATTCATTTTTCATAAAATTTAATGTTTTGAAATTAGAAAAATGAGATCTATTAAACAAGATCCAAATTGAGGGGGAAATTTTACAAAAATAAATATATAGTAATATTCACAAAATTTTGAACTAAAATGTTTGAAAAAGAAAGGAACAAAAATGATATTTGCATATATTTAAAAAATATATATATATATATATATATTTTTGCTGATTTTATTATTATTATTATTAATTTTTTTTTTGTGTGTGTGTGTGGAAATATTGGCATGCACATGTACATAAAAAGAAGTACTAAAAAAGAAAAAAAATATATAGTTATGATCCTTTCAAGTGGAGTATTTACGAATACTAGGTGAATCTTATCTGTTTGCTAATAGTGATATTATTTGTAAGACTGGTGAATTATTCATAAAAGTTTCTTTTTTTTTTTTTTTTTTTTTTTTTTTTTTTTTTTTTCTTTTTCAGAATTTAATATTTATAATGGATCTTTGAAAGATCTCAATTTCACAGGTTCAAAAAAGATTTTTTTTTTAATTTATTTATGAAAATAGAGTTGTAAATTAAATTTTTTTGAGATTTTGAAATTTGGAAAAAAATAAAACAAAAAACAAAAAGACAAACACGTGTTCAATAAAAACTTCCGGTATAAATAATTACTAACAAATGGCACATAAAAAGAAGTTACTATAGTTTAACTGGCAAATGATACCCCAAAAAGTTACCATCAAAATGACGCTAAAATTACAATAAAATAACTACTTGTTACTGTCCATTCACATATGAAAAAACTAAATTTTCATTGAAAAGTGAGTAATATCATTATTCACTCATTATTCACTCAATTTTAAGGATCATAAACCCTTTACAAATCCCATTCTCCCATCCAACCACAAGAAACATACTGAAAGAGGTTGGAAATTGATGAACCCTTTGAACCCTTTAGAAGTAGGAAGAGAGACAATAGATTCATTCACAAAGCCCTCATTTGCTAAGTGAACTTCAAGGAAAGAATCTTTACAAACCCCTTGGCAAGTTCACTACCTCTCTAGAAAAATTCTTGTGACAGCTATTGTTAAATCCGCGTGTACAGGGGCGGAGGTGTGTGACGCCTGAGGATCAGTGGGGGGACATGTCCCCACTCACTTTTTGATAATTAAAGTTGTACCCTTGGTCTTAGGTTATTTCTATTATGCTCCCAACTAAAATAAAGTTTGGTAATATAGTAAGGGGTCAAGTTTGTAAATTAGTATAAGCATAGAAGCCTTAAAAACAAAATTATAAATAATAAAGACAGACATAGTATACTGATCTATCTCCCTGCACTACGTGAATTTGGGCTCCATGTCATACAGCACGAACAGACAGAGAGGAAGACCACTTGATAAAAAAAATGTACCCTTTTAGACTATTTCTATTTGTGCCCCTAACTAAAATATGAGTAATGCTTTAATTCTTCAATTTTGTGTCTCAAATGTGGTTAAGTGGCCAGGACCACGTGATTTTCATTACAAGAATAATTATGAAGAGTTTTGAAGAGATTATTTTGTCCTTGAATAATTATGTTTTACCCCTTAACCCCCTAAATGTGAAACCTAAGAAACAATCACACAATTTACAAAACCTAGAAACTTAAAATTATAGTATTAATCTTTGAAGCACCGACACTTCAAAAATTGAAGTGTACTGGTGTCAGACACATGTCAGATGCGGACACGCGCCCGACACGCAAGGGACACGTGTCCGACACACCAAAAGTGTGTCCAACTTTGTGTAATTGAGTTTTAACCCCCAGACACATCCCCGACACGCAATGGACACGCACGGACACTCACGGGACACGCACGGGACAACTAATTTTTCATTTTTTTTTTTAATTTTTAAAATCCTAACTCGATTGTAAACCTTAAAATTATAAAAAGAAAAAAGAAATAATTGGTGTTGCTAACTTTGTGTAATAGAGTTCTAACAGTGTTTGTGCAGGGGTCTCAGTCTGGGGGATTTCTGGTTTTGCCGTGAGTTTCATTTTTTGATTTGGTTTGCTTTTCCTTTGTTTAATTAATTGGTGTTTCACTGTTTCTTTTTCTTTGAAAGTGATAACTGACAGTAACTAGTAAATGAGTAATTAATTGAATAAAATTTAGGTACATTTTTTTAAAAATATAATAGTGCCTAGTGGGTATTTTTTTAAAATTTGATAATTGATATTATGTAGGTATGAGTTCTCATTAATTTTAATTGGTGTTGCTTTCTATTGGTAATGGGAGATTGGTTTTATTGGTTATTTGTTCAAATTT
Source organism: Hydrangea macrophylla (assembly GCA_033977485.1). NCBI lineage: Eukaryota > Viridiplantae > Streptophyta > Magnoliopsida > Cornales > Hydrangeaceae > Hydrangea > Hydrangea macrophylla. Next base: position 93,785,592 of record CM066995.1, read on the forward strand.
ATGCAAAATTTTTTTTAAAAATCTAACAGTGCCAAGAACTAGACTAGTGGGTATTTTAAACTTGTAAGTAAAAAAAGGGCAACCCAGTGCACAAGGCTCCTGCCATTGCGGGGTCTGGAAAGGGTGAGATGTACTCGGCCTTACCCCTGCAAGTAGAGATGATGTTTACAGATTCAGACCCGTGCTTGTAATGCTATGCTTGTAAGTACATAACAATAAAATATATTTTTAAAAAATATTTAAAAATAAACGTATCCCTGGCGTGTCGTGTCCTTGTTTTTTAGAATTTGACGTGTCGACGTGGCGGTGTCGTATCGTGTCACGTGTCACGTGTCCGTGTCCGTGCTTCCTAGGTATTAATTTAACCCCAACAAAATCGGGATGAGGGTGATGCCCCCGAACCCCCATGTAAGATTGTGCCCCCTTAACATAAAATCTTGGCTCTGGCCCTGCGCGTGTATGTCTCTCCACACACACACATGCACACACACGCACACACACTTTTGCCGTTAGATCATGTTTTCATTAAGGGCAATGTTGTCATTTCACAGTTTTTAAACATGACCCGACGGCCAAAACAGAGGCTATCTATTTAATAAAGAGAGGGCCCCATCTTTAGAGCCTGACTAAAAAATTATGACAGAAGGTATGATTGCAAGGTTTATTTTTAAATAGAAATTTAATAAAAAAAGTCTCTCGTTTTAGATTTATTAAGTTTAAAGGACAACCAGATTTTATTTTGATCAAAACTCCATGACGAATGAAACTTCATTGGATATATATAGTCATTATGTTTTAAAAGTTATGTGAAATTCACATAACATTTTGATTTGAAATTTCACATAACTAGTTCAATTTTTCGCAAAAGTTATGTGAATTTCACATAACTTTTCTAACCTTTGGACTTTTCAATAAAATAAAAAATGGGTTGAACTTAATACTAAAAAAGTCTATTTTAGATGAGTTTTTAACTAAATTCCCTTTTTAAAATGCAAATTTAACTTACTTTTTTTTAATCAACAAATTTAACTTGCTTAATTGTGCTTCTAAGTTGGAAAAGAGATTTCTTACATAGAATAGCATTTTAGTTCCAAACCCAGCATTTTGTTGGATGAACTGGTAAATTCAGATGCTGTATATTCGACCAGTACTAGAATTTTCCAGTAGGGTTCGTAATCATATATATATATATATTCACGGTTGCAGGAGTTCTATGTTATAAAAAAAAAATAAAGAGTAATGTTTTGCTTTCAAAATTTGAATTCCAAGTCTAATTTTCAAATCCTTTTAAGAGTTGTATACTTGTATAACATGCCTTGGCAGTGATTGGTGGCACTCCATACCATTACAATTTGCGTGTGATACAACTGGCAAAATATTTAAGAATCAAATTTAGGAACCATAAGATTATTAAAAAAAAAACCACAAAGTGAGCTCACCATGAAGTAGAGCACTCTGAGACAAGGCCCAGGCATCCCAATTGTCAAACTTTTAAGTATTTTCACAACACATGTTATTAAAACCAAAAAGGGCAAAAAGAGAGGAAAATTTAAAGACCAAATTCTTAAACCCTTTGGACCCTGAAGGTCACTTTCCAAATCTTTTTGAACCCTCCAACTTATAGGAACGTTTACAAAATCTGATGAACCCTTGTAGGCCTTAAGTAAACCCTCTTGGCATAAGTCTTTCCAAGTAAGTTCTTTACTTTCTGGTTGCCCACCCACATTCAAAAGTATATAAATATTTGATCCCAGAAGTGCCATACCAAACTATATCATTTGAATCAGAATTTCAAGAAACACAAGACATCGCACTTACAACATCTACTTTCTTTCAGGGGCCGGCTTTGGTAATTTATACTCATAATATTCTTCTTCATCTTTTTTGATCTAATGTTTTTAGATGCCCATTAATTGTCTTCTAACCCAAAATTTATTTGTTTATTATCATCCAGACTTTGTGATCAACATTAATTCAAATGGACAACTATGCAAGAACTCGGAGGAGCTTCACCGTACGAGAAATGAACGTGGTATTTATCTCCAACGAATACTACTTTATCTCGCTAGAAAACAACGTGGTGGCGGCCACTTTCCGAGGGCGACACCCTCATGCCATTTTTGCGTTCATTGTTCCGGTGACCCTCAGCTTCCTCCAAATAATGTACCAAAATGAGCACTCATCTCCGTTCCAAACGCACCCTAAAACCACTTGGACCGCCATTGCAAGCCTTCTCATTTATTGCTTGGCATACCACATTGAGCTGAAAATTTGTTCAACTGCTCCTATCCCAACTCATGTCAGACTTGTTAGACAAAGCATGATGATTTTGGGTTCTTTGACAGTGGCATGTTTGGCATCCATTTTTCTCCCAAGGGAATTCCTAGTGGTTCTCTATATTCTGTGCCTTCTTGTTTTGGTTGGTGAATTGATCAATACCCCACTTCGTATAGTGTGGAATCGGCTAATCGGTCTCTACCGTTGGCTTTTCAGAAATCAGAGAAATTTACTTCCTCTATCATTTCAAGAAATTAGCCAATGAACTGTTGTTCGAGTGGTATTTGAAACTTTGTCATGTATTGTATGTGGGTAATTATATACTCTGTTGTTGTATGTTGTTTTTAAATTTACCATAAAAAAGAGGTTAAAAGGAGATGAGAGAAATAAATGTTGTCTGGAAAAGATTGGTGTCAACGGATCTACATAATCAGTTACACTTCGTATTTCTTACTCTATACAATGTTTGTTGTTAGATATGGCTAGTTAAAGAGAGAAGCTATGTATTTATTTTATTTTGTTCTCTTTTTGTACACTGTGTTAATAAACTTATGCCATGTGGATCAATTGGTACAAACTTTTGATGAGCAAATTTAACGGTTTTTTAACTCATTCAGTCCAACATATGTATTCTCTAAGATAGGAGACACTGAGACAGGTTGACATTAAAAGGGCATTCTTCCAAGATTGGCAAACCCTTGATTAACAAATGATTTTGTAATTACTGATTTTTTCCCCGGTAGGAATGTGAAAAATGATGCAAGCCCCTATGTCCATTCGCCCTTTGGGTAGGGTTTGGGCCTACCCCTCAATGAAACCAATTGCGACCCAGCCATCAAATCCGATCCGTCAAAGCCCATTCATAGGCCTGACTAGCCTTAGATGGGTAGAGGTGGCAAACAGGTGGGTTAGGATTGAGTCAAAATGGATTGGGATCGCACTCAACCTTCACATAATTGGGTTTGAACCGGGTTGATCCATATAACCCAAATCCATCCCGCATGCAAAGTTTAGTTTAGTTTATTATTTAATTTAATTAATTAATTAATTTTTATTTTTTTACACTCAGTTTTCGTTCCATTTATCTCCAAAAAAATTCTAACAATACGCCACCAAAGATCACACAAAAAATAAAAGACTAAACAAAAGTAGAAGTTAAGAGTTTAGAGATACAAACAAAATTGTTCTAACACTAATTAACATTCACCCCTCTCTCTTTCTCTCTCTCTCTCTATATATATATATATATACATATATACGTGTGTAATGTTATAGGACAGTTAGGACTGTACAAAGGTTGACCCCCAACAGGGCCAACATAGAGGTGTCAAACGGGCCGGGCCCGGTCAAAGCTGGCCCCGAGCGGACTTCGGGCCGGGCTTTGGAGTGGAGGGGGTGTGTCCGCCCCGCACCGGTGGCCCGGGCCTAGTGGGCCAGACATCGGGTCGGGCCGGACGGGCTAGCGGGCTTTCTTCTATTTTTGAAGTGGGCCGTGGCGGGCTTCGGGCCGGACCGGGCCATGGACGGAAGGATGGGTGTCCACCCCGGCCGGGGGTATGTGAACTGAGCCTAGCGGACCGGGCCTTGTGGCGGGCCAGACCGGGCTTTTAGCCCGAAAAAAGCGGACCGAGCCGGGCCAACCCGACCCAATTGACACCACTAGGCCAACACCTAATCCTCATATTAAAAAAAGAGTAATATTTGAGACACAACCTTTATTCACTTCCACACAGTTAACAGTGGACACAGAGAGAGAGAGATGGAACTTGGAAGCTCATTGGAGAAATGCTTCGACTTGCACAGGTGAGGGGGGATGCTCCAATCATTGAGTGAGAGAAATGAGAGTCACGTTTGGATGGCAAAGGTGGGATTGGACAATTAGTCCTTTTTAAGAAATAGTCCCGGGACTACTAATACCACCTCCCCCATGGTATAACTTAGTCCCCCATATGGGGGACTATTCTTTTAAAATGGACAATTAGTCCTGTGCTCCATAGCGATGCCAAACGCCGGACTATTTGATTAAAATAGACTATTAGTCCAATCCCCCTCTATCCCCCTTAGTCCTGCGAAACAAACGAGGCCTGATTTTGACCTTTTAAAGTGTACGTTATGGGCTATGCGCAGGTTTGTAAATGGATCCAAGTCTTGACCTCAACAGCTTTATAACCTCAACCCATATCTGACCTGAGATTTTTTTTTTTTTTTCCTGACCCTCATTCTTCTTCTGGCGGCCAAATTTGGGTTGGTTGGCAGGTTTAGGCCCAGATTGCCAGGCCTAACCGGTAGGATTTGGGCCTATCCCTCTACGATTGAGTTTGGTTCTCTGTCCATCTCTTGTAGTACAGTAATAATAATAATAAAATATATATATATATATATATATATTTGCAAAAAACCTCTAACAAGCAAGCTATCTTTGTCACCTAAAGGAACCCAGCTACTCCAATAAATAACGAGAATTACTATTATCACTGCATGAATGATTATTAATAATAAATAAATGAGCATTAATACTGACTAAAAGTCAGTACTTCAAAAGTACACTTGATTTGTTTGCATAATTTGTTTACTCTAACATACGAACTCATCCGGTTATCGTTTTTTTTTTTTGGTTAGAAGGAATGACCAAAAACAAGAGAACAAAACAAGCAAAATTAATTTCCACGTAGACAGGGTGGAATCAGGAATTTATCTTTAGGGTGTCGAGTTACTAGATAGATTATCTAACAATAGACGATTTTTTTGGTTTTATTTATACACGAGTGTACTTTTTTTTTTTTTTTTTTTTCTTTCTTATCAATAAGATTATAAATTTACCATGTGATGTTATTTTGTACTGTTTGAAAGTTGTTGGGGAGGAGGTTGTTTTTTTTTTTTTTTTTGAGGAAGGGAGGAGGGTTGTTTGAGTTTATCATAAGTTGTTGGGGAGGAGAGTAGTTTGAGTTTATCATAATGAGTGCTCTAATTGTACAGAAAATGTTATTCTACCCAAATCTTGTATCTCAAATGATTCTCAAATACATGTGATTGAAGTTTAGAGTTGGAAGAAAGCAATGAAAATGATTTAAGTTGACTAAGGGAGTAGTTTATTTTTCTTTGTTTGGGAGTGCTAGAAACAACCAAATATGAGGAGTAGTAGATTTTTTTGTTTGTGGGTGCCAGCAGACAATAAAATATGAGGTATAGTACACATACATGTATATTAGTATAAACAATCTACCACATGTGACGGGTGCAATGGCACCCTCCACTTAACACAGTTCCGCCCCTGCACAGTTCCACGAGGGAAGCTAGTTCCACAAGAATCCGCCATGAGAGGCATACAGAGGTCCCTAATAGGAGTATCCAAATAAACAAGAGGATCCAGATGATCCATACTAAAATTAGCAAGGATATCCGCACACCTATTCCCTTATCTCAAAACATGGGTAATATCCTTACATAAATGAAGAAGAATCCTACAGTCATCAATAATCAACTTAAGGGGATAATTTTCTACTGTCTTTTTAATAAGCAGACACTCGCTTAACGAGTCAGTCTCAACAAAGAATGTCTACCATCCGATTTTCAAGTTCATCAATCTATACACGGTAAGTCTAATGCATGTTAGATTGAAATCTACCAGTAATAACCAATAAAGAACTTGATACTTAAAAATTAGGGCAAATTACACTAACACCCCCAAACTATAAACGTTTTTCACTAACACTCTCAAAATTTTAAAATTGAACGACTATCATTTGTTGACACTATAACCCTTCTTTAGGGAGTGAGTTTGTTCATTTTGGATAGTTCAGGGAGTGAGTCTGTTCAGTTTTGTTTAGAGGGTATTAATGAAAAACGATCATAACTCAATGGGTGATGCTGTAATTTACCCTTAAATTTAAAGGGTAAATTACATGTATCGCTCCCTTGAGATTTGGTCTTATAACACTTACCTTCCTGACATTTGAGTACTAAGTGTTAGAATATATAAGAGAGAGGGAGAGAGAGTGAGACAATACTATGAATTGTGTATTGAATGGTGTAAAGAAACCTTACAATGAGTAGCCTTTATATAGGCCAAGAGAGAATCCTAAAAGGGAAAGAAAAGTACCTAGGCTAGTAGTACAACTGGTAGTACAATGTATCTAGACAGTAAGTATAGTAAGATACAATAGGTACAAGAATGTAGACAAATATTCTAATATTATTCTAACAGTCCCCCTCAAACTCAAGGTGGTAGAATGGAAACCAACTTGAGTTTGGAAACTAAATCCTGAAGACGTCCCGGTGGATGAGCTTTGGTGAATACGTCAGCAGTCTGATCGATGGAGGAGACTGAGTTAAGTCGAATGATACCACAAGAAATATGATGACGAACAAAATGACAGTCGATCTCAATGTGTTTTGTACGTTCATGGAAGACATCATTGTGAGCAATTTGAATGGCACTTTGGTTGTCACAACTGATGATTGTAGCTGTTGGATGATTGACTCCCATGTCCTCAAGTAACCAGCGTAGCCAGAGAAGTTCCTGAGTGGTATCAGCAAGGGCACGATATTCAGCTTCTGTACTGGATCGGGCAACAACCGTTTGCTTCTTACTGCGCCAGGAGATGAGAGAGTCACCTAAGAAGAAGCAATACCCAGTGGTGGAATGACGATCAGTAGGATCTCCTGCCCAGTCTGCATCTGAGTAGGCACATAGCTCAAGAGAGGAGTGAGCAGAGAAGTGGAGGTCGTGAAATAAGGTCCCTTTGATGTACCTGAGAATGCGGAGAACTGCTGCATAATGAGGAGAACGAGGAGCAGATAGAAATTGGCTTACAATATGGACAGCATATGAGATATTAGGTCTAGTACCTGTCAGATAAACGAGACTCCCAACAAGCTGACGATATAGAGTAGGATCATCCAAGGGTATACCATCCATAGGAGTAAGCCTAGAGTTAGGCTCGAGAGGCCGGAGTGGAACTAGTCTTGCTGTCTGTAAGTCCCGCCCATGTAAGCAAGTCTGAGGCATACTTGGCTTGAAAGAGATAATATCCGTCGGAACTGGAATTGATCTCAAGGCCCAGAAAATAGTTAAGTTTGCCGAGATCTTTCATTTCAACATGTTGGCTGAGATGGGTTTTGAGATCTAAGATTCCAGATGTATCATCTCCCGTGATAATCATGTCATCCATATAGAGAAGAAGTAGAATAATGCCACAGTCAGTTCTGCGGATGAAAAGAGCTGAATCATATGAGCTGCCTGTGAACCCAAAGCGTTCAACAATGGTGCTGAACTTTGCAAAAACCAAGCCCGAGGAGCTTGCTTGAGACCATATAGAGCTCGGCGGAGCTTGCAAACTTGATGAGGATGATGATGATAACCAAGAGGAGGACGCATATAAACTTCTTCAGTGAGGTCACCATTGAGGAAGGCATTTTTGACATCCATTTGGAATAAGTCCCAACGGCGAACTGCAGCAACTGCAATTAGGCTGCGAACAAAGGTGAGACGGGCAACAGGGGCAAATGTTTCCTCATAATCAATCCCATACTCCTGGGTAATGCCCTTGGCTACTAGGCGGGCTTTGTAGCGATCAATGGATCCATCTGAGTGAGTTTTGATCTTGTAAACCCACTTACATCCCATAGCATTCTTGCCACTTGGCAAGTCCACCAAATCCCATGTGTGATTTTGTTCAAGTGCCCGCAATTCATCATCCATTGCTTTCTACCAAAGAGGATTAGAATTGGCCTCATGGTATTGAGGCTCATGGTGAGAGAGAATTGTAGAAAAATAGTAGTAATCCCGAAGATGAATTGGAGGAGCTTTTACTCGGTCGCTACGTTTAGGAAGAGGTCAGGGTCTGATGCAGACCCATCAAATGGAGCAGGAAGTTCAGTAGAGACTGTGGTGGACAAATCAGATGAAGTGTCTGTAGATGTGGATGTGGGTAGAGGGGAAGGCAAAGTTGCTGATTCAGAGTGAGAACTTATTTCAGGGGTGTCATGAAATAGATCTACTAAGGGGTCAGTGAAGTAGAAAGGAGTACTGACAGGAGATAGATGAAACTGGGACATGGATGAGAACATTTTGTGTTCCCAGAAGACAACATGACGAGACACACGAAGACGTTTGGAGTAAGGGTCCCAACATCGATAGCCTTTGTGTTCAATACCATACCCCAAGAAACAACATAAGCGAGCTCGAGATTCTAGTTTTGTGCGCTCATGTGGCTGTAGTAAGACAAAGCAGGCAGAACCAAAGACTTTAAGGGTAGTATAGTTAGGAGGATGGTTATATAAACGCTCATATGGTGACTGATTTTCAGCAGTGGGAGAAGGGACACGGTTCATGGTGTAAATGGCAGTGAGGGCAGCCTCTCCCCAAAATTGTTCAGGACATGAAGCAGATGTGAGAAGAGCTCGAACAGTATTAAGAATATGACGGTGTTTGCGCTCAGCTCTCCCATTTTGTTGGGAGGTGCCTGGACAGGAACGATGGGGAAGAGTACCATGCTGGCGAAGAAAATTTAGAACACCTTTTTCTTTGTATTCTTGGGCATTATCAGCTCGAAACACTTTGATATTGCAACAAAAATTGAGTTTTGATCATGTTAGCAAAATCAAAGTAAATCTGGGGTAATTCAGATCAATTTTTCATTAGATATAGCCTAGTGTATCGTGAAAAATCATCGACAAAGATTACATAATATCTAGATCCTCCCATTGTGACAGTTGGAGAGGGACCCCAAACATCAGAGTGAATTAAATCAAAAGGTGCAGAGGAAACAGAATCACTGTTATTAAATGGTAAAGCTGGTTGTTTTGGAAAGTTGACAAGGTAAACAATCAACATTTTCGACTTTTATTGAACCTAACTGACTACTTGACACTAAGGATTTTAACCGACTTAGCGAAACATGACCTAAACGAGACTGCCAAAGGTAAAAAGGTGAGGTGGACGATACTGACGCTGCAGCTTGAGTTGGTGAAATGAAATGAGATGGAATATGGAGATTGTTCAGTTCAAATAATCGTCCTATTTTACGACCTGTCCCAAGAGTTTGGCCCGTTTTTGGGTCTTGTACTAGACATCCAGAATTAGAGAAAGAGATGGTAAGTTCGAGTTCACACAAGTGACCAACAGATATGAGATTTAAAGTGAGTTTAGGAATAAGATAAGTGTCAGGGAGAGATGTGTGGGTGGTGGAGACTTTCCCTATATGACTGACGTTCATACAGGAACCATCAGCTGTGTGTATGGATGGTGCACTGAGAGTAGAATGTTTGGTAGAGAATGTAGTGGGATCAGAGGTCATATGGTTACAGCAACCAGAGTCAAAGAACCAAGAAGATGTACCTGGGGCAACAGATAGAGCAGTAGGAGACGTGTTATCAGAATGATCCGGAACTCGTTTGATGATGCCAGCAAGGAGAGAATCAGAGATGGATGAAGGGGTAGACGACTTAGAAGATGATGACCCCTTGGTAGAAATAGCAGTAGATGATAATGAACAACCTCGGGACCGATTATCCTGTGAATATCTGGTAGGATTCTCATTGCAATCATCAAGATAGTGCCCTGGTCCACGCTTGTGACAGAAAGTACACACTCTGATAGGACAATGCAATAGAATATGTCCTGGTTTGTGACAGTATCTGCAGGAGGGATCTGTGAGAGGCTCCATGAAGTGTAACATAAGTCTAAGAGTGGTAGAATTGATTTGGATGATAGTGGTCGGGTGGTCATATGACAGAGGAAGCCTGGATGAGGAAGTGGCAGCCGAGCAATGGAGGCAGCCAGGTCGTGGTGACCTGGCAGTAGTGGTGGTGACTGAGCGGCAAAGGCGGTGACAGCGGCAGAGCCCAAGTTGAGAAGGCGAGGTGACCGGAAGGAGGACGTCGGGCAGGGTAGATGTGGATGGTGGTAGCCGGGCAACGGAGGTGATCGGGCTAAGGTGGCACGATTACGAACTTGAGGCAACTACAAGAAGGATTTCTGATGTAGAGGATCCACTATTGTGGCAACCACAGAGCATACTTTCCTTTTAAGAGGTTACCAGGAGGAGGAAGAGGCCACCAAGAGCTTATAGCTCTGATACCATGTTAGAATATATAAGAGAGAGGGAGAGAGAGTGAGACAATACCATGTTATTGTCTCACTCTCTCTCCCTCTCTCTCTCTTATATATTCTAACACTAAGAGTGACCTACACTATCAGACTTTGTCTAAAAACGGATTTAATAGAGATTGTAAAATTATCATATTCCTCCTGGTGAAAGGGGCAATGTTTTTTGCAAGATATTTTTCTTCCCTTTCGTCTCATTGATGTACAGAGAACCCATTTTAGTTCATCACTTCTACCATCTATCTCATGGAATTTCAGTCCCCTAGCTTAAAGATACAAAATCATAACAGGATATGGGTGTAAGCGGTCGGGGTTTTTTTTTTTTCAAAACTGACCAATAGGTTCGGTTTTGGTCGGTTTTTCAGTCAGTTTTAGCTTATACATAAACTGACCAATCGATTTTTTGGCCAATCGGTTCTGGTCGGTTTTTGATTTTTCGGTTTTTTTGATCACCCCTATAACAGGGCATGAGTGGAAGGTGAATAAATGAAGGATTCAAATCAATGCTATTTTGCGACAAGGACAGTCGAGGATGAGAATTGATGACTCTAAATTGTTATAATTGTGAATGTTCCAGCAAATGGTATTTTAGGGGGTGCACAGATCAGTATAAAAAATTCAAATAACACAAGGTATATGCATTTAAATCATAGTGTGTGAAAAAATGTGTCAAAAAGTGTACAAGTCTACCATTTTTCTAAAAAGAATTCCAGAAAAGCATCTCTACACCCACTAAATTCAACAAACTCTAACTCACTAGCATTTTATTCCACAACAGTTCGATGACTCTTAGAATGAGAGACCACAGTTAAAACGTATTCAAACATAGAAGATTTTTTATATTATAAAAACAATTACGCAGATTACAACTTGCACAATTTAAACATGAGCGACTTTTACTAACTTTCCTTTCACTCGGATGTCCCACTAGTAATCTAGTTCTCTATTGCTATGTATGAAAGGGGTTTATATGTCCTCTTTAGGTGTGTCAATCACTAGTTTCTTTGAAAAATCAATTATTCTTCATAATTAAAAGATTAGAGTCGTCTAGAAAGATGTTGATGTCCATACAAATATGTTCTTTACCAACTCTGTCACGAGCTCCTCTTGGTGTCACGCCACGGAGTAAGCCAAAAATAGGGAAAATAAAAATTTTCCTTTATGGGTCCGTAGACACGTGACTAGTTTGTTAACCGTTCTGTCCTTCTAACTCCGCACCATAAAAATCATAAGGAAATGCTAGAACATAAGCATAATCTAAACTTATCAGAGCGTAAGTACAGCAGTGGAAATTAAACAGGGATTACAATAACTTCAATCTTAATACAAGAGGCCATACTAAACAATTTATACAATCTTAAAACTTGAGAAACTGTCTATCAGGTCTTGGGCAAGGCTTTATTCTCCTTGGCTCCACGGTACAGCATCCTGAACTCTTCTATCTATCTCCAAACCTGCAACACTCTGGGCATACGAATGCCCAGGGCGTAACATGCCGTCAGCCTTGGAACAAGGCTGAGTGAGAGTCTCAACTGCACAATAATCAATAGATACAACACATCTCTCAACTCACGTCATAGTTTAGTACTTTAAAGCACGGTTATTCTCTTATCAAAAGACGCATTCTCACCACGGGCATAGCAGAGGTCTCAACAAGAAAGGTAAACAGATAATCATATAGAATACATTCTCCTTATTATAAACTCGTGCGTGCAAATGCATGATCAATAAGACTCATTCCCAACTCTTTTCAAAGACACTTGCTTTTAAAACAGATATTTTCAAAACCATTTTATTTTAGAACCAAAACTTTCCAAAGCCAAATCATTTGAACCAAATCATTTTCTCATCAACTCAATCTCATCATTCGCTTTCTCTTTCCCATCCACTTGACAACACGCGGTATATCAAGGATGATAACATACCATCACAGCCAATTCATACTCATTCCCTTGATAGGCCACCGGACGTCTTCACGGCGCACACTATCTGTAAACAATGAAACTGGCACATGGGACGTCTTCAACCATGTGTATATTCTCACCGGTCGTCTACACGGCTGAGAAGTATATTAGAGCACTAGACGGACGTATTCAACGATACATGGGACGTCTTCAACCATGTATGCGCATCACCGGACGTCTTCAACGGCGAGAGGCGCGCTAGGAACCCTAACCGTTCATGTCCACCCGGCTCGTCAGCCGTTGATCCATAGGATCCAGAAATCACATCTCATCTCATTCACATTCTCATCGAACACTTCTCTTTCTTATACATGATACATGCTGACACATGTTATGAAATGCACGTGTGTCCATCATCGATACTCATATGCAATTCTACTTTTATTCCTCTTTATTAATAACATAGCATGCATTATCTTTTCAGTCAACAACATCGTAAAACGTGCATTCAACACATAGCAGCAGAAACGTAACATATAGAGCATGGATCATATAACATGGATTTGATACCGATAAACATATAGATAAAACCCTTGACATGCTCACGTATGCGATAGCACTACCACAGCATGCTTTTAGACATCTTATAATTAATGGAAATACACTTGACATCATAAATCGCTTATCAGTTATACAAAATATCATACAGGTAGCTTTTAAACATCTTATATACATCTTATTAGGATTAGAGTGAGGTTAGGAAACTCACCTCGAGTAGCCGCTCCTCGAAACGCAGATAAACGTCAAGTTCTATAACAATAAACGGAATAAACAAAAGTAACGTATGAGTACAACTATAGGGGCAAAATGGTAATTTTACCAAATGAGATCATAAACCTTAAGGTAGTGATCTACGTGTCATTCTAAGTCCAACGCCATTGACTAGACTCAAATCGGAGTCCGTCGCGTTTTTCGAGGTAATATGCGGGGCTTACTATACTAATGCAGGCCCTAAAAGACAGGCTGTATTTTCGACCGAGTCGAAAAGTCACCAAACTTTACGGAAGTGTTCTAGACATTATTCTAAGACTCTGGGAACTGACCGCGTAATTTTCGGAGTCCTAGATTATTTATTATGAATTATTGAAGATAATATATGCCAGAAAATACCCGAAACGGAATTTAAATATGTAATTATAATTATACAGAGAAATCAGTACTTAAAAGTATTTTTATTAAATACTAGATATTAAAATACACTATCAGTATTTATTTCATAATTTTCGGAGCTCGTTTGGTATTTTTAATAATTAATATACTCATAAAATAGCTCCATATTAATTATTAAAACTACTGGACTATAATATTATAACTTTATAATTTACACTATATAATAAAATAGTCCCTGGGTCATTACCCTAATTTTCTAGAATTTATAAATACTCATAGGTATTTATTAACTATTTAAAACCATTTAAACTAATATTTATTATTTATATTAATCATATAAATAATAAATATAACACATAATAATGATATATATAGAATATTAAAATAATATTCTGTAATATTAAAAACCTTAATGGTGTAATTATAAATTAATTTATAATTATTAAAACTAATTAAAACCCTTTTAAACTAATTAATACTAATAATAATCATAATAAGAATAATAATAATAATAAATATATTCTGAGACCCGACGGATCAACCCGAACCGACCCATGGGTAAACGGGTTACCCGGATGTACTCACAAAGAAACCCAAAGGCATGACCCGTTGGGTCAAACCTGACCCGACCCAAGACTAAACGGATTAACCGTTTACACACACAAGAGCGCCCAATCAAAAGACCCATCGGGTCAACCCTGACCCGATCCATCCTAAACGAACTACCCTATTACACACACAATCTAAACCTACCCATTAACCCGAACCCTTACCCAAACCTACTCACATACTAACCCAGTTACCCTAACCTGGACCCGAAACCATTCCTACTAACAAGCTGACCCAGCCCGCTAACCCACTTATACTCACAGACCTACCCTACCCATTACCCAACCCTAACTAAACCCGAACCAAACTTAACCCATACACAGACACAAGACGACCCGCCCCCAAAACCCGAATCCTACCCGACGTCTAAACGACGTCGTCCCACTTAAAGGGACCCATGGGTTTTCTTAACCCAAACCTACCCGCTACCCGTACCCACTAACAGACTCATCCTAAACCACCCAAGACCCGACCCAAACCCGTTTGTTATAACCCGAACCCAAACGGGTCATCACCTTCTTCTCCGGCGAGCTTGAGCCGCCGGAAAGTCGGGCCTCGCCGGCGATCCTCTCTCTCTTCATATCTCTCTCATTTTTCAACCAAAACGCACGAGGTCAACGGGGAAATGACCGGAATGAAGTCCTCTATCACATACTAGGAGCTGGAGGGACGGGTTATTCGTTTAGGGCTCCCACATTGAGATTATTCTTTTGGTCATTCGAAAGAATAATGGCCTGCATGGCCATGCAAACGGTCCCCAAATCAAAGACTGCTACATTGGGGTCCTACTGGGACCAAGGGGGTCACCATGGTCTGGTTTAGAGGCCATTTGGTTGTGATTTGAAAAATCCAACCTCCTAAGGTGCTCTAATGGTCGCCGAAAAGTGCAGAGAGCCTTAGGCTCTGTTTGGCTGCTTGCATGTGGGTCTGGGGTCTCCTATGTGACATACAGGGGCTAAAAACGAAATGAGGGGGTGGGGTTTTACCTTAGGAGATCTCAATCTTCTCGGATCTCTTTCTTTCTTCGTTTTCTTCTTCTTTCTGCGTGTAAGTGTGTGTGTGTACTGTGAGAGATGGGGAGAGCACAGGGAGGAAGTGTGATGTGTGTACAGAGACAGTGTAGAGAGTGGGGAGAGAATGGGTGTGATGTGTTCACAAATGGGGGGGGGGGGGTGTGTGTATAGGCCGAAGGTGATGGGGAAGGTTGTTCTCTCAAGCTCACTCTCGGGCTTCTCTCTCTCCCAAGAATCTGTTGTGGCAGATACAAGAAACCCAATGTGTGTAGGTGCTGCATGCATAGGTATATAAATAGGGAATGGGTTTGACAAGTGTCATGCCATGGGTGCATGGCTTGACAAGTGGCGCACAAGTATTGCCATGTGTTGAGATGGTGTGCACAATGTGTAATCACATGTGTAAGTAGGTGTGTGTGTCCAAGGGTAGATTAAGTGGGGTCCACATGACCGCCAAGTGGCAGTGTGGGTCCCGTACTCAGGCTGTGTATATGGATGTGCTCCTGAGTCCCAAAGTACGTGCATGTGTATGCTGTGTGTATCCAGGGGTAGATTATCAGGGTAGGGTCCACCTAGGGAGGTAGTGTGGGTCCCACATAACTCCTAAATACATTGTGGGTCTTACTCACAGGTTAAGTATCTTATGGCATGAGTCAGTTCTCCAATAGATAAGCATCACTTGTGAAATGAGTCGCAAAGGTAAATTGTGCAGGTACGGGCTGTGTACTGGTTTCTATTTAAGTCATCTATATTTCTAATTATGAAACTACACATGTTGAGTTTACGTCTATTCTAATAAACACTAGATTATAGTCGTCGTCAAGACGATTACCAAGGATCCTAGTAAGGACTCCTAATGGATCTTCTGTAATCATCTCCTGGGGTGACGTCACTATTCTAGATTCCTACTTGGAATTTCTAGAAAACTCTGGGTGCTACATCTCTACCCACCTTATTTGAGGATTTCGTCCTCGAAATCTAGAGTTTGCTAGATCTTAAATGTGCCAAGTCTTACTCATATGGTTAGTTGTTCTATACTAACTCAGGCGCTCTTATCAATCTAAATGGTCTTCCTGACCATAAGTTGTTGTCCACTGTTCCTGGGTCTGATTTCTATGGAATACATCAGCTCCTTCTCACAATTTCTCTTGAACGTCCCCAATCATCTGGTAATATTATTTCCATGTAGAGTTTAGTGTTCTAGCAGTGGGCATGGTACCTTCAGTCTTCCATTCTGTTCAGTGCTGGAATTGATTCCCTGATCTGCGTGTTCTCTTTTTGGATATTTGTGGTGGTGGAGCATTGTTTTGAACTTCTTGTTCGGGGCATTCTTTACGTACATGTCCAGTCTTTCCACAATTGAAACACCGCACTTGTTTCCCGGTGCGTTGTCTCGGTGCTGTGCATTCTTTGGAGTGGTGTCCAAGTGTTCCGCAGTTGTAGCAGATATCACGTTGCTTTACATGTGTCTGAACGGCTGTCTGGCTAACTCTTCTGTCACTGATTTGCTGTCTCACTGCATTCGAGCGCTTGCTCGTGACACTTGATTGCCTCTTCGACTTTCTCCTGGGTTGGTTGTCTGGAACCAGTTGTCTTTTTCTCCTTGTGGGTGGCTTTTTAGTTTCTTACTGTTCAGAGCTATGTTTTCTAGTTGCGTGGCTAATTCGACCATTTCTTCGAACGGTTGGTCAAGGTATACTGCTGCTGTCTTTTGAATATCTGGGTTTAGTCCTCCGTAATATTGTAGTGTCTTATTTTGCTGAGTATCTACCATGAATGGAGCAAATCGTGATAGTCTCTCAAATTTCGACGTGTATTCTTGCACCGTCATGTCGCCTTGAACTAACTCTATGAATTCCTTTTTCTTCTTGTTTCTTTCTGTTCTTGGGAAGTACTTTGCTAGGAATTTTGTTTTGAATGCTTCCCACGTCATTCTCCTTGTAACATCTTCGCCCACTGTAGCTTCGACAGATTCCCACCAGTCGGCTGCCGAATACGTCAATTGGAAAACAGCCAAGCGTCTTTTCTCCGTTTCGTTACATTCGAGGGCTTGAAACATTCGTTCCATATCACGAAGCCATTGCTCAGCTTCCCATGCTTCTGTCATTCCAGTGAAAGTTCCTGGTTTAAGTGCACGGAATCTCTCAAGCAGTTTATCTCCTGTCTGACGAGTATTTCCGTTGTTGATGACGCGGTCCAGGTGATTACTTGCTTGTTCCACGCGTCGGACAAGGGCTCCTATCAATCCAGTTGGATCTACTGCTGGAGGTATCACATTTGTTGGTCCGTTGGATGAATTCTGAGTATTCCGTTTCCTCTTAACCATGGTGTACGCTAGAAAGGGTTACACCTACGAGTTAATCACCTATTTGGTCAATACCTTATCTTATCTTGTCTGATCATATGACAAGTAACAATATTGAGTTAACAGAGATTTCTAGCATATAACGATCATCACAACTACTACTAGGATTAAGGGTAAGGCATCCTTATCCTTGGTCTTTCTAGACTCTAGGTTGAACTGACTGTTCCGAGATACATCTCAGGAAGTTCATCAGTGCCTAAAACATCTATCAACTAATGGTCAAGTCTATATTCTTATTAGTAATAAACATATAAGAGGTAAGATTAGCAATTAATTAAAAGTAAGAAATCATCTCATCCATACAGTTATAGCTAAGTTAAGTTATAAGCAAACTACTACTGATCAGAAAATAAAAGGTACAGTAAGAGTACGAATATTAGTTCCTCAAATCTGGGATACATCAAAACAAAGTGGAACAAATAAAAACATGCGATGATCTAGCTGAGAATCCATCCTCCATCTCTCTCAATATCAGAATCTGAGGTCACCTCTCCTAAATCGCTAGATGGTGGAAAGTCGATCGGAGGAATACCAATAAACGCATCCCAGGCTGGCTCCAAGGACCAATCAGGGTCCTCTATCATCTCCGGCTCCGCTAGGGGGTCCTCATCTGGATCATCGTCTGAGTCCTCGTCAGAACCTGCAGGGGTAACATAGTGTACTATGTCCTCTTGTGGCTCGTCCTGGTCATGGATCACAAGGTTTCCAAGGGCATGCGAAACCTCCTCCATCTCAGCGGACAGTAAACGCGGTGCTACTACTCTGTGATACGCTATCTCTAGAACAGGTCTCTCACGGGAGAAACAACGTGTCCATCTCCTTAAACTCTGGCGAACTGTATGTCTGATGGCGTTGCTAACATATCCCAATCCTCTAGGAGCAAACTGTCTCTCTAAGGTAACTCTGTACTGTCCATCCTCAGCATCGTGCTCTATCTCGTACTCCATGGTAGCCTGCCCAACACAGAAAACTAACTTAGTACTGGTGCTAATTAAAGACATATCTTAAAATTTTATAGTGATAAGGGGGTACCTTTCTTAATTCTTTCTAAACCTCAAGTCAATGCCAAGTGTTCCATGTCTGACTCCCTGAACCTACATTAGTTCCTAATTCTATATTTCATACTTGTGATTTCTATGGCTCAACTCATCATGGGGATTTATCAGTCATTCTCATAGGCTAAAAGTATACAAGTTTAAATAAATTACTAATTAAAAACGAGCAGTATATCCATGTAAAGAATATATGTGTCAGGTTAAAGAAAGTCTCCATAATTAGATTAAAACATAGTGGAACATAGTTATATAAAACATTCGCATCAGAGGTGCGTACGTTAAGTAAATACATAGTAGGGGATAGTTCCAATAACAGATACATGAAAGGCGTACACGTTACTACTACTACGTGTTACATGCCTGAGTACACAAAAGATAAAATACTAGTCTTATTACAAAATCCTTCAATCATCTTGATCCTCGACCTTCGACTTTCCTTTCCCAGCTATGTCTCTCTTGAGTGGTTTCTTGCCCACTTTCTTAGTTGGGTAAGCATTGGCTGCGGAATCAGCATCCTCCACAGAAATGGTCCCCTCTGCCGGAACTCCTCCATCATCATCTTCCTCCCTATCAGTCCCCATGACTGACTCAACAGTCAAGGGTGTATCAGCTATGGACTCCTCTGGCACTGGGGGTGGCATAGCAGAAGATGGTCCTACGGTTCCTGGTGGGGGTGTCAGCTTAACTCGAAAAGTCATGACTCGGAGGGTATAGCTGTCATGAGTCATCTCAGCTGCTTCCTGATGAACAAGTCTAAGGGTATTCTCTCGATAATGTGCCTCTCTCTGCAGAATCTCTGGATCCTCAATCCCCAACACATGTACATCATGCCACATATTTTCCTCCAAATGTAGATGAGCACTCCGTCGGATCCTTTGCCGGTACAACACTGGGTCCGCAGGCTCTATACGATCCGGGTAAACCCAATGTCCTCCAAACCCGTCGTGGACATAGAATGGTTCCATGCTAACCTGTCCAATATAAACTATTATAGGGTTAGTATCTTCATAAGTGGGGAAAAGATCTAACGGTTTATATCTTAATGTGTATAGGACAAACGGTAAATGCCTAACCTAGGCTCTGATACCACTAAAACCCTGTCACGCCCCGGAGTAAGCCAAAAATAGGGAAAATAAAAATTTTCCTTTATGGGTCCGTAGACACGTGACTAGTTTGTTAACCGTTCTGTCCTTCTAACTCCGCACCATAAAAATCATAAGGAAATGCTAGAACATAAGCATAATCTAAACTTATCAGAGCGTAAGTACAGCAGTGGAAATTAAACAGGGATTACAATAACTTCAATCTTAATACAAGAGGCCATACTAAACAATTTATACAATCTTAAAACTTGAGAAACTGTCTATCAGGTCTTGGGCAAGGCTTTATTCTCCTTGGCTCCACGGTACAGCATCCTGAACTCTTCTATCTATCTCCAAACCTGCAACACTCTGGGCATACGAATGCCCAGGGCGTAACATGCCGTCAGCCTTGGAACAAGGCTGAGTGAGAGTCTCAACTGCACAATAATCAATAGATACAACACATCTCTCAACTCACGTCATAGTTTAGTACTTTAAAGAACGGTTATTCTCTTATCAAAAGACGCATTCTCACCACGGGCATAGCAGAGGTCTCAACAAGAAAGGTAAACAGATAATCATATAGAATACATTCTCCTTATTATAAACTCGTGCGTGCAAATGCATGATCAATAAGACTCATTCCCAACTCTTTTCAAAGACACTTGCTTTTAAAACAGATATTTTCAAAACCATTTTATTTTAGAACCAAAACTTTCCAAAGCCAAATCATTTGAACCAAATCATTTTCTCATCAACTCAATCTCATCATTCGCTTTCTCTTTCCCATCCACTTGACAACACGCGGTATATCAAGGATGATAACATACCATCACAGCCAATTCATACTCATTCCCTTGATAGGCCACCGGACGTCTTCACGGCGCACACTATCTGTAAACAATGAAACTGGCACATGGGACGTCTTCAACCATGTGTATATTCTCACCGGTCGTCTACACGGCTGAGAAGTATATTAGAGCACTAGCCGGACGTATTCAACGATACATGGGACGTCTTCAACCATGTATGCGCATCACCGGACGTCTTCAACGGCGAGAGGCGCGCTAGGAACCCTAACCGTTCATGTCCACCCGGCTCGTCAGCCGTTGATCCATAGGATCCAGAAATCACATCTCATCTCATTCACATTCTCATCGAACACTTCTCTTTCTCATACATGATACATGCTGACACATGTTATGAAATGCACGTGTGTCCATCATCGATACTCATATGCAATTCTACTTTTATTCCTCTTTATTAATAACATAGCATGCGTTATCTTTTCAGTCAACAACATCGTAAAACGTGCATTCAACACATAGCAGCAGAAACGTAACATATAGAGCATGGATCATATAACATGGATTTGATACCGATAAACATATAGATAAAACCCTTGACATGCTCACGTATGCGATAGCACTACCACAGCATGCTTTTAGACATCTTATAATTAATGGAAATACACTTGACATCATAAATCACTTATCAGTTATACAAAATATCATACAGGTAGCTTTTAAACATCTTATATACATCTTATTAGGATTAGAGTGAGGTTAGGAAACTCACCTCGAGTAGCCGCTCCTCGAAACGCAGATAAACGTCAAGTTCTACAACAATAAACGGAATAAACAAAAGTAACGTATGAGTACAACTATAGGGGCAAAATGGTAATTTTACCAAATGAGATCATAAACCTCAAGGTAGTGATCTACGTGTCATTCTAAGTCCAACGCCATTGACTAGACTCAAATCGGAGTCCGTCGCGTTTTTCGAGGTAATATGCGGGGCTTACTATACTAATGCAGGCCCTAAAAGACAGGCTGTATTTTCGACCGAGTCGAAAAGTCACCAAACTTTACGGAAGTGTTCTAGACATTATTCTAAGACTCTGGGAACTGACCGCGTAATTTTCGGAGTCCTAGATTATTTATTATGAATTATTGAAGATAATATATGCCAGAAAATACCCGAAACGGGATTTAAATATGTAATTATAATTATACAGAGAAATCAGTACTTAAAAGTATTTTTATTAAATACTAGATATTAAAATACACTATCAATATTTATTTCATAATTTTCGGAGCTCGTTTGGTATTTTTAATAATTAATATACTCATAAAATAGCTCCTTATTAATTATTAAAACTACTGGACTATAATATTATAACTTTATAATTTACACTATATAATAAAATAGTCCCTGGGTCATTACCCTAATTTTCTAGAATTTATAAATACTCATAGGTATTTATTAACTATTTAAAACCATTTAAACTAATATTTATTATTTATATTAATCATATAAATAATAAATATATAACATAATAATGATATATATAGAATATTAAAATAATATTCTGTAATATTAAAAACCTTAATGGTGTAATTATAAATTAATTTATAATTATTAAAACTAATTAAAACCCTTTTAAACTAATTAATACTAATAATAATCATAATAAGAATAATAATAATAATAAATATATTCTGAGACCCGACGGATCAACCCGAACCGACCCATGGGTAAACGGGTTACCCGGATGTACTCACAAAGAAACCCAAAGGCATGACCCGTTGGGTCAAACCTGACCCGACCCAAGACTAAACGGATTAACCGTTTACACACACAAGAGCGCCCAATCAAAAGACCCATCGGGTCAACCCTGACCCGATCCATCCTAAACGAACTACCCTATTACACACACAATCTAAACCTACCCATTAACCCGAACCCTTACCCAAACCTACTCACATACTAACCCAGTTACCCTAACCTGGACCCGAAACCATTCCTACTAACAAGCTGACCCAGCCCGCTAACCCACTTATACTCACAGACCTACCCTACCCATTACCCAACCCTAACTAAACCCGAACCAAACTTAACCCATACACAGACACAAGACGACCCGCCCCCAAAACCCGAATCCTACCCGACGTCTAAACGACGTCGTCCCACTTAAAGGGACCCATGGGTTTTCTTAACCCAAACCTACCCGCTACCCGTACCCACTAACAGACTCATCCTAAACCACCCAAGACCCGACCCAAACCCATTTGTTATAACCCGAACCCAAACGGGTCATCACCTTCTTCTCCGGCGAGCTTGAGCCGCCGGAAAGTCGGGCCTCGCCGGCGATCCTCTCTCTCTTCATATCTCTCTCATTTTTTAACCAAAACGCACGAGGTCAACGGGGAAATGACCGGAATGAAGTCCTCTATCACATACTAGGAGCTGGAGGGACGGGTTATTCGTTTAGGGCTCCCACATTGAGATTATTCTTTTGGTGATTCGAAAGAATAATGGCCTGCATGGCCATGCAAACGGTCCCCAAATCAAAGACTGCTACATTGGGGTCCTACTGGGACCAAGGGGGTCACCATGGTCTGGTTTAGAGGCCATTTGGTTGTGATTTGAAAAATCCAACCTCCTAAGGTGCTCTAATGGTCGCCGAAAAGTGCAGAGAGCCTTAGGCTCTGTTTGGCTGCTTGCATGTGGGTCTGGGGTCTCCTATGTGACATGCAGGGGCTAAAAACGAAATGAGGGGGTGGGGTTTTACCTTAGGAGATCTCAATCTTCTCGGATCTCTTTCTTTCTTCGTTTTCTTCTTCTTTCTGCGTGTAAGTGTGTGTGTGTACTGTGAGAGATGGGGAGAGCACAAGGAGGGAGTGTGATGTGTGTACAGAGACAGTGTAGAGAGTGGGGAGAGAATGGGTGTGATGTGTTCACAAATGGGGGGGGGGGGTGTGTGTATAGGCCGAAGGTGATGGGGAAGGTTGTTCTCTCAAGCTCACTCTCGGGCTTCTCTCTCTCCCAAGAATCTGTTGTGGCAGATACAAGAAACCCAATGTGTGTAGGTGCTGCATGCATAAGTATATAAATAGGGAATGGGTTTGACAAGTGTCATGCCATGGGTGCATGGCTTGACAAGTGGCGCACAAGTATTGCCATGTGTTGAGGTGGTGTGCACAATGTGTAATCACATGTGTAAGTAGGTGTGTGTGTCCAAGGGTAGATTAAGTGGGGTCCACATGACCGCCAAGTGGCAGTGTGGGTCCCGTACTCAGGCTGTGTATATGGATGTGCTCCTGAGTCCCAAAGTACGTGCATGTGTATGCTGTGTGTATCCAGGGGTAGATTATCAGGGTGGGGTCCACCTAGGGAGGTAGTGTGGGTCCCACATAACTCCTAAATACATTGTGGGTCTTACTCACAGGTTAAGTATCTTATGGCATGAGTCAGTTCTCCAATAGATAAGCATTACTTGTGAAATGAGTCGCAAAGGTAAATTGTGCAGGTACGGGCTGTGTACTGGTTTCTGTTTAAGTCATCTATATTTCTAATTATGAAACTACACATGTTGAGTTTACGTCTATTCTAATAAACACTAGATTATAGTCGTCGTCAAGACGATTACCAAGGATCCTAGTAAGGACTCCTAATGGATCTTCTGTAATCATCTCCTGGGGTGACGTCACTATTCTAGATTCCTACTTGGAATTTCTAGAAAACTCTGGGTGCTACACTTGGACAACCTTGTAAACAATGAACAGACCTCAATACACTTTGTCGACACCTTATCTAAAGAACTGACACAACGCTTTGTGACTTAAACCTCAAGCATGTTTGAAAAAGTCTAAAACAAGCAAGTTCTGTCGTAAGTCCTTTATATCGGGTTATTATGAGAACCAAAGTCATATTAATTGGTTTGAGGAAAAAAAAAATAAACAATTTTTAAGAGTGAATAGATTAAGCACGCACTCATACGAAAGAAATGAGACATTCACCAAGCTATTGAATTTACATGCCTGGTTTCTTACGAACCGTAAAAATAGTTTTTGCTTTTCCAAACAGCTCCTTAGTAAGCAAAAATGGCTGATCTTCATACCACTGCAGTGCATCTTTAGGCCATTGAATCAGTGAATCCTGTTTTATAGATCTAGGTAGTTTTTCTGAAAAATCAAATACCTTTATTTCTATTTCCTGTTCTCACAAAATTTATCAGTTTATTGACTTTCAAACTTGGGATCAACATTTTCAAATGGACAGAGTTGGAAAATCGAGTTGGTAGGGAAAAGGAAAAAGAAAGAGCAGAAAAGGAAAAATGTCCAATATGACTATATTGTATTAGTTAAATTGAATAATAAATGAGTATTGCTATGCTTCCTAAATTCAAATTTTAAATTCTCATCTCAAAGGATGTGGTACCAATCAAAATTAAGTGGATCTATTGACAACTGTGGGGTCACTTCAACATCCTTCAATAAAAATTCAGTAGGCTCACTGCCACATCATTTGGGATGGAGATTTGGGAAAACATAGCATTACTTATAATACGTAATGTTATGCTTCCTAAATTTTTATCTCAAAGGTGCTTTCCAAATGATGTGATAGTGGAACCAGGTCTATTACTGTGAGACCAGTTAAATTTTTATCGAAAATTATTTACCTGACCCCACTATCACATTATTTTAAAAACACTTTTAAAATAAAAAATTTGAGAATCATAATATTACTCTTATAAATTACAAGACTCACACGCCCATGTATATGTTGGACAGAGATAAAAGTTCAAATCATAACTTATCTATTTGAAACGACTTGTGTCCTTCGATTCCCCAAACTAAAAAGAAATACGAATAAGCCAAAAGCACAATGTTTAGCATGCATGACCAAGATTGGTGTGCATTTCTGAACTGAGTTCAAGATAGAGACCATTTTTCTTTTACTTTTTGGTTTTTTGGTTTTAGGGGATCACCAATGATACATATACACAACGAATGACACACCAAATGACCCACAAGCCCTTATAAGTAAAATTTTAAAACTTTATGTGAGTCCCACTCATCTTTTACACCAAATGAGCCCTAAATCCCTAGATTTCTTCCCAAATTTCCCAAATCAAACACCCCTGTGAGACCCACATCCCAGCCCTTCCCACCCCCTGTATACCCATTTCTAGCCGCCTCTTGCACACCCCCAAGCCGTCGCCGTCCCTCCTTGCCGTGACCAACCGTCGCCGTCTTGCCTTTGGAGTATCCAAATAGTTTTACAAAGAGTATCCAAATAGTTTGCTTTGGTCCTTTGGATTTTGCATTTAACTTTGAATTTTGAAGATTTTATACCCATTTTCTCTTATATTTAGTGATCTGACTATCTTTCTGACAAACTCACAACAAATGGATTTGGGAAAAATCCGAGGCCCTCAGATATTCCCTCTCTCTATATATACTATATATACATAATACATACACACTTTCAGATTTTGTTTTTTAGGTTTTGGGTATCTCAAATTATGGTGTATATATATGACATTTTTGGCATATAACACCCATCTGGGTTCATTACATAAGAGCTCTCTAATTGTCTGTAACTAGATGGGTGAGATTGAGAACAAAAATGCCTCAAGAAGAAGATTCCTAGAAGTGTAGTAATAGTAGTAGAGGAACAAAAATGCCTCAAAAAAGTTGAATAAAAAAAAAGTCCTACAAAGAAGACTTAGTGTTGTTCAACTTGAAAAAATTAGATTAGAGGAACAAAAGAAAAAAGACTCGCTCAGTTGTGTCACCCAATTCAATTATATCACCAAAAAATTCTTCAGATTTAGCTTTTCAATGTCCCAATTTTAGGAACAACACTGACCCTTCTTCAATTCCTTTTCCATCCTCTGATGTGTGTTCTTCTATTCCTTTTCCATCACCGATTTTAAGTTCAGGGCAATTTAATTTGCCTAAATTGTGGAATTGTGAGTACAATCTTGAGATTGTTTGATCATCACAATGGGTTTGTGTTTAGTTCCAATATGAATTTGCCATATGAATCTTGGACTCTCCCTAATTTGATGAACAAAGTACATCAATTTCAGCAACCATATGAATTCGGCGCCGGCGAAGAGAGAGAGAGAGAGAGAGAGAGAGAGAGAGAGAGAGAGAGAGAGAGAGAGAGAAAGAGAACGAAAAGAGGGGAGAGAGAACTTAGTGGAAGAACTAGGGGTGTCATTTGGAACGGAAATTCCGATTCTGACCGATTCCGATCCGAAAAATTCCGATTTTGGCAACTAAATATGCATTCCGAATTTCGAAAATTCCGGAAAAATCGGATCGGAATCGGAATTGTTTTTAGAATTCCGAAAATTCCGAAAAATTTCTGAAAATATTCCGAAATTGTATTTTCCGAAACTTTTCCGAAAATATTCCGAAATATTCCGAAAAATTTCTGAATATATTCCGAAATTGTATTTTCTGAAACTTTTTCGAAAATATTCCGAAATATTTCGAAAATTGTGTTCATCCCACATCGAAAAAACACAAAAAAATGGGATGTAATGTGCTTCTATAAAAGGCGTACAAGTCTCAAGTGAAAACCCATTAAGCTTGAATTCCGAATATTCCAAAAAATTCCGAATCTGATGAAATTCCGAAAATTCCAAACATTCCGAAATTTCCGAATCGGAAATAATTTTGGAATTTTTGAAATTTCGGAACAGAATTCGGAATGCATTTTTGGCTTCCGAAAATTTTGGAATTTTTTCCGAAAGGGGTGTTTCCGATCTGTTTCGGCCGAAACACACCCCTAGGAAGAACAAAGAGTTTGTGGGGACGTGTGGGTTCCACAGAAGTTTTTTTTACATAGGTACTTCTGTGGGTCATTTAGTGTGTAGTTTGGTTTGTATACTTATCATTTTTGTTATGGGATAGAGACCTTTTCCGACCTTTGTCGACAACTTTTATGCTCGCTTTCTCACGTACATTCGTGACCCTTTTGCCGACCCTTTTGCCAAAAGACAAAAGGTGAATATATACACATATATCTCCTAGGTAGTTTGTTCGAAACATAAAAAGTCCTAAAATATCTCCCTATAAAAAAAGATTTGAAGATGAGGTTATCTATCACACATTTAATACAAAATTTGTCTTGGCACCGAAAAACAGAAGTAAAAGACCAACTATGTTTTCACTTTTTAGGTAATTCTCTCTTCTCATCTTTCCCAATTCCTGTTGGGGAAAAAAAAAACGAAATCCCCAATATTAATTAGGAGTAGCACTTCTTAACCTTTATCAAGTGTGAATTAAATAGGAACAAATATAATATCCAAGCCATAATGATATTTTCCTTTCACCACAATCAATTACAAAAAATATAATAATAAGGCACCCAAGCAAGAAATAAATGACACCAAGATTTATGTGGAAAAATCCTCCAATGAAGAGGGAAAAAACCACAGGACAACTCCGAATAATTCCACTATGTAAAAATAAGGAATACTAATGTTCTCTCAAGTTTGTGCCCTAATACTTGAGGTATCCAAAAATAAGAATGAGTAAGGAAATCACCAAGTAAAATAATACTTCTTCAAGAATCCCAAATGATTTTTGGTAGCCAAACAAAACCTTCCTTGTGTGCCTCACCTCTTTCCTCAATCTGATCTCTCTCTCTCTCTCTCTCTCTCTCTCTCTCTCTCTCTCAGCTGTCGCACAGTACCAAGAGGAACCCTCTGTTATCTCTAATGTTTGCGTAGAACGACTAGTATCAACAAATACAAGTCACTGCTTGTATTGACTTCCTAATTCATTTAGGATGTACCAAATAGTTTAGGCCCAAGGCCCACTAAGAACTTTCAAGACTTAACAAGTCAAGGCCCAATAAGAAACTAATTTCTCATGTGTATGAAGCCCATATACACATGGTAAATCAATAAACCTCCCCCTTCATACATATGAGAGGAGGGAACACCCATCCTGGACCCTCACTTGGAGTCCATTCCGACTAGCTCTTTACAGAGCTCAAGCTTCTCTCTTGTCACGACCTTAGTCATCATATCAAACAGATTCTTGTTTGTATGAATTTTCTTCAACTTCATTTCCTATTTTTCCATCACCTCACGAATCCAGTGGTAACGAACATCAATATGTTTCGTGTGGGAATGGTATGTGGCATTCTTGCTTAAGTTCATAGCACTCTGACTATCACAATGAACCACATACTCATCTTGCTTCAAATCCAACTCTTGGAAAAACCGTTTCATCCATAACATATCTTTACCTGCTTCAGTAGCAGCAGTATACTCAGCTTCAGTGGTAGACAAGGCAACACATTTTTGCAACTTGGACTACCACGAGACAACTCCCCCTGCAAAAGAAAACAAGAAACCCGAAATAGACTTTCGGTCATCAATGTCCCCTACCATATCTAAATTTGTAAACTCTTCCAAGACTGGTTTTGAACCCCCAAAACATAAACACAAACTCAAAGTACCCTTTAAGTAACGAAGAATCCACTTGACTGCTTCCCAATGCTCTCTTCCGGGATTGGAAAGAAATCTACTCACAACACCCATTGCATGAGAAACATCTAGCCGTGTACAGACCATCGTATACATTAGACTCCCTACTGCCGACGAGTAAGGAACAACTGCCACAAGCTTTTACTTGTCTTAAAGTGACTCGCAAGAGGAGTGCTAACTAGCTTAGCATCTCTCATGTTGAACTTTCCAAGCACCCGTTCAACCTATTTTTCCTGTGACAACCATATCTTCTTGGCTTTCCTATCACGAACAATTTTCATACCCAAAATCTATCGTGCTGGGCCTAAGTCCTTCATATCAAAGGACTTAAACAACTTTCCTTTAAGCCTGCGAATCATATTAACATCTTGCTCAATAGCAAGCATATCATCAACATAAAGCAAACGCATAACAAAATTACCATCAGGAAACTTTTGGATCTAAACACACTAACTACTGTGGTTCTCTTGAACCCATGACCCACCATAAATGAATCTAATTTCCTGTACTACTGTCTCGGAGCTTGCTTAAGGCCGTAGAGACTTTTCTTCAACTTGCAAACCAAGTGCTCTTTCCCCTTAACTTCAAATCCCTCTGGCTATACCATGTAAATCTCTTCCTCCAAATCAACATGAAGGAAGGCAGTCTTTACATCTAGTTGCTCAAGCTCAAGATCCATGCTAGCTACTAAACCCAAAGCCACTTGAATAGAACTCGTCTTCACCACCGGTGAGAAAATCTCATCAAAATCAATGCCATGTTATGCCCAAAGCCCTTGACAACTAAACGAGCCTTGTACTTCAGTAGCTTGTCACCATCCTTCTTCAACTTGAACACCCATTTGTTTCTGAATGCTTTTCTGCCCTTAGGAAGATCAAACAACTCATAAGTGTTGTTCTTATGCAAGGAATTCATCTCATCTTGCATAGCCTATACCCAACTGCCTGTGTCTCTGTGAGTCTGAACTTTCTGAAAACTCTCTGGCTCTCCCTCATCTATAAGCAAAATATACTCAGAATTGGAATACCTGACTGATGACCTTTTCTCTCGAGTCGATCTCCTGCCTTGAGGTACTGTGATCTCTGGTGAATGGGGCTACTCTCCTTGGTCAACACCCTCTGTCTCTGGCACATCATCATCATCCCCAAATTCTGGAACATCTATAATTGGATCATCTAATACCTCGCCCCCATCTGTGGCACCCTGTGATGTGGAAGGAACTGCTGTGAGGTCTGGAGCACTACTCGCTCTAGGCTGTGCAGGTTTCTCAAAATCTGCCAAAGTCTGATGCTTGTGAAAAATCATATCTCTGCTTCTGATCACCTTTTTATTTTCTAGATCTCACAACCTGTACCCGACTCTGCATCTCCATAACCAACAAAGATACATGGAGTAGCTTTATCATCAAGCTTAGATTTCTGCTCCTTAGCAACATGTGCAAATGCCTTGCACCCAAATACCCTCAGATAAGAGTATGAAATATCACCACCGATCCATACTTTCTCTGGAATCTCAAAATCCAAAGGAGCTGAAGGAGACCTGTTAATTAAGTAACAAGCTATGCGAACTGCTTCACCCTAGAATGACTAGGTAGCTTAGCCATTCGTAACATGCATCTGACTCTCTCTATAATATATAGTCCGGTTCATCCTCTCGGCCACACCATTGTGCTGTGGGGTACGTGGAACTGTTTTCTCATGCCGTATACCGTGACCTGCACAATATGCTTCAAACTCTTTTGAAGTGTACTCTTCCCCGTTATCAGTACGAAAGCACTTCAAAGGTTTTCCTATCTCTCTTTCCACCATGAAATGGAACCTTTGAAAATGCTGAAAGACCTGGTCTTTTGTTTTCAGAAAATACACCTACACTTTACGTGAAGCATCATCAATAAAAGTAAAAAAATACTTATTTCCGCCCAAAGACTCCACCTCAATGGGACCACAAACATCAGAATAAACCACATCAAGCAACTTGGTTTTTCTTTTATTAGAAGCATGAAAGGAAAATCTATGGTGCTTACTAAATAAGCAATAATCACAAGGGTTAAGAACTGTACCTTTGGCAAAGGGAATGAGGGATTTCTTTGCCAGAATCTGCAACCCTTTCTCACTCATGTGTGCCAACCGCCTATGCCACAAATTTGGTGAAGACTCATCCTCAATTACATTGAACCCACTTGAACACACCTTCATATGAGTCTTGTATAAAGTACAACAAAATTCCCCTTTTGCAACAATTAGGGACCCTTTGGTGAGTTTCCACTTTCCGCTTCCAAAATGTTTATCATAACCCATTTTATCTAGTGCAACACCTGAAATCAAATTTAACCTTAAATCAGGAACATGCCAAACATCCTTCAATGTCAAAGTGCAACCCAGGCTAGTCCGAATACACACGTCACCTATCCCCTCAATCTTGGAATAGCTGGTATTACCCATTTTCACAGTGCCAAAGTCACCGGCTTTGTACGAAGTGAAGAACTCTCTCCTAGGAGTAGCATGCTAGGAGGCGGCTGTATCAACAACCCACTTAACATCACTATCTGAAACATGTAGGCACTCCTCATTTCCCAATAAGAGTAACACCACATCCTCAGAAATTGTAGTTGTAGCATTCTTGTCTTCTGACTTCTTCTCAGTATTACCCTATTTCTGGTCTGTCTTACGAATTCTACAATTTTTTATCGTTTGGCCTTCCTTGTTACAATAATAGCATTAAAAACCACCTCTCGCCCGTGACTTGCCTCTGCTGTTCTTGGGCTTACTACGATCTTTAGATCCTTTCCAAGACCCTCTGTTCGGATTCCTACCCTGTTCTCCGTGACAAGAGCCTGTGTCTGATCTGTACCCATATCCTTTCACCTGGCTTCCTCGTTAACCATGCTGTCTTTAACAATCTCCAAAGTCAGCTTACCATTAGGAACTGAATTACTAAGAGACACAACCAACGTCTCCCAACTATCAGGCAAAGAACTCAATAATAGTAAAGCTTGAAATTCATCATCTAAGACCATCTTCATCGTAGCCAACTGATTTACCAGACTTTGAAACTCGCTCAAGTGCTAGGAAACGGAATTCCCATCTTTGAATTTCAAGTTCACAAGCTTTCAAATCAAGAAAGCTTTGTTCTGCGCGGTCTTCCTCTCATACATAGACTCTAATTTTTTCCATAAATACTGTGCATTAACTTCTTGGGCAACGTGGTGAAACACGATGTGTTCAACCCACTGTCTTCCTATTTAATTTAACCCAATCGGTAGCGGACATAGTTGTAGGCTTGACTGTATCACCCTTAATCGGATCATACAAGTCCTTACAATAAAGGAAGTCCTCCATTCGCGGTTTCCAAATTGCATAATTTGAAGCCGTGAGCTTAATCATTGAATTTGATGACTCCTCCATTTAATTATACAAGACAATAAATATAAATTAACCTTACCTCTAATACCACTTTGTTGGGGAAAAAACGGAATCCCCAATATTAATTAAGAGTAACACTTCCTAACCCTTGTCAAGTGTGAATTAAATAGGAACAAATATAATATCCAAGCCACAATGATATTTTCCTTTCACCACAATCAAGCACAAAAAATATGATAATAAGGCACCCAAGCAAGAAATAATTGACACCAAGATTTATGTGAAAAAACCCTCCAATGGAGAGGGAAAAAACCACAGGGCAACTTTGAATAATTCTACTATGTAAAAATAAGGAATACAAATATTCTCTCAAATTTTTGTCCTA
Source organism: Hydrangea macrophylla (assembly GCA_033977485.1). NCBI lineage: Eukaryota > Viridiplantae > Streptophyta > Magnoliopsida > Cornales > Hydrangeaceae > Hydrangea > Hydrangea macrophylla. Next base: position 93,818,219 of record CM066995.1, read on the forward strand.
AAACTTGAGGTATCCAATAATGAGAATGAGTACAAGGGTTACCTCTTAGGGTTCACAATACCCAAAGGAAATCACCAAGTAAAATAATACTTCTTCAAGAATCCCAAATGATTTTTGGTAGCCAAACAAAACCTTCCTTGTGTGCCTCACCTCCTTCCTCAATCTGCTCTCTCTCTCGCAGTTGTCGCACAGTATCAAGAGGAACCCTCTGTTATCTCTAATGTTTGCGTAGAACAACTAGTATCAACAAATACAAGTCACTACTTGTATTGACTTCCTAATTCATTTCGGATGTACCAAATAGTTTGGGCCCAAGGCCCACTAAGAACTTTCAAGACTTAACAAGTCAAGGCCCAATAAGAAACTAATTTCTCATATGTATGAAGCCCATATATACATGGTATATCAATAATTCTAATCTTTCGTTTTTCTGGATTTCCATTAATTTGTTTTCTAACTAAAAAATTTACGACATTATTATTTTTTTATACTTGTGATCAACATTTTCAAATGGACAGTTCTACAAGAGCACAGAGGAGCTGCTCCGTAGGAGAAATCAATGTGGTATATATCTCCAACGATTACCACTTACACTCATCAAAAAATGATGTAGCCTCGGCCACTTCCTGCCACTCTCTGACACTGCCATGCCATTTTTGCATTCATTGTTTCAGTGATCGGCAGCTTCCTCTAAGTAATGTACCAAAATAAACAAATTTCTCCGTTCCAAATGCACCCTAAAACCATGTGGGCTACCATTGCCCTTCTTTTAATGTATTGCTTGGCATCTGAGTTGAAATTTTGTTCAACCTTTGTTGTTAGTGGAAGCATGATATTTTTGGGTTCTTTGATAGTGGTATGATTGTCATCCATTTGTCTCTCAAAGGAATTCCTAGTGGTTCTCAATGTTCTATGTTTCATGCTTTCGGCTGGTAAATTGGTTCATATTAAACTGCGAATTGTGTGGAATTTTCCAATCCATCTCTACTATAGACACCCCATTTTGACATGCCAAAAAAAAAATAACTATCGTTGGGGGGCCCACAGGGCACGTAAATCAAGGAAAAGAGCTCCAGAGTCCAAACATGGATCCCAGAGGTCAAATCAAAGTCAATACGGAGCCCACAACATATCAACCAGAAGTGCCAGTGTCCTGGATCACTTGATTACAATAATTGGCGACGTTTTCAACCAGAATCGAAGTTTGGCACAAAATGCAAGATCGGAATCAAGTTCGGGACAACCGAAGGTTAATTCAATTATAATAAGGGCAAATAAGGAATCAATACCGGCCCACAGGACTTCAAATAATCAAATTTTGATAATCGATGGAGAATCAGCCCTGATCGAAGTTTCGGCGCACCGAAATCGAGAAAAAAGGACACGATCGTAAATCTAGGAGTACCAGAGGTTCGACGGGACATGAATGACTGAAATACAGAAAAAAAAGATATCCTACGATTTGAATCAGTCTAATCAGATAATCAGAGAAGAGATGGCGTCCGATCGAAGTTTGAAAGCTCAATCGAAAAGACAAGGGCAAAACAGTCATTTCTAATGTTAAAGAATCTAAATCGAACCATACCGATTCAAAGATAACGTCGATACGATCCCAGATCGTCTTGAATCAGGAAGATCATGCGGCCGGACTAGAAGATATCAACGGTCGAACTTTAGATGGTCCAGATCGAGCATTGATAGTCTGGAGGAAAAAGGAATCGCTTTCGAGTTCACACAAGTTTCGATCCGACCATATGGATTTAAAGAAGACATTAAACCAAACCGGATCTTTTCGAATCATCCAAATCGGACGTCCTGATCGAAAAATATCATCAATCAAAGCTTTGAATCGATCGACGATCCCGATCTGAAGATTGCAACCTACTTCTTTGCATTCCACCCACATGGGATCAACACCCATTTAGGGTTCCCAAATCTTTCTATAAATAGAAAGCTCACTTACATACGCAGCCAAGAGGAAAAACCTCATCCTTTTTTAAGGCCCTGTTTCACTCAGCCAAATAAACCCCCCAACCTTTGAGCCTTGTTTGATCACTAAACAAACACAACAAAATCATCACCACCATCAACCACCCACTGCCACCAGTCAAAAATCCATAAACATTACCTCATTACCCAGTCCCCCTAAAAAAAAATAGCTTTTTAAACACACCCAGAAAGTTCAGGATCCGAGCTCAAACCAAACAGCCCCTTAGCCCACATCCAGAATCTAAAATACCAACCAAACAGACCCTTACACTCTTCACTGAGTCTCACCACCACCACCAGTGGGTCCCCATAGCTAAGACAAACCAAACGGCGTTGGTCACATGTCCGATACAGATGTACAGAGGGCCCACGCGCCGCCAACAGAGGCCCACGCGCTGTTGCTAAACAAAAAGAGCTTCGACGGCCTTTCCAGCCATCATCGCCAAGACGACTTCATGATTCAATTTTCAAACTCAATTGTTGTTTCCATTTTTCATCTTGAGTTTGAGGGGTGCTGTTAGAATATTAGTAGAATATTAATCTAGATTCATCTATTGTTGCACTTTACCACACACTGTTTAGGTTCATTCTATATTACTAGTCACTTCCCTCTCGAGGTCTTCTCACTAGCCTATATAAAGATGCATTATGTATGATTAAATACACTGTTCAATACAATATCAATCTTGTATTGTCTCGTACTTTCCCTCTATCTTATTATTCTAGCATTTCTCTTCCTTTTTTGTCCTTTGCAATTACAATATTTTAACTTTTAATACCATTTAAATATGAAGAAAAACACAAAAGAAAGAACTAATTTCTTCTTGCTTTCATTTCTATTTCCTTGACCTTTTTCAAATTCACAAACCAAACATCACCTTAATATTTTTCTTACTATCCCCTCACTCTCTTCATTAACTAAACATATCTAAAGTTGCTCAATGACATGTGGACTGGTGACATGGGTCATTCTTTGACATGTGACTTTTAAAGGTGTCCAAGGTCCAAAAGTGAGCTTGGATATAATTTTCCTAATGGATTCCAGGGTTTAAACTGTTTGGAGATGTGTGGTCAAAGGGTTCAATATGGGTCATATATATACATATGTTTCTTAAAGATCACTGATAGGTTGACATTAAGAATAGTACTATAGAAACGTGTTGAAGTATATGTTAAGTGCTAATTTGAGATTTTGACCAGAAGGATGGTGGTGTGGGATTGCTTTGATCTTGAGGTAAGTCAAATAACCCCTTTGCTTGGCTACAATATTAGCCAAAAAAGAACATTTATGAGGACCAAAATCAGTTTTATGGTTTTGATTGGTTTTTAAGTTTTTGAACTTTCTAATTATTTTGGCCAATTAGCAAACATTAAATACAACTGGTTTACATATCTACCAAAGGTATTCTGATTTTTTTGTACATAAGTTCACTGCTTTACTGCCTTCGTTTTAACGCAGTGGCATTTTGTGCAGAAAAGAAAAAAAAAAGAAAAAAGAAAAAGAAAAAAAAAACTTAGTGGCATGAATTTTTTTTTATTTATTTAAAATTAATTTCAATGCTTTCATACTATAACAGGTCCCTATATATGTATGTAACAATACTATGCTTCCTAAATTTAGTTCTTAATTATTTTAACTGTTATATCACATAGCGTGGCAGTGATTAGTGGTACAAAATATTATTGGATATGTGGTACAAAGAAACAATTCGAATTTGGGAATCATAACTTTATTCATATTATATTCATTCCCCCCGTTCCATAATATATGTCCACCTTTAAAAATTCATTTTTTAGGAGGACAAATTAATTGCGTTACATGCATGCAAATAGTTGTAATTTCTCAAAAATACTCTCCAATTAAACTTATATTAATTTTTTGAAAAGTTATTCCATGTGATCATCATACCTTGACAGCCACTGTGATCTCTTTAAGTCTTTATTCTTGTAGGACTCACATGAGAACCCATAATACTCAAGTCACAATAAAAGCCACCCGGGTGTGATAGGAGAACAGAGTTTCTTCCACTTAATTTCTTCAATTTTTTTTTCTTCATGTTATTGGTATATATTCTAAATTTAAGAAGGGTAGTTTTAAGAAGTGAGTAAAAATCTTATCATCAAATTCTCAAAGTGGACAACATTTTGGGACAACCCAAAAAAAGAATACTAGATGCATAGAATGGGACAGAGAGAGTACACATTTGCACTTGCAAATTCTCTAACACTCCCCCACAAGGAGTAAGGTTGTGCACAAAGGGCATATTCAAATCTGGTAATAATCTTATTGCAATCGTGTAATGCTATGGTTCTAAAATTTGAGCTCTAAAATTGGTTTTCAAAAGCTTTAATAGTTGTATTACATAAAATGTGTGTCTCTTTTAGAGTCTATTTATACATATTTTGTGTATATTTTGTCTAGTTTAGCCAAAAAAAAAAATGTATACTTTGTATAGATGATATAAGTTAATGCTAAAAAAATTAGCACAAAAACATAAGAGGGAGACTGGAGAGTCTGAAAACTGTGAATGGGAAATAAAAGGCCTAACATTTTATTTATAGGATGGCTTAGTATGACAATTTTATAATAGAAGGCGGGCTTCTAAAATTGTCAGGGGGGCTTAACTGTAAAATATTTGTTTTTTATTTTATGTAACTCTCTTGAAACCAACACACATACACACACCCCCGTATCATACATACATATTTATGAATTTGTTGTAGTGAAATGTATCGTAAGTTTTTGAGAATTACTATTGTCACTCCATGAATGAACCAAGATACTCCATGAAAGTGCATGTAATGCATGGTATTACATGCTCTAATAATAGTACCATAGAATGCATTGATTCAATTTTAGAGTGCCAATAACAATTTCCAAAATTTTAAAGTATCAAAATTCAATTTTCCTTCCAAAATTGAGTAATATCATTATTCACTCCTTCCATACCTCGATTTTGAGGTTCATCATTCTCCTACCCAACCACAGGTCCACAACAAACACAGATCAGTTTGGAAATTGATGAACCCTTTGACCCCTTTAGAAATCTGAAGAGAGACATTAGATTCATTCACAAGCCATCATTTGCTACTAAACTTCAAAGGAAGAATCTTTACAAACCCTATCAAGAAAAATAATTGTGAAAGCTATAGTTACATCCGCGTGTGCGTCTCTCCACATACAAACAAACGAGTAAAGATTTGGACATACCCAAAGACATAATTTTTGGGACACAATCCAAGAAATATATCTATATCTCTCAGAGATGCATTTATGATAGACACATTTCTTGGGTTGTGTTCCAAAAATTGTGTCTTTGGGTGTATCCCAAGTATTACCCTACAGAAAAACACATATTTGTGTATAGAAGTATTTAGGGTAAAATGCATTTGAGCAATTCTATGGCGACTCTCTTTTGGGACTTCGTGTGAACCTAATTTGCTATTTATGGCAATAAAAACAGTTTCTAATGCAACTACCTTACATTGAAAACAGTTTTTCTTGCCATAAATGACAAATTAGGTCCATAGGGAGTCACAGGAGTCTCCCCAGTTTTTCCAATTTTTTTTCACCCTTACCATGTTTTGCACATTGGTCTCTAAACAAATAATAAACATTTTTTTGTTGGTCCCTCAACTAACATTTTGTGGCAGTTTGCCATCTCCGTCACTTTTATGTTTTTGAAAGAGTTATTGAGAGATTAATTTGTTTTTGAATAACTTATATGTTGGATCCTTCAACCCAATATATGTGAAACCCATGGAATAACTGCACAATTTTTTAAACTCTAGAAATCTGAAATTATAACAGTTCTCCCACAAAAAAAATCAAATCGAGGGTAGTGCTTCCCTCGAAACCCCGTGTAAGCTTGTGCTCCCTCTAGGATCAAATTCTTGCTCTGCCACTGATTGTGACAATGGTCAATAATATCACATACCGTTATATGTTGTACAATTGAAAAAACATTTAAGAATGAAATTTAAGATCTAACATAATTTTGGAAACCATTATAAGATAATTAAAACTAAAAAGTGAGCTCACCTTAAAAGTAGAACATTCTGAGACTATGCCCAGGCGTCCCAATAGTCAACCGACTCAGACTTCAAGCAGATTCAAGACAACAAATATAAAGAAGATAATTTAAAGACTAAATTCTTAAACCCTTAATTTGGACCCTGATGGTCACTTTCCAATTCGTTTGAACCCTCCTAGTTGTGGGAACGTTTGCAAATCCAAAATTGTGAACCCTTTTAGACCTGGTTAAACCCTCTTGGCATAAGACATTTCCTAGTAATTTCAATTCTTTCTAGTTGCCTACCCATATTCAAAAAAAATATATATATATATATATATATCAATACTTGATCTCAGAAGTGTCATACCAAATTATATCAGTTGAATCAGAATTTCAACAAACACAAGGCATCCCAGTTCCAACACCAACTTTCTTCCAGGAGCTTTGGTAATACTCAAAATCTTCTTCATCTTTTTTGATCTAATGTTTTTAGATGTCCATTAAATTGCTTACTAACCCAAATTTTATCTGTTTATTATTATCCAGAAATTGTGATCAGCATTTCAAATGGACAATTATGCAAGAACACCAAGGGGATTCACCGTAGGACAAATCAACGTGGTATTTATCTCCAATAAATACTACTTTATCTCACTAGGAAATGACGTGGTGGGGGCCACTTACCGAGGGAGACACCCCCATGCCATTTTTGCATTCATTGTTCCGGTGACCCTGAGCTTCCTCCAAATAATGTACCAAAATGAACACTCATCTCCGTTCCAAACGCACCCAAAAACCACTTGGACCGCCATTGCAAGTCTTCTCATTTATTGCTTAACATACCACATTGAGCTGAAGTTTTGTTCAACTACGTATATCCCAACTCAAGTCAGTCTTGTTAGACAAAGCATGATGTTTTTGGGTTCTTTGACAGTAGCGTGTTTGGCATCGATTTTTCTTCCAAAGGAAGTCCTAGTGGTTCTCTATGTTCTGTGCTTTCTGGTACCGGCTACAGAATTGATTCATACACAACTTCAAATGGTGTGGAATTCGCTAATCGATCTCTACCGTTGGCTTTTCAGGAATCAGAGAAATTTAATTCCCCTATAATTGAATGAAGAAATTGAGCAATGACTTATTGTCCAAGTGGTATCTAGAAACTTTTTTATTCTGTTGTTGTATGTTGTTTCTAAATTTACTAGAAAAAAGAGGTTAAAAAGAGAGAGAAATTAATGTAGTCCGGAAAAGATTGGTCTCTCAACAAATCTACATAATCAGTTACACTTCGTAATTCTTACTCGATACCTTGTTTATTGTTCGATATGGCTAGTTAAAGAGATAAGCCATGTATTTATTTTATTTTCTTCTCTTTGTGTACACTGTGTTAATAAACTTATGCCATGTTGATCAATTGGTACATGTTTATTTATTTTTATTTTTGAGTAGAATTGGTACAAAATTTTGATGAGTGGATCGGTTTACTGTTGTTTACTCATTGAGTCATTCAGTCCAACTTTTGTATTCTCTAAGACAGCAGACATGTAGACTTTAAAAGGGTAATTCTTCCAAGATTGGCAAATTCAATATTGCCCTCTTAACAAATGAATTCTTTTTCTTTTTGGGTGTGTTTGATAACCCAATTAAGTGTTGAAAATGAAAAGTTTCAGCACTTATTTATTTTTAGTGTGTTTGATAATGTATCACACTTAATTGAAAAAGCAGCGAAAAAAACACTGAAAACTTTAAGTGAAATTTTTCTATTGTAAATAATCACTGAACTCATTCTATTTAAGTACTTGAAATATTATTTTCAGTATTAAAAATTCAATCACTTAAAATTTTCGGTACTTAGAATTCAACACTTAATTTTCAGCTTTATCAAACAAGTCATTTCTTTTCTGGGTAGGAATGTTAAAAATAACCTTTAGCCCATTAATCCTTTGGGTAGGGCTTGGGCCTACCCCCTCAATGGACTCACTCAAGCCCAGCTGTCATATCCGATCCGTCAAAGGCCATTCGTAGGCCTGACTAGCCCTAGACGGGTAAAATCCTAACAAGCAAAAGTAACTTTTTTTTTTAATAAAAAAAATCACTTGAAAGGTGTGCATAATTCGATTCCATAATTTGTTTTAAGAGGTTTGATTCATGAATCATATAACCACAAGGCAAAACATAAAAACTCATCCAGTTTTCAGGCTCATCAATACACGGTAAGTCTAATGCAATTGAAAAGGTGAAACCAGAGGTTAAAATTGTGAATATATCAAATAAAGATAACAAAAAAGAGAAAAGAGAGAAGAAAGCTAGAGCTTCTCATAACCCAAAACTGAATGAATGAATACAATACAAAAGGAAGAGAGAATAATAGTATATCTAGGAATACCCTAATATAAAGTAAAAGACTAAACTACCCTAAAGCTAAATATAAATAAAACTAATTATAATAGCTAACTCTAATATCCCCCCTCAAACTCACGATGCTGCAGCTAGAAGCATAGAGAGTTTGCCAACTAAAAAACGAAAACGCTGAATCGGATGAGACTTTGTAAACAAATCAGCAATCTGCGCTGAAGAAGAAACAAAAGGCAAAGTGATAGCTCCATGCTTAAGATGATGACGAGTAATGTGACAATCAATCTCTATATGCTTGGTCCTTTCATGGAAAACTGAATTGTGAGCAATCTGAATAGCACTCTTATTATCACAATACATAGGTGAAGGGCGAGGAAGAGAGACACCCATATCTGTAAGTAGCCGGCGTAACCAAATAACCTCACGGGTGGTCGAAGCCATAGCACGATACTCAGCTTCTGTAGAAGACACAGCAACAACATCTTGCTTCTTACTCTTCCAAGAAATGAGAGAATCACCCAAAAATATACAAAATCCAGTAACAGACTTGCGATCTGTAGGATCACCGGCCCAATCAGCATCAGAGTATGCACGCAGCTCCAATGAAGAAGATGATGAAAGTAAAAGACTTTGAAACCGAGTGCCCCTCAAGTACCTCAAAATACGATGAACTGCAGCCCAATGAACTGTAGTAGGGGAAGTAACAAACTGACTAACAACATGAACAGCATGAGCAATATCTGGACGAGTAACGGTAAGATAAACCAAGCTACCAACAATAGTGCGATATAATGTAGGATCAGGCAAAGGAACGCCATCAGAAGGGGAAAGACGAACATTAAGCTCCAAAGGGGTATCAACAATCTTATTATCAGTGAGGCGAGCACGCTCAAGAATGTCACCTGTATACTTAGACTGAGAAAGAAGATAACCTTTTGGAGAACAGGCTACTTCAATCCCCAAAAAATAACGTAGTGGACCTAAGTCCTTCATTTCAAAACAACGAGCTAATTCAGACTTCAACACTGCAATCCCATCAATATCATCACCAGTAATAATCATATCATCAACATGCAAAGAAAGCATAATACGACCAGCAGTGGTACACCTAATAAAGAGAGCTGAATCATACTCACTCGGGGAAAACCCAAATGAGGTAATCACTGTGGAAAACTTCTCAAACCAAGCTCGAGGGGCTTGTTTAAGACCATATAAGGCTTTTTTAAGCCTGCAAACTTCACCAGGACCATGAGGAACACCCGGAGGAGGAACCATATAAACCTCCTCTTGGAGGTCTCCATTCAAGAAAGCATTTTTAACATCCATCTGAGTTATATGCCACTGACGAATAGAAGCAACTGCAATAAGAGTACGAACAGTAGTCATTTTAGCAACAGGAGCAAAAGTCTCCTCGTAATCCATACCATACTGCTGGGAAAAACCCTTGGCAACCAATCTTGCTTTGTACCGCTCAACAGACCCATCTGACTTGGTTTTGATTTTATAAACCCAACGAGAACCAATAGCGCTCTTGCCAGAAGGTAAGGGAACCAAACTCCAAGTGTCTGTCTTATACAATGCTGAGAGTTCCTCTGCCATAGCCTGTTGCCAAAGAGGATCAAGAGCTGCCTCTTTATATGACAGAGGCTCAGAGAGATCATGAACTGAAGCTAAAAATGAAGCAAAAGAATCCGAATAACAAGAATAAACAAAATCAGGTGATTGAGTGGACTTACGAGTGCGAGCAGGATAGCGAGTAGGTTCCACAGTCTCAGTAGGTGCTTGGGTGGCCTCTGGAAGGGAGGTAGCATCAAGCGGCAAGGTACCAGTATCACCAGAAGTAGAACCATGAGGTGAGACAATATTAGTGGTGCATGGGGCTTGAGAGGGCACACTATCAATATCATCAGAGAATGGGTCAAGATGGATGAGATCAGATTTAGTCAACTCATGATGATTATCAGGAATAGAAAAGAAAGGTATGTGCTCGAGAAACACAACATGACGAGATACATATAGTTTCTTAGTAACTGGGTCAAAACAACGATATCCCTTCTGACCCTCACCATAACCTAGAAAAACACAAATAGCAGACTTAGGTGACAATTTGGTACGCTCTACATGAGGTCGAAGGACAAAACAAGTACAACCAAACACCTTTAAGGAAGAATAATCAGGAGCATGCCCATACAATTTTTCAAAAGGTGACAGACCTGAGCAGTGAGATGACGGAATTTTATTAATTAGATTGACAGCAGTAAGGACAGCCTCTCCCCAAAAATCACTAGGGACATATGCAGATAATAAAAGAGAGCGAGCAGTTTCAACAATATGCCGATGTTTCCTTTCAGCAACACCATTTTGCTCAGGAGTGTCTGTACAAGAGGACTGGTGAATAGTTCCATCTAAAGCAAGCAACTCACGAAATTTATGATAGGTATACTCTCCACCTAAATCACATCTAAAACATTTGATGACAGCAGAATGTTGAGTTTTAACAAAAGCACGAAAGGTATTGTAAATATCAAAGAAGTCTGAACGGCGTTTCATAAGATAAACCCAACAGTAACGAGTGCAATCATCAATAAATGATACATAATATCGAGACCCCCCTCTTGTAGTAATAGGAGAGGGTCCCCACACATCAGAATGAACTAAATCAAATGGTGCAAGAGAATAAGAAATACTTCTATTAAATGGTAAAGCGGAAAATTTTGCCAGTTTACAACCACTACAATCAGAAATGTCATGAGTTTTTAAATCTCCTAATTTTCCTGTAGAAGCTAAATATTTTAAACGAGAGGCTGAAACATGACCAAGGCGAGAATGCCATAAATAAAAACTAGACGAAGATGAACTCAAACGAAAGGATGACAAATCAACACTAGAAGCTGCAACCACTGGTACATTGAGCTTGTCCAAGATGTATAATCCCCCTTGCCTACGGCCTGTCCCAATCAGCGTCTGAGACTGCGGATCCTGCACGTGACAAAAAGTAGAAGAAAAAGAGACTAAGTAACCTGCATCACAAAGCTGACCAACAGAAACAAGATTCATAGTAAGTTTGGGAATGTGGTAAACACTAGAGAGAGATACATGAGGTGTGACAACAGACCCAACACCTGTTAATGGCATGGGAGTACCATCAGCAGTCATAACAGGCAAAGAGGAAACAGGACATAAGGAAGCAAAAGACGACAAATCAGGTGACATATGATTAGAAGCTCCAGAGTCTAAGACCCAAATACCTGAGGACATACCTGAAGACATACCGGAAGACATACCTAGTGAAGAGGTGGCCATAGCATGTGGTTGTGTGGCAAGGAACTTCTGAAATTGCTCAGCAAGGGAGGCCATAGATGGAGTGGATGGTGAAGGGGAACCGGGTCCAAATGAGTCTGATGGTGGTACAACTGCTGCAGTGTTAGGCTGTGGAGGCCTATACGAACGCTGCTGAGATTGGTTGTCAGATTTCCAATGAGAAGGCTGAGGTTGCTGTTGTTGTGGCGGTCGACTATTGGAAGGCTGGTTGCTGCTATTGGGCTGGTTTGCACGACCCAACCTAGGACACTGAGCCTTCCAATGACCCTTCTCCTTACAGTAGCTGCATACATCACTACCAACTCTCGAGTAAGGCTTATTCTGATTGTTTGACGGTGGTCGAAAAGGGGCTGCTAAAACAGATGAAGTAGAGTCGGGGAGAATTCCCTTTCCAGATTGAGTCTTGAGACGTATTTCCTCAGCTACTAACTCATGGACAACAGAATCAACTGACGGAAGTGGGTTACGATGGAGAATGGACCCACGAAGGCCCTCAAAATCACCACGTAGAGCCATCAAAAACTGAACCAGACGTTGTTCCTCCCTACTAGCGATATATGGTGCAAACGCCCGCAATTCAGGCGACTCCATGAGAGCCAACCGATCCCAAAGATCTGTCATTGTAGAATAGAACTCCTGAATACTCAAATTTTTTTGTTCAAGGGCACGAATATCACTCTCTAATTGGTACCTTTTTGCAAAATTGGACTGTGTAAACAGTTTAGCCAAATGATCCCACACCTCCTTTGCATATTCAAACTTTGCCAATTGTATACCTATTGAGGGAGCAACGGAGTTGTTGATCCAAGTAATGATTTTCGAATTGTTTGTTTCCCAAACATCTAACAATTCTGCAAATTTATCAGCCTGTTCATTCATAGGTTTACTAAAATCCCCATTGATATAACCCCACATCTTCTTCCCCTTTAGAAAATTCTTCATCACATAATTCCAATATGCAAAATTCTTGCCATCGAGTTTAACACTAATCGCTTGGAGCGAATCATCGCGTTCAGCAGCCATTACGAAAACGAAACAATTAAATAACACAAAGCAAACGAACCAAAATCAGACAACAGATCCAAAAACGAACGCGAATCAGTGCGAGATCCAAAAAAAAAAACGAATCTGAATCAGCGAGAAATCCAAAAACGAACCAGAATCATCCGAAAAAAAAGATACCATGTGAATATATCAAATAAAGATAACAAAAAAGAGAAAAGAGAGAAGAAAGCTAGAGCTTCTCATAACCCAAAACTGAAATGAATGAATACAATACAAAAGGAAGAGAGAATAATAGTATATCTAGGAATACCCTAATATAAAGTAAAAGACTAAACTACCCTAAAGCTAAATATAAATAAAACTAATTATAATAGCTAACTCTAATAAAAATAGCACGTTAGACTGAAATTTACTAATAACCAACAAAGAATTAACATCATCTATCGATGAAGTTTGAGATTTGACCTATGAACATCTTGTGTTAAAAAGTATGTCAAAAAAATGTGTGTATAGTATACTGTTCATTGTAAATGGCTAATTGATTTGTGAAGTGTTGGACTGTGAAAACCTATCCTATTAAATATGGCAAGTTTAAAATTGACATTTATGACTTTGAATCATCAATTGTACTATCATTATGCTGATAAAACCTAAGGATGACCATATAAGAAATTTGGTAAAAAGATCGTTTAGGATTACGTGAGTTTAAATAATCATTTTAGAGTAATGATTGGTGCATATAAAAATTTGGGATATTAATTTTGATGGGTTCCATTTATGTAGGCACAAAATGAATGACCCAAATATTTATATACACACTTTATGTGCATATTTTATGTGTACATAGCATTATCCATCATTTTAATTTTGGTCAAAAGTCCATTATCAGTGAAACGTCTAAAACAAACCAAAGAGTAATGTTATACCTACACCAAAATCCACACTAAATTCCACACCCAACAATCCTGATCCTTGATTTCAGTGGGTCTCATGTGAGTCCCACATGAGTCTACACGGGACCCACAGGAATCAAGGGTCAGGATGTGTTGGGTATAAAATTTGGTGTAAGTGTAGCATTTTTGCAAATCAAATCGTTATGTTACAAAATTTTGCGTAATTAGTTATGTGAAATTTTCTGTTGAGTAACCTTTTACTGAAATAAAAAATGAAGTGGAACAAAGACCAAAAAATCTATTTCACAGGACTTTTAACTAAAATTCTTTATAAAAGTAGTGAGAGTTTTTCATTTTTTTTTTAATGGACTAATAGAAGATGACGGACTGTTTTCTTGGTAGAAATGCTTTACATATATTTTAAAGGATTACTTGCACTTTGTGTCTTTGAAGTTTGGATAATTTTGCACTTTACGCTCTAAAGTTTTATATGTGGCAAATAAGTCTAAATAGTCCTTTAGTGACAAATGATTTTGTCACTAAAAGTGAAAATTTCATTGCAAAAAGTCTTGGAGGGACTAAAATGCAACTCATCCCAAACTCTAGGGATCAGAGTGCCGAATTTGAAATTTTAAGATACAAAGTGCAAAACCATCCAAACTTCATGGGTGCAAATTGAAATTAACCCTATTTTAAATTAACCTGTCAAATTCATGGGGCCAAGAAACATACCATGTATACATTTTTCTTGATGTGGTGTTAGATCCAGCTTTTTACTTGGCTTCGTTTGTTTTGCTGAAGAACTTTCTACTTGGTGTGTGGTTGCAGATATATTCATGGCTGACGAAGGGGGCCATGTCCCCGAAATATTTTTGAAATTCTTTGGGATATATATGTAATTCTTAAAATTTAAAATTAATTTAGAAATTGGTTATCCCAAATTTTAACTTTTACAACATAAATTATCTATATAAAGTCAAATTGAAAATAAAAGGCTATAAGGCCAGGTTGTTTTGCAGAACTAATCTTAAGGACACTAGAAACCAAACTAATATTTCATTTCAATTCAATTGTGTGTTGTTTGGATAGGCCAAATATTGCATGAGTATTTGCCAATATCAACTTATAGACCTCACATGGAGGACAATTTGCTCCAACGGTGTGATATTAATAGTCTCTCATAATAGTGATGAGAAAGAGTAATACCCCATTACCCAAACTTGTGAGATAAAAAACGCCTAAAATTTTCGCCTCGGGGTCGCAGCCCCCAAACACCACATGGAACTTGTTTACTAGAGAAGCCAATTCCGATAAACTTGCCCCCATCCCCACCCCGTCTAAAACACAAATTTCTGGGTCTGCAACTAACATCTTCAATTAGAGTAGTATATTTATTGACCCAAATAAAAAGGGTTAATTGCATTTTAGTTTTTTGTAGTTAGACTTATTTTCAC
Organism: Hydrangea macrophylla; assembly: GCA_033977485.1. NCBI lineage: Eukaryota > Viridiplantae > Streptophyta > Magnoliopsida > Cornales > Hydrangeaceae > Hydrangea > Hydrangea macrophylla. Next base: position 93,833,249 of record CM066995.1, read on the forward strand.
TTTACCTCATATACTTCAAAAGTGGACACTTCCTGTGGTCTTGAACTAAAATGAAACTTTAAGATTTCTCTCAAAATTGATAAAATTTATAAATTGGCCAAAAAAATATGTGAGGATATTGTTGCTATTTACTATGTGTGTTGAGGGTAATTGTTAACACTTAACCCTCTTGTGGAGTTAATTTTGGGGTTAGTTGTACGTACTTTTAGTCCTGAACCACAGGACAATTAAGTGTCTACTTATAAAACACACTAACGGAAAATAAAAATAAGCTTAATCACAAGGAGCTAAAATACAATTAACCAAAAAAAAATAATACGGGAATTGAACTTCCACACGTTTCGCCATTATTCAATTTATTCCCTCACTCGGATGTCCTACCTACCAGCAGTAACCTAATGGTAGCTAATCTAAAAAGGAACGGAAGTTCTCTATTACACGGTATGAACGGGGCCAGCATACATTTTTATTTTCCTTTAGGCTTTGAAAAATCAATTTGCCTTTTAAAAGATCAAAAGAGATTGTTATTAGTCTAATCAAAATATAGTACTGCATATACAAACAAAATATTCCTTACCAATTCTGCAGTCCGCAAGTTTTTTTGTGCTGCGGATATGATCTGTAACACACATAATGTAAACGCACACAGAAATAAGAAATAAAGAAAACACGATACACGATCTACCATGTGGTTCGGCAAAATTGCCTACGTTCATAGCTTCTCACACCAGTTCATTATAACCAAAGAATAAGGGTTACATAGTTTCTCACTAAAAACGCAGCTCTCAACAACTGCAACTGCACAAAGAAGGAAAAATATATCCCACTAGGGTTACACTAAAAAATATTACAATACCCTTGGGCCGAAATATTGAAATTCGGCGCAATTCGGTCCTCAGGAGGCCCGCCCCCCGAACCCCCGATATCAAAATGGATCAGACTTCACAAACCCCAACACTTTGGACACCTTGTTATTGTTGTCAACGACTTATCTAAAGACCACAAAGTTTTGTACCTTAAATCTCAAGCACGTTTGGAAAAGGTATAAAACAACACCAAGTAATTCAATGCAGGTCTTACTTTGTATGTGGTGGTTGTATAATTAAAGTCATGTTAGTTTGATAAGTAATTATTTAAGAGAGTTAACAGACTGAGCACGGACTCCTATGTAAGAGATGGATATTCACATAACTGATCTTCTTATCTAACCATACTACCAATTTTGGCTTTTCCAAACAATCCCTTAATGTACAAATACTGACAGATTTGTATGCAGCCCCCATGACCCACTTGACCCAAGTGCATCTTTTAAATTTTAGGCCATTGAAGCATGTTGAGAACAGTCACTACAAGATTCGGTACGTTACGGTATCAATTGTGCACAAAACTACCAAAAATATGAATCTTTAAAGAATAAGCAAAAAATGAGTAATAATAGTAATAACAATCACAAGAGACATTACACAAATATACATGGATTGGCAGACTCACCTAAGTTCACGGGTAAAGCACAACAAAGAATTCTACTATATGAAGAAGAAGATTACATAAAACAAATTTAAATTCTTAACCAGCTGGGAACATCCCACGTGCTAAAAATACGAAAATTCCTATGTGTGTGTGTGTGTGTGAGATACAGTATCTCTCACAAAATGCTCTCCTATGTCTAATACAATGCGTCTCACACTCACACCATGTATCTCACACTCTTAGCATATCTCATGGTCTTTAAAAATGTCCTCAAGGACCCCTTTAAAGCCCCAAGTCGTCCAAACCGTCTAGTAAGCTTTCAACCATTCCCTAAACGGATTATAAAATCTGAGTTCGCATGATCTCGCTCGAGCAACCCTGGCAACCAAACTCATTGAATTCTTGCTTGCTCGTAGCGTCGCTTGAACGATCGAGTTGACGAGAAACTCCCCCTAACATGACACATGTTAACCAAAACATATTGGAATATATAAATTTGCATGAATCGGAAATCAAAAAAACAAACATAGCCTTAATGTTTTTCTCTCTTTCCCCTCACTATCTTTTTTAACTAAACATATCTAAAGTTGCTCATTGACATGTGGACTGGTGACATGGGACATTCTTTGGCATGTGACTTTTAAAGGTATCAAAGGTCCAAAAGTGAGCTTGGATATAATTTTTCTAATTGGATTTCAGGGGCTAAACTCTTTGGAGATGTGTGGTCAAAGGGTTCAAGAAGGGTAATGTATTTATGTTTCTTAAAGACCACGGATAGGTTGACATTAAGAATAAAGTACTATATAGAGCTAATTTGAGATTTTGACCGGAGAGGATGGTGATGTGGGATTGCTTTGATCTTGAGGAAAGCCAAATGACCCCTTGCAGCATCACCCCAAAAGGATCATTTTTTGTGGGCAAAAATCAGGTTTATGGTTTTGATTGGTTTTTAAGAGTTTAGAAATTTGGTATTAAATATCAAATTAGGATAATTATTTGGTTATAAGACACAAGGAAAAAATATTTGGGGGCAAGTCCATGATTAGTGGACATTAATAAATATAAGTACTTTGACCCAATAAGTGACACATTTTTATGACCAATGTACCCCTTTCTAGACTAATATACACATACCCAAAGTATTCAGCTGAGAGAGAGAGAGAGAGAGAGAGAGAGAGAGGCGATCGCAGCTCCACCGGCTTCATCGCACCTCCGGCCACCTCCATCGCACCTCCGACCCTCTCCATTGTGCCTCCATCCAGCACCATCGCACATTCAGCCATTTTTTTTTTTTTTTGCAAACTCCACCATCTCTGGTTTGGATCTACCTCTTCTAGATCTACCACCACTGCGACCTCCTCTGTATATCTCATTTTCGTCGGACTTCACCATTACAATCACGAACCAGATCGTGCGGTCGGACAACCAGATCTGGTGAGATCTATCTTCTCCAACCACTAGCAATTCCAGATCCACCACATCACCACGAGCAGATCGGCGACCACAAGCTAGTGTCGCAAGCATTTTCACGAGCAGATCCGTCCACCAGTGCACCGATCCACCACAGACATGTCATAGATTCTTCGTTGAAATGGTGTGGAGAATGTGGATTTTTTTTAACACATTTTTTTGAGAAATTTATCAAAAAAAGTCTGTGAAGTTACTCAACATTTTTTTTTTCGAGATTTTGATATCAACTATAGTACTTGTTTAATATATCTCGTTAAGTAGATTGTAAAAATATAGATTTTATGCAAAAACTAAGTTACAAATCAATATGAATGCTCAAATTTGCAACAAGTTTTTGCAAATGTTTGTTAGAACAATTTTTTGTGAAATTTCACAAACTTTGTGAAATTTCACAACTTTTTTTTTTTTCGAAAATCTCACAACTTTTTCGGTACTGGTATGAGAAATTAAATTTTAGAAACTTGTTATGTGTTCATTTCATGTTGATGTGGTGGCCGGTTTGGTTTGAAGAGATCAATCAGGTGAGGTCGTGGTAGTGATCGACAGAGGTTTGGTGTGGCGGTGGTGGTTTCGTGGAATTTTCACGAACTTTGTGAAATTTCACAACTTTTGTGTTGATAAATTTCACAAATTTTTTTTAAAATTTCGCAAGTTTTTTCAATGGTGTGAGAAATTAACTTTTAGAATCTTGTTTTATGATCATTTCAAGTTGATGTGGTGGTTTGATTGTGAAGAGATTGACAGAGGTCTGGTGCGACGTTGGTGGTGAACGACAGAGGTCTGGTGGTGGTGGTGGTAGTCGCTAGAGGTCTGGTGTGGTGGTGTTCGCCGGAGGTCAGACGAGCTCAGGCGAGGTCACCGGAGCTCAGGCGATGTCATGGTGGTGGTCGCCGGAGGTGCAGGGGGGTGAAACTCTTGGTGTATATTGGGGTAGATTTGTCAAATTACCAAGGAGTGGACCTACTCCCAAATATTTTTGCTAGTTATACCTAAACCTCTCTACTTTCCTTAATTTGGATTTATCACTAATTGCCCCTTAAGTTTTGGAAGTTTTTAATTATTTGGCCAATTAGTAAACATTAAATACAACTGCTAACCTACTATATATCTTCCTAAGGTATTCTGATTTTTTTGTTCATAAGTTCACTGCTTTACTGCCTTCGTTTTAACGTAGTGGCATTTTGTGCCAAAAAAAAGAAAACAAAGAAAAAGTAAACGTAGTGGCATGAATTTTTTTATTCATTTAAAATTAAGGGTAAATTACACTGACCTCCCCTGAGGTTTGACGTAATTACACGGACCTCCCCTCTAGTTTGCAAAATTACACAAACCTCCCTCGAGGTTTGTAATTCGGTAACAAAATGCCCCCTCCACTAACGTTCCGTTAGTTTTTTTTACATTTGCCTCCCCTGAAAATTATAATTAGCCCCCCTATACTATAAAATTGTCATATTAAGCCCCATTTCTCTTATATTTTTGTTCTAATTATAAAATTCCTCCTCCCTCCTACGTTTTTGGGTTAATTTTTTTAGCATTAATTTATATCTACACAAAATATACACAAAATACATATAAATAGGTCCAAAAAAAAAAATTTCAAGAACAAACCTCTATCAAACCCCCCTGTATTAATTTTCTAAATCCGCCCCTGCCCTTATGCTTCAAAAGTGGACACTTAACCCCCTGTGATTGTGGACTAAAATGGAACTGTTATGATTTCACTCAAAACTGACGAACATTCTAAAATTGGTTAAAAATATAAACACTTAACCCATTTTGTGATGTTAATTTTGGGGTTAACGCTCTTTGAGTGAAATCATAAATGGGTTAAGTGTTTATATTTTTAACCAATTTTAGAATTTTCGTCAGTTTTGAGTGAAAACATAACAGTTCCATTTTAGTCCACAATCACAGGGGTTTTAAGTGTCCACTTTTGAAGCATAAGGGCAGGGGCGGATCTAGAAAATTAATACAGGGGGACTTGACAGAGGTTTGTTCTTGGAAAAAAAATTTTTGGACCTATTTATATGTATTTTGTGTATATTTTGTGTAGATATAAATTAATGCTAAAAAAATTAACCCAAAAACGTAGGAGGGAGGAGGGATTTTATAATTAGAACAAAAATATAAGAGAAAGGGGGCTTAGTATGACAATTTTATAGTATAGGGGGGCTAATTATAATTTTCAGGGGAGGCAAATGTAAAAAAAAACTAACGGAACGTTAGTGGAGGGGGCATTTTGTTACCGAATTACAAACCTCGAGGGAGGTTTGTGTAATTTTGCAAACTAGAGGGGAGGTCCGTGTAATTACGTCAAACCTCAGGGGAGGTCAGTGTAATTTACCCTAAAATTAATTACAATGCTGTCCTACGTACTATAACATGCAGGTCCCTATAAATGTATGGAACAATGCTATGCTTTCTAAATTTAGTTTTCAATTGCTTTAATTGTTATACTCCCTCTGTCCCATAGTAAGTGTCCACATTTCCTTTTTTGGATGTCCCACAATAAGTGTCCACTTTCCTAAATTGGCATATAGCTTTTACTTACTTTCCAAAACTGCCTTTATAATAAAGACAAATAAGCATTTATTTGTGGTCCCAAAACAAGCAAAAAGTCAAACACCCATCACATCTAAGGGTAAAATTGGAAAGTGACTCTTTAATGAACCAAATAAATTAATATAATACAACTTTCTTAAATATTGTGCAAAAAGGAAGTGGACACTTATTATGGGACGGAGGGAGTATCACATAGCGTGACAGTGGATAGTGGTACAAATATTATTGGATGTAAGAAACCAAATTTGCGATTCGAATTTGGGAATCATAATTTTATTTATATTATATTCATTCCCTCAATCCTATAATATGTGTCCACTTTTGAAAATTCATTTTTTTAGGAAGACAAATTAATTGCGTTACATGCATGCAAATAGTTGTAATTTCACAAAATTACTCTCCAATTAAACTTACATTAATATTTTGAAAAGTTATTCCATGTGATCGTCACACCTTGACAGACACTGTGATCTCTTTACGTCTTTATTCTTGTACGTAGGACTCACATGAGAACCACATAGTATTCAAATCACAATAAAAGTCACACAGGTGTGATGGTTGTAGAACATAATTTTTTTCCACTTTCTTCACTGTTTTCATGTTATTGGTATTCTCAATTTAAGAAGGGTAGTTTTAAAAGGTAAGTAAAAATCTTGTCATCAAATTCTCAAAGTGGATAATATTTTGGGACAACTCAAAAAAGAATACTAGATGCACAAAATGGGACATAGAGAGTATACATTTGCACTAGCAAATTCTCTAACACTCCCCCACAAGGAGTAAGATTGTGCACATGGAGCATTTTCAAATCGTGTACCAATCTTATTACTCGTGGAATGCTATGGTTCTCAAATTTGAGGTCCAAACTTGGTTTTCAAAAGCTTTAACAAATGTATCATGTAAAATGTGTTTTTTTAGGGTTTATTTATACATATTTTGTGTATGTTTTGTATATATTTTAGCCAAAAAAATGTGTATATTTTGTATAGGTGACATAAGCTAATGCTATAAAAATTAGCACAAAAACATAAGAGGGAGACTAGAGAGTCTGAGAAGTGTGAATGGGAGTATGAGAATTTTACAATAAAATTTTTAAAAGTTTTGGGGTGGGCTTGAACTCCCCTACCCCAAAAGTTTTAAAATTTTTTTGAGTAAGCCCAGCCGGGGGGGGGGGGTCAGAGCGGTATTATAGAGTGTCTTGTTTCCATTTTGAAGTGCCAATAACAATTTCCAAGTTTTTGAAGTATCAAAATTCAATTTTCCTTTGAAAAGTGAGTAATATCATTATTCACTCCTTGCATACCTCAATTGAGGTTCACAAACCAGGGCGTCGTACCCACGTGAGGGCAAGAGGGGGTAACTGCCCCCTCTAACTTTCCTAAATACCTTGCTACACTTTACATCTTATAGTACTTGACTTGACATATATTTACTATTTTTCCCTAATTGTCCCCTTTCAACTTTTCAAAATCACTCTTTTACCTTATATATTTCATACATTAGTCACTTTTGTCCCTTAATTGCCCCCCAACTTTTCAAAATAATTCTTTTACCTTATATATTTCATACTTTATTCATTTCTACTCCTTAATTGCCCCTCAACTTTTCAAAAAATGCTTTTAAGCTAAAAAAAAAATGGGTCAGGGGCGCTACCCCCAAACCCTCGTATAAGTTTTTACCCCCTCTTAACAAAACTCCTGGGTCTGCCCCTGTCATAAACCCTTTACAAATATCATTCCCCTACCCAACCACAGCTCCACAACAAACACAGATCAGTTTGGAAATTGATGAACCCCTTTGAACCCTTTAGAAATATGAAGAGAGGCATTATATTCATTCACAAGCCCTCATTTGCTAAATAAATTAACTTCAAAGAAAGAATCTTTACAAACCCTATCAAGAAAAATACTTGCGACAGCTATTGTTACATCTGCGTGTGCGTCTCTCCACATACACACACACAAAAACACATATTTGTGTATAAAAAGTATTTATATTAAATTAAAGTATAGTTGGAAGGTTTTGTGTAAGTTGTGACTATATTTTGTATTCATTTTTCAACTTAGTTGTATGTGTGAGATAATAAAATTTTACTGCTTTGAAAAGCTAATAAATTAATTAATAATTTAACTTGCATGTACTTTTAAGTAGAAAAATGTGGGACAACACTTCGGTCAAGTTGCTTCAGTGTGGTTGGTCAGGTTCCCCTCATATGAACAATAAAAACAGTGTAAAATAACAGTTTTGTCCGCACTGTTTTTACTGTTCATGTGAGAGAAACCTGACCAGCCACACTGAAACAACTTAACTGAAGTTTTTTCCGAAAATGTGTATCTTACACATATATGATAATATGAGTTAGGTTTTTATGTGATTCCATGTTTCTCAACTTTTATATAATAAATAATTTTCTCTTTAGCATGTTTCTATATGAATCTCTAACCGTCCTATTTGAATATTTTTTTTGCGTCCAAATTTAAACTATATGAATAATAATGTATTTACAGCGAAAAGAAGTCATCCAAGTTCCAAACCCAGCATTTTTGTTAGATGGCGTGGCTAGTGGATGAACTTGTAAATTCAGATGTTTTATATTCAGCCAATATTGGAATTTTTCTATAGGGTTCTTAAATTATACATTCCACACTGTAGGAGTTTCATGTGATAAAAATTAAAGAGTAATGCGTTGCTTCCCAAATTTGATCTCAAATGTGATTTTAAATTGCTTTTACAGTTGTACAACATATATACCATGACCATGTACGGAGCCATGTGGAGACTAGTGGGGCCACGCACCCCACTCAATTTTGGAATTTAGTTTTTGCACCTTATTCTTTTTATATTGTATGCATTTGTGCCCCTTCTAAATCTTTTAATTTATCGATCCCTTCAGAACTTGAACTCTAACTTTTGCGCTTGTATTTTTCTCACTTTCACCCAAATGAATATCTTTTACCCAATTAGCCTAAGATATTTGATATCATATGCATATCCCTTTGAACTTATTAAAGATTATCTTGTTATATAAGTGAAACTAGTAGAAAAAAGAAAAGAAATTATGCAAAGGATTTTTATTTTTATTTTTTGAAAGAGTTATTGAGAGATTATTTTGTCTTTCAATAGCTATGTTGGATCCTTCTAACCCATTATATGTGAAACCCATGGAACAACTGCACAATCTTTTAAACTCTAGAAACTTGAAATTATAATAGTTCTCCCCAAAAAAAAAAAACAAGTAGAGGGTGCTTCACTCGAAACCCCGTGTAAGCTTGTGCCCCCTCTAGGATCAAATCCTCGCTCCGCCACTGACTGTGACAATGGTCGATAGTATTTCATACCGTTGTATGGTGTACAATTGGCAATACATTTAAGAATAAAATTTGAGATCTAACATAATTTTGGAAACCATAAGATTATGAGAGCATTTTTGCTCACCTATTTTTGGTCAACCATTGCTCATGTGTCCCATTTCAGTAATTATGTTGATGGTATAAGGACAAAATGAGAATAAAATGGGACACATGTCACCCAATAAAATGTAAATGAAAAATAGTGGATCAAAATGGATGAACAAAAATGCTTGAGATTATTGAAACTAAAAAGTAAGCTCACCTTAAATTAGTAGAACACTTTGAGACTAGGCCAAGGCGTCCCAATAGTCAACCGCGTGCAGATTAAAGACAACAAATGTAAAGGGGATAATTTAAAGACCAAATTCTTAAACCCTTTGGACCCAGAAGGTCACTTTCCAATTCTTTTGAACCCCTACTTGTAGGAACGTTTGCAAATCCAAAATTGTGAACCCTTTTCCCTCTTGGCATAAGACAATTCCTAGTAATTTCAATTCTTAATTTCTAGTTGCCTACCCATATTAAAAAATCTATATATTAATACTTGAACTCAGAAGTGCCATACCAAGTTATATCAGTTGAATCAGAATTTCAACAAACACAAGGCATCCCAGTCCCAACACCAGCTTTCTTTCAGGGGCTTTGGTAATACTCAAAATCTTCTTCATCCTTTTTGATCTAATGTTTTTAGCTGTCCATTAAATTGTTTACTAACCCAAATTTTATCTGTTTATTATTATTCAGAAATTGTGATCAGCATTTCAAATGGACAATTATGCAAGAACACCAAGGGGATTCAACGTAAGACAAATGAACGTGGTATTTATCTCCAATGAATACTACTTTATCTCACTAGGAAATGACGTGGAGGGGGCCACTTATCGAGGGCGACACCCTCACACCATTTTCGCGTTCATTGTTCCGGTGATCCTCAGCTTTCTCCAAATAATGTACCAAAATGAACACTCATCTCCGTTCCAAACGCACCCGAAAACCACTTGGACTACCATTGCAAGTCTTCTCATTTATTGCTTGGCATACCACATTGAGCTGAAATTTTGTTCAACTACGCCTATCCCAACTCATATCAGTCTTGTTAGACAAAGCATGATGTTTTTGGGTTCTTTGGCAGTGGCGTGTTTGGCATCCTTTTTCCTCTCAAAGGAATTCCTAGTGGTTCTCTATGTTCTGTGTTTTCTGATACCGGTTGCGGAATTGATTCATACCCAACTTCAAATGGTGTGGAATTCGTTAATCAATCTCTACCGTTGGCTTTTCAGGAATGAGAGAAATTTAATTCCTCTATAATTGAAAGAAGAAATTGACAAATGACTTCTTGTTCAAGTGGTATCTTGAAACTTTGTCCTCTATTGTAGGTGAGTAATTATATATTTTGTTGTTGTATATTGTTTCTAAATTTTCTAAAAATAATTGTGAGAGAGAGAGAGAGAAAAAGAGAGAGAAATAACTGTAGTCTGGAAAAAATTGTTTGCGACCAATCTGGATAATCAGTTACATTCATAGGATTGTTGCGATGTATTGTTTTGTTGTCTCTGTCCTTGTATTTTCTAATGACCCAAAAAAAAAAAAATAGATATGGGTAGTTAAAGATAGAGAGATGCTATTAAGTTCACTGGTGAATTGGGCTTTTAAGAGCTAAAAAACTCACAGATTAATGAGGCTGCTAGATGGGATGTGAGTCAATTGGGCAACCTGCGAGTTTTTTAAACTTAAAAATCCAATTTACTGAGTTAGTTCACTTACCCAATTCACTTGAGAATCTGTCCCGTTAAAGATATAAGCTCTGTTTTTAATTCATTTTATTTTCGTTTTGTACTCTGTATTATTAAACTCATGTCACGTTGATGTTAGTGGATTGATTACGATCAATTGTCACAATGGTTTGATGTGATGCACTCATTCAGTCCTAAAATTTTGTTGTCTAAGACAGACTGCCTTTAAAAGGTTAATTCTTCTAAAATTGGCAATATCATTATTGTCATTAAATCAATAAGTTCTATTTTTTGGGAAAATTGGTGAAAATGTCATTAAGAGAAATTTTAATAGGATTAAGGATAACTTAAATTACTCATTGGGGGATAAGTCCTCCCAATTTCCATATACCAAAATACCCCCATCTTTAACTTCTAACTCTAACCAAACCCTAGCCACCATTACCAGTACTACTCTACACCACCTCCGACCAACTTCTAACTCTAACCAAACCTTAATCACCATTACCAGTACTACTCCACACCACCATCGGCCACCACCCTGCCTGTCACCTCCGACCACCGCTCTTCACAATCAACAGTGTCGTTCACCCCTGCCATCTCTGGCAACCAATGTTCGCGACACCACCATCCTTGCCACCTTCGGCGACCACCTGCAGCACCACATCCAACTTTTATTACAGAAATTACTTTTGCTTTTATGGAGAGTTTGTTCTTAAGTGAAATTTCACTTAAAATCAATCTTAAATGAAATTTGACTTAAAATTTATTTTAAATAAAATTTGACTTAAGACTGATTTGTAAAATATACAACTAACACACCAATACAATCAATGCAGCCACAATAGAGGAAGCACTCATCAGATCACAATCAACAACAAAAAAAAAAAAAAAAAAAACTAAGGCATAACAACAATCACCTTAGCTACATAAACCCAAAACTTTCACAAATCACCATCTTATGTGAAATTTCACTCATCTTAATAGAAGTTACAACTGTTGATTTAATTTTGTAATTTCACTAAAGATTACATTTACACTTAACAAAACAACTAAAACATTACTGAAATATATGAAAATTTTGAAAAATTCACTTTAAAAATCTTAACTGAAATTTTACTTAAGATATATAAATTCTGCAACTGACATACCTCATAGCTGGTAATGTTCACCTTGCATGGCGGACACTGGAGTTCATTGCACTGGCTGTGATGGTGACATTCAAATCTCCATCTAGATTTGGATCTAGATCTCAATCGGTAAAGGAGATCTAGATCTTGATCGACGGCAGCGATGGTGACGATGGCGGTGTTTGGTTGTGATGATAATGACAGTGCTAGATGGTGGTAGTGGCCATGGCAGCGGGATGCTCGATGGTGGCGGCGGTGGATCAGTGATGGTGGTACAGAGAGAGATCATGGAAGGTAGTGGTTGGTATGGTAGAGGGAGGTGGGGCTGGATCGGTGGTGGTGGTCGGCAGCGATGGATCGATGGTGGCAGTGGCAGTGGTGGAGATACCAGTGGTGGTGAGAGATATCTTAGAGAGAGAGAGAGAGAGAGAGAGAGTGAGAGAGACCAAAACTGATTGTGAGGGGTTAGGGTATTTTGGGAAGTGAGGGGTAGTTTGGTAAGTTGAAAATTTTGAAATGGACTTGAGGAGTGAATTGTTAGTGTTGCGGACTGGAGTGAAAAAATGGACTTGAGCTTTTGTCCTTGTGAGGTTAATTGTTAATGGGATGCCATTTAAACCAAGAAAGACCAATCTTAAGGACTTTAGACCAAGCCTCTACGCCTCCTTTCTTTTTTTTTTTTTTTTTCCTTGTGTAGGGATGTGAAAAATCACCCAAGCCCCTAGCACATGCACCCATTGGGTGGGCTTGGGCCTACCCCTTCATGGCCAGGGTGTGGCCCAACTGTCAATCCAGTAACCAAAGCCGGTCAATTAGGCCAAGCGGACAAAATAAGGTCTGGGCCTACCCATGGGTGGATAAGAAAATACGTGTATCTGCAATAATGATTCTTCACTGCTCTAGTTTAAGATAGTGTCGTCAGGTGCATTGCTGTTGCTTATTTTCTGATAGGATAAATTTACTATGGGAGTGATCATCATATAGATGATATATATGAGACATAAATTTTGGGTGATTGGCCCATGTATGGAGTTGTCACCATGAGTGTGAATAATCCACTTATTTCATTGTGTTTCAACAGTTTTTTGAACTGTGGATATTATTTATTCACTCCACATGCACTATATATCTTTTCCTCAGAGTTGCCAGATCAGTTTCAAGTTCCTCTTACCTCTAATATTCAGTGTATGTGTATCATTAATCTATTGTTTAGGCCTCGAAGATGAGTATGTGCAGTCATATGGTTGTTAGTATCGGTCAATTTATGAGTTGAATCGTACGAGTCAGTTTTTGAGTTTCATTCAATTCCTGTGTATTCTTCTTTTATGAGTTGAATCGTATGTGCCTGTGTATTCTTCTTTCATCAATTTTTTTTGTTTGTTTCAGTTGCTGTTCAAATTAAAAGATAGAGGTTGGGGTCTTATTTAGTGTTTCGTTTTCGCCGGTTTGAATAGGTTGCTGTTAGTGTTGAATTCTGGTTTGCGTTTGTAGAATTGTGGCTGTTTTGGAAGCTAGTTGATGGTTGTTGTTCTTGAAGTTGTTCCAATGCAAATGGGTGGTTTTTTCATTTTGGTCATTCTAGCTCAAGATTTCGTTTTGGGTGGGCTCATGGCAGCCTTCTGTGTGAACTGGGTATTAGCAATTTAATGTCTTTGTTTTAGATCTTTAGTGTGTTAAGGTGTTTTGGTCCGTTTAGGTTTTGGATTCTAGGCGTGGTTGGCTGAGTTGAGATGATCTTATAGTATATGGCTAATTGTGTATTGGTTGTTTAGTGTGTTTGGGTGATATTTTTTTTGTGTGTTTTTAGCAAGTGTCTTTGCTTTAGTTCACTGGGGGGTTTTGTTCTTGAGAAAATTCTTTTTTTTTTTTGTTTTGTTTTGAGAGGTTCTTTTTATGATGTTGCTTGGGAGCCTGGTTGTATCCCTTTACCCTTTTTGGCTTCTTATTAAAATTTCTGTTGTTAAAAAAAAAAAGAGTTTCATTCGTACGATTCATGGTCCAATATGATTCATGATTCATAATTTGAACTTTAAGATTTTAAGTGGTAATCTTTCAACATTTTTTTGCTTAGATATTGCTATTAAACTTGTGTTAAATTGTAACTTTGTGTATTTTAAGCATTGTACATGTAGATCTTACAAATACACAACACATACATGTACAGTAATTTGTGTTCTTACAAAAGTAAATCTTACAATTCATAGTTCAGAATTTTGGCAAACCAATTGATGATTCAATTCATGATTTGACAACCATGAGTATAATTCTGCTCTTTGGTTTCTATTTTATATGCCTATATTTATAGAGTCTGACTCCAGTGTGCACTGGGTAAGCGCACTGGGCGAACGCACTGGATTTTTAAACCTAAAAAATCCACGGGTCAATAGGGCGGCGGGACGGGGCGCGGGTCAGCGGGGCACCCCGCGGAGTTTTTAGGCTTAAAAGCCAAATACGTTCACCTAGTGCGTTTACTCAATACACACTAGAGCCAGACTCTATATGTGTATATATATATATATATATAATATATCTCTTTAAGAGAGAGACTCACGATTCACTAGCTTTGACATAGATGAACTAGCTGACATGTCAAAACTGAGTGTGGACGAGTCCACTCAACAATGTGGGGTCCACATAACCTCTCTCAATGAAACGTCTCGAAGGCTCCTCTAGGCAGTGTGCAAGGTCATATCCAGGATGGTAGCTTGGAGTGGGCTAAAAATACATATAGTCTGGAACATTCCACGTAGGATTCACAAGCTTCATCCACTGAGCTACACCACTTGGGCTATAGTGTGTAGAAATTTTTTTTATTTTGAACTTTACCCTGAGCTATAGCCCAGTGCCCATGTCAGCCCAGGGCTAGGAAGCACCGACACTTCGGAAAAGGCTTCGTACCCGTGTCCGACACGTATCGGACACCGACACTCGGCCGATACACCTCCGACACGTATCGGACGCAGAAAATACGTGTCTTGTTTCTGTTATGCAATGTTTAGAGGCGGACACATTACTGACACACGGCATGACACTTCAAGGGACATGGAGGGTAACACTTTTTTGACCAAAAAACTGTATTTTTTTAGTTTTTTTTTTTTTTTTTTAACATTTTGAAAATCAAACGGAGTTGATTTTGTCAAGCATTACATCACTTGTCTCCTCATGTTCCTCTGACATTAGTCTCTCAAGACCCTCTTTGTCCGATCTAATCTATCTCTCTATCTTCTTTGACCATCTCACTCTCTTCATTTTGTTAATATTAAATAATAACGCTCGAAAAATATGAAGTGAACATTCTGTAGATAACATTTTAATAACATTTTTGAAAAACAAAAGAATGAACTTTAAATTAAACTTAATTTTTTAAAAAAATATATACATATCCCCACCATGTCGTGTCATCATCTTTTAAAATTTAACGTGTCGACGTACCGGTGTCGTATCCTGTCCGTGTTGACGTACCCGTATCCGTGTTTCATAGGCCAGGGCTAAATACGCCCTTGGCAGTGAGCTTTCCATGCTAACCGTAGAGTCTAAAAGTCAAGAGTACTGTTTTGAGTTTGTAGGTTAGCTGTATATGTGCTAGTGAGAGAAGTTGTTTAATACAAGATAATATTGTGCAGTCTGGTATGAGTTCGGTTATACTGTTATAGTTTCATTTGTTGGTGCCCTTTAAAGCTAGTTCTCTTAGGAATTATTAGCTTAAAATTTTCAGCTCTAATTACCATCTAAGTCGTGTAGCAACTTATATAAAAAAAATATCTAAATTTTCAACATTTTGTGTTGCTATTTTTTTTTCGCAGCAATAAGACATGTATTATTAATGAGTGCAGGCTTGCTCACCCAAATTGTTCACCCATTGTTCACCCAACTCTTTCACTGGCTAATGCAGTGAGACCCATGACTTTTTACCATTATTAATCTTTATTTAATCTTAGGTCTCACTGAATTAACCAATGGGAGAGATTAGTTTCTCTTTGAATAATTATGCTTTCAGTCCGGATCTTAAATGGACCTCAAGGGGCGGGTTTGGGACGGGCCGACTTTTAGTGACGACAAAGTCATTTTTAGAGACGAAAATTTTCATCTCTAAAATATGATTTTTAGCGATAAAAAATTTTGCAGCTAAAAGCAACTTTTTCGTAACTAAATTCAGTTCGTCCCAAACCCACCTCTTGAGGTCTGCTTAAGATCCTCACTAGGGGTGTGTTTCGGATGGAACGGGTTGAAAATTACTATTTCGGGGGGGAAAAAAAATAATAAATCCAAACTTTTCGGAATTCCAATGCCAATTTCAAAATTTTCATTTCATGTTCCAAGTCCGAATTTTCAGAAATATCATAATTTTTGGAAATTTTTGGAATTTTCAGACAAAAATAAAAAACCACCATAATATTGTTTCAAAATTTGATTAGTAGATTTTATAATAAATTGATTTTTAGGACAAAAGTTTTTAAAATTGTAGTCAAACCCCTGTTTTGATGTAAAATGTATATATGTATTTTTGTACATACCATTAAAAAAGTTGGAATATATCGGAATTGGTTTTCATAAATTTATCGGAACATTTTCGGATTGGAAATTAGGAATTTTTGGAAATTCCAAAACTATTTCGATTCCAATCCGATTTTTTTTTCGGAATTCAAACTTACTTTTATTTTGTCAAAAAAATCGAAAATTTTCGGATCAGAATCGGTTGGAATCGGACTTTCCATTCCAAATTGCACCGCTTATCCTCATCGATCATGATTTAACCCTTCAACCTACTATATGTCAAATCAATGGAATAAGCACATAATTTTTAATACCCTAGAATTTCAAAACAATAGAGTCTCTACCCAAAATAATAATAATAATAATAATAATAAAATTCTTGGGAGTATTGCACTATTGGCGTATTGCTGCCCCGAATGCCCTGAGATCAAATCCTAGCACCACCTCTAATCTAAATTGACTAAGAAATTTTACAAAAAAATAATAATAATAATAATAATAATAATAATAATAATAATGATGATGATGATGATGATGATGATAATACTCACAGTTTTTTGAACTACAATGTAAATCAATAAAAAAATAACTGACAATGGCAAGTTTGGTATCCATTTTTCTCCCAAAAGAATTCCCAGTGGTTCTCTATGTTCTGTACTTTTTGGTTTCGGCTAGGAAACTGATCAAAACCCTACATCAAATGGTGTGGAATTGACTATTCAATCACAATCGTTCGCTTTTCAGGAATCAGAGAAATTTACCTCCTCTATAATTGAAAAGAATTAACCAATCCTCCAACTATTCGAAAATTTTTTGTGGGTAATTATATACTTATGTTGTGGGTAATTTTGTAATCTGGAAAAGTTTGGTCTCAACCAACCAACAGATGCAGTTTACCTTCATAGTTAGTAATCTATACATCTAGTTGAAGAGAGAAGCTATAATTTTATTTATTTTTATGTGAACTCTAAAATCTGGACCCTAAGACTATACAGGGGTTCGATAGATTTTTTTTTTTTTTTTTTTTTGGTTGCCCACCCGGTATCCAGGGCTTTGCCCTGACTAATCCGGATCCGACCCGGGTCGCGCACCTGGCTATGGTGGGTGAGTCTCCCAGCGGGGATTTTTTGCATTCACAAGGTCTCGAACTCGAGACCTTGCTTAAGCGATACCAAGCCGCTTACCACTCGGACCAACCCCCGTTGGTAAGGGGTTCGATAGATTTGAAAGCCTTTTGTAGGTGAGGATTCTAATGCTTACTTTGTTTACCACAGGCCGGCCCTGCCGTGTTCATTAACTTGTGCCATGTTGATGCTAGTGAGAGGAGCCTCTACTGAGTCCACTTATCATCATTTCTTACAGCATTTTTGGTGAATATAACCTCTCATGGTGGGCCTGGCTACAAGCTCGAACCCAACAGGCTAACAACACTAAAACCGCCTCAAATAAAATCTTTTTGGGTTGATGAGATTTCATAAATGGGCTGTGATTTGTGTGGTGGTATTCACAATTGAGCTCGTGTAGCTGCTGGTAAGGTTCCCACCTCCAACCCTACTTTTTTTTTTTTTGGTTTTATTGTCATTAGGTGTCCCCTTTTAAGTCTTAAAAAATAAAGATACAACATATACATCGTGTAACTATCCTGAAAAACGGAATAAACTTTAGTGCTGTTAAGTATGTGCTGTTGGTGCTGTTCCACACACAAAAACAGTGAAAATAGTTTGGTAAAAATTGTAATTTCACAATGTTTTCACTGTTCATGTGTGAGAAATAGCACCAACAGCACACAGTGAACAGCACCGAATACTGCTCCCCTGAAAAACAAACTGATGTAACAGGTACTAAAAGAATCGTACATAATACTAATAGTGAAGCTAGGCTGGGCCTAGGAGTGGCAATTCGGATTCTCGTGTCATAATCGTGTCATTAATCGGATTGTGTGCTTTGGGTTTAATTTTTAATTTCGAGTAATATTCATCTATAACACAAACTATTTTAAATTAAGCGTTCAGTCGTGTCATGTTCGGGTTGTCTCAGTAAAACGGATTGTTGTGTCAAAAATTGCCTCCCCCTAGCTAGGCCAGGCCAGGTTGGCTTTATTGAGCTTTATCCTTGCGCAATCTAAAACAATAGCCAAATCTGCTTCTAAGACCCACTTCACCATGCCCAAACCTCGGTAATGATTAGGGCTGGGCCAACCAGGTTGGGTGGGCCAACAATCTAATGGCCACCCTCTTCCACCTCTCCATGGATAGAGTGCGGCCCAGGTTGTCTAATTCCGCCCACCAAAGCTAGGCCAGCTCAAACCCAACCCCTATCTCAACTAGCCCAAGCTGACGAGTAGGGTGTTGGTCTACCCCTCCATGACTGAATGCAACCTAGCCTATCTAATCTAGTCTGCCATAGCTCGCCTGAAGCCCACCTCTAGGCCTAGCCACTCGGCCCGCGCTACATCCGATTAGCAGGGGCAAAGTGTGGCCAAACCAAAGCCCATCTCAAGCCCACACATAGCCTTAGCTAGTCCAAGTCAAGGGGGAGAGTTTGGGCCTACCCCTCAAGTGTACTGTGTCCTAGCCCAAATAGTTGGGTCCACCAAAGCCAAGCACAAGGCCACCCCTAGGCCCGGCTAGCCCAAGAAAATGGACATGGTCTGGGCATGATATTATAAGTTAGGCCAAACCCTTGTAGATTGCGCAATTTTTGGTAGGTGATCAGGCGGGCCATTGACAGCGTCATAGAGATTCTCCATCTGCCCAATTCCCTAATGCAGGTCATCTCTAGCTAGGGTGAACTAGGATTTTTTGTCAGGGGTACTTAGGGGTGTAAGGAAAACCGAAAAAATCGAACCGAATGACCGAACCGACTGGTTCGGTTCAATTCGGTTTGGTGCACCACTGTGTCGGTCGATTTTGGTTCAAAAAAACTTTTTAAATTGGTTTTCGGTTCGGTTCGGTTACGGTAGGCTGCATATTTACACCATAACCGAACCGATTATATAGTAAATACATTGAGTAGATCATAACGTTTCAATATCAACGGTCGCAACCAGCCACCTTGAGTACTAAGGCAACATCACTTTTCCAAAGTCAGACTTTTCTCTTGAACCAATGCAACATCAATTTCTAAGTCTGACGTTTTCCATAAATCAAGACAAATATCACTTTTCCATAAATACATATATACATACATACAATTATAAAGAATTAAAAATCTGAAAAGTTACTGAAAAGTCACCATTTAAAAAATTAAAAAATTTGAAAAGTAACCCTCACATGTCCAAAAATGAAAGAAGAGTCCATTCTCTCTCTACTCTCCCTCTCTTTCTCTCTCTAGTCTAGAGGAAGACTCCTTCCTGCCACACTTTTTACAGAATTAAAAAATCTTAATTCTTAACCTAATCTCTCCCCCTTTATCTCCCAAGTCCCAACCGTCTCTCTCTCTCCCTCATAAAAACCCTAACATGGCTGACTGATATGAAGACCTGAAGATGACGCGATGAAGACTAACCCTAAATCTCTCTATTTTTCCATCATGATGAAGAAAAAGAACAAGAAAGACCACCACTTTTTTTTCCAACAATGAAGTCAAATGATTAGAGTTTGCCCTCACTAGATCTCTTGATCTCTCTATTTCTTAAAACCCTCAGGTTGGATCTCTCTATTTCTTGAATCCCTCATATTAATGAATAATTAGGAGTTTTTGGTTCTTCATGTTTTAGATCTGTTTTTGAGAAGAGAATTTGTGAACAATCTTATATTAACTTTGTTTGGAATTGAGTTTTTCATCAGATCTTTTTTGGATCTGTTAATGAACCCCTTCAATTTTTTCCTAGAATATTAGTATTACACAAATATTGGTTGTCTTCATCTCAGAGGGAAATAATCGAAACCAAACCGATCGGTTTGGTTTGGTCCTGCTCCCATTTCGGTCTGTTTCGGTTTGGTCCTTTTGAAAAACCGAACCATCAGTTTGGTTTTCTTAGTAAGCTCATAACCGACCGAACTGAACCGATTTCACCCCTGAGGACTATAGGGGGGTATAGGGGTGCTGTGAATTTATTTGGGTCTTCCTATACATAATTATGTGTAAAAGTGTAGAAATGTGTGTAGAATTGATTCAACACGCCTAATTTGAAGCAAATCATGTAATTTGAGGGGATCTATTTCTAAAACTTGAAAATATTACATATAAATCTAAAATTTCAAAAGTCCATAGGGTCTGTGTCTAAAACCTACAAAATATTATATGTAAATCTAGAATTTTCAAAAATTTAGAGGGGTTTGTGTGAAATTTCAACAGAGCCTATTTGTAAAATCTATAAAATTATACATATAGTTTTGTAATTACCAAAAGTCTAAAGAGGGGGAGCCTGTGCCACCCCTAACTAACATGTGCGTCTGCCACCGTCTCCAACCTTGAGCCTTCGTGCACATGCAGAACAAATGGAATTCGTGACACATACATATATATATATATATATATATATACATAATCTTTTGCAGAACTATTCTCTCATAATAATAATAATAATAAGGTTTTTTAGTATTCAAGCATAGAGCATAATCAATTCTAACTTTGTCACGTCTGAATTTTCTTAATGTGATACTCAATTTTGGTTCCTTTAACTTCCTTATCCTATTTCACTATCACTATCTACACTATACTATAAAAGAGGCTTAGGGGTGGCTTCAATTTCAATTTTGTCCAATTTTGGCATTTCTTGATTTGTTTGAAATGACGGTTTTACCCTTAGTTTTATCTTTTGTTCCATTTTTTTTAATGAATATTTTGAGTTTTTGTCCTTTATGAGGGTAGGTTGGTCATTTCACCCACAAAACAACCCTTATTATTATTAGGTCAACTTCTAAAACTAAATTATTTTAGAAATGATGATTCAATCAACTTTTCAACCAATAATTACAAACATTCACAATTTTATTCAACTTTTAAAATTATTTAATCTACAATCAATCAACTTTTCAAGCAATAATTGCAAATATTTACAATTTGGTTCAAAACACCCAAAAGTCAACAAATTGTAGATTGTGCCTTGTTTGGCACAACCGCTTTTTGGCTTTGTGGTTTGTATGGTTTTTCGTTCTTCCCAAACAAATCACTAACTTGTTTGGTTTTGTTTAGTTTTGTTTGATTTTGTTTTTATTTATTTGGGAACCCAAATAAACCACTAACACAAACAAGGCACAACACAACCCGAATTGGGCTATGCCTTGTTTCGTTTTGTTTTGTTTTGTTTTTCTTTTTTTGGTTTTCTCAAACAAAACACTAACATTTGTTTGTATTTTTTGTACTATTTCTTTGAATTACCAAAGAAGCTATAGATAACTTTTATAAATTAATGCTTGTTTGGTAAGGATTGTTTGAGCCTTGAGGCAACTTATTAAGAAATCTTTGAATTACTAAACAAGCCTTCAATCACTTTTCTAAAACAATTTTTAGATTACTTTTGAAATTTAATGCTTGTTTGGCAAGGCTTGTTTGAGCCTTAAGCCAACTTTTAAGGAATCCTATAATTACCAAACAAGCCTTAAGTTACTTTTGTAAATTATCTTTTCATATATGTGTGCGTGTGTGTATTTATATGTATACATATTATAATTTGTTATTATTTATATGTTTAAAGTGTGTACAATTAGAAATCGAATTACCAAATTATCCTATTGTAAAATAGAATTATCAAATTACCCTTTTGCCCTTTGTAATTACTCTTGTGTGTATATATATGCATACGTTATATTATTATATTATTAAAATTACCATTTTGCCTTTTGTAAAGTACCATTTTTTCAAAGTTTAAAGTGTGTATAATTATAGATTGAATAAACAATTTACTCATTTGTTAAATTGAATTACCAAAGTACTCTTTTATTTTTTTGTAAATTACCATTTTGTATATATGTGTATATGTATTTATGCATATTATAATTTATTACTATTATTATTTATGTATTTAAAGTGTGTACAATTATAAATTGAATTATTAAATTGCCCTTTTTTTCTTTTGTAAACTACCCTTGTATGTGTATATTTATATGCATATATTGTTATATTATATTATATATATTGAATATATTATATACCAAAATTGAATAAAATTGTGTACAATTATAAATTGCATAGCCAAATTACTCTTATGCCTTATGCAAATTACCCTTTTATTTCTATGCCTTAAAGAAAAGAGCTTAAAGTTTGAATTGTTTACAATTATAAATTCCCGTTTGTTAAATTGAATTACCAAACCCTTTTATTATATTACGATATATATTTAATAATCTAATTACCCTTATACCTTTTACAAATTACCATTTTGTTAAATCAAATTACCAAATTACCTTTTGTATATACGAGTGTGTGTGCGTGTGTGTGTGTGTGCATATATATATATATATATATATTATCTATACATTAAAGAAAAGAGCCTAAAAGTTTAAAGTATATACAATCACAAATTGAATAATCAATTACCCTTAAGCCTTTTGCAAATTACTCTTTTGTTGATCGAATTACCATATTACCCTTTTGCCTTTTTTATATTACCCTTTTGGTATATAAGTATGTAGATATATACATATACATATATATATATATATTTATTATCTATACGTTAAAGAAAAGAGTCTTAAATTGTAGGTTAACATCAATTAATATTGTTGGTGTTAAACCATATTTTTCTAACATCATCTTAACAATTAATAAAACTTATTTCTCTTTCTTGTCCACATTAGAAAAAAATGTATATTGTATTTTTTCTACAAAATCCAACGCCCGTGCATTGCACGGGCCATCTTCCTAGTCTCTATAAAAGAGGCTATCTTTGATTGTCAATTTTAACTTTTAGTCCTGATTAATCATTTTTTGATTTATTTGAAATGACAGTTTTACCCTTACTTTTCTTTTTTGCTCCATTTTCCTTTACTTTGAGTTTTTGTCATTTTTTTAGGGTAGGTTGGTCATTTCACCCACAAAACAACCCTTATTACTATTAGGTAAACTTTTAAAATTAAATAATTCTAGAAATGGCGATTCAATCAAATTTTCAAGCAATAATTATAAATATTTAGAATTTGGTTCAAAAAACCCAAAAATCAACAATTGAAGGTTGTGCCTTGTTTGGCACAACTGCTTTTTGGCTTAGTGGTTTGTATGTTTTTTCGTTCTTCCCAAACAAGTCACTAATTTGTTTGTTTTTGTTTTGTTTTGCTTGGTGTTTTGTATGGTTTTATTTTTATTTTTTTGGGTTTTTCCAAACAAACCACTAATACGGGCACAACACAACCCGAATAGAGCTATGCCTTGTTTGGTTTTTTTTCGTTTTTTGTTTTTGTTTTTTTTGTTTTTTTTTCCCAAACAAAGCACTAACATTTGCTTTCTATACCCTACATAAATCTATATCTATCTACACCCTATATAAAGAGGCTAAATGTGATTTCCAATTTTAATTTTATCCTTATTTGTCATTTTTTTTAATTGTTCATTTTTACCATTTCCCCTTTGAAATCCTATACAGTTCCATACATCTCCACACTCTTTTTTGGTCATTTATTCACAAACGATTTTGGTTTTTTTTTTTCCTTGAAAAAGTGAGGTATGCCTATAAATTTAATTTACATACATGCTTAGAC
Source organism: Hydrangea macrophylla (assembly GCA_033977485.1). Classification (NCBI taxonomy): domain Eukaryota; kingdom Viridiplantae; phylum Streptophyta; class Magnoliopsida; order Cornales; family Hydrangeaceae; genus Hydrangea; species Hydrangea macrophylla. The sequence continues at coordinate 93,857,098 of CM066995.1, forward strand.
ATTTAATTTTATTACACACACATGCCTTAAAAAAACGGAAATTTTTTGTAGATTATGGGTAATATCGAAATATAAAATGAAATTTATAGGCCTTGTGTGTGATCAAAATATTTTGGGACAACCAATTATGGTTTTTTTGTTTTGTCTTTGTCTTTTTTTTTTTTAGGCATGTATGTGTAATAAAATTAAATGTCTAATAATAATAATAATAATAATAAACAAAAGCCAAAATCGGTTTGCCAAATATGGCACAACCGGTTTCACAACCGTTTTTTTTTTCCAAACAACCACCACCAATTTTGGAATAAAATTAAATAAACATTTCTATATTATAAACACACTCATAATAAATATATATATATATATAATACATATATAAGCAATACTTTGTAATGTTAAAAGACAAATTGTAATTTACAATTACTAATACATCTATAATCATATGTTGCACAAAATACACATTTCCATTTTCTTTTAACTTTAACTTTTCTTGCATTAGAGCTATAAATATAAATAGAATTTCATTTTTTTACTGCACACACATACCTAGAAAATTTAATTCACACACACATGGTTAGAAATTTACTTTTTACGCGCATAAAATAAACTTGAGAAAATTAATATTGGAGATTGTGGATAATATCAAAATAGAAAATTCAATTTATAGGCACATTTGAGCAAAATATGCCATATTTGTATAAAGTTTATATGTAGTTAAACAAAAAATAAAAAAATAAATTGGGTCAACCCGTTTAACCCGATTATAGATGGTATTTTTGGAAATATACAAACATTTTTTTTTAAAAATAAACAAGTATTACAATCAATTTTATTTATTTACTTTTTGAAGAATCAATCATTTTTTTATGGGTCAAAATTGCAATCATCTCAGCCGTTAACAAAAATATGACGGTAGCATAACATGACTATATATACGGACCGTTAATTAGGGAAAAACTATATCTATCACAATACAGTCGCTGCTCACAACACAACTCACAGTCCACATTCTACAGACCCCACACTCCAGTCCTTTTCTCTGCGAAGTGCGTGAGAACAAAGAGAAAGAATCAAGACTCAATATTATCATTAGTGAAGAAATCTTGGGACATGTCACACGTACATGAAGAAGATCTTGTTAAAACGGTTTATTCATTACATGGGTTGGTGGGTTAAATGTATGACTCGTGAATTGCATTAGTCGGGTATGTGTTTAGGTATTTGACACGTTTAGAAATGACACGATTATTGATATGGCACAATTATAACACGACACAATTATGATACGATATGGGTATGACCCAACACGACACGATTGTCACCCCCTACTGTAGCATAAAAAATGAGAGTTTCATGAAATTTTAAATTAAATGGCTGATTGATTTGTAAAGCATTGGAATGTGAAAACCTATCCTATTAAATAAAGCTAGTTAAAATCGACATTATGAATAAAAGTTAGGCTTTGAATCATCAATTGTATTATCATTATGCTGATAAAACCTAAGGATGATCCATACAAAAAATTTGGTAAAAAGTCCCACATGTAGGATTACGTGAGTTTAAAAGATAAATTATTTTAATTTTGGTCTGTTATTAGTGAAATTAAATCAAATTAAATCGTTATATTACAAAATTTTATATAGTTGGTTATGTAAAATTTTCTATTGAGCGATTTTTACTAAAATGAAAAATGAGGTGGAACAAAGACCAAAAAAATTCTATTTTACAGAATTTTTGATTAAAATTCTTTATAAAAGCAGTGAGAAAGTTTTTCATTTTTTTAATGGACTAATAGAATATGACTCTTTTCTTGGGAATAATATTAAATACAAAGGGTATTGAATTTTACGTGGTATCACAACCCAATAAAAATCCTGTATAAATCCATCTGATCCCCTATTTTCAAGGAAATTCTTGCCCAACTCACCAAAAAATTCTGCCATCTCAACAAATTTTAAAAACATGTGATAAGAGATAAAATTCTAGTTGGTATCACCGTGATACCCGATATTTACTCATTTTCTTGGTAGAAACCAGGGGCGGAGCTAGGAATATTGGTCAGGGGGGCTTAGGCCATACGGGGGTTTGGGGGCAGCGACCTCGATGCGATTTTTTTGGGGTCTATTTATACATAATTGGCGATTTTTTTGGGGTCTACTTGTATGTAATTGCTATTTTTTTTAGGATATGCTTATAGTATGAGTCTATTTGGTGACGTAAATATTGCATAGTGTCTTTCAAAATTTTAGGGGGACCTATTTCTAAAATGCATAAAATTCTCACACTAAAAGTGTAATTTTCAAAATTCTAGGTGCCTTTCCTTTTGAGTTGTATATATATGTATATTAATATATATGTAGTTAATGGCAATAAATTGGGCCTTGAACCCCTTTGGGGGGCTTTAACATAAGTTGAGGGAGGCCTAAACATAAGTTAAGAGGGGTCTAAACATAGAATACTAAAAATATTTAGAATAAAATTTTAATTCTCAAAATCTCAGAGAGGGCCTGGACCCCTTGGTCCCATGCTGCCTCCGCCACCGGTAGAAATGCGTTACATATTTCAAATTAACCGGTCAAATTCATGGGCCCTGAACATACCATATATACATAGTTGATCTTTCATCACTCGTATCTAGTTCTTGCAGAGGCGAACCTAAAAGGTATTGGAGATGAAGGGGGGGCAAAATTTTTGAAATTCTTTGGGATATATATTTAATTTTAAAATTAAAATTTAATTTAAAAATTGGCCCTCCCAAATTTTAACATTTGCGGCATAAATTATCCATATAATTAAAGTCAATTTGAAAATAAAAGGCCTTAGGGCCAGGATGTTTTGCAGGACTAGTCTTAAGGACACAAGAAATCGAACTAATTGTCCATTTCAATTCAATCGTGTGTTGTTTGGATAGGCCAAATATTACAGGAGTATTTGCCAATATAAACTTATAGACCTCACATGGAGGACTATTTACTCCACGAGTTTGGCATTAATAGTCCCTACTCCCTAATAATAGTGAAGAGGAACGGTAATACCCCATTTACCCAAACTAGTGAGATAAATAACCTCTAAAATTTCCACCTCGGAGTAACATTAGTCTTTTATGATGGTAGTAACAACCCTACAAACAGAATAATAACTAACAAGAGTCTTTTAACAACTACATAAAATGAGTTCAAACTAATAGGGTAATAACAGCAGCCACCAAGTTTCCCATGCACTTCAAGTCTTCACCTGGAAAAAATAAATTAATAAATATGAGAATATATATGTTGCACCTTGCCAAATGATTAAAATTAGTATGCTTGTTACTTGTACAAGATTTAAATAAAAAGACTAAGAAGTATGCTACTTTGTCAAATGATTCAATCAAGGATATTAATCTTACTTTTACTTGATCTCACACTTGATTCTGAATCCAAATTTGCTAAAAAAAAAACATTTTTGAACAATAAGTTAATATTGGGGGTGCCGCTTGGTGTTAAAGACTACAGAGTGAGGAGAATAAGAGATTAGGGTTTTCTTTAGTCTCTTTTCTTTATTATATCTGTATAATTTTGTATATATAAATTATAATATATATATATATGTCATATGTGCTAATTGGTCGGGTTGAGTCGGGTGACCTGCAAAAAGTGGGGAGCCCACCCGTGACCCGAACCAAAACCGCAAGAATTACAAAACTAAAACCATCACTCGATCCGCAAACCAACCAAACTGATCCAATAGCTTCGGGTTGGGTCTGGTCGGTCGGGTTTGGCGGATTCGCGAAAAATTTGAACAGCCCTACTAGTGAAGCCAATTCCAATAAACTTGCCCCCATCCCTACCCGTGTAAAACACAAATTTCTAGGTCTGCCATTGGCTTCTTCAATTAGAATAGTAAATTTATCGACCCAAATAAAAATGGTTAACTGCATTTTACTCTTTTGTGGTTAGGCCCATTTTCACTTCACCTCATATGTTTCAAAGTGAACACTTGATCCCCCCCTTAGTCTTGAACTAAAGTGAAATTTTAAGATTTCCCTCAAAATTGGCTAAAAAAATTAACACTTGCCCCCTTGTGTGAGGATAATGTTGCTATGTACTATGTGTGGCTAGTTGTTAACACTTAACTCTTTTGTGGGGTTAATTTTGGGATTAATCGTATATGTGGAATTAATTTTGATGCTTCAACTCTTCTTTGTGGGGCTAATTTTAACACTTAATCTCTATATGGGGTTATTTTAAGAGAAATTTTAGTAGTTTTATTTTAGTCCTAACCACGGGACGGTTAAGTGTCCACTTTTAAAGCACATGAAGATAAAATAAAATGAGCCTCATCATTAGGGACTAAAATACAATTAACCCAAAAAATATATAAGATTTGAACATCCACACGTTTCGCCATTATTCTTCACTCGGATGTCCTACCAGCTGCCAGCAGACATATATTTTTTTTTCTTCTTTAGACTTTGAAAAATCAATTTGTCTTTATAAGGCAAAAGAGATCTTGTTATTAGTCTATTCAAAATATAGTACAGCATATACAAAATAATCCTTACCAATTCTGTTGTCGGCAGCTTTCTTTGGACACCTTGTCAACGACTTATCTAAAAGACCACAAAGTTTTGTACCTTGAACCTCAAGCACGTTTGGAAAGGTATAAAACAACAAGAAGTTCAGTGCATGTTTTACTTTGTATCGGGTTATTGTGAGAATTAAAATCGTGTTAGCTTGACAAGAAATCATTTTTAACATAATTAATAGATTGTGTACGAACTCTTAAATGTAAAAAATTAGATTTGGGAGGCTTGGTAAGGTGAAGAGGTACCGAGTTTACGGGGGTTCGGGGACAGCACTTCCAAGGCGATATTTTTGGGTCTATTTATACATATTTTTTGGACGGATAAAGAAATTAGAAAACTTAATATTGATCGACACCAAATGTACTATAAAATGACACATTATTTCTACAAATAGAGACCTAAATATTGAATGTTTCATACTTGGGAGGGGGGCTTAAGTATAAAGTAGAGAGTTTTTTAATTTGAAAGGGGGGCTTAAATGTAAAAACATACTTTATTTTAGGATATATATATATATATATATAATATTTTTCAAAAATCAAGGGGGGCTTGAATCCCCCCTTGCCCTTCTATAGCTCCGTCCCTATAAGAGATATATATTCACTGAACTGATTTTCTTACCCAATCATACTACCAATTTTTGCTTTTCCAAACAACCTCTTAATGTACAAAAACGGACAGATTTGTATACAGCCCCCAAGACCCACTTGACCCAAGTGCATCTTTTAAATTTTAGGCCATTGAAGCATGTTGAGAACAGTAACTACAAGATTCAATTCGGTACGTTACGATACCATTTGTTGTGCACAAAACCACCAAAAATATGAATCCGTAAGGAATATGCAAAAAATAGTAATGATGAAAATAGCAATTACATAACATGGATCTGCAAACTCACATAAGTTCACGAGCAAACCACATCAAAGAATTCCACTATATGAAGAAGAAGATTACATAGAAGAAATTTAAGTTCTTAACCTGGAAACATCCCAAGAGCCAAAAATACAGAAATTCCCCTCTCTCTCTCTCTCTCTCTCTCTCTCTCTCTCTCTCTCTCTGAGTATCTCTCACAAAAGGCTCTCCTATGTCTAATACAATGTGTCTCACACTCACACCATGTATCTCATACTCTTAACATGTCTCTTGGTCTTAAAAAATGTCCTCAACGACCCCTTTAAAGCCCCAAGTTGTCCAAACTGTCTAGGAAGCTTTCTGCCCTTCCCTTAATGGATTAGAAAATATGAGTTCGCTCGACTTCGCTCGAGCGACCCTGGCAACCAAACTCATTGAATTCTCGCTTGCTCGCAGCGTCGCTTGAGTGAGCTGACGAGAAACTCCCCCTAGCGAGCCACATCTTAACCAAAATACGTTCGAATGTATAAATCTGCATGAATCTAATATTAAAAAGCACCAAAAAAAAAAAAAAAAAAACCTTACAAATTAAAACAGAACCTGGTAGATGCAAATCAGACAATAGATCGAGTCTAGCGTTTGATACTATGTCCTTAAGACAACTTAATTTTATGCACTGCATTGGTGCTCAAGGATTTGCGACATTTATGTCCCATGATACAACGATCCCTTCTTACTATAGAAGCACTTCAAATAACAAGATTCCTGTGAACCATGCTGATGTTTGCACTCTCTCAGACACTGACACTGATTATATATGTAAACTTCAAAAACATTAATAATTTCATTAAATAAAATGAGTGTAGAAGATATGTATATATAGGATGCTAAGTGACTAATTGTCAATAGTCACAACCATATGAAATAGACTGTTCATTAACGGTTACACCCTTTCGAATAAGGGACTGTTTGGCATAACCAAATTCATCCATATACAATAACACTTAAAAATCAATTTCTCATTCAATTTTCTAACAACATATACCCAACAATCCCCACATTGGCTCGTTTTGCCACGACACCACGGATTCGGAGAACTGAATCTTCTTATTCTTCTATAGATGTTCTTCCTCTTGTTAACTTTGCCAACCTTTCTTAATTATACTCAGAGACATAATCCGACCAAGTCCAAAGACTCATTGAACTTGTCCATTGGTTTTACCACATTACTCGATACTTCATCCTCCCGTTGACCAGACTCACTTACTCCGAAAATTTTGGAACATAGAACTCCCACATTCTCTATCATACTGAGCATACCTGAATCTGTGATTCCTATCCAAGAATGACCAACATGTCTTGTTTGGGAACTCTCTTCAACACAATGAACTAATTATACAAACCCGCACTCCATGAGATTGTCTCATCCAAATCTCCATATGCTTCTAAGACTCTTTCTTAGACCACAACGAACCACCAACTACCGTACTTGCCACCATACTATCCTAAAGAACATAAATTCCACATTGTACGAGATTTCTTGCAAAATCGGGTATCCCCACTTTCATGGTGGTACTTGCAGAAACCCTTTGAGCCTTTATGCACTCACGAACGTGTTCGTTTAGAGGTATGCCTTTTGTCATCCAGAGAGTATACTACCGCATGTTGCTTCACTCATAACCCATTACTGAGAGACTTTTACAAATACTAACCTAATTGAACTTGCTTCCGTAATTCTTCTTGTCTCAACAACCGTGCATCTACATACGCCAGGTGAAGCTATTCGAATCAACCAACTTTTCTACTCCATATTTGGTGACAGTCACCTAGCCTGGAGGCTCAGATACAACTTGTTGAGAATAAGCACTACAAGATCCGGTATGTTACGCTACCACTTGTTGTGCACAAGACCACCAAAAATACGAATCCGTAGAGAATATGCAAAAAAAAATAGCAATGATGAGAAATAACAATCACAAGTGACACAAATATATGTATAGGATCGGTAAAATCGCCTATGTCCAAGGACAAAGCACAGCGAAGAATTTCACTATATGAAGAAGAAGATTGCACAGAAGGAATTTAAGCTCTTAACCTGGAAATACCCCAAGAGCCAAAAATACATAAATTCCTTTATTTCTAGATAAATTTAAGTTTTTAATAATTCACACATTCGTATCATTCTTCTCTCTATGAGGAATATATATACAGCTATACATGAGTAGAGAACAAGAAACCTCTCACCTAAATTATAGGAAACTAATTATACAAATACAGTCAACTATTATTTTTGAATGGCTATCTTAACATTTCTCTTTGAGTATCTCTCACAAAAGGCTCTCCTATGTCTAATACAACATGTCTCACACTTCCATAATGTATCTCACACTCTTGGCCTATCTCTTGGTCCTTAAAAACGTCCTCAAGGACCCCTTTTTAAAGCCCCAAGTTGTCAAAACCTTTTAGGAAGCTTTCTAACCTTTCCTAAATGGATTAGGAAATCTGAGTTTGTGCAACCTTGCTCGAGCGACCCTGGCAACCAAACTCACTGAAGTCTCGCTCGCTCGAGCGAGCTAATGAAAAGCACCTCTTAACGAGCCTTATACTTAACAAGCCCCGTTTTAAAGATCTATAGGTTGTTTCTTCGAAAAATCAGATACTATAATTTGTAGCTTATAAAAAGAATGAATGCACTCTTTTCTTTTCTTTCCCAATTCCAATCTTTCTAATTTACCATTTTTTGTTCTCAAACTCAAAATTTATTTGTTTATTAATATTCAGACTTGGGACCAACATTCTCAAATGGACAATTTTGCAAGGACACAGAGCAGCTTCTGAATACCCATTCCCGCGATTATATTCAATATTGCTTTAGCATGCATAATTATGAGTTAATGATAATTATGGTATTATGTGACACTTATTGGAAGTGGGTTTAACCCACTAAGTTGTTTATGGGTGTCCAGTTGGGAATCCAGTTATGGCCAGTGTGGCAATCTTAATTGGGGCATGTGTTGAGGTCCCGATTAGATGGTATAATGATATGGAAAATATCCTTATGTGATGAATGGTTTATTAAGGCTTAAATGAGTTATTATTATATTGTTGATAATATCATGATAGTTAGAGACCACTTTTGTGGTCTGTTAGGGGTACCTTTGTGAGAGCGAATTGGATACGTTGCATAATTAGCAGGTTAATTAGCAACTTTATATAATTATATGGGACCACCTATGGGACCCACGCAAGACTTAGACAAATACCCATTTAAGTTTGTGATAGTTTTAATACAATTTAATAACCAGTAGGGGCGTAATTGTAATAAACTAAAAATAGTGGGGATTTCATAATAAATAATGGAAATAGGGGTATTATAAATAGAGGAGGAGAGAGAAACTTCTGCTTCTTCATACGTATCAGGTCGATCGATCGATCGATCGATCGAGAGAGAGAGAGAGAGAGAGAGAGAGAGAGAGAGCATGGGGTTTCATTGACGTTCTCGACGCCGATTCCGTTTTCAATTCTAATCGCATATTCGGACTACTGGAGATGATTCTAACGCATTAGTACCAATTTGGTTAAGTTCTGTGACAGTTTTTTGGTGACCCATTTTGGGATTTTAGCTCATAATTTGTAGATTTTTTTTATAGGATTTGTACTCGGATCGTAGTAAAGTTGTAATCTCAAGACTAGGAGCGAAATCCAAGAGGTGAATGGTGTTAATTATGAAATTTTGATGATTTTCATGCTGAGTTCAATTCTAATGCCAAAAGTATATAGTAGTAATTGATAATCCATGGTGTAGAACTATTTTATTAGTAAGGTATAGTTATGTGATCATAAAGTGTGATGTTAAATGAGCATGTTGAGTTGTTTATTTGGGTCAATGGGATTACTGGATTCTATACCACCATGAGATAATCAATGTGGTGATGACCACGGCCACTAGAGACCTATGGGACCATACGTGTGAGGGCGTGGCTTCTGACTAATCACATGGGCTTGGGGAGTGGAGCCGCAAGCTAGCTGGTAGTGGTGGAAATGAACTAGTAATCATAAGAGACTATAATTTCTTGTAATGTGTTGAATTGATCATGTTCATTATCCATGATTATGATTAATGTCATTCACTAAGCATATAGCTTATATGTTGTAGTGGTTATTGAATAACTATCGTAGGTAATCGTGGTAATCGGGGAAGTGAAACTGGTGGTAGCAAGCTTATGGATTTGGGGTGTAGCCGAAGCTTTGTTTAGAGTTTATGTTTCAAGCCTAGAACTTGTAGTATGTTGTAACCAGTTACTTAATCTTAATCTGGGTCATTTTAATTGTACTTGAGACTTGTAATAGCATAGTTAACTCTCATGGTTTGTAATCAGTGACTCATTTGTCATTTATCGAGTTTGTGGACGTGTGTTGTTTTGGCTGTATTAGTCTTGAAACTTGTTTTGCTGCAGAATTGCCTCCGCTATTAAATATAGTCGACTATTCCCACGATCAGTCGACTGGATTCATGTGTGACTTAAAGCCACGTTTCTCTGTTTCTAAACCAATCAACTGTAAGTACTTTTATAGTCAACTGGATCAACATTTTCAAAACCGAGCTCACTGTGATATGAATCCGGCCAGTCAACTAGACATGTATTAGTCGACTAAATTTAACATTATCCCCTGTAGACTTAGTTGACCGGATTGGATTCAGTCGACTGGATTGGGTATTCTCTAATCCTTGCTCTCTGTGACCCTCGATGCAGTCGACTGGGTTCCCGATCAGTCAACCGGACCTCTTTTTTCAATGGTAATGTTATTATATGTGTTTTAATAGGAAATCCTTTTTAATCCAGTATTTTTTGGTTCTAATTGAACATCGGGGAGTTAAGAGTGTGCCTTGGTGCCATGCCACATTTTCTGTAACTACATGGGTAGTTTCGGGGGGTGACAACTTCAAAGTTGGAAAAATTAATATGATATTTATCTCCAACAAATTCAGCTTCTTTTCACTAGAAAACGGCATGGGGCCAATTCCCCACATGTCAGGGGCGGAGGTATGTGGGATCAAGAGGGGGCACGTTCCCCCCCCCCCCCCTTCTCCCTCCCTCATTTTTTGACAGAAAAAATATCTAATGCTACTTTTATACTTATTTTGGTTATGTTCCCACTTTTATACTTTTATAAATGAGTTTCATTATAATAATGCTAAAGCCTAAAAGTAAAAGAGACCTAGAGACTTGTGAAGACATGATTACAAATCAGAAGAATTAATAAAATAATGGCTTAGCTTGTTCATGAAGTGAAGCCAGCTGTGGAACATCATTTTGACCCAAAAACAGAGTAAACGAAAAAGCCTATTGCTAGTTATAAAAAAAAAAAAAAAAAAAAAAAGAAGCCTATTGAAACATTGCTCATGACGAACTGAAGAACAAGGATGCAGTTGAAAAAAGAGCAGAGATAGGATTGGGAAGGCGAGAACCTGATCAGCCAAAAAAAAAGGAGCTTTACTAGAGGTAATCTTCTTTATCTTCTTCCTTTTCTTATCTCTTGTACAGTAAATTCAGTAATATTCTTGTGAATTTGTGCTAGATTGTAGTTCTTCTTTCTAATTCATAAGTTCTTAGGCCTAATTTTGGGCTTTTCTTATTAGGGTTTTGTAAATTAGGAATTTTATGGTTAGACTTAAACTGTATAATTAATTAAAACAAATTGTTTCAACTAGATATGGAGAGATTTTTTAAGAAAATGTCCAAGTCAGAAATGTCACCTCTTAAAAGAGACGATCCACCGAAGGTAGCTCGGATAGAAATTGATTTTAATGAGCTAGAAGCTGACCCAGGCCTACGCAAAAAAATCACAAGCTACCATCCTAACGATCAAGAGATAATTCGTAGGTCTTATTGGCTTAAAGGTCTATGTCAACCAAAACTGGACAACTTTCCAACTAGTCAGTTTGGAGAGAAAGGAAGACAATTTAACCCTGCTTGGTACTTTGATTATAAAACTTGGTTGGAGTATAGTGAAGCAAAAGATGCTGCATACTGCCTTTGTTGCTATTTGTTCAAGGTAGATGTTGGACAATGATCTGGTGGTGATTCCTTCGTTGGTGAAGGCTTTAGAAATTGGAAGAAGAAAGGTAAGTTGAATGACCATGTTGGTCATGTCAATGGTACACATTACCAAGCTTGGAGCAAATGTAAAGATCTCTTGTGTCAAGATCAACATATAGAGACAGTCTTTTTCAAACAGTCAAACCAAGCTCGTGTTGATTATAGAACACGCTTGAATGCATCAATTGATTGCATTCGATTCCTTCTACGCCAAGGCCTTCCCTTTCGTGGACATGATGAAACTGACGATTCAGATAATCAGGGAAAATTTCTTGAACTACTGCATTTTCTTACTGATCACAATGAGGAAGTCCGTGCCGTGGTTTTGAACAACGCTCCGGAAAATCTGAAACTAACATCTCCAGATATTCAAAAGGATATTATAAATGCTAGTGCAATTGAAACTGTAAATGCAATTGTTAAGGATATTGGGGATGATTATTTTTCAATTCTTGTTGACGAATCTCGTGATGTATCAACGAAGGAACAAATGGCAATTGTATTGCGTTATGTGAATGCCAAAGGGAATGTAGTAGAGTCTTTCATGGGAGTTGAACATGTAACTCGTACGATAGCTAACTCACTTAAGGACTCGATTGATGCAATGTTTTCTAGACATGGTTTGAGCATTTCCAAGTTACGTGGCCAAGGTTATGATGGGGCTAGTAACATGAAAGGAGAGTTTAATGGATTAAAGGCAATGATCTTTGGCAGAGAACAAATGTGCATATTATATCCATCGCTTTGCTCACCAGCTCCAGTTGGCTCTAGTAGCTGTGGCAAAAAATCACTCTAATGTCTCATAGTTTTTCAACTCGGTTTCTAGTATATTAAATGTTGTTGGAGGCTCGTGTAGGCGACATGACACTCTTCTTGATATACAAGCTAAAAATGTGTTTGAAGCACTAAATCATGGTGAACTTCCTACTGGAAGAGGTTTAAATTAATAGACTTGTCTTGCACGTGCTTCCACTCTGATAAGCTTGATCAATATGTTTTCAGCAGTGATCAATGTGCTTGAGATGATTCGTGACGATGGTGTAAGAGATCAAAAAGGTGTAGCACGTGGCCTTTTGTTCTTAATGCACCACTTTGATTTCATATTCAATCTACACCTAATGAAAACAATTCTGGCAATCACAAATGAATTGTCACAGGCATTACAAAGGAAATATCAAGATATTGTGAATGCTATGACATTAGTTGAGCTTTCTGTGAGACGACTAGACTTGATGAGAAAGAGTGGGTGGAATACCTTTTTGGAACAAGTTTCATCATTTTGTTTTAGGCACAACATTGATGTTCCAAAAATGGATGATTTATATCTAGTTGTAGGCCGATCGAGGCGTGGAAAACAAGAAATTACAAACCTACATCACTACCGAGTTGAGCTATTTTATAGTGTGTTAGATATGCAACTTCAAGCGTTAAATGACCGCTTCACTGAATCAACTACCGAGTTACTACGTTGTGTGGCATGTTTAAATCCAGTTAATTCATTTTCTGCTTTTGATAGGCAAAGACTCATCCGCCTGGCTTCCTTCTATCCAAGTGATTTTTCATCCGTTGAGTGTATGGTTCTTGAAGTCAACTTACTACATATATCTTTGATATGCTCAACAGTGGTGAGTTTTTTGATTTAAAAGGATTGGGTGAATTGACTGAAAAATTGGTTCATACAAAGAGAAGTGGAGTATATCCGTTAGGATATCGACTTTTGAAATTAGCGTTACTTCTGCCAGTTGCCACAGCTACCGTGGAGAGAGCATTTTCAGCTATGAAAATCATGAAGACACGTTTGCGCAATCGAATGGGAGATAACTTTATAAATGATACTTTGATTGTATATATTGAAAAAAGGAAATTCAATGAAGTTACTAACTATGCAATTATGCAACGTTATCAAAACATGAAAAAAAAACGCCGCGAATAGTTGTAAAATGTACTTAACATGAATATCAATGAAATTATAAACTTTTGTTATGAATTTGATTCGCTACTATTTTTTATATGTGGCCCCCCTAGGTTAAAAAGCTGGCTCCGCCCCTGCCACATGCCACTTTCACGTTCATTTTTTTGGTGATTCTTGGCGATTCTTGGCTTCCTGCAAATAATGTACCAAAACAAAGACTTATCTCTGTTCCAAACACACCCTAAAACCACTCCACTACCATTGCAAATGTTTTTATGTATTTCTTGGCATACCACATTGCGAAAGCTTGAATCAAGCCTACCCCTAAACCAAGCCCACTTGGCCTGCCCTAGACTAGGCTAGTTGGGACGGAGTGCTGCCCAAGCCATCTAGTTCGATCCGCCAAAGTCCTATCTCTAGTCCTCCCAATGTCCTTGAAAAACATGTCAATTGTTACCATTTTTACTTGTCCCGTTGAAACGAGGGATACCTTACTTTATTAATGTGTGGACTTCTAATCTAGGCATTTTACTCTATTTAGTGATATCGTTACATCACGTTATTATATTAATATGGTATGAATTTGGTGTGATTAATCAATCTTAATCATACACATGTCCCCTATTTTCATAGGGATCGTGACAACTAGTGATCCTCATGAAAATAGGGGGCATGTGCATAATAAGATTGAGTGGTCACACCACATCGGCATGATGATGACGGGCTCACTCAATAATTTAGAGTAATGCTATGCTTCCAAAATTTCTATCTTAAAATTGCTTCTCAAATGATGTGGTTGTAGGGCCAATTGAATTTTGATTGAAAATTGTTTATCTAGCCCTACTATCATGTCCTTTGAAAAGTACTTTTGGAATAAAAATTTAAAAAAACATAACATTACTCAATAATTTATCAAATTTTGGCCCTTGGAATCATTCACTCCAATGAGCAAGATTAGAAATCCTCACTTTTTAAAATAAGAGATCCCTTGTTAGAATGAGACTACCATTTTTACTATGCGGTTAGTACGCTAGACAAAATCATCCCATTATTACCACTCCTATACACTCTTAAAAACATTGGTCCTACCATACAAACATAAACAAGATTTGTTACTCACTACTCATGTAGCACCCGCATTTTTTAATATGTTACTCTTTTTTATACATATATTTTTTTTAGTAATTTTTTTGGTGACAACATTTATACAATTTGCACACAATTTTTTTAAAGATGTGTTTATCTTTCCTGTGTCACTGTGGGGTCCAGTGATATCACAGGAGAGAGATAGACACATCTTTTTAAGAGGTTGTATGAAAGTTGTATGAAAGTTATCACCAAAGAATTACTCTTTTTTTTTTGTTGTTGAGAGGATAGATGGTACTTTCTAATTTAACCAATATTACTACACACTGGCAGCATGCATTGTACATCATTAATTACCAAGCAATGAGACCAATATTGCCATAAAAAAATGGTCTAACTTATAATACTATGGGTTAATTTTCTGTGGTTAGATCCGTTTTCACTTTATCTCATGTACTTTAAAAGTGGTTATTTAACAAGTTTGAGGTTTCAAATTAAAGTGAAACTATTAGGATTTTCCTGAAAACTGATGAAAAATATAAAATTGGTCAAAATATTAACACTTAACACACTTTGTGTGGTTAATTTTGAGATTAATCCTCCATATGAGGATAATGCTGCCATTTTACCCACCTATGTTAGGCTAATTTTTAACATTTAATTCCTTAGGGGAGCTAATTTTGATGTTAATTGATTGTGTGAGGCTAATTATGATACTTAAACTCTCCCGTGTGAGACTAATTTAACACTTAATCCCCAAGCAAGCCTATTTTGAGAGAAATTTTAAATAGTTTTGCTTCAGTCCAAAACCACAAAGAGGTTAAGACTTAGTTTGGCCCCCTCGTGGCTTTTTAAAAGGAGCTTATGAAATTTGTTACTAAGTTCTTTGATAATTTTATACAAGTGACATAGTACTCTTCAAAAAGACATCATGAAACCAAAAAGCAACCTTGAGCTTTTAAAAGTTCCATTCTAGAGCTTTTAAAAACTCCCTTAAAAAAAGTCCTAAGTTCAATTTTTGCAAAACTTATAAACTAGTTACTAAATGAATTAACATAAAATTGTGTTTTAAAAAAAGAAAAACACCACGTGAAGGTCAAACTAAGCCTAAGTGTCTATTTTTAAACTACAGAGAAATAAAGTGAAAGGCCTGACCACATATTTAGCCCTAAAAGCATTGATTCCTACCGCTGTGTACCATTGTTACCAAACTTACCATGCGTATGTGACCGCACTATTCATTGGCATCCGACAAAATTTGGTTATCAGTTATCACCTATTGGCATGTGTTACTATCTGATTCGGTAACACAAATTATGGCAACCAAAAAAAAAATAAAAAAGTAATGCTAGGTACACCTAAACTATTAACCCGTTTTATGTCGATTTTTAAAACTATTCATCAGTTACCAAATAAAGTTTAAATTAATTTCAAAATTGCTATAATATATCACCAGATGAATGATTTAGGTATCACATTTAAATGTACCTAGCATTACTAAAAAAACAAAAAGGTCCGACTTAGTATGAGTTGCGGCACGTTGATCGAATTCTAACATTCTTACATAGAATTGTTACAAATTGGTAATACATTGGAGCAGGGGCGGAGCCAGAAATTTTGGTCAGGAGGGGCCTAAGCCACACGGGGGTTCGGGGGCAGCGCCCCCGAGGCGATTTTTTTGGGGTCTATTTATGCATAATTGGCGATTTTTTTAGGGGCTACTTGTATATAATTACGATTTTATGGGATATGCTTATAATATGAGTCTATTTAGAGACATGTAAATATTGTGTAGTGTGTTTCAAAATTCTAGAGGGGACTATTTCTAAAATGTATAAAATTCTCACACTAAAAGTGTAATTTTCAAAATTCTAAGCGCATTTCCTTTAAGTTGTATGTACATGTAAATCAATATACATGTAGTTGATGGCATTAAATTAGGCATTTAACCCCTTTGAGAGGCCTAAACATAAGTTGAGGGGGGGCCTAAACATAAGTTAAGGGGGGTTTAAATGTAAAACCTATAACAAATGTAGGGTAAAATTTTTCTTCTCAAAAAGTGAGTGGGGGCACGTGCCCCCACTGGCCCTGGAATACCTCCGCCCCTGCATTGGACATCAAAAATTTTATATTATCTCAAAACTAGGTGACGCACGTGGTGAATAAGATGCTAGCGTTGGAGACTGTTGAACAATGTAAATCTAAAAAGTACACAAGTTGATGTGTCAATTGCAATTTTGAAAAAAAAAATTTATTTACCTTTTTTTTGAAAAAAAAAATTGGGAAAATTAATCAGCAGTCCCTGAAATAGGCAGTATTATGCAGTTAGTCCAAGCAGTTTTTTTTAATGGAAAAAGGGCACTTTTTTATTTTTCAAACTTTAAAATGCTATAACTTTCAAACCACAACTCTAATGTGAATAAAATTTATATATCTGTAATCCAGAAAGAGCAAATCTATCAAACTGAAAAAATGAAAAAAAAAAATAGATAAATAAATTTCATCTCACTGTATGACGTCACCGTCGCAAATGACAATGACATGATACTATCTTTAAATTATTTTTTGGAATTTGATAATATGTTACTGTCTTTACTTGGACAGTATTGCAAAGACAATAACATATGAAAATTGGCTATAATTTTGCGTTTTTTGGTTGATTTGAACAAATGTCACTGTCATTATCTGGTAGCATTATAATGACAGTAACATTAGACAGTGACATTTGCTAAAATAGCCATAACTTTGCGATCCTGGGGCTGTTTTGGACGATATTTTTTTTTATTATTTGAGCAATTTTTTCGAGATCTACACAATGGAAGTGTTAATTTGACCACAAAAAAAAAAAAAATTCAGTATTCCTGTTGGAGCTGCAAAATAACTTTTTTTTTTTTTTTTTTTTTTTTGTAAAAATTAGTTTTTTTTTTATAGCCAATATGGATATGGTTGTGTAGATTTTATTTTGTAGATCACGGATAAATAAAAATTATCGAAAACTGACTAGTAATTTGAAAGTTATGACATTTTAAATCTTGAAAAACTATGAGGACTTGTGACATTAAAAAAAAAACGGGCTGGAAATAATTGTGTGTTTGTGATGGGGTTGCCTTTCTTCTTTCGATATAGTGGGGTTTCTTTTGCTTTGAAGCTGTGGAAATAGAGATAAGTTTGGTCGAATGTGAATTTTTTCCCCTGAGAAGGGTTTTATTTTATTTTTTATTTTTTTTAATTAGACCGTTTGGTGTAATGGTCTCTCGTGATGACATAAGTACCGAGGCCCGGGAGAGGGGGAGGGGGCGTGGTTCGAACCCCAATAAGAGCGTACGTAGCTTGAAACGCCTTTTCAGCAACTAGACTAGATCGTTGCTCTCCGCAAGTTATTGAAATGCGCTCTTTCATAATTAAGTTGAAGAGTTCTGAGTAGTCATCCTCCATTCGTAGGAGGATTAGTGTCATGGTTTTCATGGTTGTATCTCAAATATGGTTTCCAGGACATGTAATAGTTGAATCAATTAAAACAAATTCTAATAAAAAAAGTGTAGTCCCACTGTTATTGAATGAATAATTCTATGATTCTCAAGTTTAATTATATCCTAAATTTGATTCCCACCACATGTAACAATGGAACCAAGTGAACCTATAATTGAATGTGGTCCACTATTACATGTGTTCGAAACCAAATATAAAAATTAGGCTTAATTACAAAATAGACCCTTGAGTTTGGTCCCTGTGTCATTTTAATCAATGTAATTTTAATTGCATCAATTTGGTTCCTGAACTTTTAAATATAAGCAATTTGATCCAAATGCCCTATTCTATGAGAAAATTTGATAGAATTGACCCACTGTTATGCACAATTATGCTGATAAGCTTTTTGAAAGATTGATGGTGTTCCATTTTTACCTCTAAAAAGTGTGACAGTGCATAGTATGTGAGTAAATTCTGTTAACTTTTATCACATAATTGGACATTTTGATCAACTTGTTTTTATTTAAAACTCTAGGGACCAAATTGACACAATTGAAACTAAAGGGACTAAAATGACATAGGGACCAAACTTCAGGGATATGTTTAGTATTTAACCCAAAAAAATGTAGGAATACTTTAGCACACAACGTTTTGCTCATAACTTTTTCACGTGTCTATATCTCTCTTGATGTGTCCCATAATATCAGTGGACCCAAAATTGCGCAAAATTATAACACCGGATTTATTGAATATGGTATCAATACCCCATGTGTTTCAGAATTCAAATATTGGTATACAAAGTTTTCTTTAAAACTTTTTCCAACAATTCAATGCTAGGGGTGGGCAAATAGTTCAGTTAATCGAAATTCGAACCGAACCGAACTAAAATTTTCATTTCAGTTCAGTTAATTCAGTTAAAAATTTCAGTTCAGTTTCAAACCGAACTATATATTTTTTTTTCAGTTCGGTTTTCAGTTCCACTCTCCCAAACCGAACCGACCGAAAAATCGAAATTTTTTTTTAGTTTATATATTATTAACATATTTTTATACACAACTATTTATATTACAAAAATATAAGTATAATATATATAAGTAAATATAAACATATGTTTTCTTTATAATATGAAAGAAAATGGGACAAGAAACATATAAAAAAGTTGTGAAAATGAAAAAAAAAAAAGAAAAAAAAAAAAAGTATAGTTTTTTCAAAATTCGGTTAACCGAATTTTCAAACCGAACCGAACTGAATTGACCAAAATCGAACCGAACCGAAATGTAATTCAGTTCAATTTTAGTTCTCATTTCTCCAAACCGAACCGAACAAAACTGAACCGAGTTTTTCCAAACCACACCGAACCGACCGAATGCCCACCCCTGTTTAATGCCCCGGCTGGAATTTTCTGTACTGCAGCGTACACATACTTTTTATAACCAATACATTCCATCTAGCTAATCTCACCATTATAAAAACATTGACAATAATTGAATGACTCTCACTCAACGGAGACCATTGTCTAACAACTGTGTGAGTGAGACAGAAATACGTACAGTTGACCCAAGCCACACTCTTTCGCGCTGACTGAGAAATCCAGCTCAAATGCAGCTGAGTGAGCTAGAGCCGAACACAGCAAATGCAGTGAGGTATTCAGCTCACAGCTGGGTGAGACAGACAAGTGACAAGAGGATTACTCGTAAGTGTTAGTGACATTTGTTTGTACCCCTAATATTATTGATATTCAATACATAGTTTCTTTGAATTTTTGAAACATCAAATTTCCCATTCCTTTGTAAGGCCATCTCCAATGCTAAATGCTATATCTTCCATGCCAATGCTATTTTTTAGCATTGCTACAGTGTCGAATACTATATTTTGACATTTCTACTCCAATGCTACATGCCATTTTAAATGCTATATTTTGCCCAAACTATCATTCATCTTCCAAAGTAGCCTTTTGTTAAGTGTAGGCTTCCAAATTTTGCATCCTAAATACTGCCCAAATACATATGACAGAGACTTTTAGAAGAAAAAAAATAAAAAATCGGATCACTTCAATATCTTCTAATCAAAACAAACTGTCTCATTAATACATGTATTTAGGAATTATTTGAAATGCAAAAAAATTGAAAACATAATTGAAAAAGTGGTCAAAATATATCATTTAAAAGGTTTAGTGATGACATGGCACAAATGGCATGTGCCATTTGCCATGCCAAATTTGAGAGGATGGATAGCAATGCTATTTTTTGGCATCTCTTTTGACACACCATTGGAGCTCAACTATGCCAAAACCCATGCCAAATATGGGATAGCAGCTGCTTTGGCAGCTGCATTGGAAA
The DNA here is from genome assembly GCA_033977485.1 of Hydrangea macrophylla. Taxonomy (NCBI): domain Eukaryota; kingdom Viridiplantae; phylum Streptophyta; class Magnoliopsida; order Cornales; family Hydrangeaceae; genus Hydrangea; species Hydrangea macrophylla. The sequence goes on from CM066995.1 coordinate 93,877,423, forward strand.
TGGCCTAACTTTGTAGCTCATAAAACTTCCACTTTATGTATTATAATAATAAAATAAATAACAAATGGCCAATAAAAAAATCAAAAAACGAACTATGTTTTTGCACCACCAAGAAAAAACAACCAACTCTAATTTCAAGAAGAGTAAAGTTTTGGGCATAAATACTCCACAAGTAAATTACACTAATATTAGTGGGAGATTGTCATATGGTTGTGTGGTAAATGACAATCTTCCATTAGTATTTGTACTTCATCCGTCCCATAATAAGTGTCTATATTTCTTTTTGAGTTAAATTTTAGACACATCCATTTTCACAACCTCATCTCCCACAACCTGATGTGGCAATCATGTAGTTGGAGTATCATATGGGAGGTTGTGTGAAATAGTGGGTCCTATCCCACTACATGGTTGACACATCAAGTTGTGGGGGGTGAGGTTGTGGAAATGGGTGTGCCTGAAGTTTTACTCTTTCTTTTTTTTGAATGTCTCACAATAAGCGTCCACTTTCCTAAATTGGTATATAGCTTTTACTTACTTTTCAAAACTACTCTTATAATAAAGACAGAGTAGCATTTATTTATGGTTCCAAAACAAGCAAAAAGTCAAACACCCATTACATCTAAGGGAAAAATTGGAAAGTGACTTTTAAGGAACCAAAAAAATTAATAAAATTAAACTTTCTTAAACATTGTGCAAAATAGAAGTGAGCACTTATTATGAGACGAAGGGAGTATAATTTTTTGTGGAGTGTTTGTGTCCAAATCTTTACTCTTTTGAAAACACACTCTTCTCTTTCCCAATTCTAATCTTTTTCTAAATTCCCACTAACTTGTTTTTCAACTAAAAACTTTACCTATTATTATTATTTGAGACTTTGTGATCAACATTAATTTCAAATGGACAATTCAGCAAGAACACAGCGGAGCTTCATTGTGAGGGAAATCAATGTGGTACATCTTTTGGGATGCCTACTTGGGTACACTAAAGTGGTTTTGGTGTACCTATACCATTTATTCCAGATAGTGAATATTTGTTTCCTGACAGAAAACATTTGTTTCTATCAAAAATTCAAAATCACTTAGACCACTTTAGAACAAATACTTCCTATCCCAGAAACAAATGTTCCTTATCCAAAAATAGATACTTGCTACCCAAAATCACTTTGGTGTATATATATATATATATATGTGTGTGTGTGTACAAAAACCACCTTAGTGTACGATAGATGAGAAATAATTCAGTATGCCCGTTACGCCACGTTAACATGATGACGTGGTTATCAAAATTAAAAAAAAAAAAAAAAACTACCCACCACATGTCATAACTTTCTAGGATTAATGGCCACATGACACCTTTTTATTGAGGAGATCACACCACGTCATCATACTGACGTGGCGTGCCGGGCTCATTGAATAACTTCTCTAGATAGAGACCATTGTTTTCTTTAGTTTTTTTTAAAAATCTTTCACGCTGAGTGAGCCAGAGCCAACACAACACAAGAAGCCAACTGAGGTCATCAGCTGTCTTGGAACATGCTCTTCATTTGTAGAGACCTCAGACCTATAAATAAGTTGGAAACGTGGAACAAATGGGTTCAAACATTCAAAACGATCTCTGTTGTGCACTGGAAAAACAAAAGAGAAATACCAATTCTGTTTTCAGGTAACACTCTCTTCTTTTCTTTTCAGTGCCTCTGTTCAATTTTCAAAATCCATACCTCTTATATCTATATATACATATACATATACACACACATGTACATCGACAGAGCAATGAATGAATACACACATACGTATGAACATATACACAACATATAATATCCTCCTCTGGTTCAATCTAGTGTTCAACACCCCAATTTTCCCTCTAGATCATCTGCAACTTACGCACGAAATTTCTTCATTTTTAAATTTGTCTCTCGACTCTAACTCACTGGTCTCCCTCTCAAATGCTAAGGAAAACAGTGATTTTGGAGGATAGAGTGGATTTTAATTTCTTTTTTTTTTTTTTTTATATACTAGAGTGGATTTTAATTTTACACCATACCCAGATCGGAATGATCGGCATCTTTAAAGTGCGAGAAATTTACGAGATTGTTAGAAATTTATGGGTATTGAAGTTCGGAAGAATTTCGGAGATGGGTTCTTATTCTTGTGGGATTCGGTGAAGATGAATTGGAGAATTGGAGCAACGGATTTAAAAAAAAATTGACTCTGTTTTGATCTCACTTTCTCTCTCTTCCTCTGCTTTTTCATGGATTGGAAGGTGTATATTTTGAGGTGGAATGGGGCAGAAGCAGAACAGAGAGTTAGGTTGAGAAGAGAGAGAAGAGAGTCATGAGTTAATGCCATCTCATCACCTAGTGCAAGTTAACGGCAAAGTTTTTCATTTTTTTGACAGCTCAGCAAACTCCGTCTGCCAGCTCAGCTTTCTGTTAGCAGTTGGCTTGATTGTTGAGCTTATGGAAGCATGTGGATCTAATTGAAAAAAAAAAAATTTATGCACACAATTAAAAACAGGGCAAAGTTCAAGGTAGTAAAAGTCTAATTTGCCCTTTTTTGTTATTGTTTCAGACTTTGTGATTATCAACACTTGCAAATGGACATTTCTGCAAGAAGAAGGCAGACAAGCTCCACTGTAGGGGAAATCAATGTGGTAGTTATCAACAATTGCTACTACTTCTTCTCAGCAGAAAATTACGCGGCGGCGGCTATTTATCGACACCCCCACACCATTTTCGCATTCGTTGTTCCAGTGATCGTCGGTTTCCTCCAAATAATGTACCAAAATGAGCACTTGTCGTCGCCGTTCCAAACGCATCCTAAAACCATGCGGATTGCCATTGCAAGTCTTCTCATGTATTGCTTGGCATACCACATTGAGCTGGTCAAATTTTGTTCAACTACGCATATCCCAACTCATGCTAGCCTTGTTAGACAAAGCATGATGTTTCTAGGTTCTTTGACAGTGGCGTGTTTGGCATCCATTTTTTTCCCAAAGGAATTCCTAGTGGTTCTCTATGTTCTGTGTTTTCTGGTTTCGGCTTGGAATTTGATTAAAACCCAACTTTATGAAATGGTGTGGAATTGGCTAATCAATCTCTATCGTTCGATTTTCAGGTATCAGAGAAATTTAATTCCCCTATAATCTCCAACTTATGTTTATTTATAGGCGTGTAAGTAAAAAATCGAACACCAAAAACCGACCGAAACCTACTGACCAACAAACTGATTGGTTGATTTTTTAAATGTATGTTTAAGCTAAAACCGACTAAATGCTTCAAAAACTGACTGACTGCCACTATTAGACAGTTTTTTTTTTTTTTTTTCCCTTCACGAAAAAACCGAAAAAAAAAAAAAAAAAAAAACCGACCGAAACCGAAACCGACCGCTTACACCAATTATTTATTTGTTCTTCAGGCATTGATGGTCGCACCCTTGCTTTAGTTGTGGGTTTCTTTGTCCCATGTAACAAGGAGTGTGCATTTCTGTGACGAGTATTTGAAGTTTTGGCATGTAAGTAGATGGGAGATTATAGGCTATGTTGTTTTATGTTAATTTCAATTGTGATAGGAATGAATCTGATAAAGAAGAAAAAAATAAAAGTGTGGGAGATTAAAGTTGAGCCATGTTGATGTTAGTGAGAGGAGCTTCTTATTATCATCAATTCTTTCAACATTTGGACGAATAAACTGTTTTTAAGTCATTAAATCAAACATTTGTATGCCTATGACAGCTTGACTATAAATGGTATTCTTCCAAAACTGGAAATTTAAACATGCCCACTTAACAAAACATTTCTCTGTATGGCTTCGCTTGATTTGCCCCTTCCAAGGAAGTAGTCACTCTCCTCTGGCTGAAATTGACCTTAAGTTGAGCGGATGAAAGTGTAATTCACCCCTTTATATTTTGAGTAATCAAGGATTGTGATTTGTCACTTTCCCATGAGATTATCCAAAGATGAGAAAGAAATTTTTAAAAAAAAAAAGGCACTTTAGCAAATCATGGGTGTGCTTGATAACTCAAATAGGTGCTGAAAATAAAAATTTTCAGCATTTATTCTTTTTTAGAGTGTTTGATACTGTACCATTTAATTGAAAAAGAAGTAAAAAAAAAAAAAACCAAATAAAACTTTAGAAATTTAGGTTTAAATCCTTCCATTGTAGACTTTTGTGGTTAAAGGACAAGACAATATTTATTTTGTGAAAAGTCCATCGCGTGGGTAATTTTGTAAGACAAGCCCTGAAACCCATTAATTAGCCAAAATTTATGGCCACTCTACCCTTACATGTACCTACTGTATTTTGGGATTCTTCCCCCAAATCTCCATTTACTCCCTCTCTCTCTCTCTCTCTCTCTCTCTCTCTAGATTTACAGAGGATCAACAAGATATGTTCTGTCTCTCTCTCCTATTAATAGAGCATCATTAACAAAAGTGTGAGGAACAAAATACGACAATTGATTAAAGTACAAGAAGTTTCTCTGCTTCAATCTCACCCCCATGCACTGGGGTTCGGTCATGTGTGTCTATCGTACTGCTTCAATTCATCACTAATTGATGAGATTTAACTCGTGAAATAGCATGCATAGGAGATCGCGGCTTGTGTTTTCCAGTATGTCAAATCTAAGCGCCTGAGGGGATTGCGGCTTGTGATTTTCATTACACTCTCACTCTTCATTGTTGGAGGAAGTCCACATGAGTCTCAACTTCAGACATCAAGGATCCATGAAAAAAAAAAGGAAATGGCAACAAAGGATGATAGAGTAACATACATCAAGTGCTCCACCACAGAGAGGTTGTTTAGGTATGTTTGATTTTGAGGGGAGAAGTGTTGGGGTTAGGGCCTATTTTGCGAAATTATTTTGAGAAGTTTGAAGTTGAATGTAATATACAAACTATTTGTGAAGTTTATGAAGTTCTCAAACTAATTTTGATAATCCTGAGAAATTTCTCTAAAAATTATTTGTGAAATTTATGAAAGTTCTCAAACTAATTTTGATTATTTTGAGAAATTTCTAAGGAAATTATTTATGAAATTTATGAAGTTCTCAAACTAATTTTAAGAAATTTCTCAAGAAATTATTTGTGAAATATATGTTCTCAAGCAAAATTTGTTAATTTTGAGAAATTCTCAACAAATTATTTGTGAGAAGGCTTACCTTTGTATTTTACCGAGCTTGATCGATCAATTAAACAGTTTCTTCCCCCTAATTGTATCAACAGATCTTAGAATCCTCCGATGTTTTTGTGTGTGAGAGAGAGAGAGAGAGAGAGAGAGAGAGAGAGAGTGTGTGTGTGTGTGTGTGTGTGTGTGTGTGTGTGTGGCTGACGACGATGGTGTTGTTGACGAGGGAAGGGAATCAAACTCAAGCGGCAAAGTCGCCATTAACGTCCGATGCTCCAAGTTTTCAGAGACCATCGACTCCACAGTCGGATCGTCCCCCAAGTGTGTTTTTCAATGAATGGGCATTTGCTTTGCTTCGACGTAGGGGTGGATTTAGAAAATCATTCTGAGGGTTGTCCCGAATTTTTTTTTTTTCGGATCTAGTTATACATATTTTGTTTATATTTTAGATTTAATATAACAAATTTATAATGCCAGAGGTGGATTTTTGAACTATTTAGACATATTTTAGATCTAATATGACAAAATTTAAAATGGCAGGGGGCTTTTGGACCTATTTATACATAATTTGTATATATTTAGACCTAATATGACAAATTTATAATGTCAAAAGGGACTTTTATATTTTTCAAGGGGCTGAACTGTAAAAAAAAAAAAAATTCTTTTTGAATACAAATGTACAATTTTCTAAAAAGTTGGAGTGGGCTTGAGCCCCCTACCATTACACATAAATCTGCCCCCTGCTTTGACGTTCGACATTTCTCTTGTTTCTCGTGCATGTTTAGGCTTAGTTTGGCCCCCATGTGGCTTTTTAAAAGGAGTTTATGAAATTTATTATTAAGTTCTTTGATAATTTTATACATGTGGCACACTACTCTTCAAAAAGACATCATGAAACCAAAAAGCAACCGTGGGCTTTTAAAAGTTCCATTTTAGAGCTTTTAAAAGCTCCCTCCAAAAAAGCCCTAAGTTTAATTTTTGCAAAGTTCATAAATTAGTAACTAAATGAATTAACATTAAATTGTCTTTTCTTTTAAAAAAAGAGAAGCACCACGTGGGGGCCAAACTAAGCCTTAGATGTTTCTGGTCGAGAGTATTTGTGTCAAAGAAGCAACTGATGGACTTAGTGCTAAAAGTTTTTACGAGTTGTACCTAAACCAATAAATGTGTAGTAATTTGGATTTATGTCTATTTGTCCCTTAAAATTTTAAGTAAAATTTTTTTTTTGAAAATAATCACTGAATGCAATCTATTTCAGTACTTGAAACACTGTTTTTAGTATTACAAATTCAATCGCTTAATATTTTCAGCACTTAAAATTCAACATTTAATTTTTAGTATTTAATTTTTCAATTTTATCAAATAGACCAGAAGATAGAGAAAACAATGCACTTTAGCAAATCATGCAAACTGCAGATAGAGAGAACAAGGCCAGTAGATCTAGGTAGTTTCTTTGAAAAATCATTTCCTTTATTTGTAGGCTGTAGCCTATAAAAAAGCTTTGGAACGATGCACTTGTCTTTACACACATTCTATGCCAACTCTGTTTTCAGAAACTCTAGTAACACTCTTTTCACTTCTTTCCCAATTCTAATCTTCTTTATATTTCCATTAAATTGCTTTCTAACTCAAAATTCTATCTATTTGTTATTGAGACTAGTGATCAACATTTTCAAATGGAAAATTATGCAAGAACATAGAGGAGCTTCACCATAGGAGATATCAATGTGACTTATACCTCCAACATATTTTACTTCTTCTCACTAGAAATCGGCATGGCAGCCACTTTCCCACACACCATTTTCGCGTTCATTTTTCCGGTTATCCTCGGCTTCCTCCAAATCATGTACAAAAATAAAGGCTTTCTCCATTCCAAACACACCCTAATATCATGTCAATTGCCATTGGAAGTCTTCTCATGTATTGCTTGGCATACCACATCGAAAAGAAATTTTGTTCAACTATGCATATCCCAACTCATGCCAGCCTTGTTAGACACAGCATGATGTTTTTGGGTTCTTTGACAGTGGCATGTTTGGCATCCATTTTTCTCATAAAGGAATTCCTAGTGGTTCTACATTTTCTATGCTTTTTAGTTTCAGTTGGGATATTGATTCAAACCCAGCTTCAAATGGTGTGGAATTGGCTAATCAATCTCTACCATTCGCTTTTCAGGAATCAAGAGAAATTTACTTCCTCTATAATTGAAAAAAAAATCTTTTAAAAAATAAAAAATTCAAAAAAGCAAATTTGGAAAGAGAAAAAAAAATAGATCTGAAGATAAAATAAAAAAGAAAATCTGGGTAAAAAAAAGAAGCAAATTTGGGGGAAAAATAAAAATAAGTAAATAAATAATTTGGAAAGGACCAAAAAAAAAAAACAAATCTAGGGTATCTGAAAGTTTTCTTTTTTAAAAACAAATCTAAAAAAAAATTTACGAAGATGGAAAGGAAAAAAAAAAAAAAAAAACAGAGTTCTGAAAACCAAATGAAAAAGAAGATCTGGGAATAAAAAGAAGCAAATTTGGGGAGAAAAAAAAAGTTCAAAAAAAAAAAATCTGGAAAAAAAAAAAAAGAAGTCCCAAAAGTTATCCCAAATTTCTTTATTCCACCTACACCCTTTTGGTATTGAAATGAGAGCTTCGGATAAAATAGCCCTATCCACTATGCACCCTAAACACTGGATTGAATAAAAGTTATCCAATCCGACCCCTTATGTATCGTGCCTGGCAAACATGGCCTAAAAGTTTTGTAGATTCTGTCCCAAATTATGCATACAACTTGCATTGACAAAGAAATGAAAGTATAGAAATGGGAAATTAGTAAAGCAACCTGTTCACGTGAGATTTCTCAATTCTGACATGTGCTATCTCAAGATTTTCTTCATGCATTGTCAAATTAAGATCATGGTTGCAATTACCAGCTCTCTCTCTCTCTCTCTCTCTCTCTCTCTCTCTCACGCCAATGCATATTATCTATACATCCGCATCTGGCATCTGCGAATGCATATTATTCATACATCCACGTACATCAAACATATATAAGAAATAATTGTGTGTGTTTGTGATGGGGTTGCTTTTCTTCTTGCGATATAGGATTTTCTAAGTGGGGTTTCTTTTGCTTTGAAGCAGAGGAAAATGGAAATGGAGATAACTTTGGTCGAATGCGAATTTTTTCCCCTGAGAAGGGTTTTTTCCTTTTTTTTTTTTTTTTTTTTCCTTTCTGAACACATGTAATAGTGGACCACATTCAATGAAAACCGAGGTGCGTGTAAGCTGGCCCGAACACCCACAGTTAGTTGGGTGTTCGGACCAGCTTACACGCACCTCGACTTTCATTGAATGTGGTCCACTATTACATGTGTCGTCCATCTCGGTGGGTCCCACGTGATCAGAGTGTAGGGCCCATCGAAATGGACGGCATCAATCATTCGATGGTGCGCCTCGTTGGTGCCTAAATCTTTACTCCATAAAAATAGTGTAGTCCCTTTGTTATTGAATGAATAATTCTATAATTCTCAAATTTAATTATATCTTAAATATGATTCCCACCACATATAACAATTAGGGATGGCAACGGGGCGGATATGTGACGGGGACCTTTATCCCGCCCCTGCCCCGTTTACACAAAACGTCTCCCCGACCCCGCCCCGCCCCGCCCCGAAGGACTGTGTATACCACCCCCGACCCCGGCTTGGATTCTGGAACCCGCCCCTGCCCCTGCCCCGCCATCTAGTTACTAGTTTACAAATGCAATAGATTAAATGCAAAACTCAAAACCAAATTTCAATTGAATTCAAGGATTAGCAGTTCCCAAATGACTTTTTTAGTAGTTCTAACCATTTTCAAAAACCAAAAAGATGAAAACACATGAGAATCACATACACAAAGTGAAACACACACACACACACACACACACACACACACACACACATACACCAATCACACACACATACATACTCTGAAACTGTCACGACCCATCCCACTACGCGTGGAAATAGGACACGTGGCACGCCATCAAGGCTCATCCAGTTCCATTAAAGTAAAATAGCAGCGGAAAACATTATTGAAATTTATTAAAATTCGGAGTTTTAAAAAGTTTTGGCCCTTTGAATCCTTTCAAAAGAAAACAGTTTTGAAAACAGAGGTCCAGTCGACTGATCGCAGGTCAGGTCGACTGGTGATCTCAAACAGAGAGGTTTCAAAATATAACAGCACATCCAGTCGACTGTGTCGGGGACCCAGTCGACTGGTGCCTAAAATTATCAGTCGACTGAAAATGTCCAGTCGACTGGTACCCTGTCCAGCAGAATGTCATGACCTGGGGCTCCATCTAGTCGACTGTTTTCTCAACCCAGTCGACTGAATCTCAGACGAAACAAAGCAGCAACCAATTCAACACAGCGATCCAGTCGACTGATCAAAAACCAGTCGACTGATTTCTATCAGCAAAGCTCAAAACTACAGCTTTCCACTCAAGGTTCTCTCAACTCCAAACCAACCTTTAACCACTCTATTCCATCATTCAAAACATAAATACAAGAGCGTTTATTAGGGATTACAAGTACTAAATCTAAGTTCAGATTATATTATAACATACTACGAATTCAAGGTTATTATTACAAATTCGGAGTAAAACAAAAGTATAAACAATTGATTCCCCGGCATTCCACGGCCTCACTCCTCATGCTTTCTCTTATCTTTCTTTTTACCTGCAATGGAGTGCATCTCCACTGCTCAGCTATATGCTGAGTGCACAAGTCTAACATATGCAATATATATCAAAACATGCTTTAATCTCATAAATCATATCAATAGTCTCTAGGGAGAAAAATACACATTCATCCGATAGTGGCAAGTCCAAGCCTTAAACCGCGATGTCAATGGCAAGTCCAAGCCTACAACCATTACATCCCCACAAGTGCCATGGCAAGTCCAAGCCTACAACCATGCACAGTAGCCGTCGCTACTCAAATTCTCAAACAACGAGAAGCTTACTCCGGCATGAATTTGTATAAGACCCCTCTTTGACCCACATAGACAACTCAACGTGCTCGCGTAAATTTAGACATGCTTTTCACAATTTAGCGCGTGCATAATTAACGGGCCTATAAATAACACATGGATTTCGCCCGGATCTCAATTTCGTCGTTGAAATATAAAACATGTATTTCTCTATATTTCACAAGTTAGAACTTCATACCTCGTGCGATTTTCCTCAAACTTTGAAGGATCGACTAGGAGGTCAAATAAACGTCGGATTTCGAATTTGAGAAAATTCCTACAAGTTTATACCTATTTTTCCCAAAAGTCTAGAATTAAGATTTCTACAAAAATTGGCCAAACACGGCCTAAGTAGGATCAAAACGTAGATCTTACCTCCACGAGTTCAAATATGAAATCTGGAGAAAATCTTACGGACGAACGGTCGTCGATCGGCGTCGCAAAGCCCGTGGCTATCAAATCTCCCTTCTCTCTCCTCTCTCTAGATATTTTGGAAGTTTGGATGAGAATGAAAGCATCCACTTCTATATATATAGACAACATTCTGGAAATTTCGTTTACCTCCCCACGAGTTTCTCAAACTTCTAATTAACCCATGAAACTTCGCACACGTCCATGCTATAACTTTACGAGTGAAAACTATAATTTCAAAAGTTTTCGACTAGGTTTCGTTTGGGTCCAAAAATAACGTTCGAAAACTATATTTTGTGGAATCTCTACACAACTTACCTTTTTAATTAACGTATCACTCACGTTCTCATCACAGTTCTCAAAATGATATACTAAAGTATCCAAATACCAGAATTATACTACACCAGTATAATTACTATTCACAGGAAATACCAGAGAAGTCAAATAACATTTAAATCATATAAATGCCATTTACTCATGTCCATGCAATGTGAACTGCCATGTTCCCGTGTCCTCACTGACACCTTCCCGTTGACTCACAGTCAACTTCAACTCAAATTATTAATAACATTAATAATTTCAAAATCTCAAATGATGCATTTCAAAACTCATAAATTTCTAGAACGGGTGTGACAGAAACACATAGACACGCACATACACGACACTACACACACACACAGTGAAACATAGACACACATACACCGATTCAAACACACAGACACCCACACACAGACACGCAATGCTACAGCACTGAACACACACACACACATAGATGAACATACACATCTATTTTATAAAAGTTGAAAAAAAATGGGAGTTAGGGTTTAAGATTTACATTGAGAGTTAGATTAGATGATTCAAACCATTGAGAGTTAGATGATTCCGAGTTTCAGTCTTTTAGACACTTCAATGGCGGCTGGTGGAGGTGACTGCAAACGGCACCGATCGATTTGGCTTTGGGAGTCGCCTAAATGGTGGTCTTTTGAAACTGGAGAGTGAATGTAAAACCTAAAACATAAATAGTATTTATAGTACAGGAATACTAGGTAATTTTATAATGTCCAAAGGGTATATGTGTAATATAGCAGTATATTCGGGGCAGGTTCGGGGGTTTTCACCATTACCCCGACCCCGATTCTGACCCGAACCCGACTCGAATTCTACTTTTAACCGCATACCCGCCCCTACCCCGATTGGACCAACCTCATACCCTACTTATTAGGGGCAGGACAGAACAAGACGGAAAACCCAAAAAAATTCACCCCATTACCATACCTAATAATAATGAGATCACTTAAATGTAATCCACTATTATTACATGTGTTGAAACCAAATATAAAAATTATACTGTAACACCATATTTATTGAATCATGTAATGTGTTTGAGAATTAAAATATTGGGATACAAAGTTTCCTTTGACTCAACTTTTTCCAACAATTTAATGCCCAGGCTGGAATTTTCTGTACAGCAGAGTACACATATGTTTTACAACCAATATACAATCCATCTGACAATGACAAAGTATTGACAAGAATTGAATGACTCAATAGAGACCACAACTGAGTGAGTGAGACTGAAATACAGTTGACCCAAACTAAACTCTTTTGCGCTGACTGAGATATTCAGCTCACATGCATGCAGCTGAGTGAGCTAGAGCCGAACACAGCAAACTTAACGTATTTATTTCTCCGTATTATTTGAGACTTAGTGATGAACATTAATTTCAAATGGACAATTCAGCCAGAGCACAACGGTGCTTCACTGTAAGGGAAATCAATGTAGTACATCTTTGGGGATGTCTTCTTTGGTACACTAAAGTAGTTTTGGTATTCTTATACAATTTATTTTCAGTATTTCGTAATAAAAAATATTTATTACCATCAAAACCACCCAGACTATTTTAAAATAAATATTTCATATTACAGAATAAATGTTCCTTACACAAAAATTAATTTTTACCACCCAAAATTACTTTAGTGCACATATACAAAAACCACCTTTGGTGTACCAAAGGTTTTTACAAGTCTTTGGGACATCCATGTCAAACAAATGATAGACCAATATTGTTCTCTTTAGTTTCATGTTTTTTTAAAAGTCTTTCACGCGCGCTGAGTGAGCCAGAGGCAACACAACACAACAAGCCGACTGAGTCAGAACATGCTTTTCATTTGTAGACCTATAAACAAGTTGGGTTCACACATTCAAACGATCTTTGTTTTTGCACCGGAAAAAAAAAAAAGAAGAGAAATACCAAATCTGTTTTCAGGTAACCTCTTCTTTTCTTTCCCAATTCTAGGCTTTTTTTCAACATTTTCAAATGGACATTTCCGCAAGAAGAAGACAGACAAGCTCCACCATAGGGGAAACCAATGTGATAATTATCAACAATTGCTACTACTTCTTCTCACTAGAAAATTATACGGCGACGGCCACTTATCGACACCCCCACACTATTTTCGCATTCGTTGTTCCAGTGATCGTCGGCTTCCTCCAAATAATGTACCAAAATGAGCCCTTATCGCCATTCCAAACACACCCTAAAATCATGCGGATCGCCATTGCAAGTCTTCTCATGTATTGCTTGGCATACCGCATTGAGTTGAAATTTTGTTCAACTATACATATCCCAATTCATGCTAGCCTTGTTAGACAAAGCATGATGTTTCTGGGTTGTTTGACAGTTGCGTGTTTAGCATCCGTTATATTTTCAAAGGAATTCTTAGTGATTCTCTATGTTCTGTGTTTTCTAGTTTCATCTGGTAAATTGGTTCTTACCCAACTTCAAGTGGTATGGAATTGGCTAATCAATCTCTATCGTTCGCTTTTCAGGAATCAAAGAAATATAATTCCTCTACAATTTCCAACTTATGTTTATTTATTCTTTCTTCAGGCAATGCTTGTCTCACCCTTGTTTTAATTGTGGGTTTCTTTGTACTATGTAATAATGACCTACAAGTCAGTGGTTGATTTTTGTTACCACTTTTTACAAGTTTTCAAGCATCTTTTATGCTCTTCTGTAAATAATTAAGGGCACTTTGTCCATCCTTTATCCTGATAATGGTCATACCAGTACTTCATTTATTGGATGCTTCGAAGGATGGTAGTGAGAGAAAGCGTGGTTCAAATAGAGGTATCTATTCAACACAAACGAGTATTTGAAGTTTTGTCTGGTAAGTAGATTATAGATTATAAGCTACTTTTTTTTTTTTTTTTTAAAATGGTATTTTCAATTGTAATAGGAATTAATGTGATAAAGAAGGAAAAAAATAATAATAAAAGAGAGAAATTAAAGTTGAGCCATGTTGATGTTATTGAGAGGAGAGCTTATTATTATCATCAATTCTTTCGACATTTTGAAGAATATAGTGTTTTTAAGTCATTGAATCCAATGTTTGTATGGTCTTTCACAGCTTGACTATAAAGGGTATTCTTCCAAAACTGGGAATTTCAACAATGCCCACTTATCAAAAGAATTACTCAATATGATTTATTTGTCCCCTCGAAGGAAGTAGTCACCCACTGCCGACTAATTATTTAGTGGTCTAAGACTATTGTCACGCGGTGATCCCGATCAATATTAATCTATCATGTGGTCGGAGTATCTCCCATAAGTGAAATAATTCGGTCACATGGTAGTCTCCTATTGACTAAGACTAACATATGGCTTATATATGATCCAGGACCATAGAATTTAATTTCTCCCCACCGCCTGAAATTGATCCTAAGGGGATGAAAGTGTTGTGATTTGTCACTTTCCCACTGAGATGATCCAAAGGTGAGAGAGATACCAAAAAAAAAAAAAAGAAGAAGAAAAAAAGAGGCACTTTAGCAAATCATGAAGACAGAGAAAATAATGCACTTTAGCAAATCATGCAAACTGCAGACAGAGTGAACTGGGCCATTACGCAAATCAAAGCAAAAGTGAGAATTGAGAAAAAAGAAAAAAGAAAAGAGCACTTAAGTCATCCCAGTTGACCAAAAATCCATCTTGAGTTAGATCTAGGTAGTTTCTTTGAAAAATAATGATAGTTGCACAATTAATTGCATAAACGTACAGTACAGAGTTAGACTTTGTATTTAAAAGCTTGTATATACAAAAAGGTACGTGTGTGCAGGCTTTTCAGCACAAAGTCCAATCATGTGCTGCACTTTTGTGCAATTCGTTGTGTGCCTATCATTACTCTTTCTTTGAAAAATCAATTCCTTTATTTGTATGATGTAGCCTCTAAAAAAGCTTTGGAAAGAGGCACTTGTCTTTACACACATTCTATGCCAACTGTGTTTTCAGAAATTTTTTGTAACACTCTTTTATCTTCTTTCCCAATTCCTAATCTTCTTTAGATTTCTATTAAATTGTTTTCTAGCTCAACATTCTATCTATTTGTTATTGAGACTAGTGATCAACATTTTCAAATATGAAATTATGCAAGAACACAGACGCGTTTCACCATAGGAGAAATCAATGTGACTTATGTCTCTAACAAATTTTACTTCTTTCTCACTAGAAAACGGCATGGCATCAGCCACTTTCCCACACGCGATTTTCGCATTCGTTGTTCCGGTGATCCTGGGCTTCCTCCAAATCATGTACCAAAATAAACGCTTTTCTCCATTCCCAACATACCCTAAAACCACATCAACCGCCATTGGAAGTGTTCTCATGTATTGCTTGGCATACCACACCGAGCTGAAATTTTGTTCAACTATGCATATCCCAACTCATGCCAACCTTGTTATTAGACAAAGCATAATGTTTTTGGGTTATTTTAACAGTGGCATGTCCATTTTTCTCTTAAAGGAATTCCTAGTGGTTCTGTATGTTCTATGCTTTTTAGTTTCGGTTGGGATATTGTTTAAAACCTAGCTTCTAATGGTGTGAAATTGGTTAATCAATCTCTTGTAAAACTAATAATACTGTTTAAAGTATACATACCCGCCATGTTGATTAAGTGTTTGAGAAAGAAAACCAGAAATCTCTAATTGCACCAATCCTCTTCCTTGTCCTAATTGAACATTGCTTGAGAAGGATAAGAAACACATAATTTTTTAAGTGTCTTCTAGCCTATGCTTTACTGTATAGCCCTTTTTATATTCTGATGGCAAACACAGGCTTGTATTTTTAAGCAAGGTTAGGGACCCTAAAATATATGATAGAGATCTGGAACCTATTCCTCCCACCAGGGAGTTGGTTTATCTCCAATATATCATGATATGCAAGTGGGTTGTTATCCTTATCATGACCCAATCGAATAGTATATATTATCATGACCAAGTCAAATATATTACTGTTTAAACTTTAAATAAATACATACATTAATATATATATATATATACACAATATGAGATAAATTAAATAATATCTTATCATCACCATTCACTTTTTAGGAATCAGAGAAATTTACTTCCCCTATAATTGAAAGAAAATAACCAATGTCCTGCTATTGAGGAGTAACTGAAACTTAGACTGTAAGTAGATAAGTGATTATAAGCTCTCTTGTTGTACGTTATTTTCAAATTGTACTACCAAATTAAAAAATATGAAAAAAGAAATAGGAGAGAGGGAGAGTGTCTGGAAAAGGTTGGTCTCAATGCAAAATGAGCTAAACTTCATAGTTCTTTAAGTCTGTACATTACTACTTGTCTGATATAGTGATATGGCTAGTTAAAGAGAGAAGCTCTGTTTTTTTTTTTTTATTCTATTCTCTTTTGAATATTTGTTCATTAACTTGTGCAGCAATGTCAAGTTAGTGAGAGACGATTGTGATTGTCTCAATTCTTACAACATTTTGGTAAATTTAATGTTTTCAAGTCATTCAATCCGATATTTGTGTTGTCTAAGACAGCTTGACTCTAAAAGGGTAATCTTGCAATTGGTCGCTCCAAATAAAATTGCAATGTCAGCATGCCCACTTAACAAATGATTTCTTTTTAAAGCTCTGTCTTGTACGTTGCTCTGTCTTGCTGCTTCTGTTTACTGCATCTGGCAGGAAATGAATGATAGGACTTTCAAGAATGACTTTTTTGTGTTCCAAACATTACTCTTTACAAATTACAAGGGGTCGGACCAAGATAGGAAGATCTTGAAGACTTGAGATATTTCATGACTTTCCTTTTGTGGCATTATTGATGTTCTCTTTTCTTAGGTTTGCCTTTTGAGCTTGTTTTTAAGTTTGGAATGTATTTTCCTCTTGTTTTATCTGGAGTACGCCCCTTGTAATTTGTAAAGAGAAATGTTTGGGACTCAAAAAAAGTCACAATGAGATGCTCACAAAAGTATGTGGCATTCCATAAACTGAGTTAAGTGTGGCGGGTCATACTGTCACATGGAAGCCACATCCTTTTGTGAGCATCTCTTTATGACATTTTTGTGTCCCTAACATTACCCATATGTAAATCTCTGTTTCAGTTTTACACAACTTACCTCTTCTCCGAAGAAAAAAAATGATTTCTTTTTCCCTAGGTAGGAATGTAAATATAATAATGCTAAGCTTTTCTAATTTTGAATCACAAATTTTATACTCAAATGACTTAACAGTTGTGCTACGACAATGTTCGTTGGTACCACAAGTCAAATTTGGAAAAGCATAGCATTATTCATGCAAAAATTACACTGAGGCCAACCACAAGCCCATTCGACCCTTTTGGGTAAGGATTGGGCCTACCCCTCCATGCATCAAGTGCGGCACATGTGTCTAATCCGATCTGCCAAAGCCCATTCCTAGGCCTGACTAGCCCAAATTGGATATAGTTTGGGCATATTCCTCCATGAGTGAGTGCAGCCCAGCCCATCTCATCCCATCATTAGGCCTAGGCCACTCGATCCTCACTAGACCATGCTAGCTAGCATGGACTGAGTTCTCCCAACCGATCTAGTTCCGTCCGCCAAAGCCCGTCTCAAGCTCTAGCTAGACCAAGACGATGGGAAGGTTCTAGGCCTACACATCCATGGACTGAGTGTAGCCCACCCCATCTAGTCCAGTTTGCCAAAAGCCAACTCAAGCCCACCCCTAGGCCTAGTCCACTCGGCCTGGCTAACCCAAGCTAGGATCTGGGCCTAATCTAGCTAGGTATCTTTTTCCATTGGCAGAACTCACAGCTCCTCGCCCTCTCTCTCTCTCTCTCTCTCTCTCTCTCTCTCTCCTACAAGCCCTTTTCCTAAATTCCAATACTCTTCCCGTTTCAAGAAAGTACGTGTATTTGCATATGCAATGATGATTCTTCACTGCTTTGGTTAAGATAATGTTGTCAGGTGCGATGCTGCTGCTTATATATAATATATGTAATTAGCCTCTCCTAAATTTTTTTGAAACAAAAAAATAATGTGTAATATGTTGTCTTAAATATTATTTAGCCCTTCTTGTATATTTATCCCATTACCTTTTTTTTTATCACTTTTCAATTTAGCCGAACCAAATTGTTCTACCATCGCACAAACTCAACAAATTATGATAAGTTGTCAATTGATATGATAAAAAAATGGTGATATAGAACCAATTCTACCCATAAATGTGTATAAATAGACCCCGAACCCCCATATAACTTAGACTGTGTGCACTTCCCTCCAATTCCAGCCTCCCCCAAGTAAAATCATGGCTCCGTCCTTTGGCTAGGATCTGGGCCTAATCAAGTTAGGTATCTTTTTCCATTGGCAGAAGTCATAGCTCCTCTCTCTCTCTCTCTCTCTCTCTCTCTCTCTCTCTTACAAGCCTTTTCCTAAATTCCAATATGTGTTCCTTCCTATTTCGAGAAGTACATGTATCTGCAATAATGATACTCCATTGCTCTGGTTAAGATAATGTCGTCAGGTGCGTATCTGCTACTTATTTTCTGATAGGATAAATTTACTATGGGAGTGATCAACACGTACAGATGATATATATGAGACATAAATTCTAGGTGATTGGCCCATGTATGGAGTTGTCACCATAAGTGTACGTGAATAACCCACTTATTTCATTGTGTTTCAACTATTTTTTCAGTGTCAGATATTATTTATTCACTTGATGTGCACTATATATATATATATATTTTCCTCAGAGTTGCCAGATCAGTTTCTATTGTTTAGGCCTCGAAGGTGAATATGTGTCGGTCAACTTACGAGTTGATTTGTACGAGTCGAATTTTCAGTTTCATTCAATCCCCATACGATTCCTGGTTCAATATAAATTCATAATTTTGAAACTTTGAAGTTTTAATTAGTGGTAAACTTCAACGTTTTTTTTGCTTTGATATTGCCATGAAACTTGTGTTAAATTGTAACTTTGTCCATTTTCAGCATTGCACACAACACATACATGTAAAGTAATTGCCTTCTTAAAGTGAATCTTATAATTCACAATTCAAAATTTTGGCAAACCAATTGATGATTTAATTCATGATTTGACAACCATGTGTGTAATTTTGCTCTTTGGTTTTTATTTTAGATGCCTATATCTGATCTCTCTGTCGCGCCCCAAAAATGGTCGGGGTAGGACGGATGTAGGATGTGGGTTTTAAAAGACATGTTTTTCATTAAAAAGTGGAGGGGCCTTTGTTCAATTTTAAGAGTCATTGCCTAACTGGTTTAAAGACGTGTAGGCCGTCCAAAATATGTGGGACTCTGTAAAAATGATCTGCTTTGCAAAAAGAAAGGGTTCAAAGACTCGATTATGTTAGGGGAAGGTGGTAGACACCCCTAAATATCCCTGGAAAGGGTTACCATGCTACTTTGGTGTCATATCAACTTTTAAGTTAAGTAAAAGTAAAACTGTATCAAAAAATTAAATGAGAGGTGGGTTGTTGTTTGGTGCGACGAACCTTTCGTGGGCTACCTATGTATCTCGAATTTGATCAAGAATTAGGTCGTGCATAGTTCTCCCGATTAAGGGAGGAAATTAAAAGGTGAAATGGGTTTGGTTTTCCCATTTCCCTCTACGTGAGGTAACAAAACCCAAAGTAAGGTGCGATTTTCCTGTCTAGGTTAACAAAATCAGAAGTGAAGTGCGGTTCTCCTGCCTATGTTGACAAAACCGGAATGAAGTGTGGTGTAGCCGGAAACTTTAGCTTTCGATGGCGTAGTCCCGAACTTTAACCGAAAGTATTGTTTTGAAAGTGCAGGACTTAGTCCAATGATCTTGAAATAGTGTGGAAAATGATCTCAAGTATTTTGAAAGTGTGAAAATGATCCCAAGTATTTTAAAAGTGTGTGAAATATATTTTAAAATTGAAGGAAAGTGTTTTCAAGTGATTTGAAAGTGTGAGGGAATTTAGAAGTGTGGGATTGATTTGAAAAGTGATTTGAAAGTGTGGGATATAAACCTGATGATTTTGAAAAGTACTTTAAAAGTATGGGTTTTAATCCCAAAATTAATTTTAAAAATGATTTGAAAGTGTGGGATTGTCATGCCCTGGAGAACAAAAAATAGAGAAAATAAATTCCTTTTTGGTCCCATAGGCCCGTGACTAGTGAATAACGGTATTGTCATCTACTCAAATCAATAAACATAATGATAGGGAAGATGTTATTCATAGAACATATCTTATTAACATAATCAGAGGTTACAGCGGAAATATAAAAGGTTTAGAAGCAACATATGCCCAAGTACCAATTATAAAAGTCTACTAAATCTATTACAACAGCTGACTTAGAATCTGAGGCCTACAACAAATATTAATAGAAGTATAACAAATATATAAACTAACTATTACAAAGCAGCACGTCTTCGTCTCTAAGCCTTTAGCTCCAAGTCCGGCGGAACATCAATCTTTCGTCTTCAATACCTACAAAGCTCTAGACATTGGAATGTCCAAGACATAAACACCATCAGCTTTGAATACAAAGTTGAGTGAGCACATCGATCAAACACACTCCTCACTTGTTAATGTTTAGCATCTTAAAATGCGGTTAATCTCTTATCAATAACATCACTCACAGACATAGCAGAGGTCTCATTAAACTATACATTTAATAAAAGATAATAGGGATACAGGAAACATATTAAGTAATGACAAAGATAAAGATCATGGTATAACATTTCATCATGCTTCTCAATGTCTAGTATTATCACATCCATGCATGCAACCCATGCATCCTTCCCATGCATCTACCTTTACGCCAGGATGCTGAATCCCTGACTGAACAATTATCTTACTAACTATTCTCATATTCATATCCATTTTCGTATCCATTCGTCGATACAACAATACCAATCTGTATCCAGGCGTCAATACAATAATACAATTCTGTATTCATACGTCGATACAATAATACTAATATGATATCACATAATTCAGCCAATAGGCCACACCGATCGCTTACCTGGTGGTGTCCTATGCTACACAATCCCTTGACAGGTTACCGGTCATCTACACGGTACATCCTATATGTAAATAATGAAACGACACATCGGACGTCTTCAACGATGTGTATACCCTCAGTACTGGTCGTCTACACGGTGAGAATACATTAGGACACTAGCCGGATGTAATCATCAACGGTACACTGGACGTCTTCAACAGTGCATACGCATCACTAGACGTCTTCAACATCGAGAGGTGCACTAGGAACTCTAACCATCCCACGTCCACCCGGCTCATCAACCGTTGATCCCACAGATCCAAAGTAAACTATCTCATATTCCACATTGAGGCACAGTTCTCGATTCTCATCATATTCTCTTATCTCTTCATACCAATATCCCATGCATGCTGACTACATGTCGTGAAATGCTCATGCACTAGATACAAAAATTATCACATGCTTTACATTTATCATATCTACTCATTATCTGGTTATTAACATGTTGTCGTGTTCCATCTACTATATAGCTCGATAGTAGTAACATATGGCAGTTCATCTTATATCCGCAATTAACAACAATTCATCTTGATCAACTTAAAACAGCTAACGTACATCGTTTTGATTGTTCACAAAACTATCACAATATCACATATGGTACAACTATTTACAAGTATATTACAATATCAGGTATATCACAACTAATTCATAGCATATAAATAACACAACATTATGTTCGTACCCAATCGATTGGCCAAACATGACAATCGATTCGATTAGAAAGGCAATCAATTGGAAACCATGGCAATCGATTGGAAATTATCCAATCGATTGGTATCCATGGCAATCGATTGAACTTCGTCTTCTTCCTCAAAATAGTATGGTTTTATATAAAAACGTTGGGGGATCCTTTCCTTGTCATGCACGTTATTAACATATAGAATACACCCCAAAATAACTTTCTTGAGTGAGTTAATTATCCCGACGTTCTAGTGACGGCGTCTCGAGCTCCGCGGTGGCGACTATGGTGAGTTCTGTCTCTTCCTTTCTTCTTCTCTCTCTTCTCTGGTCTCTTCTCTATTTCTGTATTTTCCGCTTCTCCTTTTTCTTTTTCTCCTCTTCTTCTCTTCTCTCCAACTCGAGAGGGTATATATATAGCACACACGGTCATATATATATATAGATATATAGAACACATACACACATACACACACACACACACAAGCTCTCTCTTTATAACCTCCATGAACTGCCCAAACACCCCCACACTCGAAATAATACATATATATAGAGGAAGGGAAAGGATAGGAGACAATTCCAGCGCATAAGGATCAGACCACTGGCAATCGATTGGGGTCAGATATTTGATGGTAATCGATTGGAATGAAGGGCAATCGATTGGTATAGGGACACGTCATGAATTCAGGTCGGCAGGATGGCAATCGATTGGGTATCAAAAAGTGGCAATTGATTGGGAATATGGCAATCGATTGGGAACCAAACTCACCAAAGGCTAGGAAAGGTACTAGGGGTATATGTAATATGAAAATATAGGGTATTACAGGGATATAGTCCAGAGTGATTTGCTTTTCAGGTTTTGATCAAGCTGAGCATTATGACTACGCTAATTGAGAACGGCTACTTTCAGAAGATAAAACTGTTATCAATATCATATACTTTAATTTATGAACTATTTTGTAATAAGGATGACTGTAATAGATGTTAAGTTATTGTTTTGACTTAAGGCGGTTTGTGCCTTTAGAGACCACGTGCTGTAATAACTATTAAGTTAGAAAAACATTGTAAACCTTGATTGTTCTGCTCTGATTATTATGTTTTTGTTGTTGACGTTTGGGATGGAATCGATCCTTCAAACTATCACGACCTACGGATCCATAAAAGAAATTAAACGCTTTCCTTATTTATGCTACGTCGGGGCGTGACAAAATCACAAAGGGCATCCAAATCTACTGGCAATAGCAGCACCACTACAATAAAGCAGCGAAATCCCCATGAGCAGATCACATATAGTCCTCAAAACCAATAGGATAAGTGCTTTAAGAACCAAAATTCAACCCGTAATATAAACTTCCAATGTAAGGAGAGCTTCCAGACCATGAATATATATATATAATCATATATATAGTTAGACTATGAAGAGGGCGCCCTCTCTTTATTAAAGAGATGGTTTCTGTTTTGACCGTCAAATTGTGTTTTCATTAATGACAGTCTTGTCATTTCACAGTTTTTAAACACGATCCGACGGCCAAAACATAGGTCCTCCCTTTAATAAAGAGAGGGCGCCCTTTCTTGAGAATTCCTGTTTATATATATATATATGAATATATATATATAGTTAATATGGGTTTTGAATTTCAAAACGTTGATTGTGGGAAGTAAATACTATGTATGTGTACATATATATTCTACATATAATTATATAGGGGTATTTTGGTCCTCAATAAATTAGGGACCTATTCATAGTTTCATTTTTAAAAAAGGACATTTTTAATTAGACTAAGTACTAAGTTACCCTAATCCAAATACAATACCCTTGTACGTACATTCCCACTCAATAAACAAAAAACCCTCACTCTCTCACCCTAGACCATGCAACCACATGAGGGGAGACCCCCAACTTGGTACACCAATCCTAAATTCCTATACAGCATCCCCTTGTATAAAGTTTGCAACTAGTAATACAACTCTATCAAAAGGGAAACCAAATCACAATAAGAATCTAACCAAATCTCAATCCCTAAATTAATGGGATTATTCCACATGTGATATACTTCCTCCGTCTCATTTTATGTGTCTCTTTTTGGAAATCCAACTATTTAAGGGAACAAAAAGAATCTACACCTACTTTCCACAATTGCCCATAATCATTGCAATTTCTTTTTTTGTTTTATTTTGGTGTTAATTGCAAGGATAGTTTGAGAAACTAAGTAAAATTTGCATACTAATTTAGGAAAATGGATAACAATTTTGGGACATCCCAAAAAGAAAAAGAAGACACATAAAATGGGACGGATGGAGTATATTCCAACAGTCTTAACCTGTTAGGAAGCGAATTTGGATACAAGGTTTTCTTTATGAAAAATACTTGAGGCACCGACGAGGTGCACTGAAATGGTTCACCGAACGGTCGGTGCCGTCCATCTCGAATTGTGTGAGGTCCACCGAATTGGACGACACCGATAATTTGGTACACCATTTAGGTGCACTCAATCGGTACATGTAGCAAAACTGTTTTTTAAACATAAAGTTCTTCTAACTATATACAATGCCCAAATCAGAATTTTCTTCTTCCAGCATTTTAACATTCCCAATTTGGCATTTTCTGTGGAGTAGAGTACAGTTATGTTTTACAACCAACTTGGGAAATGAACCTGCCAAGAAATTTCAACCAAAAGAAGGAATTTTACCAAAAAGAAAAAAGTAAGAGAGAGAGGTTGATCTCCGTTGGACAAGTCACGTCAACTCTCACAATCACTTCTCTCTCTTCTGAGTGTTTTTGATGTGCAAGTCACATCATCTTCACACTGCAAAATACCACCACCACTCTGTCTCTCCATTTCGGCCTTGTTTGCTTCAAATTGGAATTTTGAAGTGTTACAATGATTTGGGGGTCTTGGTTATACAAGAAAGAGTAATTTTTTTGACACATTCAGACATATACTAATTTTTAGAATACAATCTAATTAATGTACTCCTTCCGACCCATTTTGAGAGTCGATTCATTATTTTATTTTGGGATGTCGCAAAATAGTGTCCACTTTTCTTAAATTGATGTACAATTTTTATTTACTTTCCAAAATTATCCCTCTTTAAAATCTACACCAAGACAAAACTAAAAAAGTTGTTGTAATGATTAGGGGTAATTGTGAAAAGTAGGTGTAGATTCTTTTTGTCCTCTTAATAAGTTGAGTTCCCAAATATAGACTCACAAAATGGGACGGAGGGAGTATTTATCTTTTTCGTGTGTCAGTGTGCGGATTACTGGACCCCACACTGACACAGGAGAGAGAAAGACACATTAATTGGACCCCACACTGACACAGAAGAGAGATAAACACATTAATTAAATTGTGTCCCAAAAATTACGTGTTTGAGTGTGTACCAAATTTTACTCAGCTTTCTATCTTCTTCTTCTTCTTTTTTTCTAAATCTAACAATCCCTTTTAGATTTCCGTTAAAACTGTTTCGTATTCATTATTCCAGTGATCTTTGTCTTTGTCCAAATAATGTCCCAAAATAAAGACTTATCCTGCTCAAGGTAATATTGCTTTGCAATTCGCAAATAAGAAAATAAAAATTGGGTTTTTCAGTTTGATTTGGTTTGCATATTGGCTACTGAAAACTAAATTGAAAATTTAAATTTGGTGTGATATTTAACAAAATTGAAATTTAATTGAAATGACCGCTTTAATTGAAATTTGAAATATGATTCGATTTTCGGTTAACCGAACTATTTGCTCTGTTGGTTGATAGCGTATAAGTTATATCAATTTTGGGTCTGTATTATGAGGGTACAATGTTGATATAGACAGGTCACTAGAGAATTAAACATGGGATTTATTATTATTATTAATACTAAGAATAGAACGGTTTAGCTTAATTGTTAAAAAGGCTCTCTATATCATGCTTATACCAGTGTTCGATCCTTGCTCCCTCTCTCAACCCTGACAAATTTGTATGTCATCGCACGAGACCAGTGTATCAAATACTCCGTAGTAAATAAAATAATAATAAAAAAAAGAATAGAACTTAATTTTACCGTATTATTGTTTATTGCCTTTGTTTTATTTGGAATGCCAAAATGACACTTATACTTCATTGTACTGTGGCTCATTTTTCAATCGCAAACATTCCCTTGGATCAATCTTCCGCACCATCCAATTGGAACGAACAGAACACCCATGTTTGCAACTTAAAATGAAGAAGTTAATTACACAATTTTCAACTCTGCCCGAATCAAATCAAAAGGGCACAGTACTCCACACCAATTAGGAAGTGTTGTGATATGAAATTTTCCGTCGCCGGGGTTGCAACTCAAAATGAAGAACATTGCCCAAGTTAAGTGCGATTAAGAGGTGTGATCAAGTTTGGTCACTTGTACCCAAAAAAAACAAAAAAAGGTTTGGTCAGTTTTTTTTTTTTTTGATCGCAGGTTGGTTACAGTTAATGTTAAAAAGGATGTTAGCCCCGTTTGGTGCAGCTTATTTATAGATTATAGCTTAGAAAAATCTGAAAGAAAGCGTTTGGTGTGACTTATACCTTTAGAGCTTATTGCTTTTTTCAACTTATTTAAGGCCAAAAAGCCAACTTATTTTTTTATCAAAAAAAAAAAAAAAAACCTAACTTATTTGAAGCTGGATTGGAGATGCTTTGCAAGCTATTTTATAATATATCTTTAATTGGACAACCTTTTCCTTTATTTTTTATCTATTGACATAAATTACCCTTGACTAAATTAAATCCATTACTTGTCAAAAAAGTCTATCATCATTCCTAGGGTGTTCATAAAAACTGAAAAATTGACCGAAACCAAACCGACCAAATACTGATTGGTCGGCTTTTTAAAAAAGTGTACAAGCTTTAACCGACCGCAAATTGACCAAAATCGCCTAAAATTGACCTACCGAAACCAAATGGTTGGTTTTAAAACGATTAAAAGATTCGAAAAAACCAACCGCGAACTAGCAGTACTTACAATGTATCAAATGTCCAATCCTTGTACCTATATATGAAATATTAATGGAAAAAATTCTATCTCTAGCCTTGCCGGGGAATCTTCTCTCTCTACCAGGAAAGGTGATAGCTAGTTCTTGTCCAAACCCTGATGAAACCCGATATTCCATGACAGAAAGTCTCAGGAGTCAGGACAGCTCGTATTGATGACCAAGAAAACTCTAGAAGCTTCAACACTCCTTCCCAGTCGAGCTGTCTCTCTTCACCATTCGAAGTACTGCCTCTGCCTTCCCTTTCTATAACATACCCACGCGCCCTCCTTTGAATCTCTCTTTTGGAATCTCTCATATGCTGCTTGAATTGTGATAGAAGGACTTTATATGATTTCAGGAATAGTTGGTAGGATGAAGCCTTAGTGGATGTAGCAAGTGTGTCGGGGATGCGACTCGGGCGTAGTAGGTCTGGACGCCTAGCATGAAACAACCTTCTTTGGTAGCGACACTATACCTTAGTATAGTATCTCTAGCTTCCAGTCTATAAAATGAGGTGAGATGTATATCTTAAAATTCATACAGTTTCAGGAGAGTTCTTAAATTATACATAGACAACTTTTAAGGGCATTTCAGACAATACATATCAAATACAGCTATGCCACCAAACTAAAATTATTAGAAAACGGTTTTACAAAAAATGATTTATTTTATTTTATTTTATTTTATTAGAGGGGAGCCTTGGTGCAAGGGTAAGCTTGCTCTATTTTGACCTGGAGGTCACGGGTTCGAATCTTGAAACAGTCTCTCTGCTTGTAGAGGTAAGGCTGTGTACGTCTCACCCTCCCCAGATTCTGCAATGACGGGAGCCTAGTGCACTGGGCTGCCTTTTTTTTTTTTTTTTTTTTTTTTTCTTCTAAAAAAATAGTTTTTTTGAAAATCGGTAAATAAACAAAGTTTATTCAACGGTTGGTGAGGCGGGGGGCGGTGGGTCCCCGAGACGGGAAGGGGTAGGGCACAAGGCAAGCCGAGGCAGGTTGGTGGGGAGTTTGCGGGGTAGGCAAGCCAGATCGCGGGACGAATCGTGGACGTGAACTCGACCCAGTCGACTATTCAATGGGCTACGTCACGAATTGGGCTCATTGGTGGGGAGGGTCATGACACTTTCTCATCAACCCCAATATTCGGTGGGCCGACTCACGAACCAGCCCACTTTCTTTTTCTTTTCTTTTCTTTTTTTTTTTATTCCGTTTTCATAGTAAGATTTGATCGTATATTGTAAAGCTTTATTGATGATACCACTATTATTGAATGAATAATGCTATGGTTTTTAAATTCATCTCCTAAATTTGATCGATTCCCAGAACATGTGACAATGGGATTACTTAAAACAACTTTTAGTGAAAATAAATTAGTGCCACAGTAATTGAATGTGCATGGTTCCACTACTAGATATATGTTTAATTAGCGCCAAATATAAAAACCATAGCACTGGAATTATGAATATGGGGAAAAGACTTCGATACACCAAAGTGGTTTTGGGTAAGAAACGATTGTTCCTGGGTAAGAAACATTTGCTTCGTGATAAGAAATACTTTGTTCCCATTAAAACTACTCAGAACAAAAGTTTGCTCCCATCAAATCCACCCAGAACAAAAGTCCATCAACTTTTGTTCTGGGTGGTTTTGATGGGAACCAAGTGTTTCTTATCACGAAGCAGATATTTCGTATCCTAAATAAATGTTTCTTGTCATGGGATCAACATTTTGTTATCTGAGTACAAATTTGTTCTAAGTGGTTTTGATAAGAATAAATATTTCTTATCACGAAACAAATTTTTTTTTATTTTAAATAAATGATTCTTATCACGATCGAAACAAACATTTTGTTACATGTGAACAAACATTTCTTACCTAAAAGGCTAAAACTACTTTATCGTACCAAGTCTGTACATGAATATGGTCTCGGCGTGTTGGGAATCGAATTTGAATACATTATTTTCTTTAAACTTAAACTTCTTCCAACAATAATGCCCAAATTAGAATTTTCTTCTTCCAGCAATTTAATGTTCGAGTAATATTTGCGGCGCACTCAAACACACAATTTTTGGGACACAATTTAGTTAATGTGTCTATCTCTCTCTTGTGTTACTATCGAGTCTAGTGACATTATAGGAGAGAAATAGACATATTAATTCAATTGTGTCCCAAAAATTATATATTTGATTGCGTCCCTAATTTTACTCTTAATGTTCCCATTGTGGTATTTTCTGGGCAGTAGAGACTGTAGAGTACAAATAATTATATGTTTTTACAACCAACTTGGGCTGGAACCTGCCATGAAATTTCGACCAAAAAAGGAAGTTTAACAAACCCCACCACCCACCTCTTAACTTCATAGTCCATAAAATGAAAGCGTATCTCTCACGTCAACTATCACAATCGCTTCTCTCTCTTCTGATCGCATCTTCACACTGCAAAACGCCACCACCACCACCACCACTCTCTCAGTCTCTCTCTCTCTCCATTTAGGCCATGTTTGTTTCAAATTGGAATTTTGAAGTGTTACATTTGAGGGGTTTTGTTCATACTGAAAAATATTCTTCTGTCCTTTTTTTTCCTTAATCTAACAATCTTTTTTAGATATCTGTTAAAAACTATTTCGTATTTCATTGTTCCGGTGATTCTGATCTTTGTCCAAATGATGTCCCAAAATAATGATATATTACAGTCAGTGGCGGACTCAGATCTTTTGTTCAGTGGGGGCGAAGTTTTTACAGAGGTTCGGAGGCAGCGCTCCGACCATATTTTTTTGTAGAAATACTATAATTTTATGTGGATTTTTCCATAAGTTTCGAGTATATATAAGTGGTTGGAAATTCTGTGTTTTGTTCTTTCTATCTCACGGAAAAGGAGCAAGAGGAGGGTTTTTTTTTTTTTTTTTTTTTGTTTCCCCCTGCTAAACAGGAGTAATATGAGGTTAATGGTGGATATAGAGTCTTTGAGTCTTTCGAGGCTTCTGCGAAACTTCAAACTTCATCTGCGTGGGAACATTTATTTATTTTTATTTTTTACAAAATGCCTTGTGGGACACTATGGGACTTTAGGTTGTTTTTGTTTTGTTTTTTGGTCTTTCAATATTAATATATACATGTATACACACAATATATAATACTATAAAATTAAGAGTGAGAACAAGTTGTCAATCAAAACAGTGTCCAAGTTCTGCAAAGTTCTAAAATTTACAAAAGAATAATGCTATACTTTCTTAAATTTCTATTTCAAAAGAGCTTCCCAAATGACCTATAGCACTAGGACAAGGTAAACAACTTCCAATCAAAATTCAACTGGTATCACTGTATTTGACCTGACTACACTGCCAAATCATTT
Organism: Hydrangea macrophylla; assembly: GCA_033977485.1. Taxonomy (NCBI): domain Eukaryota; kingdom Viridiplantae; phylum Streptophyta; class Magnoliopsida; order Cornales; family Hydrangeaceae; genus Hydrangea; species Hydrangea macrophylla. Next base: position 93,907,308 of record CM066995.1, read on the forward strand.
GGGAAACACTTTTGGAATAGAAATTGAGGAAGTATATCATTACTCTTTAAAAAAAGCCCCTGAATTCATAGAAAATTTTAATAAGTCTACATATATATTTCTTAAAACTATCATATTTATGTAACCTGTTTTTTTTCCGAAAGTTCAGTGAAGGCAGCTGCCCCTGATTGCCCCCACTGTGGGTCTACCTCTTATTACAATTTCAAACGCACTTCAAAACCATGTAGACCGCCACTACTAGGCTACTATCTAGCCTGCTCTATGTATTATTGCTTTGCAATTCGAGAATGCCATATTTATTGAAACAAGATTTTCTTTAACTAAGTTAAAATTTACATTTAGAATAGCCAATTGTATATATTAAAGGTGTTCATAGAAAGCTAAAAAAGTGAAAATCGAACCAAACTAAATTGACAAAACATCGATTGGTCGATTTTTCAAAATAGCACACAAGTTCAAAACGACCGAAAATGATCAACACCGCCTAAAACCGACCTATCGAAACTAAATAATCGGTTTCAAAGCTACTAAAAAACCGACCACCAACAACCCTAGTATGAGGCTGTTTTTCATTACTTATTGATCCATTTTAAACAGTTCTGGTAGCCCAAATTGCTTATTGATCTGTATTTTCATCAAAATTATAAGCAGATCTAGTCCAAGACAGTTGAGCCATTAGCAGGTGGAGGGGGTGCTTTTCAAAATTATCTCTTTGTTAATCAATTTCACAATATAATAACCAATAACGCCAAACCATAATAAACAGTTCTACTATTAAGCAATTCTACCAATATTGATCAACATCGCATAAATATAAGCACAGAAGACAATGATGCCAAAATGCACTTATTTGGACTGCAATGTTTTGAATAGCGAAAAATATATATAATGCCAAAACTATGAAATGGGAGAATATTTTAACACGATGTAGTAGATGAGATAAAATGGACGAAGACTGGAGTGCCAGATCGATGTCATATTTTTGGATGAATGGTGGATGATGCAATTGACTTTAGAGGTGGGAGACATCGAAGTCACCCAATGATAGAGACTAGCTTTCTCTTTGCAACAGGGTCACATGGGACACACATCCTAGTCACCTGACTCAGCCAATGATAGAGACTTGGACACTTTTCTTTTCGGATTGTTCTATTTTAATTTACTCGTCATTTCGTGCTGAGTGAGATATTCAGTTCACAGCTGATCAGTGAACCAGAGCCAACTCACCAAATTGAGAGAGACTAGCTGAGACCCCAACACAACAAATGGAGTGAGATATTCAGCCAACTGCATGCTGAGTGAGTCGGACAAATTAAAGCAACTTTCCCAAGTACATTTGACCCCACTACATGCTTTCAAAGTCCAGGGTACGCAGTTTCTTCTGTTTTTCGAATATAATTCCAACTAACTTAACAACACCTATAAAAAGAATAGAAGGTAAACTTGTCGTTTGGCACATTCAACGCCAACTCTGTTTATGCTCCGGGTAAAAAAAAAAAAAAAAAAGAAAAAGAAAAAGGACCAACTCTGTTTTCAGGTAACACTCTCTCCTTTTCTTTCCCAATTCTAATATTTTTCTGGATTTCCATATATTCGTTTTCTCACTAAAAAATTTACAAATTTATTTTTATTATTCAGGCTTTTTGATCAACATTTTCGAATGGACAATTCAGCAAGAACTCGGAGGAACTTCACCGTAAGGGAAATCAGTGTGATAATTATCTCCAACGAATACTACTACTTCTCACCAGAAAATTATGACGTGACCGATGCCACTTTCCGACACCGACAGTACCGCCACGCCATTTTCGCCTTCGTTGTTTCGGTGATCATTGGCTTCCTCCAAATAATGTACCAAAGTAAAGAATTTTCTCCGTTCCAAACACACCCTAAAACCATGTCGACTGCTATTGTGAGTCTTCTCATGTATTGCTTGGCATCTGAGTTGAAATTTTTGTCAACTACCGTTGTTAGTCAAAGCATGACGTTTTTGGGTTGTTTGACAGTGGTGTGTTTGGCATCCATTTGTCTACCAAAGGAATTTCTAGTGGTTCTCTTTGTTTTGAGTTTTATGCTTCTAACCGGTAAATTGATTGATATCCAACTTCAAATGGTTCGGAATCGGCCAATTAATCTCTACCGTTGGCATTTCGGAAATCAGAGATATTTACTTCCTCTTTAATTAGTAGAAATTAACCAATGATCTGTTGTTGACAAGTATTTGACATTTTGTCATGCAAGTAGATGGGTGACTAGAAGCTATCTTGTTCTATGTTATTTTCAATTGTAATTGGAATGAATGTGATAAAGGGAGAATACAAAGAAAAATTAAACTTGTGCCATGTTGATATATGTTAGTGAGAGGAGTTTCTTATTATCATCAAGTCTTTCAATATTTTGATGAATTAACTGTTTTTAAAGTCATTGAATTAGGCCTATGATCAATGGAGCAGCTTCCAATTCGAATCCGATCCACATCCGGTGTAAATCGACGGATTTGGATTTCAGTTTTGACATTCAAATCCGAATCCAATTCGACTCCGATAAAGGATTAAGTTAATGGATTGGATGTGAATTTGCATATCCAATTCGATAAGAATCTGAACCCGATTAGCTATATTGTATTATATTATTATAATATAATAAATAACAAATTATAGTAAATAAAAAATACCACACATAATACTTATTTTAAATTTATAATATAATATACAATAAGAATGGTATTTACACAATAATAATGATATGTATACAATGAATTTCGAGTTAATACTTGGAAAAAACATATTTGAAAACTTTTAAAAATAATAGATTTATTATTGGATTGAAACGGATATCCGATAGTTAACAAATTCGGTTTTGGATTTCATATAAACCCATCCGATCCAAATTTGATAAGATAAAACCGATTTTCAAAACAAATAGTTTTGGACTTCACGAATCCGGTCCGTCTACACACCTGCATTGATTACAACATTTGTATTGTATTGACTATAAAGGGTATTTTTCCAAAACTGGAAAGTTCAATATGCCCAATTAACAAAATAATTCTCTGTATGACTTTGCTTAATATGCCCCCTGCAAGGAAGTTGTCAGTTGTCAACCACCGCCTGAAATTGATCTTAAGTTGAGGACATGAAAGTGTAATTCACCCCTTTATACATTGAGTAATCAAGGGTTACTTTGTCACTGCGATCCAAAGATGAGAAAGATAATAATAAATAAATAAAAAGGCACTTTAGCAAAAGACTTTAGCAAATCATGAAGATAGAGAAAACAATGCACTTTAGCAAATCATGGAAAGGTGAGAACTGGGAAAAGAGAACTTAGACCCAAATTCACCTTGACGTAGATATAGGTAGTTTCTTTGAAAATTAAATTCCTTATTTGTTACCTATAAAATATTAGAAAGATGAACTTGTCTTTGCACATATTCAATACCAAATCGATCTGTTTTCAGAAACTCTGGTAACTTTCTTGTCTCTTCTTTCTCAGTTCTATTGTTTTTTTACCGAAGAAACGCACGGTTAGTTTTTGACATGTCAAGTTATCACGTGCATGTAAAGTACTTTTCAAATGCCGAAAGTGCATGGAATTAGTTTTTGACCGAAGACTCGCATATGAGATGTGTTCGAGAGTGCTTCTAATCACGGATTATACCTATTAAATACACATATTTACATGATGTTGTAATATAAAACTGGAGAGTAAAAGTTTGAGTTGGTCTGAAAAGTTAAAGCACATGGTTGAAGTCTTGAAGATAGAAACATGCTTGTTGTAGACTAAATTTGGCTGTAGGAAAGGTTATGCTAGAATCCCATTTCTAAAAAATTAATATAAGCTAAAATAGTTCAATTTGGACTCAAAGCCTTGGTTCTTATGAGAAGCTCAATAGAACATGGAAGCAAAGAAAATCAGTTTAAATATTCCAACTTCAATTTAAGGAGCAAAGTGAATATAGCTCATTTGACGTCAAATTGGGTTGGACCTAGGCCTGTCAACGGACCGGGTCTTGGCCCGGATCCGGCTCAATTACACAAATCTGAGCCTTTTTTTAGATCCAGATCCGGATCCGGATCCATATCCGAATAGAGTTGTATAAAAACGGTCCGGATATGGAATTAATAGATCCGATCCGTCTAAGACCCGATCCGAATTTGTGATATTGTACGTGTTATATATATATATTATATAATATATGTTAGACAAATCTCTACCCTTGATTCTTTTAATTCAACGGTAGACAGATGGAATTAGTGAGAATGTGGAAATAACACTTGTTTTGCTATATGAAATTTGTGAAAAATGAGTAATATTACATTTTTACAAGCATGATTTCTATTCGGATCGGATCGGATATTCGGACTAGATATCCGGATCTTAGCAAATCCGGATACGGGACAAAGCTCACAGATCCGTCGGATATTCGGATCAGATCCGGACTAAAATATGATTTCCGGATCTAGCCGATCCTTTCCATATCTGATCCGTTTACAGGCCTAGTTGGACCCTCTATTGTATAGGTTGAGTGTTTGACCCTCACCTCTTCCCTTTGTAGTAAAAAAAAAAAACTTCAATTTAAGAGCCCATTTTATAACCCGTCAGTTGTCATTTTCATTTGAGTGAGTTCTCGTCAATCTTAAAAATCAAAATCACAAATTCACAACACGGCTATAAGGGAATAAAGAAAAAAAAAATCAAATATCAAGAATTAGAGAGGAATTTATGCCCAAAAATCTGCCTTGTTTATGAGTGGAGGCCACAATGACACGTGTGCCCACCACATAGATTGTGGATTCAACCTGTGCTTAGAGCGTTACTTTTTTTCCTAACAGGCTAGCACTCAGCGGCCATTGTTCACATGTACGTGCATGGCCATTTTTGCAAATGAACTTGGGAAGTCAGAGGTTCTCTGAAAAGGTGTATCAAGGGTTGTGATTTATTCATGAGATCCAAAGTTGATGAAAGTATAATATATGTATGATGGGACAAAAATCATTTGGCCGTGTCTACGGAAATGTCCCAAAGTTCATACATTTTCAACAAATTATTGTCGTGATTTACTATGACGGTGTTTCGGCCGGAACAAAACGGAAATGGTAATTTTAGAATGTAAATAAGTTTTCCGATTCCAATTTTGGAATTCTCATTTTCCTTCCGATTCTACATTTTTAGACTTTTCGGAGAGATATATAGCACATCGATTGGCTATCGATCTATGTAAGACTAAAAGAAACCCTAACGGGCGCGTTTGTTTGCCGGATTGATTGGGCGGATTGGACTATTTTAGTCCAATCTGGATAATACTGTGTTTGGTTGGGCCTTTAGTAGTATTATTTAACCAAAGGTATTATATGGTGTGGTTAAAATTTGTGCCCCTTAGAAAGTATAAAACTATACCTGGGGAGGGGTGGTATTACGAAAACACGGGGATAGTTCGAGTTGGATTGTGGGACAACTTGACCATTTTACCCCCGGAATATATATACCCACTTCTTGTAGCATTTCTCATATTTCTTCAGAATTGTCTCTCAGACTTGAGAGCAAAGAGAGAGGCGACAAAGGCGATAGACGAGAAGTCGTAGCAGACGCCGACGCCGACGCCGGAGCAGGTGACGCCGACGACAAGGCAGTGACTTTCTTCCTCTCTCTCTCTCCAAAAGACGCTGGAACAACGCAGACGGCTCAGGTTCTTCTTTTTTTTTTTTTTTTTTTTGATTTCTTAACTTTTTCTTACTAAAATGTCAGATCTACAAAGGTTATGGGTTATCCTCCTTGGATCTACAATGTTTTTTATTTTGCATGACAAATTTCTGAAACTTGTGAGCTTTCATAATCTAGGGTTTGCTTAAATGCTTGACAAAATCAATAGATCTATGTTCTCTTACTTAATATTGTGCTAGATCTATGTTTATCTGCATTTTTAGACTGAATTTGCAATTTTTTTTTATGACTGTGATTGTAGACAGATTTAACACAGTCCAATGCAAACCCATATATATATGATATATATATATATAATTGTTGTGAATATATACCAACCAGGCCCCATGGAATGATTGGTAATTCACCACGAAAGAGTTGTTCAGGTGTGTAGAGTAAGAGCAGCCATTTTCATGCTTGTTTTTTGTTGATCTTACAGACTAGAGTTGGCTTTTCTTGTCCAATACTTCTAGATGTTCCAAACCAATACATTAATGTACTTTATTTCATTAAAGTATGGCTATATAAAGACTAGAGTATGGCTTTTCTTACAGACTAGAGTATGGCTTTTCATTAAAAGTATGTATTTTATTATGGATGGAAGTGATATGCTGGTTATGTCATACCACTAGAAAGAAATGAGAAATTCTATAGAGACTCCCAGCGACTCCCTCCTTGGACCGAAAGTGTTAAAAATACATTAAAATAATATGGGTCCTACCATTAGAAAGTAAATAAAAAAAAAAACAAAAAAACAAAAAAACAAAACGAAAGCAAACTCTAAGTTTGCAACTCACGTGTGCCTGTTGATCCAAAGTCAACACAAATAAATAATATGGGTCTCACCATAAACAAAACAATAGCAAAACAACTTCAGAAATGATACACACACACACTAAACAATAGCAAAACAACTTCAGAAATGATTCACTGAGAAATTTCTCATAGTGTAGTGAAACATTTCTCATATAATATGAGAAAATTCTCATATTTACTGAGAAATTTTCAATGTTTACTGAGAAATCCTCAATGTTCAGTGAGAAATTTTTCATAGTGTAGTGAAACATTTCTCATATAATATGAGAAAATTCTCACATTTACTGAGAAATTCTCAATATTTACTGAGAAATCCTTAATGTTTACTGAGAAATTTCTCATAGTTAGTGAAACATTTCCCATATAATATGAGAAAATTCTCATATTTACTGAGAAATTCTCAATGTTTACTGAGAAATCCTCAATGTTTACTGAGAAATTTCTCATAGTTTAGTGAAACGTACATTTCTCATATAATATGAGAAAATTCTCATGCTTACTGAGAAATTCTCAATGTTTACTGATACACCACAAAAAATCATATACAAAAAAAACTATAACTTGCCCTTGATCAAAACCAAACACAACCATCATTCCAAAAACTATAACCCATACTTACTGAGAAATTCTCAATGTTTACTAAGATTGATTATGTCAATTTCATTTTTCTTTTCCTTTTCTTATACCATATTCAAAAGTCCTTATAGATAATATGTTGGATAATATGTTGTTTTTTCATCTATGTGTAAGGCTTTTTTCATGGACATATTAGCGGAAGATGTTGAGGTTTTCTTGGTGCTTGAAGAAATACTGCTTGATTTTGTTCAATTGATTTCGATGTTCATGGTAATGATTGTGACCATTAATAGATATAAGAGGAAAGTAATTGGGGATAGGGGAATAAGTAACGTATTTGCTCGAATGGAGAACTTAGACAGAATGATTAATCGAAGGGACATAGTATGTGTGGAGCAACTCCGAATGGATAGAAACACATTTGGAATCTTGTGTACCTTGATACGTACAATAGGTCAATTACAAGATACACGACATGTTACTGTGAAAGAGCAAGTAGCCATGTTCTTACATATTCTAGCACATCATGTTAAGAACCGTGTCATTAAGTTTTGCTTCATTCGCTCGGGTGAAACAGTCAGTAGACATATCAATGCAGTTTTGAAGGCGGTTCTAAAACTCCATACTGTGTTACTTAGAGCTCCCGATCCTATTTGTGAGAATTGTAACGACGATAGATGGAGATGGTTTAAGGTATTGCCTCTGCAAACCTTAGAATTTTTTATTGTTTTAATAATTTTTTAAAATGAATATAATAAGCCTTCACCTACTTAATTATTGAATTGAATTTGCGATTGTAGAATTGCCTTGGTGCTTTAGATGGAACTTATGTTAGAGTTCATGTTCCTGCAATTGACCAACCAAGGTATAGATCAAGGAAGGGGGAGCTTGCTATTAATGTTTTAGGAGTGTGCGCTACTGACATGAAATTTATATATGTTTTGCCCGGATGGGAAGGGTCTGCAGCGGACTCTAGAGTTCTCCGTGATGCTGTTACGAGGCCAAATGGCCTTAGGGTACCTACGGGTGAGAATATGTATTATAGTGGATGTTATCAATTGAATTATGCACAATAATAATATAATTCTTCTAACAAGACTTCTGTAAAAACACACAGGCTATTATTACCTAGTAGATGCGGGTTACACGAATGGTGAAGGATTTTTAGCCCCATATAGAGGTCAAAGATACCATCTGTCAACTTGGAGAGATGGTCCAGCTCCCTCAACCCCTCAGGAGTTCTTTAACATGAGGCATACATCCGCACGTAATGTCATAGAGAGGTGTTTTGGTCTTCTGAAACTACGTTGGGCAATTCCAAGGAGCCCGTCTTTTTCCCAATTAGGACTCAGAACCGGATCGTTACAGCTTGTTGTCTTATCCATAACTTAATTAGAAAGGAGATGCCAACTGACCCACTAGAGAACGAGTTGGACGCAAATTACCCACCCATTGAGCTTGGAGATGAATACATTGACACCGTTGAAACATCTAACCAGTGGAGCGAATGGAGAGATAATCTGGCAAATCAAATGTTTAATGAGTGGATGGCCAATAGAGGCCAAGCAAATTGAACTCTTGTATTACTTGAACTATTTAGTGTTGTATTTTATTTGAACTATTGTATTACTTGAACTATTTAGTGTTGTGTTTTATTTGAACTATTTAGTGTTGTGTTTATTTGAACAATTGTATTATTTGAATTGTTGTATTTGATTTCAACTATTGTATTACTTGAACTATTGTATTTTGAACTATTGTCGATGTAGTTCATTTTTTGATTAGGAATGGATAGTGGAGAGTCTAACCAACGTCCTAGTAAGGGTAGGAAAGGAGATGGCGAAAAAATATGTAGGAGAGTATGGACCAAGACTGAGGAGGAAGCACTTTTAGATGCTTTGCAAGAGTTATGTCATACAGGTTGGAAGCAAGACACTGGACTCTTTAGGCCTGGATACTTAAACGAATTGGAAAGACTTATGATGCGCAAGATCCCTAGCACTGATCTTAGAGTGATGCCTCATATTGAATCCAAAACTAAGGTGTGGAAAGCAAAGTATTTGAGTATTGCAGGTGCATTATTGGGTAAAAGTGGTACGAGTGGGATTGGATGGAATGACAGTACTAAAACACTCGATTGCCCTGATGACACCACATGGGACTTGTTAGTGAAGGTATTTTTTATTTCTTTGTTTGGAATGACACTAGTTATGATATACAACCTTTTATATTAATGACATATTTTCATTTTTTGTTAGAGAGATCCTAATTTAAAGGGAGCAAGACACAAACCAAGTCCCTATTAGCTAGCATGGTGCACCATATTTGCAAAAGATCGTGCCACTGGGGAAACGGCAGAGGGGCCAATGGATGCAGTTGACGCAATGGAAACGGAAGACATGGCTACAGAAGTTGCTGGCTCTCAAAGTGTCACACAAACATCCAACGATAAAGTTGCTACTAAACAAGGTGGCAGAAAGAGAGTTCGAGGGAATGATATCATGGCTACTGAACTTGGGAACATGTCAAAGACAATTAGTAAATTTTGTGAAGACTCCAAGGCTAAAATGCAAGTGCTTTGCACAAGGATTGGTTATCAACATGATGTGAGTGAAGCTAGAAAAAATATTTATGGAGAGATAGACAAGTTGGACAACTTGGGGATGAGCGACAAACTCAAGGTAGTCACTTTGATTGCAAATGATACTGGGAAAATGGATGTGTTCTTTAGTCTTCCAAATGAATTCAAGGAAGAATGGGTTGCATTACTCCTTAGGGGAGAGTTGTAGGTCACTTAGACATGGTTTTATGTTTTATGTGGTGGTGTTAGATTTTTTGTTTTGAAGACTTTGAACTATGTTTGGTTGATGCTATAAGTATGTTTGTGTTGATGTCGGAACTTGGAAGTATTTTTGTGTTTATGTTAAAACTGTGTTTTAATTCATATGAGACTATGTTTGGTTGATGCTATAAGTATGTTTGTGTTGATGTTGGAACTTGGAAGTATGTTTGTGTTTATGTTAAAATTATGTTTTAATTCATATGAGACTATGTTTGTGTTGATGATAGAACTATTTTTTTTTTGTTCCCCTCAAAAAAGTGCAAGACATAATATAAACATGCCAATATTAGTATGGATTGTTCAAACATGTAATATAACCACCCACCATTCCCAGTCCCCCAATTTCACAAAAACCCCCAATTTCACAAAAGTGTTTTTAGGTAAAAAGTACTGGGAGAATTCAATTAACAATTACAGTTTTTCATAATATAATGAGAATTTCTCACTCTTTTCAAGTGAGAAATTTCTCATTCATACTGAGAAATTCTCAATGTTTACTCAGAAATTCTCAATCTTTACTGAGAAATCCTCAATGTTCACTGAGAAATTTCTCATATAATATGAGAAAATTCTCATATTTACTGAGAAATTCTCAATGTTTACTGAGAAATCCTCCATGTTTACTGAGAAATTTCTCATAGTTTAGTGAAACATTTCTCATATAATATGAGGAAATTCTCATATTTACTGAGAAATCCTCAATGTTTACTGAGAAATCCTCAATGTTTACTGAGAAATTTCTCATAGTTTAGTGAAACATTTCTCATATAATATGAGAAAATTCTCATATTTACTGAGAAATTCTCAATGTTTACTGAGAAATCCTCAATATAAAAGAAAATTCATTTTTTTAAAAAATTGCAAATAACTATAAATATATAAGAACTTCACTTTCAGCACTTTGTTTTTTTTAAAATAACTATAATTGTTGTCTTTAAAGAAGAACTTCACTTTCTTAGTTAGTCATATATAAGAACTTCACTTTCAGCACTTTGTTTTTTTTAAGTTTTTTTTTTATGCACAAGTGAGTATGTTTTTGTAGTTAAATGAAACTTTTTGTACTATTTTTGGCTTGATGAAATGATTTCTTGTTATTTTACTGCAGGTATGTGAACAGAGATTGTTGAAAAGAGTATCAGCATGCCTAGATTTTTATCATTTTGGTGAAAATTTGTAATCTTTTCTATTTTGCATCGTTTTCTTTCCTTTTAATAGTATCTAGAGATTGTTGAAAATGAATACAAAAACTTGAGTATTTGGGATATCGACTCCAATGTTATGTTCTTTGATCTAGTTCGTGAAAATATGTTATGTTAGGACATATGTAGTTTTCTAGTTCGACTCCATTGTAGTTTTTTTTTTTTTATTTCTTTTGCTAAAAAAAGTATGTGACATATGTATTTTGTAGTTAAATGTTATGAAAAAAGTGTGGGACATATGTATTGTGAAGGGGCTTTAGTATATTCATGGCAATTTTGTAATTTTTTAGCAAAAGGGGCATTTATGGAAAGTTATAGAATAATCCAAGCTTATATCATAGTCATCCAAACACAGTATTGGACTAATTGTGTTTTATCCCCAGTATAATCTGACACGATACAAACACAGTATAAAAATAATACTGCACTGTTTTTATCCTGTGGTTAGTTATCCCAGCATAACTAACTACACTTTATACTATACCCCTTTATCCTATCTGGCAACCAAACGAGGCCTAATTTAAGAATCTCAAGAAGCAATTCCACGATTCAAAGAAGTTTCAGTAAAAGTTTCAAAGTCAGAGAATATAAGTTGTTACAAGAATCTCAATTGTGACAAAGTTACAAACCCTAAAACTTTGAAGGAGGAGAGAAAGAAGCCTAGACCAGCGGCGGTGGTCGGAGACGGCAACAGCGAGTAGTGAGGGGCACCGGATATACACATCACGTAATAAAATAAGGGATAATTAGATATCATTACTTTTTGTAGCAAATTTAAAAGTCAATCTACTAATTTTTTAAAATTGAAAAATATCAATAATAATTAAAAAAAAAATTTATGAAGTCATCAACAAAATTAAAAAGACATCAACTTTTGAAGAGTTGATTTATGCTTCAGTCTACTTTATATTTTTCACGTTGTAAACTTACACCAAAACGTTATGAATTTGCTCCCGATTTTGTGCAGAGCTGCTCCCCAACATAACAACGTTCTAAAGAATTGCTCCCCAACATTGTAAAGAGTTGTTCGTAATGTTGTGTAATTATGACTTATAATTTCACACAAAAAGTTGACATTTTTTTTATAATTTTGAAAAAATAATCGATGACTTTTAAATTTTACACCAAAAGGAGATTGATATGTAATTATCCCTAATACCAATATTGAGGCTGGGCCAAGCCAAATTTGGGCCTATTTAGCTTTATCCAAGCCCATCCCAAAATACCCACCTAAATTTAAAACAATAGCCAAGCCCACTTCTGCAGGCCAGTCTCTATGCCTAAACCTCTTTAATGACTAGGGCTGGTCCAAGCAAGTTTAGTGGGCCAGTAGGCTGATGGCCACCTCGTCCACCCTTCCATGGACTGAGTGCATCCCAGGTCTAATGTGGTCCACCAAAGCCCATTTCAAAGCCACCCTAGGCTGGACTGGCCCAAGTTGAGAGTATGGTCTACCCCTCCATGACTGAGTGCGAGCCAACCGGCCCAACCCAACCCGCCCTATATCCGATTAGCATGGGCAAAGTGTCACGAAACCCATCTAGTTCGGTCCACCAAAGTCCATCACAAGCCACTCATAGCCCCAATTTGTACGCGCCGACGAATAAGGTCTGGGCCTACCCCTATATGTACTGGGTGCGACCCGACCCAGCCCATCTAGTTTGGGTTTTTTTTTTTATTTATTATTATTTATTATTTATTTTTTTATAAATTTGTTTTTAAAATAAATGATTTTAGTTTAAATAGAAATATGTTCTTTTCTTTTCAAGGCTCTCTATATTATATATATATATATATATATGTATACACAGACGAGTTGAACGGAATGGGGTGGGTTTAGGTGAGCTAGCTCGCGGGTTAGCGGAGCGGGCACAGACTGGGTTGTGAGACAAGTTGAGTCTACGGGGTGGGCGAGTTGGCGAGTGGGTTGGCGGGTTAAGCGAGTTGGGTCACGGGGTGAGTAGCGGGCCGCATAAGTGAAGTCGACCTGGACCCAATACTCAATGAATTGAGTCACGAGCTGGGCTTGTCCACGGGGCGGGGCGAGTTGGGGTGGGGCTGGCCAATTCGCCCCGTTTGACACCCTTACTAATCACGGCCCACGCCCTCGTCTCTCTCTCTCTCTCTCTCTCTCTCTCTCTCTCTCTCTCTCTCTCTAGTCCTACAAGCACATTTTCGATTCCCTCTTTCCCGTTTCAAGAAATTCTTTGTCGAATCAATTCCCCCAGTCACGATAAACCCTTAAGAGAGTTGCTCTGTTACACTCCTCACAATGGGTTCAGCAACCAGTTCGTTTGAGTTCTAGAACGCTATTTGGATGGCTCTAATATTGAATCTAACCCTAAATATCCCTTCGGTTCTGAATCACCATGCGGTCGGCTGCTCTCAAGAATGGCCCAATTTTTAGTTTGAGCCCCTAAGGGCTAAGAATAAATCATATGATTGAGCTTAACTCGACCCACAGTCAAGTAACTTCAGCTTTCATACACATGTAGAACGAATAGTTGAATAGACTGTATGTGTATAATAATATACCTGCATATATACTCAATTTTTGGTGTTTTTTTATTTACTTCCCCAACCTATTTATAGCATCAAATATGGGCGTTCAATGAAACTTTGAATGGCTGATTGATTTGAAAAGCACTTGAATGTGAAAACTAGGGGTGTCATTTGGAACGGAAATTTCGATTCCAACCGATTCCGATCCGAAAAATTCCGATTTTGGCAACTAAATATGCATTCCGAATTCTGAATTTCCGAATTTCGGAAATTCCGAAAAAAAAAATCGGATCGGAATCGGAATTGTTTTTAGAATTCCGAAAATATTCTGAAAAATTTCCGAATATATTCCGAAATTGTATTTTTTGAAACTTTTCTGAAAATATTCCGAAATATTCTGAAAATTGTGTTCATCCTACATCGAAAAAACACAAAAAAAAAAAAAAAATGGGATGTAATGTGCTACTATAAAAGGCCTACAAGTCTCAAGTGAAATCCCATTAAGCTTGAATTCCGAATATTTTGAATATTCCGAAAACATTCCGAATATTCCGAAAAATTCCGAATCTGATGAAATTCCGAAAAATTCTGAAATTTCCGAAATTTCGAAATCGGAAATAATTTTGGAATTTTCGAAATTTCGGAACGGAATTCGGAATGCATTTTTGGCTTCCGAAAATTTTGAAATTTTTTTCGAAAGGGGTGTTTTCGATCCGTTCCGGCCGAAACACACCCCTAGTGAAAACCTTATCTTCTTAAATATGGCTATTTAAAATTGACATTAATGACAAAAAAAAAAAAGAAAAGAAAGAAGAAGTTAGGCTTTAAATCATATGTTATCCAAAACAGTAATGCTAGGTACAACTAAACGAGGCACCTAAATAATATACCTACTAATTTGGATTTTCAAAATTATTCGTCAGTTATCAAACAAAGTTTGAATTAGTTTCAAAACTGCCATGTCACATCAACACGTGGATAATTTAGGTGCACCAAACTGGTATTTTTAACATTTTCCTATTGTATTATTATTATGGTTCTCTTAACATGTGCTATAAGACACATATTAACAAGCTTTAAAAGATACGTACTTGCACATTTCTCCAAAAACATTCTTACATGTCAAGCTTTTTAAAATTTGTTAACATTGTGCCCTTAGGACACATGTTAAGATTTGCCTTATTATTATTATAGTAATAATACCTAAGGATGACTTACATGAGAAATTTGGCAAAAAATTCCTCTTATATATTGGATTACTGAGTTGCCATTTGGATAGGGATAAGTGGAGAAAAGATAATAGAAAGAGAAAACTGAGTTTTCTCCATCATGTTTGGATAGTTTGGGTAGGCAATATAGACGAGAAAACATAACTTTCTCTAGTATAGTTAGCTTTCATAAGAAAAAAGGAAAGAATGTACAATTTACTCTTTTACCATCCATTAGTGATATATGCTGAAACAAACAAGAATATATTCGAACATGCATATTGGTCTTTTAGACAGTATTTTATTTTGATTCTCTTCTCTTCTCTTCTCTTATTTTAGACAGTATCTAGTGATTAAGAGGTGTGATGAAGTTTAGTCCTCAACAATCGAATGAAATGGATATTTGGCTATCAATGCATAAATAAATTTGCAGTTGCTATACAGTTTGGATAAACTGCTACTCAAAAGAAATGAATTCATGCATTTGTATTGTTTATTAAGCGTGAGAATTTGCTCCTTCAATAAAAAAATAAAAATAAATAAATAGATAAAGTGTGAGAATTTGGGAGTATTAGATCTTTGGTTGTATAGGATAAATTAACAATGGGAGTTCCCAATCTCCATCCGTATTAACTATGAACATTTTTAGTGGGGCAATGTTATAGTGAGCAGCTTCTCATATGAGAAGGCGGGTTTTAACTATTGGATGATCATCTATCCCCAAAAATCTGAAAAAGCATTTATTGCTAGATGTTTATCCAACGGTTAAAACCCGTCTTCTCATATGAAAATCTTCTCACAATAAACTTACCCTTTTTGGACCCCGCACCGTCCCAAGTGACTGCTCACCCCATTTCCGACCCCGCCAGGCCGCCTATACCCATCCAACCCGTCCCTGTCCCAAACCCGGATAAGAATGCAAACATTTACTGTGTTAGATGGTTAATGCCAACCAAGTTACTCCTATATAACTTAATAAATAAAAAAATTAAAGAGTAAGTCTATTGTGAGAAGTTTCTCATATGAGAAGACAGGTTTTAACCGTTGGATGAGTATTTAGCAATAAATGCATCTCCAAATTCCTGGGAATCTTATAGGTAGATGCTCATCCAACGGTTAAAACTCGTCTTCTCATATGAAAAACTGCTCACTATGGCATCGCCCAAAATTAAAATGTACTGAACGACATGTAAAAAGCTTGTATTCCCAATGCAAATGCAGCTTTATGGGTCAGGGATTTCAACTCCCTAGGACGGCAAGTTGTCATCTCACAGAATGATGAGACATCACGCATATGCTCTTTTATAAGAGCATCTCCAACCATATTATGCATCTTTTATGCAAAATGTATAGAAATTACCCAAAAATTATTTTTTGCAGTATGGATTTTGCATAACCACTCCAATCATGATATGTATTTTGGTTATCTATCAATATTTTATAATTTTTCATCACTATTTGGAGTCTTGGTAGCTGTTTGATTTTTTTTTTTTATGGAATGTTGATGGCCATTGGATTTGCATGGAGTTTTTGTATCATTATGCAAATTTAATAATTTTGATGGCAATTATAAATATGCATAATCATTTTGCATAATGGTTGGAGCACCATTTTTCCTCCACATTATGCATATCTCACCAAAATATGCATATATATAATGTGATTGGAGATGCTCTAAGCTAATGAATACTTAGCTACAGCATATGTTACCGATGCGGGACAACTTCTTGAAATAAAAGACAGCATAGCCGGGTCTGTCGAGGTGCTGTTTGTGATAAAAATATCCAGCCAATGCAGAATTGACACGTAAGAGTTTATGTGGCAGGATAATTGGTGGACCTGAATGAATACTGAAACCGTTATGAGCAATTGTTGCTGATTCACGTTGTTCAAGTATTTAACCGCTAAGAAGACACGTGTTGATCATCAAGAAGTAACTGAAGGACATGTGTCAATTCAAGAATATAACAGGTGTCAGAGCAGTTATCAGTTTGAAAATAGGAGGGAGTATTCAAACAGAGTTGTTGGGGACCCTCGACGTCTATAAATAGAAGGACTGTGCATTCGAAAATAAAAGGCTTCGATCAACATCAACATCTATCTCTCAATACACTTACTGTATTGTTATTTAGATATTTAAACTTAGAAATAGAACACCTTCGAAGTCATCTTCAAGGTTAGATTGTAGTTTGTTTAATTTAATTAAAGTAGTCTTTTATTTTATTGCTTTCTTACTGTTCTATTAGGAGTAGTTATCTTTGAATCAGTTTGAAGTGCTTCAATTAAGTACATCTTTATGATGGAAAAACGGGTTTAAATGGAAAGTTTAAACGCGCAGCGGAAAAATCAAGTTATGAAACTTTATTGGCATGCCCGGATTTACTACTCGTCAATTCTACAAATGCGCACAAGAGGGGACACGAGTTATACCTTAGTGTCTTGAACCCAATTCTGATCTTCAACTTCCAGCAGCCTCCACTAGATGATCTTCACCCTTATGACTCCTGTGGATGCCTGCCAGAAAGACTAGGGTTGGTGGGAACCCTAATAGAGAGGATAGAGAAGGTTTTGAGGCTCCAAAACAGTTTCTGCAGCTTCTGACGTTCAAAACGACGAACAACTTTTTCCAGAACGCAGCTGCCCTATTTATAGATTCCCAGAACCGACCTAACCTTCGATCGATCGAAGGACTTCGATCGATCGAACATTCGATCGATCGAACCTTTCTCGATCGATCGAACCTGATGCCTTCGATCGATCGAACTATCTTCAATCGATCGAACCTGCCAGGACAGTTTCCTCAAGCGTCTTTCCAAGCATCCTAGCGGAGCTAAGAGTGGGACCTCCTAGGCTCTTTATTGTTGGCTCAGACCAGTTTATTAATTACCATGACCAAACTCTTTGATCAGCAAACTAACCAACTGGTCAGTTAACGTTTACTCCACTATAAAACGATAACTGAACTCCAACGCAAAAGAACATATCCGAAGCGATAACTAGACTTGTATGTTGTACTAATGTCCCTCTACCGTCAGCATTCGTAATCATATTCAGGTAGTCGGATAACTGTTACTGTCAACCTGAATCATGATTACTTCTTGTATTCCTTGAGTCCCATTCACTACTCATGATTACCAAACATGTTGATAACTCTTATCAACAAGACTGCAGTACTCAGTAATCAACTTGGTGACATTCTCAAGGGAATGCTTACTCTGAATCAGAGGGTAGATTCTATCTTGACAATATATGTTCACAACCCTATGGACATGACATACCCAAGATACCCAGGTGTTGATCTTCTATAGACCTCACTGATTGGTAAGTCAAAGCAGTCATATCCACAGTCTGTGTTCATAATCGTCTCAAGATTGAGAACACATACCTTATACAAGTTATGAGTTCCTATTGACTGTTGACAGCATTGAGCGTCAATAGGAAACTCAGGTCCGTCAATGCACTATAAGCACTAGCATATTAACCAAGAGTCACACTCTAGTGATTGAGATTTATCACTCCATCCAATGGTAGTTAATGATGCTACAGTGTATACCTGATGAGATATCCAGTCTCATCATCCACTGTGACAAGCTTTAAGTATCAAAGAATAGTAATTCGTATCTCATTGTATGTATCTCATACACACACGAAATACTTACTATGATACTTATGGATTAAACAATCATCTCATGAAAGAAACATACACAATGAAATGTAAAGCTGATATCCATATATTATAATGCTAATGTCTCATACATAAAGTAATGGTTTGAGGGCACAAACCCAACAAACTCCCACTTGCACTCACAACCATTCAGAACTACATCTAAGACCTAGACTATCTAGATGACGATCAAAGACCTTCTGTGGTAAGGCCTTTGTAAACGGATCAGCAAGATTGTCAGCTGTGGCAATCTTGGTGACAGTCACATCTCCACGTTGAACAATATCTCGGATAAGATGATATTTCCGCTCTACGTGCTTTCCCTTTCCGTGGTTCCTTGGCTCCTTGGACTGAGCCACTGCCCCACTATTATCACAATAAAGCGTAATAGGCGACAGCGACGCTGGTACCACCTCGAGTTCCATAAGGAACTTCTTGAGCCAAACAGCTTCCTTTGCGGCTTCACAAGCAGCCACATACTCAGCTTCTGTAGTTGAGTCTGCAATGCATTTCTGCTTAATGCTCCTCCAACTGACAGCACCACCTCCCAAGGTAAAGAGATGACCGGACGTCGACTTCCTCGAATCTTTATCTGACATAAAGTCCGAGTCAGTGTATCCCACTGGAATTAACTCACTACCACCGTACATAAGCATGTAATCTTTAGTTCTTCTCAAGTACTTAAGAATGTGCTTAACGGCTGTCCAGTGCTCTGGACCCGGATTCGACTGATATCTGCTAACCATGCCAACGGCAAAGCAGATATCTGGTCTAGTGCATAACATCGCATACATGAGACTTCCCACTGCAGAAGCATAGGGAACTCCTGTCATGCGATTCCTCTCCTCCTGTGTCTTTGGACACTGGTCCTTGGAGAACGCTAAACCATGCCTGAAAGGTAACAAACCTTTCTTCGAATTATCCATTGAAAACCTAGTTAGCACCTTATCGATATAACCAGCTTGAGATAATCCCATTATCTTTCGCTTGCGATCCCGAAAGAGCTTTATCCCAAGAATATAGCTCGCCTCTCCTAGATCCTTCATATCGAAAGTACTAGCTAGCCAAACCTTGACCGTTGACAATGCCGCTACATCATTTCCAATGAGTAGAATGTCGTCAACGTAAAGCACAAGAAAAGCCACCACTTTCCCTTCACTCTTCTTGTATACACAAGGTTCATCCAGATTCTGTATGAAACCAAACGATTTGACCGCTTGGTCAAATCGTATGTTCCAACTTCTGGATGCCTGCTTAAGCCCATAAATGGACTTTTGCAACTTGCATACCAAGTTACCTTTCCGACCAGCTATGAACCCTTCTGGTTGTTGCATATAGATGTCCTCCTCAAGATTGCCATTCAAGAATGCAGTCTTGACGTCCATCTGCCATATCTCAAAATCTAGGCATGTAGCAACGGATAAGAGTATTCTGATGGACTTGAGCATGGCCACCGGTGAGAAGGTTTCCTCATAGTCAATGCCCTCCCTCTGAGTATAACCTTTCGCAACAAGCCTTGCCTTAAAGGTCTCAACCTTTCCATCAGATCCTCTTTTCCTCTTATAGACCCACTTGCAGCCAATGGGTTTAATATTGGCTGGAAGTTCTACAAGATCCCAGACCTGATTGGAATCCATGGATTCCAATTCAGCCTTCATAGCTTTAATCCAATGAGCTGAATCAACATCAGCCATTGCCTCTTCGTAAGTGGTAGGATCAGATTCAGATTCTATGGAGATAGCTTCAAAAACTTCTCCTAAGAACATGTATCTATCAGGCTGGCTGATAATCCTCCCACTACGACGAGGTACTGGTGCGGAAATGGGTGAAGAAGTGGTATTTTCTTGATTTTCATCGTTATCAACTGCGGGTTGGATTGAGGGCTCTCCTTCTATCTCTCTAAGATCTATCCTTCCCTTAGGTTTATGGTACATGATATAATCATCCTCCAAGAAAACAGCATTTGTACTAACAAACACTTTCTGTTCTCTTGGATCATAAAAATACCATCCATAAGTACCCTTTGGATACCCTACAAAGTAACATACTTCCGATCTAGAATCCAACTTGCTCATCTTTCCTTTAAGCACATGTGCCGGACACCCCCATATCCGGAGATGTTGCAAAGAAGGCTTGCGCCCAATCCACATCTCTCGTGGTGTCCTGGGAACAGATTTGCTTGGTACTAGATTTAGTATGTATGCAGCGGTTTCCAAAGCATAACCCCAAAGGAATAATGGCAACTCTGAATAACTCATCATCGACCTAGTCATGTCTAAAAGAGTCCGATTCCTTCTCTCCGCTACACCGTTCTGCTGAGGCGTACCAGGTGCAGTCAACTGTGACAGAATCCCATTCTGTACGAGGTGATCAATAAACTCATTAGAGAGATACTCGCCACCTTGATCAGATCGAATGGCCTTGATATGTGTGCCCAATTGCTTTTCCACTTCAGCCCTAAACTCTTTGAACTTTTCAAAGGCTTCAGACTTGTGCTGCATTAGGTACACATATCCATACCTAGAGTGGTCATCGGTAAATGTTATGAAATACTCATAACCACCCCTTGCTCTAATATTTATTGGTCCACACACATCAGTATGAACTAATTCCAACAATGCATTGGTTCTATTGCCCTTTGCAGGAAAGGGCCTTTTGGTCATCTTACCCTCTAAACAAGACTCGCAGACTTCTATTGGTTCGAGAACCAAATCGCCTAAGACCCCTTCTTTGACTAGTCTGCCAATCCTATTTAGATTGATATGACCAAGCCTCATATGCCAAAGCTTTGTTGGATTAGTGGAAGGTCTCTTTCTTTTAGATGGTACAGTAACCACTGAGTTATTAAGTTCCATGCAAGAGTCTTTAGAAATATTGGGAGTAATCACATACAAACCATTTGATTTAACACCAGAACATATAAAAGAACTATTTCTTTTAATCACAACTTCAGTTCCAAAATGAAAAGAATAACCATTATTCGATAAATTAGAAACTGAAATTAAATTACGTCTCATTGAAGGGACGTAAAGTACATCTGATAAAATCAAAATTTTATTGTCTAGAAATTCTAAAACTACGACTCCTATAGCAACCGCAGAAACAGTTGCGCTAGAACCTAGAGTAAGTACGATTTCCCCATCACTGCACTTCCTGGTTGATCTGAACCCCTGCAATGAATTACAGATATGGTTAGTCGCACCAGAATCAATGCACCAAGTGTTTGAAGTATCCGTTATAAAACTTACTTCAATCACATGTGATTCAATCATACCTTGAACTCTTGTAGCTAAGAATTCTGGACAGTTCCTCTTCCAGTGGCCCTTCTCACCGCATTGGAAACACTTTCCTTTGCCTTGGCCACCCACCTTTCCCTTTGCCCTTACCTTTTCCCTTAGATTTTGCAATCTTAGGGACTGGTCCAACACTTGAACCACCAGTGCTAGCCTTCTTCTTCCCTTTCTTTCCTTTCGGCACAGATCGGGAAGAGGAAGCGCTTTTCTCAACGTTTAAAACGCTGCCCCCAGGTTTGATCACCCCTTCCGCTGCCAATAAAGAGCTCATCAATTCGCTCATTGAAAAATCCATTTTATTCATATTATAATTCAGTTTAAATTGAGCGAATGATGGCGACAGCGTATTGAGGATCATATCAACTTGGGTCTGTGCATCGATGTTGGCACCTAGGGTCTCCAGCTCGTTTAAATAACCAATCATTTTCAAAACATGTTCTTTGACTGGAGTCCCTTCCGACATCTTAGCACTCATTATCTTCTGCATAGCTACCTGTCTGGCAGGCCTGCCATGCTCCCCAAACATCTTTTTCAGGGATTCGATAATGTCACTGGCGGAATTGTTCGACTGGTATTGGTGTTGTAACACATTAGCCATAGAAGCCAATATGTAACAACGAGCCATCCCATTCGACTTTTTCCATTTATCGAACTCGCGTCTAGCAGCAGCCGAAGCATTTGCAGCGGGTTCTTCGGGGCATGGGGTGGTGAGGACATATATGTGATCCTCCGCAGTTAACACGATGTCAAGGTTACGTTTCCATTCAGTGTAGTTATTTCCAGTTAACTTGTTTTGAGTGAGTATGGTGGCAAGTGGACTAAATGCAGATCCAGACATTGTGATTTACTGTAAAAATCAAAAGGCAAAATAAATATGGATATCAGATTTTGACAGTTTGAAATAAAAGAATCCTTAAAACTCTTATTTAAAAACAAAGTCGCCGGAATATCGAAACGAAAAAATAAAGCCTCCGTGTGGTGGTCAATGTTTGATCTTTCGATTAATCATGACTTGTCCGCTATGCAACTCTTGCAAAACAAGTTATGACTCCCGAACCTATTTGATCTCTAAGTTTCTGAATAATGCCCCGTGTGGGATCCCTTATCCATAGCTTAGCTAGTGTATACCATTAACTAAGATCCAATCACAACCGTCTCAAGTAGCGCCTCCGTGTGGTGGTCACCCTCTAACACGTCTGATTGATCCTATCCATAGGAAGTTCACATCTAGTAACCAATGAGTAATGCATCCTCCGTATGGAATGATCACCCCTGGCGAGGTGACACAGAATGCATCACTCATCTTACAGTGAACCGTTAATGGAAGATCGTGGGTGTAATTAATAAGACCCTCTCCCACTAGATTTAGTAAAAAAGGATTTTGCTTTTTGAGAAAATCTGTTTCTACACACTTCCCATAAACATCTAATGTTTACTAATGTGTTGAAAACGGTTTTTGAATTTTATTTTAGAAAACTTGTTTTGCGTGCATGCAACAATGTATTGTACGCCAATCACAAACAAAGCACATAAAACAAAAAACTAAAATGAAATAAAAGACATCCAAACGATGCCTCTATCTCCCATGGCTCTATCTCCATAGAACCTGCTTTTGGTTTGATCGCCTCCAGCTCCATCTTCATGGACAACGGCTCCTTGCTCCATCTTCATGGATATTCTAATTCTATTACATTGAACCTATGCCTCTTTTGAAGCTTACAATTTATCTAGAAATAGAAATAGAAATAGCAACAACAAAATAAAAGGCTAGGGAAACCGGTGCGACTTTCCTTTTCGTAGGATTGAAGTCGCAGCGCCCTTTACATATGCCTTAAAACCAAACCAAACTTAAAATAACACACCAATCTAAAAACATTCAAACACAAAATTAAATGCTCTTGGCGCCATGGGAGATAACGACTAATCTTTTGCTGCAAAAGGTTAGTTGAACACACATCCACGCATATATATAACAAAATATAACTATTGGAACCCTTAATTGATTCACACAGTATATAAACTCTTTACATACTGAATTAGAACTCAAAACAGCATCTAACTTCTCTGTCATAGTTCGATCGATCGAAGACCGTTCGATCGCTCGAACCTTCGATCGATTGAACACTGTTCAATCGCTTGAACATTCTATTTCACAGAATGATTAAAAATTTTGCAGAATACGTTAAAATAAACTTTTAATTTCAAAATACTTTTAAAACTGTGAAACAGAAAACCTGACAAAGAGTCTGTCTCGATCGATCGAACTCTATTCGATCGCTCGAACAACAGAAGGTTTCGATCGATCGAAACCTGTTCGATCGCTCGAGTACAGAGCGTTCGATCGATCGAGACTACTTCGATCGATCGAACCCATCTTGCATCCAATGCAATCACAGATTTGTATACTGCTGTGATAACACTGCAGAAACAGATCTGTGACGATGCAGTTTCGAAAACAGTTCTAAAATCAACATGCAAATCAAAACTAGGGTTCCAAAAACGCATCTATAGATCCAAACGAGCGTGGCTCTGATACCAATTGATGGAAAAACGGGTTTAAATGGAAAGTTTAAACGCGCAGCGGAAAAATCAAGTTATGAAACTTTATTGGCATGCCCGGATTTACTACTCGTCAATTCTACAAATGCGCACAAGAGGGGACACGAGTTATACCTTAGTGTCTTGAACCCAATTCTGATCTTCAACTTCCAGCAGCCTCCACTAGATGATCTTCACCCTTATGACTCCTGTGGATGCCTGCCAGAAAGACTAGGGTTGGTGGGAACCCTAATAGAGAGGATAGAGAAGGTTTTGGGGCTCCAAAACAGTTTCTGCAGATTCTGACGTTCAAAACGACGAACAACTTTTTCCAGAACGCAGCTGCCCTATTTATAGATTCCCAGAACCGACCTAACCTTCGATCGATCGAAGGACTTCGATCGATCGAACATTCGATCGATCGAACCTTTCTCGATCGATCGAACCTGATGCCTTCGATCGATCGAACTATCTTCAATCGATCGAACCTGCCAGGACAGTTTCCTCAAGCGTCTTTCCAAGCATCCTAGCGGAGCTAAGAGTGGGACCTCCTAGGCTCTTTATTGTTGGCTCAGACCAGTTTATTAATTACCATGACCAAACTCTTTGATCAGCAAACTAACCAACTGGTCAGTTAACGTTTACTCCACTATAAAACGATAACTGAACTCCAACGCAAAAGAACATATCCGAAGCGATAACTAGACTTGTATGTTGTACTAATGTCCCTCTACCGTCAGCATTCGTAATCATATTCAGGTAGTCGGATAACTGTTACTGTCAACCTGAATCATGATTACTTCTTGTATTCCTTGAGTCCCATTCACTACTCATGATTACCAAACATGTTGATAACTCTTATCAACAAGACTGCAGTACTCAGTAATCAACTTGGTGACATTCTCAAGGGAATGCTTACTCTGAATCAGAGGGTAGATTCTATCTTGACAATATATGTTCACAACCCTATGGACATGACATACCCAAGATACCCAGGTGTTGATCTTCTATAGACCTCACTGATTGGTAAGTCAAAGCAGTCATATCCACAGTCTGTGTTCATAATCGTCTCAAGATTGAGAACACATACCTTATACAAGTTATGAGTTCCTATTGACTGTTGACAGCATTGAGCGTCAATAGGAAACTCAGGTCCGTCAATGCACTATAAGCACTAGCATATTAACCAAGAGTCACACTCTAGTGATTGAGATTTATCACTCCATCCAATGGTAGTTAATGATGCTACAGTGTATACCTGATGAGATATCCAGTCTCATCATCCACTGTGACAAGCTTTAAGTATCAAAGAATAGTAATTCGTATCTCATTGTATGTATCTCATACACACACGAAATACTTACTATGATACTTATGGATTAAACAATCATCTCATGAAAGAAACATACACAATGAAATGTAAAGCTGATATCCATATATTATAATGCTAATGTCTCATACATAAAGTAATGGTTTGAGGGCACAAACCCAACACTTTACACGGTTAAAGTCCTGTTTAAGGCATCGAACGTCACCACAATTTGCTTGGTGAGGCGCAGTTTGGATAATCACACTTACACATTGGCAATTTGCTTGCCTGGCACGCTCGCACACACTTATAAATTTTCCAACCAAACAGGTGCCCACCACTAATACCACCCCCGCCCCTAACCCATGACGGCTTCAAACATATTATCTCATACCCGCCCCTACAACTTTTAATGCACGTCTAATAGGGCGCGGGGCAGGGACCCACAATTATCGGGTCAATTGCCATCCCTAGACGTAGACACATATACTTATTTCATTTTGTTTCAACTTTCAACTCTTAAAGGATGGATAACTATTCACTTGACGTCCACTATATATATTTTCCTCAGAGTTGCCAAATCGGTTTCTGGTTCCTAGATCTCTAACAATGTTCATCGGATGTGTATCATTCTACTGTTTAGGCCCAGAAGATGAGTATGTGTAATCATGGTTGTTACAATGTGTCAATTTACGAGTTGATTTGTATATATGGTCAGTTCGAGTTTCATTCAATCCCATACGATTCATGGCTCAATATGATTCATGATTCATACTTTTGAACTTTGAAGTTTTAAGTCTTAAGTGATAAATTTTCTACATTTTTAACATTGATATTAATTGCATGAAACTTGCGTTAAATTATTCCTTTGTATATTTTAGGCATTGTACATGCCTTACATGTACACAATCCATAAATATACCGTTTTTTGTCTCCTTAAAAAAATAAATCTTACAATTCAAGATTCAGAATTTTGGCAAACCAATTGACGACTTGATTCGTGATTTGATTATCTTGTGTATAATTCTTCTCTGAAGGACCATGATGAGATCTCTTCCCTGTGATTTTTGTTTTAGATGAAGGCAAGTTTTTGTAGATTCTTATATTTTATTCCTATGTCTTCAGTTCTTATTGCTTATATCTTCGTCGTTTCTAGCATTTTTGCAATCAATCAATTACACCAGAATGGAGTCACGCGATTTCTTTACCGTCAACCCTTCACAAAGTTCAGAAAATGTTTTACATCAAAACAAATAGAGCGTTCATTTCCATTTTTAGTAAGTTCTCATCAATTTTCAAACAAAAAATGAAAATAATCAGTGGAAAGTGGAAACCAAAAACCATGATGTTACAAAATGGGAGATAAGGAATTCAAATTTAGATGAAGGATTAGAGAGAAATTTGTGCCTAAAATGTGACTTATGCAAGAGTGGGGGCCATAACGCCACGTGCAGTAGCGGAGTCAGGAATTATTTTCAGTGGTGTTATTCAATATCTTAACACCATTACACCATATCAAAATCTAATTTTACATAATAAATTGTCTTCGTCAAAATTAACCTAAAAACCTGTAAATCTTAAAAGTGCAAACAAAAGAAAGGAAACTTGGTTACTTATTATTAGTGATTCAAAAACATGCTCCAAAGACTAAAAAAAAAAAAATCACAATCGTACTTTACCATTGTCTTATTTTGTAAAACGTTTGTATAATTGTCTCATTTCTAAATAACGTCGTCAAATATGTCTTTCTCAAATAAGTTGAACACATATATTGTGTCATGACCCATCCCACTACGCGTGGAAATAGGACACGTGGCACGCCACCAAGGCTCATCCAAACGTCATCTAACGATACGCAGCGGAAAGAACTTTAAAACAACCCTGGTATTTTAAAACTTTAGGAAACATTCCCCTCTGAGTTGTAAAATCCATTGAAATCAGAGTTATAAAAAGTTTAGGCCAATGGAAAACACGTCAAAGAAACAGTTTTGAAACAGAGGTTAAGTCGACTTCCCAGTCGACTGCACTAGGGTCCAGTCGACTGCCCAGTCGACTGCTTTTTCATTAATAGAAGCAGTAGCCAAAACCTACAGTAGTTCAGTCGACTGATCAAGGGTCCAGTCGACTGCTTCTCCTACTATTCACTTTCAGTGTCTCAATCCTACGAGATCCAGTCGACTGACCCTGGGTCCAGTCGACTCCTCCCCTGCAGGCAGCCCTGTGTTGAACTATTAACAACTTATGCTCTTCAATATTCACAATCGATCACAACCAACATCAATAATAACATTTAAAACACAACTACAGGAGTTCAACTACAAGATTTCAACACTGTGAAACTACTCTATGGTTCTATTACAACATATTATTACAATAGCCAATCCTTACACTAGTTTAGGATTTAAAACACAAAAACATTTACAACGGTGATTCCCCGGCGTTCATTGGCCTGACTCATCGCGATTCTTCTTGTCTTTCCTCTTACCTGCAATGGAGTACATCTCCACTGCTCAGCTATATGTTGAGCGTACAATTCTAAATGTATGCTTATATGACAGTTCATGGTTTATGCATCTAAAACACATAGAAATAGTCTCTAGAGTGAGTGGTACGCATTCATCCGGTCGATGCCGTAGGAGGCCCACCTCTCCCACGCATCTCGTACACTGGTTGGGCCTTCCTCCATACCAGGTACCGTGTACTGGTTGGGCCCACCTCCAATCCAGACACAATCACAATTTCAATTCCTTTCCACTCACAATCACAATCCTCAAGGTTCGAGGAGCTTACCCCAGATGAATTTGCACCAAACTCCCCTTTGACCCAAGTAGACACATAACATGCTCACATAAACAGTTATACGTGCTTTTTATATAATTTCACGTGCATAATTAACGGGCCTAATTAATACATGAATTTTGCCCGGATCCAAGAATATCAAAATTTATGTTCAAAACATGAAAATCCATATATTTCATAGATCTAAAATTCATACCTCGTGCGATTCTCTTCAAACTTTGAAGGATCGTCTAGGGAACTAATTAAACGTCGGATTCCAAATTTGAGACGATTCCTACAAGTTTTACTGGATTTTTTCCAAAAGTCTAGAATTAAGATTTTTACAAAAATTGGCCAAACACGGCCTAAGTAGTACCAAAACGTAGATCTCACCTTCACGAGTTCAAATCTTGAATTTGGTGAAAATCTGACAGACGAACGGTCGTCGATCGGCGTCGCAAAGCCCGAAGAAACAAATCTCCTTTCTCTCTCCTCTATCTCTAGATATTTTGAATTGTTTTGGATGAGAATGAATCTCATCCACCACTATTTATAGGCAAACTTTTCAGAAATTGCGTTTACCTCCCCACGAGTTCCTCAAACTTCTAATTAGCTCTCGAAACTTCGCACACGTCCATTTTATAACTTTACGAGTGAAAACTATAAAGTTCAAAAGTTTCCGACTAAGTTTCATTTGGGTCCAAAACTAACGTCCGAAAATTATATTCTGTGGAATCTCTACACAACCTACCTTTTTAATCACGTATCACTCACGTTCTCACTACAGTTCTCAAAATGATATCTAACAGTATCAAAATTACCAGAATTATACTACACATGTATAATTACTATTCACAGGAATACCAGATAAAGTCAAATAACATTTAAATCATATAAATGCCATTTACTCATGCTCATGCCATATGAACTACCATGTTCCCGTGTCCTCACTGACACCTTACCGTTGACTCACAGTCAACCCCAACTCAAATTATTAATAACATTAATAATTCAAAATCTCAAATGATGCATTTTTAAAATAGTAAATTTTTGGAACGGGTGTGACATATTGAATTGTGCAAGAGAATGTGGTTGTAATTAAAACTCTGAGCAGGGCCGATTCTGCGTATTTGGAGGTCCGGGGTGAACTACTAAAGAGAGGCCCTTATACGGGGGTTCTGCCCCTGAGGCGATTTTTTTTGGATTTTCTTATGCATAATTGGCAAATTTTTTTAGGGTTACTTATATATAATTGGCGATTTTTTTGGGGTCTATTTATAATATGAGTCTATTTGTGAAACTTAAATATTGTATGGTATCTTTCAAAATTCTACAGGAGCCTATTTTAAAAACTCAAAAAATCTTACACTAAAAGTGTAATTTTCAAAATTTTAGGGCCTTTGCTTTTGAGTTTTATATACATGTATATCAATATATATATATATGTTCAGTTGATGACACTAAATTTGGCCTTGGGGGAGGCCTAAATATAAAATACTAAAAATCTCAAGGTAAAAATGTAATTACAAAAATTTCATAAGGGCTCTAAAAAATCTGTGAACTTTGGTGACTCGGGGCAACCCCCCCCTTTGGGCCAGCCATGACTCCGAGAATACAAATTTGACACCTCTTTTCTTATTTTGCATTTATTTTAGTGGGCTCAATATGCTAAAAAATAAAAATAAAAAAAATAAAAAATTTAATCCTAGAACACCATATAAAAATTATTTTCCCAAACTTTCAGTGGATTCACTTAAACCCACTACACTACACCTGGCCCCGCCACAGGCCACGTGTGCCCGTCACATAGATTGCAAATTGTCTCACGTGGATTCAACCGCTGCTTAGCTTTATTGTATTTTTTTCCCAAAAAACTCCGAGACCCAAATTAGGTCCGCCCTTGTGCACATTTACTGACCATTTTTTTGAGAGTAATGTTATGCTTTTCAAATTCTAATCCCAAATTCACATCCCAATAGCTAGTCGAAATGAGATAGTTAGAGGGACAAACCTCAAGATGGACATAAAACAGTTCTAGCTTTGTGTGAGTTCGAATCCTACCACTAGCTTGCCTTCCTAACTAAAATCCGTACATGGGTCATGGGGTCGACACACCTACCCAAGGTTGGTCCTTTGTTGTGTTATGATAAAACAGCAGGTAAATTATTTGAAATGCTGGCCAAAATTTCAAAGTCGCGGAGGATATGCTAAGGGTATTTATCCTCGTTACAAATAAAAATAAAAGGACCATGGTTTACAAGTCCAAGTCCCACTTCTCTTGAATCCTTAGGAGATTAAGTTTGTAGACAGACGTTGACTAAACACTAAAATTTATATGACCGATTTTCTTACGAATCATAGAACCAGTTTTTGTTTTCCCCAATAGTTTCTTGATGTACCCTACATCCAGTTGACCCAAACTTTACGCCCTTAAAGTCAGTGTTAAAGATCCAGGTAATATCTTTGAATACAAAGATACTAATCATGGTAACAAGTGTTTTTCGCGATTATTACTTAGAAATGTTGCTAAGTGCTAACCATTTGTCATGATCCCCTGAAAATAGAGGACATGTGTATAAAATTATTGAGTGGTCACATCACATCAACATATTGATGTGGTGTGACGGGCTCACTAAAAATTTATCTATTTTTTGCACTTGAATCATTACTCTGACAGACAATATTAGAAATCCTCACTTTTTTAAAATGAGAGATCCCTCATTAAATCGGGACTCTACCATTTTTACTATGCGGTTAGTACCATAGACAAAATCATCCCATTAGTGCCACTCCTTTACACTATTAAAAACATTGGTCCCACCTTACAAACATAAACAAGATTTGTTACCACCTATATGAAATTTGCTACCATCAAAAGGATATTTTTTACTACTCACTTCTCAATGGTACACAAATTTTTTACTTACACCATTTGGCCACTTTTGTAACACATATGGTTTTGGTTTTCTAATGGTAATTTACCGTTGTTAATTTTCAATGATAAATTTCCATTAGAAATAAACAAAATCCGTTAGTAACATTTAACAAGAGGTATTTTTTATCTTATAACGGTTGTCAAAAAGTAGTAACGGACAATTACCGTTACAAATGTAGGGTAAAATAAATAAAAATAATGGAAAAAATAAAAAATTTAAAAAACAAAAGGATAAACTATTTAGGGGGAAAATGTCTCTTTTGTTGAGCGAGAGAACTGAGAAGAAGAAAAGAGCGAGAGAGAAAGAAAAAGAGGGGAGAGAGAGAGAGAGAGAGGTGCGACAGAGAGAGCAGCGCCGCCACCGCCACTCCACTGCAGTGCCGCCTCCACCACTCTGCCACAACGTCGCTCCTGTCAAGTGAGAATCTAAATCTTTCACAACTCAGTCTGAATCTCTAAAAATGAATTCTCCAAACCTCGTTATCTTCAATCTAAGTCTCTGAAAATGAACCCTAACCCCTCAAAAGTCTTCTACTAAAAGTCTCCATGTAGAGCTGCTGTAAAAATTTATCTCTTCCTCATTTATTACTTATATTGTAGCGCGCGCACACACACACACATACATTTTTTAGTCTTCAGCACATGCGCACACACAGATTTCTGAGTCTTCGGCACATGCACGCGCGCGCGCACACACACACACACAAATCAAAATACATTTCTAAGTTTTCTAAATTTTTTTGAACATCAAAATACCTAATACCCAATTTGAGAATAAGGTACCCCATCTCTTTCAGTTTATATTTCTTCATTCCCCTTTTCTAGATTTTTCTAATTTTTGATTTTTTTTTCTCTCTTTAATTTCTTCTTCTTTACCTGGTGGTATTTTACTTGTATTTCGATCATTTTATTTGCTTATTTTTATATAGCTTTGTTGATGCTTCAGCATTGAATTTGATATGGATCATGAAATCTAGGTGTTTTGATTGTGTATGTCTCTTGATCTAATAGTTTTGAATAGCTTCCTTGGTTTTTTGGGCCCAAATTACTACGAATCTATGATTTTGCAAGCAAATGGGAGAACAAGTTCATGTTTTAGGTTGAATTTTGTCATCATGTGTTAATTTCATAGTGTTTTAGTCACTTGTATATGTTGAAACATAAAAATAAAATTGGAATGGAATTACCAGATCAAAAGCCTCTTTAACAAAACATGGGCCGAGTCGCGGATCTCGCTCTCTTTAAGACGTTTCGCGGCTCTGCCCAAAGTGTGCAAGCAGTTCGTACTTGCCACGCCGTCCCCAGGATAAAACAGCCCAGAATCACCTCTGCCTCAGTTTCTCTTGCACATTGAGAAAACTTGTATACTAAACACCCTTCGTGATATATATTGCTCGGAAATAGAAATTGAAAATCTCTCTTTTATTTTTGAACACAAGAATGATTTTGATCTCTCTATTCAACATGAAGAGCTCACAAAATTTTAAGTTGAAAACCTATCCTCCATCGCTCTATACATATATGTGTATATATACATGTATATAACATCACAATAAAGCTGCTAATACCAAAGACCGAGAGCTCCCTCTACACTGCCAAAGACAATATATATAATGATATAATACCAACATTCACATGTGTAGACACGCGGAATTCCACCTCTTATTTGTTTGAAATCGTTTTGAAAAGGAAAAAGAAAAGGTAGGGTCTGTTGAAAACAGATACAGAGTCGCCACTTGGTCTTTAAGGAACCAAGAAACCTAATTTTGATTCACCCAAACGGATAAAGGGCACCGGCCCTTCATAACCAAAGAACTTGGCTCGGGGTTTTGGTACAAGAGAGGAAGGAGCCTTTGTCGCGACTAAAACACCCTCAACTCGCCTCGTCTTTCGACGAGCCTCAATTAGCATCCAAATAATCATCTTATACTATGTATGGTTTGACAATTAATACTATGATATTATATTACATCACATAAGAAAATTTAAAATGGAAGATCTAAAGATAAGATATCATTCATAAGATCTAAGCCAAATATCATACAATGTAAAGTGAAAGATCACACAAATAAACCTAGGAAAAATCGTCTAATCACGTATCAAGCAATTAAATTTCCCAAATCTAAAGGGGACATGAATTGTTCTTGAAACAAATAATCAAAAGAATCAAAATATGCATAGCAAGCTAGCAAGATGCATGTTAATCTTTGAGAAAAGAAGACCTCTCAATCCCCGGGACGGATAAGAAAGGAAGATTGGATCGAGGGGGAGGCATGGACGTGTGATCAAATTCGTTCCTTATAATCTTCTTAGATTAGGAGCCACAACAGCCCCAAATCTTGCATGGATGCAATGTATGATCCTAGAATGTGTAAAGGTTGTAGTGTGCTTTCTGTTCATGGATTTCTAGAATGACTTAGAAGTCTAGAATGTGTATGAATAAATGAATGAAATCATCATGGGATATATACAAATGTAGTATGAACTACTTCCTAAGACATGAGCTAATTTGGAGTGCATGTAAGCATCAAATCAAAGGGGGGAAGTAAAAGTGTGCTTGCTGTGAATAGTGGACAGAACAGTAACATGATCTTGTGAAAATGGAAAAGAGAGGTTAGGAATGTTTTCAATGCATGAGTTTTTATGGAGATATTCCTTATTGTGTCTAGAACACAACCCAAAAAGCTAATCTTTAATAACTATTACAGATTGAGAGAAATCATATGAACAATGGAGGTTATTCAGAAACAAAGTTCGTACTGTCGACTGAAATGTCAAAAAATCTTAGAAATTGAAAACAAAACATCTAGAGGACCATATTATACAGAAAGTTTCCTAAGACACTGAAGGTAAAGGGAAATATAAGTTAGGACCACTCCTTTTGGAAAAGGTTTTTGAAAACAAGTTGAAAGTCAACCAAGCTGCTGTGACAGCAAAAAACAGAATGTCTGGAAGGAATGTTTGGGTCAAAATGAAACCCTTCCAAGTATTTTGAAGACAAACCAAAAATCCTGGGTGTTCTCTAATGATTTAGGAAGACTTTCCAAGTGGTCTTGTATCCATACATTGAGTATTGAGTTCTATAAAAATCTTTGAACTCAGATCATTCACTATTTTGACTCACTATTTTGAAGATTTTGGGAAAAAAAACTTGAGTTTTCTTTCTTGAGATCAAAATGAGAGGGATTGAGAGGGGTTTTGAAATAGAGGTTTTGAAAGTATATTTTCAACATCAAATAGAGATTATAACCTCTTGGAATATCAACATCAAACTCATCATCAAAAACCCACAATATTATTGGAGAGATTCACTTTTATTTTGAACATAACTTCAAAGATACCTTGGAGATATTGAAGTTATAATCATCATCTATTAAACATGTTTTTGAGGTCAAGAGCTACTATCCATAAAGATTCACTCACCTCAAACTTCATGTCATCATTTAGATGATGAAGAACAAGTAAGTAAATAAAGAAAAAGAAATGAGGTTAGGAAGAGATAAACATAATATGAACAAGCAAGTAAATAACAATCAATAAATGATAATCAATGTGATTTTGGACTTGTAGCTTGGTGTTTCACTCATAGATGTTGACATTTGGACATGAAAGTAGCTTCCTAACTCATAAATGCTTAGAGAAATGGTGGTTGGGTGTATTGATGATGAAATATATAGAAGAATGGTGGAGGAAAACAAGATTGGAACTCACTTTCTATAAAAAAAATAGTAGGAGGAAGCTCCTTTCTCACTTCTAAATCTATCTCTATCTCTCTTTCTCTCTACAACTTTATCAAGCTTTGCACTTGGCCCCCCAAAATGAAGAGCAATGGGGGGTTTATATAGGGTAATTTGGGGTGGTTTTGGGGTTTTAGAAGTACTCCCATTGGTCCCAAACATCTGTGAACATAAAACTACATCGTTTTGGTTTTTAATTAATCAAATTGGACCCCCAAATAAATTACAAAAATGGACTCTGTGAGGGTTGAGTGCCGCCGCGGCACTGGCCATGTGCTACCGCGGTAGTGGTCCAGTGCCGCCGCGGCACTGCTCCTCAGATGCCCAAAAAATTGTATTTAGGCCCCTAGAGGTTCCGGTATTCGCGAAAAGACCCTATTTCGTCCGAAATTCACAGAAAATGCATACAAACTCCAAATTGAGGTTGTGATATACCGTTGGAAAGGTAATGGAGTCTACTTTACATGAAAAATAGTTCGGAGATAGGTTACTTTGAAAATTTTTGCGGTATTCGTGATAAAGCCGATTTGATCGCCTTTTCCACCTTCGAAAATTCATAATAGATTCATTTAAAATTCAAAAATTATGTGCGATATACCGTCGGAAAGCTATTGACCTCTAGTATCCATGAAAAATATTTGAAAATCGTTACGATTCACCAGTTTTAAAGTCAAATTTTGGTCAAACTGGTCAAACTTGGGATTCCCGGGAAGTTCTAGGAACCTCTGGGAGCTCCAGGAGTTGACGTTTTCGTGCGATCTTCTTTTAAAACTCATTTTAATACTTTCCACATGATCTAGAATGATCTCGGAGAATTTGGACGATTTCGGTCAAACTTGGTCAAACTTTGGTCAAACCTGGTCAAACCTTGGTCAAACCGGTCAACGGGGACTTTCTGAGAACTTCCGGGACTTCCGGGGGTCTCTGGGAGCTGACGATTTCATCTAATTTTTGTTAAAAACTCATTTTCTTACTTTTCTTACGACATAGCATGTTTCCAGAATTTTTGGTCCAAATCTGGGAGTTTCAGGCTTTTAGGGACATTTTGGTAATTCTGAGCATTTTGAGAAATAGAACTAACTTCCAGGAGTCCTTTTGAGTTTTTTTCGATCATTGTGAACCACCAAGCTATGGGTCTCCTAAATCTGATAGTCGACAAAATGGGGTGTCTACAACATGAATGTGTTTTTTTACCTCATCAATGATAAAAGTTATGAATGATAAAAGGTATCATAAATAATATTATATTATAACATTAAAGTAAATAAATGTAGACAAATATTCTTGTGATGGTTATACATATATATATTATAGTTGCATTATATTATTAAATTAGATTAATGTCCAAGCACTAAATGTTAAAATGATAAAGAATTTTTCTTTAATAATATTTTATTAAAATGCTCCAACAGTATATACGTGTTGATGTTGTATAGTTTAAGGTAGAATGTTCTCTATCATGATCAAGTTGTTCTGACGTGGACTGCTCTGATTTCA
This sequence comes from Hydrangea macrophylla, assembly GCA_033977485.1. Taxonomy (NCBI): domain Eukaryota; kingdom Viridiplantae; phylum Streptophyta; class Magnoliopsida; order Cornales; family Hydrangeaceae; genus Hydrangea; species Hydrangea macrophylla. The sequence continues at coordinate 93,943,905 of CM066995.1, forward strand.
AGCAATTTGCATTGAGTTGCTTCAATGTTCCAATCTATAGAACTACTGCTCATTTTTACATAGTTGTCTCTACCTCGCATATAATGCTTACGCACTTGATAATTAAATTGAATAGTGAACTAATCTTTATGATATAACATAGACCTCGCTGATTTTTAGTTGAACTATACAGAAAAGCGGTTTAATTCATGTTGGCTCTTGCTATTATAGGTGTATTCTGTATGTGACTTCAAAGAATCAATCTATCTATGTGAGAATTTACTTGTATATGCATAATTTTAATTTGACTTTATTTGTGCAAAGTTTGTGATAAAATTTTGGTTTAGAAATAGGGATAAAGCAGCAAATTTATAGAAGATGTTTTGCTTTATATGCAGAATTTTTGGCACTAAAGGTACTTCTAAGCTATTTTCAATTAAAGAATTAAAATGCTCTTAGAATTGGTGATTAATTCTTGTGACTTGAGTTGAGAAAAGTAATTGCTGTTAGAATTAATGCTTATCAATCACATATTTATAAACATATTGGGAGGGTTGGGTTGGCATTTATATATATGGAACCCAATGTGAGTCATTATTTTTAGTTATATAATATTTCATTAAACTATGCTTATGGCTCACATGGTAGAATGCTTCGGATACTAGTAACAAGACAAGTTTTCTTTAATTTATTTCTTTTTTTTTTGTTTAAAAAAATATAATTTATTATACGGTCATTATATTCATCTCCATGCCTCTCTCTTACACCCAACATGCTCGTAGACTTGCAAACACGGTCATTATATTCATCTCCATACATATTAACATGTGATCATGCTATGCGTGTGTGTGTGTGTGTAAGAGAGAGGAATGGTTAAAGGGTAGCTCGTTCTTTGTACATATTAACTCACTCACTCTCTCTCTCTCCCTCCCTCTCTCTCTCTCTCTCTATATCTATCTATTGGTTAAGGGGTAGCCCATTCTTTATACATATTAATTCTCTCTCTCTCTCTCTCTCTCTCTCTCTCTCTCTCTCTCTCTCTTCGTTAAGGGGAAGCCCGTTCTTTCTACTCTTACATATGATTTTCCAACAAGATTTGTGGATTTGATCCCCCTCCATCCCGTCTGTTTGGTTGGCTACTATTTGCAAGGAATTGATTGGCATTTCACACTCAAAGGTTTCGCTTTTCACTTTTTATTTTTTGTATGCTTTCATGCTTTTTATAAAATAGAGCTTTAGGATAGTGAGGCTATGTATCATTGCTTTTAATCACACATACTTTGTATCTAAGTTTATGTTCTACGTGTGAATAATAGTTCACTTTTCCACGTCTTTATTAATAAATGAACTCTGACAAATATGTGCTTTGTATCAGCTTTCTTTGAATTATAAGTTGTACAATATACATTTGATAACACTTCATGATGATGCCAAAATTTGGTTAAGATAAATTAGAGCAGTTTAAGGAGAGAGATAGTGAGAGATAGGTTTTTGTATGTGGTTCGACCCTGTTAGTGAAGGAACCTACGTCCACGTGTGTGTCTGAGCACTTCCACTATATGAAATAAAACTACTGCAGGGAGCTTGGTGATCCAACAATGGCGACTAGAACTACCAAGGGTCGGCCGTGCAGGGTGGTGTTTAGGATTTCTTGGGAGAGAGGCTAGATAGTGTAATGTATTTCTCTTGGTGAGATTTTTTTATTGGGATCCCTTCTAATGGGGGTGAGTGGTCTCTTTTATAAATACAAGAGACCTACTCGTACAAGGAATTCTAGTCAGATTAGGTAATACGATCCAATTAGGATGTGATTGACACAAATCAAGTGAGTTTCCTAATTGGATTAGAAAACTTTCCATACATGTCATTAATCTTCTAACTTGAGTAGGAATCTGGCTGGAACGTTCTAGATCATGCCTCGGGGCCTGGGTGAGCTGTCCTTGAGACGGGTTGCGCCTGCGTGGTCTGCCCGTCCTGTTGGTCTACCTCGGGCATATACCACTCGGGAGCCAGGATAGGGGCCGGTCACTGAGTTGAACCGCTTGGTAAATAAAGTAGAGGCAATTTCGGGCATATCAGCTGCCCCCCATTTCCATGGTTGACTGGATGCTATATCAGGGCAAGTTTGGAAATCTGTTCAGTGCCGCTTGCCATTATCTGAGTGCTCGGGAATTGGCTAAGAGTTGAGACTTGGCCTAATTCGGAGTCTTTTGCTTAAGTTAGCTCCCAGGATGGTTATCTTCTTCCCTTAAACCTTTGTCAAGGTTGTGGGTATAAGAATTTGACCATATTGGAAAAGCCGACCTAAAGCGTATTGCTTTAGGGTACTTTTATGGTTAACTCCCCAAGATGGTTATCTTCTGCCCAGCCAGCATTCGTCAAGACTATTGGGAGAAGAGCTTGACCATGTTGGTAGAGCTGACCTAAAGCGTGTTGCTTTAGGGTCTTTTTGCTCCTCTATCATGGGCTAACCTAAGAGGATTTCCTCTATTGTCGGTTTGGACCTAAGTGGAGTTGGTAACTCTGAGAATTGTAGGCACCCGGGTTGTCTAAGAGTTTCACTTAGTTACCGCAAGGCCTGTAATACCCTGTGTAACCTCTTGTAGTTTTTATTCCCTCTTGTCCCCCAAGCTTTTGTTGAGGCAGGAGTTGCAGGAACAAGTACTATAGGCAGCCAACCTGGAACGTTGGTAGTTGTAGGGTCGTTTGAGGCTTACCATCATTAGCCATGTAGGGGGATTTGCCCCCATCGTAGGTTATGAGCCTAAGCGTAGCCGATGCCTCGGGCATGATCCCGAGGTATTTTATGCCACGGGTGTGATCCCGAGGTCTTTTGTGCCTCGAGTGTAATCCCGAGGTCTTTTATGCCTCGGGTGTAATCCCGAGGTCTTTTGCCAACTGCGTAACAGTGGTCTTTGGTTGCCTCACGATTGAGCCTAAGGTCTTTTTAGCACCTCGGGAGTTGAGCCCGAGGTCCTTTTGGTGTGCTCCAGGGATCGACGAAGAATTAATAGGCAATCCGAATCTTTGCAGGAGCTCTTTGGTAGTCTGAGCTTTATGTTATGGTCGGGAAAAAGTACCATTATAGTTTATCTCGTATCGACTGTTGGAGACAGGAGGTGGGGTCAGGATGATCGGGCTCCTGGATACTCTGAGCTGGAGGCAAGGTTGGGATCACTGGATCCTGATTGCTGCAAACTGGAGGTCGGGTCGGGGCTACGAAAACTACCATGCTTCTTTGCGTTGTTCTTCTCGGGCTGATCCCGCTTTCGCTTATTTTTTGAAGGCTCGTCGCTTACGTGCCCTAGGCCTTTGGTCTTTACGAATTCTTTAGTGTCAATGTATTTTCCAACCCTCTTCGCGAGCTCAACGAAGGTTGTCGGTCTGTGGAACGACGTGGTGTACTTGGTGTGCTAAACTCCCAAGCAGTAGGCTGTAATAGCGACGGTTTCATCAAGATCGTGGATCCTGAGCTTCTCTTGATTAAACCGGTCAGTGAATTCCTTGAGGGACTCATTATTCCTTTGATTAACTATCAGCAACTATATGTCAGGCTTTGACCGTTCATGCATACCGATGAACTGGTTGATGAATTGCTTACTGAGTTGCTTGAAACTGCTGATCGATCAAGGCTTCAAAGAATAGAACCATTGAGCGGCGGGGCCTTTCAAAGTGTTGGGGAAGACTATGCAATACAGTTCGTCGGCGTTGGCGGCCAAGGCCATCTGAGCCTTATAGGTTCGGACATGGTCGACCGGACTTCCCGAGCCGTTGTAAGAATCTAGACGAGGTTGTTTAAATTTGTGCGGGAGGGCAAACCTCGTGATTCGGCTGAAAAATGGTGACTCTGTCTCGGTATTGATATGAGTAGCATCCTGGCCCAGGCCATTGGCCATGCCGTCGATCTATTTGTTTAAATTCTGGATACGGGCCATTACACCTTCCCGCCGGATATCCGGGGGGTTGGTCGGGTTGGTGGAAGGGGATTCTTCTTTATGGTGTCCTGTCCTCTAGGACGAGGCTCGGCTCGGCTCGGCTATGACTCTGGTTGATCGCCTAAGATCATCCCAGTTCCTGGCCGAGCGATCCTGGACCGATTCTCAGGCCATGCGTTCTTGTCCGTCTCCTCTGACAGCATGCCTGTTGTTGATGTCTCTGGTATCTTCAACCGGAACGGGTTGACTCGGGCACGTTGTCTGGTCAGGATCGGTTCTGGACCGTACACAACGTTCTCGGGCTATTTCCGGCCACTGGAGGATTGCTTTGTTGGGCCAGCAGGGGTTCGATCTGCTGCTGGGTTTGATGCTAGATCTTCCAGAGTTGTGCGAGGGTCGGGGTGATCTGCTTGGATGTCAAGAGCACCGGGGCCGGCGGGATAGCCCGGTCGGCCGGCGGGATAGCCCGATCAGCCGGCTATGCAGCCTTCTTAATCTTCTTCGGAGGCATGATAATCGGTCAAGAGATTTGTATTTTGAGAAACTTGTCGTTTCCACAGACGGTGCCAAGCTGATAATGCCAAATTTTGGTTAAGATAAATTAGAGCAGTTTAAGGAGAGAGAGAGAGTGAGAGACAGATTTTTGTATGTGGTTCAGCCCTGTTAATGAAGGAACCTACGTCCACGTATGTGTCTGAGCACTTCCACTATATGAAATAAAACTACTGCAGGGAGTTTGGTGATCCAACAATGGCGACTGGAACTACCAAGGGTCGGCCGTGCAGGGTGGCATTTAGGATTTCTTGGGAGAGAGGCTAGACAGTGTAATGTATTTCTCTTGGTGAGATTTTTTTATTGGGATCCCCTCTAATGGGGATGAGTGGTCTCTTTTATAGATACAAGAGACCTACTCGTACAAGGAATTCTAGTCAGATTAGGTAATACGATCCAATTAGGATGTTATTGACACAAATCAAGTGAGTTTCCTAATTGGATTAGGAAACTTTCAATATATGTCATTAGTCTTCTAACTTGAGTAGGAATCTGGCTGGAACGTTCTAGATCATGCCTCGGGGACTAGGTGAGCTATCCCTGCGACGGGTTGCGCCTACGTGGTCTGCCCGACCTGTTGGTCGGCCTCGGGCATATACCGCTCGGGAGCCAGGATAGGGGCTAGTCACTGAGTTGAACCTCTCGGTAAATAAAGTAGAGCCAATTTCGGGCGTATCACTTCACATTAGCTTATTTGAAAAATTAATATTTTTGGTGCAAACATTGAGTTGATATAGAGAGAGGATAAGAACTTGATTTAGAAAAATAAAGAGAGAGAGAGAGAGAGAGAGAGAGAGAGAGAGAGAGAGATCAAATGGTTCAAACTACTCAAACTCTGGATTTCTATGAACCTTTTCAGCCAACTCATTTGTCAATGAAAAACCACCCCCTTCAACGCTTTTTTATCACTGCTGGTTGGGGAAAAGTCCATCAGGTATAAGACGCCTGAAAGCTAGTGACCACAAAAAGAAGTTTAAGTCAAGAGACATAGAGATTCGACAGAAGGTTAATTCTCAAACAGACCAAAATCATATTGCTTCTAGATTCTGCACAAAAGTTCTGCTTACTGCATTTTGATATTATAAAGAGCTAAGCGATATTATGTTTTGCAAAGCTGAAGTTGTTGAAAATATAGATGCTGCAGCATAGTGCCTGATGCCATTAACTACTTATAACTAAAACACACTAAGCACGTGATTAACAAACGCATAGGCCATTGACAGACTAGTTATGAAAGGAAAAATCCTATGACAGCAATTCAAACAAAAGATAAGAAGATGATCACAGGAATCAAGTACTCAAATAATTCGCACACAAAACTTATCCATTGAATCATATTTATTAACTTGAAAAAGAGGGATCAATCCAACACAATTATTTTTGTAATCGTTTGGTCAATCTTATATTTTATTCTCAGCACTACACAATTTCCTTGTGTATATGTGTGTGTGTGTGTATGTGTGTATGTGTGTGTGTGTGTGTGTGTGTGTGCGAGAGAGAGAGAGAGAGAGAGAGAGAGAGAGAGAGAGAGATCATAATTCTTCAGTTTATCCTCAAGCATAAAGTACATAAACATCTCACTCGGGGCTAAAGAAACATGATATAGGATTATGGAGAGATTATTATTGTAGGATTGCAATGTAGAGACTATTATAGTAGAATTGTAATGAATTAATTGATTCGAGGAACCTTATGGAATGAAGGGACTCTCATGGACTCTAGGATTTTCCTAACGGAACTTAGAGTTCAACCTTTTGTTATTATTCCTCTATTTCTATCCATATTCTTTTATCTATATTAGAAGCAAATTTAACAAAAAACTTCCCCTATGTATATGCATCTGTTAATTAACTATATATATGCCCATTGCCTCATGGCCATAACTACTAGCTCATTGGTGAAATGTGACATCAAATTGCAATGACTTCAAGGGTTAATATGGTATATGAATAATTAGTGAATACATGGAACTATGCAATTAAGCACATCCATCATGCCGAAAGTTTTAAAATGAGTGTGCACAAAGAGGGTCCTTATGCGTGTGTGTTGTGTCAGTGGTGCTGTCCACGCGCGGCTACGTGCCATGGCATGTGCAGGGACTATTTCGGGAGCTATGGCATGTGCTTTTAATGCACGGCTAGGCATATAAATATATTTTTCTGCATTTGCAAGGAAAAAGCACGAAAGAGAGGTCTTAAAATCCGTGTGCATGGGAGAGGTGCTCACTCACTGTGTTGCTGCACATTGTGCACGTGCTGGTGTGCACATGGGCTGGTGCTGCTGGCTGCTGGTGCCTGCGGGCTGCTAGCGTGCTGTGCACCTAGCATTATTGTTTTTTGTATACCCTTTACTGTTCGAAAAGGTCATCAAGACATGTCAAAAGGTGTTGATCCACATGTATGAAGCAACTTTGTAGAAAATGAGAGAGATTCAACAAAGGTGGAGCAAATTACTAGAATTTGAACAACAAAAAACAACTTAAGATCCCCCATTGTCTTGGGCGTTGTTCCTATGCTCAGAAACTATACTTAATGATTCGTACATTACTTATACTTTTTTTGTTAATGCAAGTTTTCCATTGCTAACTCGTTAAATTTTAATATCTAGTGAAAAGAAAATCCTGAAAAATACTACAGCCGGGTTGACAAATGGTTGGCGGCACATGAGCACAGTGATGGGAGTGTCTTGCAGAGTGCTAAAAGTAAATATGTGAGGAACCTACTGTTTGCAGGGTTTAATTCATAGCTTAATTTTTTTAGTGTATTATCACAATATTTACATTTGATAACTACAGGATAAAATAAAGGCAATTGAAAATATAAGAAAAAGTAGCAGCTTGACTGACGAGGGATGTAGTAACAATTATGAAGACTTTGACAATGACGAGTTAACTCAGGTATTTGGGAAGGAAAAAAGGGAAGGGGTTCGTGCTGTGGGTTCCAGCATCTCTAAGAGGCAACTACTTCATATCGGGTTGGCCAAGTCCAAAACTAAGGGAAAAAAGAAGGTAAATGAAGAAGTTGCTGCATTGGAGGATAAGATCATCTTTCATGTTGACTATGCAAGGTATATTTATGTATTTAGTTTCGAAACTCTCAAATGTGAGTACCCCACCAGTGATGACTACTCCCTCAATTGATTTTGGATCATATTTAATTAATCTCCCTACTCATTTAGCTCAAAACTTGAATAATGTTTTTGCTATGATGGGTGTTTCACATTCTTCTCATCCTATGCCTCCTCCCATTCCTCCTCCCACCGACAAGCCCCCATGTATATTATTTGATAATTAGTTTGGTAAAAATTTGGCAAAGGGGTATGTTGATGTCTGCCACTTCAAACAAGTTGGCATTAGCGAAAAGAAAGTTTATGTCGAGGAAGTGTTTGAGCCAGATGCTCGTTTGTAGGATCCTCAAGGGTGACACGATACATTGCCAGGCTTTGTTCAAGGAAGATTTGTGATTTGGCTTGAGTGTTGGTTAAAGATTGGTTGACTATGTTTGTCTGATTTTCTATAACTTTAGACATGGTTTATTTGTCTGTTGGTTTAGTTTAGTTTTGGATAGATTTACTCTTTTAATTTCAGACATGGTTTGTTAGTTTTGGTTTGGATATAGAAACAACTTGTATCTAAGGATAACTATGCTTATTTTGGATTATATTTCTTGTAATTAATATAGATTGAGCTTGTATTTATTATGGTTTAGATTTGATCATGCGATGTGGTTGTGATATAAATTAGGTGCAAATAAAATTGGGGAGCATATTTTGGCATTTATATTTTTCATATTTAAAATAATTACTAATGGATAATTTTCGTTAGTATTCTTACACATGTGTTAGAAAACAAACCGTTAGTAATTTCTATTACTAATGGTTTATATCCGTTAATAATTGTCTCAAAAGTGTTGGAAATTTGTCGTATTACAAACTGTTAGTAATGACATTACTAACGGACAATGTCCGTTACAAAAATCCATTAGTATTTTGTATATAAAACTGTTAGAAAATAAACTGTTATAATAAATATTACTAATGGACTATTTCCGTTATGAATAATCAATTACTAACAAAAAATAACCATTAGGAAACATATTACTAACTATGTCTGTTAGTAAAATAATTTTTCTAATGGACATTTACCGTTTGAAATTCCGTTAAAAAATTAGCCATGGGGTATTAGTAAAAGTAATAGTCCATTAGTAATAATTTTACTAACGGTAATTTACCGTTAGAAATGTGCATTTTGGTATAGTGTTTGTTACTCTTATTAGTACATTGTTACATTAAATTTTTTCTTGAGCGAATACATGGGTTCTAACTAATTTAACAATTATTACTACTCATTAGCACAATGGTACATCATTAATTACCATGTAATTATACCAATATTGTCTCCTAAAAAGTTGGTCAAACTTTTAAAAATATTGGTTTCTAACTTTCTACTACTTCCTACCTTTGTTATCATGCGTATGTGACTGCTAATATTCATTGGCAATGACATCCGACAAATTTTGGTTTTAACCTATTAGCATGTGTTACTAATATCTAATTCAGCAGTAGTTTGGTTAGCGCACGTTAATTGATTGAATTCTAACATTGTTACAAAGTGGTGGAGTAATACATTTGACATCAAAAATTTTATATTATTGATCAACTAGGTGACAGCACATGGTGAATACCGAATAAGATGTTAGAGAGTTAGAGAATATTGTTGAACAATATGTATACACCTAGAAAGTACACAAACTGATTTATCAATGGTAATTTTGAAATTATGTTTATCTATATATATTTATATTTTGTTACTAAAGAGTATTTTAGGTAATCCACATGTATAAGTCAGTATATTTATTAGGTGTATATTTTAAATTTACCTAGCATTAACAATTAAAAGAATTAAATTGTCAAGTCATATAACCACATTTCTATATTAGCAGTTTGGTATATTGTATGTCCCAAATTATGCATGCAACTTAAATTGACAAAGAAATGAAATGTTTAGAAATGGGAAATTAGTAAAGCAACCTTTTCACGTGAGATTTCTCGATTCCGACATGTGCTATCTCAAGATTTTCTTCATGGTTAGGGGTGTCCACGGGTCGGGTGAGTCGGGTTTAGCCCTCACCCGATCATCCACCCGAATAGCAGTCGGGTTAGACCTTCTCCACCCGTGATCCACTCATCATCCATCGGGTTCGGGTGAGTTCGGGTTCGGGTGGTTTCGGGTTGGGTTGGGTGAAACCCGACTAAAAACAACAAAGTGAAGAAAAATTGTACAATGTAAAGAACAACTAAAATTCTGAGTAATAACAATTATAGATCTGTAAAATAAAAACAATTATACATTCAGTTAAGTAAAAACAACAATGTGTAGATGATCGATCTGTAAACCAAAAAAAAAACACACACACACACACAAATTGTAGATATGAAGAAAAACTTAAGAACAATCGCTATAGAGCTGTAAAACACACACAAATTATATACATACATATATATACATGCACATTCAAAGTTTTATTGCATAGTCTGTAATTAAAAAATATTTTTTTTTAATCATGTTGTGTACAGTCGGGTCGGGTCGGGTGTAGTCGGGTGTTTGAAGGGAGAAACCGACATCCATCCGAAACATGTTCGGGTTTGACTTGTAAAACCCGTGACTCAACCAAACAGTCACGGGTGGGGTCGGGTGGGGTCGGGTTCGGTCGGGTGGGGTCGGGTTTGGTCGGGTTCGGTTTTTGTTGGACAGCCCTATTCATGGTCAAAGATCTAGCAATTACCAGCTCAAGATCTTGCAATTACCAGCTCTCTCTCTCTCTCTCTCTCTCTCTCTCTCTCTCTCTCTCTCTCTCTCTAATATCAATGCATATTATCTATACTTCCACAACTGCCAATGCATATTATTTATTTCTAATATCAATGCATATTATCTATACCTCCACAACTGTCAACTGCCAATGCATATTATTTATTTATCCACATCAAACAGCTCATAAGAAACCGCACGTGTGTTTGTGATGAGGACCTGGGGTTGCTTTTCTCTTAATTGCGATAGAGGATTTTCTAAGTGGGATTATTCTTTGCTTTGAAGCAGTGGAAATGGCGATAACTTTGGTCAATATTTTCCCTTGGAATTTTTTTTAGATTGTTTGGTGTAATGGTTTCGTGCAAGGACATAAGTACGTACCAAGGTCTGGGAGAGGGATTGGGTACGAATTGCAATATAAGCATAGCATGAAACGATTTTTCACCAACTAAACTAGATCGTTGCGTCATGGTTTTCATTGTTGTACATCAAGTATCAAATATGGTTTCCTGGACATGTAATTGTTGAATCAATTAATAAAAATAGTGTAGTCCACTATTATTGAATGAATAATTTTACAATTCTCTAGTTTATACCTTAAATCCGATTCTCACAACATGTGATATTGATACCACTTAAAATAACTTTTAAAGAAAATATAGCAGTGAACGATAATTGAATGTGGTTCTACTATTACATGTACTCCAAACTAAATATGAAAATTACAACATCAGATTTACTGAATATGATATCAATGCCACACGGATTGAGAATCAAAATTTTGGGATACAAAGATTTCTTATAAGAGAAATGCTAGGTACACATCCTAAACCACTTCCCAAACCACATCCTTTGCTTTAAATGTATGTATCTTATGCTGTTTGAATTTTTCACACTTTTTTGTGCACCACTTATACAGCATAGGGTACATATATTTAAAACAAAGGTATGATTTAAGGTGTAATTTAAAATGTGTGCCTAGCATTTCTCTTCTTTTAACTCAGACTTTTCCCAACAATTTAATGCCCAAATTGGAATTTTGTTTTACAACCAATCTGAACATGATAAATATTAACTAGAATTGAATGACAATGACTGAGACCATTGTCTATAAACTGAGTGAGTGAGACAGAAGTACAGTTGACCCAAACTACAGTACTCTTTGGTGCTGACTCATGAGATATTCAGTTCACTTGCAGCCGAGTGAGCCAGAGCCGAACACAGCAAACGCAACGCAGTGAGGAATTCAGCTCACACCTGGAAGTGACAAGAGGATTAGAGGAGTCCGAAATACAGTTGACCCCACTACACTGCAACCTTACCAATATTCAATAGATAGTTTCTTTGAATTTTTTAAACACCACTACCAAGATGGTCATTGCAGGGTACGGGTATTGGATTTGGTAAAAAAAATGAGTAATACTTGGGGTACAATCAAAGCCATAACTTTTTTTGCACAACCTTCGTTTTGTGTCTATCTCTCTCTTGATGGATCCCACAGTGCCAATGACCCCACAGTGCCCACTAGGAGAGAGATAGACACAAAATGGAGGTTGTGCAAAAAAAGTTGTGGCTTTGGTTGTGCCCCAAGTATTACCCAAAAAAAATATATGGGGCAATTAGTGTTAAATCTATTTTAGGGTAATATTTTAGTATTAGATCCAACAAGCAAAAAGTTTAGTTCTAAGTCCTCTCTCCCTTCAATTGACTAAATTACCCTCATCATTTTGCTAAAATTGCTACACAATAGGCACGACACTACCATGAACTCCGACGACCTCGCCGGACCTCCGACCACCTCGCCGAACCTCCGACGACCACCACCAAGATGTCGTCTGAGCTCTAGTGACCTCGTCGGAGCTCCGGCGACTTCGTCGGACATTGTTAACAGTTTTTTCAAAGTGTTTTCACGCTTCAAAAATTCATAACTTCCAATCTACACATTGTTTTTAAGTAGAAATTATATTTCTTACATCTACTTGACAAGATCTACCAAGAAAGTAGTATTGTTTGTAAGAAATTCTGAAGGAAAAAAAAAGTTGTGAAATTTCAAAAAAAAAGTTGTGGAATTTCACTAAAAAAAAGTTTGTGAAATTTGTTGGAGTATTAATTATGTATTGTTTGGAGTATAGAAGTTGTGTTATCGAATGAGAGAGGATGAAGGAGTTAGATCCAGAGAGAGAGAGAGAGAGAGAGAGAGAGAGAGATATCTAAAGAGAGTTTCAACACTAAAAAAACTGTGAAATTTCACAAAAAAAATTGTGAAATTTCACAACTTTTGAAATTTATCAAGTTTGTGACACTCAATGAAAATACAGTATTCTAACAAACAAATTTGAGAAAGTTTATTAACCTTTTTTTTTTTTTGATAAATTTCACAAGAAAAATGTGTTAAAAAAAAAAAAAAAAAAAAAAAAAAAAAAAAAAAAAAAAAAGAGCACCACAACACCACTTTTCCCCTGCTTTTACATCACAAATTAACAACTAAATACCTTGTTATGAAATTATTGTCCCATTCATTGCAAGCCAAAACAGAGATAATCATATGAAAAACACTCTCATTAATCGGTTTTCTCCATCAGCACAGCTCTCCTTCCAAATCGTTGAGTCAACTAAGCCAAAAGTGAAGCTAGACGGCGCCACACAAGGGACTTCATGAATCTGTGAACACGCCACTAGATCTGCTCACGGAGGTGGTGGATTTGAAATTCTTGGTGGTCGCTGATGGCCGTGGTTAGTGGTTATTGGTGATGGACGTAGTTGGTGGTGGTTGTCGGCGATGGCGGTGGATGGAGATGCGATAATGACTTTCGCTGTAGGTGAGTACGGAGGATGTTGGTAGTCGCCGGAGATGATGGTGGTCACCGGTGGTCTCGCCTCTGGATCTCGGCGGTCAGTGACGGCGATGTTTGGTGGTCCGATCAGAGATCGATGTTCTCTCTCTCTCTCTCTCTCTCTCTCTCTCTCTAACTGCAAACCCAGTAAGGGGAAATGTGTGAAGGGTGTAATGGTCACAAACTATGATATTAAATGGGTCAAAGGATTTGTGTTTATTAATGTCCAGTAATCATGGACTTATCCCCAAATATTTTTTCCTTGTGTCTTATAACCAAATAATTCTCCTAATTTGGTATTTAATACCAAATTTCTAAAAATATAATGTATTTTTTTATGTGTATAAAAAAAATAAATATGTTCTATTAATTATTAAGATGGTGTAGAAAAAAAAATACTTGAACAACTATATTAATTGACGTTCAACCTACAATTTTAGACTTTTTTTTAATGTTTAGATAATATCTATATATGTATATAAATAGCAATATATGTGTGATGTGACACTCTCCATGTAATTGGGATGCCACATGGCATTGTTACACAATACTATAGTATAGAGATACAATTGTATATATAGATTTGAAAAGAAATAATATTCAAAAAGTTTTTTTTTTAAAAATGCTTCTTACGCTCCTATATTTTTGCAGTAACTTCTCTCACACTCACTGTAACTGGCTCTCTCTCACTATATATCCTTTTTTTTCATGTTTTTTAGTTTTTAATATATATATATATATATATTTGCAGACTTCTTAGGTAGATAGAAATTATATTTATATATATATATATATATATTTTTTCAAACAAAAATGGATAAATTACAAATTACACCCCTGTAGTTTAAGGATTGTGCAAATTACACCCTATGGTTTCGATTTTGGCAATTTACACCCTACAGTTTGAAAATTATGCAAAATCTACCCAATTACAAAAAAAAAAAAAAAAAAAAAAAACAAGGGCACAATGGGAATATCACATTATTTCCAGCCCAAAATAACCCCATGTGCAGGGGTGGACCCTAGAGTATAGTTCAGTGGGAGCAGATGCTTATACAGGAGTTCAGGGGCAGCACCCCGACTAGATTTTTTTTTAAAAAAATTTGGATAGAAATAGTATAATTCTACATGTTTTTTTGTTTTGTTTTTTTTGATTTTTTTTTTTTGGTACAAAGTAATCTATCATTTAATTCTTTCACGAAAATTTTGTATCATAAGCTTAATTAGTTATTTATATTTATCAATTTCACTGTCCCAAAACTCCCTATAGGCTTCTGCTTCCACTGAACTACACTCCTGAGTCTGCCCCTGCACATGAGGTTATTTTGGGCTGAAAATAATGTGATATTCCCATTGTGCTCTTGCTTTTTTTGTAATTGGGTGAATTTTGCACAATTTTCAAACTGTAGGGTGAAAATTGCCAAAATTGAAACAACAGGGTGTAATTTGCACAACCCTCAAACTACAGGAGTATAACTTGCAATTTACCCAAAAAAAATTCAATGATACCCGTGCATAGCACGGGCCAACGCTAGTATATATATATATATATATATGTGTGTGTGTGTGTGTGTATATACATATACATACATATATACAAAAATGATAATTACAAAATGCAAATGAGTAATTTGGTTAATCAATTTACAATTATACACACTTTTAAACTTTTACGTACGCTCTTTTCTTTAACGTATGTATATATATATATACACACACAAATATACAAAATGGTAATTTACGAAAGCCAAAAGAGTAATTTGGAAAAGACATAAGGGTAATTTGGTTATTCAATTTATATATATACATATATAATAAAATAATAAAATTATATATATATATATATATATGTATATGTATATATACACACACATAAGGCTAATTTGCAGAATGTAAAAGAGTTTTTGCTAATTCAATTAAATTAAAGGGAATTCATAATTGTAAATATTTTAAACTTTAAGGCTCTTTTCTTTTAGGTATAGAATCAAAAAGATAATTTGCATAAAGCATAAGGGTAATTTTGTTATTCAAATTATAATTGTACACACTTTTATTCAATTTTATATACTCCGCATATAATAATATATTCAATTTTTATATATATATATATAAGGATATAATAAAACAATATATGTATATTTATACACATAAGGGTAGTTTACAAAAAGACAAAAGGGTAATTTGATAATTCAATTATAATTATACACACTTTAAATACATAAATTAAAATTTGGTAGTTCAATTTATATATAATAATAATAATATAATAAAATAATATATATATATATATATATATGTATATTTATACACACAAGAGTAATTACAAAAAGGAAAAAATGATAATTTGGTAATTCAATTTATAATTGTACACAGTTTAAATACATAAATAATATATGTATATTTATACTGGTGGAAGACTGTTATGTGGCAGAGTTGATACCTTTTCGCCCCTTATGTGGCAGACAACTCTACCACATGATAGTCTCCCACTAGTATTAATGTAATTTGTTTATGGAGTGTTTGTGCCTAAATCTTTACTCTTTCAGGAAACACATTCTTCTTTTCTTTTCTTTCCCAGTACTAATCTTTTTCTAGATTACCACTAACTTGTTTTTCAACTAAAAACTTTATGTATTTATTATTATTTCAGACTTTCTGATGAACATTAATCTTTACTCTTTCAGGAAATACATTCTACTCTTATTTTCTTTCCCAATTCTAATCTTTTTCTAGATTTCCACTAACTTGTTTTTCAACTGTTGGAATGTCCCACATCATTCGTTTATGGTTTCTCTATGCGATTTATAAGGAATTTGTTCCCCTCTCCGTAACACCTGGATTTTAAGGAGTTGAATGGACTGGACCTTACAAGCGGTATCAGTGCCTTATTTGTCCCCTATCTCCGCAATCCCGTGTGTGCCTTTGCCACACGTGCGAGGGCGTACGTCGTCCCACATCACTTAGATGTGTTCTTGCATGTGTAGTTCATAAGGGCTCAGTTCCCCACTCCTTAACACCTCGGTTTTAAGAAGTTGAATCAGCTGTGCTTTACAAGTTGTATCAGAGCTTGGTTGAGCTTGTCTTCCGGCGTGCCGTGTACCCGGCTGCTATGGTCCAGGGTATGCCGAGTGTCTGACTCCTATGGTTCAGGGGGTGTGTTGGAATGTCCCACATCGCCCGTTTATGGCCCTTCGTGCGATTTATAAGGCTTTAGTTAATGTTCCCTTTTCTCCTTAACATCTAAATTTAAAGAGTTGAATGGACTGGACCTTACCAGATCAACTAAAAACTTTACGTATTTATTAATTATTATTATGTGAGACTTTGTTATCAACATTAATTTCAAATGGACAATTTAGCAAGAATACAGCGTGGCTTCATTGTAGGGAAAATGAATGTGGTACACCTTGGGGAATGCCCACTTCGGTATACTAAAGTGATTTTAGTGTACTTAAACATTTTTTATTCCCTAGAGAGAATATTGGATTTGGGCGCTACTCCACAAACAAATTATTACACAAGTGTAACACTGTCATGTGACAGAGTTGATACCTTTTTATTCCCTGTATGGTAGATAACTCTGTCACATGGTAATCTCCTACTACTATTAGTGTAATTTATTTATGAAGTGTTTGTGCTTGAATTTTTACTCTTTTAGGAAACACACTCTTCTCTTTCCCAATTCTAATCTTTTTCTGGATTTCCACCAACTTGCTTTTCAACTAAAAACTTGACGTATTTATTATGGAGATCACTTTGATACACCAAGGTGGTATTGGTGTAGGTACACCAAACTACTTTGCCAAGTGTCAATGATTGATTGGAGGAGAAAGCAAAAGTTGGTGGCCATTTAATGCTATTTGACATGCATTAATAGTAGATGAACTTGTGATAGCCGGTTGCATGTACATATTACATATTTGTTCCTTTATCGATAAAGGTTGTTCCTAAGATCATATATGTTTATTCTTTTTTAAAAGATTTTTCTACCTACCTAGTACTTTGTTGAAGAATTTAAGGTTGCATTAATACTTCCACTCATATATATTTGGGATATATCTCAACTACCAAATCCCCAACACTTTCACCTTCTTAGTTTCATTCACCCTCTCAATTTCACTTTCACAACATGTTGAAGTTTTTTGTGTGAAGACAACCTAAGTTTAAGATCTACTACAAGGTATTTTCTTAATTTTCACATTACTTATTCTTATATAATGTGGTGTTAGTTTGTAGATTTGTAAAAAGTTCTGTTATTCTGGAACAAAAATATTGAAATGAAACGAACAAAAGTCATACTATTTGAAACAAAACTTTCTCGACTTAGAGACAATACGTATATTTCATGAAGACTTAAAAACGTAGATTTTATGTAAGATGAAATTTCTAAGATGTTGTATTATGCCTAAAAAAGAAAACAAACATGTCTAGAAAGAGATTTTTATGATCAAGAAACCATGAATGATGATTAAAGAATAGTAGGTTACATAATGGAACCATGTTTAATTTACAGGAACAAAGCTTAGAAATCAAAGGAACTGAGACAAGAAATCTAGTAACCATATTTAACGATAATGGAACCATGTATTAACGATAATGGAACCATGTTTAATTTAGAGGAACTAAACATAGAAATCAAAGGAACCGAGAAAAGAAATCTAGGAACCATATTTTATGATAATGGAACCACGTATTAACGATAATAGAACCATGTTTAATTTAGAAGAACTAAACTTAGAAATCAAAGGAACCGAGATAAGAAATCTAGGAACCATATTTTACGATAAAGGAATCATGTATTAATGATAATGGAACCATGTTTAATTTACGGGAACAAAGCTTAGAAATCAAAGGAATCGAGACAAGAAATCTAGGAACCATATTTTACGATAATGGAACCATGTATTAACGATAATAAAACCATGTTCAATTTAGAAGAACTAAACATAGAAATCAAAGGAACCGAGACAAGAAATCTAGGAACCATATTTTATGATAATGGAACTATGTGTTAACGATAATGGAACCATGTTTAATTCAGAGGAACTAAACATAGAAATCAAAGGAACAGAGACAAGAAACTAGGAACCATATTTTACGATAATGGAACCATGTATTAACAATAATGGAACCATGTTTAATTTAGAGAAACAAAGCTTAGAAATTAAAGGAACCGAGACAAGAAATCTAGGAACCATATTTTACGATAATAGAACCATGTATTAACGATAATGGAACCATAATTTACGATAATGGAACCACGTATTAACGATAATGGAACCATGTTTAATTTAGAGGAACTAACATACAAATCAAAAGGATCGAGACAAGAAATCTAGGAACCATATTTTACGATGATGGAACCATGTACTAACGATAATGGAACCATGTTTAATTTAAAGGAACTAAACATAGAAATCAAATGAACCGAGACAAGAAATCTAGGAACCATATTTTACGATAATGGAACCATGTATTAACGATAATGGAATCATGTTTAATTTAGAGGGACTAAACATAGAAATCTAGGACCATATTTTACGATAAAGGAACCACGTATTAACTGATACACCCAAAATTGGCTCTATCTTATGACCAAGCGGTTCAAATCAGCAGCCAGTCCATGCCCCGGTCAAATCATGCACAACTCGTCGGACAAGCATCATCCCGAGCGGTCTAGTCTACTCATCATCCCGAGCGGTTCATCCACGACCCGGCCAACAGGTTGGGAAAACCGCACAGGCACATCCCACCACGGGAACAGCCCATCCGGGCCCACAGGCATGATCCCGAACATTACAGGCGTGATCCCGAGCATTACGGGCAGCTTCCTACTCAAGCTAGAAGACTAATGGAAAGTGCAAACTATTTCCTAATCCAATTAGGAAACTCCCACAATTAATGCCAATTTGTATCAATTGGATTGCATTTCCTTATCCATGTAAGAGTAGGTCTCTTACATCTATAAAAGAGACCTCTCACCCCATTGAAGGGGTCAACCCTTTAGTCTACACAGCACCTCTATAAAATTCACCATTGTACGCATACACCCAGCCGATATTACTGGTAGTGCCGCCTCTCTTTGTTGGCTCATCAGACCCGCCGGTGATCTGCTAGTGAACGTGCTTAGACACACCCGTGGACGTAGGTACCTTCATTAACAGGGCCGAACCACATACAAAAAATAGTCTCTCACTCTCTCTCTCTCCCTTAAATTGCTCTACTTTACTCTTACCAATTTTTGGCATCATCAGTTTGGCGCCGTTTGTGGGAAACGACAAGTCTTCTCATCAACAAATCTCTTAACTAATCGTTATACCACCAAAGAAGGGTAAGAAGGCTGATCAGCAGTCCGACCGGGATGTTCCACCGGCCCCGGCACCGGCTGCAGCAGCCATGACATCTGAGCAGATCACCGCCACACTCACACAACTCTTGGAGGGCCAGCGTCAAATCCAACAACGGACCGAAGCCCTGCTGGTCCAGCAAAGCCGTCCTCCAGGGGTCGGAAAACGACCCGGGAACGCTGCGTACGGTCGGGAACCGATCTTAACCAGACAACGTGCCCGAGCTAACCCGTCCCGTGTTGAGGAGGCCAGAGACATCAACAGTGGGCGTGCTGCCTGAGAGGAAAGGCGAGAGCATATAGCCCGGGAATCAGTCCAGGGTCACTCGGTCAAGAGCCGAGTCGTCCCTGGGCACACGGTTACCCGGAGTCATAGCCGAGCCCGATCCCAGAGGACAGCACCTCGCCATGAAGAAGCTTCTTCCACCGACCCGACCAACCCCTCGGGTACCGGTCGGGAAGGAGTGGAAGCCCGAATCAAGGACTTGTAGAAGCAGATCGATGGAGTGGCCAAGAAGCTTGGTCAAAACCGTGTTCCGAATCAAGCCAATACCGAGACAGAGTCACCGTTTTCTGGCCAGATCACGAGGTTTGTCATCCCGTGTAAATTTAAGCAGCCTCCTCTAGATACCTATAACGGCTAGGGAAGCCCGGTAGACCACGTCCGGACCTATAAGGCTCAGATGGTCCTAGCCACCAACTCCGATGAACTACACTGCCTAGCCTTCCCCAGCACTTTGAAAGGCCCGACCGTGCAGTGGTTCTACTCGTTGGAGCCCCGATCGATCCTTAGTATCAGGCAACTCAGCAAGCATTTCATCAATCAGTTCATCGGTATGTACAAACGACCAAAGCCTGACATACATCTATTGACAGTCATACAAAGGGATAATGAGACCCTCAAGGAGTTCACCGGCCGGTTTAATCAAGAGAAGCTCAGCATCTATGATCTTGATGAAACTGCCGCTATCTTAACCTTCTGCTCGGGAGTTCAACACACCAAGTACGCCGCGTCGTTCCACAGAAACAGACCAGAAACTTTGGTTGAGCTCTCTGAGAGGGTTGGAAAATACATTGACACTAAAGAATTTTTGAAGACCAAAGACCCCGGGCAAAAAAGCAACAAGTCTTCCAGAAGCAAGCGGAAGCGAGATCAGCCCGGGAGTCCTGACAGTTCCTCCAGTTCACAGCGGTCTAAGTCCGGCAACCCCGACCCGACCTCCAGTTCACAGTGGTCTGAGTCTGGCAGCCCTGACCCGACCTTTAGTTCACATCGGTCAGGATCAAGCAGTTCCCCCTTTGCCCGACGACCCTGATCCGACCTCTTGTCTCCATCAGCCTAGATGAGTTCGACAACAGCGGTACCCGTCTGATCACCACATGAGGCTCCACCGATTGTCAGAGAGCTCATACAAAGACCTCGGGCCTAACCCCGAGGCATTCAAAGACCTCGGGCCCAACCCCGAGGCATACAAAGACCTCGGGCACCCCGAGGCACGAAAAAGACCTCGAGCTCCGAACTCAGGCACTAAAAAGACCTCGGGCACCGAACCCAGGCACTAAAGACCTCGGGGTCACGCCCGAGGCATCGGCTTCGCTTAGGTCCAATCGACGATGGGGGGCAAACCACCTAGGTGGCTGATGATGGCAAGCTTCAAAAAACCCTGCAACCACCATGTTCCAGGTTGGTTACCTACAATTCATAGCCTCTATAAGACCCTCGTCTTAGCGAAAGCTTGGGGGGCAAGACGGCGTAGTGAACTAAACAGGTAATCACACCGGGTATCTACAGGCCTCGGGGATAACCAAGTCAAAATCTTGGACAACCCGAGCACCTACAGTACTCAGAGGCATTAACTCCACTTAGGTCCAAACCGGCGATAGAGGTGACTAAAATCTCTTAGGTTGGCCGACGATAGAGGAACAAAAAGACCCCAAAGCGACATGATTTAGGTCGGTTCCACCAACATGGTCAAGCTCTTCTCCCAACAGTCTTGACGAAGGCTAACTGGGCGGAAGACAACCATCCTGGGGAGTTAACATAAAAGGACCCTAAAGCAATACACTTTAGGTTGGCTTTTCCAACATGGTCAAATTCTTCTACCCACAACCTTGACGAAGGTTTACGGATAGGAGATAACCATCCTGGGAGCTAACTCAAGTAAAAAGACTCTGAATTAGGCCGGGTCTCAACTCCCGGTCAGTTCCCGAGCACCTAAAGGTCCCGAGCTAGGCTGGGTCTCAACTCTCAGCCAGTTCCTGAGGACTCACCAGGCTCAGAAGCCCCGAGGTAGCTTCTCCAAGCACTCAGACAGTGGCAAGTAACATCAAACTGATTTCCAAACTTGCCCCGATATAGCATCTGGCCAACCTTGGAAATGGGGGGCAGTTGATACACCCAAAATTGGCTCTATCTTATGACCGAGCGGTTCAAATCAGCAGCCAGTCCATGCCCCGGTCAAATCATGCACAACTCCTCAGACAAGCATTATCCCGAGCGGTCTAGTCTACTCATCATCCCAAGCGGTTCATCCACGACCCGGCCAACAGGTCGGGAAAATCGCACAGGCACATCCCACCGTAGGAACAGTCAATCCGGGCCCACAGGCATGATCCCGAGCATCACAGGCGTGATCCCGAGCATTACGGGCAACTTCCTACTCAAGCTAGAAGACTAATGAAAAGTGCAAATTATTTCCTAATCCAATTAGGAAACTCCCACAATTAATGCCAATCTATATCAATTGGATTGTATTTCCTTATCCATGTAAGAGTAGTCTCTTATATCTATAAAAGAGACCTCTCACCCCATTGAAGGGGCCAACCCTTTAGTCTACACATCACCTCTATAAAATTAACCATTGTACGCATACACCTGGCCGGTATTACTGGTAGTGCCGCCCCTCTTTGTTGGCTCACCAAGCCAGTCGGTGATCTGCTAGTGAACGTGCTCAGACACACCCGTGGATGTAGGTACCTTCATTAACAGGGTCGAACCACATACAAAAAATAGTCTCTCACTCTCTCTCTCTCCCTTAAATTGCTCTACTTTACTCTTACCAATTTTCGGCATCATTATTAACGATATTGGAACCATGTTTAATTTAGAGGAACAAAGCTTAGAAATCAAAGGAACCGAGACAAGAAATCTAGGAACAAAGCTTAGAAATCATAACCAAGATACCCAAGTGTTGATCTTTTATAAACCTCACTGATTGATAAATCAAAGCAGCCATATCCACAGTCTGTGTTCATAATCGTCTCAAGATTGAGAACACATACCTTATACAAGTTATGAGTTCCTATCGACTGTTGGCAGTCTTAAGTGTCAATAGAAAACCTCAGGTCGGTCAATGCATTATAAGCACTAGCATGCTAACTAAGAGTTACACTCCAGTAATTGAGATTCATCACTCCATCAATGGTGGTTAATATTCTACAGTATAAACCTGATGAGATATCCAGTCTCATCATTCACTGTGACAAATTCTAAGTATCAAAGCTTTCTTCGGCTGACGAAGGCTGCAACGCTTCAGGAGTATCTTCCTCCAATTGACCTTTCTTCGGCTGATCCTTCGGGTCACCTTTGGTTCCTTGCGATGATTTCCAGACTCGTCAATCTGTTCCTCATTTCTGTTACGCACCTCGTTGTTACCCCTAACTGTTGACCTGAGTACAGTTCTGGTAGGATGGACGTCCCCCTATGTTCCTTAGGAGGGTTGAACTGGCTATCCACTAATTGGGACATTGCTTGTTGCTGTTGGACCAAAGTTTGTACCATATCCGTCAAGCTCTTGATTTGTTGCATCATTAGCTCCATTGCACTCGGTTGCTGAGGAGGTTGAAGTGATGGGTTTGCCTCAGTGGACGTTTCTAGACCGATAGAGTTTAAGTTCCCTAGAAGAGGGTCCTGCTTGCCCTGACGAGAGGGTCGGGATGAAGAAGATCTGGTAGAGACCACCATTGTACTGAATGAGAGAGAAATGATAAAAGGAAAAATGTTGTTTCCCATAGATGGCGCCAACTGATGTTGCTCTCTTCAAGTTAGGCGGATAGTGATTATGGACTGAGCAGTAATCAATGATTTCTCTAAGCTAGACCCTACACACAAGGAAAGAGAAAGACTCAAGGGGGGTTGTGCTACCTGAGTCTCCTCCGATGACTAAGTTAGTCGTTGGGAAAGAGAATTTCAAATAGAGATTAGAAAGGAGGAGATTGTGTACCGTCTTTGTTAATTTTCCCGTTTATAAATAGGGATTAGCCTCAATTGACTGTGGCCTTTTCGGTGCAGTCTTCCACTACCCCGTTATGAGCTGGACACTTGTTACATATCATTGGGCTGGATTACTTTGTGGTCTGCCACGTGTCCCACTTCATATGTCATGGGCCGTCTGTTCCAATTTTCTTGGAACGGGAGTAATTACGTTTTTTTGGCTCAACGACCACATGGACCCGTTCAGCCAAGATGGTATCTAGTGCAGCCGGAACGTATCTTCCTTGCCACTTGTCACAATCTGGTGGAAGAGTCAAATGACACCGTATCAGGTCAATAAGGAAAATAGTAAGGAAAATAGGAAAGAAAAGAAATTAGTTGAGAAACAAATTAAACATTTTGAGTGTTGTTAGTCACTTTCCTTCCTTTATTCATATAATATAATTATATTTTAAACAATTTTGATTTTCAATGTTATTTAAGCATGAGGGAAAACACGAGAGAAATCGTTTTCCTCCTTATTTTTCTTTCTACTTTCTCTGTCCTCACAAAATCTGTGAACCAAACAGAGCCTTTTTTTTTGGGGGGGGGGGGGGCATATTATACACGTAAAGCATATTGTGTATAATAATAGTACAATACAAGATTTTTCTAGTCTAGGAGGGGTGGTTGCCCCTGCTTGGCCATCCCTCTAGATCAATCTTGGTTTGTATGAACTATAAACTAAGGTAATTGTTATTGATTCTCTCTAAAACTGAACTAGTGCACTTCATGGTACTATTAACACACTATGTTGTCAATACATATTATAAAATACATTGATTTATCTATGAAATACGAATAGCAATTCCCAAAACTAATTGTTTGTTTTTTCAAAATAAAAGAGTTAAAAGTAAACACGAGCCAAGGTGTGTCTAACAACAATGTCATTTGTAAATGCATAATGAAACAAAAGGTCAATTTAATTTCAGAATTACATTAAATACTGTCTTGATCTGCATGTTTCTGAAACTTAAGGGGTAGACCTTTGACAATTTAATTTAGCATAGAACAACTAGTATTTTCAGTGCTAATCCATCTACAAACTTTAGGTAAGCCTTAAATTAATAAATTATTTTTGTCTACAGTTTGGGTACAGTTAAAGGTCATCTATATTACTATGTCTCATTTTAACTTGTAACCGGCTAGAGAGGTGAGAGGGTGAATTTTGGGCCAAACTGGAATGGTTTTTCTTTTAAGGGTGAGGTGTTTGGTTGGATGGTTGAGATCACTCCAAGTCATCATCCAAAGGTCTTGGTTTATTTTGGTGTACCTACACCAATACCACCTTGGTGTACCAAAGTGATCTCCATTTTATTATAATTTGAGACTTTGTCATCAACATTAATTTCAAGTGGACAATTCAGCAAGAACACAGCCGAGCTTCATGCCCACATCGGTACGCTCAAGTAATTTTGGTGTACCTATACCATTTATTCTTGATAGGGATCATTTGTGGTCTTGGTGGTTTTGATGGAAATAAATGTTTTCTATCACAGAACAAATGTTCATTACCCGAAAATAAATATTAACTACCCAAAATCACTTTGATGTATAAACACAAAAGGGTAATATTTGGGACACAAACACTTTATACAAACACTTACAAGTTTACTCTATTTCTCTCATGGGTGGCACTGTGGGGTCTACTGAAATTATCCGGACTCCACAATACCACCTAAGAGAGAGATAGAGTGTGTGTATAAATTTTTCTATAAAGTGTTTGTGCCCCTTACATTGTCGATACACAAAAATCACCTTAGTGTACTGAAGATTTTTCCAAGTCTTTGCCTTTGGGACATCCAAGTCAAACAAATGATAGAACCATTGTTCCCTTTAGTTTTTTTCTAAATATCTTTCACACTGAGTGAGCCAGAGCCATCACAACACAACAAGCCGACCTCAGAACATGCACTTCAATGTCTTCATTTGTAGACCTATAAATAACTTAGAACAAGTGGGTTCACGTCACTACAACAAAAATAGGTTTTTGCAAAGAAAAAGTTCCTTGCTAAAGGCCACAATTTCGTTGCAAAACCATTTTGCAAGGAAAGCTCAATTCCTTGCAGAAGCTTCCTCTCTAAAGCTTCTAGCAACGAAAACAACTTTCCTTGCAAATTCTTACTTTTGGCAAGGAAAATTTTCCTTGCTAGTGCTCAGCTTTTTCGTTGCTAAATGGCTAATTTCCTTGCAAAAAACATGTCTTTGTATTGTAATTTGGACAATTTGCAAGGAAAAAATTTCTTTGCTAAATATCCAAGTCTAAGGCAAGGAAATATGTTCCTTGCTAATGGTTATTTTTAACAAGGAAATCATGCTTCTTTGCAAGTAATATTAACATAAGGCAACGAAATAATTTCCTTGCTAAAAGAGACTTTTAGCAAGGAAAAATCTGGTCCTTGCCAATTATATAACTCTAAAACAAGGAAATAATTTCCTTGCTAAAGGTTATTTTTAGTAACGAAAATATGGTTCCTTTGCCCATTTTGTTCTCTTAAAAGTAACCCCAACAATACCAAAAC
The DNA here is from genome assembly GCA_033977485.1 of Hydrangea macrophylla. Lineage (NCBI taxonomy): Eukaryota > Viridiplantae > Streptophyta > Magnoliopsida > Cornales > Hydrangeaceae > Hydrangea > Hydrangea macrophylla. The sequence goes on from CM066995.1 coordinate 93,970,134, forward strand.
CTATTGAATTTACAGATATAGAATAATCAATACTTGTCCAACATAACATAATATTAAATATCATATCCAACATTACACAAGTTTTATATATCCGAAAAATACATAATAGTAGGTCACAAAAAAAGTAAAAATAAAAAAAAAATCCTACCAAACATAACTTTTCATATATCCGACATCCTAGCTACTAAGTAAAAAGGTGAACAAAGTTTTAACCCTATAGAGCAAGCCCAGGTTAAAGGAAGGAAATCAATTAAAAAAGGAGTTCACCACTGTCTGAAATAACAACTTTGCTTTTGGGGACCCCTCTGTCTCCCTTGAGCTTCAATCTTGTTCACAACATCCATTCCAGATAGCACTTTGCCAAACACAACATGATGCCCATCCAACCTTCAAACAAAACCCAAGCAGAGGAATGTGAGTTTAATAGATTCCACAGACATTGCTCTTGATTTGTAAATTTTGAGAAGGAAAATGAAAGAAAAATGAAATGCAAACTATTCTCCATTGCATTTTATAGTTTTTTTTCCCTCTATGCTTAACTAACATTCAAATTAAGAATTTTCAATACATAGTAGGAACTCAATAAGACATAAAAGGGAAGCGACTCACGAAGTTTTAAATTTTTAGTTTAATGTTCCCCTGTTCTCTTTTCGTTCACTAAATTCGACAAATATAGTGGTTTAGTGACTGGAGCCTAGTTGAAGGATCCACATTAGTCTCAGGAAAAATGGATAAAGGAGAATATCAAAGTGGAAAAGGCAGTATTTCCTTTTACTGTTTTTGCATGACAAATGTATTACACCACTAGAAAATTTCATTGATGGATAGTTTGGAAAAACCTTAATGACATACCATTTGTTCTGACAGGGAAAGGAAGGTCAACACACAACTAGAATCCATAAGACAAGATTCATGAAATTGTTACTTCCAAGATAAAGTGGGCTGGCCATGTTCATATTTGTTTTTCAATAAGTGTTTTCTAGGATCATAGCATATAATTATGGTTCAACTAAGTCTCAAGTCAAAGAACCTAAAAGAAAAGTATTCAAAGATTTATGACCAAATGACCCAAGTTAAACACAAATACTTACCAATACAGAAATGAAAGAAAAATTATGCAAGAAGAAACATATGGTAAAAAGGGAGAAAAAAAGAAAATGAAGTTTCAGCTAAGAATTATAAGCAAGACAAGCAAGCCAGGAAAAATCTCAGCATATAGTATAGGAAGAACAATTTCAACCACAGTATTGAGCAATATCATACAGAAGAGCAGCATATTTAAAATAAAAAAATAATAAAAAAATAATAAAAAAAAAAAGCTTGTCACATGTACATACGTAGATAGCTAGAAGAGAAAAAAAAAAAAGGTTACATAAGGATACTGACCCATCATCACCTGTTTTTTTTTTCAGCATCACCATATAAGCTTTTGTATTAAATTAAGGGTAAGAAAAGTTGATTAGGGGCTATAGATGGAGGGAGCACATATCAGGACATTGCCAAGGAGACACCAAAAGAGAAAGATGAAAACCACGAAAGTAGTAAAACTAGGGGTGCGAGAAAGGTCATAACTATAAATAGAGCTGAATGGCTAACAAGGATTCCCACAATCAAGTTGAGAAGTTACATTAAGGCTTTGCTGAGTTTCGATCTTCTTACATTTTTCAGTCATGTCAATGTATTGTCCCATGTTATGCATTAGTAATTTACTAAGAAACAGATCAACTTTTAGGCTCTGTTTGGTTCATGGATTATGTGAGAGAAAAGAAAGGGGAAAGGAAAACTAGTTCCCTCGTTTTTCTTTCAAGCTTAAATAACATTAAAAAAATAATAAAAATCTAAAATATAGTTGTAATATATGAATAATCGAAGGGAAATGACTCAACATTCAAAGGTTTAATTAATTTCTCAACTTATTCTCTTTTCTTTGCAATTTTCCTCACCTTTTTCCACTTTTCCGTAATATCCAAACGAAGAAAATGTTTCCTCTCTATTTTCTTTTCTTTTCCCCTAGTAAATTCAAGAACCAAACAAAGTCTTGGTAGTGCCATGACCGGTCTCTTAGGCAGCAAGGGGATACACTACACAGCTACTGCTGCTTTAAGCTTAAGCTAAACCAAAACACACACTCTTGGAGTAAATATTTTGTACAAGTATCACTGAGTGATAATTGTTCAAGCAACACAAGAATATGAAGTTAAAGAATAACATCAAGGTAGCATGCATAAAAAGATCAGAGTTTTAGATCAAATTAACTATTCGAAAGCAAATGCAAAATAGTAAGATTACCACCAACAACGATTAAGGAACGTTAACTTGGAAGTCAAATCTAACGAAAAAGTGATGATAGAGAAAGATATCTAAATTACATCAAAGACAAAAATGTTAGTCACCTAATGAAGTATTCTTACCAGTAGCATTTAGGCAGGGACGAGCCAGAAGTTCAAACCGAATATCCCTTTCAAAGTTCATTGTATAATATCACAGATGCAAGGAAAAACAAATATTGATCTATACTCGGCAATATAAGTGACACACAGAATCACACTTCTCGGTTCTGATTCTCGGTACTCCGATCTAAGTCGATAATCAGTACTCATTCAAACTTTCAAAAATAAGTTAATCACTTACTGGATTCAAGGAAATTCAAATAAATTCCATTAAAGCCCTATATTTCAAACATACAACTACATATGGTAGATTCGGAATAGCACATGGATTCAAAATAACACACTACGCTCTTCTTCTATAAATCAATCAACTAAACTTTATCAAACTTTGAATTCCAAGTTGTAATGCTCTCAGGCTAAGATCTACACCGACAGTGGTAAGATACACACACACACACACACACATATATATATATATATATATATGCACTAACCAGTTGAAGTTGAGGCATTAAGTCCTCGACCAACGATGAACATCAAAGGCGCGAGAACTAAAAGGAAGATGAGAATCAAAATCGGAGACCGAGATTTACCGCCTCTATTCCTATGAATGCCTGAACCTGAGAATCCCTTCTTCATTGCCATTGTCCCTTCAGAAAAGAGAGAGAGAGAGAGAGAGAGAGAGAGAGAGAGAGAGAGAGATTTGAAACTTTGATCTGCAGATTAGGGCTTCCCGTAGTGGTGGTGGTTTGAGACATATTACCAGTGTGTGCCCTATATGTGTGTCCAGAAGGTTGTTTTTTTCTTCTCCTTTCGACCTAGGCACAAAGCAAAATTTTGGGAAAAAATTTGGTTGGTGTAGATATATTTGTGTCGGATAGGTCAATTGTCTGTTACAAATAACTTTTTTGTGTCAGAAAGGTACTTTCCCGTCATAAATAAAAATCTATTTGTGTCGGAAAGGTTCCTTTTCGTCACGAATAAAACTTAATTGTGACGGAAATTTAACCGCCACAAAATCCGTCACTAAAAAAGTTATTGTGACAGAATTTTAACCGATACAAAAACATTCGTCACAAAAGGCAGATTTTTTTGTAGTGGGATAGGACATAATGCAAGAGGTATCTGTATTGCCCCAAAATCCAAGAGGGCATTAAATTATCGACAACTCTCACACACACACACACACACACACTCTCTCTCTCTCTCTCTCTCTCACCCTTCAAAAATAGTGAAAGGGAGAGAGTTGAGGTAGTGAAAAAGGGAATTAAATTATAAGAAGAAAAAAATTGCAAGTAACCAATAGCAGTATTAGAAGCCAGTTCATCATCTCTAAAGCCATGTGTTGGAAGATTCAAAGGTCCACAATCTAGGTACTTTTCTTGGGAAAATGTTGATGGTTCTTTGAGCAGGAACACAATTGATTAAGCCCTTAGATTAGGCACTACAACAAAACTCATAGATAAAGCTTTCATTTGGACACAGTTTTGCCATTAAACTATGTTTCTCCACTTCCATTTCAATGAAGTAGGGGCACTTCAACAAGGCCATCATATGCACAATCTAAGGGGAAATATTTGATGAGTGTAACTCCTAGGAATTGGTGGAGTGACATAACATGTTGAATAACACTTATATAACGTTTTGATATACCTATTAAATTCAATTCACAACAGAGGACCAAAAGTTTTCACTATATTGAAACAGAATCAAGAATGTCTTAAAGGAAAAGAATAAGTGTTTCTTATTAAGCTAAATTATGTGATTCACTCAGTGACAAGTACAGAATTTTCTATGATATGGAACTACATGCAAGAACAAAAAAATATCTCACTGACATGCATAACACTTTTGGCAGCATTTGGTGCTAATTAAGATTGTTACCAGTGTTGTTGCAATAGACATTCTAACAAGTTATTTCAAAACGCGGTGAACCCGAGGAAAGGAAAAAAAAAACTAATCAATGGCGAAAGGAGTAAATGAAAATTCTAACTTTGATTAAGGGTTGGATTGTTTTAAAATTACAAGATCATAAAAAATAATAAATAAAGAAAACAGGGGATTTACAGAGCACAAACCTATGTCATGTAAAAGTTTCAGATCTCCAAAACTCAAGAAATTGCTTAGAATGAAAATCCAAAAAAAAAAAAAAAAAATTCTGAAATGATTCACCAACAATTGACAACGAGAAGTAGAAACTGATGTGTAATTGCATTTGCAATTTAAATAGGAACTACATATATATGTATGTAATTTCCTAAATTAAAATAGGAATTACATATATGCATTTGGTGGGCTGGGGTTTCTGGTACAGCAGATCGAGGGTTGAAAGGGGATTAGGGCTCCAGTTCAATTTTGTGTGTGTCTGGCGGGGTGTGTGTGTGTGTATGTGTCCGGCGGTGTGTGGGTGTGTGTTGTGTCAGGGGGCATGTGAGTGTGCCACTGTGTAAATATGGTTGAAAGGGGATTAGGGTTGAAGAAGAAATGAGATTAGGGTTGAAGAAGAAGAAGAAGAAATGGGATTAGGGTTTCATTTAAAGAAGAAGAAGAAGAAGAAGAAGAAGAAGGAAGAAAAAGGTGTACCAGGCGGCGGCGGCAGATGGCAGCGGCGGCAGTGACGACGACGGCAAGTACTGCGGCGCCTCTCTCCACACACACACGCACAAGCACACACAGAGAGAGAGAAAGAGAGTGAGAGAGAGAGATACCTATTGAGGGGGACTCAGCAGAGAGAGAGAGAGAGAGTGACGCCCAGCTCTGCTAAAATTTGAGAGGGAAATTTGAGGGCAATTTTGGGAGGGAAATTTGGGGATTTCGGCAATTTTGAGAGAGAAATGAGTTAGTGGTTTTAGCAAGGAAAATATTTCATTACAAAAAAATGTTTTTCTAAATTTTAGGCAAGGAAGAAAAAATTCATTGCTAAATACTATACTTTTAACAAGGGAAAAAAGTTTCCTTGCTAAAAATAGGTATTAGCAAGGAAAACATTTCCTTGCCAAAAAGTATTTTCACAAATATTTACTTAGCTTTAGGCAAGGAATAACAATTTCCTTGCCAAAACATACTTCTAACAAGGAATTTGATTTTTTGTTGCCAATTAATTCACTTTAGGCAAGGAAAATGATATTTCCTTGCCAAATACTCCACTTTTTGCAAGGAATTATCATTTTCCTTGCCAAATACTCCACTTTTTGCAAGGATTTATCATTTCCTTGCCTAACGTGTATGTCTTTCAGCCTTTTAGCAACAAAATCAAATTTCCTTGCAAATGCTATACTTTTAGCTAGAAAATTTAGATTTCCTTGCCAAGATTCCTTGCCAAAACCCATTTTTGTTGTACACATTTAAAACGTTCTCTGTTTTTACACCGGAAAGACAAAAGAGAAAATTCTGTTTTCAGGTAGCACTCTCTTCTTTTCTTTCCCAATTCTAGGCTTTTTTTTCTTCAAGATTTCCATTCTTTTGTTTTCTACGCTTGACTGTCCCTACATGTCCATGTGTTCCGTGAGGGCAAACTTGTTGCTCACAAATTAGCTAAGCTAGCAAGTGTTTTTAAACAGCTTCTTGATTGGTTGGAACAGGTTCCTTCTCAGGTCCTTGCTCATGTTATGGCTAATTGCTCTTCTATCTTGATGCAATAAAATCTCTGGCTGTCAAAAAAAAAAAAAAAAACTCTAAAATTTACGAATTATTTATTTATTTATTTATAATAGAATTTTAGTAAAAAATTTCTCATTTGGATTAATTGAGTTTAAAGAACAATCTGTTTTTTTTTTGGGTCAAAACTCCATAATTAGTACAACTTAATCAAATTAAATCCGTATTTTAAAAAAGTTATGTGAAATTTTAAATAATCAGTTTAGTTTTTACATGATTAATGTGAAATTTTTCATATAACTTTTATTAGAATTAAAATAAAAATAAAAACCGGGTAGGACCTAAGACAAAAAAAAGTCTATTTTAGAGAACTTTTGATTAAAATTCTTTTTTTTTTTAAATTATTGTTTCAGATTTTGTGATCATCAACATTTTCAAATGGACATTTCTGCAAGAAGAAGACACACAAGCTCCACCATTGTTGAACATGTGATAATTATCAACAATTGCTACTACTTTTTCTCACTAGAAAATTACGTGGCGGCGACCACTTATCGGCACCCTCACACCATTTTCGCATTCGTTGTTCCGGTGATGGTCGGATTCCTCCAAATAATGTATCAAAATGAGACCCTTTCGCCATTCCAAACACACCCTAAAATCATGTGGATCGCCATTGCAAGTCTTCTCATGTATTGCTTGGCATACCGCATTGAGTTGAAATTTTGTTCAACTATGCATATCCCAATTCATGCTATCCTTGTTAGACAAAGCATGATATTTATGGGTTCTTTGGCAGTGGCGTGTTTGACATCCATTATTCTTCCAAAGGAATTCCTAGTGGTTCTCTATGTTCTGTGTTTTCTAGTTTCAGCTGGTAAATTGGTTCTTACCCAACTTCAAATCGTGTGGAATTGGCTAATCAATCTTTACCGTTCACTTTTCAGGAATCAAAGAAATATAGTAATTCCTCTACAATTTCCAACTTATGTTTATTTATTTTTGGGTTAATTATAGAAACACCCATGTGGTTGGGCATTTTTTCAGTTACCCGCCTGTACTTATTGTGTCACTAATACCCCATGTGGTCTGGACTAAAGTGATATATAGTTAATTTTTCCGTTAAAGTTAACAATTCAACACACACAAGTATAGACGAGTATTTGAAGTTTTGTCATGTAAGTAGATGGAGATTATAAGCCATCTTTTTCTTTTTTCTTTTTTCATTTATTTTTATTTTTTATTTTTATTTTATGTTATTTTCAATTGTAATAGGAATTAATGTGATAAAGAAGAAAAAAAAATAAGAGAGAAATTAAAGTTTAGCCATGTTGATGTTAGTGAGAGGAGCTTCTTATTATCATAAATTCTTTCAACATTTTAACACATATACTGTTTTTAAGTCATTGAATCCAACATTTGTATTGTCTATGACAACTTGACCATAAAGGGTATTCTTCCAAAACTGGCAATTTCAACAATGCCCACTTAACAAAAGAATTCTCTGTAGGACTTTGCCTTACTTGTCCTCTCCAAGGAAGTAGTCACCCATCGCCTGAAATTGATCCTAACTCCTAAGTTGAGGGGATGAAAGTGTTGTGATTTGTCACTTTCCCACTGAGATGATCCAAAGGACCAAAGGTGAGAAAGATACAAGAGAGAGAGAGAGAGAGAGAGAGAGAGAGAGAGAGAGAGAGAAAAGAAAAAAAAAAAGGCACTTTAGCAATCCATGAAGACAGAGAAAACAATGCACTTAATTTAGCAAATTATGCAAACTGCAGAGTGAACTGTGACCATGCCATTGCCAGTCTTCTCATTTATTGCTTGGCATGCCATGGTAACTTAAATTTTCTTTCAACTATGCCTATCCCAAACTCATACCAACCTTGTCAGACAAAGCATGATATTTTCGGGTTCTTTTAACAGTGGCGTGTTTAGCATCCATTATGCTCTCAAAGGAATTCCTAGTGGTTCTATGTTCTGTGTTTTCTAGTTGCGGCTGGTGAATTGATTAAAACACAACTTCAAATGGCAAGGAATTGGCTAATTCTGTTGGAATTTTGGGTTTTCTCTTATTTGGGAATTGGACTGTTTATTTTAAAAATGCAAACAAAGTCATTTACATTGATATGACTAATATCCTGTATTAAAAATATGGTCGTTGGAGGCTATTAAATCTATTAACTCCTGTATTAAAAATATAGCCGTTGGAGGCTATTAAATCTGTTTTTAATAAAATGACCGTTGGGCAGTTTTTCTAATATAAATAGCATTCTCTCTTCTCATTTTATAGATAGAAAATTCCTACCTCTTATGTCATTCTTCAAAAAATCTTTTTCATTATTTTGGAGCAATTTTGAGCACTCATATAATCTTCCAATTCGAGTGCACGTTTGGAAGAAACTGATTGCTGAATCCTGGAGAGCATAGCGCTGAGACCTTGTGCATCGGGTCATTGACTCCGAGGCGCGAAATTGTTCTTAAGGACAGTGCAAACTGTTGCACGTCTCAATCAGTATTATAGCCGTATCCTTCCTATATTTCCAACAATCTTAAGAATAATATTATGGATACTGCTATGGTCACGGAGGAAAGTCTCAAGAGAGCGTATTCCTACCTACCCTATTTATCGTAATTCAACAATGGCTAAGGTTAAAGTTCAGATTTTTATTTGTGTGCATTATTCACTTGGCTAAGGTACGTATGCTATTTAAATATATTTCTTTTGAGATATAGTATGTAGTGAAAATAGTGGAGTATAAATTTTGATTATTTTTATATTCGTGTTCTCGTGAAAGAAACAAATTGGACTAGTGCATATACAAAATCACATAAGATTGATTCCAAGATCTAGGTACAATAGTGCGGGATTATTGTATATAAAAACTTTTAATTTAAAGTTTGGTATCACTATACCTTGTCAATATTATAAACTCTAGTACAATGCTGATCAAAAGTCTAAATGGTATGATATATGTGGGAAAATACATGATGTTTTGATCTAATGAGAGCTTGAAACTGTTTTCAATCCATGTGTGTTTCTTTTAGAAATATGGATTAAGTGCATAAAGTTTGATCTAACGTTGGACTATTTATTTTAAGGGTAATTTAATATATAGTCCTAATATATGCATCTAACTAGAAATATGCCCCTTTTTCAAATGAATCTAGAAATAGGTCCTTATAATATTTTAAGGACAAAACTGCCCCCGTATATATATATATATATATATATCCACATAAAATCTGGGTTTCAAATTCAAATCTGGGAATTTCTCACTTTTAACACGCTTCCCACTTTTTTGTGAGAAATTCTCACTTTTTATACGGTCCGTTTTTTAAGGTAACTTAAGAGCCGGACTGTCTATATATATATATATATATATATATAGAGAGAGAGAGAGAGAGAGAGAGAGAGAAAGAGAAAATCTGCTAGAGAGAGAAAGATGAAGACAGAGAAGGAGAAAGAAGAGAAAGAGAGGGTCGCAGCCCCTCCACCGCCATCGGCGACCACCCACCACCTTCCTCATCCTCCCCTCTCTACCTCCCTTCACCTAAACCAACCATGGACCACCATCTACGGCCACCCCTCTCCGCCGATAACCACTCTGTGGACAAATTACTCACTAGTTCGTGAAAAAAAAAATCAAAATATCTCACAGGAATTGAATCGTTTTAGGCGCAAAAATTCGATTTCATCTTTGTTCTCCGAATGCGAGTGAAAAGCAAGGTTTCAAATTTGCAGCCCATCATCAACAAAATCAATCGATCGCGAGACGATACAGAAGACGATCACTCCGAAATGGCTCTTGGATTTGATGCATTCATCGATGGTTGTGCCATAGATTTACTCACTTCCATGAATTTGTATACACAGTCCGAACTGTGTAAAAAGTGAAAATTTCTCACAAAAATGTGTGAATTTATCATTTTTTGAAATTTCTCACTTTTGAAATTTCTTTAGGTTCGGTTTTTAAGGTCCGCTTAAGATCCGGACTGTTTATATACATACATATAGTATTGATGAGGATCTCCTTATTATAGGCTGGAAGAAATTCCTCGCTTGTTATGTACATGAAGTTAGTGAGAAATTTCTCACTTATATAGGCTGTAAGAAATTACTTCCTCATTGTCTGTAGATTAAATTAGTGAGAATTTTTTCACTTGTATAGTCTGTAATCAATAGATAATGTGTTATGTAAAAGAAATTAGTGAGAAATTTCTCACAAAAAAATGAGAAATTCCCACATCACTTTGTTAAACCGAAAATCTCTTGATTATAGGGATATTAATTCCATTATCCATGATCTCCTAAAAATACGTTTCCCAAAACTGCATATAATACAATTTTGGAAGTTTTTTGAATATACAAAGCAGTATAAACAAAGAGATAGAGATTTTGGAAGTTTTTTTAATATACAAAGCAGTATAAACAAAGAGAGAGAGAGAGAGAGAGAGAGAGAGAGAGATTATCGCATTACTCTGTTAAATCTGAAATCCCTTGATTTTAGGGATATTAATTCAGTGAGAAATTGCTCAAAAACATATTGAAAATCAATAAAAACTAGTGAGAAGTTTCGTGCAGTTTGATTTATGCTTCTTATATTTTGTTATAGAAAATTTGATTTACTACGATTATACTTTTACACATCGTATGTAGATTAAATTAGTGATAAATTTCTCACTTGCATAGACTGGAATCAATAGATCATATGTTATGTAAATGAAGTTAGTGAGAAATTTTGCACGAAAAACTGAGAAATTCTCACATCATTCTATTAAATCAAAAATCCCTAATTTTAGGGATATTAATTCTCTTATACATGATCTCCTAAAAAAACGTTTCCCAAAACTGCATATAACACAATTTTGGAAGTTTTCGAAATATACAAAGGAAACAAAAAAAAAAGTGAGAAATTCTCACATTACACTGTTAATAACTGAAATCCCTTGATTTTTGGGATATTAATTCCCTTATTCATTATTTCCTAAAAAATGTTTCCCATAACTGTATATATATATATAACTGTACATATATGTATGTCAAGGGTATAATGGTCCGGATTTATACTAACCATTTAGGAATAGGGACTAATTATTGATTTCTATTACAAATTAAGGATTAATTTCTATACACCAAATCAAGTCAGGATCAATTGCTATTAATGGCCATATTTAGGGACCAAATTGTATATTTCTATTATTTTAATATATATATTTACATGTGTATGCTTGTTCGGTATATATATACATATATCATTGAAGAAGTCTGTACATATAGCTGTTGGAACAAAGAATTAATTTGCCATAAAGGACAAAAACTATTGAGTATCCGTTCTTGAAAAAAAAAAAAAAAAAGGCGGTTGTTTCAGTTTGCATCCTATGGACTTCAAATTTACTTCAATACTTTAACGGCTTTTAATAGTGATCCGTTGTGTAGGAAAAACATCAGTCACTTGCCCAACTTGCTTTATAGATTATATGACATATTATTATATCATATACATATATGTGATAGTTTGTATTTTAGCTGCATCGTGTTTTGTGTTGGCGGTGTGGAGGTAAAAGGCATTGAGAATTATTGGGTGTGACAAGTTTCTTACTTGTATTTCTTTTTGACCAAATAACTTTGACTCGTAGTATTGTATTTATTTGAGACCAATTGAGATGATACAAATATTTTGGGATTATTAGCTTTAGTACTAAACTGTATTTTTTATTTTTGATTGAGCAACCCAATCTAAAACGAAAACTACTCTTTTCGAGTATTGAAAAATAGAAAACCCAATTTTTAAGTTTATTAATATTGGGTTATTTGGCTTATGTTAGGATATTTAATCCTAAGAAACTTGCTAGTAAAGTCAATAAAAAAAAGGAGTTGTTTTGGAAATATGCAGCTAATAGTTTGTAATTTTTATGACACAAAAAGTGATGCGACCTTTTGAGTCTATTGGTGCTTATTTTCATGAGCATATATCTCTTTGTGAATTGTCCTATAGTGGGGGTTCTCAACCTCATATATTATCCCATTTAGCCATATTACATTTAGAGCATATAGTAAATGGAGCTTTAGTAAAGTTTTTCTCAACCCAGTGGTTCTATTGAAAAATTATAAAACTACTTTAGTAGCTAAGGGGTTTAAGGAAATTGTTGTTTCTTTGGATACCTATTATCCTGTTTTACATCAATTAATGTATGCTAGTTGATATTGTTGTTCATGTTTGATTAGTTATCTAATGGATGTAAACACATTTTTATGTGGAGAATTAGAGGTGAAAATTTATTGGGATAAACCAAATGGTTTTATAAAGAATAAACTGTGTAACTTTATATATACTCTTTACATGGTTTAAAACTGGCACCCAACTAGTGATTTGAAAATCTTGATTAAACTATTATTTCAAATAATTCAAAATTAGTGAAAGTGACATGTTTACAAGGAGAAGATATTTTTTTGGTTCTACATTAAAGATTATAGATGATACCAAAAATTATTATCACTTTATTTTGATATAAATATTTGGATGAAGCCAATGTAATTTTGAGGATTTAAAATTACAATAGCTATTATTGGTTTTTATGATCAATATCATTATGTTGGAAAAGGTTTTGAAATAATAATTTCTTTTCCAAACCTTTTTGAATTCCTTTTGAGCCAAGTGTTACATTAAATCACATACAAGTGTGATATAGTTTATCAAAAGGAATACGATTCTATTATTGGTAGTGCCAGAACCGTTTTAAATGGTATATGAACAAGATAACCTCCTTTAAAATAAAGTGAATTCAAAGTATTTTATTTTGAAAAATGAATCGGGCATTTTGCTCAAGAGTTGCCGGAAGCTTCAGTCTGTTCCAGGCTAATGTATCCAAAGAGCCATTTGTAGCTATATTTGTGGAAGTAAAGTCCACGAAAGTTTTGAAGGATGGTTAATTGAATTGAGTGCCTGTAGGCATAAGTGTAACAACACAATTGTTACAAAATGATATTTTTCAATGGAAAATGAAGTGCTTTACTTGATGACTCGCTTAGTACCAATGTTTTGGTTCTAGAAATTAAAGCTGACTTTCTCCTTTGGGAAGAAATTAAATTATAAAAAATGTTGTATACCCAGAGATAAAGAAAAATTCATTTTGGAAATGTATTGCATACTTTGAAATTCAAAAGAATTTAAATTTTGATTTTTTAAGGATAGGTTTTAGCCAAACCTTTTGGAGAGGAAGATATGTATTTTCAAAAATTCAGGGATGCAAAATTGGATTTCGAATTCAGATGTGACGAAATCAAAAAGTTGATTTATTTTTTCACTTAGTGGAGGTGCAGTATCTTGGAAGTCGTCCAAGCAAACTTGCACAACTAAGTCAATGATGGAATATGAGTTTGTAGCTTTTGAGAAAGCTAGTTTTGAGGCTGAGTGGCTTAAAAGCTTCTTAGCAGATATTCCTATTTGGAATAAACATTGAGATAGCCAGACTGTAAAAGGCACCAGTTTTTATGCATTGAATTCTCTTGCTCCATTCTTTTATGTATTGTTTAAAATTTTGAAATAGGGGGGCATTGTTGGAATTTTGGGTTTCCTCTTATTTGGGCATTGGGCTGTTTATTTCAAAAATGCAAACAAAGTCATTTAAATTGATATGACTAATATCCTGTAATAAAAATATGGCCATTGGAGGCTGTTAAATCTATTAACTCCTGTATTAAAAACATGGCCGTTGGAGGCTATTAAATCTGTTTTTAATAAAATGACCGTTGGGCAGTTTTTCGAATATAAATAGCATTCTCTCTTCTCATTTTATAGATAGAAAATTCCTACCTCTTATTCCATTCTTCAAAAAAAAATTTCATTATTTTGGAGCAATTCTGAGCACTCATATAATCTTCCAATTCGAGTGCACGTTTGGAAGAAACTGATTGCTGAATCCTGGAGAGCATAGCGTTGAGACCTTGTGCATCGGGTCATTGACTCCGAGGGGCGGAATTGTTCTTAAGGACAGTGCAAACTGTTGCACGCCTTAATCAGTATTATAGTCATATCCTTCCTATATTTCCGACAAATCCATCTCTACTGTTGGCTTTTCAGGAATCCAAGAAATTTACTTCCTCTATAATTGAAAGAAATTAACCAATGTCCTATTGTTCGAGTGATAACCGAAAGTTTCATGTTTGTTGTCACTTGTTAATTGTACAAAGAAAAAATGAAATATTAAGCCAGAATCGTTTGAGAAAATGGATTCCTATTCAAAGAGTACTACAGAACCGCATAAATGAGCTCACACACACTCTACATGAGAGAGAGAAATTAATGGTATGTTTGGTTGTCCCTTCAAATTGAATGGTTCCATTCAAATTTTGTATAGAAGTTAAAAGGCAAAATTCATCACCATGAATGAATTCATTTACAAATATGGGAGATTTCACCATATTAATCTCCCATATTTCTTCTTATGAGGCAATTTATTCATTTTTCTAGAATGCCAAAATTCATGATTGCAAGCATCATTTTTGAGATGAGCATTCGTTTTCTAAATGAAACCATTGAAGCTCTTCATCTTTTTATATAAAATTGTGTACGAAAACATGAATTTAATTATATATTTCATTCAAGGACAACCAAACAGGCCCTAAAGGTCTTAAAAAGATTGGTCTCAACTCAACCAATCTACAGAAGCAGCTACACTTCATAATTATTAATCCTCACATTGTTGTCTGATATGGCTAGTTAAATAAATAAGGTATGTGTTTATTTTATTTTCTTTCTCTCTTTTTGTGCAGTGTGTTCATTCAATTATAAATGTAACAATTTATAATAAGTTTCTGCTTATTATAAATTGTTACATTTTTGGTGAATGTAATGTTTTTCAGTAGGCCTAGCAATAGGAGCCCAAACTCACCAACCCGCTCAAAACAGCCTGAAGGTTGAAAAATAAATCATGTAATGGGTCAACTAAACAACTTTTGTTTAACAAATGGTTTTTGTGTGGGTTCAACATGCACCCATTAATGGCCCGTGAACAACCCACAGCCACTAATAACAAAAAACTTAATTCAATTCGGGTAATGCTACACCCACACCCAAATCTCACACCCATCCATTCATACCCTGAGGTGGATCAATGGTGAGAGGAGAGAGACTGTGGAGTCCACTGTAGTCCACACTACTTTACAATCTCTCTCCTCTCCTCATTGGTCCACGTCAGGGCGTGGATAGATGGGTGTGAGATTTGGGTGGGTCTAGCATTACCCAAGTCTAAAACCTTTCTTTCTTACTTTTCAAAAAGCACAACCGTCTATCTTCAACTCCTCTTTCTCTCTCTTCTTCGTGGGTAGTTTATTTTTACCATTATGAGACTACGTACAATTGAAACTATGATGAGCTTACACACTGGAAATACTGATACTTAGACATCAAGTTTAGGAGGGTGAAAAACTGAAGATGGGGAAAAGATAAAGGATCAAAAGATCCTCCCCCTCTCAATCTCAATCTAAACTATCAATGAAGGAACTCCAGGAATTCGTTGCTCTAACTTCTAGTGCTACCGAGAGTGAACTAGATCTCACGAATTAAATAAATCCTAGATGATCCACAAGACCTCGGAGGCCACCTAAAGATCCATACGCTAATGGGTTTGTGGGAGACCAATGGACACAGATGCGATGTTCTAAAGCATGTTCTCTTGATGATATTGAGGTTGTTGAAGCAACTAAAGGGTCTAATGATGATCTTCACCTTTCCGATAATGTTCAAGAGCAAGACCCACTTGTTAAGGAAGGTGATGTCTCTTTACTGTCACATAGTGCGTGAGTTCTTTATCCGATGTGGATGGTGTATAAGGGATGGTATAATGCGTAAGCTGGTTAGTGCCAAGTGGAGCAACAAGGGATGTATGATGGAAGAGTAAGAGTTTGGTAAGATAATAACAATAATAATAATATAAATATATGTAAATAATCGATGATGGTGGGACTTGGAGAGTGTATGGCTCGAGTGAGAACCAGAGTAGTCCCAAATAAGAGAGAGAAAAAGCAGTAGAGGGTTGGTTATCGGTTGGAGACTGGTGTATGGAATGGAGTTATTCTGTGAGGCTAAAGGAGAGGTAGGGAAAGATTGAGTAATGGCTGAGAGTCGTGTTTTTCGGGGATTTTGGAGAAGGTGGTGAATGTCTTAAGTGCTTAGAATCGCAGCTTAAGACTGGGTTAAATCTTAAACTCTAGGTTGAGCTCGGGTTGTTGGATGTATTGATTGAAGTTGGTATCTTTACAGGGTTTGTGAGGTTCTTGGTACAGCTGGGAGTAGCTGAGTTGTCGTCTTAGGAGCGGTTCATCTGTTTGAGGTAGGTAGGGATTTAAATGCGTATATTTGGGGTAGTTGGGGTCATTAAATGGGGATGTAGACAGGGCAATATATTGAGAAGGCGAGACGAGGTATTGTCGTTTGGTGGTGAGCCAGTACCGTTGGCTGGTCAAAGGGAGACAGAGGGGGGGAATGAATGCTATTGGTGTAGGAAGTTCAGCGAGGGAGAAAACCGAGGTTCTTCTTCTATTGGTTCTAAGGTTTAAGCGAGGGGGAATATCAAGGCTTTTCTATTGGTATGGCAAGATGTATTGTCACTTGGAGTAATGATTCAATATTCTATAGCGATGGTTTCTACTGGTGCTGGTGCAGAAGTTTAAGCATTGGGGCTCTTCGAGGTCATGCTATTGGCTTTAAGCATTGGGGCTCTTAGAGGTCATGCTATTGGCTTAGGTTAAAGCGACTAGGCAAGTCAAAGGTTCCAGTTGGTCTTTGTGGACACGGGTCCCTCTAATTGGTTCTGAGGCTGGAGGGGCAGGGCATGTGATCGATGGTCACGTGTCTCTCTTTCTCTTTGGGACCAACCCTAGCTTTGTGTGTGAGGCATTCAGGTAGGGAGTTGTCCTGGTTCTAGCCACCGAGCCATGAGCTCTCGAATTCCCAACAGACTTGACCACCCTTAGGTACTACTTCCGGACCAAGGGTGGGTGTCTGAGTGGTGAGTGTGTATAATTAAAGTGGCACGTGATTAAGTAAGTGGAGGAGTAATGGGTAAGACACAGAGAGCATTTTGCTTTTGGGTGGACTCCTTTGAAGTGGACTTCCCTTGTGAGCTGAGGCTTTGGAGTGGGTTACTCTTTCTGAGTAGGCTATTCTGAGGCTTCGGAGTGGGTTATTCCAAGATGATACTTCGGAATGGGCTTCTCCGGAGTGAGGCTTCTCCAAGTGTGCTACTCTTTCGGAGTGGGCTTTCCCAAGTATGACTTTGGAATGGGCTTCTCCAAAGTGAGGCTCCGGATTGGGCTTTCCCGAGTGTCGCTTCGGAATGGGCTTCTCCGAAGTGAGGCTTCGGATTGAGCTTTCCCGAAGTGTGGCTTCGGATTGGGCTTTCCCGAAGTGAGGCTCCAGATTGAGCTTTCTCGAAGTGAGGTTCCGGATTGGGCTTCTCCGAACTGTGGCTTCGGATTGGACTCATCGGAGGAGCCCATAACACGTGGGGTCGTTGGTGACATATGTTGGTCAAACTGTATGAATTGTCAACCACTATCTACACATAGCATGAAGGACTCAGGTTTGGAATCCATTAATTCTAATGCAATCGGCAATGAACCAAGCCATTTTGAGAAGTTAATGTTGAGTCTTTTGCAAGAGGATTTGGGTCCGAAACAGGGGGGAACATCTTCTCAGTGGGTCCGGTGGATGAAGCTTCAAATGTTTTGAAGGCTACTGATATAGGTAATGAATCTTTCAATCTGGTTCATGCTCAGACCAATGAGGAAGAAGATAGATGTGTGCTACATGCACAGCAAGGTGGGAATGGTCTACACAATGAGTCACTTGGGCAAGTGGTTGGTGAGTCTGCCAGCCTTGCTGTTGCCAAGCTTGGTTTGGCTGCTCAAGATATCTCTGTTATGGCTGATGGGTCACGTGGAGAGTCTTCTCCTTCTTACACGCAAGGTCAGTTTCTGTTTAGTTTAAACCAAGCCTCTTTGGGCCCCACATATGATTTAGATCATTTACCCAAATATCATAATTTTCCCTTTAGCTGCACATGTTGTGCAACAAACTGTGGGCCTAGTGATTTCCCACACACAATCCTTCACCAAAGTTGTGGGCCCAGCTACTGCAGCTGGTGTGGGCCTTGTGGGTACTTCTCCATCTTTTAAAGCCCACTCCAGTTGCTTAGACTAGCCGGGTTTTCCTTCATTTGCTGATGTGTTAACCAACTCAAACCAAAAGGAGGATAAGTGGACTGATTTGCCTGACCCTCCCTACGCATGATATTAAACTTTGCCATGTTGATCTTAGCACTTGTAGGCAAGACAGGAAACTAAAAGTTCCCACTGCTATCACAGAACCAGGGTGCCAAGAGTGGCACAACACTCTTGTTGGTGTTTTATTGGATCGCAAATTACCTTTTTCCCTTGTTCATAGAACAATCACTAAATTTTTGGAAAAATGCTGGCCTCACTGATACTCTTGCTACTAATCAAGGCACTTACTTCTTTAAATTCAGTTCTAGATTTGCGTTGGAAGCGGTGTTGGAGGGTGGCCCTTGGATTATTGCTGGGAAACCTCTAATCCTCATAAAATGGGAACCTCACCTATCCATTGAAAAAAACAAAATTTCTAAGGTCCCTGTGTGGGTGCATTTCTTTAATATTCCGCTTGAATATTGGAATTTAGAAGGGCTTAGCTACATAGCTAGTATGGTCGGTAAACCTCTCCATGTTGATAGGATGACTGCTACACGTAGACGGATTACCTATGCCAGAGTTTGTATCGAAATTGGTGCCCAAGATGATTGGATTACAAGCTTTGATTTAGAAGCTGAGGGTGTTGATCCGATTACCATTCAAATTGAGTACCAATGGACTCCAACTAGATGCACCGTTTGCAAGTGTTTTGGACATGACTGTAATAGGAAGATTCAGGCTCAGTTTGCCTATCCTGGGCACGTGAAACATAAATTTTCCCAAAAATGGATTTCGGTTAAAAATCGCCAATTAATATGAATGGAAACGATTCTCCCATTGCCAAAGCTAATGATGAGGGTCAATGGACCGAGGTGGTAAGGGGAAAGCTAAGGCTAATGCATCTATGGATTGGCATACTGATGCTGGTTCATCTAGGCTCCATAGTTCTACGACTGGAGCCCAACCGATTAAAATTAGTAACTCTTTTAATGAGTTAATTCCATATGTGTTTGATACTAATGAGCCCGTGTCTCTTGTGGCGATGCATCACCATGATAGCTTGGATACTCAAGTGGATGAGGATTCCTTTGAGGTTGAGGATGATAATGAGATTTTGGATAATAAGCTTGATACAGATTTTGTTAGCCCCATTTCTTCCAGGCAGAGGAAACGGAAAGCTAAAATGAAATTCAGTGACAGTCGTTCCAAGGGCCGCCACAAATCTTGATGGTGTCCTAGGGCCATGTTTTGTCGTTTGTTGCCCATCATCCATGCTTTGTCTTGTTTCTTTCTTAGGATGTGGTTTTGACTTGTTTTTCCTCTTTGTTTGGTAGAGATGGGGTTCTCTCTTCGCCTTTGGTGAAGATAGTATCCCATCCCATGTCTGATTTTTAAATCTTCGGTGACTTGTGCTTGTTGTATATCCTGGGGTATGCCCCTTGTTTTCTCTGTAGATGTCGTTTGGCCTTTTTCTTTTATTCACCCTATTCTGAAAAAATAGTTTGTTTTTACCCATGTTCATAACCTCACTCTCTTAGGGGTGTTCATAAAGTTGAAAAATAGAAAATCGACCGAAACTAATTTGATCAAACACCGATTGGTCGATATTTTTTTTTTAAAGAAGTGCCCAAGCTTAAACCGATCAAAAACCGATCGACACTGCCTAAAATCGACCTACCGAAACCGAATGGTTGGTTTTAAAACCACTAAGAAACCGAAGACCGCGAACACACACACATACACACACACACACACACACTCTCTCTCTCCCTCTCTCTCTCTCTGGGGGTGATATAGGCCGGTTTTAACCTCACCGAACCGGCGTATTTAGTTTTAAGCGGTCGGTTCAGTCAACGTTCGACTTGGGTTTTCTGTTTTGGGCCATGTCCATTACTTCTACATAAGCTTGCTTTGGACCTATTTGTATTGGGTTATGGGCGAGCCTATAATTGTATTTCCAATTGGACCTATGGAATCAACATCATAAAACCTGACTTTTGCTTTGTCAAATGTCAAATACCAAATATTTCAATTGGACATTACATCTGGTGCCTGTGAAAAATATGTGAGGGAAGTTATCTGTTGCTAGGTATGAACGGGGCCAACCTACATATTTTCTTTAGGCGTCATTGTCTAATTTCATTCTTTGAAAAATCAATTCGCCTTTAAAAGCATACCTCCCCTCACACACACAAAAAAAAAAAAAGCATACCTTGTAAACAACTTATGAATAGACATCAAGACACTTTGTCAACAACTTATTTAAAGACCACACGGCCCAAGTGTAAAACTATAATTGATAGAGAAATCATACTAACATGCGGAAAACTTAAGGATCTTGAATCTAATACATCTCAAGATTGATTAAATACTAAAATTAATACATACCGTTGTTTGCCATTGTCGATTGATAGAGACGGTGATTGAAAACCCCTTAATTAATCAATCCTTCAAATGGCTTCTTCTTCTCTCTATCTCTTCATATGCACAAAACAAAACTGTATTTGATGAACGTTACTTCCAAGGGGAAGTTTTGTGCCTTTAATAGAGGAGAGGAGGGCCATGTGAATAACTACCTAGAGAGTAACTGTTTCATCATGGGTTTTTACTATAATCTCTCTAAACTGATTATTTATACAATTAATATTCTTATTAATATTTGGGAAATTTTTCTATTGGCTAACATCTTATAAAGGAGTCCAATTAATAAAAAAATGTACAATAGCTTAGTGGGCCACAATCTTAACGTGAGATAACATTCTCCCACTTGGTCCACTAAGCTAATTATGATGCAAAACATGACTTTAGTAAAATATGCAGGTTTATGTGAAAACTCTTGACTAAATTGAACTTCATGCTAAAAGACTTTAACTTGAGATCGCGAATTCGATTAAGTGTAGTCAACAACCCAAATTAATAAGAAACTCTTGACTAAATTGAACTTCATGCTAAAAGACTTTAACTTGAGATCGCGAATTCGATTAAGTGTAGCCAACAACCCAAATTAATAAGAAACTGTAATACTATGATTAGCTTAGACTATCAATGTGAGTCATAGCGGTTGTACAACATTTATGTCATACTCCTTTCTATGTACCACGCCATTAATTACCTTTGCTAACCTAGTCTATTATACAAAATGCCCCTGTAATTTGTCTTGTTAAGACATTTCCTGTTTATCAAATAACAAAATATAATATGTGCACACATAATTGAAAACAGAAACAAACTATCATTGCACAAAAGCGTCAAGTACACAACAACTGAAATATCCATCATTATACATATCAAGGATTACTCAAAAGACCCATCCTAACAATATGTTCCTTATATGTCTTTGGAGGTAATCCTTTAGTCAATGGATCAGCAACCATAAGAGTGGTACTTAAATTCTCAATTGACACTTGTTGTTTCTGGACTCTTTCTCTAACAACCAAGTACTTAAGTTCCATGTGTTTGGAACCACTAGAGTACTTTCCATTCTTGGAGAAGAAAACGGCTGCGGCATTGTCACAATAAAGTTTCAGCGGCCTGGCAATGGAGTCAACAACACCAAGTCCTGAAATGAAATTCCGCAACCATAAAGCATGACTCGTGGCCTCAAAGCATGCCACAAACTCAGCCTCCATCGTGGATGAAGCAATAATGGACTGCTTCACACTCTTCCACGAGATTGCTCCACCAGCTAGCAGAAACACAAAGCCTGATATGGACTTTTTGCTATCTAAGCAACCAGCAAAATCCGAGTCTGAGTACCCTATCACTTCTAATTGATCTGATCTCCAATATGTGAGCATATAATCCTTTGTCCCTTGAAGGTATCGCATAACCTTCTTCGCTACTTTCCAGTGTTCCATTCCTGGGTTACTTTGATATCTACCTAGCATTCCAACTGCAAAACTAATATCTGGTCTGGTACAAGTCTGAGCATACATTAAGCTCCCCACAGCTGATGCATATGGAACTTTCTTCATTTGTTCCTTTTCTAAGTCATTCCTAGGTCATTTAACTTATCACCTTTTATGATTGGTGCATCACTGACTGAACACAACTGCATATTAAATCTTTCCAAGACTCGATTGATATAACCTTTCCAAGACAGTTCTAGCAATCCTCGAGATCGATCCCTAAAGATCTCTTTGCCAATGACATAGGATGCCTCACCCATATCAACCATTTTAAAGCTCTTGGCGAGATATTCCTTGGTTTGGTGCAACAAACCAAGATCACTACTGGCTAGCAAAATGTCATCCACGTACAAAACTAAAAAGATAAACTTGCTCCCACTGACCTTTAGATATATACACTAATGAACAGCGTTTTCCTTAAATCCAAAAGCAGTAATGGTATCATTAAACCTTATATACCATTGTCTGGAAGCTTATTTAAGACCGTAAATGGATTTCTTTAATTTGCAAGCCAAATGTTTTTTCCCTTCCTTTGTGAACCCTTCAGGTTGCTCCATGTAGATATCCTCATCCAAATTTTCATTCAAAAAAGCGGTTTTTACATCCATTTGATGTAACTCTAAGTCATAATGAGCTACAAGTGCCATGATAATTCTTAGTGAGTCCTTCTTAGATACGGGAGAAAAGATCTCTCTATAATCAATGCCTTCTTTCTGAGTGAAACCTTTAGCCACAAGTCTGGCCTTATATCGTTCGATATTGCCTTTAGCATCGCGCTTTGTCTTGAAGACCCATTTACAGCCGACTTTCTTACAATTATTAGGCAATTCGACGAGATCCCAGACACCATTCTGGTCCATCGATTTCAACTCTTCATTCATAGCATCGATCCATTTATTAGAATTATCACTTTCTATGGCTTGTGAAAATGAAACCGGGTCCTTGTTAATCCCAATATCAAAATTAGATGCTTGTAGATACACCACATAATCATCTGAAATGGCAGGTCTCCTTTCCCTCTGAGATCTTCTCAGAATTGCCGGTTGTGGTGGTTCTACATTATTTTCAATGGCAATGTCTACTTTCCTTGATTCATCACTCCCACTAATTTGGCCATTCTCTAAGAATCTGGTATTACCGGTTTCCACTATCCTCGTACTATGGTTAGGACAATAAAATTTGTACCCTTTGGACTTATCTGGATAACCAATGAAATATCCAGATAGTGTCCTTGAATCTAACTTTTTCTCATGTGGATTGAAGATCCTTGCTTCTGCTAGACAACCCCAAACATGTAAATGTCTCAAATTAGGCTTTCTACCAGTCCACAACTCGAAAGGAGTTGTTGGGACTGCCTTACTAGGAACCCTGTTCAAGATATACATTGCAGTCTTTAATGCTTCAACCCACAATGAATTAGGTACAGTTGAAAAACTCATCATGCTCCTAACCATATCCAAAAGAGTACGATTACGCCTTTCAGCAACTCCATTCTGCTGTGGCGTACCTGGCATTGCGTATTGAGCACAAATACCACGCTTTTCAAGAAATTTGGCAAATGGGCCAGGATTTTGGTCCGTCTCATCATATCTACCATAGAACTCACCACCTCTATCAGACCTCACTATTTTAACCTTTCTATCTAACTGTCTCTCGACCTCAGTAATGAACACCTCAAGGATGTCAACGGCCTGAGACTTTTCATGTATTAGATATACATAACCATAGCAAGATAGATCATCTATAAAGGTGATAAAGTACCGCTCTCCAGCAAAACATGGAATGGAGAGTGGTTCACAAATATCTGTATGAATTATCTCAAGAAGCTTAGTACTTCTTGTGGCACCTTTCTTAGTGTGTTTGGTTTGCTTTCCCTTAATGCAATCCACACACACTTCAAAATTAGTGAAGTCTAGGTTATCTAAAATCCCAGTCTTCACCAATCTCTCAATTCTATCCCTAGAGATATGCCCCAGTCGCCTATGCCACAAGATTGAAGACTTTTCATTAATTAGGCCACGTTTTGAACCAACTTTCGAATGCAAGGCTATTAAAGATTGTGCAAACTCATGATTCAAAAAAAATTTATATAAACCATCACATAAAATACCAGAACCAACTACAATAGAGTTAAACAACAAACTGAGTTTTGCACAACCAAATAAAGCTGAATATCCACTAACATCCAACTTAGACAAAGAAACTAAATTCCTAGAAATAGAAGGTACATATAAAGTGTCCATAAGATCCATCTGATGACCCGTCTCTAAGAGTAGGCGGTAGGTTCCAATAGCTACCACTTCCGCTTTGAGACGGTTCCCCATATAGACGAATCTTTCACTGTCCTTCGGCTTCCGGGTGGTAAGGAATCCCTGCATCGAATTTGTTATGTGAGTCGTGGCTCCAGAGTCAATCCACCAAGTATTAGAAGGAACTTCAGCAAGATTTGATTCATAATATATAAAAAAAAAAAAAATTACCTCTCCTTTCGAACCAAGCTCTACGCTTGCTGCAGTCTTTCTTCACATGTCCTTTCTTGCCACAGAAGTAACATTTGACAGTGAACTTTCCACGGCCCTGGCTACTTTTCCCAAGTCCATCTCCTTTCTTTGGTGGAAATCTCTTTCCTTTCACAAACTTTCATTTCTTTTAAGCTCCTTGAGTAACAACCAGCACAGAGTGGGATCCTTCTTGTCTCAGTCTCACTTCCTCTTGAATGCACATACCAGTCAGCTCATTCAAATTCCACTTGTCTTTATGAGTGTTATAGTGAATTTTGAATGGGCCGAACTGAGGAGGGAGTGAGTTAAGAATAAACTGCACCAAGAAGGATTCATCCACTTGCATTCCTAGTGCTCGAAGTTTTACAGCTTTGTCAGTCATATAGAGGATATGTTCCTGAACTCCTCTATTACCATCATATTTGACAGTAGTTAACTCTGCCATAAGTGTGCCTGCAAGTGGCTTATCTGCTGATTTAAAACGTTCTTTGACAGCAGTCAACAGTTCCAATGAGCTATTAGTTTGAGGGAGGGAGGTCTTGATGTTATTAGCTATGGTCATCCTCATAAACATACTACTAAGTCTGTTTGATCTCTCCCAGGCTTTCAAAGTATCAACCTGTTCAGTTGTACTATCAGCAGTAACTTCCTCAGGTTTTTCAACCAAAAGTGCCATGTCGAGATCTAATACACCTAGTGTGAATTGGACTTGTTCATACCATTCTGAGAAGTTAGACCCATTGAAAGTTGGAATGCTAGATGCGTGAGAGTGCAACGAAGTGGGAATAGTCACTGAAATAAAATAGGACAATGCTCACGGTAAAGCCTTGAGTCTATCCATAATATAGAATTAAAATTCTAAACAGATGAACTATTGATATCACATCGGTTCTACCTTTGGGTGAAAACCTTAGCATATCTAGTGTCCACTCTATAGGTGCAAAATATTATTACCTATATAGGTCCAATGTAATTTATGTCACCTACTAGTTAGTTATGTTACCTTTGGGTATCCAATTCTATACTACTAAATGACACAAATTACATTACCCTATCTAGTTCATAGTTAGTTGAAAGTGACTCCTTTGGGCTAGTCCCAATCTCCTAACTATGACTGTCATTGAGAATATTACTCTCTTTTATGTCACCCTCAATGACTAATCTTTAATGTAGTTTAATATTCATAAAGTTCACTAATTTAGGTCACTTAGGTGGCTACCAAAATTATAAACCATATGAAATAAAACTAACCAATAATATTCTCTAATCATTTTATTAGAGTTGATATTTAATTTCTAAAATTATCATTTATTTACTTAATCACTTTGTACTACAAAATAAATTTAAAATTTTCTTTCATGTGATTAAAAATTTTCAATGACAAAGTAGCAGTAACTCTAAATTTTAAATAAAACAATTAAACATAAATTTTTTTAATTAAATTATTTAATCAAAAAAAAAATGTAACCTTATAGAAACTTTAATCAAATTTTGACATATAACACACCAATTCCAATTCTAAAGGTATCGTCAATATGATATACATCCTTCATTCACAGTAAATATATCATAAATTTAAAAGTTTATGGAAAAGAATCCTCCAGAATAAAACTAATATTATATGTCATGTGATATTCATTAAATTAAATTTGTGACCATAGTAGATACCTATACTATCTAGATCAAAACTCCATAATTATCATATGCAGTCAAACTTCTACAAAAAGCACTCATTGATTTTTTTGGACTATACTTGTTAAAGACAAAACAAAGTGATACACATATATCAAAACAATTCACATTAATGTACTGTGAGATCAGAGACGTACTGTATGTCCTCATTGTTTGCCAATTTGCGATGTCAATATTATACATATATGCACACGTAATGAATAATATGTATTTGTAAACAATAGTTCCAAATCTGAGAAATTAAATACTGAACGACAAGGCATATAGTTCAGATTACGCACAAAAATATGTAATCGTTCTTAAAAACTTATTTCAAGATGTGTAGATTCAAAACAATGGCTCTGATACCAACTGTAAAATTATAATTGATAGAGAAATCATACTAACATGCGGAAAACTTAAGAATCTTGAATCTAATACATCTCAAGATTGATTAAATACTAAAATTAATACGTACCGTTGTTTGCCATTGTCGATTGATAGAGACGGTGATTGGAAACCCCTTAATTAATCAATCCTTCAAATGATTTCTTCTTCTCTCTGTCTCTTCATATGCACAAAACAAAATTGTATTTGATGACGTTACTTCCAAGGGGAAGTTTTGTACCTTTAATAGAGGAGAGGAGGGCCATGTGAATAACTGCCTAGAGAGTAACTGTTTCATCATGGATTTTTACTATAATCTCTCTAAACTGATTATTTATACAATTAATATTCTTATTAATATTTGAGAAATTTTTCTATTGGCTAACATCTTATAAAGGAGTCCAATTAATAAAAAAACTGTACAATAGCTTAGTGGGCCACAATCTTAACGTGAGATAACACCAAGTGCATCTTTTATATTTTAGGCCTTTGAATCTTGTTTGAACTAAAGATCTATAGGTAGTTTCTTTGAAAAGTCAGATGCCTTTATTTAAATATAGCATTTGTAACCTGTCGAAGAGTAGAAATATGTGTACTTTTACACATATTTAATACCAACTCTGTTTCAGCAGCTCTACTATAACCCTCTCTTCTCTTCTCTGTAACTCTGCTTTCAATACCCAAAATATATCTACTTGTTTCTCCAGAATTGTGATAACATTTTAAATGGACAATTCTGGAAGAACGTGCCACCTCTTTTTCAGCCACTCCACACGGATTAGAGGAGAAATCAAAATGGCATTTATCTCCAAGAATTACAATTACTACTACTTCTTCTCACTAGAAAATGATGTGGCAGCGGCCACTTCTCGACACACCATTTTCGCGTTCATTGTTCCGGAGATCCTAGACTTTCTGCAAATCATGTACCAAGATAAAGACTTTTCTCCATTCCAAACGCACCCTAAGACCATGTTGATCGCCATTGTCAGTCTTCTCATGTATTGCTTGGCATATGAGCTGAAATTTTGTTCAACCAGCCTTGTTAGTCGAAGCATGACATTGTTTAGTTCTTTGACAGTGGCGTGTTTAGTATCCATTTTTCCCTTAAAGAAATTCCTAATGGTTTTGTATGCTTTGTGTTTTCTGGTTTCGGCTGGTAAATTAATGCATACCCAACTTGAGATGGTGTGGAATTGGTTAATCAATCTCTATAGTTGGCTTTTCAGGAATCCGAGAAAT
Source organism: Hydrangea macrophylla (assembly GCA_033977485.1). Lineage (NCBI taxonomy): Eukaryota > Viridiplantae > Streptophyta > Magnoliopsida > Cornales > Hydrangeaceae > Hydrangea > Hydrangea macrophylla. Next base: position 93,998,041 of record CM066995.1, read on the forward strand.
TTACTTCCTCTATAATTGAAGGAAATTGACCAATGACCTATTGTTCCAGTGGTATCTGAACTTTGTCATGTAATATAGGTGGGTAATTATATGCTCTGATGTTGTATGGTTTTTTAAAATTTTCCAGAAAAAATATGTTAGAGAGAGAGAGAGAGTAATGTAGTCCGGAAAAGATTGGTTTCAACCAATCTACAGATTCCCAAATATTTCAAATTGGTTCTCAAATGCTTTATCAATTGTACTACATGCAGTGACATGTGTTCCACAAGGGAGAAAACACATTACCCACTATCAAAGGGGCATCCACGGGATTCTGTCCAAACGGAATGTGAGAGACATCTTCAATAATCTTTTTTCCTTTGTCCTTCTGAGTAACAACTTGCCAAACACCTACTTCCTCTTTCTTCTTAAACTGGGTGTAATGGGTAGGATTAGGCATTGTTTTTGGCACTGGTTTAACCACCCTAAAACAATCATGACCGAATTGGGAACATTTTTTGCACCTTATAGGAGTCCATTGGTATTCCACATTGATTTTTGTCAAGACAGAACCGCCACATGATAGAAAACAGAGACGATTGAAGAAGAAGCTTTGAATTATTTCATTTCACTTTATCGATTAGATTTACATTCAGTCTCTATTATAGAGATACAGAGATACAAAAAATTATAACAAACTTTTTACAACTGGCATATTACAAACTCTACTAGTCCTAACTAACTTTGTAATTGTCTCTTATGACAAGTGGAATTGATAGATTGTGCTATGGTGTTGAAGAAATTGTAATAACCAAAAAAAATAAGAAAAAAGAAAAAAGAAAATGAGTCCTTGGTTGCTCAACCCCCGAAGGTAATAGAGGTAAACAATTTATCAATTTTCTTATAATATTTTGATTTTTCTTCATAAAACGTTTTTTTTCCTATGTATCTATACTATTCTATAAGGAGAAGATTTAACCAAGTCCCTTGTGGCCGAGTGGTAAGCTTCTTGGGTGTACTACCCAAGAGGTTTAGTGTTCGAGTCATGGGGGCGTGGCCACTGGAGTATTCACCCGGCGCCTCCAGGCCTCGGGGGATTAGTCGAGGTGCGCGCAAGCTGGCCCGGACACCCCCGATTACCAAAAAAAAAAAAAAAAAATCTATAAGGAAAAAAGCAGGGTACCCCAAAAAAATTCTTCTTCTACCACTTATATTTACATGAAAACCAGCAAACATTTTCATCCAAAAATAAGAATAGAAGCCCTAAACTGTCATTAACCAAAAAAAATGGCTCTCTCATCTCTCCACAATTGTCTCTCATCTCTCAAAAAAGGCCTCTCATTTTCATCTCAACTATGTTCAGTTTTATGTTTCCTCCTCCTCCTCCTCCTCCTCCTCCTCCTCCTCCTCTCTCTCTCTCTCTCTCTCTCTCTCTCTCTCTCTCTCAATTAAAAGCACTCCCGAAAAAAATAAAGACCCATTTGAGCTTATATACCGAATTTACCGAAATCTTCCAAAATGGTTTAGGAATCAACGTGGGCTTGAATTTGAGCTGGGTTTTGTACTAAATTTCTATAAATTCAGTCTAAGAATCAATGTTAATCGACTAAGGTGAGTGTTTCTAGTTCCGAGTTCGAATGTTCATTGTGTTCTTCTATGTTCAATTATATAGTTTAGCATGTCCATTTCATGTTAGGATGATAATATGCTTGTTAATCTCAGCTTAATATTGAAATTATGTCATACTCATGTTAATATCATCTGTTATGTGTTTTAAATGATTAAATACTTTAGTGGGCTTAAGGCTAGCTTGTAGTAATTCACCAATATTGGCCCGTTAATAAGGGCCGGCGAGAAACTCTTTGTGGTAAAGAGGTGGATTAGTGACTGTGGTCACAAAAATGTGGGGTGACTATAAACAGTCACGAGAGATGCTATATGCGATTAAAAGTGAGGCGATGTGGGACCGTTAACTCCCATGTCAAGGTGAATTGATTACTTGTTAGACCGGAGACCAATTGTTGTCGTTATGTGTTTAATTGTGCAGATTACATTTATTGGCATTCAAAGCATGATTAGATACATTCACTAAGACAAAAGGCTTAAACAAATGTGTTGTCTTAAAAACCATCACAGGTGTGAGACGGATGATGTGTCATAGGGTTAACAAGGCCAGAAAGTGATTTGGAGTTGTACGTGTCGCCTCGTGGTTGTACTAGCAAGTTGGAACTGGAAATTAGACTTTTGTATTTTTGGCTTTATAGTTTAATGTTGTACTTACTTAGTAGTTGGACTAGTTATGTATATTTCATTACTTATGGACACGTGTATGTAAGACGGGAGAACGTCAAGCTTGTTGGAGTCGACGAACTTGTAATATGTATGTATGTATGTTGTTCGGTTGAAGTTTTGGACCTATGGAAATGTTAGTTCTCAATGTTAATCTTCATTTTGAAATATTGTAGTTCGGTTGTTTAATTTGGTTTTACTTCGAATTTGTGTTTCGAATCTTTAAAACATGTTGGATAATGTTTGGAGGTTGTGTTTTAGCTATTAGAAGGTGTCTAGAATGTTTTTACTTAGTTTGGAATTGTTTGGTATGGATATAGCACATATTGATTTAGCACTCTGCAGCAACATGGGTATTCTATCAAAATTGCCCCCAAGTACTAGCGCTAGGAAGCGTTAGCGGTGGCGCCCCTTTTGCGCTAGCGCTAGGGCTTCAGCATTAGCGATAGCGCCCTTATGGCACTGGTGCTAAAGCAACTACAGAGACTGATTTTTAGACCCTAATACTTTAGCAATGTGACTTTTGTTTTTATGGGTCTCTTACTAATGTTTTGAAAGCTTAGTTCCCGAAATTTCAAATCTGAACTCCTACTTTTAAAACCTGTTTTCATTAAAGGAACTTTAACCGCACTGATTTGGCCTATACGGCATTGCCACGTGACCTAATCCTCTAGTTTGGGTTGGGGCGTGACAACATCGGACCACCACTTGTTAAAACCTTCGGTACAGCCAGGGACTAGAGGTGTCAAACGGGCCGGGTTGGCCCGGCCCGGCCCGAGCCCGGCCCGCTTTTTTCGGGCTAAAAGCCCGGCCCGGCCCGCCACAAGGCCCGGCCCGCTAGGCCCGGTTCACATACCCCGGGCCGGGGTGGACACACATTCTTCCGTCCATGGCCCGGCCCGGCCCGGCCCGAAATGAAGAAAATGCCCGGCCCGGCCCGGCCCGAATCCCACCACGATTTAAGGCCAAAAGTCGAAGGAAGCCCGCTAGCCCGTCCGGCCCGGCCCGATGTCCGGCCCGCTAGGCCCGGGCCACCGGTCCGGGGCGGACACCCCCCCTCCCTTCCCAAGCCCGGCCCGGCCCGGCCCGATTTTTAGGTGAAGCCCGGCCCGGCCCGGCCCGAAGCCCGGTCAAGCCCGCTTTGACCGAGCCCGGCCCGGCCCGTTTGACACCACTACCAGGGACCACCCGTAGGAGGTAAATTCGAGGGCGCTGACCTTGTTCTGGTAACGCTTCAGAGCATCAGTAATAGTCTGCTCTGAAACCTTTAGAGACTTAATAGTTACGTCTAGATTGTCGGAGAAGTTTTAAAGGGGCATGGAATGGACTGCGCCAGCCCAAACTGTCTTGCGAATTGAGAAGAAAGGTACATCTCCCCCAAAAGATTTGGAAGTAGCTTTGTTCCCAAAGAATAAGTCTCTTCGAATTATGAAACTTCCCCAAATCGATTTTAAGTCTGTTGAATCCTCGGGTCATGACAAAACTTGGCAGAGCAATGGGGCAGAAAGACGAGATCATACAAAGGGAGAAAGGGTTGGAAGAGATTAAGAGCCTTGGGCTCAGAAAGATTTAAGAGACAGGTCCGGTAAAGTTCATGTCTTATGGATGAATTGGGCTTGTAAAATGAGTTGATTTCAGGGAAATAGGCATTGAGCCATAACTGAAGCACCCAGACAGCACTACCTTGGTTCAACTTGACGGGTCGAAACAAGGTTAGAAATGTGTTTGAACATATGTATTCTTTAAATACATAAATAATAATAATAAAATTATATCACCAAAGGGTAATTTATAAAAGACAAAAGGGTAATTTGGTAATTTTATTTAACAAAAGGGTAATTTGGGATTGTGATTTGTTTGGGATTGTGACTTGTTTGGCTCGCAACCATGGCATTTTAGTCCTTTGTGCATGAATAATAATAAATTATAACACGTATATATATGATGTGAATATATGAATAATAATACTAAATAATAATACAAAATGGTAGTTTACAAAAGGTAAAAGGGTAATTTGGTAATTCTATTTAGCAAAAAAGTAATTTGGGATTGTGACTTGTTGGCTCTCAACTATGCCATTTTAGTCCGTAGGGCATGTGTGTATGGTTTAGCCAAACATAGTCCTTAGTTGTTGTCCCCCTTCATATGTGATTTATTTGGGATTGTGACTTGTTTGCCTCTCAATCATGACATTTTTGTCCTTAGTGTATGTGTGTATGGTTTAGCCAAACATGGTCCTTAGTTGTTGCCCCCTTCATATTTGGCTTTTGCTTGTTAGTCCTTAGTTGTAGTATTTGTAGTATCATATGTATGAGTGTATGGTTTAGCCAAACATGGTCCTTAGTTGTTGCCCACTTGCCCCTTCATATTTGGCTTTTGGTTGTTAGCCCTTAGTTATAGTACTTGTAGTATCATATTGCATTACTCAATCAAGCCTTAAATAATGTGAATAGTGTTTTCCCTCCCAAACCAAAAAGTGTGAATAACGCTATGATTAGTGTTTTCTTCTTAGATTATTTAAACAAGGGGATAAATAGATAATTACGGTTAAAATATGCTTTTTCACGTGAGAACTTACTTATTCCTATTTACTTAAGGGAGTGGTGGGGGTTCAACTCTCTCTAAGGTGAGAGTTTGCCCCTTTTGTTCTTAGGGAGATTTAGTCAAAAGTTCTTGAGAATAGACTTTTTTTTGGTAAAAACTCCACTCATTTTTTTCAATTTTAGTGAAAAGTCCACCAATATTTTGATGGACAAAAATACCCCTCCCTTAATGTGAGCAGGTGTGCATTGTTCCTTTAATATTTCTAATGTGCAGTCACTCACACCAAACATCCTAAATTATTTCGCAAACTTCAAAAATCCATAACTTTCAATACAGAAATCTCTTTTTTTGTAAAATTTATATTTTCAGAATCTGTTCAACGAGATCTATCAAACAAGCACTCATTGTCATTGTGAAATTTATGAAATGAAAAAGTTATGTGAAATTTCATGTAACGTTCAATCTATAAATGCTTTTTTTATAAAATTTAAAATTCCACGCTAAAAAAGTTGTGAAATTTCTACTAAAAAAACTACGTGAAATTTCACGCTAAAAAGGTTATGTGAAATTTGAAGTGTGAAATTTGGATTGAAGTTTTCTGGTTTTTGGTTTTTTTTTTTTTTTATAATTAAGTTGGGATGTCAATTAAACAAGTATGAACAATCAACAATGGAGTCACATAGACATGTAATTCAGGCCTCCCAAGTGAGCTGCCAATATAAGAAATCAAGAATCCACAAGTTGAATAGTGAGCAAAGAATGTTCAGTTGGGAATGGAAGGGGAAATCAAGCATCGCCTGCTTCACTGCTACCAATACGTGCTTCATGACTTGCCCAGTAATTGCTTCCATCTGGACTCGTCTGCACCTCTCCTCCGCAGCCGTCACCATCAACGCCGCCACCAATGTCAGATCCCAACTATCCTCCGCCACTATCCCTTCACTCAGACAGATTTGGGCCCAAACGTGCTTCCAGAACCCAGAAATGCATAACTTAGCCTCTTCAAATTTTAAGCACTTTGATTTTGGCTGAAGCAGGTCCCTTGGTGCTTCAGCCCAAACTTGATGTATGAAGTAGTTTTGTTTTAATAAAATTTTCTTAATTTTTCATTGTGCCCTTGTGATTAGGGCTTTTGCCTACACGCAAAAGCCAGAACCAATCCAAACGGCCCTTAATTAAGTGAATGACTCTTTTTGCATAATGAGTTTTGAATAAAGGATCTCATCCTTTATTCAATGTCATGGTCATTTGACCTTCTTGGACCAAGCTTGGAAGACCTTTTAATTTCAACTAGTATTGCAATCAGTAGCTCTCATTAAAAACAATATTAATGCTTGCAGACCAATTAGTAAGTAGACGGGACTATACTTTTCTGTATATATAAGTATGTGGTTTGAAGGTATGATCCTTTAATTCCTATCCTTTCAGATTAATAGAGTCGAATATATATATATATATATATATGCATTCAAGAGAATTTCTTCACCGTGATATTAAAACGGGCAACTTTTTAATGGGCTTGGGGTGCAAAATAAATCAGGTAAATAGTCGTATATATGTATTGTGCTTAAAATACAACCTGTAGTGCATGTACATTCGGGTTGGATATTGGCACTCTAATTATTTTATGAAAGGTTGACTCTCACGTTTGTAGTTGTTTGAACCATAAATTATATTTATATATATACTAGTATATAAAGTTATACTATATTATATTATTATATGATTTATAATTATCACATGGAAAACCAATTCAAATTGGTTGGTGGTTATTTGGAAGTTGATTGAGGGACACTTGGCATTGCAAGGGGAGATCAAGATTGGTTACTTGAAGATTAATGGTGATGATGAAGATGGAAAGACACTTGTCATTGTAGGAGCATCTCTCACTAATTGGTGGTTGTAGGAATTTGAATTATTAGTCATTATTGTTGGAGAGAAATGTAATTCAAAATCAAAATAGTTGTAGGTTTCTTCTATAAATATGTTGTAATGTACTCATTATAAAGGTCCATGACCAACAAACAAATCAATACATTATGTAGCATTTCTTACTTTCATTCGGCCATGGCCATTTTCTAGTTTAGTTTAGTTAATTTACTTTACTTTACTTGTAATTCCAAGTTCCTTTCATTTCCTTTCCTTTTCTTTAATGCAATTCTTAGGAGTAGGAGTAGTCATAATACAGTTCAACAATATTGAAGGTTTCCTTCGAACTCTTTTTTTTTTTTTTCTTCTTCTTCTATTTAGTATTTCATCTCACACGATAAAAGTCCTGTTTAAGGCATCGAACATCACCACAATCTCCCTGGTGAGGCGCAATTTGGATAATCACATTTACACATTGACAATTTGCTTGCCTGGCACGCTCGGACACACTTATAAATTTTTCAACCAAACAGTAGTGGCATATGGTATGGTAATGACTAGGTTCTGGATGAAATGTTCAAATTATTTAGTTGTTATAATGTTGTATCAGCTTGTAGATATTGTTGACATTGTGAGAGGACTCTTGTTCCAATGTGTTGGCGGATCTGCTGTCTTTTTTTTCTTTTTTTTTTCCATAATATAAGACCACTTACAGTCCGTTTGGGATATTTTTATAATTGATTGTTTAAAAAATTATGATTGTTTGGATTTAGATTTTTCACAGCTTCTAAAAAAAATGTCCCCTTTCTAAAGCTAAAAACTAGTTTTTAAAGAAAGCTCCAATTTTTAGCTTTTTTAAAAAATCTCTCATTCGAAAATGTTATATTTTAAAAGCTAATCCAAATGAGCTCATAATAGGAAGTGAACCTTGGCACAATAGTAAGATTGCTTCTCTGGAAGCCCGGCCTAGCCCGGGGTATAGACAACATAGGCCATTGTCTATGGCTTCCCAATTCTCCTCACATTTTTAGGGTCCCAAATTTTCTATATATACTACTAGTATTAGTCCAGCCCAAAACCAATCCCAGCCCAACTAAAAAGGGCCCAAAACAAATTATAATCTAAAGGCTAAGCTAAACTCTCCTTATCAAAAAACATATATGTATACGGCTTCCTGATACCCAAATTTTTATTTTCATTCCTCAAAAAACCTTAAAAAGTAAAACCCCCACCCCCACCCCCACCCCTCTCTCTCTCTCTCTCTCTCTCTCTCTCTCTCTCTCTAATGGGGCTGATATATTAGTGATTAATATTTTTTTACTTTGGTGAGTTACAGTGGCTTAAAATGCTTATTTGATCTTAAGCAAGCTCATAAAATTAATTCAACACATAAGACCTAAAAAAAAAATCGTCTCCAGTGATGCTGTCCCCGAACCCCCGTATAACCTCGGAGCCTACCTTTTAGACTTCGCCTTGGGCCTCTAAAACCTCAGGCCCTGCCCTGTTTCCCTGTGACGGGAATTGTCACTGTATCGAAAGATAGAAAAATCTTCGGGTACGGTTGCATACTGGTAACCCTTCCAAGACCATGTTGTGGCAAGAGACTCGGGCCTTGGTAAGCATTTTTCTAGAAAATTGGCTAATACTTGTCTCTAGAATGCCCTCTTAGTCTTGATTACATCAGTTGTCTTGTTCCACAGTTGTTACATTTTGGTATGCAATTTTATCCATATGCGTGCTGCAAATTTGCCTTGTTATTCCGTTATAATGGCAATTTCTCTTCACTAGTGTTAAAAATTGTAGCCTTTCAAAGCGCAATAGCCAAACCAAAGTTCCTGGATCGTGGATCGATTCAATTTGAGGAACGGAAATGTGGATCGTCACCGGCTATGGAATGTGATACAGTGAGCGTACACTTCTCCGAGACAGAACATAGTACATTAAACTGAAACGCGTGAAATGATTTTTTTTGGATCATTTTGGTATAAAATAAATAAATAAAAAAAGTCAAAGCTTAAATGATATATGTTCATAAATCTATATATATATATATATATGTATATATCTACTACGTATATATTGCATATAAAGGATGGTATAGCGCCTATGGGTGCGAGCCAATTTCTCAATTGATTTCTCCAATTTTAGTATTTCTCTATTTATTCTGTCCTTTACGGCAAATTACTTAGTCAAATACCATAATATCCCTTTAGTATATCATAATTACTTGTAGATGTGTACAGCTACATAATACATAAAGATATATTGATTTGTGTGAGACTAATTCTGTCATTTCAAACATAATTATGCTAAAGTTGACTAATAGTTACATTCAGGTCAACTTTTAAAATTTTATTTAATATAATAATCACGATTCAATCAACTTTGGTTTCAATATTTCAGATTCAATCAACTTTTGCGACCATAATTACAATTGACTTAAAAAAAAGTCAACAAAAATGGCTACTTACATAATATTTACATATAGGCCCATTTTTGTAAGAAAATCTACAGAATGGTCTTCTTTTGGCACAACCTTTTTTTTTTTTTCCTTAAAATGGTTAATTTTATACTCAACTTTTGCAACCATAATTACAATTGGCTTCAAAAAAAAGTCAACAATAATAGCTACTTACATAATATTTGCATATAGGTCAATTTTTTTGGATAAATTACAGAATGGTCTACTTTGATTGCACACGCGCGTACACACATGGCTACATGCGTATATTTTGCTCTTTCAGTTATAATTTGTATAATAATAATTATCTTGATCTTATTGCGCACACATGCCAATATAAATATAATTTGAGTAATGCTATGCTTCCCAAATCTTATTTGGCAGGGTTATGATTCATGTTTGCATTTAAGTCTATTGAATACAAATTTTGATATCCTAAACTCTAAGCTCTGAATTTAGAAGTCATTATATGCATTTTTAACATCACAATGTTATTTCCTATTACTAAGTTCCCATACGACAACTTAGCTTCAGTTTAAGCTAAGTTCAAACCACAATTATGTATGGTGTTTTAATTTCTTAAAATTTGATTTCATGCAATTGCAAATGTTAAAATTACACACACAAATACCTTTAAATTGAATTCATACACATAACATATGCTAATATTTTGATCTTTTAGTTACAATTTGTAAAATCATACTAAATTTAGAAGTCAATCTATATCTTCTAAATTATGACTTCTAAATTCAGTGTGATTATACAAATTATAGGAACGAAGATAAATTAATACAAATAATATAGAAATACTGACATTGTTGTCTTTCATTAATTTATTAAATTATTACACAATTGAGAAGGAGATTTTAAATTACCAATTGTAAAAACCAACGAAGCTAATATGAGGGGATAGACACATGCAAAGTACGTGCCTGTAACCTAGTATACATATACACACATTAAAAGTCAAAGATTAAATGGGTAGGTGGTATCTTTACAATATCATGGGATTTTGGTTGTGTTAATACAATGTCACATGATCTAAAGGTGAAATGCCAAAAGAGATATTCCAGTTTGCTAGCGTACCATGATCTGAAACCATCGATCCAAAACTCGTTAGGGTTTGACAGATTTCTGGTAACACTGATCCAAACTATTGGGAAAAGAATTGTGAACACATTTCAGTTGAATTTCAGCCATTCGTTCACATAACTATAAGATTGGCTAATAATAGTTCATTGAATGCCCTATTAGTCTTGATTACCTCTATTGTCTTGTTCAACAGTTGTTTCTTCGTGGTATGCAGTCGTATTCATATGTGTGCTGCAAATTTGCTTCGGTGTTCTGTTGTGTTGGCAATTTTTCTATTCTTCAATATTGAAGTTTTTAGCCTTCGAAGCATAATATCTAAACTAGTGGGAAAAGAATCGCGATCATGATTGGGGTACCTTTATATTGCTATTGTTAACAATAGTTTGCTATTTTAAGTTATTGTTAAATTATTTGGCTTTCAAATTTGGGTAACATAGCATAATTTTTTTCAAATTTTATTGTCACCCCCCTTTTACGTTTTGAAAATTTTCTTTAGATACCTTATAAACAAAAGTTAGATTTAAGTTAAGCCCCCCTAAAAATTTAATTAAGTTCCCTATTTTATTAGGCCTCGTTTGACAGGCCGAATAAAACTAGCGGATAAGACATGATAAGGCAGGATCGGAAAGGATAGTAATTCTGTCTGATAAGCCGTTATGTTCTGTGTTTGTAGCGTGCTTGGATATAAGTTCCGAATAATAACAAAATTATTGTTTTTTAACACCAAAACAATTGCAAATCCGAGGAAAAAAAAAACCAGAAAAAGTAGATCTGAAAAAAAAAAAAAAAAAAACAAAACAAAACAAAAAAACAAAAACAAAACAGTTTTTGGGGTTGTGTTATGGTAATTAAATTAATTTTTCTCTGTCCGAAAATTTTTTTTTTTAAAAAAAAAAGAACTTTTACTGTGCTGTAGGTGATTTTGCATGGACTTATATAGAATGCTTGGAGCTCCCTAGACTTAAAGGGAATCATTGAATTCTCTAGAGTCTTTTAGAAACTTGTACATAATATCATAAGTATGGTGACTTTCTAAAAATATTACTTTATTAGGATGTCTAATACTTCTAAAATATTATCATGAGTTTCTATTACATTGGATGATCGCCCCTTACATAAATCCTGGTCATTGACCTTGCTAACTATTATTTATAAGTAGTGTGGCCTTCGTCAAAATTATTCAAGAATTATAAAGTTTCTCGAGAAAAAAAAAACTACACTTCGTAAAATCATGCAGATTATTGACCGAGTAGTAAAAAATGCAAACTTATATGTTTTCTCTACTTCTTCATATCTCTTTTATCGTCAAATATGAAAAGCCTAATTAAGTCCTGTAACACGTAAAAGATAATCCCCTGGGCCTAATTCTTGGATCCACCCCTGGGGCAAAAAAGCTTTGGACAACTCGTCCTCCATTATTGACTGAGTAGTTTTTCAAGTCCATGTTTGTATAGTTTTCAGCATACCCAGACTAATGGTTTTGTTATCGAAGGGTGGAGAATAGTCACCTGTGCACAATGTATTGAAAATACATTTACTGTTTCAGTTCAGAAAAATCAATCTTCAACCCTCTACCCACAACGGTGATTGCATTCTCACACCATATGGATTTGGGTGAGTTTTTTGCTTTAATTTATTCTTTATAGACAAATTAGTAATGGGTCAATTGAGCCTTACGCCTTTGAATATTTTTGTTAATGTACAACAATACTTACCATTAACGATGATAGATTTTGGAACGATGTTGGGGTTGTGGCGTTTGGAGCCATGCCCTCCATCGGAGATGAGATAAAATTGATTGGCTACATGAAGGATAAAAAGGTAATTTTCTACGGTATTATATCACAAATGGAAATGGAACCATATCTTGTAGGATGACTCAAACATTCAGCTTTCGGAGTTATTCACCTTGGACCTTAACTCGGTTTGGATGGAGAGAAGTGGAGATCAAGAAAGAACCTTATGTTTATACTTATCAGGTGAATAATGCAATAGTAGTATCTATATGTATACTAATGCAACAGTAGTATCTATATGTATACTAATGCAATTGAGTTTAGTGTTAAATTCAAGGCTTCAAGTTGTATTTGCAGGACCAAAAAAATCTAAGGTAATTTTTCCCATGCGAGTTGAAGAGAGAGTGACACGATTTTTTTGAGAATAATAACCATGGTGATTTTGCACAATAGTTTTGGTAGTTACAATTTTTTGTCTTCATGTTACACTTTTTGTCATGGTGGTTCCACTTTTTTTCTCATGGTGGTTACAAAACCACCTTTGTTATAATTTTCTTTTTCATGGTGATTTCAATTTTCTTCATCAGTTATAATTTGTTCTTATGATGGTTGCAATTTTTTTCATCAATATATAATTTTCTTCATCAAGTTACAATTTTACTCATCAAAGTGACATATGGCAACACCACAACCTCACATTTCACGATCTCCCATACGCGCAAACCTCTATCGCGCACCACATAATTTTTCAAAAAAAAAAAAAACTACTTACTAAACTGTAACAGAAGCCCAAATTAAAGCATCAATATCATTTGATTCATAGACCATAATAAAAAATTAATAAAAAAGTAAAAAGTATCATTTGATTCATTGACAATGTTTAGTCTTCCATGTTTGAGGCCTTATAGAGGCACAAATTAAAACATCACTATCATTTGATTCTTAGACCATAATAAAAGAATGAAACATTAATGATATGTGCACCGAAATGATCAAGGCTATTGATTTTTTGTCTTCATGTTACACTTTTTGTCATGGTGGCTCCACTTTTTTCTCATGGTGGTTACAAAACCACCTTTGTTATAATTTTCTTTTTCATGGTGATTACAATTTTCTTCATCTGTTATAATTTGTTCTTATGATTGTTGCAATTTTTTTCATCAATTTACAATTTTCTTCAAGTTACAATTTTACTCATCAAAGTGACATATGGCAACACCACAACCTCACATTTTACTGTCTCTCATACGAGCAAACCACTATCGCGCACCACATAATTTTCCAAAAAAAAACTACTTACTACACTGTTACAGAAGCCCAAATTAAAGCATCAACATCATTTTATTCATAGACCATAATAAAATAAAAAAGGAAATAGTATCATTTGATTCATAGACAACTAGTAATGACCCCGTGCAATGCACGGGAGAGTTAGCAAGATAAAGTATCACAGGACCCTACTCATTATAGTTTGATGTGCTTTCCCAGTGGCGCTTACTGTTGCACGGTTTGGGGAGATTCTATTAGTCACTGGCTGAGAAAGAGATTCAGCCGAGCTGACTTAGTCGTCCAAAGGCAATGGACCGTTCTTAAGGCAAAAGAGAAGATGTCAGGTCGGGGGCCTTTTGGAACAAAAAAAAAGATTTAAATTAAAAAAATCGAAGAAAGATATTGCAACTGATTTAAAACAAAAAAAAATTTGTATATTTATTTATGACGTGTGTAAATGTCTCATAAAAGAGAGATATTTGTCCAACTAAAAAGCTTAAAAATATTTAAATAATATGATTTTTTGTGAAGTCACCCAATTACATCTATTTTTCTTTTCTTTTTTCCTTCAGAAGTATGAAAAAAAAAAAAAGAAAAGAAGCCAATATGACTACATGCTCCACATTATTGTTTTTGGAAAAAAACAATAAAGCATTTCTTTATTCTTTTCATTTTACTTTCTTTTCGTTTTACTTTTTTTCAAAAGCCAGTATTGATGACTTGTGTATATTTATTAATGACGTCTTATCAAATATATATATATATATATTGATGACGTGTGTAAATGTCTCATAAAATTATATTAAATTTTACAAATCCATGCAATAAAAAAATAAAAAGTAAAAATAATAATAACGAACCCTTCTTCATAAACAATCTTCACCTGCTCTTGTAATCTTCTTCAAATTGATCTTCATAGCTCCTCCTTCAAAGAAAACTGAAAACTAATTAAAGTCAAATTTAAAAGATAAAAGGAAAGATAGTTATACTTGTATACAAAATAATTTATTTTTGTATGATTTATATAGAGAGATAAGCTAAGCTTGAATCAATGCAAAATCTATTTGAAGTTTGAAAAGAGTAAATATATTATTTATTTCAAATTTCAAAAGTATCATCCATCTTTTAACGGATTTTATTAACAACCACATAAATTGCACCCCCAATATTCATAAGTCACAAACAAAAATTTGTTATGACATTCTTATAAAGAATGTTGTGACCGGTCTTATATACTCATCTAATATATATATATATATATGCATATATAAATCAAAGCATTAGACCTTTTAAAAATTGAATTGTATATATTGTAATGCAAATACACGATTATTCCATAAACAGAATATAAAAGTAAATAAACTTGCCTTTTATGTTTGCACCTCTTGTCTCATTAAGCAGTTTGCTCTTGCTACCAAAAAGAAGAAGAAAAGAAAATAGTTCATCTTCCTGCCCCCTGTAAATAGAAACACAAACACTATCAAACATGAATATATCAAGCCAAGTTTGGAAGTAAAAAAAAAAAAACTATGAATATATGAGATGGTAGGAGATAAAGAAAAAATAAAAACCTATCAAACATGAACATATCAAGCCAAGTGTGGAAATGAAATAGAACACAAAACTGTAAATATATAAGATGGTTAGAGATAATGGTTGGACATGGAGGAGGTTAAAGATGAGGATTGGAGATGAAGAATATATAAATCAATAATAAATATTGATTCACATTAAAATCTTTAAGGATAAAAATATCTATGCTATTAAATATAAAAAATTTTGTTATGCGTATATCTAGTTTTACAAAGTATAACAATATTAGAAAGACTATATGTTATCATTAATTGTAAATTTCAAATATGAAACGGTTTCAAACCTTACCAAGATTAATAGGTACATTCAAGTAATTTTTTAATAAAATTCAAAAACACCATTTGATTAGTATTAAAATAAAAATTTAAAAAAAACACCACTTGATTTTTGAATAAACTTAAGCATATGTTTTTTTTTAAATAAGAAACTTAAACATATACTATATGTTATCCATTATAGTTTATCCAACTATTATATATGTATATACAATTAATTTGTATCTTATCTGATTAATATGTATATATATTTTGTATCTTATGTGATTAATATGCAAAAAGAAAATTATTCCTCATAGATAGAGGTAATGGGTTTAGGGGTGAATTAAGTGAGTGAGTTATGGAGGGGGGTTATCATCCAATAAAATTTGAATTGGATAAATTTGACATATTCATTGAATATTAATAAGAAAATTCTAAAATAGGAAAAGTTGATAGAATGTGCCACTTGGCAAAAGTCAAATCCTTTGTTTTCATATATATATATTAGATGTTAAGTCTTCCATGATTGAGGCCTTACAGAGGCACAAATTAAAACATCACTATCATTTGATTCTTAGACCATAATAAAAGAATAAAACAGTAATGATATGTGCACCGAAATGATCAAGGCTATTGATTTCAACGAGCTCCACACCTGCGCGCATGGGGCCCGTCGAAATCAATGGCCTTGATTATTTCGGTACACATTTTATGTGCAATTTTCGGTGCACAGCGTTACTGAAAATAAAAAATAAAAAAAAAAAAAGGAAAAAGTATCATTTGATTCATAGACAATGTTAAGTCTGCATGTACACTGTTACAAAGGCCCAAATTAAAACATCACAATCATTTGATTCTTAGGTCATAAAAAAATTAAAATAAATAAAAAAATAAAAAAATAAAAAGGGGAGAAAATTGTTTGATTAGGCAAGGGTGTATATTCAAGTCCATGGTTGTATAGTTTTCAGCATACCCATACTAACGGTCTTGTTATCGAAAGGCGGGGAATAATCACTTGTGCACAGTAATGTATTGAGAATCCATTTACTATTTCAGTTCCAAAAAATCAATTTTCAACCCTCTACCCAGCAACAGTGATTGCATTCTCACACCATATGGATTTGGGTGAGTTTTTTTGCTTTTGTTTATTCTTTATAGACAACTTAGTAATGAGTCAATTGAGCCTTATGCCTTTAATATTTTTGTTAATGCACAACATTACTTACTGTTAACGATAATAGATTTTGGAACGGTGTTGGGGCTGTGGTGTTTGGAGCCATGCCCTCCATCAGAGATGAGATAAATTTGATTGACTACATGAAGGATAAAAGGGTCATTTCTACGGTATTATATCACAAATGGAAATGGAACCACATCTCAAAGGAGGACTCAAACTTCCAGCTTTCCGGCGGGTTATTTACCTTGGAACTTACACTCCATTTGGATGGAGAGAACTGGAGAGAAGAGAACCTTATGTTTCTCTTCTCCTCTCTTCTCTCTATCTAAACAAGCATGTTTTGTAGCAACATGTATTTTATTTTACTTTTATTGCAATAAAATATTGAATTTCTGTATTTATGAATAGTACCTTCTGTATTTATGAATAGTAAACTGGACAAGTCCAGGTCGAATCCCTAGAGATGGAGAGAGCTAGAAATTCTCTAGATTAAATCATAAAAAGAAATAAAAGATGATTATCGAGAAGGGTGAAGTTTCTAACGTTTACCTAATCAATTTAAAGAAACTAACTAAAGCGAACAAGAATTAAACGGTATGTAAACTAGATTATAAGTGTTGGGAATCACGTGAATCCACGTTGTCCTAACCACTACCATGTTCTTTCAACTTGAAGATCAATGGGGCATTTCCTTTTAGCATTCTTTATTTTCAAAAGAGTTTAAGAGTAGAAATCCCTACAATAACCATGCTCTAATATGTCAATCTAGGCAATTGATTGTAAGCTACTAAACACAACAATATACCCAAGGAATACATCATTGTGTAAAGTAAGACAGTATAACACAAATGCAGATAAAATCGACGATTTGGGGCTAAGTGTTTACAAGACTGTCACTTTATCTTGCCAATATCTACAAATATCGACACTCATTATGCGAACTAGCATTTTGCTAGTCCATAGCAATGAAGCAAAACTAAAATCAAGTTATTTTAGACGACAACTTTAGTTACTCATTTATTGGATCAGAAAAAACAGAAATCCTAACTCACTGTCTCGGGAATCGCGGTTACATTTAACGTATGTAACAAGCCTTTAAACTCATAGGTTTTCCCTAGTGGACGAGTTATGTCTCGTGAGGGTTTACAGTAAATATACCCACAAAATTCCAATGCTAAGCTCAAATTTAGGAACATCTCTCTCTCTCTCTCTCTCTCTCTCTCTCTCTCTCTCTCTCTCTCTCTCACACACACACACACACATATATATCAAAAATCATGCTCAACAGAAACAAATCATCGTCACTTATGCCATGTAAATTGCCAGCATATCACAGATACTACAAATCCAATTGAGTTATACCCAATGCATTCATATATCCTTGTGTGTGTGTGTGTGTGTGTGTGTGTGTGTGTGTGTGTGTGTGTGTGTATTAGGAGTTTAGATGGTAAATTTAAGTACTATAATTTTCATTCTTAGGAATATATGATTTTATTTTGCATGTTTTATAGTATTAGGAGTTTAGATGGTAAATTTAAGTCCTTATAGGTTTCCAAGTCAAGATGCTTTTAGGATGTTATAACTTGATTTCTAACTTATACAATATGTCTAATTAGGTGGTTAAAGATAAAAATGAATTTACTTTTATTTCCCAATAGAATTAGATTTCTTATTATTTTTTATTACAAATAGGGTTGTAACATACAATCAAAGAAGCTTTTGATTAATAAAATTACAGAATTTCTGTTCAAAGATTTATTTTTTGTCTTTTGTTGGTGGACTCCAAAAGCCCCTTAGTAGATTCCAAGGTGGTTACATCAGGATTTAGACGCAGATTTAGTCAATCACGCTTCCATGCCATGTCAATCATTATCCTTTTTCATTCTTCAAACTCATTTTGGGTCCTGTCTTTTTATTTGCATTTGGATCAAATTATCAAAAGTTCATGCCTTGTTTGATCAGAGTGATTGCATGGAACAATTTTGTTACTAATGTTTTGGTAAAGGGTTAATATTATAGAGGACCACGTTAGTGATCAACTGGTGACATGCATGATTGGCATCTGCATTTTCTATATTTAGCATCATTTATACTTTGCAAAATCCTAGCCTTTATAGAGAATTTTTGGTCTTTTTAGTTCACGATATGATTTATTTGGGTTTTGATGTTTTGACAGACAGCAAAAAGGGCAAAAATATTTTCTGTTGGAGTAGGTATTTTATTGCAAGTGATTGTCCAACTGGGAGAGAGGGAAAAACGGATTAGGCTCTAGGAAGCACGGACACTTCTAAAAAGCTAACGTGTCGTGTATCATGTCATGTTCGACAGACGGATACGACACTTTGCAGACTCTTTTTATGCGGTGTCAACGTGTAATTTTTTGAGAATTTGTCGTGTCGTCGTGTCAGTGTCGTGTCGTATCCATGTCGGCGTGCCCATGTCCGTGCTTTATAGATTAGGCTACATGTGTTTGGGTTATGCCCAGTTCAGCTCTTGTAGATTATTTAATTGTAAAAAAATTAATTCTATTCATCTACTTATTAATTTATTAATTTTTAATTTGATTTATGAGGTTTAAAGTTATTTTATTTCTCAGTATATAGGTATTTTATTTTCTATTATGGTCTTGGTTGGATGAAGAGGGTAATTCTTAATTAAGCTATGGTGGTCGAGTATATGTTATTTAGTATACAAAAACAAAAATGCAATACTACGCCCTGCATGGGCAAGGAATTGTTATGTGGTACAAAAAAATTTAAGGGGAAAAAAGAATTGTTTGGTGGTTTGAGAAATTAGAGTAGTATTCGTAATCCAAAGACTCCAAACTCGAACGCAACGAAACGACACTTCCCAGTGGAAAGAAATCCAAAATACTAAAATAGCCCAGGATTAAGGCTTAGTTTTGCCCTCATTTTGTTGCTTCTCCTTTATTAAAGCAAAAATTCATGTTAATTCATTTGGTAACTAGTTTATGAGCTTTGCAAAAATTGAACTTAGAGTTTTTTTTTTGGGGGGGGGGGGGGGGGGGGGGGCTTTTAAAAATTCTAGAACGGAGCTTTTAAAAGATCAATCTTGCTTTTTTATTTCATGATGTTTTTTTTTAAGAGTAATGTGTCACTTATACAAAATTATCAAACAACTCATAATAAATTTCATAAGCCACTTTTAAAAAGCCACATGAGGGCCAAACTAGGCCTAAATTATGGATGACACGTGGTAGACACTTGGAGAAACCCTCTCCACAAATGTAAAACAATTATATCCAATTACTGTATTAGTAAATGTAAACATTGCAATAGTCAAAGAAGAGTCATAATGTCATAAATGTAATCCAACTAATTTGATGTGTAGTTGAAGTCCTTAAAGTCTATACATAGGCATATCATTTACGTATGAATCATCTTGTAACATACCAACTATTATCCTCAATATAATACTCCTTTTTTTTTACCATCCTTTTGTGTGTAAACTTTCAACTTCTTCATTTTGTTTGTGTAATTGGTATCAGAGCTTCAGTGTTCATAGCATAAGTGTTCTATCTGTAAGATATATTGAAGATCTATATAGCATCTTTTTAAATATTCTCTTTGTTTATATATTCTCTATATACATCTTACGTGCTTATATTATTCTATTTTTACGGTTGTTATTTCTCTTAGTTATTAGTTGTCAGAGCCCATATACCCGTATGTTCATAACCTTTTGTTGTCGTAATTAGGCTTGCTCAGGTCTTTTGTGAACTCTTGGGAGGTCTCAGGCACCAGACAATTACTAAGCTAGAGAAAGAAATTTCCATAATGACAGACAAGTATAAGACAGTAATGTGTGTAGGAAATACTGTAGAATGTATAAATGACTCATATGATCATGCACTTCATATTGAATAAGAGTCAGCTACTATAGGTAATATGTGTTCAAGTTTAAATAGTACAATAGATATTATGTGTTATTATTTTTCTAAATTAGAAAAAACCCAACAAATAAACCACAACTATCTAGAGTCAGTAGTAACTTCCATAGATCATAAGATAGATAATCTTGGATCTATTACTATTATTGATCTGGAAAAAGAAACAAAAAAAACATATTAGTCTTTTAATCAAAAGTTTGGAAAAACCAACTAACATAAAAATAGAAAATGGTATGAATAATCCAGGTGATAATAAAATCCCTCGATTATATTATGGATCCGAAGATATTCTGATGTTACAAGAAAAATCCTATAATAAGACTGAATATGAGAATATCGTCGAAATCCTACATTACTGGCATCAACTATATAAAGACCCAGATTTAACTGTTGAGGAAAGAGATAAGATAATAACGCAGATAAGAGACACTTCTCTGCAATATGAGGAATTATTAAGGCATTTTGAATATTCCATAAATATCTTATCAAATGATGATAGTTAATCATCCTCTTCAGAAGAGTCCTCAGATGAAACACATGAGGATGAAACCCCAACTCCTAAGGGAAAAAGAAAAGCTAGTGAACCCTTAGATCCAGAATATTTTGGTGATTTTGGAATGAATGAGTTCAATCTGGACAAATTTATTTAAGCAGGGGAGGACGGAAAAGCTAACGTAGACAAACCCTCTACTTCATAATCAACTCCTGAACCAGTAGCAGCCAGGTGGGATGATAACCATAAGTACCCAATAGCCCAGAATGGTACTTATTTAAACCTTACTAATGTACCATTTAGAGACCAGATAGTCGCTATTAAAGATTGGGCACAATCACTGTCCATCATCATTATAAATTATGGTACTATATGGACTAAAGCAAAGTTCTTAGATTATATTGCAGCCAGCCTAAAAGGTGATGCAATACAATGGTTAAAGCAAAGGGAAAAAAGTGAGTTAGGACAAGCCCAGAAAAATGACTTATTAGAATATGACTCCTTTGACAAAATCCTAGCAAAATTTGCCCTTCTTTTAAAAACTAATTTATGTGGCTTTGTAGGTGATAGCAATTTGCAAGAAGATGCAAATTACATTCTCGCTAACATAGAATTGTGTAATATATGTCTTTATGAAGACTATGTTACAACTTTTAAAAAGTATTATTATCAGCTTGATCCATCAGCCACAACATATTGGCTTGATCAATTTTTTCACAAGCTCCCTAATCCATGGGATGAGTTAGCTATTAAAGGCTACCCAGACTTTCTTAAGAAAATAGGAAAGGAAGATTTAGACAACTTAGGTTTTCGCATACAGTATGTTCTTCGGTTGATAACCCATCACTGTTTAGAACTAAAAGCGAAAAAACAAGTAAAAAATCAAATTCCCAATAATAAATATGGTCAACAATGTTGTGACAAAATTTTAAGGGAAAACTTAAAGATAGGATGTTCAATTCCATCCTATAGGAAAAAGAAAGGATTTAAGAAACGAAAGTTCAAATGGAAACCATGAAATAAAAATAAAAAATTTTCCAAAAAGAAAAAAATATGTTCAAAGAAAAAAGCAAAAAAATACAGGTATTTTCAAAAAGAAAACTTGTAGATGCTTCATATGTAATGAAGAAGGTCATTATACACCGGACTGTCCTAAAAAAGGGAAGAGTGCAAAGAAAATGATCAAAATTCTTGAAGAACAAGAATACGAAGTACTCTTCGGAGAAGAAATTTCAGATAAGGAAGAAATTCTTTATGAAATTTTTAGTGATGAATACAGTTCTTCAGATGAAGAAATTAATGAATATATCTTCATGATGCAAGATAACATTCAAGAAGTTCCACAAGACGAATTAAAAATATTCGCCTTAAAGATATTGTAGGAGAGGAAGTCACTCTCACTAAATCTAAATTAGCACGATTTGAAAAACTTTAAACTCTTGCTGTACCAGAAATTTACAAAATTTCTCGATTTAATTTTTTCTCAGCACGAGTGTTTGAACAATATAGTGGGAACACAAAAGCTCAATTTTTCAGCGAAGGAAAAATTGATATTCCACTTTTTGATAAAAGAAAAGTTGCTAAATGGAAGGCAAAAATATCCAAAATATTCATATTGGTGTTATTCAGGTTACTATTACTGCTTTATTTAGACAAGGGATAGACACCCCAATTTTAACAGTAATTTTTGACCAAAAAATTTCGGACCCAATGAAAGCAATTATTGGAGGAATCCAGTCTAATATGACTAATGGAGTAATTTGGTTTAACATTAGACCAAATATCTTTATTTCAGTATCCTAATATTGAAGACACAATTAGGATAAGAATTAAGACTAAAGGAATTGCTATGAAATCAAATTCTCATGACTTGTCAATTAAATGGAAAACAATCCATGAATTAACAAGGTTTACCGAAACTAGGGTCAAACAAACAGAAAATAAATTGGTAGAAATTTTTGAACCTAGACTCTTTGACACAGTTATTCAACCCAATTATTGATTGACTAGAGTGATCTAGAAATTCCTAGACAATGGTTAAGTTCAGATATCGTAGAAGAAGAAAATAGGAGAAATACCACTCCTATGATGAATCTACAAGCTTCAGGAAAAAAACTTGTATATTCAAAATCAAAGAAAAACAACTTCTACCTTTGTCTTTGAAAGAGATTTTTCTAATAAACAATTAGAAAAAAGAGAATCCAGTAGACAAAACAGCATTGGATTCAAAAATATTCAAGTTCTAATTTTACCTGGAACAATATTTCAAAAAGGAGATGAAATAAAATATGCTTCTATTTATCATCTTCAAACTAAAAATGATTTTACCATTTTTTTCTCCTAGTCAAGGAAAAAAAAGATATACTTATGTTTAAGGAACATTTAATTTTGCAGGTTATAAACTATATAACTTTAGTGTTCTAATAGACACAGGAGCTACTATTAGTTCTTGTAAATGGAATGCAATTTTCAAGGGAAAATGGACTTTAATGAAACACCCTACTTTAGTCACAGGAATTGATGGTAACCACACCACAATTCAGTTTAAAGCCAAAGACGTGACAGTCTGGTTAGGTGAAAATCAATTCATCATACCTAAAATTTTATGTTTTCCTTATATGCATGGTGATTTTCTTTTAGAAAATAATTTTATTTATAAATATTTACCTATGTATATCTATGACAAAGGTATTGCTTTGAGTATAAAAAATACTTAAATTCAGATACCTTTACTTGAACAACATAAATATATATGTAATACAGAATTTGAGCTTACAAAGGTTGTAAGCCCACCAAAAAATAAAGAGGAGGAAAAACAAAACGATTATTCACGTTTATAGGCAAGAAGGGCAAAAGAATATTTTTATCGTCCTCAGGACCTTAGCACAAAGGGCAAACATTTGGGAATGTCAATTTTATCTATATGGACCGAGTTAACTTTGACCGAAAAAAGAAGCAAACCTGTCCAAAGTTGAACCATACATGTACTCATGTTTATACTTTATAGGGAGATGCCTCTATTTAAATTTTATAATCATGTGGACAAAATAATAATATTATAACTAAATTTGAGTAACCATTAAAAAGGTGCATACCAAACCAAATTTTTACTCAAATTTGAGAGTGAGGCAGTTTCGTATTTAACTGAAGGAGTGAGGCAGTTTCGTATTTAACTAACTATAAACTACCAGAGTTAGATTTGTATTAAAAAAAAAAAAAACATACAAAATACCAATACCCATCTCCTGATTCCATAAAAATAACCAAAAAAACTTGAGTACACGACTCTCTTCTATATAACCAATGTTGGATTGTTTGTGGGTCATTTATTCAATTGGTTATAATATTTGTTGTTTGGGCATTTTAATATAAAACCAAACAAAACATATTTTGGACCATGGGCCGTTTTATAACAAAAACTCAAACCTAAGCCTAAATGCTTAATGTGACATATATCCCACATTGTTTAAACACAAAACTTATTTGCTCCTTATATACACTTTCCTTTCATAAGCTTGTTTTGTGGAAAGACTCTCACGCGCGCACAGAGGGGGATTTGGGCCGTCCAATTTAGCTTGAAAATCATGACTTGCACGAGTGCGTCTTGCGGATACGAATATGACTCTAATTGTCACTGATACACCCAAATCTAGCTCTATCCTATGACCGAGCAGTTCAAACCAGCAGCGAGTCCATGTCCCGGCCGAATCGTGCACAACTCCTCAGACAAGTATCATCCCGAGCATTATAGTCTACTCATCATCCCGAGCGGTTCATCCACGACCCGGCCAACAGGTCGGAAAAACCGCACAGGCACATCCCACCGCGGGAACAGCCCATCCGGACCCACAGGCATGATCTCGAGAATCACAAGAGTGACCCCGAGCATTACGGGCAGTTTCCTACTCAAGCTAGAAGACTAATGGAAAGTGCAAACTATTTCTTAATCCAATTAGGAAACCCCCACAATTAATGTCAATCAATCCTAATACAATTAGAAAACTTACTTGATTGGTGTCAATCACATCCTAATTGGATTATATTTCCTTATCCATGTACGAGTAGGTCTCTTACATCTATAAAAGAGACCTCTCACCCCCATTGAAGAGGCCAATTTCTTTAGTCTACACAGCACCTCTATAAAATTCATCATTGTACGCATACACCCCGCCGGTATTACTGGTAGTGCCGCCCCTCTTTGTTGGTTCACCAGGCCCGCCAATGATCTGCTAGTGAACGTGCTCAGACACACCCGTGGACGTAGTTACCTTCATTAACAGGGCCGAACCACATACAAAAAAAAATAGTCTCTCACTCTCTCTCCCCTTAATCTGCTCTACTTTACTCTTACCAATTTTTGGCATCATCAGTCACTTTCGAGAAAATAAGCATAAATAAACTTGAGGGGTAAATACGTTTTACACCCTTGTAGTTTATCAACTGTGTCAGTTTGGTCTCTGTAATTTAGAAAGTATCACTTTAGTCCCTGTAGTTTCATAAGTGTGTCAATTAAGTCCAATAAGTCCTTTAGTGACGAATAACTTGGTCACTGAAAGTAAAAAATTTGACATAAAAAGTGTTTGAAGAACTAAAATGATATACTTATAAAATTACAAGGACTAACATGACACAAAGAACAAACTAAGAAGGTGTAAAATATAGTTATGTCTAAACTTGATGCTTAAAAGGCATTATGCTTATATTTCCATTTGTATCCAACGTGGAAGAAAACAATGTCAGATTGATCTACAACAGATTCTACTGGACCCACCTTCCATTTATAGTAGTCAAATGGACATTGAACTATCCCACACGCTAATGAGAATCAAAATGTGTGTGGTAAAGTAAAAAGTAACCCTCTCTTGATGAGATCTGAACCATTCGGTATGACACGTGGATGAGATCTGAACCATTGGTAAGTAGAAAAGACAACTTTGTGTAAAGTTACGCTACTTGCTACGGTACAGACTTGTGTAAATGATACGGAGTATATATGTGTCCCAACACATCATTTTGAAAATCAGAAGATGAAAAAGATAATTTCATATTATGACTTCTATCCCACATCGTATAGGCTGGTTAAAAAAGTTACAATAAGTATCTGTAGAAAAATATGTACGCAAGTATACGAGTCGGGCAGGGGCGGATTTAGAAAAGTATTTTAGGGGGGGCTTGACACGGGGGTTCGGGGGCAGCGTCCCCGAAAAAAATTTTTTGAACCTAATTGTATATATTTTAGACCTAATATGAAAATTTTATAATGTCAGAGTGGGATTTTGGACCTCTTTATACATTTTTTGTGTATATTTTAGACCTAATATGACAAAATTTATAATGTCAGGGGGGCTTTTGAACCTATTTATACATATTTTGTGAATATTTTAGACCTAATATGACAAATTTATAATGTCAGGGGGGCTTTTATAATTTTCAGGGGGGCTTAACTGTAAAATTTTTTTTTTTTAATACAAATGTGTAATTTTTAAAAATTTTGGGGTGGGCTTGAGCCCCCCTACCCTTGGCTGTGCATCCGCCCCTGGAGTCGGGTATAAGTTCGTTACTTAGCGGAATAATTCGACGGATCACCGAACAGTATTGTTACGAGTCCGGCGTCTTCACCCACGAACTGCTGCTCCATGTAGCCTCCGTGTACTCTCTTATGCTCCGCATAGGTCGTGAAGATCACTACTAGAGCGGTTCTCGTACATATCACGCGCTAAATCCCAAGCCCCATTGATAATGTGCTATAGAGAGAGAAAGCCGTGAGAGAGAGAGAGGGAGAGAAAGAGAGGCTGCTGAATGTGTGTATCTCATCCAAGGAAACCCTAGCATGTATAATATGCATATATATTGGCACACAACTTAGGTTTCCAAAGCCAAGTCCATTGGACCCGGTCCAATATATGTGAGTGCAACTAATAGACCCACAAATTTCTTACCGTATCGATCAAAATATTTTATTACTCGTTATTAGAGTTTGATAAGATCATGGTAAATAAAATTTTATTTTATTATCTCGACCAATTACTACTACAAAATTGGGGATTGAATTACACGTTAATTTGGAGAAGGAAACGAAAAAAGGGATAATACAAAGAAGCAAAACTAATTCTCAAATATATATATATATATATATATATATTTTGTGCTTATGAAAATAGTGATGGGAGTCACCGCAAGATTCAAAATCTTAAATGTATCATTCATCCTATTTTTTCACTTTTTTTCTCATTAAACTAAACAAAGAATAGTTTTTTTTTTCTAAATGTTTTTTTTTTCCTTTTCTTACAAAATCCATATACAAAATAGCCTTAAAGAAACTGCCAAGACTATGGGTCCGTTTGATAAAATTGAAAATGAAGTACTGAAAATTAAGTGCTGAATTTTAAATACTGAAAATTTTAAGCAATTGAGTTACAATACTGAAAACAATGTTTCAAGTACTAGAATAGAATATTGCATTCAATGATTATTTTCAGTAGAAAATTTTCACTTAAAGTTTTCAGTTATTTTTTGACTGCCTTTTCAATTAAGTGGTGCATTATCAACCGCACAAAAATAAAATAAATGCTGATATGCAGCGGTTGTTACTACACTCTCATTGTCTCACCCACTGCCCACCAATGGTGCGGTTAGGGATGGCAACGGGGCGGGTATGGGACGGGGCCCCCATACCCCGCCCCCGCCCCGCTTCAGTAAACCCTCCCCCCGCCCCCGCATAGTGCTCTCACCGCCCCCGCCCCCGCCCCGATTATGTTTTTTTTGGGTACACAAATTGAAAAAGCAATTTTTTTAATGCATTTTTTTCTCTAATAGTGCAGTTTATTTTTTAACTTACCCAATTAGTTCCCTAATAGTGCAGTTTTTTTTTTTTTAAATGGTAATACACATAATTATTGAGGGGTAAAAATATAAATACAAGTATATTCGGGGCGGGGGCGGGTTTTTTGACCCTACCCCGACCCCCGACCCGGGTTTTGAAAATCTCCCCCATACCCGCCCCTAACCCTATTAAGCCCCCCCCCCCCCTACCTATTAGGGGCGGGGCGGGGCGGGGAACCCGGAAAACCCACCCCATTGCCATCCCTAGGTGCGGTTGCCACTATTATTCCCACCTACTACCCTGGTGGGAGCAACATATCTACTACCCTATATAAAAGAGGCTTAATTGAATTGTCAATTTCAATTTTGTCCTAATTTGTCATTTTTTTAATTTGTTTGAAATGACAGTTTTACCCTAACTTTTCTTTTTTGTTCCATTTTCCTTTAATCATTACTTTAAGTTTTTATCATTTTGTGAGGGTATGTTGGTCATTTCACCCACAAAACAATATTACTAGGTCAACTTTTAAAATTTAATTATTCTAGAAATAATGATTCAATCAACTTTTTAAATAATAATTACAAATATTTACAATTAGGTTGAACTCTTAAAATTGAATCAATCTACAAATGATGATTTCAATCAACTTTTCAAGCAATAATTATAAAATATTTACAATTTACAATTTGGTTCAAAAACCCCAAAGTCAACAATTGTGGTTGTGCCTTGCTTGGCACAACCTCTTTTCGGCTTTGTGGTTTGTATGTTTTTCTGTTCTTTCCAAACAAGTCATTGACTTGTTTGGTTTTGTTTTGTTTTGTTTGGTTTTGTTTTTATTTTTTTTTGGTTTTACCAAACAAACTACTAACACCAAGCAATAAGTTTATTTTGTAAATTATCATTTTCTACATATATATATATATATATATATCATAATTTATTATTATTATTATTGTTTATGTATTTAAAGTGTGTACAATTATATTGAATTAACAAACTACCCTTTTGTTAAATTGAATTACCAAATTACTTATTTGCATTTTTTAAATTGCCCTTGTCTGTGTGTGTGTGTGTAAATATATATATATATATATATATACATATGCATATATTATTTTATTATATAAAGTTATCATTTTGCCTTTTATAACCTTTTGTTAAAGTTTAAAGTATGTACAATTATAAATTAAATTACCAAATTACATTTTTTGCCTTTTGTAAATTGCCCTTTTGTATGTATATGTATGTGTGTATGTGTGTGTGTGTGTGTGTGTGTGTTATAATTTATTATTATTGTATATGTATTTAGAGTGTGTACAATAATAAGTTGAATTACTAAATTACTCTTTTGACTTTTGTAAATTACCCTTGTGTATATACATATATTATTTTTATTATATATATACATATATATAAATTGAATATATTATTAAAAAACTGCATTAAAGTTTTAAGTACTGTACACAATTATAATTTTCTTTCATTAATTGGAATTACCAAAAATCCTTTTGCCTTTAGTAAATTACCATTGTGTGTGTGTGTATACACTTGTATATACACACTCAATAACCAAATTACTCTTATGTTTTTTTGCAAATTACCCTTTTGTTACCAAATTACTCTTTTACCTATCGTAATTAATTACACTTTTGTATATATGTGTGTGTGTGTATATATATATATGTATAGATTATCTATACATTAAAGAAAATAGCCTAAAAGTTTAAAGTGTGTGTAATTATAAATTCAATAACCAAATTACTCTTATGCCTTTTGTAAATTTCTCTTTTGTTAAATCGAATTATCAAATTACCCTTTTATCTTTTGTAAACTATCCTTTTTGTATATACTAGAGGAGTGCCACTCACTATGTGAGTGCGAGAGAAAAAAAGTGGGGGTGGGTAGTTGAGAGACGTTTGAAATGATATTTTGATGCTTTGTGAAATTATTTTTATTAGTAATTTGTATAGGTTTATTGTAATTATTTTTGTTACCAAATTACTCTTATGTCTTTTTTTAATTTTCTTTTGTTAAATCGAATTATCAAATTACCCTTTTATCTTTTGTAAACTATCCTTTTTGTATATACTAGAGGAGTGCCACTCACTATGTGAGTTCAAGAGAAAAAAAAAGTGGGTGTGGGTAATTGAAAGACATTTTTTTTAAAAAAAATTTGAAATGATATTATAATACTTTGTGAAATTATTTTTATTAGGAATTTGTATAGGTTTTATTGTAATTATTGGTGTGAGAAAAACTGGTACCCCTTCCTTTCTCTTTCTATATTATATAGATATTTGTATATATATATATATTGTCTGTGTGTTATATTGTGTGTTGAAGAAAAGAGTCTTAAAATTTAAAGTGTATACACTTTAAATTATAGAATATAAGAAAAGAGTGTGTACAATTTATTGCCCTTTTATCTTGTGTATAGTACCTTTCTGTAAAAGTTTAAAATGTGTACAATTATAGAATATGAACATTACTTAAAGAGTAAAGATTGAGACACACCCAAAGACACAACTTTTGGGACATAACCCAAAATATGTGTCTATATCTCTCATGTGATGTCACTGGACCCCACAATGACACATGAGAGAGACAAACACATTTTTTGGATTGTGTCCCAAAAGTTGTGTCTTTGGGTATGCCCCAAGTATTACCCTTACTTAAATAACTCATTTCTACTGACGGTGGTGCATGTTTTGTCAAATCATTAATCTATGAAATCCACAATAAACACAGCTAAATTTTATCTCTATTCCGACTTCCGACTCAAGATTTTTTTCTTATGAATTCTGAACACAATTTCTAACTAGTCAAAGAAATAGCAAGCAAATGTCAGTCTATAAAATTCTTCACTTTAAATTTTTGAATATTTTTATTAGCACTATTTATCCAAAAAAAAATTGTAGGTGTAACGTCAGTTAATATAGATGTTGTTCAAGCATATTTTTTCTATCAACATCTTAAGAATTACTAGAACTTTTTTCTTTTTCATGTACAGATTAAAAAATAATGCATTGCAATTATTTCTATCAAATCCAACGCCTGTGCCTTGCACGGGCCGTCTTCCTAGTGTTCGTTAGAAGAGTCAAAATCTCAGACAATTCCAATTTCCACAAGGATTTGCTCTTTTAATTAGGAAAGGCACAAGTAAAGAGATTCAAACATGTGGATGAGATCTGAACCATTTATTGAACCCCGAACTGGTTTTTTGGGTACAATCTCTAAAAAGTGTATCTATATCTCTCCTGTGATATTCTGTGATGTCAATGAATCCCACAGTAATACAGGATAGAGATAAACACCATTTTATAGGTTGTGCACAAAATGTTGTGCGAAAATTGTGTAAATTTAATCCTTTCCCATAATCCCTTTACCTTACTTATTGTTCTCACACTAACCAATGTTGGATTATTTGTGAGTTATTTTTTTAAGGGTTAAATGCATTTTTGCACCTTCAAACTATACCATGCTTGGCACTTTGGTCCCTAAACAATTTTTTATTTTATTTTATTTATTTATTTATATATATATATATATATTTTGGTCCCTAAACTAACATTTTGTGGCAATTTCTCCCACCCACCCCAAAATGTTAGTTGAGGCACCCAAAATGCGAAAGAAAAAAAAAAAAAAAAAAAAAAAAAAAAAAAAATTATTTAGAGACCAAAGTGCCAAACAGGGTATAGTTGGAGGGTGCAAAATGCATTTTACCCTTTATTTATTGGGTTAAAATATTTGTTGTTTGGACCTTTTAATATAAAACCAAACAAAGCATATTTTGAATCATGGGCTTCTTTATTTCAAAAATCTAAACTCAAGCATAAAAATTTGATGTGACATCTATCCCACATTGTTTAAGCACAAGACTTGTTTGCTCATTATATATGCTCTCCTTTCATAACAACTATTAGTAATTTGATGTAACAACTATGTACACATGTATTTTTCCTGAAATATCTAAAAAAAAAAAAACTGATTACAGGACATGAAATACATCAGAGTGAGTTGTCACACTAATGACATAAATTACTAAAAGTTCCAAAAGTTTCTACCATACAACAGATAGCAAATTCAAAAGTTTCTAGCAAAACCTTTCAGCTAATTAGGGGCTGAAGAAATCAGCAAATGATCTTGGCTAATTCCTCTACACATTTGAAGTGAAAATCAAGAAAAAGAAAAGGCAGTGACATGTTCACCTACTTTGATGTCGCTAGTAGACTCTACATCTATGCTCATACCATTGAAATTCCTGTGAGATACAGACACAGATAATACACATCTATGCTCACCTTTCAAGAGGGGTGGACAAACCAAAATATTTTTATGAACATCGAGTCATGGACATAAAAATACATGTGTACATAGTTGTTGACATCACAAACACTATGGTAAGCTGATCTGTTTGCAAGATAATTAATCCTGATGGATTGAAACTGTCATCTTCTTCTTCTTTAAATGAATTTCAAATTACAAACAAAGGAAAAATTAAGCAAACTCAAGAGCAACTCACCTTAGGTCCAAAAATGCAGTGTCTGCATTTCATCTGTCAGCATGACAGCATTCTTAGAGCAAGGTCGGCAGGAAACCTTCTATGAAACCTTCTTCGACTCATTTATCAAAGAACTTGAATTGGAAGTTAATTATACTTTCATTCCACTTCCTCTTTAAGACAAATTTTAACTTTAGATGTCCAGTAAAGAATACCATGAGAGAGAGGGGGTTGTTGAATGTCGTGAGAAGAGGGAGAGTTTACCTCAGAACCCAATAGTTGAAATGCTTATAGAAAACATCTTTGTATTAAAGCGTGAGCTCTGCTAGAAAACATCTTGTATTAAAGCGTGAGCTCTGCTAGAAAACATCTTGTATTAAAGCGTGAGCTCTGCTAGTTGAGGAACATAATGACCTGGTTATAAATAAAAGACAAAAAAGCACCAGTCTCAAAGTTAATCTTGTATGCCTTATCTATTTGAAACATGAGACTGATATGAGAAACAGATTCTTACCAGCATAGCTTTCTCCTCAAATGAACAAATTTCTGTTTCTGTTTCTGTATTGAGGGTATTTGACAACCCATTTCCGCAAGAACATCACATTGTCCCTTGCACAAAAAAACATTGAAAATGCCCGATCTAAAAGATTCCCAACAGCCAATAATTGACAACCAAATAAGATTTTCAGAATTTTTTTAGAAACTAACCAAAAAACAAACATCTTGATCGAATGGAAAAACTAAAAATCTACGTCTTAATTGAAAATGTGAAAATCTGATAAATACCAACGCTTGGACCATATGTCAATGGAAGATTTCAATGGAGAGGAGAGAGTTGAGGGAAAAGAAAGAAAAAAAAATGTAAAGAAAAACAATATAATTTTTGTGTCACTATGAAAAAAGTGAGTGAAATAGGAGAGGAAAAAAATACATTATTTCTGATAGTTAGTTTTAGAAATACGGTGGGGCAAATATCCAAGATTGTTAGTTTTAGAAGGTAGAAAGCAATAAATAACTTGAAGTTATCTAGAGGCATGACAGTTAATAGGCTAGGATATGTCAATAGAATGCTACAATGAATCACATAATTAGCCCATTTGATACACTATTTTCATAGCACAACAGGAATTACCTCTTTCGAAGTAATCGGTGAAGCCTGCAACCCCTCTCGCCGAGGTCACCAGTGAACTCGTTAGCCTGCACCAATCTCATCACGGAAACTTAGCTAATTCAAAAAATTCATATCAAATCGAATGACTCATAAATTCAGAATGAATGCTTTATAGGTGAAGCAATTTGGAAAAAAGATATTATACATATGAAATGCACAAAGAGACCATGTGATTTGAATATATAGGATACAAATCAAATAGTACCCAATTCTTTCATTTCTATTAGTTTTATTTTATATTCTCTCCTTTTCTGGCTTTAGTGTTGGACATGCACAAATGCCATAGACAGGAAGCAATTTGAAAGATTGCCTCATCCCCCTTGTGAAGATCTGAGCATGATGAAAGAATAGTTAGTAGCACTATAACTATTTGCCCATATGAATGAAACTAATTACAACGGACCAACTAAACACAATGAGAAATTTAAGAGTTGCTTATGCTCGATCTCAAAAGTCAATCCCAAATCCCATAAAAGGTAATGATTTCAAAGCTCCGTAAGAAATTATGAAAAAATTCAAAAGGAAAACGGAGCAAAGCAAGGTTCATATTTTTGTTAAGATTTAAGAAACAAAGGTATAAAAGCAAAGCCCTAATGTAATAGGTAAATCTGTGTACAAAATTCATTTATACACATATTTGTGCATTTATACATATTTATAAACATATAAAAGCAAAGCCCCAATTTATACACAAAATACATCTATATACATAAATGGCTGGCAAACAAAACCCAAAATGAGGTTCTCTTCGTACCTTAGGCAATGGGCCAGGGGTTCTCTTCGAACTATGTTATGACCGGCGAGATTCGGAGCTGGGAACTGGCCGGCGAGTTTGGGTCAGAGTGAGGTAAAGAAATAAGGGTTTGCAATCTAAGTGCCAGAGAGAGAGAGAGAGAGAGAGAGAGAGAGAGAGAGAGAGACAGAACCGGGGGAAATCAAATCAATCTTGGCCATTGAACACAAATCAAGACTCAATCCCAGCCCCTAATTGTCTACTTCTGCAATTAGAATAACATATTTCAGAGTTTTTTTATATCTTCGTGGTCTCGTTTCAACTTAGAATTTGCTGGCTATAGCCTAAAACAATGCAGGTCTCTATTGTCTGGGTACAGATGGTAATATAAGCAATCGTTTATATGCTGTCAATGAAGATTGTAGGACAACATTTTGGACTTACCAAAAAGATGGTGAAGATGGGGCTTTAGACTCATTCTAATCCCATGAAAATCTGAAGATGAAGCTCGTAAAGACCAAAGAGTGCAATCTTTGACTGAGTGCCCAATTTCAATTTCTGCTTCCGCCACTCTGATTGGAGATGTCTGAGGAGCATACCAGAGATTCAGAGAAACTTCTATCGTAAAGTTTCTTGAAGGCTATGATTGGGAGTTTAGGAGAGAAAAGAAAAGAAGAGAAAGTGATAAGTAAGGAGAGAAAGAAGAGAAGAAAAAGGGTGGTGTTTTCTTTCATTTTTATTGGGAGTTGAGGAGAGAAAAGAAAGAAACTTTGTTTCTCCTTGATTGCAAGTTGAGAAGACAAGAAAAGAAAATAAAATAAAGTTACTATTTTATCCCCACTTAAATGGAATTATAATTAGGTAAGATTAAAGTAAAAGGGTATAGTGGGTATTAAGAAATATAAATTAATCTCCACTTTCTTTTCTCTCCTTTTCTTCCCAATTTGGAGAAAAAGAAATTGAAAGAAAGTGGGGTTAGTTTTCTTTCCTTTTCTCTCCTCATTAAAACTCGCAATCGACAGAAAGTGAGAGAAAGTGAGGTCCTTTCTCTCCCTTTCTCTTCTTTTCTCTCATTTTTTAAACTCTCAATCATAGCGGAAGAGAGAATTGGAAAGGGAACTGGTAAGGGCAGTCCCGTTTTTTAATTAGGGCACCATACTTTTAAGTTAAATAATTTTCATTGTTTAATTAATTAATTAGTAAGGACACTCATGTTTATATTATTTCTAGTATTTGATTCTCTCGTCCATTCTCAATCCTATTTATTTCTTCATCACACAAATGTTCTCTCTCTCTCTCCATACTTTTAAGTTAAATAATTTTTATTGTTTAATTAATTAATTAGTAAGGGCACTCATGTTTATATTATTTCTAGTATTTGATTCTCTCGTCCATTCTCAATCCTATTTATTTCTTCATCACACAAATGTTCTCTCTCTCTCTCTCTCTCTCTCTCTCTCTCTCTCTCACACACACACACACACACACATACAATGTGTTAAACTATAGCTGATAAAAAAAAAAACATGTCTCTATTTCTCGACCCTGCATGAACTTCTTCCTTTTTTTAAAAAAAAATTATATCTCAAATTCAATCTTCATTTTAATTTTTAAACTCCATTTTCATAGATTTTTTCACATCCCTATGTTTTTTTCTTGGAGTTAATAGTTGTACAAATACATATGTAACTATAATTTATGTTGGATTTGTTGCATGGTATCAAAAGTTTGTGATCAACAATGCTAGGGTGAGAAACACTTTTTACAAACCCTTACAAACACGCTCTATCTCTCTCTTGTGTGGCACTGTGGGGTCCATTGAAATTATTCGGATCCACGTTCAAGTCAGGGGTGGCAAAGGCTCCCCCTGAACTTTTGAAAATTACAGAATTACATATAATATTTTACAGATTTTACAAATAGGCCCTCCTAAAATTCATACAGACTCCCTGTGGACTTTTAAAAATTCTAGATTTACATGCAATATTTTATAGATTTTAGACACAGACCCGCCTGGACTTTTGAAAATTATAGATTTATATGTAATATATTACAGGTTTTAGAAATAGGCCCCCTAAAATTACATGATTTACCCCAAACTAGGGGTGTAAAACCAATTTTACAGTTTTACACATAATTATGTATAAGTAGACCTAAAAAAAATTAGCCTCGGGGGCACTGCGCCCGAACCCCCGTATAATTTAGGCCCCCCCTGACCAAAAATCCTGGGTCCACCCCTGGATAGAGTGTGTTTGTAAATATTTGTAAAAAGTGGTTGTCATCCAAATATTACTCGTTTGCGATTTCATAGAGAGATTGATACAAAAGTGGTAGTTGAAGTTTATTTGTTGTATTTTACGTTTATTTTCTATGATGATCATGTGCATTGCACGAACCAACGCTAGTAAGTATATTTTATATGCCCATGTCTATATGACACATGTGACTAATCTGATTTAGTTTAAAAAAGCCAAAACTTGAAATGTAAAGTGGAAAGAAAATACATACCCAAAATATAAGCCATCAAAAAGTATGATCAAAATAGGGATAGTTCCAACACTATATTTGGTAGGAATCAGTTGAAAGGAAATGAGGAAAGGGAAAACTAAGCGCCTGTACAGTGTGAGCATGTCTATATATTTATATGCACATAATTACAAAGCATATGAGGCTGCTAATATTCTCTTCATCTAATTCATGACACTTTGGGAAGATACATGATGTTCATTGAATGTAGAAATGATAGTCACATGAAGAGTTTTGAGAATGAGAGAGCATTTGGGCGAGGAAGAAATAAATAAGATGGAGAATAGAGGAGAGAAAAAAAATACTATAAATAATAAAAACATAGGTGTTCTTACTAATTAATTAATTAAACAGTAAAACAAGAATTTATTTACAAATAAGGTGCCCTAATTAAAAAACAAGAGTGCCCTTACCAGCTCCCAAAAATATAATACTATATAGTACAATAAGTGAGGTGCCCTTACTAATTAAAGTAAAAGATAAAATTTTATTTTTTTAACTTAAAATTAGGTGCCCTAATTAAAAAATGAATGTGCCCTTACCGACACTCAATTGGAAATGTGCTTGTAAGTAGTGCAGAACATAAGGAGAGAAAAAAATAAGAAGTTATTCAATGGTCTGGGAACATTATCACGTGGTGGTCCCGACCAGTACAAGACTATCATGTGACAAAGTTGTATGCCTTTAGGGAGATAAAAGCCTACACTTGGCCATATGCCAATCCATTACTGGTCAGAACCACCACGTGGCATATGGTCCAGGACTTATCTATATTGCGCGCTCAATGATTTTCACATTTTGTTTGACTTACCTTTGGTACTTATCTCTTACTACATTAACTACACAACATGTGGCAAGACATGTGTAAGATGTTGGCCGGTGCATATAGAAGCGAAATAGTTGTCATTGTATAATGTGCAAGTGTAATACACACAAGAGTGGTGTATTAATTCGTGTTCTCAATGATGAACTATATAGAACTTCAAAGCTGTTGTGGTTATTGTATTTTTTCCCTAGCAAAAAGAAGATTTTTGCTTTTTAACAGTTTGGAGAATGGAAGCTAACCTTCCTTTTAGTTTTCCCCGAAAATGGAGTCCCAATTTTAGCACACTCAAGATTGTCTATGTTTTTTTTCCTCTAGTGATGGGAATCACGGCAAGATTCAAGATCTTAAATGTATTATTCATCCTATTTTCTTACGCTTTTTTCCTCATTAAACTAAACAAATGATAGTTTTTTTTTCTTAATGTTTTGTTGGGATTATATCACATGTGGGATAATCTCATTAATTTAGGGATTATGATTTGGCTAGATTTTTATTGTGATTTACTTTCTTTGATAGAGTTGTATTACTTATCCAACAAGTAATGGGTAATAAACTCTATATATATATGGATGTTTTTAGGAATTTAGGGAGCCCTTGGTGTACTAAGTTGGGGGTATCCCCTCATGGGGGTGCATGGTCTAGGGTGAGAGAGTGCAGGTTTTTTGTTTATTGAGAGTGGGTGTACAAAGTGTTTGGGTTGGGTTATGGGATTTAATCAAAGTGTCTTGTTCCAATTGTATTCTCAATAGTAAAAGAACTAGTCTCTCGATAGGGCTGTTAAAAAATCCCCGCACCCCAACCTATAACACCCATATACGTGTTGTTGCTTTTCATTACATTGGCATGCATAATAGTGTGATGTGATGTGCATTTGTGGCACATGTGTGACTGAGTTGAGATTCACAAGTTAATTGGGTGTCTGTGTAAGAGAACCCTCTGTGACTGTGTGAATTGAATGTTTTGATGTTTTGACGTCTCTCCGAGATTGAGACGGTCATTGTGGAATACCCTAAATGTTTATCTGAAAATAAATGTTTATCTGTGTATTTCACTATCTGTATTATCATGTGGTTTAGAATATATTTTTATTGTTAAATTTAGTGTCCTGGTGGGGGTGATTTAACACGCTACAGAATTAGTAGGCTAATTAGCAATTTCGTAAAATCATGTGAGACTGCGTTTTAGCAACCAAACAGAACTTAGTCAGAAACTTTTATAATCTATGAGTTTCACTCATGAAGCAATAAATTAGACGTGGAAGAAGTTGCAGCGATTAATTAGGAGTTTTGAAAACTCGTGGGGAGGTAAACATAGTTTCTGAGAGTGTTGCCTATATATAGATAGAGATGACTTAGATATTTCATAAAACTTCTAACCTAAGTTTCAAGAGGAGGCCAAAAGGGAGATTTTAGTTCTTCGATCTTCACGGCGCCAAACGACGAACTTCTGTCCGACGATTTTTCACCAAATTTCGTATTTGAACTCTCCGAGGTAAGGTCGTCGTTTTGATACCTATTAGGACTTGTTTGGCTAAGTCTTCCGAAAACTCATTTTCTAGAATTTTCACAAAAAGCTGACAATCGGATTTTTGATCGATAGGAATTGTACTAGACGGCTTTTGCACGATCTTTGTACTCGGGTTTTCTTCATAAAGGAATTTAGGAGCGTTAATCGAAGGTGAGTGATTCAACTGTGTGTTTTAGAATGATTTCTTGACATGCATTCATGTTTTGTATGAAAGGCATGTTATAATTCATAGATATATATTGTGTAGTTCATATTGGGCAGTTATATTCATAATTAGGCCCAATTGCAAGGTGAAATGTTTCGATTATGTCGAAAGCACAATGAAATTAGTTGAGCATGTTTAGTTGCTATTTAGGTCAAAGGAGAACGTGGTACTAAGCCATCGTTGTGGAGCCGTTATAGGCATAAGATCCCACGTTTGAAGAAAAAAATGTGGGTCTTACCTTTTCGCGTGGACTTATTGGCGAGGAGTCGCGGATTAGAAGTATGGAACGTACACGTGAGACTCCGGAGACTAGTATGAAATGTAGAGATGTGAATGCGAGCATGTTTATCATTCATGTGCATTTGTTGTTTTATTCACTTAGCGTTAGCTTAAACAAATCGAATATGTGTGGTTATTCAAATAACCATTTCAGGTATTAATGTCGGCGAGGAATCGGAGAAGTGAGTACATGGGAGTGGGAGTTCACTTAGAAGGCAAAATGAATGTTTACCTTGTAGTTTTGAATAGAATTATTGTAATAAGGATTTTATTGCATTTAAACTATGTTTAACTTGGAATCTTAGAACGAATTCGTGATGTTGTAATAGATGGTAATCTTTTGAAATTATGTCTTGGAGATGTTATTATTCAAATAGGGTCGCTTTGGAATGAGTTTGGAGTGTGTACTTAGCCTCTGTTTGAATTTCAGGAAACCTTTTAACTTGGGAAAATTCTACAGAATGCCCTATAGCAGGAAAACAGTCAACTGAGTCGTGACTCTAGTCAACTGGGTTCCATGTTATAACACCCGCATTTGTGTTATTGCATTTCATTGCATTTGTCATGCATGATAATGTGAGGTGTTGTGCATTTTGGCACGTGTTTGAGTGAGTTTTGACTCACGAGTTGATTTGGGTGTCTGTATTAGAGAATCCTTTGAAACTGTGTTGATTGAGGATTTGTTGTTATAACGTCTCTCCGAGTATAAGACGGTCACTGTGGAACACTTTAATTGTTTATCTGGAATTAAATGTTTACCTGTGTATTTCTATATTTGTATTTATTTCTGGTTTAGAATTTATTCCTGTTGTTAGATTTAGTATCCTGGTGAGGACGAATTAACAAGCTACTAATTTGGTAGGCTAATTAGCAACTTCGGAAACGTCATATAGAAATTCGCATTTTAGCGACCAAACAAAACTTAGTCAAAAACTTTTATAATTTTGAGTTTTCACTCGTAAAGCTGTGAATAAGTTGTATAGAAAGTTTCAGAGACTGATTAGGAGTTCTGAAAACTCGTGGGGAGGTAAACGTAATTCCCGAGAGTTTTGCCTATATATAGATAGAGATGGTTGAGTATTTTCATAACTCTTAACCTAAAATTCCAAGAAGGAGGCCAAAGGGAAATTTAGGAGCTTAGAGCTTTGCGACGCCAAACGACGATCTTTTGTCAGTCTGTTTTCTCCCATATTTCATATTTGAGCTCCTCGAGGTAAGAGCTTCGTTTTGATATATGTTAGGGCTTGTTTGGCCAAGTTTTTCGAAAAGTTATTTTCTAGAATTTTTCATAAAAGTTGATAAATGGAATTTTGATCCATAGGAATTTTACTAAACGGGCTTCTACACGTTCTTTGTACACGGGTTTTCTTTGAATCAAAGTTTAAGAGCATAAATCGGAGGTGAGTGATTCAACTATGTTTTTGGGAATGGTTTCTTGACATGTATTCATGTTGTGGTTGAATAGCATGTATTAATACTTAAAAATATCTTGTGTAGTTCATATTGGGTATTTATATTGATAAGTAGGCCCAATAGCACGATGAAATGTTTTGATTACCGCGAGCATGGTGATACGTATTTGAGCATGTTAAGTTGCTTATTTGGGTCAGAAGGAGCACGTGGTCACCGTGCCATTTTGTGGAGCCGATATAGGCATTAAGGTCGCACGATTGAAGAGAAGAATCGTGGGTCTTACCCTTTCGCGTGGACTTATTGGCGAGGAGTCGCGGATTGGGAGTATGGACGGGCACGTGAGTCTCCGGCGACTAGTATGAAATGTAGAGATGTGAATGCGGACATGTTTATCATTCATGTGCATATGTTGTTTTATTCACTAAGCACTAGCTTAAACAAATCGAATATGTGTGGTTATTCAAATAACCATTGCAGGTATAAATGTTGGCGAGGAATCGAAGAAGTGAGTACGTGGGTTGGGAGTTCTTTTAGAAGGCAACTTGAATGTTAATCTTGTAGTTTTGGAATAATAGGAATGTTGTTATAAGAATTCTTATGGTTTTAGTTATGTTTAACTTGGCATGTTAGAACGAATCTAAAAGGTTGTAATAGTTAGTGACATGGTGTAACTGTGCTTTGGTAATATGTTAATACAGTTAGGATTGTTTTTGGAGTACTTTTGGAAGTGTGTGTTTGATCCCCGTTTGATTTCAAAAGCTTTTAAACTTGAAAATACTGCAGAATGTGCTGCTGCAAGGGGATCAGTCGACTGGTTTGTTGAAAAGTCGACTGGAGCCTCCTTTTCAACAACTCTCTGCCTCGTTTCATGGAGGGAAAGTCGACTGGGTCCCCGACACAGTCGACTGGATCATGGTTTTCAAAGCTGATATTTTGGCCAGGCTGGACTTCAATCGACCGGACTTTACCAGTCGACTGAAAATTTGAAGCCCCAGTCGACTGGGTGTAGAAAGCAGTCGACTGGATGGCGTTTTAAAACCCAACTTTCTGCTGGACCAGGATCAGTCGACTAGATCCGAGCATCAGTCGACTGGATGGATTGGTTTTCAAAATGACTTGTTTGTTCCGCTGCGTGTGTTCTTCAAACTAATTTTGGGAATGTTAATGAATTGGTTTAGCCTCGGTGGCGTGCCACGGGCTCCGGTTCTGCTATTGTGGGACCGGGCTGTGACACATGTTTAGGCACTTTTTATTTCAGATTTACAGAGGATCAATCGATTGAGTCCCAAAAAACAGTCGACTGGTTTCTGCACGAAAACTAGACATTCTGCTGGAATAGTGCCCAGTCGATTGGAAGAGTCCCAGTCGACTGGAATTTGGAGGGCCCAGTTGACCAGACCCGAGGGTTAGTCGACTGGATTGCTAGTTCAAAAAAGGGAAGTTTCTTTAGGTGTTTTCAAATGCGCAAAACCTTTTTTGTAACACAGAATTTCATAACTTTGACTTATGTTTTCTGCTGTGTGTTCTTAAACTTATTCTTTTGAGAATGTTAATAAATTGGAGTAGCCTCGGTGGCGTGCCACAGGCTTCGGTTCTGGTATTGTGGGACTCAGCTGTGACATTTAGTGGTATCAGAGCAATATGTTTAGAGCCTTAGGAACGAGTGACGTCGAGTGGAGTGTATGTTTGTGACGATAACGTTGTTATCTTTGTAGAAATGCCGCATATGTTTGCATTTGTTGATTGAGATGATGATCTGTGCGCATAAATATATGTATCGTAGCATGTCATGCATAGTCTTTATGCATCACACTTAACAGGACGAATACTTAATCCGTCATGATTGAGCCGATAAGACAATTGTCACCGCATTCGCGTATGGATCAGATAGTGAATATGGTAGGGAATTTTGTTCAAGCTGTAAGTGAACGGAATCAGATGAATGTTCAGGCTCCACCAGTTGAAGTTCGATATATTAGTGCACCACCATTACCGCGACCTCAACACACGAATGTAGAACAGTTCCATAAACAGAAATCGACCTTGTACCATGGACAAGTTCACATAGACTTGGCCGATCATTGGATGATGGACATGGAAAGACATTTTCGTACAATAATATGCACCGATGAAGAGAAATTTCTCTGCGCATCCAATACATTGATGGGAGAAGCATTGGATTGGTGGAATAACATGCTCAAACAAGAAAAACCAACTACATGGGAAGCATTCAAAGATGAATTCTACAAGCGTTTCTTTCCGCGATCGGCTCATACTCAGAAACATCAGGAGTTTGCGAGATTAGTTCAGGGAGATATGACCGTGGGTGAATATGTCTCTCATTATAATGCCTTGTTACGTCGTTTTGGGAAAACTACAATGCCGACTGATGAGCATAAGGCACGTAAATTTGAGGAAGGGCTTAGGGAGAATATCCATAGCCGTGTTGACATGATGCAACACCCGACCATTTCTCTAGTTCAAGAAGCCGCCCGCATTGCCGAGAAAAGTGTCGATCGATATCGATAAGGACAACAAGGGTAGAGAACGAACGATAATAGGAGCAAAGGGCAAAGAAATGCTAAGAAGCCATTCACGCAAAGTTCAGGATCGTATGTGCATAGCCAAGGAAGAAGTATGTTCACCGGAGACTCGAGATCGTTGTGTCCAACATGTAATTTGTGACACAAAAGGACTTGTCATCTTTTGAGCACATGTTACCTTTGCAAGAAACTCAGGTAAATATCCCGGAATTGCCCTCAAAATACAAATGTGACTACACCGAACACAACCTCGAACACCAAGAGCTATAACCCAGAGATGAGGGAAAAATGTTTTGAGTGTGGACTACCGAGGCATATAGCGAAGAATTGTCCGAGTAAGAGATAACCGGGGATGAGTACCGGGGCATCGAGTGTGCCAAGCAGATCAAGGACAGAACCACAAGTAGATAAAGGGAAAGGAGTCACACAACAACAAGGGCGATATTTCCAGCTCAGGCCGGGGAATATGAATGATATGGTTGTATCAGGTATTCTTCCTATTTGTTCATATCCTACACGTATACTCATGGATTTTGGTTCAACACATTCATTTGTATCCCGTGATTTTGTTAAGCATTTAACTATTAAGTCTAAATCGCTAGGATATGATTTGTGCGTATCATTACCTATTAGTGAACCGTTAGTAACTTCTTCGGTATTCAAGTCGTGTGAGATCAAGGTAGGTGATAAGGTCTTGAGCATCAATTTGATTCCGTTGACAGTAAACTACTTTGATGCTATCTTGGGCATGGATTGGTTGTCGGTCAATCAAGCTAGAATTGATTGTGAGAAGAAACGGGTTAGTTTCTATCCGTTAGGTCAAGAAGAGTTTACTTTTCAGGGTAGTGATGTGACCGTACCGCCGTACTTGATATCGATGATTCAAGCGAGTAGGATGTTGAAGAAAGGTTGCTTGGGTTTCTTATGTTCGATTATTGACACACGAGTTCTTGGACCACTAGTAGAAGACATTCCAGTAATTCGATAATTTCCA
Source organism: Hydrangea macrophylla (assembly GCA_033977485.1). NCBI lineage: Eukaryota > Viridiplantae > Streptophyta > Magnoliopsida > Cornales > Hydrangeaceae > Hydrangea > Hydrangea macrophylla. The sequence continues at coordinate 94,042,251 of CM066995.1, forward strand.
GATGTTTTTTCTGATGAGTTACCCGACGTATTGATTGAGAGAGAGCTTGAGTTTACGATAGAAGTAGTACCAGGGTCACAACCGGTATCCAAAGCACCGTATCAAATAGCACTTGTAGAATTGAAAGAATTGAAAGTTCAGTTACAGGAGTTGCTTGAGAAGGGTTTTATCCGACCTAGTGTTTTGCCTTGGGGAGCTCCAGTCTTGTTTGTGAAGAAGAAGGACGGGACAATGCGTATGTGCATCGACTATCGAGAGTTGAATAAGTTGACCGTCAAGAACAAATATCCGTTGCCGCGAATAAATGATTTGTTTGATCAATTGCAAGGGGCTCAGGCATTTTTGAAGATTGACTTAAGATCCGATTACCACCAGTTGAAAGTCAAAGAAGAAGACATTGAGAAGACAGCTTTCAGGACTAGATATGGTCACTTTGAATTTTTGGTTATGCCGTTTGGAGTGACTAATGCGTCTGTAGCTTTCATGGATTTAATGAATCGTGTTTTCAAACACTATTTAGATGAATTTGTTATTGTGTTCATAGATAACATCCTAATCGATTCCAAGAGTGTCGAAGATCACGAACATCTTTTATGATTAGCCTTGCACAGATTACGGGAGAAGAGATTATTCGAAAAATTGAAGAAGTGTGAGTTTTGGTTGACAGAGATTACTTTTCTTGGACATATAGTATCAGTAAAAGGAATTTCTGTAAATCCTTAGAAGACAGAAGTCATTACCAATTGGTTAAGGCCAATGAATGTGACGGAGATCCGAAGTTTCCTAGGATTAGCTGGTTACTATCAGAGGTTTGTAAAGGAATTTTCACATATGGAGTCCAAAATGCGAGGAAAGTTTCCAAGAGTTGAAGAGTTGATTAGTGAAGGCACCAATCTTAGCCGTTCCATCGGGGACTAAGGGTTTATCATCTACAGTGATGCTTCATATAGAGGGTTAGGTTGCGTTCTTATGCAATGTGACAAGGTCATTGCATATGCATCGAGACAACTTAGACCGCATGAGAAGAACTATCCAACACATGATCTAGAGTTAGCCACCGTGATTTTTGCATTGAAGATTTGGCGTCATTACCTATATGGGGAGAAATGTGAGATATATACGGATCATAAGAGTTTGAAGTACTTGTTCACACAATGAGATTTGAACATAAGGCAAAGGAGATGGTTAGAGTTGATGAAGGACTATGATTTCTTAATCAGTATCATCCTAGCAAGGCGAATGTAGTCGCCAATGCTCTGAGTCGTAAAGCACCAACCAATAGGGCATCAGATTTGACTTCTCAAAAAGAATTGATTCGAGATATGGAGCATTTAGAACTCGAAGTGATTCCAAGGATTGAAGGTGGCTTGATGTCGATGATTGTGGCACAACCACTCTTGATTCATGAGATCACGGAGAAACAACTTCAAGATGTGGCCTTGAAGAAGATTTGCGAGGAGATTCCAATGGGAAAGCAACTGGGATTTACTTTTGAAAACAATGCTTTGAGATTGAGGGGTAGAATTTGTGTACCTAACGAGAAAGGGTTGAAACAAAATATTCTACAGGAAGCACACAATACGAAGTACACGTTCATCCGGGGAGTACCAAGATGTATAGAGATTTGAGACATGTTTATTGGGGCCGGGATTGAAGAAAGAAATAGCACGCTACATTTCACGATGTACCAGTTGTCAACAAGTGAAGGTCGAATGCCAAGTACCTTCGAGATTGCTACAACCATTACCGATAGCCAAGTGGAAATGGGAACACATTACAATGGACTTTGTCAGTGGGTTTCTGAGGTCTAAGAGATTGAATACTATTATTTGGGTGATCATTGACCGTTTGATGAAGTCGTCGCACTTCCTACCACTTCGAACACCTAAGTTGAAGACTTTAGCTAAGTTGTACATCCGCGAGATTGTGAGACTAGATGGTATACTAGTTTCTATTGTTTTGGATAGAGATAGTAGTTTTACATCAACGTTTTGGAGGGCCTTGCAAGAAGCAATGGGTATCAAATTGTACTTCAGTACCGCTTTTCACCCTCAGACTGATGGTCAATCGGAAAGAGTAATCCAGATTTTGGAAGACATGTTTCGTTTATGTGTACTTTATTTTCAGGGTGATTGGGAAGACCATTTGCCGTTGATTGAGTTTGCATATAACAACAGTTTTTAGTCAAGTATTGGAATGGCTCCCTATGAAGCTTTATATGGTCGAGTGTGTCATTCATCGATTAGTTGGACGGAAGTCGGAGAAAGAATGATTGAAGGACCAAAAATTGTGCAAGAGACAACAGACAAGATAAAGGTAATTCGACAGCGATTACTGACAGCTCAGAGTAGGTATAAGAGTTATGCCAATAAGCGTAAGCGACCGTTGGAATTTGATATGGGAGATTTGGTTTACTTGAAGGTGTCTTCTTCAAAGGGGATTACTAGATTTGGGCGATATGGGAAACTCAATCCGAGGTATTTAGGACCTTTTGAAATCATCGGGAGAGTTGGGCCCTTTGCGTATCGATTGGACTTGCCAAGTGAGTATGCACAAGTTCATAACATATTCCATGTGTTCTTGTTACGTAAACACTTAGCGGAGGATAGAGAGCAAGTGATGAGTCCGACTGATGTTGTCAAAATCAAGTTCTTTGTTACCCTATTAAAAACGTAGTACGATGAAAGTAAGGTGTCGAGTCCACAGGGATTGGAATGCAACAATGCTTGGTGGGCGCTTAATAACCAATTACAATGCGAGGAGTAATTAACAAACTAAGAAATAAATTTGATTCTTTTCGACTTTTGAGTTTGAAATTAGCAAACGATTATACTGCGATGACAATTCACAAAATAGAAAATAAGCTTTAATCAAATACAAATTTTAATTAAAGGTTTGGGGGTTTCGCAAATGGAAAAATCGAGGCTGGGGAGCATTCCCCCACCTTGGACCAACCACACATGGATCTCATGCTTGTAGCACGTTCTAGAGTAGAAAATCCCATTGTGACAAATGATCAAACATGTGGTGGTCAACCTACATGCTAGATAGAAGCTTCAATGCAATACATGAGTATAGGTTTGAAATCTAAAGATTTAATATCTTTCAATGCTTGACATTGTAAGTGGAGTCCCAAGAAATCAAACCTAGCACACACATGAACTCTATATATGCTACAAAGTATGAGAATCTTACATTAAAGCACACATGGATCCAATGGTTGGTTTATGATCCCCAACCTACATGATTTAGCTACTCATGACTACAATAACATTAATATTAAAGAGGGGAAAAGAGAGATTATACCAACTAGAAGGAATCATCATAAATGCCATAGAAATGCCAATAAATATCCAAGCAAAGCTTTCAAAAATTCCAATACACAAGCTATCTTATCTCTCTTAGTCTTTAATACAACTAAAATGAGGTAGGAGGAGGAGTAAGTGAGATGGAGAAATGGAGACCCAAGAGAGAGGGAGAGGTTTCTACTACCACTAACCAAAAATAATAAAAGCTAACCCTAACAAAACAAATCTCTAACTATTTATATTTTTGATACAACATGGAAAACTTGTAATTAGAGAAAACAACCTTCAGAAGCCGTGGATCGATCCAAGTGAAAATGGGCGGAGTGATCCGCTTATTTAACTTGTCTGCATAATGTCCATCGAAATAAGCGGATCGATCCAAGGGTTAAATTCGGATCGATCCGACTTGCATTTTCTGGGCAGTGAATTCCTTTAGAACGAGCGGATCGATCTGCCTTATAAACCTGGATCGATCTGCCTGGGCAGCTTCTGATTTTTACTTTCTTCTGAGGTCTAATCCCAAAACTTCGGTTCCAATCTTCTACCAAACCTCAAAACATCACAAAAAAGAGATTTTTATTAGTAAAATGACAATGAAAAGAGGGTTAACAAAGGTATAATTTATCCATTAAATCTCCTGGATTATGTGATATGCGGTGTCCAACAGGGGCAAATCATGTGTGCACAACTGCAATATTGAACACTAATCACATACCCCCAACTAGCATGCTGCTAGTCTCTTAGCAACAGCGCGGAGTACAAGATAAACCATTTTTGTGGGGAACACGATTGCACTGAGCAAATACAACAAGCCGTTAAACCTCTAGGTTACCCGTAGAGGCGGAGTGTTGTCTCTGGAGGGTTCTCAGAATGATACCCACAAACATAAACCTTTCAAATGATAGTTTCCCACTATCTAACGCCGACACTCAACATAGTTCCAAGAATTTTCAAAAGATTCTAGCATGTGACACGCAAATCCAAAAAGTTCTCAAACTATCAAGGTTATTAGATAAACTTCATTAAGCTCAATCTTGCATGCGTGTGTGGTGTGAGGTGCATAACTACAACTATAAAAAAGATGGCAATGCTTTTATAATTTGAATTTCATTCAAAGCGCGCTTTAACTCAATTCTCACTGGTATTACACTCTAAAAATGAATCACTCGAATTGGGTAATACGCTCGGGGCATGCAAGCAAATAGAGTCATGGAAATGGAAACCAAAGCCACACATATGCCAATGATGAAAAACGTAAGCGTGAAAAATAAGTAAAAATTAAACTCATGAAAGATACCATTCACTAGAGGATGTGAAATAACTCAAACTACTTGTCATGATCGTCACAAACTCCGAATCACAAAACTTGAGGATCAATTGGGACCTTGAGGGGGTTGTAAATAAGTAAAGTGGGAGTGGGAAAGTGTTATGAGGTGAAGGACAAGAGGATAGTACGTGAAGTGTTTGGGCACAAACTTGGGATTCATTGGAATGCATGGATACAAATGACAACAAGAGAATAATCGTTCACAAATATTTCTTTGAAGCTCACAAAGAGAAGTACAATTGACTATAAAGCTCCTTTTTTTTTTCTTTTTCTTTTATATAAATTTTTAGAACTTCTTTTATTTTCTTTTTCTTTGTACTCTCACAATCAACATGATTAAATCTCTTTCACAAATTTATAAACGCGATCTCATGCAAAGACATCCCAAGAATGTAATTCAAATGTGGATATGGAAGGTGTATGGTTAAATGAAAGAGGGGTATGTGTGGTTGAGGCTAGAAATTGTGAAAAGGACCTAAAATCATTTCCTCGAACAATGTGATTCTTTGTTCTCCACTACAATGACAAGTAAGCAAGAGTTTTGCATTCCAAAAAATGATTTCTTTAATGAATAATCAAAGCAAGAAGATGAGATTATCTACGACTTTTGTATATTTTTCAAAAATAAAGAATTGAAGTATGTAGTACTCAACAATGAAGAAAATGATCTAAAGCTCATAAGGGTAACGTCTTCACAAATGTTTCAAACGATTTTCAGGCAACAATTGCGTTAAACACCATCCTAACACAAGTAGTCATGCAACGTGCTCGATAATCCAAGATTTGAAATTCATGAACGTTCACTATAATCAAGATAGTTATATAACCAATGGGAATCACAAGTATCGTATACTAAAAATCGAAACAAAACTCCAGACAAGCATCATTGCTCGGCATTAGAACGAGGCAACTATAATAAAATCATTGGTTTTTTTTAAAACTAAAAATGCAATGAGAGAGACAACTCTCACACCGTCCAACTAGGACCAAACATTGTCCTCAATGAAACTAGAAAATGCAAGGGGAGGAACAATATTACCGAAAACAAGCAAAGCGCGCGAGCGGTAATGAATTGGACCATTGGATGCCTTTGGCGTGATGGGTCCGATGACATCCATTCCCCACATAGAGAAAGGCCATGGGGTAGTCATAGGATGTAGATCCTTTGGTGGCGCATGAATCTGATCTGCATGAATTTGACATTGGCGGCATTTCTTTACGAATTTGGCACAATCATGCTCCATGGTTAACCAGAAATAACCGGTTCTCATTATTTTTTTGGCAAGCCTGAGGCCGCTCATGTGTGGGCCGTAGATTCCACCGTGTACTTTCTCCATTAAGTAATTGGCCTCTGATGCCGGCACACACGTGAGTAGTCCCAAGTGATGGCTCCTTTTGAAAAGGGTCTTGCCGCTGAGAAAGAATTGTGAAGCGAGCCTCCGGAGGGTGCGTCGTTCTCCCAAGTTAGCGGCTGGAGGGTACTCTTGGCGTTCCAAGAAGTTGACGATGTCGTAGTACCATGGCTTACCGTCTTCTTCTTCTTCAATCTGGTAGCAGTAAGCCGGTCTTGACTTTACATCGATCGTTAGAGGAGGAATTGCTTCCATGTTGGGGACTCTGATCATGGATGCTAGAGTTGCGAGGGCGTCAACGAAATTATTCTGATCTCGAGGAACGTGATTGAACTCAATGTAATCGAAGTATTTGCACAGGTCAACCAAACATCTTCTGTACGGGACGAGCTTGGCATCCCTCGTAGCGTATTCCTCGGTGGATTGCTTTATAACGAGTTCAGAATCACCGAATACTGCCATTCTACGTATGTCCATGTCTAGAGCCAGTCTCAGACCTAAGATGCAGGCTTCGTATTCTGAGACGTTATTGGTGGCGTCGAAACCCAGCTTGTTGCAAACGGGAAAATGCATTCCATCTTCTGATATTACAACTGCCCCTGCCCCAGCTCCTCTGTTATTTGAAGCTCCGTCAAAGTACATTCGCCATCCTTCGAAGTATTCATCATCGTTCGTGCCGGTGGCAAACAGAATGGCCTCATCCGGGAAAGATGTATCCATCGGCTCATAACTGTCGACTGGAGTTTCAGCGAGCTGATTGGCGATTGCCTGGCCCTTAACAGCCTTTTGAGTGACGTAGACGATGTCGAACTCAGTTAACAGCATCTGTCATTTCGAGATCTTTCCCGTCAATATCGGCTTCTCAAAAATGTACTTGAGTGGATCCATTCTAGCGATTAGATACACAGTATAGCTGAGTAGATAATGTCGAAACCTAGTCGCAGCCCAAGCAAGGGCACAACAGGTTCGCTCTAACATGGAATAACGAGATTCACAGTCGGTGAACCTTTTGCTCAAATAATAGATGGCACGCTCTTTTCGTCCAGACTCATCATGTTGGCCTAATACGCATCCCATCGAGTGATCGAGGACCGATAAATATAAAAGTAAAGGGCGTCCCGGTTCCGGTGGGACCAGTACGAGAGGGTTCAAAAGGAATTTCTTAATTGTGTTGAAAGCAGCTTGGCAATCCTCATTCCATGTCTTATCAGAGCCTTTGCGGAGCAATCTGAAGATCGGTTCACATTTATCCGTAAGTTGCGAGATAAATCGACCGATGAAATTGATTCGTCCTAGGAATCCTCGTATTTCTTTCTCTGTTGTGGGGACAGGCATTTCAGTAATGGCCTTGATTTTTCCAGGATCGATCTCGATGCCATGCCTACTGACCATGAATCCCAGGAGTTTCCCTGATAGAACGCCGAAAACGCATTTAGCCGGATTGAGCTTGAGCATGTACTTCCTGAGGCGATCAAAGAGCTTTTTGAGATCAATGAGGTGTTCTGTCGTCTTTCGAGATTTTATGATCATGTCATCGACGTAGACCTCTAGCTCTTGATGCATCATATCATGAAAAAGTGTAGTCATAGCCCTTTGATACGTTGCCCCAGCGTTCTTTAAACCAAATGGCATGACTCGATAACAGAATGTTCCCCAGGGAGTGATGAAGGCTGTTTTCTCTCTATCTTCCTCGTCTAGGAGAACTTAGTTGTAACCAAAAAATCCATCCATGAAAGAGTAGATTTCATTTCCGGCTGTATTGTCAACCAAGATGTGAATGTTTGGTAGAGGGAAGTCATCCTTCGAGCTTGCCTTATTGAGATCTCTATAGTCGACACAAACCCTGGCCCGTCCGTCCTTCTTAGGCACTGGCACCATGTTTGCGAGCCACGCTGGATAGTTAACGACCATGATGAAGTTGGCCTCAAACTGCTTAATCACTTCTTCTTTTACCTTGAGACTCCATTCTGGCTTTAACTTTCTCAGCCTTTGCTTGATGGGCTTGTATTCCGGTTTGATGGCGAGTTTGTGCGTAACAATGCTTGTAGCTAGCCCAGGCATATCCTGATATGACCATGCGAAGACGTCCTAGTATTTCTTTAAGAATTGAAACAATTCTTCCTTATGTTCTTGTGACAATTGATGTCCAATTTTCAATTCTCGAGGATTTTCAATGGTACCGACATTGATGGTATCAGCTTCTTCCAGATTAGGTCTTGGCCTGTCTTTGAGTTCTGAGATCATTTTTTCGAGCTCATGAGGAATCTCTTCATCTGAATCAGAATCCTCTTCTATACCCATAAGATTAGAGTTTAATTCGGTATTAAAATCGTGTTGGGTCTTATCAAGTTGTGTGGTATCTGGTGGATTAGTTGATTCAATCATTGGTTCCCTGAAATCAATTTTTGACAAGAGAAGGGAAGAAGAGATAAGTTTAGAGAGATTTACATTTGAGACAAAGTGAACTAGCATTTCATTCAAAAGCATAAAAGATAGAAAGCCTTTACAAGTGACGGATCCATTTTTTTTTTTTACTCGACCGGCTTAAGTCAAGTGAAAACTCTACATTTATTATCATTTTACCGAAATTCCCTGTTCTTGGGCAACAGGCGAAACTCCCAGTTGTTCAGTGTCTCGCCCGGCTCGGCTCGGCGAATGGTAGGTGAGGAAGTGGCCTCTTGACCGTCCATCATGAAGATCTCCTCTTCAAACAATGCTCGGATGCAACCCATTGGGACTGCGGAAGTCCAATCTGTGTCTTGGGCAGGCTGTGAGCTTGAAATGTCTCTCTCTTGAACCTGGTCAGGGGCCATAACCTCAGTCGGGTGGGGAAAAGTCTCCCGTATATGGGGGATGACCCCTTCAGTGACGAGGCCAGACTTTTGGCCCTTCCAGAATTTCTTTTTGTACCCGAGGCCACGGGTGTCGTTCTGAGTTGGTGGATTGACTGGCTCTGTGCGCCCTTGGTTTAGTCTTCCTAGGCCCTTCCCTGGTTGATAGCCATTCGCCTTAAGCTGCCTGGCCATGTTGATATGAGCCTTGGAGTATGACGGCTTCCTCTTTACCTTTCCCTCTGGTGCATAGGTGGCACATGATAACTCTGAGATCTGGTATGTAGCAGGCTCAACCTTTCCACTTGCGCTGATGTGTGGGATCGAGGGTTCTCCGAATATTGCATATTCTTTTTCACCATGGACGATGATAAAAAATCCCTCGATCGTATATTTAACATTTTGGTGTAAAGTAGAAGGGACTGCCCCAGCCGAGTGGATCCATGGTCTGCCGAGGTGCATGCTGTAGGGGGCATGGATGTCCAAGATTTGGAATATGACCTGGAATTCATAGGGTCCGACCTCGATTGGGAGGTCTATCAATCCGAGGGTTTCCTTGCGGGCTCCATCGAAACCTCGGACGATAGTGTTAGACCTTTTGATTCGTGTCTGATCGATGCCCATTCTCTCGATTGTGACCAAAGGGCAAACATTGACCGCAGATCCATTATCCACAAGCACTTAATTGAGTATCATGCCTGAGCATTTCACTGCGAGGTGTAGGGCCTTGTTATGACCAGTCCCTTCGGGTCCAATCTCATCATCCGAGAAAGAGATCATGTTGGCGGCCGATATGTTACCCACGATTTCCGCAAGCTGGTCACTTGAAATACAGTTGGAGACATGAGCCTCGTTGAGTACCTTCAAGAGGGCGTTACGATGAGTCTCAAAGGTCAGTAGCAGAGACAATATTGAGATCTGAGCAGGGGATTTATTTAGTTGTTCGATAATCTTATACTCACTGCGCCTGAGCATTTTTAAGAACTCTTCTGCCTCCTTATCAGAGACAGGTTGCTTGATTGGACCTTCTGTTCGAATTTGCTCGGGTTTGTCGATGAACCTTCCAGACTTAGAGATCTCACCAATGTAATGGTCTGGGACCTGATACTTCCATGGTATGGCATGGGTGTCCTCTACTGGTCGTTGAATGATGGGACGCGGGGCATAGAGAACTACTGGGGTTGTTGGAGCAGCGACGACCTCGAGTATTGGTTTCACCAATGTGGAGGGTAGCCTGGTTGCCTTTCCATTCATAGGAATAGGAGGGAGAGAGTATGCGAGCACAGAGATAGGCTTGGTTGCCTTTTGGATTTTCTGAGTGGGAGCAGTTGATGCTACCAAGGTCGGAAGAGGAGAGTTTACTGGCGTGGGGTTCAGATCGAGGCCTGAAAGCTTCCCTTTGAGATGGTTCAGGGTCAGGCCTCCCACCCTTCGAGGTTGCAGGTGATGGGCGACTACCATGGCAGATTCTTCACATTCCACTGTGACCACATTAATTGAAGGACCTGCGGTCACGTGTGGTGGAAGAGGGTTTTTAGCCACGTTGGCCTGTGGCTCCGCCTGTTTAAGAACTATTTTCCCTTCATCAATCAAATCTTGGATTCTATGCTTCAGAGAGTAGCACTCGTCTGTTGCATGCCCTGTCATCCCAGAATGGAATTCACAACGCTTGTTTTGGTCATATATCTTTGGGAGAGGGTCTGGGACTCGTCCAGCTGGAACTAATGAAATAACCCCCTGAGGTAACAACTTGCTCAGGATGGAGCTCGGTGATTCCGCTAAGGGTGAGAATTTTCGATTCTTATCGAGTGTTTTTCGTTGATAACCCATGTTTTGGGGAGGTGGTCTGTAGCCCTGATATTGATTCGTGATAGGCTAGGACTGGCCTTGGGCTACACGATGTACCACTGGTTGCTGACATGAAGGTATGGCCTGTTGAAATGGGAATGTAGGCTGTTGAATGAAATTGACCGGGGCAATTTGCCCGGTGTTTGGATAAATGGTAGCATCGTTCTCTTTTTTGCCTTTCTTATTATAAAAATTCCCAGACTGACTTTGATCTTGGGCCACTTTTATTTTTCCTGATTGTAGACCGTCTTCAACCATTTCTCCTTGCCTGATAAGCTCGGCGAAAGATCTTCCCACCATTGATATGAGACGTTCATAATATGGACATTGTTGAGTGTAGATGAATGCCTTGACCATCTCAGCATCGTCCATTGGTGGGTAGACTTGCGAGCCTATCTCTCTCCATCGGTGGGCATATTCTCGGAAGGATTCATTTGTTTTCTTGTGGATCTTCTGCAATGAATACCAGTCCGGTGCGATATCTGTGTTGTACCGATATTGATGGTAGAACGTTTTTGTGAGGTCGTCCCAGGTGGAGACCCTCGAGCTATCAAGTCGAATATACCAGCGCAGTGCTGCCCCCATAAGGCTCCTTTGAAAACGATGAACTCGGAGTCTTTCGTCCTTTGCGTATTCTCCTAACTCACCGATGTACACTTTCAGATGGATGAATGGATCGCCGGACCCATCGTATGTTGTGAATATCGGCATCTTGAACTTTGGAGGGAATGTGATGCATGGGGAAGCAGATAGCTCCGAGTAAGACATCCCACCGAATGTCTCAAAACCTTGCATCGTCTTAACCGAGCTTTCGAGACGCTTGATTTGTTGCGCCAGTGAATTTGCTTCCTCGAGCTTTCTCACCCTCTCCTCTTCAGCATAGTGATCAATCCCACCATCGATGGTAATGGTGGGCATGTGAGTAGCTGCCGGGGGTACCGCAAATTGAGTTCTTATTCGAGGGAGGGCACCTGGTTGTGGTGGAGCATGGAACGATGTTGTAACTGGCAGAATTTCTGCGTATACATAGCCTGGCGGTACATGTTGCTGATCCTGGTTATCAGAATGCCTTGGTGTGGTTGGTGGGGCAACATTGTTGGGTGGTACTTGGCTGGTCCCCGTGACGAATGCCATGTGTTGGGTTGCCATCTGCTTGACGATGTTGGACAGATCATTAATCTGTTGCTGGATACTCTGGAGTTCAGAACTTTGCGCGGTGCCTGTAGCCACGACTGGGTTCACTTCAATCTCGGACATGATTCTTTGTTGCCTTCGAAGGTATCCTCGAGTTAGGATAGGGCTACGAACCCAATCTTCCAGCGTCCTCGAAATTTTGAATCGTTGAAAAAAAAAACTGCCTGAGTAAGAATGAAGAGAAAATTAGACAGTTTTTTTTTAGATTCAAGTTATGATCATGATCTACATAAATGTGGTTTTGACAGCTCATTTGAGAGGTTGCAAATTTAATCAAACTCTGAGTTTTCATTAGTTAAGACTTTAAATTTCACTACAAAAGGATGATTTAAAACAACAATCTCAGAATTTTCCACATATAGGTCCTAGCAGTCTCAAGACTCGTTTGGAGTGAATCGCCTTGGGGAAAGGCCAAGATTAGATCTTGAATTTTTCCTACATGTTCGAGATCTTCCTTTAGTGCGGCGATCTCTGGTTTAGCTTTGTTGAAAAAAGCATGTTCTAGCTGATGAATCTTTGCATAAACGTCTTGTAAGTTGGCTAGTAACTGGCTTCTTTCCCTTTCAATGACATCGAGGGCAGCCCTGAGTTGATCCTTCTCCTGTTCGACTTGATTTTTAGCAATTTCCTCGTGAGTGAGGGCGACTCTGAGTTGGTCCCTTTCTTGTTCGACTTGGGTTCTGGTAGCTTCCTCGTGACTGAGAGCAGCTCTAAGTCTTTTGATGTGGTCTTGGACCCCTGGCTCTTCTGTCCTAGGCCTCTTGGAACTGGATGGTAATTGTTCTACCATTTTTTTCATCCATTTGATGTACTCAGGGTCTGCGCTAACTTGGCAACTGTCCATAATCATCTCGTCAGGTTGAGTAAGATTCCATTGGATCAATGTTTTCTTGCATCGCTCTTTTGAAGATGAAGAGTTATAATCAAAGCAAAAATAAGACATGTCTACGGCCAGTGGAATACGTTGCATGCGCCTGAACTGCCTAAGTACACGTCCCGGAGCATAAGCCGTTACGCCCGATAGTCCCATTAGCGGGATAAATGGAAGTTCGCCGGTTCTGATTCGGACCGATGTGGGAGAGCACAAACCCAAATACCACTGGATGTTATTCTCTTTTAGTTGTGCCAGGTACCTATACCATTCTTCTTTTCCTTGGATGGGTGACTGTATTACGCTTAGTGGCAAGATGACATCAGATGTCATAAAGTATGATTTTGGATATGCCCCTTTGGTGAGGTGAGGTATTAGCCATATTTGGAGAAGCCCGATGCTGGCTGTGAAAAAGCTTTTGCTCTAATTTTTGCAACAGGACAGAGCTCGTAAAGTCTCAGCTAGGACCATCGGGACAAATGTCTTGCCACTATGAGCTCGTATGATAATGTCAATTAAGATCATGTCAACCTTCCTGTCTCTACGGGGGAACAAGAGGTGAGAAAAGAGGCACAAAGCAAGAACCAGTAGTCGTTTATCTTGCCATTCTAAACGTGTGCAGGAGAAAGTGAACTTATCGAAAGCATCAGTAGGCATGAACCTTTTGACCAAGAAGTCGATAGGGAGTCGTGAAAAATCCCCCTTTGCTTCTTTCTCTAGGTTTCCTTTCTTCATTCCGAGAAAAGTAGCTGTTCGATTGGTCCCAACACTGAAATCACGTCGGGCTAACTCTTTAAGGTTAAAAAGTTTTAAAAGGCCAGCATACTCCTCAAGAGTCGGAGCTAGTTCTTGTTCTCCAAAGCGGAAGACCAGGGCTTCTGGGTCCCAGAACGTAATCAAAGATTCAAGCAACTGACCATCTGGTTTGACTTGGAGTAGCGATCCCAGATATCCAAAGTGTTTACAAAATTCCAATAGATCGTTAGGCGAAAGCTTGTGATACCATGTACGCAGCTGCGGGTCTATCTCTGCTATGTAACCCAGCTTCAAACTCTGATTTGCCATTTGTACAAAGATTTTGTTTTTTTTTATGAGCTGGGAAGGAATAAGAACCACACCCATTCAGTCATGATCATTATTATTTTTAAAAAAAGTAATTGCAAAAGAAAATGAGCTTATGAATGCACGTGTACAGCGTGAGAGCATGTGGAGAGGTTGATGCCTAATATAGACTTAAATCAGGTCTGGTACCCAAACCTTCAAACCTCCAGCGCCGAAGCACTTTCTCAGGTTGGTGGTTCGAGCGGGAGAGTTTTCTGTGCGGTACCGACGGTGACACCGCGACGGCCATGCCACATACTCATCTCCCTATCTAATCTTACAAGGTTTCCTCTTGAGGAAGGGTTATGTTATGCTCGCATGCTAGTGTGTAGTGTGCAAAATGATTTAGGCATTGGCCTTTGCAAATTTTGGCATTGGCCTTACAGCTTTATTTCAGTCTGAGTCGTGAACACCTGTACAAAGAATACGAATTCACAAAAGAAAAGATAAACAAAAATTGTTAGTAAAAAAAATACCCCATTGTAATGAGAATCACTAAAGTGACGGCCTGAGTCCTCTTAAGTGTGTGAATCCCCAGCAGAGTCGCCAGCTGTCGCGCCCGCGCTTTCGGCACGGCCAGGCTGTCGTGTTGTGGGCCTGGCTTCTTTTTTTTTAAAGTGGGTGAATTGCGACTTGATTTTATTGGGAGTGGTGAAAAGAGTATTGTCGGGCCTATTTAAATGTTCAGAGTCGCCACCTAACATTTTGGGTGTTAGGACCCCTGCAAAGACAATTAAAGTAATTCATATTTGACTTTTGAAAAAAACAATTTTGAGAAAAGTGGGCCCTTTAAAAGTGTGACTCTTGATAGCCATGCAAAAACCAGAGATCTTTTAAATATGGGTTCGGGGACTCGATTATGTCGAGGGAAGGTGTTAGGCACCCTCGAACATCCATGCAAAGCACGGTTGCCAATTCTAGTGATTTTCATGATAATGGGGCATAAATAAAAGAAATAATGTGTGAGAATGTACAAGTGTTGGAAAAAAATGTGGTTATGGCCGCACCCAGGTGAGGGGTTGCATACGTATCTCAAGTCGAGAATCAGGCCGTACGTAGTTCTGTGCTTTGTACATGTATGAGTGTGTATGTATGTGTGTGTGTGTGTGTGCACGTGTTTTGAAAAAAGTTGGTCAATGTAGACCGTGTGAGTGTGAAGTAGTGTTTTGAGCAAAAGATGGTGTAGCTAGGAACTTTAACCTGTACGGTGTAGTCCTAGGCTTTAACCTTTGAAGTAGTGAGTTTTTGGAAAATGATTTGAGTGAAAAATGGTGTAACTAGGAATTTTGGAAAGTGATTGAGATTGAAATGAGTTTGTGCAAGTGAGTGGAGAATGAAGTATTTTTTTTTACTTTTATATTTTTTATTTTTCTGTTCTTTTATTCCTATGCCGGAGGTAAGGGTCGGTGCCCAAAAGAAAGAAAAGAGATTTTTTTTTTGTACTTTATTTTTTGTACCGGAAGTAAGGGTCGGTGCCCAAAAGAAAGAAAAGATATTTTTTTTGTATTTTTTATTTTTTGTACCGGAAGTAAGGGTCGGTGCCCAAAAGAAAGAAAAGATATTTTTTTTGTATTTTTTATTTTTTGTACCGGAAGTAAGGGTCGGTGCCAAAAAGAAAGAAAATAGATTTTTTTTGTATTTTATTTTTTGTACCGGAAGTAAGGGTCGGTGCCCAAAAGAAAGAAAAGATATTTTTTTTGTATTTTTTTATTTTTTGTACCGGAAGTAAGGGTCGGTGCCCAAAAGAAAGAAAATAGATTTTTTTTTTTGTATTTTATTTTTTGTACCGGAAGTAAGGGTCGGTGCCCATGAGTAGCCGTGGAGTGATGAGTGAGTTCACAGATTTGTCATAGTAATACGTATTTACAATATATATATATATATATAAGTAAAGCGATACAGGCAGATGGACCAATCAGAATGGATTTACAGGGAAGCCACACTAGTGAAAAAAAAATGAAGATAAAGAAAAAGAAAGGCGGAATATCCGACCATAAAAGAAAATAAAAGAGAAAGAAAGAGAAAGGTGGAATATCCGTCCATAAAAGAAAAGGACGAGAAAGGCGGAATATCCGACCATAAGAGAAAAAGAAAGAGAAAGGCGGAATATCCGACCATAAGAGAAAATAATAAAAAATAAAAAAATAAAAAAAACCTGAGTTATTAGAGGAACTTGAGAAATCGGCTAGAATGTTGATGGTAAGTGACTGGGATGTAGGGCAATGATTTGAGGCGGTGCTGTAACGGTTGGGTGGCAACAGATGATGGTGGTGGTACAGTGGATGTGAAGTATGGTGATGAGAATCGTGGCGATATGGCAGCTAGATGGAGGGTGGTGATTATAGTGGTGACCTTGATAGTAGTGGTTAGAGGAAGTGATGTGGTAGTGAAAAAAAAAATGTATGCCCTTTTTTTTTTATGAAGTGAGGGAGATGGAGAGGAAGGTGAGGGAGATATAGAGAATAATAGAGATACAGAGAGGGAGCATATGGTTTTCTCTCGTTCCTCTTTTTTTCTCCTCTTCAAATTGGCTTGTGATGACCCTTATTTATAGCCCAAAAACAATGAGTTTTCCCCCTCGTTTTTTTTTGTTTGAAGTTGCACTAAACAAAACCCACGTCTTGTTGTAAGTTCCCCCCCCCCCCCCCCCCCTCTTTTTTTTAACTAAAAGCAAACTCCACCAAACAAAAACTCACAACTTTTGTGAGTTGTTCCCCCCTTTTTCTTTTTTGCTTTTTGTTTTTACTTATTTTGTTTCTTAGCTTCTTATGAATCCACCGAGGTGTTTTCAAAAATTTTGTGGAGAGAAGAAAAAAAATCATGTGTAATAGGGTGCATACGAAATTGTTGACCTTTTGACCCCATAGCTTTGATTTGCAGTATTTTTCCCATTTGTGGTCAGATTGAGATGATTCAAAAAGCGACAGGTTCGTGTTTAATGAGCACTTTATTTTAAAATGATTGGGTTGGGCAAAAATGGGGTGTCTACAGCGATCTTACTACATATGACCAGAATTTTTAAAGTGCAAATACTATGGCGAGTAATTCTTTCTCCATCGTGGAGTAGCTAGATTGAGCGCTATCTAACGCGCGGTTCGCATACTAAATGACATGGGCCTTTTTGTCTTTCCTTTGCCCCAAAACGGCTCCGATGGCATAATCACTCGTATCGCACATCAATTCAAATGGAAGACTCCAATCGGGAGGTTGCATAATTGGTACGAAAGTGAGTAACACTTTGAGCTTCTCAAATACCTCTTAGCAATCTTGGGACCACTCAAAAGGAACATCCTTAGCTAATAGAAGACACATCAGCCTAGAGATTGCGCTAAAGTCCTTTATGAATCTACGGTAGAAGCCCACGTGGCCTAAGAATGATCTAATGTCTTTGAAGTTCCTTGGAGGGGGGAGCTTGGAAATGACATCTATTTTAGCTTTGTCAACTTGCATTCCTTCACTAGACACAATGTGGCCTAGCACGATCCCTTGTGGCACCATGAAGTGACACTTATCCCAATTTAGCACAAGATTCTTCTCTATGCACCTCTTGAGGACTTTCTCAAGATTCTCGAGGCATACATCGAATGAATCACCAAAGACCATGAAGTCATCCATGAAGACTTCCAAAAACTTCTCCACCATATCACTAAAAATACTAAGCATGCACCTTTGAAAGGTCACCGGTGCATTGCAAAGTCCGAAAGGCATCCTCTGATAAGCTAACGTGCCAAAGGGGCAAGTGAAGGTGGTTTTTTTTTCTTGGTCCTCAGGGGCTATTTCAATTTGATTATACCCTGAGTACCTGTCTAGGAAGCAGTAGTGCTTATGGCCTGCTACTCTTTCTAGGACTTGATCGAGGAAGGGCAGAGGGAAATGGTCCTTTCTAGTGACCGAATCAACTTCCTATAATCAATACAAACATGCCACCCCGTGGTGGCTCTGGTGGGAACTAAATCACCACTTTCGTTCTTAATAATAGTGATTCTCGACTTCTTGGGGACCACTTGGGTCGGACTCACCCACTCACTATCAGAAATGGGATAGATTATCCCCCACATCCAACAACTTGATGACTTTGGCCATCACAACTTCCATCATATTAGAATTTAGCCTCCTTTACATTTGACGTGAAGGCTTGGCCTCATCCTCTAGGTAGATCTTATGGGTACAAATCATTGGAGAAATGCCCCTTAAGTCTGCTATACACCACCCAATGGCACTCTTATGCTCCTTCAAATCCTTCATCAATTTTCCTTCTTGACAAAGGTCAAGTTGGAAAGACACAACCACCGAAAAACTCTTGTTCTCTCCCAAAAAGGCATACTTGAGCTCACTTGGCAAAATTTTGAGCTCAAGTTTTGGTGTGACAACATTTGATGGAAGATGGAAGGTATCCCTCGGGGGTAGTCTCTCAAAATTAAAGGTCCACATGGCCTCTTGATTTGTGTCCAATACTGCATTTGGAACTTCATAATTTTACCTGTATTGGACACAAATTATTACTCAAATCGGAGATTTAATGGATAAATTGTGCGTTCCATTGTTCTTACTGTTACTCTCTTTTAACTAATAAAGGTCTCTTTTTGTAGGTTTTGTATGATTGGATATTGAGGAACTCAACTCTCTTGGCACTCTTGAAGTATAAAGGAATGAGAAAAGATCTCAGTAAAGGCGGATCGATCCGCCATTTAAAGGGGATCGATCCGCGTGTTTAAAAGGAGCTCTCTAACAATCTCGGAAAGGGCGGATCGATCCGCAAGTTTTGAAGGGATCGATCCGCGTTTTAGTTGGGACATTCTGCGAGAAATTCTTCCAATTGGATCGATCCGGCCATTTTAGAGCGGATCGATCCGCGTTTTCTCGAGAAGCCAGTAACACCCCTGATGAAAGGCGGATCGATCCGGCCTTTACAAAGGGATCGATCTGCGTCTCTGCTGATTATCCCTCTTCTTTTTACAATTTTGCCATTTTGGTGAGGGGGACTATATATAGTTAAGATGAGTTTCTTTTAGGTTATGTTTTGTTTTAGCTTATTTTTTAGTGGTTTTCTCTTAGGGTAGAGGCTCTCTCTCTCTAATCCTCTCATCTCTCTCCCTCATTACTCCTCATCTACCAACATTCACTACCATTTATTGTTAGAGAGAGAAGAGAGTGTGTATGTATTGGATGATTGAAGGTTTTATTGGAGCAAGTTTTGGATTTCTTATAGCATTCATGGTGATTTCATCTAGTTGGTATAATCTCTCTTCCCCTCTCTTTAATATTGTTGTCATTGTGATTATGAGTAGCTAGACCTTCAAGGTTGGGGATCATAAACCCACCATTGGATCTGTGTGTATATTATTGTAGAACTCTCACACTTTGAAGCATATCTAGAGTTCATGGGTGTATGGTTTGATGTTTGGAGACCTCACTTCTAATGTCAAGCATTTGAAGTGATTAAATCTCTACACTCTAACCATACACCCATGTGTTGTATTGGAACATCCATCTAGCATGTTGGTTGACTACCACATGTTTGATGGTTTGCCACAATGGAATTTTCTACTCTAGAATGTGCTTCAAGTATGAAAGTCATGTGTTGTTGGTCCAAGGTAGGGGAATGCTCCCCAACCTCAATTTTCCCATTTACAAAATCCCCAAACATTTACTTACACTTAACTTTGTCCATAGTTATTTTCCACCTTCGAAATAGTCTTTATAGTTAATCTAGAAACCATTGAATCAAACCCATAGTCGAAAAGACTCATTTTTATTTCTTAGTTTGTTAATTACCCTTTGCATTATAATTGGTTATTAAGTGCCCACCAAGTATTGTTGCACTCCAATCCCTGTGGACTCGACACCCTATTTCCACCGTACTACGTTTTTAATAGGGTTAACAAAAGAACTTGATTTTGACGTAATCAAAATGGCGCCGTTGCCGGGGACATTAGCATGATGATGCGCTTCCAGGCCGACTCTTTTCGCATGCAGTACCCGGGTGCCGATGTTCCCGATTACTTCCGCGACCCGTACCCTGGCGCAGGTGGTCCTAGCGCTGGAGGTTCTGGCGCGTATCCTGGGGGTCCAGGTTATTATAGCGGTGCTGCAGGCTCTGGTGCGTATCCTGGCACAGGTGGTTCGGACCCTTATGGGGGCGGAGATGGAGACGGAGATGGCGATGAGTAGTTGGGGGGAGTTTTCAGCTGTCTTTTGTGGATATTGTGTCTTTTATCTGTCTAGGTTGTGCGTTTGTTTCTTTTGTTTTGGTTTGAACTTTAATTGTGGGTATGGATGTATGGATGTTTATGGATATTTGGTTGGCTTATGCTTATTTCTTTAACTTGTATGCCATGTCCCAAATTGTTCTTTTCTTTTCTATCTCTTTTTTTGTGGATTCTAACCTTGCAGGCACAGTTATTACCGGCCGCTCCCTTTACTGGCCACCGGTAATATTGTTCTTCCCCTTGCATTTTCTTGTTTCATTGAGGACAATGTTTGGTCCTAGTTAGGGGGTGTGAGAGCTTGCTCTCCATTGCAATTGCAAGCTTCTTATAGTAAAAAAAAAAAAAAAAAACTCGTGTTTCCAATGATTTTAGTATAGTCGCCCCGTGCTAATGCCAATCAATGACATTTTTTTTAGAATGTTCTTCTGATTTTAGTATATGACATTTGGTAATCCTATTAGCTCCATTACTATCTTGGCTATTGTAAATTGCATGAAGTTTAAAATCTTGGTTTATCAAGCACGTTGCATGACTACTTGTGTTAGGAGGGTGTTTAATGCAATTGTCATTCGGAAATTGTTCGAAACATATGTGGAGATGATGCATTTGTGAGCTTTTGATCCTTCCTCCCATTGTTGAGTGGTACATACTTCAATTCTCTCTTTTTGAAAAACATACATAAGTCGTAGATAATCTCATCTTCTTGTTTGATTGTTCATTAGAGGAATCTTCTTGTGGAATGCAAAACTCTTGCTTGCCTGTCATTATAGTGGAGAACTAAGAATCACATTGTCCGAGAAAATAATTTTAGGTCCTTCCTTTTACCATTTCTAGCCTCAACCACACATACCCTTCCTTCACTTAACCATACACCTTCCATATCCTTGTTTGAATTACATTTGTGGGATATATTTGCATGAGATCGCGTGTGTAAAGTTGTAAAAGGGATTGAACCATGTTGTTGTGAGAGTACATCTAAAAAAAAAAAACAGAAAAAAAAGAGCTTCATAGTCGATTGTACTTCTCTTTTTGAGCTTCATAGGAATATTTGTGTACGATTCATTTCTTGTGGTCTTCTGTATCCATGCATTCCAATAAATCCTAAGTTTGTACTCAAACATCTCACTTCATTTCCCCTTGCCCTTCACCTCATATCACTTTTCATGGTACAACCCCCTCAAGGTCTTAATTGATTCTCAAGTTTTGTGATTCAGAGTTTGAGACTGTCATGACAAGTAGTTAGAGTTATTTCACATCCTCTAGTGAATAGTATCTTTCATGAGATTAATTTTTACTCGTTTTTCACGCATACGTTTTTCATCATGGGCATGTGTGTGGCTTTGGTTTCCATGTTCATTACTCTGTTTGCCCGCATGCCTTGAGTGTATTACCCATTTCGAGCGATTCATTTTTAGAGTGCAATACCGGTGAGAATTGAGTTGAAGCGCGTTTGAAACGAAATTCGGATTATGAAAGCATTGCCATCTTCTTGATAGTTGTAGTTATGCACTTCACACCACAAACGCATCCAAGAGTGAGCTTAATGAAGTTTACCTAATAACCTTGATAGTTTGAGAACTTTTTGGATTTGCATGTCATGTGTTAAATCTTTTAAAAAGTCGTGGGACTATGTTGAGTGTCGGCATTAGAAAGTGGGCAACTGACATGAGGAAATAAAATGTTGTGGGTATCATTCCAAGAACCCTCCGGAGACAAAACTCCGCCTCTACAGGTAACCTAGAGGTTTAACGGCTTGTTGCATACGCTCAATGCAATCGTGTTCCCCACGAAAACGGTTTATACTTTTTATTTTCTTTTTATTAAATAAATTGTCGTGCAAGGTTATTCTCAAAATCTCTCGATATGTAGCTTTGTCGCTAAGAGACTAGCAACATGCTAGTTGGGGGGTGTGATTCGTGTCCAATACTGCATTTGGAACTTCATAATTTTACCTGTATTGGACACAAATTATTACTCAAATCGGAGATTTAATGGATAAATTGTGCGTTCCATTGTTCTTACTGTTACTCTCTTTTAACTAATAAAGGTCTCTTTTTGTAGGTTTTGTATGATTGGATATTGAGGAACTCAACTCTCTTGGCACTCTTGAAGTATAAAGGAATGAGAAAAGATCTCAGTAAAGGCGGATCGATCCGCCATTTAAAGGGGATCGATCCGCGTGTTTAAAAGGAGCTCTCTAACAATCTCGGAAAGGGCGGATCGATCCGTAAGTTTTGAAGGGATCGATCCGCATTTTAGTTGGGACATTCTGCGAGAAATTCTTCCAATTGGATCGATCCGGCCATTTTAGAGCGGATCGATCCGCGTTTTCTCGAGAAGCCAGTAACACCCCTGATGAAAGGCGGATCGATCCAGCCTTTACAAAGGGATCGATCCGCGTCTCTGCTGATTATCCCTCTTCTTTTTACAATTTTGCCATTTTGGTGAGGGGGACTATATATAGTTAAGATGAGTTTCTTGTAGGTTATGTTTTGTTTTAGCTTATTTTTTAGTGGTTTTCTCTTAGGGTAGAGGCTCTCTCTCTCTAATCCTCTCATCTCTCTCCCTCATTACTCCTCATCTACCAACATTCACTACCATTTATTGTTAGAGAGAGAAGAGAGTGTGTATGTATTGGATGATTGAAGGTTTTATTGGAGCAAGTTTTGGATTTCTTATAGCATTCATGGTGATTTCATCTAGTTGGTATAATCTCCCTTCCCCTCTCTTTAATATTGTTGTCATTGTGATTATGAGTAGCTAGACCTTCAAGGTTGGGGATCATAAACCCACCATTGGATCTGTGTGTATATTATTGTAGAACTCTCACACTTTGAAGCATATCTAGAGTTCATGGGTGTATGGTTTGATGTTTGGAGACCTCACTTCTAATGTCAAGCATTTGAAGTGATTAAATCTCTACACTCTAACCATACACCCATGTGTTGTATTGGAACATCCATCTAGCATGTTGGTTGACTACCACATGTTTGATGGTTTGCCATGGAATTTTCTACTCTAGAATGTGCTTCAAGTGTGAAAGTCATGTGTTGTTGGTCCAAGGTGGGGGAATGCTCCCCAACCTCAATTTCCCCATTTACAAAATTCCCAAACATTTACTTACACTTAACTTTGTCCATAGTTATTTTCCACCTTCGAAATAGTCTTTATAGTTAATCTAGAAACCATTGAATCAAACCCATAGTCGAAAAGACTCATTTTTATTTCTTAGTTTGTTAATTACCCTTTGCATTATAATTGGTTATTAAGCGCCCACCAAGTATTGTTGCACTCCAATCCCTGTGGACTCGACACCCTATTTCCACCGTACTACGTTTTTAATAGGGTTAACAAAAGAACTTGATTTTGACATAATCACCTCTTCTAAAATTCCTTCAACATCCAACTCCTTCTCAACTACAATTTTTCCCTTTCTCGACGTATTCTCCCTTTCAAATTCATGATCACACTCGACAATGGCATTATTGCTAGATAAGCATTTTCAACATGTGCAAGACTAGTTATATTATCATCAAACATAAATGTATGATCAAGAGAAGGGATGATGCAAGATTCGTTAACATTGGTATCACTAGAAAAATTGAAAAAATCTTACACTAAAGAATCAATGAGAGAGATTTCATATATTTCATCACTGTCCTCCTCATCGAGATCCGATTGCTTAAAGAGCGAGAAAATGTTCACATCCACGATCATATTTCCAAATGTTAATCACATGAGACCATTCCTACAATTAATTAAGGCATTAACGGTAGCAAGGAACGGCCGCCCTAAGATGATTGGAATTTGTGATTGCTCATTAACAACGGGTTGCGTGTCAAGCATGATAAAATCCGCCAGATAGTAAAAATTACCCACTTGGGCTATAACATCTTCTATAATGCCCCGTGGCATCTTAACGGATCTATCGGCCATTTGCAAAGTGACACGGGTCTCTTTAAGCTCTCTAAGGCCTAATTAGACATATACTGAATATGGGAGAAGATTCACACTAGTACCCAAATCAAGGAGTGCTCTATCGATGTGGTGTTGTCCAATCACACATGCTATGGTAGGACAACCGGGGTCCTTGTATTTTGGCAGAACTTCGTTAAGGATAACGGAGCTTGCATGTGCGGCCATATAGGCACTCTTTTTTACATTGAGTTTTCTCTTGACAGTGCAAAGATCCTTAAGAAATTTGGCACAGGCAGAACTTGTTTAATTGCTTCTAAAATGGGAATATTGATTTCAACTTTGTTAAACAATTCCAAAAATTCATGATTTTTGTTGTTCTCGGCTTTTTTTTAAGCCTCTGAGGAAACAGAGGAGCGTGATTTAAAAATTCTTGATCCATGAAGTCGGGGGCTTTAGGAAAGTCCCCGTCCAAATCCATGACATTCAGGGACAATGAGTCCTCATCGTCGAATTCGGCCTCAACTCTAACCGGATTATTGTTGATTTGTGGTTCTTGAGAAGGCTTTTGGACCTTGTTGTCCACGGTTTTTCCACTCTGAAGAGTGGTGATTCCTTTTAAATTCTCAATGGAACCATTGGAATTTGAGGCTCCACCATTTGATTGTCCCTTAGGATTTTGAAATGGTTGTGCGGGAAGCTTTCCCTTATCAACAACTTGTTGATTTTGAAGCAATTGAGCCAATTGGGCTTGCAAAGCTTACATGAATTGAGTGTGCGACGATTGTATCGCTTGTATGGATTGCTCAAGTTGGCTCATTCTTTGGGAAAAGCCATGGTTATGGTCCTTGAAGCTTTTCTTATGAGGAGGCACATAAGGGGGTGGAGGATGTTGTGCCCCTTGATTTTGGACAAAAGGAGGTCCTTGAGGTTGAGGTGCAGGTGGACCAAAGTTTGGAGGAGCATACGATGGTGGAGGTGATTGATACGGATAAAAAGGTTGCGGAGGAGTGTTGGGTGCTACAGTCACCCCTTTGTTACTGTGGTAATTGTGCCCCAGGGCACTCCACCTCCCGGGATGATTGTAGGCATCATTTTGAGAGGGGTTATACCTGGGTCTAATGTTCATCCCAAGTTCACATGCTTGCTCCAAAGCTTGGTTTTGAAGGATAGGCAGAACGGGACACTCGTTGGTTGAGTGCTCCGGATCATAGCAAAGGTAGCAATGTGACGGATTGATCGGGGCAAGGATCGGGGGAGGAGTGGTGGACACAGTTATCTTTTGTGATTCCAAGGCTTCCACTTTTCTCGCGAGTTAAGAGATAGAATCGGCCTCACTTGACACTTGATAGAGATTATGACTCAAAGGAGCTAGGATGACCGGAGGAGTTCGGTCATGGGGGTTAGATGTACCCCAACCGCGAGAAGTCTCATAGACATATTCAAGATGAGCTTCGGCTTGCTCGGCCTCGAGAGTCAAGAAACTCCCGAAACACATGGTTTCGATTAATTGCTTGGTATTGGGTTGTAACCCCCCATAACAAATGAAAATTTGATGAAATTTGTCAAAATCGTGATGTGGGCATTTCCGGAGGAGATCTTTGAATCTCAACCAACACTCGGCAAATGTTTCATGTTCTCCTTGGGAGAAATTTTGAATTTGTTTTACCAATGCATGTGTCTTGTGCATGGGAAAGAACTCCTTATAAAATTGCTTTTGGAGTTCCTTTTGGAGTTCCAGCCATAAGCCTATGGAATTTTGAGGGAGGGTCACTAACCAATCTTTAGCCCTATCCTTAAGTGAGAAAGTGAACAATTTGAGCCTTATAAGCTCGGGTGTGCATCTTTGTTGTTCGAAAGTCCCATAAATGTCCTCATACTCCCTAATATACTTGTAAGGGTCCTCATTCTCCCGCCCGTAGAAGTTGGTTAAGAGATTGATCATTCCGGGTTTAAAGAGGAACACTCCCGCATTGTATGGGAGTGTTATACAAGATAGGGATGAACTCGTCTCGGGTTGAAGGTAATCCCCGATCGTTCTCCCGAAGGTTGGGTTCACTTGATGAGGTGGATGAGGGTAGTATTGTTGAAAAGGTGGTGGTGCATGCGGTGGGACTACCGGACGAACGAGAGGAGGTGCGGGGTTATGCCGACCCCATTGCTCCCGAGGGAACCCGTCCATGGGATTCACTCTAGAGGTGGAAAAAGTCGCACGGTCTGAGAGTGTGTCCCAATCTAGTCTAGGTCTTGGTGACCATATGTGAAAGAATGTGGTGAAATCGACGGGGAGAGATTGTTCAGGTATGGATTAGATTGAGAAGGCAGGGGTCTCCAAAAAGAACCACTAGCGCTACCACTAGAGCTAGAACTAGGGTTATTCGGATTAGCAAAGGGATTATTCATACCTTGATTGCTTTGATTTGACATGGTAGTGGCTTACCAGTTTTTAAGTGAAGGCTACTCCTTCAAAGACAACCAATAAGACAAAAAACAAGATTAAAAGCAAAAGCACAATAATTAGAAACTAAGCGACCGAAGGTTATTGCCAATGTCAATCCCCGGTAATGGCGCCATTTTGATGTTGTCAAAATCAAGTTCTTTGTTACCCTATTAAAAACGTAGTACGATGAAAGTAGGGTGTCGAGTCCATAGGGATTGGAATGCAATAATGCTTGGTGGGCGCTTAATAACCAATTACAATGCGAGGAGTAATTAACAAACTAAAAAATTAAATTGAGTCTTTTCGACTTTTGAGTTTGATTCAATTAGCAAAAGATTATACTACGATGACAATTCACAAAATAGAAAATAAGCTTTAATCAAATGCAAATTTTAATTAAATGTTTGAGGGTATCGCAAATAGATAAATCGAGGTTGGGGAGCATTCCCCCACCTTGGACCAACCACACATGGATCTCATGCTTGTAGCACATTCTAGAGTAGAGAATCACATTGTGACAAATTATCAAACATGTGGTGGTCAACCTACATGCTAGATAGAAGCTTCAATGCAATACATGAGTATAGGTTTGAAATCTAAAGATTTAATATCTTTCAATGCTTGACATTGTAAGTGGAGTCCCAAGAAATCAAACCTAGCACACATGAACTCTGTATATGCTACAAAGTATGAGAATCCTACATTAAAGCACACATGGGTCCAATGGTGGGTTTATGATCCCCAACCTACATGATTTAGCTACTCATGACTACAATAACTTTAATATTAAAGAGAGGGAAAGAGAGATTATACCAACTAGAAGGAATCATCATAAATGCCATAGAAAAGCCAATAAATATCCAATCAAAGCTTCCAAAAATTCCAATACACAAGCTATCTTCTCTCTCTTAGTCATTAATACAACTAAAATGAGGTAGGAGGAAGAGTACATGAGATGGAGAAATGGAGACCTAAGAGACAGGGAGAGTTTTCTACTACCACTAACCAAAAATAATAAAAGCTAACCCTAACAAAATCCATCTCTAACTATTTATATTTTTGATACAACATGGCAAACTTGTAATTAAGATAAAACAACCTCCAGAAGTTGCGGATCGATCAAAGTGAAAATGGGTGGATTGATCCGCTTATTTAACTTGTCTGCAGAATGTCCATCGAAATACGAAGATCGATCCAAGGGTTAAATTCGGATCGATCTGACTTGCATTTTCTGGGCAGTGAATTCCTTTAGAACGAGAAAATCGACCCACCTTATGAACCTGGATCGATCCACCTGGGCAGCTTCTGGTTTTTACTTTCTTCTGAGGTCTATTCCCAAAACTCGGTTCCAATCTTCTACCAAACCTCAAAATATCACAAGAAAAAGATTTTTATTAGTAAAATGACAATAAAAAGAGGGTTAACAAAGGTACAATTTATCCATTAAATCTCCCGAATTATGTGATATGTCGTTTCCAATAGGGGCAAATGTGCACAATATTGAAGACTAATCACTGATGCCGCAAGAGATTCAGAGTTATTTGACGTATACTGTGTATCCGGTGAAAATTTTGGATTGGAAGGATCAAACCTTACGGAATAAAGTGATATCGAAAGTGAAAGTGTTCTAGCGTAGCCAAACGACAGAAGAGATAACATGGGAATTAGAAGACGAGATGCATACTCAGTATCTGCACCTTTTCGATACATGAGGTATAAGTTTGGGGACAAACTTCGTTTAGGGGGGGGAGAATTATAACACCCCGTATGCGTGTTGTTGCTTTTCATTACATTGTCATGCATGATAATGTGATGTGATGTACATTTGTGGCACATGTGTGAGTGAGTTGAGACTCATGAGTCAATTGGGTCTCTATGTACGAGAACCCTCTGTGACTACATGAATTGAATGTTTTGATGTTGTGACGTCTCTCCGAGATTGAGACGGTCATTGTGGAATACCCTAAGTGTTTATCTGAAAATAAATATTTACCTGTGTATTTTACTATCTGTATTATCTTGTGGTTTAGAATATATTTCTGTTGTTAAATTTAGTATCCTGGTGAGGAGGAATTAACACGCTACAGAATTGGTACGCTAATTAGCAATTTCGTAAAATCATGTGAGACTGCGTTTTAGCAACCAAACGAAACTTAGTCGGAAACTTTTATAATTTATAAGTTTCACTCGTGAAACAATAAATTAGACGTGGAAGAAGTTGCGGAGATTAATTAGGAGTTTTGAAAACTCGCGAGGAGGTAAACATAATTTTTGAGAGTGTTGCCTATATATAGATAGAGATGACTTAGATATTTCATATAACTTCTAACCTAAGTTTCAAGAGGAGGCCAAAAGGGAGATATTAGTTCTTCGATCTTCACGTCGCCAAACGACGAACTTCTGTCCGTCGATTTTTTACCAAATTTCGTATTTGAACTCTCCGAGGTAAGACCGTCGTTTTGATACCTATTAGGACTTGTTTGGCTAAGTCTTCTGAAAACTCATTTTCTAGAATTTTCATAAAAAGATGACAATCGGATTTTTCATCGATAGGAATTGTACTAAACGGGCTTTTGCACGATCTTTGTACTCGGGTTTTCTTCAAAAAGGAATTTAGGACCGTTAATCGGAGGTGAGTGATTCAACTATGTGTTTTAGAATGATTTCTTGACATGTATTCATGTTTTATATGAAAGGCATGTTCTAATTCATAAATATATATATTGTGTAGTTCATATTGGGCAGTTATATTGATAAGTAGGCCCAATTACAAGGTAAAATGTTTCGATTATATCGAAAGCACGGTGAAATTAGTTGAGCATGCTTAGTTGCTATTTGGGTCAAAGGAGCACATGATACCAAGCCATCATTGTGGAGCTGTTATAGGCATAAGATCGCATGTTTGAAGAAAAGAAACATGGGTCTTACCTTTTTGCGTGGACTGGTTGGCGAGGAGTCGCGGATTAGGAGTATGGAACGTACACGTGAGACTCCGGAGACTAGTATGAAATGTAGAGATGTGAATGCGAGCATGTTTATCATTTATGTGTATTTGTTGTTTTATTCACTAAGCGTTAGCTTAAACAAATTGAATATGTGTGGTTATTCAAATAACCATTTCAGGTGTTAATGCCGGCGATGAATCGGAGAAGTGAGCACGTGGGAGTGGGAGTTCACTTAGAAGGCAACATGAATGCTTACCTTGTAGTTTTGAATAGAATTATTGTAATAAGGATTTTACTGCCTTTAAACTATGTTTAACTTGGAATCTTAGAACGAATTCGTGATGTTGTAATAGATGGTAATCTTTTGTCTTGGAGATGTTATTATTCAAATAGGGTCGCTTTGGAATGAGTATGGAGTGTGTACTTAGCCACTGTTTGAATTTCAAGAAACCTTTTAACTTGGGAAAATTCTGTAGAATTCCCTGCAGTAGGAAAACAGTTTACTGAGTTGTGATTCCATTCGATTAGGTTCTATGTTTAGGCACTTTTTATTTCAGATTTACAGAGGATCAGTCGTCTGAGTCCCAGAAAATAGTCAACTAGTTTCTGCACGAAACTAGACATTCTGCTGGAATAGTGCCTAGTCGACCGGACGAGTCCCAGTTGATTGGAATTTGGAGGGCCCAGTCGATCGGACCTGAGGGTCAGTCGACTGGATTGCTAGTTCAAAAGAGGAAAGTTTCTTTAGGTGTTTTCAAATGCGCAAAACCCTTTTTGTAACACAGAATTTCATGACTTTGACTTATGTTTTCCGCTGCGTGTTCTTAAACTTATTCTTTTGGAAATGTTAATGAATTAGAGTAGCCTCGGTGGCGTGTCATGGGCTTCAGTTCCGCTATTGTGGGACCGGACTGTGACATGACCGACTGACCTGAAATCGACTGAGAAATATGGTGTACCGGGGTAGTGGTCGGTGGTCGGTTGTGACATATAGAGAAACCGAGCAGTCGGTTTCGGTGCCAGGTTGTCAATTACTTGGCCCGTACCCGACCGAACACCCCACCTAATAAAAGACCCCTACCCTGACTCCCCCTCATTTCTCACATATTTACCCTATCTGTTTCTCTTTCCTCTCCATTCTCTCTCTCTCTCTCTCTCTCTCTCTGGCCTCTAGCTCTGGCCTCTGGCCCTCTGCGAACAAATCTGCCCCCAATACCTATCATCAGCCATCGCCACCTCCACCATCAGCCCCCACCGCCATCGCTGCCTCTTTCCTCTCTCCTCTCCATTCTCTCTCTCTCTCTCTCTCTCTCTCTCTCTCTCTCTCTCTCTCTCTCTTTCTATGATATTAGATCTAGGGTTTTGAAACCATATCCTTGCTGCTGCCTCAACCCTTCGCCTCCACACTCCGCTACGAGCGACCACCGCCACCTCCACCACAATGATCTCCAGCACCACCATCTACCATCGTCGCCTCTTCGTCAAATCTGTTGAACCACCGTCGGTGACCTTGCGAGTTATAAAGTTAAGTCCCCCCCTCCCTCTCTCTCTTTCTCTCTCTCTCTCTCTCTCTCTCTCTCTCTCTCTCTTTTTCTTTCTCTCTCTCTCTCCTTTCAGATCTGTTGCATATGGTGTTGAATCCTTGATTAAGAAATTGGGTTTTGCTTTGATCTTTGATTTTTGTGTTCTTGTTATTGTTTTTGTAAATCTTAGATGGTAGCCTAGAAATCATTAGCCTACTCCGAACCACCCGACCACCCTGATCGAAACCGAGAACACAGAAACCCCGATGCACCGATTGACTATTTGTCCGTTTCGGTCCCTGTCCCCAGCAACCCAACCACTTCGGTCTAGGGGAAATTCCGCCTCCACCTCGACGAAATCAACTGATGTACACCCCTATCTCTCGGGTGTGGATGTATGCAGTTTTGCCGAACCATATAGAAGTATGTGTTTTTTTTTGGTGTGCTTGTTTATTACTGTTTATGTGTGTTTGTGTGTTTATTGGAAGAATTTGATTTCGTGCGTTTTAAATTCTCAACAAGTGGTATCAGAGCCATGGTGGTGAGATCATGCTAGACAGAGCACAAGGTGGCAGTGGAATAGCAGCACGGTGGTACAAAGAAAAGCAGAAGAAAAAAAAAAAGAAAAAAGAATTCGATGATGCAGCAGACGGTTACGTGAGCGTGCGACATGGGCACTCATTCACGGTGGAATGATTTGGATTCGATTTTGTGCATAGATATGAGAAGTTATCCTGTGTGTCAAGCGCATTGAATCCTAGGGCTTTGATTGGTTAGAAATTCAAGGAGCTTTGTGGGACAAGCTATGTTGTTTGAAATTCGGATCAGAGGTGGTTCTGAAGGTTTTTAGGCACTGCAGAATCATCGGTGGTTGCAGATTTGCAAAATTCTGCACGAAATGAAATTTATTTTTGGTTGGTGATAGATCCTACATATATAACAGCAGGTTGAGATCTAGGGCCCAAAAATAAATTTGATGCTACTGTGATTGTAGTAGGTTGCATATGGTGGAGAGGCTCTCACATTCCACTCATACGGGCATTTCTCTTGGGCTGTTAGATTCCAGGTACGGTAAGTATGTGCTTCTAGAGAAAATAATTTGATGGGTTCCAAGAAGACAGGGCAGACACAAGCGTAATTACTCGATAGAGGTAATTGTTAGGAAACTGCATGTAGGAACATTGATCAAATATTTTTGGAGCAGGTTCGTTATTTGGTTGGTGTGATATTGATCCCAAAGTTGTGGAGGAATCAAATGTTGTTGCTGAAATCACACACGGCAGTTGAGAGAAGTGTGGACGGTTTGTGTCGCTTGGTTGGTAGAGTTGTACTCCCAAGTCCTCGCTGAAAAATTCTTATATAAGTGAGTGCGTGAATGGTTGTTCATAGTTCAGACGATGGTGAGGGAAAATCCTGTTGGGGAGAAATAGAGATCGAGGATCTTCTCTAGTGAAGTTAATGGATATAATTAACTTTGGGAAGCTGCACATGTTTTGGCTGCGGTTTAACGAATCAGAGGTGTTGAGACCAAGTTGATTCGGGGTGTGCATGCTGGTACGAAAGACGGTCAATGGTAAACGGTGGCAAAGCGGTCAGCTTTGTGGGTGCTCCGGTTGAGGGGGTGCTGATCACGCGTGATAGAATTGTTAAGCAATTTCTCCACAAGTGATAGAGGGGGTGATTGTTGGGATTATATCATATGTGAGATAATCCCATTAATTTAGGGATTATGATTTAGCTAGATTCCTATTGTGATTTAGTTTATTTGATAGAGTTGTATTACTTATCCAACAAGTAATGGGTCATAAACTCTATGTAGGTAATACTTAACACCTCACGTAGTTTGACCAACACATGTTAACAACGACTCCAAGTGTATTCAATAATGTCACCAAGTGATGGGCCCTGCAATAACAAAAAATACCAATCCACATGTCTACCCGAACTCACTCAGAGTAACTATCCCAAAGCCCACCTCCGCAGAGCCCACTATGAACTCCACGATTGAAAAAGGGCAGCCTCGAGCAGCTCACTCCAAAGCCCACCCAAAGCAGTCACCCGAGGCCTACTATGGTGGAGCCCACCTAGACAAAAAGAAAAGGAAAGTAAAGTGGGCCCATTCCACCTACTGCCCTCCCCGCTCGCTACACCACCGCCCATTGGACACGTGGACATTGTTTAATTCCATCGATCGCTAGTCAAAGCTTGCTGTCACTTGGAACGACCATTCGTGTCATCGATTAAGCCATGGCATCGAATGAACATCCGTGTCATCGATTAAGCCATGGCGTCGAATGACCACTCACCACAAATCAACCATTGCTCGTAGTCACCACTTGCTCTCAAACCAGCTTACAAAGGGATCTCTCCTTCGCACCCAATGAACACTTTATTACAACACAAACACACATTTACAGGTGTATCTCTCACCCTTGGTCAGAAAGCAGTACCAAGGGTGGCTATGACCACTGGGAACTTGAGAGTTCATGGTTCGGTGGCTAGAACCAGAGGCACCTCCCTACCTGAGCATTTCACAGCTAGGGTTGGTCCCAAAGAGAAAGAGAGACACGTGACCACCAATCACGTGCCCTGCCCCTTTAGCCTCGCAACCAATTAGAAAAGCCCATATCCAAGCGACCAGCTGAAACCTTTGACTCTCACCCTGCCCAGTCACTCCAACCTCGCTGAGTATTCTGCGAACCAATAGCAGGGTCTCGATATCCTCTCTGCTTAAGGGTCTGCACCAATGGCTTTAGCTTCGATACTCACCCTTGCTTAACCCTCGGGAAGCCACAACAGTATGGTCTCGAGAACCTCCATGTTTAACCTTCTGCACCAATAAAACCATAGCTACACGATATTGAGCTATCGCTCCCAGTGACAATACATTTCGACGAACCAATAAGAAAATCCTTGATACCTTGCCCCTTCGCTGCACCTTCTGCGCCAATAGGAGAACCTCGTTTGCCCCTTCCGCTGCATCTTCTGCGCCAATAGTATTCCTCCCCTTTTGTCTCCCTTTGACCAAGACCATACGACAAATACCTTGTCTTGCCTTCCAAATACACTGTCCTGTCCGCATCCCATTTAATGACCCCAACTACCCCAACTACCTCAAACAAACAGCCACTCCAAAGAAGCCAACTCAGCTACCTCCAGCTGTGCCAAGGACCTCACAAATCCTGTATAAATACCAACTTCATTCAATACATCCAACAACCAGGGGGAGCTCAACCTAGAGTTTAAGCTTTAATCCAGTCTTAAGTTGCGATCCTAAGCACTTAAGACACTCACCACCCTCTCCAAAATCCCCAACAAGACACGACTCTCAGCCATTACTCAACCTTCCCCTACCTCTCTTTTAGTCTCACGGAATAACTCCCTCCCATACACCAGTCTCCAACCGATAACCAACCCTCTACTGCTTTCTCTCTCTCTCATTTGGGACTACTCTGGTTCTCACTCGAGCCATACACTCTCCAAGTCCCACCATCGTTGGTTGTTTACATATATTTATTATTATTATTATTATTATTATTATTATTATTATTATTATTAGTAGTAGTAGTATTATCTTACCAAACTCTCACTCTTACTTCTCCACCGCACATCACTTGTTGCTCCACTTGACACTAACCAGTTTACGTGTTATACTTATCCCTCATATACTATCCACATCGGATACAGAACTCATACACTCTATATATAGGGATGTTGTATAGGAATTTAGGGAGCCCTTGGTATACTAAGCTGGGGGTCTCCCCTCATGGGGGTGCATGGTCTAGGGCGAGAGAGTGAGGATTCTTTGGGTATAGGGAGCGGGTATACAAAAGGTGTGAGGGTTGGGTTATGGGATTTAATCAAAGTGTCTTGTTCCAATTGTTTATTCTCAATAGTAGAAGAACTGGTCTCTCGGGTGTGGATGTAAGCAGTTTTGCCGAGCCATGTAGAAATATGTATTTTCTTTAGTGTGCTTGTTTGTTACTGTTTATGTGTGTCTGTGTGTTTATTGGGAGAATTTGATTTCGCGCATTTTAAATTCTTAACAGTTTTTTTTGTTCTTTTCTTATAAAATCCACATGACAATGGCACCTGATGCTACTATTACCCTCACCTAGGGGTGGACATGAGACGAGCCGAGTCGAGTTCATGTGTTCGTGAACTTGCTCATGAGTTTTCAAGTGATCGCGAGCTTTCTCACGAGCTTTTTAATGAGCTTTTTCATGAACCCTTTAAAACTATATAATTTAATGATAAATTAGTCATTTATCAAGTCTATTTACGAGGTTTGTCATATTTTCTCTAAAATTGTATAGTTTTACATATATAAAAGTTAGTATACAAGCTATTTATCAAGTCTATTAACGAGCTTTTTTATGAGCTTTAATCAATTGTATTCACGAGCTCTGATAAACAAGCTGAACCTAACCTTTAACGAGCCGAACCACAAATCTTTGTTGAACAAGTTGGGTCGTATCCGCCCCTACCCTCACCCACTGCCCTCCGGTGGGACCAACATTTTTTCCTTGGAGAAAAGTCAAAATCTTAGATAATTCTTAAACACAAAGCATCTTCAAATTGACAGTTTTCAAGAACATTGCCGAGCTTGAACGGTTGTACGTGGAAGAAAAAAAAAATAACGGATTGGCCGCTACCAACAAGTGGATGGTAAACCTCTCTTCCTCTCTCTTGATGAGATCTTAACCATTCATTGAACCCCTAACTGGTTTTGTTTTCCCATTCAAAATTTCAATCTCTTTATATACTAATCCACTTATTATTCTCGAGAGTAATGTTATGTTTCCTAAATTCAAATTCTAAATTTCAATCTTAAATAATATGACAGCGAGTCTACTAAATTTTGATTAGAGAATGTTGAAATAATCCCACAGTGGTCAGTGGACTCACTAAATTTTGATTAGTGCCACATCATTTAAAATAGAAATTTAGAATTTAAATTTGGGAAGCATAACATTACTCTATTCTCAAACACACAAACAATTTCAACATGGACAATGTCAGATTGAAAACCATTGAGCCTGTTTGGCACAACTTATACTTTGCGATTACGATATTGTTGTGATAGTTTTTGTGATAATAAATTATGATAGTTGTGTTTGGGTAATACATTGTAAAAGTGGTTATGGTGGAAAAATGGATTATGTAAGTGTTTTGATTGTCTTAATGAAAAATTGATTTTCAGCGACTAAAGACAATTGTGCCCTTCTATTAGAATACTAGTATTGTATTACTATTGTTATACATAATTAATTTATTTAGTACCATAATTAATTAAATAAATGAAATATTTGCAATATATATTGCATTCAATTTGTTCGTCAAAAAGATAAAATGAATCAATTTAGAAAGGAAAAAAAAAAAAAAAAAATTTAACAAATCCGAGAAGGCTTGTGTATGTTGTAGTTTTTGAAAAATCCCCAAATCTACTTCATTCCATGTATTCCCACATCGACTAATTACAGCAGGTAAATGCTGTTAATATACTCAAATATTCATTGGTTGCAAAGAAATAATGGGCTGTAGGCTGCCCATTACTATTCAACGCTTTGGGCCCTAGGTCTTTGTCCTTTAGTGGGGGAGATGGACGTCACATTTGTTAATGTAGGAGGCACAAATAAATAATCAGTTAATCAAATAATTTTTTGGATTATCTGGAATCTGGATTCACAACCATCAAAACAACTAGTTTGATTATTTTGATTCTGGATTAATGATCAGACCGTTATTTGATTATTTATTTGATTATCATATAAGTCAAGGCTTAAGACTTATATAATCATTGGTATATTGATCCAAGGCTCAGCCTTTTCACACTTTAATACAAGCCTTTTCACACTTTAATACAAGTCTTAAGCCAGACTGAACATATAGTCGGTTAAGCAGATTAAGACATGTAGGTTAGTTAGTCTCATTTGAGAAGTCTATATGCCTATATCATTTGAATGTACATGTAGCATATAGACCTAGGCAAGACGTGTCTTAGTTTCATTTGTGTCTTATTCTCATTATGTACATTATAACATATAGCATATAGACCTAGTCAAGACGTGTCTTAGTCTCATTTGAGTGTCTTAGTCTCATTTGAATGTACATATTTAGTATAGTCTCATTTGAGTGTCTTAGTCTCATTTTGAGTGAGACAATGTACATATTTAGTATAGACTATACTAAATATGTACATTGTGTAGCATATAGACCTAGCCAAGACGTGTCTTAGTCTCATTTGTGTCTTAGTCTCATTTGAGTGTCTTAGTAGCATATAGACCTAGCCAAGACGTGTCTTAGTCTCATTTGTGTCTTAGTCTCATTTGAGTGTCTTAGTCTCATTTGAATGTACATATTTAGTATAGTCTCATTTGAGTGTCTTAGTCTCATTTTGAGTGAGACAATGTACATATTTAGTATAGACTATACTAAATATGTACATTGTCTCACTCAAAATGAGACTAAGACACTCAAATGAGACTATACTAAATATGTACATTCAAATGAGACTAAGACATGTACATTATAACATGTAGTATATAGACCTAGGCAACATGTTATATAGACTTCTCAAATGAGACTAACCTAGGCATATACATTATATAGGCATATAGACGTCTCAAATGAGACTAACCTATATGTATCAGAGTCCTATATAAAGGCCTTGAAAAAATTCTGTACATGTATAGTTTAAGTATATGAAGAAGCTATCTTTTCAGCAAAAACAAAAAGGGAAGAAAATCTCTATCTAAATCTAATCGGTGTTCACAACGACAGGTACTGTCTCTTGCCTCTCTTTCTCTCTACTGTTTTTGTGTGGCAGTGGAAGATCTGCAAAGTCTCAAATTGAATTTTGGAGGTGTATCTCTGAAGAAGAAAAAAAAAAAATTGAAAAGATTTTTACTGAGAAATCTCTCAAAATTTAATAAATTAAAAAAAAAATCAAAGTTTTTGGTTTTTTTAGCTAAGATATTTTGCTAATTTTTTTTTTTTTTGAGTACTAACTAGTCTTTTTCGGGGTTTTTACTGTTTGCACTCCATGAATGAATCAATAAACTCCATGATTTAATTTTGAGGTGCAAAAAACAATTTCCTTTTATTTATTTATATTTATCATCTTTCAGTCATTTTTACTAGTTAGTTATGCGATATCATTATTAATTTTTTTTTTTCTTGAAAACTTCAAATTTTCACAATTTTTAATTTTCAAACTTATTTTTTATAAAATTAATTTTTAAAATAATAAAATCGAAATCTTTAAAACAATATCCATGTGTAAAATTATGAAAAAATCTAAGCACTAAAAGCTCAAGTTTAAACTCTTATTCATGATGCGCACGTGTTGCCCTCGTATTTTTATACAGATACTCTTACAATTTTAGTCTAGGGTTAAATTATACTCTCACTAACCTTTGAGCTTTCTCATTTGAGTTCCCTCTCTCTCTCTCTCTCTCTCCCTCTCTCTCTCTCTCTCCACGGTGCACTCTCTGTTGTGATGGAACGTCGATCTTGGTGGTGGTGGCAGCGACGAGGATGGTGGAATAGAGTAGGAAGAGAATCGCTGATTCCAGTAGATTCAGTGTCCGACTTCGATTAATCTTGAATTGAGGACAAGGGTTTCATAATCTCCAATCACGGAAGCAGATTCTCTAGGTTTGTGCTAGTGTTTTTTTGCTCTCTCTCTCTCTCTCTCTCTCTCTCTCTCTCTCTCTCTCATAATCTCCAATCTCCACTTTGCACACGGCGCCACTTTGTTGCCATTGCTGGGAGGCATATAAAATGAGAGATCTTAATATCTTATTGTACAATTCATGCCAGCTTTATCGCAACAACTTCTCTGTCTTCTGGGTCTTCACGTACACCGCAGGACGCCACTACTACTCTTTCTCGGTACACACTCTCTCTCTCTCTCTCTCTCTCTCTCTCTCTCTCTCTCTCTCTCTTCATTTTAACTGGCCATGTAATGTTTGTCTCCGATTGGAAATTGGGTAATGACATTATGAGCAGTTGAGATCAAGACCAAATCTTTATCCAAGGGTTAAAAGTTCTTTCTCACATGAGAAACTACTTATAATATCATTACCCTTGGAATTTTGTAGTGTTTCTTCTTTCTGTTTAATGTAATCATTTTTTTTTTAATTTCCGTTAAAACTGTTTTCTAACTGATCAAGATCTACTTTTGATAGATTCGAAATGGACACTTCAGCAAGACCACGCCGCCTGAGGAGCTTCACTGTAGGACAAATCAATGTGGCTTTTATCTCCGACAACAATTACAACATCTTCTCACTACAAAATGATGTGGCGGCGTCCCGACACGCCGTTTTTGTATTCATTGTTCAGGTGATGCTCGTCTTGGTACAAATAATGTTCCAAAATAGAGACATCTCTCCGTTCCAAACCCACCCCAAAACTATGTGGACTGCCACTATTAGCCTGCTCATGTATTGCTTCGCATTGGATATTGAAACCAGATTTTCTTCTTCTACTACTTATTATGCCAAACTTGTTAGCACCACCGTGGTGTTCTTGGGTTCTCTGTCAGTGGCATGTTTGGCATCCGCTTTTTGCCCAATTGAAGTCCAGGTTATTCTCTATGTTCTGTATCTTCTGGTCTTGACTACAAAATTGATTCATACCAAACTTCAAATGGTGTGGCAATGGCTAAACCATGTTTACTGTTGGCTTTTCAGAAATCAGAGACGTGCTTTTTTGGCTGGACAGAGACATAATTTACTTCCTCTGTAATTTTTTTTTCTTTCTATTCTTTACTTCCTTATTAATTAATTGGAAGAAATTAGCTAGCCGATCTACTTGTATTTTGAAACTTTTGCCTTGTGTTTTAAGTACCTGATTAGAAGCTTTGTTGTTGTATACTATCATTTTCAATAAATAAATAAAAGGAAAACGAAATAACAGAAGAGCTATTGGTCAATCCTTGGATGTGTTGTGTCTTTTGTGGTTGTCTTGTTTTAGGTTTGGATGGGTTTTTGGCTGTTTGGTTTGGATGGTGGGTTCTTTGGTGGGTCTGTTCTGCTTATCATCAAATTCTTCCAGCATCCTTTATGATGACTAGTGTTATCTTTGACTGTTTGACAAATGGATTCTTTTTTCTTTTTTTTGTCCTCTTCTTCTTTCCTGGGTGGGCCAAACGATCAAATTTGTCAAGAATTCATTTTAATTCTATCCAATTCTTTTACGGAGTATATTCTATTCTCTCTCTCTCTCTCTCTCTCTCTCTCTCGGTAGTCGGTCGGTATTCCTACTATTGTGAAGCTTTCTGATTTTTATATGAAACTCTCTGTGTGTGCGCGCGCGCGCCCCTTCCTTTGCTGCTGTATGGGTTAGTTTGGGGTTTTGTTTTTGTCTGGATTTCTTAAAGGTCGTTTGGGTTTTCTTGGTTGGTTCCTTTGTTATGGAGATTTTTTTTTTTTTTTTGTCTTTGCCTGGTAGTTTGTTTTATGGCCAGTGGGTATTGTCCATGGTTTATTTTCAGCAGGGCTAAATGTTTTGCCTGACATCTTATAAATTAATTTTTTTTTTTTTTTTTGACATTTGATCTTCATTTGACACCTACAACGATGCAAGCAAACAACCCTCCACGGTTTGGTTTTTGAGAGCATTTTTGCTCACCCAAAATTTGGTACACCAATGCTCACCCAAGCATCCCATTGGCCAATGCAGTGGGGCCCAGGATTAAACAATATTAAACAACATTTGTTTAATCCTGGGCCCCACTGCATTGGCCAATGGGATGCTTGGGTGAGCATTGGTGTACCAAATTTTGGGTGAGCAAAAGTATTTTCTTGGTTTTTTTGTTTTTTATTTATTTATTTATTTTAAATTTTAAATATTTAAAAAGAAGAAGAGGAAGGGTCTTCTGTGTATTGGTTGACTCGCCCAACCCAGCACATATCCGACCTGTTTCCTTGCAGCGTTGCAGGTTGGCTGAGGGTTCAACCCAGGACCTGCCCAACCCGTCCATTTGCCACATTTGACCAAAAAAAAAAAAAGGGTTACATTTCAATTTTAGGTTTTACATTACTCTTTCACTTGGAAATATGGTATTGCAACAATTTTGTTTTCCTCTACTGTCGCTTCTATAATCTTACACCTTGATGATTCTAATCTAAGGAAAAAAAAAAAATGTCAACTGAATCACTATTTGAGTAAAATAGAGACAGAGACATCCAAATCATGGAAACTTTCTGTAATACATCCTAGTGATTTTGATTTCATCCTACATCACAATTAGGTGCCGAAGTGCAGTAATTTGGCCCCATTGTAACTGTTACAAAAGTATTTTAATACCAAATGTTTGATGAGATCCACTTTCTTTCAGGGGGGTTGGGTACTACTGAAAATCTTCTTCTGGCCTTTTTAATCTGATAATCTATAATAGGTATCTGTTAAACTATTTTCTCTGTTTATCATCAAGACGGAGGTAAAGATTCAAATGGACAATTCTGCAAGAACAAGCTTCACCGGAGGAGAAATTAATGTGGCATTTATCTCCAACAATTTCTACCACTTATCACTACAACATGATGTGCCGGCCGCCACTACCCGACACGCCATTTTCGTATTCATTGTTACGGTGATCCTCGTCTTGGCCCAAATAATGTACCAAAATAAAGACATGTCTCCGTTCGAAGCCCACCCCAAAACTGTGGACTGCCACTATTAGCCTGATCATGTATTGCTTCACATACTATATTGAAACCAGATTTCTTCTTCAACTATGTCTATCCCTACAACATATCCCAACCTTGTTAGCACCACCGTTGTGGTTTTGGGTTTTCTGTCAGTGGCAAGATTTGCATCCGTTTTTTGCCCAATTGCAGTCCATTTGATTCTTTATGTTCTGTATTTTCTGGTCTTGGCTACAGAATTGATTTATACCAAACTTCAAACGGTGAGGCAATGGCTAAACCATGTTTACCATTGGCTTTTCAGCAATCATGTTTTTTTTTTCTTTTTTTTTTGACCGAACAGAGATATTTACTAAATCTATAATTAGAATAAATTAGCCAATGTATCGGCGTTTGAAACTTTGTCCTGTATTGTAGGTGGCTGACTATAAGCTCTATTGTCGTAAGTTATTTTCAATTGTACTCCTTGCAATATATGACGCCCAAGAAAAAAAAAAAAAAAGAAAAGTAAAGGAAAAAAGAGAGAAATTTCGGAATAGATTGGTTTCACTGCACAATCGGCTACACTTCACAATTCTAACTCTCCACACTACTACTTGTCATGCTTGATATGGTTAGTTAAGGAGATCAGCTATATGTATTTTTTTCGTATTTTCTTCACTTTTTGCGTAGTATGTTAGTAAACGTGAGCCATGTTCATGTTGGTGGGTGGAGCTTCTGATAATCATTAATTCTTACAACATTTTTTTTTTCAATGTATTTACTGTTTGTTCGTTTGCGTTATCTTATGACAGTTTGAGTTTTAAAGAGAGAGAGAGAGAGAGAGAGAGAGAGAGAGAGATTTTGAGCAGAAATTTAATTCCTAGAGCTGGCAATTGCAAGGGTGGGGTTCGATTTGGGCGGGATCTAAATAGGTTGGGTTCTAGACGGGTTTGGGCCCAAATGCAACCCGTTATAATTGGGTGTGTTTCAAGAACGCTATTTTGATGGCTGCAATGTGGAATCAAACATCTAATTGTTCTGGATCACCATGTGGTTGCTTTCGGATATTGCCCAAATTTTAGAGCCACAAAGAGCTTCGGATTTCTGCCTATAGCCACATCGTTGAACTTATTCGGACTCACAGGCAAGTAAACTTCCGATTTCATGCTCGTGCAAACCTCATTGAATATGTGTATAATATGTATTTATGTAGGTATTTGCAGAATTGTTCAACTCGCAAGATTATGGTTTGTTTGGGATTTAGTTTTCTATTGATATTGCCTGGTAGCACAGTAGGCATCATTGGAATTTGAGTAGTCTCATTTATTGTTTGTGTAGAGTTTTTAGAGTAAAACACTTGGAACAATAGAAATCTATCACCATGAATCTCCTTTAGAAAAATAGAACACTTCATTATGTTTCTTTTCATTTGGCCATTTATATGTTTTCTTGGAATAGCAAGCTTATATTTAAGCCTCATTTTTTTTTTTAAGAATTTCCATAAAATTCATCTTTTTAATCGAATAATGCTATTTAGCATCATGATTTCAATTGTTATATTCAGGTGTGCACAGCCACTCTAATTATCTTTTGTGCAAAATTGATGCTTGATGTGGAGTTAGATCAAACCTTTTCCCTCCTTGTGGTTACAGACTTACAGTTATATACTTCTGCAATTAGAATAACAAATTTCAGAGTTTTAATATCTTTGTGGTGTGGTTTCAACATCGACTTTGCTTGCTCTAGTGACTCAAAATGTAGGATCCCCATTATTTGTCTGGTATTCGGGTACAATAGTAATGTAAACTAGCATTTATATCATGTAGAACTGTAGAAGAAGATTGTAGGGCAAAAGTTTGAAGTCTTTGGACTTGACAAAAAGATGGTGAAGATGGGGCTTTAGACTCATTCCAATACGAAGGAATTCTGAAGATGAAAAAGATAATTTCATAGGTTAGGAGACGTATAGATGTAGATAAGACACTTGTACCTGGTTCTAGAGCTGATTTAGCCACTGTTTTGGCATTTGGCAGCCTTTCACTAGTCCATATAAAGGTTCTGAGTCATACATTTTATCCATGAAGCTCCTAAAGACCAAAGAGTGCAATATTCTTTGATCGAGAGTTGTGCTTTTGAGACAATTAAGGCTCCGTTTCTATGTGCACATCTAAGATTGTTAGATGGACTGTTCAAGAACCATTGGAAGACTACGGGGTGTTTGATAACCCAACTAAGTACCGAAAACACTTTTTCAGCATGTTGATAATGTGTCACTTAATTGAAAAGGTAGCCAAAAACCTACTGAAAACTTGTAAGTTAAAATTATTCTGTTGGAAAAAAATCACTGAACACTGTATTTCAGTACTTGAAGATTGTTTTCAGTATTAAAATTTCAGTAGCTTTAAATTTCAGTTTTATCAAAAGGGACCTACTTTTTTGGAGTTGAAAGAAAAGATTTTGTTGTTCACAAAGTATCTTTCCCAATTTTTGTGATGACTGATCTTCCACAAGGCTATTTGACTGGAAACTAGGGAGATTTAGCAAGAGAATTAGATTCCTTATTAGATGTAGGTTCTGAATGAAGAGGGTGATTTAGTGATGAGAACTTAGAAGA
The DNA here is from genome assembly GCA_033977485.1 of Hydrangea macrophylla. Taxonomy (NCBI): domain Eukaryota; kingdom Viridiplantae; phylum Streptophyta; class Magnoliopsida; order Cornales; family Hydrangeaceae; genus Hydrangea; species Hydrangea macrophylla. The sequence continues at coordinate 94,086,369 of CM066995.1, forward strand.
AAGTTGCAGATCTAGGACATGGCATGAAAATGAATTATAGGTATTATATCCTAGGTAGTAGCTTTAAAAAATCAATTCCTTTATTTGTGGCAAAATAAAGATTAGAGAGATGCACTTGTCTTTACACATTTTCACTACCAATTCTGTTTTCAAAAACTCTGGTAACACTCTCTTCTCTTCTTTCCCAATTCTAACATTGTTTTAGATTCCATTGAATTGTTTTCTAATTCAAAATGTTACCTTCACACTTTTGTGATCAATATTTTCGAGTGGACAATTCTGCAAACATAGAGGAGCTTCACCATAGGAAAATCAATGTGACTTTTATCTCCAAGACTCCAATATATACTACTCCTCATTGTTCTGGTGATCGTCGGCTTTCTCCAAATCATGTACCAACATAAGAACTTTTCTCCGTTCCAAACTCACCCGAAAATCAAGTCGACCGCCATTGCAAGTCTTCTCATGTGTTGCTTGGTATACCACATTGAGCTGAAATTTGTTCAACTATGTATATCCCAATTCATGCCAGCCTTGTTAGATGTTTTTGGGTTCTTTGACAGTGGCGTGTTTGGCATCCATTTTTCTCCCAAAGGAATTCCTAGTGGTTCTTTATGTTCTGTGGTTGCTTGTTTCTTCGGCTGGTGAATAGATTATAACCCAACTTCAAATGGTATGAATTGCCTGTTTGATCTCTACCCTTGGCTTTTCAGGAATCAGAAAAGTTTACTTCCTCAATAGTCAGAAGAACTTTGCCAATGACTTATTGTCTGAATTGTATCTAAAACTTTGTCCTGTGTTGTAGGTGTGTAATTAGAAGCTCTGTAATTGTATCAATTGTTATAGTAAAAGATGTGATAAAGGGAAAAAAGAGGAGAGAGAATTTAAGGTAGTGTGGAACAGATAGGTCTCACTACAAAATCAGCTACAGTTCATAGTTTTTAGTCTATAGTTTGTACATTTGTATTCTATACATTATATGATGTCTGATATGGCTAGTTAAAGAAAGAAGCTATGTATTTTTAACTTCTTCTCTTTTAGCACAGCGTGTTAATAAAATTTAGCCATGTTGATGTTTAGATGTTGATGTACTTTTACTTAATTTACATTATATTGACGTATTTTTACTTAAGTCTGTAAATTCTTACAAAATTTTTATGAATTCACTTTTTGTTCATTTGGTTATCCATGACAGTTTGACTTCAAAGGGTATTCTTGCCAGCCGGGCAATCTCAACATACCAGTTATCTGAGTTGAAGAACGCTATTTTGAATGCTGCAATATTGAATCAAACCCAAATTATCCCTCCGGTTCTGGTTCGTCATGCGGTTGCTATCGGAAGTTGTCCAAAATGTAGGGTTTTGAACCCCAATGAGCATCGGAGTTCGGTCTGGAATCAAAACAACGAGCTTATTCGGACTCACAAGCAACTAACTTTGGCTTTCATGCTCATGAAAAACACATTGACTATGCGTATAATATGTATATAGTATTTGCAGAACTGTTCATCTTGCAAAATTAAGGTTGGTTTGGGATTTTGTGTTCTATCGATATTGTCATCAAATAGTAGCACGTTAGGTCATCATTGGAATTTGAGTAGTCTCGTTGAGCATTTATTTAGAGTTTTAGAGTAAAACATTTAAACGATAAAAATAGGACCCTTCATTATGTTTTCTTTTCATATGGCCATTTATATTTTTTCTAGGAAAAGCAAAACTCATACTTAGGCATCATTTTTCAAATGAACACAATTTACTAAAAGATCATCTTTTTAATCGAAATATGATACTAATTAACATCATGATTTCCATAGTTACGTTCAAGTATTGCCAAACAAGCCCTAATTTAATCTTTCGTAAATTGGTTCTTGATGTGATTGTGGGGTTAGATCAAACTTTTTCCCCTGCTTGTGGTTACAGACTTGCATTTTTATAATTCTACAATTAGAATAACAGATTTCAGAGTTTTTGTAGCTTTGTGGTGTGGGTTCAACATAGACTTTGCTTGGTCTAGTGACTCAAATGTAGGAACCCCATTATTTCTCTGTTATTCTGGTACTATAGTAATGTAAACAAGCGTTCACATGTCGTAGAAGAAGATTGTAGGACTAAAGATTGGACTTGCCAATATGATGATGAATATGGGGCTTTGGACTCATGTTGTACAGTTGTAGAAGAAGATTGTAGGGCAAAAGTTTAGACTTGCCAATATGTCAACATAGCAGACTTGGATATACTTCTATGCGCAGAGGAAGTTGTTTGCAGCAGACTTGGTTTTATCAGCACTGCTAGTTCAACTATTGCTGAGAGCATAGAACTGATGAGAAAGTATGGTACATGTTCTGGTGATCGCCTGGAATATTGTAGATAGCTTGGGGTTTTGTAGTCGCGCACATGCCTTACTTTAAACACCCCAAGAACTGGTTATTTAACAAACCAATACAATATTGGCTTTTATAAAATCACGTAAATGTGAGACTAAATCAGAACCCGATTCTGGTTTAAGCATTCCCAAATTGTCTTTGTGTGAGCATCACCATTTTCAAGTACATCTCAGGAGATTAATATCACCATTTGCAAGTACATCTGGAATTCATCAATTGCATTGCCTTATATGAGGATCAAAAGTCCCGATTATCAATAGTCTTGGGTGAAAGTGAACTTAGAAATTTTGGTGCAAGGAAATTGCAGTTTTTGAGGAGTGGTACGTTCGTATCCGCCTTCATATACGTATTCAATTTGGCTGAGCTTGCACTTTGGTGGAAGTGAAGAAATTTTAACACGTTAAGCTACAAAGCGAAGAAGTTCTTCTCAATTGATTTTAGAGGTAAGCTTCTTTCAAGAAAATGGATGATCTGCCATTGGACTGGGTAACCACATCAGTGAGATGAGAGGGTTCCTTAAATGTATTTTCATTCTGAAGTTATTTAATAAAAATTGATTTTCTAATTCTGATCTATACAAGATGATTGTTAGTAGTATCACACTGAAGTTGTTTATAAGGTTCTCAAATTGGATGTCCTAAATTTGGTTATCACCACATGTGATGGTAAGATCACTTAAAACAACTTTTAATGAAAATCATGTAGTGTCATTATAATTAAACGGATCCCACTACTGTATGTGTTTGGTACCAAATATAAAAACCATAGCATGTGTTGGAATTCAATTTGGGATACAAATTTGGATTTAACTCAAACTTCTTCCAACGATTTAATGCCCAAATTGTTTTTTTTTTTTGTACAATACATTACAAATATGTTTTGCAACCAATACATTCCAACTGAGAAGTTCCTCTTAAAATGTTACATCATATACCCCACGGCAGACTCAAACTTTTTTTGGGTAGGGATTGGATGGATGCATATACAATAGTGGACCTATATGCCGGTTCAAATTTTTTGGGTCCAATTATTCATATTTTCAGATCAGATTTTTTAGATATCACTTCTTTTCAGTTTTATTAACATGATTTATATATATATATATATATATATACCTTCTTTGAGCCGTTGAAAATTTTAGGACAAAATTATCCTTTGTTGCACACTTAATTTCCCTTGTACATAATGATGATGCCAAAATTTGGTAAGAGTAAAGTAAAGCAATTTAAGGAGAGAGAGAGAGAGAGTGAGAGACTATTTTTTGTATGTGGTTCGGCCCTGTTAATGAAGGTACATACGTCCACGTGTGTGTTTAAGCACGTTCACTAGCAGATCACCGGCGGGCCTGGTGAGCCAACAAAGAGGGGCGGCACTACCAGTAATACCGGCCGAGTGTATGCGTACAATGGTGAATTATAGAGGTACTGTGTAGACTGAGATGTTGGTGCCCCCCCCCCCCCCCCCCATGGGAGGTGAGAGGTCTCTTTTATAGATGTAAGAGACCTACTCGTGCATGGATAAGGAAATATAATCCTATTGATATAGATTGGCATTAATTATGGGGATTTCCTAATTGGATTAGGAAATAGTGTGCACTTAGTCTTCTAGCTTGAGTAGGAAATTGCCCGTAATGCTCGGGATCACGCCTGTGGGCCCGATGAGCTGTTCCCGCGGCGGGATATGCATGTGCGATTTTCCCGACCTGCTGGCCGGGTCGTGAATGAACCGCTCGGGCTGACGCTTCCGAGGAGTTGTGCATGATTTGCCCGGGGCATGGACTAGCTGCTGATTTGAACCGCTCGGTCATAAGATAGAGCCAATTTTGGGGGTATCAGCTGCCCCCCATTTCCAAGATTGGCCAGATACTATATCGGGGCAAGTTTGGAAATCAGTTTGATGTTACTTGCCGCTGTCTGAGTGCTTGTGGAAGCTGCCTCGGGGCTTCTGAGCCTGTTTAGTCCTCGGGAACTGACTGAGAGTTGAGACCCATCCTAGCTCGGGACCTTTAAGTGCTCGGGAACTGACCGGGAGTTGAGACCTGGCCTAATTCGGAGTCTTTGAATGCTCGGGAAGTGACCGAGAGTTGAGACTGGGCCTACTTCGGAGTCTTTTTGCTTGAGTTAGCCTCCAGGATGGTTATCTTCTGCCCGTGAACCTTCGTCAAGTTTGTGGGAGAAGAATTTGACCATGTTGGAAAAGCCGACCTAAAGCGTATTGCTTTAGGGTCCTTTTTATGTTAGCTCCCCAGGATGATTGTCTTTCGCCCAGTTAGCCTTCGCCAAGACTGTTGGGAGAAGAGCTTGACCATGTTGGTGGAGCCGACCTAAATCACGTTGCTTTAGGGTCCTTTTGCTCCTCTATCGTCGGCCAACCTAAGAGATTTTAGTCACCTCTATCGTCGGTCTGGACCTAAGTGGAGTTAATGCCTCTGAGTAGTGAAGGTGCTCAGGTTATCTAAGATTTTGACTTGGTTATCCGCGAGACCTGTAGATACCCGGTATGATTACCTGTTTAGTTCACTACGCCATCTTGCCCCCCAAGCTTTCGCTAAGACGAGGGTCTTACAGAGGCTATGATCTGTAGGTAACCGACCTGGAACATGATGGTCGCAGGGTCTTTTGAAGCTTGCCATCATCAGCCACCTAGGGGGTTTGCCCCCATCGTCAGTTGAACCTAAGCGAAGCCGGTGCCTTGGGCGTGACCCCAAGGTCTTTAGTGCCTGGGTTTGAAGCCCGAGGTCTTTTGAGTGCCTGGGTTCGGAGCCCGAGGTCTTTTTAGATGCCTCGGGGTTAGGCCCAAGGTCTTTGGATGCCTCGGGGTTAGGCCCGAGGTCTTTGGATGAGTTCTCTGACAATCGGTGGAGCCTCATGTGGTGATCAAGCAAGTACCACTGTAGTCAGGCACATCTAGACCGATTGAGACAGGAGGTCGGATCAGGATTGTCGGGCTCCAGATTTCTCTGTGCTGGAAGCAAAGTCGGAACTGCTTGATCCTGACCGACGTGAACTGGAGGTCGTGTCAGGGCGGCCGGACTTAGACCACTGTGAACTGGAGGTCTGATCGGGGCTGCCTGACCCGGACTGCTATGAACTGAAAGAACTGTTTGAACTCCCGGGCTGATCTCGCTTACGCTTACTTCTGGAAGACTTGTTGCTTTCTTGTTCGGGGTCTTTGATCTTTAGAAATTCTTCAGTGTCAATGTATTTTCCAACCCTCTTTGCGAGTTCGACAAAGGTTACCGGTCGGTTTCGGTGGAACGACGCGGCGCACTTGGTGTGTTGAACTCCCGAGCAGAAGGCTATGATGGCGATTGTCTCGTTCAGATTGCGGATTCGGAGCTTTTGTTCGTTGAACCGGTCGGTACTCCTTGAGGGACTCATTATTCCGTTGTCTGACCGTCAGTAGCTGCATGTCTGACTTTGGCCGCTCATGCATACCGGCGAACTGGTTGATGAACTGCTTGCTGAGTTGTTTGAAACTGCAGACCGATCGGGGCTCCAAAGAGTAGAACCACTGCATGGCTGGGCCTTTCAAAGTGCTGGGGAAGGCTAGGCAGTGTAATTCATCGGAGTTGGTGGCTAGGGCCATTTGAGCCTTATAGGTCCGGACGTGGTCGACCGGGCTTCCCGAGCCGTTGTAGGGATCTAGGCGAGGCTGCTTAAATTTGCACGGGATGGAGAATCTCGTGATCTGGCTGGAGAACGGTGACTCTGTCTCGGTATTGGCTTGATTCTGAGCATGGTTTTGACCAAGCTTCTTAGCCACTCCGTCGATCTGTTGCTGCAAGTCTTTGATTCGGGCTTCCACTCCTTCCCGACCGGTATCTGAGGAACTAGTCGGGTTGGTGGAAGATGCTTCTTCATGGCGGGGTGCTGTCTTCTGGGATCGGGCTCGGCTATGACTCCGGGTAACCGTTCGCCTAGGGACAACTCGGCTCTTGACCGAGTGACCCTGGACTGATTCCCGGGCCATACGCTCCCGCCTTTCCTCTCGGGCAGCACGCCCACTGTTGATGTCTCTGGTATCCTCAACACAGGACGGGTTGGCTCGGGCACGTTGTCTGGTCAAGATCGGTTCCCGACCGTACGCAACGTTCCCGGGTCGTTTCCCGGCCACTGGAGGATTGCTTTGCTGGGCTAGCAGGCTCAATCTGTTGCTAGATTTGACGCTGGCCCTCCAAGAGTTGTGTGAGGGTTGCGATGATTCGGTCAGATGTCATGACTGCCGCAGTCGTTGCCGGGGCCGGAGGAACATCCCGGTTGGACTGCTGGTCAGTCTTCTTACCCTTCTTCGGTGGCATGATCAGTTAAGAAATTTGTTGATGAAAAGACTTGTCGTTTCCCACAGACGGCGCCAAGCTGATGATCCAAAATTTGGTAAGAGTAAAGTAAAGCAATTTAAGGAGAGAGAGAGAGAGTGTGAGAGACTATTTTTTGTATGTGGTTCGGCCCTGTTAATGAAGGTACCTACGTCCACGTGTCTGTCTAAGCACGTTCACTAGCAGATCACCGGCGTGCCTAGTGAGCCAACAAAGAGGGGCGGCACTACCAGTAATACCGGCCGGGTGTATGCGTACAATGGTGAATTATAGAGGTGCTGTGTAGACTGAGATGTTGGTGCCTCCCCCCATGGGGGGTGAGAGGTCTCTTTTATAGATGTAAGAGACCTACTCGTGCATGGATAAGGAAATATAATCCTATTGATATAGATTGGCATTAATTATGGGGATTTCCTAATTGGATTAGGAAATAGTGTGCACTTTCCATTAGTCTTCTAGCTTGAGTAGGAAATTGCCCGTAATGCTCGGGATCACGCCTGTGGGCCCGATGAGCTGTTCTCGCGGCGGGATATGCATGTGAGGTTTTCCCGACCTGCTGGCTGGGTCGTGAATGAACCGCTCGGGCTGACGCTTCTGAGGAGTTGTGCATGATTTGCCCGGGACATGGACTAGCTGCTGATTTGAACCGCTCGGTCATAAGATAGAGCCAATTTTGGGCGTATCACATAAAATTTTAGGCAATTTTATTCTAGAACTCTCAACAACTCAAAGGAGGGCAGAAATGTCATATTGTTAACACTTTTATGTTCTGTGCTAGTTATATGATACAAACGCGATGATATTTTGCATGATATCCTATTAAAGGGGTGTTATTAAAGAATGCAATTGTTAAGAGGGTCATTTTGTTTCATATTTTAGTTTTTATTTATTTATTTATTTTTTGGAGGGGGGTTATTTAAAAAGTATCATAATTGAAGGGGTCAAGGAGAAAAGGAAAAATTCATCTAAACTTGAAGTGATGCACACAATTTATTTCCAGAAAACTTTATCGTAACCTGAATGATGAAGTCTAAATCCTCTAAACTTCATTGATGCAGTGTAGGCTAGGAATTGAGAATACAGAGAATTTTAGGGCCTTTCTTAAACCTCTAATTTACCAAGAATGTAAGTTGCTCCGTTTGACAATGTTATATAGACTTGTCAAAATCATAATACTGCCTGAAAAGGCAAAACTTGACAAACTTATCAAAAATGGCAAATTGGGAAAGGCTAACCATATTACCAGAGCAGAAAACTTTAATGCCAGAACAAAAAGCTAAAATTTTTAGCAATAGTTTTTGCTCTGGCATTCAAAGTTTCTGCTCTGGCAATAGGGGCAGTCATTGGGAAAATCCCAAATAATAGTGTCATTCTAAGAATCACCCAATTTTGCATAATCCAAATTAGATTCCAGCTGAAAGAGAATTTGTCAAAACAAACTTTCATGAAATGGTAAAAAAAAAAAAATAGTCTCCATACAAAAAAAAAAAGTCAAATTTGTGATCTCATTATTACTGTAAAGTCCAAGTGAAACTTCACAAAATATTCAAAATGAAAGTATAAGTCACACATGACAATTTCTTACTCCACAAGGGCTCTGTTCACATCTAAATCAAACATATTTTTATTCAACCACCTAGATGCTATCATAAAATATGTCTAAAAGAAATAGTAATAAAAAAAATATATATATCCAACTTGGGATTTCCCATACTATCTATCATAACATAGAACTTTTCTTGGACTATTAATATTTGAAGCAGCCGACTTTACTCTTCTCTCGTGAGTCTCATCGATATAAATAGCCATTCTTGGGCTTCATACCTTTTTAAGCTCTTTGGTCTTCGCTCAAAATGTAGTGGTGAGCCATATATAATATATAAACGTACAAATAGCATATATTGTCCAGAATTGTGATCAACATTTCAAATATAATGGACAACTATGCGATAATGCGCCACCTCTCTTTTCGCCACCGCATGTGGAGGAGTTTCACCCGAGCAGAAATCAACGTTGCACTTATCTCCAATAGGTACTACTACTTCTGACTAGAACATGACGTGGTGGCCACTTCCCGACATGCCATTTTCACATTCATTGTTCCGGTGATCCTTGGCTTCCTCCAAATCATGTACCAAAATAAAAGACTTGTCTCCGTTCCATACGCACCCTGAGACCATGCCGACCGCCTTGCTTGGCATATGAACTGAAATTTTGTTCATCCAGCCTTGTCAATCGAAGCATGACTTTTTTGGGTTCATTGACAGTGGCGTGTTTGACATCCATTTTTCTCCCAATTGAATTCCTAGTTATTCTCTATGTTCTGTGTTTTCTGCTTTGGAATTGGTTCATACCCAACTTCAAATGGTGTGGAATAGGCTAATCAATCTTTACCATTGCCTTTTCAAAAATAAGAGAAACTTACTTCCTCTATAATTGGAAGAAATTAATTAGCTAATGACTTCTTGTTGTCTGTTGTCGTTAATTCTACTAATAAAAATGAAAGAAACATTACATATATAGGGATTTGCTAACCTACAGCACAGGAGGCTTTTAGGGATGAAAAACAGGCTTTTATCTTTTAGAGACGAAATTTTTCGTCGCCAAAAGTTGGAATTTTTAACGACAAAAATTTCTTCACTAAAAACATATTTTTCGTCGTTAAATGAGCTGTTGTACACTGCTAACTTACAACCATCATATTGTAAGTTAGCAGCCCCTTACATATATTATATACATGTATAGAGAGAGAGAGACAGAGAGAGGTAGTCTGGAAAAGATTGGTCTCAATATATAGTAGTTATACTTCAAAGTTTATTTATTTATTTATTTATTTTTTTTTTATGGCATGATAGAAATGGAAAGTTCAAACTTGAAACCAATACTTTGGAGGAAATTTAAATGACAAACTCTTTAGTACTTGACCTATGTCTCACCTAGTTATACTTCATAGTTATTAATCTACACATTGTTGTTTGATAGGGCTGGTTAAAGAAGTAAGTTGTGTGGGGTAATTTAATTTCTTCTCGTTTTGTACCCATGTGTTCGTTAACTTGAGTCAATGTTGACATTAGTGAGAGCAGCCTCCGATTACCATCAATTCTTGCCTTATTTTTGGTGAATTTAATTTTCTTTAGTAGGCCTGCCAATACAAATCCAAACCCACCAAACTAGGCCTATAAACGGGTCGAATCCGGACCAGATCTAGTGCATCCAGATCCAGATCTGCTAAACTATATATGGATTCGGATTCGGATTCGGATCTGACGGATCTGTTATAAGTCAGTCCATATCCGGATCCGCCAAAATATACCGAATCCGGATCCGGATCCCCGGATTCGATATGAAATAATATATAATGTGTATATCTATACTATTTTTGTATATATATATAATATGTGTATATCTAAATATATTTGTATATACATGACTAATATATTAAATATAATACAGTATGTATATGCATTATATATATACATAATTATATTATATATATATATATAATATGTAGATATATATAAATATATTTATATATATAAGTATTATTCGGATCCGGGTCTTAGGCGGACCGGATATTACAAAACCATATCCGGTCCATTTTTTAAGCATAAAATACGGATTCGGATCCGGATCTGGTTATGGATCTTAAAAAATGCTCAGATCCGTCTAACAGAGCCGGATCTGGACCGGATCCGGGTCTAGACCCGGTTCATTGACAGGCCTACACCAAACCGCCCAACACAGCCTGAAATAAACTGTGTTTAGGTTAACGAAAATTTCATAAATGGACTCTAATGATTCAACTGAACAACATATGTTTATTAGTAAATGGGCTGTGCGGGTCAAAACATGGACCCATTAATGGCCCTAGAGGTGTCAAACGGGCCGGGTTAGCCGGGTCCGGCCCGCTTTTTTCGGGCTAAAAGCCCAGCCCGGCCCGCCACAAGGCACGGCCCGCTAGGCCCGGTTCACATACCCCGGGCCGGGGTGGACACACATTCTTCCGTCCATGGCCCGACCCGGCCCGACTCGAAGCCCACCACGGTCAAGGCCAAAAGTCGAAGGAAGCCCGCTAGCTCGTCTGGCCCGGCCCGATGTCCGGCCCGCTAGGCCCGGGCCACCGGTCCGGGGCGGACACACCCCCTCCTTTCCCAAGCCCGGCCCGGCCCGGCCCGATGTTTGGTGAAGCCCGGCCCGGCCCGGCCCAAAGCCCGGTCGGGGCCCGCTTTGATCGGGCCCGGCCCGGCCCGTTTGACACCTCTAAATGGCCCGTGAACAACCCACATCAACTTATAAGTTCAAATAAAGTTTAGTCCATCTAGAGTACTTTTTAAGCATTAGATCCAATAAGAAAAAAAAATTTAGTGAAAAATCCCTCAGAATAAACCTGGACAAAAAAAAAAAAAAAAATCGATAAGTTTGAGAAATTTCACATACTTTTTTTTTTATAAAAATTTCTCAAAATTTGTCTCAAACTCGTCTAGATTTTTTCATCCAGGGTTATATTGAGGGATTTTTTGCTAAAAAAAAAGGTTTTTATTGTGGCCTTTAAACAATTACTCCTAACAGAGGACTTAACACTAATTAACTCTAACATAGAACCTAATTGTATGGCGGCACGTATTAGTGCTAGCTTCCCCTGAGGGAAGCTAGTTCTCGTTTCGTTTTTCCAGTAAATCGAAAAATAAAAAATAAATAAAACCTAATTCTAAAATCATTCTTGTTTATTTTTCAAAAGCACAGCCGTCCATGTTCAACTCCTCTTTCTCTCTCTTATTCTTGGGCACTTTGTTCTTTACCCCATCTCTCTTTCTCTCTCTCTCTCTCTCTCTCTCTCTCTCTCTCTCAGGTGGATATAGGGGTGTGTTTCGGATGGAATGAATCAGAAATGACTGTTTCAGAAAAGAAATTCCAAAATTTGTGAAATATAATAGGCTTTCTAATGCCAATTCTAAATTTTTAAAAATATCCAAATTATGTTCCGATTTCGAATTTTCAAAATTTTCAAAAATTTTCAAAATAAAAAATTATCAGATTTTTATTTTTGAAATAAGAGTCAAAAATCAGCATATCATTGTTAAAATTTGATATTAGATTTTTTGTAAATTTAACTATAGTAAAAAAGTTGTTACAATTACATATAAGACCCCAATTTGGTATAGAATTTATATGTATAATTGTACATACCATAAAAACAAAATTTTAATTAAATTATAAATTGAAAATTTTGGATTGAAAAATGTTCGGTATTTTTACAAAATTTTCGTTTCGAAAATTCGGAATTTTCGGAACTCCCAAATACATTCATATTACAATTTGACTTTTCCAAAAATTTGAAAATCGGAATTATTTTTTTATGTTGCCAAAATTAGAATTTTTCGGATCCAAATTGGTCAGAATCATAATTTTCGTTCCAACTTATACTCCTAGGTGGATATATGTCGGTTCAATAATGCTAGATATACACACTTTTCTACACACTTTTTAACACATTATGCTTTAAATGTATGTACCTTGTGCTGTTTGAAATTGTTACACTTTTCTGTGCACCACTTACACAATACAGGATATATACATTTAAAGTTGTATATTAAAAAGTGTGTAAAAAAATATATAAAAAAGTATGTATGTCTAGCATGTCGGTTTAGTTCAATTTTCAGCACTATTTCGTCATCGAACGGATGTATTTGGTTTTACTACACTTGGCTGTTACCACCAATTTCGGCCGAAGTGAGCTCTGTCGGTTCGGTGAATACTTCAGTTTGGGGTATTTGCTTAGGCCAAAATTGGGCCACGGTCCATTACTACAGAAGCTTGTTTTGGACTTATTTGTATTGCGTTCCTTCAATTTTTAATTGCGCCTGGTATTAAAGAACCATTCGGCTACAACATTGTACAATGTATTTCAGTTGGACCCTAGACCTATGGAATTACATCAATAAAATCTGACTTTTGCTCTGTCAAATACCATTATACCAAAGTACTAAATATTCAATTGGACAGTGAAAATATGTGAGTGAAGTTATCTGTAGCTAGGTATGAAGTAAATTTTTTTTTTTTTTTTTTCTGGTAAAAAGCATTTGACCCCCCTTAAATTATACGCAGTTTTGCAATGCACATCCCGAGTTTTAAAAAGTTGTAATGTCCTCTAAACTATTTTTAGGCATGCAATGTCCCCCTGAATTTCAAAAAGTTGAAATATTCGCTCTGAACTATTCTCAGCGTTGCAATGTTTCCCTTAAACTATCTTTCGTATTGCAATGTCAACCTTGCCATCACATTCTGTCAAAAAATGTGATAAAATTTGCTCGCGTGGGATGCACATGCTAAATTTCAAAGACATTTATGACATTTCACCATCCCTTTCTAAATTAAAAATCATTCAATTAATTTCACTAGACTGCCCTTTTATTTAATTTATTAATTTGTTGTGTTGCAAGAAAAAGTTGGAGTTTTTATGATTGTTAATTAAGAAGCGAAAGGTGAAATATCATAAATGCCCCTTAAAATTTGGCATATGCGTTTCCACATGAGCAAATTCTATCACATTTCTTGACGGAATGTGATGGCAGGGTTGACATTGCAACACGAAAGATAATTCAGGGGGACATGCAACATAGACGATAGTTCAGGGGGACATTCAATTTTTTGAAGTTTAGAGAGGACTTTGCAACCCTAAAGATAGTTCAGGGAGACATTACAACTTTTTAAAGTTTGGAGTGTGAATTTACAAAAGCGAGTATAGTTTAAGGAGGCAAAATGCTTTTTACCCTTATTTTGAAAAAAAAAAGGCGATGCTCTGTATGAAGTTGAACTCGGCCAACCTACATTTTTCCTGTGCAAAATCAATTTGCCCTTAAAACATTACAGAAATGTTGTTGCCTATACAAAATCATATTTTATTCCAATCCTAATGTCAAGAACTCCGTTTAGACACCGTGTAAACAGCATATGAACAGACGTTACAGACCTCAATACACTTTGTCAACAACGTATCTAAAGACTTAACGACCAGAAAAAATAAACAAGCACACACATATTTGTACCATAAAATATAATATAGTTTTTGTATTATTATTATTAATATTATTATTATACGTTGTCCTGAAAATTTGGAAAATTACTTGAAGGACACTTGGCATTATAAGGGAAGATCAAGATTGGTTATTTGAAGATCAATGGTGATGATGAAGATGGAAGTTACTTGAAGACACTTGTCATCGTAGGAGCATCTCTTACTAATTGGTAGTTATAAGAATTTGAATTTTAGTTATTTGAGAGGGAGATATTCAAATTCAAATAAGTAGTTGTAGGTTTCTTCTATAAATATGTTGTAATGTACTCATTGTAAGAATCCTTAATCAATCTAAAATATAATGACTTGAATTAGATTACTTTTCTACAACTTTCTTTTCTTTAGAAGTAGATATAGATGCTTTAAGTTTAGTTAGATTCCGGGGACTTGAATGTGGTTCCTTACTTTAGTTCTTTTGAGTAGCTTTCTAGTTCATGCTCGTATTAATTGTTTGCATGTAAACTGTAACATTAACAGTAGGAGTAGTAACCTGAAGGCTCATCTTCAATTGAGTCTAATAATCAGTGTAGTTATTTCATTTGGTTTAGTTTTACTGTTTGAAGTATATGGGCTCATTCGAGATCACATTTCTTTTTCTTTTATAATTACATGTTCATCAAATCACACTCTGTTTCATCTCACACGATAAAGTCCTTTTAATTAAGGCATTCGAACGGTCACAATTAGCCTGGTGAGGCATATTTGGCTTACACAATCACACATAATCACATTGACAATTTGCTTGCCTGGCACGTTCGCACACATAAATTACACAAATATCCTTCGAAGGATAAATAGCCAAACAACATAGAAAAGATAACCAATCGCAATCATAAGAACAAGGAACGACAAGAAACGACACACATATTTACCCTGTGGTTTGGCCAAATTGCATATGTCCACAGCCTCTCACACCAGATTTCACTGTATTGAAAATAGGTTGACAATAGTTCAGTTCACGCTTTCTCTAACGGCTACCAAAGAAAGCCACACACACACACACACACACACACACACACACACACACACATATATATATATATATGCATCACTAGGGTTACATCAACACCGAAATTACCGAGAATACCCAAGTACCCCCAAAATTTTATTTGCATGATTCGAACCCAAACGGCCCAAAATGCTTTTGGACTTCTGTCAAACTTGAGAGGCCCGCCCCACAAAACCTCAGGACTGGAACAGAGCAGAATTCACAAACCTAATATATTCTACCTAACTGATTTTTTTTACCAACCACACAGTTAGGTTTTTGCTTTTCCAAACAATCCCTTAATATGCAAAAACGAACAGATCTGTATGTACCCCCAAAACCCACTTGACCCAAGTGCATTGCATCTTTTAGGGCTTATTTGGGAATATCTAAAATAGGATCTGGTTCAGTCCAAGTCCACTTCTTTATCTATTCTTGTGAGAACCAAGTGTAAGTTCGTTTAGCTGAGAACCTATTTTAATAAATTTATTAGATTGGGCATGGACTCCTGTAGAAGAAATAGACATTCACTAAACTAGGTTCTCACACTAACCAGATAAAAAATGGACTTAGACTAAATCCGATCCTATTTTAAGCTTTTCCAAACAGGCCCTTAAATTTCAAGCCATTATATCCTGTTTTAAAGATCTATATATAGGTAGTTTCTTTAAAAATCAGATACCTTTGTTGGTAACCAATTCAAAAGAATAGAAAGGTATGCTAACCCTCTCTCCTCTTCTTTCCAAATTTCAATCTTTCTAATTTACCATTTATTGTTCTCAAACTCAAAATTTTATCTATTTATTAGTAATATTCAGACTTGGGATCAACGTTTTCAAATATGGACAATTCGGAAAGAACAAAGCAGCTTCAACTTCGGAGAAATCAATGAGACATTCCCCCCCCCCCCCCCCCCCCCCCCCTTTTTGATAGAAAGGATCATCAATGTGACATTTATCTCCAACAGATCAAGGTTGCAATATACCTCTCTCTCTCCCTAATTCCAAGGCTTATACCCACATCAAGAGTAATGCAATGCTTGGGATACATCAAACAGATTATAAGAAATAGGGTAATTCTATTAACATCCACCTAGTTTATTCTCTACACTTAGGTTGTGTTTGATAACCCAATTAAGTGGTGAAAATGAAAGCTTTCAACACCTTTTTTTTTTTTTTTTTTTTTTCTGCAAGAGGAAGGGATGAGGTTGAGCACTCAGACATATGTGATAAAGAGACCTAAACCAAGTTAAGTTTGGTGTCAAACTAACTATACTCACTTGGCAACAGTGGGACCACTTTAAATAATTTTTAATAAAAATCAAGTAGTATCACTAATTGCTATAATCGAATGTAGTTCCATTGATACATGTGTTCAGAGCCAAATATGAAAGCCATAACATCATTTTTATCAACAACAATGCTAGGGACACAAACACTTTACACAAATACTTATAAACACACTCTATCTCTCTCCTGGGTGGTATTGTGAGGTCTGGATAATTTCAATAGACCCCACAGTACCACCCAAGAGAAAGATAGAGTGTATTTGTAAGTGTTTGTGCCTCTAATATTACCTTTCACTAATTGAATATGGTCTCAAAGTTACATGTGTTAAGAGTCAAATTTGTAATCAGTGTGGTTAAACTGCAACCAAACTGGGCCATTGTAATGTGGGCCTTTGCCCCAATGTGAGAGTGGAAAAAATATTCATTATAACTGTTATATAATCTCATACAGTAAGACAAGTTAACAGAGAGTTGTAAAAATCATTTGGCTCTCTATTTTTAGGGGATTCTCTTTAACTCAACAAAAAAAAATTCTTCAATTCAATAAAAAAAAATAAAATCTGTGAGAGGGGATACAATTCTACATGGTATCATAGTGATACCCAATATTTGCTCGTGTGTGTGTCAGTGTCAATGTGTGTAGTTTCCTAATAATGTTAGGCATATAGTACCAACCACAACATAAACCATAACTATACTTTAAATGCACGTACCTTGTGTTGTGTGAATTTTTCACACAAGGCCTACACTCTTTTTTTTTTTTTTTTATAACAGCCCTACACTCTTTTAGGTACCACAAGATACATGAATTTAAAGTATGTGTTATGGTTGGTAACTTGGTATTGTTAACCTAGCCAATAATATTAGGACTTAGTTTGGCCCCCATGTGGCTTTTGAAAAGGAACTGATGAAATTTATTACTCCGTACTAAGTTGTTTCATAATTTTATACAAGTGACACACTACTCTTCAAAAAGACATCATGAAATCAAAAAGCAACTTTGAGCTTTCAAAAGCTGCCCCAAAAAAGTCCTAAGATCAATTTTTGCAAAGCTCATAAACTAGTTACCAAAGAATTAACATGAAATTGTGCTTTAAAAAAAAAAGAAGCGGGAGCATGGGAGCCAAATTAAGCCTAGCTATATACACTTTTTTACACACTTCTACGGGAAAGTTTCTGCGAAGTTTCGGTGTTCTCTTTTTTAGCTGAAGAAGTGTCAATGCTGTCGTAGGCTCTCTTTCTCACTTTAAGCGGATTGCGCTCGAAACTCGAAAGTTTTAGAGAGAAGAAAAGGAAAGAGAATCTAATAAGATGACAATCGATCTCTGAACCACCGTCTCTTCTCCGTCTTCACACCGCAGGCAGCACTCTTTGTAGGTGCCATCTCTCCTGCAACAATATATCTCTCCACCGCCACTCGATACTCTCTCTGTCTCTCTCCATTCAGGACATGTTAATTTGTTTCAAAGTAGAATTTTGAAGAGTTTGCATTTTGGGGGGTTTTGGGTAATACTGAAAATCTCCTTCTGTCTTCTTTTTTTTTTTTTCCTAATAATAATCTTTGTTTTTAGACTTCCATCAAAACTGTTTTCTAACTCAAAGATTCTATCTGTTAAATCATTAACAGATCTAGTTTGTTGTGATCGAGAATTCAATTCAACATGGACAACTCACGCCGCCAGTGGAGGTTCCCTGTAAGAGAAATCAGAGTTGCATTTGTCTCCAACAACAATTACAACATCTTCTTACTAGAAAATGACGTGGCGGCGGCGACCCGACACGCCATTTTCGTATTCATTGTTCATGTGATGCTCGTCTTGGTACAAATAATGTTCCAAAATAAAGACATGTCTCCGTTCCAAACCCACCCCAAAACCATGTGGACTGCCACTATTAGCCTGCTCATGTATTGCTTCGCTTACCATATTGAAACCAGATTTTCTTCTTCAACTTATTATGCCAACCTTGTTAGCACAATCATGGTGTTCTTGGGTTCTCTGTCAGTGGCTTGTTTGGCATCAGTTTTTTTCCCAATTGAAGTCCAGGTGATTCTCTATGTTCTGTATTTTCTGGTCTTGGCTACAGAATTGATTCATACCAAACTTCAAATGGTGTGGCAGTGGCTAAACCATCTTTACAATTGGCTTTTCAGCAATCAGAGACATGTTTTTTTGACCCAACAGAGATATTTACTTCCTCTATAATTACAAGGAAATTAGCCAATGTATCGCATTTGAAGCTTTGTCATGTATTTTAGGTGGCTGATTATAAGCTCTGTTGTTTGTATATGTTACTTTCAATTGTACTCCTAGGAATAAATGTGATACACACGCCCAAAAAAGAAGAAGAAAAAGAGAGAAATTTTGGAAAAGATTGGTTTCACTGCACATTCGGTTACACTTCACAGTTCTTACTCGGATATGGTTGTTAATGAGATAAGCTATGCATTTTTTATTTTTTTTTACTTGTTTTCTTCACTTTGCATAGTGTGTTAATAAACTTGAGCTATGTTGATGTTGGTGGGTGGTGCTTCTGATTATCGTCAATTCTTACAACAGTTGTTTTATATCTATTTACTGTTTGTTCGTTTGCGTTATCTTATGACAGTTTGAATTTTACCAACACACAGAGAGAGAGGAAATTTGAGCAGAACTTTAAGTCCTTGAGCTGGCAATTGGGGGGGTGGGGTTGGATTTTGGCGGGATCTAAATTGCTTGGGTTCTAGATAGGTTTGGGCCCAAATGCAACCCGTAATAATTGGGCGCGTTTCAAGAACGCTCTTTTGATGATGGCTGCAACATGGACTCGAACACCTAATTGGATCACCATTCGGTTGCTCTCGGAAATTGTCCAAATTTTAGAGCCCCAAAGAGCTTCGGATTTCGGCCTATAGTCACATCGTTGAGCTTATTTGGACTCACAGGCAAGTAACCTCCAATTTCATGCACATGCAAAACACATTGACTATGTGTATAATCTGTATATAGTATTTGCAGAATTGTTCATCTTGCAAAATTAATGTTTGTTTGGGATTTAGTTTTCATCGATGTTCTTATCAAATGATGGCATGTTTGGTCATCACTGGAATTTGAGTACTCTCCTTCATTATTTGTGAAGAAGTTTTTGAGTAGAACTATTACACTCCATTTGGATTGAGAGAAGTGTAGAGAAGAGAAGAGAAACTTACTAAGACAAAAGAAAGTTGAGTTTTTTTCCACCGTGTTTGGATAGACAATGGAGAAGACAAGAGAAGATAAACATATCTTTCTCTCGTTTGGTTAGCTTTCCTCATAAGAGAATAGAAAAGAAAGTATTTATAACTACTTTACTTTTTTATCCTTTGCACGGAGTATATATTGGAATAAACAAGAATATTTGGGAGGTATTGATTTTTTAATCAGTATTTAATTATGTTTCTCTTCTTTTTCTCTTTGGAATCACTCCGATTTGGGGAGAGACAAAAGTGGGCTATTTTCTCTCCATTTCTCTTCTCTTCTCTCCCTACTTAAATAACCAAATGAGAGAATTGGAGCCCCTTCTCTTCTCTACTCTTCATTTCTCTCAATCCAAACAATACAAATCTGTCACCATGAATCTGTTTAGAAAAATAGGACACTTCATTATGTTTCTTTTCATAAGGCCATAATGGCCATTTATACGTTTTCTTGGAATAGCAAAACTCATACCTAGGCATCATTTTCAAAATGAAGAAAATTTCCGTAAAGATCATCTTTTTTAACGAAAAATGTTCTTTAACATCATGATTTCAATAGTTAGGTTCAAGTATGCCCAAACAAGCCGTAATTGAAGCTTTTGTAAATTGATGCTTGTTGTGGGGTTAGATCAAACCTTTTACCCTGCTTATGGTTACAAACTTGCAGTTATATACTTCTGCAATTAGAATAGCAGATTTCAGTGTTTTTATATCTTTGTGGTGTGGTTTCAACATAGACTTTGCTTGCTCTAGTGACTCAAAATGTAGGATCCTAATTGTTTGACAGCCTAAAACAATTTGGGTCTCTGTTATTCGGGTACAATGGTAATGTAAACAAGCATTTATATGTTGTAGAAGAAGATTGTAGGACAACTTTTTGGACTTACCAAAAAGATGGTGAAGAGATGGGGCTTTAAACTCATTCCAACCCGATGAAAATTTGAAGATAGAATCTCATAGGTTAAGAGACGTAGAGATGTATACAAGACATTGAGACCTGGTTCTAGACCTGATTTAGCCACTGTTTTGGCATTTGGAAGCCTTTTCACTAGCCCATATAAAGGTTCTGAGTCATACATTGATATCCGTGTAGCTCCTAAAGACCAAAGAGTGCAATCTTTGATCGAGAATTTTGCTTTTGAGACAATTAAGGCTTTGTTTCTATGTGCACATCTAAGATTGTTAGATGGACTGTTCAAGAACCATTGGAAGAGACAGGGTTTGTTTCTTTCTCTCTTCTTCTTCTTCTTCTTTTTCTCGAACTACCCTAGAACCAGTCGGAAATTTTTTTTCCTTTTCTTTTCTTCTTCTTCTTCTTAGCCCTAGAACCTGTGGGTGATAGAAACAGAGGAGAAACAGGGTTTTTTTTTCTTCCTTAAATTGTGTTTAAAACAGAGAGTGTAGGATATGTATTTATTAGTCCTATTTAGTTATATTATATAAAAATTCTTAGTCTATATCTTTATATGATGATATTTTTTTTGGAGAATCTTTATATGATATTATTATGGAAAATGCTAGACCTACACAGTGAACCACACTTTTTTCACACATAGCTTTAAATGCATGTACCATGTGCTGTATAAGTGGGGCACAAAAAAGTGTAAAAAATTTAAATAGCACAAAGTACAAACATTTAAAGCTGTGTGTGGAAAAAGTGTGTGGTTCAATGTGTAGGTCTAGCATTACTCTATTATTATTATTATTTAAAGTTGTCTAAGTGGATTTCACTTTTTCCAAAAGAAATAGATTATATATAAGAAGTTACTTTTTTATTTTTTTATTTTACTTCCTCAAAAAAAAAAAAAAAGTTTTTTTTTCTAGGGATGTAGGATATACACTTATATTAAAAAAAAAAAAAAGGTTATTTTTTTCTAGGCATGTAGGATATACACCTTATATTCATAATTTTATTACAGGAAGTGGATAACTTATATATATATATATATATATATTTAAAATTACGAAGAAATAAAAAACTTAAAAACATTTTTTTTGCATTTCTGAATTTATGACAAAAAATAGATCCTTTTTTCTTGTCTATTTCTAAATTTGTATTTTAAAAAATAACTTTATGTATTTTTTATATCATTCATAATATTTTAAAAAAAATTTTTTTTGATAGAAGGTATCATTAGTAAATTATAATATTAATATATATAATATATATATATAAAAAAAAGGAAGTGCGCCTCGCACCTAGGCTCCAGAAGACCTTTGCGCCTCAGTGCGCCTTGCGCCTTAAATAACCTTGGTGCCACATTGAGTTGAATTTTGTTCAACTATGTATATCCCAATTCATGCCAGTCTTGTTAGATGTTTTCAGGTTGCTTTGACAGTGGCATGTTTGGCATCCGTTTTTCTCCCAAAGGAATTCCTAGTTCTCTATTTTCTGTGGTTTCTGGTTTCAGCTGGTGAATTGATTAAACCCAACTTTAAATTGGCTGATTGATCTCTACCATTGGCTTTTCAGGAATCAGAAAAAGTTTACTTCCTCAATAGTCAGAAGAAATTTGCCAATGACTTAAACTTTGTCCTGTGTTGTAACTTGTAGGTGGGTAATTAGAAGCTCTGTTGTTGTATCAATTGTTCTATAAAAGATGTGCTAAAGGAAAAAGAGAGGAGAGAAAATTTAAGGTAGTGTGGAACAGATAGGTCTCACTACAAAATCAGCTACAGTTCATAGTTCTTAGTCCGTAGTTTGTACATTCGTAGTGTATACATTACATGATGTCTGATGTGGCTAGTTAAAGAGAGAGGCTATGTATTATTAGCTTCTTCTCTATTCGCACAATGTGTTAATAAACTTTAGCCATGTTGATGTTTAGATGTTGATGTACCTTTACTTAATTTACATTATATTGACGTATTTTTACTTCAGTCTGTACGTTCTTACAGAATTTTGATGAATTTACTTTCTGTTACAGTTTGACTTCAAAGGGTATTCTTGCAAAACCGGGCAATTTCAACATACCATATGTCTGTGTTGAAGAATGCTATTTTGAATGCTGCAATATTGAATCGAACCCAAATTGTCCCTCCGGTTCTGGAACACCGTGCGGTTGCTATTGGAAGTTGCCCAAAATGTAGGGTTTTGAATCCCAAAAAGCCTCGAAGTTCGGCCTGGAATCAAATCAGCAAGCTTATTCGGACTCACAAGCAAGTAAGATTGGCTTTCATGCTCATGCAAAACACATTGACTTTGCGCATAATATGTAAGTAGTATTTGCAGAATTGTTCATCTCGCAAAATTAAGGTTTGTTTGGGATTTTGTTTTCTATCGATATTGTCATCAAATAGTAGCATGTTAGGTCGTCATTGGAATTTGAGTAATCTCATTCATTATTTGTATAGAATTTTAGAGAAACAATTAAACAATAAAAATAGGACACTTCATTATGTTTTCTTTTCATATGGTCATTTATATGTTTTCTTGGAATAGCAAAACTCATATTTAGGCATCATTTTTCAGATGAACACAATTTACTTTAAAGATCATCTTTTTAATCGAAAAATGGTATTTACCATCATGATTTCAATTGACGCTCAAGTATGCCCAAACAAGCCCTAATTGAATCTTTTGTATATTGTAAATTGAAGTTTGATGTGGGGTTAGATCAAACCTTTTACCCTGCTTGTGGTTACAGACTTGCAGTCATATACTTCTGCAATTAGATAACAGATTTCTCAGTTTTTATATCTTTGTGGTGTGGTTTCAACATAGACTTTGCTAACTTGCTCTAGTAACTCAAATGTAGGAACTAGGAACCCCATTATTTCTCTGTTATTTGGGTCAGTAGTAATGTAACAAGCGTTTATATCTTGGAAGACAAAAGTGTGAGTTTGGAATCTTTGGACTTAGCAAAAAGATGGTAAAGATGGGGCTTCAGACTCATTCCAATACGATGAAAATCTGAAGATGAAAAAGATCATTTCATAGGTTAGGAGACGTAGAGATGTATATAAGACACCTGAACCTGGTTCTAGAGCTGATTTAGCCAGTCTTTTGGCATTTGGCAGCCTTTTCACTAGCCCAAAGACCTAAGAGTGCAATCTTTGATTGAAAGTTTGCTTTTGAGACAATTAACGCTCCAGAGCTATGTGCACAGCTAAGATTGTTAGATGGACTGTTCAAGAACCATTGGAAGACTACAGTTGTGTTTGATAACCCAATTAAGTGCCGAAAACACTTCATCTTTTCCAGCACGTTTGATAAGGTATCACTTAATTGAAAAGGTAGCCAAAAGGTCAAAAACCTACTGAAAAATTTTAAGTAAACATAATTCTATTGGAAAATCCATTGAACAGTGTATTTCAGTACTTGAAAAATTGTTTTTAGTATTGCAAATTTAGTTGCTTAAAATTTGTCAGTTTTATCAGAAGGGACCTACTTTTGTGGAGTTCAAAGAAAAGATTTTGTTGTTAACATTGAAGGCTTGTTTCCCAATTTAAAATTTTTGTGATGACTGATCTCCCACAAAGTTATTGGACTTGAAGTTACTTAGGAGATTTAGCAGGAATCAGATTCCTTTGAAGATGATTTAGGCTTTGTTTGGTTCGTGGATTTCATGAGGGGAAAGAGAGGGGAAAAGAAAACAAGATGGAAAACTAATTTCTTTTACCTTATGGATGGGACTAGTTTTCCATCTTGTTTTCCTTTCCCCTCTGCTTTTTCCTCATGAAATCCACGAACCAAATAGAGCCTTAGTGATGAAAACCTAAAAGAAAGTTGCAGATGCAGGACATGGCATGAAATTTGGATTTGTGCTTGAGGGTCTTGATGAGAAGCAAATGCATATCGTCCTCAATTGTTAGATATACTTATATATGTAGAGGAAGTTGTTTCTAGCTGTGCTTCAATTGGTTTTGTTGGGACTGTTGGGTTTGCTGAGAGCATAGAACTGGTTCGAAAATACGGTACATGTTCAGGTCATCATCCCCTTTGTAAATTCTAGACAGTAGGGAATTGGTTTTGTTGTCCAGAAAAGAACCGATTTTAAATAGTTTGGTGTTTGTACGTATAGCTGCGTTTTAGTTACATAAGAGTCCGTGACTTACTTTGAATACCCTAATAATTAGTTCTATATCAAACCAATACAATATTGGCTTTCATAAGACCACATATATGTGAGACTATCCTATTTTAAGCATTCTGAAATAGTCTTAAGCTGAAAATAATTCAAATAGTGAATTTTTGTGAACATTTCAGAGATTAATATCACCATGTAAAAGTGCACCTGAAAAATTGGTCACTTTCATTGCCTTGCGTGAGCATGAATAGTGGGTGAAAGTGACATTGGAATCTTGTTTCAGGGAAATAGCAGTTCTTGAAGAGTGGTACATTCGTCTCCGTATTGCACTTCTCGTTGAAACTGCAGATATTTTCACACGTTAAGCTACAACATGAAGTAGTTCTTCTCAGATGGAAGAGTCGGGGGAAACTGCAGATATTTTCACAAGTTAAGCTGCAACATGAAGTAGTTCTTATCAGATGGAAGAGTCAGGGGAAGGATGGCTCTGTATTTTTTTTTTTTAAAGTATAGATTAAAATAGAATGAAAATTTTGATTCTAGAACTCTTATACAATTTTACTTTGCAATGGGAGTTGATTTTTTAAAATTTATTTTTTGTAAATGAGAATTAAAAAGTTGAGTAAATGCATGCAATTATTTATTTATTTATTTATTTTTAATGCTCTTTCGTTCACTTAGTGTGTGAATGAGTCAATCATTTAATGCACATATGTCTGTCATTTATATAACCGCAAAAGGAATGCGGTTGTCTTCTAGTGGGATTAATTTGTTATTCAATGAGATATTTAGGGGTATTTAGTAAATTGTTGTAGTGTAGACCAATGTTTGACTGCGATTATGCTTTAAGCTGGGGTACCCCAGCTTCGGAACAAATGCATCCAAAGCCTGCAATTGTGATTCAGAAATCATTGTCAAATAGCTTGCGTTTGGCTTTTGGACCCAAAAGCTTAAAATAACTTTCCAAATCGTTGGGCCAAATACCCTCAGTGTTGTGATAGTTTTTGTGATAATAGATTATGACCAAAATAGATTATGATAGTTGTAGTGTTTGGGTAATGCATTGTAAAAGTGGTTATGGTGGCGGAATAGATTATGTAAGTGTTTGGCTGTCTTAATGAATAAGTGATTTTTAGCGGCTAAAGACAATTGTGCCATTCTATTAGAATACTAGTATTGTATTACTATTGTATATATAATTAATTTATTTAGTACCATAATTAATTAAATAAATGTTATATTTACAATAAATATATTGCATACAATATGTTAGTCAAAAAGATAAATGAATCAATTTAGAAAGAGAAAAATAATTTAAACCAATCAGAGAAGGCTTGTGTATGTTGTTTTTGAAAAATTCCTAAACCCGCTTCATTCCATGTATTCTCACATCGGCTAATTAGAGCAGGTAAATGCTGTTAATAGAGTGATGCTCAAATCTTTGCAAAATGCAAAGAAAAGATGGAGCGATGGGCTGTGCATAATTGTTCAATGTTTTGGGCTCTAGTTCTTGCCCTTTAGTGGGGGAGATGGACGTCACACTTGTTAACGTCAGGAGGCACCTTCCTAATTGTTCAAGGGCAAGTCTACAACTTTAGTGGGGGAGATGGACATCACACTTGTTAACGTCAGGAGGCACCTTCCTAATTGTTCAAGGGCAAGTCTACAACTCTATTGTGAGTAAATTGTCCAAGGGCAAACAATAAATTTTTAACAAATTGTTTGTAACAAAATTTTGTTTGTTTATGCCTTCAAACAAGTTAGTTACAATCTATGCCTTATGTATGTTTATGCCTTAAAACAAATTAGTTATCTATGCCTTATGTTCAAACAAATTAGTTACAATCTATGCCTTAAACATATTAGTCACAATCAATTGTTTATGCCTAAAACAAATTAGTTACAGCCTTAAAAATTAGTTACAGCCTTAAACAAATTAGTTACAATCTATGCCTTAAACCAATTAGTCACAATCAATTATTATCAACAAACAAATTAGTCACAATCAATTTGTTAGCCCTTGAACAATACTTGGACCACACAATTTGTTGACAGTAGACTTGCCCACTAGAATAGAACAATAGACTTGGGAAGGTTTCCAAACTGGACCCACCCACTCCTATATATTGCTAAATATTTATTTTCCTAAAAAAACACAAACCACCTTCAAATAACAATAATGGACATTTTGGCAAGAACACTGCCGAGCTTCAGGGTACAAGAACGCAATGTCAGATTGATCTCCAACAGATTCTACTTCTTCTTATTCGAAAATGGCATAGCGACCACTTCTCCACATGCCATTTTCTCTTTCATTGTTTCGGTGTTCCTCAGCTTGCTCCAAATAATGTACCAAAGTAAAAATTTATCTCCGTTCCAAACGCATCCTAAAACCATGTCCATCGCAATTACCAGTCTCCTCTTGTATTGCTTGGCATACATCATTGAGCTTAAATTTGGTTCAACTATACCTCACGCCAGCCTTGTTAGACGAAGCATGGTGTTTTTGGGGTTTTTGACAGTAGCGTGTTTGGCATCCATCTTAATTTCCCCAATTGGATTCCAGGTGGTTCTCTATGTGTTGTGTTTTCTGGTTTCAATTGGTGATTTGATTAAATCCCAAATTCAAAGGGTGCAGAATTGGCTCATCCATCTCTACCGTTGCCATTTCAGAAACCAGAGGTATTTACTTCCTCTATAAATGTGGAAGAAATTAGCCAATGGCCTGTTTCTTTGACTGGTAGCTGAAAATTCTGTTCTGTATTGTACCCGGTGCTCCGTTTGATGTTTGTTGTTTTCAATTGTAATCTTACGAATAAAATGTGATAGAGAAGAAAGAATCATGAGCTACACTTCATAGTTCTTTCTCTCTCTCTCTCTATATATCTCTCTTTTTTTTTGTTGGTAGTTACACTTCATAGTTCTCTACTCTCTACCTTACTTCTTGTTTGATATGGCTTAGTTAAAGAGATAAAAGATCTGTATTTTTTGCTTATAGTCTTTTTTATTTTTGAACAACGTGTGAATAAATTTGAGCCATGTTGATGTTAGTGAGTGGAGCCTCTGATTATCATCAATTTTCATGAATTTAGTGTTATCATATGCGTTGTTGATGACTAGCTTTAAAGGGTATTCTTGCAAAACTGGGTAATTTCAACCCGCCCACTTAACTGTTGGGTGTGGCTCATATTGTAATGGGTCCGTAACATTAGGCCCAAGAGTCAAGGGGAGGGCCCTGTGGCCAGGGGCGGAACTACCCTATGGACGTGGGGTGCCATTGCACCCCTCACTTATTGGGAAAATTTTATCCTACTATGCATATATATGTATGACTCCATAGTCTCTATTTATATTTTGTCTTTTGGCACCCCCAAACAAAAAAATATGCTACTCTCTTAGTCACCTTAAATCATTTTATTGTTTTCTTTCAACTCTAAACGTCAACCATATGTGTTTGAGAATCATTTGGGATACAAGATTTTGGTAGAATAACATTACTCTGTACAATTAGATCACTCATTGTGATAAACTCAACCCTCCAACAACTCTCAAACAGTGCAAAATAACCCCACATAGTAAATTTGTAGTGTTATTAATAAAAAAAAAAAAAAGTACACACTCCTGTATAAATAGAACAAAAAAAAATCGTTTCGTGGGCGCTGTCCCCAAACGCCCGTGTGTCATTGCTAAATAGTCTACGTAGTAACTCGGCACCCCCAAAAGCAAACTCCTGGTTCCGCCCCTGCCTGTGGCCCATGGAGAAGCGAAGCGTATGGGTATTTTGGGGATTTTGCCATGTACCTATAGGAGATATATAGAATTTTTTACCCAAAGCTTCAACAGTGGGTTAATATTTCCCAAACCCATCACTATTTTAACTTATTTCCCAAATCCATCACTTTTCTAGAAGTCGCGACTTCAACTAGCGATTTCAGGCCAAACCAAGTCCAGACTGAAATCGCTATTTGAAATAGCGACTTTACCAGAAATCGCTACTTGAAGTAGCAAATTCATTTAAAGTAGAAACCGCTACTTCAAGTAGCGATTTCATTTAAAGTGGGGTTAACCCGCCGCATCTTCTTCTTCTTCCCTCACAGTCTCTGTGATCTCTCTCTCTCTCAGCCCTCTATCTGCGATCTCGATCTCTCTCTCAGTGATCTCTCTCTCTCTCAGGTGTGATCTCTCTCTCTCAGGTGCCTCTCTCTCTCTCTCTGTAGACACACACACACACACAGATACACATACACACACTCACAGACACACATACTCACAGAGACACACAATGTGTGTATATATATACACACAGACACATACACATACACATACACACACAGACACATACTCACAGAGACACATACACATACACACAGACACATACACATACACATACACACACAGATACACATACACACAGATAGGCCTATAAACGGATCGGATTTGGATCCGATCCGATCCGATCCGAATCCGACAGAAAATATCCGATAAGAAAATCTGAACCCGAATCCGAATATTTTGTTAGCAAATGGATCGGATTCGGATATCACAAATCCGATCCGGATCCGATCCGTTTAGCTCCCCTTGTTTTGTGAAAATTACAATTTAGCTCCCCCTATTTTGTGAAAATTACATAATGACCCTACACTATAAAATTCTTTTGGTGCTCAACGAATATCCGATTAGAGTAATGGGTAGTAGGAATTCTTTCTCAATAGAAAAGTACAATTCTTAATGACGCGATGGACCATTGATTACTTACACTTGAATTTGCAAATGTGAAGGTATTAAAATGGCTAGTGTTGTGACTATAATGCTGTGTTGGGGGGGGAACATGTGCATCGGAGCGGATGGTCTATACTATGATAATAACTGTCGAAGTTTCATTCGCCTGAGAACAGGCGCTCAATACACTGAACTTGTTAGAAACGTCTGCAAGAAAATGGGGGTTCATCAGAATAGTGTTCGTTTGAAGTTCACTTGTAGGTTTCCGTCGGTTCTTGGATATCAGGTTTCCAAGTTTATACCGTTTGAAGTAAATGATGACGAAAGTATGCAAGTAATACTAGAAACAGCATCTACCAATTCAGCTATAAACTCTATGGATCTATATGTCGAGACAGAGAATCTTCCTGAGGCCCATCAAACATTAGATGATTGGATTGGGCCGTACACTTCTCTATTGACACAAGAAGCCGAAAGCTCAAACCCGTTTGTACAGGGGTAATTGTCGTCCACGTCTACACAACATGTGGATTGCTCAAATGCATTGCAAAACAGTCAGACTGAATATAGGAGTCTGATGCAAGACATTGTTTCAGAATGGCCAAATCATGTGCAGTTCGATTCAGATGATTGCGGATATGGTGATGATTGGGCACACAGAGGGATGGACACCAACTTGACACCGGAAAACTCGGATGAAGAAGATGTGCATGCAGACGAGTATACTGGGGGGGGGGGGATGAGGAAGACGATGTTATCGAAGATATTGAGCCGACTGCCCAAATAAATCCTGAAAATGCTTTGTATGAGCCTCGTTCATCAACTTTTATATCGTTTGACTTGGGCATCCATACTGGAGAGGCATGTTATGCTTCAAACATTGAGGGTAGGCAATGGAATCCAGATCGAGACGAGTTGGTGAAGGGTATGATGTTCAAAACCAAAGATGAACTTCAGAGATTTGTGGAGTTGTACTCAATAAGAACACATCAACGGTACACGGTGGATCAAACCAGTCCGAATCGTTGGTCGTTGAAATGTCAATTGGCGTCACAAGGTTGCTAGTGGCAACTACGGGCATGGTTAAAACGACACGGGATGTTTGAAGTCATAAAGGTTGAGCAAAGCCACACTTGTATGTCCCCTACGATGAACCTTGGTCATAGAAATCTAAATGCTCGGCTAGTGGCTAGGGACATAATGCCAATGATTAAGGAGGACGCATCTATTAACATCGCTGCGCTATTGCAAAAGGTGAAAGATAAGTATTTGTGCACCGTCTCATACAAGAAGGCGTGGAATGCGAAACAGAAAGCCATTGGAATGATATTTGGGGATTGGTGTACATCATACACAGAATTGCCCAAGTTCATGGTTGCAATTCAACAGTATAATCCTGGAACGGTTGTTGAATGGTTCTACGTGAACGGTGGTAGTGCGACTGTAAAGAACTTCGAAAGAGTATTTTGGGCGTTTAAGGCGTCCATTGATGGGTTCAAACACTGTCTCCCCGTCACAAGTATCGACGCCACATTCTTGTATGGGAAATATAAGGGCAAATTACTAATCGCTATGGAAACAGACGCAAACGATCAAATTTTTCCTTTAGCATTTGCCATCGTTGACGAGGAGAAAGCTGAAACATGGACGTGGTTTCTGAAATTGCTAAGGGACTACGTTGTGCCTGGCAGAGAAGGCATTTGTTGTCACAGCCCGGTCCCACAATAGTGGAACCGAAGCCCGTGGCACGCCACCGAGGCTAAACCAATTCATTAACGTTCCCAAAAGATTTGTTTGAAGAACACACGCAGCGAAAAACAAAACACTTTTCAAAATCAGGGGTTCAGTCGACTGGGTCAGGACCTCAGTCGACTGAAGCAAGCAGAGAGTTTTCGAAAAAGGTTTACAGCCATTCCAGTCGACTGAGGCTGGGGTCCAGTCGACTGGGGTCTCCAACTTTCAGTCGACTGAGCTTCCTTCAGTCGACTGAAGCAAGCAGAACCCAAAAATCACATTATCCCTCAGAGGTCCAGTCGACTGAGGCAGGGCCCAGTCGACTGCTTTTGCCATATTAAAAAGCAGTGGCTAACAGGCACAAGGGTCCAGTCGACTGAAGCAGGGATCAGTCGACTGCTCCCCTGGCAGCAGCACATTCTGCAGCATTTTCAAGTTTAAAAGCTTTCTAACTTCAACCAAGGATCAAACACGCATTTCCAAAAGCACTCCAAAGTAATCTTAACTGTATTAAAGCATTACCAAACATAATTACAACATGTTATAGTCTATTACAACGTTCTAGATCCATTCTAACATACCAAGTTAAACATGGGTTAAAACAACAAAATTCTTATTACAACATTCCTATTATCCCAAAACTACAAGATTAACATTCCGGTTGCCTTCTAAGCGAATTCTAACCGCACGTGCTCACTTCTCCGATTCCTTGTCAGCATTAACACCTGAAATGGTTATTTGAATAACCACACATATTCGATTTGTTTAAGCTAATGCTTAGTGAATAAAACAACATATGCATATGAATGATAAACATGTCCGCATTCACATCTCTACATTTCATACTAGTCGCCGGAGACTCACATGCCCGTCCATACTCCCAATCCGCGACTCCTCGCCAATAAGCCCACGCGAAAGGGTAAGACCCACGATTCTTCTCTTCAATCGTGCGACCTTAATGCCTATATCGGCTCCACAAAATGGCACGGTGACCACGTGCTCCTTCTGACCCACATAAGCAACTTAACATGCTCAAATACATATCACCATGCTCGCGATAATCAAAACATTTCATCGTGCTATTGGGCCTACTTATCAATATAAATGCCCAATATGAAATACACAAGATATCTCTATGAATTAATACATGCTATTCACACCAAACATGAATATATGTCAATAAATCATTCCAAAACATAGTTGAATCACTCACCTCCGATTTACGCGCTTAAAATACGATCCAAAGAAACCCATGTACAAAGAACGTGCAGAAGTCCGTCTAGTACAATTCCTATCGATCAGAATTTCAATTATCAACTTTTATGAAAAATTCTAGAAAATAACTTTTCGGAAAACTTAGCCAAACAGGCCCTAATAGGTATCAAAACGAAGCTCTTACCTCGAGGAGCTCGAATATGAAATCTGGGAGAAAATAAACGGGCAGAAGTCCGTCGTTTGGCGTCGAGAAGCTCTAAGATCCAAAATCTCCCTATGGCCTCCTTTGAAACTTATGAAGGAAGCTTTGTACAAATATCTCATCCATCTCTATCTATATATAGGCAAAACCTTTGGAAATTATGTTTACCTCCCCGTAAGTTTTCAGAACTCCTAAACAGTCTCTGAAACTTTCTACACAGCTAATTCATAGCTTTATAAGTGAAACTTCAAAATTATAAAAGTTTTCAACTAAGTTTCGTTTGGTCACTAAAACGCGAATTTCTACATGACGTTTCCGAAGTTGCTAATTAGCCTACCAAAAATTAATAGCGTGTTAATTCGTCCTCACCAGGATACTAAATCTAGTAACAGAAATAAATTCTAAACCAGAAATAAATACAGATATAGAAATACACAGGTAAACATTTAATTCCAGATAAACAATTAAAGTGTTCCACAACGACCGTCTCATACTAGGAGACGTCACAACAACAAATCCTCAATCAACACAGTTTCAAAGGGTTCTCTAATACAGACACCCAAATCAACTCGTGAGTCAAAACTCACTCAAACACGTGCCAAAATGCACAACACCTCACATTATCATGCATGACAAATGCAATGAAATGCAATAACACAAATGCGGGTGTTATATTTGTTTAATATCCGATCGACATAGGGGCATCCTTTCTGCGGTGAATGAGCATGATGTAGGGTTTCATGAGCCCGATGGGTATCATCGCTATTGCCTCCGGCATGTGCAGAGTAATTTCGACACAAAGTTTAAAAATGCATACCTAAAGAAACTTGTGTGGAATGCTGGGAGTACCCACCAAGTCCGTAAATTTAATGGGTTCATGGAAGAGATTATGAAGGTTGATCCAAAGGCGTGGGAGTATCTTGATGCAATTCCCGCCCAAAAATGGACCATTATTTGTATTCATTACTCGTACATTCATTTAAGTGCTAACAATTTTGTCATTACTTTAGGTGGTTGACCCGATTCTCAGTTCGGGATGTGCCTACTCATGTCCAGCGTCACTTTCGGGACCAGTTGGATCAGATGAGGCCCGAGCAGGTAAATAATGTGCAGAGTTAAACCGCCATTTGCATTATTGTTCAAGTTGCTAATTTTTTATATATTTTTCATAGATGATTTGGCAGCCGTACAGTGCTGAGCTTGTCGCTTCGTTACCTCCGTACTGTCGAGCTGGGCAGGGCACATGGATGGCCAAATGTCCGTTGATCATGTACGCCATTGTTGAGTGGCAACATCCCGACAGAGTGATGAGACAGTTCGGGATGAGGCAGGTAGTCCCAGAGCCATGTAACACTATGAGGACATTACATCGCATTGATCGACGTGGTCATGCGAATACCGACTGGAGTCACTTCCATAGGGAGTATGTAGAGCTCTAGGACCATCGACTAAAGCATGTTATGGTAGGTATTCCAGATGCAGCTCAGATGCTTGCCTCAGACCCATATATGAGATGGTATAGCCGCATTACGCGTAGACTGATTGGACCAGTTAGAGATCCACCGACTGTTGGTTTCCAGCCAGTCGGTACGATTCGCGGCGTTCTGGTGAGATGTTTTACTTATCGTACAACATATAAAATTTTCATCCTGCACTTGGCATAAAATGTGGAATACTTAATTAAACTTTCCATTTGTTTTTCAAGAGGATGGTGTGACTCGTGTGTATGAGGTTGCACGATCGGTGTTGGCTAGTTTAGCAGCAGGCAGCACTCATTCCGTCCCTCCAGAGGTGATGGCGGCATTGGAGGAGATTCGTACTATTAGTGAGCATTCATTACAGGCTGTTCATGAGGACCGACGTTTAGACGGGGGTGTTCTATCTTCCACAGTATTCGGGCCCCGCGTCTCAGAGCCTCAGCCTCAGACGTATCCTCAGCCACAGCCTCATCCTCATCCTCAGACGCACCATCATACTCATACTCAGCCTCAGTCTCAGTCTCAGGAGCAGACAGACCCATCTACACACTCTGAGTCTGAGCCACATATACCAGATGATCAGGGTCCTACTGTGTATGCATATGGTGATACGGACGACGTTTATAGGCCTTTCACTCCAGGGGGCTCTCAGTTCCGTATATCTCCGATCCGTGACTTCTCCATCCCACAGTACACATGTACAGATGCACCGTCGTCATCGTCGATCCCGCTACCACATACAATTTCACAGTTCGAGGCGATGGTGATGATGGTGGAGAGTTTGACGCAGGTAGGGGCGGAGGAGATGCATGTGGAGGCGAGAGAGACGACTGGACATGATACCCCCATGGCAGAGACACAGGATGAGGGTTTGACACAGGCCGAGTCTCAGCGACGACCTCCGATACGTTCAGTTTACGCTAGGGGTAGAGGTCGTCATGGCCGCAGAGGGAGAGGGGTATCGCAGGTCATCCAGCCACGTGAGTAGGTTCCACTAGTGGAGGATCCACCACAGGCAGAGGGTAGGCCTAAGAGAACGAAGAGAGTTCCGTGGTGTGGGACTCATTATAAACTAAGATAGACCATAGGATCCACAAATAATTACACCTTTGTTTTTTGATGTATTATAAACAAATAATTACACATTTGTATATATATAAAAATTTTTTATTCTATACATCTATATCTCTCCCACTATCTCTCTCTATCTCTCTCCCCCTCACTCTCTCTCTATCTCTCCCACTCTCTCTCTCTCTCACTCTATCTCTCTCCCCCTCACTCTCTCTCTCTATCTCTCTATCTCTCCCACACTCTCTCTATCTCTATCTCCCACTCTCTCTATCACCCACTCTCTCTATCTCTCACCCCCTCACTCTCTCTCTATCTCTCTATCTGTCCCACTCTCTCTATCTCTCACCCCCTCACTCTCTCTCTATCTCTCTATCTGTCCCACTCTCTCTCTCTATCTCTATCTCCCATTCTCTCTATCTCTCTCCCCCTCACTCTCTCTATCTCTCTATCTCTCTCACTCTCTCGCACTCTCTATCTCTCTCCCACTCTCTCGTACCTATCTCTTTATCTCTCTCGCACTCCCACTCTCTCGCACTCTCTATCTCTCTCCCACTCTCTTGCACCTATCTCTCTATCTCTCTCCCACTCCCACTCTCTCGCACTCTCTATCTCTCTCCCACTCTCTCGCACCTATCTCTCTATCTCTCTCCCACTCTCTCGCACCTATCTCTCTATCTCTCCCACACTCTCTCTCACTTTTTACAAATACACATTGTAATTGGATTAATTATGTTGGATTAATAATGCTTGGTGGTTCAATTCTGAAAATATAAATATGTTGGATACATAGCAGGGAGCTGCTGCAATGGACAGACTGCTGGGAATTGAGCTGCTGATGAAATCGCTACTTCAAGTAGCGATTTCTGGTAAAGTCGCTATTTCAAATAGCGATTTCAGTCTGGACTTGGTTTGGCCTGAAATCGCTAGTTGAAGTCGCGATTTCTAGAAAAGTGATGGGTTTGGGAAATCAGTTAAAACAGTGATGGGTTAGGGAAATATTACCCCACTGTTGAAGCTTTGGGTAAAAAATTCGAGATATATATGATGTAACCCTAAATCGTTTTTGATAGTGGAAATTTCAGGCTCTCCGGTGTGGACGTAGGCACATTTCCGAACCACGTGATAATTCTTTGTGTCTCTTTAATCTTCTATTTTTCATATATTGTTTGCGTGTGATTGTTTCGATCCAACAAACAAAAAATTTTATTTTCTTTCGCTTGCTCAGACTCGCTTACTAAATCGTTTCCTTTTTTTTTTTTTTTTTTTTTTTTAAAGCCATTTTCACAACAACAGAGTGAGAGATTGAAATTTTGAGCAGAACGAACCCTAAATGTCCATCGGGTTCTGGATTACCATGCGGTTGATATCGCCATCGGAAGTTGTCCAATATTCACGGTTTCAATCTCCAAAGTGCTTCGGTTTTGGGTCCGGAATCACATCATTGAGCTTATTCGGACTCACAGGCAAGTAACTTCCTATGTAGCATGGGTACTTCATTTACGCCCCTGTACCCGTATCGGACATTGACACTCCTTGGACACCCCAGGGTACATATCTGACACTCCAAAAAATGTGCCCGCTTATTTATTCAACTTTTTGTAAATTATTTTTGCCCTCATTTTAGGATTGCGGTTTTGTGCCCTTTTTAAGGATGAATCTTTTCTTGTCTTCATTTGGAATTATGGTTTTTATGATTTGGTAGTGATATTGATGATCTAACGATGTCTAATTATAACAATCTTGTTATGCTCGTGGTCCTTGTGAATGATTTTGTAATAGTGAAACAATCTTGCTATAGATGTATTTGTAATGTTGATATTTAATGATAAAACAATCTTGTTATAATACTTATGTTCTTGTTATGTGACTATTTTGACTTGTTTTTTATAAGTATTATATTATTAAGTAAAAATAATAATTTTTTATTCGCCATACCGTAGTCGTACCCGTACCCGTACCCAACCCTTTTAAGATTTGTCATAACCCCGTCTGTATCATGTCATACCCTGTCCCATATCCGTACCTGTGCTACATAGGTAATTTCAACTTTCATGTACATGTAAAATACATTGAATGTGTTTACAAAATTGTTCAACTCACAAGGTTAAGTTGTTAGAGAATTTTTTTTTTTTTTTTTTTAAGTTAGGGATTTAGTTTCTACAAATGTCTTTTTTTTTTTTTTTTGGTGCAAAGGGAAAACAACAAACTAGCTTCCCCTTGGGAAGCAAATACTAGCAGTGTCAGCCATAAGGGCTGAACTACGCTCCACGGGAAGAGTAACTAACGAAACCAAGGAACATTGTTGATTAGCTCCTAAACTAGCTAAGCTATCCGCACATCGGTTTCCTTCCCGTCTAACATGGGAAATGGAAACATTACATGTAGATATTAAAAGTTTACAATCTTCAATGAGAGATTTTAGAGGGTGATTATCTTCATCCTTGTTAATAAGATGACAAGCGTCCATGAGTCTGTTTCAACCACAACTCCATTTAGACCTTCCCTACGGATTAGGATGAGCCCTTGTCTGATTCCTTCCATCTCTGCATGGAGGCTGGTGCAGTTGTTGAGGAATCTGTAATAGTCGCACCTCCACCTTCCTTGGTCATCGCGGATAAGGCCTCCAAATGTCATCATCAAATAATTGCACGAGACTTCAGAGAAGGTAACGTGCCGCCAATTGCATCATTGGACGAGATACTTCATGGAAACTTTTCATGCATGTGGAAAATTTTGAGATTTTGAAGTGTCAACTTGCCAGTGTCGTATCGTGTCGTGTCACATCCGTGTTGGCATGTCTGTGCCTGTGCTTTGTTGATCGTCATGAAATTCGTTTAGATAAATACAACTACAACCCCTCGGTACATTTCTTCTCCTATGGTCTGTTCTCATGGAATGGCAAAATCCATGATTTAAGCATCATTTTTATACGCACACAAGTTTCCTTGAGAATCTTTTTAATCGAAAAATGCTATATAAAAGCATGATTTCAATTGTTACACTCACGTGTGCCCAAACAGGCCCTAATTGAATTTTGGATAAATTGATGCCTAGTTAGATCCAACCTTTTACCCTGTTTGTGGTTGCAGACTTGCAGGTACATTTCCATGGCTGACATATTGGTATTTCATCACCTGTATCTACTTCTGCAATTAGAATAATAGACTTCAGAGTTTTTATATCTTTGTGGTGTGGTTTCAACATAGACTTTGCTTGCTCTAGTGTTGACTCAAATGTAGGATCCCCATTGTTTGACAGCCTAAAACAATGTGGGTCTCTGTTATCCGCGTAAAATGGTAATATAAACAAGCATTTATATGTTGTAGAAGAAGATTGTTGGACAACAGTTTGGACTTACAAAAAGATGATGAAGATGGGGCTTTAGACTCATTCCAACCCGACGAAAATCTCAAGAAGAAAAAGAAAATTTCATATGTTTGGAGAGGGAAAGATGTTTATAACTTATAAGACACTTGGACCTTGTTCTACAGTTGATTTAGCCACTGTTTTGGCATCTGGAATACTTTTTATTAGTCCATATAAATTTTCTGATGCATTGATATCCATGAAGCTCCGTTTCTATGAACTCAGCTGAGATTGTTAGATCGACCGTTCAAGAACCATTGGATTGGGAGTAGTTTTTTGGGCTGAAAGAAAGGCTTGATTTGTTAACAAAGAAGGGTTCTTTCCCAATTTACGTTTTTGTTGGCACTGATGGTTCGACTATAGCTGAGAGTATAGAATGATGAGAAAATATGGTACATGTTCTGGTCATCACCTAGGTAAACTTTAGAGACTGAGACGATGTTTGAGTAATAGAAAATCGGTTCTGTTGTTAATAAAAGAACCGATTCTAAATCGTTCGGTGGTTGTATAGCTGCATTTTGGTTGTATAGGACTCCGTGCCTTGCTTTAAACACCCCAAGAATTGGTTATTTATCAAATCAATACAATGCTAGCTTTTATCAAACCAATGCAAGGCACTTTAGCAAATTATGGAAAGTGCAGACAGAGAGAACAAGGCCATTAAGCAAGTCATGGAAAGGTGAGAACTGAGCACTTAAGCTTTCCCACTTGACCCAAATCCATCTTGAAGTAGATCTAGGTAGTTTCTTTGAAAATTAAATTCCTTTATTTGTAGCCTATAAAAATATTAGAAAGATGAACTTGTGTTTGCACATGTTCTATACGAACTCTATTTTCTCTCTCTTCTTTCCCAATTTGTTGAGTATGTGGCTTTGTTTTGGGAATGTTGGGCAGCTCGTTGAGAGACTCGCTCACAAGCGTGAGATTTCAATGGCCAGATTGTGCAAGTGAGTGTACTTCCTAAAAGGTTTGGACATCTTGGGCCTTTAAAAGGGTACCCTAGAGGATGTTTTTAGTGTCAGACATAGTGTGAGTGTGAGCACTAAGACAACCTTTTGAAAGATATACTCAAGGAGAGAGCAAAGAATTTCTAGTGTTTGGCTGTTGGGGTGTTCCCAAGTTAAGAGCTTAAAATTCTTTCTTATGTTTGGATTGTAATCCTCTTTTTGATATAGTGGAATTCTTTGTTATGCTTCGCTCGTGGACGTAGGCAAGTTTGTCGATCCATGTATATTTGTGTCTCTTGTAATTGCTTCTTATAGTTATTATTTTTCCGCATTCTCTACAGATTTGTGTTTTGATTTGTCTTGTGATTTCCTTCCTATATAGTTAGAAGAAAGTAGCCAATGACTTGTTGTTTGAGTGGTATCTGAAACTCTGTCCTGTGTTGTAGGTCGGTGATTAGAAGCTCTGTTGTTGTATCATTTGTTCTAGCCTTCTAGGGATAGATGTGATGAAGAAAAAAGAGAGGAGAGAGAAATTAAGGTAGGTGGAAAAGATTGGTCTCACCACAGAATCAGCTACACTTCATGTTCTTAGTTTGTATCGTAATACGTACATTACATGATGTCTGATATGTCTAGGTAAAGAGAGAAGCTATGTATTTTCACTTATCTTCTTATCTTTTAGCACAGTATTTTAATACACTTTTGCCTTGGTTATGTTTAGATGATGATGTAAGTTTACTTATTTTACATTATATGTTGACGTATGTTTACTTAAGTCTGTATGTTTTTACAAACTGATGAATTTACCATTTGTTCATTTGTGTTATCTATATGACAGTTTGACTTCAAAAAGTATTATTGCAAAACCGGGCAATCTCAACATACTAGATGTCTGAATTGAAGAACAAATGCTGCAATATTGAATCCAACCCAAATTGCCCCTAATGTTCTGGATCACCATGCGGTTGCTATCGGAAGTTGCCCAAAATTAAGGGTTTTGAGCCCCAAGAGTCTTGGAGTTTGGTCTGGAATCACATCAACAAGCTTATTCGGACTCACTAGCAAGTAACTTTAATTGCCTTTCATGCTAATGTAATATACTTTCAATACGTGTATATATGCATATATATAGTACTTACAGAATTGTTCAACCCACAATGTTAAGGTGAATTGGGTACAAATCCAAGTAGAAATAGCTGGTAGAAAGTAAATTGAGGAGGTTATCTGAGCCATGGATCATGTTATTGCTGGGAAGTTTAAGCTGGGGAGGAAAATTGGTAGTGGGTCTTTTGGAGAGCTCTATCTAGGTATAGTAATGTCAATTGTTAGTTTCCAACATTTCCTTTTTATATCATTTTGCTTTCTAAGAAGGTTGTTTAATGTGAGTCTTTTGTGTTCAGGTGTTAATGTGCAAACAGGAGATGAAGAGCCTGTTAAGCTGGTATTTTAATCTCTCTTATGTTTTAATTAAATGATTGACTTAATATCTTGAACTGTTCCACACTTTTTGCTCATAATGTTTGCAGTTGGGTACAGTTTGTTTGGTGGTGTTGATTGCTCCAGTAGTAAGAGAATCATATATTTTAAATGAGTAATGCTAGTTACACCTAAAAAGGACACCTAAATTGTACACTTGCTGACTTTGGTTTCTCAAAATTATTCTTCAGTTACCAAACAAAGTTTGAATTAATTTCAGAACTGCCACAATACATAAGTAAGTACACAATTTAGGTGCACAAAATCGGTGTACTTAGCATTTTCCATTTTAAATTGGTTTTGATTGTGTTCTTGATGTTGCATAAAAGAACTGATAGGAAGCTCATAGCTTGTTGTTAAGTATGTTTTCTTTTAGTTTGATTGCATGGTTTTATTCTATGTTATATGGAATTTGGTAGGAGTGTCGGGTGTGACACGTGTCCAAGTGTTGGACTTCCCAAATTTATGAATTTAAGGATGATGTAATAAAAAATACTTTAACGTGAGCATTTGATCCATTTTGAAAGACTTTGTAGCAAAACAATATGATGAGAGACATTAATGTACTATTGTACAAGTAACTAATGCCTTTCTTGGTGAGTGTTCAACCAGGAATGTCGGACACATATCTCAAACCCATGTCCGAGTGTCAAGTGTCCAACACAGGTACTTTAACCTATTAAAATGAGTCCCATGTAATATAGTTTTTATTTGCCTTGGAAAATTCTTCTACAAAATGAATTTTTAACATTCTCTGAGTAGGGATTCATTTTTTCATGGCAGTTGTTTTTTGGTTCATCCGCAAACTGATATGATCATATGCTGTATATATATATATATATATATTTGTTACAAGATTTTGTCTGGCTATCCATGATGTACCAGTTCGTTAGATGTTTCTTTCATTTATGTAGCATGTTCCTTTCGCTCATCGTGATACTTCAACACCAGAAATATTAACATAATAGGAGTGTAAATCAGTAGATTAGCATTTGTTTTGGTAACTGTGGAAAAAGAAGTGGTAATAGCAATTTCATTTTTGAATGACGTCAATATGAGATAGCATTAAACCCTTGTGTAGCTGGCATGAACTCTTTAAAAACATTATTTGATCCTTCCCTAACTTATCTGAATGAAAATGATGGATACAAAACTAAGACTTGTTTTGTTATGATCTTGTTACATTTTGATCTGTGTTAATGTTGTTACTTTTACTATTCACAAGTTGCAACTTCACATTTTCGATTGTAAACCAATATTTTCTTGTATTTTGGTTATCAGGAATCTGTCAAGACTAAGCACTCTCAACTATATGCTTCTCCAAGGAGGAAGTAAGAGATATCTAATCGTAACTA
The DNA here is from genome assembly GCA_033977485.1 of Hydrangea macrophylla. Classification (NCBI taxonomy): domain Eukaryota; kingdom Viridiplantae; phylum Streptophyta; class Magnoliopsida; order Cornales; family Hydrangeaceae; genus Hydrangea; species Hydrangea macrophylla. Next base: position 94,128,228 of record CM066995.1, read on the forward strand.
AATCTTTAATGGTTGATTTGTAGAGAAAAATTGAAGCAAATTCGCTATTAAACAATGACTTTGGTTTACTAGAGATATTGTTGAAAAAGTGTATATTTAAAATTGGAGGGAAAGTTTGAAGGAAAACTTTTGAAATTTGGTTTTGAGTTTTGTCTTATTCACAAACTAACTCAAATGATATTTTTACTTGTCCCAGATAGGAACATTAGAGGAAGTGGGAAGGACATATATAAGTGGAGGTTGGAGTAAGGGTTGGGCCCCTTGGGGGTACCCAGTTTTGTGAAGGGGGAGGACTTAGGCCCAATTGGGTTTACCACAAAACACATGCGCCGCCGCCGCCGCCCTGCCCCGCTCCGTTCCGGGCCGGGCTTGGGCTTGGATGTGGTTGTGGTTGTGGTCCTACACTCCTGTATATATCTTTTTATACAAAATTTATTTGGAAAATAATTTTTTATAATCAGAAAGAGTTTTATTTTCAGTTGGAGACCAAGTCTCACAAAAACTCCTCCACGTTTTTTACTCCAAATTTTTTCTCCAACGTTCCCAGGTTTCTCTCCACGTTCTGCAACATTAACTTTCCCAACGTTCAGAATATATTTTTTATATATACACAAACTGTTCTCATAAAAAAAAATACAGACAGTTTTACAGAGAGAAAAAGAGTTACAGAAATTTTTATATACACTGTTTTATTCACAGTTTCTGAGCAACGAGTTCTGAAAGGGTGTGGGTTTTCCGATCTTCCTCCGTACAAGGATTTTCGAGACAGAGGCGATTTCTGAGCTGCTTGCACAATTTGGGCAGAGCCGCGAAACGTCTTAAAGAGAGCGACTAAGTCCGCGACTCATCCCAAGAAAAACGTTAAAGGTTACTGTTATTGGTAACATTGTTCTATTTTACAGTTTGTGCAACAACAGATATTGACATATTGTTTTAGCTCGGTGGAAACATATTTATTTCCTCAAGATTCTTTTAAATAGGAATTAGAGAACGAAGTACGTAGAAATTAAGCTTGTCATAATTCCTCCCTTCTAGAGGCTTCTTCTAGAAAGCAAGTCTTTTGGAATGGATTCACTCTCTCTCTCTCTCTCTCTCTCTCTCTATAGAGGGTTCTTCTAGAAAGCAAGTCTTTTGGAATGGATTCACTCTCTCTCTCTCTCTCTCTCTCTCTCTCTCTCCTGGGAAAGGAAGTCCAATCCCTCCAATTGTCTTACCAAGGCAACAAGGAAAATAATAGACAAGGATGCTTTGAAAGATCAAATGCACATAGTATTGTGCGACTATTACGGTTTCTCTTATTGCTCCCTACTCCATGCTAAGTTTTAATTGATGTTTTGTGCTTCATCAGTACTTAGACCCTGTTTGGAATCACTTACTAAAAGGTACATTTGGACCCAAACGTGCTTCCGGGACCCAAAAATGTATAACCTAGCCTCTTCAAATTTTAAGCACTTTGATTTTGGCTGAAGCAGGTCCCTTGGTGCTTCAGCCCAAACTTGATGCATGAAGTAGTTTTGTTTTAATAAAATTTTCTTAATTCCAATTGTGACCTTGTGATTAGGACTTTTGCCTACACGCAAAAGCCATAACCAATCCAAACGGGCCCTTATTTGTGAATGACTCTTTTTGCATAATGAGTTTTGAATAAAAGATCTGATTTTTATTGAATCAATCTTATTTTTCTTTGGGATGAAGCGGGGATTCCGAACCTTAAGTGGTTTGTAGTTGAGGGCGAGTACTATGTCATGGTCATTGACCTTTCTGGACCAAGCTTCCTTTCAACTGTTGCAATCAGAAGCTCTCATTAAAAACAGTATTAATGCTTGCAGACCAATTAGTAAGTAGACGGAACTATACTTATCTGTATATAAGTATGTACTGGTTTTGAGGGTATAAGCTGCCAGACGATGATCCTTTAATTACTATCCTTAGATTAATAGAGTTGAACATATGCATTCAAGAGGATTTCTTCACCGTGATATTAAACCGACCGACAACTTTTTAATGGGCTTGGGGCGCAAAACAAATCAGGTAAATTGTCACATGTATTGTGCTTAATACAACCAGTAGTGCATGTACATTCGAGCTAGGTGGATATTGGCACTCTAATTATTGTAAGACTAGGTTCTAGATGAAATGTTATGGTATGGTAATGACTAGGTTCTTGATGAAATGTTCAAATTATTTAGTTATAATGCTGTATCAGCTTGTAGATATTGTTGACACTGTGAGAGGACTCCTGTTCGAATGTATCAGCTAGCAATCAATTATTTAGCTGTCTATTTTTAATTTTTTTTTTAAATGTAAGAGTACTTACATTCCGTTTGGGATATCTTTTTCGGGGCTAATAATCTTTTATAATTGATTGCTTAAAAAGTTTTGATTGTTTTTAGCTTTTTCACAGCTTCTAAAAAAATTGTCCCCTTTCTAAAGCTAAAAACTGGTTTTTAAAGAAAGCTCCAATTTGTAGCTTTTTAAAAAATTTCTTATTCGAAAGGTGATATTTTAAAAGCTAACCCAAACAGACTCTTAATGGGGAGCGAACCTTGGCACAATGGTAAGATTGCTTCCCTGTGACGGCAATACTCACAGGGTCGAAAGACTGAAACTTCTTCGGGTACGGTTGCATACGAGTAACCCTCCCCAAACTATGTTGTGGCAGGAGACTCCCTTCCTTTGGGAGACAAATGAATTAGAGAACGAAGTACCTAGAAAGCTTTTCATAGCTCATAATCCCTCCCTTCTAGAGGGTTCATCTAGAGCCCCCCCCCCCCCCCCCCCTAAAAGGAAGTCCAATCCCTCCAATTGTCTTACCAAGACAACAAGGAAAATAATAGACAAGGATGCTTTGAAAGATCAAAAGCACGTGGTATTGTGCGACTATTACGGTTTCTCTTATTGCCCCCTACTCCATGCTAAGTTTTAATTGATGTTTTGTGCGTCATCAGTACTCCATCCTGTTTGGAATCACTTGCCAAAAGGTACATGTTGGGTCCAAACGTGCTTTCGGGACCCAAAAATGTATAACTTAGCCACTTCAAATTTTAAGCACTTTGATTTTGGCTGAAAGAGGTCCCCTGGTACTTCAGCCCAAACTTGACGCATGAAGTAGTTTTGTTTTAATAAAATTTTCTTAATTCCCTTTGTGTCCTTGTGATTAGGACTTTTGCAAGGCAAAAGCCATAACCAATCCAAATGGGCCCTTAATTGTGAACTGACTCTTTTTGCATGATGAGTTTTGAATAAAGGATCTGATTTTATTGAATCATCTTATTTTTCTCTGGGATGAAGCGGGGATTCCGAACCTTAAGTGGTTGTAGTGGAGGGCGAGTACAATGTCATGGTCATTGACCTTCTTGGACCAAGCTTGGATGACCTTTTCAACTATTGCAATCAGAAGCTCTCATTAAAAACAGGATTAATGCTTGCAGACCAATAGAGGATCTCTTCACAGTGATATTAAACTGGACAACTTTTTAATGGGTACAAAACAAATCAGGTAAATAGTCCTATGTATTGTGCTTAATACAACATGTGGTGCATGTACATTCGGATATTGGCACTCTAATTATTTTAAGAAAGGCAGACTGTCAAGTTTGTAGTAGCATATGTTATGGTAATGACTAGGTTCTAGATGAAATGTTCAAATTATTTACTTGTTATAATGTTGTATATAAGCTTGTAGATATTGTTGACATTGTGAGAGGACTCTTGTTCGAATGTGTTGGGGCATCCGCTGTCTTTTTTTTTTTGGAAAATATAAGACCACTTACAGTCTGTTTGGGATAGCTTTTTCGGGGCGAATAATCTTTTATAATTGATCGTTTAAAGAGTTATGATTGTTTGAATTTAGCTTTTTCACAGCTTCTAAAAAAATTGCCCCCTTTCTAAAGCTAAAAACTAGTTTTTAAAGGAAGCTCCAATTTGTAGCTTTTTAAAAAATCTCTTATTCGAAAATGTGATATTTTAAAAGCTATCACAAACGCTGTCTTAATGGAGAGCGAACCTTGGCACAGTGGTAAGATTGCTTCCCTGTGACGGGAATAGTCACAGGGTCGAAAGACATAAACATCTTCGGGTACGGTTGCATACGAGTAACCCTCCCTAGACCATGTTGTGGCAGGAGATTCGGGCATTGTTTAGCTTTTGTCTAGAAGATTGGCTAATAATTCTCTAGAATGCCGTCTTAGTCTTGATTACCTCATCTGTCTTGTTCCACAGTTATTACATTTTGGTATGTAGTTGTATTTATATGCGTGCTGCAAATTTGCCTTGGTGTTCTATTATAATGGCGATTTCTCTTCACCAGTGTTAAAAAATTTTGCCTTCAAAGCACAATATCCAAACCAAAGTTCCTGGATCGTTGATCGATTCGGTATGAGGAATGGGAGCGTGGATCGCTACCTGCTATGGAATGTGGTACGATGTGCGTACACTTCTCCGAGACGGAACGGAGTACATCAAACTGAAACGCGTGAAATGATTTTTTTGGGATCATTTTGGTATTTAAAAAAAAAAAAGTCAAAGCTTAAATGATATATGTTCCTAAATATGTATGTATATATAATACACATTAAAAGTCAAAGTATAAATGGGTAGGTGGTATCTTTACAATATCATGGAATTTTGGTGGTGTTAATACAATATCACGTGATCTAAAGCTAGAATGCTAAAAGAGGTGTTCCAGTTCGGTAATGTACCATGATCTGACATGATCTGAAACGATCAATCCAAAATGACCGGGGTCGCTAGGGTTTGAAGGATTTCTGGTAACACTGATCCAAACTACTGAGAAAAGAATCGCGATCACATTTCAGTTGAATTTCAGCCATTCTTTCACATAACTCTAGATTGGCTAATAATAGTTCATTGAATGCCATTGATTACCTCTGTTGTCTTGTCCAACAGTTGTTTCTTCGTGGTATGCAGTCGTATTCATATGTGTGCTGCATATTTGCTTCGTTGTTCTGTTGTATTGGCAATTTTTCTATTCTTCAATATGGAAGTTTTTAACTTTCGAAGCACAGTATCCAAATTACTGGGAAAAGAATCTTGATCATGATTGGGTACCTTAACATTGCTATTGTTAACAATAGTTTGCTATTTTAAGTTATTGTTAAAATATTAGGCTTTCAAATTTGTGTAACATGGCATAAGCTTTTTCAAATTTCATTGTCAAAATATTTGGCTTTAAATTTAGGTAGCTTAACATTACTATTAGGGCAATGCTATTGTGAGAAGCTTCTCATATGAGAAGGCGGGTTTTAACCGTTGGATGAGCATCTAGCCACAAGATTATCTTCAGATTCCTGGAAATCTTATGCTTAGATGCTCATTCAACGGTTAAAATCCACATTCTCATATAAAAAGCTTCTTACAATAGCATTACCCTTACTATTAATGTTGTGAGTAATGCGAAGGTTATAAAATTTAGGACAAGTCTATTGTGAGAAACTTTTCATATGAGAATACGAGTTTTAATCGTTGGATGAGAATCTGACAATAAATGCATCTCCAGATTCTTAAGAATCTAATTGCTAGATTCTCATCCAATGGTTAAAATCCGCCTTCTCATATGAGAAGCTTCTCACAATAGACTTATCCTAAAATTTATAAGTATTGTGTGTGATACGATCTTTGTTTCGGAAAGCAAATTTTGAATAAGAGTTGAAAATTGAGAAGCTTTTAGTATTGGATTTGAGATTGCACAAGTGCAAACGAGATCTAAAGTGAAAAGAAGAGTAGCAAATCAGATGCATTTTTGTCAAATAACTATAACTATCAGACTCATTTATTTGTATAAAGTGGTAAGTTTTTTCTTTTCAGTAATTTTGCAAATGTTTTTGACTTCTTTGTAACTAATAACTATTGGTATAAAGTTTTTCTCTTTCGTAATTTTGAAAATATTAGTGTTGATGTCCACTTCATACTCTTGACCATGTTGTAACTATTACCATTGGTATTATTGTATCATTCTTTTCTCTGTCTACATTTGCAAGTATTGTGTGTGATATGAACTTATGGGATGCCTACAATATCTATATAAAATAAAATTTAGAAAATTAATATCATCGATTGTGCTAATATCATAATGTAAAATTTAATTTATAGGTATGTGTAATATCAAATTATAAAATAAAATTCAATTTATAGGCATTGCGTATGTAATATCAATAACATTGTGTAATAGAAGTAAAATTCTAAACATGCGTGTAAATTAGATTTATAAGCATGTGTGTGTAACATTAAATTTATATGTGTGTAAATTAAATTTATAGGCATGTGTGTCCCAAAACATAAACAAAATTTTTGTGTGTGTAAATTTAATTCACTGACATGTGTGTGTAATATCGAAAATAAAAGTAAATTGCTAAGTATGTGTATAAATTAAATTTATAGGCATGTGTGTAAAATTAAATCAATTTATATGTGTGTGTAAATTAAATTTATACGCATGTGAGTCTCAAAACATAAAATTAAAATTTTTATGTGTGTAAATTATATTTATAGGTATGTTTGTGTAATATGATATTCTATAATTTTCTAAGAATGTGTGTAATTTAAATTTATAGGTATGTGTGTGTAAAATTAAATTTATATGTGTGTAAATTAAAGTTATAGGCATGTGTGTCTCAAAGCATAAAATTAAATTTTCATGTGTATTATATTTATAGGCATGTGTGTGTAATATGATATTCTATAATTTCCTAAGCATGTGTGTAAATTAAATTTATAGGCATGTGTTCGTAAAATTAAATTTATATGTGTGTAAATTAAAGTTATTGGCATGTGTGTCTCACAACATAAAATTAAGTTTCTTTGTGTATAGAAATCTAATTTATAAGCATGTGTGCGTAATATCAAAATTAAAGTAAATTGCTAAGCATGTGTGTAAATTAAATTTATAGGCATGTGTGTGTAAAATTAAATTGATATATGTGTGTAAATTAAATTTATATGCATATGCGATCGAAGGTCTACTACCTGCTTTGTTATCCTACTTGGCTCTGATCCTATTAGTTGGGGAGCTAAGAAGCAACCTACTGTTGCTTGGTCATCGACCGAGGCTGAATATCGAGCACTTGCAACTACAACTGCTAAGCTTTCTTGGGTTAGAATGTTACTTTGTAATCTTCATATCCCACTTCTTCAAATTCCAACCTTATACTGTGATAACATCTCTGCCATGTCTTTTGATTCTAACCCAGTCTTTCATGCCCGAACGAAGCATATTGAGATTGATTATCATTACATTCGTGAGAAATTATTGCACAGGGATCTTGCTATTCATTTTGTTTCCTCCGAAGATCAACTGGCTGATGTAGTTACCAAAGGACTGCCCCATTCTTGTTTTCTTCGATTTCAGTCCAAACTGTTTTGGACTTTTCCCAACATCAGTTTGAAGGGGCTGTTGGAGATACTCATGCCACCTCATCAATCTGAGAAGATTCCAGCTCATCAATTCTGGACGATCCACACAAGGCTTAGATCAACCATTAAAATTCTCTACAGTTAACATCAGAGAATTCAGTTAGATAGTTGTATCAGAGAGAGTTTGTTATGACAGCTAGAATGTTAGTAGTGCTTCCTCTTATAAATACTGTTATGTATGAGTTGAGAAATAACAATGAGAATGAATTACTTTTTCAGTCATCTTCCCTCTTTACATTTACAGTTCTCTATAGTTTCACTCGTTTACTATTTGATTAAACAGGATCAATATTCGTGTTCGCCTAATCATTGTGTTAACTAAGTTATTTCGGGATATTTTTAACTAGGTTGTTGATTTGCATATTGCAACTTTTGGAATGGGTGGCGTTAGAAAAGAAGAGGTAAGTCTATTATGATCCTCTTGAACTTCCACATTTTGGACTTTGTAACTTATGTTTTTAGCATTTTCAACATTGTAGGGTTACTGGGATACCGACATTCGAGTCAAGTGGTATTTGGACATTCTAGCATAGAACCAGAGCTGACCCCAATCTACGATCGTCACAATCTTCGAACTAGACCCCGATCCAACCCTCTCAATCGCCTTCACAACATGCATAACGCGCCCAAACACAACATGCTTTCTAGCTACTCAGTCTTCGCCGTACAAATTAGAAATTGTGATCTATTGGTCCCCAAACCTGCATTAGCCATCTAGTTCACATGCTTTGAGAGTGCTACAATGGAGTGCATTTTGCAATTTTTTGAAGTGTGAATAACATTTTTCATAAAATAATGTATGCACATACATATATAGAGAGAGCCAAAAGGTTCTTAATTAGATCCAAAGCACCCTACATAAAATTCACACATGTTTTCCTAACCTATTAGGTCCTTTGCACTTTGCTTTGGTCAAGAATACACTTTTATGCCTAAAAAAAGGTGAATGTTACCATACAACCAAGTGGTTTGGTTGTATAGTATAACCAAACCACTTGACATGCAATGGTAAGAAATGTTTGTACCAAGGGTACAAGAGTTCATTACCATAGGTTGTATGATACAACCAAACCACTCGATTGTATGGAAGAAAAAAAAACTTTAAATTGTCATAACTTTTGATGTACAACTCCATATTTTCTAAGCTTTGATTTTTTTGTAGTGAAAAAAGATATCAATATTGACTATAAAATTATACGAGAACATAAAATGAATTTAATAAAAACTTGAAAACGTAATTTTTTTTCATAAATCTAACAAAACTATATTTCATTTATAAAATTGACATTCAAGATGTATAGATCTAAAAAAAAATACGAAAATAAAAAGGGTCAAAGTTATAGCCATTTAATTCAAGTAGATAATACATCTTTGTAAGCAAATTCACGTGGAATACCAATGGACCCCTACTAGATGTAACAAGTGCTCTAAATTTGGGCATGATTGCTCTAGAGATGTGAGTCATGGGACAATTCCAAATTATCGTAGGACAAATTCAAACCTCAATAGCTATAAGAAGTATTACTGTAGCTACAAGAAAAAGGAAGATATTGGCAAGTGGAAAGTTGTTTCCAGAAAGTACAAGGGGAGGAAGATCATTGAAGAACCGGGTCATACCCTCAAAGGAAAAGGTCCTATGGGTGACTCTAATGTAAGGGCAAATTCTTCCACGCCTTATGCCTGTCTTGGTGGAGGACTCAGGCCCTATTTCAAGCTTTTGTCAGGATGAAGAATCCAATGTGATCACCAGAATTGTTGTAAATGATAGTTCTAGTAAGGTCGGCAGTGCTCCTAAGACCAAAGTTTTGAACAGTTTCTTTCTTTTGAAAACACCACATGAAGAAGAAAAAGAAGAAGAAGACTTCAAAGAGGATCCTCTTAATTCTCATGATGCTATGTTATATGTTTGTGAAAGCTCCACCTCTTCCAAACAAAAGAAGAAGAAAGCGAAGAAGCAATTCTAAGGAAATCACCTTAAAAGCAGTCGGCGAGGTTAGACTTTCCAATTTTTTTGTTGAGTTCTATTTCATGTTTATTTTTTCTTGGGGCATGTTTAGCTTTTTGGCTTTAGTAGCTAGATTTGGGGCAGACTCATGAATTTTTTCTAGTTTGTGCCCCCTTATTCTCTAGCATGTTTTTTTAGCGGTATAATCCTTTTTCGTTCTAATTAACCTTTCTTTCGAAAAAAAAATATTTATAAACATAGAATTTTATCTGTCATACCCAAAAAAAGTTTCAAGACTCCAAAGTATCCGTTTTTATACATTTTTAAATTCAATTGTACTAGATCTCCAAAATTTACATGTGGGTTTTTTAAATCTTTGAAGGACAGGAAAAGGTGAAAGGACTGCTACACATAGATAAAGTGATCGAGAGAGAGAAGACAGGAGAGTTGGCATCATGGAGAGGACGGAAAGTCAAAGTAGAGTTATGTCACAAGACCTCATAAAGGGGTGCTCAGTTGGTACTTTTGTTTTAGAGAAAGAAACAAGATACGGAGTACTTTTTTTTCTTTCAGAAAATAAGAAACAAGATACTTTTGTTTCACAAAGAAGAGTAATTTTGAGAGAGAGAGAGAGAGAGAGAGAGAGAGAGGGTGGGGGAATTGGTGATGCAAGCAATATTAAAATGGGTCTAAGAATTTATTAGTGCATTTACAAAGCCCAACAACTTTTTTGTAAAGCTTTCTACGGTTTGAGTAGGATATAAGTAAATTGATCCGACCGATTGAATTGATTAATTTGGTTCGATTCAGTCAATTTTTTAAAATTTTTTATGAATGTTAAAAATCAAACGGAATCGAACAAAATCAAATCGAATCGAACCGTTTTCACCCTAGTTTTGAGTGTTGTGCTATCAGCCATATACGATTTTTAGTTTTCACCTTTGAATTGTTGTTTATAAAATCTTCCAAGGAAATGGTTATATCAAATAAGCCCAATATAAATATACATAATATATGTATATCTATGAGTTTATGTTATGTGCGTGTCATTCACCAATTAGTTATGGGCTAGATCCAACGATGATGAACTCGTGATATTTGATGGCTAGAGAACTTGGCCTCTCAAAGGAAAATCAAGGATTCGAAATATTCAGGAGTCGTGTGAGTGAGTTTTAAGGCCAAATGTCAAGTAGATTGAAGAATATCACGAATTGTATCTGAAGTTTGGTGTGAATTTGAATCCTACCGCCCACTTACTCCCTGACTTACCTGGTGCGTGTGTTACGGGTTGGTGCACGTGCCAGGGGTTTGCCCCTGTTTTATGTCCATTAAAATGGTAATAGGTAATCTGCCCAAAAGACTGGCGGAGATCCAAAAGTCACAGAGAATTAGTTGTGGTATTTTTCCTCGTCATCTGTCACGCCCCGGAACCACTCAGATGATCCTAGGACACGTGCACGCCACCAAGGCTTAACCCCAGTCATTAAAGTCCAAAAATAAGTTTAAAATAGCTTAAACCAAAGAAGCTCAACAATAATAATAAAAAAAACAAAATCATGTCTTTGCAATTAGCCAAAAACCCTGTTTTTAACAAGTAATAAATCCCCAAATAATATTACCAGATCACAAGTTGAAATCAACATTAATGCTTTAAACCACTTAGAATAAAACCGAAGTCACAACATGAGCCTCCAAGTTCAAGCAAGAGTTCTTAAATACTTTAAATAAAAATACTAAAAATAACCATTTATAATCATCCGCACCCAACACCTGGAATACTTATCACTCTTATAAAGCAAGTGTCCAAATTATACAAAACAGATTACTACATGAGATAATGGCCCAACTAAAATGTAATGTTTGACTAGAAATATTACATAAGTCTTAAACCAACCAAAATATGACTCGTACTACAATCCAGATTAAAACCGATTAATTACAACTATATTGCAAGCTTTAAACTAAAAAGCAAGTAACTATTAACAAGGTTACAACAACCCCCAAAACCCATGCACTAGCCAGCCACTTCCCAGCTTACTTCCCCGATTCCTCGCCGCGATCACCTATGATGGTTATTCAATAACCACTACAATATATAAGCTATATGCTTAGTGAATAATGCTAATCATGATCGTGGGTAATAAACATGCTCAATTCAACATATCACAAATAACTATAGTCTCTGGCAATTACTAGTTCACTCCCACCACTACCGGCTAGCCCGCGGTTCCACTCCCCAAGCCCACGTGACTAGTCATGACCCATACCCTCACACGTGCGGTCCTATAGGCCTCTGGCGGCCGTGGTCGTCATCACAAAGATTACCTCATGGTGGTATAGAACTAGCAATTTTCATTGACCGAAATAGGCAACTCAACATGCTCATTTCATCATTACACCATGCTTTCACAAATAAATTGGGCCTAAATTAACCACATGAATTTTGCCCAATAATAAGCTAATAATCACGCTATTTAGACATGCTTTGGCATTACAATTGAACTCAACATGAAAATCATCCAAATATCAAAATTAACATCACTCACCTCTTGTGTTTCGCTCCTAATTGTGAAATTATAGCCCTACTATGAACCAGGTACAAATCATATACATAAATTACAAGTTATGAGCTTAAAATCTAAAAAGGGTCGCGGAAAAACTGTCACAGAACTCAATAAAATTAGTACCAGTAGATTAGACTCACCTCCAGGATTCCGAATATATACCCTATTTTAAAAACCGACGTCATTAGGCGCGTCAATCGTCGTCGAGAACGTCGACCGTCAAACTTTCCATCAACGTGTATCCTCTGTATTTCTATCTACTGGACGTAAATAAAATGAGGAACAAGAATGGAGATTAGTCATCTCCCAGGTGGCTTATATGTACAACTTCCTATTTTATTATAACAATCCCGTAGGTTTGCTTATTTTGCGATTTTACCCCTGCTAATTATAAAACCTATTAAAACTATCCCAAACCTAAATGGGTATTTGTCTATGTCTCGCATGGGTCCCATTAGTGGTCCCATATAATTAAATGAAGTTGCTAATTAGTCTACTAATTATGAAACGTGTTCAATTCGTGCTCACAAAGGTACCCCTAATTGACCCCAGAAGTGGTCACTACCTAATAACATGATATTATTAACAATCAAATAATAAATCATTTAAGCCTTAATAAACATTTAGGCACATAGGGTGTTCTACATATTGCTGTCCCATCTCAACTGGGATCCATCAACATATATCCCAACTTGGGACTACCATACTGGCCACAATTGGGTTTCCTACTGGACACCCAAAAACAACTTAGTGGGTTAATTCCACCTCCAATAAGTGTCACATAACACATTAATTAACATTAACTCATGATTATGCATGCTAAAGCAATATTAAATATAAACCGCGGGAGCGGGTGTCATCTCATCCAAGAAAAAAGAAAAAGAAAGAAGATACCATATGGTCGGACCATTGGCGAACCTGGGGTTGTTTTCCAAAATTTCTGAACAGCTAGCTATGTGTGATTTAAAAAATTTAAAAATTTTGGCCCAGCAAAACTTTCAAAAACTTTCGAAATGTATACGTAATTTTTACATAATCATTCCAGAAATTATGATAACTTCACTTGGTGTATGTAGTATTATCAATTTAGTTCGACCAAAATTCAATTACCATCAATCAAACTTCAAATATTACAACAAGCAATCAATCCTTACTATCGAATAAAAGTGATATACTGCACATATAAAATCTTGCCCAAAAATTTATAAAAACCGACTCAAAATTTGCCTCGGAGGCGTTGCCCTTAGATCCCGTATAAATTAATTCACCACTATATGTACGTACATCCATTTAATCTTGACCCGCCTAAGTGTAAATTTTTAAATCCGCCACTGCATCTCCAAAGAGATAGTAGTAAATTTGACTAGTTTGGTTTAAGTAACATTCTTCCTCTTCCTTCACTTGGCCCTGAATTTTGTGAAACCTTTGAAAAAAAAAAACTACTACTACTACATGGTCACAAATTCACAATAACCAATTTCTCTAATATCTCTTATCCAATAGTTGTTGAACAAGTGATATCTGAAACACGCCCCTAGTTATATGCAGTGCAAATCTTTTGATTGTATTTTAGTCAATCTTTCACAATAAGACCATCTCCTCAAATTAAAAAATGCAACAATTTTGCTACTCCACATAAGCAAATTGGGCTCCAAAGGGAGCATCAAACAGCAGCAGCAACTTTGCTGTCCTTGTCATATGCAGCAACTTTGCTATATTTGCTTGTTGCATTAAATGAATTTTTTGAGAATAAAAAATAGGGGAAAATACCTTTTACCTCCCTGTGGTTTCACTCATTTTCTCATAACCCCCTGTAGTTCATTTTGTAATACTTAACCCCCCTGTACTACGGACTAAAGTGAGACTGTTAACTTTTCTAACGGCAGTCCCACTTCAGTCATTAGTACAGGGGGTTAAGTGTTACAAAAATGAACCACAGGGGGTTATGAGAATATGGGTGTAACCATAGGGGGGTAAAAGGTATTTTTTCCTAAAGAGTATGTATAGGGGCTTGGGGGTATTAACGTCATTTCCTTTTTTTCCGTTAGAAAAGTTAACAGTCTCACTTTAGTCCGTAGTACAGGGGGGTTAAGTGTTACAAAATGAACCACAGAGGGTTATGAGAAAATGGGTATAACCACAGGGGGTAAAAGGTATTTTCCCCTAAAAAATATGGGGACTGTCCGACTTATTTTTCAGAATTACGTGATGACAGCTGTCAGTATAATACAAGTATACTATGGAGAAAATATTTAGCGCAACAATGGTAACGTTGGTTTTGTAGAATCTTGAAAGTTGAAAAGACGGGGAGAAAGGGGAAACATTGCTGCACATGGATAAAGTGAGAGAGGGAGAGGACGAAAAGTCAGACTGAAAAAGCACTGTTACAAGACCACAGTCCACAGCACAATAATTTCACACAGAGGGGTGTTCAATTTGCGCAAAGTAAAAAACAAAAAACAAAATACTTTTGTTTTACAAAGAGTAATTTTCGGTGAGAGAGCAAGCAAAATTAAACTTGTGTGAGAACATCCTTGGGAATACCCAAAACATGATTTAGAATCCGTCCAAATTGCAATTTATTATTCCAGTTTTTGGGAAAAATCAAGCTTATGTTAGTTTGCCATGAGCTCAAATCCTCCGCAGCGAGGTGGGCAACACTCATGTGGTATTGACAGAATTATACATTTTTTATTTTTATTTTTTTAGTTTTTGAAAAAACTACAAAAAAAAAAAATAGAAAATTGTTGGAAAATCCCTACAAGTAACCCTCATAAGTTTAACACTCCAAAAAGTTTGACCATTTTTTAAAAAGGACAAAAAGAATCTTGTCAGTGCTCACACGGTATAAGAGCACGTACCATACAAAATCCCATGTGAACATGCCCCTTCACGCGCGCCCGCGCCCTTGCCCTTTTGGTTTTCAGCCACTCACACCGTGTGAGTGGCTGTACCATATTATATCCATTTCGAAAAAGTTTTTTTAAACTTTAAACCCCCATAACTTTTGATCTACAACTCTGTTTCTTACAAATTTTATACCGTTGGAACCGTGTCGACGAGAGCTACAAAACTAGTACCATTGTTGATACCTTTTGAGCAAAAGAAAAAAACTCTTATTTTTACATACCATGCTCTAAATGAACTTAATAGAATTTTCACATAATATTCGTGTATGGATTATTGATTTTTCACGTAATATTCACATATGCCAAGTTGATATGTTGTGAGGAAAAAAAAATCGAATTTTCACTTTGTTTAAGGAGAGTTTTAGTGAAATTTCACAAGAATTTTGCATTTGTTTGGGTTGAAAAACTATGTTTTATAATTAATTTGTGAAATTTGATTTTTTTTTAAGCGAAATATGCATTGTTAAATATGAAAGGGAAAAAATAAAGTGAAATTTCACTTGGCATAATATGAATATTAAGTGAAATTTCACTGAACTTGTACATGAATATTAAGTGAAATTTTACTTAAATTGAAACTTGACCGATTTTTTAACAAAGTAAGTATCAAATTAGATCTTAAACTATAGAGAGTTACTTCTAGCAACTTTTGGAATAGTTAGTGAATTTTCACTTGACCTACTAAGTGAAATCTCACTGAACGAGTACACAAATGCTAAGTTTAACTTCAAGTTTTTCAGGAAAAAGGCATGTACAGGTTCAGTGAATTTTCACTTAATATTTATGTATGCCAAATTAATATGTTTTGATATAAAAAAAATTTAAAAAAGACGAATAGCAATAAAGCCATTGCTACCTCATTAAGGCTTAGTTTGGCCCCCAGTTTGGTGCTTCTCCTTTTTTAAAAATTTCATGTTAATTCATTTGGTAACTAGTTTATGAACTTTGCAAAAATCGAACTTAGGATTTTTTTTGGGGAGAGCTTTTCATATTTTTCATGTATTCAGTGAAATTTCACTTAATATTTTATGTATATCAAGTGAAATTTCACTTAATATTTTATGTATATTAAGTGAAATTTCACTTATTATTTATGTATGTAAAAACATGAAAATCTTTTTTCTCAAAACATATCAACAATAAAGTTAAAAAAAGACGAATTTTAACAAGAATTTCTGCATTTGTTTTGGTTGAAAATTTGAGTTTTATAATTGATTATGAAATTTGCTTATTTTAACAAAATATGTATTGTTTAAAAAAAAAAAAAACAAACTCACTTAATATTTTATGTGTATCAAGTGAAATTTCACTTATTATTCATGTATATAAAAACATGAAATTTTTTTTCTCAAAACATATCAACAATGGTACTAGTTTTGTAGCTCTCGTCGACACGATTCCAACGGTATAAAATTTGCGAAAAATGGAGTTATAGGTCAAAAGTTATGGATGTTTAAAGTTGAAAAATATTTTTTCGAAATTAGAAATACTACAGTACGCTGCTCGCACGGTGCGAGCAGCCTATGGGCGAGTGGGCGCGCGTGGCGCGCGTGGGCGGGTGCGTGAAGCGCGCGTGGGGGCTGATTTCAAGCACAAGATTTTCTATGGTGCGCGCATTTATACCGTATGAGCACTGATTTAGATTCCTTTTGTCCTTTTTAACAAATGGTCAAACAAATTGGAGTTTGAAACTTATGAGAGTTACTTTTAGGATTTTCTAATTATTCCCCCAAAAAAAAAATTAAATTTAAAAAATATATATTATGGTACTACAAATGCCATATGAGTGTTGTTCACCAAGTAGCACTGGAGATCGTGGCTGACGATCCTTAGGTGTTTGACATAGCACATGTTTTCAAAAGTCGATTAGAGTTAGCACAGACTCGTATGCAAGAAATAGACACACTAAATTATGTTCTCATAATAAAATTTGGACTTGGATTGATTTACACTTTATCAAAGAGGCGCTTTTGTGGAAGATCTTTAGCCAAAAATTTAGAAAATTACTATTTACACTATAAAATTGAACTAATGCACTTCTTGATACTACTGACATACTATGCAGTCAACACATTCTATGGAGTGTACTGATTCATTTTGTGAATAACAATTCCCAAAAAAAAATTTCAGCCAAAAAAAAAAAAAAATAATAATAATTACGATTCCCAAAATTACTTGGTGCATTTACAAAGTCCCACCAACTTCTTTTTTAAAACTTTCTACGGTTTTGAGTGGTTTTGACATTTGAAGTGTTGTCTTAAATTTAAATCCTTTATTATTTTTTTATTTTATTTTTTTTGATAAGGTGGTGTTGTCTTAAATCTTGAAAGGAAATGGACAAATTAGATAAGTCAATTATACGACTAAATATTGGATTAAATAGGGATACTATGTCATTATTTATTCCTTCTTACATATTTGAAAATTATACTAATGTGGATGAATAGTTTTCATGAAAATAGTAGATTAGGTGAATATATAATGGTATATAACTAGTTAGTGATACCATATCATCAAAAATAACCAAGATATTCCATCTTTTTCCCAATTATACCTACACAATAAACGTATATCTTTGAATAAATGTTATGTCCGTGTCGTGTCATGCGCCAATTGGTTAGGGGCTAGATCCTACTATGATGAACTATTGATATCAGATGGTCATGGTTTCTTTTCTCTGAATCTCTGATGTCCCCAATCTCCCCCTCTCCCGTGGAGAAAATATTGGTTACAACGGTGATACGATCACGTCACCTTATCATGAGCAAATCAAGTTTTTAGGATAAATTATTTAGTGTGATATTCACATCATGTAATCATATTGATCAGATTTAATATTTGAATTCAGATCATACACCTATCTCTATTTTTAGGGGATTGTGATATGTAGTTGCGAGATTAAAACATCACACCATATCTATTTATTGGTACTGTGCAACAATCACACTGAATAATTTCTATCAATGCCACATTAAAGGAGTAACACCACGTAGACAGTGACTGCAACCAATAATTTCCCTCTCCGTCCTCTATAATAACCCAATTCAGACTCTCCCAATTCTCACCCCCCTCATCTCTTAACACCATTCGATCACTCTCTCTCTCTCTCTCTCTCTCTCTCCCCTCATATTTCAGGCTCCCTCCAGCAACTCTCTTTTCTCTCTACCCAACCGCCACCATCACCACATGCAACCACAACGACACTACTCACACTGGCGCCGACCATCACGGTACTTTCTCTATCTTTATTCTGTATTTATCTCCCTTACTAACTCTCTCTCTCTATTTCTTTATATTTCATTTATTTTTTCACGCCTTAAAAATCAGATCCATTTTTTATGAGTAGTTTTACGAGCATAAATAAAATCTACAAATACATAAATGTGTAGATTTCTGTCCTATGTGGATCCTACAGTATCAGTGAATCCTACAATAAACCCTATTAAGAGAGAGATAGACACACTAGCGTGTTTGTGAATTGTACTTTTGTAGATTTTGTTTGTGCTTCAATCTTTATTCACTTTTTGTATATATATTTATTCTATTGTATAAAGAAAGAAGTAGGATAATAGGAGTACCACTGTACCACACATATTTGACCTAAAATATATATTTACATGAATACTAATTAATATGGTGTCTTATATACAAAACTGTCATATATAATGGCATATTAGAAAAATCCAAATACTGAAACCACATTCCACATTTCAATGCACACTTTTTCTACAAAGTTGGATTTACTTGCATATTCTAGAAAATATATTCTAGATTTAATTTCTGACAAAATTAGATTTATCTTCTTCCATTTGTTTATTTACACACTCACAGTCACACAGAGGAAGTGAGCCCTTACTTGTATATCCTAGAAAAGAAAGGAAAAAATGGAAACGAAAACAAATCTTTGGTATACCCTTCCTGGGAAAAAAGACCTCATCTTTATTTCTAATTTTTACATATTTTTAAAAAAGGCCTTTTCTTGGAAAAACGTTTAAAACAAAAAAACATGTGTTTATATTCTGTTTAGTAGATTAGCAAAGTGGAAAATAGAGATGATATTTCTCAGAGAAAGTGGGTTATCAAACAACCCCTTATTATTGTAGAAAAGATCCATTTTTTGAGAAGGGAAAATAAAAAAAAGAAAAGAAAAAGAAAAAGAAAAAGAAGCCTTTCATTTGCTATGGAAGAAAACCAAAAAAAAAAAACAGAAAAATGAAACCCTGACATACCCTTGTCCCTAAAAACAGCTCACTCTTATCATAGCTTTTTTTTTTTCACAGCCAAATAGAGGAAAAATTATTTAGTGGGCCCATAACACGTGCTGACGTGACCACTCAATTTTGACCAATCTTAATCATAAACAGTGTGATGGGTGGCTTATTAGTTTGCAATGTTGCCAATCAATCCACGGAAATAGAGTCACGACTCGTGAATATTTCTTAGTTGCCTGAAAGAACAATTGACATCTTTTTTTTCTTTGTAAGACATTTTATTTTATTTTTTTATTTTTTATTTTATTTTTGTTTTTTTTTGTTTTTGAAATTGAATCACTAGTATTTAAATTTGTGTGTACTAGCTATATTGTTTTCTGGTAATGCTATGTGCATATAAAGTTTGCACATAAAGATTTGAGTCATTTATTTCGGTGGAGTCCATGCCTGCATACATGAGATCCACCGAAATAAATGACTCCTGCATACATGAGATCCACCGAAATAAATGGCTCAGATCTTTATGTGCACAATTTATATGCATCAATTATTACTCATTGTTTCACTTGTTTGTTTAATTAAACCGGATCTTTCTTCGTGTTAAGCCTAATCAGTGCGTTAACAAACATATTTCAGGATGTTTTTTGGTATTGATTTTTGTTCTGCAACTTTTGGAATGGGTGGCTTTGGAAAAAAGAGGTAAGTTTATTATGATCCACTCTAACTCCAAACTTATTGAATCAATTGTAGGCATGTTTTATTTGATCTTGTTTGATTTAGAGGTCGTAGCTGTTGCATGGGCTGGTATTGTGTCTTTTGGTTTAACCGTTTAAGTTTTATCTAGTCTAGGTGTTGTGGTATGGTTTAATGGGTGATGTGTACTTGAGTCTTGGTTTGGCTGTATCTCTAATTTCTATCTCCAATAGTTGATATGCTCTCAGTCACTTAAAGTGATATCCATCTCTCTCCTCACATGATGTGCAGTTTTAGGTTCACGATCCTCCGAGTACATGTATAACTGAACATGGTAAATCTATTTGTCGTGTTCTTGTGATTATTGATTTCTTCGTGTGTTTGTATGTGTGTATTTTTGGTCATTATTTACAACATTGTCGATGTACCATCAACACATGCACCCACAACGACACCACTCGCAGTGGCGTCGACCTTCACGTTACTCTCTCTTTATAGTTCTTTTTTATATTTTTCTATATTTTTTTTTCAGAAAAAAATATACTCCCTCCGTCCCATAATAAGTGTCTACATTTTCTTTTTTGGATGTCCCATAATAAGTGTCCACTTTCCTAAATTGCCATTATATCATTTACTTACTTTCCAAAACTACCCTTATAATAAAGACAAAGTAGCATTTATTTGTGGCCTCAAAACAAGCAAAAAGTCAAACACCCATCACATCTAAGGGCAAAATTGGAAAGTGACCATTTAATGAACCAAAAAAACTAAAATAATACAACTTTCTTAAACAATGTGCAAAATAGAAGTGGACACTTATTATGGGACGGAGGGAGTATTTCTATATTTATCTCCCTTTTTGTCTCTCTATTTCTTACTTTGCATCTTGCCTCTGGCACTGACAACCCAAAAAGGCCCTTGATGTAAATCCCTTACACAGACACATATATATGGGGGAATTATTGGAGAATCCTAAAAGTAACCCTCATAAGTTTAAAACTCCAATTCGTTTGACCATTTTTTTAAAAGGACAAAAGGAATCTAAATCAGTGCTCACACGGTATCATGGTGGGGAAGACATGCAGCAGAAGTATTTCGTTTTTAAGATTGTGCTTCATAGAAAGAGTCTTGCTGTTCGTCGTAAGGAGATTTTGCGAGAGATGGAGGAGTGTAAGGATGTTCTATCATGGCGGGGAAGACTTTTGAGGCCAGATAGTCCATATAACTATCTTTGAAGGTCATGAGAGGGACTTGGTCGGTTTGGAGAGGGAGCTGTCAATGATTCAACGAGAACTTGCGGAGATTGTTGCCATAAAGCTTCCTCTTCGTCCGTTTGTAAACGAGAACGACCTTCATGAAGATTACGAGATGGACACCGGGCTCTTTTGAACGGAGGGTTAAACTCATTCCTCCTTGATAAATATATACATATATTTGTTTTTTTTTTTTTTTTTTAAATGTATAGTGGGGAGCAGATTCTGTGTGGTGTAGTATCATGTCTTTTGTCGCCATGTGGTTAATGTAATATGGCACATGTGCCCTTTTGTGTTGGAGTATTGTTGTCTTGATGTACCTTTATTGCCTTTCTATTTATTGTGGGGTTGTGTGCATTTAAGGCCCTCATATGTATTGCCTTCTGTGTGCTTGATTTTTGTGTAATTGCGGTGTGTTTGGTTTGTTCGTGGAGATGTCTGGTGTTGGGTCTTCTGGAGATTCTTCGTGGGGTTTGCCACTTCCAGAGTCATTTGGAGATGTGGAGGATGGCTGGAGAGGTGTGAGGATAGATCAGAAGTTTTTTGATAGTCTAGAGCAAATTTATCACCGATATCCTGAAACTTTTGTTCGTTTTGGCCGAATTGGTGCTAGATCTCAATCCGATTTACTAAGACGTCTTTGCCGGATTCTGCGCTACTTGCGTAAGACGACGTTAGAGGAGGCGGATAATGATTTCTTTGCTGAATTGCTAGAACAGGTGCGAAATCTGGTACAAGATAGACTGTCGGTCCACTAGTTATATTCCCATGTAGAGAAGATGGAGCATAGGTATGACCTATTTGAGTCGATGTTGGAACGACGGGCTGCTTTTGATACTTATTTGGAGTTGGAGAATTCTGTGACTGAGTGTGCACGGACTATGGGGCGTTATGAAAATATAGTGGGCGGTGGCAAGCGGGTTGGCTCCCTAGATCCGAACACGGTGGAATTTATTGAAATGTATGAAGCTGAGCATAGGCGTTTTTTGCCACTGAAACAGGAATATGCAGATGCTAATGTACGTTTTGAAGCTGCTAGAGTTGAAGTGTCTGCTGTTGAACAGCAAATTCGTGAACTGGGCTTGCATATTAACTATAAGTTGGATACTGGTCTGTTTGGCTAGCCAGATCTTTAGTTGTGTTTGCAGCCATGGAGTATATGTGTTTATTTTGCTTTACTGATATTAATTGAAATATATATATATGATAACTGGGTGTTTTTCTCTTTTGGGCAATGGCATCAATTATTCAGCGGTGGCGCTGCTCATTATCGCGAATTTCGTTGGAGATGGAGATGTGGCTGCTAATATATATATAATTTATATATCTATATATATCTATATATGTATTTTTTATTTTGCTCCGAGCAGTGGCGGTTTTGTCCACTGTTGGTGACATAATGAATGTAATGGAGTTTGGATTTGGAATTTTTTTAAAATCTGCTTACCTCGGGTACCCTTAATAGTGTGGGAATTATTATCGTTTGAACATTGTCTTGTTGGGCTTTTGTATACTGTATATATAGTGAATTTTTGTTATTTTTTTTTAGTTATGGGTGTATTGTTCATTGGGTAATAACCAGGGGATTTGAATTGTGTAGAGGATCAAAGCATATTTTTTATTCCTTCCTAGCTAGCTATCAGGTATACTTAAAAATTTGCCAAAAATTTTGTTGTACTGGTGATGTGAGTGAGGGGACTGGTGATCAGAGGACAGAGGGTTAAATATTGGGCAATAGCCGGATGGGGTTGGGTAGTTTAAATGGGAGCACTTTTGGTCTTGTGAAAAATTAATGTCTAAGTTTTTAAAAGAACAAGGAGAAAAGAAAGAGAAAGGAAAGAAGAGGAGGTGAAGATATTGAGGACAAGTTTTGGAGTGGAGAATCCATTGGTGATTTTGCAAGATATTTCCTCTTTCTCTTTTTCTCCTTATATATATATATATGTGTGTGTGTGTGTGTAGGGTATGTATATATATATATATATATATATATATATGTGAATGGCGTATTTGGTTTGGGATGTGTTGATTTGGGAAGGTTAAAGAAATTGGGGGTTAGGGTTTATAAGAGTAAATGGTTTAGAGAAATTGGGGGTTTCCGAAGGTTTGGGAGTTTCGGTTTTTTTTTTTTTTTTTTTGGTTTCCTGAGGTGGGTTCCGAAGGGGGTAGGGGATTTTCGAAGGGTGGGGGGGTTTTCCGAAGGTTTGGGAGTTTCAGTTTTGTTTTTTTTTTTTGGTTTTCGGAGGCGGGTTCCAAATGTGGGTTCCGAATGGGGGAAAATCCGAAGGTAGGTTCCGAGTGTGGGTTCCGAATGTGGGTTCCGAATGAGGGAAAATCCGGAGGTAGGTTCCGAATGGGAAAATCCGGAGGTAGGTTCCGAGTGTGGGTTCCGAATGTGGGTTCCGAATGGGGAAAATCCGGAGGGTTTCGGGCTTCTTTTTTTTTAAGGGGTACCCAAAGGTCCGAAGGGGATGGGGTTCGAAGGGCCTTCGGGGTTTTTTTTTTTTGTTTTTAAAGGATCCGAGTTGGTAAATGTATTTTGTCCCAGGATGATAGGTAAATGTTGGAACAAAATGAAGGGTGGAGTAAGACTATAATAAAATGAGGGGTCTTGTTGAGACGAAGGGTGCTTAGGGCCAAGGATGTTAGTAAAACGAAGGATGTTGGGAACCGGAGGTATTGGTGAAGGCGAAGGGTCAAAGTGAGCTCGAGGCAATGGAATGTTTTGTTAGTGGTCGAGAATAAGAATAACTGCTAAACCTTTACTCTAGTGCAGGATTAAATCGAGTTGGGTTGTTGGGTGTAGTAAATGAGGGTGCTTATTTATACTTGAGGCCGGTGGTGTATTTGCAAAGCTTTGACATAATAGAGCGAGGCCGAGTTGGCATCCTCTTACTGGGTTGTTTGTTTAAGGTAGGTGGGTGGCTTAAATGCTCCTGTTTAGGGTGGTTGAGGTCATTAAATGGGATGTAGACGAAGCATATATTGAGCTGGTGGAGACAAATGAGAGAGAAATGTTTGTCGTTTGGTTATGAGCCGATATCATTGGTTGGTCAAGAGAGGGAAGGGATGCTACTGGTGCAGAGGTTTAAGCAAGTGGAGGTACCAAGGCTTTTGCTATTGGCTCCGAGAGGTGAAGCGAGGGCGAGTGTCGAGGCGTACAGATGGCTTCAACGAGGGAGGGAACCGAGGTATTTTTCTATTGGTGCAGTCGGTTAAGTAATATTGATGTGATTAAGCATGGACGGTCAAAGGTTCCGACGAGCTTTGCAGTAATGAGCTTCGCTTATTGGTCGTGGGTTGGTTGGGGTAAGGCACGTGTGAAAGTCACGTGTCTCTCTCTCTCTCTCTTTGGGACCAACCCTAACCTTACCCATGGGGCGCAGGTTAGGGAGATGCCTTCGGGTTCTAGCCACTTAACCATGAGTTTCCGAAATCCCGGCGGACTTGACCACCTTTAGGTACTGCTTCCGAACCAAGGGTGGGTGTCCGAGAGGTGAGTGTGTGCATATTTCGAGTGTTCTTCCTTTGTGGGCTGCTTTGGGCCTTTGGAGAATAAGGTTTCGAAGTGGAGTTAACCGTAGTGGGGGCTTTGGAGTAGGCTACTTTGGGCCTTTGGAGAATAAGGCTTCGGAGTGGAGTTAACCGTGGTGGGGGCTTTGGAGTGGGCTCATCCGAAGTGGACCTTCGGAGTGGGCTTATTGAAGTGGGTCTCGGGGCGAGTTTCTTAGTTGTGAAGTTTTGCAGTAGGCTTTGCGGGTGGGCCCGTTTGAAGTGGGCTAGCGGTTTGGTGTTGGTGAGCCCACGTGGAGTACACAGTAATGATGTTACACGTGGAGTCGTTGGTGATGTGTATAGTCAAAGTATATGAGTCGTCAACTATTACCTACACCGCTAACCTACCACCATTATATTGTCGGTTAGCAGTTTTTCACTCCCTAGAAAACATACTCTCTTTTTATATGTGGACAAGGCTGTCATACAGCCAAGAGGTTTTGGCCACACCATACGATCATGGTTGACCAAGATTGATAACCGTGGGATAAAATAATAGGATGATTTGGATCATTGATTAAAAAGTGAAGTGGTTGAACTAAAACCACTAAAGAACCTACAATATCCGGTTACCATTAATTTACCATAGCCGGTCAAAACAAACTTCCTAACTACTCAACCTCTCTTGCTCAGTTGTGTGGTAGGAGTTATTCAACCTTTTACTACTTATTTTAGGGTTAATTTTATTTTATCCTATGTGGTTAGGCTCATTTCTATTTTACCCCCACTTGTAGTTTTGGATTAAAGTGATCCTACAACGATTTCTCTCAAAATAGTACAACATGGGGATTAAGCGTTAAAATTAGCCTCTTATATGGGAGAATGTAAGTGTCAAAATTAACCTCACATAGGTAGTTAACCCAAAAATTAGTCACCCAAGGAGGTTAAATATTAAAAGTTAGTCCTACATAAATGGCAGAATTATCACCACACAGGGAATTAACCCCCAAATTAACCTCACAATGGGGGTTAAGTGTTAATTTTTTTTGGCCAATTTTAGAATTTTTATTAGTTTTGAGGAGAATCTTAACAATTTCATGTTAGTCCGAAAGGGTTAAGTGTTCACTTTTGAACCACAAGGAGTAAAGTGAACATGGGCCAAAACTCATGCTACGTTTCTTTAACTCATTAGGTCATTTTATGTCGAGTAATGATTGATGTATATAAAATGTACACATAAAGATCTGAGCCATTCACTTTGGTGGGTCCCATGTATGCAGACACGGACTCCACCGAAATGAATGGTCCAGATCTTTATGTGCACATTTTATGTGAACATAAAATTATCCTTTTTGTACCTAAACAACTTTCAAATTGTTATAACTTTTATTTACCAGTATTTGTTTCGTAAAATTAAATGTTTTGGAATCAACGAAATGAGATCTATCAACCGAGATCAACATTGACCATGAAATATTGTGAAAAAAAATCTAAAAACTAAACAAAATGAAAAAATGTGTTTTTTTTTTCTTCATAAATTTAACAAAACCAAATTTCTTTCATAAAATTATTAGCACCATAGGTTCATAGATATCGAAAAAAAAATACAGGGAATAAAAAAAAATACTCAAAAAGGCCTAAAAAAATGAGTGAGTTATGGTTGTGTCCTTAGGTGTGTCCCAATCTTTACTCTAATAGTATATGTCATAAAAGATAATATCATCTGTGGTGATAGATAAAAAAAATTCAAAAATAGAGGTTCCAAATTACTCTCTTTTGTTCAATTTTCAACTCTATTGCATAGATCTCGAAGAAATGCATGGAATAAATAAAAAAATCACTCAAAAAGGCTAAAAAAACGAGTGAGTAATGGTAGTTTAAAATTGACAGATAATATTAATATTATCTGACAAAACAGATAAACAGATAATATCATCTATTTTGACAGATAAAATAAAAAATGAGGTTCCAAATTACTTTCTTTTTTATAATTTTCAACTCTATTGCGTAGATCTCGAAGAAATACATGAAATAAAAAAAATCACTAAAAAAAGCTATTAAAAAAAAAAGCGAGTGAGTAATGATAGTTAAATGTGACAATTTGATTTTGATATGGAATATATCAAAGGAAATAATAATTTAATCCCTGATTTCCTATAGGACCAACGGGTAGTCAGTATGTAGTCATTGACCCATTTGCTACTAAAGCCTATTCAGCAAATAATTAATAAGCCCATTCAACCCTCCAAGACAAACTATGTTGTCAAGCCCAATGTAGCCCATTTATTTTTTATTAAATTTCACCAGAGTCAGCTCAAAAGCCCAATTGATTTAGTCAATCTCACTTTTCCCCAGGGATGACATTTCATTCCCAAAAGCCCAAAAAAGTCTCTTAGTTACTACAAAGATATCCAATTCTCCACTAAGTCCATCAATATTACTCCTATTAAGGATCCCAAGGATGAAGAGAAAATTATGTATCATTCCTTGTATGTTAAAAAAATTATATCCGGTGAAAATTGGGTTTCCATCCATGTAATCTCAAGTCATTTCCTAATCATCCTAATCCCCAAGTCCAATACAATTATTTTGATTATATTAACGCTTGGTTCAATATTTTTCTTTACCAATTTGAGACTTTTTCCCATTCATGGTATATTAACTTTGATAAATAAAAAAAAAACACTCAAATACCCATATGGTTTCTCCAATAGTGGTCTTGGCATGGGCCCATGTCAGACTTACTCCCTATTCTATTAGGCCTTGTTTGGCAGGTCGGTGTGGACACGCGGAATTCCACTTCTCTCTTATTTGAGATTGTTTTGAAAAAAGAGAAAGGGAAAAGAAAAGGTCTGTTGAAAACAGATACAGAGTCGCCACTTGGTCTTTAAGGAACCAAGAAACCTAATTTTGACTCACCCAAGCGGATAAGGGCACCGGCCCTTCATAACCAAAGAACTCGGTTCGGGGTTTTGGTACGAGAGAGGAAGGAGTCTTTGTCGCGACTAAAACACCCTCAACTCGCCCCGTCTTTCGACGGGCCTCAATTAGCATCCAAATAATCATCTTCTATTATGCTTGGTTCGACAATTAATACTATGATAGTATATTACATCTCATAAGAATCTTGAAATTGGAAGATCAAAAGATAAGATATCATTCATAAGATCTAAGCCAAATATCATACAATGTAAAGTAAAAGATCACACAAATAAATCTAGGAAAAATCGTCTAATCATATATCAAATAATCAAGACTTCTTAATCTAAAGGGGGACATGAATTGTTCTCGAAACAAATAACCAAAGAAATCTAAATATGCTTAGCAAGCTAGTATGATGCATGTTAATCTTTGAGAAAAGAAGATCCCAAAATCCCCGGGACGGATGAGAAAGGATGATTAGATCAAGGGAAAGCATGAACGTGTGATCGTGATCATTCCTTATAATCTTCTTAGATTAAGAGTTACAAAAACCCCAAATCTTGCATGAATGTAATGTATGTATTTAAAATGTGCAAAGGTTGTAGTGTGTTTTGGGTACATGGATTTCTAGAATGACTTAGAAGTCTAAAATGTGTATGAGTGAATGAATGAAATCAACATGGGATATGTACAAATGTAGTATGAACTACTTCCTAGGACATGAGCTAATTTGGAATGCATATGGGCATCAAATTAAAGAATGAAAGTTAAGGTATACTTGCTGTGAATAGTGGACAGAACAGTAACATCATCTTTGGAAAATTGAAAAGAGGGGTTAGGAATGTTTTCAATGCATGATTTTTTATGGAGATGTTCCTTATTGTGTCTAGAACACTACCCAAAAAGCCAATCTTGAATAGCTATCACAGAATGAGAGAAATCATATAAACAATGAAGGTCACTCAGAAACAGAGTCCGTATCTTCGACTGAAATGTTAGAAAATCTTAGAAAATGAAAACAAATGATCTGGAGGCCCATTTTATATGGAAAGTTTCCTAAGACACTGAAATTTAAGGGAAAAATAAGTTAGGACCACCCTTTTTGGAAAAGTTTTCTGGAAAAGAAGCTGGAAGTGGACCTAGCTGCTGTGACAGAGAAAGACAGAATGTATGGAAGGAGTGTTGGGATCCAAATGGACCATTCCCAAGTACTTCCAAGTCAAACCAAAAATCATGGGTGTTCTCCAATAAGTTAGGAAGACTTTCCAAGTGGCCTTGCATCCATATGTTGAGTATTGAGTTCTAGAGAAATCATTGAACTCAAATCACTCACTGTTTTGACTCATTGTTTTGAAGATTTTGGAGAAAACAAAGTTTTGTTTCTTGAAACCCAATGAGAGGGATTGAGAGGGGTTTTGAAATAGATGTTTTGAAAACATATTTTCAACACTCAATAAGGATTATAGCCACTTAGAATACCAACATCAAACTCATCATTAAGAACCTCCAAGATTGTTGGAGAGATTTGTTTTTATTTTGAACATAACTTCAATACATTTCAAGAATACCTTGGAAGTATTGAGGTTATGGTCATCATCTATCAAACATGTTTTTGAGGTCAAGAGCTACTATCCATAAGGATTCACTCACCCCAAACTTCATGTCATCACTTAGATGATGATGAACTAGTAAGTAAATAAAGAAAATAAAAAAGAAATGAGATAAGAAGAGATGAACAATAAATAAACAAGCGAATAGATGATGATCAATAGATGATATTCATGAAGCATGAGACTTGTAGATTGGTGTTTCACTCATATGTAATGACACTAGATATGGAAGAAGCTTCCACTCTCTTAAATGCTCACTAAAATGGTGGGTGGGAGTATTGAATGTTGAAATAAATGGAAGTAATAAAGTAAAAACAAGGTTTAGAACTCACTTTTGTTTTGAAAATCAAAGAAGAAAGCTTCTTTTCTCTCTACTCTAACCTTATCTCTACAACTTTATCTCCCAAACTTTCTCAAAACTCACATTTGACTCCCCCAAAATGAAGAGTAATGGGGTGTTTATATAGGCCAACTTGGGGTGGTTTTGGGATTTAGAAAGTGTTCCCATTGGCTCCAAACATCTGAAATCATTAAACTACGTCGTTTTGGATTTTAATTAATCAAAATGGGACCACAAAATAAATTACAAAAATACACTGTTCTGGAGGGGAGTGCAGTGTCGGCACTGGGCCAGTGCCGCGGCGGCAGTGGGCCAGTGCCGCGACGGCACTGCTCCTCCCTTCGTCTGGATAATGCTGTTTAGGCCCCCTGATGTTCCGGTATTCGCGAAAAGGCCCTATTTCGTCCGAAATTCACAGAAAATGCATACGAACTCCAAATTGAGGTTGTGATATACCGTTGGAAAGGTAATGGAGTCTACTTTATATAAAAAAAAAGTTCAGAGATAGGTCACTTTGAAAAGTTTTGCGGTATTCGCGATAAAAGCTTATTTGATCGTCTTTTTCGCCTTTGGAAATTCATAATAAATTCGTTTTAAATCCGAAAATTGCGTGCGATATACCGTTAGAAAGCTATTGACTTCTAGTATCCATGAAAAGTATTTGAAAATTGTTTCGGCACCCTGGTTTCAAAGTCAAATTCTGGTCAAACTGATCAAACCTGGGATTCCCGGGAAGTTCTGGAAACCTCCGGGAGTTCCCGGGAGCTGATGTTTTCGCTCGATTTTCTCTTGGAACTTGTTTTAATATTTTTTTTCATGATTTAAAACGATTCTAGTGAATTCGGACGATTTTGGTCAACCTTGGTCAAACTTGGTCAAACCTCGGTCAAACCTGGTCAAACCTTGGTCAAACCGGTCAACGGGGACCCTTCGGGAACTTCCGGGACTTCCGGGGGTCTCTAGGAGCTGACGATTTCTTCCGATTTTACTTAAAAACTCATTTTATTGTTTTTCTTACGACATAGCATGTTTTCAGAACTTCGGGACCAAATTTGGGAGTTTTCGGGTTTTTAGGGGCATTTTGGTCATTCTGAGCATTCTGAGAGATAGAGCTGACTTCCGAGAGTCCTTTTGAGTCTTTTTTACGATCATTGTGAACCACCAAACTATGGGTCTCCTGAATCTGATAGCCGACAAAATGGGGTGTCTACAGTTTGCCCCTCTTTGGCATGAACTTGCGAGGCAACGCATGTCGCAAGCGAGTGCCAAAGCTTTGAAGAGACAGGACTTTTTGGAGGCTATAGATTTAGGATAAAAGCGTTGCAAAAGATGCAAGGATGCTGAGGTTAGTGCTGGTCGTGCTCTTCATGAGCTGCTTACGTATCCCAAGGGGAATCAGACCAGGACGTAGTTTCAGGGCACAAAGAGACTAAACACACATGCACATACATAACAATCAGGCGGATGATATGCATGAACATGATATGATTGTGTACATGAGTCCTATCATGCCTAGTGTTCTGATCTTAATATGAGCAGGTGTTGTGGGGTGTGCCACTCCGAGTGGGCTGGTGTTGTGCTAGTGTTTGCGACTGTGATGTGGTGGATGACTCGGATAAAGACCTCAAGGTTTAGAAGACTCTGGGCCTAGGGGCAAACTTCTGGAATTTGGAAAGTGCGCTTTGCGAGCGAGTGTAATCGAATGTGGGGTCTTTGATGATGACAACCATAGATGAGGGAGTTCATAATGATCGATAGATTTATAAAGACCAAAGTGAGGAGGCTCATAATAAGTAGGGTAGCTCACGATAATTGACATGTGAGATAACCGGAGTGAAGAAGCTCACGATAAGTGAGGAAACTCATAATGACTGACAGTGAGAAAGCTCATGATGATCAGTGGATACGGATCCTTGAATTATGAACAGATAGTGCTTGTCCTGGGAATCGGGGTGATCTGACTGCGGGTGATGTTTTCGATCGTTGGCTGATCCTTATGATGACGAGCTGGAGAATCAGTTCCGGACTTCTGTTAACTTCTGCTGGGGATGGTAGGGGACTCTCTGAGAATCTCTCTTTAATTCTTGACTTAGAACCAGGATCCATCTCTGAATCTCTCACGGTTGATCAAAACTGTCGGTGCTCAATCCAAGAGAGCCTGTCAGGGCCTCCGGGAGCTGGTATCTGTCTGCTTTTGTCCTCGGGGGATGATGCAGGGTTCTCGGGGAATCTCTTTTCTTGATCGGGGACCAGGATCCATCTCTGAATCTCTCACGGTTGATCTAAACTGTCGGTGCTCAATCCAAGAGAGCCTGTCAGGGCCTCCGGGAGCTGGTATCTGTCTGCTTTTGTCCTCGGGGGATGATGCAGGGTTCTCGGGGAATCTCTTTTCTTCCTCCTTCGGTGCATCAGTTAAAATCCAGAATTCGTTATCAGAATTCTCGTGTTCGATTGAAATTCGCGACGATTGTCCTGAAACAGCCGATTCGGGTCTTCGGGAGCCGATTTTTCCCAGTTTCTGCCTGCTGGAGGTAGTTCTGACAACTTTTAGCCTGCTTGGGGTAAAACCTCATAGATCTTGACTGGAATGGGCCAAAAATGGGCTGAAAAAGAGGCCAAAACGGGCCAAAACGGGGCGAAATGGAGCAAAACGGAGCGAAGCGGGGCCCGCGGGGAGCAATGCCGCGGCGGCACTGGGCCACTGCCGCGGCGGCAGTTGGCCAGTGCCGCGGCGGCACTAGGTGGCCGGACTTCATCTTCTTATATCTCGGGTTTTTGAGCTTTTGAAGCTCATTCTTGGCCATTTTGGGGTGGTTTTGGAGCCAAAATTCATCAAAACACAGCTTGTGCGCGCTCAGGTGAGTAATCTTTCCCCGTAGTTGGATTTTTTATTGGTGTTTTGGTTTGCCCAAATTTTCAAGAAGAAAGTTTGACTGAGACTTCCATTTTCTTTGTAGATCCAGGGCTTCGAGCTCAAGGAGACCGTCTAAGAAGGTTAAGGGACGGATGAAGGCCGAGATGCAAACCCCGGACTTGATTTTACGGGACCCCCAACACCATCTTTCGACCGCGACTCTAGCAAGCTTGGTATGTGAAACTTTCGACATTTTAGGACCACTTTCATGTATTGTGCTAGTTTTGTGAGCCGTAGTGTGCACCTAGAAATCGTTAGGAGTCCTGTTTGTGCTCAAATGTTGATTTTGTGAAATTTCGCTCTCGGGTCGTGAATAGTGATTTTGTGCATTTTTTGTTGTTTTTGTTATGTACAGGTGCCGGAAGTGGCGTTGAAGTGCCATGGTAGCCTTGCCCACGCCTTCTTATGGTATACTCAACTCTCGCCCACCGTCAAAAAGATGGTGGACGATGCCGGGTTCAGAGGCTTCGTCCGTTTGGTTTCAAAAAGCAGCAACGATTTGGCTCACTTCTATGCACTGGCCGAGAGGTGGTGGGACACCACCAACACTTTTCACCTGTCATTTGGTGAAATGACTATGACGCCCTTCGATTTCTCCATGATCACGGGCCTGAGGGTCGGCGGGAAGCGCCTGATTCTGGATTACTTTTATGAGATCGGCCCAGAGGCGGTGGAGATGCTGATTGGGGGTGTTCCCCCTAACCTGGAGAGGCACTGGTTTCCTTGCGGCTGGCTTTACCGGGCTTATGGCAAAGGGAATCATAATCTGAACAATTCCCAGCTCCTGAGAGTATATCTTCTGTATGTCCTGGGTTGCTCGATCTTTGCGACGCGGAATGACCGGGTGAGCTTGAGGCTCCTTTCTTGCTTGGCAACCATCGATGAGATTCCTTCCTACAACTGGGGCGGTGCCGCCTTGGCCCATCTTTACAAGCATATGGGCGAGGTCTCTCAAGGCGACATTAAATCGACTGGGGGATTTTGGCGAGCTTGGGAGGTATGTACTGCATCTTCCTTCATTTGTTATCTTTTGATTTCTATACTTGTTCTGACCTTCTCCTTGGTTTGTGCAGCTTTGGAGCTTCGAATACCTGAAGATGTTGGCTCCCTCCCCTGCGGACGAGTCAGGCGAAGATGAGGATGGTATGGCTCCTGTGCCTCTGTTCCCACGAGGTTTGAGATGGCGGAGGGACGTTGTCGGGGTGAAGAGCGGGGCCCACCGGATTATTTTGCTCAGAAACTTCCTAACCGAGCTGACGGCTGCTGATGTTGATTGGACGCCTTGGGAGGGCGTCGCCTATGCCGCCCCAGAGGAGATACAAGCGGTTAAATCTCTTACCTCTTGCCGCCTTCTGCTGGAGAGTACCGAGTGTAGGCAGCGGTTCCTTGGGGAGCGGGTATCTCGGCAGGTGGTTGGTGGTCCCAGGTATCGCGTTCCCCATAATCCTCCTGTGATGGATGCTAGTGACCTCTCCGGTGATGCTCTGTCGGCGGCCTTAGCCGGCACCGACGTCTGGGATCATTTGCTCTCTGAGACCGGGTATGAGGCTTACCGTGGCAGCTCCTTGATGCCTAACTTCCCACTCCTGGAGGTGAGTTCCCTTTTTACATTTTTGTCTTTATTAGTTGTTTATGTTTTTGACTCATCTTTTCCTAACTTGTTTTGTGCCTACAGCTTCGTGAGATGTACAGGAGACAGGCTCCTCAGGCTCCCGACCCTATCCCTCCTTGGGATTGGACTGTCAACGTTCTAGGCGCTGATGGCACTCCCCAAATGATGGAGGTGCCGCGAGTCACGTGTGGGTACCCTACTCAGCCAGCGGACGTCCTCAACGTTCCTTGGAGTTACGCTGAGGATGGTCACGCCTTGGCGGCTAGCTTACGGTCCTTGGTCCTCACACGAGACCACCGGGTAGGTCTCTAATTTTGCACTTTCTTAAGGTTATGAGGTTCTAACCCTGGATTTTACCCTTGACAGATGGACGGTATGCGGCAATTTGCCGCCAACCAGATGGCGTCTTTGGTAAGTCTCTGACTCGACTCTATTTTTGTATTTTTTGTTGTTCCCTTACTGATTGCCTTCACTTTATTTGTGTGTGCAGTATCGTGGAGGCGGGGCTGGCTCATCGAGGACTGGTCCAAGATGCAGAGGTGGTAGGAGGAGGCCGTCGCCGACATATACTCCGGGCGGTCCGACAGAGGACGAAGAAAAGGAAGACTGATGCCTCCCAAGCGGGCAATATTATTATTATTATTATTTTTTTTTTGTGTTTTCGATTGGGTTGTATTGGGAACATGATTATTTGGACAACGTAGGATGATGTGTAGAACTATTTGTGACCTTTTGACAGAGTATTATGATGTTTTGCCTTTTTAGGCCGGATAGCTTCCGGTTTGGAGGCACAATTGTGTGCTTGTTTTAGTTGATATATGTGCACTGTGATTGTTGGATGTTACTGCGATGGACAGTTTTGTGATAGTGAGTGCTTTTGCCTTGCAGGTGGGATAGTCCGTGAAACGGGGAGGTGTTGCCGAAATTTTGAATTTTGTTAGAGCCGCGACAGAAAATATGACTTTGTATGATCCCGCTCAACTCACAACCTGGCTGAACATCACGGATGGCGTGGAGCGGATTAACCTCTTTAGCTATGGCTTGACCGAGCTATTTTCCCTTCGCCAGATGACCTTGAATACTGAGTTCTTGTGTGCTGCCATTGGTCACTGGGACCCGGTGAACCATGTCTTCAACTTCAATGGCCTGGAGATATGCCCCATGTTTGAGGAGTTCTGCGCTATTCTTGGCTTTGATTCTGATTTAGACTTGATTTTCCCTTCCGCCGATACCCTCAGTCCTACGCGAGGCTTGGCTGAATATCTGAATTGCTCCATCACTATTTTCCGTCAGCTGATTCGAGGTGAGGTCCTCAACATTGCTTCTATTATTGCCCGGTATGTCAGTCCTGGGAATCCCAGCGTATATGATGCTACCCGTGGGGCCGCTTTGATACTGTGCATGACTTCGCACTTCTTGTTCTCGAGTGCTTCTAGCGACTTAGTGCATGTATGTCTCAGACTGAAGGCAGGTAAGAACCTCATGGCTATGGTCCTAGCTGAGACTTTGAATGGCTTGGATAAGACCTTCAACCAAGGGACTCCTCTTCTTTCCGGGGCGCCTTTGGTGTTACAGGCTTGGCTATACGAGCGCCTTCAGCTGTGGACGGGCCGTATACCACCGGTTTACTTTCGTCGAGCCGTGCTTCACTCTCACTATACTTTTGCCGATTGGGTAGGCATGATGGGTGCCTTATCTGAGGCTGACATTTGCTGGATCGTGAGGCGTTGGGGCCTTTATGCCGTCACTACGAGCCTCAAGGGTCACCAGAGAGTGTGGTTGATGGGTTTGCGTGAGACTTCTTTTTATCATCCTCGCTGTTTGGCCAGACAGTAGGTTCAGGAGGTTCCCCGGGGGTTTACTGAGAGGGTCTTTGCTTCCAGGATCAGGGCTACCACTATTGCTGCTTTTATTGACGGTTGGACTGACCGGGTAAAAGCCTACTTCTAAAGACCTTTGAAGAAATAAAAGACGCAAGGATAAAACTAGACCTGACTAATTCTGCTCATTCCTCCAAGTGTCTTTGAACATGTGTGTTTGCTTTTTGAAAGACTTTTATTTCTTTAGTTATTCCTGCTTATGTAATATTCAAAGTTAGTTTATTAGTGAACCTTGGTTACTTTGAGAACCTCTTTTTATGCATTTAGCTTTCTGAAAAAACATTTTGTAACCTAGATTTCAATTTAGTTGTTGCTTTTGGTGCTCACTTGGGCATGCTAAGGTGATTAGAGGCAAACGAGGCGGGTGGCCGAAGTTTGCCCCTAGTTCGGGATATGTATGGTTGTGAGGCAAACAAGGTAAATGACCGACGTTTGCCCCTAGTTTAGAAGAGGTTCAGGCAAACGAGGCGAGTGGCCGAAGTTTGCTCCTAGTGTGGAGGGTGATATATGGGTTATGGTAAGGTCCGCGACTTTATTTCTCACATGCTCATAATTTTTGCCTAGGCACCAAGGAGGTGGCCTAGCGAGCTATTTTCTCTCTTTTGTTATTACTCACCTTGGATTTAGCTCTAATTTTTGCCTAGGCGTCCTTTCGGATTTTCATCCTAGCGAGCCATCCTTCTTTTCTTTTTGAAAGTCTGCCTATGTATCCCCGAGCGGGGATCAGGTCCAACGTAGTTCGGGCCAAAGTTTTGAAAGAAAAGGTTATTTTTTGTGGGGTGGAGCGACCGAACCGACGTGGTTGCCTACGTATCCCCGAGTGGGAATCAGGTCGAGCGTAGTTCAAGGCAAGACTTGAAAGAAATGTTTTTTTTTGTGACCGAACCGATGTGGTTGCCTACGTATCCCCGAGTGGGAATCAGGTCAAGCGTAGTTCAAGGCAAGGCTTGAAAGAAATGGTTATTTTTTGTCAAGCATAGTACTTTTTGAGGCGATCCATGTTGATTGGTTCTTTGAATTCGACACCATCGAGGACCATGAGATAAGTTGCTCCTCCGGAAAGAACGGTCTTGACGATGTAAGGGCCTACCCACTTAGGTTTGAACTTCCCACGGGGATCAAAGATCGGAGCTCGCAATTCCTTAAGGACAAGGTCGCCCTTGACAATCTTCTTTGGACGAACCCTTTTGTTGAAGGCACGGGCTATCCTCTTTTGATAGATTCGGACATGGTCAACTACCGCTAGGCGCTTTTCATCTATGAGAGCCAACTCTTCGTATCTTTCTTTCAACCAATCTGATTCCGAAATTTCACATTCTGCCATCACGCGTAGGGACGGTAGTTCTATCTCGACCGGAAGTACCGCTTCCATCCCGTACACTAGTGAGTAAGGCGTCGCTCCTGTGGACGTCCTTATCGATGTTCTGTATCCCCAAAGTGCAAACGGTAGCTTTTCATGCCAGTCCTTGTAGGTGTCAGCTGATTTTTGCAGTATGGTCTTGACATTCTTATTTGCGGCTTCGACTGCCCCATTGGTTTGCGGCCTATATGGTGATGACTTGTGATAAGTGATTTTGTATTCCTCGAACAGATCCCTGACTTCTGCCTTGAAATGACTTCCGTTGTCCGAAATAATCTCATGGGGAACTCCATAACGGCATATGAGATTTCTTTTGATGAATTTGGCCACCTCCTTGGCCCCCAACTTGGTGTAAGATGCAGCTTCTACCCATTTTGTGAAGTAGTCGATGGCCACCAAAATGTACCGATTTCCATTTGAGGCTTTTGGGATGATTTCACCGATAATATCGATTCCCCAGGTGGAGAATGGCCAAGGCGAGGTCATGCTGTATAGAAGGGATGGTGGTACATGCATCATGTTTGCATGGATCTGGCACTTGTGACACCTTCTCACGTATTCGCAACAATCTTTCTCCAAGGTTGTCAAGTAATACCCTTGTCTTATGATCTTCTTAGCCAGCATGTGACCGTTCATGTGCGGGTCGCATACCCCCTCGTGTATTTCTTCTATCATTCTTTTGGAACTCTTTCCGAACAAGCAAGTCAGGTTGTGACCATTGTATCCTTTCTTTAGCAATTTCCCATCGCAAATGATGAATTGCGCGGCGAATCTTCTAATGGCCCTTTTGTCTTTCTCGGTAGATTCTTGGGGGTATATCCCCTTTTCTATGAAATCCCAAACATCCCGATACCACGGCATTTCATTCTCTTCTTCTTCGATTGCGGCGATCATATTGAACGAAGGCTCGTACCTCTGCTCTATTACCAAAGGCATCATCTTGACTCCCACAGGAATCTTGATCATGGAGGCTAAGGTTGCCAATGAATCTGCTAGCTGGTTCTCTTCCCTAGGCAAGTAGAGGAACGTGACGTTCTTGAACTGCCTCTTGAGTTGGTCGAGATGATCATGGTAGGGCTTCAGCCTTTCTTCTTTTACTTTCCATTCCCCTCTGGCTTGCGATATAATGAGATTCGAATCCCCGAAGACATCTAACTTCTGAACCCTCAGTTCTAAGGCTGCTTCCATTCCCAGAATGCACGCTTCATATTCGGCGGTGTTGTTGGTGGAGTTATAGTTGAGCTTGACCGCCAATGGAGTATGATCCCCGCTTGGTGATACGAGAATCATCCCTACTCCGTATCCTTTCATGTTAGCTGCTCCATCAAAGTACAACTTCCACTGTTCTTCCTTGATTTCCATGATGTTTTCGTCAGGAAATGGAAAGTCCCCACTTTCTTTAGAGTCAATGGCATGCTCTGCGAGATGCTCAGCTACGGTTCTCCCTTTTACCGACTTGCTTGTGACGTATTTGATATCGAATTCGGATAGTAGGAGTAACCAACGGGATATGCGACCGGTTAGGGCGGGTTTTTCGAGAAGGTATTTTAGAGGATCCATGCGGGATATGTGCACAACTGGGAAGGCCAGCATGTAGTGCCTCAGTCGGCGAGTACACCAAACCAAGGCCCAACACGTTTTTTCAAGGGTAGAGTAGTTGAGCTCATACCCAGTCATCCTCTTGCTGAGGTAGTATATGGCTTTTTTGGAGTGGCTTTCTTCTCCTTCTTGGGCTAGCATGCAACCCATGGCATTTTCGGAGACGGATAGGTAAAGGAATAAGGGCTTATGAGGAATGGGTGGTGAAAGGACAGGCGGGTTCTGAAGGTAGGCTTTTATTTTGTCGAAAGCGGCTTGGCATTGGTCATCCCATTGGAACTTCTCCCTTTTTCTCAACAATCGGAACAGAGGATCGCACGTGGTTGTGAGCTTGGAAATGAAACGACTGATGAATTGGATTCTTCCGAGGAACCCCCTTACTTCTTTTTCATTCCGTGGTGGTGTCATTTCTAGGATTGCCTTGATCTTGGAGGGATCCACCTCTATCCCCCTTTGTGTGATGAGAAAACCCAGGAGTTTACCGGAAGTCACACTGAAAGTGCATTTCTTTGGATTCAACCTCATCTTGTATTTGCGCAACCTTTCGAAGAACTTTTCCAGCGCTACCAGGTGTCCTTCTCTGTCCTTGGATTTCACAATCATGTCGTCTACGTACACTTCTACCTCCTTGTGAATCATATCATGCAGCAGAGTGGTGGCAGCTCTTTGGTAAGTCGCCCCCGCGTTCTTGAGTCCGAAAGGCATTACTCTATAACAGTAGGTTCCCCAAGGGGTGGTGAATGTCGTCTTTTCCCGATCTTCTGGCGCCATTAGAATCTGATTATACCCTGAGAAACCATCCATGAATGAAAGTAGCTCATGTCCAACGGTGTTGTCCACCAAGACATCAATGTGGGGAAGCGGAAAGTCATCCTTGGGACTGGCTTTGTTCAGATCACGGAAGTCGACGCACACGCGAACTTTCCCATCCTTCTTCGGGACTGGCACGATATTGGCAACCTATTCCGGGTATTCGGTGACAATGATGAACCCTGCCTTGAACTGCTTCTCCACCTCTTCTTTAACCTTGAGTGCCCATTCCGGTCTCATGCGCCTCAGTTTCTGCTTGACAGGTTTAGAATTGGGGAGGAGAGGAATATGATGTTGGACGATGTCGGGATCGACCCCAGGCATGTCTTCGTAAGACCAAGCAAAAACATCTTTGAACTCTTTTAGCAAGAGGGTTAATTTTTCTTTTTCTTCTTTATTAAGAGTTGAGCCAATTTGCACAATTTGTGGATTATCTGTTTCACCTAGGTTAATTGATAAAGTATCTTCGATTATTTCATAAGCAGGTGGTTTTTCGATTAGTTGCTTAAATTCAATTGGGAGATCCTCGGAGGGATCTGTGCATTCACAAGTGGTAGACACAGAGGAGTAAGCAGAATCGTCTTTCATTTCATTCATGACAGGTGAAGTGACTACATTGGACAGTGGTGGGCTTACAGCAGCCGACTCTGGTACAGACTCGATAATTGGTAGTACAGACTCCGGGGGAATAGGGGATTGGGAGACACAGATAGATGACTCTACAGCCTGGTTGCTCAGACCCTCCTCAGTTGGCTTGATCTGATCATCTTGGCTCTTGGCCCTCTTTTCTTCCTTCTCCTTAGCGGATTCCTCCCACAGTTTCTCGATGGCTTCATTATCCAGGTACCTCAACCAGTCTTCCTCTGGGGTCTTCTCGACTTCTTCGGGATAGAACGGGTCTTGATATGGGGGCCTTTCGCAGTCAGCGAAGATTTCAAGGCCGGGATGCCTCTTCCCAGTGGTTTGATGGATCCAGGGTTCGGGGAACCCGAAGTAAGGGAAATCATCTCCTTCTTTGATGAACTGTCCATTCAAAGTCTTGCGGTATGGTGGGAGACCCTTCACCCTTTTCTTCCATGGCCTCTGTAGCTCGACGTCTTCTTCAGTGGGCTTGTACCCCAACCCGAAAGTTCCTTGTTGTCCTTTGATATGAGGGAACTCACGAATCCCTTGCTGGCGTCGGCCTAATCCCATTCCCGGGAAGTAGTTCATCTTGCGGACAATGTTGACAACTGCGGAGTGGACCTCAGGGAACCTATCTTCGTCATTGATCACGTGGATTTCTTCCATGAAGAATCCCCCGATTTCTCCTTCTTCTAGCTCGGGCATTTGGACTTCAAAAATGGGAGCGTAATTCGGGAAAGCTTCGTTACCCCAACTGTTACCGAGGATGATCTTTACTTCCTTCTCATGAATGTACTTGATCATTTGATGCATAGTGGACGATACGGCTTTGTTGGCGTGTAACCAGGGCCTTCTGATCAACAAGTTGAACGAGGCAGGTATGTCCATGACTTGAAAAATCTCAGTGCTTACCAAAGATCCTACCCGGATTTGCAGAGAGACAGTCCCCATCACATTTCTCCTGGTGTTATCATAGGCCCTCACAGATTGCACAGATGGCGTGATGTCAAGGATATTGACCCCCAAAGCAGTGGCAGTTCTTAGGGCACAAACATTCAAAGCAGAACCTGTATCGACCAGACAAAACGGTACCTGCTGCCCCTTACATCCAACAGTGATGTATAATGCTTTGTTATGCGCGGACCCTTCCGGTGGTAAGTCCTCATCAGAAAATGTAATGATCGGGTCGGGGGCAAGTGCGCCCAAGAAAGCTATCATGTCCTCCGGTGCGGCATCAATAGGGACTTCAATTCCAGCCAAGGCATTCAACACGGCTTGCCTATGCTTGTAAGAGGTCACCATGATATCCCACATTGAGAGATGTGCTTGGGTTTTCTTTAGTTGCTTTATCAACTCATTATCTTCTTCGATGATCTCATCCATCTTACCCTTCCCCTTGTCCTTGACTGGACCTTTCTCGGTTGCATCGGTGGCAGGCTGTGGAGGCTGATAATGACGGCCTGACCTGGTCAGATGATCAATCTCGGCAGGAGTAGGCCCTTCTACAGTCCCATCCTTCTTGAACCAATCACAATCCGTTCCCACAAATGGCTTTTCCGGCTCGTTCCAGATGGAAGCATCACTCTCGTTGTTAGGGTCATACCATTTGAGGTCTACCACCCCTAGGTCATGCTCTTCCAGGAAGAACAAGTCTTGCTCGTCGTCTAGCTGCTGCTGCCACTAGTCATTCTCCCCTCCGATCAGATGAATTCCCTCAGAATCTGGGATGTCAATGAGGGGTAAGGGTTGTCCTAGGGGGGTGATATAGGTAGCAGGGTTGAAGGGTATAGGGTTGGACTCGATGAGGTTGACATTTTGGTGGTTTGGTAGGGGATTTTGGGTGATATGGGGCTGCTTCGGGGGTGGCTCGATGATATTCTGGTCGATGAGGTCTTGAATATCATGACGGAGGCGCATGCAATCATCGGTGTTATGGCCGGGGGCTTGGTGGTAAGTACATCGCTTGGTCATATCGCAGTTAGGCGGGAGTGGGGTATTCCGAGGCTGGAGTAGTTGGAGATGGCCTTTTTTGAGGAGGTGGTCTAAGGCTGAGGAGATGGAGATTTCTAACTTGGCAAAATTGCGAGGGGGCTTCTTCTGGAAAGGGCGGTTGGAGGAATTTGCTTGGTTGGAGGGTTGATATGGCCTCGGGGGGTACGCCATGGGTTGGCTGCTAAGGGCATTGACATCTGGGGGATTCTGGGAGTAGTTAGGCCTTCTTGACTGCCACTCGTTTGAACATTGTCTTGTTGGGCTTTTGTATACTGTATATATAGTGAATTTTTGTTATTTTTTTTAGTTATGGGTGTATTGTTCATTGGGTAATAACCAGGGGATTTGAATTGTGTAGAGGATCAAAGCATATTTTTTATTCCTTCCTAGCTAGCTATCAGGTATACTTAAAAATTTGCCAAAAATTTTGTTGTACTGGTGATGTGAGTGAGGGGACTGGTGATCAGAGGACAGAGGGTTAAATATTGGGCAATAGCCGGATGGGGTTGGGTAGTTTAAATGGGAGCACTTTTGGTCTTGTGAAAAATTAATGTCTAAGTTTTTAAAAGAACAAGGAGAAAAGAAAGAGAAAGGAAAGAAGAGGAGGTGAAGATATTGAGGACAAGTTTTGGAGTGGAGAATCCATTGGTGATTTTGCAAGATATTTCCTCTTTCTCTTTTTCTCCTTATATATATATATATGTGTGTGTGTGTGTAGGGTATGTATATATATATATATATATGTGAATGGCGTATTTGGTTTGGGATGTGTTGATTTGGGAAGGTTAAAGAAATTGGGGGTTAGGGTTTATAAGAGTAAATGGTTTAGAGAAATTGGGGGTTTCCGAAGGTTTGGGAGTTTCGGTTTTTTTTTTTTTTTTTTTTTTCGGTTTCCTGAGGTGGGTTCCGAAGGGGGTAGGGGATTTCCGAAGGGTGGGGGGGTTTTCCGAAGGTTTGGGAGTTTCAGTTTTGTTTTTTTTTTTTGGTTTTCGGAGGCGGGTTCTGAATGTGGGTTCCGAATGGGGGAAAATCCGAAGGTAGGTTCCGAGTGTGGGTTCCGAATGTGGGTTCCGAATGAGGGAAAATCCGGAGGTAGGTTCCGAGTGTGGGTTCCGAATGGGAAAATCTGGAGGTAGGTTCCGAGTGTGGGTTCCGAATGTGGGTTCCGAATGGGGAAAATCCGGAGGGTTTTGGGCTTCTTTTTTTTGAAGGGGTACCCAAAGGTCCGAAGGGGATGGGGTTTGAAGGGCCTTCGGGGTTTTTTTTTTTTGTTTTTAAAGGATCCGAGTTGGTAAATGTATTTTGTCCCAGGATGATAGGTAAATGTTGGAACAAAATGAAGGGTGGAGTAAGGCTATAATAAAATGAGGAGTCTTGTTGAGACGAAGGGTGCTTAGGGCCAAGGATGTTAGTAAAACGAAGGATGTTGGGAACCGGAGGTATTGGTGAAGGCGAAGGGTCAAAGTGAGCTCGAGGCAATGGAATGTTTTGTTAGTGGTCGAGAATAAGAATAACTGCTAAACCTTTACTCTAGTGCAGGATTAAATCGAGTTGGGTTGTTGGGTGTAGTAAATGAGGGTGCTTATTTATACTTGAGGCCGGTGGTGTATTTGCAAAGCTTTGACATAATAGAGCGAGGCCGAGTTGGCATCCTCTTACTGGGTTGTTTGTTTAAGGTAGGTGGGTGGCTTAAATGCTCCTGTTTAGGGTGGTTGAGGTCATTAAATGGGATGTAGACGAAGCATATATTGAGCTGGTGGAGACAAATGAGAGAGAAATGTTTGTCGTTTGGTTATGAGCCGATATCATTGGTTGGTCAAGAGAGGGAAGGGATGCTACTGGTGCAGAGGTTTAAGCAAGTGGAGGTA
Organism: Hydrangea macrophylla; assembly: GCA_033977485.1. Lineage (NCBI taxonomy): Eukaryota > Viridiplantae > Streptophyta > Magnoliopsida > Cornales > Hydrangeaceae > Hydrangea > Hydrangea macrophylla. Next base: position 94,172,260 of record CM066995.1, read on the forward strand.
CCAAGGCTTTTGCTATTGGCTCCGAGAGGTGAAGCGAGGGCGAGTGTCGAGGCGTACAGATGGCTTCAACGAGGGAGGGAACCGAGGTATTTTTCTATTGGTGCAGTCGGTTAAGTAATATTGATGTGACTAAGCATGGACGGTCAAAGGTTCCGACGAGCTTTGCAGTAATGAGCTTCGCTTATTGGTCGTGGGTTGGTTGGGGTAAGGCACATGTGAAAGTCACGTGTCTCTCTCTCTCTCTTTGGGACCAACCCTAACCTTACCCATGGGGCGCAGGTTAGGGAGATGCCTTCGGGTTCTAGCCACTTAACCATGAGTTTCCGAAATCCCGGCGGACTTGACCACCTTTAGGTACTGCTTCCGAACCAAGGGTGGGTGTCCGAGAGGTGAGTGTGTGCATATTTCGAGTGTTCTTCCTTTGTGGGCTGCTTTGGGCCTTTGGAGAATAAGGTTTCGAAGTGGAGTTAACCGTAGTGGGGGCTTTGGAGTAGGCTACTTTTGGCCTTTGGAGAATAAGGCTTCGGAGTGGAGTTAACCGTGGTGGGGGCTTTGGAGTGGGCTCATCCGAAGTGGACTTTCGGAGTGGGCTTATTGAAGTGGGTCTCGGGGCGAGTTTCTTAGTTGTGAAGTTTTGCAGTAGGCTTTGCGGGTGGGCCCGTTTGAAGTGGGCTAGCGGTTTGGTGTTGGTGAGCCCACGTGGAGTACACAGTAATGATGTTACACGTGGAGTCGTTGGTGATGTGTATAGTCAAAGTATATGAGTCGTCAACTATTACCTACACCGCTAACCTACCACCATTATATTGTAGGTTAGCAGTTTTTCACTCCCTAGAAAACATACTCTCTTTTTATATGTGGACAAGGCTGTCATACAGCCAAGAGGTTTTGGCCACACCATACGATCATGGTTGACCAAGATTGATAACCGTGGGATAAAATAATAGGATGATTTGGATCATTGATTAAAAAGTGAAGTGGTTGAACTAAAACCACTAAAGAACCTACAATATCCGGTTACCATTAATTTACCATAGCCGGTCAAAACAAACTTCCTAACTACTCAACCTCTCTTGCTCAGTTGTGTGGTAGGAGTTATTCAACCTTTTACTACTTATTTTAGGGTTAATTTTATTTTATCCTATGTGGTTAGGCTCATTTCTATTTTACCCCCACTTGTAGTTTTGGATTAAAGTGATCCTACAACGATTTCTCTCAAAATAGTACAACATGGGGATTAAGCGTTAAAATTAGCCTCTTATATGGGAGAATGTAAGTGTCAAAATTAACCTCACATAGGTAGTTAACCCAAAAATTAGTCACCCAAGGAGGTTAAATATTAAAAGTTAGTCCTACATAAATGGCAGAATTATCACCACACAGGGAATTAACCCCCAAATTAACCTCACAATGGGGGTTAAGTGTTAATTTTTTTTGGCCAATTTTAGAATTTTTATTAGTTTTGAGGAGAATCTTAACAATTTCATGTTAGTCCGAAAGGGTTAAGTGTTCACTTTTGAACCACAAGGAGTAAAGTGAACATGGGCCAAAACTCATGCTACTTTTCTTTAACTCATTAGGTCATTTTATGTCGAGTAATGATTGATGCATATAAAATGTACACATAAAGATCTGAGCCATTCACTTTGGTGGGTCCCATGTATGCAGGCACGGACTCCACCGAAATGAATGGTCCAGATCTTTATGTGCACATTTTATGTGAACATAAAATTATCCTTTTTGTACCTAAACAACTTTCAAATTGTTATAACTTTTATTTACCAGTATATTTTTCGTAAAATTAAATGTTTTGGAATCAACGAAATGAGATCTATCAACCGAGATCAACATTGACCATGAAATATTGTGAAAAAAAATCTAAAAACTAAACAAAATGAAAAAATGTGTTTTTTTTTTCTTCATAAATTTAACAAAACCAAATTTCTTTCATAAAATTATTAGCACCATAGGTTCATAGATATCGAAAAAAAAATACAGGGAATAAAAAAAATACTCAAAAAGGCCTAAAAAAATGAGTGAGTTATGGTTGTGTCCTTAGGTGTGTCCCAATCTTTACTCTAATAGTATATGTCATAAAAGATAATATCATCTGTGGTGATAGATAAAAAAAATTCAAAAATAGAGGTTCCAAATTACTCTCTTTTGTTCAATTTTCAACTCTATTGCATAGATCTCGAAGAAATGCATGGAATAAATAAAAAAATCACTCAAAAAGGCTAAAAAAACGAGTGAGTAATGGTAGTTTAAAATTGACAGATAATATTAATATTATCTGACAAAACAGATAAACAGATAATATCATCTATTTTGACAGATAAAATAAAAAATGAGGTTCCAAATTACTTTCTTTTTTATAATTTTCAACTCTATTGCGTAGATCTCGAAGAAATACATGAAATAAAAAAAATCACTAAAAAAAGCTATTAAAAAAAAAAGCGAGTGAGTAATGATAGTTAAATGTGACAATTTGATTTTGATATGGAATATATCAAAGGAAATAATAATTTAATCCCTGATTTCCTATAGGACCAACGGGTAGTCAGTATGTAGTCATTGACCCATTTGCTACTAAAGCCTATTCAGCAAATAATTAATAAGCCCATTCAACCCTCCAAGACAAACTATGTTGTCAAGCCCAATGTAGCCCATTTATTTTTTATTAAATTTCACCAGAGTCACCTCAAAAGCCCAATTGATTTAGTCAATCTCACTTTTCCCCAGGGATGACATTTCATTCCCAAAAGCCCAGAAAAGTCTCTTAGTTACTACAAAGATATCCAATTCTCCACTAAGTCCATCAATATTACTCCTATTAAGGATCCCAAGGATGAAGAGAAAATTATGTATCATTCCTTGTATGTTAAAAAAATTATATCCGGTGAAAATTGGGTTTCCATCCATGTAATCTCAAGTCATTTCCTAATCATCCTAATCCCCAAGTCCAATACAATTATTTTGATTATATTAACGCTTGGTTCAATATTTTTCTTTACCAATTTGAGACTTTTTCCCATTCATGGTATATTAACTTTGATAAATAAAAAAAAAACACTCAAATACCCATATGGTTTCTCCAATAGTGGTCTTGGCATGGGCCCATGTCAGACTTACTCCCTATTCTATTAGGCCTTGTTTGGCAGGTCGGTGTGGACATGCGGAATTCCACTTCTCTCTTATTTGAGATTGTTTTGAAAAAAGAGAAAGGGAAAAGAAAAGGTCTGTTGAAAACAGATACAGAGTCGCCACTTGGTCTTTAAGGAACCAAGAAACCTAATTTTGACTCACCCAAGCGGATAAGGGCACCGGCCCTTCATAACCAAAGAACTCGGTTCGGGGTTTTGGTACGAGAGAGGAAGGAGCCTTTGTCGCGACTAAAACACCCTCAACTCGCCCCGTCTTTCGACGGGCCTCAATTAGCATCCAAATAATCATCTTCTATTATGCTTGGTTCGACAATTAATACTATGATAGTATATTACATCTCATAAGAATCTTGAAATTGGAAGATCAAAAGATAAGATATCATTCATAAGATCTAAGCCAAATATCATACAATGTAAAGTAAAAGATCACACAAATAAATCTAGGAAAAATCGTCTAATCATATATCAAATAATCAAGACTTCTTAATCTAAAGGGGGACATGAATTGTTCTCGAAACAAATAACCAAAGAAATCTAAATATGCTTAGCAAGCTAGTATGATGCATGTTAATCTTTGAGAAAAGAAGATCCCAAAATCCCCGGGACGGATGAGAAAGGATGATTAGATCAAGGGAAAGCATGAACGTGTGATCGTGATCATTCCTTATAATCTTCTTAGATTAAGAGTTACAAAAACCCCAAATCTTGCATGAATGTAATGTATGTATTTAAAATGTGCAAAGGTTGTAGTGTGTTTTGGGTACATGGATTTCTAGAATGACTTAGAAGTCTAAAATGTGTATGAGTGAATGAATGAAATCAACATGGGATATGTACAAATGTAGTATGAACTACTTCCTAGGACATGAGCTAATTTGGAATGCATATGGGCATCAAATTAAAGAATGAAAGTTAAGGTATACTTGCTGTGAATAGTGGACAGAACAGTAACATCATCTTTGGAAAATTGAAAAGAGAGGTTAGGAATGTTTTCAATGCATGATTTTTTATGGAGATGTTCCTTATTGTGTCTAGAACACTACCCAAAAAACCAATCTTGAATAGCTATCACAGAATGAGAGAAATCATATAAACAATGAAGGTCACTCAGAAACAGAGTCCGTACCGTCGACTGAAATGTTAGAAAATCTTAGAAAATGAAAACAAATGATCTGGAGGCCCATTTTATATGGAAAGTTTCCTAAGACACTGAAATTTAAGGGAAAAATAAGTTAGGACCACCCTTTTTGGAAAAGGTTTCTGGAAAAGAAGCTGGAAGTGGACCTAGCTGCTGTGACAGAGAAAGACAGAATGTATGGAAGGAGTGTTGGGATCCAAATGGACCATTCCCAAGTACTTCCAAGTCAAACCAAAAATCATGGGTGTTCTCCAATAAGTTAGGAAGACTTTCCAAGTGGCCTTGCATCCATATGTTGAGTATTGAGTTCTAGAGAAATCATTGAACTCAAATCACTCACTGTTTTGACTCATTGTTTTGAAGATTTTGGAGAAAACAAAGTTTTGTTTCTTGAAACCCAATGAGAGGGATTGAGAGGGGTTTTGAAATAGATGTTTTGAAAACATATTTTCAACACTCAATAAGGATTATAGCCACTTAGAATACCAACATCAAACTCATCATTAAGAACCTCCAAGATTGTTGGAGAGATTTGTTTTTATTTTGAACATAACTTCAATACATTTCAAGAATACCTTGGAAGTATTGAGGTTATGGTCATCATCTGTCAAACATGTTTTTGAGGTCAAGAGCTACTATCCATAAGGATTCACTCACCCCAAACTTCATGTCATCACTTAGATGATGATGAACTAGTAAGTAAATAAAGAAAATCAAAAAGAAATGAGATAAGAAGAGATGAACAATAAATAAACAAGCAAATAGATGATGATCAATAGATGATATTCATGAAGCATGAGACTTGTAGATTGGTGTTTCACTCATATGTAATGACACTAGACATGGAAGAAGCTTCCACTCTCTTAAATGCTCACTAAAATGGTGGTTGGGAGTATTGAATGTTGAAATAAATGGAAGTAATGAAGTAAAAACAAGGTTTAGAACTCACTTTTGTTTTGAAAATCAAAGAAGAAAGCTTCTTTTCTCTCTACTCTAACCTAATCTCTACAACTTTATCTCCCAAACTTTCTCAAAACTCATATTTGACTCCCCCAAAATGAAGAGTAATGGGGTGTTTATATAGGCCAACTTGGGGTGGTTTTGGGATTTAGAAAGTGTTCCCATTGGCTCCAAACATCTGAAATCATTAAACTACGTCGTTTTGGATTTTAATTAATCAAAATGGGACCACAAAATAAATTACAAAAATACACTGTTCTGGAGGGGAGTGCCGCGGCGGCACTAGGCCAGTGCCGCGGCGGCACTGTTCCTCCCTTCGTCTGGATAATGCTGTTTAGGCCCCCTGATGTTCCGGTATTCGCGAAAAGGCCCTATTTCGTCCGAAATTCACAGAAAATGCATACGAACTCCAAATTGAGGTTGTGATATACCGTTGGAAAGGTAATGGAGTCTACTTTATATAAAAAAAAAAAGTTCGGAGATAGGTCACTTTGAAAAGTTTTGCGGTATTCGCGATAAAAGCTGATTTGATCGTCTTTTTCGCCTTTGGAAATTCATAATAAATTCGTTTTAAATCCGAAAATTGCGTGCGATATACCGTTGGAAAGCTATTGACCTCTAGTATCCATGAAAAATATTTGAAAATTATTTCGGCATCCTGGTTCCAAAGTCAAATTCTGGTCAAACTGGTCAAACCTGGGATTCCCGGGAAGTTCTGGAAACCTCCGGGAGTTCCCGGGAGCTGATGTTTTCGCTCGATTTTCTTTTGGAACTTGTTTTAATACTTTTTTCATGATTTAAAACGATTCTGGTGAATTCGGAAGATTTTGGTCAACCTTGGTCAAACTTGGTCAAACCTCGGTCAAACCTGGTCACACCTTGGTCAAACCGATCAACGGGGACCCTTCGGGAACTTCCGGGACTTCCGGGGGTCTCTGGGAGCTGACGATTTCTTCCGATTTGACTTAAAAACTCATTTTATTGTTTTTCTTACGACATAGCATGTTTTCAGAACTTCGGGACCAAATTTGGGAGTTTTCGGGCTTTCAGGGACATTTTGGTCATTCTGAGCATTCTGAGAGATAGAGCTGACTTCCGAGAGTCCTTTTGAGTCTTTTTTACGATCATTGTGAACCACAAAACTATGGGTCTCCTGAATCTGATAGCCGACAAAATGGGGTGTCTACAGTCGGAAAAAATTGCTGGATAAGACAGGATAAGCCAGGATTAGATAGGATTGTAATTCTGTTTGATAAGCTGTTATGTTATCCTGTATTTGGAATGTGCCCGGATATAAGTTCTGGATAATAAATAAATTATTGCTTTTTGACACCAAAAAATTTGCAAATCTAAAAAAAAAAAAAAACTAGAGAGACCTGAAAATGACAGAGAAAAAAAAAACGGACCAGAAAAAAATAGATCTGAAGGGGAAAAAAGGATTTGGAAAAAAAAATTATATTTGAAATGAAAAAAGAAAAAAAGAAAAAAAAAAGGATCTGGAAAAAAAGAAAAAAAAAAAAGATCTGAGAATGAAAAAGAAAAAAAAATAGGTTATGAAAAAAGAAAAGAAAATAAGAGATATGAAAAAGTAAAAGTTTTTTTTGTCCCCAAAGTTATCTCAAACTTCTAATCCCCCTAGGGTTTAGAGTTAATGCACTCTCTAAGGTATAAAATCCTAGTTCATGACTATTTTATCGTGTCCGATGACACAACCAAATGCCGGATAAGGTAAAAGTTTTATGCCTCTTATCCTGACCACCCACAAGATTTAGGGGTTGTGCTAAGGTAATTAAATTAGGGAACTTCGCTTTGTCCGAAAAAAAATAAAATAAAACAAAATAAATAAAAAATAAACACACCCTTATGGATCTTTTACTACTCTGTAGGTGTTTTGCATGGACTTGTACAGAATGCTTGGAACTCTCTAGATTTGAAGGGAATCATTGAATTCTCTAGAGTCTTGTAGAGACTTGCGCAGAATATGATAAGTAGAATGACCTTATAGAAATATTACTTTATTAGGATATTCAAAACGTCTAAAATATTATCATGAGTTTTTATTCCATTGGATGATTGCCGCTTATATAAATCATGGTCATTGACCATACTAACTATTATTTATAAATAGGGTGACCTTTATCAAAATTATTCAAGAATTATAAATCGAGAAAAAACTACATTTCGTAGAATCATGCAGATTCTTGACCGAGTAGCAAAAAGTGCATACTTATGTGCTTTCTCTACTTTTTTATATCTCTTTTATCGTCGAATATGAAAAGCCTACTTAAGTCTTGCCCCCCCCCCCCCCCCCCCCCCCCCCCCCTCCCCCCCTTCGGCCAAATTCCTGGATCCGCCCCTGGGGCAAAGAAGCTTTGGACAACTTGTCCTCCATTATTCTCTCTCCTCAAGTTGGAAGGAATTCCATAGTCAGCGCATTGTTTATTTTCATCCTATGATTCGGCAGATCATCTCCAAACCAAACGGTGTCGAAAATAATATTACAGCAAAAGAGTTAAAAAAAAAAAAAAAAACCACTGTGTATCTGTAAATCAGTAGTATGAATTTCATTAAAAAAAAATGAGGGATCATGGTCTATATATTTAAATGTCGAAATATAAAAAATCTTATATGCACGTGTTTATACATATATATGTGATATGTTAAATGTTTGTTACTCTCTCTCTCTCTCTCTCTCTCTCTCTCTCTCTCTCTCTCTCTTTATTTTTTTATGCAGGATTTTAGTGTTATACTGCAGTGTGTGCATAAACTTCATAGTTATTCAAGTCCATGGTTGTATAGTTTTTAGCATACCCTGACTAATGGTTTTGTTATCGAAAGGTAGAGAATAATCACTTGTGGACATTGTATTGAAAATTCATTTACTATTTCAGTTCAGAAAAGTCAATCTTTAACCCTTTACCGAGCAACGGAGATTGCATCCTCACAGCATATGGATTTGGGTGAGTTTTTTTTGCTTTTGCTTATTCTATATAGACAACTTAGTAATGGGTCAATTGAGCCTTACGCCTTAAATATTTTTGTTAATGTACAGCAATACTTACCGTAAACGATGTAGATTTTGGAACGATGTTGGGGCTGTGGCGTTTGGAGTCATGCCCTCAATCAGAGATGAGATAAATTTGATTGGCTACATGATGGATAAATTTCTATGGTATTATATCACATATGGAAATGGAACCACATCTCAAAGGAGGACTCAAACTTCCAGCTTTCCAGGTTATTCACCTTGGAACTTACACTCCGATTGGATGGAGAGAACTGGAGAGGAGAGAACCTTATGTTTCTCTTCTCTTCTCTTATCTCTCTATCCAAACAAGCATGTTTTGTAGCAACATGTATTTCATTTTACTTTCATTGCAATAAAATATTGAATTTTTGTATTTATGAATAGTAAACTGGACAAGTCCAGGTTGAATCCCTAGAGACTGAAAGAGCTAGAAATTCTCTAGATTAAATCATAAGAAGAAATAAAAGATGATTATCGGGAAGGGTGAAGTTTCTAACGTTTACCTAATCAATTTAAATAAATTATCTGAAGAGAACAAGAATTAGACGGTATGTAAACTAGATTAAAAGTGTTGGGAATCACGTGAATCCACGTTGTCCTAACCACTACCATATTTTTTCAACTTGAAGATCAATGGGGCATTTCCTCGTAGCATTCTTTATTTTCAAAAGAATTTAAGTTTAGAAACCCCTACAATAACCATGCTCCAATATGCTAATCGATTCCCAAATTAAGCAATCGATTGTAAGCTGTTAAACACAACAATATATCCAAGGAATACATCATTCTATAAAGCAAGACAACATAACACAAATGCAGATAAAACCAAGGGTTCGGGGCTAATGTTTACAAGACTGTCACTTTATCTTGCCAATATTCTACAAATATCGACACTCATCACGACCACCAATTAGTGTTTTGCTAGTCCAGAGCAATGAAGCGAAACTAAAAGCAAGTTATTTTAGACGACGACTTTAGTTACACATTTATTGGATCAACAAAAACAGAAATCCTAACTCACTGTCGCAGGAATCACGGTTGCATTTAGCGTATACAATAAAGACCCTAGGTTCCCCCTAGTGGACGAGTTGTGTCTCATGAGGATTTGCAGTGAATATACCCACAAAAATCCAATGCTAAGCTCAAATTTAGGGACATCTCTCTCTCTCTCTCTATATATATATATATATGTGTGTGTGTGAAATCATTTTCAGCAGAAACAAATCATCGTCACTCATGCCATGTAAATTGAAACTATATCACAGATGCTACCAATCCAATCCAGTTATATTTGTTGGGAATTTTGAAACACGGAATCAAATTCCCCCAATAAATGCACAGACACACATCAACAATAATAAACAAGCACACCAAAGAAAATACAGATTTCTACGTGGTTTGGCAAAACTGCCTACATCCACACCCGAGAGACCAGTTCCTTTACTATTGAGAATAAACAATTGGTACAAGACACTTTGGATTAAATCCCATAACCCAACCCTTAAAGCCTTTTTACACCCACTCTCAATACCCAAAGAACTTCACACAATCTCTGTAGCATAGAGAAATCACAGAGATAAAGAAATAATCATCTCTAGTACCTCTCATCCCTATCATTGTGAACAACATTCACAGAAACCCTAGTGATTAATATCTCTCTCACCCTAGACCATGCACCCCTATGAAGGGAGACCCCCCAACTTGGAACACCAAACACCAAGGGATTCCTAAATTCTGATACAACATCCCTATATGTAGAGTTTATGACCCATTACTTGTTGGACAAGCAATACAACTCTAGCAAAAAAACCAAACCACACTAGGAATCTAGCCAAATCACAATCCCTAAATTCATGGGATTGTCCCACATGTGATAGAATCCTAACAATTATCCCCTCTATCACTTGTAGGAAAACTGCTCAATCCTTCTATCATACATGACCATCACCTCTTCAACCAAAGCACCCACAAAGTCGACCACTTTGCAACCGTTTACCATTGATCGTCTTTCTGTACTAGCATGCTTACCCCGAATTAATCTGGTCTCAACACCTTTGATTCGTCAAAACGCGGCCAATACATATGCAGTTGCGCGAGTTAATTGTACACATTAATTCCAAAGAAGAGCCCCGATAGCTCTTTTTCTCCAGCAGGAATTACCACCTCACCATCGTCGTAATCGTAAATAAACCATTCACCCACTTGCAAGAATTATCCACCGAGGACTTGGGAGTACAACTCTACCAACTAGATGACAAAAACCAACCACATTTCTCTGTCTTTCATTGAGAACCCGCCATGTGTGATTTTCATGACTCCAGATGCTGCTCCAACTCCAGTCTTGTACCCCTAGGGATCATCCGACAACACAGATTATAGATTCTTCCTTAAATTTGGGACATATGTTACACCACCCAAATAACGAACAAGTCCAACAAAATATTTTGAAATCTCCATTCCACCCCGCGACAATACCAGTCACCCAAGGACAATCGACAACCCTTTCAGAACCCATGAAAATATTTTTCTTGAACCACATATGTATTGTACTTGGAATCTAATAATCAAAGAGAAGTGTTAGTATAAGTTGAGTGTGAGGACCTCTCCACCAAATGCAATCTGCTGCATCACAGTAGCCTAAAATCGCCTTTTACCATAGATCATGACTTGCTGTCTCATCCAATTTATCACCCAAAAATACGATCTCAAACCGTGCAGAATCTCGCAAATCTGCACCCACAAATGAATTCGCAGTGCCTGAAGACCTTTGGAACCTCCTCCATCACAAATTCCAACTGCCATAGTTAGTCCCACTAACTACTTGAAATTCTAACCAATCACAAGGCTTGATATGTTACAACTTGCCACATGGGACAACAACCCATAGCAAGCTTACCCAAATCGTCCTATCTGCGCAAAGAGTCCGACCTTCGGTCATGTACGGTTGCTCCACCATATATATATATATACATTTTCTTCTATTTTTCTGTTGCCACCATGCTGTTAATCTCCACTGTGGTCGCTATGCTCATTTGTCCATCATGAACTCACCACCATGGCTCTGATACCACTTGTTGGGAATTTTGAAACGCGGAACCAAATTCCCCCAATAAACACACAGACACACATCAACAATAATAAACAAGCACACCAAAGAAAATACAGATTTCTATGTGGTTCAGTAAAGAACTGCCTACATCCACACCCGAGAGACCAGATCTTTCGCTATTGAGAATAAACAATTGATACAAGATACCTTGAATTAAATCCCATAACCCAACCCTTAAACCTTTTTAACACCCACTCTCAATACCTAAAGAACTTGACACAATCACTGTAACATAGAGAAATCACAGAGATAAAAAAAATACTCATCTCTACCTCACATCCCTATCATTTTGAAAAACCCTCACAGAAATCCTAGTGATTAATATATCTCTCACCCTAGACCATGCACCCCTAAGGGATTCCTAAATTCCGATACAACATCCCTATATATAGAGTTTATGACCCATTACTTGTTGGACAAGTAATATAACTCTAGCAAGGAAATCAAATCACAATAGAAATCTAGCAAAATCACAATTCCTAAATTAATGGGATTGTCCTACATGTGATAGAATCCCAACAATATCCATTGCATTCATATATCCTTGTATGTGTGTGAGAAGTGGACAACTACAAATGAAACTTCACTTTTAGAGTTATTTATACTATTCATGTTCAAGATATGTAGTTTTAACTCAATTCTCACATGGATTACACTCTCAAATGAAATCACTCAGAAACCAGGTCACTCATAAACTAGCGTAATAATGTTCACTCGTGGTATGAAGCTTCAAATGAGTAAATGCAAAGGCTATCAAATGCTTCCATACCTGACACTGAAAGATGCTTATCTTTAAAGTGCAAAAGTCTCATGAAAGATTACTGCCTACTAGAGGAGCAAACTACCGCGGAGAACTCAATTCCTACTCAAATGTCTGAACTAAATTGTCAAAAATCATTAGGGCCTATGAAAGGCATGAATTATGAGGTTTTGGGTAATGTGAAAGACCAGCATGTCTAAACATATGATTGGAAAGTTCCCAAATTTTACCTCACTCTTTTCGACTTCTCCAATTTTTTTCTAGATTTTCATCCCATCACTTCCTTTCTTTTTCGACACTCTCTTTGCATATTCATCTTCCTTTTTACATCAGTAGCCTCTTTTTATTCTTTTTGGATCTTTCACCATCAAATCATACTTTTCTCTCTCTTTCTTTTCACTTTGTTTTGGGTGCGTATTTCAAATTTTCAATTGTTTACACTTTCTTTTCTTTCCCAAAACACCCTAGACCAGGAGAGGGTAATGTTTGTAAATCGACGTACTCACATAGTCTACAGTGTGGTTGGGGATTCATTCTTAAAAGGGACAGGGAAAAATTGTATTAAGTGCATAGGATAGGTGAAATGAGAGATGGCTAGTATGTAAACAAGGTTTAGGCTATATGATGAAGTGTCGATGGCCTAAATCACTTTCTTGACTCCTTAGTTCATTCATCTACATGGTTCATGAGTTTTAAAATGGTAGATCCTGAACGTTCTCCTCTAGCAGTTAGCCAAGTGAAATGAAAATGAAACTTTCAACGAAACTACAGCACAATTCAAAAAATGACACGAGTTGGTATGGATAACCCTCAAAACTGACAATTGGCTCAAAACTCACCAAGGGTTAATGTCACCACTACTCATCTTATCACATGACAATCATATTTCACTCTCATTCAAAGTTCAACTCGCAACTGTCAACTCGTGCATTAGTTGTTCGGATATATTAGTGCAACATGCATGTAACCAGATTTGCAGCAATGTATCATGTATGAGAAAAATCCATGACACAGTGAGCATAGTTGTCAAATCGAGTTTCGTATCGTAAATCAAAATGTCATAAGTGTATCGAATTGAGATTTGCGAATTGTGAATCGTAAGATTCGGTGACAAATTAAGAAAAACCTACAACAAGTTATGAAAACTAAGTAGAATGAAAAGAAGAAGAAAAGAACAATAATGATCATATAAGGCACATCTAATTGCGTTATATCACAAAATGTGAGTTTGATTCATCACAAAATTCCAAGTTTGTATCATACAATTCATACTAATACTATCATGATATCATCTAATCCAACTATCAAGTGTGAAGTGTGCACAAAAATACAAAAGAACCACTTCATCATTGTTTCCAACTTCCCATCTTTACATGATATCGTCGAGATCAAGGTCTTCATCATTGTTTCCATCGCTCACATCTTCATCTTCTTCTTACCATTCCCTTTCTTCGTCTTCATCTTCATATTCATCTTCATCTACCTTTTTTTTTTTCCTTTGCCTTTTCCTCTTTTTTTTTGGCATTCAAGTTCCTTGGTCCTATTCAATGTATTCATTATAAAAGAAAGAATTAAGATATAATATTAATATAAACTAATTATTTTTTTTTTTTTAAATTTCTCTTGTTTTTAGTAATATAAAGAAGTTAGTATATACAAAATAGTATAATTCATAATACCCCTTTCTTTCTCTTATTGGTACTTGGACCTTCATCAATTGTGAATCATTCTTGAGCATCCATCCATGAGCAATCATCAACTGACAACAGTGCATCTTCACTTTTAGTGATCCATTCATCATCTGATTCCAAATCTGACAAACAAATTGGATCATATAAATTCTCCCTTTTTTGTTGTCTCTTTGCATGTCTCAACTCAAGTTGCATGTTGTATTTTATAAGGAAAATGCTAGACCCACATAGTGAACCACAAACTTATTCCACACACAGCTTTCAATGCTTCTACGTTGTGCTGTTTGAATTTTTTATACTTTTTTGTGCTCCACTTATACAGCACATGGTACATGCATTTAAAGCTATGAGTGGAAAAAGTGTGTGGGTCTAGTAGTGCTCATTTTACAAATACCAAAGCGTTCAACCGTTGTTGCTCCAAGTGATTCCTTTTCTTAGAGTGGACATTCTCAAATGTGCTCCGATTTCTTTCACAACGAGTGGCACTACAAGTAAGGCTTAGCACCCGTATAGCTAGCATGTGGAGCTCTTTGCACCCTTCCTTCTCCATAATAATTACCCTACCATAATAATTACCCTACCATAAGCTACAAGTAGACATGAGGTTAGATTTTAAAATATGTTAGTCCTTGTCTCCTTATAATTTGTAAATATGTAAAAAGAGATTACCGGGTTGTTTCTTGTCTCTTGTCAAGATAGCCATCTCTATTCCAAATAACCCATTGGCTCTCTTGAACTCCTCAAGTTGTGAATCAATCATGACTCTTGTTTGCACGTTGGGATACATTCTCTCAATGGTTCTAAAGAACCCCATCTTTACTTCTAAATCCACTTGAAAAGTTGGATCATCATTGAAATTAAATAAAGTGTGCGTTATCTAACCATTTGAAATCTATAATAGGATGTATCATATATTGGCTATAGGCTATAGTAACTTAATTACTTTGGATTAATGAAGTTTGCCGCCACATGAAGTGGTCTATGGAGTTGTAAATTCCAACGTTCATCAATTATTCCCCAAATGCGATTATATCTTGCCTCCACATGGGTGAGATTCTTCTTAATTTGTTCATTTGTTCTATCCATAGCCTTATAAATATACCCCATTGCCGGCGTTGCATCACCATCTACTAGTCTTAGGACCTTCACTAGTGGAAGCACACATTTCAAACAATATTGAATTGATTTCCAAAATCTTTGGTCCTCCAAAACAAAGTATGAGAGATTGGTGGCTTCATCTTTCTTTGTATAAGAACTCGCAGCCCACACCTCTGATGCAAACATAGCCCGAAGAGGAAGTTTCGTATCCATAATACTCTTTAAAGTAAGGTAAGATGTGGCAAATCTTGTCACCACTGGTCATGACAATTCCCTATTCTTTGAATACTTTTGAAACACAAATCATATGATGCCATGGATTGCGTCTAGGGGGGAAAATAGTTCGGTTAACCAAAATTATAACTGAACCGAACTGAAATAGACAGTTTGCTTCGGTAATTTCAATTAAAAATTTCAGTTCGGTTAAAATCTGAACCAAATTATAAGTTTTAGTTCAATTTTCGGTAGTGCATACATAAGCCGAACCGAATCGAAACGAACCGAAAATGAATTAATTTGAGTTTTGTATATATATATATATATTAAATATCGTCACTTTCCTTAAAAAAAATTTTTGAGTTTTTATTGTTAAAATTGGTGAGTTTTCAATTTTTCATGGTCATATATGACTTGTGAAAACTTTTGAGAACTGAAAAAAGGCAATAAGGCCAAAAATAACTAGATTGGTTTGGGTTATTCTTTACAATTTTAGTTAACCAAATAACCAAATCGAACTAAAATTAAATTTTGGTTAACTGAACTACATTTCGGTCGTCTATCGATACCAGATTCCTCAAATCGAACCGAATTTGTAGAAAAAAAAAAACGAATCGATCGAATGCCCACCCTTAATTGTGTTAACAAATTGCAACATATTAGGCTGCATAAGTTTAAATCTCTCTATACATTAGGAATTGTCCATGTGCAAAAAAAAAAAAATAGAAATATATGATTTAGTCCTTAATGCATTGATAGTGGATTTAGTTCGTGTTTATTAGTTAATATTGATTATATAATTTTATATAATTATATAATTTCTGGACTAATATACCCTTTAACTATTTAAGTAGTAATAATTTTGAAAATATGATAATAACTGTAGACACCCCGATTTTGACCAAACGTCGAATTAAGGAGAGTGTCACCTCCATATCCGATGATGATAAGGACCGAAAGATTTGAAGTATTCCAAGCTCTTCAGAAAGTTCTCCAAACGCGATAAAATTTCACAGAAAAAGAAATACCGTGTATTTAGGAGAATTCAGGAGTGAAAACATCATGTTTGGCAAAGATCCCCGAAAATAAGTTTTTTAGAAGAAAAAAGGAGAAAAGAAAAGACCTAAAAGGGGAAGTTTAACGGAACCGGCACACGGCAGTTTTTGCGGCACTCAATGAATGCCGTACGGCACTCACAGAATGCCGAACCGGCACTCATCAATTGCCGCCAACATTTTCTGACTACCGTTTACTTTTAAAGTCCGTATTTTGTGGTACAATACGTATATGTATGCAGATAAAACAAAAAAACTGATAAAGTAAGGCTGACATAAACGCGACAATCAATAATTTGGCACGGCTTTCAGTAAGTGCCGCGCGGTAGTCATGGAATGCCGCCGCGGCTTTCACGAAGTGCCGTTCCGGCATTCCCAGAGTGCCGCGGAAAACTTCCTGACTTCCGTTAGCTCCAGCAGTCTGCTTTTTTCAGAAAGTACGCATTGTACCACCAAATGCTGTATTTACAGCTGTTTTTTTACTCCGAATTCACTGAAATTACCTAGGTATTTTTGTCTATATAAGAAGAGGTATCTTCATTGAAAAGGGGGACCAAGAGAAAAAAAGAATATTGGGGGAATTTTAGAGGAATTTAGGAGATCTTTTGAGAGAAGAATATTTGGGTAGAAGAGAGATACCATAATATACCAAGAGATCACTACCACTATAACAACACATATTTGAGAGAGATAGAGAGTTTTGAGAGCTTGAAGAAGAGCTTGGAAGATCTTCAAAGTAGAGAAGCTTTGAGGATAGTTTGGAGGTGATCCTCTAACCATAAGTTGTTTCTTTTCATTCTTTCTTTTAAGCCTCTAATCTTCAAACTACTTAGTTTTCTTTGTTTCATTTCTTCTTGTTGTTTATACTTCCCTCTTGAGATTCTTAGAGATCCTCAATATCTCTCTTGAAAACTCTTGAGTTTGATCCCTTGATTCCATGTAAGCTTGTGCTTCCCATGGAAGACTTAAGGTTGATCATCTTTTACATAAGGACAAGTGGATGAATCCAAACCCTTACCATGGTTTGAGTTCCCTAACTTGGAGTTCTCATGGAATCTCTTTATATTCCTTGAAGACTCATGAGTATTAGTCATATCTTCATCTCCAATGACCATCAAATGGTAGGAGAAAGTAGTTTGAGTCTAAGCCTATCTCCATGGTTTAGATTCATCATCTTGAGATTTTGAGAAGTCTATTCGTACTTCATTTGAAATCTACAAGTATAAGGGTCTTTAGTCTCCAATGACCATCAAATGGTAGGAGAAGTAGTTTGGATTAAGTCTTTACTTGTATATATGGATTAGACTCTTTTCCTAGGTTTTATCTATTTGCATGCATTTGCACGTTTAAATATTCGCGGCCGGATCCCGGGTAAGTTCCCTTGTTCCCTATTGCATATCATATTGTTTGCTACTTGAATTATGTGGTTTTTGAATGATATTTTACCACTTGCAATCTTACACCCTTCAGACATGCTTTTGTAATGTATATTTATATATATATATATGTAATAGTTGAAGGCATATTTAAATTAATAATTCAATTAAAAGGATGTTAAGTAGAGGCCTATCACAAGCTAGGATGAGAAGGGGTGTTTTAGTCCGATAGGCTCATTCCCTTCTCATTCCATAATCCCCGGACCTAGTTAATCTTTGGTTTCGCAAAAGATCGGTTTCCTTTTGAAATGGTTTCTTAGTTTTCCCTTTTAAAAATTAAGTGGTGACTCATTTGTTTTGAATTTGAAATTTAGAATAGATTTTAAAAGATAAGTTATGGGTAAAAGAAAGAAAATTGCGATATCCACAATAACGGATAACATAAATGGAAAATAGAATTAAAGGCGTGATGGAGTTGTAGGGACCAAAAATCATGAGGTGGATATGATTGTGGTTTAAATATACTTTTAAAAAAGGGTAATGCTATTGTGAGAAGCTTCTCACATGAGAAGGCGGGTTTTAACCGTTGGATGATCATCTAGCCTTAAGATTCCCAGGAATCTGGAGATAATCTTATGACTAGATGTTCATCCAACGGTTAAAACTCGCCTTCTCATGTGAGAAGCTTCTCATAATAGCATTGCCCTTAAAAAAATTGAATATCTGTTGTTTATTGTGTAGTCTTGTATTTGAATGTGTTTGAATTACATCATTATTCATATTACAAATCTAAAATTTTTTTCGTCTCATTCAGTGTGATATTGTTGTTTCTTCAGACAAGTTAGTAATTTGATATGCTCTGATTGGTAAGATGAATAATATTTATTTGTGAGAAATTTCTCACTTCATAAATTGGCATTGCTCCAGACAAGTGAAAAATTTAACAATAGGCACTCATTTTAGAGATTAATAATGTGGTTTTGAGACGAATTTATCAACTTAATGTGTGAGAAATTTGTTTTGTTGTATTGAAGATGAATTTCAAATTTGAGTTTTGTTTTGTTTTCACTTGTTTATGGTTTTGAATGTATTCTTAAAGTGTGAGAAATTTCTTTCTTTGATTGTATGTACATATACAAAAAATATTAGGGATTAAAAAGACTATATAGAAAGACTACATAGAAATACATTGTCTACAAAAGCACAACAATGTTAAATCAATTTTGCATGACAAATTTTAAAAATTAAAAAAAAAAAAAAAAAAAAGTGTGAGAAATTTCTCACTTTGATTGTATGTATACATAAAATAGGGTTAATTACAGAAACACCTGCTGTGGTTAGGCTTTTAATCAAATACCCCCCTATACTTTAAATTTCATCACTAATACCCCCTGTGGTTTGGACTAAAGTGAAACAGTCACTTTTTCCGTTAAAGTTAACGGAAAATTGATAAAAGTACAAAATTACCCCTATTACATGCTAATAATAACACCATTATATGTTTAAATGTCTATTTAGGCATAAGTGATACATTATTATATTATTTTGATATTACATTTGTTGTTAAAGATCATTATGGTCACTTAGGGGTACCTTTGTGAGAGCGAATTTGACACACACAAAAAATTTTGGGGATAATTTTTTTTTTAGATCTTAGTACATCACTACACTAGATTTCACTGTGTGTGTGGTCAAGAGTAGATTCAAAAAAAAAAACTAACATATCGCCAAGATTGTGTGTGTCTAAGAGTAGATAAAAAAAAAATTAATAATAATATATCGCCAAGACTGTGTGTGGTGTGTGCGTGCGTGTGTGTGTGTGTGTGTGTCCAAGGGTAGATCAAAAATAAAAAAATAAAAAAAAATTTAAATTTGCTCTCATGAATGTTCCTCAAAGTGACTACAGAATGGTCTCTAATAACAAATATAATATCAAAATAATATAATAGTATACCACATATGCCTAAATAAACATTTAAGCATATAAGGATGTTCTTATTAGCATGTAATATGGGTAATTTTGTATTTTTACCCATTTTCCGTTAACTTTAACGGAAAAATGACTCTTTCACTTTAGTCCAGACCATAGGGGGTATTAATGATAAAATTTAAAGTACTATAGGGGGGTAACTGATAAAAGGCCTAACCACAGGGGGTGTTTCTGTAATTAACCCCAAAAAATATTAGCAATTAGATAGACAATTGTTAAAGACAATTTCACACAGTGTTTGTGCTGTCAACATTTACGAAAAATGTTTGGGATCAGAAGACCACACACGTGTTGGAACATAGATTAAATAGAAGTGGAACAGAATTACCGGATTAGTAGCCTCTTTCAAAACCATATTGGGCCGAGTCGCGGATCTCGCTCTCTTTAAGACGTTTCGCGGCTCTACCCAAATGTGTGCAAGCAGTTCATACATGCCACGCCGTCCTCAGGATAAAACAGCCCAGAATCACCTCTGTCTCAGTTTTTCTTGCGCATCGAAAAACTGGTATACTAAACACCTTTTCAGATATAGTTGCTCGGTAACAAAAATTGGGAAAAACACTTTCTAAAAATAACTCTTCTTCTTTGTGCTCTTGTTTCACAATATATATATATATATATATGTATATGCAAATCCCAAAGACTAAAAAGAGTATATATATATAGAGAGAAAATATCCTTTTTATGTATATATAAGACCTCTGTGAGTATATATATATATATATCCTTAGGGGTATGTTGATAGTTATAATAATATAATAATTGAAAATTGAAAAAAATAGTTAGAGGATGCAGTGGGTAAAGATGAGTTTTATAGCCAAACCGAGAACAAACGTTTGTCAACTTTAAAGATGTATTAACTATATCCTTTAACTCCATTTTTCTGTAATGGCATTTAAATATTAACCCACATACAAAACTCATGTCCATATTTTCTAACCATATTCTTTAAGAGCAATAACATTTTACAAAATAGTATTTTACTAAAATATATATATATATATATATCAACAATCCCCCACTTATATTTTAATAAAACTGAAAAATAATTTTTCATATGAGAGATAAGAATGTAGTCTCAAAATTTGAATGCAATTGGAAAGCATTATGAGATTTTTAAAGAAATCTATTAATTTAGATATTTTCCATGAAAATGTTTTCATTGTACTTGAAGGTTACAATAATAACATTTGCTATTTCCCAACGGAAGACTACAAAGCCATGAGTGGCTATATTTTTAGTACTGGAGTATTATTGAGAAAATCATGTGTTACCTGAAAAGGACCATAAACTTCGAACTAGATTGTGTTTTCCGCTATCCTTAAAGGATACAGCGATGCTGATTGGAATACCATTTCAGATGATTCTAGGGCCACCAGTGGATACACTTTTTGGTATTATTGGGGCATAGTTTGATGGAAGTCTATAAAATAGACTCTTTTGGTTAAATCCACAATGGAGTCGAAGATGATACCATTAGCTACGGCTAGTGATGAGAGCCTGGCTGAAAAGCCTGCTATGAGATACCCCTTCAAGGGAGAGATAGATACCAGCTGTTTATCCACTGCGATAGTATCGCAGCTATTGCAAAAATATTAAAACCGTTATAACGGTAAGAGGCGATAGATATGTTGCAAGTACAACACTATTAGAGAGTTTGTTACAACACTATTAGAGAGTCTGTTTCTACTAGAGTTGTAAGAGTGGATAATGTACAGTCTGAGGATAATATAGTTAATTCTTTGACGAAAGGACTAACTCAAAAGAAGGTTTATAAAGCCTAGAAAGGGATGAGACTATAGCCCATAGACAGTTGAGTAACTTGTGATGGTAACCCAACCTATAGACTGGAGATCCCAAGAAATAGGTTCAAAGGGTAATAACAAGTCATGAAGTGATATGAGTGGAATCATGCTATTCTTATTTATGGAGATAACACTCCAAGTTCATCCCAATGAAGCATGACATCCTGCATCGGTACAAAGATGAGTTAATATTACTCTTAATGAGATCTAAACTCTATGTTGAGTGGGATACCTAGCTACAGGAGTATTCTTGTTAGACTCACCTATGCGATTGTGGAAGTGTGGCCGCTTCCTATGGAATTTGGGCAAATTCTCTAGAGCTTTCGATATACTGGGATATAAGCACATGGCCATAAAGTGCTGGTTTTTGGACTACACCTTAGTAGGGTTGTATGTGTGGTGTTGTCTAAGATAGAGTTCAAAACTACGGTTACTCTAGTATAATCGGAAGCACTATCACTATGTAAAGGTTCAAGTTGGAAAACACCTTTACTTATGCACAATCTTATGATCAGTTGCTCGATGAAAAATCGTTTTTCAGTTTTATTAAAATATAAGTGGGGGATTGTTGATATATATTTTAATAAAATACTATTTTGTAAAATGTTATTGCTCTTAAAGGATATGGTTAGAAAATATGGACATGAGTTTTGCATGTGGGTTAATAATTAAATGCCATTAAAGAAAATGGAGTTAAAGGATATAGTTAATACATCTTTAAAATTGGCAAAAGTTTGTTCTAGGTTTGGCTATAAAACTCTTCTTTACCCATTGCATCCTGTAACTATTTTTTTCAATTTCCAATTATTATATTATTATGAATATCAACATACCCCTAAGGATATATATATATATATATACTCTTTTTAGTCTTTGGGATTTGCATATACATATTGATACACCCAAAATTGGCTCTATCATATGACCGAGCGGTTCAAATCAGCAGCCAGTCATGTCCCGAGCAAATCATGCACAACTCCTCGGACAAACATCAGCAGTAGCGGTCTAGTCTATTCATCATCCCGAGCGGTTCATCTACGACCCGGCCAACAGGTCGGGAAAACCGCACAGGCATATCCCACCGCGGGAACAGCTCATCCGGGCCCACAGACATGATCACGAGAATTACGGGCAGTTTCCTACTCAAGCTAGAAGACTAAGGGAAAGTGCACACTATTTCCTAATCCAATTAGGAAATCCCCATAATTAATGCCAATCTATATCAATGGGATTATATTTCATTATCCATGTATGAGTAGGTCTCTTACATCTATAAAAGAGACCCCTCACCCCCCATTGAAGGGGCCGCCAACTCTTTAGTCTACACAGCACCTTTATAATTCACCATTATACGCATACACCCGGCCGGTATTACTGGTAGTGTCGTCCCTTTTTGTTGGCTCACCAGGCCCGCCGGTGATCTGTTAGTGAACGTGCTCAGACACACACGTGGACGTAGGTACCTTCATTAACAGGGCCGAACCACATACAAAAAATAGTCTCTCACTCTCTCTCTTTCCTTAAATTACTTTACTTTACTCTTACCAAATTTTGGCATCATCACATATATATATATACATATTGTGAAACAACAGCACAAAGAAGAAGAGTTGTTTTTAGAAAGTTTTTTTCCCAATTTTTGTTACCAAGCAACTATATCTGAAAGGGTGTTTAGTATACCAGTTTTTCGATGCGCAAGAAAAACTGAAACAGGGGTGATTCTGGGCTGTTTTATCCTGGGGACGGCGTGGCATGTACGAACTGCTTGCACACATTTGGTCAGAGCCGCGAAACGTCTTAAAGAGAGCGAGATCCGCGACTCGGCCAAATATGGTTTTGAAAGAGGCTACTAATCCGGTAATTCTGTTCTACTTCTATTTAATATATGTTCCAACAACACGGCAAAAAAAAAATCACCTACGCAACTATACATATACACAAAAATACTACTATAAATTATACATTTGATTTGCATGTTGTTCAAAAAATGCTTTGAATTGTTTCTTTAATTCTGTTGGAGTTGGATGTCTTGAGTTCCCTCAAATGCACTGTAGCCCTCCTTTGTCCAAGAAGTCCCAGGTATCTCCATGTCTTGAGCATATTAGCCTCAAGCCTTCCCTCGGATCACTCTCTGTTGAAGTGGTCAGATATATAGTTCTCCTGTAAATCACAGAAAGTATTAAATCCAATGATGGGAAAATTTTCACTTCATAAATAAGTAATGATAGTTCTCACTTCACAAATAAGTAATTTTCTCATTCTCATAATAAGTGAGATATTCTCGAATCTTATTATAGTAATTGAAAATTTCTCAGTATGTTTATCATCATGTAAGGATACAGACCCGTTAAATGTTGTCAAAACTTCGTACGGATATTCAACACAAGCACGAGAAAGCGAGAATTCATATAAAAATAAAAAAAATACAAATACTAAAATTTCTCACAATTAAAAAAATTAAATCGAGTGAGAAATTCAATTTTTGGTGTGTCAGGTTAGGGATTTTACGAATCGTGAAGATCATCGAAACCCTAACCGGTTAAAAAATGTAAAATCTTAAGGTTTATTTTTCATGAATCAATATTGTTCGTGTTCGAATAAAAATATTTCACAAGTCTCACATTTGGTTCCCATCCAAGCTTCTGGTATTATCCCCTATCGTCGTACTGTAAGGGAATGGACTTCTCAAAGACGGTGAAAAGGTTCTCTCCAGTTGCACGACGATCGTTTTTGGGTTGTTCTCCTCTTTCGTTGCTATGAGAAATTTCTGTATTTTGTGTTTATGTATTTCTGTATTTTGAGAAGTTGATGAGGATGAGAAAGTGTAGAAATTGTGAGAAACTCTTAATTGTTTTCAAAAAAGATTGAATGGGCTGAGGGCAGTTAGGTCATATTTTGGGCTGGGGGACTAAATCATAAGTGAACTTATGCATTGGACCTATTTCTAAAATCGCTGCCTATAATGGACCACATATTATATTACCCAAAAAAATGGGTTAATGAACACATTTGCATGGAATTACACTAAGCTTCAACAAATGGAAAAGAAAATTGGGATTTTTGGTCATAACCCCCTCAAAATTAAGTGTATCAGCCACAAATCCACCCGATTTGGCCATTTAAAAAAAAAAAATGCTACAATTTTTTATAGGGAAAAACTCAGAATCTGATAGATAATATTATGTGTCAACTTTAAACTACTGTAACTTACTCGTTTTTTTTTTGGATGATTTTTTTTTTTAATTTACATCATGCATTTTTTTTTCAAGATCTACGCATTGGACTTGAAAATTGTACCAAAAAAAGAAGCAATCTGGAATCTCATTTTTCATTTTTATTTGTTAGACAAATAATATTATCTGTTTAATATTATCTGTATTTGTAAACAGGTAAAATTATCTGTCAATTTTAAACCATCACAAATTTCTCAATTCTTGGGCTTTTGGGGTTTTTTTTTTCGAGATATATGCATCTATGGTGCCAATATAATAAAAGGAATATATTTTTATTATATTTATACGAAAAAAGTGCAATTTTTCATATTTGTTTGATTTTTAGTATTTTTTTTGTCCCAATTTCCATGGCCAATATTGATCTCATTTGATGGATCTCATTTTGCTGATTTTAAAACATCAAATTTTACGAAAAATGGACTTGTAGACCAAAACTTATAGCAATTTCAGTATAAAAAGTACCTAATACATTAAAGAAAAGTAGCATGAGTTATGGGTGAAGCCCGAAAAAATTATAACCCTCAAAATTATTACATTTGGAAGCTCAATCTTCACTTTGGAGTGAAAACTTTCCAATTGAACTAATAGGTGTCCAAAGTAGTACGCATGAGTCTTAAGAGATGTATAAAAAAACAAAATAAAATGTCAATCGATTGGTATAAAAGTAGTGTCAATCGATTGGAATAAAGTTCAATCGATTGGATCACAGTCCATGTTAATCGATTGCATAAAATGTCAATCGATTGGAACCTGAAAGATGTCAATCGATTGACATAGTGTCAATCGATTGGAACACGAAAGATGTCAATCGATTGATATAGTGTCAATCGATTGACACTTCGTCTTCTTCACAGAGAAGACTGCCCAGCAATATATAAACGGGAATACATGGTTTCTTCTCCATTTCTTCATTCAAAACATGTCCTAACATCAATATCAAGTTACCAAGTGAGTTTAGAACTCACCTAGGCGTTAAGGGCGTGTTTGGGAATGTGAAATGAAGCTTGAGCTTCAATGGTGGCTCCTCCCTCTCTTTCCTCTGCTCTCTGTCTCCTCTCTTCTCTTTCTCCTTCTTCTCTTCTTCTTTCTGGTCTTCTTCTTCTTTTCTCAATCCATCTGTGTGTGTGTGTATGAATATATGTAAATATGTGTGTATATCTATATATATATGAGTGTATATATATATAACACACACCAAACCCTCCCTCTCACTCTCTCTGATTTCTGTAAACAGAAATACGCAGGAAAAGGGTTGGTTTATATAGAGAATGAGTGTTCACGTGGCCTCTCCTCAGCCAGAGCAAAAGAATCTGCCCAGCTGCCTCCAATCGATTGACATAAGTGTCAATCGATTGATATAATCAATCGATTGGTATAAAGTTCAATCGATTGGAACAATCAATCGATTGAGATAAAGTTCAATCGATTGGTATGTAAAATATACCAAGGGTAAGGCCAAGCTCATACAAGTATTAAAAGAAACCTACAATGTCTTAGTTATATAATACATTACAAGAATACAGGGTATTACATCATCCACCACTCACAAAAGATTTCGTCCCCGAAATCCGAAATAAACTGGGTTAAAACAAAAATGGAAACTTCTCTCGCATCTCCGACTCCAGCTCCCATGAAGCTTCTCCTTCGTCGTGGTGCTTCCACTGAACCTTTACTAGCGGAATCTCCTTGTTTCTGAGCTTCTTCACTCCTCGGTCTAGAATACGCACTGGTCCTTCGTTGTAGGTCACGTTCTCGTTCACTTCGATATCTTCAAAACTGATCTCGTGCGCTGGGTTGTGGGCACACTTCCTCAACATGCTGATGTGGAAAACGTTGTGTACTCCTGACATCTTTGGCGGCAACGCAAGTCGATAAGCAACCTGCCCAACACGTTCTAGGATCTCGAACGGTCCGATGAATCGCGGCGATAGCTTGCCTTTCTTCTGTCCGAATCTGACGATACCTCGAACTGGTGAGACTTTGAGTAGTACATGATCTCCAACTGCAAACTCTAGATCTTTTCGTCGCTTGTCGGCATAGCTCTTGTGTCTGGATTGCGCTGTCTTCATCTTTTCTCGTACAATCTGGATCTTCTCGTTGGTTTCTCGAATCATCTCGGGCCCAAGTAGTTGAGTATCTCCAACTTCGGCCCAACATAGCGGCGATCGGCAAGGTCTTCCATACAAAGCTTCAAACGGCGCCATCCCTATGCTCGTGTGGTAGCTGTTGTTGTAGGCAAACTCGATCAAAGGTAGATGTGTCTCCCATGAACTCTCGAATTCAATGACACAGGCTCGCAACATATCCTCCATCACTTGATTGACTCGTTCTGTCTGACCGTCTGTCTGTGGATGAAAGGCTGAACTCAAATTCAATGAAGTTCCCATTGCTGTCTGAAGGCTCTTCCAGAATTCTGCGGTAAAGCGTGAATCTCGATCTGAAACTATTGAGACAGGTACACCGTGCAGTCGCACTACTTGCTGTAGATACATCCGGCTCAATCTTTCAACAGGGTGCGTCATGCTGTAGGCGATAAAATGTGCTGACTTGGTGAGTCGATCCACTACTACCCAAATAGCGTCGTGATTTTGTTGAGACTTCGGCAATCCAACCACAAAATCCATGGTGATGTGCTCCCATTTCCATTGGGAAATCGGTAGCGGTTGTAGGAGTCCAGGTGGTTTCTGATGCTCTGCCTTTACTTGTTTGCAAATAAGACATTGCGATACATACTCGGCCACTTCTCGCTTGATTCCTTGCCACCAGAAGTTTCTCTTCAAGTCCTTATACATCTTGTTTCCTCCTGGGTGGATAGTCATCCTTGACTTGTGTGCTTCGTCCAGAATGTTCTTCCTGAGACCATCGTCATTTGGCACACAGAGTCTACCTTTGCATCTCAGTGCTCCGTCCGTACTAATACTCCATATCTCGGGTTCCTTTGCGGACATCTTGGCAAACCATAACTTTAAATCTTCGTTCGACTGTTGAGCTTCCAAGATGCGGCTGATGAGAGTCGGTTGCACGACAAGGCATCCAAAGTGTTGTCCTCCTCCTGATTCCACTGGTTGAAGGTCAAATTCGACTAACGTCTCCAATGCTCGCCATTCCCTAATCAAAATTGAAGAAACCAAAAGGCGCGGCCTCCGGCTCAGAGCGTCGGCTACAACATTTGCTTTACCCGGGTGGTATTGCAAAGAGAAGTCGTAGTCCTTGAGTAGTTCCATCCATCTCCGTTGTCGCATGTTCAACTCCTTCTGAGAGAACAGGTATCTTAAACTCTTGTGATCTGAGAACAAGTCGAACTTTTCTCCATACAAATAGTGTCTCCAAATCTTCAGGGCGAACACGATTGCGGCTAGTTCTAAGTCGTGCGTCGGATAGTTCTTCTCATGCGGCTTCAATTGTCTTGATCCGTATGCAATGACATTCCCCTCTTGCATTAGAACACAACCAAGTCCTTGGTGTGATGCATCACTATAGATTATGAATTGTTCACCACTCTTAGGTATCGCAAGCACGGGTGCGGAGGTTAGTCTCTCTTTCAATTCCCGAAATGCATCCTCATGTTTATCGGTCCATTCATACTTCGTCTCCTTCTTAGTCAGGCTTGTCAACGGTCCTGCGATTCTAGAGAATCCTTCCACAAATTTCCGGTAATATCCAGCCAATCCAAGAAAACTCCTAACTTCGGTCGCGTTGGTTGGTCGGTTCCAGCTCAAGACTGCATTGATCTTAGATGAGTCTACAGAAATCCCATCCTGTGATATCATATGTCCCAGGAATTTAACTTCCTGAAGCCAGAATTCACATTTGCTGAATTTCGCATACAGACTATTGTCTCTGAGAGTCTGTAGAGCAATTTGTAGATGCTTCTTATGTTCTTCTTCCGTCCTTGAATAAATTAGAATGTCGTCGATGAATACTATAATGAATTGATCCAGATAGGGTCTGAATGCTCTATTCATTAGGTCCATGAATACTGCCGGGGCATTAGTCAATCCAAAAGACATCACTAGAAACTCATAGTGTCCATATCTCGTCCTGAAGGCAGTTTTCGGTATATCTTTCGGTCGAACTAGCAATTGATGGTATCCTGAACGCAAATCGATTTTCGAGAATATCCTTGATCCTTGTAGTTGATCGAACAGGTCGTCTATCCGGGGAAGTGGATACCTATTCTTGATCGTGACTTTGTTCAGCTCCCTGTAGTCGATACAGAGTCGTAACTCTCCGTCCTTCTTTTTCACAAATAAAACTGGTGCTCCCCAAGGTGATGTACTCGGGCGAACAAAACCTAAATCTTCAAGTTCCTGAACTTGCTTTTTCAATTCTAGCATTTCTATTGGCGCCATCCGGTACGGGGTCTTGGAAATCGGCAATGTTCCGGGTGCTAACTCAATGCAGAAGTCTATCTCTCTCTTCGGCGGAAGTCTTGAGATACTTCGGAACACATCTTCAAAGTCTTGAATAACGGGGATCTGGTTGATAGTAAGCTCCGTGCTTGAAGTCTTAATCGTGGCTAGGCAGCTCGTGATAAACATGTCGCTCAACGGTTGGCACTGAAATCTGATCTGCGGGCAACCAGGCGTCGAAAAGACAACGGTCCGACTAACACAATCCAGGTTAGCGCCATACTTAGTAAGCCAATCCATTCCTAGGATCACGTCGAACTCAGACATTGACAAGACTATCAAGTCTGCTGGGAGATTCCTATCCTCTAGTGTCAAGGGACAATCCTTGCACACCTTACCTAACTTAACGGATACTCCCAAGGGCGAAACGGCATTAAGGGTCGGCTCAAGTGCTAGGGGTAACAATCCCAAATCACGTACCATCTTAATAGCTATGAAAGAACGGGCGGCACCGGTATCAAACAAAGCTCTAACTTGACAGTGAAATAAAATGAGTGTACCTTCCAAGTTTTGCTGTTCCTCCGCATTATACCCTGCATTGTCAGGGATGATGGCATTCACCCTAACCTGTCCTTGCTGTCCTTGAGCAGGCGCTCCATAGTAGCCTCCACGTGGTGCTCGACAATCCTTGCTTATGTGACCAGGCTTATTACAGTTGCGGCAAACGAGGTCATTACGCCGGTTGGTCTTGGGGGCTGTGCAATACCTTGCAATATGTCCGGGCACTCCACAGTTGAAACATCCATCAGTGTTTTGTCGCTGGGCGACGGGCTGTGCCTGAGGTGGTCCTCGCTGTTGATTCTGTTGTCGAGGAAAATTAGCTTGGGGCTTCCTTGTCCCATCCCATGTGCGCTTAGTTCCCTGATAGTTGTTGGTCTGGGGTTTCCATCCTTGGTTGTTCCTTGATGATTGCGCGGGAAAGTTCCTTGGTTGGAAGGTCCTGGGTGGAGGTCGATTCACTTGTGGTCCTTGTACAGGGTAAGCATCCTTTTCCAAACTTGAAGCAAGACGGACAATCCTTTCAAATGACTGGCCCAGATGGCCTATCATCATGTGCCGGAGGTGTGGGTTGAGTCCTTGGTGGAATCGCTTGACCTTCTTGACGGAGGTGTCTATCATGTGCGGAACGAAACGGGAAAGTCGCTCGAATTGTGTAGTATACTCTCTGATTGTCCAGTTTCCTTGGGTTAGACTCAGGAAATTCCTCTCTTGTTGATCTCTTTCGTCCTCAGGGAAATACTTCTCGAGAAATCGAGTCTTGAATGCTTCCCAAGGCATTCTCCTTGCAGCGTCAATCCCAATCGTGGCTCTCTCGGCCTCCCACCAGTCCGCGGCGGAGTAAGTCAGTTGAAATGCGGCTAGACGTCTCTTGTCAAGCTCACTGCACTCCAGGGCTTCAAAGATTAGCTCCAACTCTCGTATCCATTGCTCTGCTTTCCAGGACTCTGCCATACCGTCGAATTTTTCGGGTCGCAGGCCACGAAATCGTTCCAACAGCTTATCGCCTGTCTGCCTTTGAGGGACAAAGTGGTTGTTGCCATTGTTGTTGGTGACATGACTGTAGGTATCACCGATGTGCTCCATCCGTTGCATGAAAGCTTCGAAGACTCCAGTTGGGTCCATACCCTCGGGAATGGGTGCTCCCAGTCGTGCTTGGTTCCTTGTGGGTCCTACCATAGTGATCCGTGTGAGGTGTACCTATGAAGGATCTAACGATTAGCTGACAATCTCCTCGGGGAAAATGATCATACTTAAACAACAGAAATCATAACATGAATCAACATCACAACCATAACATAATAATGAGATGATAACAGAAATAATCAAGAAAAACGATCTGCCATATATATATATACCCAAAAGATGTACAGCGGAGTACACAACAGATCATCTGTGTACCGCGTAGTACATGATCCTATACAAGATCTAAACAAAAGAAAGATATACACAAAACCACTACTGGTGGCTACCTATACAAAAAGGCTACGGTCAATAGCTGTCTATGTAAGCGTCAAAAGTAAGTGGACAACATGTCCTAAAGTCAAGCGTAAAAGTCTAAGTCCTAAAGGTACTGGACTCAAAAGTTGTCCACATCGGATCCATAGATGGAAGCCTCGTCCTCTGGGGCAACCTCAGACAAAACATCATCCTCATCCATGTCATCGTCATCCATCATGTCCTCATCCTCTATCACTACATCCTCGATCAGCTCGGGTCCATCATGCTCCACAACAGCTCCCAAATCCCCTGCATCAGCGGCCATGTCAGCCTGGGCTGCATCAAATGCGGCTGCAAGTGCCTCAGCCTGTACCATAGCCTGTGCCAACTCCGGTGCTCCGATCTCGAATCCATGGGGATGTGCAGCCATCTCTGCGGCCCACTCAGCTGCTAGCTGTGCTATAACTCCTCCTGGTAAGACTGGTACTACTGCATCATCACCTGCGTCTACCTCCTCTTCCTCTATCGGATAACCCTCTGCAACCACAATATCTACGCCAACTGGCACGTCCATACCGGCTGGGTCCACGGGGTCCTCCTCCTCTGGATCATACTCCGGCTCCTCATCATCGGTGTCCTCGTCCTCCTCATCCTCCATCTCCTCATCGTCATCCTCTGGCTCATCGTCGCCATCGCTCTCATCATCATCCTCCGGATCCTCATCTGCTGGGGGTGCATCAGCCATGTCTTCCTCCGGTGGGGGTAGAGGTGCTGCTCTAACCTGTGCAAGTAGAACCTGGTACGAAGAACGGTCTCGTAACATCAGTAAAGAATCCTCCTCGATGCGTTTGAAGGTCTCCTTACGATAGATCATCTCCTGACGTATCACTTCTGGGTCCTGGGTCCCAAATCTCTGCTGCTCGATCTGCATGTCTCGCTCTGTCTCTGCAATAGCTCTCTGTCTAACCTTCCAGGCATAGTACTCTGGATCTGCTGGCGCAATACTACTCTCATACACATAGTGTCCTCCGAACTCGTCTGGAACGAACAACGGCGGTGCCATGCTACCTGAAAAGGGACTACCTTAAGTCAGAACTAATCTTAATACTCATCTATAGAATCTCAAGGTTCTAGGACCAGATGGTGTGGGACAATCTGTGAGCGAAAAGGTATACAACCTAGGCTCTGATACCAAGAATCCTGTCACGCCCCGGAACGGCATAAATAGAGAAAAATAAATTTCCTTTATGGGTCCATAGGGAATGACGGGTGAAGTCACATGATTGTCCACACCACGCAGTACTAAGCAACAAGAAGTAATAGTGTAACAACAACGAAGTCTAGGTTCTAATCACAAAGCAACATAGAGTCAACAGCAGTTACTAACTATTACATATTAGAGTCTCGAATCAAATATAAGGCAGCGGAAGTACAAATGCCAAGGCAACATATGCCTGACTACAAAAAGATTCTAAAACGGTAAAGACAACTAGCTACAATTCTAGTCAAGACTTCAGTTTGCATAAGGGTAGTCCTCGGCGTAGTAGTCTTCTTCGGTCTGACCTCCGTCGGGGAAATTCTCCACGGGAACTCCGTCACCGGCATAGTAGTCTCCTCCTGCAGGCCCTTCACCTGTATAGTCATAACCAGGGTGCGCTGGAATGTAGAAATGTCCAGCGGCATAAACGCCGTCAGCTTAATGAAAGCCGAGTGAGTTAGATACTAACAGGGTATCGACTATTGATGTTATTACAAGTTATAAACCGTAATCAAATTAGAATTCAGTAAGGGTAACTCCTTTAATCGACCAATGATCCGATTACTAACGTTTTACTCATTATAAGACCGATAATACATCTAGATAGGGGAACAGACTCGACAGTAGTTCAACTCTATAACACACCATTGCTCATCCACCGCTTTTAAGAACATATGCACAGTTCACCGCATGTCATGGATACCACGTTAGTCCATCCCCCGCTTTTAAGAACATATGCACAGTCCACCGCATGTCAGGGATATAACGCTTTAAACAACAGTACATCATTCTATGCCACGACTTAGCGACGTCTACCAGTGATCACGGTCCACCGCATGTCATAGACACCTTCGTCTGTCTACCGCTTTTAAGAACATATGATTAGATCATCTGGCTATCTTAGGGCAAATGGTCCGGTCCACCGCAAGTCATAGACACCTTCGTCTGTCTACCGCTTTTAAGAACATATGATCGACCACAGCCCGCCCACGCAAGATTCCCGAATCTTAGCAAACCTACTTAAGTTCAACTCTATTACCGATACATGACAATCCCAATGTGGCCCGACTACTCTGAATGAAATGAACGTTAACTCCAAAGGATTCACAACTATTCCGTTATCTAACATTATAAACGTTATCCGTTAATCTTGTTATTACTACGATCCTATGCTGCATTAACTCGTTATCAAATCTGTATTACAATAATAAAGCATGCTGGGAAGTACTGAACAGTAAATAAACAACTAAACAATTATTACATTAACTAAACAAGTAAAACAGTAAACTGTAACTGCCAATCGATTGATATAAATGTCAATCGATTGGTATAAAAGTAGTGTCAATCGATTGGAATAAAGTTCAATCGATTGGATCACAGTCCATGTCAATCGATTGCATAAAATGTCAATCGATTGCATAAAATGTCAATCGATTGACATAGTGTCAATCGATTGGAACACGAAAGATGTCAATCGATTGATATAGTGTCAATCGATTGACACTTCGTCTTCTTCACAGAGAAGACTGCCCAGCAATATATAAACGGGAATACATGGTTTCTTCTCCATTTCTTCATTCAAAACATGTCCTAACATCAATATCAAGTTACCAAGTGAGTTTAGAACTCACCTAGGCGTTAAGGGCGTGTTTGGGAATGTGAAATGAAGCTTGAGCTTCAATGGTGGCTCCTCCCTCTCTTTCCTCTGCTCTCTGTCTCCTCTCTTCTCTTTCTCCTTCTTCTCTTCTTCTTTCTGGTCTTCTTCTTCTTTTCTCAATCCATCTGTGTGTGTGTGTATGAATATATGTAAATATGTGTGTATATCTATATATATATGAGTGTATATATATATAACACACACCAAACCCTCCCTCTCACTCTCTCTGATTTCTGTAAACAGAAATACGCAGGAAAAGGGTTGGTTTATATAGAGAATGAGTGTTCACGTGGCCTCTCCTCAGCCAGAGCAAAAGAATCTGCCCAGCTGCCTCCAATCGATTGATATAAGTGTCAATCGATTGATATAATCAATCGATTGGTATAAAGTTCAATCGATTGGAACAATCAATCGATTGAGATAAAGTTCAATCGATTGGTATGTAAAATATACCAAGGGTAAGGCCAAGCTCATACAAGTATTAAAAGAAACCTACAATGTCTTAGTTATATAATACATTACAAGAATACAGGGTATTACAAAACTGCTTTTTGATCTTTTGTTTCAACAAAAACTATAAAACATATTTGGTATAAAAAGCAGTTGAGCCATAAGCGT
Source organism: Hydrangea macrophylla (assembly GCA_033977485.1). Lineage (NCBI taxonomy): Eukaryota > Viridiplantae > Streptophyta > Magnoliopsida > Cornales > Hydrangeaceae > Hydrangea > Hydrangea macrophylla. The sequence goes on from CM066995.1 coordinate 94,206,766, forward strand.
GTGATTTTGGATCCTCGACTGCAGTTGTAGGCTGCCAAAGTGGGTGGCACCCACATGGCCACTTGCAAGACCACAAATTTTTTTTTTGGGTGTTTTTTCAACAGGCAAAAAAACATGTGTGGTCCTGCAAGTGGCCACGAGGGTGTTGCCACTTTGGCTACCTACAACTGCGGCTGAGGATCCGGTCTCTAAGCAGGTTGAGAGGTGTTTCTAAAGATTATCTGTAATACCCGTACCCGGAAATTGGTATTAAATATTATTTTCATGCATTAATTAGTGTGATTAATAGCATGTGATGATTTGGGTGATTTTCAGTCACCCCGGTATAATAAGTGTTCGGAAAGGGACACCGTTGAAAGTTTCAGTAGAGGTGGGACCGATATGGAAGTGGGACCCACGGGAGGCCCGGATTAAATAAATACATTTAGTTACATTTATCTGATTAAATGAATAATTGCTGAAAATATTTTTAGTATTTTTTTACTAGTTGTGACATTTTATGGTGCCAGTTTAGTACCTATATGAGAGCGAATTGGAACATGACTCATAACTAGTAGGTTAATTAGCAACTTTACAATAATTGGGACCCATAAGTGACATAGACTCATACCTACTAGATAATTGGGAAGTTAATGTAAATGTTTATGGGATTTCATAATAAAGACTTAAAAAATGTTAGGGTGGTAAATGTAATTAAGCTAAATTTGGCTAAATAGCCTAAGAGGTTGACACCTCTTATCCTTGTCATCATCTTCCTAATTAAAAAGAAAACAAAAAGACATACGGAGTAATTGAGATAGAGAGAGTTTCGACCAAGAGAGGAGAAGAAGTGGGCTTCACGCCGTTTTTCTATCGTCGGTACACTGTTTCGTGAACCGAAGCCGTATTCGGAATCGTGGAGGTGAGAGGATCATTCTATACCTTTTTTTTTTTTTTTTTTCAGTTTTGCTAACGTTTTTCTGCGACCCTTTTTGAGGTGACGATACATATACATGATACTTACATGTAGGATTATCTCCGGATACAACTAGAGTTAAAACTTACGAGGAATTCGGGAATTCTAGGCGTTAATCGGAGTAATTCGTGAGGTGAGTGCTCTAATCCTAAATTGGGTGAAAAATGACGCTTATGCGATATTGGTTATGGTAGTATGCTTAATTCTTAATTTAGTAGCAAAGCATGTGTTAATTAGAGCTTAACATGTCAAATTTGTTGAAAATGTCATGTTGATATGATGATTTGTTTGTGTGCTTATATGGGTCAATGGATGTCATGTGATAATCACCATTACTTAGCTAGTATTAACGAGATGATGTTTTCCTCAAGAAAAGGGGGACGGTGGTAACGACCACAACGAATTAACTTCGGTCACGTGAGAGTGTGTGATATCACTTTTAAGCGACGGCAAAGTGAGAAAGGCCCAAAATCAAGGGTCCAAGACGATGGTGATTAGTTACTTGACATTCCGGCAATATTACATATGCTGCATTTCATACTCTAATGGCACGATTAGATTGTTCACTAAGCGTAAGCTTAAAACAAAACCGTTTTCCTTTTCTGTTGTGGTAAATAACAACCACCACAGGTACGGATCGTGAAGGAGAAAGGAAGTGATCGAGTATTCGAGCGGAGTATCATCGTGTCTATATGTTTATAAGTTTGTAAGGGTGGGGTTGAAACCCATGTTTGTAAGGTTGTGGTTGTGGATTTTGGTCGTAAATGGTTTTGTTGAGAGAGCAAGTTATGTTTGGGGTTTGTATTTTGGTTGTGGATGGTTGTTGAACCCATGAACTTTGTTTAAAACTTGTTTCTCACCTTCTTTGTGCACTTCGTGTGTTATCAGTATGTTTGGGTTTAAATTGAAAACTTTATAGAAGGAGTTGGTATGGTTAGTTAAGTTTTGACAGAAATTTGACTTATGTTATGTCAAAAATTGGGAAATGATGCAAGTTTATGTCCTTATCTTGAGTTACATGGATTCTTGGTGGATGAGTAAGCCTTCAAAAGCTTTTTGAATTAATTTGGAAGTGCCCATAATGTTTGGTTTGGTTTTGGATATGTTTAGAACTTTTAAAACAGGGGAAATTGGTGTAAACACTTGATCTTCCAAGTCTGGATCGATCCGGGTCTGATGCGGATCGATCCGTAGCAGTTCGAGGAGCCAAAAATTGCATTTTGCCAAAATCGGATCAATTCGCTTTTGGGCCGAATCGATCCGCTGGTATGTTTTCAACCTATCAATTTTTACAGAAATTGACATAACTATTTCGAAAATTCAGATTCACACGTCGTTTTTTGCGTTGGAACCGAAACTCGAAGAGCTATCTTTTTGATATAAAATTTGGGCATATTTTCTTAATGACAATTTTACCCTTGGACTGGTTTAATCCAATGTATTCCTTTTACTATGTTTAACGTACTCTTGTTTATTGCTATTAAGAGGTATTTGTTTTGGGTAATCGCCATTGTTACACGTCCTAACCTATGTGGGCGGGTTGGGCTGTGACATTATCACTATGTTTGATCAATTCCACATACATTAACCAAACACCCAAACCATAATGAGCAGTTCTACTTTAAGCAATTCTACCGATAACGATCAAAATAGCATAATCATAAGCACAGACAAACATGCTCAATTAACCAAGCGGGCCTAACCTTATTAGTGTGACCTCCTTTCCCCAGTGGGGAGGGAAGGGTTCGATTCCCCTTAGGCAAATTCTTTTACTTGTCTCATGTTTGTGCTTCATTCAAAATGAGTGAACCTTATTAGGCTTTATTGTGAGCGATTGTGGGACTTTGGGATTGAATTGGATTGGATTGGAATGAGTGTGTTTGTATGATGCGTGTCCAACCATAATCTAGGTAAGTAAAAAAAAAAAAAAGGACAAACAGGCTCAATGAATGGACGAAGATTGGACTGACAGATTTGCAGATTGTTTTTGAATGAACAATAGATCAATATGAGACTGCCTTTGGGACATTCAATTCACCAAATGATAGATATTTCACCCAAGTTAGAACACTTTACCACCCATTGTAAGATTATTGTTAATAAATGGCACCTAAAAGCCTACTACCCAATGGCACATATTAAAAATACTATTAATTGACACCAAAAATATGACGAATTAGCACCCTAGTTAGTACTATAAATTGAGACCAAGGATTGGATATACTATAATACTAAAGTACTTGATTGTTTTGTACTGTAGAATTTTCAAAGTCAAATAATTAATGAAAACAGGAGCTTTCCCCCTTTGTGAGGAGAGACCAAATATGATAGAGATCTGGTAAATACTAAACGGATGAACCTCAAACTACCTTGTTTGCGGCACCCAATATTGCAATAGTGCCAAGTTAACTAAATTGCCGTTTACGTGCACAGAAATTGCATGTCACATGAGGAGCACTGAATATTCTCCCTCTCTTCTCGGTTTTCATATCATAATTGAAATGATAAGAACGCAACAAAAGGACAAAATATTCTGTGTGATCATTATACCATGTAAACCTAGTGATACGGTGTAAAACTTTTAATTCATACCACATTTGTGTCTCCTATTTTATTTTCAGGAGATTGTGATAAGTAGTTGGCAATTGACAAATGTAAATATATATATTTTTTTGGCTACTTGTGATCATCCCCTTGTAAATAGGGGCAAGTGTATGACTTAGATTAGAAGATCATACTCATACTATATTAGCATATAATGCGTGGTATGATGTTTTCATGGAATAACTTCTCAAAAACTATAGCGTCCATTTGTGAGAAGTTATTTAGTGAGCCCGTCACACTACGCTATCATGTTGATGTAGTGTGATGTCCCAATCACATTGGGTCACATGACCACTAAAATTAAGAAATTATGACAAGTGGAAAAAGATGAGCCCTTAAAAATAGGGCTCATGACTTACTGTCATGTCACTTCACCTTAATTGTCACGTGACCTCATATGATCACTAAAATACTAATTACTAGAGTGGACGTATACTATTTGATTTACGGAGTATTTTAGTCTCAAAACTGAAAAAGATAAGCCAAACACGTGAAAGTTGTGATTTTTTTTTGGGTCTGGACAATCGGTGGAAAATTCTTCGAAGCACAAAACTAGTTCCTTTCCTATAGCACAAAAAAAAAAAAAACTAGTTCCTTTTTCATTTGTAAATAGTAAACCTATAAAAACCAACCAGGGTCGCCGGCCGGAGGAGAGATCTTGTGGTTAGAAGAAGTCGCCGGGAAGGCCAAAAGTGGGAAAAGCAAATCATACAAAATGTTGATGTATGTTAGCAATATGTGCTTTAGACCTATAATGTGCAGCTAGCGTGTATATGTGAAGTCTGTTTATGTGAGATTGTGAGAAACTTGCCGTCTGCCGTGTCTACTTCTGACATTGAGGAGGAATTTGGTAAAACTAAGGACAATTTGATGGTGTGGCTATTAGAAACCGGAAGTAATTTGGTAAGCTTTAAGCCTTATTTTAAGTGAAATTTCAAATTTGGTTAAAAATTTGCACCGGAAAGAAAACTAAAAAGAAAAAGGACCAACTCATTTTACAGGAACACTCTCTTTCTCTTCTTTTCTTCCCCAATTCTTATCTTTTTCTTTCTAGATTTCCATTAATTTGTTTTCTTAACTCAAAAATTTTACGAATTTAGTACTATTTCAGACTTTGTGAAATCAACATTTTCGAATGGACAATTCAGCAAGCTTCAGCATAGGGGAATTCATTATGGTATTTAACCAAAACCACTACTACTACCCACCAGAAAAGAGCACTTAAAGCCTTCCCAGTTGACCCAAATACCATCTTGTAGTACATCTATTTGTCTTTGAAATTCAATTCCTTCATTTATATCCTATTAAAATATTAAAAGATGAACTTGTCTTTGAACATATTCAATACCAACTCGGCTTTTAGAAACTCTGATAACACTGTCTTCTCTTCTTTCCCAATTTGTTGAGTATGTGGCTTTGTTTTGGGAATGTTGGAAGTGAGCCGCTCAGGCGAGCTGTGACGCCGTTCTTGCAAGCGCGAGATTTCAGTGTAAGATAGCCACACACGTAAAATTTGTATTTTTCAAATGTTTGAGTAGGGGCCTAGACCCACACTTGGAATGTGGACAATCGGTGGAAAATTCTTCGAAGTACATATCTCCTTTTAATTTGTAAACAGTAAACCTATAAAAACCAGGTCGCCGGAGGAGAGATCTTGTGTTCGAAGAAGTCGCAGCGAGGGCCAAAAGAGTGGGAATGCAAATCATACAAAATGTTGATGCATTATGTGCGTGTGTGTCAGCAATATGTGCTTTAGGTGCGTGTATATGTTAGACAATATGTGAAGTCTGTTTATGCGAGAAACTTGCCGTCTGCCGTGTCTGCGTCCGACATTGAGGAGGAATTTAAGGAATTTGGTAAACTAAGGCCTGATGGTGTGGTTATTAGAAACCGGAAGGTTCATTCTTTTTTGCTTAATGTGTCACTGCAAATCTGCATCAAGAGGAAATAAAGTGAACTTATGATCTTTGAATACATTTGTTGTGCAGGAAATTGGTGTTTGCTATGCATTTGTTGAATTTGAAGATATAGATCGATGGTGTTCAGAACGCAATCAAGGTCTGAAATTAATATACATACATACATACATACATACATACAACTACAAGAACTTCAATTCTATCTTGTCGTCTAGATTTTGCTAGTAATAAGAAATTCTCATAAAACACCCTTATATATTCCATATGTTTTAAACTACTAATTCCAAATATTCCTTACACTCCCTTCTCTTTCTAAAGTGTATATCATGGAGAACGTGTGTTCATGCTACTTTTCCTTTTCTGAAGTTTATGTTTTCATTTTTCTGCAATGACTGTCAAGTTCAGGGTTTGATTTGCTTATGTATCAAAAATCTTACTTTATTAAAACGATTTTATAGCCTAGACAGACTTGTGTATGACTTCGGCTTTTTTGCACCGTTTTGATATCTTTGTAGACCGCTATAGTCCAGGTTGCTGGACTGGAAAATCAGGTATTCATTGAAGAGCGTAAACCAAACAGAAACAGTTCATCTCGAGGAGGAAGTATGTACTTCAGTTCTTTTTTCAATTTATTATTGATGTAGGAAATGGTATTACTTCTCAGATTTATGTAGTGCTTCTGCATATTGCGGGCGCATTCTAGCGGTCTGACACCTGAGCATTACCTAGTATACAGCAAGGTTTTTAGAATTGGGTTCCTTGTAGGATTGTTTTGGGCCTAGGATCGAGATTGTAGGTTAGATTTTCTAATTGCGTATCTGAATCCTCCATGTAGTCCAATCAAGTTTCATATACGCATTGGCAGAAATCAAGTTTCATATACCAGTTTTTGTTTCTGGTAGATTAGACAGGGAGAGGTGTGCCGATTTGGGTTTCCATGGAGAAAGTGATATAAATTCGAAGCCTATGGATGGGAAAATAGGGAAGAGAAGAAGAATATTTTAGGTTAAAATGGAAATTTTGCATGAAGATTTGAGGAAAACACAGAGTGGTGCATTGGACAGCCAAAATCCAAGTCAAGCTCTTACCCAAATTTTAAGTGAAATTTCAAATGTGGTTAAAAATTTGCACCGGAAAGAAAACAAAAGAAAAGGACCAACTCGATTTTCAGGTAACACTCTCTTCTCTTCTTTTCTTCCCTAATTCTTATCTTTTTCTAGATTTCCATTAATTTGTTTTCCAACTCAAAATATGTACCAATTTATTACTATTCAGACTTTGTGAAATCAACATTTACGAATGGACAATTCATCAAGCTTCATTGTAGGGGAACTCATTGATGTATTTATCTCCAATGAACACCACTACTACCCACCACAAAATGATGTGGTGGCCGCTGCTTCCCCACACCACCACACCATCTTCGCGTACGTTGTTTCGGTGATCCTCGGCTTGCTCCAAATAATGTACCAAAACAAAGACTTTTCTCCAATCCATACACACCCTAAGACCATGTCGACTGCTGTAACGAGTCTACTCATGTATTGCTTGGCGTGTGGCGTCTTTGGCATCCATTTGTTTCTAGACGAATTCCTAGTGGTCCTCTTTGTTCTGTGCTTTCTGCTTCTGGCTGATAAACTGATTCATACCGAAATTCAAGTGGCTTTGAATTGGCTAATTAATCTTTACCGTTGGCATTTCAGAAATCAAACAAATTTACTTCCTCTTTCATTGTGAGAAATCAACCAATCAACTCATGTGTAGTTAGTTGTATCTGAAGTTGTGTCATGCTAGTAGATAGGTGATTATATCTTGTCCTGTTGTATGTTATTTTCAATTGCTATAGGCATGAATATGATAAGAGGGAAAATAGAAAGAGAGATTAAATTTCTATTACGTTTTTGTGATGGCTTATCTTCCACAAGGTAATTGGATTGGAAGTTATTTGGGAGATTTAGCAAGAGAATCAGATTCTGGTAAGATATATGTTCTGACTTCTTAAAGAAAACTAGTTTTTTTAACCCGTGCAATGCACGGGACAATTATTATCAGATACAATGATGATATATAACATAAAGTGCAATAAATAATTAAAATTTGTCAGATAACACAAAATCTCAATTTTCAAACATTTTAAATTCAACACCCACAATAAAATAGAGTAATTATTAGGAATTCAATGCTACATAAGAAATGGTGTTTGGACTAATTTAATGAGCAATATTACAATTTTTTGCTAGCCTTGCCTCTTCTTGTGCCATGTGGCACTTGAGGCTTTCATATTATTATAATATAACTAGTCGATAATCCGTGCAAATGCACGGAAATTTGTAAAAAGGAGCAGTTCAATGACTCAAATCTACAATCAAATGTCAATATATATATATATACATATATAAACAATTGAAGGGTTAATTTTTTGAAGATTGAATCAGAAACTACTTCCAAAAAAATTCATGTAGCATGCATAGTAAAAATGAGTGAGGGAAAAAAGTAGTATACAACCAACCAAACAATTCTGGCATGTGGTGTTAAGGAATGAGAAAATGCCTTGGATTTTATAGGGAAGATATACTACTGATTAAGAATCAAAAGAGAGAGAGAGAGAGAGAGAGAGAGAGAGAGAGAGAGAGAGAGAGAGAGAGAGAGAGAGAGAGAGTATAAATTACAACAATGATAGCAAAGCTGCTATGTCAAGAACCAATAAAACTTTACACCATTCAATTCACTAACATATATGTATATCCAGATGTTGTTAAAAAAAGTTCTTACATCTATGCACCATAGATATTCACACTTTTTAGTATGGTGCTACCATTGCCTTTCGACATTCTCTTGCGGTTAAAAAAATGTAGTTTTGGTAATGAAATTTTTTATTACCTGAGGTCCTACATAACCTTTTATTCGCCAACTAATTGATCATCTTACATCTTTCTGTAAGAATGTACATTCCTGGTATATCGTACATGTTCTTACAATTTTTTTTTTCTTTCTGTTCATAAACATTCTTGACAAAAGATTTAGAAAATACCAAGGTTCCTCGGCAAGAATATCAGGATGGCTAAATATCTTAGTAGCATTAAACCTCTTGTGCGTTGGAATATTAGGCTCTCCAACTGGTGTATAAGTATTGCACAGAACCTATAATTATCAACAAATTGTGGTATTTTCCGTGGACACTAAAAATAACAAAATAGAAGATTTGATAAATAAACTAATTAGTAAATACATTTTGCAATAATGTGATTGCCTCTTTTGAGGGGTCATTGAGTATACCCTGAGGGCGATCATAACGTACAATATGAGTAACGCTATACTCGCAAAATTTGAATCCCGAATTGGTTCCCAATGGTTTGTTGGTTGTACAATGTGGTACCAATGATCACTCACAACATGTGATACAACTAACAAAACATTTAGTAAAGTAATTTGGAATTCAAAATTTGGATAGCATGATATTATTCCCTATTAATCGGAGAGAAAGAGAAGCGAAAGATAGAATTTTGCAATTTTCGAATTGAAATAAATATAGCATACTATTAATTGACTTCACTCTATTAAGCAAGTGCTTGACCAGTACTTGAACCATCGTTCTTCTTTTTGGAAACTTTGAAGGGTTAGTTATTGTTAAATTTTCCTAAATTTCACATCCACTGAGAATTTGATTAGACAATCAAACAAATAGAATGAATACATGTTATATCTAACTTATGCATATAATCTCTTATAATAAATAATAATAATAAAAAAAAAAACAATTACCTTGGCTTTGCTTCAAAGGTCCATTGTAGATCCACCGACCCTGTACATAATCAAAACCACACACACACACACTTAAGAAAAGATCCGAAGACAAATATTAAAAAAGTCTTTGATTCTTACATTTCCAACTTTCAGAAACAATAACCCATTAAACAATCTAACAAAAACACTGGAGTAATCAATACTGGTATGTGTGTTTGCATATATATATATATATATGTATATATATACGCATATGCTTGTATTTACAAATAAACACTATGGATTAAGGAATTAATAGGGAATTGGATGAATAAATAGAAATCGAATATCGAAATCAGCATATGAGAAAAGAAAAATTCAGAAAAAGATAAATCAATAATTAGAAAGATTAGTATGAGTGATGTTATAATTACCTGGAATTTTGATGTTGATGCGTAATAAACATATTAACCATGGGGAAATATGGCGCTCTCAAAAAACCCTAGGAGAGGGGAGAGATAGAAGAAGGATGACAGAGAGTGTTCTAGGGAGAGAGGAAACAGGATTGTTATGATGAAGTCGCTGGTGGCGCTTCAATTACCTGGAGAGGTGATGACGCGCAAGAGAGAAGGCAAAGAGGCGTACATGTTCTAATGAGGCACAAAAAGAGGCATTAGGGAAGAAGTTTGACGAAAGTAAGCACCCACGTAAGAAAAATACTGAAGCTGAAGGATGCCACGTGGAAGGCTATGGGATGAGATTTGGCTTTGCTTTTTAGATATATATAATAGATAAGATAAGATGAGGGATTTAGTGATGAGAACTTCAAAGAAAGTTGCTGCTGCAGGACATGGCATGAAATTTGGTTCTGTACTTGAGGGTCTTGATGAGAAGCAGATACATTGTTAATATGTTATCCTCACATATTCAATATACATATACTTCTTTATATAGAGGAAGCTATTTGTAGGTTTGGTTCACTTGGTTTTGTTGGCACTGCTGGTTCAACTATTGCAGCCTGAGAGAATAGAACTGATGAGAAGATATGGTGGTAAATGTTCTGGTCAGTGCCTAGGTGAATTTAGACATTGAGAGGCTGTTTTGAGTTGTAGAAATCAGTTCAACATAAGGATCCGTTCCTTACTTTAAACACCCCGAGAATTGGTTATTTATCAAACTAGTCGTATGTAGAAATGATTCAAATTTTGTTGTGGATGATGAACTTGAACTGAACAACTTTTATCTTGTCATTTCACAAATTAATATCAGCATTTGCATATACATCCGAAATCGGTCACTTCCATCGCCTTGTGTGAGCATGAAAAGCCAGAGTCAGTAATACTGCATGTACAAGAATTGTACTTCTTGAAGAGTGGTACACTCATCTCCGTATTCAATTTGGCCGAAGCTGAAGATATTATTACAGGTTTGATAGATAGACAAAGCCTCTCCAGGTAATTGGAAGAGTCCCCCATTTTGAATATGGCATTATCATGCTGCTTCAGTTACCTGCTGCAAACTCTAAATTCTAATTCTAATGTGATGCTAATGCAAGAACTCCAGATTTCTACTCTTCATTTTTACAGGAAAAATCACACGTGCAAATGCATATCATTTTGGGTACATCTCACACTACGGGCTGCTTGAGAAGACATAGAACCGGTTTGTGGTCCATAAATGCAACGGTTCAGTTTCTACATATACAAGTGTTTCAAAGAGGACTTTTTATCGTGTGGAGTCCGTGCATGTTCTTATATGACAATAATTTTTTTTTTTCTTCTTATTTTTGATTTTTTTATTTTATCAATATGACAATCTGTTGTTGGTTTTCTTAGTAATCAGGTATAAAAGGTTTTTGATATTCCCAAGCAGGCGCTTAGGGATTGTTGATGAATCTCCGTTTAATCAATTAAATTTACTAAAAAGATAGAATTAAATCTAGGTTTTTGGTTAAAATTTGAGAAAAAACTTTCACCTATCTATTAGTTTTTCAATAGATCTAATGGAATATATTTGACACTAAAAAGATAGCATGATCTTATGACTAAAAAGAATCTATATAATAAAATACAACCTTATGACTAGGACAGTTAAAAATATGACTCAGTATGCTGATTGGACATTATTTGCTGACTGGGCATGGCTGACTGGTCATGCTGTTGATTTAGACATAAATGCTATTGATTTAGTTTTTTTTTTTATCATATTCTCTTATTACGATTTCTATATTTAGATCTCTCCAATTCAAAATATGACTCAGCATGCTGATTGGACATTATTTGCTGATTGGGCATGCTATTGATTTAGACATAAATGCTATTGATTTAGATTTTTTTTTTTTCATATTCACTTATTACGATTTCTATATTTAGATCTCTCCAATTCTATTCTAATTTGATTCTCCGTTGATTTTGCTTTCCAAAAATTTGCCTCCAATTAACTTACATGCTATTGATTTAGATATATTTTCATATTCTCTAATTTCAATTTCTATATTTAGATTAAATTTCTCCAATTCTAATCTGATTGCATGTGTTATGCATTGATTTCATTGTAATTGGGTGTTTCAGCACTTTATTTACAGAGTTTCATATATGTTCCAATTTCAATTTGGTTATATCAATTAGAGAGTAGTTACAATTTTATTAATCTTTTGTTTTTTGGGTCCAAATCTTCTCTACATTTCTAAATGCTAAAAAAATTCATAGAATGTGAAAATGGATAAGATTGTGTGTTTATTATTTTCCAAAATTTATGTATTCTTAATGTCCGTGTAATATTGTAAGTATATTACTTCCAAAATTAATATTTCTTGAATTTCCTTTGCTATTTAAATGTCTATTTAATTGTTTTCATTGTAATTATGTTTTCAAATGGGTAATATTGCATGTTTATTATTTCTTAAAGTGGCCTGAATTTTTTAAATATTTTTAATTTAATTAACATTAAATTCCAATGAAGTACCTTCAAACTATATTAGTAATGTAATAAATAGTAGAAACTTCAAATTATATTAGGATTTGGATTTCCTTTCATTTTATATTTCAAAAAATTACTCTCATTTTATATTAGGAATGTAACAAATAGTAAAAATTCAAATCCCAAAATTATAGCACAAGGAATGAATGCTTCCAATTAAATTAGAATGCCCAGCCTAATTCTCCCCCCAACCACACGCGCACACACACAATATTTAATTTCTTTTTGAGTATCCTCCAATTAATTAAAATGTATGTTTAGTATACTTAGCCTTATAGATTTTAGACATTGTTTCCTTTTAAACCTTTGTTGGGTATTTGATCATTGATGGTTTCAAAAAAAAAAAAAGAACGATAATAAAACATTCTTGGAGGAAAAAAACCATAAACATGGAAATTTTTTGTTTTTAACATCTAATTTTTTAAGTTTTGAATTGTTTTTTAAAATGATAGTGTGTGTGAGAGTGTTCATGTGCATGTATGTGAATATGAGAGAGTGTATATGTCATCTAAACTATAACATACAAAAATAAATTCAAAATAAATTACAGAAACAATATGTTTCAATTAAATTAGGATACCCAACTGTAATTTCAAAATTAAAACTTCTAATTAAATAAGGATGTTAATGGTTATAATTATTCGGTATAGTTGGGTGGTCGAACGCATGTATGGTTTGAATTATTCGGTAGTGGCTTTAGCCACGGGCAATATACTAGTATTTAAATAAAAAATAATACAACAAATATAAAATATATGTAAAATAATAATGCATAATTTGGGTAATGCTAGGGACACAAAAGGGTCAAAAAGGGATGCTCACAAAATGATGTAGCATCCCATGTTAATGTAGAGGTGTGCAAATAGTTCAGTTAACCGAAATTCGAATTGAACCGAACTAAAATTTTCATTTTTGTTCACTTAATTCAGTTAAAAATTTCAGTTCAAGTTTCAAACCGAACTATAATTTTTTTTTTTTCAATTCGGTTTTCGGTTGCACTGTCCCAAACCGAACCGAGCTAAAAAATTGAATTATTTTTTTTAGTTTATATAATATTAATATATTTTTATATACAACTATATCTATTACAAAAATATAAGTATATTATATATAAGTAAATATAAACATATGTTTTCTTTGTAATATGAAAGAAAAATGGGAAAAAAAAACATATGAAAAAGTTGTGAAAATGAAAAAATAATAATAATAAAGAAAAGAAGTATAATTTTTTTAAAATTCGGTAAACCGAATTTCCAAACCGAACCGAGCCGAAATATAATTCAGTTCCAATTTCTCCAAACCAAACCGAATTTGTCCGCACCGAATCGAACCGACCCGACCGAATGCCCACCCCTAGTTAAGTGTGGTGGGTCATACTACCACATGGGATGTGTCACACCCCAACCCGCCCCCGCGAGCTAGGACACGTGTAACAAAGCCAACAAACCAAGCAACCATTTTTAATGTTCTAAAAATAACATTTTAAAGTGGAATACCCCTGGTAAAATAGCTTTTTATCAAATAGGATAATAAAAAGAAATAAAATAAAGTTTTTAAATAATCGAATGGTACTCGGACAGAGTTCCCTCTATTACAGCACCATTCCCCCTGTTAAACAAAAATTGAAATACCAATATATCACCAAAACCACGTGGAAATACTTTCAAAACTCCAATACACAATTCATTTTACAAGGATTTAATATAAAACCCAAACATAAACTTATCTCCCAAAAACCCAAACACTAGAAATAGAACTACTCATCTAAATTCATTTACATATCAACATATTAAACAAAAACCATTAATCTCGAGCTATCCAGAACCCCAACGGTTCAACGCTTCTCACTGTGGTGCTCGTCCGTACCTGCGTGGTCATTAGCCACAAAAATTGATTAAGCTTTCGCTTAATGAGTACGTGGTGCTAATCATGCAATTGGAGTATTTAATGATTCATAACACCAATTAAACATCACAACAATAAAATGGTCGCAGGCGTGTCAAGTAACCAATCACCATCGTTCTGGACCCCAGATTCCAGGCCATTCTCACTTTCGTCGCTTTTAAAGCGATATCACTCACTCTCATGTGACCATAGTCAATTCGTTGTGGTCGTCACCACGTCCCCTTTTCTCTGAGGACTTCATCATCATCCCCCTTTTCTCTGAGGAATGGCGTCCCTTATATACGGGCTAAATAATGGTGATTATCAATTAACACCCTTTGACCCAAATAGGCACATAAGCAATTCAACATGTCAACATGGCAATTTCAACATTTTAGACATGTTAAATAATAATTAATCACATGCTTTTCTACTTAATCACAATTAAGCATTTTAAAGCATTCACTAATAAATAAATAACATTAAACATCCAATTTTGGGATTAGGACACTCACCTCACGAATAAGTTCCAAATAAGCCTAGAAATCCCAAACTCCTTCGCAAAACTAGCTCTAGATACTCCCAATGATATTCCTACATATATAGGTCACATATCACCCCTTAAAATGGGTCGCGGAAAAACATTATCAAAATTGAAAAAGAAAGACATAGAAATAACCCTCTCACCTTCACGAGTCCGAATATGACTTCGGTTCGCAAAATAGAGGTCGAACGACAAAGAAACGGCGACGAGACGGCGACCGCACCAACTTTCCTCTCTTTTCTCTCTCGTCCTCCCAACTCTCTGTCTTGTCTGTTTTTTTTTTTTTTTTTCAACTTATGAGTCTTGACCGACTCAATCTTAGGATATATATATATAACTAAGCCAAATTTCGAATTACACCCCCAAATGTTTCTAGGTTCTTATTATGAAATCCCCTAAACTTTATATTAACTACCCAATATTTAAGTGAGTAGGTATCTATGTCACGTATGGGTCCCAAAAGTGGTCCCAAATATTTTATAAAGTTGCTAATTAGCCTACTAATTATGAGTCATACTCCAATTCGCCCTCACACGGGTGGCCAAACTGGCACCATAAAAGGCTACAACTAACAATAAAATATTAAAAATAATTTAACAAATATTCATTTAATCACATAAATGCAACTAAATGCAATTTATCCAATATGGACCTCCCGTGGGTCCCACGTCATATCTATCAAACTGTGCCCTTCTCGAAGCACTTATCACATCGGGGTAACTGGAACTTACCCAAATATTACATGCAATTAATTATACTAATTAATGCATGAAAAAATAAATATTACTTCCATTTTCTGGGTACGGGTATTATATCTCTCCCTCACTTTTAGGAAGTTTGTCCCTAAACTTTTTTTACCTCAAGAGTCAAATAGGTGAGGATATTTCTCTCGGATCTCGTCCTCACGTTCCCAAGTTGCCTCCTCTACTGAATGATTGCGCCATAACACCATAACTAGAGGAATGACTTTAGTTCTGAGCACCTGATCCTTCCTATCTAGGATTCGAACCGGATGTTCAACATAAGTCAAGTCTTCTCGAACCATCAACGGTTCCGAAGTGATACGATGACTCGAGTCTGATAGACAACGTCGCAACATAGAAATGTGAAACACATTATGAACATTAGCTAACTCTTCTGGTAATTCCAACCGATATGCAACTGGACCAACTCTATCCAAGATCAGATAAGGGCCTACAAACCTCGGACTTAACTTGCCTCGCTTACCAAATCATGCGATACCTTTCGAAGGCGATACTTTCAAGTAAACATAATCACCTACCTCGATTTCCAACGGTCTTCTACCTGTATCCGCGTAGCTTTTGTAACGACTCTGTGCTATTTGTAACCGCTGTTTAACTAACTTAATTTTGTCGGTAGTGATTTGCACAATTTCAGGACCTATGAGTTGCTTTTCCCCAACTTCTGTCCAACACACCGGTGATCTACACTTTCGGCCATACAATGCCTCGTAAGGAGCCATACCAATACTCGTCTGAAAGCTATTATTATAAGAGAATTCCACTAATGGCAAGTGGGTTTCCGAATCTGATTTAAAATCCATAACACAACCTCGAAGTATATCTTCCAGAATCTGAATAACTTGCTCGAATTGGCCGTCTGTCTGAGGATGAAATGTTGTGCTAAAGTGCAAAGCTGTCCCCATTGCCTTCTGCAAACCTTCCCAAAATCTAGACACAAATCGTGTGTCTCGATCTGACACAATGGATACCGGTGCCCCATGAAGCCTGATAACTTCTCTAACATAAAGCTCTGCTAACTTTGTCGAATCACGAGTCTTGATTGGCAAGAAATGAGCTGATTTAGTCAACCGGTCAACGATCAGCCAAATACTATCATTAGACTTAGGAGACCGTGGCAAACCTGACACAAAGTCCATCGTAATATGCTCCCATTTCCATTCTGGTATCTCCAACGGTTGCAATTCACCAGCGGGTCGTTGATGTTCCAATTTTACTTGTTGACAAGTCGTACATTTGGCCACAAACTGGGCGACTTCCCGTTTCATACCACTCCACCAATACACTTCCCGCAAATCTCTATACATCTTGGTACTCCCTGGATGTACGGAATACCTCGTACTGTGAGCTTCTTCCATGATCTTATCTTTCAACTCTTGAATGTTCGGGACACATAATCGATTAACATACCTCAATACATTATTCTGGAAACTGAATTCTAGCCGTCTACCCTCAGGTAATTCTTCAACTATTTTCTTAAAATTTGGATCCAAAAGTTGATTTTCCTTGATTTCTTCGATTAAGCTTGGTTGTGCCATAATAGCCGCCATTAAACCACCCTGGATTCTGGGAATTACTTTGAATTCCAGCTGTTCAAATTCTTTTACCAACTTCTCCTGGACTGTTAAAGAATAAACCAAATTTTCTAACGACTTCCGACTTAAAGCATCAGCAACCACGTTAGCTTGACCCGGATGATACTGGATCTTCAAATCATAATCCTTCATCAATTCAAGCCATCTTCTCTGTCTCATATTCAGCTCTCTCTGGGTAAATAAATATTTCAGACTCTTGTGATCGGTGAATATCTCACACGTTTCTCCGTACAAGTAATGACGCCAAATCTTTAACGCAAAGATCACCGCTGCCAATTCCAGATCATGAGTTGGATAATTCTTCTCGTGTGTCCTTAACTGCCTCGAAGCATAAGCTATAACTTTACCCTCTTGCATTAAAACACATCCCAAGCCCTGATGAGAAGCATCACTGTATATACTGAAACCTCCAGTACCTGACGGAATAGCTAATATAGGCGCTGAGGTCAACTTATCTTTCAACTTCTTAAAACAGTCTTCACATTCTTTATTCCACACAAAAGCCACATCCTTCCTAATCAATTGAGTCATCGGAGTCGCGATTCTAGAAAAGTCTTGAACGAACCTTCTACAGTAACCAGCTAACCCCAAAAAACTTCGAATTTCAGAAACATTTGTCGGCCTTGACCAGTTCTTAACAGCTTCTATCTTTTGTGGGTCCACAGAGACACCATCCTTAGAGATCACGTGTCCAAGAAAAGTAACATTTGTCAACCAAAATTCACTTTTCTTCAACTTCCCAAATAGTTGCTTTTCTCTAAGTCGTTGCAAAACCAATCTCAAGTGTCGTTCATGTTCTTCTTGACTTCTAGAATGTATTAGAATATCATCAATGAATACCATCACAAATTCATCTAGATAAGTCTTGAACACCCTATTCATCAAGTCCATAAAAGCGGCTGGTGCATTCGTAACCCCAAATGGCATGACAAGAAATTTGTAGTGCCCGTACCGAGTTCTGAAAGCTGTCTTCTCAACATCTTCAGCTTTTACCTTCAATTGGTGATACCCAGATCTCAAGTCAATTTTAGAAAATACTTGTGCCCCTTGCAATTGATCAAATAAGTCATCAATACGCGACAGTGGATACTTGTTCTTTATAGTCACCTTGTTGATTTCTCGGTAGTCGATACACATTCTCATTGTCCCGTCCTTCTTCTTCACAAATAAAACTGGTGCTCCCCACGGTGATACACTAGGACGAATGAACCCCTTATCTAGTAAATCTTGCAGTTGAGTCTTCAACTCTTTCAATTCTACCGGAGCCATTCTGTACGGTGCCCGTGAAATTGGTTGAGTTCCTGGCATCACATTTATTCCAAACTCAATTTCCCTCTCAATCAACACACTAGGTAAATCTTCTGGAAAGACATCTGGAAATTCTTTCACTACTGGTATATCTTCTAATTTCAGTTCAGTACCTCTAGTGTCAAGTATACTACACAAGAATCCCCGACATCCCTTTTTCAACAAACGACAAGCTCTGACAGCTGACACCAAATAAGGCGGTGATGCTACACCTGTCCCTTGGAAACAAAATACATCTTGATTGGGCAATCAAAATGTTACTCTTTTATTCTCACAATCGATAATGGCGTGATTTGCAGATAACCAATCCATCCCCAAAATGACATCAAAATGTTGAATAACCAATGGCACTAAGTAAACAGTCAAACCTCTACCATTCACATCAATCCCACAAGCTTTAAAGATACCCGAACTTACTAGTGGAGCTCCCGATGGAAGTGAAACAGACAAATCAAAATCTAGTAGTTCTAAGGGTTTATCCAAATATTTAGCAAATGGGTGTGAAACAAAAGAGTGAGTTGATCCTGAATCCAGCAATACTCTAGCAGGTTGTGAGCAAATAGGAAGTATACCTGAAACCACAGTGTCAGCGGCAGTGGTCTCCCCAGGCTTGAGCTGAAAATACCTTCCTTGTCGTTGTTCCCTCCCTTGAGATTGTTGCTGAGGTGGCCTTTGGCTTGGTGCACTTCCCACAGATGAACTAGAACTTCCTGGTCCTCTCTTTGGGCAATTACGCTCCCGATGCCCCATGTCACCACACAAATAATATCGTATTCTACTATCATCTATACCTTATCTCTGAGTAATACTTTGTCTTGGCACATTCTGTCTTGATAGATTGGGACAATCTCTCGCCACGTGTCCTGGCCGTCGACAGTTGTTGCAAATGATAGGAGATAAGTTGTACATTCCCCAATGATACCTACCACAAATCTGACACCTGGGCTTGTTGCCCCCACTTCCTGACAAACTCCCCAAATTCGGTCTCTTAGAACTGCCCTGCCCTTGGAATTGACTACCTCCCGGCCTCTTGAATTGTTGACTTTGCCCTGGTGATGACACACCTCGCTCAGCAATTAGGGCCACATCTAATACTTCTGAATACTTCGGTAGCTGGAGTATATCCACTTTTCCCCTAATCTCATCACGGAGTCCTTCCTCAAATCGTCTTGCCCGAATGAACTCATTTGGAATCAAATCCATCGCAAATCTGGCCAAACTTGTAAACTGGGTTGCGTAGTCCCTAACGCTCATATTACCCTGATTGAGATGAGAAAACTCTCGGGCCTTCTGATCACTGAAAGATCGAGGAATATATTGCTTTGAAAACTCCTCTATAAACTCATTCCAGGTAGTTGGTGCGCCCTGCCTTAATACTGAAGTCCACCAGTTTTGTGCTTCTTCTTTTAAAGTGTCTGAGGCAAACAAGACCTTCTGTTCCTCTGTACATGGCAAAGCACGAAAAATTCTCTTCATATCAGTTAACCAATGATCAGCCTTCATCGAATCAGATTCTCCTTTGAACTGCCCTGGCTTTTGCTTGTAGAACATAGCAATAGTTGTTGGTTCTGTTCTTTGTTATGGGTTTGATGAGCTCGGTCCTTCCTAAGTAACTCGAGTTTCAGCCACTCTTACCAACTTTTCCATGACTACTTCCATTATATCCATACGGGCCGAAGATGGTTCTCACCTCCAGACATCCTTGCCTGGCACCCACAGCAAAGTATATACATTCATGTTACTTTTAAATAAATTGCAATGCATGCTAAATAACATTTTAAAGCATGCTAAATAAACATGTATGCATGATCGTACAACTACGTGTCATTGTGTGCACACTCACGCGTCGTCACTCGTACCCAAGGCTCTAGCCTATTGCTCTGATACCAAAAATTTGTCACACCCCAACCCGCCCCCGCGGGCTAGGACACGTGTAACAAAGCCAACAAACCAAGCAACCATTTTTAATGTTCTAAAAATAACATTTTAAAGTGGAATACCAGGGGTAAAATAGCTTTTTATCAAATAGGATAATAAAAAGAAATAAAATAAAGTTTTAAAATAATCGAATGGTACTCGGACAGAGTTCCCTCTATTACAGCACCATTCCCCCTGTTAAACAAAAATTGAAATACCAATATATCACCAAAACCACTTGGAAATACTTTCAAAACTCCAATTCACAATTCATTTTACAAGGATTTAATATAAAACCCAAACATAAACTTATCTCCCAAAAACCCAAACACTAGGAATAGAACTACTCATCTAAATTCATTTACATATCAACATATTAAACAAAAACCATTAATCTCGAGCTATCCAGAACCCCCACGGTTCAACGCTTCTCACTGTGGTGCTCGTCCGTACCTGCGTGGTCATTAGCCACAAAAATTGATTAAGCTTTCGCTTAGTGAGTATGTGGTGCTAATCATGAAATTGGAGTATTTAATGATTCATAACACCAATTAAACATCACAACAATAAATGGTCGTAGGCGTGTCAAGTAACCAATCACCATCGTTCTGGACCCCAGATTCCGGGCCATTCTCACTTTCGTCGCTTTTAAAGCGATATCACTCACTCTCATGTGACCGTAGTCAATTCGTTGTGGTCGTCACCACGTCCCCTTTTCTCTGAGGACTTCATCATCATCCCTCTTTTCTCTGAGGAATGGCGTCCCTTATATACGGGCTAAATAATGGTGATTATCAATTAACACCCTTTGACCCAAATAGGCACATAAGCAATTCAACATGTCAACATGGCAATTTCAACATTTTAGACATGTTAAATAATAATTAATCACATGCTTTTCTATTTAATCACAATTAAGCATTTTAAAGCATTCACTAATAAATAAATAACATTAAACATCCAATTTTGGGATTAGGACACTCACCTCACGAATAAGTTCCAAATAAGCTTAGAAATCCCAAACTCCTTCGCAAAACTAGCTCTAGATACTCCCAATGATATTCCTACATATATAGGTCACATATATGTATCACCCCTTAAAATGGGTCGCGGAAAAATATTATCAAAATTGAAAAAGAAAGACATAGAAATAACCCTCTCACCTTCACGAGTCCGAATATGACTTCAATTCGCAAAATAGAGGTCGAACGACAAAGAAACGGCGACGAGACGGCGACCGCACCAACTTTCCTCTCTTTTCTCTCTCGTCCTCCCAACTCTCTGTCTTGTCTCTTTTTTTTTAACTTATGAGTCTTGACCGACTCAATCTTAGGATATATATATATATAACTCAGCCAAATTTTGAATTACACCCCCAAATGTTTCTAGGTTCTTATTATGAAACCCCCTAAACTTTATATTAACTACCCAATATTTAAGTGAGTAGGTATCTATGTCACGTATGGGTCCCAAAAGTGGTCCCAAATATTTTATAAAGTTGCTAATTAGCCTACTAATTATGAGTCATACTCCAATTCGCCCTCACACGGGTGGCCAAACTGGCACCATAAAAGGCTACAACTAACAATAAAATATTAAAAACAATTTAACAAATATTCATTTAATCACATAAATGCAACTAAATGCAATTTATCCAATATGGACCTCCCGTGGGTCCCACGTCATATCTATCAAACTGTGCACTTCTCCAAGCACTTATCACATCGGGGTAACTGGAACTTACCCAAATATCACATGCAATTAATTATACTAATTAATGCATGAAAAAATAAATATTACTTCCATTTTTTGGGTACGGGTATTACAGGATGTCACATCCTTTAGTGAGTATCTGGCATCTCTTTCTAACCCTTTATGTTCCAAACATTATTCTGCATATTTTATAGCAGCGCATACACCAACTTTTAGCAATTAAAAAAAATGCTTTGTAGCTAAAACTCCCGATTTTTAGCGACGAAAAATTCCGCCGCTAAAAG
This sequence comes from Hydrangea macrophylla, assembly GCA_033977485.1. Classification (NCBI taxonomy): domain Eukaryota; kingdom Viridiplantae; phylum Streptophyta; class Magnoliopsida; order Cornales; family Hydrangeaceae; genus Hydrangea; species Hydrangea macrophylla. The sequence goes on from CM066995.1 coordinate 94,228,952, forward strand.
TAATTTTTCGCCGCTAAAAGGGCGTTGTGCTATAGTTTAGCATTCCCCTTTATATATATAAGTTCGGGTTCGAGCTCAAGCTCGGGTTACTAACCACTCCGTCCAAGTCGAGTCCGAATGCAATTTGGGCTGAACGTTCTCACCCAAGCCCACCCAATAAGGAGAGGCTCTTAAGTAAAGTGGGTAGAGTGAACTTACCCAGTGAACTGACTTTATAGCCTAAAAGAACTCGCAGATCAGCGTGGCAACCTACGGGTTCTTTTAGGCTAAAAACCCCAGTTCACTGGATAAGTTCACTCTACCCAGTTCACTTAAGAGCCTGGCCCTATATATATATATACAGTCAAGCTCCAGAGAGGGCGCCCTCTCTTTATTACGGAGAGGGCCTCTGTTTTGGCCGTCGGATCGTGTTTTCATTAAGGGTAATTTTGTCATTTCACAGTTTTTAAACACGATCTGACAGCCAAAACAGAGGCCCTCTCTTTAATAAAGAGAGGGTGCGCGGGTCAGCCTGCGGGTTTTTTTAAGCTTAAATGTCAGTGCACTGGATCAGTACACTCTACCTAGTACACTTAAGATCCTCACCTTATATATATATATATATACAGTCAGGCTCTAAGAGAGGGTAAGAGAGGGCATCTGTTTTGGCCGTCGAATCGTGTTTTCATTAAGAGTAGTTTTGTCACTTCACAGTTTTTAAACACGATTCAACGACCAAAACAGAGGCCCTCTCTTTAATAAAGAGAGGCGCCCTCTCCGGAGATTTTTCGTATATATATTCCTTAATATATATATATATATATTTGCCGAGAAAAAGCACACTTGCCTTGAATGACTCGTCTGGTCAATAAATAACCATATAAAAGGAATGAACTATGAAAGATGTTGGCTCATGCATTCCTTAGTTTTGTTATTTTTCTCAAACACATTTAATAAAATATCTGCATATTTTATTAAATGTTTGTGATTGTTCTCCTAGTAAATTCATCAAAGTTAGACTTGTACGCTTCAGTACTGTTTAGGAATCTCAAGCCAAGGGTACTTTCCTACTTGGTCATCACAATCGCACTGTTAGAAGTTAGATCTCAAAGCCTTGTGTATCACTCACATAAGCAATTTAGGAAATTAGTTTGCACTATCGAACAACTATTGGTTCTGGCACGCCCACGCAAAACTACAGCAGACAATAATACATTTAAAAATCACAAATTTAGTCTTTAAAAAAATGAAAATTGTACTTGGTTTAAAGCATATCTAGAATTGCTTTTTCGTAGGTCTCTTGGTATTTTACTTTTGGTGTTGGAAATGCATATGAATTGTTTTTTTGTTAGATAGGCATATGAAATGTTTCATTGTGAATAAAATTTCATATTTGGCTGAGAAAGAAAAATATTTCTACATTGTTCTTGTTCAAGAAAGTGCTTTTTGGTAAGGATTGTCCAATGAAGAAAGTTAATGAGTAATGCTATGTTTCTCAAATTTGAATCTTAAATTTGTTTTCAAACGCTTTGTCAGTTGTACCACATACAGTGGCATGTAGTACTACCGCTCATTGTCCCTGCATATTTTGCAACTTCCATTTGGGAACTGTAACGACCCAACTCTCCGTCTAGCAACAATATTATCCGCTTTGGGCCTAAACACAAAGAACTTCCCAGGGGGTCACCCATCCCCGGTACTGCTCTGGCTGCAGCACGCTTAACTGTGATATTCTTTCGTGCTTAGCTCCCTCACGGTTGTAAAAAGCCTTGTTGCATACGGAAGGACGATTAATCCTTTTAAACTAATCCAGAAACTTCACCCCAGGTGATGTGGAACAAGCCCCCACACCTGACCTCACCTCATCCATCTTGACCATCTTGCCTCAGGAGTATTGGCTCTTGGTCGTCACAGGAACTAATTTAAGATTCAAAATTTTGCAAACATAGCATTATTCAAAGTTAATTGAGAGAAAAGGAGAGAGGTAAAAGGTAAATGGGTTCGGTAGGGTCAATTAACTTAGATACCAATGAAAGTGAGTGGGGCAGTTTATTCCTCAATATACAACGTGATTGAGAAATTGATTAGCTTTTCCTAAAATAAATAGAGGTTTAATTTTGGTAATTGAAGAGAAAATGGAATTTAGTGGCCTACCGCAATGACATAAGTTTACAAGTAGACTCCACATACCGGTAACTAAAATCGATGCATTAGAATTGGTAAATCGAGTATTTCTTTTTGAACCTACAAAGAATACAATAGTTTTAAAGTCCCATATTTACAAGCAATATTGCTAAACATTAGGAAAGTACACACACAAAAAAAAAGTGTATGTGCAGACCAAACACTTTTTAAAACTCTAAGAAAAATTACTTAAGTGATAGTGTACCGATTGATAAAAATATAAAACATTTATGGACATCAGTGCACTTATATATACTATAGACAGTAAAAGTAAACTTTAAATGTTGTTGGAGGACGTTTTCTTTGAGTCAATGGTGGTGTTGATAATAGGCAAAACGTGGAACTACAATTCAAACTAAGTCTACCTTTCACTTTTTAAGAGAACTAAAACTCTACTTTAAATTGTGTTTTACTTGCTAATTGGAAGCTTGCATTACACTGGGACTCTAATTTGTTTAAGTTAGAGGCACCAGATTTATACAACTGTCTTATATATCAGCTGATGCAATCATGCCACCGTGTCATCATTCATGCTATTACAGAATTGAAAAGGAAACTAACTACTGCTCAAGTAAATTAGCGAATTTGTGGGAAATATCTTCTACTGCCATTAAGTCTTCTAACAAAATCTCAATAACATATTAGTGTGTGTGTGTGCGCGCGCGCTAAAAAATTGAAAAGGAAACTAATACTGCTCAAGTAAATTAGCAAATTTGTGGTAAATATCTTCTACTGCCATTAAGTCTTCTAACAAAATCTCAATAATATATTAGTGTGTGTGTGTGTGTGTGTGTGTGTTTTAGCTCAGTGTCACTAAACATAATTGGTACGCTCTATAAGGGGACATAATATGATAAATCCTATCATATCCAATGCGTGGCACAACCTATGTGTCGGATAAAGAAATTCATAACCCTTTTTACTACGAATTCGTAGGATGAAATTATACATTGGGTTGGGAGGATAATGCATAATAAGGAACAGTGGGATAAGAAAAATGACTAAAATAATATTATAAAAGTCAATAATTAGTTATTAATTCATAATACATTTAAAAATCATAAATTTCGTATTTAAAAAAATGAAAATTGTACTTGGTTTTAAAGCATATATATCTGGAATTGCTTTTTCGCAGGTCTCTTGGTTTTTACTTTTTGTGTATGAAATGTTTTTTTTTTTTGGATAGGCATATGAAATGTTTCATTGTGCATAAAATTTCATATTTGGCTGAGAAAGAAAAAGATTTCTACATTGCTCTTGTTCAAGAAAGTTTTAATTTTTTTGGTAAGTATTGTCCAATGAAGAAAGTTAATGAGTAATGCTATGCTTCCCAAATTTGAATCTTAAATTTGATTCTCAAAAGATTGTCAGTTGTACAAACATAGCACTATTCAAAGTTAATTGAGGGAAAAAGAGAGAGGTAAATGGATTCGGTAGGGTCAATTAATTTGGATATCAATGAAAGTGAGAAGGTCAGATTATTCCTCAATATTCAACGTGATTGAGAAATTGATTAACTTTTCCTAAAATAAATAGAGGTTTTATTTTGGTAATTGCATAGAAAATGGAATTTAGTGCCCCACCCCAATGACATAAGTTTACAAGTAGACTCCACATACCGGTAACTAAAATCAATGCATTAGAATTGGTAAATCTAGTAGTATTTCCTTTTGAACCTACAATGAATACATTAGTTTTAGAGTCCTATATTTACAAGCAATATCGCTAAACATTAGGAAAGTAGACAAAAAAAAATAGTGTACGTGCAGACCAAACACTTTTTAAAATTCTAAGAAAAATTACTTAAGTGATGTGCACCGATTGATAAAGTGTATAACACTTATGGACATCAATGCACATATATATATATATATATTATAGATATAGATTATACATTATATAAATGTATATATGATGGGAAGAAGAGGAAATTTTACTTCGGTGTAGACAACGGTCTTTAGGATGGCCAAACGTACCGCACCTATATGAATTGGGGATAATTAACCTTCAGTTACTTTTGTATAAAATTTAAAAGTCAATCTATTATTTTTTTAAAATTTAAAAAATATCAAATTTTGTGTAAAAAATAAAAAGTCATCAAATTTACACGACATTATGGAGCAACTGTTTATAAGATTGGGAGCAACTTTGAAACGTTTGGAGTAAATCTTTAGAATGTGGGGAGTAGCTCATTTTCAAAGTAAGTGCAACTCTTCACAAGGTGCAGAGCAAGTCTTCACAATGTTAAGAGCAATTATCACAACTTTTTGGTGAACGTTTATAACATTAAAAACATAAAGTAAACTAAAATACAAATTAAGTATTTAAAAGTTGATTTTTAAAATTTTGTTGATGACTTTAAAAAAAAATAGTTATTGTTGATATTTTTTTAACTTTAAAAAATAATAGACTAATTTTAAATTTCATATAAAAAGTTGACTGAAATGTATATATTCCAATATCTAAACTCTAGACTTCTATCTAAGACTTTTTGTCATTGGAATTTGGAGGTGATGGAGTCGGATGGCAGAATAACTTGGTTCTGTATTGTCACGTTTTGGGTGAAAAATGAAAATGTTTTGATATATTGATTAGAGCATCTGCAGTGGGTAAATAAATACATGGTAAATTTAGGCTAATTTTTTTTATATGAAAAAATGGTGTAGAGCATCTGCAGTGGGGTAAATAAATACATGGTAAATTTAGGCTAATTTTTTTATATGAAAAAATGGTGGCACTACAAGAAAAACGAGCTTTCGCGACGGTTCAAAAACTGTCGCCAAATGCAGTAGAAACCGTGGGTAAAACCTTTCGCGACGGTTTTACCACGGTTTTTCCACCCGTGGAATCTGCGGCTGTGGCTATTGCTATACCACGGTTGGTAAACCGTGGCGAATAGTTTTACCCACGGTTTTTACGACGGTTACACCCGTCGTAAATAATTGACCAAAAGTGTTGGATTCTTGTGTTTTATGCGACGGTTGGGGCGACGGTTGAGGAAACCGTGGGTATTGCCTGCTGTATTTCCAACAGTCTAGAAACCGTGGCTAATGCTTCATTTAAATAACACACGGGAGGAATAGTCACAGTTTGTAAACCGTCGCTAAATGTACTTTTTAATATTTAACCTATTCAACAAATATTACAACCGGGATTAAAAGTTATAGTTGTGATGAATGAAATAATTTGTAATTATTTCTTGCATGGTACCTAATTAAACCTGTTTCTCGAATTTATTTAGCTAATAAATGCAAAAAAAACATAACACCCAAATAAAATTATAACCACAATAGTAATAAGTAATAGTCTACATCCCAAAACATCAAAACATTAAAATCCCACAATATCTTGATACATGGAAAGTCGTAAAAAGTCTAAAAGTGTTTCCTACTAGTTGGGAGTAGAGTAAAACAAAAGATAACTGATGTCGAAATTCTGTGCTCCTTATTCCTCGTGAACCTGTAAAACAAGTGTACAAAAGAAACCATAAGTACAAATTTGTTACAATGGTTACATAAAACTTGAAAAAACTATGATCGGTAATGGATGTATTACATCTGCAGATGGCCATGCTATGTATTCATTTTCTGCTTCTCCAAGTGTAAGGATATCTCCAAATGGCCTCAGTAGCTTTTCACGACGGTTTGAAACATATGCCACAAAAACTTCGCAAAAATCTTGTCCAAGTCGTTCTCCTCCTACCATCTTTGATGGGTCATTGCTAATAATAAAACCCTTTGCCACATACCTCTTGGGTATTTGAAATCCTTGAAGAGTTACTTTCTTCGAAACCTAGAAGGACGAATAATTATACATTGAAGACAAGAAAAAATATTTGTATAAAAGTCTCATGCACAATGTTAGTACAAAGATTACCTTAGCAATGACAGCAATGTTGTGATTTTTCTTTCTTGCTTTTGCATGAGTCTGGATCTGCTATTGTTAAAATTACTTCCAAAATTAGAAAATATTTAGTTTGGATAGACGAGTTTAAGTAATAGAAAAGTAACTAAATTTGAATGTGTACCTCTTCGGATATAGATGGAGTTCCATTTGAAGATGATAACTCTTGATTCCTTGGTGCTACTAGGTGTGATTGGTGAGCATGAGCACTAGATGCATCTGGGACCTATTATGATTAATAAAAGACAGTATAAGTTGACCGAACAATGTTGTAAATTATCTACGTCAAACTAGAGCAAGTAACCTGTCTAGAATTTGTATGTGCATCCGAAGGTAAATCTGTCATGTTGGCCTGATTTAATATATGATTTTCCAACATTTGAACTTTCTTCTCTATTAACTCATTTCTTTCCTTCCAAATTCTCATCTCTTCCTTCATCATCTCAACGTTTGTAGTCAGGCCTTCATTTATTCTCTTCAGTTCAGCATATTCTTCTCTCGACGGTTTTGGAAAAATATCTGATGGAGAAGGGCCTAGACCATAAGTTTGCACACGACCATGTCCATCGGGTCCCATGATCTCAGTGAAAACTTGCTCTCGAAATGATGATGTCTGTAAAGGCTCAGGCACCTCAGATAGTCGATCATTTATGCGAGTCTGTAAGAAGTAGTTATGATAATTAACATAGATATAGATACAGAAACAAAGGGATGATGAAAAGAAAACAAAGTTTGAATCACATTTAGGTGACATACAATTGCCTCTGCTGATGCTTCATCAACTATCTCACCATTTTTCCTTGTGCGTGCAGCAATAAATACTTCAACTCGGTCAGGGGTCATTCCTTTACGTTTCTTGATCTTTTGTTTGTCAAATAGATGAATCAAAATACAACACCAATTAAAAATAACATAACTATAAAAATACTTCACTATGTTCTATAAACTTTATATATTTACCTCATCCCTAAGTCGGCTGTGTGCCTTACGTCCAGTTATATGATTCATCTTTAGCTTACTACGATTTGTGCGGTTGATCTCACTGATCTCCTATAGTTTTTTAGAACATTAAGTGCAAATAAGTTATGTAAGATAATATGCACATTGTAAGGTTTGTTAGTCATACCTGTGCATCAGTCGTACCCCAATATCGAACAAGGACCTCCCATTGAGTAGGAAGAACCCTATCTGGACAATGAGCTATACGATCTTCATCAGTATCAAATGCATTATAATACTCTCTTTTCACACGAGATTTCCACTCCCTCCATTTATCCCCAATAAACTTCAAACAGTTTTTTTTTGAATTCAACTGGGACGTTGGTATTGGCCTAATAGTCATCCAAGTTATGAATTATAGAAGAACAAACAATAAATAAGACAAAAAAGTAGTTCATTCCACAAAAAAAAAAATCTAAAATAATTGTGATTTTACCTGCACATCACCCCAAACGCGTTCTTTTAGATCAGGCGGCAAAGCTTTCCAACTTGTGTAGGTTAGAGGCAACAAATTCCCACTTCGAGCTAATGTTCCTAATTGAGACTGGAGACGCGGACCATTCTCTCCAATAGGTTGTAGTAGGTCATCCAATTCAACCTCTAACCTTTCGCCTGTACCCCATAAACGACATCCATGTGAGGGCCCTCGAGTCCGCAGACTGCCATTGGAGCTACAACCTAATGAAAAATATTTATTTAGGTACTCAGTCAAAGAAACAAGTGAAAATACATATAACAAGCAAACTAATTTGTATGTACCTTGTTCCTGAGATGTCTGTGTATGACCTGTGATACTGTCATGAGTACATGATTGAGACTGAGAAAGGGAATGGGAGTTGGGTTGTGAAAAGGAGTGGGAGTTTGGTTGTGGTTGGGTTTGGGGTTGGGAAAGGGAGTGGGAGTTTGGTTGTGGTTGGGTTTGGGGTTGGGAAAGGGAGTGGGAGTTTGGTTGTGGTTGGGTTTGGGGTTGGGAAAGGGAGTGGGAGTTGGGTTGTGATTGGGGTTGGGAAAGAGAGCCTGAGTTGGGTTGTGATTGGGGTTGGAGTTGGGGTTGGGGTTGGGGTTGGAGTTGGGGTTGAGGTTGGGCATTGGAGTAGGTTGGGAGTTGACTACCAATCAACGACCTAGCAGGCCAACGTGTGGGTTTCTTGGGCATCTTAACAAATCTGATGATAAAGAATTTTCATTAATAACTGATGTATGTTGTCAACATGAAAAAGAACAATCAACAATATTGAAAGTTATACCCATATAAAACATAAAAAGAATTGTAAACGCAAATTATACCCATATATGAAGATTATAAGAAATTTTAGCAATCACGACTTAAAAAAAAGTACTAGTTAGTAAACATTAAACATTTATTGAAAGTTTGGAGACTATGTCATTCATCCATTTCATTGATATCAGCATCACTATTGTCCTCCACTACTCTCCCATCAACCCCTTGCCTAATCCAGGGAACATCTTCGTCACGATCGAATATGGTATCATCCAAATTTTGATCGCTATATGGCTCTACTTCTGGATCTGTCATATCAACAACCATGGATTCTTTCGTGCCCATATCAAATAAATCTCTTTGTGTCATCATCACAACAATATGCCAGTCCGTTTCTACCGGATCTTGTACATACCAAACTTGTTCTGCTTGGGATGCCAGAATGAAAGGTTCATCTCCCAATTGGTTTTCCTTGTATAATAAATGGTTGAAGTTAACCATTGTAAAATTGAACTCATCTTGCTTTCTCCCTACATTGCTATCAACCCAATCACACTTGAATAAGACAAATTTAACATCATTAGTGTAGCGAATTTCGATGATGTCTGTTAAAGCGCCATAAAATGTAACATCTCCTGAACGGGGATTCCTATCTCTCGAACTTGCATAACTCATAGTATTTGCTGTCAATTTAACTCCACTATTCTGAGTATTTCGTTTCTTCTCACGCTTCTTTGTGCGGAACCTATATCCATTTATAATATACCCACTATAACTCCATCCCCAATGGTCAGGGCCGCTAGCCAATATGTCTAATTCTGGAGATATATGTGCATTGCTTGTCCTTCTCATCTGGGCAACCTATATTTTTCCAATATTCATTTAATAAGAGAACACAAAATGTATACAATTTGTGAAACACAATTTACACCTGAACTTACATGATCTGCCAACCATGTGTGAAATGTTTCATTATGAACACGAGAAATGTGGTGCTCTCCTACTCGAGGCATATTTCCTCGAAGGAATGCCAAATGCTGCCTGTTAAGTATCAAGGTAGTTAAAGCACAATTATATATACCATTACAAAGTGTTGAAGTTTCATAATCTAATTTGTGACTTACTCTCGAAAAGGAGTGATCATATCAGAATTTACAAGCACATATCGATGTGCTTGAGCCCATGTAATATTATCAAGCAACAATCGTTTTCCTTTTCCTAAAGGACGGCCTGCTGGTTTGCTGGAATTGTCAGATCCAGCAAAATTTCGAATTGGCCTATTTATCATGGTTTCAGCATCATTCAAGTATCTAGCACAAAAGTTCATGCATTCTTCCACTAGGTATCCTTCAGCAATGGATCCCTCGGGATGAGCTCGATTGCGGACATAAATTTTCAATGTCAAGAGAAACCTATAAACATGTATAATTGTAATTTAGTTCATCGTTATGAAGATAATAAAATTATGACACTTGTAAACATTAAAACACCTCTCAATACAGTACATCCATCGGTATTGTACAGGTCCAGCAATCATTGCCTCATCTGCTAAATGAATAGGAAGATGCTCCATGATATCAAAGAAGGCCGGTGGAAAAATTCTCTCCAGATGGCACAAGATAATTGCAATACGATCTTGAAGGGCTTCAATGTCACTTGCAGTCATTACCTTTGAACATAATTGCCTAAAGAAATTGCACAATTCAATTATGGCTTGGCTCACATTCTTAGGCAATGATCTTCGTACAGCTAATGGGAGTAATTGTTGCATTATAATATGGTTGTCGTGGCTTTTAAGGCCCAAAATATTGCAATCCTTTAAATTTACACGCCGTGCAATATTAGAGGCATAACCATCAGGCACTTTGACATTCTTTAGAACTCTGCAAAACAATTTCTTGTGCTCCTTATTCATTGTAAAGCATGCAGGAGGCATATATGCACTATTGGCCCCACGTTGTTTGGGGTGCAACGCTTTTCTTATACCCATGTTTTCAAGGTCACGCCGAGCCTTCAAATTATCCTTTGTTTTTCCTTTAACCCCCAGCAATGTATATAATATGTTGTCACACACATTTTTTTCAATATGCATAACATCTAGGTTGTGGCGAATTTCATTATGTTCCCAGTAAGGTAGCTGAAAGAATATACTCCTCTTTTTCCAATGCTTTTTCCAATCATTGGTATCCTCATTTACATCCTCACCTCTTTTCCTCTTCTTTTCTACAGCAATTTGGTGTGCTTCTACTTCATCTAACTGTTGTAAAAGATCAGTCCCAGACAGTCGTGTTGGTCGGAGTCCTTTTTCCCGCATACCATCAAAGGATACTCGATCTTTTCTAAATCTATGATTATGATCTAGAAATCGACGATGTCCCATATAACAATACTTTCCACCATTAGTAAGCCATTCAGATCTAGTATCCTTATTGCAACAAGGACAAGCATATCGACCTTTTGTGCTCCATCCTGACAAGTTAGCATAAGCAGGGAAGTCACTTATTGTCCACATCAAAGCTGCATGCATTTGAAACATCTTGTTCGTAGATGCATCATATGTGAGCACACCATGGTCCCACAATTCTTTCAACTCCTCAACCAAAGGTTGCAAGTACACATCTATTTTGTTTCCAGGAGCACGGGGACCATCAATAAGAGTAGATAGAAAAATAAAAGGTTGCTTCATGCACAACCATGGTGGTAAGTTGTAAGGCATAATGAGGACAGGCCAAGTACTATGCGTGATACTCATAGTCCTGAATGGATTGAATCCATCTGCAGACAACCCAAGCCTTACGTTTCGACAATCACTCGAAAAATCAACGTGTCTTTCATCAAAAGCTTTCCAAGCTCGAGAGTCAGCTGGGTGCCTTAAGACTCCATCTTTGGTCCGTCCCTCTGAATGCCATCTCATAAGTGAAGCTGTCTTTGATGACATGAACAATCTCTTAAGCCTTGGCTTTAGAGGGAAGTACCTAACCTGTTTAGCAGCGATCTTTCGAGTTTCATCTTCAACATTGTTTGATTGTCCATCAAATTGCTTATATCTAGACACATGACAATCCTTACATTCCTTAAGATCTTTATACTCATTTCTGTAAATGATACAATCATTGGGGCATGCATCCCACTTCTCGTAAGTGAAGCCCAAATCATCTATAATCTTCTTCGCCTCATAGAACGAATTTGGTAAGGTTTCACCCTTGGGAAGTGCCTCTGTAAACAATTGTAGAGCTAATGTGAATGATCTGTCACTCCATGAACACATTACCTTCAAAACCATCATTCGAACCATAAATGAAAGAGAAGTGAACTTGCGGCAACCTGGGTATAGTTCCCGCTCAGCATCTTCTAAACGCTTAAAAAATGCCTTAGTCTCAACATCGGGACCTTCTATGTTTTCACGTTGCTCTTCACCACTGGGCTGGCTATCATTGTTTGGAATTCCAAATGCATCGTGTAACATTCCAACCATATCATCCCCTATATCACAATCATTCATACTTTCACCATCACCATTAGCACGACTAACAGAGCATAAGGGTTCCCCATGCTTAACCCAATTCTTATAATTGGGGAGAAACCCATGGATTATTATATGCTCAAAGGCGACTTGTCGTGTTACAAATGTCATATTGCAACACTTCCTACATGGACAATATATAACTGAATCACATGGTTGATTAGCCAATGCAAAGTCTAGAAATCCATTAGCCCCAGCAATGTATGACATTTGTGTCCTATTTTCCATCTCGATCCAACTCTTGTCCATGTTTATCTACCCATGAAACAAAATAAATACGATTTGTATTATTATTGTATGAAAATGACATACTAATGATATATATATATATAAGCAATGCGTCAAAAGTAAAGTGTCAATGGGTCATGGGTGTGTTTTTTGACAAATTGAACCTTTTGGATCGTGTTGATTATATATATGTTAGAAATTAGACTATACCCCAAAGTTTTGAATAATTAGTGTTAGAAATTAGACTATACCCCCAAAGTTTTGGAGAACTAGTGTTGATTTTTCGAGAGAAAACAACTAGAAAGAACATTCAAGAAAGAGCTGAAGAGAAGATGAAATGCGCATAGGATTACACTACACAAAGTGATAACAAAGTGAATCGGAGAAGACCCGACACAAAGTGATAACAACACAGAAGAGGTGGTAGTAGTAGTTGCTGAGCAATATCATATAAGTTTTGAAAATGTAATTAAATTAAGCTTTACCTTGACAGAGGAGCTTCCGATGAGTAACAAAGAATGTGTTGTTGCTTTCCTGAGACTGGACTGAGCTGGACCTGAAATTAAACGAATCGAATGAAATTTATATATGTGCAAGGTTGTACATATATAAATGTCAAATAATAGGTATTATCTTAACTGCTTCAACCAAAGCAACAAGGCAACTACGCATTCAATTCAACTAACTTCTCTCGTTTGCCTGATATATCAGTAATGCTATGTTTCTCATATTTATATGTTAGAATCAACTCATTTACAATAGATTAATTGATAATTTGCTCAAACAAATGCACCCCATTTTTTGACAATCGAATTACTTGCATTGAAATGACAAAGCCTAGAGGACAAGAACTACAAGTTGTTGGAGGTCTGTCTCTGACCTTTAATTTAAGTCCAAAGCATGTTTCACACTAATCATCATGAAAAAATGACATAACAATGGAACCAAAAAATGATTTCAGAAACTAGTAATGTCAAAATTGTCAATACCCTTCAAAGAAAAATATTCCAAACCATTAAAATTTGAAAATGTCAAAGATAACAACTAGACACTACTAGTCTCAAATTGTTACTATGACAAAATATGGAAATATAACCCCATAAAGCATAGCCAATAATTTAATCTTCTAGCTAGATCCATAGATCTTTTCCATGTAAGCATCGCTAGTGACCAACCAAGCTTGGTGTGTGTTAGCCATGTAATCCAATAATGCTCTTGTTTGGACACGAGAGAGAGAGAGAGAGAGAGAGAGAGAGAGAGAGAGAGAATAAGCAATATGGAAAATTAGTTAACCTGATAAAACAAGATACAATCCCAACGGTAGATCGACACCAATAACAAGAATAATCAAATTTGTCAAGACGAGGAAAAGAGAATGTGGTTCTTTCAACGTAATTATGAATTTCGGATCCACCAGCCAATGTTTTATGCTATTTTGTTCTTCTTTAGCTTTCTTTTTTGAGAGAGTGGAAATACCAACAGGAAAAAAAAAAAAAAAAAGATCAATGAAATACTTCAAAATATTTTGGATATATAAATTCAGTTGCTGAAGATATCGTGATCCTTGGCAGATCATTCTCGTAGATACACATGAAGATTGACATATTAACAGAACATTAGTCACAATCTAAAGCATTCACTGTCACCAGAAGAAAAAAAATTAAATAAATTTGTATTCATATGTATATAGTCCAAAGACAGGAGTAATTAAGGTGCTAGATGGTGCATTAACCTGACACTGAAATATCTACATCCTGTTTGCACCCAAAAAAATACATTCTTTTAAGTTAAAATTTGTATAAGACTTAAGACCGATTGTAATTTTTTTAATCGGACTTAATTAGAGACCGATTGCATGAATTAATGATCAAGTGCTTGGTTCAATGTGGCATGGTTAAATATTTTCGGTGCCTCTTTTAACATTATTATGATGAACTCCTGCATATTTTCAACGCTAACAAACATTATTCAAACAATTGTTCTTTTCCTTATCCCATATCTCAACTTATGCGCAGTTGAGCTTTGAACGACATTTCAGATATTAAATGCATATTTCCAAGAGAAAAGGCAAAAACTACCAAACCAAGAAAGAAGTTGAAAGAATAAACAGACAGCCAACATATGCTTTGGGGTGTGTTTTCTACTACTGTCGCGGCATTTTTAAGAATAATTGGAACAATAATAGTTGAACATGACAAATAGATAGAGATGATTTGTAATCTTGAATATATGTGATCAGTTTTTACATATAGTTACTGATCAAAATGACCGTATCCTATTGATCACACGGCATTTTTAAGAATAACTGGAAAAATTGAGATTCCAAACAGGCCCTAAGATTCAGTAAAATTGAGAGTCATTTTCTACAACTGTCACGTCATTTTTAAGAATAATTGAAACAATAGTAGTTGAAAATGACCAATAGATATTGTTGATTTGTAATCTTGAATAAATGTGATCATCAGTTTTTACATATAGTTATTTACTGATCAACATCACGACCGAATCCAACTGATTATATGATCATGAACATAAGATCTAGATTGAGAATTTAATTTAGTAATTAAACAGCTAATATTCATCCAACAACCAATCAACACGACCAAATCCAATGGTTGAACATAAATAAAGGAGTTCTTCCAAATTGAAATTTTCAGGGAAATTATATCCTACCTTGAACTATCTAATTACTCGATTCAATTGTCACATAGACGATGAAAATGTCGAAGGCATGCTCTATTTAGAATTCAAAGCTTCAGTGTTTTGAGTATTTTATTCAGTGGCTGACCCAATAAATTGAACAAAAATGCAGATAACAGTGAGAACTCATGAGGGCTTCCCTTTCTCATTACTATTAGTAGCTATCCAATAAGTAGCTTAACCCAATAAATCTGTCAATTAATTGCTCTCTATGCTATGCTATTCATTGAACAACGTACACATGAGTCCAAACATATGCAGCAATCCTTTGCAATTAAACTTCCCAAACATGTAAGCAGCCAATTAACCCTATGATATAGTTCAGACATGCATGGCCTATATGACAGTATGAACCTAAAAATCTATTATTTATACATAGCTATTATTTATTGTGCCTATGTCCAATGGCAAGGAGCAACATAGATTGCCACTCTATATAAAACAATTCCACCATCAGTTAATACACGTTGATTTATCGAAGAATAATAGATATTGTTGATTTATCGAAGAATCTCATCAGTTAATACACCATCAGTTGATTTATAAAACAATTCCACCATCAGTTAATACACCATCAGTTAATAATATAAATTCCACCATCAGTTAATACCATCATGATTCGATATTGTTGATTTATCTGGAGAGGAGGAGAAAAAGAAATTGGAGAGAGTAAGAAGAAATCGGAGAGAGAGAGAGAGAGAGAGAGAGAGAGAGAGAGAGACAAACCTGTTCAACGCGAGGCGGCGGCGGCGATGAGTACGTGACGGCGATGAATAGGCGACGGCGATGAGGAGGTCACGGCGATGAGTAGGCGACGGTGGTGAGAGAGGGAACTCTGCGCACAGTTGGTTAGTGAGAGAGGGAAAAAAAATTTTAGTCATGAAATGAAATTGTGCGGCTAGCTAGCTAGTTAATTAGTAGAGGGAAAAAAAATTAGGGCACTGTTTGTTTGAGCCCAATACAACATCTAAAACGACGTCATTTTATCCATTACTTTAACCATGGTTTGTACACCCGTCATAACTTAATCACGGTTTAATTAATAACCGTCGCCAATTAGCCACGGTTTCACAAACTGTGGTTAATTAACCACGGTTTTGGCAAATTAACCACGGTTTTAAAACCGTGGCTAATTAATCACGGTTTTTAAGACAACCGTGGAAAATTAACCACGGTTTTTACAACCGTCGTGTTTTTTCCGTGGCCAATGCCCCTTTTTCTTGTAGTGTGGAGAGTTAGTGATTTATGAGTCCAAACGGTGGAGTGATAGTCGTTCGGTGACCAAACGGCAATCTCTTTGTCGTTTGGTGTGTTTGTGTTTTTTTTTTTAAAGTTAGACTCTTTGCGGTTTAATTTTTTTCTTTATTTTTCGTCTTAAAGATTGGACCAAATATGGAAAAAAAAAATTAATAAATAAATTCACCAAACTGGCTGAGTCTTTGCCGGCCAACCACCAGACTACAGCGACTCTGTCGGCCAACTCTCACACGGCAAACCCTTTGCCGTTTGGCCGTAGAGTAAAAAAGTTAGCCGTATGGTAAAGTTAGGTTTTGTTAACATTTTTTGCACTAATTTACCATTTAAGATACACCATTGTGAGGTGTTTACAGTTTATATGTTAACTTCCCAAATTTACTTTAATGCAACTACACCGCCTTAATTGCTCTTAGGGAGGACTTCCAAGTCAACAGAGAGTAAATTAAGAATGAATGACCCAAAATCTTTCATGCTGGGTGAGATATTCAGCTCACAGCTGAAACCAGAGCCAACACAAACAAATTAGGTGAACACAAACACACACATGGAGTGAGATACTCAGGCTCAGGTCACAACTGAGTGAGTCAGACAAAACCTGTGTCTTTATGTTTTTTTTTAAAGAAAGACAAAACCTGCTTATCATAGGATGCATAGAGGTTTAATTTGGTGAGTGTCGGAGAAGAAGGGAGTGACCAAAGGGTTATATTGATGTGATGAAGGATTTGTGATGAAGTGGTTACTACAATTAGATCATCGGTCGAAGAAACAAATAAATTCCCAATTACCGTAGGTGTGCACCAAGGGCCGGCCTTGAGCCCTTATTTATTCGCCCTAATTATGGATGAATTGACTAGACATATCTAAGATGAGGCCCCATAATGTATGTTGTTCGCAGATGATATTGCCTTAGTTGATGAGACTAAAAGGGGACTCAACACTAAATTTGAAGCTTGGAGAGAAGTACTAGCTGGAGACTAAGGGGCTAAAGATAAGTAGGTAGAAAACAGAATACGTGGAATGTAGTTATAATAATAATGGAAGTAAAGACAACGAAGCAATAAAAATCGAAGATCGGAGATCCCAAAGAGAGAGCACTTTTGTTATCTATGTTCAATGATCAATAGAGATGGAGAAATTGGTGATGACGTGATCCATAGAATTAAAGTAGGATGGTTTAAGTGGAGAAGTGCTATTGGAGTATCATGTGACCGGAGAATACCAGCAAAATTGAAAGGAAAATTTTTTAGGATAGCTATTAGGCCAGCTATACTCTACGGGACAGAGTGTTGGGCAACTAAGAAAAAACATATTAGCAAAGTGAGCGTAACTAAGATGAGGATGTTAAGATGGGTGTATAGTAAGACTAGGAAAGATAGAATTAGAAATGAGTACATTTGAGAGATTGATTGTAGGAGTGGCACAGATTGAGGATAAGTTGAGAGAGAATATACTTAGATGGTTCGGCTACGTGCAACGAATACCTATAGATGCACCTATGCGAAAGAGTGATAAAATCGTAGTTCTTGGAATGGTTAGAGGGAGGGGCAGAATTAGACTGATCTGAGAGTATGCAGTGCAACAAGATACAAATATATATAATTTAAATGAGCACATAACTCTTAATCGTGCAGAATGGAGAAAAAAGATTCATGCAGTCAACCCCAATTAATTGAGGGGTAATATTTGGGACACAAACAAATCTCACTAACACTTACATCCACACTCTATCTCTCTCCTAGGTGACACTGTGGGGTCTGAATAATTTTAGTAGACCCCACAATACCACCTAAAAGAGAGATAAAATGTGTGTATAATTGTTAGTGATATTTATTTATGAGTAATACTTGGGACACAACTTTCATACAACCTTCCCAAAAGATGTGTCTATCTCTCTCCTGTGATGTCACTGGACCCCACAGTGACACAGAAAAGAGATAGACACATCTTTTAGAAAGGTTGTATGAAAGTTGTATGAAGGTTGTGCCCCAAG
The DNA here is from genome assembly GCA_033977485.1 of Hydrangea macrophylla. NCBI lineage: Eukaryota > Viridiplantae > Streptophyta > Magnoliopsida > Cornales > Hydrangeaceae > Hydrangea > Hydrangea macrophylla. The sequence continues at coordinate 94,246,937 of CM066995.1, forward strand.
TATTACCCTTTATTTATACCCCTATCAGAGACACAAAGCTTTAATTTAGTTTGATTTGATTAGGGAAAAAGACAAAGAATAATGATTGGGGCACCAAAGGATACAAAAAACTTCCACAAAATGAGTGGAAAGTCTATGTGGCACAGTGGGACCTGCCAGTAATTAATGGAAATAATGCTTAATTGCTGGCGGGTCCCAGTGTGCCACATAGACTTTCCACTCATTTTGTGGAAGTTCTTTGTATCTTTTGGTGCCCCTAGCATTGTTGAAAGACAAAACCTATCTAAACACTGCTTTTGTGATCACAGTATTGGCGGAAATTGGAAAAAAATGCGGATGTGACGGGATTACCTCAATAAATAATACTTCCTTCGTCCCATAATAAGTGTCCACTTCTATTTTGCACAACGTTTAAGAAAGTTGAATTATACTCCCTCCGTCCCATAATAAGTGTCCACATTTCCTTTTTTGGATGTCCCACAATAAGTGTCCATTTTCCTAAATTGGCATATATTTTTTGCTTACTTTCCAAAACTACCCTTATAATAAAGACAAAGAAGCATTTATTTGTGGTCCCAAAACAAATAAAAAGTCAAACACCCATCACATCTAAGGGTAAAATTGGAAAAAGACTCTTTAATGAATCAAATAAATTAATACGGAGTATAATGCAACTTTCTTAAACATTGTGCAAAAAGGAAGTGGACACTTATTATGGGACGGAGGGAGTATTAATTTATTTGGTTCATTAAAGAGTCTCTTTCCAATTTTACCCTTAGATGTGATGGGTGTTTGACTCTTTGCTTGTTTTGGAACCACAAATAAATGCTTCTTTGTCTTTATTATAAGGGTAGTTTTAGAAAATAAGCAAAAGATATATGCCAATTTAGAAAAGTGGACACTTATTGTGGGATATCCAAAAAAAAAATGTAGACACTTATTATGGGACGGAGGAGTAATCCGTATTTATAAATAGTGGCCAAAGTCCAATTCCCCACCCAAGTGGTGTGTCATGTGTGTTAAGATTCCCCTCCCCCAATGTATTAAAATAAATATATATATATATATATATATATATATTTGCGGTGTGAAGCCATATGCCTTGAAAAAATCGTCACTCGTCTGCTCAATATAAAAGGAATGGACTATGAACTAGGTTCTTTCAGGGTGCAATAATGATAGGTTCTTTCAGGTAACACTGTCTTCTCTTATTTTCTTTCCCAATTCTTATATTTTTCTAGATTTCCCATTAATAATTTGTTTTGTTACTCAAAAGTTTACGAATTTAATTCTCCTATTCAAACTTTGTAATCGATCAACATTTTTGAATGGACAATTCGGCAAGCTTCATCGTATTCGTAGGGGAAATCAGTGTGGTGGTATTTAACCAATACCAATACCAATACCAATACCACTACTACTACAACAACAACCCACCAGAAAATGACGTGGCAGCTGCCGCTTCCCGACACCGTCATGCCATTTTCTCATTTGTTGTTTCGGTGATCGTTGGCCTCCTCCAAATAATGTACCAAAATAAAAACTCTTCTCCCTTCCAAACACACCCTACGACCATGTCGACTCCCATCGCGAGCCTTCTTATGTATTGCTTGGCATCTGAGTTGAAGTTTTGGTCAACCACCGTACTTGTTAGCCCAACCATGATGTTTTTGGGTTCTCTAACAGTGGCGTGTTTGGCTTCCATTTGTCTCCCGGAGGAATTCCTAGTGGTTCTCTATGTTCTGTGCTTTCTGCTTCTGGCTGGTAAACTCATTCATACCCAACTTCAAATGGTTTTCAATTGGCCAATTAATCTTTACCACCGTTGGCATTTCAGAAATCACCGAAATTTACTTCCTCTTTAATCGGTAGAAATTAATCAATCAACTGTTGTTTATTAGTTTCTGAAATTGTAAGTAGATTGGTAATTATATGATGTCTTGTTGTGTGTTATTTTCAATTGTAAAATAGGAATAAATGTGACTTAAGAGGAAAAAAAAAATAGAGAGAAGTTAAACTTGTGCCTTGTTGATGTTAGTGAGAGGAGCTTCTTATTATTGTCATTTCTTTCAACATTTTGATGAATTTACTGTTTTTAAGTCATTGAATCCAACATTTGTATTGTATGTGGTAGCTTGACCATAAAGGGTATTCTTCCAAAACTGGCAATTTGAACATGCCCACTTAACAAAAGAATTCTCTGCGTGACTTGGCTTACTTTGCTCCCTCCTAGGAAGTTGTTTCTCTCCGCCTGAAATTGGGGATTTCTATTTTGAGTAGTCAAGGGTTGTGATTTGTCACTTGGTCACTGAGATCCAAAGGTAAGAAAGGTACAAAAAAAACAAAAAAGAAGGCACTTTAGCAGATCCAACAAAGTGCAGACAGAGAGAATAAGGCCATTAAGCAAATCATGCAAAGGTGAGAACTGAGAAAAGAGCACTTAATCCTTCCCAGTTGACCCAAATCCATGTTGAAGTAGATCTAAATTGTTCCTTTGAAAACTTTGTTGCGTATCTCTGTTTTGGGAATGCTGGGCAGCTTGCTGGAGCGAGCTGTGACGCCGAGCTCGGGCGAGTTTTCCTAGTTCGATTAGGAAAGTGTTTTCAGTTTCCTAAAAGGTTTGGACGTCTTGGGCCTTTAAAAGGGTACCCTAGAGGATGTTTTTAGTGTCAGACATAGAGTGTGACTGTGAGCACGTTGTGTGAGACATTAGGCAAGCCTATTGAGAGATATACTCAAGGAGAGAGAGATGAATTTCTTGTGTTTGGCTCTTGGGGTGTTCTCAGGTTAAGAGCTTAAAATTCGTTCTATTTTTTAGATTGTAATCTTCTTTTTGATATAGTGGAATTCTTGTTGTGCTTCACCCCTGAACGTAGGCAAGTTTGTGATCCACGTATATTTTGTCTCTTGTGTTTGCTCTTCTTATAATTATTGTTTTTCCGTGTTTTTTTTCTATGGATTCGTGTTTTGGTTTGTCTTGTGATTTACTTCCTATGTAGTCAGAAGAAATTAGCCAATGACTTGTTGTTTGAGTGGTATCTGAAACTTTGTCGTGTGTTGAAGGTGGGTGAAAGAAGCACTGTTGTTGTATCAATTTTCTGGGACTAGATGTGATGAAGAAAAAAGAGAGGAGAGAGAGACTATGGTAGGGTGGAAAAAATTGGTCTCACTACAGAATCAGCCACACTTCATAGTTCTTAGTCTGTAGTTTGTACATCCCTAGTCTGTACATTACTTGATGTCTGATATGGCTAGTTAAAGACAGAAGCTGTGTATCTTTACTTGTCTTCTTCTCTTTTGGCACAATGTGTTAATCAACTTTATCCATGTTGATTTACTTATACTTATTTTACATTACATGTTGATGCATTTTTACGTAAATCTGTACGTTCGTACAAAATTTTGAGGAATTTACTGTTTGTTCATTTGTGTTATCTATGACATTTTGACTTCAAAGGGTATTCTTGCAAAACTGAGCAATCTCAACATACCAGATGTCTGAGTTGAAGAACGCTATTTTGAATGCTGCAATATCGAATCGAACTCAAATTGTCCCTCGTGGATCACCATGCGGTTGCTATCAGAAGTTGCCCAAAATTAAGGGTTTTGAACCCCAATTAAAGAGCCTCGAAGCTCAGTCTGGAATCACATCAGCGAGCTAATGCGGACTCACAAGCAAGTAACTTTGACTTTCATGCTAATGTAATACACTTTGAATATGTGTATATATGCATATATAGTACTTACAGAATTGTTCAACCCGCAATGTTAACGTTTGTTAGGAATTTAATTTTCTGTCAAAGTTATAGCATCAAATAATAGCTTGTTTGGTTGTCACCTGATTTTGAGTAGTCTCATTCATAATATATATTGAATCTGAGGTGAAACAATTAAAAAATAAATATCTATAATCATGGAACTCATTTAGATAAATAGGATACCTCATAATATTTCTTCTCAAATGGCAAAAAGTCATGATTTAAGCATCATTTTTGAAATGGACACAAATTTCCTAAAGATCGTCTATTCAATATTTAATATACAAATGCTAGATAAGACCATGAATTCAATTGTCATATTCAAGTATGCCCAAACAGGCACTAATTGAATTCTGTGCAAATTGATGCTTGAGTGGGGTTAGATCCAATTTTTTACCCTGCTGGTAATTACAACCTTGGAGTTATATATATCCATGACCGACATAATTCAAATTTCGTTAACGGTGTCTACTTCTGCAATTAGAATAATATATTTCAGAGTTTTTTATATCTTCGTGGTCTCATTTCAATTTAGACTTTGCTTGCTCTAGCCTAAAACAATGCGGTTCTCTGTTATCCGGGTATAAGCAAGCGTTTATATGCTGTCAATGAAGATTGTAGGACAAGATTTTGGACTTACCAAAAAGATGGTGAGTATGGGGCTTTAGACTCATTCTAATCCCATGAAAATCTGAAGATGAAGCTCCTAAAGACCAGAGAGTTCAATCTTTGATTGACAGTTTACTTTTGAGACCGTGAAGGCTCCGTTTCTATGTGCACAACTAAGATTGTTAGATGGAATGTTCAAGAACCATTGGAAGACTACGTGTGTGTTTGATAACCCAATTAAAGTGCCGAATCGATAATGTATCACTTAATTTAAAAGGTAGCGAAAACCTAATGCTAGCTATTGCTGAGAGAATAGAACTGATGAGAAAGATATGGTAAATGTTCTGGTCATTGGTTATTTATTAAACCAATAAAATGCTAGCTTTTATAAAGCCACATAAAAATTGAGAGTGAATCAAAACTTGATTATGTTTAAAGCATTTCCAACTAGTCGTATGTAGAAATGATTCAAATTTTGTTGTCGATGATGAACTTGTACTTGTACTGAACTTTTATCTTGTCATTTCACAAATTAATATCAGCATTTGCATGTACATCCGAAATCGGTCACTTCCATCGCCTCGTGTGAGCATGAAAAGCCACAGTCATTAATACTCTTGGGTGAAAGTGAACTTAGAAAACTTGGTACAAGAATTGCACTTCTTGAAGAGTGGTACATTCATCTACGTATTCAATTTGGCCGAAGCTGAAGATATTATCATAGGTTGAGCCACAACATGATGTAGTTCATCTCCGTATTCAACTTGGTACAAGAATTGAATCTTTTTTGTTCTATGCACATTCTGAAATCATTTAATAAAAGTTGATTTTCCTGTTCTGTTAGACTGTTACTTGTGTCTCACTGAAGTTGTTTCTCTGGTTTATATATGTAAGTAACTTCTGTAATGAATGCTGAGATCTTGAGGCTCTGTTTGGTTTGAGAATTTAGCGGAGGAGAGTAAAAGGCAAATTTCATGAACAAGGAGAACTAGTTCCCTTTTATTTTCTACCGTACTTGAACAACATTTACAATTCAAAATTGTAAAATTCAATTGAATTTTTTATTTTTTGAAAAAAAGGAGGAAGTGACTCTTAAATTTGAAAAACTTTTAGTTTATTTCCAAGGATATTTTATTTTCCTTCGTATTGTTCTTATTAATAAAGCAAGGAAAAATGTTTTTTTTTTTTTTTTTTTTTTTTTGGGGGGGGGGGGGGGGGGTGTTTTTCTTTAATTTCTCTCAGTAAATTCAAAAACCATTTTAGTCTGTTGGGTAAGGTTACAGCCTTACAGGTTACAAGTTAGGTAGATAGACAAAGCCTCTCTAGGTAACTGGAAGAGTCCCCATTTTGAATATGGCATACTGCTTCAGTTACCTGCTGCAAACTTCTAAATTATAATGTGATGCTAAGGCAAGATCTCCAGATTTTTGTGTTGCTCAACTACTCTTCATTTTTACAGGCAAAATCACACTTGGAAATGCATATCATTTTGGGTACATCTCACACTACTGGCTGCTTTGAGAAGACATAGAATCGGTTTGTGGTGCATAAATGAAACGGTTTAGTTTCTACATATGCAAGTGTTCCAAAGATGACTTTTATCGTGTGGAGTCCGTGCATGTTCTTATATAACAATAAAAACAATTTTTTTGATTATATTGTTTTTATAAATATGACAATATGTTGTTGGTTTTCTTAGAAATCAGGTATAAATGTTTTTAGATAATCCCAAGCAGGCGCTTAGGGATTGTTGATGAATCTCTGTTTAATCAATTAAATGTACTAAAAGATAGAATTAAATCTAGGTTTTTAGTTAAATTTTGAGAAAAAACTTTCACCTATCTATTTGTTTTTCAATAGAACTAATGGAATATATTTGTCACTAAAAACATAGTATGTTCTTATGACTAAAAAGAATATTTAAATAAAATACATACAACTACTATAAAATATTTGTAAACTTATAATGCATATTTGGGTAATGCTAGGGACACAAAAAGGTCACAAAGAGATGCTCACAAAAGGATGTGGTATGATGCCACATCCTTTTGTGAGCATCTGGCATCTCTTTTTGACCATTTTAAGTCCCAAACATTATTCTGCATATTTTATAGCAATGCGTACACCACCTTTTAGCAACAAAAAATCACCTTTGTCGCTAAAAATCCCAACTTTTAGCGACAAAAAATTCCACCTCTAAAAGGATTTTTTTCATCGCTAAAAAGGTATCGTGCAGTATGTTAGCATTCCCCTTTATATATATATATATATATGTAAGTTCAGGTTCGAGCTCGAGCTCGGGTTACTAGCCACTCTGGCACTCTGCCCAAGCCGAGTCCAAATGCAATTTTGGTTGAACTTTCTCGCCCAAATCCACCCAAGATATATATATATATAGGGTGAACTGGGTAATTGAACTACATGGTGAACATGGGTATAACCTGGTTCTTTTAAACTAGGGTTAAAAAATTAGGGAGGGAATGGGTTAAGAGATTTGGTGGGAAAACTAAAGATCTCTCTCTCTCTCTCTCTCTCTCGATCTCGACCTCACTGTGCCCAGGACACCGCTGCCTCGCCGTCGCACCTTCGCCGTCTTCCAGGTAACGTCTCTCTCCCTCTCTCACTCTATCTCACTCTCTCTCGATCTCTCTCTCTATCGAGATCGAGACATTAATTGGTGTTCATTCTTGAAGAAAATAAGCCAATATTTATTCATCCTTTCAAGCCAAACAACATGAATTCTACCAAAATGAGCACTTACAATCAGTGAATATACCTAGAGAAGCTGAAACTATAATTTTGGTTCAGCTAAAATTTGTCAGTCCAAAGAAAAATAAAAAGCATGGTCTGCTAAAAAAAATTAGTAGTCTCATTCAATTAGGAACTGGTGAGTGTATTCTTATTTCATTTTCCTTAGACCCCTTTGTTTTTTCATAGAGAAATCAATAGAATCGTCTAAAGAATCGTCCTATTCTACAGTAATTCCTTACTTTACTCGTCGGTGACCCATTTGCTGTTAATTACAGTGGTGACAGTAACAAGAAGCAGCAAAATCCTACATATATGTATGATTTAAATGGTGCTGTAACATCCAAAGACTAAGATCCAAGTGCCTGTAAGTTAAGTGACAAATGAACATGTCGTTGTCGTAAAACTTCTTCTTTGAATTAGTTCTGTAAAACTTCTTATTTGTCAGACAACAGAAAAGCTAAGGCTACTCTTGTTTGAATTGGTTCTGATTGAGAAACACTTAGTGGGAATCCAGGAAAAACATGTAATACCTCGTATTTTATTTTTTCATTTTAATAAATAAAAAATATATACAAGATTTTAAATTATACAGTATCATATTTACCTGTGTGTGTGAGTGTGAGCATGAGCTCAACCACATGGGATAAACTCCCATGAAGTTACTTGGAGCCCAATTATTTTGCTTGTGCAGTGAGTGTGCGTGTGTTTTAGTGTGTGTTTGAGTGTGTAGTGTGTGTTTGGGAGTAGGGGCCAAGTAAAACAATTCTATATACACTACCCTCCCCTCTCTCATTCTCTCATCTCTCCAACACACTCTCACCAACTCTCTTCCATATCTCCTTCTCTCGGCTGCACACACACACACATATTGATACACACACTTACATATATACTCACACAACCATATATATTCAGAGAGTGGAGAAATTGCTCAACATTATTTTTAAGGTACGGGATTGTGTACAATATGCTCTTAAATCTCCGGAGTATTTTTTGTCATCCCTATTTGTACTCTCTTTGATTTATGTTGTCTTTTTTTTGGAATCCATGTCTTTTTGGTTAAGTATTATTAAAATATTATTTTGGCTAAATGCTATGGAACTAAAGGGTACATGAGCAATGAGCACCTACCAAGATCAAACAGGCCTCAGGGACCTAGGAATGGTGACGGGTGAGGTGAGGTTGGTGTCTCTTATTGCTATATTACCAAGAGGAACCTAGTATGCTGCTCTTGTGGGTGAGCGGGTAAATTGTGTGAACGGGTGGGTTATGTGATTGGTCTATTCTGTTTGATCCTAGCAATTGTTATGTCGTCGTGGTTGTTCATTGTACTTTTGAGCTTTTATTATTCCTATCATATTGCATACTTTCCCGTGTGTTATTTTAGATGCAGGTACCACTGGTAGCAGTCAAATTGGAGCACATTAGAGTACCGTGTGGGTTCAAGTTATTTGGGTCATAGCCGTGTAAATAAATTTAATTGTAATTTTGGGCACTCAAGTGTAATTATTTTGCTATTTCAAAATACACTTGACTATTTACAATTTTAATGCAATTATTTATATTATTTTGTAAGCGAATTTTTGGGGCGTGACAAAACAAAACTTGTTTGACTCTACAAAATTCGAATTTCAGCCATTTCCCCATTCATACATAAAACACAGATACCAACTTTTTTTTTATGCGTAGAGCATAGTTACCAATTAGTAAGTAAAAACAGTGATACAAGCTATAAAAAGACTCAAAAGAAAATTGTGACAAACAAAAAATTACAGTGGTCTTAGATATATGTGGATCAAGCTTGTAATGATGATTGCACTTTTCTGATTATTTTCTTTATTTACCTTCAGCCATTAAGGACAATAACATGGAGGTAGAGACTTCGGCCAAAAATGACAATATGGATAAAAAGGTAGAGACTGTTGAATTCAGCCTAGATTATGAAAGTGATGAATGAGGGGACACCTCCAATTGTCGTGATATTTCCAATCCAAGTGGCCAATGATCTCAAACCTAGTGTTGGCCAACAATTTCAAACAATAGAGGATGTTTACAATTTCTACGATGCATATGCTAAACAAGGTGATTTTAGTACTCAAAGTTCAGTGTCTAAGAAGATGGAAGGAAGTGATGTGGTTTATAGGAAGGAGCTTGTTTGTTTTAAACAAGGAAATGGACTAATGGTTGCAGATGTTGCAAGCCAAAGGCGTCGAGGAACACTGCAAGAGGGTTGTAATGCAAAGATAGTTGTGTTGAGATCCAACTCTGGGTCATATATAGTGACACAAATCTATGAGGGTCATTGTCACCCATTGGCAACCCCTTTAAAGAAGCATCTTTTGAGATCTCACTGATCTGTTTCGAGTGCCCAAAATAGTTTAACTCAACAACTTGGAGTTGTGAACATACCCTCACATCAGCAATTCAGTTTTCTTGGAGTTCAAGCTGGAGGGTTTGAAAACATTGAATGTACACAAAAAGATTTATACAATTAGCAGAGGGATGTACATAATGAGAAAAAGGGACATGATGTAGAAATCTTGAGTGAGTATTTAAAATTGGAATAGGCCAAGAATCCATCATTCATATACGAAATTGAGGCAGATCAGGACAAGAGGATAAAACATTGCTTTTGGGCCGATGGGACATCTAGACGGGCTTATAAATTTTATGGTGATGTGGTCGTCTTCGATACTACATACAACACTAATCGCTATGGTATGATTTTCGCACCACTATTGGGAGTTAACAATCATGGTCAAACAATTATTTTTGCTTGTGCATTTTTAAGTGACGAGACCTCAGATTCATTTATTTGGGTATTCAAAAGATTTTTGGAGGCTATGCCAGGTGATGCCCCTAAGATGATCATGTCACAGCCTGATCCCACAATAGTGGAATCGAAGCCCGTGGCACGCCATCGAGGCTCTTCCTACTCATTTCAAAGTTGTAGCAGCGGAAAATAAACTTTAAAGATAACAACGAGTAGTCGCTCTTTTGAAACAATACATCCGAAGTCAGTAAAATCCGTATAAATTTAAAAACGTAATTATATTTTGAAACGAATGAATTAATATTCAAAGGGGTCCCAAAGGTGCCCTAAGAACCAATCAAAATATTTAAATAAATTGCGGAAGGGGTATAAAAAGTTGTCATGCAGGGTCATTTCGACCTGTCGAGATGCCCCTTTCGACCGGTCGGATGACCCTCGGCAATAATCCTTCACAATAGAGGGCACTTCGACCGATCGAACTGTCCCTTTCGACCGGTCGAATGACCCTCTGACAGCAATCCTTCTTGCACTAGGATTTTGCCTAAGGTCAAGCGACACTACGACCTCAAACGATCTCAACATTAAATCAAGGCATGAAGTTGACAAGCAAACATTTTAAAACGTGAACTCCAGGTTCGTATACATAATAACTTAACCCACCCAAACCATGTTCTCCAAGTTAAAACAAAACGAAGTTCTAGCTACTCGGAAGTGATCCTTACAACATTTGGAAGTATAAAACATATACAAGGTTATCATCCATTCCTATTACAAGTCTCTTGACTAAACAAATGAAATAGATGCTTCGATTACAAAACTACAAGATAAACATCTATGTGTTGCCTTCTTAGTGAACTCCCAACATCTCGCGATCACTTTCCCGATTCCTCGCCAGTATTCATACATGCAATGGTTATTTGAATAACCACACAAATTTCGATTTGTTTAAGCTAACGCTTAGTGAATAAATCAACATATGCACATGAATGATAAACATGATTGCATTCACATCTCTACATTTCATACTAGTCGCGGGAGACTCATGTGCACGACTCCTCGCCAATAAGTCCACGCGAAAGGGTAAGACCCACGATTCTTCTCTTCAATCGTGCGATCTTAATGCCTATATCGGCTCCACAAAATGGCTTAGTGACCCCGTGCTCCTTCTGACCCAAATAAGCAACTCAACATGCTTAAATACATATCATCATGCTCTCGGTAATTAAAACATTTCACCATGCTATTGGGCCTACTTATCAATATAAACGCCCAATATGAACTACACAATATATCTCTATGAATTAACACATACTATTCAAACATAACATGAATACACGCCAAGCAATCATTCCATACAAAGTTGAATCACTCACCTCCGATATACGCTCTTAAAGTTCGATCCAAAGAAAACCCTGTATAAAGAACGTGTAGAAGTCCGTCTAGTACGGTTCCTATCGATCAGAATTTCAAATATCAACTTTTATGAAAAATTCTAGAAAATAACGTTTCAAAAAACTTAGCCAAACAACCCCTAATAGATATCAAAATGAAGCTCTTACCTCGGGGAGTTCGAATATGAAATCTAGGAGAAAACAGACGGACGGAAGGTCGTCGTTTGGCGCCGCAAAACTCTAAGCTCCAAAATCTCCCTATAGCCCCTTTTGGAAATTAGGTTAAGACTTACGAAATTTATGAAAGTCATCTCTAACTATATATAAGCAACACTCTCGAAAATTATGTTTACCTCCCCACGAGTTTTCAAAACTCTAAATCGGTCTTTGAAACTTTCTACACAGTCAATTCATTGCTTTACGAGTGAAACCTCAAAATTATAAAAGTTTCTGACTAAGTTCCGTTTGGTTGCTAAAACGCAAATTCTTATATGACTTTTTTGAAGTTGCTAATTAGCCTAACAAATTAATAGCGTGTTAATTCGTTCTCACCAGGATACTAAAACTAATAACAGATATAAATTCTAAACTAACAATAATACAGATATTAAAATACACAGGTAAACATTTATTCTCATATAAACAGTTAAGGTGGTCCACAGTGACTGTCCCATACTCGGAGAGACGTCACAACAACAAATCCTCAATCTCCACAATCTCAGAGGGTTCTCCAATACAGATACCCAAATCGACTCGTGAGCCTAAACTCACTCAAACATGTATCATACGACACGCCACACCACATTATCATGCATGACAATGCAATGAAATGCAATAACACAAATGCAGGTGTTATAATACTCTCCCCCTTAAAAGAAGTTTGTCCCCAAACTTGTACCTCATGTATCGAATAGGTGCGGATACTGAGTACGCAATTTATCTTCTATTTCCCATGTCATCTCTTTCGTCGTTTGGCTACGCCATAACACTTTCACTTTCGATATCACCTTATTCCGTAAGACTTGATCCTTCCGATCCAAAATCTCTAACGGATACGAAACATATGTCAAATCACTCTGAATCTCATTCGATGTCGAAGTCATTACTTGATCTCTATCTTCCACTAATTGTTTACGTAGCAGTGATACATGAAACACATTATGAACTTGAGGATACTCACTTGACAAATTCAATCGATACGCTACGGGTCCAACTCTCCCAATGATTTCAAAAGGTCCTACATACATCGGGTTGAGTTTCCCGTATCTCCCAAATCTAGTAATCCTCTTTGAAGGTGACACCTTCAAATATACCAAATCGTCCATGTCAAATTCCAACGGTCGCCTACGCTTGTCGGCATAACTCTTATGCCTACTCTGAGCTGTCAGGTAATCTTTGTCGAATTACCTTTATCTTGTCGGTTGTCTCTTGTACAACTTTCGGCCCTTCTATCATTCTTTATCCCACTTCCGTCCAACTAATCGGTGAACGACATACACGACCGTACAAAGCTTCATAAGGAGCCATTCCAATACTCGATTGAAAATTGTTGTTGTACGCGAACTCAATTAACGGCAAATGGTCTTCCCAATCCCCTTGAAAATCAAGTACACAAAATCGAAGCATGTCTTCCAAAATTTGAATTACTCTTTTCGATTGCCCATCGGTCTGAGGATGAAAGGCGGTACTGAAATGCAATTTGGTACCCATTGCTTCTTGCAAGGCTCTCCAAAACTTTGACGTAAAACTACCATCTCTATCCAAAATAATAGAAACTGGGATACCATGTAGTCTTACAATCTCGTGAATATACAACTTAGCTAACGTCATCGGCTTAGTTGTTCGAAGCGGTAGGAAGTGCGACGACTTCGTCAAATGATCAACAACCACCCAAATGATGGTATTCGATCTCTTAAACCTCGAAAACCCACTAACAAAGTCCATTGTAAAGTGTTCCCATTTCCACTCGGCTATCGTTAATGGTTGTAACAATCCCGAAGGTACTTGGCGTTCGACCTTCACTTGTTGACAACTCGTACATTGAGAAACATAGTGTGCTATTTCTCTCTTCATTCCCAGCCACCAATAAACATGTCTCAAATCTCTATACATCTTGGTGCTTCCCAGATGAACAGTATACTTCGTATTGTGTGCTTCCTCTAGGATGTTCCGTTTTAACTCTTTCTCGTTCGGCACACAAATTCTACCTCTCAATCGCAAAATATTGTTCTCAAAAGTGAAACCTAATTGTTTACTAGTCGGAATCTCATTGCAAATCTTCTTCAAAGCCACATCTTGAAGTTGTTTCTCCGTGATCTCGTGAATCAAGAGTAGTTGTACCACAATCATCAACATCAAGCCACTTTCAATCCTTGGAATCACCTCAAGCTCCAAATTCTCCATATCTTGAATCAATTCTTTCTGAGAAGTCAAATCTGATGCAGTGTTGGTCGGTGCTTTACGACTAAGAGCATCGGCGACGACGTTCGCCTTCCCCGGATGATACTGAATTGACAAGTCATAGTCCTTCATCAACTCTAGCCATCTCCTCTACCTCATATTCAAATCTCGTTGCGTGAACAAATACTTTAAACTCTTATGATCTGTATATATCTCACATTTCTCCCCGTATAGGTAATGACGCCAAATCTTCAATACAAAAATCACGGCGGCCAATTCTAGATCATGTGTCGGATAGTTCTTCTCGTGCGGTCTAAGTTGTCTCGATGCATAGGCAATGACCTTATCACTTTGCATAAGAACGCAACCTAAACCTCTATATGAAGCATCGCTGTAAATAACAAATCCTTCAGTCCTTGACGAAACGACTAATATTGGTGCCTTCACTAGTCGGCTCTTCAACTCTTGAAAAGTTTCCTCACATTTCGGACTCCATATAAAAGCAATATCCTTCCTCATTACTACATCATCGACATTGCATTTCGTGAAAAGTCTTTTACAGATCTCCGATAATAACCAGCTAATCCTAGAAAACTTCAGACATCTGTCACATTCGTTGGTCTCACCCAAGTAGTAACGACTTCTATCTTCTGAGGGTCTACAGAAATTCCTTTAGCTGTTATAATATGCCCAAGAAAAGCAATCTCGGTCAACCAGAACTCACACTTCTTTAATTTTCTGAACAATCTCTTCTCACGTAAGCGTTGTAAGGCTAATCGCAAATGATGCTCGTGATCTTCAACACTCTTGGAATAGATTAGAATGTGTTCTATGAATAAAATAACAAACTCATCTAAGTAGTCCTTGAAAACACGATTCATCAAGTCCATGAAAGCAGCTGGTGCATTAGTTACTCCAAACGGCATAACCAAAAATTCAAAGTGACCATAGCGAGTCCTAAAAGCTGTCTTCTCAACATCTTCCTCCTTGACTTTCAACTGGTGGTATCCAGATCTCAAGTCAATTTTTGAAAATACCTGAGCCCCTTGTAACTGATCAAATAAGTCATCTATTCGCGGCAACGTATATTTGTTCTTAATGGTCAACTTATTCAACTCTCGGTAGTCGATGCAAATACGCATTGTCCCATCCTTCTTATTCACAAATAAGACTGGAGTTCCCCACGGCGAAACACTCGGTCGGATAAAACCCTTCTCCAATAGTTCTTCTAACTGAACTTTCAATTCCTTTAATTCTACCGGTGCCATTCGGTACGGTACTTTGGATACCGGTTGTGACCCTGGTACTACTTCTATTATGAAATCAAGCTCCCTCTCTATCAATACGTCGGGTAGCTCATCGGAAAAAACATCTGAAATTTCTCGAACTACTGGAATATCTTGTACTAGTGGTCCAAGAACTCGTGTGTCGACAATTGAACATAAGAAACCCGAACAACCTTTCTTTAACATCCTACTGGCTTGAATCGTCGATATCAAGTACGACGGTACAATCGCACCCCTACCCTGAAAAGTAAACTCCTATTGACTTGTCGGATGGAAACTAACTCGTTTCTGTTCACAATCAATTCTAGCTTGATTTACCGACAACCAATCCATACCCAAGATAACATCAAAGTAGTTCACTATCAACGGAATCAAATTGACGCTCAAGACCTTTTCACCTATCTTGATCTCACACGACTTGAATACCGAAGAAGTTACTAAAGGTTCACTAGTAGGCAATGATACGCACAAATCATATCCTAACAGTTCAGACTTAACAGTTAAATGCTTAACAAAGTCACGTGATACAAATGAATGCGTGGAACCAGAATCCATAAGTATACGTGCAGGATACGAACAAATAGGAAGAATACCTGATACGACAGTATCATCTGTATTCCCCGGTCTAAGCTGAAAGTATCGCCCTTGTTGTTGTGCAACTCCTATCCCTTTATCCATCCGTGGTTCTGTCCTTGACCCTTTTGGCACACTCGATGCACCAGTACTCATTCCCGGTTGTCTCTTACTTGGGCAATTCTTTGCTATATGCCCCGGTTGGCCACACTCAAAATATTTCCCTCTCATCTCTGGGTTGTAGCTCTTGGTGTTCTAGGTGGTGTTCCGTGTAGTCATGTTTGTATTCATAGGAAAATTACGGGATGTATGTCCTAACTGCTTACAAAGGTAGCAGGTGCTCAATTGATAGCAAGTCCCTTTGTGTCGCAGATTACATGTTGGGCACAAAGGTCTCGAGTCTCCTACGAATGTACTCACTCCCTGACTACTCATGTTCGATCCCGAACCTTGCGTGAAAGGTTTCTTCGCATTCCCTTGACTCTTGCCCTTATTGTCATTGGATCTCTTTCCTTGTTGCCCTTGCCGATATCGATCGACACTTTTCTCAGCTATTCGAGCAGCTTCCTCAACTAAAGAAATGGTCGGGTGCTGTAACATGTCCACACGGCCTTGGATATTCTCCCTAAGCCCTTCCTCAAACTTACGAGCTTTATCCTTATCAGTTGGAACTGTAGTTTTCCCAAAGTGGAACAAAACATTGTAACGGGATACGTACTCACTCACAGTCATGTCTCCCTGGACCAAACTTGCAAACTCTTGGCATTTCTGGGTATAAGCAGATTGCGGAAAGAAACGCTTGTTGAATTCGTCTTTAAACGCTTCCCATGTAGTTGGCTTCCCTTGTTCAAGCACATTGTTCCACCAATCCAATGCTTCGCCCATCAACGTATCGGATGCGCATAAAAATTTTTCCTCGTCGGTACATATCACAGTACGAAAATGTCTTTCCATGTCCATCATCTAATGATCGGCCAAGTCTATGTCAACCTATCCATGATACAACGTCGGTTTCCGCTTATGAAACTGTTCCACGATTGTGTGTTGAGGCCGCGGTACCGGTGGTGCATTGATGTAACGAATTTCAACTGGTGGAGGCTGAACGTTCATCTACTCTCTTTCATTTACCGCTTGTATAAAATTTCCCACCATATTCACTATTTGGTCCATTCGCGAATGCAGTGACAACTCTCTTACCGAATCAGCCATGACGTCTCAAGAACTCTTCCTGTTAAGTTCAATGCATAATGACTATGCATGCTATGCCTCAATATAGATATATCTGCACAGTTTATCACAAACAACAAATGCTAACACATGAAGCATTTCTACAATGATAACAATTCGATTACACACTCCACTCGAGGTCGCTGAGCATATAACGTCACTCGTTCCTTAGGCTCTAAACCCATAACTCTGATACCACTAAATGTCACAGCCCGATCCCACAATAGCAGAATCGAAGCCCGTGCACACCACCGAGGCTCTTCCTACTCATTTCAAAGTTGTAGCAGCGGAAAATAAACTTTAAAGATAACAACGAGTAGTCGCTCTTTTGAAATAATACATCCGAAGTCAGTAAAATCCGTATAAATTTGAAAACGTAATTATATTTTGAAACGAATGAATTAATATTCAAAGGGGTCTCAAAGGTGCCCTATGAACCAATCAAAACATTTAAATAAGTTGCGGAAAGGGGTATAAAAAGTTTTCATACAGGGGTCATTTCGACCGGTCGAGATGCCCCTTTCGACCGGTCGGATGACCCTCAGCAATAATCCTTCACAACAGAGGGCACTTCGACCGGTCGAAGTCGAACTGTCCCTTTCGACCGGTCAAATGACCCTCTGACAGCAATCCTTCTTGCACTAGGATTTTGCCTAAGGTCAAGCGACCCTACGACCTCAAACGATCTCAACATTAAATCAAGGCATGAAGTTGACAAGCAAACATTTTAAAACGTGAACTCCAGATTCATATACATAATAACTTAACCCACCCAAACCATGTTCTCTAAGTTAAAACAAAACGAAGTTCTAGCTACTCGGAAGTGATCCTTATAACACTTGGAAGTATAAAACATATACAAGGCTATCATCCATTCCTATTACAAGTCTCTTGACTAAACAAATGAAATAGACGCTTCTGTCACGCCCCGACGTAGCATAAATAAGGAAAGCGTTTAATTTCCTTTATGGACCCGTAGGTCGCGACAGTTTGAAGGATCGATTCCGTCCCAAACGTCGAACAACAATAAACAATAATAATCAGAGCAGAGCAATCAAGGCTTACAAAAATTCTTCTAACTTAAATAATATTACAGCACGGGTTATCTAAAGGCACAGACCGCCTTGAAACAAAATAATAGCTTAATGTCTATTACAGTCATCCTTATTACAAAACGGTCCATAACTTAAACATGTAAACTTAAAGCATAAATAAGTAAACAGTTTTCTCATTCCAAAAGCAGCCATTCTCAGTTAGCGTAGTCATAAGGTCCTTCCTGATCATAACCTAAAAAGCCTGAACACGAATGTCCAGGACGCATCAACGTCGTCAGCTTCAAGAAGCTGGTGAGTATTAAAAAACATAACTTTGAATGTAAAACATCCCCATTTACCTTTTTCCATTTTTCAATCAAGAATTCAATCGTTAAACCGCAGAAAGAATTCATTTCATAAAACAACAAGGAATATATTAAAAGTCGTTTCATTTATAAAAAACAGATACTCGTGTATGAGACAATGCACCACACTCATCTTGCCGACTCTTTTCTCTCGACAGCCACAACAACCCACTATCTTACTCCTGGTATCTTTGAAACACTAAGATAGCCACACTTTAGCAACGGGGCGCCAGGGAGTGTCCAGTTTGCCTCACACTTTGGTCCGGGGTACCAGGGAGTGTCCATTGCCTCACACTTTGAATACCTAAACCGCCATGCAAATACCGGAGCAACCTCACGCAGTATCCAGACTCGAGTATCAGGGAGTGTCCGTAGGCCACACTTTAGCACTACCATGGGTGCCAGGGAATGTCCAAGTTCGGTTTCACACACTTTAACGCTTCCATGGGCGTCAGGGAGTGTCCATATTTGCCACCGTCGCATTTCAAAGATACCCTCGCCGCAACCTCAACCACAACCACAACTACAACCACAACCACAATCGCAATCTCAACCTCAAAACTCGTACTCATCTCATACTCTTTTCACACTGACCATTACTCTTTTCCACACTGAATGACACCCACATGCATGTACCACAGACCCCATATGAATGTCATGAACTTAAACACAAAGCAAAACGCTGCATTAAGGGAACAATGTACGTACGGGGATTGGTAAGTCATAATACAATGTTTTAATTATTCAAACATAACAAATAGAGTTCTGATTTACTAAATTTCCCAAACAGAGCCTTATCAGTCCTAAAAAGTTGAACCAAAAAGTTCTTAAATACAAAACGGACAAAAACCACAAACTGTCAGAAGTCACGTGCGCGATGGATTGCTCGCGCGGGCCGCTCGCGCGATATGCCCATTTTCCTTTTCATATATAAACTTTTCTGTCTGCCTGAAACAGCCAAGGTCGCGCGCGCGGATCGCTCGCGCGAAAGGTCTCTCGCGCGACCCTCGCTCGCGCGACCTGCCTAAATTTCATTTTATATATATATATCTTTTCCCTCGGCCAGAAAAACACAGGGCTCGCGCGCGCGCGCGAGGGGTCGCTCGCGCGGGCCGCTCGTGCGATATTCGCGCGCGCGATCGTGGCGCGAGTTTTTACTGAGGCTTCTTCTTCCCCGCAGAAACTGCTCTGTTTCAGTAAAACAGGGTCTTTTTGACCCATTTTCGAATCTGTTAGTATATATATCATGTTGTATATGGATCTCTCCATTTTTCTCACAAGGATTACAAACATGTCATCAATTAAGCATCAATCAAACCATAGCTCTTGAATTTCATGAAAAACTAAAAGTTGTCAAAACTTCATTCTTAATATACTTTCTCGTGTGAACAAATTAAGGTCTAATACTACAAACATAGCATATATGATATATAATCTTTCATAATTATCTCTAAAAACGGATTTTGATTGAGTTTAGAAATTCATGTTTTTCAAGCTATGAAATTCATACGTATAATTAACAACGGAGATTTCTCAAGCAAGCTATATAATCAGGCATTGAACTATGTATTACAAGCCAAGTGAGTTAGAAATACTCACAGATTGAAGCTTGAGAGTTTAGTTGAGAAAGATTAACCAAATAAGAATACCCAAATAATGCCTTAGCTATGGAGGATAAGAGCTCTCTCTCTCTCTAAAATTTTGTAGAACTCTCTGTGTAACTCTCTAAACTCTCTTAATTTACTGAACTTACAAATGTGCAGATGTGTGTGTTTAAGAGAGCATGTGAGTGTATATATACAAGTATCAAACTTGGGGGCCAAGAACCATCCTCCTTACTCTACAATTGATTTAATTTATCAATTAGCTAAGTGCAAAACAACCACAGCCATATACATACGTAGATACACTGATGCATAACTCCAATGATTCACCAAGGGTCAAGTTAGAGTAATAGGGGTCAAAGTAGAAGTGTTTGGGAATTATGGCTTATGGCACAACAATTACACGTATAAGTTAAACATTTCCAAACATTGCCTTAGCCAATGATAACTTGCCATTAATGGAAAGTAAAGCATAAGTCTAATCAAACTTTAAATCACTTCCAAAATCTATGGAAGTTCAACACAGCGTGGACAGTTTTGAACCTAAACTGGTATTTTTCGTAGTGTGCTGGTCACCACAAAAATGCAGGAATTTCATTTTAGTGTAAGAAGTGATTTCCTGGTTTCATAAAAATACTGATTGAGTCAAAAGGAAAACATTTCTACCATTTTGAAATACAGATTTTGAAATCCACACAGGTATTACTAACTTTGTAAAAATTACAATTTGACCCCAAAAGAATTTTAATTATGAGATCAGTCAAGAAATAAATTTCACACATAAGAATTGAAATTAAAATAAGAGCAAAAAATGAAATTGAATTTTAAATATGACAATGCAATTAAATGTTTATGAATTTTCAGGTTGTTACATCCTTCCTCCCTTAAACAGGATTTCGTCCCCGAAATCAAGACTAACTAGTCCTGAAACAACTCCGGGTACTTCTTCCTCATATCAGCTTCAACTTCCCACGAGGCTTCATTCTCATCATGGTGATTCCACTGGACCTTCACCAACGGAATATCTTTATTCCTCAGCTTCTTGATACTCTGATCCAAAATCTTCACAGGTCTCTCCTTGTAAGAAACGTTATGACTCGTCTCAATATCGTCATAACTAACCACGTGCGAGGGATCTCGTTTGTACTTTCTCAGCATACTCACATGAAATACATTGTGAACCCCAGACATCTTTGGTGGTAGCGCCAGTCGATAAGCTACTTTCCCGACACGTTCCAAAATCTCGAACGGTCCGATGAAACGCGGAGCTAACTTCCCTCTCTTGAGACCGAAGCGTACTACTCCTCGGGTCGGTGAAACCTTGAGAAGCACGTGATCTCCAACACTGAATTCCAAATCTTTCCGGCGTCGATCGGCATAACTCTTATACCGGCTCTGAGCGGTTCTCATCCTGTTCTTGACCAAAGAAATCTTCTCGTTGGTTTCTCTAACCAAATCTGGTCCCAACAACTCTGTATCCCCAACTTCTGCCCAACACAATGGAGAACGGCATGGTCGTCCGTATAATGCTTCGAACGGAGCCATCCTTATACTCGTGTGATAACTGTTGTTATAGGCAAATTCAACCAACGGCAAGTGTGTTTCCCAAGATCTTCAAAATCAATCACACAAGCCCTGAGCATATCCTCCATTATCTGGTTAACACGCTCAGTTTGTCCATCTGTCTGAGGGTGAAAAGCAGTGCTCATCTTGAGCGAGGTTCCCATAGCTTCTTGCAAACTTTCCCAAAATCCAGAAGTAAAACGTGCGTCACGGTCTGACACTATTGACACAGGTGCACCGTGAAGTCGCACAACTTGTTGTATGTACATTCGGCTCATCTTCTCTACCGGGTATGTCATACTGTAAGCAATGAAATGAGCTGACTTTGTCAATCGATCCACGATTACCCAAATGGCGTCATGATTCTGCTGCGATCGAGGCAATCCTACTACAAAATCCATGGTTATATGTTCCCACTTCCAACCAGGAACAGGTAGCGGTTGCAACAATCCCGAGGGTCTCTGATGTTCGGCCTTGACTTGCTGACACGTCAAACACTTAGATACAAATTCGGCCACGTCTTTCTTCATACCTTCCCACCATAAATTTCTCTTCAAATCTTTGTACATCTTCGTCCCTCCTGGGTGAACTGTATAACTTGATTTATGTGATTCTTCCAGGATATCCTTCCTAAGTTCTCCAATATCTGGCACACATAATCTATTCCTGCACCGATATCCTCCATCGACTCCCACCTTCCATTCTGCCGGGTCTTTTTCTGACATCTTCACGAACCATGTCTGAAACTTCTCATCTTCTTTCTGAGCTCCAATAATGCGGTCGATAAGAACCGGCTGTAGGATGAGATATCCGAACAATTGTCCTTCTCCTTCTTCAGCACTCTGTACATCGAATTCCGCCAAGGTCTCCAATGCTCGCCACTCTCTAACCATTAAGGAGGCGATCGTCCCACGATTCTGTCGACTCAGGGCATCAGCGACCACATTGGCTTTACCCGGATGGTATTCCAACGTGAAGTCGTAATCTTTGATCAATTCCATCTATCTGCGTTGCCTCATGTTCAACTCTTTCTGTGTGAACAAATACTTCAAACTCTTGTGATCGGAGAATAAATCAAACTTCTCACCGTAGAGATAGTGTCTCCAAATCTTGAGTACAAATACCACTGCCGCCAATTCCAAATCATGAATAGGATAGTTCAACTCATTCGGCTTCAACTGTCTGGATCCATAGGCTATAACTCTGCCATCTTGCATAAGTACACACCCTAACCCTTGATATGACGCGTCACTAAAGATAGTGAACTTCTCATCAGGCTTGGGTATTGCTAGTACCGGCGCGGTAGTGAGTCTCTCTTTCAACTCTAGAAAGGCGCGCTCATGCTTCTCTGTCCATTCGAACTTCAAATTCTTCTTCGTCAACCCAGTCAATGGTGCAGCTATTTTAGAAAATCCCTCAACGAATCTTCTGTAATAGCCGGCAAGTCCAAGAAAACTTCTAACCTCTGTAGGGTTGCTCGGCCTAACCCAATTTGACACAGCATCTGTCTTGGACGAATCCATAGAAATCCCTTGAGATGACACCTTGTGCCCCAAAAATTTTACTTCTTGCAACCAGAACTCACACTTACTGAACTTGGCATACAAGTGGTGGTCCTTGAGCGTCTGCATCGCAATCCGAAGATGTTGCTCGTGTTCTTCTCCTGACTTAGAATAGATCAAAATATCGTCTATAAAGATGATGACAAACTGATCCAAATAAGGCTTGAACACTCTGTTCATCAGATCCATAAACACTGCCGGGGCGTTCGTCATTCCAAATGGCATTACCAAAAATTTATAATGACCATATCGGGTTCTGAAAGCAGTCTTAGGTATGTCTTCTTTTCGTACCCTCAACTGATGATATCCCGACCTTAGGTCTATCTTGGAAAATGTCGTAGCTCCTTGTAGTTGATCAAACAAATCGTCAATCCGAGGCAAGGGATACTTGTTCTTGATAGTCACTCGGTTCAATTCTCTGTAGTCGATACACAGTCTAAGTGTCCCGTCCTTCTTCTTCACGAATAATACTGGTGCTCCCCAAGGCGATGTACTTGGACGTACAAAACCTAGGTTCTCGAGCTCTTGAACTTGTTCCTTCAATTCCAATAGTTCTGTGGGGGCCATTCTGTAGGAAACCTTGGTGATCGGTACGGTACCCGATATAAGCTCAATACAGAACTCTATACTTCTCTCGGGCGGCAAACCAGAAACATCTTGAAATACTTCTTCGAAGTCCTTGACTACAGGTATAGACAACACCGTCGCTTCTGTACTGACGACTTCGATATTTGCCAAACATCTCGTGAGGAACATATCTCCCGAAGGGTCACATTGAAAATCAAAGGGTTGATTCTCATTATCGGGGAATGTAATTCTCTTCCTCGCACAATCCAACTTCACTTGATTCTGAGACAGCCAATCCATTCCTAGGATTATGTCGAACTCCTTCATCGATAAGACAATCAACCTTACAGGGATTTCACGGTCTCCTAACCGTAAGGGACAATCCTTGCACACATGTCCTAATCTGACTGCAGCTCCTAGTGGCGAAGTAGCCTTCAAAGCTTTCTCTAGGCGATGAGGTAAGATACCCAATCTCCGAATTGTATTAATAGATATGAACGAAAGAGCAGCACCCGTATCAAATAACACTTTAACATGAGAGTTAAACAGAGTTAATGTACCTTCCACTACTTGCTGATCAGGTTGAGCTTCTCCATAATCTCCTTCTTCGTACACAATTCCATCATATCCAGCGGCATCAGGGATAACAGCATTCAAGCGAGTCTGTCCCTGTTGACCATAAGTCACCTGCTTAGGAGCAGTGCAGAACCTGCTGATGTGACCTGGTTCACCACAATTGAAGCAGACTATCCCTTGCTGAGCAGCACGCCTTGGTGCCTTGCAATCTCGAGCCAATGACCAGGGTTGCCATAGTTGAAACATTTTCCACTACTACTTCCTTCTCCTACTCGGGGTTGAGTTGGATAGGTAATAGTCTGGGTCTTCTTGCTTCCGTCGAAATTCCTCTTCTGCCCTTGGGTACGATTCATTGGTGGTCTATTCCCAAAATTACCCCTGTGAGGCGGTCGGAATTCAAATTATTTTCGGCTCACTCGAGCATCCTCTTCCAGATCGGTAGCCAAACCAACAAGTCCTTCAAAAGACTTATCTAAGTGGCCGAGAGTCAGGCAACGAATCTGAGGTGTCAGCCCTTGGTTATACTTACGGATCTTCTTCTCCTCAGTATCAACCAGGTGAGGGGCAAACCGAGACAGTCTTTCAAACTGTGTGGTGTACTCTTGCACCGACTTGGTTCCTTGCGTCAGATCCATGAATTCCTTCTCTCTTCTATGTCTCTCCGTAGCCGGGAAGTACTTCTCCAAAAATCTCCCCTTGAACGCAGTCCACGTCATTCCCATTGCAACTCCATTCCCGATACTAGCTATGACCGAATCCCACCAATCTGCGGCAGCATCGGTCAATTGAAACGTAGCCAATCTCCTCTTGTCCATCTCATTGCACTGGACAGCCTCGAACATACGGTCCATCTATCTTAACCATTGTTCGGCCTTCCAGGATTCTGCTATACCCGCAAACTGCTCGGGTCTTAGTGCACGGAATCTCTCCAGCAATTTGTCTCCAGTTTGGCGGTCTCGTCGATTTTCATTCTGATTACTAACCCTTTCGAGACGTCTAATGAAAGCTTCAAATATTCCTGTGGGATCGGCAGCCTCAGGTGCTCCTTCGATCAAATTCCTGTTCCTCCTTAGTCTTCCAGCCATTCTATGCATGATAGTAATAGTAGAATGAGAAACATGCATGCAACAGTACTATGAAGCAATTCAAAAGACGACAATATCCAAAAGAGTATATTATATATATATATATAACTTCTTGTCAAGTTGATACAAAAAGCATGTATGATCAGATCAGTGCCTACCCTATCTGTATGGGTTAGGACGCATGCAAGAGTTGATGTTACAAAAATGGAATCATTACCCTACGCTCTAATGCATGTAATTACAGTTACAAAAAGAGATAGAGCTAATAGTCAAAACAGTCAATATATACAAGGCGATATCTAAACAGTCAGTCATCGCCGTAGGTAGCCATCAACAGATCAAGCGAGTCGGTCTGATGAAGTCGCTGAACATAAGAGGGGCCTGCCCTAAAGTTACAGCTATGAGAGGTCATCAATGAAGCAGGTCCAGGGGCATCTGCCTCAGGCAAGGCTGGCTCAAGTGCAAGTGCCTCCTCAAGGTCGACTGCAAAGTCGTCCCATCCTAAGCCATCCTCCTCGGCGTCCTCGGAAATAGGAGCGAACACAACGTCAACGTCACCGTCATCCTCAACAGCGAGGACGACTGGTGGAGGCACCTCCAGTTGTGCAAGGTGGGCCTGCACAACCTGAACCTCAAGAGGAAAATAGAAGGCATCGCTGTTAACCAAGCGAACCATCTCAACGAGCACTAAACGCTGGATCTCTATAAAGTAAAGAATCTCGAGGCGAGCACGGGACAGGTCGACCAGTCCTAATATGTGAATCTGATGCCAGAGGTCCAACTCGACGATAGCAGCTGCACGCTGCCCAACAGCAGTGAAATAAAGGGTCGCCGAAGCCGGCACTATCGCTCCCACAGTAACCCAATGCCCTCCAAAAACATCAGGTACAAACAGGGGCTGAGCTGGATCCATACCTGAAAAGGTACTACTTAAGTCAGAACAAAGATATTCTTAGGCGTTTGGGTTCTGATTCTATCCTCCCTGTCGTATCATCGGGGTGTGTAACACTTAATGGAATGTGGAATCGAGTCTATACTGGTAAACCCTAACCTGGCTAAACTATCTTGAGATAAATAATAACCTGGCTCTGATACCACTAAATCCTGTCACGCCCCGACGTAGCATAAATAAGGAAAGCGTTTAATTTCCTTTATGGACCCGTAGGTCGCGACAGTTTGAAGGATCGATTCCGTCCCAAACGTCGAACAACAATAAACAATAATAACCAGAGCAGAGCAATCAAGGCTTACAAAAATTCTTCTAACTTAAACAATATTACAGCACGGGTTATCTAAAGGCACAGACCGCCTTGAAACAAAATAATAGCTTAATGTCTATTACAGTCATCCTTATTACAAAACGGTCCATAACTTAAAACATGTAAACTTAAAGCATAAAATAAGTAAACAGTTTTCTCATTCCAAAAGCAGCCATTCTCAGTTAGCGTAGTCATAAGGTCCTTCCTGATCATAACCTGAAAAGCCTGAACACGAATGTCCAGGACGCATCAACGTCGTCAGCTTCAAGAAGCTGGTAAGTATTAAAAAACATAACTTTGAATGTAAAACATCCCCATTTACCTTTTTCCATTTTTCAATCAAGAATTCAATCGTTAAACCGCAGAAAGAATTCATTTCATAAAACAACAAGGAATATATTAAAAGTCGTTTCATTTATAAAAAACAGATACTCGTGTATGAGACAATGCACCACACTCATCTTGCCGACTCTTTTCTCTCGACAGCCACAACAACCCACTATCTTACTCCTGGTATCTTTGAAACACTAAGATAGCCACACTTTAGCAACGGGGCGCCAGGGAGTGTCCAGTTTGCCTCACACTTTGGTCCGGGGTACCAGGGAGTGTCCATTGCCTCACACTTTGAATACCTAAACTTCCATGCAAATACCGGAGCAACCTCACGCAGTATCCAGACTCGGATTTCAGGGAGTGTCTGTAGGCCACACTTTAGCACTACCATGGGTGCCAGGGAATGTCCAAGTTCGGTTTCACACACTTTAACACTTCCATGGGCGTCAGGGAGTGTCCATATTTGCCACCGTCGCATTTCAAAGATACCCTCGCCGCAACCTCAACCACAACCACAACTACAACCACAACCACAATCGCAATCTCAACCTCAAAACTCGTACTCATCTCATACTCTTTTCACACTGACCATTACTCTTTTCCACACTGATTGACACCCACATGCATGTACCACAGACCCCATATGAATGTCATGAACTTAAACACAAAGCAAAACGCTGCATTAAGGGAACAATGTACGTACGGGGATTGGTAAGTCATAATACAATGTTTTAATTATTCAAACATAACAAATAGAGTTCTGATTTACTAAATTTCCCAAACAGAGCCTTATCAGTCCTAAAAAGTTGAACCAAACAGTCCCTAAATACATAACGGACAAAAACCACAAACTGTCAGAAGTCGCGCGCGCGATTGATCGCTCGCGCGGGCCGCTCGCGCGATACGCCCATTTTCCTTTTCATATTTAAACTTTTCTGTCTGCCTGAAACAGCCAAGGTCGCGCGCGCGGATCGCTCGCGCGAAAGGTCTCTCGCGCGACCCTCGCTCGCGCGACCTGCCTAAATTTCATTTTATATATATATCTTTTCCCTCGGCCAGAAAAACACAGGGCTCGCGCGCGCGCGCGAGGGGTCGCTCGCGCGGGCCGCTCGTGCGATATTCGCGCGCGCGAGTTTTTACTGAGGCTTCTTCTTCCCCGCAGAAACTGCTCTGTTTCAGTAAAACAGGGTCTTTTTGACCCATTTTCGAATCTGTTAGTATATATATCATGTTGTATATGGATCTCTCCCTTTTTCTCACAAGGATTACAAATATGTCATCAATTAAACATCAATCAAACCATAGCTCTTGAATTTCATGAAAAAATAAAAGTTGTCAAAACTTAATTCTTAATATACTTTCTCATGTGAACAAATTAAGGTCTAATACTACAAACATAGCATATATGATATATAATCTTTCATAATTATCTCTAAAAACGGATTTTGATTGAGTTTAGAAATTCATGTTTTTCAAGCTATGAAATTCATACGTATAATTAACAACGGAGATTTCTCAAGCAAGCTATATAATCAGGCATTGAACTATGTATTACAAGCCAAGTGAGTTAGAAATACTCACAGATTGAAGCTTGAGAGTTTAGTTGAGAAAGATTAACCAAATAAGAATATCCAAATAATGCCTTAGCTATGGAGGATAAGAGCTCTCTCTCTCTAAAATTTTGTAGAACTCTCTGTGTAACTCTCTAAACTCTCTTAATTTACTGAACTTACAAATGTGCAGATGTGTGTGTTTAAGAGAGCATGTGAGTGTATATATACAAGTATCAAACTTGGGGGCCAAGAACCATCCTCCTTACTCTACAATTGATTCAATTTATCAATTAGCTAAGTGCAAAACAACCACAGCCATATACATACGTAGATACACTGATGCATAACTCCAATGATTCACCAAGGGTCAAGTTAGAGTAATAGGGGTCAAAGTAGAAGTGTTTGGGAATTATGGCTTATGGCACAACAATTACACGTATAAGTTAAGCATTTCCAAACATTGCCTTAGCCAATGATAACTTGCCATTAATGGAAAGTAAAGCATAAGTCTAATCAAACTTTAAATCACTTCCAAAATCTGTGGAAGTTCAACACAGCGTGGACAGTTTTGAACCTAAACTGGTATTTTCGTAGTGCGGTGGTCACCACAAAATACAGGAATTTCATTTTAGTGTAAGAAGTGATTTCCTGGTTTCATAAAAATACTGATTGAGTCAAAATGAAAACATTTCTACCATTTTGAAATACAGATTTTGAAATCCACACAGGTATTACTAACTTTGTAAAAATTACAATTTGACCCCAAAAGAATTTTAATTATGAGATCAGTCAAGAAATAAATTTCACACATAAGAATTGAAATTAAAATAAGAGCAGAAAATGAAATTGAATTTTAAATATGACAATGCAATTAAATGTTTATGAATTTTCAGGTTGTTACAGCTTCGATTACAAAACTACAAGATAAACATCTATGTGTTGCCTTCTAAGTGAACTCCCAACATCTCGCGATCACTTTCCCGATTCCTCGCCAGTATTCATACCTGCAATGGTTATTTGAACAACCACACATATTTCAATTTGTTTAAGGTAACGCTTAGTTAATAAATCAACATATGCACATGAATGATAAACATGATTGCATTCACATCTCTACATTTCATACTAGTCGCGGGAGACTCATGTGCACGACTCCTCGCCAATAAGTCCACGCGAAAGGGTAAGACCCACGATTCTTCTCTTCAATCGTGCGATCTTAATGCCTATATCGGCTCCACAAAATGGCTTAGTGACCACGTGCTCCTTCTGACCCAAATAAGCAACTCAACATGCTTAAATACATATCATCATGCTCTCGGTAATTAAAACATTTCACCATGCTATTGGGCCTACTTATCAATATAAACGCCCAATATGAACTACACAATATATCTCTATGAATTAACACATACTATTCAAACATAACATGAATACACGCCAAGCAATCATTCCATAATACAAAGTTGAATCACTCACCTCCGATATACGCTCTTAAAGTTCGATCCAAAGAAAACTCGTGTACAAAGAACGTGTAGAAGCCCGTCTAGTACGGTTCCTATCGATCAGAATTTCAAATATCAACTTTTATGAAAAATTCTAGAAAATAACTTTTCAAAAAACTTAGCCAAACTGCCCCTAATAGATATCAAAACGAATCTCTTACCTCGGGGAGATCGAATATGAAATCTAGGAGAAAACAAACGAACGGAAGGTCGTCGTTTGGCGCCGCAAAGCTCTAAGCTCCAAAATCTCCCTATAGCCCCTTTTGGAAATTAGGTTAAGACTTATGAAATTTATGAAAGTCATCTCTAACTATATATAGGCAACACTCTAAAAAATTATGTTTACCTCCTCATGAGTTTTCAAAACTCTAAATCGGTCTTTGAAACTTTCTACATAGTCAATTCATAGCTTTACGAGTGAAACCTCAGAATTATAAAAGTTTCCGACTAAGTTCCGTTTGGTTGCTAAAACGTAAATTCTTATATGACTTTTTCGAAGTTGCAAATTAGCCTACCAAATTAATAGCGTGTTAATTCGTTCTCACCAGGTGTAATAACCTGCATTTCCATTTAATTCTAAATTTCATTTTCATATTTAATTGGAAATTGCATTGTCATATTTAATTTCATTTGGTATTGACTGCTTCATTTAATTTCATTTCCCATGTTCTAAATTTTATTCCTTGATTTATTGTGAGCTATGAATTCTTTTGGGGTCAAATTGTAATTTTTATAAAGCTAGTAATACCTGTGTGGATTTCAAAATCGGTATTTCAAAACGGTGAAAGTAACTTCTATTGACTCAATCAGTATTTTTATAAAACCAGAAAATCAATTCTTACGTTAAAATGAAATTCCTGTATTTTTGTGGTGACCACCGCGCCCCGAAAATACCAGTTTATGTCCAAAACTGTCCGCGCCATGCTAAACTTCCACAGATTTTGGAAGTGACTGATTTGGACATTTACTTTATTGCCATTTATGGCAAGTGATCATTGGCTTAGGCCTTGTTTGGCAATGCTTTATATGTGTGTGTATTGTTAGGCCATAAGTTAAGTTTCCCAAACACCTTAATTTGCCCCCTACATACCTATATGACCCCTAATCAAATTGAGACTTCATCCTATTACTTCTTCAGATTGTGTATGTATTTCGTAGGTGTGTATATTCTGGGTAATTAGTTAATTTGATAAAACAAATCAATTGTTGAGTGTACATCAAAGAACTTGGAGTCCAAGTTCTCCAACTTGCTATTCTATTTATACATCACATTACACACTTCTCAACCACATGATTGATCAAGCACAGAGAGTTTTTAGAGATAGTTCATAGAAGGGAAAATTCAGACCAATATAGAGAGAAGAGCTTCAACCCTCCATAGCTTACAAGCTTGCATTTGGAATTTCTTTATTGGGTTTCTTTCTCAAACAATTACTTCCATCTCTAATCTCAGTGAGTATTCTAAACTCACTACCAATGTAATTTCATGCTTTAGTACTGATTGTATATGTATATTGAAAATCACCATTGATGAATTTTGGTATGAACTTCAAAGCTTGAAAACATGGATTTCCAAAACTTAACCAAAATTAGTTTTGTGAATGAAATATGATAGATTATAATGTGTAGAGTATATGGTTGTAAAATTAGAGCTTAATTCGTTCATAGGAGAAAGTATATTAAGAATTAGTTTTTGACATGTTTTAGTTTTTCATAAAATTCAAGAGATATGATTTGATTCTTGTAAAATTAACCTTGGAATCTTAATCCTCATTTAAAAACAAAGAAAATCATATAAGATAAGGCTTGGTTGATCACAGAATTGAAATGGGTCAAAAAGACCCCTGTTTTGCTGAAACAGAGAAGTCTGGGGGAAGAAGACGAAGCCTCAGCTTCATCTCGCGCC
Organism: Hydrangea macrophylla; assembly: GCA_033977485.1. NCBI lineage: Eukaryota > Viridiplantae > Streptophyta > Magnoliopsida > Cornales > Hydrangeaceae > Hydrangea > Hydrangea macrophylla. Next base: position 94,278,614 of record CM066995.1, read on the forward strand.
ACGATCGCGCGCGCGAGAATCGCGCGAGCGGCCGGCGCGAGCGACCCCTCGCGCGAGCGGCCCGCGCGCGCGAGGTAGGCTTCCCCAGGCAGACGTAAGAGTTTATATATATATAACTGAAAATTGGCTGGTCGCGCGAGCGAGGGTCGCGCGAGAACCCCTTCGCGCGAGCAATCCGCGCGCGCGACCTTGCTTTCCTCAGGCAGACAGAAAAGTTTATTAATAAAGGAAAATGGGCTTATCGCGCGAGCGGCCCGCGCGCGCGAGGTATTGCAGTTTCTGCTTTTGTCTGTTTTTCTGTTAAGGGACTGTTTGGATGAAATTTATATACTGTTAAGGCTCTGTTTGGGAATTTAGTTGATCAGAACTCTATTGGTTATGTTTGAATGATTAAAACATGGTAGCATGACTCATTGATCCCCGTACGCGTGTTGTTCCTTTAATTCAGCATTCTTGTTTTCACTTAAGTGCATACCATTCATGTGGGTCAGTGGTACATGCATATGGGTGTCAGTCTGTGTGGAAAAGAGTAATGGTAGTGTGGTAAGAGTATGAGTTTGTGGTCGTGGTTGTTGTGGTTGTGGTAGAGTTTGTGGAAGAGGGTATCTTTGAAATGCGACGGTGGCAAATATGGACACTCCCTGACGCCCATGGAAGCGTTAAAGTGTGTGAAGCCGAACTCGGACACTCCCTGGCACCCATGGTAGTGCTAAAGTGTGGCCTACGGACACTCCCTGATAACTCGAGTCTGGATACTGTGTGAGGGGTTGCCCCGGTATTTGCATGGCGGTTAGGGTATTCAAAGTGTGAGGCATTGGACACTCCCTGGTACCCCGGACCAAAGTGTGAGGCAAACTGGACACTCCCTGGCGCCCCGTTGCTAAAGTGTGGCTATCTGAGTGTTTCAAAGATACCAGGAGTAGGATAGTGGGTTGTTGTGGCTGTCGAGAGAAAAGAGTCGACAAGATGAGTGTGGTGCATTGTTTCTCATACACGGTCCCATCTGTGTAAATTTACCCTCTTTAAATAATGTTGTGAATGTTTTCTAAATGAGCTCCTTACTTCAATTATAAACTTGTGGATTTAAATGGGAATTGGAAAAAGGTAAGTTGGTATGTTTTACATTCAAAGTCATGTTTTTAATACTCACCAGCTTCTTGAAGCTGACGACGTTGATGCGTCCTGGACATTCGTGTTCAGGCTTTTCAGGTTACAATCAGGAGGAATCATACGATTATGCTAATTAAGAATGGCTGCTGTTGGGACAAGAAACTGCTTATTATATGCTTTAAGTTTACTTGTTTGAGTTTTAAACTGTTTTGTTTTAAGGATGACTGTAACAGACTCTAAGATATTATTTTATTTTTCAAGGCGGTCTGTGCCTTAGTTGACCCCGGTTTATAAGATGTAATAAGATAGAAAATTTTTGTAAGCCTTGATTGCTTTACTCTGATTATTATGTTTTGTTGTTTGACGTTTGGGACGGAATCGATCCTTCAAACTGTCGCGACCTACGGGTCCATAAAGGAAATTAAACGCTTTCCTTATTTATGCTACGTCGGGGCGTGACACCAGGATACTAAAACTAACAAGAGATATAAATTCTAAACTAACAATAATACAGATATTGAAATATACAGATAACATTTATTCTTAGATAAACAATTAAGGTGGTCCACAGTGACCGTCCCATACTCGGAGAGACGTCACAACAACAAATCCTCAATCTCCACAATCTCAGAGGGTTCTCCAATAGATATACCCAAATCGACTCGTGAGTCTAAACTCACTCAAACATGTGTCCTAAGATAGACTAAAGCAATTTCTGATCAAAATCCGGCAATGACTAAAGCAATTTCCCATACTCTTCCGGATACATTCCATAGATTTTATAGTTGGCACATTTTGATGAAGTTTTCTGAAAAGATAGACTCGGTCAAATATAGTAAGCACTACAATGAGTTCTCCAATTGCATTTGGAATTCGGAGTCTAAGGAAGAGTTCGATGAGATATGGATAGATATTGTTAAAAGGAATGGGTTAGACGTCAATAGTTGGTAGAAGTCAATATTTGATATTCGGTCAAAATGGGTGCCCTGTCTATTGTAATCACATTTGCTCGGTCGATATGACAAGTAGTCAAAGAGCCGAAGGCTCCCACACATTTTTTAAAAAAAATTCAAGAAGGATAATTCATTAATTGATTTCATGATTCAATTTGGTAGGGGGCCACTACGGCAACAGAATGAAGAGTTGTTGTCCAATCACAAAAATCGGATCGAGAGGCCTAAGGTGAAGATGCTTCACGACTTTTTGTTACAAATGGTTGATATTTATAGATCCAAAAAGTTTTATGAACTTCAGGATGAGTTTTGGGAGTCCTTGAACTATAGATATGAGCTTATCAAGGAGGATGAGAAGCACCGGGCATATAAAGTTCAAAGAAAGGTGATACAAAGAGTGCGAGAAGTTCTTTATGACAAGGAGTTGTGTTTTGCATCATGTTGTTGCAAATTGTTTGAGAGCTCAGAAATTTGTGCGAGACCCATTTTACCTTGTGATAAATTCCTTGTGACAAATTACACTACATTGTGATAAATTCGGAACATGCATCTGCTACGATTGAATCCACACAGGGAAGAGAGACGTATATGTAGACATGTAAGTTCGGGTATCGACTATATAACTGCTCATGATAACAAAAGAAATAACGATAAGAATGAATGCTTAGTAATTCTGATACTAGGAAAAGTACCCTGATCAGAACACATTCTCTAGCAATCAAACATCAAACACTAAAATTCTAAGAATTGTTATCAAATTATGAATGGGTTTGCCAAAGTTCCAAATTGTGAATGATAAGATCCATTTTCTCTAGGGAATAAATAACCCATTTTGAGAAGATCCTCAAAAAGTTACTTTTTCCATTTTAATGAGCCAACCTAGCAGAAACTTATAGATAAATAATTGGTACTGCTGAGAATTTAGGGGAAAAGGCATACAGGAAAATACAGATTTTACTGACTTGTAACACCCGCTTCCGCAGATTATTTTAATAATATTTAGCATGCATTATTAATCATTTAATGATGATTTGAGTATATGTGAGATGTGGGCCTTGACCCACTAAGTTGTTTGAGGGTGTCCAGTTGGGAACCCAATTTTGACTAATGTGGTAATCCCAAGTTGGGACATGTGTTGATGGATCCCAGTTGAGATGGGACAATAATATGTGAAATACCCTATGTGCCTAAATGTTTATTAAGGCTTAAATGATTTATTATTTTATTCTTAATAATATCATGTTATTAGGTAGTGACCACTTTTGGGGTCAATTAGGGGTACCCTTGTGAGCACGAATTGAACACGTTACATAACTAGTAGGCTAATTAGTAACTTCATATAATTATATGGGACCACTTATGGGACCCATGCGAGACATAGACAAATACTCATTTAAGTTTGGGATAGTTTTAATATGATTCATAACTAGTAAGGGTGTAATCGTAATACACTAAAACTTTGGGGGAGATAAGTGTAAAATCATAAAATTGGATCTCATGTGTGTTGACACATGGATGGTGGTGACTCATGTCACCATTTTCATGTTTTTTTATTATGAAATCTCGGTTACATACAGAGATATCGATACGGAAATTGTGACGGAATGACGACGACGTTCTCGACGTCGGTTGACGCGCCTAACGATGTCGGTTTTTTAAAACAGGCTATATATTCGGACTCCTGGAGGTGATACTAGCGTTTTGGTACCAATTTTATTGAGTTTGGTAACAGTTTTTCCGCGACCCATTTTGGGGTTTAAGCTCATAACTTGTAGTTTTTGTATAGGGTTTGTACCTGGATTATAGTAGGACTCAAATCTCAAGTTTAGGAGCGATTCCCAAGAGGTGAGTGACATTAATTATGATATATGGATGATTTCATGTTTGGGTTCATTTGTGATGTAAAAGCATGTTAAATTAGCTTAATAAAGCTTATTAGTTTATTAAAGGGCAAAATTCATGTGGTTAAATTAGGCCCAATTTGATTGTGAAAGCACGGTGTAATGAATTATGTGAGTATGTTGAGTTGCTTATTTGGGTCAATGGAATTGCTAGTTCTATACCACCATGAGGTAATCGATGTGGTGACGACCACGGCCGCTAGAGGCCTATGGGACCGCACGTGAGGCGTGGGTCATGACTAGGTCACGTGGGCTTAGGGAGTGGAGCCACGGGCTAGTCGGTAGTGGTGGGAGTGAACTAGTAGTTACCGGCGACTATAGTTGGTTGTAATGAAATGAAGTTGACCATGTTTATTATCCATGTGCATAATTAGTGTTATTCACAAGCATATAGCTTATATATTGTAATGGTTATTGAATAACCATCGTAGGGGTTCAAGGTGGAGCTCAAAAGGAAAGAAATGGAATTGGTGAGTATTCGTGGGCGTGGGATTATAATTGAATTCCTTTTTATTAGATTGATGTTCAATAAATAAAATTAGTGAAATATTGTAATCAATTATTTATTTAAATTTGTGTAGAGAATGATTGCGGCTTAAATTCTTGTAATACAGGGGACGTGTTATATTGATTGGTTATGGGACGAGGTTGTATTTCTGTAACTTCTAATTAGGCAAGGGGGTATTTTTGGGGACCCTTTGACCTACAAAAATGTTGCTTTTGAAAACAGATTTTAGTAAGATGTGTTTGGGTGTATGTGTTCAAACCTTTGAAAAATAAAGTGGTGCGTTGAGTTCTTTGATCAAAACTTTTATTATTATGATTTCCGCAACTTTACTGACTTGGGACGAGCCTTGGTGGCGTGCCACGTATCCTAGATTTACATGTGTGGATCCGGGGCGTGACTTTTAGTGGTATGTATCACCTTTACAAAACCATAAAAATGACATACAAAAATGAAATGGCCAGTGATACCTATTGCCATTAACATGCTCAAATTTTCTGACTTCATTTCGAATTCCTTACAATACCAAAAGGGGCAACCAAACTTTACAAGCCCTAAGCACTCAATCCAGCATACAAACACTAAGAGCCTCAAAAGGGTCAAGAAAAGTTTACAAGCCCTAATCCATTTGACTGCAATCATCAACAGATCTAAGGAATTTTGTATTCTCGATCTCGAGAGAGTGAGAAATATTGAGAGATCTCGAGAGAGTGAGACAGAGTGAGAGAGAGAGAGAGAGACATTACTTGGAAGACGGCAGAGGTGCGACGGCGAGGCGGTGGCATCCTGGGCACAGTGAGGTCGAGATCGAGAGAGAGAGAGAGCTCAGTGAGGTCGTGAGAGAGAGAGAGAGCAGTGAGAGTGAGAGATCTTTAGTTTTTCCTCCAAATCTCTTAACCCCCTAATTTTTTTAACCCAAGTTTAAAAGAACCCGGTCATACCCATGTTCACTGGGTAGTTCACTTACCCGTTCACCCTAGAGCCAGACCGTATATATATATATATATATTTGGAGAGTCTAAAATGAACGGTCCATTTATAGACTAACTTTTAGCGACGAATTTTTGTTAAAAAAAAGCATACAGACTTGCCCAAGCTCACCCAAGATATGTATATATATATATGTATATATCAGAGCCCTTTTTTATGAGGGATCTCTTATTTTATTAAAATGAGAACTTCTAATCTGATCGTTAGAGATAAATTAATTAATGCAGTAAAAATGAAATTCATTGAATAGTAAATGATCTCCAACGACTAGGATTAGAAGTCCTCATTTTAATAAAATAAAATGAGGAATCCCTCGTAAGAAACTTTACCTCTATATATATATATATATATATAAGAAGAGTAATACTTGGGGCATAACCAAAGTCACAACATTTTACTCACAAACTCTATTTTATGTCTATCTCTCTCTTGATGGGTCTCACAGTGCCAATGACCCCACAGTGCCCACTAAGAGAGAGATAGACACAAAATAAAGATTATGAACAAAAGATTGTGACTTTAGTTATACCCCAAGTATAACTCATATAAGAAAATGCTTCATCCCCCTCCCCCCCTTTTTTTTTTTTTTTTTTTTTTTTTTTAATATTTGTCGAGAAAAAGCATGCTTGCCTTCAATGACTCGTCTGCTCAATAAATAACCATATATTGGACCATGACAGATGTTGGGTCATGTATTTCCAAATCACACCAAAAACCTTTGAAGTTATTGTCTTTACTCTCAATAGACTTTGGAAGTCCTTCCTGAGAGCAACTACGGTGTAGTTACATAATACGGTAAATTAGGCTAGTTAACGTATAAATATCTCACAATGATGTACCTTACATGGCAAATTAGTGTGAAAAAATGTTAGCAAAACTGGCGAAGTCTTTGCCTCCAGCCACCAGACTACAGCGACTCTATCGACCAACTCTCATGCGGCAAATATTTTGCCTTTTGATCGTAGGGTAAAAAAGTTAGTCACTATGATAAAGTTAAGTTGTATGATAAATTTAAGTCACATGCCACTATTGTGGTACAAGTAACAAAGCACTCGGTAACCAAATTAAGAATTTAAATTGAGAAGTTACATTTTCTTTGATCCAAAAAAAAAAGAGTAATAATAGGTGCACAATGAATTGTACAAAAGTGTAGTACAGAGTTAGACCTTGTGCTGAAAAACCTACATACACAAGACTTTTCAGCATAATGTCCAACTCTTGTGTAATTTATTGTGCACCTATCATTATTGAAAAAAAAAAAAAAGGAGAGCATTAACTGCACTACTCTCAAAATATATACTTATTGAAACATACTATAGCAGCACTACTCCCCCAAAAAAAAGGGAAGCATAGCAGCACTACTCCCAAAAAAACACTCTTTTGTGATCACGGTATTGACAGACATTGGAAACGAAGATGTGACGGGATGACCTCAATAAATAGCTTTATGAGTAGTATTACACTCGTACACACACCTAGTTTTAAATGTGTATATATAGTGTAAGTGGTACACAAAAAAATGCTAAAAATTCAAACAGTATAAGGTATATGTGTTTTAAAGCATAGTATGTCAAAAGGGTAATACTTAGAACACGTCTAAAGACACCATTTTTGAGACACAACTCAATTGTGTCTCAAAAACTATGTCTTTAAATGTGCTCCAATCTTTACTCATGTAAAAAAAAAAAAAAAAAAATTTGTATTTGCCAAACATTTCCCCAACCTTATGAACTGCTCTTTGATCAAACACAACTTTTTGAAAACAGGCCATATTGCCTTGGAATTTGCGTTGCCATAGTTCAAGGAACAAAAAGTGTAATTTGCCCCTTTGCCGAGAAAAAGCATACTTTGCCTTGAATGGCTCGTCTGCTCAATAAATAACCATATAAAAGGAATGGACTATGAGCTAGGCTTTGAGGTAACACTGTCTACACTCTCTCTTTTTCATTTACCAATTCTTATCTTTTTCTAGATTTCCCATTAATAATTTGTTTTGTGACTCAAAAGTTTACGAATTTAATTGTCCTCTGTTCAGACTTTGTGATCAATCATTTTTGAATGGACAATTCGGCAAGCTTCATTGTAGGGGAAATCAGTGTGGTATTTAACCAATACCAATACCAATACCAATACCACTACTACGACTACTACAACCCACCAGAAAATGACGTGGTGACTGCCGCTACCCGACACCGTCATGCCATTTTCGCCTTCGTTATTTCGGTGATCGTTGGCCTCCTCCAAATAATGTACCAAAATAAAAACTCTTCTCCCTTCCAATCTCACCCTAAGACCATGTCGACTGCCATTGCGAGTCTTCTCATGTATTGCTTGGCATCTGAGTTGAAGTTTTTGTCAACAACCGTTGTTAGCCGAACGGCCCCGAACCATGATGTTTTTGGGTTCTCTGACAGTGGCGTGTTTGGTTTCCATTTGTCTCCCGGAGAAATTCCTAGTGGTTCTCTATGTTCTGTGCTTTCTGCTTCTGGCTGGTAAACTCATTCATACCCAACTTCAATTGGTTTTCAATTGGCCAATTAATCTTTACCACCGTTGGCTTTTCAGAAATCACCGAAATTTACTTCCTCTTTAATTGGTAGAAATTTAACCAACCAATCAAACTGTTGTTTATTAGTATCCGAAATTGCAAGTAGATGGGTAATTAAATGATGTCTTCTTGTGTGTTATTTTCAATTGTAAAATAGGAATAAATGTGACAAGAGGGGAAAAAAAAAAAAATAGAGAGAAGTTAAACTTTTGCCTTGTTGATGTTAGTGAGAGGAGCTTCTTATCATCGCCATTTCTTTCAACATTTTGATGAATTTACTGTTTTTAAGTCATTAAATCCAACATTTGTATTGTATGTGGTAGCTTGACCAGTGACCACAAATGGTATTCCCAAAACTGGCAATTTGAACATGCCTACTTAACAAAAGAATTCTCTGTGTGACTTGGCTTAGTTTGCTCCCTCCTAGGAAGTTGTTTCTCTCCGCCTGAAATTGGGGATTTCTATTTTGAGTAATCAAGGGTTGTGATTTTTCACTTTGTCACTGAGATCCAACAAAAATGAGAAAGGTACAAAAAACAAAAAGTAGGCACTTTAGCAAATCCTGCAAAGTGCAGACAGATAGAACAAGGCCATTAAGCAAATCATGCAAAGCTGACAACTGAGAAAAGAGCACTTAAGCATTCCCAGTTGACCCAAATCCATGTTGAAGTAGATCTAGGTAGTTCCTTTGAAAACTTTGTTCAGTATGTGGCCCTGCTTTGGGAATGCTGGGCAGCTCGTTGGAGCGAGTCGCTTGGGTGAGCTGTGACGCCTAGCTCGTGCGAGCTTGCTTTCCTAGTTCGATTAGAAAAGTGTTTTCAGCTTCCTAAAAGGTTTGGACGTCTTGGGCATTTAAAAGGGTACCCTAGAGGATGTTTTTACTGTCAGACATAGAGTCTGAGTGTGAGTAAACATTAGGAGAGCCTATTGAGAGATATACTCAAGGGGAGAGAGAGAGAGAGAGAGAGAGATGAATGTATTGTGTTTGGCTCTTGGGGTGTTCCCAGGTTAAGAGCTTAAAATTCTTTCTTTTGTTTAGATTGTAATCTTCTTTTTGATATAGTGGAATACTTGTTGTGCTTCACTCTTGGACGTAGGCATATTTGTCAATCCACATATATTTATGTCTCTTGTGATTGCTATTCTTATCATTATTATCTTTCCGTGTTTTCGCTACGGATTCGTGTTTTGGTTTGTCTGTGATTTACTTCTTGTATAGTTAGAAGAAATTTGCCAATGACTTGTTGTTTGAGTGGTATCTGAAACTTTTTCGTGTGTTGAAGGTGGGGGATAGAAGCTCTGTTGTTGTATCAATTGATCTCGGAATAGATGTGATAAAGAAAAAAGAGAGGAGAGAGAAACTAAGGTAGGGTGGAAAAAATTGGTCTCGCTACAGAATTAGCTACACTTCATAGTTCTTAGTCTGTAGTTGTACTTCCCTAGTCTGTACAGTATTTTATGTCTGATATGGCCAGTTGAAGAGAGAAGATATGTACACTTCATAGTTCTTTGACAGTGGCGTGTTTGGCATCCATTTGTCTCCCAAAGGAATTCCTAGTGGTTCTCTATGTCCTGTGCTTTCTGCTTTTGGCTGGTAAATTGATTCCTACCCAACTCCAAATGGTTTTGGAATTGGCCAATTTATTTTTATCGTTGGCATTTTAGAAATCAGAGAAATTTACTTCCTCTTTTATTCTTAGAAATTAACCAATCAACTATTGTTTTATTAGTATCTGAGATTGTAAATAGATGGGTGGTTGTATGATGTCTTGTTGTGTCTTATTTTCAATTGTAATAGGGATACATATGACAGAAAATAAATATTCCCTCCGTTCCAAAATAAGTGTCCAGCTTTCCTTTTTTGGATGTTCCAAAATAAGTGTCCACTTTGAAAAGTCCAATGCATATTTACACAAACTTCTTAAAATACCCTTACAATATAGACAAAGTAGCATTCATATGTGGTCCAAAAATGAGTAGGAAAGTCAAACACCCATCACATCAAGGGTAAAAGAGGAAAGTAGCATTTAATTGACAAAAAAAATAATACATATTTCTTAAAGTTTATGCAAAAGTGTAGTGGACACTTATTTTGGAACGGAGGGAGTAATAGAATAGAGAGAAGTTAAACTTGTGCCTTGTTGATATAGTGAGAGGATCTTCTTATTATCTTCATTTCTTTCAACATCTTGATGAATTTACTGTCTTTTAAGTCATTGAAACGTTTGTATTGTCTATGTTAGTTTGACAATAGAGGGTATTATTCCAAAACTGGAAATTTAAACTTGCCCACTTAACAAAAGAATTTTCTGTACGACTTTGCTTAATTTGCCCCCTCCTAGGAAGTTGTTTCTCTCTGGTTGAAATTGATCCATGGTTCGAAGTATCGGCCGATACCGAGTCGTATCGGCCGAGTTAACTCGATATTGCGAGGGTCCGTTATGAGATATTGGCAGGATCAGACTGAGTCAAAAAAAAATTTTGACTCGCGAGACATCTCGGCCGAAACAGCCGAGTTTTGTCCATCTCGGCACCATTTCGCAAGAAAAATACAAAAAAGAATCTGAAAATCTTATTAGATCCACATGCATCTGTCAGAAATTGAACCTGCTCTCTCACATCTACTCAAAATCTCTCAGATCTCTCTCTTGAAGCCTCGATTTGAGATCTGGTACATGAAGCTGCATGTTCAATCTTTGTCTTCGAGCTGCGTCTTCGACTTGGGTCTTCTCCCTCCCTCCATCGCAGACTCGCAGTAGACTTGAATCTTTGTCTTCGACTTCAGATCTGGTAGCGAGGTGTTTTTCTTCTTTTTTTTTGGTCGTGAGTCTCGTGACTTTGGGTTTTGGGTTGTGACTTGCGAGTGAGAAAGTGGGTTTTATCTTGTTTGGGATTTAATTGTGTGTAAGAGTGTGTGTTGTGATGTGCAACTTTTTTTAGTATTTCATTAGTTGTATGTGTATTTTTTTTTGTTTACTTATAAAAAATAAATAAATGTTTCTTTATTTGTTCAAAATGTGTATATGTATTAATTTTTGTTTATTTATAAAAAAATATTTTTATTTGTTCAAAATATGTATGCATATTATTGTAATGTATGTATTATTTATTATTATTGAACAATTTTTATCCAATTATATGTGTAGACCTATCAAACAGTAGATCGGCAGTGTGTGAATTGAATAATTTATTGCGTATTGTGACAATCTATTATGCCAATTTTGCTATTATTATTTTAGAATTTTTGGTTATTTTTTCATATTTTTTTTAACCTTAAATCTAGTGTATCGTTGCGTATCACCCGATACCAGGCCGATACCGCGACCCCGAGTCATCACAACGGACTCCGATACCGCGACTTTGAAGTCAAGGGTTGTGATTTGTCACATTGTCATGCAAAGGTGAAAGGGGTACCAAACAAAGAAAAGGTACTTTAGCAAATCATGCAAAGTGTAGACAGAGAGAAGTAGAGAACAACGCCATTAAGGAAATCATGCAAAGGTGAGAAATGAGAAAAGAGCACTTAAGCTTCCCAGTTGAGCCAAATCCATCTTGAAGTAGATCTAGGTAGTTTCTTTGAAAATTCAATTCCATTATTTGTAGCCTATAAAAATATTAGAAAGATGAACTTCTCTTTGCACATATTCAATACCAACTCTACTTTCAGAAACTATAACACTCTCTTCTTTTCTTTCCCAAATTGTTGAGTATGTGGCTCTGTTTTGTGAATGTTGGGCAGCTCGCCCGAGTTCTCGCAAGCGTGAGGGCACCGCGAGATTTCAATGGCTGGATGGCGCGAGCGAGTTTACCCGAATTGGCTTTCTTAGGTCGTTTAGGGAAGTGTTTTCAGCTTCCTAAAGGTTTGGACGTCTTGGGCCTTTAAAAAGGTACCCTTACCTGGACTCTTGATATCGCCTAGTGTACCGACATCTGACCTGGACACCCGGATAAAGGCACTCTTTTATCCTTTGAAATAGTGTTAAGTCTTTGAAAATTGGATGGATCCGACACTTGGATATTTGTTCGCCCCGACAATCGTACCCGAGTCCGGGTAGCATAACCTAGAGGACGTTTTTAGTGTCATACATTGTGTGTGAGTGTGAGACACATTCTGTGACACCTTAGGAGAGCCTTTTAGGAGATATATACTGAAGGAAAGATAGAGGAACTTCTAGTGTTTGGCTCTTGGGTGGTCCCAGGTTAAGTGCTTAAATTCTTTCTTCTTTTTGATATACATTCGTTGTGCTTCGCCCGTGGTCGTGGGCAAGTTTGTCAATCCACGTATATTTGTGTCTCATGTGATTGCTATTCTTATCATTATGTTTTCCGCATTTTCTCTAGGGATTCGTGTTTTGGTTTGTCTTGTAATATACTTCCTCTATAGTTAGAAGAAATTTGCCAATGACTTGTTGTTTGAGTGGTATGTGAAACTTTAATCTGTGTCGTAATTGGGTGATTAGAAGCTCTAGTGTTGTCTCAATTGTTCTAGGAATAGATGTGATGAAGAAGCGAGGAGAGAGAAATTAAGGTAGTGTGGAAAAGATTGGTGTCACTTCACAATCAGCAACACTTCATAGTTTTTAGTCTGTACTCTGGACATTCGTAGTCTGTCGTTACATGATCTCTGATATGGCTAGTTAAAGAGAGAAGATATGTATTTTCACTTATCTTCTTTTTTAGAACAGTATGTTAATAACTTTGAGCCATGTTTATGTTTAGATGTTGATGTACTTTTACTTATTTTACATTACTTCTTGATGTAGTTTTACCTAAGTACGTTCTTACAAAATTTTGATGAATTTAATGTTTCTTCATTTGTGTTATCTATGGGCAGTTTGACTTCAAAGGGTATTCTTGCAAACTGGTCAATGTCAACATATCGGATGTTTGAGTTGAAGAACGCTATTTTGAATGCTGCAATATTGAATCTCTCACAAATTGTCCCTCCGGTTTTGGATCACCATGCGGTTACTATTGGAAGTCGCTCAGAGTTTGCGGTTTTGAACCCCAAAGAGCCTTGGAGTTTGGTCTGGAAATATAACATCAGCTTGCTTATTCGGACTCACAAGCAAGTAACTTCGACTTTCATGCTACTGTAATATACTTTGAATACTTGTATAAATGCACAAATAGTACTTACAGCATTGTTCACCCCGCAATTAATGTTAAGGTTTGTTAGGGATTAGTTTTCTATCGAAGTTATATCATCAAATAATAGCTTGTTTGGTTGTCACCTGAATTTCAGTAGTCTCATTTATAATATGTATTGAATCTAGAGTAAAATGATTAAACAATAAATAGCTATCATCATGGAACTCGTTTGGACAAATAGAACACTTCATAATATTTCTTCTCAAATGGCAAAAAATTATGATTTAGGCATCATTTTTGAAATGGACACAATTTTCCTAGATCGTCTATTGACTCTATTCAATATCTAATAAACAAATGCTAGATAAGAGGATGAATTCAATTGTCATATTCAATTGTGTAAATTGATGCTTGACGTGGGTTAGATCCAACCTTTTACCTTGCTTGTGGTTACAGACTTGCAGTTATATATCCATGGCCACCATAATTCATATTTAAATCCCGGTATACTGGAATTAGAATAATAGATTTCAGAGATTTTATATCTTTGTGGTGTCATTTCACCTTAGACTTTGCTTGCTCTAGTGACTCATATGTAGGATCCCCATTGTTTGACAGCCTAAAACTATGCGGGTCTCTGTTATCCGGGTACAATGGTTATATAGACAAGTGTTTGTATGTTGTAGATAAAGATTGTAGGACAACAGTTTGAACTTACCAAATAGATGGTGAAGATGGGGCTTTAGTCTCATTCCAATCCCATGAAAATCTCAAGATTGAATAGAAATTTTCATAGGTTAGGAGACTTTGAGATGTAGATAAGACACTTGGACCTGGTTCTAGAGCTGATTTAACCACTGTTTTGGCATTTGGAAGCCTTTTCACTAGCCCATATAAAGATTCTGAGTCATACATTCATATACATGTAGCTCCTAGAGACCAATGAGTGCAATCTTTGATAGAGAGTTTGCTTTTGGGACAATTAAGGCTTTGTTTTTATGTGCACAGCTAAGATTGTTAGATGGAATGTTCATGAACCATTGGAAGACTAAGGGTGTGTTTGATAACCCAATTAAGTGCCGAAAAACACTTAATTTTTCAGTGTGTTCAATAATGTATCACTTAATTTAAAAGGTAGCACAAACCTAATGAAAACTTTTATGTAAAGATATTCTATTGGAAAAAATTACTGAACAGTGTATTCCAATACTTGAAAGATTGTTTTCAGTATTGCAAATTCAGTAGCTTAAATTTCAGTTTTATCAAATGGGACCGACTTTTCTGGAGTTAAAAAGAAAAGATTTTGTTGTAAACATAGAAGGATTCTTTTCCCAATTTAAAATTTTTGTGATGACCGATCTTCCCCAAGGCTATTGGACTGGAAGTTACTTAAGAGATTTAGCAAGAGAATCAGATTCCTTTGACGATGTATGTTCTGAATGAAGAGGATGATTTAGGCTTTGTTTGCTTTATGGATTATTTCGTGAGGGAAAAGAGAGGGAATAGTTTTCCATCATGTTTTCCTTTCCCCTCTCTTTTTCTCATGAAATCCATGAACCAAACAGAGCCTTAGTGATGAGAACTTAAATGAAAGTTGCAGATGCAGGACGTGGCATGAAATTTGGTTTTGTGCTTGAGGGTCTTGATGAAAAGAAATGCATTATCGTCCTCAACTGTTCAATATACGTATATATGTAGAGGAAGTTGTTTCTAGCTTTTGCTTCAAGAATGCAATCTTTGATTGAGAGTATTGAATTTCTTCCGTTCATTCCTGAAATCACAGGTGCTTCTGAGACAATAAATTGACGAACTCCAGTTCTCTGTGCACTTCTAAGATTGCTAGATGGATAGTTCAAAAACCATTGGGAGTCTACTTTTCTGGGGTTAAAAGAAAAGATTTGAGTTGTTAAGAAAGAAGGTTTCTTTCCCAATTTATATTTTTGTGATGACTGATCTTCCACAAGAGAATCAGATTTCTTTAAGATTTGAGTTGTTAAGAAAGAAGGTTTCTTTCCCAATTTATATTTTTGTGATGACCGATCTTCCACAAGAGAATCAGATTTCTTTAAGATGCATTTTTCTGAATGAAAAGAGATGATTTAGTGATGAGAACTGCAAAGAAAGTTGCAATGAAGAACATGGCATGAAATTTGGTTAAGTATTAGATATACTTCTTTCTTAAAGTAGAAGCAGCTATTTTGCAGCTGTGCTTCACTTGGTTTTATTGGCACTGCTAGTTCCAAGTTCCAACTATTGCTGAGAGCATAGAACTGATGAGCAAATATGGAATATGTTTAGGTAAATTAGCTTTAGGCTTTAGCTCACCCGGGCGCACACCCCCAAAAAAATAATAATAAAAAAAATAAATAAATAATGGTAAATTGTAGACATTGAGAGGCTGTATGACTTATAGAGAAAATTATGAAATACCACAAATTTCAGTTGGACAGTAACATCAGAAGGCTGTGAAAAAAATGAGGGATGTTTCACTAATCTTCCCTCACATATATCCCATTCGTAATTGATTGCTAGCTTAGGTATGAACGGGGCCAGTCTACATGTTTTCTTTAGGCTGTCATTGACTAGCTTCTTTGAAAAATCAATTCGCCATTAAAAGATTAGAGAGAAGTTGGTCTAAACAAATAAATATTCTAGACCAATTCTGCTGTCAGGAACTCTATTTGGACACCATGTAAAACAACATATGAACAGACCTCAGTACACTTTGTCACCAACTTATCTAAAGACCACAACGCTTTGTAACTAAAACCTCAAGCACGTTTGGAAAGTTCTAAAATAACATCATGTTCAGTCGAAGTCCCACTTTGTATCAAGTTATTGTGAGAACTAAGATCATGTTAGTCTTACAAAGAACAAGTCTTAAGAGAGTTAATAGACTCGGCACAAGCAAGAAATAGAAGAGCTTGTTTACTAGCAGACCCAAATTCTCTACCATAAAATCCTGAGTCCGCCATTATATGGGACAACTATTAAAGTATTTAGCAATTAAACACTACTGAGTTTCCTAATCTCATGTGTCTCAAAAAAAATAAAGGCTTAATTTCCATACCATTTCTATTTTTGGGAATCATTTTTGGGAATCATTACACGTGTTGTGGACTAGTTATTCCCATAACTAGGCTTCAGGTCTTGGAGAGGATGTAGTGGGGTCAACTTTCTTCTAACACAGCACTTCATTTTGGTAGGTCTGACTCACTCAGCTGTGAGCCGAGCATCTCACTCAGCTCAGCTAAGTATCTCACTCCATGTCCAAGTGTTGTGTTATGTCGGGTCTCACTCAATTTGGTGTGTTGGCTCTGGCTCTGGCTCACTAAAATAAAGCATAAAATGATTATTAACTTTCAGTCTACTTTTTGTATAAATTTTAAAAGTCAGTCTAATGATTTTTCAATATATATATATATGTCAACTTTTTTTGTAAAAGAAAAAGTCATCAAATTTTATATGATGTTTTGGTGCAACTCTTTATACAGTTGGAAGCAACTTTACGAAACGTTGGGAGCAACTTTTCATAACGCAGAGAGCAACTCCTTTCAAAATTGGGTGCAATTACATAAGTGGTGGAGACTGTTTAGAAGGAATGATAAGCATTAGGAGCCAGATCCTGTTTTACGTCAATGTAAGGGATGGTCGGGGAGTGGTGGAAGAAAAACCTCTTCGCCTGGACGGTAACCTAATGGTTATCAAAAATGTACTTTTTTTTTTTTACTTGATGCTCTAATGGAGGCAGGAAGGCACGGCCCCTGCTGTATGAACCTAGGGTCTCCCAAGCATAAAACTGTAGACAGTAAGTATATTAAGCACATGAAAAGTCACTTCAAATGTGTAAGGCCCTATCTCCTCTTCACAAACGTTGGGAGTAAGTAGTCACAATATTGAGAGCAATCATCACAACGTTTTGGTGCAAGTTCACAACCCTGAAAATGTAAAGTAGACTAAAACACAAAGTAACTACTCAAAAGTTGATGTTTTTAAATTTTGTTGATGACTTTTAAATTTTTTTACTTATTGTTGATATTTTTTTAATTTTAAAAAAGTAGTAAAGTGACTTCTAAATTTCATCAAAGGAAGCTCCGAACTTCAAGAGACTATTCTATGTCGTCTTATGACATTTGACAAAATATGTTGGCTTAATGTTTTATAAGCAAAAATGAATGAATTGTTTTTATCAAAGAAGATCACAACTTCAAGAGAATATAAGTCATCTACAATTTTTCTGATAAACTCTTGCCACTTTGATTATTACATTTTTTATTTTTGGAAAGAACCTTGACGGAAAGAGGGGAGATTGTATTAATATAATGTAAAATATGCACCTAGACAGGGGGACTTAACAACTCATTCACTCAAAATTTTGATTATGACATTTGATGAAATATGTTTTGTCTTAATATTTTATAAGCAAAAATAAATGAATTGTTTTTATCAAAGAAGATCCCAACTTCAAGAGACTATAACTATAAGTCTGCCTACTTTTTCTTTTTTTTTTTTCTCTTTTTTGTCTGATTAACTCTTGCCACTCTGATATATGTCATAATCAAAGTGGCACGACTTATATATTCTGATTCCCCCCCAAAAAAAAATGTGACCTATGGTCTCTTTGGAGGTGGAACCTTCTGTGATAAGGTAACTCTTTCATCACCATTGAATCTCACTAAAACAAATCATAACCCTGGATGTGATTAGCTCTGAGAAACCGATAAGGCGATTCCTAGCTCCCTTCTTAGCCGATTCCCACGTTTTCAGAAAATCTTTCACACCTCTCTCCCCAGAAGTTGAGAAAAGACAGTAAAAGTTCATACGAAAAATGGTGAATATATGAGAATATATATTGCGATATTGAGAATATCTCAGCATTCCATTATACAAGTTACTACATATTACCCAGAAAAACAACCTCAGTGAGACCCAAGTAAAATCATTTCGCTCAGATTGGAACAGGAAAAATCAGCTTTTAATAAATAACTTCAGAATGTGTATAGAACAAAAAAAACATTCAACCAACTCATTGCGATGATATAATTAGCCCGTTAGCTCCACCATGGTTGAGATTGTCCACTGGCAGAGCAAAGCATTTCTTGAAAGAATCTAAAACCAATTGAATTGAGAAGAACTACATCATGTTTTAGCTTAACTTGTGAAAATGTCTTCAGTTTCAACGAATGTGCAAGCCCGGACAAATTGAATACGGATACAAACGTACCACTCTTCAAGAACTGCAATTTCCTAGCACCAAATTTTCTAAGTTCACTTTCATCCAAGAGTGTTAATGGTTTGGGATTTTCATGCTCACACAAGGCGATGACAGCGACCAGTTTCAGATGTACTTGCAAATGGCAGTATTAATCCCTGAAATGACGAAATAAAGTTCAGTACATCTACAACAAATTTGAATACGTCTAATTGGGAATGCTTTAAACATAATCTAAGTTTGATTCAGTCTCACTTTTATGTGGCTGTATAAAAGCTAGCATAGTATAGGTTTCTGCAAACAAAATAAAATGCAGCAATACAACCACCGATAGAACCGGTTATTTCTGGACAACAGAACTGATTCTCTATTACTCAACACAGCCTCTCAAATGTCTAAATTTACCTAGGGCCTAGGCGATGACCAGAACATGTACAATATTTTCTCATCAATTCTAGACTCTCAGCAATAGTTGAACCAGCAGTGCCAACAAAACCAAATGAAGCACAGCTGCAATTAGCTTCCTCTATATAAAGAAGTACTAGTATATCTAATCTTTGAGGATAACAATGCATCTGTTATTCTTTTGATTATCATGTGATTGACTATCTATTATGTTTTGTCTTAATATTCTAGAATAAAAAATAAATGTACTATTTTTATCAAAGAAGACTATAAGCCGTCACTTTTTTCTGATAAACTCTTGCCAACTTCAAGAGACTACAAGTCGTCTACTTTTTTCTGATAAAGACTTGCAGCTTTGATTATGACATTTATCAAATGTGATAAATAAATGTCATAATCAAAGTGGCACAACTTATATATTCTGATCCAAAAAAATAAATATAAAAATGCGACCTATGGTCTCTTTGGAGGTGGAACCTTCTGTGATAAAGTAACTCTTTCATCACCGTTGAATCTCACTAAACAAATCAAAACCCTGGATGCGATTACCTCTGCGAAACCGATAAGGCGATTACTACCTCTTCTTAGCCGATTCCCACGTTTTCGGAAAATCTTTCACACCTCTCTCCCCAGATGTTGAGAAAAGATCACAGCAAAGTTCATATGAAAAAATGGTCAATACATGTGAATATATATTGTGATAGTGAGAATATAATATAAAAAATGCTGTCTAGTGCATGTATTACGACTTTGTAACAGTTGAAAGTACACACCGACGTGCAAGTACAAGGGAACTAGTTTTCCTTCTACTACATGGATTTACTTTTTGCTCCCGTCCTCTAAATCCTCAAGCCAAACAGAGCCTCAATATCTCAGCATTCATTGTACAAGTTACCACATATTACCCAGAAAAACAACTTCGGTGAGACCCAAGTAAAATCATTTTGCGCAGATTATAACATGAAAATCAATTTTTATTTGTAACTTCCAAATGTGTATAGAACAAAAATACATTCAAACAACTCATCTCGATTATATAACAAATTACCCAGTCAGCTCTACCATGGTTGAGATTGTCCACTGGCAGAGCAAGCATCTCTTGAAAGAAGCTTACCTCTATAATCAATTGAATTGAGAAGAACTACTTCATGTTGTAGCTTAACTTGTAGAAATATCTTCAGTTTCACCGAAGTGCAAGCTCGGCCAAATTGAATTCGGATACGAACGTACCACTCTTCCAGAACTGCAATTTCCTTGCAACAGTTTCTCTAAGTTCACTTTCACCCAAGAGTATTAATGGTTGTGGCTTTTCATGCTCACACAAGGCGATGTAAGTGACCAAATTCAGTTGTACTTGCAAATGGCGATATTAATCCCTGAAATGACAAGATAGAGTTCACTAAAAGTTCATCATTACAACAAATCTGAATCATATCTAATCAAGTTTTGATTCACTCTCACTTTTATATGGCTTTATAAAAGCTAGCATTGTATTGGTTTATTAAATAACCAATTCTCGGGGTGTTTAAAGTAAGGCACGGATCCTCATGCAACCAAAATGCAATTACACAACCGCCAAACTATTTAGATCCCGTTATTTCTGGAAAACAGAACTGATTTCTACAACTCAAAACAGCCTCTTAATGTCTAACTTTACCTAGGCAATGACCAGAACATTTACCATATCTTCTCATCAGTTCTATTCTCTCAGCAATACTTGAAACAGCAGTGCTTAAAACAGGATCAATTCTGATTCAGTCTGATTCAGTCATCACAAAACCGTAATGTGGGAAAGAACCCTTCCACTCCAATGAATTTCAGAATGCTTAAAACAGGATCAATTCTGATTCAGTCTCACATATATGTGGTTTTAAGAAAGCCAGTCTTGTATTGGTTTGATAAAGAACCAATTATTAGGGTGCTTAAAGTAAGGCACAAACTATTTACAATTGGTTCTTTTCTGGACACACACACACACACACACACACACACACACAAAAAAAAAAACACACACACACACACGATTCCCTATTGTCTAGAATTTACCGAGGCAACGACCTGAACATGTACCATATTTTCTAATTCAGTTCTATGCTCTCAGCAATAGCTGACCCAACAGTCCCAACAAAACCAAGTGAAGCAAAAGCTAGAAACAACTTCCTCTACATATATACGTATATTGAACAGTTGAGGACGATAATGCATTTCTTTTCATCAAGACCCTCAAGCACAAAACCAAATTTCATGCCACGTCCAACATCTGCAACTTTCTTTTAAATTATCATAACTAAGGCTCTGTTTGGTTCATGGATTTCATGAGGGAAAAGAGAGGGGAAAGGAAAACATGATGGAAAACTATCCCCTCTCTTTTCCCTCACGAAATAATCCATAAACCAAACAAAGCCTAAATCATCCTCTTCATTCAGAACATACATCGTCAAAGGAATCTGATTATCTTGCTAAATCTCTTAAGTAACTTCCAGTCCAACAACCTTGGGGAAGATCAGTCATCACAAAAATTTTAAATTGGGAAAGAACCCTTCTATGTTTACAACAAGGGTAATACTTGGGACACACCCAAAGACACAACTTTTGGGACACAACTCAAGAGACGTGTCTATCTCTCTCCTACATCACACTGGATCCAGTGACATCACAGGAGAGATATACATCACAGGAGAGATATAGACACATCTTTTGAGTTGTGTCCCAAAAGTTGTGTCTTTAGGTGTGTCCCAATCTTTACTCTTACAACAAAATCTTTTCTTTCAACTCCAGAAATGTAGGTCCCTTTTGATAAAACTGAAAATTTTAAGCTATTGTATTTGCAATACTGAAAACAAATTTTCAAGTATTGGAACACACTGTTCAGTAATTTTTCCAATAGAATATTTTTACTTAAAAGTTTTCATTAGGTTTTTGCTACCTTTTAAATTAAGTGATACACTATCCAACACACTGAAAAATTAAGTGTTTTTGGCCACTTAATTGGGTTATCAAACACACCCTTAGTCTTCCAATGGTTCTTGAACATTCCATCTACAATCTTAGCTGCGCACATAGAAACGGAGCCGTAATTGTCCCAAAAGCAAACTCTCTATCAAAGATTGCACTCATTGGTCTTTAGGAGTTTATGGATATGAATGTATGACTCATAATCTTTATATGGGCTAGTGAAAAGGCTTCCAAATGCCAAAACAGTGGCTAAATCAGCTCTAGAACCAGTCTCAAAGTCTCATAACCTATGATATAATCTTGAGATTTTCTTGGGATTGGAATGAGTCAAAAGCTCTATCTTCACAATCTATTTGGTAAGTTCAAACTGTTGTCCTACAATCTTCATCTACAGCATACAAACACTTGTCTATAACCATTGTACCCGGATAACAGAGACCCGTATAGTTTTAGGCTGTCAAACAATGGGGATCCTAATATGAGTCACTAGAGCAAGCAAAGTCTAAGGTGAAACGACACCACAAAGATATAAAACCTCTGAAATCTATCATTCTAATTCCAGTATACCGGGATTTAAATATGAATTATGGCGGCCATGGATATATAACTGCAAGTCTGTAACCACAAGCAGGGTAAAAGGTTGGATCTAACCCACGTCAAGCATCAATTTACACAAAATTCAATTAGGGCCTGTTTGGGCATACGTGAATATGACAATTGAATTCATCCTCCTATCTAGCATTTGTTTATTAGATATTGAATAGACAATCTAGGAAAATTGTGTCCATTTCAAAATTGATTCCTAAATCATAATTTTTTGCCATTTGAGAAGAAATATTATGAAGTGTTATATTTTAAACGAGTTCCATGATGATAGCTATTTATTGTTTAATTGTCTTACTCTAGATTCAATACATATTATAAATGAGACTACTCAAATTCAGGTGACAACCAAACAAGCTATCATTTGATGCTATAACTTCGATAGAAAACTAAATCCCTAACAAATCTTAACATTAATTGCGGGGTGAACAATGCTGTAAGTACTATTTGTGCATATATACACGTATTCAAAGTATGTTACAGTAGCCTGAAAATCGGAGTTACTTGCTTGTGAGTTCGAATAAGCTAGCTAATGTGATATTTCCAGACCGAACTCCGAGGCTCTTTGGGGTTCAAAACCGCAAACTCTGGGCAACTTCCGATAGCCACCACATGGTGATCCAAAACTGGAGGGACAATTTGTGAGCGATTCAATATTGCAGCATTCAAAATAGCGTTCTTCAACTCAAACATCTGATATGTTGAGATAGCCCAGTTTTGCAAGAGTAGCCTTTGAAGTCAAACTGCCATAGATAACACAAATGAAGAAACATTAAATTCATCAAAATTTTGTAAGAGCGTACTTAAGTAAAAGTACATCAAGAAGCAATGCAAAATAAGTAAAAGTACATCAACATCTAAACAAATGGCTCAGAGTTTATTAACATACTTTTCTAAAAGAGAAGAAGATAAGCGAAAATACATAGCTTCTCTCTTTAACTAGCCATATCAGAGAACATGTAACGACAGACTACGAACGTCCAGAGTACAGACTAAAAACTATGAAGTGTTGCTGATTCTGAAGTGACACCAATCTTTTCCACACTACCTTAATTTCTCTCTCCTCTCTTCTTCATCACATCTATTCCTAGAACAATTGAGACAACAGAAGAGCTTCTAATCACCCAATTACAACACAGGTTAGAGTTTCACATACCACTCAAACAACAAGTCATTGGCTAATTTCTTCTAACTATAGAGGAAGTAAATTACAAGACAAACCAAAACACGAATCCGTAGAGAAAACACGGAAAAATAATAATGATAAGAATAGCAATCACAAGGGACACTAAACCTGCCTACGTCCAGGAGCGAAGCACAACAAGAATTCCACTATATCAAAAAGACGATTACAATCTAACAGAAGAAAGGATTTTAAGCTCTTAACCTGGGAACACCACAAGAGCCAAACACAAGAAGTCATCTCTCCCTCTCTCTCTCTCTCTCCTTGAGTATATCTCTCAATAGGCTCTCCTAATGTCTCACACAGCATGCTCACACTCACACACTCTATGTGTGACACTAAAAACATCCTCTAGGTATCCTTTTAAAGGTCCAAGACGTCCAAACCTTTTAGGAAAGCTAAAAACACTTTCCTAATTGAACTAGGAAAGCTCGCCTGAGCTCGGCGTCACAGTTCGCCTGAGCTCGGCGTCATAGCTAGCCTGAAGCAAGCTTCCCAGTATTCCTAAAACAGAGCCACATACTTAACAAAGTTTTCCAAGGAATTACCTAGATCTACTTCAACATGGATTTGGGTCAACTGGGAAGGCTTAAGTGCTCTTTTCTCAGTTCTCACCTTTGCATGATTTGCTTAATGGCCTTATTCTCTCTGTCTGCACTTGTAGAATCTGCTAAAGTGCCTTCTTTTTGTTTTTTGTATCTTTCTCACCATTGGATCTCAGTGACCAAGTGACAAATCACAACCCTTGATTACTCGAAATAGAAATCCCCAATTTCAAGCGGAGAGAAACAATTTCCTATTTGGGGGCAAATTAAGCAAAGTCATACAGAGAATTCTTTTGTTAAGTGGTCATGTTTAAATTGCCAGTTTTGGAAGAATACCCTTTATGGTCAAGCTGTCACAGACAATACAAATGTTGGATTCAATGACTGAAAAACAGTAAATTCATCAAAATGTTGACAGAAATGACAATAATAAGAAGCTCCTCTCACTAACATCAACAAGGCACAAGTTAAAACTTCTCTCTATTTTTTTTTTCTCTTATCACATTCATTGCTATTACAATTGAAAATAACATATAACAAGACAGCATATAATCACCCATCTCTACTTAGATGACAAAAGTTCAGATACTAATAAACAACAGTTGACTGTTTAATTTCTACCAATTAAAGAGGAAGTAAATATCTCTGATTTCTGAAATGCCAACAACGGTAAAGATTAATTGGCCAATTCAAAACCATTTGAAGTTGGGAATGAATGAGTTTACCAGCCAGAAGCAGAAAGCACAGAACATAGAGAACCACTAGGAATTCCTCTGGGAGACAAATGGAAGCCAAACACGCCAATGTCAGAGAACCCAAAAACATCATGCTTCAACTAGCAACGGTGGTTGACCAAAATTTCAACTCAGATGCCAAGCAATACATGAGAAGACTCGCAATGGCAGTCGACATGATCGTAGGGTGAGTTTGGAACGGAGAAGATGGCATGATTTGGAGGAGGCCCACGATCACCGAAACAACGAAGTAGAAAATGCTTGAGCATTTGTTTCCCTTTCTTTCTTTTTTTTTTGGGTACGGACCACGCATTTGTTTCGGATGTGGAGGAATATGCTTGAGCCTATCTCACAATTCTTCATGGACCCATTGGGTCAAAATTACAAAACTACCATTATCAAATTGACCCTTTAATAAAGAATTTTTTTTTGGTAACCGTGGGTGTCCGGCTCAGTTTGCGCGCACCTCAACTAATCCCACAAGGTCAGGGCGTCCGAATGAATCACCTGTGGCCACTACCTTGATATTCAAACTTGAGACCTCTGGGTATAATACCCAGAGGCCTTGTCATCCGGTCACAAAGAAAGTAGTTTTAATAAAAGAATTGTTGATTTAGCAACATTAGAGATATGTTGATAATGGTAGTTTTGTAATTTGACCCAATGTGTTGGCGAAGGATAATTGTTTGTGATGGTTGTGTTGTTTGGTAATTTGACCCAATCTGTTCGCGAAGGATAATTGTTTGTGATGGTTGTTGGGCTGTGGAACTTTTTTACACAGGGTCATATTTTTTTGGGAACTGCTAGGAAAGCCCAAGGTACATGCACACAAAGTATGGGTGTGCTTTAAGGTGTGCTTTGTGGTGTGTCTCTAGCACCACTCTTTGTAATTTGACCCACCGCTTCCCTTTTAATAAAGAATTCTTTAAATACTGTACTATTAATCTCACTCGAGTAATACTTGGGGTACAACTAAAGTCACAACTTTTTGGGCACAACCTCCATGTTGTGTCTATCTCTCTTGATGGGTCCCACAGTGCCAGTGACCCCACAGTGCCCACTAGGAGAGAGATAGACACAACATGAAGGTTGTGGACAAAAGGTTGTGACTTTGGTTGTGCCCCAAGTATTACTCATCTCACAATACTTCACTAATGGGCCTGGGTAGTTTTGTAATTAAGACATCGTTCAAGCCAGGTTTTTTTGTTATTAGGGTAGGTGGCCCTGAAAACCGTGACGACTGGGGAGACATCGAGATGCGACAGCTCCACTTTCTTTGTGTATAAAAAGAAAAGAATAAACGAAGATGAAGCAAACCAACAGAGGACTATCATCTCGGGTTTTAAGGTATCACTCTCTCCACTTCTTTTCTTCCCCAATTCTTATATGAGTAAAATTTCAGACACACCCATTTTCACAACCTCATCCCCACAATTTGATGTGACAATCATGTAGTGGGAGTATAATATGTGAGGTTGTGTTAAATGGTAGGTCTCATCCCACTACATGGTTGACACATCAAATTGTGGGGGTGAGATACTCTGTCTTATATATATATAATCAGCTCTAAAGAGGGGCCTTTTTTTTTTTTTAAAGAGATACTCTGTTTTGACCATCAAATTATGTTTTTATTAGTGATAATTTTGTCTTTTCACAATTTTTAAATACAATTTGACGGTCAAAGCAGAGGTTATCCCTTATAATAAAGAGTGGTGCCTTTTAGAGAATATTTGTATATATATATATATATATATTTATTTTTTTCTAATTTCCATTAATTTGTTTTTTAACTCACCAATTTACGAATTGATGTCTATTAATCAGACATTGTGGATCAACATATTTGAATGGACAATTCGGCAAGCTTCATCGTAGGGGAAATCAGTGTGGTGGTATTTAACCAATTCCACTATTACTGCTACAACCCACCAGAAAATGACGTGGTGGCTGCCGCTTCCCGACACCGTCATGCTATTTTCGCCTTCGTTATTTCGGTGATCGTTGGCCTCCTCCAAATAATGTACCAAAATAAAAACTCTTCTCCCTTCCAAACTCACCCTAACACCATGTCGACTGCCATTGCGAGCCTTCTTATGTATTGCTTGGCATCTGAGTTGAAGTTTTGGTCAACCACCGTTGTTAGCCGATCCATGATGTTTTTGGGTTCTCTGACAGTGGCGTGTTTGGCTTCCATTTGTCTCCCGGAGAAATTCCTAGTGGTTCTCTATGTTCTGTGCTTTCTGCTTCTGGCTGGTAAACTCATTCATACCCAACTTCAAATGGTTTTGAATTGGTCAATTAATCTTTACCGTTGTTGGCGTTTCAGAAATCACCGAAATTTACTTCCTCTTTAAGCGGTAGAAATTAACCTATCAACTGTTTTTTTTTTTTTCCCTTCCGGAATAGGGTGAATAAAAAGAAAAAGTCAAACATAGAAATCAACTGTTGTTGTTTATTAGTATCTGAAATTTTGTCATCTAAGTAGAGATTGGGCGATTATATTCTGTCTTGTTATATGTTATTTTCAATTGTAATAGCAATGAATGTGATAAGAGGGGGAAAAAAAAAATAGAGAGAAGTTTAACTTGTGCCTTGTTGTTATTAGTGAGAGGAGCTTCTTATTATTGTCATTTCTGTCCACATTTTGATGAATTTACTGTCTTTCAGTCATTGAATCCAACATTTGTATTGTTTGTGACAGCTTGACCATAAAGGGTATTCTTCCAAAACTGGCAATTTAAACATAACCACTTAACAAAAGAATTCTCTGTACGACTTTGCTTAGTTTGCGCCCCCTCCCCCCCCCCCCCCCCCCTAGGAAGTTTTTTTTCTCTCCGCTGAAAATTGGGGATTTCTATTTTGAGTAATCAAGGGTTGTGCTTTGTCACTTTATCACTAAGATCCAAAAGAAAGGTTCAAAAAACAAAAAGTAGGCACTTTAGCAATTCCTGCAGAGTGCAGACAGAGAGAACAAGGCCATTAAGCAAATCATGGTGAGAACTGAGAAAAGAGCACTTATGCCGTCCCAATTGACCCAAATCCATGTTGAAGTAGATCTAGGTTGTTCCTTTGAAAACTTTGTTGAGTATGTATGTGGCTCTATTTTGGGAATGCTGGGAAGCTCGCTGTCACGCCTAGCTCGGGTGAGCTTTCCTAGTTCGATTAGGAAAGTGTTTCCAGCTTCCTAAAAGGTTTGGACGTCTTGGGCCTTTAAAAGGGTACCCTAGAGGATGTTTTTAGTGTCAGACATAGAGTGTGTGTGAGCATGCTGTGTGAGACATTAGGAGAGCCTATTGAGAGATATACTCAAGGAGAGAGAGAGAGAGAGAGAGAGAGAGAGAGATGAATTTCTTGTGTTTGGATCTTGGGGTGTTCCCAGGTTAAGAGCTTAAAATCCTTTCTTCTATTTAGATTGTAATCTTCTTTTTAATATAGTGGAATTGTTGTTGTGCTTCGCCCCTGGACATATGCAGGTTTGTCAATCCACGTATATTTGTGTCCCTTGTGATTGGTATTCTTATCATTATTATTTTTCCGTGTTTTCTCTACGGATTCGTGTTTTGGTTTGTCTTGTGATTTACTTACTATATAGTTAGAAGAAATTAGCCAATGACTTCTTGGTTGACTGATATCTTCATCTTTGTCGTGTGTTGAAGATGGGTGATAGAAGCTCTGTTGTTGTATCAATTGTTCTAGGAATAGATGTGATGAAGAAAATAGATAGGAGAGAGAAACTAAGGTAGGGTGGAAAAAAATTGGTCTCACTACAAGATCAGCTACACTTCATAGTTCTTATTCTGTAGATTGTACTTCCCTAGTCTGTACATTACTTGATGTATGATCGCTAGTTAAAGAGATAAGCTATGTACACTTCATAGTTCTTTGACAGTGGCGTGTTTGGCATCCATTTGTCTCCCAAAAGAATTCCTAGCGGTTCTCTATGTCCTGTGCTTTCTGCTTTTGGCTGGTAAATTGATTCATACCCAACTCCAAATGGTTTGGAATTGGCCAATTTATCTTTACCGTTGGCATTTCAGAGATCAGAGAAATTTACTTCCTCTTTCATTCTTAGAAATTAACCAATCAACTGTTGTTTATTAGTATTTGAGATTGTAAATAGATGGGTGATTATATGATGCATTGTTGTGTCTTATTTTCAATTGTAATAGGAATAAATATGACAGAGAAAAAAAATGTAATAATTGAAGAGAGAGAAGTTAAACTTGTGCCTTGCTGATGTTAGTGAGAGGAGCTTCTTATTATCGTCATTTCTTTCAACATCTTGATGAATTTACTGTCTTTAAGTCATTGAATCCAATGTATGTACTGTCTATGTTAGTTTGACAATAGAGGGTACTCTCTCAAAACTGGAAATTTAAACTTGCCCACTTAAGAAAAGAATTCTCTGTACGACTTTGCTTATGTTGCCCCCTCCTAGGAAGTTGTTTCTCTCTGCCTGAAATTGATCTCAAGTTAAGGGGATGAAAGCACAACTCTACCCTTGCTGTTTTGAGTGATCAAGGGTTGTGATTTGTCACTTTGTCATGCAAAGGTGAAAAAGGTACCAAACAAAGAAAAGGTATTTTAGCAAATCATGCAAAGTGTAGACAGGGAGAAGTAGAGAACAAGGCCATTAAGGAAATCATGCAAAGGTGAGAAATGAGAAAAGAGCACTTAAGCCTTCCCAGTTGACCCAAATCCATCTTGAAGTGGATCTAGGTAGTTTCTTTGAAAATTCAATTCCTTTATTTGTAGCCTATAAAAATATTAGAAAGATGAACTTGTCTTTGCACATATTCAATACCAACTATGCTTTCAAAAACTTTGATAACGCTCTCTTCTTTACTTCCCAATTTGTTGAGTATGTGGCTCTGTTTTGGGAATGTTGGGCAGCTCGCCTGAGTTCTCGCAAGCGTGAGGGCACCGCGAGATTTCAATGGATGGATCGCGCGAGCGAGTTTACCCCAACCGGCTTTCTTAGGTCGTTTAGGAAAGTGTTTTCAGCTTCCTAAAGGTTTGGACGTCTTGGGCCTTTAAAAAGGTACCCTAGAGACTATGTTACCTTGACTCTTGATATTGCCTAGTGTACCGGCATCTGACCCTGGCCACCCGATACGGGCACTCTCCTCTTGGATCCTTTGAAATAGTGTAAAATCTTTGAAAATTGGATAAATCCAACACTTGTTTGAGTGGTATGTGAAACTTTAACCTGTGTCGTAATTGGGTGATTCGAAGCTCTGGTGTTGTCTCAATTGTTCTAGGAATAAATGTGATGAAGAAGAGAGGAGAGAGAAATTAAAGTAGTGTGGAAAAGATTGGTCTCACTTCAGAATTAGCAGCACTTCATAGTTCTTAGTCTGTACTGTGGACGTTCGTTGTCTGTCATTGCATGATCTCTGATATGGCTAGTTAAAGAGAGAAACTATGTATTTTCTCTTATCTTCTTCTCTTTTAGAACAATATGTTAAAACTTTGAGCCATGTTTATGTTTAGATGTTGACGTACTTTTACTTATTTTACATTACTTCTTGATGTACTTTTACTTAAGTACGTTCTTACAAAATTTTGATGAATTTAATGTTTCTTCATTTGTGTTATCTCAACATATCAGGTGTTTGATTTGAAGAACACTATTTTGAATGCTGCAATATTGAATCGCTCCCAAATTGTCCCTCCGGTTTTGGATCACCATGGTCCATGCGGTTGCTATCGGAAGTCGCCCAAAATTTGCAGTTTTGAACCCCAAAGAGCCTCGGAGTTCAATCTGGAATCACATCAGCAAGCTTATTCGGACTCACAAGCAAGTAACTTCGACTTTCATGTAAGGTAATATACTTTGAATACGTGTATATATGCACAAATAGTACTTACAGAATTGTTCTCCCCACAATTATTGTTTAAGGTTTGTTAGGGATTTAGTTTTTGTCGAAGTTATAGCATCAAATAATAGATTGTTTGGTTGTCACCTGAATTTGAGTAGTCTCATTTATAATATGTATTGAATCTAGAGTAAAATGATTAAACAATAAATAGCTATCATCATGGAACTCGGTTAGATAAATAGAACACTTCATACTATTTCTTCTCAAATGGCAAAAAATTATGATTTAAGCATCATTTTTGAAATGGACTCAATTTTCCTAGATCGTCTATTCAATATTTAATAAACAAATGCTAGATAAGAGGATGAATTCAATTGTCATATTCAAGTATGCCCAAACAGGCCCTAATTGAATTTTGTGTAAATTGATGCTTGATGTGGGGTTAGATCCAACCTTTTACCCTGCTTGTGGTTACAGGCTTGCAGTTATATTTCCATGGCCGCCATAATTCATATTTAAATCTTTGTGGTGTCGTTTCACCTTAGACTTTGCTTGCTCTAGTGACTCATATGTAAGATCCCCATTGTTTGACAGCCTTAACCAATGAGGGTCTCCGTTATCTGGGTACAATGGTGATATGGACAAGTGTTTATATGATGTAGATGAAAATTGTAGGACAATAGTTTGAACTTACCAAATAGATGGTGAAGATGGGGCTTTAGACTCATTCCAATCCCATGAAAATCTCAAGATTGAAAAGAAAATTTCATAGGTTAGGAGACTTTGAGATGTATATAAGACACTTGGACCTGGTTCTAGAGCTGATTTAGCCACCGTTTTGGCATTTGGAAGCCTTTTCACTAGTCCATATAAAGATTCTGAGTCATACATTCATATCCATGACGCTCCTAAAGACCAATGAGTGCAATCTTTGATAGAGAGTTTGTTTTTGGGACAATTAAGGCTCCGTTTCTATGTGCACGGCTAAGATTGTTAGATGGAATGTTCAAGAACCATTGGAAGACTAAGGGTGTGCTTGATAACCCAATTAAGTGCCGAAAACACTTAATTTTTCAGTTCATTCAATAATGTATCACTTAATTTAAAAGGTAGCAAAAACAAAATGAAAACTTTTAAATAAAAATATTCTATTGGAAAAAATTACTGAACAGTGTATTCCTCTACTCGTAAGACTGTTTTCAGTTTGCAAATTCAATAGCTTAAAATTTTCAGTTTTATCAAAAAGGGACCTACTTCTCTGGAGTTGAAAGAAAATGTTTTGTTGTAAACATAGAAGGGTTCTTCCCCAATTTAAAATTTTTGTGATGACTGATCTTCCCCAAGGTTATTGGACTGGAAGTTACTTAAGAGATTTAGCAAGAGAATCAGATTCCTTTGACGATGTATGTTCTGAATGAAGAGGATGATTTAGGCTTTGTTTGGTTTATGGATTATTTCGCAAGGGAAAAGAGAGGGAATAGTTTTCCATCATGTTTTCCTATCCCCTTTCTTTTCCCTCATGAAATCCATGAACCAAACAGAGCCTTAGTGATGAGAACTTCAAAGAAAGTTACAGATGCAGGACGTGGCATGAAATTTGGTTTTGTGCTTGAGCGTCTTGATGAAAAGAAATGCATTATCGTCCTCAACTGTTCAATATACGTATATATGTAGAGGAAGTTGTTTCTAGCTTTTGCTTCACTTGGTTTTGTTGGGACTGTTGGATCAGCTTGTGCTGAGAGCATAGAACTGAATTAGAAAATATGGTACATGTTCAGGTCGTTGCCTCGGTAAATTCTAGACATAAAAGGGTTTCCCGAATTCAAAATTTCTGTGATGACTGATCTTCCACGTTATTGGACTGGAAGTTACTTAGGAGATTTAGCAAGAGAATCAGACTCCTTTGACGATTTATGTTCTGAATGAAGAGGATGATTTAGGCTTTGTTTGGTTCATGGATTTCGTGAGGGAAAAGAGAGGGAATAGTGTTTCCAACATGTTTTCCTTTCCCCTCTCTTTTCTAGCTGTGCTTCACTTGGTTTCGTTGGGACTGTTGGGTCGACTATTGCTGAGAACATAGAACTGAATTAGAAATATGGTACATGTTCAGGTCATCCCCTCAGTAAATTCTAGACATCGGGGGAATCGGTTTTGTTGTCCAGAAAAGAACCGATTCTAAATAGTTTAGTGGTTGTATAGCTGCATTTTAGTTACATAAGAGTCTTTGCCTTACTTTCAGTACCCTAATAATTAGTTCTTTATCAAACCAATATACAACACTGGCTTTCGTAAAACCACATACATGTGAGACTAAATCAGAACTGATCCTGTTTTAAGCATTCCGAAATAGTCTTAGGTGAAAATGATTCAATTTCGTTGTAAGTGGTGAATTTGTGGTGAACATTTCGGAGATTAATATCACCATCTGCAAGTGCACCTGAAAAATTGGTCACTTTCATTGCATGAGCATGAATAGTAGGTGAAAGTGACTTTGGAAATTTTGTTGCAGGGAAATTGCAGTTCTCGAAGAGTGGTATATTCGTCTCCATATTCAATTTGGCAGAGCTTGCACTTCGTTGAAACTGAATATATTTTCACAAGTTTAGCTACAACAGAAGTAGTTCTTCTCAATTTAATTGATTTTTGAGGTAAGCTTCTTTCAAGAAATTCTATCATCGCGATGAGTTAGTTGAATGTATTTTTGTGCTATAGACATTCTGAAGTTATTTAATAAAAACTGATTTTTTTCTGCTCTGATCTGCACAAAATGAGTTTACTCATGTCGCACTTCAGCAGTTTCTGTGGATCACCATGCGGTTGCTACCGGAAGTTGCTTAAAATTAAGGGTTTTGAACCCCAAAGAGCCTCGGAGTTCGATCTGGAATCACATCAGCAAGCTTATTCGAACTCGCAAGCAAGTAACTTTGGCTTTCATGCTAATGTAAAATACTTTGAATATGTGAATATATGCATATATAGTACTTACTGAATTGTCAACCCGCAATGTTAAGGTTTGTTAGGGGAGTAGTTTTCTATCGAAGTTATAGCATCAAATAATAGCTTGTAGTCTCCTGAATTTGAGTAGTCTCATTAAAAATATATATTGAAACTAGAGTAAAACAAATTAACAATAAATATCTATCATCATGGAACTCGTTTAGATAAATAGAAGATCTCATAATTTTTTTTCTCAAATGGCAGAAAGTAATCATCATTTTTGAAATGGACACAGTTTTCTAAAGATCATCTATACAATATTTAATAAACAAATGTTAGATAAGAGCTGTTCAAGTATGCCCAAACAGGCCCTAATTGAATTTTCTGTAAATTGATGCTTGATGTAGTGTTAGATCCAACCTTTTACCCTACTTGTGGTTACAGACTTGTAGTTGTATATCCACGGCTGACATAAGTGATACTTCATCACCTATATCTACTTCTGCAATTTGAATAACAGATTGCCGAGTTTTTCAATATCCTTGTGGTGTGGTTTCAACATAGACTTTGCTTGCTCTAGTGACTCAAAATGTAGGATCCCCATTGTTTGACAGCCTAAAACAATGTGGGTCTCTGTTATTTGGGTATAATGGTAAATTGGTAATATGAACAACCATTTATCTATACTAATATAGAAAGGCAAAGGGAGGAGTACCCATTTTGTGTTCAATAACTCTCATATCGGTCAGGCTCTTAAATGAACAAGGTTGAGTGAACATAACCAGTGAACATTTTTTTTTTGCCTAAATAAACCCGCTGGTTGCCCCGTTGACCCGTGCGTGCCCCACTGACCCGCGGGTTTTTGAAGGCAAAAAAAAAAAAAAAAAAAAATTGTTCACTGGTTATCATTCAAGCCCGTTCACTTAAGAGCCTGACCGACTCTCATATTTAAATTAAAATCAATAAATTTTTAATCCGAAATATAAATAGGTGTCCAAAACTGTCTTTAAAAATAAAAATAAAAATAAAACAAAACAAAACAAAACTAGATTAGTTTAAAAAAACACTCCCTTTTAATGCAAAATTGCCATGTAGAGTGGCAGTTAAATTTTGAAATTTCAAAGTCTCTCTTCCATGACGTTTTCCGGCAAATTGTCAGTAACAGAAGAAAACCAAAGTGGGTAACACAGAAAACCATTAGAATGTGGTAAATAAGTGTATGATAGATAAACAAAAATCCAAAATACCATTATCATGTGGTAACACTGTGTACCAAGAGAGACAAAGCCAATGGGTATAGGGAGCAGTGAATTTGGGTTGGAAAATCTTGATCCAGTTCTGGAGGAAAATGCAGACTGCTTAGGAATGATGATGCAAAATAGGTAAACGATTTCATACATTTTGTCTTATGTTCAATTTAAATGCCATTACATGTGTATGCCCGTACATATGTAATATATCTACAGAGACATGCATACATACATATTCAAAGTGATTCAATTATGTGTGGGTGCACAATTAATTTCTGACCGTCAAATGAAAGTGCTAAAGTGATCAACGTCTCATGTGTGCTATTGTTAGTACACCTAATCAAAGTAGACACAAAATGTGTGCTTGAGAATTGTCTGTGTGTGCGTGCTTGCATGGTAATTTGTCTTCTTTTTTCTTTTTTTCTTTAATTTCAGGATTATTCATCAACTAAATTATCAAAATGTTGTTTGGTTAATTTAGGAATACACAACAAATATAAAGTGTTTGTGCTCGACCGTGTGCAACGCAGCAACGCATGTAAATTTATTTATTTTTTCATAATTGTAATTTTATATGTGGTTATCTTTAAAATACTTTGGACACGCAACGCGTGTGCCTCAGTTGCTAGTTTGTTGAAGAAAATTGTAGGACAAAATTTTGGACTTACCAAAACATTGATGAGGATGGGGCTTTAGACTAATTCCAATCTGATGAAAATCTGAAGATGATAAAGAATTTTTCGCAGGTACGGAGGCATAGAGAAGTATATAAGGCACTTCGACCTGGTTCTAGAGCTGATTTGATCCACAGTTTTGGCGTTTAAAAGCCCTTTCACTAGCCCATATAAAGTTTATGACTCATACATTGATATCCATGAAGCTCCGTTTCTCTGTGTAGAGCTGAGATTGTTAGATGGACCATTCAAGAACCATTGGTTTGGAAGGCTACTTTTCTGGGGTTGAAAGAAAAGATTTAGTTTGTTAAGCAAGAAGGGTTCTTTCCCAATTTACATTTTCGTGATGACTGATCTTCCACAAGGTAACTGGACAGGAAGTTACTTGGGATATTTTTTAAGAGAATCAGATTCTGTTAAGTGATGTGTTCCAAAAGAAGAGGTTGATTTAGTGATAAGAACTGCAAAGAAAGTTGCAGATGCAGGACGTGGCATGAAGATCGGAGAGATACTTAAGATGCATTGTCATCCTCAATTGTTGGATGTACTTCTTTATATAGAGGAAGCTATTTGCCGATATGCTTCACGTGGTTTTGTTAGCACTGATGGTTCAACTATTGCTGAGAGCAAAGAACTGATGAGAAACTACAGTACATGTTCTGGTCACCGCCTAGATATAATATGTAGACATTGAGAGGCTGTTTGGGTAATAGAGAGTCAGTTTTGTTGTCCAGAAAAGAGCCTATTCTGAATAGTTCGGTGGTTGTGTTAGTGTAGCTACTTTTTGGTTACATAAGAGTCCGTGCCTTACTTTAAAACACCCCAAGAACTGGTTATTTAACAAACCAATATGCTACTGGCTTTTATAAAACCTCGTAAATGTGAGACTGAATTAGAACGTGATTTTGTTTTAAGCATTCCCGAATAGTCGTCTGTGAAAATGATTCAAACTTTACAACTTTTGTGCCTATGTGAGCGTGAAATTGCAGTTCTTGAAGTGTGGTACGCACGTGTTCGTATCCGTATTGAATTTGGCCGAGCTTGCATTTTGTGGAAAATGAAGATTTTTTTACCAGTTAATCTACAAGGTGAAGTAGTTCTTCTCAATTGATTTTAGAGGTAAGCTTCTTTCAAGAAATGCTTCGGTAATTGTATCGTTGCGGTGAGATGGTTCCTTGAATGTATTTTTGTTGTATACCGATTCTGAAGTTATTTAATAAAGATTGATTTGCTTCTTGTAGTCGGCCCGTAATGCCTCCCTTCATTTGCTTGCCACCTTCCAGCCCAGAATACTTGGCCTCCTGGGCCAAGTCAATCTTTTAGGCTTGGCTTCGTCCCGGAAGTGAAGCTTCTATGACGAGTCGCTTCTCCCCTTCTATACTATCTCTGGCGGAGAAAGCTCTTCGAGCCGGTTTTATGACCTCCTCCCCTGGGACCTGCTTCGTCAAATTCAGCAACGGGAGCCCGAGAGGGTTGAGCAGAACCAGAGGCGTTAGGAGCATTGGAAGTTTCATTCCCGACAATCTCATGTTGATCCGTCGATCTTGGAGAGCCAACTGGAGTTTGACCCTCAGTTCTATTCCGAGCTTTCTCCCTTTCTTTTTCTTCGGCATTTACACCCCCTATTTGACTAAGGCTGGTTTCCTATTTTGATCTGCGCGAAATGATTGTAGCTCTATCACACTGAAGTTGCAGTAACTTGTGTAGTGAATGTTTGAGATATTGTGGCTATTTTTTTGTTTGAGAATTTTGAGGAGGCTAGAAAAAAGAAAAAGAAAAATTAGAAATAAAACTAATTCCTTTTCTTTCTTTCTTTCTTTCTTTCTTTCTTTTTTACCGCACTTAAATAATATTAAACATTTAAAATATATTTCTAACTTAAGCAAATTTCCTTTCCTTTTGCTCACTAAATGCATGAACTATTTTAGATCTATTAGGTTGGGTCACGGGTTCGAAAAGACATACAATCTCTCGAAGTAAGTGGAAGAATCTCCTTGTAATTCAAGGATTTTGAAATGGCATTACATGCTTCTTCAGTTGCCTGCTGCAAACTTCTATTGTGATGCTAATATGTTAGGACTTTGATTATTGCTTGCTTAACTTGTGTCATATTTAGGGGCAAAATCACATGTACATAAGCATGTGTCATTTTGAGTACTTCTCACTCTATGGGGCTGTTTGGGAAGAAACGGAATCAGTTTTGTGGTCCATAAGTGAACCGTTTCGATTTTAAAAAGCATACAAGTGATTGATAGAGGCATGTTCTTAAATCACACGTAAAGTAGTTTTTTTTTTCTTTTCTTTTTTCTTTTCCCTTTCACAACATGTTGATTTTCCATAGAAACCATATTAAAAAAAATAATAATAAAAAATTAAGAGTTGGACTAAATCTGGTCGTGTTTTAGATATTTCCAAGCAGATGCTTAGGGAAAGATCATGAACCTCTGTCTAATTGTCATAGTCAAAGTGGCACAACTTATATATTCTGATCCAAAAAAATAAATATAAAAATGTGACCTATGGTCTCTTTGGAGGTGAAACCTTCTGTGATAGAGTAACTCTTTCATCACCGTTGAATCTCACTAAACAAATCATAAACCTGGATGCGATTAGCTCTGCGAAACCGATAATGCGATTACAACCTCTTCTTAGGCAATTCCCACGTTTTCGGAAAATCTTTCACACCTCTCTCCCCAGATGTTGAGAAAAGATCACAGTAAAGATCATATGAAAAAATGGTCAATACATGTGAATATGTGTCATGCCCCGGAATAGCAGAAATTAGGAGGAATTTAAAATTTTCCTTTCTGAGTCCGTAAACTATGACTAGTTATATTAACTAATTGTCCACAACACACTAGATAACAAAAGAATGACTTAAGCGGAAGCATAAACTAAATATATACATTAAAAGGTTACTAACTATTACATCAGAGTTTGTGGTTTCAAAAGATAAAATAACGAAAGAGATTAAGGCGTTGGACGCCATTTACATCTTTACATGTAAGGACAAAAGAAAGTGTAAGATCGTTAAGGGAAGGCGTGTGACGCCAATTTACAACTTAGTATAACTGGACAAAAATCTATAAGGGACAACTAAGTCTTCTTCCTTGAAGTTGCGCCTCTAACTGGCATAGCCGTAACCTTCATTGTTGTAGGCCTCCCCTTCGAAGGCTTCCTCTTCATAGGCTTCTTCCGGGTAGTGTTCCTCCGGGTAGTCATATCCTGTGAAGCCTAGACATGAGAATGTCCAGGGCGTAGTATGTCGTTAGCTTTAATAAAAGCTAAGTGAGCGTCCTAACTGAACCCTCTTAATAAAAACACGTATCCGAAAGTACGTAGCGAATAGTTATGACCGTTGAGACCGTGCGTGAACTATGCATCATCGATATATTCGACTTCACTCGACTTAAAATCCGACTCACTTGACTTTGTTACATTACCAGCGTAACGCCGTTGGCTTAGAGTGACTCGCCCAGTGGGTCGAGCTATGGTTACTTTACTATCGTTGTTTGCCTCTCCGTGGCCATAGTAGTAATCTCGCTTTACAAGATAACCAAGTACTCTAGATCCCCGGGACCTTGCCTTATGAATATCGTCGCCGATTTGCGAAACGGTTACTTTACTATCGTTGGTCGTCGCGACCGCAGCAGTAATCTCGCCTTACAAGCTAACCGTGTTTATTCATTTCTCGATTTGTTCTTATCAACATGGTTACTTTGCTATCGTGTTTGCCTCTCCGTGGCCATAGTAGCAATTATCGCCAACATGCGATCCTGTAATTCCATTTGATAGTACCGACTCACTACGTATCAACTTTTGGTCCTCCGCGGTCGACTATACATATTTCCAAATGCATACGGACTTGGTCTCCGCGACCGTCTGTATAACACCCACATTTGTGTTATTGCATTTGTATCATATTGTCATGCATGATAATGTGATGTGGCGTGTCCTATGACACATGGTTGAGTGAGTTTTGACTCACGAGTTGATTTGGGTGTCTGTATTAGAGAACCCTTTGAAACTGTGGTAATTGAGGATTTTGTTGTTGTGACGTCTCTCCGAGTATGAGACGGTCACTGTGTAATACTTTAAATGTTTATCTGAAAATAAATGTTTACCTGTGTATTTCAATATCTGTATTATTTTCTGTTTTAGAATTTATTTCTGTTGTTAGATTTAGTATCCTGGTGAGGACGAATGAACACGCTATTAATTTGGTAGGCTAATTAGCAACTTCGGAAACGTCATATAGAAATTCGCGTTTTAGCAACCAAACGAAACTTAGTCGAAAACTTTTATAATTTTGAAGTTTCACTTGTAAAGCTATGAATAAGCTGTATAGAAAGTTTCAGAGACTGATTAGGAGTTTGGAAAACTCGTGGGGAAGTAAACGTAATTCCCCGAGAATGTTGCCTATATATAGATAGAGATGAACTTAGATTTTTTTCATAAGTTAACCTAAAACTCAAGAAGGAGGCCAAGAGGAGGCTAGAGGGAGATTTAGTTGCTTAGAGCTTTGCGACGCCAAACGACGACCTTCCGTCAGTTTGTTTTCTCCCAGATTTCATATTCGAGCTCCTTGAGGTAAGAGCTTCGTTTTGATATATGTTAGGGCCTGTTTGGCTAAGTTTTCCGAAAAGTTATTTTCTAGAATTTTTCATAAAAGTTGATAAATGGAATTCTGATCCATAGGAATTGTACTAGACGGACTTCTGCACGTTCTTTGTGCACGGGTTTTCTTCAGATTGAATTATAGGAGCGTTATTTGGAGGTGAGTGATTCAACTATGTTTTGGAATGATTTCTTGGCATGTATTCATGTTATGTTTGAATAGCATGTATAAATTCTTAGAGATATATTGTGTAGTTCATATTGGGCATTTATATTGATAAGTAGGCTCAATAGCACGGTGATATGTTTTAATTACCGCGAGCACGGTGATATGTATTTGAGCATGTTAAGTTGCTTATTTGGGTCAGAAGGAGCACGTGGTCACCGTGCCATTTTGTGGAGCCGATATAGGCATTAAGGTCGCACGATTGAAGAAAAGAATCGTGGGTCTTACCCTTTCGCGTGGACTTATTGGCGAGGAGTCGCGGATTGGGAGTATGGACGGGCACGTGAGTCTCCGGCGACTAGTATGAAATGTAGAGATGTGAATGCGGACATGTTTATCATTCATGTGCATATGTTGTTTTATTCACTAAGCTTTAGCTTAAACAAATCAAAATATGTGTGGTTATTCAAATAACCATTGCAGGTATAAATACTGGCGAGGAATCGCAGAAGTGAGTACGTGGGTTGGGAGTTCGCTTGGAAGGCAACTTGAAATGTTAATCTTGTAGTTTTGGGATAATAGGAATGTTGTAATAAGAATTTGGTTGTTTTTAACCCATGTTTAACTTGGTATGATAGAATGGATCTAGAACGTTGTATTAGACTATAACATGTTGTAATTATGTTTGGTAATGCTTTAATACAGCTAGAATTACTTTGGACTGAGTTTGGATTGAGTGGTTGATCTTTGGATGGAAGTTAAAAAGCTTTAAAACTTGTTTTCTGCAGTTTGGGCTGCTGCCAGGGGAGCAGTCGACTGAACCCCTGAGCCTGTTAGCTACTGCTTCATTTTTAGCAAAAGCAGTCGACTGGACCCCAGGGCAGTCGACTGGACCCCTCAGCAGTCGACTGGACCTCCAATTTCAGTCGACTGAAATTTGATATAAAAATCCATGCCCGCCTCCGTCGACTGAGCAGTCAACTTAGCAGTCGACTGAGCAGTCGACTGAACCTCTGGTTTTAAAATGTGTTTTGTTTTCCGCTGCGTGTGTTCTTCAAACCTAATTTTTGGGAACGTTAATGAATTGGTTTAGCCTCAGTGGCGTGCCACGGGCTCCGGTTCCGCTATTGTGGGACCGGGCTGTGACAGTCTGACTCTATACCCGTACACGTCGACTTGACGTTACGACACCGACTTCTACGTGAGGTGTTTCATATGACATACACGAGGTACAAGTTAATTAAACATGTGCTAATCTTGAAATATAGTACGAGCCCTAAGCTCGTAGTACAACACGTTAAAGCATGAGGTAAATCATCTGATAATAATAAACAATAATAATAATAATAATATAAATAATAAACAGAATAATAATAAATCGGACATTAATATGTTTGGGTACAACCCATTGAAGCATGAGGTTTATTGGACAATAATAATAATTATAATATTATTATTCACGGAATAATAATATGGACATTAATATGTTCGTGGTACAACATATTAAAGCAAGAGGTTTATTCAAAATAGATAATAATAATAAGAACAATAGTAATAGTAGTGACGATATAACACGAACATTAATTTGGTACAATATATTATACATGAGTTCTAACCGGATTAAATAATAATAATAATAATAATGTTATTCACGGAATAACGATATGGACATAAATCTTTGGGGTATATATGTTAAACATGAGATTTACTGGGCTATAATAATAATTAATAATAATAATAATTGATACGCCCAAAATATGACCGAGCGGTTCAAAATCAACAGCCCATCCGGGCCCACAAACATGATCCCGAGCATCACGGGCGTGATCCCGAGTATTACGGGCAGTTTCCTACTCAAGCTAGAAGACTAATGGAAAGTGCATCTATTTCCTAATCTAATTGGAAAACCCCCACAATTAATGTCCATCAATCCTAATACAATTAGGAAACTTACTTGATTGATGTCAGTCACACCCTAATAGGATTATATTTCCTTATCCATGTAAGAGTAGGTCTCTTGCATCTATAAAAGAGACCACTCACCCCCCATTGAAGGGGTCGCTAACTTCTCAGTCTACATAGCGCCTCTATAAGTCACCATTATATGCATACACCCGGTCGGTATTACTGGTAGTGCCGCCCCTCTTTGTTGGCTCACCAGGCCCGCCGGTGATCTGCTAGTGAACGTGCTCAGACACACCCGTGGACGTAGGTACATTCATTAACAGGGCCGAACCACATACAAAAAATAGTCTCTCACTCTCTCTCTCTCCTTAAATTGCTCTACTTTACTCTTACCAATTTTTGGCATCATCAGCTTGGCGCCGTCTGTGGGAAAGACAATTCTTCTCATCAACAAATTCTTGACTGATCAATATGCCACCAAAGAAGGGTAAGAAGGCTGCGCAGCAGTCCGACCGGGATGTTCCTTCGGCCCCGGCGTCGACTGCAGCAGTCTCGACATATGAGCAAATCACCGCAACCCTCACACAACTCTTGGAGGGCCAGCGTCAAATCCAGCAACAGATCGAAGCACTGCTAGCCCAGCAAAGCAATCCTCCAGTGGCCGGGAAACGACCCGGGAACATTGCGTACGATCGAGAACCGATCTTGACCAGACAACGGCCCCGAGCCAACCCGTCCCATGTTGAGGATGCCAGAGACATCATTAGCGGGCGTGCTGCCCGAGAGGAAAGGCAGGAGCATATGGCCCGGGAATCAGTCCAGGGTCACTCGGTCAAGAGCCAAGTTGTCCCTAGGCGAACGGTTACCCGGAGTCATAGCCGAGCCCGATCCCAGAGGACAGCACCCTGCCATGAAGAAGCCTCTTCCACCAACCCGACCAGCTCCTCAGATACCGGTCGGGAAGGAGTGGAAGCCCGAATCAAGTACGTATAGAAGCAGATCGACGGAGTGGCCAAAAAGCTTGGTCAAAACCGTGTTCCGAATCAAGCCAATACCGAGACAGAGTCACCATTCTCCAGCCAGATCACGAGGTTCTTTATCCCGCGCGAATTTAAGCAGCCTCGGCTAGATTCATACAACGGCTCGGAAAGCCCGGTCGACCACGTCCGGACCTATAAGGTTCAGATGGCCCTAGTCACTAACTCTGATGAGCTACATTGCCTAGCCTTCCCCAGCACTTTGAAAGGCCCGGCCATGCAGTGGTTCTACTCCTTGGAGCCCCGATCGGTCTGCAGTTTCAAACAACTCAGCAAACAGTTCATCAACCAGTTCGCCGGTATGCATGAGCGGCCAAAGCCAGACATGCAGTTACTGACGGTCAGACAACGGAATAATGAGTCCCTCAAGGAGTTCACCGACCGGTTCAACCAGCAGAAGCTCCAAATCCGCAATCTGAACGAGACAATCGCCATCATAGCCTTCTGCTCGGGAGTTCAACATACCAAGTGTGCCGCATCGTTCCACAGAAACCGACCGGTAACCTTGGTCGAACTCGCAGAGCGGGTTGGAAAATATGTCGACACTGACGAATTTCTAAAGATCAAAGACCCCGGGCAAGAAAGCAACGAGTCTACCAGAAGCAAGC
The DNA here is from genome assembly GCA_033977485.1 of Hydrangea macrophylla. Taxonomy (NCBI): domain Eukaryota; kingdom Viridiplantae; phylum Streptophyta; class Magnoliopsida; order Cornales; family Hydrangeaceae; genus Hydrangea; species Hydrangea macrophylla. The sequence continues at coordinate 94,322,365 of CM066995.1, forward strand.
GAAAGCGAGATCAGCCCGGGAGTTCAGACAGTTCTTTCAGTTCACAGCAGTTCGGGTCAGGCAACCCCGACCAGACCTCCAATTCACAGCGGTCAGAGTCCGGCAGCCCCGACACGACCCCCAATTCACAGTGGTCTGAGTCCGGCCGCCCTGACACGACCTCTAGTTCACATCGGTCAGGATCAATCAGTTTCGACTTTGCCTCCAGCACAGAGAAATTTGGATCCCGACGATCCTGATCCGACCTCCTATCTCCATCGGTCTAGATGAGCCCGACTACAGGGGCAGTTGCCTGATCACCACATGAGGCACCGCTGATTGTCAGAGAACCATTCCAAAGTCCTCGGGCCTAACCCCGAGGCATACAAAGACCTCGGGCCTAACCCCGAGGCATACAAAGTCCTCGGGCCTAACCCCGAGGCATACAAAGACCTCGGGCCTAACCCCGAGGCATACAAAAACCTCAGGCCTAATCCCAAGGCATACAAAGACCTCGGGCCTAACCCCGAGGCACGAAAAAGACCTCGAGCTCCGAACTCAGGCACTAAAAAGACCTCGAGCTCCGAACTCAGGCGCTAAAAGACCTCGAGCTTCGAACCCAGGCACCAAAGACCTCGGGGTCACGCCCGAGGCACCGGCTTCGCTTAGGTCCAACCGACGATGGAGGCAAACCTCCTAGGTGGCTGATGATGGCAAGCTTCAAAAGACCCTGCAACCACCATGTTCCAGGTCGGTTACCTACAGATCATAGCCTCTGTAAGACCCTCGTCTTAGCGAAAGCTTGGGGGGCAAGATGGCGTAGTGAACTAAACAGGTAATCACACCGGGTATTTACAGGCCTTGCGGATAACCAAGTCAAAATCTTGGACAACCCGAGCACCTACAGTACTCAGAGACATTAACTCCACTTAGGTCCAGACCGACGATAGAGGTGACTAAAATCTCTTAGGTTGGCCGACGATAGAGGAGTAAAAGGACCCTAAAGCAACGTGATTTAGGTCGGCTCCACCAACATGGTCAAGCTCTTCTCCCAACAGTCTTGACGAAGACTGGCCGGGCGGAAGACAACCATCCTGGGGAGTTAACATAAAAAGGACCCTAGAGCGATACGCTTTAGGTCGGCTTTTCCAACATGGTCAAATTCTTCTCCCACAACCTTGACGAAGGTTCACGGGCAGAAGATAACCATCCTGGAGGCTAACTCAAGCAAAAAGACTCCGAAGTAGGCCGAGTCTCAACTCTCGGTCACTTCCCGAGCATTCAAAGACTCCGAATTAGGCCGGGTCTCAACTCCCGGTCAGTTCCCGAGCACCTAAAGGTCCCGAGCTAGGCAGGGTCTCAACTCTCAGTCAGTTCCCGAGGACTCACCAGGCTCAGAAGCCCCGAGGCAGCTTCCACAAGCACTCAGACAGCGGCAAGTAACATCAAACTGATTTCCAAACTTGCCCCGATATAGCATCTGGCCAATCTTGGAAATGGGGGGCAGCTAATACGCCCAAAATATGACCGAGCGGTTCAAAATCAACAGCCCATCCGGGCCCACAAACATGATCCCGAGCATCACGGGCGTGATCCCGAGTATTACGGGCAGTTTCCTACTCAAGCTAGAAGACTAATGGAAAGTGCATCTATTTCCTAATCTAATTGGGAAACCCCCACAATTAATGTCCATCAATCCTAATACAATTAGGAAACTTACTTGATTGGTGTCAGTCACACCCTAATAGGATTATATTTCCTTATCCATGTAAGAGTAGGTCTCTTGCATCTATAAAAGAGACCACTCACCCCCCATTGAAGGGGTCGCTAACTTCTCAGTCTACATAGCGCCTCTATAAGTCACCATTATATGCATACACCCGGCCGGTATTACTGGTAGTGCCGCCCCTCTTTGTTGGCTCACCAGGCCCGCCGGTGATCTGCTAGTGAACGTGCTCAGACACACCCGTGGATGTAGGTACCTTCATTAACAGGACCGAACCACATACAAAAAATAGTCTCTCACTCTCTCTCTCTCCTTAAATTGCTCTACTTTACTCTTACCAATTTTTGGCATCATCAATAATAATAATAATAATAATAATAATAATAATAATAACGAGACACATAACATGGGCATTAGTCCGGTACCACTGGTTTAAGAATGGTATCAACCAGAAATTTCTAACAAGATAATAATAATAAAAATAGACTGATAATACGGGCCTAAGTTAGGAACACCACATGTTAAGCACAATATTTCCTAGACATAATAATAAAATGAAAATTATACATGCATTAATCTAGTATACCGAGTGAGTTAGGAACTCACCGTAGGGTCGGGGTCGCAGTGTGGCTCGGAGGTGGTAAGTTTTCCTTCTCCTTCACTCTCGGCTAACTCTCTCTTTCTCACTCTCTCTCTCTTTTTTTTTTTCCTTTCTTTCTTACTTGTGTTGTAAAGGGAAAATGAGGGAGAAGAGGTGGTATTTATAGGGGAGGGTGGAGGTTGGCATTTATATACATAATATATACACCACACACATACACACCAAACATACTACCACACCTCACCACACTGCACACACACATATACACCACACACGAAACACACATGCACAACTCACTAACTCTCTCAGTCACTATTGTTGCGCACACAACACACACATGCTTAATATATATACACTTAAACACTCAACACACCTCACCACACTCCACTGCTACACATGCACACATACACACGCAACACACACACACACTATGCACTCCCTCTTTCTCTCTCTCAGTACACTACACTACACTCACATGCACACTACTCACTTGAGTGTGTAAGGATAGTAAGTTGGGGAGTGATTAGGGGGTATGGAGGTGTAAGGGGGGAGGTTGGTTGCTTCCCAAAATTCATGGGATGTGACATGTGACGTGACATTGCTTCGTCATGCGTGTGAATCTCGTGATACGTGCAACAAAGGTCTAGAAAATAATACGGGTTCGCGTGCAATTTCAGTCCGGGTTCTAAATATAGTCTGGGTAAAATTTAAATGATACTGGGAATATAAAATGCATATTAATATTACGAAATTTGAAAATAAGAAATACAGTCTGGCGAGTACATACCGAAAATTAGAACTTATATAAATTAAATAAAAAGAAAATTATAGGTATTACAATATGTATTGCGATAGTGAGAATATAATATAAAAAATGCTGTCTAGTGTATGACTGTATGTATTACGACTTTGTAACAGTTGAAAGTACACACCGACGTGCAAGTATAAGGGAACTAGTTTTCCTTCTACTACATGAATTTACTTTTTGCTCCCGTCCTCTCCTCAAGCCAAACAGAGCCTCAATATCTCATCATTCATTGTACAAGTTACTACATAGTACCCAGAAAAAACTTCGGTGAGACCCAAGTAAAATCATTTTGCGCAGATTAGAATATGAAAATCAAATTTTTTTTTTAACTTCCGAATGTGTATAGAACGAAAATACATTTAACCAACTCATCTCGACTATATAACATATTACTCAGTCAGCTCAACCCTGGTTGAGATTGTCCACTGGCAGAGCAAGCATCTCTTGAAAGAAGCTTACCTCTATAATCAATTGAATTGAGAAGAACTAATTCATGTTGTAGCTTAACTTGTGGAAATATCTTCAGTTTCACCGAAGTGCAAGCTTGGCCAAATTGAATTCGGATACGAAATATCTTCATGTGGTTTGTGTCCCCAAACAAGACCTCTACGAATTCGTGTTGTTGTTTGTCTTGTAATATACTTCCTCTATAGTTAGAAGAAATTAGCCAATGACTTGTTGTTTGAGTGGTTTGTGAAACTTTAACCTGTGTCGTAATTGGGTGATTAGAAGCTCTTTTGTTGTCTCAATTGTTCTAGGAATAGATGTGATGAAGAAGAGAGGAGAGAGAAATTAAGGTAGTGTGGAAAAGATTGGTCTCACTTCAGGATCAGCAACACTTCATAATTTTTAGTCTGTACTCTGGACGTTCGTAGTCTGTCGTTACATGATCTCTAATATGGCTAGTTAAAGAGAGAAGCTATGTATTTTCGCTTATCTTCTTCTCTTTTAGAACAGTATATTAATAAACTTTGAGCCATGTTTATGTTTAGATGTTGATGTACTTTTTCTTATTTTACATTGCTTCTTGATGTACTTTTACTTAAGTACGTTCATACAAAATTTTGATGAATTTAATGTTTCATCATTTGTGTTATCTATGGCAGTTTGACTTCAAACTTGTTGATGTATTTGTACTCAAGTCTGTACGTTCTTACAAAGTTTTGATGAATTTTCTGTTTGCTCATTGTGTTATCTATGACATTTTGGCTTCAAATGGTATTCTTGCAAAACTGTTGAAGAATGCTATTTTGAATGTTGCAATATAGAATCGAACCCAAATTGTCCCCCTTGTTCTGGATCACCGTGCGGTTGCAATTGGAAGTTGCCCAAAAAATAAGGGTTTTGAATCCCAAAGAGCCTCAGAGTCCGTTCTGGAATCACATCAGCAAGCTTATTCGGACTCACGAGCAAGTAAATTTGGCTTTTATGCTAATGTGATATACTTTGAATACGTGTATATATGCATATATGGTACTCACAGAATTGTTCAACCTGCAATGTTAAGGTTTGCTAGGGATTTATTTTTCTATCCAAGTTATAGCATCAAATAATAGCTTGTATGGTTATCACTTGAATTTGAGTAGTCTCATACTATCATTCATAATAAGTATTGAATCTAGAGTAAAACAATTAAACAATAAATATCTATCATCATGGAACTTGTTTAGAGAAATAGGACACCGCATAATATTTCTTCTAATCTTCTCAAATGGCAAAAAGTCATGATTTAAGCATCATTTTTACAATGGACACAATTTTCTTAAAGATCGTCTGCTCAATATTTAACAAACAAATGCTAGATAAGAGGATGAATTCAAGTGTCATATTCAAGTATGCACAAATAGACCCTAATTGAATTTTGCATAAATTGATGCTTTATGTGGGGTTAGATCCAACCTTGTGATGTTTCCAACTGGAATATTTGGTATTTCGTAATTTTCTCTATTACGCATACAGCCTCTCAATGTCTACAATTTACCCTTTTTTTTTTTTGGCTGAAGCTACAATTTACCTAAACAAGTGAAGCACAGCTGCAAAATAGCTGTGCCAACAAAAACAAGTGAAGCACAGCTGCAAAATAGCTGCTTCTACTCTAAGAAAGAAGTATATCTAATATTTAACCAAATTTCATGCCATGTCCTTCATTGCAACTTTCTTTGCAGTTCTCATCTCTTCAATCAGAACATGCATCTTAAAGAAATCTGATTCTCTTGTGGAAGATCAGTCATCGCAAAAATATAAATTGGGAAAGAAACCTTCTTTCTTAACAACTCAAATCTTTTCTTTTAACCCCAGAAAAGTAGACTCCCAAAGGTTTTTGAACTGTCCATCTAGCAATCTTAGACGTGCACAGAGAAATGGAGTTCGTCAATTTATTGTCTCGGAAGCACCTGTGATTTCAGGAATGAACAGAAGAAATTCAATCAAAGATTGCATTCTTTGATCTGTGGGAGCTTCATGGATATCAATGTATGACTCAGGACAGGACCTTTATATGGGTTACAGAAAAGGCTGCCAAATGTGAAAACAGTGGTTAAATCAGCTCTAGAACCTGGTCCAAGTATCTCATATACATCTCCCTTCTCCTGACACATGAAATGTTCTTTTCCCTCTTGAGATTTTCATCGGGTTGGAATGAGTCTAAAGCCCCAAATTCATCTTCTTTTTGGTAAGTCCAAACTTTTGTCCCACAATAATCTTCTATAACATGTAAACGCTTGTATATATTACTATATAGTACCAGAATAACAGAGAAATAATGGGGTTCCTACATTTGAGTCACTAGACCAAGCAAAGTCTATGTTGAAGGTTGAAACCACACCACAAAGCTATAAAAACTCTGAAATCTGTTAATTCTAATGGGAGAAGTATATAACTGCATGTCTGTAGCCACAAGTAGGGTAAAAGGTTTGATCTAACCCCACAATCACATCAAGCACCAATTTACCAAAGATTCAATTAGGGCTTGTTTGGGGATACTTGAACGTAACTATTGAAATCATGATGTTAATTACCATTTTTCGATTAAAAAGACGATCTTTAAATTGTGTTTATTTGAAAAATATGATGCCTAAATATGAGCTTTGCTATTCCAAGAAAACATATAAATGGCCATATAAAAGAAAAGAAAATGAAGTGTCCTATTTTTATTGTTCAATTGTTTTACTCTAAAATTCTATACAAATAATGAACGATACTACTCAAATTCCAGTGATGGCCTAACATGCTACCATTTGATGAAAATATCGATAGAAAACAAAATCCCAAACAGACCTTAATTTATGCAAGATGAACAATTCTGCAAATACTTCATACATTTATTACGCAAAGTCAATGTGTTTTGCATGAGCATGAGAGCCAATCTTGCTTGTGAGTCCGAATAAGCTCGCTGATTTGATTCCAGACCGAACTCCGAGGCTCTTTGGAGTTCAAAACCCTACATTTTGGGCAACTTCCGATAGCAACCGCACGGTGATCCAGAACCGGAGGAGGGACAATTTGGGTTCGATTCAATATTGCAGCATTCGAAATAGCGTTCTTCAACACAGACATCTGGTATGTTGAAATTGACCGGTTTTGCAAGAATACACTTTGAAGTCAAACTGTCATGGATAACCAAATGAACAAAAAGCAAATTCATCAAAATTCTGTAAGAACGTACAGACTGAAGTAAAAATACATCAATATATTGTAAATTAAGTAAAAGTACATCAACATCTAAACATCAACATGGCTAAAGTTTATTAACACACTGTACTAAAAGAAGCAGCTAAAAATTCATAGTTTCTCTCTTCAACTAGCCATATCAGATGTCATGTAATTTATAGACTATGAATGTACAAACTACGGACTAAGAACGTTGAAGTGTAGCTGATTTTGTAGTGAGACCTATCTGTTCCGCACTACCTTAAATTCTCTCTCCTCTCTTTTTCCTTTATCACATCTTTTACTAGAACAATTGATACAACAAAAGAGCTTCTAATTACCCACCTACACCGCAGGACAAAGTTTAAGTCATTGGCAAATTTCTTCTGACTATTGAGGAAGCAAACTTTTCTGATTCTTGAAAAGCCAAGGGTAGAAATCAATCGGCCAATTTATACCATTTGAAGTTGGGTTTTAATCAATTCACCAGCCGAAACCAGAAACCGCAGAACATAAAGAACCACTAGGAATTCCTTTGGGAGAAAAATGGATGCCAAACACGCCCCTGTCAAAAAACCAAAAACATCTAACAAGGCTGGCATGAGTTGGGATATACATAGTAGTACAAAATTTCAGCTCAATGTGGTATGCCAAGCAATACATGAGAAGACTTGCAATGGCGGTCGACTTAATTTTGGGGTGTGTGGAACGGAGAAAAGTCTTTATGTTGGTTCATGATTTGGAGGAAGCCAACAATCACCAGAACAATGAGAAGTAGCAGTCTGTGTTGGCGTGTTGGAGATAAAGGTCACATTGATTTTCCTATGGTGAAGCTCCTCTATGTTCTTGCAGAATTGTCCACTGGAAAATATTGATCGCAAAAGTGTGAAGATAACATTTTGAGTTAGAAAACAACTCAATGGAAATCTAAAACAATGTTAGAATTGGGAAAGAAGAGAAGAGAGTGTTACCAGAGTTTTTGAACAGAGAATTGGTAGTGAATATGTGTAAAGTGTAAGGACAAGTGCATCTTTCTAATCTTTATCTATGCCACAAATAGAGGAATTGATTTTGTTAAAGAAACTACCTAGGATCTACTACCTAAAATTCATTTTCATGCCAAGTCCTGCATCTGCAACTTTCTTCTAAGTTCTCATCACTAAATCATCCTCTTCATTCATACACCGTAAAAGGAATTTGATTCTCTAGCTAAATCTCCCTAGTAACTTCCAGTCCAATAGCCTTGTGGAAGATCAGTCATCATAAAAATTGGGAAAGAACCCTTCTTTGTTAACAGCAAAATCTTTTCTTTCAACTCCAGAAAAGTAGGTCCCTTTTGATAAAACTAAAAATTTTAAGCTACTGAATTTGCAATGCTAAAAAACAATGTTTCAAGTCTGAAATACACTGTTCAATGATTTTTTTTTTCCAACAAAATAATTTTTACTTAAAAGTTTTCAATAGGTTTTTCGCTACCTTTTCATTTAAGTGATACATTATCAAACGCGCTGAAAAATTAAGCGTTTTTGGCACTTAATTGGGTTATCAAACACCCGTAGTCTTCCAGTGGCTCTTGAACAGTCCATATAACAATCTTAGCTATGCACATAGAAACGGAGCCTTAATTGTCTCAAAAGCGAACTCTCAATCAAAAATTGCACTCTTTGGTCTTTGGGAGCTTCATGGATATCAATGTATGACTCAGAACCTTTATATGGGCTAGTGAAAAGGCTTCTAAATGTCAAAACAGTGGCTAAATCAGCTCCAGAACCAGGTTCAAGTGTCTTATATACATCTCTACGTCTCCTAACGTATGGAATTCTCTTTTTATCTTCAGATTTTCATCGGATTGGAATGAGTCTAAAGACCCACTTCACCATCTTTTCTGGTAAGTCCAAACTGTTGTCCTACAATCTTCATTGAGAGCATATAAATGATTGTTTATAATTTTTTTTTTTTTGTACCCAAATAATAGAGACCCATGTTGGAATTAATTGATTATTCTCCGGGATTGATTAGTTTATTTTGGGTCATGTTGACCAGACTTTATTACTGTCATTTATTTTATTTCCTTTCTTAGTTTTTCTTTCTTTCTTGGTCTATTCATGTAAGTTATATAATGATTGAGATGTAAATAATAGAAATTATCTTTTCCCAAAAACTTCTTGGTATCAGAGCAGGTTCAGCCTTAACCCTAGCTGCGCCGCCACCTTCTATTCCCCTGCGCCACTACCAAACCACCACCAAACACCTAGCCGCAGCCCACTCTCACCCACCAGCACCTAGCCGCAGCCTTCTCTCACCCACCAGCACCCAGCCGCAGCCCACACCAGGCCCCCAGGCCAAGTCGCACAACCTAGGGGCTGCGGTTCTGCTACTGCAGCCTTCGGCTGCTTCTTCTACCCTTGTTGGGTAGCGTGTGATGCATTAGAGCAGCCTTCGTGTTTTTATTTGTTTGTCTGGGCTTGCCGAGTGTCCGACTGCCCGTTTCTTTTCGCCGAGTATCCGGCTGTGGTTGTTTGGTCGCCGAGTTTTATTGTTTTTTCGGCTTTGTCTCTTATTGCTACGTTTTACGGGCAGCTCTTTGATCTGTTTTTTGGAGTATCTCTATGGCTTCTTCTGATAAGGATAAGAATGTTCCTCCGGTAGCTCCAGTTTCTCGCTCGGATCTCTCGCTTCCACATACTACACTGGCGCAACGTGTTACCAGTGTTTTATTAACCGGGAAAAATTTCCATGCCTGGTCTAATTCGCTTCGCCTCTTCCTTGGAGGCAAACACAAGATTGGATGGTTACTCGGCAAGGAGAAATCACCTGGTGAATCCGACCCTAAGTATGAAGAATGGTATACTGACAATTGCATTATTTTAGGGTGGATGTTTAATTCCATGGACGAGCGGGTTTATAACATGTTTATGTACCATCGTACAGTTTTCGAACTGTGGACTGCCCTAAATAAGATGTACGCTCATGCTCATAGTGATTCTCGTATTTTTGAGCTTTATCAGGATATCTCACATGCTTCCCAGACTGCCTTGGGATTATCTGTCACAGATTTTTTTGGGTATTTACAAACTCGCTGGGAGGAGCTTGCTCAGTATGAGCCTATTACTGATTTTCCCAATGATGGTGCTGTTGAGTCCAAGCGTCTTGACCGTCGTCACACATACCAGTTCCTGATGGGTCTAAAGCCAGAGTTTGAGGCCCTTCGCACTCAGATCCTCAATACGGTTCCTTTACCCTCTTTATTTGAGGCATTTGCTATTGTGGATGGTGATGAGCGTCGGCGTCGTATTATATCTGCACCTCTTGTGGCTGGTCCTCCTAACTCTGTCCCTGATCAGATAGCGTTTGCTGCCTCCTCGGGCCCACGCTCTACGGGTCCCACTGGCTCTCGTTTTTTCTGCCAGCACTGTCGTAAGCCTGGTCATACCGTTGATCGCTGCTTTGATCTTCATCCAGAGTTACGACAATAATATGCTAGGAGCCGACCTCTCGGTGGTCGTGGGAAGGGTGCTCCTCGTACTAGTGCAGTAGTTGAGGTCACTTCACCATCACCTGATTTTGGGCAACTTCAATCACAGATTGCCCAACTACAGTCTCAGCTTCAGTCACAGACTTTGGGTACTTCATCTTCCACTTCTGGACCCACAGCTGCCATTGCTACAGGTACTTCTACTGCTCTTCATGGTAAGTCGGCTCATCCCAATTGGATTCTGGATTCTGGTGCTAATAATCATATGACTGGTGAGTCTTCTGTTTTCTCTTCTTCTTTTACTCCTATTGTTCAGTCTGTCTGCATTGCTGATGGATCCTTCATTCCTGTTCATAATCAGGGAGATGTTTGTTTGTCCACTGATCTTACACTTTCGTCCGTGTATTATGTCCCTAATTTTGCCTATAATCTTCTTTCGGTTAATCGTCTTGCTAAAGATCATAATTGTGCTGTTGTGTTCTTACCCACTTGTTGCTATTTACAGGACCTGACTTCGAAGAAGATTTTTGGCAGGGGGTATGAGCGTGATGGCCTCTACTACTTTGGTACTCCAGTGTCTTCCAGGGTGTCTTCCTCCAGTCTGCAAGCTACTGTTTTTCCTGTTTCCAATAATTCTGTTTTGTTAGACTCTAATAAGCATGTTTTTTCTCTTAAAACTTTAGATTTGTGGCATGCTCGTCTTGGACATGCAAACTTTCAGTATTTGTGTTGGTTGTTTCCATCACTAAATAAAGCTTGCAAGGATTTTCAATTTAAATGTGTGGTTTGTGAATTATCTAAGCATACTCGCACCTCATATATTCCCCGCATGCACAGGGCACCTAGTGCCTTTGACCTTATTCACTCTGATGTTTGGGGCCCTTCACCTGTTACGGCCTTATCTCACCACCGTTATTATGTTACATTCATTGATGACTATACTCGTTGTACTTGGGTTTACCTTATGAAGAAAAAATCTGAAGTATTTACTCATTTTAGAAATTTTCTCCAAATGGTTAAAACCCAATATCATACTGTGGTGTGTAATATTCGGTCTGATAATGGCCGGGAGTATATAACGGATGAATTTCGGTCTGCTCTTAATAAAGATGGAATTCTACAACAACTCACCTGTCCCTATACTCCTGAACAAAATGGTGTGGCGGAACGTAAGAACCGTCACATCATGTCTGTAGTTAGATGTCTCTTGTGTGGTATGAATGTTCCTAAATCTTTTTGGCACATGGCTGTTCTTACTGCCACATATCTAATTAATCGTACTCCCAGCCGTGTCCTTGACGGACAGGCACCACTACATATTCTTAAGCCTGATGTTACTCTCTTTCCTCTTGTGCCACGTGTATTTGGGTGTACTTGTTTTGTGCAAAATAAGAGTCCTACTCGTACTAAACTTGATGACAAAGCTGTTCGTTGTATATTTTGGGGGTATTTATCCATGTCAAAGGGGTATCGATGTTATGATCCTGTTACTCGTCACTTCTATCACTCTTTAGATGTTACTTTTCTGGAAACTGTTCCTTTTTTCCCTGGTTCATCTTCTTCTGCAGGTCAAGCACCGGTGGAGCCTATTGTGTCTGCGGATTCTTTGCTACCCAGGCCTATTCCTATTCTTGACTCCACCGGTGACTCCCTGCCTCCTGTTATCACTAGTGACCCATCGCAGGTTTATACTCGCCGTCCACGCCCCTCTGAATTCCTGCCAACATCTTCTCCGGATTCAGGTATCTCTCCTCCTCCCTTGTCTTCTGTTGTTTCTCCTGATATTGCTTCTCCCCGTTACCCTACTCGTGTCCGTCGCCCCCCTGCTCGCTTTCTTCTGTCTGATAGTACTAACCATCCTATTTCCAAGTATATTTCTTATCAGGGTTTGTCTGCCTCTTATCAATCCTTTCTTAGTCAAGTTGACTCGGTCTCTATTCCTCGTTCTGTTCATGAGGCTCTCCAGAATCCTAAGTGGGTGGCCGCTATGAAAGCAGAAATGGATGCTCTTCAGAGCAATTAGACATGGGAGCTTGTTGATCTTCCAGTCGGTGAGCGCACTGTGGGGTGTAAATGGGTGTTTAGCCTCAAATATCTGGCAGATAGATCTATTGATCGGTATAAGGCTCGTTTGGTTGCCAAGGGATTTACTCAGGTCCCTGGTAAGGATTTTGGAGCCACCTTTGCTCCTGTGGCTAAGTTAACTACTGTTCGTCTTATTATTTCGTTGGCTGCTTCATTTTCTTGGCCTCTACATCAGCTCGACGTTAAAAATGCTTTTCTAAATGGTGATTTGACCGAGACAATTTATATGGATCCTCCACCTGGTTTTCGGCCTCAGGGGGAGTGTTCTAGGAAAGTTTGTCGTCTTCGCAAGTCTCTTTATGGCCTAAAGCAGTCTCCCCGTGCATGGTTTAGTCGGTTTAGCGATGTGGTTCTTAGCATGGGATTTATTCGGTGTCATTCCGATCACACATGTTTTATTCGTCGTCAGTCTCAAGGAAAGTGTATTATTATATCAGTTTATGTTGACGATATTATTATCACTGGCGATGATGCAGAAGGTATTGCCCAAGTAAAGCGTGATTTGGGTACGTCGTTTGATGTTAAGGATTTGGGTTCTCTTCGCTATTTTCTTGGCATTGAGGTTGCCTGGTCTCGCAAAGGTATCTTGTTATCCCAGAGGAAGTATTCTCTTGATCTTCTCCAGGACACAGGTATGCTTGGGTGTAGACCTGCGTCTTCCCCTATGGATCCGAACCTTAAGTTAACTGCAGAGTTGGGAGAGTTATTACCAGACCCTTCAGTATATCAGCGTCTTGTGGGTCGTCTCATCTATCTGACGAACACAAGACCAGATCTTACTTTTGCTGTTAGTGTTGTGAGCCAATTTATGCATTCACCGCGTACGTCTCATCTGGATGTTGTCTACCATATCTTACGGTACCTTAAGACTTGTCCTGGTCTTGGACTTTTCTTTACAGTTGGAGCACAGTCAGGTCTCTCCTGTTTTACAGATGCGGATTATGCAGGCTCTAGGGATGACAGGTGTTCTACTTCTGGTTTTTGTACCTTCCGTGGCTGTCATCTTATATCTTGGAAGAGTAAAAAGCAAGTTGTTGTCTCCCGTTCTTCTGCGGAAGCTGAGTACCGTGCTATGGCTCAGGGCACATGTGAGCTTCTTTGGCTTCGATCTCTTCTAAGTGAGTTGGGTTTTCCAATAGCAGACTCATCTACCCTGTTCTGTGATAATAAGTCCGCTATTATGTTATCTTCCGACTCTGTTCTTCATGAAAGAACTAAACATGTTGAGGTAGACATTCACTTTATCCGGGAGAAAGTTCGATCAGGTGTTATTATTCCGAGTTTTGTTCCCTCGTCTGATCAAACTGCTGATATGTTCACCAAGTCCATTGGTCCTACGCTTCTTCAATCTTCTCTTGGCAAGCTTGGTCTCGTTGATGTCTTCGCCCCAGCTTGAGGGGGAGTGTTGGAATTAATTGATTATTCTCCGGGATTGATTAGTTTATTTTGGGTCATGTTGACCAGACTTTATTACTGTCATTTATTTTATTTCCTTTCTTAGTTTTTCTTTCTTTCTTGGTCTATTCATGTAAGTTATATAATGATTGAGATGTAAATAATAGAAATTATCTTTTCCCAAAAACTTCTACCCACATTGTTTTAGGCCGTCAAATAATGGGGATACTACATTTGAGTCACTAGAATCTAGAGCAAGCAAAGTCTATGTTGAAAGTTGAAAACACACCACACAGATTGAAATCTGTTATTACAATTGCAGAAGTATATAACTGCAAGTCCGTAACCACAAGCTGGGTAAAAGGATAGATATAACCCCACATCAGGCATCAATTTCCAAAAGATTCAATTAAGGCTTGTTTGGGCAAACTTGAATGCAGCTATTGAAATCATGATGTTAAAGAGCATTTTTCGATTAAAAAGTTGATCTTCATGAAAATTGTGTTCATTTAAAAAATGATGCCTAGGTATGAGTTTTGCTATTCCAAGAGAACATATAAATGGCCATATGATCGAAAAGAAACAAAATGCAGCGTCCTATTTTTCTAAAGGAGATTCGTGGTGACAGATTTCTATTGTTTAATTGTTTTACTCTAAAAACTTTACACAAATAATAAACGAGACTACTCAAATTCCAGTGATGCCTAACATGCTACCAGACATTTTCGATAGAAAACTAAATCCCAAACAAACCATAATCTTGCGAGTTGAAAAAATTAGCCAATGACTTGTTGTTTGAGTGGTATGTGAAACTCTAACCTGTGTCGTAATTGGGTGATTAGAAGCTCTTCTGTTGTCTCAATTGTTCTAGGAATAGATGTGATGAAGAAGAGAGTAGAGAGAAATTAAGGTAGTGTGGAAAAGATTGGTCTCACTTCAGAATCAGCAACACTTCATAGTTTTTAGTCTGTACTCTGGACGTTCGTAGTCTGTCATTACATGATCTCTGATATGGCTAGTTAAAGAGAGAACTATGTATTTTCTCTTATCTTCTTCTCTTTTAGAACAGTATATTAATAAACTTTGAGCCATGTTTATGTTTAGATGTTGATGTACTTTTACTTATTTTACATTACTTCTTGATGTACTTTTACTTAAGTAAATTCTTACAAAATTTTGATGAATTTAATGTTTCTTCGTTTGTGTTATCTATGGCAGTTTGACTTCAAAGGGTATTCTTGCAAAATTGGCCAATCTCAACATATCAGATGTTTGAGTTGAAGAACGCTATTTTGAATGCTGCAATATTGAATCGCTCACAAGTTGTCCCTCCGGTTTTGGATCACCATGTGGTTGCTATCGGAAGTCGCCCAGAGTTTGCGGTTTTGAACCCCGAAGAGCCTCGGAGTTCAGTCTGGAATCACATCAGCAAGCTTATTCGGACTCACAAGCAAGTAACTTCGACTTTCATGTTAATGTAATATACTTTGAATACGGTCTGGAATCACATCAGCAAGCTTATTCGGACTCACAAGCAAGTAACTTCGACTTTCATGTTAATGTAATATACTTTGAATACGTGTATGTATGCACAAATAGTACTTGCAGAATTGTTCAACCCACAATTAATGTTAAAGGTTTGTTAGGGATTTAGTTTTTATCGAATTTATAGCTCAAATAATAGCTTGTTTGGTTGTCACCTGAATTTGAGTAGTCTCATTTATAATATGTATTGAATCTAGAGAAAAATGATTAAACAATAAATAGCTATCACCATGGAACTCGTTTAGATAAATAGAACACTTCATACTATTTCTTCTCAAATGGCAAAAAATTATGATTTAAGCATCATTTTTGAAGTGGACACAATTTTCCTAGATCGTCTATTCTATATTTAATAAACAAATGCTAGATAAGAGGATGAATTCAATTGTCATATTCAAGTATGCCCAAACAGCCCCTAATTGAATTTTGTGTAAACTGATGCTTGATGTGGGGTTAGATCTAACCTTTTACCCTGCTGTGGTTACAGACTAGGAGTTATATTTCCATGGCCGCCATAATTCATATTTAAATCCCGGTATACTGGAATTAGAATAATAGATTTCAGAGCTATTATATCTTTGTGGTGTCGTTTCACCTTAGACTTTGCTTGCTCTAGTGACTCATATGTAAGATCCCCATTGTTTGACAGCCTAAAACAATGTTGGGTCTCCGTTATCCAGGTACAATGGTGATATAGACAAGTGTTTATATGCTGTAGATGAAGATTGTAGGACAACAGTTTGAACTTACAAAATAGATGGTGAAGATGGGGCTATAGACTCATTCCAATCCCATGAAAATCTCAAGATTGAAAAGAAAATTTCGTAGGTTAGGAGAGTTAGACATGTATATAAGACACTTGGACCTGGTCTAGAGCTGATTTAGCCACTGTTTTGGCATTTGGAAGCCTTTTCACTAGCCCATATAAAGATTCTGAGTCATACATTCCTATCCATGAAGCTCCTAAAGATCAATGAGTGCAATCTTTGATAGAGAGTTTGCTTTTGGGACAATTAGGGCTCCGTTTCTATGTGCATGGCTAAGATTGTTAGATGGAATGTTCAAGAACCACTGGAAGACTAAGGGTGTTTTTGATAACCCAATTAAGTGCCGAAAACACTTAATTTAAAAGGTACCAAAAACCTAATGAAAACTTTTAAGTAAAAATATTCTATTGGAAAAAATTATTGAACAGTGTATTCCAATACTTGAAAGATTGTTTTCGGTATTGCAAATTCAGTAGCTAAAAATTTTCAGTTTTATCAAATGGGACCGACTTTTCTGGAGTTAAAAGAAAAGATTTTGTTGTAAACATAGAAGGGTTCTTTTCCCAATTTAAAATTTTTGTGATGACCGATCTTCCCCAAGGTTATTGGACTGGAAGTTACTTGGGAGATTTAGCAAGAGAATCAGATTCCTTTGACGATTTATGTTCTGAATGTAAGGAGGATGATTTAGGCTTTGTTTGGTTCATGGATTTCGTGAGGGAAAAGAGAGGGAATAGTTTTTCCAACATGTTTTCCTTCCCCTCTCTTTTCTAGCTGTGCTTCACTTCGTTTCATTGGGACTGTTGGGTCGACTATTGCTGAGAACATAGAACTGAATTAGAAATACGGTACATGTTCAGGTCATCCCCTCAGTAAATTCTAGACATTGGGAATCGGTTATGTTGTCCAGAAAAGAACCGATTCTAAATAGCTTAGTGGTTGTATAGCTGCATTTTAGTTACATAAGAGTCTTTGCCTTACTTTCAGCTACCCTAATAATTAGTTCTTTATCAAACCAATACAACACTGGCTTTCGTAAAACCACATACATGTGAGACTAAATCAGAACTGATCCTGTTTTTAGCACTCCGAAATAGTCTTAGGTGAAAATGATTCAATTTCGTTGTAGGTGGTGAATTTGTGGTGAACATTTCAGATATTAATAACACCATCTGCAAGTGCACCAGAAAAATTGTTCACTTTCATTGCCTTGTGTGAGCATGAATAGTAGGTAAAAGTGGAAATTTTGCTGCAGGGAAATTGCAGTTCTCGAAGAGTGGTACATTCGTCTCCATATTCAATCTGGCCAAGCTTGCACTTCGTTGAAACTGAATATATTTTCACAAGTTTAGCTACAACATGGAGTAGTTCTTCTCAATTTAATTGATTTTAGAGGTAAGCTTCTTTCAAGAAATGCTTGCTTTGCCAGTGGACAATCTCAGCCATGGTGGAGCAGTCTGGGTAATTATATCATTGCGATGAGTTAGTTGAATGTATTTTTGTGCTATAGACATTCTGAAGTTATTTAATAAAAACTGATTTTTCCTGTTCTGATCTGCGCGAAATGAGTTTACTCATGTCGCACTGAAGCTGTTTCTCTGGATCACCATGCGGTTGCTATCGGAAGTTGCCCAAAATTAAGGTTTTGAACCCCCCTCGAAGTTTGATCTGGAATCACATCAGCGACTTATTCGAACTCACAAGCAAGTAACTTTGGCTTTCATGCTAATGTAAAATACTTTGAATACGTGTATATATGCATATATAGTACTTACCGAATTGTCAGCCCGCAATGTTAAGGTTTGTTAGGGGTTTAGTTTTCTATCGAAGTTATAGCATCAAATATTAGCTTGTACGGTTGTCTCCTGAATTTGAGTAGTCTCATTAATAATATGTATTGAAACTAGAGTAAAACAAATTAAACAATAAATTTCTATCATCATGGAACTCGTTTAGATAAATGGAACACCTCATAATATTTTTTCTCAAATGGCAGAAAGTAAGCATCATTTTTGAAATGGACACAATTTTCTAAAGATCATCTATACAATATTTAATAAACAAATGCTAGATAAGAGCATGAATTCAATTGTCATATTCAAGTATGCCCAAACAGGCCCTAATTGAATTTTCTGTAAATTGATGCTTGATGTGGTGTTAGATCCAACCTTTTACCCTGCTTGTGGTTACAGACTTGTAGTTATATATCCACGGCTGACATAAGTGATACTTCATCACCTGTATCTACTTCTGCAATTAGAATAACAGATTGCAGAGTTTTTCGATATATCTTTGTGGTGTGGTTTCAACATAGACTTTGCTTGCTCTAGTGACTCAAAATGTAGGATCCCCATTGTTTGACAGCCTAAAACAATGTGGGTCTCTGTTATTCGGGTACAGTGGTAATATAAACAAGCATTTATATGTTGAAGAAAATTGTAGGACAAATTTTGGACTTACTAAAAAGATGATGAGGATGGGGCTTTAGACTAATTCCAATCTGAAGATGAAAAAGAATTTTTCGCAGGTACGGAGGCATAGAGAAGTATATAAGGCACTTCGACCTGGTTCTAGAGCTGACTTGATCCACAGCTTTGGCGTTTGGAAGCCCTTTCACTAGCCCATATAAAGTTTATGACTCATACATTGATATCCATGAAGCTCCGTTTCTCTGTGTAGAGCTGAGATTGTTAGATGGACCGTTCAAGAACCATAGTTTGCTAAGCAAGAAGGGTTCTTTCCCAATTTACATTTTCGTGATGACTGATCTTCCACAAGGTAACTGGACAGGAAGTTACTTGGGAAATTTTTTAAGAGAATCAGATTCCGTTCAGTGATGTCTTCCAAAAGAAGAGGTTGATTTAGTGATAAGAACTGCAAGGATATTTGCAGATGCAGGACGTGGCATGAAGATCGGATCGATACTACAGATGCATTGTTATCCTCAATTGTTGGATGTACTTCTTTATATAGAGGAAGCTATTTTCCGCTGTGCTTCACTTGGTTTTGTTAGCACTGCTGGTTCAACTATTGCTGAGAGCAAAAGAACTGATGAGAAATTACGGTACATGTTCTGGTCACCGATATAATATGTAGACATTGAGAGGCTGTTTGGGTAATAGAGAGTCAGTTTTGTTGTCCAGAAAAGAGCCTATTCTAAATAGTTCGGTGGTTGTGTTAGTGTAGCTTCTTTTTGGTTACATAAGAGTCCGTACCCTACTTTAAAACACCCCAAGAACTGGTTATTTAACAAACCAATATGCTACTGACTTTTATAAAACCACGTAAATGTGAGACTGAATCAGAACTTAATTTTGTTTTAAGCATTCCCGAATAGTCGTCTGTGGAATTGATTCAAACTTTACAACTTTTTGTGGTACGTACGAGTTCGTATCCGTATTGAATTTGGCTGAGCTTGCATTTTGTGGAAAATGAAGATTTTTTACCAGTTACTCTACAAGGTGAAGTGGTTCTTCTCAATTGATTTTAGAGGAAAGCTTCTTTCAAGATGCTTGGGTAATTGTATCGTTGCGGTGATATGGTTCCTTGAATGTATATTTGTTGTTTACAGATTCTGAAGTTATTTAATAAAGGTTGATTTTCCTATTTTGATCTGCGCGAAATGATTGTAGTTCAATCACACTGAAGTTGCAGTAACTTGTGTAGTGATTGTTTGAGATACTGTGGCTATTTTTTTGTTTGAGAATTTTGAGGAGGAGAGGAAAAGGTAAAAGAAAAAGTAGAAAGAAAACTAATTCCTTGTCTTTCTTTCTTTCTTTCTTTCTTTTTTTACCGCACTTAAATAATAGTAAACATTTAAAATATATTTCTAACTTAAGCAAATTTCCTTTCCTTTTGCTCACTAAATCCATGAACTATTTTAGATCTTTTAGGTTGCGTCACGGGTTCAAAAAGACAGAAAGTTTCTCTGAGTAAGTGGAAGAGTCTCCTTGAAGTATACGGAGCATTATTTTCAAGGATTCTGAATGGCATTGCATGCTTCTTCAGTTGCCTGCTGCAAACTTCTACTGTGATGCTAATATGTTAGGACTTAGATTATTTTTTGCTTAACTTATGTCATATTTAGGGGCAAAATCACATGTACATAAGCATGTGTCATTTTGAGTACTTCTTTCTATGGGGCTGTTCGGGAAGACATGGAATAAGGTTTGTGGTCCATAAATGAACCTTTTCTATTTTTAGTAGTATACAAGTGTTTGATAGAGGCCTGTTTATTGTGTCGGAGGATTTGTGCATGTTCTTAAAACACATTCTTTTCCCTTTCAAACCAACATGTTGGTTTTCCATAGTGTAAAATACATACACACATGCATATATGACGAGTATAGGTGCGTTACCTAGCGGAATAGCTCGTCGGATCGTCGAAACGGAGTTGTTACTAGCCCGCTGATTGAACCACGAATCCACTGCCTCCGTGTACTCCCTTGTGTGTCGAATTAGTCGCAGAGAATGCTTCTTGAGCGTTCTCCGATAAAGCCACGTCCTAAATCCCTAGCCCCTTGGTGATTAGTTAGAGAGAGAAACCTTGAATGAGAGAGAGAGAGAGACTAACGTGAGAGAGAGAGAGAGAGGCTGCTGAGATATTGTATCTCATCTAGGTTTATTATGTGTGCTACATATGTGTATATATATATATAGGCACAATAATAACCTGCTAGGCTTAGGGCTCCAAAAGCCCGTTGCTTGATGTCCAAGCCTGTCCTCTTTGGACCCAGTCCAATATCATGTGGGTGCCCGCATGGCTCGACCACAAATATTTGTTACATCTCCTACTCACCCACATAGGGTTGGTACAAAAAACCAATCTCTCAACACAATGGAACTTCTCAACTCTTCATACAGGGAAATAGAACGTGCGACCTTACGAAAAGAAAGTACAACGACAGGAGTGTAATGCCAAATCATCACCATAACCAGCAAGACACATCACTCGGAGGCTTCTCGTGTATGCCTCAGACGATTCAACCACACCAGACACAGCATTCTCAATCCCTCGGTGAAAAGAATTGCTGCACCATCTTAATGTAGTGTACTCATGACATATCAGTAACAAAATACGATTGTCGCAGGCCCGCTAATGAGTCACAAAACATGGTGTGTTATTGAATAGTCTTCCCTGAGCCCATATGCCAATCTGACTAACTTAACCGCTTGCCCAGACACGCCCTATAGAACGGAATTAACTCTTCGTTCTAGGATAGCATGCTAAAGCAGTTGTCATCAAGCGTCCTCGTCATGACATAGTCTCAAGTCGTGAAGGCAACCAGTTTGTAGGATAACCAATGTCTTGGATATGCTACGTGGCTCACACAGCAATGAAGAGGAATCCATTCACTGCTCCACAGTCGATTGCAAAAAGCACATACAGTATGATATGTATGCTATGGCGTTCTTCCATAAAATGGGCATGTCACTCTGTATTTGGAAAAACAAGTAACGTCATACGAATCTTAGTCTAGACGTTACACAAAACGTCTAACTTGAGTCTCCAGCACAGTCGCTCTTCTTAGCGCCTGCCTGAAAATTCACATTCGGCTGTAAACAGGTTACATAGAGTCGTGAGATATCTCTATGTTCGACCAAATGTAAAAGGTCTCATCTTAGATCCATCTAAGGCGACATATATAAATAATAGGATTTATATCTAGCTCGCTGTCCTTATACTGCGTAGATATAAGTGTTCAAGCTCACTTTCTAAGCGCTATGGACACACATGTCCTAGCTAGCTATCTAAGCGCCATGAACATAAATGTCTCATCTTGCTCGCCATCTAAGCGTCGTGGACACGCATGTCCTACTTCGCTATCTTGGCGCCAAGGTGAATCACCCGTGTGAGCAGGTCAATTCAAGCCCGGTGACATATTAGAAATGTGCATCCATTCCATTCATACAACAATTATATATATGGAAATCAACAAATTTATTATTAACTGGATAATAATAAGAATAATAATGTCAAATCCAATAAAATGTCTAAGCATATCATATCCTACGAAGTCCTATGCTGCTAATGTGGGACAGAAAAACATCTCTGGCAATGGGCTTAGTCAATGGATCAGCCACCATACTGCCAGTGGAGATATGCCTCAAGACAACTTCCCCTTGCGCAACCATATCTCGAATGTAGTGATGGCGGATATCTATGTGCTTTGACTTCCCATGGTACTTGAGGTCTTTTGCATAGGCCAGGGCTGATGTGCTATCGCTGTAAATGAGCACTGCTTCATCCCCATGAGGCGAAGAGCCTAGGCGTCGCAAAAACCTCCTCAATCAGACAGCTGCCGAACAAGCCACATACTCTGCCTCCATCGTGGATAGTACGATGCATGACTGCTTCTTGCTACACCAAGAGATTGTTCCACCTCCAAGTGTGAATGTGTAGCCAGAAGTGGACTTGCATTCATCTTTATTGCTAGCCCAATCAGTATCACTATATCCTCTCAGCTTCAAATCTCCTCCATTATAACAAAGGGCAAGATACATAGTCCCGCGAATGTATCGCAGGATCCGCTTCACTGCTCTCCAGTGATATGGACCAGGGTTACTCTGGTAACGACTAACTAGACCCACCGCATAGCAGATGTCTGGACGAGTACACAACATAGCGTACATCAGACTCCCTATCGCAGATGCATATGACACGTTGGACATCTGTTCCTTTTCCTCTTCATTCTTAGGACAATGATCTAAAGTCAAGTGGAATGCCTTTATCAACTGGAGTGTCAATGGGTTTTGAGTTATTCATGTGAAAACGCTCAAGAACCTTCTTTAAGCAAGTCTCTTGAGACAAACACAGAAGTTTCTTTGACCGATCTCTCACAATCTTAACTCCCAACACATAGTTGGCCTCACCCATGTCCTTTATCTCAAACTGAGAGGACAACCCTCTTTAGTGGCGACAAGGGCACTCATGTCATTTCCAGCTAAAATGATGTCATCGACGTACAAAGATAGAATTAGAATACTCTTTTTGGACTGTCTGATGTACACACAATGGTCCTCCTCAATCATCTCAAAACCGAAGGAAGTGATTGAATCATGGAACCTTAAGTACCATTGCCTTGACAATTGCTTGAGTTCATAAATAGATCGCTTGAGTCGGCACACTTTGCGCTCATTCCCTTTGGTTATAAAACCAACGGCTTGATACATATAGATCTCTTCGTCTAGTTCTCCATTGAAAAACGCAGTTTTGACATCCATCTGGAAGAGTTCTAAGTCTAAATGTGCGACGATTGCCAGAATAAGGCGTATGGAGGCAAATCTCACCACAGGGGAGAACGTGTCTCCATGGTCTATACCCTCTCGTTGGGTATAACCTTTCGCCACTAGGCGCGCCTTATACTTGTCAATTGATCCATCTGCCTTACGCTTGACTTTGAAAACCCACTTGTTTCCAATGGTCTTACGGTCAGGCGGAATATCAACTAACTCCCAGACTTTATTCTTGTCCATAGAGCTCATCTCCTCTTGCATAGCAACCATCCACTGAGATTTGGCAGCAGAAGAAAGCGCTTCCTTATAGGAAGCAGGCTCATCGTCATCTACTGTACACATGAGAGCTTCTTCATCAATATTGAAACGTCGACGTGGAACTTTTCCTCGTCTGCTTCTGCGGTGTGCTACCTGAGAATCTTGAATGTCCAGTGGAGTACTCCCACTCTCTGGTACACTCCCACTAGTGTCTAGCGGTGTACTCCCACTCGGCTGGAGACTAGTACCATTTTCAGCGATTTCTGGATGTGGAATGTCAATTTCCCCACCCTCGCCTAAAGATGGTACGACGTCTTCAATATCCTCCATCTCATAGAGGTCAAGATCTCTCTTAGCGTCACCAATATTGGGGAAGTCATTCTCAATGAAATCAACATCACGTGACTCAATCTCTGTCATTCCTTCATCCGGATGTTCACCATACATAACATAGCCTTTTGAGCTGTCAGAATATCTTATAAAGATATGCTTTCTAGCTCTCGGGCCTAGTTTCCCATGCTTATGGGAAGTACTGTGAACATATCCTGATGAGCCCCACGGGCGTAAATGCTCCAAATTGGGCTTTTCGCCTTTCCATAGCTCATAGGGGGTGGAAGGAACTGACTGTCAAGGCTCTCTGTTAAGTATGTAGGCAGCAGTTAAGAGTGCATCCCCCCATAATGATATTGGGAGGTTAGCTTGCGCCATCATAGATCTAGTCATATCTAGAAGTGTTCTATTCCTTCTTTCTGCAACACCATTTTTTTGTCGAGTTCCAAGAATAGTAAGTTGTCTGCGTATCCCCTTTTCCTCACACAGTTTCTTGAACTGATCATATAAGTACTCGCGTCCTCTGTCTGTTCGAAAAGTCTTTAGGGACTTTTCTTGTTGATTCTCAACCTCTGCTACGAAGCGTTTGAAACAATCTAGAGCTTCATAGCAGCGAGAAATCAGATAGACATAGCCATATCGCGTGTAGTCATCGATAAAAGTAAGGAAATAAGAGGCGTCATGACCTGCCTTCACATTCATTGGTCCACATATGTCTGAGTGTATTAGTTCTAATGCTTGGGTAGCTCTTTTAGCCTTACCAAAAGGCTTACGGCATGCTTTACCTGCTAGGCAAGACTCACATGTAGGTAGGTTAACCTTAGCGAGTGGGCCTAGAATGCCTTCTCGAGCTAATCTAGTCATCCTGTCACGTCCTATGTGTCCAAGTCTAGCATGCCAAGTTACAGAGTCAATATTTCTATTTGAATTAGCAACTAAAGAAGTATAGAAAATAGATCAAACAGATCAATTTTAAATAGATTATTCCATAAAAAACCATGTCCAAAAGTAACACCATCCAAAACAATATCCAACTTATCACGTCTAAACTGAAATATAAAACCTAAATCAAGAAGTGCTAAGACCGAGAGTAGATTATATTGGATTCCGGGTACGTAGAGCACATCATGAAGAAGTAATGTGCGCCCTGTGCGCAAATGAAGTTGGTATGAACCTACTCCTGCTGCTTCTTCACAAGTGTCGTTCCCCATGTATACCCTACTGGTGCCACTTGGAATCTTATGATAATCTACGAACCCCCCTCGATCTCTGGTCACATGCCTTGTTGCTCCTGTATCTGCAATCCAATCATGGAGCGAATGAGCGATTAGGACATGAGAACTCACAAAAGTATAGAGAGAGTTGGGTGGGAAACTTACCTTCTTCGGCTCAGTGCACTCACAAGCAAAGTGTCCCAATCTTCCACAATTGAAGCACTTTGATTTGGAAGCATTTTTCTTGCCAGCGCGCTTACCCCTGCGCTTCTTTGGTTTATCAGCCTTTGGAGCTAACTTATTAGCTCCACCCTTTTTCTGAGCCCTTTTACTCTTGGCATTGCGCTTGGACCCACTAGTCCCGCGCTCACCTCCACCTATGGAAGTTCTCGCCATGAGTGCAGTAATGCAGTTCGCCTCTTGGCGCTCCGCCTCCAGCTCCACATGTTTAGATATATTAGCAAAGTTCTTGATACTATCATTATGTGTTAAAATTTGCTTCATATGGACCCAAGTTTCAGGCAGTGATCGAATCACCGCTTGAATATGTTGTTCATCAGTGAGGATGTTCCCAGCAGCACCAAGATCTCGAATCATACCAGACATCGTCCTAAGATGTTCAGTCATCGATTGCTTGGGATCTTTCCGATACACCTCGAACTTCAACACCAGGCTCTTGAGCCTAGTGATTGATGTCCCACCGAAAGCAAATTTTAGCTGGTCCCATAATTCCTTGGCACTGGAGTATTGGAAATTCTCAGCAAGAAGGTCATCATTCATGCTGCTTAACAATATATTGCGCGTGTGATGATCCTTCTTGACCCATTCATTATAGGTTTCAAGGTCTCGGCGATATTGGGCCATGGGCCCATTTTCTGGCAATTCGGGTTGGACCAATGACTGGGTTAGATGGGGAAGCAGTTCTTCCTCAGTCAATAGGAGGGTTACTCTACGTTGCCATGCGTCATAGTTTTTCCCATTAAACTTGTTATCTTTGTTCAAATCAGCGACAATTTGCTTTGAAGCCATTTCTACATTCAAAAAAACATGCGCAAAGATTTTTGACGTTATTATTTGCATATTTCATAAAATTTTGTTTTAAAAATCCAATTATAAACGATATTTCCCCTTTTTACAATTTTAAGACCAGAAAACTTGCTATTGCTTATTAATCAAATCCTAAATTTTGTAAATCAAGGAAAAACTTTTATAATTGATTTTACAAACAAATATCAATTAGAAGGTTCTTTAACCTATCTAAGATCATCCACAATATATGTAAGTGCGCCATACAACAAAAAATGCGCAAGGACCCCACGTGGGTCCAAATTGACAATGTAGAACTCATGCTAAGATAATTCAAGTTTATGATATATAAACAAAGAAAATCATCCCTTTACAAAATAGGCTTTTCCAATACAAAACTCTCGTCCTCACATTACATTTATGTAATACCTGTATTTTTGTCATATTTTAATTATATAATTTTCTGTCCCAAACTATATTTATAATATTTTTTACAGTAATGAATATCATTTCTGAACCCATAATTATACCTGTGTTGGCCAACCATGTGTGTACCCTAAGCTAACCCCCAAACAACCCCTACAAATTTGTGTGTGTGTGTGTGCCGACATGTGGGAGAGAGAGTGAGTTCATGTGTGTGACATGTGTTTGTATAAGGTGTGTGTAGAGTGGTGAGGCGTATAGTAGGGTGATGAGTGTAGGAGTGTAGTGTGACAAGTGTTTGTATGAGAAGAGTGCATGTGTGTCATGAATAGTGTATGTGTGTATGTGCATGTGTGTGTGGCGTGGAGTGGCAGTGGGGTGAGTATTGTGTGTGGTGTTTTGTGTGTGTGTGTGTATTATATATATAATACTTTATACAAATATCCAACCACCCCACCCCTATATAAACCCCTCCCACCTCATTTATTTTAGAAACCCAAGCAAGAGAGAGAAGAAAAATAGAGAGAAAAGAAAGAGAAAGCTTACCCTTGTGCCACACCGCGACCCCGAACCTACGGTGAGTTCCTAACTCACTTGGTATATCAGATTAATGTCTGTGTTATTATTTTCTAATTATTATTATTAGTATTATTACTCTAGAAATTCTTGTACTTAATATGTGGTGCCCCTAATCTAGGTCCGTATTATGGTTTTTATTATTACTGTTATTATTGCTACTACCAATTGTTATTAGTATTATTATTATTTTATTAGTTAACCGTTAAAACTCGTGTTTCAACAGATGATGTCCCTAACTCAGGGCCGTATTATAATTATAATTATTATTATTATCATTATGCTTTAGCAGTTAAAACTCGTGCTTTAACAGGTTGTACCACGTACTTAATATCCGTTTTATATTTCCGTTAATAATAATGATATTATTATTATTATTATTATTATTAGGATTATTATTATTGTTTAAACCGCAGGCCTTAATATGTTGTACCCTGAAGATATTATCACACTACTATTATTTATATTATTACTAATTTTAATAATATTATTGTTAATAACTATTGTTATCACTTTCCGGTTAACCTCATATTAATATGTGCACCCCGAACATATTATATGCGTTATTATTATTATTATTATTATTATTATTATTATTATTATTATTATTATTATTATTATTATTATTATTGCTACTCGTTATTATCATCAGTCCGATTAACCTCATGCTTTAGCGGGTGATACTACGGGCTTAGGGTCCCATACTTTATTTCAAGAATAAAATAGTAACTGTTCAATTAACTTGTACCCCGTGCATAACATATGATACATCTCACGTACGTAGAAGTCGGTGTCGTAACGTCAAGTCAACGTGTACGGGTATAGAGTCGAACGGTCGCGGAGACCAAGTTCGTATGCATTTGGAAATATGTGTAGTCGACCGCGGAGGTCCGAAAGTTGATATGTAGTGAGTTGGTACTGTCAAATGGAATTACAGGATCGCATGTCGGCGATGATTGCTACTATGGCCACGGAGAGGCAAACACGATAGCAAAGTAACCATGTTGATAAAGAATACATCGAGAAATGAATAAACACGGTTAGCCTGTAAGGCGAGATTACTACGGTAGTCGAGACGACTAACGATAGTAAAGTAACTGTTTCGCAAACCGGCGACGATATTCATAAAGGCAAGGTCCCGAGGACCTAGAGTACATGGTTAGCTTGCAAAGCGAGATTACTACTATGGCCACGGAGGGGCAGACAATGATAGTAAAGTAATCATAGCTCGGCCCACTGGGCGAGTCACTCTAAGCCAACGGTGTTACACTGGTAATGTAACAAAGGTAAGTAAGTCGAATGTTAAGTCGAGTGAAGTCGAATATATCGATGATGCATAGTTGATTAAGTCAAAATCAAGTTCTTATTTAACCCTATTAAAAACGTAGTACGGTGGAAGTAGGGTGTCGAGTCCACAGGGATTGATACAAGAACAACATTTGGGAGGTTTAGTAACTAATTATAATGCTCAAAAGAAATAAATAAGAAAAGATGACGAAAG
This sequence comes from Hydrangea macrophylla, assembly GCA_033977485.1. NCBI lineage: Eukaryota > Viridiplantae > Streptophyta > Magnoliopsida > Cornales > Hydrangeaceae > Hydrangea > Hydrangea macrophylla. The sequence continues at coordinate 94,350,958 of CM066995.1, forward strand.
AGAATAAAAATGACATTGCGTCTTGCGGCTTTTTGTTTGGTTTTTGGAGGATAAAAGGTAAATAAATACTAATCTAAAAAGCAATAGATTGGGATCATTCCCCCCATCTTGGGTCACAACAAGATGAAATGGACTAAAGTTTCAAGCACATTCTAAGGTAACTTCTCATTGTGGCATATTATCAAACACTTGGAATGCACCTATGTGTTAGATGAAATGAGCTTTAAGATTTCCATAGAAACGGATTTGAAGCTAACAGTTGACTATTAAGGATGCATGACATACAAGATGAAGCCTCTATGGCTTCTAATCATGATTTGTCCCCCCTACACTAACTAATCTACTTGGTGGACAAACCACCTATGAAGCTTTCAAAAGGTAGTATTTAAAACCCAAGAGTTTGAACAATCAAAGATGCTTGACATCTATAATGAAGACTCCAAGTTTTAAATCCCACACACAACATTTATCAAACACATGGAGTGCAAAACACAAGGTTACATAATATTCCATATGAAATACATAGGGTAGGATTCAAAGTCTAAGTTTTAACAATCATAGTTGCAATACAAATAAGATGAATCCTTTAGTCTTAAATCCTACACAAATGAACCCTAGAAATGCTACAACATTAAATCCAAGAGTTCATGATCCACAACCTAAGTAAATCTAACTAATAATGAAAAACATAGCAATATCATCAAAAGAGAAGAGATAGAAAATATACCTAGCCATTAAAACTTCAATGAAATCTTCAAGTGATACAAATGAAGAAGAAATGGGAGGGAACCCAAGTGGGTTCCCAAAAATGAGAGAAGAAGAAGAAGAATGTTGGGAGAAAATTGATAGATACAAAAATAAAATGCAAGATCCCTAAAATAAAACCATCTCTTCCTATTTATACAAAAATATAAGGATGGCAAACTTGTAAATAAAAAAAGGGGGAAAACTGAAGCTGCGGATCGATCCCTTCATATTGGCGGATCGATCCGCCTTTCATCTGGGCTGTTGGTATCTCTTCGAAAAGCCGCGGATCGATCCCTTCATTGGGGCGGATCGATCCATTTAGAGATCCTTCTCGCAGAATGCTATGGGAAGATCGCGGATCGATCCGCTCAAAAGGCTGGATCGATCCGCGTCTTTTGAAACTGATATCAGGCTCCTCTAAAACACACGGATCGATCCGCTCAAAAGGCCGAATCGATCCGCCTTTGCTGAAGTTCTTTCCTTTCCCTTTTTATGATATAAGAACCAAACGAAGTTGGTTCTCACGTTGAACAAGTTCCCAAACACTACAAGAAAGAGATTTTTATTAGCAATAAGTGAACAACAACAAGAACAACAAAAGTACAATTTATCCATTAAATCTCCCAATATAAGTGATAATTTGTGTCCAATAGGGGTAAAATCATGAAGTTAAGAATGCAATATTGGACACGAATCACACCCCCCAACTAGCATGTTGCTAGTCTCTTAGCAACAAAACTAAATACCAAGAGATTTAAGAATAACCTTGCACAACAATTTATTTAAAATGAAAGATAAACCGTTTTCGTGGGGAACACGATTGCATTTAGCGAATGCAACAAGCCGTTAAACCTCTAGATTACCCGTAGAGGCGGAGTTTTGTCTCCGGAGGGTTCTTGGAATGAAACCCACAACATTATGTTTCCTCATGATAGTTGCCCACTATCTAACGCCGACACTCAACATAGTCCCATGAATTTTCAAAAGATTTTGACACATGACACGCAAATCCCAAAAATTCACAAACTATCAAGATTATTAGATAAACTTCATTAAGTTCAATCTTGGATGCGTGTGTGGTGTGAAGTGCATAACTACAAACTATCAAGAAGAAGGCAATGCTTTCATAATCCGAATTTCGTTTAAAACGTGCTTCAACTCAATTCTCACCGGTATTACACTCTAAAAATGAATCACTCGAAATGGGTAATACTCTCGGGGCATGCGGGCAAATAGAGTAATGGAAATGGAAACCAAAGCCACACATATGCCAAAGATGAAAAACGTAAGCGTGAAAAACAAGTAAAAATTAATCTCATGAAAGATACTATTCACTAGAGGATGTGGAATAACTCTGACTACTTGTCACATCCGTTTCAAACTTCGAATCACAAAACTTGAGAATCAATTAGGACCTTGATGGGGTTGTAAAGTGGGAAAGTGATATGAGGTGAAGGACAAAGGGAAATGAAGTGAGATGTTTGGGTACAAACTCGAGATTTATTGGAATGCATGGATACAAATAGCCACAAGAGATGAATCATCCACAAATATTTCTTTGAAGCTCAAAAAGGGAAGTACAATTGATTACGAAGCTTTTTTTTTTCTTTTCTTTTCTTTTCTTTGTACTCTCACAACCACACGATTCAATCTCTTTTGCAACCTTACAAACACGATCTCATGCAAAGACATCCCACAAATGTAATTCAAACGTGGGTATGGAAGGTGTATGGTTAAGTGAAGGAAGGGTATGTGTGGTTGAGGTTAGAAATGATAAAAGGAAGGACCTAAAATCATTTTCTCAGACAATGTGATTCTTAGTTCTCCACTACAATGACAGGCAAGCAAGAGTTTTACATTCCACACAAATAGATTCCTCTAATGAACAATCAAAGCAAGAAGATGAGATTATCTACGACTTATGTATGTTTTTCAAAAAAAGAAAATTGAAGTATGTAACACTCAACAAAGGAGAAAAGGATCTAAAGCTCACAAGGGTAAAGTCTCCACAATTGTTTTAAACGATTTTCGGGTAATAATTGCATTAAACATTATCTTAATACTTGTAGTCATGCAACGTGCTCGATAATCCAAGATTTGAACTTCATGAAATTTACTATAATCAAGAAAGTTATAGAACTAATGGGATTCAACAAGTGACGCATACCAATATCGAATGAAAACTCAAGACAAGCGTCATCGCTCGGCATTGGAACGAGGCAATTATACTAAAATCATTGGAACTATTTTTTTTTTTTTTTTAATTTTAAATTTTTTTTTTCAATCATCTTTTCTTTTATTAACAACCAAACATGCTTGGAGAATTAATGGCAAGAAGAAAAATGGAACATCAATATGATGGGTGAATATCCCACACCCCCCAACTAGAACATTGCATTGTCCCTAATGCACATGGTTTGAAACAAGGACAAAAATGAGTAGGGATAGAGTGATATCACCAACAAAAGGAGCGATCCCCGATAAGCACAAAAATGATGTTCCTGCATATGAATCACTATCGAGCACATCAAGCAAATAAAAGAAAAAAAAAGAAAAAGAAAAACCAAAACACAAAAGAAAACAAAATGGACTGATAAGGAGATGATGCGGATGAATTTGAAAGTTAGAATATTGATTCTACAACTAGCCCAACATGCAAAAGAGAAATAATATTCCTTTAAAAGAAGTGTTCTAGAAAGTTTGGCAAAATAATCAAACTTTGCATTACTATACTATGACTCTACTTTGATTAACATGATTTTCCCACCTTACAACTAAACTACGTTAACTAAACTACGTGGTGGAACACATCACATTCTCTTGGATTTGAGTCAAGCATCTTAACACAAAGCATAACTATCACAATAACAAGTAAGTGGTAAATTACTACACTATGCAACACCTTTGATTAGAATGACACATCCACCCTACATTAACTAAGCTACATGGTAGACAAGTCAACTTCTCTTAGAATGACTCATGTGCAACAATACACCACTTCTATTAAGCACAACTATGTAAGAAATCACGAAAATCAATTACATATGCCAAAGATTTAAAGAACAACAACCAAAGGAGATACTAGTACATTCCCCATGCGAGACCAATGTGTCATCAACATCCTAGATGGAGGTTTAGCTCTTCAAGAGTAGCTAATCCTTCAAAACAAAGACAAAATAAAAAGATCAAATACAAAAGCGCATATAATTAGAAACTAAACAACTTAACGTTGTCGCCAATCCCCGGCAACGGCGCCATTTTGATTAAGTCAAAATCAAGTTCTTATTTAACCCTATTAAAAATGTAGTACGGTGGAAGTAGGGTGTCGAGTCCACAGGGATTGATACAAGAACAATGTTTGGGAGGTTTAGTAACTAATTATAATGCTCAAAAAAAATAAATAAGAAAAGATGATGAAAGAGAATAAAAATGACATTGCGTCTTGCGGCTTTTTGTTTGGTTTTTGGAGGATAAAAGGTAAATAAATACTAATCTAAAAAGCAATAGGTTGGGATCATTCCCCCCATCTTGGGTCACAACAAGATGAAATGGACTAAAGTTTCAAGCACATTCTAAGGTAACTTCTCATTGTGGCATATTATCAAACACTTGGAATGCACCTATGTGTTAGATGAAATGAGCTTTAAGATTTCCATAGAAACGGATTTGAAGCTAAGATTGACTATCAAGGATGCATGACATACAAGATGAAGCCTCTATGGCTTCTAATCCGAATGGTTTGTCCCCCCTACACTAACTAATCTACTTGGTGGACAAACCACCTATGAAGCCTTCAAAAGGTAGTATTTAAAACCCAAGAGTTTGAACAATCAAAGATGCTTGACATCTATGATGAAGACTCCAAGTTTTAAATCCCACACACAACATTTATCAAACACATGGAGTGCAAAACACAAGGTTACATAATATTCCATATGAAATACATAGGGTAGGATTCAAAGTCTAAGTTTTAACAATCATAGTTGCAATACAAATAAGATGAATCCCTTAGTCTCAAATCCTACACAAATGAACCCTAGAAATGCTACAACATTAAATCCAAGAGTTCATGATCCACAACCTAAGTAAATCTAACTAATAATGAAAAACATAGCAATATCATCAAAAGAGAAGAGATAGAAAATATACCTAGCCATTAAAACTTCAATGAAATCTTCAAGTGATACAAATGAAGAAGAAATGGGAGGGAACCCAAGTGGGTTCCCAAAAATGAGAGAAGAAGAAGAAGAATGTTGGGAGAAAATTGATAGATACAAAAATAAAATGCAAGATCCCTAAAATAAAACCATCTCTTCCTATTTATACAAAAATATAAGGATGGCAAACTTGTAAATAAAAAAAGGGGGAAAACTGAAGCTGCGGATCGATCCCTTCATATTGGCGGATCGATCCGCCTTTCATCTGGGCTGTTGGTATCTCTTCGAAAAGCCGCGGATCGATCCCTTCATTGGGGCTGATCGATCCATTTAGAGATCCTTCTCGCAGAATGCTATGGGAAGATCGCGGATCGATCCGCTCAAAAGGCTGGATCGATCCGCGTCTTTTGAAACTGATATCAGGCTCCTCTAAAACACACGGATCGATCCGCTCAAAAGGCCGGATCGATCCGCCTTTGCTGAAGTTCTTTCCTTTCCCTTTTTATGATATAAGAACCAAACGAAGTTGGTTCTCACGTTGAACAAGTTCCCAAACACTACAAGAAAGAGATTTTTATTAGCAATAAGTGAACAACAACAAGAACAACAAAAGTACAATTTATCCATTAAATCTTCCAATATAAGTGATAATTTGTGTCCAATAGGGGTAAAATCATGAAGTTAAGAATGCAATATTGGACACGAATCAATAGTTTCACGCACGGTCTAATTATAATTCATTCAACCGTTGTAACTAGTCGCGGGTACTTTCAGATACATATTTTTATATTAGGAATGTTCGGTTAGGACACTCACTTAGCTTTTATTAAAGCTAACGGCATACTACGCCCTGGACATTCCCATGTCTAGACTATACAGGATATGATTGTCCGGAGGAGGATTATCTGGAAGGAGCCTACGAAGGGGAATCCTACTATGCTGAAGGTCATGGCTACGTCAGTTAGAGGCACGACTTCAAGAAAGAAGACTTAGTTATTCTTTATAGACTTTTGTCCTTTCATGCTAAGCTGTAAACGGCGTCTAACGCCTTAAGCTCTTTTGTTCTTTATCTTTTGATAACTACAAACTCTGATGTAATAGCTAGTAATCGGTTGATGTATATATTCAGTTTGCGCTTCCGTTTGAGTTACTCTTTTATTTATCTAGTGTGTTTGTGGACAATCAGTTAACGTAACTAGTCATGGCTTACGGACCCAGAAAGGAAAATTTTATTTCCTACTAATTTCTGCTGCTCCGGGGCGTGACAGGATTTTTTGGTATCAGAGCCAGGTTTTACTTAGATGTGCTCGCTGATTGTCCCCCACTATCTATTTCTAGTATTTAAGATTCCTGAGATATGAGTATTAAGATAAGTTCGTTATTCTGACGTTAGATAGTTTCCTTGCAGGTTAGCATGGATCCAAGCTTTCATAAGTTTGTGGATGATCCCTATGGAGGTCACGTGATTCATGGGGACACTGTGGAGCCGGCTGATCCAGAGCTTTATTACGAGCGCATACGCCGTGCGGCCAGCCAGTACCTAGAGGAGGATGTATGGAGAGCCCTGTATGTTACTAGACGGACTCACCCTACTGAGATTCGTATAGACGCGTACCATTTCGCGATGACTCGAGAGGCTATTTATCACGAGATGGCTCGGTTGGTCCAGAGTAAGCCAGAGATGGACGCTATCGAGTTGAGAGCTATCTTAGCGAGGCATGGTCCCCTACCCGTACCTGTGGTTGTACCAGCTCAGGTAGCACCACCAGTACCAGTACCAGCACCACCAGTACCAGCACCACCCGCACCGATTCTAGTAGCACCAGTGCCAGAGCCAGCGGAGCCCGAGCCAATAGGGGATGACGAGAATCCGGTTGAGGACATAGAGCCTGGTGACGAGGATGTGGACGGGGACGGAGAGGAGGAGCCCGTGGACGACGATGATGAGCCGGAGGATGACCCAGAGGAGGATCCCGAGGACCCAGAGCCCGCGGACATGGATGTTATAGCCGGAGGAGATATTATACTAGAGGTAGATGATGATGCTGAGGATGAGGGACCTGAGGAGGTAGTTATACCTGAGTTAGTAGCAGGGCCTATATTACAGATGGCAGTCCTTGTCAATAGGGCAGCAGATTTGGTAGCAGGGATAGCTGCACAGCCAGAGGGATTCATTATAGGAGAGGCCGAGTTAGCAGAGGCTATTGCTATAGCCGAGGGATTTGTCGTTGCAGCTGCTGATGCCGCTGAACCACCAGTAGACGCTATGGATGAGGATGACGAGGAGGACGACGAGGAGATGATGGTCGAGAAGTGGGATTTTTCCTTCGTGGATGAAGCTCCCTTATATGGATCAGACGTGGATGACTACTGAGTCAGGACTTTTGGGGGGCTTAGATTTTCTAGTATATATATGACAGGACATGTTGTCCACTTTATTTTGAGGATTTCAGGGATAGCTATTTGACCATAGCTCTTTTGTACAATTAGCAGCCACTGTTAGTGGCATTGTAAATAGTTGACTCAAGTGCTGTATTGGCTTATGTCCCTCGTGGTACACAGTTACTAGTGTGTACTTCATGGTACATCTTTGGGATATATATATACGAGTATTATCTTTTGGTATATACTGTGGCCTAGTAATTTTGATGTTTTATTTTTACTATTGTTGCTACCTTGTTAAAATTGCATATCTCGACGTATATGTTTCAGTGAGAACTTGTAGATGTGTGCATATATTCTAGTAGTAACCAATAGATGTCTGTGTAGGTACACCAACACACGAATCACTATGGCAGGAAGAAATAGAAATACCCGTAACAATCCCGTTGGGCAGATTGAGGCTGCACCCCCAGCACCTGCAGCCGCTGATCCTACTGGTCTATTCGAGGCCTTTGTACGAAGACTAGAACGCATCAACAACAATGACAACAATAACGCGAATAATAGGAACAACCCCGTACCACCTCCGAGACCTGTAGAGGATAGAGTGGTAGAGCGTTTCCGTCATTTTCGCCCTGAGAAGTTCGACGGAGATGCCGAGCCATGGCGTGCGGAACAGTGGCTCCGCGAAATGGAGTCGATCTTTGACACACTGGGATGTACAGAAATCGAGAAGCGTCGACTGGCGACGTTCCAGTTAACATACGCGGCAGCCGATTGGTGGGAATCGGAGAAAGCAACGGTAGGAAAAGCGGCAGTAAGAAGAATGCCCTGGGCTACATTCAAGGAGCTGTTCTTGGAGAATTACTTTCCACAGACAGAGAGGAACAAGAAAGAGAGGGAGTTCATTGATCTGACACAAGGACATCGGACTGTGAGGGAATACACAGTATAGTTCGAACGATTGTCCCGCTTTGCTCGCCACATGATTGATACCCCTGAGAAGAAAAACCGACAGTACCACCAAGGCTTATCGCTACCACTTCAACGCATGACTCTCAATAATCAAGGCCTGACCTTCAAAGCCATGGTAAGCATGGCAATCGACCACGAGGAAATCAATGGTCGAGAACGAGGATGTTTTGGAAATCGACCACCGTTCAGAAACAACCAAGGCAACCAAGGACCAAGACCCCCAATGAGATTCCAAGGGAATAAGCATAATTGGACTGGTGAAAGGAAACCACAACTCACATTCCCTCAGAACCGACTAGCTGTACCCCAAGCACAAACCCCAAGAGGACCACCGGTTTTCACTGGAGCTAATAACAATGGATGCTTCAATTGTGGAAAACCCGGACACAGGCCCAAGGACTGTCGAGCCCCAAGGAGAAGCCGAGAGGACACCGTCTGCTACAATTGTGGCAAAAAGGGCCACTTATCCAGGGATTGTCGAGCGCCTCAAGGAGGATACTATAGAGCATCTAATCAGGGTCAACCCAAGCAAGCCCGCCTAAATGCCATTATCCCGGAGGAAGCCGGATTCGATAAAGGAGAACAGCAGAATATGGAAGGTACCCTTACTTTGTTTAACAGTCAAGTTAAAGCTTTATTCGATACTGGTGCTTCCAACTCCTTTATTGCTATTAAGATTGTACAACGATTGAGTTTAGTACCCCAGACGCTTGATGTAGCTCTGAACGTTATGTCCCCCTTAGGAGTGAACATTACGTTGGGAAAAGTGTATAAGGATTGCACTTTAAACTTGGAAGATCATAACCTCCCCACTGATCTGATAGTTCTGTCGATGAAGGAATTCGACTTAATCTTAGGAATTGATTGGCTCACGAAATACCATGCCAAATTAGACTCTGTTAACAAGTCTGTTACTTTCTCGACACCTGAAAGCCAACCATTTAAATTCCAATGTGATCCCTTGTGCGACGCCTTCCTCACAAGATGTCTAGCTACACTTGGAAGTATAAGTTCAAAAATTTCGATTACCCAAATCCCTGTGGCTCAAGACTTTGAGGACGTATTTCAAGAAATATTAGGACTACCACCCAAGAGAGACATCGACTTTTGTATTGAGCTGGTACCCGGTACCCTACTGATATCTAAGACCCCATATCGGATGGCCCCGACGGAAATGCAAGAATTAAAGAAGCAAGTCCAGGAACTTGAAGATCTCGGATTCGTTCGACCGAGCACGTCGCCTTGGGGAGCGCCGGTGCTATTTGTTAAGAAGAAGGATGGGACACTTCGACTCTGTATCGACTACAGAGAGTTGAACAAGGTCACAATCAAGAATCGATACCCACTTCCCAGAATCGATGACCTATTCGATCAATTGTATGGAGCGACGACCTTCTCCAAGATAGATCTATGATTCGGATACCACCAACTGTTGGTTCGACCCGAAGATGTATCAAAGACAGCCTTCAGAACAAGATATGGGCACTATGAATTCCTAGTCATGCCGTTTGGACTAACGAATGCCCCAGCTGTATTCATGGATTTAATGAATAGAGTATTCAGGCCCTACTTGGATCAATTCGTGATTGTGTTCATAGATGACATCCTAATCTACTCAAGGACCATGGAGGAATACAAAGAACATGTGAGGATCGTACTACAGACGCTTCGAGACAACCACTTGTATGCGAAGTTCAGCAAGTGTGAATTTTGGCTAAAGGAAGTCAAATTCTTGGGTCATACTGTCTCACAGGACGGGATAGCTGTGGATTCAATCAAGACAGATGCTGTTTTGGACTGGAATAGACCGAACACTGCAACCGAAGTTAGGAGTTTCCTTGGTTTAGCCGGATACTATCGAAGATTCGTTGAAGGATTCTCTAAGATAGCATCCTCTTTGACCAATCTGACAAGGAAGGACGTGAAGTACGAATGGAAAGACAAGCATGAATGCACGTTTCAAGAGCTGAAAGAAAGATTGACCTCGGCGCCAGTGCTTGCAATACCAAAGAGCGGTGAGCAGTTCACCATTTATAGTGATGCATCACACCAAGGACTTGGATGTGTGCTCATGCAGGATAGAAGAGTGATAGCATATGGATCACGACAACTGAAACCACATGAGATGAACTACCCTACACATGACCTCGAACTAGCCGCAATTGTTTTTGCTCTCAAGATTTAGAGACATTACCTTTACGGAGAGAAGTTCGATCTATTTTCAGATCACAAGAGTTTGAGATACTTGTTCTCTCAAAAGGAGCTGAACATGAGGCAGCGACGTTGGATGGAATTGTTGAAGGATTACGATTTCACTTTGCAATACCACCCCTGGTAAAGCAAACGTAGTTGCCGACGCACTAAGCCGAAAACCTCGCAAACTGTTCATATCCTCTCTTATGGTTAAAGAGTGGAGAGCATTGGAAACACTAGCCGAATTTGACTTTCAGACCGTTGAATCTAGTGAAGGACGAATTTTTGGATGTCTAGTAGTGCAGCCGACGCTCATAAATCGCATCCTTGAAGCTCAAGGAAAGGACGAAGGACTTTGTCAATGGTTTGAGAAAGCATCAGCAAAGGACCCAGCAGAATGGAATATTGGAGCAGACGGAGGATTTAGATGCCGCAATAGACTTTGTGTGCCTAACGAGGACAACCTAAGGAAGAACATACTAAATGAAACACACAAGTCAAGAATGACGATCCACCCTGGAGGAACAAATATGTATAAGGACTTGAAAAGAAATTTCTGGTGGGAAGGAATGAAAAGAGAGGTACCAGATCACGTATCCAAATGTTTACCCTGCAAACAAGTCAAAGCAGAACACCAAAGGCCAGCAAGGTTATTACAACCACTGCCAGTTCCTGGATGGAAATGGGAACACATTACTATGGATTTCGTTGTAGGAATGCCAAGATCACAACAAAATCATGACGCTATTTGGGTGATCGTGGACCGACTCACGAAATCATCTCATTTCATCGCCTACAACATGACGTACCCGGTTGAGAAAATGAGCAGAATGTACCTACAGCAAGTCGTACGCCTACACGGAGTGCCTGTATCGATCGTATCAGATCGCGACTCGCATTTTACATCAGGATTTTGGGAAAGCTTACAAGCAGCAATGGGAACTTCATTGAAGTTAAGTTCAGCATTTCATTCCCCAAACCGATGGACAAACAGAGCGAGTCAACCAAGTAATGGAAGACATGCTCCGAGCATGTGCCATAGACTTTGAGAGTTCTTGGGAGACACATCTGTCATTGGTAGAGTTTGCATACAACAACAGCTATCATTCGAGCATCGGGATGGCACCATTCGAGGCACTGTACGGAAGACCATGCCGATCACCATTGTGCTGGGCAGAAGTTGGAGACAATAAACTTCTAGGACCGGAATTGGTTCGAGAGACGAATGAAAAGATTAACATCGTGAAAGAAAAGATGAAGGCAGCACAGAGCAGGCAGAAGATCTACGCAGACAAGCACCGCAAGGAATTGGAGTTTAGTGTTGGAGATCACGTACTTCTCAAGGTATCTCCGGTACGAGGCATTGTCAGATTCGGACAGAAACGAGGAAAGTTGTCACCGCGCTACATTGGACTGTTTGAAATTTTAGAGCGCGTGGGAAAAGTAGCTTACCGACTTGCCCTACCACCTAAGATGTCAGGAGTACATAATGTATTTCATATAAGCATGCTTAGAAAGGTTGTACATGATCCGTCTAATGAGATTGACTTCACGGACATCGAGGTAAACAATAACGTGACTTATACCGAAGGACTAATCCGAATTTTGGATCATGGAGTCAAGAAGCTGAGGACTAAGGAAATTCCTCTGGTGAAAGTTCAGTGGAGACACCATGACAAACGCGAAGCTTCTTGGGAGTTGGAATCAGAAATGCGTGAAAAGTTTCCAGCTTTGTTTAGTGACTAGCTAGCTCAGATTTCGGGGACGAAATCTTTGATAGGAGGTGGATATTGTAATACCTGTATTTTTGTCATATTTTAATTATATAATTTCCTGTCCCAAACTATATTTATAATATTTTTACAGTAATGAATATCATTTCTGAACCCATAATTATACCTGTGCTGGCCAACCATGTGTGTATCCTAAGCTAACCCCCAAACAACCCCTATAAATTTGTGTGTGTGTGTGCCGACATGTGGGAGAGAGAGTGAGTTCATGTGTGTGACATGTGTTTGTATAAGGTGTGTGTAGAGTGGTGAGGTGTATAGTAGGGTGATGAGTGTAGGAGTGTAGTATGACAAGTGTTTGTATGAGAAGAGTGCATGTGTGTCATGAATAGTGTATGTGTGTATGTGCCTGTGTGTGTGGCGTGGAGTGGCAGTGGGGTGAGTATTGTGTGTGGTGTTTTGTGTGTGTGTGTGTGTATTATATATATAATACTTTATACAAATATCCAACCACCCCACCCCTATATAAACCCCTCCCACCTCATTTATTTTAGAATCCCAAGCAAGAGAGAGAAGAAAAATAGAGAGAAAAGAAAGAGAAAGCTTACCCTTGTGCCACACCGCGACCCCGAACCTACGGTGAGTTCCTAACTCACTTGGTATATCAGATTAATGTCTGTGTTATTATTTTCTAATTATTATTATTAGTATTATTACTCTAGAAATTCTTGTACTTAATATGTGGTGCCCCTAATCTAGGTCCGTATTATGGTTTTTATTATTACTGTTATTATTGCTACTACCAATTGTTATTAGTATTATTATTATTTTATTAGTTAACCGTTAAAACTCGTGTTTCAACAGATGATGTCCCTAACTCAGGGCCGTATTATAATTATAATTATTATTATTATCATTATGCTTTAGCAGTTAAAACTCGTGCTTTAACAGGTTGTACCACGTGCTTAATATCCGTTTTATATTTCCGTTAATAATAATGATATTATTATTATTATTATTATTATTATTATTATTATTATTAGGATTATTATTATTGTTTAAACCGCAGGCCTTAATATGTTGTACCCCGAAGATATTATCACACTACTATTATTTATATTATTACTAATTTTAATAATATTATTGTTAATAACTATTGTTATCACTTTCCGGTTAACCTCATATTAATATGTGCACCCCGAACATATTATCTTCGTTATTATTATTATTATTATTATTATTATTATTATTGCTACTCGTTATTATCATCAGTCCGGTTAACCTCATGCTTTAGCGGGTGATACTACGGGCTTAGGGTCCCATACTTTATTTCAAGAATAAAATAGTAACTGTTCAATTAACTTGTACCCCGTGCATAACATATGATACATCTCACGTACGTAGAAGTCGGTGTCGTAACGTCAAGTCGACGTGTACGGGTATAGAGTCGAACGGTCGTGGAGACCAAGTTCGTATGCATTTGGAAATATGTGTAGTCGACCGCGGAGGTCCGAAAGTTGATATGTAGTGAGTTGGTACTGTCAAATGGAATTACAGGATCGCATGCCGGCGATGATTGCTACTATGGCCACGGAGAGGCAAACACGATAGCAAAGTAACCATGTTGATAAAGAATACATCGAGAAATGAATAAACACGGTTAGCCTGTAAGGCGAGATTACTACGGTAGTCGAGACGACTAACGATAGTAAAGTAACTATTTCGCAAACCGGCGACGATATTCATAAAGGCAAGGTCTCGAGGACCTAGAGTACATGGTTACCTTGCAAAGCGAGATTACTACTACGACCACGGAGGGGCAGACAACGATAGTAAAGTAGTCATAGCTCGGCCCACTGGACGAGTCACTCTAAGCCAACGGCGTTACACTGGTAATATAACAAAGGTAAGTAAGTCGAATGTTAAGTCGAGTGAAGTCGAATATATCGATGATGCATAGTTTCACGCACGGCCTAATTATAATTCATTCAACCGTTGTAACTAGTCGCAGGTACTTTCAGATACATATTTTTATATTAGGAGTGTTCGGTTAGGACACTCACTTAGCTTTTATTAAAGCTAACGGCATACTACGCCCTGGACATTCCCATATCTAGACTATACAGGATATGATTGTCCGGAGGAGGATTATCTGGAAGGAGCCTACGAAGGGGAAGCCTACTATGCTGAAGGTCACGGCTACGCCAGTTAGAGGCACGACTTCAAGAAAGAAGACTTAGTTATTCTTTATAGACTTTTGTCCTTTCATGCTAAGCTGTAAACGGCGTCTAACGCCTTAAGCTCTTTTGTTCTTTATCTTTTGATAACTACAAACTCTGATATAATAGCTAGTAATCGGTTGATGTATATATTCAGTTTGCGCTTCCGTTTGAGTTACTCTTTTATTTATCTAGTGTGTTTGTGGACAATCAGTTAACGTAACTAGTCATGGCTTACGGACCCACAAAGGAAAATTTTATTTCCTACTAATTTCTGCTGCTCCGGGGCGTGACAATTTATAGCCCAAAAAAAATAGGGATGTTTTGTTTATAAACATATACAAGAACGATTTTAAACATACATCGTGAGGACACAAGCTCCATAAATTGTCAATAATTGTCCATTCATTTAAGCCAGATTAAAAAAATTATTAATCACACACATCAAGCACTCATGTGGTTTTATTTTAAAAATGAATGGACTCATCCGTCACTCCACTTAAGGAGGAGGAATAAGAGGTCATAGGGTCAAACAATTACAAACAACAGTAATTAAACGTGATTAACAATGCAATGAGCCTCTAAAAATTGCAATAAATATTAATTTGCAGCCCCGGATAGCTCCCATAAGCCAAGGAAGAATTATGAAAAATCCTAGATTTTTCATCAATTATATAAATAATTTTGGGTTTTAAACTAATATAAAACCAATTCTTTTAAGGACCTTTAAATTACCAAAAACAATTTAAAGTCCACATGAAAATTTTAAATACTTGAAAAACTTATTTTCCATTATTAACAAAAAAAAAATTCCATAATTTATGGGAGCATAAAATCCTATATCAATCAATTTATCAAGTAAAATTGATTTTGATCAAACTATTTAACAATAGTATGTCAAATTCCTTAAAAAAAACACAATATTTAAAAGGAATGAATCTTCCCAGCAGTCTCACTTAGCCCAAAAAGGTGTCCCAACCATATAATATTAATTTCAATAATTAATAAACATATTTGGATATTTTAAGCAATTAAAATAATGACTAAAAATATTATTTAATGCTTCAAAATCGTCACAAATATTGCAGATCGGCATACAACATTCCCACAACACCCTCAGCAGTGTAAAGTACATCACATATTAATTCCATGAATTAAAAATTCGCTTTGGATATTTTAAGCAATAATAAAACACGTACAATAACATATCTTATGCTCTAAAATACCAAAAACAATAGAATAATTTCCCAAGAGATTATTCTGGGTCCCACACTATGCCCATAAGATAAGAAAAATAAAAAAAATATTTTTCTACAATTTTCCAGAATTTAAAAACAATTAAAAACTTATTTTTAATTACTAGAAACTGTTTTAAATATAAAACAATTAAACTTTATTCTGGAACATTTTTATAAAAAATAAATTAAAATAATAGAGCAAAAAATGGGACCCACACTCGCCAGAGGTGACGCCGGCAGGTCACCGGCGGCGGCGCACGCGCCTGCGTGCGCGTGGGGGTGGCTCACATGGTCATCTTCTTCCTCTTTCTACCCCTAAAACGCAGCTTTCAGGCTGCGCGACCCTCCACCTTTGCACGCTCGTATCTCCCTCGTCTGTGATCTGTTTTCAATAAATTTTATATGGTTGGAAAGGTCTCACGGAGTACTTGAGGTTTGAACCAAAAATAGGTTGATTGCACGTCTCAATCTTCCGGATGGTTCAAAGTTAGGAAAAAATTTCGGCCAAAAAAATTTCAGAAATTAGGGTTTTTGTTTTCTCCTTCTACGGAGATATTTGGGCAACGAAACTTTATGGGTAGACTCTATAGTCATATAAGAACATATTCCAATCAAAGATTTCAAAAAATATTAGGGTTTAATGGTAGACCCACTTTGAAATCGATTTTGGAAAGTTTTGTATTCAAAACATGATCCAACAATGGTGGATATATTTTGGGCTCAAGTTTAGGCGAACAAACATCCTAATGGCTCTGATACCAATGTAAAATACATACACACATGCATATATGACGAGTATAGGTGTGTTACCTAGCGGAATAGCTCGTCGGATCGTCGAAACGGAGTTGTTACTAGCCCGCTGATTGAACCACGAATCCACTGCCTCCGTGTACTCCCTTGTGTGTCAAATTAGTAGCAGAGAATGCTTCTTGAGCATTCTCCGATAAAGCCACGTCCTAAATCCCTAGCCCCTTGGTGATTAGCTAGAGAGAGAAACCTTGAATGAGAGAGAGAGAGAGAGAGAGAGACTAACGTGAGAGAGAGAGGCTGCTGAGATATTGTATCTCATCTAGGTTTATTATGTGTGCTACATATGTATATATATAGGCACAATAATAACCTACTAGGCTTAGGGCTCCAAAAGCCCGTTACTTGATTTCCAAGCCTGTCCTCTTTGGACCCAGTCCAATATCATGTGGGTGCCCGCATGGCCGACCACAAATATTTGTTACACATAGAGACCAGATTAAAAAAAAATGAGAGTTGGACTAAATCTGGTCGTGTTTTAGATATTCTCAAACAGATGCTTAGGGAAAGATCATGAACCTCTGTCTAACCAATAAACTGCACAAATTAGGAGCACTACCTGCAAGGTTTCCATTACATTCTCTCTTTATTTCTTGTAAATACTTTTAAGATTTTTAAAATGCATTTGTGTATTTGAGAAAAACTAGGGATTATTTCTTTTTGGAAATTCACAAAACTAGGATTTCGTTTTTTTTTTCCTCTCCCCTATCTCCTTTTTACTTCTCCTTTTATTTTCCCTCAGTAAATTTGCATACAAAATGGGGGTTGAATGACAAAACACTAAATCTAATTACAAAACAAAAGAGAGGTGTACAATTTTCGACTATGACAGGGACAGTTTGGTGATTAATTCACGCATGGAACTAATATTATTTTTGAAGGGACCAAATGATTTTTTTCTTTTTGTTTTTATTAAAGAAAGATATTTTTGATGTTATCAAGTAAGCACCAATGCGGATGCGAGGATGCAAGTCCGGGGAGTTTGATAATTTTCTCAAAATCAAGAGTGTGAGTGTAGTGGGGGTACTTATATAAAATACAAAAAATATATTTTATATAGCATTT
The DNA here is from genome assembly GCA_033977485.1 of Hydrangea macrophylla. Classification (NCBI taxonomy): domain Eukaryota; kingdom Viridiplantae; phylum Streptophyta; class Magnoliopsida; order Cornales; family Hydrangeaceae; genus Hydrangea; species Hydrangea macrophylla. Next base: position 94,368,471 of record CM066995.1, read on the forward strand.
ATATATTGTTATATACAAACTATTCTACTACTAATTTATTTTATTTTTTTCTAATTAAGACACAAACACACATAAAATTACTTGTTTACTAATAAACAATGTAATTCAACTATCAAGAAAATCACAAGCAAGCAAATTAATATTAAACGTTAGCAAAGTCTTGCACAACGTCAATCAAGACTCAAGAGAGACGATGATGGTTGCTCATGTGCGAGACACAACCCTATCCAAACAAATCGATCTCCGAGAATGAGATGTAACTTCTATATGAAATCCTAAAGCATAGCAGAGAACTCAAAATCAATATTGATGATACTATTGTTGCACAACCCAGAACATTCTTAAAAGTGCAAATGCCAAACACAACCCAGGCCCACCATAGCATTCTTTAAAGTGCATGTGCCAAACACAACCCAAGCCCACAGGGCCACATCCCTTACAACCACAACCTCAATCACGCAATACAACGAACGCCTAAAGGGCACCATTATCACACACAAGGGATAATTGTTGGAAAATCCCTCAAACTAACATTGAAGATTTTAGGGTCTAAAATTTTTCTTAATTTGTTAAAAAGTCCCTCGAATTGGAACTCTAATTGTTAAACAACCCTTCTCTTGCAAACTCTATTTTTTTCTTCCCAAACTTGTCATTCTAAACCCTAGCAGCCCACCACCACCACTGCAATCCGTCGCCACTACCACCACCACTGCAATCCGCAGCCTCCACCACCATGAGCCGCCACCACCACCACCATCGCGTCAACACCACGTGACGTCGCCACAGCCATTGCGAATCACAACCACCACCACTGCGAGCCGTCACCACCACCACTGCGAGTCACAACCACCACCACCATCGCGAGCCACAACTACGAACCATCATGAGGCGTTGATCTAGATCTAGATCTATATCTCAATAACCAATCAAGATCTAGATCTAGTTCTGAACTTCATCGACATCGTTGGCTGCTCAACGAACTTTAACGACCACCATGCTTTCATGATGTAACTTTGAGGTTAGTTGCAGAATATACAAAAATCAAGTAAAATTTCACTTATTTTTTTTAGCGAATAGTGACATGATAGGGTGGTCGCCGGAGATGGTAGGGGTGGTGGTCGAAGGTGGCAGAGATGGTGGTAATGGTGGTTAGAGTTAGATGATGAAGATGATGACATTTTAGTCTAAGAAATAAGGGGAGGACTTATCCTTAATGAATGATTCAAGTTGTCTTTAATACTAAGAAATCTTATGTATTATTCCTTTCCACTAACTATCCCTTATCACAAAGATAAAAAATCACAAACACACAAACTCCAACAAACAACCACCAACATCAACTCGCCCATATAAAAACAAGGAGTAATGTTTGGGGCACACCCTTACACACCCAAAAGGTATCTACACTCTAAGGTGGATCAATGAGAAGAGAGATAGAGACTTCGGGGTCCACTGTCAGTCTCTTCTCATTGGTCCACCTCAGAGTGTGGATACTTTTTTGGTGTGAAAGGGTGTACCCCTAGCATTGTTGAAAAACAAGATCATGCTCTCAAATTAATAACCAAGTCAAATGATTTTGTGTCAAAATAACAACTTACTTAAGCTGAATGTTGAAAAAAAAAAAAAAAAAACCACCATTCATGTTGAATAACATAAAATTTTGAAAAGTGAGGAATATAGTGTTACGATCCCACGACGACTAGCTATGGGGTTGGTTGATGATCTATTAATTCTGAGGCACCCTTTCCTTGTATGTCTGTTTTTAAGGGTGAGTTCTACTTTAGTGGGTTCATAATAAATTATCCTGGGTAAGGGGTGTTCAAAAAAGCTGAAAATGAAAACCGATTAAAACCAACTCCACCAAACGCTAATTGGTATTTTTTTAAATAATGCACAAACTTGAACCTTCCGAAAATCGACCTACTCAAACTGAAAAGTCAATTTTAAAACCACTAAAAAATCGACCAAAACCGACCGCAAACACCCCTAGTCCCAGGCACCCTCCCCTTACAAAGCCATTTTCAAGGGTGAATTCTACCTAGTGGCTTCATAACATATATGCATTCCAAATCGTGTACAACTTTGGAATTCAAATGACATTGAGATGGGGTGTATCTAATTACTTTTTTGTGTAGGGTGGGAAGACACGAGGATAAATCCTCCATAAATTCTCAGGCACCCTCCCCTTACAAAGCCATTTTCAAGGGTGAATTCTACCTAGTGGCTTCACAACATATATGCATTCCAAATCGTGTACAACTTTGGAATTCAAATGACATTGAGATGGGGTGTATCTAATTACTTTTTTGTGTAGGGTAGGAAGACACGAGGATAAATCCTCCATAAATTCTCAGGCACCCTCCCCTTACAAAGCCATTTTCAAGGGTGAATTCTATCTAGTGGCTTCATAACATATATGCATTCCAAATCGTGTACAACTTTGGAATTCAAATGACATTGAGATAGGGTGTATCTAATTACTTTTTTGTGTAGGGTAAGAAGACACGAGGATAAATCTTCCATAAATTCTCTACGGCTTGCAGTTATTTTTTAAAATGGAATTATTGATACCGTTTTATTAGAGTAGCTTATAAGATAGAAGTCAAATTCCAAATACGTGCACCAATCGCACAACACACATATTAAATAAGCCATGAAAATAAGTTGACGATAAGATTCGAATCCACGCCAAACACATTACAGTTCGTCCTTCCTACTGACTTAACTAAGAATCCTTGACCCGCTTTGATCAACAGCCAAATTAGTTGTATCCGTTATTCCAATTACATTATTCCATTTTACGTACCATATCGTCTAAAGTCCTAAGACTCCATTGGGTACACAATTTGAGTTCTTCAAGACTCCATTAAATATTAATATTAGTAGTGGTGAGAAATACAGTATGTATTATTTTTTTATAGGCTTAATTACAAAATGGACCCCCGAAGTTTTGTCCTTATCTCATATTAGTCTTTATAGTTTCAATTGTGTCAATTTGATCTCTAAAGTTTTTAAAGTGAAGCAATATGGTCCAAATGTCCCATTTTGTTAGAAAATTTGACAGAATTGACCCACTACTATGCAAAATTACTCTGATAAGCGGATGGACAGATTAGTATTGTTCCATTTTTACCCCTAAAAAGTGTGACAATGCGTAGTATGTGAGTAAATTCCGTCAACTTTTCTCACAGAAGTAGACAATTGGAAATTGGAACACATTACTTTTATTTAAAAACTTCAAAGGCCAAATTAACACAATTAAAACTACAAGAGTTAAAACGAAACAGGTATCGAACTTCAAGAACATATTTATATTGGATAATGCTATTGTGAGAAGCTTCTCACATGAGAAGACGGGTTTTAACCGTTGGATGAGCATCTAGCCATAAGATTCTCTCCAGATTTCTGGGAATCTTAAAGCTAGATGCTTATCCAACGGTTAAAACTCGCCTTCTCATGTGAAACGTTTCTCACAATAACAAGACCCTTTTGTATTTAACCCTTTTTTATATGATAAATATATCAAAAATGATACACGACCAACGATTTTCACAACGTTTTGTACAAACAAGGGCAGCTCAGCAAATAAGAGATAAATTTGTGGGGCTCACTTTCAATTACAAAACGTCGCCTCTCATTTGGAATTTCATTTCCCCCCAAATTGGTCTGGAAGCAAGAACGAGAGAGAGAGAGAGAAGACGCAGACGGCGACCCGAGCTACGGCGGGCGGCGACGGTGGAATCGGCGGCGAAAGCGGCATCGGCGACAGAGGTACACACACACACACACACTCTCTCTCTCTCTCTCTCTCTCTCTCTCTCTCTCTCTCTCTCTCTCTCTCTCTCGTTCTCTCTGCCCAAACCCTCCTCTTTATTAAATTTCTTTCCCCTATCTTATTTCCTAATAATTCCTATCACTTCTCTCATCTCTCTTCCTACTTCCTGGTAAGGTTCTATCTATATACCTGTATACATAGTTCGTGTATATATATATAGCTCTTTCTAGGACTATAACTCACCCACACAAACATCGTTTGTATAGAACTGTTTGTTACTCGTACTGATGCTGATGTTGGTTTTCTTTCTATTTCTTTGTAATCATATTAAGTCTTTGAAACCCTAGAAGTCAAGTAGTAAATCCCAACTTAAACCCTAACATTGGGGCCGGAGGGGACTATATATATATTATATATATATGTCCTATTAATTCTACATATCTCTCTTATCTTATGGTTGCTTCAGCGGAGACATTCATTAAGGCGTTGAGTCCAGTGGGTTTTGAAGACTTCGAACCCATATTCGGAGAACCTAATGCAGAGTGATCAGGCGCGCCCTTTTTTGCTACATGTTCATGCTTTGGATCAATCTCACCTTAAAGTCATTGTTACTGATTTGCAATCCAATACCTGGGAGGCCATTCGATCAGTTCAGCAGTTCGAGGACATGGTGAGCTTTGATTTCCTCTATTTTCTTTGCCTTTTTGTTTGGTTGCCCAGAAAAGAAAATAGACTACGGGAAAATGTTTGCTGGTTTTCAATTTTTTTTTTTCCTTCTTGTTTTCCCTTCTTAAATATGGAAGAAAATCTGAACCCAGGTCAAATTTGTTTTGTAGAGCTTAAGAAAATATTTATTCAACTTATGAAGATTTACTTTTATGGTTCCAGATTATGAAAATGATTAATATTCATTTTCTGTTTGGTTATTTTTCCTTCTCCCCTCCATTTTCTTATCAACAAGACAGACCTTTAGTTGAACTGATGTATTGCATATATAATCTTGTATATTGGATTTTGGGCTAAATCCCTAACCTGAGAAAATGTAGTGTTGTTCTGATAAAATCATAGTTCCAATAAAAAGGTTTCACGGGCTTTGGTTTTTTTGCAAGTTTTTTTGATGGGTGATATGGATTTGGGCATCCGTCTTGTGATTGAACAGCTTGTGCAGCTAAATTCAGGGTTTTAGTAAAATCTTAGGCTCTGTGTAGTTCATGGATTTAGTGATGGAAAGGAAATGAAAGAAAAGGAAAGGAAAACATCAAGGAAGACAACTTTCTTTGTTTGGTCAATAAGTAAACAGTGCGGAAAACAAGAAGGAAAAGAAAAACACAGTGAGAATAAAGTGAAAATTTTGAGTTTTGCGAGTCACTTCCTTTCCTTTAAAATAAATAAATAAATAAATAAAAGAAAGTAATTAATCTTTGAAGAATTTAATATTATTGAAGCAAAGAGGATAACACTAGTGTTTCTTCTTGTTTTCCTTTCCTGAATTTTTCCCTTCTTTAAATCTGCAAACCAAACATGGGAGAATGTCTGTGAGCTAAGTAGACACAAGGATGTCCATAATGATGCTTAGTGTTTCTTTAATCACTTAATTTTGTAATCTTCTGGTGCAGAGGGATAACATTGGAATTGGGGGCTCGTGGTCCGAGTTTGTGGATTATGTCGTAGCTTCCATAAAATCTGAAGATGTAAAGCTTGTTATGGAGGGACCTTCCAAATTAGATTGTGACTAATCCTTTTGCTCACTCTTTCTAAATCTTTCATATACAAGGTGTTGTTTTAAAGTACCATTTTCTACGAGTGCCTTTAGATTTTGGTATATTATTTTCTTGGGATTGGTTTCCTTATGAATTAGTAATTTATTTTTTTTGCCCTCCAAACTTCAAATTTTAAATTAGTATTATTTTTAGTTCTAGTGTCATTTGAGTTTTTAGATGCTTTTGGCACTTATTATGTGAGGTGAACTACAGGCCTTCATTTCGTTTTTGGTTCTAAATAATGGGCTAGCTTTATTTGCAAGTGTTGGACAAATGGGAAGTGGATTTGGGATATCCCCAAATTCGGCAAAAAATACTTTAAACCTTCCATATACAAATATGTCTTCAAAATATCTATCTTTGCCAGAATCTGGTTATCAGGTGGTTGGGATGCCAGAATTGGATCAGCGGCTGGTGCAATTTTGAGTAGTGCAACATTCCTACTTGAGGTGGCTCGGAAGCACATGCAAGCTGGAGCCCTAAATGGGAGACAGTACAAGAACATGCTTCATGCTCTCGTGAGCATACTTGAAATCGAAGGGGTCGCTGATCTGTATAGAGGGTTGGGACCGAGCTGCATGAAATTGGTTCTTGCTGCTGGAATTTCTTTCATGTGCTACGAGGCGTGCAAGAGAATACTTTTTGAGGAAGAAGATGAAGCATAGAAGACTGGAGAAGAACAAATTAATGGAGTTTTACTCTTAACTTGAGCTTTTGACAGTTCAATTTTTGGTAGTTTTGTTTAATTGCTAGGACTTTAGATTTTGCGAGCGGAGACTTAGAAGTGAATTTTGAGCATTCAAACACTGATTTATATCTACTCGTGATGAAAAGAATTAAAAGAAGTTTATCATATTGGCTTTTCTTTAGATTGTGAGTTCCATTGTCGAATTTTGGCAGGCTGTGAAGTAAAAAAATTTTGTTCCTTGTTTTTATCATATTTTTGGCTTGCAAATGGAAACATGGTCAGTTGATCCTATGCAGATAATTTGAAGTGGTGTTTATCACATTGGTTTATAATTTGGATAAGAACAAAATCACATTCCAGTGAGATTGGACTGAATGATAGCAAACCACAGGTGAAATTGCAATATAAAGCTAAACACAAAACCCAACAATAACATCACAAGATTTAACAAAATTCAACCAATTCCTTACAAAGCCGAAAATCCAACAAAGAAAGGAGTAAGAAGGGCAATAAGCCATAGTGAAGAACAAAAAAAGCCAAAAATGAAATAATCCATTCAACTAGCTATGTAAAAACATAGTACTACTATTTGTCCAGGAACTTTTCAAAAAGGGTAAATTAACCAAAATTGTAAGACAAAAAAACAGTTCAATATAGTACTTTGAAGCTAACAAGACAATGAACACCCGTACAACTGCGTAAATAAGTTCTAAAGGTCTGAAATCCCTTGTGACACCCGCTCCCGAGGTTATATTTAATATTGCTTTAGAATGCATAATCATGAGTTAATGATAATTATAGTGTTATGTGACAAATATTGGAAGTGGGTTTAACTCACTAAGTTATTTTTGGGTGTCCAGTTAGGAACCCAGATTTGGCCAGTGTGGCAGTCCCAAGTTGGGATATGTGTTGATGGGTCCCAGTTGAGACGTGACAGTAATATGTGGAACACCCTATGTGCCTATATGTTTAGTAAGGCTTAAATGATTTATTATTTTATTGTTGATAATATCATATTATTGGATGGTGACCACTTTTGGGGTCAATTAGAGGTATCTTTGTGAGCACGAATTGAACACATTATATGAGTATGTTGAGTTGCCTACTTGGGTCAATGGAAATTGCTAGTTCTATACCACCATGAGGTAATCTTTGTGGTGACGACCACTGCCGCCAAAGGCCTATGGGACCGCACGTGTGAGGGCGTGGGTCATTACTAGTCACGTGGGCTAAGGGAGTAGAGCCACGGGCTAGTTGGTAGTGTTGGGTTTGTGCCCTCAAACCATTACTTTATATATAAGACATTGACATTTTAATATATGGATATCAGCTTTACATTTAGTTATGTATGTTTCTTTCATGAGATGATTGTTATCCTTAAGTATCATAGTAAGTAATTCGTGTATGTATGAGATACATACAAGTGAGATACGAATTACTATTCTTTGTTACTTAGAATGTGTCACAGTGGATGATGAGAGTGGATATCTCATCAGGTTTACACTGTAGCATGATTAACTACCATTGGATGTAGTGATTAATCTCAATCACTAGAGTTTAACTCTTAGTTAACATGCTAGTGCTTATAGTGCATTGACGGACCTGAGCTTTCCTATTGATGCTCAAGACTGTCAATCAGTCGATAGGAACTCATAACTTGTATAAGGTATGTGTTCTTAATCTTGAGACGATTATGAACACAGACTGTGGATATGGCTGCTTTGACTTACCAATCAGTGAGGTCTATAGAAGATCAACACCTGGGTATCTTGGGTATGTCATATTCATAGGGTTATGAACATATATTGTCAAGACAGAATCTACCCTCTGTTTCAGAGTAAGCATTCCCTTGAGAATGTCACCAAGTCGATTACTGAGTACTGCAGTCTTATTGATAAGAGTTATCAACATGTTTGGTAATCATGAGAGGTGAATGGGACTCAAGGAATACAAGAAGTAATCATGATTCAGGTTGACAGTAACAATTATCCGACTACCTGAATATGATTACGAATGCTGAAGGTAGAGGGACATTTGTACAACACACAAGTCTAGTTATCGCTTCGGATATGTTCTTTTGCGTTGGAGTTCAGTTATCGTTTTATACTGGAGTAAACGTTAACTGACCAGTTAGTTAGTTTGCTGATCAAAGAGTTTGGTCACGGTAATTAACAAACTGGTCTGAGCCAACAATAAAGAGCCTAGGAGGTCCCACTCTTAGCACTGCCACGATACTTGGAAAGACACATGAGGAAGTTGTCAAGACAAGTTCGATCGATTGAAGTATGTTCGATCGATTGAAGTTTTGGCCGTCTCGATCGATCGAGAATGGTTCGATCGATCGAACGTTCGATCGATCGAAGATCTTCGATCGCTCGAAGTCTAGGTCGGTTCTGGGAATCTATAAATAGGGCAGCTGCGTTCTGGAAAAGGAGTTCGTCGTTTTGAATGTCAGAAGCTGCAGAAACTGTTTTAGAGCACCAAACCTTCTCCTTCCTCTCCATTAGGGTTCCCACCAACCCTAGTCCTTCCTGTAAGCATCCATAGGATTCATAAGAGTGAAGGCCATCTAGTGGAAGCTGCTGGAAGTTAAAGAAAATCAGAATTGGGTTCAAGACACTAAGGTATAACTCTTGTCCCCTCTTGTGCGCATCTATGGAATTAACGAGTAGTAAATCCTGGGCTACCATTAAGTTTTTATAACTTGACTTTTTCGCTGTGCATTTAAACTTTTAACTTAAACCGGTTTTTCCAACAATTGGTATCAGAGCCAGGCTCGTTTGGATCTATAGATGCGTTTTTGGAACACTATATTGATTTGCATGTTGATTTTAGAACTATTTTCGAAACGGCATTGTCACAGATCTGTTTCTACAGTGTTATCGCAACAGAATACAAATCTGTGATTGCATGGGATGCAAGGCGGGTTCGATCGATCGAACATGTTTCAATCGATCGAACATCCTCTGTACTCGAGCGATCGAACATTATTTGATCGATCGAAACCTTCTGGTGTTCGATCGATCGAATGAAGTTAGATCGATCGAGACAGATTCTTTGTCAGACTCTCTGTTTCACAGTTGTAAGGTGTTTTGAAATTAAAAGCTTTATTTTTAAAAGTATTCTGCAAATTTTTTAAATCATTCTATGAAACAGAAAGTTCAAGCGATTGAACATAGTTCAATCGATCGAAGGTTCGAGCGATCGAACGGTCTTCGATCGATCGAACTGTGACAGAGAAGTAAGATGCTATTTTAAGTTCTAATTCAGTATGTAAAGAGTTTATATACTGTGTGAATCAATTAAGTATTCCAATAGTTACATATATTTGTTATGTATGTGTGGATGCGTGTACGACTAACCCTTTTTGCAGCTAGTTTAGTCACTATCTCCCATGGCACCAAGACTTTAAAATTTTGCATTTAAATTGTTTGAGATTGGTGCATGTTGTAATTTAAGTTTGGTTTGGTTTTAAGGCATATGTAAAGGGCTCTGCGACTTCAATCCTACGAAAAGGAAAGTCGCACCGGTTTTCCTAGCCTTTTATTTTGTTGTTGCTATTTCTATTTCTAGATAAATTGTAAGCTTCGAAAGAAGCATAGGACAAATGTAATAGAATTAGAAAATCCATGAGGATGGAGCAAGGAGCCATTGTCCATGAAGATGGAGCTGGAGGCGATCAAACCAAAAAAAAAAAAAAGGAGGTTCTATGGAGATAGAGCCATGGGAGATAGAGGCATCGTTTAGATGTCTTTATTTTCAATTTTAGTTTTTTGTTTTATGTGCTTGGTTGTGATTGGCATTTAATTATATTGTTACTACTTGCATGCACGTAAAACAAGTTTTCTAAAATAAAAATTCAAAAACCGTTTTTAACGCATTAGTAAACATTGGATGTTTATGGGTAATGTATAAAAACAAATTTTTCTTTAAAAGCAAAATCCTTAATTTACCAAATCTAGTGGGAGAGGGTCTTATTTTGACACCCACGATCTTCCATTAACGGTTCACTGTAAGATGAGTCGTGCATTCTGTGTCACCTCGCCAGGGGTGATCATTCCATACGGAGGGTGCATTACTCATTGGTTACTAGATGTGAACTTCTTTTGATAGGATCAATCAGACGTGTTAAAGGGTGACCACCACACGGAGGCGCTACTTGAGACGGTTGTGATTGGATCTTAGTTAATGGTACACACTAGCTAAGCTATGGATAAGGGATCCCACACGGTGCATTATTCAGAAACTTAGAGATCAAAAGGGTTCGGGAGTCATAACTTGTTTTGCAAGAGTTGCATAGCGGACAAGTCTTGATTAATCGAAAAATCGAAAATTGACCACCACACGGAGGCTTTATTCTTTTGTTTCGATATTCCGGCGACTTTATTTTAAAATAAGAGTTTTTAAGGATTCTTATATTTTAAACTGTCTAATTCTGATATCCATATTTATTTTGTTTGTTTGATTTTCAGTAATCATAATGTTTGGATCTGCATTTAGTCCACTTGCCACCATACTCATTCAAAACAAGTTAACTGGAAACAACTACACTGAATGGAAATGTAACCTTGACATCGTGTTAACTGCGGAAGATCACATATATGTCCTCACCACCCCAAGCCCCGAAGAACCCGCGGCAAATGCTTCGGCAGCTGCCAGACGCGAGTTCGACAAATGGAAGAAGTCGAATGGAATGGCTCGTTGCTATATTCTGGCCTCAATGGCTGGTGTGTTGCAACACCAATTCCAATCGAATGATTCTGCCAGTGACATTATCACATCCCTAAAAAAGATGTTTGGGGAGCATGGCAGGCCTGCCAGACAGGTAGCCATGCAAAAGATAATGAGTGCAAAGATGTCGGAAGGGACTCCAGTCAAGGAACATGTTTTAAAAATGATTGGTTATTTAAACGAGCTGGAGACCCTAGGTGCCAACATCGATGCACAGACCCAAGTTGATATGATCCTCAATTCGCTGTCGCCTTCATTCGCTCAATTTAAACTTAACTATAATATGAATCAAATGAAATTTTTCAATGAGCGAATTGATGAGTTCTCTTTTGGCAGCGGAAGGGGTGATCAAACCTGGGGTCAACGTCTTGAACGTTGAGAAAAGCGCTTCCTCTTCTCGATCTACACCGAAAGGAAAGAAAGGGAAGAAGAAGGCTGGCACTGGTGGTCCAAGTGTTGGACCAGTCCCTAAGATTGCAAAATCTAAGGGAAAAGGTAAGGGCAAAGGGAAGGTGGGTGGCCAAGGCAAAGGAAAGTGTTTCCAATGCGGTGAGAAGGGCCACTAGAAGAGGAACTGTCCAGAATTCTTAGCTACAAGAGTTCAAGGTATGATTGAATCACATGTGATTGAAGTAAGTTTTATTACGGATACTTCAAACACTTGGTGCATTGATTCTGGTGCGACTAACCATATCTGTAATTCATTGCACGGGTTCAGATCAACCAAGAGGTGCAGTGATGGGGAAATCGTACTTACTCTAGGTTCTAGCGCAACCGTTTCTGCGGTTGCTATAGGAGTCGTAGTTTTAGAATTTCTAGACAATAAAGTTTTGATTTTATCAGATGTACTTTATGTCCCTTCAATGAGACGTAATTTAATTTCAGTTTCTAATTTATCGAATAATGGTTATTCTTTTCATTTTGGAACTGAAGTTGTTATTAAAAGAAATAGTTCTTTTATATGTTCTGGTGTTAAATCAAATGGTTTGTATGTGATTATTCCCAATATTTCTAAAGATTCTTGCTTGGAACTTAATAACTCAATGGTAACAATACCATCTAAAAGAAAAGAACCTTCCACTAATTCAACAAGGCTTTGGCACGTGAGGCTTGGCCATATTAATCTAAATAGGATTGGCAGACTAGTCAAAGAAGGGATCTTAGGCAATTTGGTTCTCCAACCAATGGAAGTCTGTGAGTCTTGTTTAGAGGGTAAGATGACCAAAAGGTCCTTTCCCGCAAAGGGCAATAGGACCAATGCACTGTTGGAATTAGTTCATACTGATGTGTGTGGACCAATAAATATTAGAGCAAGGGGTGGTTATGAGTATTTCATAACATTTACCGATGACCACTCTAGGTATGGATATGTGTACCTAATGCAACACAAGTCTGAAGCCTTTGAAAAGTTCAAAGAGTTTAGGGCTGAAGTGGAGAAGCAATTGGGCTCACATATCAAGGCCATTCGATCTGATCGAGGTGGCGAGTACCTCTCTAATGAGTTTATTGATCACCTCGTACAGAATGGGATTCTGTCACAGTTGACTGCACCTGGCACGCCTCAGTAGAATGGTGTAGCTGAGAGAAGGAACCAGACTCTTTTAGACATGACTAGGTCAATGATGAGTTATTCAGAGTTGCCATTATTCCTTTGGGGTTACGCTTTGGAAACCGCTGCATACATACTATATCTAGTACCAAGCAAATCTATTCCCAGGACACCACGGGAGATGTGGATTGGGCGCAAGCCTTCTTTGCAACATCTCCGGATATGGGGGTGTCCGGCACATGTGTTGAAAGGAAAGATGAACAAGTTGGATTCTAGATCAGAAGTATGTTATTTTGTAGGGTATCCAAAGGGTACTTATGGATGGTATTTTTATGATCCAAGAGAACAGAAAGTGTTTGTTAGTACAAATGTTGTTTTCTTAGAGGATGATTATATCATGAATCATAAACCTAAGGGAAGGATAGATCTGAGAGAAATAGAAGGAGAGCCCTCAGTCCAACCCGCAGTTGATAACGATGTAAATCAAGAAAATACCACTTCTTCACTCATTTCTTCACTGGTACCTCGTCGTAGTGGGAGGATTATCAGCCAGCCTGATAGATACATGTTCTTAGGAGAAGTTTTTGAAGTTGTCTCCATAGAATCTGAATCTGATCCTGCCACATACGAAGAGGCAATGGCTGATGTTGATTCAGAACATTGGGTTAAAGCTATGAAGGCTGAATTAGAATCTATGGATTCTAATCAGGTCTGGGATCTTGTAGAACTTCCAGCCAATATTAAACACATTGGTTGTAAGTGGGTCTATAAGAGGAAAAGAGGATCTGATGGAAAGGTTGAGACCTTTAAGGCTAGGCTTGTAGCGAAAGGTTATACTCAGAGGGAGGGCATTGACTATGAGGAAACCTTCTCGCCGGTAGCCATGCTCAAGTCCATCAGAATACTCTTATCCATTGTTGCATGCCTAGATTATGAGATCTGGCAGATGGACGTCAAGACTGCATTCTTAAATGGCAATCTTGAGGAGGACATCTATATGCAACAACCAGAAGGGTTCATAGCTGGTTGGAAAGGTAACTTGGTATGCAAGCTGCAAAAGTCCATTTATGGGCTTAAGCATGCATCCAGGAGTTGGAACATCCGATTTGACCAAGCGGTCAAGTCGTTTGGTTTCATATAGAATCTGGATGAACCTTGTGTATACAAGAAGTGTGAAGGGAAAGTGATGGCCTTTCTTGTGCTTTACGTTGACGATATTCTACTCATTGGGAATGATGTAGCGGCATTGTCAACGGTCAAGGTTTGGCTAGCTAGTACTTTCGATATGAAGGTCTAGGAGAGGCGAGCTATATTCTTGGGATAAAGCTCTTTCGGGATCGCAAGCGAAAGATAATGGGATTGTCTCAAGCTAGTTATATCGATAAGGTGCTAACTAAGTTTTCAATGGATAATTCGAAGAAAGGTTTGTTACCTTTCAGGCATGGTTTAGCGTTCTCCAAGGAGCAGTGTCCCAAGACACAGGAGGAGAGGAATCGCATGGCAGGAATTCCATATGCTTCGGCAGTTGGAAGTCTCATGTATGCGATGTTATGCACTAGGCCAGATATCTGTTTTTCTGTTGGCATGGTTAGCAGATATCAATCGAATCCAGGTCCAGAGCACTGGACAGCCGTTAAGCACATTCTTAAGTACTTGAGAAGGACTAAAGATTACATGCTTATGTACAGTGGTAATGAGTTAATTCCAGTAGGATATACTTGTTAGGAAACTGCATTCCCAGAATTCGTTGACAGTACGTATAAGTTGGTACTGCAAAAAATTTAGGTGAGAGCTACAATAACCCTACAAGGGCGGAAACTAGGGTTACCTTGAACTGCAAAAACGGATTGCTGTAGTAGACGAATCGAGAACACGGGCTCGATAACAACTCACGATCTTCTACCGTATTCCTTTGCTGCCAGAATATCGAACTGAGTGTGGGCTCTTTCGAAATCCTTTATGTTTTCTGCTCTTCCCTCTTTACGTTCTATTTTCTAATCCCAGTTATAACACTCTCTTTGATTGCTGTGACGATTTAATCCCGATCACATTGATCCGACAAAGATGTGTTTGTCAGGAGGACTAAACGATCTCCGATTTACTTGAATTTTTTACAGCAGCTCCGTCTCGACGTCAGGAACGTCGTGTAAAAAATTCAACAACTTTCGATCAGTATCGAGCAGTCTGAAGTTCTTTTAGTGAGCGTTGTTCGACGCTAGCGATCTTCACTCCTATGTCTCTTGAATGCTCACAGAGACTAGGGTTTGGTGGAAACCCTTCTAGAAGAAAGCTAGGAGGTCAAGGGAAGCTTAGAATGTGAAATCATGCAACCTGAGAGAAGAGCCAAGGCAACATATATATAGGCTACGATAGGGACCATAAGAAGTCAATAAGGAATAGGCTTCCTAATGGAATTAGGAAACCCTAATTCGAACTGAATCAGATTCCTATTTCCATAAATTATAATTCATACCACTAAAGAATTATAATTGCACTCCTATCCTTATCTCAAAAATATATTTCGAGCTCCATGTTATTAAATGCTTATTATCTCCCCATGTTAAGATTACAGATATCCATTAATTAAATATAATTACTGACAATCATATTTAATTAATCTCTTAAAATTCCTTGAGATCCTCTCTTTAACTTATCTGATATGTCGGATACAAAATCCACCTGCAGGGTTTGACATAATCAAAACTTATAAGCTTTCTCAAGGGGATATCATCAATCCTAAAATTGAGACATGGATTCCATCATTAATTAATATCCACCACACAATTAATATTGCCACCCAATCCAATGAGATATTGACCCATTTAAGGATCTCACCCTTTTAGGGATCAAAGTGTAAATATCAAATGTACGTGTCTATAAACTAACTTAGGATTTAGAGCATAAGCACTCATAATAGCCATGAGGTATTAATTATCTTACAAGTCAATATAAAGATAATTACCCCAAGTCGGTCCTGTTTAATACACAAAGTGTACCAGCATAGTGAGTTGAAACTGTACCGTTTCCCGCAGTCAAAGACAAACCTACTACAACACCATGCTGCAGTCCTACTGATGGTGTGTCCAATCCCATCTAAGACTGTAAACCAAAATCTTACATTCTATAATATCTGGTGGTCTGATCTTCCGTGTGTAAGCCGAACTCTACACACCAAACCACCTACTATGTAGAATGAGAGACACACATGCATAATATTAAATAAGTAATATAATACAAACATTGCCCACACAGATTCTCATAAAAATGGAATAACTGATTTTATTAAAATAATAAATTAACTACATAAAGCATGGCTTTTAGTATACATCCCTAACAATCTCCCACTTAGACTCAAAGCCATGAAGTGACACACCTCACTTCAACTAATGGCTCTACCTCCTAGGGTAAACATATATCCCGAGGTAGACTTTCTGGAATCCCTATCTGACATGAAATCAGAATCTGTGTACCCAATGGGTACAAGATTGTCTGCTTGGTAAACTAACATATAGTCTCGAGTCCTTTTCAGGTACTTGAGAATATTTTTCACCATAGTCCAATGTTCTTGCCCTGGATTAGACTGATATCTACTAACCATGCCAACAGCAAAGCAGATGTCAGGTCTAGTACATAGCATAGCATACATTAGGCTTCCTACTGTTGAGGCATAAGGAATTGCCTTCATCTTCTCTATCTCATCAGGTGTCTTAGGACACTGATCCTTAGATAGAGTAATTCCATGTGTGAAGGGAAGGAATCCCTTCTTGGAATCTTGCATGCTAAACCTTGCAAGAATATTGTCGATATAAGTGCCTTGTGACAAGCCCAACATCCTATTCTTGCGATCTCGCATAAGCTTGATCCCTAGGATGTGACCGGCTTCTCCCAAGTCCTTCATATCGAATTGACTGGATAACCATACCCTTACAGAAGATAATACCCCCATATCGTTTCCGATTAGCAAGATATCATCCACATATAGTACTAAGAATACCACCACTCTTCCATCATGTTTCTTGTACACACAGGATTCATCCGCACATTGATCAAAACCAAAAGACTTGATTGCTTGATCAAAGCGGATATTCCAAGACCTAGATGCCTGCTTAAGTCCATAAATGGACTTCTTAAACTTGCACAATATGTGTTCTTGGCCCTTCGCAATGAACCCGTCTGGCTGCATCATATAGATGCACTCGTCAAGATTCTCATTTAGAAATGTTGTCTTGACATCCATTTCCCAAATTTCATAATCGAAATGTGCAGCAATGGATAAGAGAATCCGGATAGACTTTAGCATTGCCACCGGCGAAAAAGTTTCCTCATAATCGATTCCTTCTTTTTGAGTGAACCCTTTCGCAACAAGCCTTGCTTTAAAGGTTTCCACCTTACCGTCTGCTCCTCTCTTCTTCTTATAGATCCACTTACATCCAATGGGTTTTATTTCATTGGGTGGTTCTACAAGATCCCAGACTTGATTGGAGTACATGGACTCCATTTCAGACTTCATAGCCTTTTGCCAAATATCTACATCTTTTTCTTGGAGTGCTTCATTGTAGTAACAGGGATCGATACCTTGTTCATCAGGGACCCGGTCATAAGAATCTCCCAAGAACATATACCGGTCATGTTAAATAATAACCCTCCCACTACGATGAGGCACAACCCATGTCTGTGTATCACTGATATATCGTTGTGAAGATTCTAAACCTAATACACCATTATCTGCACGTTGTACTGGTTCATGAACCTGCGTGTTAATGGTTGGTTCAGGATCTACACGAGTTTCGATAATCCTCCCACTACGACGTGGTAATGGAATATCGATAACTCTTTCTTGTGGTGTTTCTTCTCGTACCGTTGGTATCGAAGAAGTATGTCTCGGTGTCTCTCCTCTCATTTCCTCTAGAACAATACGAGTTCTGGGCTTGTGGTCCATAACATAGTCCTCTTCTAAGAATGTGGCATTGGTGCTAACAATAACCTTCTGATCCTTAGGACTATAAAACAGACCACCTTTAGTTCCTCTTGGATACCCAACAAAGAAACATACTTCTGTTCTCGATTCCAACTTTTCTGCATTCCCTTTCAGCACATGTGTTGGACTACCCCAGATCCGAACATGCCGCAGACTAGGCTTTCGCCCAGTCCACAATTCCATGGGAGTAGTAGGTACTGACTTAGATGGTACCAAGTTTAGAATATATGCAGCTGTCTCTAATGCGTGTCCCCAAAAGGAAATTGGTAAATCTGAGTAACTCATCATAGATCTTACCATATCCATGAGAGTCCTGTTCCTTCTTTCTGCTACACCGTTCTGCTGAGGCATACGGGGTGCAGACAATTGGGATGTAATCCCTTGCTCCAATAAGTATTCCCTAAACTCTCCCAAGAGGTACTCTCCACCACGATCAGATCGTAGTGTCTTGATACATTTACCTAGACGCTTCTCCGTTTCAGCCTTGAAGTCTTTGAATTTCTCAAAGCATTCAGACTTACGCCGCATCAAATAAATGTACCCATACCTTGAGTAATCATCAATGAAAGTGACAAAGTACTCAAATCCCCCTCTTGCTTGTACAGTCATAGGACCACACAAATCAGAGTGAACCAGTTCCAACGGCTCTTTAGCTCTATAGCCCTTGGCCGAGAACGGCCTCTTGGTCATTTTACCTTCCAAGCAGGATTCACAGACTGGAAGTGCCTCCACTTCCAATGAGCCTAATGGCCCATTTTGAACCAGTCTTTGAATCTTTTTCAAATTAATATGACCAAGGCATAAGTGCCAAAGATGCGTTTGGTTTATCCTCGAAGGTTCTTTTCTCTTAAATGGCAAACTATTTGTGTTATTCAATTCATTAAGTTACAGTATAGGAGAGATAGGATTTATAATATAAAGATCATCCACCAATAGACCAGAACAAATAAAACGTTTATTTTCTTTAATAACTACTATTTTATTAAAATGAACTGAATATCCATTCTTTACTAAACTAGAAACTGAAACTAAATTCCTTCTTATAGAAGGTACAAAAAGGCAATTTCTTAATATTAAAATCCTATCTCTACCAAAACTAAGATGTAGATCTCCTACTGCAACTACTGCTACTCTCGTAGCATTTCCCATATATAGATAAATCTTTCCATCACTGAGCTGTTTGGTTCCCTGGAACCCCTGCAAAGAATTGCATACATGATCAGTGGCTCCCGTATCTACACACCAGGTACCGGTAGATCGGACCGCTAAACACGATTCAATAACTAGTAAATGAGATTTACCTTGATTGTTCTGTCTGGCGAGATAAACCGGACATTGCTTCTTCCAGTGTCCTGGCTGCTTGCAAACAAAACATTTGCCTTTAGGCTTTCCCGGTTGTCCTCTTGGCCTTTGGATTGGCGGAGGACCCGCGGCCTTCTTTTGAGCCTTTTTTCATTTTCTTCTTGCCTTTCGGCTTTGAAGTAGAACCTTTCTCAAACACAAGAGCACTCCCTGACTTTCTGTTGAGACCCTCAGCTGCCTGGAGTTCTTTAAGCAGCTCCGCCAAAGTATATTTAAATTTATTCATGTTGTAATTGAGGCGGAATTGCTTAAAGGACTCTGGCAGTGACTGGAGTACGATATCGACCTGGGTTTCCCCGTCGATTTCAGCTCCAAGGATCTCTAGTTCATTAAGTAGAGATATCATCTTAAGAACATGATCAGGCGTCCCCTCAGCCATGGTTGTGTTTATCAAGTCTTTCATGGCAACCTGCCTAGCAGCACGACTTTGATCCCCGAACATCTCTCGGAGGCTCTCCATCATGTCATAGGCGCTGGCCATTGACTGATGCTGATGTTGCAGCACATTTGACATGGATACCAAAATGTAACACCGCGCCATCTCATCAGCCTTGACCCATTTCTTGTGAGTCTGGGTTTCCTCAGCGGTTGCCCCTCACCAAGTTGCTCAGGACATTCTTGAGTAAGCACAAACTTGTACTCTTCAGCAGTCAACACAATATCCAAATTCCTTTTCCAGTCTATATAGTTTGGTCCAGTAAGTTTGTTTTCTTTAAGTATAACAGCAAGTGGATTGAAAGTACCCATTTAAAAGCCTGAGAATCACATAACATAAATAATTACGTTTGGGCAAAAATTACTATGGATTCGAGTTAAAAATATTGGTTCCCTCTACCATATTTGAAAGGAATCCGCCAGCAACCTGATACACCGCAAATAGTATGACTCGATGGGAAGCCATATACTATCCATCATTTGTTCAGATAGGCAATTGCCTTTTAATTTTACTATCCAGGCGATGTACCTAGCCTAGTAAAATTAAACTGCTGACTTGCTTTGGTCCTATAAATAACAACAGTGACTCAGATAGAGAGGATATTATTATTTATAGCTAAGTGTATACCATCACTTAATTCTAGGTCAAGAGTTCCGTGAGGAACACCTCTGATGGAGAGGTGACCCACACTAACAATCACCCAAAATATTCTTTTAAAGAAGTTTGTACCGATGATTCCATGATCAGCTGCATCCGATGGGGAGGATGGCACTAGAGCCATCACACAAAATTAGTCATATCATCTACAAACCAGTGATGGAGACCATGAGATTTATACTTGATAAATTCCCTCTCCCACTTAGAATTTAAAAAAAAATTGAGGGTTATAATTTTTTAGAAAAACTTTTAATTTAATTAATAAAAAATAATGGAATACTTGACAAGGATTAATTCATCCTTACTTGTGAAACCCACATGTGTAGATAATAAAATTATTCTATTCTCATGATTTTAGAAAATAAGTACTTATGTTTGCAAATTATGGAATTAGTTTTATTTCTAAATACACATGTAGTTGTCCATCATTTTAAATTAATATAAATTAAACATGCAGCTAGACATCTGAAATAGGTCTAGGAACAATTATCCATGTTGTCCTATTTATTATACATGAAACAATAATAATCATTCAATCACACATAAATAAGGAAACCACAATAAAATAGGAATCCCACTATTATGGTCAAGCTGCAACTCTTGTGAAGAATTCTTCATTGAACCCGATTAGCTCTATGTCGCCACTACACACGGGGTTGAGCTGCCTTCCAGAACAGTTTTCTGAAACTGCCTTCTGAAATTGTGTTCTGAAACTACTTCCAGATCGCTTTCGGAAATTGCTTGTAAAACTGCTCTCACGAACCATCTTCACGGATTTACTTGAGATAAATTACATAAACCCTATGCCTCCATGAAGGAGTTCACATGCTATTTATTTGCAGTAAACTAACCACGTATCAATCAAGCGTGGGATCCAATACACACAAATCCTATGCCTCCATAAAGGAGTTCACATGCTATATCAAAACAGCAATATTAACCACGAATAAACCCATCGTGGGATCCAATCACACAAAACTAGTGACCATAATAGTGGAATAAGAACGCTGCAAAACAAGGGTTAGCACAGTTCTACGTTCTATCCATCCATCAAAACACGCATAAGATCTGTTTTATTGGACAACATGGTTGCGTCCAACCCATACGCAGAATCAACGTTGCTCTGATACCACTGTTAGGAAACTGCGTTCCCAGAATCCGTTGACGGTATGTATAAGTTGATACTGCAAAAAATTTAGGTGAGAGCTACAATAACCCTACAAGGGCAGAAACTAGGGTTACCTTGAACTGCAAAAACGGATTGCTGTAGTAGACGAATCGAGAACACGGGCTCGATAACAACTCACGATCTTCTACCGTATTCCTTTGCTGCCAGAATATCGAACTGAGTGTGGGCTCTTTCGAAATCCTTTATGTTTTCTGCTCTTCCCTCTTTACGTTCTATTTTCTAATCCCAGTTATAACACTCTCTTTGATTGCTGTGACGATTTAATCCCGATCACATTGATCCGACAAAGATGTGTTCGTCAGGAGGACTAAACGATCTCCGATTTACTTGAATTTTTTACAGCAGCTCCGTCTCGACGTCAGGAACGTCGTGTAAAAAATTCAGCAACTTTCGATCAGTATCGAGCAGTCCGAAGTTCTTTTAGTGAGCGTTGTTCGACGCTAGCGATCTTCACTCCTATGTCTCTTGAATGCTCACAGAGACTAGGGTTTGGTGGAAACCCTTCTAGAAGAAAGCTAGGAGGTCAAGGGAAGCTTAGAATGTGAAATCATACAACCTGAGAGAAGAGCCAAGGCAACATATATATAGGCTACGATAGGGACCATAAGAAGTCAATAAGGAATAGGCTTCCTAATGGAATTAGGAAACCCTAATTCGAACTGAATCAGATTCCTATTTCCATAAATTATAATTCATACCACTAAAGAATTATAATTGCACTCCTATCCTTATCTCAAAAATATATTTCGAGCTCCATGTTATTAAATGCTTATTATCTCCCCATGTTAAGATTACAGATATCCATTAATTAAATATAATTAATGACAATCATATTTAATTAATCTCTTAAAATTCCTTGAGATCCTCTCTTTAACTTATCTGATATGTCGGATACAAAATCCACCTGCAGGGTTTGACATAATCAAAACTTATAAGCTTTCTCAAGGGGATATCATCAATCCTAAAATTGAGACATGGATTCCATCATTAATTAATATCCACCACACAATTAATATTGTCACCCAATCCAATGAGATATTGACCCATTTAAGGATCTCACCCTTTTAGGGATCAAAGTATAAATATCAAATGTACGTGTCTATAAACTAACTTAGGATTTAGAGCATAAGCACTCATAATAGCCATGAGGTATTAATTATCTTACAAGTCAGTATAAAGATAATTACCCCAAGTCGGTCCTGTTTAATACACAAAGTGTACCAGCATAGTGAGTTGAAACTGTACCGTTTCCCGCAGTCAAACACAAACCTACTACAACACCATGCTGCAGTCCTACTGATGGTGTGTCCAATCCCATCTAAGACTGTAAACCAAAATCTTACATTCTATAATATCTGGTGGTCTGATCTTCCGTGTGTAAGCCGAACTCTACACACCAAACCACCTACTATGTAGAATGAGAGACACACATGCATAATATTAAATAAGTAATATAATACAAACATTGCCCACACAGATTCTCATAAAAATGGAATAACTGATTTTATTAAAATAATAAATTAACTACATAAAGCATGGCTTTTAGTATACATCCCTAACAATACTGACTCGGACTTTATGTCAGATAAAGATTCGAGGAAGTCAACATCCAGACATCTCTTTACCTTGGGAGGTGGTGTTGTAAGTTGGAGGAGCATTAAGCAAAAATGCATTGCAGACTCAACTACAGAAGCTGAGTATGTGGCTGCTTGTGAAGCCGCAAAGGAAGCTGTTTGGCTCAAAAAGTTCCTTATGGAGCTCGAGGTGGTACCAGCGTCATTGTCACCTATTACGCTTTATTGTGATAATAGTGGGGCAGTGGCTCAGTCCAAGGAGCCAAGGAACCACGGAAAAGGGAAGCACGTAGAGCGGAAATATCATCTTATCCGAGATATTGTTCAACGTGGAGATGTGACTGTCACCAAGATTGCCACCGTTGACAATCTTGCTGATCCGTTTACAAAGGCTTTGCCACAGAAGGTCTTTGATCGTCATCTAGATAGTCTAGGTCTCAGATGTAATCCTGTATGGTTGTGAGTGCAAGTGGGAGTTTGTTGGGTTTGTGCCCTCAAACCATTACTTTATATATGAGACATTGACATTTTAATATATGGATATCAGCTTTACATTTAGTTATGTATGTTTCTTTCATGAGATGATTGTTATCCTTAAGTATCATAGTAAGTAATTCGTGTATGTATGAGATACATACAAGTGAGATACGAATTACTATTCTTTGTTACTTAGAATGTGTCACAGTGGATGATGAGAGTGGATATCTCATCAGGTTTACACTGTAGCATGATTAACTACCATTGGATGTAGTGATTAATCTCAATCACTAGAGTTTAACTCTTAGTTAACATGCTAGTGCTTATAGTGCATTGACGGACCTGAGCTTTCCTATTGATGCTCAAGACTGTCAATCAGTCGATAGGAACTCATAACTTGTATAAGGTATGTGTTCTTAATCTTGAGACGATTATGAACACAGACTGTGGATATGGCTGCTTTGACTTACCAATCAGTGAGGTCTATAGAAGATCAACACCTGGGTATCTTGGGTATGTTATATTCATAGGGTTGTGAACATATATTGTCAAGACAGAATCTACCCTCTGTTTCAGAGTAAGCATTCGCTTGATAATGTCACCAAGTCGATTACTGAGTACTGCAGTCTTGTTGATAAGAGTTATCAACATGTTTGGTAATCATGAGAGGTGAATGGGACTCAAGGAATACAAGAAGTAATCATGATTCAGGTTGACAGTAACAATTATCCGACTACCTGAATATGATTACGAATGCTGAAGGTAGAGGGACATTTGTACAACATACAAGTCTAGTTATCGCTTCGGATATGTTCTTTTGCGTTGGAGTTCAGTTATCGTTTTATAGTGGAGTAAACGTTAACTGACCAGTTAGTTAGTTTGCTGATCAAAGAGTTTGGTCACGGTAATTAACAAACTGGTCTGAGCCAACAATAAAGAGCCTAGGAGGTCCCACTCTTAGCTCCGCCAGGATACTTGGAAAGACACATGAGGAAGTTGTCAAGACAAGTTCGATCGATTGAAGTATGTTCGATCGATTGAAGTTTTGGCCGTCTCGATCGATCGAGAATGGTTCGATCGATCGATCGAAGATCTTCGATCGCTCAAAGTCTAGGTCGGTTCTGGGAATCTATAAATAGGACAGCTGCGTTCTGGAAAAGGAGTTCGTCGTTTTGAACGTCAGAAGCTGCAGAAACTGTTTTAGAGCACCAAACCTTCTCCTTCCTCTCCATTAGGGTTCCCACCAACCCTAGTCCTTCCTGCGAGCATCCATAGGAGTCATAAGAGTGAAGGCCATCTAGTGGAAGTCGCTGGAAGTTAAAGAAAATCAGAATTGGGTTCAAGACACTAAGGTATAACTCTTGTCCCCTCTTGTGCGCATCTATGGAATTAACGAGTAGTAAATCCTGGGCTACCATTAAGTTTTCATAACTTGACTTTTCCGCTGTGCATTTAAACTTTTAACTTAAACCGATTTTTCCAACAGGTAGTGGTGGGAGTGAACTAGTAATTGCCAGAGACTATAGTTTTGTGCAATATGTTGAATTGAGCATGTTTATTATCCATAACATGATTAGCATTACTCACTAAACATATAGCTTATATATTGTAATGGTTATTGAATAACCATCGTAGGTGATCGCGGCGAGGAATCGAGGAAGTGAGCTAGGAAGTGGCTGGCTAGTGCATGGGTTTTGGGGGTTGTTGTAACCTTGTTAATAGTTACTTGCTTTTTAGTTTAAAGCTTGCAATATAGTTGTAATTATTCGGTTTTAATCTGGATGGTAGTACGAGTCATACTTTAGTTGGTTCAAAACTTATGTAATATTTCTAGTTAAGCTTTATATTTTAGTTGGATCTTTAAATCATGTAATAACCAGCTTGTATGATTTAGCTTTTGTTTTACAGGAGTTGTTATCTATGGGATTGAATAAATTGGTTGTATCTAATACTGGTGTCGTTGGTTTGGGATGTTTGAACTTGGGATTTATTTATTGGGTTGGTTGTAAATGGTTATATTTGGTACTTTTCTTAAAGTGTTTTAAACTCTTGCTAAAACAGGGCTTTTGGCTGATTGCAAAGGCAAAATTTTATCCGTTATTGGTTGAGCTTATTTGGTTTAAGCTTATTTTAAATTTATTTTGGAACTTTAATGACTTGAGTTAAGCCTTGGTGGCGTGCCACGTGTCCTAGGACCATCTGGGTGGTTCCGGGGAGTGACATCCCTCAACTGCCAAAACATTCAAAAAATTCAATTTCATGAAAAACTTGAACAAGGCGGTGCTTCACCATATCCTCCAGCTCCACACCCAAAGCCAGGCCTTCCACCAGAGCCCTGTAGTTTAATGTGCATAAGCTAAATGACAAAAGATTATGATCGCAAATGTCACACCCCAACCCGCCCCCGCGAGCTAGGACACGTGTAACAAAGCCAACAATCATTTTTAACGTTCTGAAAATAACATTTTAAAGTGAGATACCATGGATAAAATAGCTTTTTATCAAATAAAATAATAAAAAGAAATAAAATAAAGTTTTAAAATCATTGAATGGTACTTGGACAGAGTTCCCCCTATTACAGCACCATTTCCCCCTGTTAAACAAGAATTGAAATACCAAAATATAACCCAAAATACTTGAAAAATACTTTAAAAACTTCAATCCACAATTTATATTACAAGGATTTAATAAAAACTAAAACATAAACTTATCTCCAAAATTCAAACACTAGGAATATAACTACTCATCTAAACTCATTTACATATAAACATATTACACAAAAAAAAAAACAATAATCTCGAGCCATCATAGAACCCCCAAAATTCAACGCTTCTCACTGTGATGTTCGTCCGAACCTGCGTGGCCATTAGCCACAAAAATTGATTAAGCTTTCGCTTAGTGAGTACGTGGTGCTAATCATGCAATTGGAGTATTTAATGATTCATAACACCAATTAAATATTCACATCAATATATGGTCGCATGTGTGTCAAGTAATCAATCACCATCGTATTGGACCCCTGATTCTGGGTCATTCTCACCTTGTCGTCGCTTTAAAAGCGATATCACACACTCTCATGTGACCGTAGTCAATTCGTTGTGGTCGTCACCACTATCCCCCTTTTCTCTGAGGACTTCATCATCATCCCCCTTTTCTCTGAGTAATGGGCGTCCCTTATATACGGGCTAAATAATGGTGATTATCAATTAACACCCTTTCATCCAAATAAGCACATAAGTAACTCAACATGTCAACATGTCAATTTTAACATTTTAGACATGTTAAATAATAAATTATCACATACTTTTCTACTTAATCATAAATTAAGCATTCTAAGCATTTAATAACAATTAAAAGACATTAAATATCCAATTTTGGGATTAGAACACTCACCTCACGAATAAGTCCCAAATAAGCCTAGAAATCCCAACCTTCTTCGCAAAACTAGCTCTAGATACTCCCAATGATATTCCTACATATATATCACATATATGTATCACCCTTTAAAATGGGTCGCGGAAAAACATTACCAAAATTGGAAAAAAAAAAAAAAAAAGACATAGAAATAACCCTCTCACCTTCACGAGTCCGAATATGACTTTGGTTCGCGAAATAGAGGTCACACGGCGAAGCTACGACGATAAAATAGCGCGAAACCCTTTATTTCTTTTTTTTCTCCTCCGCTGAACCTAACTCTCTGAAACTTACTTATGTTTTGATTTCTTTTGTTTTTATTATTATTATTTTACTAACAGACTAACATATACCAAAGGATATATGACAATTTTATCATATTTTTATTTACACCCTTATATATTTTTAAAGTCCTATTATGAAATCCCCTAAATTTTATATTAACTACCAAATATCTGAGTGGGTATATGTCTATGTCACGTATGGGTCCCAAAAGTGGTCCCAAATATTTTATAAAGTTACTAATTAGCCTACTAATTATGAACCATATTCCAATTCGTCCTCACACGGTTACCCAAACTGGCACCATAAAAGATCATAAGTAGCAATAAAATATTAAAACAATTAAACAATTATTCATTTAATCACATAAATGCAACTAAATGCAATTCATCTAATCTGGACCTCCCGTGAATCTCATTTCACATCTGTCCAACTGTGCCCTTATCAAAGCACTTATCACATCAGGGTAACTGAAACTTACCCAAATATCACATGCGATTAATTATACTAATTAATGCATGGAAATAAATATTACTTCCATTTTCTGGATATGGGTATTACAGCAAATTACTCAAATCAAGAGCTTAGAAACAATTCACATTTTGGTAATGTTTGGTTCATGGATTAGGTGAGGAAAATCAAAAGAAAACTTTGAGGATAACACTTTTGATCTTCAAGTCGATCCAACCAGATAACAAGAAATTGTTCTAAACTCTGAAGTTTGTTTCAAGAAAAAAAAAAGGTTTAGGATATAAATGAAATTTCAATTCAAGTCAACAAAGTTTGTCCCTGCTAAAAGAACAATACAATTCTAAAAGACACTTCAAACCTAGTATAAACAAACGAACAAGACAGAAAACAAAAAGCAAACAAATTTAGCACAATGATCATTGTGGGACCATTTCAACATCCTCCAATCAAAATTCAGTTAGCCTACTGCCACATTATTTGCGATGGAGATTTGAGATTTGAATTTGAAAAGCATAGCATTACTCAATCTTTTATAATAGAACCAAACAACTTAATTTGGCCAATCACACAGTTGAAATAGTTTACTCTTCCCAGCACTCTGCAAAGAGTGGGATTAGGTCTAACTTACTAAGCAATCGCAATTATATTTGTTGCTTTAACACTCCGTTTGGTTTGATTTTCAAACAGAATAGAATTGAAATGAATATTTGATAAAACCAACCAATTTTGGTTGGATTTGTACACCCCCTAAAATAAGAATTGGATAGAATAGGAAAAAATTCAATTATAGTTTAAGATCAAACCAAACGCAAGAATTACCACAAATAAAAATTACAAATCAATTTTTTTTCTTGTTTGTGGCAAAAGAAACGAACTATTATGTCTTTCCTCATTAAAGGTTTGCTAAGGCAGGGTTTAGCATGTTCAAAGAAAATTCTCAGTACCATCATTTGTCGACAGTGTGCAGAGATGGACCCCACCAAAATAAATGGCTCAAATCTTTATGTGTACACTTTATGTACACATTTTATATGCACGTAACATTACCCTTTTTGTAAATATATTTGTCGGTGAACGAGAAAGGTTGTTAGCAAAGTGACGCACTTGATCATGTTCTGTACATGACTCCATCTTATTTTAACAAAAAAAAAAACAACGAAGTCAGTACTTGTGGGGCCAGTGGCACAAATATCAAAGCAATATCTGTCTCTGCCAGGATAAATGTATACTAATTGAAGCGTCCAGTACACCATCTTAAAGCGGAATTTGCTTCAACAAGATCAAATTCTGTCCTGTCAACCTTCAATATCGGCAGCCTCTTTTAATAATTGGAGTACTACCATCCCTGTAGCTATGGATATACATATATGTATATTGTATATTGTACTCCTATATATATATACGAGTAGTATATTGTATACGTAAGAATTCTCACAAGGACTCTTCTTGAGAAACGCGACGATTTCAAGGACCTTATCATCATCAGGTTCTCTTTTTGTCTTTCATTCAAAAGAGGGAGCAAACTTTAATTGTTACCTCTACGCTTAAGCAGAGGTCGAGCAAGTTTTAAAGCGGAGTACTACAATTTCAATTTGAAATCATATATATATATATATACATATAGATTAGATATAGATAACTTTGGTGGGTTAGGGCTTGAGTTGATTCTAATCTGGTAGAAAATGGAGGGAGTAGACTACCTAGCTGATGAGAGAAAGAAGGCCCAGTTCGATGTTGATTGCATGAAGATCGTTTGGGCTGGTTCTCAACATACCTTCGAAGTCTCGAATCGCATTTCCAAACTCGTCGCCGGCGATCCGGTCACTCTCTCTCTCTCTCTCTCTCTCTCTCAACACATTACACTCTTTCTCTCTCTAGAAATTCACTGATTCATTACTGTATTGTTGATCTTGTTTTCAATTATGTAGAAGTTTGATTTTTGATTTCTGTAAAATTTGTGAATTCGGGGCGGGGCGCTACATAATTGGGGAAAAATATTGGCTTGCTATTTTTATTCTGGAGCAAATTACTGTTTGTTGTTTCGTTTGTTTAAGTTAGCGATTAGAATATAGGTTTTGTGAATTGAAATAGCATGAGCTATGGGGAGTTATTAGATGTTAAAATTGAGAAGAAAATCCTAAAAACTGGAAATTGAGATGGTTGGTTTGCTACTATTGCTTTATATGTGATTGTTTTGACATATGTGATTGAGGTTTGGGTATTCAGATGAACTCTTTGTGATTGTTTGTCATATGCACATGGTTAGGTAGATAAATGATAGTTGGGTAGTGAATATTTAGTCGATGAGTGATTGGTTGTCATGGGGTTGCATTATGTTGTGGTACATCACGCTCCTGTGATGGTTTAAGAACCCGTTTGTGTTTGCTTCTGAAATAATCACTTTTTGGAATAAGAGTGTGTGTGTTTTTTTTTTTAAATTTATTTTTATTTTATTAAAGATACAAATTCGGGCTTTTTTTTATTATAAATCTGTAATTAGCTTTAAAAAGGAATCAAATTTTTTTTTTTTTTTAAAAAGGAGAATAAAAAAAAACTATGAAAAAGCTAATTCAACTGGTCATATCTTTTTAGCAATCTCTTATAAGTGTATTAAGTGATCGTTCACACCGAAAGCTATCCCAAATGGCTCTAAAGTCTAAATCGTTGCTATTCTCTCTCTTTTTTGTCTTTTAATCTGAAAAGAGTTTGTGATCTACTGATCTTCTTGACTTTCTTTGGGATGCTCATGGTAATTGTGTTGCTAATTTTTATTTCCATTGTATCTTGTTGTGGAATCCAGGCTTTCCAAAAGGATAAGAGGCCCATGCTTAGTAGAAAGGAGTTGTTTAAGAACACATTAAGAAAAGCAGCTCTTGCATGGAAACGTATTATCGAGCTTCACCTTTCTGGTATGACTTAGCCATGGTTTTTGTGTTACAGCCTTTTATCCTTTTACTTGGAAGTTATTGATCTGTCTGAGTTTTACAGCATGGTTAGTTTTATTTTATATTTTCACTTTTTATTCGTCTATAACTGTTCAAGTTTTCTATTGCAGAGGAGGAAGCATCTGCATTGAGGTTTTATGTTGATGAACCTGCTTTTACAGATCTTCATTGGGTAACTGCTAACGCTGTTTTGGTGGCTTTATAATGTCAGTTTCTATTTATCTATAAGAAGTTACCTTGCCATGCATGTGGGCAATGATCAGAATTTTGTTTTAGGGAGTTTTTTTTATGAGTTTGTCGAAGGAAACTTTTCAAATGCATTTAAGAAAATTGCCTAAAGAATACAAAATGGAAGTATATAATTTAGTGAGCATAAGACTTAGTCATTTTTTATATGTATGTTTTAGGCGCACGTATCTGTCCAGTGTGTCCACTACGAAGGATACTGTGGTCGAATCGAGCGAACACAACTGTGACCAATAATCACTATGCAGTAAATAATCTTTATTTGTAAAAGTCGATGCCAAATATTCAAAACCTAAACTCTCATGTAGAATATAATGGCCTTAGGTAATTATAGTACTTTAATGTAATTGGCATGCAGTAGCAGCAGTACAATAAACACAAAGCAGACGTTTCAGGTCTTATTGTGCGTAAAGCAATGTCAATCTAAGTTAGTATAGATGGAAATTTTATGTTAAGATACACTCTTCTCCTACCTTGTTTTCTCTACTTTCATTTCTCCCCATCTGTTGTCTTTTTTCTTTTCTTTTTTTCCCTGGAGAACAGATCTTCTTCCTTTAGGTTTTGATCCTTTAATCTCCTTTTTATTTTGAAAAAAGACTTAAGAAGAAGGATAAAACTTGAACATTTTAATATTTTTCCAACCATAAAAACTTTAAAAGGGATGAGGATTTCTGTTTTTTTTTTTGTTTTTTGGAAACAAATATATTTGGTCATTGCCACCAGGAAAAAGTTAAAGTTATAGTTGCTTGTGGATAATTGCTATAAGCACTTTGTTAATTTCTTATAACTCTAGGCTTGAGAAATAATGAAATCGTAAGTTTCTTAGCTCGTGACTTGCATACTAATGTTATCCATCGTTTTGTAGGGTATGTTCATTCCTGCATTAAAAGGACAAGCTACTGAGGAGCAGCAGCAAAAATGGTTGCCATTGGCCTACAAGATGCAAATAATTGGCTGCTATGCCCAAACAGAACTAGGTCATGGCTCCAATGTTCAAGGGCTTGAGACCACAGCAACTTTTGATCCCAAAACGGATGAGTTTATCATTCATAGTCCTACACTGACTTCAAGCAAGGTGGGTACAAGGGTTTGATGAAAATGTTCACCATTTCGTTGAGAAAAATTGGTTAAAATTTCAAATTAAAATGTAAAGGTTCTATCAGAGTGACCAGTACTTTGGAATTTGCTTACTGATAAACCCAGTAAAGGGTTTGGTTTCTTCCCTCTGCATCTACCATGCATGATCCTTCGGTGTATTTGCACATATTGGATGCTTTCAAACTCAAACTTGGGATCTCTAAATCTCTGCTCGAGCATTTAGCATTGCACTAAACAATGGCCCCTACCATATTGATAGGCAGCTGTAAATTATATGTGGTTATTTATATTACTGGAAATTATATTTTACATGCTAATTATCTTTACTTCTTGTACTTTTATTTTTAGTTTTTTGAATGTTCTCCAACTGAATCCTCACAACTGTTACGGTGCTATTATGTATAGTGGTGGCCTGGTGGACTGGGTAAAGTTTCCACTCATGCTATTGTATATGCGCGCCTTATAACAGATGGTCGGGACCATGGAGTGAATGGTATGTCTGGTGTTCATTAGACTGTGGAAATTAGTTTCTTTAATGTGTTAATTTTCTAAAAAAAAAATAAATTTCTTAGGCTTTCTCGTCCAATTGCGGAGCTTAGATGATCACTCACCTCTACCTGGCATAACTGTTGGTGATATTGGAATGAAATTTGGAAATGGGGCGTACAACACCATGGACAATGGGGTATTAAGATTTGATCATGTCAGAATTCCAAGGGATCAAATGTTGATGAGGTATTATTATTTTGGATTTTTCAAATACCGCTTTATTGATATTTCCTAGAGTTGGCTGTTGTTTTATTAGAAATATCCATCTTACAAGGTTTTTTTTTTTCCTCTCTCTCTCTCTCTCTCTCTCTCTCTCTCTCTCTCTCTTACTCTGTAAATATCATATTGGCAATAAAATAAAATTTATTTGGATAGTCACCCGCTATTATATGCTAACCTCACAATTCTTCAGATAGTTGTGATCTGAAGTTTCTTCACACTCTTCTATTGTCCTAGTGAATGTATGACCCTTGCTTCAATCAATTCTTTAACTTCTTAGTGTGGCTGTTCTGAATTTGGTTTTAAATATCAGGGTTTCACAAGTTTCTAGGGAAGGGAAATATTCTCAATCCAACGTTCCCCGGCAACTACTTTATGGGACTATGGTATATGTGCGTCAAACAATTGTAGCTGATGCTTCTTGTGCTTTATCACGGGCAGTTTGTATTGCTACAAGATATAGTGCTGTTCGTAGACAATTTGGCTCACGGAATGGTGGTCCCGAGACTCAGGTATTGTTGAAAACCTTCACTTTTCAATCCATTGATAAAATCAACTAACTTTAATAATGGAGTATGCTAGTAGGGAATCCTGCTCTCAGGTGGACTGTGTAAATGCTATTTTATCAATAAAATGTATAGCTATATTTGATATGGGGCCAAACTTAGTTGGCTAGTTGCTCTGCCTCTGAGCTGTTTGAGAGAACAGTACTCACAGACATTCAGTATACTCCTGCATTTCCCTACTAAAATATAAAGCGGTCAAGAAGATTCTAGTTATAAAAATGCGAAGGTGGATAATAGAAGCATAACCACAATAATTTCATAGCTGTAGACAATTTAAGTTCAGTTTCGATTTGGGTGTGGGTATTCACAGAAGATAAAATGCTGTGTTCCAATATGAAATTCTGAATATTAGTGTCCTATGTGATTGAAGACTACATGTTAGGAGTTCCAATATGAGGAATATATGTATATAAAAATAAAAAATAAAAATTGGGTATAAAGTTGCATAGAAAATAGAAGAATCTTTGATTTTCTGTATTTTTGCTCAAATAGAATCACCTTCAGCCTATGAAACGGTACTGGTTAGTATCCGTTATCTTCTTTTGATGGATACAACTGGTAACCAGCTGTGAAAATTATTTGAGTGCCAGTGTGCCACTTATGCTACCAGCACCAGTGTGAATGTACAGGTAGTCTGAATTTAGGTCCCCTTCGTAAATCCTGACATAAATATTTATTGGCAATAAACAAACCTCCATTGGGTTTTGGTTTTGATAATAAGGCGTAGAAGCTCGGTGTGGTTGTGTTGAAAAGTGTCTTGACTCTTGAGTTTGTGTCTTTGCAGACATTGTCTTATTATCTCTAATAAAGGTTAACTGTGCTTTTGTTACCTGCATGTGTTTAGGTTATTGATTACAAAACTCAGCAAAGTAGACTCTTCCCTTTGCTGGCTTCTGCTTACGCTTTTAGATTTGTTGGTGAGTGGTTAAAATGGCTTTACACGGATGTGACCCAAAGATTACAAGCTAACGACTTCTCGACATTGCCGGAAGCTCATGCATGCACAGCGGGGTTGAAGTCTTTGACTACTTCTGCTACTGCTGTAAGTGATGGTTATTGTATTCTATTCTCATGTACTTCATCATTAGCTTGCTGGTATATATTAAGTACTCCCTCTATCCCATTTTATGTGTCCGTCTTGTGGAATCCAACTATTTAAGGGGACAAAAGAATCTACACATACTTTCTACAATTGCCCATAATCATTGCACTTTCTTTTTTTGTTTTGTTTTGGTGTTGATTGCAAGGAAGGGTAGTTTGGGAAACTAAGTAAAATTTGCATACTAATTTAGGAAAGTGGACAACAATTTTGGGACATCCCAAAAAGGAAAGATGGACACATAAAATGGGACAGAGGAAGTAATTATTTTCTCACGAAAGAGCTCTCTCTCTCTCTCTCTCTCTCTATATATATATATATATATGTCTTTGTGACTTAAGCTATTTGATTAGTGCCTCTGAATTAGCCAATTTTGGAGGTCTGGAGAATGATATTATAATCACTAATTATTTGGCCTTCACTATTTTGTGAGTTAAGGATACTGAAGGGCCAACATTATGGTCTTCGTTATATTATTGTATTGAGTATTGACTTTGAATTTTATACGAGTCTCTTCATAGTTGCATTGCATATATGCTTCGGTTGCCCCTGTATGCTGTAACCTGTCAATCTAGATTCTAGACTGCTCTTTCTTTGGGAAGGAAGTTGACTATTTTCATTTTGTTTCGATTCATTTACTTTGCTTTAAGAAACTTAGTTGTGGTGGGCATTAGCTTTTCTATTGATTCGTATGATGTATTTTCGAGTATTTTTCTCCCCAATCCCCGCATCTCTAAATTTGCTGTTCCTCTCACTTCTCTAGTAGGTACTTAACTACTATTGTTGCCGTGGTATGAGTCTTTTATATAACTGAAAGAGTTTTTGAGAGATTCTAAATTTTGTTAAAAATTGTACCTTTTTTGGTCGCTTTTCTTTATTTTGAGATTGAAGATTGTTACATCTCATCTCTGTGTATAACTCTCATATCTTGTATCCAGTAAAATTTCCAGAAGACAAATACCAGATATTTGGTAGCTGTTACTTTCTCCAAAATGGCGTGTTGTTTGTGTTCTTTCAATCCCTGTGGCTACTACTGGAGAACACATTTAAATATGTATTTTTTTCTTGGCAATGTTATTCTCGGGCTAAGTGAATGGTTGAGTGTCAACAAGCAAATGTATTGTTTTCCATGCATTTTCTTGTGGATTATACACACTGAGACACACCTATGTATGTATCAATAACTTTGTTTTCCGAGTTTTATCTGTATAAACTGTCTTAAAATTTCACCTTTTAAAAGATGCTGCTTAATTGAATACCTTGCACTTTTGTCACAGGATGGGATTGAAGAATGTCGGAAGTTATGTGGTGGTCATGGCTACCTATGTAGCAGTGGGCTTCCTGAACTATTTGCTGTGTATGTTCCTGCCTGTACATACGAAGGAGACAATGTTGTGCTGCTTCTACAGGTATGTCACTTATGACTTATATTCTTTTTTCACTTCTCTATATATTTTTGGGGGTAGCCTATTCTGATAAAGATTTTTAATAGAACCTCATATGCTGAACTTTAGTCCGGTTTGTTGTGAACAAGATTCATTTTCTTCAGTAAATTATTTTTGCAGGCTTTTTCATAATAACAGATAGTTCAGTGTGTAGAACTAGTGGTATTATTGTCAATAGGGAGCTTCTGGACTCTTGCAATTGTTTTTTTTATGATTTATGGTAGTTACTTGTCTGGGCCAATTTTGCACTTTACTTGTTATACATTTTTCTTGGTTTGAGACCTTATCAAGCCTTAGATTAGATCTTGCTTTGAGAAAAGCAGCACTTGACTTCTGATTCCGAACTTCTGCGGTAGAATAGATATGTGCTAGAAAGAAGGGGATGCTAGGTAATATCTAGGTTTGATTTATAATTTTTCGTTTGGAGGTTCTGTAATCTAATCCATAATAGCCTGGTTATGTATAGTACGCACTGGAAAGGTTTTTCTGGTGACAGTGCATGTCGTCTTTAGGTGTTACTGTTTGTGAAAATTCAGATGGTCGTCAAAACAATTATTGCTTAGTGCTATGAGTTCTATTCTGTAACTAGTTGTGTAGTTCAACCTAACCTGCTTGCACTAATTTCAAGCGCACACAGTCCAAGTGTTTCATCGTTCCCTCCATATCATTACACACACATCACACATGACACATCCATACTACGTACACAACTGGATACACCTATTAATTCTCATTTTGCACACACACTTATGTATATATATATATATGTATACACATACATATATACAAGGTGTGGTAATTCTATGGGTGTGTATTTCAGTTGAGAATCCATACTGCTACGCAGTTTAATCAAATGGCTTACAGATTGATGCCACCTTATGTGGTTGGGATTGGGTTGGCCGGGCCCACTAGCAGGGTGGTTGATTTAGTTTTGGTATCATGTGAGTCAAACCTGAACTTGAGGTATCCTGACACTCGTCTGAAAATTCCTTTTGTAGGTAGCAAGACACCTCGTAAAGACTGTTTCTCAGCTAGGGTCTGGAAAAAAACCTGTTGGGACAACAGCATATATGGGGGGTGCTGAACACCTCATGAAATTTCGTTCTAATGTCCAAAGAGGTATTGTGTAATTATTTGGCTGCTGCTTTAAGCTATTGCTAGCTTGGGTTTTATATTTTTAATTTCTGTTGCGTGTGTGTAGAAAGATTTGAAATGTGTTGTTTGGTAAGATCTTGAAACCTCGGTACTTTCGCTTGCCTCTAGAAAGTTGCGCTTAGATTGCTTCCTTACGCTGTTGAGTTTTACCAACATGTCCTCATTATTGTGACATATGGCTGATCTCTCACTAGAGCTGCAACCAGCATATGCACGCATATATAGCTCAGTAGATTTTTGCTTATTTAAATGGTACAGCTGAGGATTGGTTGACACCCAGCATAATATTGGAAGCATTTGAGGCAAGGGCTGCAAGGATGTCTGTGGCCTGTGCCCAAAAACTGAGTGAGTTTGAAAATCTTGAAGAAGGTACTCTCTCTCTCTCTCTCTCTCTCTCTCTCTCTCTCTCTCTCTCTCTCTCTCTCTCTCTCTCTCTCTCTCTCTCTCCCTTTGATGGATGTCTAAGTTTTATATCATTTTGTATTCTACTCCTGTTCTGCCAAATTTTATCAAACTTATTGGAGTTTCTATGTTGGGGATAGTGGGACAGTTCGAGACAACAAAATGCTATCATTCTTATTATCTTGGTGAAATTTTGTGTTTCTGACTTACATTTATCTGATAAATGGGGGCAGGTGAAAATAATCCGTGTTCGAATTACCAAAATGCTTAATTTCCTTTTCATGCGTGCAATGCATGTCATATGACCAAAGTGGGTCGCAAATATGCTTACCAAAGAATGCATTTTCCCTAATCTGAACTTCTCTCGTACAGGCTTTGCAGAACTCTCAGCTGATCTAGTGGAGGCAGCAGTTGCTCATTGCCAGTTAATTGTTGTTTCCAAGTGAGCTTTCGTCTTCTCTCTCCTCTGAATTTAAACTCATCAGTAGCTCTGAGAGTTCCGTAGTATTGTGTATTCTATGTTTGACTTGGAACTGGAAATGATTTGTTTGGATGACACTTGAGCTTCAAACCCCATATATTTGTAAATAGAAAAAGAAGTTGGATCTTTGGCCAGGACCCAGAGAATTGGCAAAGAAGAATATGAAATTAAAGGTTGAAGAAAATGTAATTTTGATCCCTCTTTCTGCAGTTCCAATTCAAGAAATTTTCTTCTCTTTCAGGTTCATTGAGAAATTGCAACAGGACATTTCTGGAAAAGGGGTCAAACAGCAATTAGAGGTGCTGTGCAACATATATGCTCTATTTCTTCTTCACAAGCATCAGGGTGATTTTCTGTCCACTGGCTGCATCACTCCTAAGCAGGCTTCTCTCGCAAATGATCAGCTTAGATCTCTGTATTCCCAGGTTTGTCCCAATTAGACTCTGTGTGGTTCATTGATTTAGTGGGCAAAGGTATTAATAACATGCGGATAACTTTTTTCTTTGTTTGGAGAAAACGACGGTAAAATATGGAGAAACGAAAATAGATTGAGAGAATAAATTCAAAATGTTGAATTTTGTGAGGCAAGTTCACTTGCCTTCCTCTTTTCTTGAGTTTCTACCGTCTTGTGAAATTTTTGGGGTATGTTTGGGAATGCATAAAATCGGATCAGTCTCACACTCGTTTCTATTTTTTTTTTATGCAAAATAAATATCATGGTAGTTTGAAAAATAACTTGTTTCGTCGGACACGGACTTGTATGCAATTAAAGGGGATCTACCAAACACTTGAATCTAGAGAATACGTTTATTAAAGAATCCAACCACCAGTTGCTAGCCTTCCCAAACGAACCCTTAATTTCTAATGTTGTTTTAACCATAGATAAAAACACTTGAGAAAGAGTTTTCCTTCTCATTTTACTTTTAATCTGCTTTTAAGTGCGACTAGGATCTTGTACACATTTGGATGAAACGAGGATTCGTCCGTACCATCGGTAAAGTTTGGAAGATCACTACTGATCCTGAAAGGAAATGGATGGGAAAAAACAGCATATCGTATCAATGGAAATTCAATTTTTTATTCTTACCGGGGCGGTACAAATCCGTCTTAGGGAAAGAAGAAGTAACGAGCTTATTATATTTCCTCCTGTAAATTCATAAACCCAACGGGTGCTTTAAAATTTTCTTTCAATTGTAATGCCTTCCTCTTTAAATGAAAACGCATGTTTTGCATTATTAGGTTCGTCCGAATGCAATTGCACTTGTCGATGCATTTAACTACACTGATCACTTCCTGGGTTCAATTCTTGGCCGCTATGATGGAAACGTGTACCCGAAACTCTATGAGGCAGCATGGAATGATCCTCTAAACGACTCCGTCGTGCCAGATGGCTACCATGAGTACGTCCGTCCTATTCTGAAGCAACAGCTCCGAACAGCCAGACTCTGAAAGAAAAATTACACCATTGTTTTCGTATATCTTTGAATGTACAAATTCATGTATTGTGTAATGCTAATAATGTTATGTGGACCATTTTCTCTGAAGATGGGAAGATTTGGCGTTCGAA
This sequence comes from Hydrangea macrophylla, assembly GCA_033977485.1. Classification (NCBI taxonomy): domain Eukaryota; kingdom Viridiplantae; phylum Streptophyta; class Magnoliopsida; order Cornales; family Hydrangeaceae; genus Hydrangea; species Hydrangea macrophylla. The sequence continues at coordinate 94,407,586 of CM066995.1, forward strand.
TGCTGAGGAGTAGTAATTTTTTTTTTTTTTTTTTGTTATGCCTCAAAATCGGGGCAGATGAATAAGATTTTTAGCATTTTCAATGTTGAATATTATCCTTGAAAGCCTTAAAAATGGATTTTGCATTCGGATTCACAATATGACCCACAATTCTACTAACATATATAAAAGTGTGAATGTTGGGTTTGTGTGCCAATTCTGAAATCAATTTCTTCAATTTTGGTATTTCTCAGTTTGCTCTGTCCTTTATCCTTTATGGTAATGGCATAGTCGGTCAAATACCATAATATCCTTTTAGTATATCATAATTACTTGTACATGTGTACAATTACGCAAGGATATATTGATTTGTTAGAGGCTAATTCTGTCTTTCAGACAATAATTACATTCAAGTCAACTAATAATTACATTTGTGTCCACTTTTAAAATTTTGTTTAATATAATAATAAGGATTTAATCAATTTTGGCTTAAAATTTTCAAGTTCAGCAATTTTTTCAATTATAATTACAAATGACTTCATAAATGGTCAACAAACACTATTACTGACATCATATTTACATATAGGTTAATTTTGTAATAAAAATTACAGAATAGTCATATTTTGGGACAATATTTACATGTAGTGGTTGTTTATATCATATGTACATATAGGTCAATTTTTTAAGAACAATTACAGAATGGCCATCTTCTGGCACAATATTTACATATAGATCAATTTTTGTAAAAAAAAATACAGAGTGGTCATCTTTTGGTAGAACCGCTTTTTATTTTATCTTTTCTCATATTATTTTCTTTGACTTCTACAATTTCAGAACTTTTATTTGTAATTTTTTTTCTTCATTTGGTTGTATATTATTCTATTTCTCTCTGTGTTAATTTGAGTCAGTATCATTTACTTCCAAATTTGTACTAGATGTTTGTTTTATTTTTTTTATTACATGGGGAGAGGGGGAAGGTTCGAACATAGAACCTGAATGCACAGGAGGACATTAAGTTCCAGCCTTGGACAGTTGGACTATACGTCCTTGTGTCAAATTTGTACTAGATTTAATTACAACACAAACCGTTGATTTTATTATCAAAAGTTGTTTTAAGTGGTACAACTATCAAAGTATTTCAGATCTGACTTGCACTTGAGATTATGGCCATAATTAGTATTTCGATATATATATATATATGCTAAAGTAGTACAGTGGCAGAATTGATTACATATTTATTAATTTGTCAAATGTTTTAACTTACAAATTTACAATGAAAATCACTTAATTTCCATTGAAATACCTTCGGTGGTACAACTATCATAACATTTGAAAACTAAATTTAAGATTCGAATGCAAAAACCCTTCATCTACAAGCAATAACACTAGTTTCAATCTAACACAAACTTCCAAATGGCACGTGCCTCAGGTACCACCTAGCATGTATAAGAAATATATAGGGAAAATTACACTTTAGTCCATTAAACTATAACTTATTTTTAATTGGGTCCATAAACTTTTATTTTTTGCAATTGGGTCCTTGAACTTCAAAAATTCATTCAATCAGACTCAAATACTGACACTGTTAGCTTAAACTATTAGAAATTGTCACATACGTTGCACGTAATGCTTACCTGTCACATGTTAGATTAAGACAAATACGGGAGATTATGAATAGTGCAAAAAATTGCATTCAATCAGATCTGAAATCGCGTTCAATCAAATTCAAAAACACATTCGACTAGATCCAAAATTGCATTCAATCATACCCAAAATCACATAATTTTTTAGCTATTCACAGTCTCCCGTGTTTGCCTTAACCTAACACGTGACAGGTAAGCATTACGTGCAACGTACCTAACAATTTCTAATAATTTAAGCTAACATTGTCAGAATTCAGGTCAGATTGAATGGATTTTTGAAGTTCAAGGACCCAATTGTGAAAAAAAAAAGTTTATGGACCCAATTAAAAGCCGATGTATAGTTTAATCGACTAAAGTGTAATTTGTCCAAATATATGTCACTTGTTATCCTACTTGTGTAGGTTTTAGAATAGTATTGTATTCAAATTTAAGATGGACAAGAGAAGTCCTTGTCATTAAGTGGCGAGACTTTTTTTGTTCATTTTGTAGTGACTAATGCTATGCTTCTCAAATCTTTTTTTTTTTTTATCTCAAATACATGTGACAGCAGTAGCCCTATTGATTTTTGATTGGAGGACGTTGAAGTGACCTCACAGTGGTTTCACTACCACATGTATTCGAGAAACATTTGGGATAAGAAATTTGAGAAGTAAAAGATTATCACTCAACTTTTAAAGTGCATACTTTAAGATTATGTAAGTTAGAATTCCCACATATATGTATACATGCATGTATGTATGTTGTGAGTGTGATGTTAAATGTGCGTAACTAGGCTTGTAAACGGATCGGATCAAATCCGATCCGACAAAAAATATCCGATCATAATATTCGAATCCGAATATTTTGTTAGCAAACGGATCGGATTCGGATTTGGCATATCCGACCCGACAACCCGAAACTAATAGAATTTAATTTAGAGTTTAGCTCCCTTTATTTTGTGAAAATTACATAATAACCTTATACTATAAAATTCTTTTGGTGCTTAACGGTTATCCGATTAGAAAAAAATAATATAAGTAAATAAAAAAAAAATGGTGCCTAACAGATATCCGATTAAAATTATTTTCTGAAAAAAGATATCCAATTAAAATTTTCCTTTGGTGCTTAACGGATATCCAATTATAAATAAATAAATAATTAAAAAAAAAACTTGATTTGCTTAAAAGGGTTTTTTTTTAGTGCTTAACGGATATCTGATCCTAATAAATTCGGATTCGGATTTTGGTTAACGGATTTTTTATCGGATCGGATTCGGATTTAGTTAACGGATTTATTATCGGATTCGAATATCACAAATCCGATCCGGATCCAATCCGTTTACAGGCCTATGCGCAACATACTTTAAATTTCGGACATGTTTTATTTGTGTGTCTTTTTCTTGGATAGACATTTGAGAGCTAATGGACAGTACAACGACGGTAGTTTATGAGTACTGCCATGGCTCCAAATGTCTATTAATTCCAAAAGTTAAATTTATATTATGTAGAAGTGAAATCATTTGAATTATGTTGGAAGTTGTTTGAAGTCGCTATGCTGTCACATCATTTAAGAATTACTTTTTGAATAAAAATTTAGGTCTTAGCCAATAGCCAGTCTATATTACAAGAAGCTATGGAAAGGTTTTTGTTTTCTTTACCATTTAAAAAAAAAAATATTTCCTGTATATCATTTTAAGAGAACCTTATAATTGAAGTTCATGGCATACTGGTTTGCAACAACGATAGACAGCCACAGACTTTGCAATTATTAATCATCCAAAATAAACAGCTCTAGACAGCTCCAAGTGACATAAAGTAAAGGTTAATAGCTGATGTTTAAGTCTTTTCCGTGTATATATATATATATATATATATATATAGAGAGAGAGAGAGAGAGAGAGAGAGAGAGAGTGGTATCTATTTATTTTTTTATTTTTAATTTTTTTTTTAAAGGGAGACCCTTTTTGCTCACCTAATTTTATAGTTTATCATTGGTCCATTGCTCACCTGCTAAGCTTTCGTTGGGTAATATGTGTCTTATTTTTTAAGTAATTATGTTGATAATACAGAGACAAAATAACATATATCATCCAATAAAGATCTGAGTAATATTAATGATGAACTAAAAATAAGTGAGCAAATATACTGTCAAAGAGAGGGACTGAGAGAGTCTTGTCTTTAAGTTATACTGCAAAAGAAAAGAAGATATTGTTAAAAGTGGATTAGCTTTTTTCCTTTGCTGGTGTTCATGTTGATTATATAGGCAAGTGGGTCTAATTTTAATGCAAAGACAGGTGTTTGCCAATTTTTGAAAGTGATTGTCCTCTTGTGGCCTGTAAAATATATCAACATAGTATGTTATTTTAGAGTGCAATTTTGCTTAATCAAAATTATTCATTTACTGTTCACTCAACTTTTTTATTGACTAATGCAATAGGATCCATCACTTTTTACCATTAATTATTTATTCTTGAATCTCACTACATTAACCAATGAAAAAATTAAGTGAATAATAAGTGAGTAATTTTTAGGTGAACAAAAATACATTCATCCTTTTAAAATGGATTATAAAAAAAAGTCATTCACGTCATTCAAATGAGGGTACCGTGCATGGTAATTAATAAAAAAAAAATTCTATAAGAAGTCAAAAAATAAGAAAGATTTAAAAAGTGAAGAAAAAAAAACAACAAAAAAAAAACAAAAAATTATAAATCCAGTTAAAGATCATGGAGAATCATACGGTGAAAATAACTCAGGACCTACAGAGACGATAGCTTTCATGTGAATTTAATGGTCTAAACTTCAATAAAATATGGCCCACTACTCTTTATTTACACTAGAAAAGTACCAACTTGGAACAAATTAAGCACATGATAAATGATGGAGTAATTTTTTACGGAGTAATTGTTATGTAAGGCTGCACAATGAGATATGAAAGAGGCCCAGAATCTAAATTGATTGTCCAATATTATTGGTAGTTCGGCTTATGTACTTGGAGGGGTAGATCGGGAATAGCACTCATCTTTATTTATTTATTTTATATATATATATATATATATATATTTTTTTTTTTTTTTGCACAAAATGGTTGTCGTAGCATTCAAATTCTTGATCTGTTGCGCATTAGCATGACCTTTTGTTGTTTTATTCCAAACAATCGCCCATGTTTCAAGAAAATATATTCTAGTAAAGTTAAAGAATAAAGATTGGGGGCACAAATAAAATTCATAAACACAATTCACAAACACATAATGTGTCTATCTCTTCTGATGGGGTCCACTGACACTGTGAAGTCTACTGATTCTGTAGGGTCTCAGAAGAGAGATAGACACATTTTAGTGTTTGTGGATTACGTTCGTGCCCAAAACATTGTTAAAAGCTAAAACCGAGACTTCAACATAGTTCTTAATGGTCAAGTCGTCATGTTTTTATTCTACCATGTGTATAGAAAACAACTCATAACTATCTCTATAACATTGTTTCTAAATTAATTGTTTATTAGATGTGGCAAACTATAATTAGAGAACCAAATGACATGCACTTAATTAACCTTCACCAAAGTGCCCTTCCTAAAGATAATTCCAAACCATAGACTATTCTAATAAGAGTAAATGTAGCAATGGGTCCAAAGTGTCCCCCATTTTATGCCTTGGCCCATTACTTTTTTTTTTTCTTTATTTTTTTGGACTTTATTCCATTTTTGTGAAAAGAATTATATAAGTAGCTCACCTTCCTAAGATCTATCCCCCAACATGTTATCCTACAACCTAGAAACAAACATCCCCCTCCACCATGGGAAAATTTATTAATAAAGAGTTTGCGTATCAAACTACCTCTTCTTCTTCTTCTTCTTATGCCTCCTTCACCTCGGGCTCAAAAAGGGTTCAAGAAGTGAAAAATAATAGTCCAAATACCAAGAAGACCAAGAATGACAATCATGGTGTGAATCATTCGGTTTTTCGGGGCGTACGTATGCGCAGTTGGGGCAAATGGGTATCCGAAATTCGTGAACCAAAGAAGAAATCAAGAATATGGCTAGGTACTTACGCCACAGCTGAAATGGCAGCTCGAGCCCATGATGTAGCCGCCATCACAATCAAAGGCCACTCGGCTCATCTCAACTTCCCCGAGCTGGCTCATGAGCTACCCTGCCCGGCCTCCAAGTCACCGAAAGACATCCAAGCCGCGGCTGCCAAAGCGGCAATCCTATGTCATGAGCCAGTAAGCCATGAGCCAGTAAGCCATGAAGTTGATCAAGCTGAGACATGTCATGACATTACTAGAAACTTTGGAGAGTCACTGAGTACAACTACAAAGTACTCAAGTGACATTGATGATCCATTCTTGGACTTGCCGGATCTTTACGTCAATTTTAGTGATCGATTTGCCGGATTCTTTTACCGGCTGGCCGGAGCTGAGGCTGGTGATGAAGAATTTTGGCCTCAAGAACCACTTTTATGGGACTACTAGAGAGAAGCATTTAAGCCATGTTTGGAAGGTTCAAACTTTGCAACCCTACTTAAGTGCAAGCGTTAATTCCTCTTTTCAAATTCCAGAAAACCCCATATGAAGAAAATCCAATTTGGTCATATATGCCCTTTTCATTTGGTGCTTCTGGAAGTTAGAGTTTTTGGCTTGTGTGGCTTTGAAAAAAATGATTGTTCGTACCTACTTTGGTTAATATTCCATCTTGAAGGTCCAAGTTCATTAGCGATCCTAATCTTCACCTCCCTTTCATGTTAAACTAGCAAGAGCTACATTAATTAGACATTGCAAAAAGAATAATGATGTGCTTCCCAAATTTGAAGCTTAAATTTTATTTTCAAATATTTTGTCAGTGTACCACAGACAATTGCATGTGTTATCATCCTGTGACATCATCGATCATTGTCATAATATTTGGTACAACTATTAACTTATTCGAAAACTGAATTTGAAATTCAAATTTAAAAAATCTAGCATTAATTATTCTTGGAAAAATTATCCCATGTGATTGTGACACTCTTGTGAGACCCATCAAAATTTGAACATTTTATAGATCATGTGCACATCCTACAGTGATGAAAAAATCAGTAAAAATTAGTGTCCGTTAACGATACGCGTGAGTTCAGCTTTTAACTTCAAAAATTAAATTTTATTTTTATAATTGGTCAACACACAAATTTCCAAAAATTTGTGAAGTTTGGTCAACACACGTTCCATACAGTGAACTAGTGAAGTTTGTGGGTAGTGCATATTTGTCTTCTTCACCTAAATTTCCAAAATTAAAAAGTAGTGAAAAAAAAAAAAAAAGAAAAAAAAAAACAGAAAAAAAAAAAAGAAAAAAAGAAAAAGAAGGGAACATAGCTAAAAGCTTAATGGACTCGCCTTCCAATTAGGCAAGTTTGACCCAGTTTCTTCCTCCGTGATTCAATAGCATAAGCTAGTCCATATAGCTTTTGATTGATTGAAATTTTCTGCCACTGACTCAAATTTATTTGCGATTAACTCGCACAATCAGGGTTGTCAAATTTTTTTTTAGCTTTTGAACTTTCATAGTCAATTATGACTTCTAAAACTGTTGCCAAACTTCCCAAATGCAAGATAAGGGCAATTTTCATCAACATTGTTTGACTCAGGGAAACAAAGTAACTCCCCAATTCATGGTCACCGATACTCTTGTTGATTAAACTTAGCTTGAAACCGATCTGTTTAGGAAGCACCGAGACTTTTAAGAAGGCAATGTTTTGCGTATCGTATCATATCCGACACACGGACACGACATCTCACGGACATTTTTTCTGGAGTGTCGTTCAAATTTTTAGGATTTGTAATATCGATGCGTATATGTCGTGTCGTATCCGTGTATGTGTGACCGTGTTCGTACTTCATAGGTTCTTCATTATTAAATTTATCTCTATTTTTTTAAAGTCAAATATGCAGTCAAATTTTCATATTTTTTTTTCAAGCAATCGAAAAGTTTTTATTTTGTGTCATATATTCATATAAAATTTAAAAACAATTACTACAATGACTAATCTACCCAAATAAATAGACAATAACAATAACAATGAAAGTAATACTAGCCAGCAGCCAGTGACTGTTTTGAGAGTTATTTTCAAGTTCTATACATAGCTATATAAATATAGATATACACACACATTTGAATATACCCTTTTTATGTCCATATAATCAGGGGCAGATTCAGAATTTTTGGTCAGGGGAACCTAAACTATACGGGGGTTCAGGGGCAACGTTTCCAAGGCAAATTTTTTTAGGCCTACTTATACACAATGATGTGTAAAACTATAAAATTAATTTAACACCCCTAGTTTGGAGTAAATCGTGTAATTTTTGGGTCTATTTCTAAAATATGTAATATATTATATACAATTTAGAATTTTCAAAAGTACAGGTGAGCTTGTGTCTAAAGTCGATAAAATATTATCTATATAAATTTAAAATTTTTAAAAATCCAAAAAATTTGTATGAATTTTAAAAAAATCTTTTTATAAAATTTATAAAATATTACATGTGATTCATAATTTTTAAACTTCCAAAAGGACTTGTGTCACCCTCACTGCTATGTAAAAATTAAATGATTGCTGATATAAATGGTACTATGAAGCATCCATCTCTGTCAAGGTCCACTTGCTTTATATGTATATAACCCCACTCCTGTCATGCCCATGGAGGCATGAAGAGGCATAATTGAAATTGTCTTTTTCTTTGGGTTCAAAGAAAATGGAAGATTTATAGACTTTGTAGGTGAAATTAATATTATTTTTTTATCTGAGAGAAATTATTCAGTGGAACCATCACAACACATGATCATGGATTCATGGTGATACGGTAAGATATATATAGACGTTCTAATCTATATATTGAATGAAGATCCACTTTGCTATTTTTTTTTTAATATATATATATATATAAATAATTCAACTACATGTAATATACATTAATCATAAAATGAAGGGTAGTTATTGGAAGTAGTTATCATACAAGGACATGTGTGATTGGTATGTCACAACATATCAATACGATGATATGGTGTGATGGTCACTCTAAACGAAGAAATACGAGGTCCGCAATTTTGGTTCCCAAAATGCTTTAATAGTTATATCACATGTGGCGTCAGCAATCATGGTACCACAAACCACTACATGTGGTACCACTGATCACATAGCATTTTAAATATTCCAAATTTGAGTAGCATAACATTACACCTCTAAATAACTTCTCTGTAGCCTAGCAAGGTAAATCACATTATTGTGTTATAGATTACGTAGATATTGGACTGATAAAAGTTGTCACGACCCATCCCACTACGCGTGGAAATAGGACACGTGGCACGCCACCAAGGCTCAACTCAACCAATCATATAAATATACGCAGCGGAAAGAACATTAAAACAATCTTGGGTATTTAAAACTTAGGGAACATTACCCTTTGAGGTTGTAAAAACCATTGAAATCAGAGTTATACAAAGTTTTGTTCAATCAAAAATGTTCACAAGAATCCATTTCAAAATACAGAGGTTCAGTCGACTGCACAGTCGACTGTACTAGGGTCCAGTCGACTGTGCCTGGCAGAAACTAAAACCCTAAATCCTCAGCAGAGGTCCAGTCGACTGCCCAGTCGACTGCTTCAAGAAACCAATCGACTGCTTTTATATTCTAAGAAGCAGTAGCCAAAATTAACAGTGTTCAGTCGACTGTCCAAGGGATCCAGTTGACTGCTTTTATATAATTCCTTTACAGTGTCTCAAACCCACGAGGTCCAGTCGACTGACCCTGGGTTCAGTCGACTGCTCCCCTGCTGGGCAGCCTGTACTGAAAATTTACAAGTCCTGCTACTCAATACCAACAACAAACACAACCACAACTGATTTCCAACATATAAAACATAATTACAGACGTTCAATTACAAGATTACCATACTATAGAACTAATCTATGGTTCTATTACAACATATTACCAATCCTTACACAAGTTTAGGATTTAAAACAAAAACATATACAAGTGTTATCCCCGGCGTTCATCGGCCTCACTCATCGTGCTTCTTCTTATCCTTCTTCTTACCTGCAATGGAGTACATCTCCACTGCTCAGCTATATGCTGAGCGTACAAGTCTAACACGTACAATATATGATGCAACATGCTTTAATTTCATAAATCATACAATAGTCTCTAGGAAGAAAAATACGCATTCATCCGGTAGCGGCAAGTCCAAGCCTTAAACCGCGATACCAATGGCAAGTCCAAGTCTATCAACCATTGTATCCACAAGTGCCATGGCAAGTCCAAGTCTATCAACCATGCACAGTAGCCGTCGCTACTAAATTCTCAAACATCGAGAAGCTTACTCCGGCATGAATTTGTATAAGACTCCCCTTTGACCCACATAGACAACTTAACGTGCTCGCGTAAATTTAGACATGCTTTTCACAATTTAGCGCGTGCATAATTAACGGGCCTACAATTAACACATGGATTTCGCCCGGATCACAATTTCGTCGTCGAAATATAAAACATGTATTTCCCTATATTTCACAAGTTAGAACTTCATACCTCGTGCGATTTCTCCCAAACTTTGAAGGTTCGACTAGGAGGCTAAATAAACGCTGGATTTTGAATTTGAGAAAATTCCTACAAGTTTATACCTATTTTTCCCAAAAGTCTAAAATTTAGATTTTTACAAAACTTGGCCAAACACGGCCTAAATGGTATCAAAACGTAGATCTTACCTCCACGAGTTCAAATCTGAAATCTGGAGAAAATCTGACGGACGAACGGTCGTCGATCGGCGTCGCAAAGCCCGTAGAAAACAAATCTCCTTTCTCTCTCCTCTCTCTAGATATTTAGGAGTTGTGGATGAGATTTCAATCTCATCCTCATCTATATATAGGCACATTTTCGGGGAATTACATTTACCTCCCCGCAAGTTTCTCTAACTTCTAATTAATCCATGAAACTTCGCACACGTCCATTTTATGCCTTTACAAGTGAAAACTATAAATTCCAAAAGTTTTCGACTAAGTTTCGTTTGGGTCCAAAATAACGTCCGAAAACTATATTCTGTGGAATCTCTACACAACCTACCTTTTTAATTAACGTGTCACTCACGTTCTCACCACAGTTCTCAAAATGATATTACAATATCAAAGATTATCAGAATTATACTACACAGGTATAATTACTATTCACATAAATACCAGATAAGGTCAAATAACATTTAAATCAGATAAATGCCATTTACTCGTGCTCATGAAATGTGAACTGCCATGTTCCTGTGTCCTCATTGACACCTTACCGTTGACTCACAGTCAACCTCATCACCATTATCAATTAACATTGATAAACTCTCAATTTACAATTATGCATGATAAAACTATAAATTTTTGGAACGGGTGTGACAAAAGTTCTATCTGAGTTAGTCGTCATCAACTCTTCTCACACCTTAAAGTCGTCATCAACTCTTCTCACACCTTAAAAGTAAATTTGAATTTCCTTCTCTTTGTAATTATTAAAATAACAACAAAAAAAAAATTACAGATATACATTAAATTAATATTTATCTGAGCACATTAAAAAGTGAATATGTTAATTGTTAGGTGATCATGGTCGTGAAGTCATGATGATTTTAGTCTCAAATTGTTGGGGCAAATGGCAATGTTGATTTTTGTCTGACTTAAAAGTTAAAACAATTATATAAAAAAAACCCCTCATAAGCAAACAGCAAACAAGATAGAATTAAACAAGGAATATTTAAGGAGAGCACTTAGGTGCTGTTATTTCAGTGCTGTTCAAATTGTGCAAGACACAGTTTGAACAGTAAAACTTGGCAGTTTTGAAAAATTGCTTTTACATAAGCAGTGTTCAAACTGTGTCTTGCACAGTTTGAACAGCACTGAAATAACAGCACCGAAGTGCTCTCCAATATTTAATTCGACAAATGATTGGAAAGCAACCACTCTACACATATAGTTTCTGTAAACTTGGAACATGGTGCAAGAGAAAACGACTGCAGGGGGTAAATTATACTGACCTCCCCTGTAAAAGGGTCATTATATAGGAACATCACTCGTAATATACAAAATTACACTTAGCTACCCTGTCTGTCAACCTAAGTAAGTTAATTGTGCACCAAAAATTATTTATATAACTTTTAAAGAAAATCTATTTTATTAATTTAACAAATTAACTCATTATATATGAGAAGGACAAATTTACAGTTGAAAATTAATTATTTTTTATACATATATAGAAAATGTTATTATTTGAAACTTTTATTGTAATACCCGTACCTGGAAAAAGGTAATAATATTTATTTTACATGCATTAATTAGTATAAATAATTGCATGGGATGATTTGGGTAAGTTCCAGTTACCCCGATGTGATAAGTGCTTGATAAAGGGCACAGTTGAAAGTTCCACTAGAGGTGGGACAAATATGAAAGTGTGACCCAAGAGAGGTCTGGATAATATAAATTGCATAAATGTGCATTTATGTGGTTAAATGGTAGACATGTAAATGTAAATGTTTACATTATGATATATGTTGATGTCATATGATTATTTAATTGATGAAATGTTATGTGCTTTAATATCCTATTATTGTTCATGATTATTTATGAGACTAGTTTGGGTACCCTTGTGAGGGTGTAAACGGGACACATGGCATAATTGGTAGGCTAATTAGTGCCTTCATATGATATTTGAGACCACATTTAGGACCCATGCATGACATAGATATAGATTCACTTAGATATTGGGATAATAATATAATGAATTTGGATGTTACAATAAGATCTATAAATTAATTCGGGATCTAAATACAAATATGAGTTAATTTCTATAGATTGAGAAGCACCATAGCATTTTTCATCCCAATCTTGTTTTATTAATAAAAAAAAACACAAACAAAACCAAACGTGAAAGTGTGTGTATTGTGTTTGGCGGTTTGTGTATATATATATTATAATATTATACTATTTCATTAGTATACCTTAGGAAAGGAAAAAAAAAAAAAAGAAAGAATCCAGAGATCAGAGAGTCAGACGCGAGAAAGGAAGGAGAGAAAGTGAGGGTTTCGTCTTTTTGACGCCACAGCTTCGTCGTTTGTTGTTCAAATCACGATAGGAGGTCATATTTGGATTTGTGGGGGTAAGTCTAACATTTTGGTATAATTTATTTTCAGTTTAATCGATAGATTTTTCGTGATCCAAATGAGTTGATAACATTTAGTTTACCAAAATTGTATAGGATTATCATTGGAATAATTAGAAGTTAATTTTGCGAAGGAATTTGGGAATTCTAGGCTTATTTTGAACCTATTTGTAAGGTGAGTGTCCTAATCCCAAAATTGGATGTTTAATGTTATTTATTTGTTATTAAATTCTTTAAAATGCTTAATTGTGATTAAGTAGAATAGCATGTGATTAATTATTATTTAACATGTCTAAAATGTTGAAATTGCCATGTTGACATGTTGAGTTGCTTATGTGCTTATTTGGGTCAAAGGGTCTCAAGTGATAATCACCATTAGTTAGCCCATATATAAGGGACAGAGAGATGTTGAAATCCTCAGAGAAAAGGTGATAGTGGTGACGACCACAGCGAATTGACTACGGTCAGGAGTGAATGAGGGTGATTTCGCTATATGCGACGGAAAAAGTGAGATTGACCTGGAATCAGGGGTCCAGAACAATGGTGGTTGATTACTTGACACGCCTGCGACCATTTATTGTTGTGAATATTTAATTGGCGTTATGAATCATTAAATACTCCAATTGCATGATTAGCACCACGTACTCACTAAGCGAAAGCTTATTCGATTTTTGTGGGTAATGACCACGCAGGTTCAGATGAATACGACCGTGAGAAATGATCGAGACTACGGGGCTGGGTTTGCTAAGAGGGGTTCTGTAATATTCATCTTATTTATTTATTTATTCTTTTTTTTTATTAATTTATTTGATAAAATGATAAGTTTTATAATGATTACAGTCTTATGTATAAAAATATATTAGAGGTTATGATTTTAACTTGTTAGAATGAACCTATTAATATTTAGTTGGATTTTGATGTGTTTTGGAATATTTAAATAAATGAGTACAGTAGGGGTGAAAAATATTTTAATTATGAAAGCAGGGTGAAGGGTGCTACAATGGGGAAAACTTTGCCCAAGTACCATTTGACGGTTTTAAAACTTTATTTTATTTTATTTCTTTTTATTTCGTTTAAATAAGGAATATTTTACCCCTGGTACTTCAGTCAAAAATGGTATTTTTGGAACGTTAAAATAATAATAATAATAATTGTTTGGTCCTTGACTTTGTTACACGTGTCCTAGCCCGTGTGGGCGGATTGGAGTGTGACATTTATTGACAACGTAAAACTGGACATAAACAATGACGGAGTGACAGTTACTATTGGAAGAAGAAAGTATTTCTTAACCCCAAAAGTACTCAAGGTATGTGATTTTAATTTTTCATACCATGATACCACAAGGGGAGGTCGTTGTGTTTTGATCTTAATCTCCGATGTCTTTGTAATTTACCCTTTTATTTGAAGATATAATAGCGTACTCAAGAAGTAAATTGATACAATTAAAGATTTTTCTTTGTGTGCGTGTTTGTGCTTTTTTTTAATTTTTGTTTTTTTTTGTTTTTTTTATTTTTTCTCTTGAACGCAAAGGTAAATCTGAAATCCTAATGGCCTTGTTTGTTTCGCAGGATTAAGGAGGAGATAGTGGGGGATTGGATTAATAGTCTCATCTAATTAAATAGTCCAGTGTTTGGCAAGATTACTTTACTTAGGAGTAATTGTCCATTTTAAAATAATAATCCCCCATATGAGGGACTAAGTTATACCTTGGGGTAGTATTATTAGTTCCGGGACTATCAATTAAATGGGACTAATTGTCCAATCCCCCTCTGCCATCCAAACGTGGCCTAAGAGAAATTGTAGTTATCACAAATGGGCATTACAATGCTTATTTTGTATATTTATTGCATTTTTTTCCCTTTTTTTCTTTTATGTTTCATTACCAGTGTTCAAATTGTTGTATTTTGTCTTTTACTATACATCTTTCTTGCTTCATGAAGGTGACATGGAAGAGTGCTAATGGCCACTAAAAAGTAAAAAAGTAAGAAAAGAAATGACCCAATAGACAGGAATAGAAGAGGACAGAGCAATGGAATTAGGGAAATGATAGATGCACAAAAAAATATGCACAATTAAATGCACAATCCGTTTAAAATGGTTGGATTTCGTGTTGAAAAGTCTGTACACACAAAAAGACAAAAAAAGGACTGTACAATTTTTTCAGCACGATGTCCAATAATTTTAAACTAGTTGTGTATTTGGTTGTGCATTTTTGTTGTGCATCTAACATTACTCATGGAATTAATCATCTCTCTCTTTTGAGTGCAGTACATAGCATGCAAATGCTTTTCCCACACACTAAAAATATAATAATTATTATTATTATTATTATTATTATTATTATTAAAATAAATAAATAAATGCTTTTCCCACAAATGATTGAGATACTTGTATGCTTTTGATGCATAGCTACTCTTTAGAACATTGCCAAAATGATATTGGTAGCTATCAAATGACTGTCACTAATTATTGTAGTTAAAAATAGTCGTCATATCCATATTTTATGTATTTAAGTGAACTCAAACAGAAGTACACTCAAATATTATTTTAATGACAATTCAATGATTTGGGATTTAGGATCAAAGCCTTCAAATTCGGCCTTTGCACTCTTTTTCTCTTCCATTACGTGCAAATTTTGGGTCCCTAAATTTTGACTACAAGTGATTTTAAGTATTGTGATCCTAAAAATGTCCAGGTAAAGTCAATGCCGTCAATAATCACCCTCCCATTGTATGTGCTATTCATATAGGGTTCACTGATATCAAAAGTCAGAATTATTGAATGTGAAATTTTATGTAAGTCTAATATTATTAATACTAAAAACTTAGCGTCACTAGGTCTCGCATGGCATGACTTGTGGCTCTAAACTTGGCCACAGAACAAAAAGTCTACCATACCTTTAAGTTATGACATTAGGAAAAATTCTATGGTACATCCTAGTTGTTTAGCATATATCTTACATACTTATTGATGCCGTAGACCAATTTATGATGGCTGAATTCGTCAGCAGGCCACGCGGATTGGCCAAGTGCTTTGTCATCCCAAAATCATATAGTTAGGACTAAATTAAAATGTGGTAACTTTGGAAACAATTTTGCTCTTAAAAATTAAAGTTGCTTTCAAAGTTATAACGTTTAGAGACCTGGTTACAACACTGTGGGACTAAATTAGAATGATATATCATAGAAAGATCCCATGATATTACATGTTTGGTTGTCAAATTCGGAATTAACCATTGTACTTTTTACTAAGGGCGTATCCAGGGATGTTAGGTTGGGGTGTGCTAAAAATACAGATAGTGGTGGGCATATGGGGGTTCCGGGGCAACGCCCCTGATTTTTTTTTTTTTTTTTTTTGGGGTCAATTTATGTATATTTTCTGAATAATTTTTAAGTCTATTAATGAAATTTTGTACTACATATTTTCGGCATACTAAAAATAGCATACTAAATATGTAGTGTTATATATATATATATATATATATTTTTTTTTTGGGTCTATTTATACATATTTAAATAGTGAGTTAGACTAAGAAGTGGGATGTGGTTTATAAATTTGTCTAAGTATATTGAGTTAAATCTATAAACTAGGCCAAAACACAATATACAATTTTTTTGCCTGACCCAACATACACACTTGCTTTTCACTCGTGTCTTTATCTTTTTCTTTTTCTTTTTCTTTGTAGCAAGGACAGAGTACGGTGTAAAGTGAGTTTAGATGGCGTAATTAGCATTAAAAGTCTGAAACTAAAGGTATTGAAGTTACTAATTTGTAATAAGAGGCCCCGTGCGTGTAACATGAGAATAGGGTTTATGGTTCAGAAAAGAGGTGGATTCTAAATAGTTTGTTGTATCTGTACCTACTTTTTGGCAACATAAAGGTCTGTGCATGGCTAAAAAAATTACTCCAAATAGTTGTTTCTTATGCAAACCAATTTATACATGATTTTCATATATATATATATATATATATTACTTTGAATATAATAAGGGTTAAGTTTCAAAATTCAAATTTTAGAAAAAAAAAAAAAGGCTAATTTTGTTTTATGCATTCCCAAACAGGGCCTAAGTCAATTACAATAAGTTTGATTACCAGGAAATGTTTACACATGGGTGTTAAATGCTAAGCAGCTCTGTTAATTTTTTTAGTTCTTTCATAAGTTTATGCTTTTGATGATTATTTTCTTATCCACATAACAATGCTTTTTTACTTTCTGAAAGAAAGGTTTAGAGGGAGGTCAAGTCTCAAAGCAGTCGATGTGATTGGAATCAAATTTGTTCACAACAATTTCAATCATACGCTCCTTATCATCCATACTCAATTAGCCTAGCCGAGTTGACCAGAATTTTTGGTCTCATAAAATGAGGTTAAGGTTTTGAAACTCTTAGGGATCGTGTGAGTAGGTTAGAAGGACGAATCTCAAGTAGCTGAACGAATCGTATTCAAGGGCGGATTTAGAAAATCATTTTAGGGGGGGGGGGGGGGGGGGGCTTGATACGGGGGTTTGGGATCAGCGTCCCTGAAAAAAAAAAAATTGGACCTAGTTATACATATTTTGCGTATATTTTAGACCTAATATGACAAATTTATAATAATTTTCGACCTATTTATACATATGTTGTGTATATTTTAGACATAATATGACAAATTTATAATACCAAGGGGGCTTTTATAATTTTTAATGGTGGCTTAACTGTAAAATTTCTTTTTTAGTACAAATATACAATTTTCAAAAAAGTTGGGGTGGGCTTGAGCCCCCCTACCCTAACACATAGATACGCTCCTGACATCCAGCGCTTAGCGTGGGTTCGAATCCTACCGCATACTCACCTCCTTAATTTACCTTGTGCGCCATGAGTGTTGTGGGGTCGGTGGACATGCCCGAGATTGTCTATCTGTCCTACTCTATAAAAATGACAACAGGTAAACCGTATGAAATACTGGCAGAGATTCCGAAGTCATGAAAGACTGGTTGAGAGGCCAAGATTTGTCCTCTTGTTCCACACACACACAACAATAAAAAAAAAAAAAAAAAAAAAAAAAAAGAAAGAAAGAAAGAAAGAAAAGAAATTAAATAAACATCCATACTCAATTTGTTTTGTGTATGGACAAAATCCTCATTTTAATGATTCAAAAAAATCAGGGTCACATACGCCTTGGTATTCTCTATTTTTCTCAAAATTTTATTGCAGGTTCTATATTATAAATTGTACCACTTTAGACTCTTGATTTTTCAATTGATTTCAGTTAATTGAAGTGTATTTGAGCCATCAGCCATATATATATATATGTATATTCTTTTTTGGGTTACATATTTGGGATGGCTCTAACTAATTATTATAAGCTAAACTACATTGTAAAATATATAAGGAGGAAACAAAGTTAAAAACAAGAAATGATGGTCGAGTAGTAAATTAAAACAAGAAAGTTTTTTTTATTTTCTTTAATTAAAAAAAAAAGTACTCTGTAAGAAAGAAAGAAAGAAAAAGCAAAGGGATCAAAAGTACAAAAAGAAGAGCAAAGAAGGTAAAGTGTTAGAAACCGAAACTTGGAAGACAAGCTATGAATCCAATATTATAACACACCTTTTTAGCCATGAAAGTCTTGGCCAAAAAGATGAATGAAACACTGCAATGACAATTAGTGCATTACCAAACAAAACCTACAACATGTCCCTTACTATCATGATTACCAAACAAAAAGTTTCGGAGTACTACTGACTTTCAAATCACTTGCTGTCCAAATTTGAACCATTGCATTATTTAGTTATGTACGGCGTATATTATACTCCCTCCGTCCCATAATAAGTGTTCACATTTCCTTTTTTGGATGTCCGATAATAAGTGTCAACTTTCCTAAATTGGCATATATCTTTTACTTACTTTCCAAAACTACCCTTATAATAAAGACAAAGAAGTATTTATTTGTGGTCCCAAAATAAGCAAAAAGTCGAACACCCATCACATCTAAGGATAAAATTGGAAAGAGACTCTTTAATGAAACAAATAAATTAATATAATACAACTTTCTTAAACATTGTGCAAAAAGAAAATGAACACTTATTATGGGACGGAGGGAGTATGTGCCTAACTATTCTTATGGAACTTCTATGATTGATAGTTATATGTAACTTCTACTAGACATCCCAATAGTTTAGGATATACTAATATATATATATATATATATATCCCTGTAGGTTACAATATTTTGGCGTTAGTGTCAAATTATTGTAATTTTTAAAACCACATCACTTTGAAAGAAAAAAAATTAAAAAACACTTAATTTTTTAAATCAAAACCTTCTAAATTGCACAACATTTAAGCAGCAAAATTACTAGGTTGTATGATATATCCTAAATCACGTCTAGGATGTGTCGTAGAATTTTTTATGTTCTTATCTCTTTAGGTTACTAACTTAGTGTTAATAAAATGCATAAATTGAGGTTGGTGAAGGGAGAAAGTTTTAATTCTCAAGAAAATGTAATGATATGCTTCCCAAATTTAAAACCTAAATATGATTTCCAAATACTTTGTCAGTTAGAGTAGTTGCATGTGGTACCACCAATATGCACGATAATACAACAATTAAGCTATTTGGAAACTAAATTATTTAAAATTCATATAGCCTATTCTCATGTTCCACTTTACCATTCTTCTTACCCCTAATTCTCTTCCACTTTACCATTCTCATGTTTCTCTCTCCACACATACAAAAACACAAGTTTTTATTAAAAAAAATTACGTCATTCATTTCATTTTAGAGTTCTTTATTCTATTTTTGGATGACTCTATATATTTCAGAGTGATTCTTGAAAAGTCAAGTTAAAGACAATTTCCAAGTTTGCCCTTTGTTTATAGAATTCTCTTACTTTTCATTATGCCACTAAAACTTAAACTTAAAAGTAATAATGAAAAATTTAAAAATTTAATTACCACAATACATCCTTAAATAGTTGGAATTCGAGAAAGAACGTTTAATTTAGAACATAGGAAATGAGCAGTGCTAGATATACCTAAAAAATACACATGTTGATGTGTGGATAACTAACACTTCTTTATTTATAAAAAAAAAAAGTGCTTAAAATTAGATTTTATTTCACAATTGTCATTGACACATTAGTAAGTAAATAATTTAGGTGTTTTTTTAGATGTATTATCAGTGTACCTTTAAGCCTATCTAAGATGTGAGGACACCATATGTATAATAAATACTCTTGGCTAAAACAAGAGGATCAGTAAGAGAGCGGAGCTACACATAGGCAAATTCCAAAATCTGGAAAATAGTACAAGTACGGAGTACCCATTGTGCAAAAAAGTCAAGTGATTAATCTGTTTTTGGATTCCAATTTATATCTTATAATGTACAACATTTACACCTGCTAGTGAGATATGGGACAACAATAATGTTTGTAGTTGTAATATCCCTATCTAAGAGAGAAAAATACAAGTTCTTACATCTGTTTCTCCAAGTACTACACAGTCCGAACTACCATCCCAGATTTTATTTATTTATTTATTTTATTTTTTTAAAAAATGGACTCCAGAATGTGACAAATAATATTTTTAGGACCACAAAACTCTAAATTCAATATTTAGGACCATTCTACAGAGGTATTGATATTATTATTGGCATGCTCTATAGATATATACATCAGCGTGACCTTTACCTAATAGGTACCAATCTCTCTTCTCTCTCTCTCTCTCTTATATTTTGTCTTGCATGTGGTACAAACATAAGTACGCTTTTCCAGAACAAAGGGGAAGAGCAGAGAGAGACCATGAAAGCATTATAGAAAGTGGGGGTACGTTTTCAATGGAGGATATATTGTTGACATGCATAGGCATGGACCTGCTAACCAATCTATGCATATAGATGGAATTATATGTAGGTTTAGGTTCAAATAAAGTCTTATTTTATTGATTCGATCTCAATAAAATTAGTGTTGTGTTGGTTTGATAAAGAATAAGTTTTTGAATTATTTTTAAATTAGTCACGAACTCTTGTGTACCTAGAAAACAGTACGTTATACGTACAGACACTGATTTTCGGTGGAGTATTATTGTTTTTCGGTGGAGGATATTGTTGACATAGGCTTGGACCAGCTAACTAACCTATTTTTGTAGATGGAATGATATATTTTGTATCATTCTGTATGGAAGGACGAAAAAGATTTAGGTTAAAACCAAGCCTTAATTTGTTGGTTCTCATAGTAAAATACTAAAATTAGTGTTATGTTGTTTTTGATAGATCATTAGTCTTAGTCTTGTGGTCATTTTTAAACTAGTTACGGACTTCTGTGTAGCTAAAAATAGCTATACAACACAAAACTATTTAGATATGGTTCTATAAATAATAGAACAAATTCTGTGTTATCCAAACGGCCTAAGTTGTATCTAATCCATAGTTTTAAAGAAAACGTAGGCAATTAGAAGATGTTAACCTTTACGCACTGAGATATAAAACTTTAAGAGCAATGCTATGTCTATAAAAAAAAAAAAAAAATTAATAATAATTATAATAATAAAAGGAAAAAAGAGTAATGCGCCACATTCTCAAATTTATATACCAAGTTTGGTTCCTAACACAAGTGGTTGTGGGACCACTCATAAGAACTGCCAATAAAATTTCGAGTAATGCTATGCTTTCCAAATTTCTATCTCAAAAGTATTTCCCAAATGATATGGCAGTGGGGCCAGGTAAATAACTTCCAATTAAAATTCAAATGGTCACACTGTATTAGACCTCGCCACACTGCCACATCATTTGGCCGAGAAGCATTTTTGGGATAAAAATTTGAGAAGCATAGTATTACTCTAAAATTTTCGGTGTTCCTCCTCTAATTAAGTGTAATGCTTTGGTTCCCAAATTTAGGATATTCAAATACTTTGAAAGTAGTACCACATGCAGTGATCTATGATATCACAGCCATATGACAAAGTATTATTAAGGAACCAAATTTAAAAACCATATAATGCGGCTCTACAATTAATGTGGCTCAACTGGTACATGTAGTAACGAGGCCCTGGTTATACCAGAATACAGTTCTAAACACTGGTATTATTAGGAGCTAGCCAGCTTGGGCTAGCCCAAATTTTCAGAAAGTTCTTACTCTCCAAAATAAATTTGACTAGCAACATTTATTATTTTATATTGCTGTTATTCTTTCAAGTTTAAAATTTTTGAATAAAAGACTCTTATTCAATTGGGAAAGAACAGTCTAATTCTCTCTTAAGTGAATAGTTTTGGAATTCTACAATCATTTATAAACTTTAAAAGCGAAAATAAAATTGTTCTGCAAAATTTTCTCAATCATAAAATTTTGAGACTGGCCAAAACCTGCTTTAATGGTTCTTAAGTCAACTGAATAGTTAAAATATTTAGTTTATATCCAAATTTGCTAAAAGCAACGGTTGCAAAGAAGAAAAAAAAACACGGTCAAGTCTGGTCGTTCACGACTTTATAAGCAAGAAAGCAACGTAAAATCGAAACATGATCAGAAACAACGTACCCGTGCAACTGGTACACTAAAAAGCGAAGGAAAACATTTTTTTACCTTTACAATATTGCCTTAAAATGCAAGATTAATGCACACTGTCATAAGATTATTCCCCATATTATTACAAACTTGGTATTAGCAGCCAACATAAGATTAAAATAGGATCAGATGCATGTATCAAAGCCTGTGTTGTTCAATTTGGGCTTGTGAAATCATTTGGACCACCTAGGTAAAGCCCAGTCACACTAGATTTTTAACAACCCAAAGTCATGAACATTGCAACACCTTTTAGAGGAACATATATGGGCCCATGGCCTCCCAAAGATTGTAATTCCACGGTCTGTCTATCTATAAAAGACCATTTTTGACCCAAATATATATATATATATATATATATACAGTCAGGTTCTAAAGAGAGCGTCCTTTCTTTAATAAAGAGAGGACTTCTGTTTTAGCCGTCGGATTGTGTTTTGATTAATGGCAGTTTTATCATTTCACAGTTTTTCAACACAATCTGACGGTCAAAACAAAGGTCCTCCCTTTAATAAAGAGAAGTGGCCCTCTTTAGAGAATCTGTGTATATATATATATATCTAAAAGACCATTAAAAAGCTGAAGAAAAATAAAAGTTTAAAGCTTCAATTATAATATGATAGTTGGGGCAATAATAATGAGATAGTACAAAATCCCATAAAAAGCAATTCAACATTTTCACAATCTCAACTAAACTATACTGTAAAAGAGTCTTAGAGTAGTTTTCAATTTCAATTTTGTCCTAATTTGAAATTCTTTAAATTGTTTGCTCTTTATATGTAATTTTGCCTTTACTAATACATTGAGATACTATGTCTTGTTTGGCAAACCGAATTTTGCCTTTATTTGTGTTTGTGTTTTTTTTTTAAACCAAACAAGGCACTCCAAAAATAATAGGGTTTGTTTGGCAAATCAGTTGTGGCTTTGTTTGTCTTGTTTGTTTCCACTTTTTCCCAAACAAGGCACTAAACCCATGGATCAAAAGTCAACAATTTCGGTGCCTTGTTTGGCAAATCGATTTTGTGCTTTGGTTTTTGTTTTTTTGTTTTGGTTTTTCCCAAACAAGGCTTTACACACATATAATTTACACTTAATAAATTTAATTCATTTGTTTTATAAAATTATTATTTCATACAATTTCATATCTTTTCATACTCATAATAAATATATAATAATAATCATAATACATATTTAAGAAACACTTGGCAAAGTTAAAAGACAAATTATAATTTACAATTACTAATATATCTAAAATCATATTTTATCATACACACATACCTATAAATTTAATTCACACACACATACATTCGTTTACTTTTTAAATTTAATTTCACATCATTTCATACTCCTCATAAATATATAATAATAATAGATATAATAAATTTAATTCATCATCATAAATATATAATAATAATAATAATAAGAGCATCTGTAGTGGGTGGTTTTATACCACAAATTTAAGGAAACTTTGCATTGTACACTTGCAGTGGTGTAGGCTAAACATTAAACTTAGGGGATGAAACTTAGTGAAACTTAAGTTTGTTGTTCGCTTAAGTTTCACTTGTCACGCCCCGACGTAGCATAATTCAGGAAAGCATTTAATTTCCTTTATGGACTCGTAGGTCGTGACAAGTGAGTATGACCAATTGTCCCTGCAACAAATAACTTAACAAACATTTCTAGAGCAAAGGATACTAACAAAAACATAAGCTCCGAAATAAAAACTTACTAAACTATTACAGCAGTCATAGTCTTAGGCACAAAACGCCTTATTCAAAAGTCTAAACTAGTTTATTACAAAACCCAAATTAAAAGACATAGGGAATATAAAGCAGCCTCCTGGAAAGTCTCCTGACTCTAAGTAGCATAGTCAAAATACCCTGGCTGCTCCTGACCCTGAAAATCTGGACATACAGTCCAGGACGCATCAACGCCGTCAGCTTATGAAAGCTGGTGAGCAAAATAAACAAGTGCTCGCAATGTATATATAAGCATATAAACAACGGTGCAATTTAACTTTTAAAAGCAATATATTCAAGGTTCCAATTCCAACATAATCACGGGGGAATAATAAAGAAAGCAATAAATAAGCGACCATGCATGAGCAATGTAATATCTCATCTTTCTGACTCTTTTCTCTCAACAAAACTCAACACAACCAAACCATTATCTCAGATACCAGGAATACTATCCGATCGATATCCAAAATAACACACCAAACTATCGCTTCAGATACCAGGAATAATATCCGATCGATATCTAAGCCACACTCAATACCATCATTTCGGATACCAGGAATACTATCCGATCAATATCCGAAACAAGCGCCCTAGATACCAGGAATAATATCCGATCGATATCTAAGCCGTACACAACACTACCACCATCGCTTCGGATATCAGGAATACTATCCGATCAATATCCGAAATGCGCGCCTTAGATACCAGGAATACTATCTGATCGATATCTAAGTCGTACACGACACTGTCGCCTCCAATACCAGGAATAATATCCGATCGATATTGAGGTCGCACACCAGACCGCTACTCTTTACTCTTTTCACGCTTTCTCACACACATGCATGTTGACGCCACCTCGACCCTAATATGTATGTCAATGTTTCATAAATAACACCATTAATAAATCACAAAGCCGGATAATCGTACGAGCATAAATTTC
The DNA here is from genome assembly GCA_033977485.1 of Hydrangea macrophylla. Lineage (NCBI taxonomy): Eukaryota > Viridiplantae > Streptophyta > Magnoliopsida > Cornales > Hydrangeaceae > Hydrangea > Hydrangea macrophylla. Next base: position 94,432,544 of record CM066995.1, read on the forward strand.
GGCCTAAGTTGTTCTTGTTTCGTACAATTTTTAAAACATAGACCTTTAAAACAATATATTTGCCAAACAGTTCTTTAAAAACTCCCAAAATATTTTCCAAACAGTCCCTTACCAAAAATCACACAAACTGCCAAAACTGCCACCTCGCGCGAGCGGATCGCGCGAGCGAGGGGGAGGAAAAATCGCGCGAGCGGATCGCGCGCGCGAAAGGGAAGGCCGGATCGCGCGAGCGGGTCGCGCGAGCGGGGGAGCTGGACAGGTCGCGCGAGCGGATCGCGCGCGCGAGGGGGGGGAAAGGTTCGCGCGAGCGGGTCGCGCGAGCGAGCCTCACGCGAGCGGGTCGCGCGCGCGAGTTCTTGCAGAACGTCATCTTCTTCGTTTTCTCCCCTGTTTTCAATTTCTGGACTGAAATTACCCAGTTTCAGATTCTGTTCGTACCAAGACAAATGATATATGGTTCTCCTCGGTTTTCCGCGTAGATTAAGAATACGCGATCAAATTTAACTAATACGGATTGTATCGATTAATTTCTGCGATTAAAGTTAGAGTGACAAAACTTAAAATCAACCGTTCGTCGCGATACGGGTAAATTACTGCGTAGGATTCGAACCACAGCTTATCGGGATCAATATCTTCCATTCCCAATTTACAGAATCGATTTTGGTTACGATTTCTAAAACTCCAATTCTCAAGCTTTAATGGTGTATTGATATATATACACATATACACACATATATACACTGAAATATACACATATAGACATTGAGAGTGAGTTTATAATACTCACTGAGCCGATTATACAGAAAATTAAAGGCCGAGAACTTCCGCCGTAAAAATCCGTCGAGAATTCCGTCGTTCCGAAATTCTTCCCGTTCTTGATTTTGAGATATATATAGCTATATATATCTATGTATGTGACAGTGTATATATATATATATAATCTGTATGTGTGTGTGTGTGATCTTGAGAGAGAGTAGAGAGATTTGAGATAGAGCTTGAGAGAATAGGGAGAGAATGAGAGACTGTGAGTGAGAGAGAGAGAAATCAACGTATATATATAAACCCAAAGTTTTGGGCTCCAAGCAAGGCCAAGAATTCCCCCGGTGTGGTTGAGCTCACGTGCTCCCACACCAAAACGCGGTAAAGGGGCAGTTTTAAAACAAAACTGGTATTTTTACGGTTGAAAATAAAATGCAGAAAATTATATTAGCGTAGGAATAAATTCCCGGTTATACAAAAATATAGATATCGATTTTGAAACCACAGAAAATATTTCCTATATTTTCAAATATTACGGTTTGGCCCCAGATAAATATTTATAAATAGAAATTAAAACAGATGCTCATGGAAATGAAATGCCGTATTTATTTATTAATGATAATAAAATACAGGGCGTTACATCACTATTGTACAAGGCATACGGTAAAGGGTGTGCCGTGAGAGCCCAAACGGCACACACAAAGCCGTGTGCCGTCCCACACGGCACACACTGTGCCATCCAATTCCCAAACGGCACAGTGTTAGCCGTTTGGGGCTTTTTGCCTCTTTTTTTTTGTGTGTATAAATGTTACTTTTCATATAAAACGATACCGTTTTGTCGCAAACGGCTTTGAGAGTGCCGCTTGAGAGGCACACCAGTGCAAGTGCACACAGCTTGTACAACAAACTTAAGCTAAGTTTTGTTTAAATTTGTTGTGCCGACTACAGATGCTCTAATAATAATAATAATAATAATAATAATAATAATAATAATACATATATAAGAAATACTTTGCAAAGTGAAAAGACGAATTGTAATTTATAATTACTAATACATCTACAATCATATGTTATTAAATCTGAATTCTTATAAATTTAATTCACACATACACACATACACTTCTATCATATGCATAATAAATATATATATGAAATACTTTGCAAACTTAAAAGACAAATTATAATTTACAATTACTTACATACTCATAATAAATATATAATAATAATAGTTTTAATAAATTTAATAAATTTATTTTTGAAATTTATAATTTCATGCAATTTCATATCATTCCCAAAAAAAGGAAAAAGAAAAAAGAAAAAACAAATATGACTAGTTTTTTCAAAATATCATGTGTTATAATGTTAAAACTAAGTTATTACTTTTAAATAACACTTTCAACTTTATTGTATGAAGTTTATATGTAATTAAACAAAAAAGAAAAAGACATGACAAAAGATGATAAGGTTTTTCAAAATATCACGTGTTATGATATTAAAAATAAGTTATTACTTTTAAACAACATTACTCTCAACTTTATTGTATAAAGTTTATACGTAGTTGCATTATTTTGTACATAGTTCATACAATAAATTGTAGTTAAGAATATAAGTAAATAAAGGAGAGAAATGCTAAAAACAAACAGAAGTGAAAACATTAAAGAAAGATTTGAAAACGAAAAAAAATAAAGAAAAAAATATATATTTGCTTCCATCCAAAATTATTGAAGTTGTTACGTTTACAACTTTATTTTATTAGTAGTGCATATTTAATACATTTAATATTAAATACATCAACAATAAAAACGAGTAATTAATTTTTCAATTTTAACGGACCCGTGCATTGCACGGGCCTCTATCCTAGTATATCTAAAAGACCATTAAAAAGTTGAAGAAAAATAAAGGTTTAAAGCTTCAATTATAACTAGGTTGTATCTCGCGCAATGCGCGGGTACACTGTACTTCTAATAAATCAAAAATACTGGTGAGTAATATTGTTATTATCGGATGTTCAATTAAAAATGTATACTTTTAATTATCTTTGTATAAAGTTTCGCATAGTATATACAAAATTTTACTCATAATCGATCCATTTATACAAATTAATAGTGTTTTTTTTTTAAATTGTAAGTACTTTCGTCTCATGAAAATTTAGAAATCAACATATAAGTATAAATAAATAAAAAAAAATTTGTTGTAGGCTTATACAAACCGTGGAAGAAGTAATACAAATTCATGAGATGGGCTGAAAAAAAAAAGAAGAAAGAAAGAAAGAAAGAAAGAAAGAAAAGCCTTTCAAAGTGATCATAATAAAATATTGAATTGAATTGAACACTACACGATTTAAATATAGGAAGAGTCCTTCATGTACCAATTAAATGGTAGTATATGCCCATTAACACCAACTACTATATAAGGGTGTAAAAAAAGCTCGGTCCGATGGGCGGCCCGAAGCCTAGCTAAAAAAAAATGGACCTTAAGCCTGGCCCAAGTCCGAGGTAGGGCCAGCCTGGTCCTACCATTGGTAGGGCATGCGCCTATCTCTTGAAGCCCAAGCCCGGCCCAAGGTTTGACCCGACCAAAGCCTGGCCCAATGCCCGCATAAAAGTCCGATTAGTAGCTTCTCAATAATAAAGCTATTGATCATTTTCAAGTATGAAAATATACAATTTGTAAGTTGCTATATTGAAAGTTATTTTCAACCTATAAGAAAATGGTTACATATATAATAGCTTTTATACTATTTTAGGATAAATTTAAAGCGCTCACTCAAGCTCTACTTTAGGGCTTAGGGCAGAGCCTGAATTGTGAACTCTTAAGCCGACCCAAGCACGATCCGACCCGTAAAGAGATGAGACCGTGGGCCAAATCCCAAACCCGCCCAAGCCCAATCAATGTCGGGCCAGGACGGGCACAACGGTCCATAAGTGTGGAGAGAATGATTAAGGGTTGGTGAAATGGCTAAAGAGTCAACATAAATGAGTAGTGAGTCACTCTCAGATTATTTCTGGCCTACACTTTCAGCTTTTATATATAGTAATAGACATATGCACGGGTACATTGTTTATCTAATAAATCATAAATATTGGTGATGAATATTATTATTATCCAAGGTTCAATTAAAAACCACACACCTGTAATTGTCCTTGTGGAAAATTTCGTGTAGCATATATAAAATTTCATCCTCTAGAACCGATCCATTTATACAAATCAATAGTATTTTTTTCTTAAAATTGTGAGTACTTTCATCTCACAAAAACTTAGAAATCATCTTATAGGTTTAAAAAAAATAATGTTTCTCATTTTTGTTAAAATGATAATATCATTTAAGATAAGGAATTTATTGGTGACTCAACAGCTTATACTAACCGTGGAAGAAGTAATACAAATTCATGGGATGAACTGAAAAAAAAAAAAAAAAAAAAAAAAAAAAAGAAAGAAAGAAAGAAAGAAAAAGAAAAAGAAATGAAAGAAACACCCTTCAAAATGATCATAATAATCTATTGACTTGATTAATTGAAATAATCTACACACCGGAGTAAAAGATTAAACATGCGAATTGTGAGAGGTAGTTGAGTGAGATAGTTAGTGCGTTATGAAATGAGGCTCCAAGTATTGAAGAGAAAGGACACATATATGAATACAAAGAGTCCTTCATATACCAATTATATGATAGTATCTTCCCATTAACACCCACTGCTATAGAAGTCCTTTGGTGTGGAGAGAGTTATTAAAGGTTGGTGAAATGGGATAAAGCTAGGGTTGGACATAAATAAATAGTGACACGTGTTGCTCTCAGATTGATTTTGGGCTACACTCTTAGCTTTTATATATAGTAATAGATATGATAGTTGGGGCAATAATAATGAGATTGTACAAAATCCCATAAAAAGCAATTCAACATTTTCACAATCTCAATTCAATGGTGGCAAATGCTGCATTAATGGTAGTGATTGCTTAAACCCTTCCAATCATAGATTACCTTTTGACACAACTGTAAAGTAATATCTGCATGCACAAAAACACCACATAGCTCAAGTATATGGTTTTAAAGAGAGCAAATATTTTCTTGTTCCTTATTTTTTTAAAGAGAAAAATGGTGGTAAGCGAAGATGACCTAACTCTTTGGGCGTGATCGTATGAGCCTTCAATCCATTGGGATAGGGTACCTTGACGGTTCGTCCGAATGCAAACTAATCAAGGAGGCTGGGAGCCATAGCTTTAGCCCTACACCAAGGCACCGTAGGGGGGAGAGAGAATCAAACTCACGCTGATAGCCACATGGGAGTCAAAGTCTCTCTCCTTTTTCATTGGGCCACCCACCTAGGTGGTTTAAAGCGTTCAACTCAAAAATATAATAACCGTGTTAGGCATGAGGTAAGAGGAAATGGAGTAGAGAGATGGACCAAATAGACAAGAAAAAAGGGCAAAATTAGTTGATTAATAGTATGGATGTGAGGAGAGAAAAGAAGAGGGGAGAGATACCTCCTTATCAAACCCTATAGATTTCAATCCATTTAAAAAGCGAATTGATTATGAGAGAGAAAACTTTCCTTATCTTTTAACTCTTTTTTTATTTTCCACAAATCTTTGAACTTTTTTGATATTCAAAGAAAATTCTATTATTTCATTTTGAAGGTACAAAAGTATAACATACAAATTCTTTGTTGTTTATTTATTTAATCAAACAGAAAAGGTGTTGGATAATATGTGTTTTGGCCATGTTTAAGGGCTAATAAAAGTGAGACCCACATAGAGTTTAAGTGGGGTCCGTGTGGATTTGTGTTCTCCTCCTTGAGGAGATGAAGTTTAGATATTCACATGTCCAAAACTATTGATGGGTGAATGAGAAATTAATGATTAAAGGTTGCCCCATACAAGGAGTTGTTGAAATGAAAGAGGTTCACAATTTGCCTTGTCCCACATAAAAAAACTAGAAGTAGCCTTTAGTGTATTTATAAGGCTACTTCATGTTTTGGGTTTGGGCCCCAAGGGGTACCCAGTTTTGTGGAAGGGGAAGGACCTAAGGCCCTTTGGGTTTATTCCATGCGCGCGCTCCGCCGCCGTTCGGCCGACCGACCGGCCGAGTCGGGTCGGGTCGGGGGTGCCGGTGCGGCCCGCACAAAATATTTCTCTTTAGACCCCTCAAGTTTAGTTTTTTCCAATCTGTAATGAGAGACCCACTGTTGATTGTTTATTTATTTGCTATGCACATAATAGTAGTGCGTATCGGTTTCTTGTACATAAATCTGAAAACCCAGATATACACAAGAACACGATCATGGAGTCTAGAAATGCGTCTTTTTTTGAGAATATATTTCCTTGTAAAGAGGAATATAGTTCTAAAAAACGCACATTTGAGACTGTTGTGGAAACTAGTAAAACCCAAGAAGAAAATGTTGATATTGAGCCTAGACGTGGGAAACGAGCTAGAACCTCAAAATCTTTTGGTCCAGACTTTCTAACTTATGTTATAGAAAGTGAGCCTCAAAGCTATAATGAAGCCATTAGATCACCAGATAGTCCATTGTGGAAAGAAGCAATCAAGAGTGAAATTGATTCTATCCTACAAAACCATACTTGGGAACTGGTAGATCTTCCTCCTGGTTGTAAGCCATTGGGCTACAAATGAATTTTTAAAAAGAAAATGAAGACGGATGGTACTATTGATAAGTATAAAGCAAGGCTTGTCATCAAAGGGTATAGACAAAAGGAGGGTCTAGACTACTTTGATACGTATTCTCCTGTTACGAGAATAACATCCATTCGTATGATTATTGCAATCGCCGCGTTGCGAGATCTCAAAATACATCAAATGGATGTTAAGACTGTCTTCCTTAATGAAGATTTGAATGAAGAAATCTACATGGAACAACCTGAAGGATTTTCTGCTCCAGGGCAAGAAAATAAAGTGTGTAAGCTTGTCAAATCATTGTATGGCTTAAAGCAAGCTCCAAAATAATGGCATGAAAAATTTGACAAAGCTATACTCTCTAGTGGATTTAAAATCAATGAGTGTGATAAATGTGTTTATGTCAAAGACACAATTGAAGGCTATGTCATCTTATGTCTTTATGTTGATGACATGCTCATAGTGGGTAGTAATGATAAGATCATTAAATCCACTAAGAAAATGCTGAATTCTAAATTTGACATGAAAGATATGGGACTTGCTGATGTTATATTGGGCATCAAGATCTCTAGAAATACTAATGGACTTGTTCTGTCACAGTCACATTATGTAGACAAGATTCTAGAGAAGTTCAATAAGTCTGATACTAGTATAGCCAGGACGCCTATGGACTTAAGTCTACACCTATCTAAGAATACTGGTGAAAGTATTTCCCAACTAGAATATTCTCGAGTGATAGGAATTTTGATGTACTTAATGAGTTATACAAGGCCTGACATTGCTTATTCTGTTAGTAGACTGAGTAGATATACTAGTAATCCTAGTGCTGAATACTGGAAATGGATAGTAAGGGTACTGCGGTACTTACGATATACACGTGATCAGGGACTGCACTACATGTGATATCCAGCTGTATTGGAAGGATACAGTGATGCAAACTGGATATCCGATATGAAAGATTCAAAATCTACAAGTGGATATGTTTTCATACTTGGTGGTGCAGCTGTATCATGGAAATCTTCAAAACAAACTTGTATTGCTAGATCGACAATGGAATCTGAATTCATTGCGCTAGACAAGGCAGCTGAAGAGGCTAAATGGCTTCGCCATTTTGTAGAAGATATTCCTAGATGGTCAAAACCTGTGCCAGCTATTTGCATACACTGCGATAGCCAATCTGCTATTGGAAGGGCACAAAGTAATATGTATAATGGTAAATCTAGACATATTCGTCGTAGACATAATACCATTAAACAACTACTCTCAAGTGGGATTGTCACAATTGACTATGTAAAGTCTAAGGACAATATTGCGGATCCGCTAACCAAAGGGTTAAATCAAGAGTTAGTTAATAAATTATCTAGAGGAATGGGACTAAAGACTATGACGTTACAATGGAATTGAATAGAAACCCAACCTAGTTGACTGGAGATCCCAAGATCTAGGTTCAAAGGGACAACCTAATTTCATGTACCTTAAGAGAATCACTGAGAAGAAATGTTCTTCTGCCCATTTCTATGATTTAATAGTGATACTTGCATGGTGTGAGGGTAAGCTTAGCTTTTAATGACTATGTGCGTTGGTATAACCAAGCGGAGTATAGCAGGATACTCTAAATAGTCACCTATGTGAATGTGAAGTGGGGCTGCTTCTAAAAAAATTTGAGAAGGGCAAAATTCTTTGATAAACATTCACTGATCCAGGCGAGTGTTCAAGGCCAAAATGAACACAAGTGTAAGAACTAAACTATGTTTGGAAAGCTCCTGTGTGAGGTCTGTCGGTTGTTTACACTAACGGCAATCAGTTCAAGACAACACGTTCACTGGTCAGCCAATAAATCTGATAGATAGTCACAAGGGAAGGTTCAAAGCCAAAAGCTACCTATCCTTTGTAGGAGTGATCTGTTGTGCTCTCTCTTGTCGACTCTACGTTGTCTCACATCGTTTCGGTTAATTTCATTCATGTGGGGGATTGTTGGATAATATGTGTTTTGGCCATGTTTAAGGGCTAATAAAAGTGGGACCCACTTAGAGTTTAAGTGGGGTCCGTGTGGATTTGTGTTCTCCTCCTTGAGGAGATGAAGTTTGGGTATTCACATGTAATGGGTGAATGAAAAATTAATGATTAAAGGTTGCCCCATACAAGGAGTTGTTAAAATGAAAGAGGTTCACAATTTGCCTTGTCCTACATAGGAAAACTAGAAGTAGCCTTTAGTGTATTTTATAAGGCTACTTCATGTTTTGGGTTTGGGTCCCAAGGGGTACCCAGTTTTGTGGAAGGGGGAGGACCTAAGGCCCTTTGGGTTTATTCCACACGCGCGCGCCGTCGCCGCCGCCGCCGTCCGTCCGACCGGCCGGCCGAGTCGGGTCGTGGGTGTGGGTGCGGGTGCGGCCCGCACAGAATATTTCTCTTTAAACCCCTCAAGTTTAGTTTTTCCAATCTGTAATGAGAGACCCTTGGAATTTCTGCACATGTTTTGTATGGCAGAAACCTTTGGGATTTCTAAACTGTTGCAAGATATGAACAGGTTGTAGTTATAGAAAATGAAAAGGCATATGATCATCCTATATATATCACAGCTCTCCCTCAATCTAGATATACGAAATTACAGAGTCTTCTTCTTCTGTCATATTCTATCCTTGGTTTCCTGGGAGAGCACGAAGCATAAAAAGTTCGCCGGAGCAGTTGCATATTGTGCAAGTACTACTGCTAGAAGCCGCTGTATCCTGGGAGACAGACGCCGACGATTTCCTCAAGCACATCCGGTGAGGCGGCGAATCTGTTTTAAGGAAACTGTGAATAGATCACAGGCCTCGGTTTGATAATTCTCCTGTTTATTTTTCTGTTTCTGTCTAAGTGTAATTTTCCTATTTTCATTAGTTCTAATCAGAATCTGTTTCTGTTTCCAATTCTATCAATGAAATATTCCAAACAAAAGGAAAGGCTCTCTTGTTTTTTTCTGAGAATACCTATTCCATTCTTCCTCCCTTCCTTTTCTTTCTATTTTCCTAACCCCTACCAAACGTAAGATAAGGCTTTTTCCCATTCACAAAGTTTTCAACACTTTTTTGGTACATAGAATGTCTCCGAAGGCTTTTTTTTGTCTAAATTCAAAAACACATTAGCCCGACTCAATAGACCCCGTGAGCGCGTTTGAATAAGGCTCGTGAGTAAGCTCGCGAAAAAACTCATGAATAGGCTTGATATATGCTTGTATACTAACCTATATTTGTAAATCTATTAAATGAGAATATAGTTTTGGTAGACTTGTTAAAAAGCTCGATAAATGGCTTGTATACTGGTTTATATTATCTGTTATAAAATTATGTAGGTTAAGAGGGCTCATGAAAAAGGTGGTGATCAAGTTTGAATTTTAAACTCATTTAATAAACAAGCCAAGTTCAAGCATACAAGAGCTCAACTCGTTTAACAAACAAGTCAAGCTCAAGCATGGATTTCAAGCTCATTTATTAAACAAGTTAAGTTCAAACTCATATGAGCTTGGCTTGTATACACTCTTACTAACGACTAAGAATTAAAGATAAATTTTCTGCAATATTAAAACATGACAAAATAAAAATATTATATAAATATCTAATATTTTTAACACAACAAAATAACATAATAACTTGTTTCGAATACTCCTTTTGACATTAAATCTCATTATAATCTAAAAAAAACTCCCTAATTAATAAATTGTTCACTAAAACCCTGATAAATTTTTTACAACTATCATATATACCCTTTTTTCCTTCCAAAAATTGAGTGAGGGCGGCTGACCCCGCTCGCCCCCATAGTCCATATGCCTCTGTTAAGGACCGTAAATGTTGAAAACTTGGTGAATTGAGTTAAGTTAATTATTATTAGCAAGGGACCTTAGACCAAACATCCCTAAAAAAGTACCACAATTATTACTATTAAGATCTTAAGTTATATATATATGAGGACGGGGGGGGGGGGGGGGGGGGGGGGGAAGACTCTTTACATATTTGATGCAAACCTTAAAAGTCCTAGTAAATTGTTTATAGCCTGTTATTTTAGCCTAAAACAATTTTAGCTATCCATTATTTAATTTTCAATTACGGCATTGCTCTTTATTTTATCTAGTCATCTTGTTTTATTATATTTTATATGGTTGAAATTCATGCCATTTTAATAATGGAAGATTTATAAGTTGAGATGTGAAGAGATTACAGAGAGTCATCCCTAACTAGATAAATGCAACTAGTCAAAAAGATAAATGTTAGACTCACCAGTCATACGATTAGCCTGCTAGAGCATATAAAACTCTCTATAACTAGTATTTTATCTCAAAAGTTAAAATAACTTAGTCTACTGAAAATGCTCTAAGAAAAACACCGATTGATATTTGAATTAACATAAATTCACTCTTTAATCAAGAAACATGTTTCTTATTAATCAACAATATGATATAACCAATGAGTAATGTTATAAATTCCAAATTCAAATATCAAATTTACATCTCAAATGATGTGGTAGTGGAACCACTGTAGAGTTACTTCAACATCCTTCAATTAAAATCTAATGGGTCCATTACCACATTATTTGGAATATGAATTTAAAATTTGGATTTAGAAAGCATAGCATTACTCATTACGAAGTAATTGGTCCACCAAGCACCGTGATTTTGATATACAAAAAATACAATAATACTATGTACACAACACCAATCACAACACAAATCATAACATTGCTTTACATGTATCTTTTGTTGTGTAAATTTTTTACACATGGTCCACACTTTTTTGGGAAGCACAAAATAAATACATTTAAATCATGTGTTGTGATTGGTGTTGACCAGCCACGGTCTAAAGAGGGCGTCCTTTCTTTGTTAAAGAGAGGGCCTCTGTTTTAGCCGTCAGATCGTATTTTCATTAATAACAGTTTTGTTATTTCACAGTTTTTAAACACGATCAAAATAGAGGTCATCTCTTTATTAAAGAGAGAGCACCTTCTTTAGAGAATCTTTACGGTGTTGACTGCCTGACATTATTGGGAAAAAAAAAAAACAAAACATAACAAAAAAATACCGTGATTTTTGCTTGGCCCCATTCATTATCATGGGTCCCGCAAAATTTAAAACCATCATGGTGTCTGTGAAAGAGTAATACTTGTGGCACAACCAAAGTCACAATCATTTTTGTACAACTTTTATTTTGTGTTTATCTCTTTCTTGATGGGTCCTACAGTACCAGTAAACCCACAGTGCCCATTAAAAAAGAGATAAACACAAAATAAAAATTGTGCAAAAAAGATTATAATTTTGATTATGCCCCAAGTATTATCCTTTGTGAAATCACCATTGTTAAATTAATGGAGTAAAACATTTATGCGGGGCCCACCCATAAAAAATCAAACATACACACTCTACGCCCCCACAGTCACGCCACGTAAGAACCTTCCAGATCTTCCTCTCCATCTAAACCCTTATTAATCCTTAAAAAGGGCGCCATTTTCTCTCTCTTCTCATTTAAAACTTCAAAACGCCCCCAACACCCACACCTCCCCCTTTTGTGCCCTAAACATAAAATCCTCATTTTTGTTCTCTCTCTCTCTCTCTCTCTCTCTCTCTCTATATATATATATATATATATCTATACATCCCATTCTGATACACTATCCCTCTCTGCAAAAACCTCATCCTTCTCTCTCTCTCTTTCTTTCTCTCTCTCTCTCTACAATGATCACTCACACATACGCTACCGACTCCCAGTCGAAATCGACCGACCTCGCGTCGACAATCCTCGCCGCCTCGTCGCCGCCGCAAATCGCCGCCGCGTGCGGCGCAATTGAGTCGTTCCTCCACAAGCACACACCCGACCAGACCCGATGGTTCTTCTCCATCACCTTCCCAACCCTAATTTGCAAAATTTTCGGCTTCGACGAGTCGCCGGCTCAGAGGCCCCATTTGCCGAACGGGTGGATCGATGTCGTGTCGGCGTCGAACGATTTGGAGCTTGCAGGTAGGGTTTTTAACCTCCTCTCTCCGAATAGTGTGTTGATGTCTTCGATTTCAGCTGTTGATCGTCTTTCGCTTGTTAAATATGTGTATCCGAGTGAGCGATTGCCGGAGTGGGTTAGGTTTATGCTTCAGAATGAGATTGATTGTCGTGTTGTGGCTGATTTGTGTCCGTTGTTCAAAGCTAGGGTTAAGGAAGATTCGACTAAGGGTTCTTCGTTTCAGGTTCAGTTGAATGTGTTTGAGTATTACATGTTCTGGTTTGCTTATTACCCTGTGTGTAGAGGAAATAGTGAGCAGTGCGATGCAGTGAGGGTGCGAAGAAGTAGAAAATTTAGGTTAGAGAATTGGACTTCTTCTATTCCAGTTTTTTCGAGCAATCGGCGTGGATCAGAGCAGAAAACCCAGTGTAGTTTGTACCTACGCCTTCTTTATGCCTATCTTAGATCATTTGTGCCAATAAACGATTTGAACGCACACCAACCGTATCGTAGTTCACTTCTCCATTATTCCTCAGATTACGATAATTCGATTATTGAACAAGCTAAGTTTTTTGTGAATACTCTGGTACAGTTTTGGCTGGTCGATAATGATTTCTCTCCGGTGCCAGTGAGTGTAAGCAAGTCATCTGGGGTGCGTTTTCCTCTTCGTTCAGTTTTGGGTGAGACTCCACCCACTTCTGGGTTGGGTGTGGTAGTGAATGTGTTTGCGAAGTATCTCAATTTAAGTTCTGTTTCGGTTACTGAAGGGTCTGATCAGGTTGAATATACTGGGAGTCCCAGATGGAGGCTGGCTGGACCAACTGATACCATGAAGTTGAGGAATAGTGTTAGTATGTCAGCAATTCCTGGTGTGCAAACCCTTTGTTGTTGGAACCCATGGATTCAGAGGCCTTTGTATAGGTACATATTGCGGACGTTCTTGTTCTGCCCAGTGGAGACATCTATCAAGCAAGCTTCTCAGGTTTTTTCTGTTTGGATTAGCTATATTGAACCTTGGATGTTCAACTTGGAAGATTTTGCCGAGCTGGAAGCAAGTGTGGGCAGATCCACTAAAAATACGTTGGACGTGGTTGATTCTCCAAAAAATGGATATTCACCTTCCTGGCAGGGATTTGTTTTGTCCAATTATCTGTTCTACAGTTCCTTGGTTATGCATTTCTGTGGATTTGCACACAAGTTCCTTCACACAGATACAGAATTGATTGTTCAGATGGTATCAAAGGTTTGTTTCTCGCTCACTTTTTCCCCTTTCCAGTTTCTGCTGTTGGGCTATGAATGGATTTACCTATGCTCTTTTGTTCATCAATGTATGCGTATAAGCATAGAAGAGAAACATGGTCAATACCCTATTAGAGCACTCTGTTTGTGGACACTTGAGCCAGATTTTCAATTGAACTTGGTTGGGTTTGGGAATTATATTGAAAGTTAGAACATAGAACACAACACTTCAGATTTATGGAGTGAAATACCATCATTAACTTTTAGTCTATTGCAGTGGTAAAATTTGAGTGATTGAAGTTGTGTTAACTGACATGATTCGGCACATGTTTGAAATTTTACAAATAATTCTTTTGAAGTTTGTTTCTACTGTCAAAAATCCCAAAGGGGGAGAAATGACAGAACCAACTAATCAACTTTCTATGCTCTATTGTAAATTTGCTTCATACCAAAAGAGAGCATGTGTAATTGGATATTCCAATTGTGCAGACGATACATTTTGGCTCGCCTTGACCTAAAATTGGCCTGCTTGATTAAATACCTGAGCGGGCTTGTCAATATGCCTGTATAGCATGTCACATGGGGTGTGCTTTGAGGATGGTGTACGTTTCTTGACAAGTTGCAGTTATAGAGAAAATGTTGAAAAATATTAAGAAGAAGATGATGTTTTCTTTATAAAAAAAAAATCTGTTACAGACAGAATGCTACTTCTTATGGTAAAAAACCAATCTCACTCACAAATGTTCACTGGGAGAGAGGGAGGGGGATATCTAGGAATTAAGCCTTGATTCAATGCTTCAGCTGCAGTCATCAATGACTTATTCGTCGTTTTTCTTTATTGTTATCATGGCAGTCATCTCTTGCAATGGGTGCAAGTAAACTCCAGCATTCACTGTGGGTATGTGGAGTACGTAGCTTATTACTGCCTCCGCGGTAAACAATACACCCATGTCCCCTTTCTTTTTTAAGGTGTTGGAGCAGGGGAAAAGTTGCCTTATGCTCTGAGTCAATAAAAAATCCAAAGAAAATGGGTGTGTTTGGCCTATCAGCCCTACCTTGTTTTCATGCCCAGCTGATCTGTTGTTTTTCACTATGATTTTCCTTTTTTATTGACATATTTTGATCCTTAGCTCTGAAGTCATGGTTCCAAGTCATCGTTTTTTCTGAGATTCTATTGTTCATAAACTCAAATATAGTGAACATTCGATTTTTCGATTTTTCATTCAACCGGTAGCATAGCTGTCATGTGCCCAGAATGCGTTGGGTTCAAGCTGGGATTCTATGAGCTTGTCTTTGTGCTCTCTTGTCTGTGGCTGAGCTAGAAACTATCACATTGGGCTTAATTTGGCATATTCCAGCCTCGTATGCTTCTCTAGATAAAACCTTGTGCTGGTGGGACTAGCATTGGTTAATGATCTTCTTTTACCTCGATATAAGAAGAGCATTTGTTATGTACACTTGAAGGAGGCGGATGACCTGTTGCGGATTATCATTGGGGTTTTACCTAGTGTAGCTATGTGTATTAGAGAGCGCAAAACTGTATAGGCAAGATGCATCTTTGGTTGGCGTTTGATGAATGATGATCCTTTGAGCAATGGTACTAGTTTAAATACTGGATTGTTTAGACAGTTGCTATTTTATGGGAACTGCTATTCGCACTCCATGGATTATTAAATGCACTCTATGGGGTGCATTATACGGTTGTCACCTCATGCTTTAAGAGTGGTACCATGAGTGCATTTAGTCATTTTTGGAGTGCGAATTGTTTAACTTTTTATGGACTTGACTATATTGTGGGTCAAAGTTTTTGCACATTAGCCAAGGCTATCATTTCCCCCCTTGGTTGGCTCTCTTCAAGGATGTTTTGGATTTTACTAGATCTATTGAGTGTGTTGATATTGTGTCAAGTTAAAGGTGCTTCTACCCTGTCAAATTGAGGATCATGCACCATTTGCCAATTAGATGCGTCTACTGGGTTGTTGGGTTTCCATTTTTTCTGAAGCGGTTAACGCAATAAACCCAACCCCCCATCCCCAAATTATCTGTTCCTGCTGCCAGAAATATATCTAAAGGGTAGTCAAGAAGTGTTTCCGGCATTAGAAGAATTAAACTAGTGGGATAGTGGCTCTAAGTTCAAGCAAAAGAACAAAGTGAAATAAAGGGATTGTGGCTATAAATTTTGTACGGTTAAACTCAATTCAAAATACACTTTAATTTTCAAAATGCCATACTGAAATAGTTGATTCCACGCTTGGTTAGTTTTTCAATGATTGCATTTTGATACAATCTGCTTTTGTAGCAGGAAAGATCGAGATATCATGTAGGAATGTCATTATTTCACATATTTTTGTGAGAAACCCATCAGTTTCTGTAGGAAAGCTAGATGTGAAGACACTGAACAAAGATTATTCAAAAGCCCCTCTAGCAGAAATAATTAATGAAGAGAAGAATATGATTGCTCAGACAATATAGGGACTAGGGCATGTTAGCTGTCTTGTTCAAATACAACATTATGGTTGCTCTTATCATTTGAGTGAGGTTGAAACTGGATATATATCTCTGTAATTCGAAATAGCTCTAATGTCTAGTCCATTTTCCTTTGCTCTCGCTTATTGTTTTGAAGCGTGTCTAGCAGAAATAATAATTAAATAGAGGAATTTGCTCTCTTTGGCAATGTGTATTTTGTAATGTCCTAATGGGAGGCAAAGTGTATCTCTATTTGTTTTGACTGAAGTTGGTTATGTACTCTCTTTATTCTATAAATATCAAATGTTTAGTTTATTTGCTTTATTTATGTTTATTTCCTCTTTTGTTTTCAGGTCATAAACACATTAACATCATCAAAAGAGTTGACTGACCTTATAAAGAATGTGGACACTGTTTTTCATTCCAAAGTGGCTGGCTCATCAAAATCTGTGCTCAATAGCTTGTTCAGATTTGTTCCAACAATCCGTGAACAGTTGCAGGTAGCTTCACATCTGTACGGTTGTACCCTGGTTTTTTATTTTATTACTAATTCACCAGATAGTAGTTCGCATCTTAAATAGAAAAATCCAGTATTTGGACCTTGTTATCGGGACTGTCTTCTAAAATTTATTATAGCAGAACTCAAACATATGTTATAGTGAACTTTCTATTTTCTGGATTATGGTTTATCAAACTTAAAAGTTTGATGAAGTTCATGAACATGATTTCATGAGAGACTGATGTTTTAAGATTTTGGACCAGGGATTGGTATTGCTGTCTCCTCAGAAGTGGTTTGTGCAGTCCTGTTTTCCCCATTTTTTCCCTTTTATTTTTTCTCCATTTTTCCCAAAATCTCTATGCTCTCTTCTTCCTGTATTTCCTTCCAGAAATTTCTTTGGTTGTATGATTGTATCTCATTTCAGGTAATTCTTCTTTTATAGGTAAAATAATGTCAACCATAGTTATGTCCCTGTGCTCCATGAATTTTCTGATGTTAATATTGCATGTGACAGTTAGGTTATAAGGTACAAGGTGGTTTTGTTTTACTAATAGATTTCGTTATTTGAATTAATTTGTCATTTTAAGGATTGGGAGGATGGCTTGTGTGAGAGTGATGCTGATGGATCGTTTTTGCATGAGAACTGGAACAGAGATTTAAGACTTTTTAATGATGGTGAAGATGGTGGAAAACAGTTGCTTCAGGTTGGTTTATTAATTAATTTTCTTTTTCCTTGTGAAATTCAATCTGATTTTCTTTTTATTTTGTGGATGTTTGGATCAATCTATATTCTAGTCAACTTACCATATCACCTTTCTTGCTGCAGCTCTTTTTGTTACGTGCGGAGTCTGAATTGATGAGTATTTCTGGTAATAATCTAGCAAAGAACCTTCAGTGTTTAGATTCTCTGAAAGCTCAGATCAGTTGTTTATTCGGTCGCCCTTTCGTGAAGCCAATGCCGGTCACACTAGAAGCAAGACATTGTGAACAATCACGCGATGAGATATTCAAGCCCAGACGGGTTGGAAACTACTCTATGTCGGCTGAAGTAAAATACAAAGGTGATTCAATGAAGCGACCAATCTCCAATGATGAGGTTGGGTGGCTTGTGAAGCTGTTTGTGAATTTGTCGGGTTGGCTGAACCAGATTCTCGGGCTAAACCAGTGTGAGAGCGGTCATATGGGTGTTACATGGTCCTATGTGGACGTTTCCGGTGGTGAGAGCAGTGTGTGCGGGCCCAAGGAAACGATGAAAGTGGTGCTATTTTCGCTTGGTACTTGGCTTATAACATCGTGCGGCATGACTATCGGGTTCATGAGAAAGCATGGGCTGAGGGTGAATCTGAGGATGCTGGCTTCGAAGAAGGTTGTGATGGTGTTGCTTTTGATCATTTTATTCAGTTTATTGAAGAGAGCTTTTACCCGGTGTCAAACAGTGTGAATACGTATGTAAAGCGAGGGAAAAAAGAAGCCTATAAATGAGAGAGAGAAAAAATTACACAAAAAGAAAAGAGGACAAGTGAGATGTAAAGGGTGTCTTCTGATATGTTTTGCTGTGTTAACTTTTGTTGTTATTTAAGTACGATTTTGAGCGGCTTGAAAAGTTCCCATTTATCACTTATCTTGTATATATTTGGTTTATTGAATTGTGAGATTGTTACAGTTACTTCCACCTGTCTGAGAAGAATGGGTGTACCAAGCTTAGCATCTCCGGTCAGTAAGGTCTGTCCTTTATATACGTATCGGTCGTCTGTCATTTGTGTTATCTTGTATATATATGGTTTATTGAATTGTGATATTGTTAACAGTTACTTCCACCAGTTTGTGAGAAGAATGGGTGTACCAAGCTTAGCATCTCCGGTCAGTAAGTCAGTCCTTTATATACATATCGGTCGCCTGTCATTTGTGCATGCATATGTAAGATTTCTGAGTGGACAGATACTGGATTTGGTTGCTTCTGGAAGTTGAGTGGCGAAATGTGAATTGATGTTTCCTAGTTTGGATTCCTACTTTGAGACCATATGAAGGAGAAATTATTGTATGGTTTGGACTACGGTCACGTGGTGGTTCCGGCCCATAAGAAGTTGCTATGTGGGCTACTTCGTCTTGCTAATGGGGCTCATAACAAGCTGCCATGTGGCTAATGAGGGACAAAAAAATTGGCAGTCCATGTAGGTGTCGGGTCCAGGACTGTTCAACAATTACTCCTTGTGAAGGGTCAATTTAGGAAACTTGAGATCGCTCGAGTCAGTCCACTAGTAGTTCGTATTCTTTACCTCCTTATCTGGTTCAACTAATGTTATTATCATATGATTATTTGAACCATTTTAAGGGTGTAGTCATCCCTTTTCAGTCTCTTGGCGAATCCAACTCGAATTTTCTTCCAATTCTTTTGAAATCAATTGACAGTGTCTTGTTACACATAAATTTTGTATTGATGATTGAATTGGAAAGAATGGAAGAAAATTGGTAGGCGATAAAGATTTATCAGATTATGAGCTTCTAAAGACTAAATCTCCCATTGTCATGCTTTGTCCAAGTGGGTGGGAAAGCAATTTTGAGGGTGCTTTTAGAAGCTTCCTAGAAATAATCTCTCTTTGGCAATATAAGAAATTGCTTGGATCATACAAAAACTAGTTCTTCTATTATATTCAGAAGAGAACATGTTTTAAATAGTTTGATGTTTGTGTTACTGCTTTTTGGTCACATAGAAGTCTCTGTCATACTTAAAAATGGCCCATGTTAGGATCTGGTTGGGAAACATAAAGCATGATCAGGTCCAATTCCACTTTTATTGGTTTTTATTAATTAAAAAAAAAAAAAATGTGTTGGAGGTGATATAAAACCAATTCTTTGGCATTTTTAAGTCATGCATGACTCCTCTCTACCTGAAAAGCAGGTACACAAACTGGGAGCCATGTAGAACTTGTTCTTCTCTGAACTACTGACCGGTTCTTCGGTACCAAACAGCCTCTAGGATGAATATCTAGGTCCTATCCGTCTGCCTAAAAGGCCATTCCTCACGACGAATGCCTGACCAGCAAACAAACCTGAAAATGTGCCCCCACTCCTCCAGTTGGACCTAACTTCTGATAATTTTCAAAAACAAAACCAAACAAAACAAAACAAAGCATCATATTGACCTTTTGCTCTTAATTTTATTTCTTTGACAATTATGACATTCATATGTCGTCTACACAACACCTTGATAAACTTCAGTGATAAAGACATTGCATGAAGAAATATGGCATCTCTCTATGATATACAAGTGGACATGACAATCGACATGTGCCTAGCCTTGACCCACTTGTACATGGGGACTAATTACACTTCAAAACAGTCGAAAAAATATCTAAAGAAAAGCATAAAGTCTTTACCTAAATTAATTGAATTTACTTTCTCTGTGTCTATGTATGATAATAATATGTATTCTCCGGAGTTTCCAAATATGTACAACAGATAATTATATATTGTACACACAAGATGAAAGTGAATTACTCACGAGTCTCACAATCGACGCAATGCCATGACAATTAAAAATACTTCCATACATTTTCTTTGACCTTTGTGGTGTTGTTTCTAGGGGTGTCCAACCAAACCGAGAAACCGAAGTTACCGAACCAATCGGCCGATTTAAAAAAAAAAAAAACAAAAAAAGGAAACCGAACCAAACCAACCGAACCCGACCGGTTTAGTCAATTTTTAGAAAACAAAAAAATCGACCGAACCAACCGATTAACACCCCTTTGTTCCCTCTCACAGAAGTATGATTAAAAATTGTTTTTCTAAAAACTGTTTTTTTTATTTTTTAAAAAAATAAATAAATTTGAGACCCAGTTCTGTGAGAGGAACAACTCCAAAAGAACCTGGGAAAGGCACTAAAGTGTTGTCCTTAAAAACAAACGTATAAACATCCAAAGATTTGTTCTTCCATTTTGTTTTTCTTTTCTTTTTTTCTGGGTTGATAGGGAAAGATAATGTTATTTATTGTTTGGTAAACTTTGTTATCGTTTTCAACGTGCCTTGCCCGTGAACAGTGCTGTTCCTATGTAAGTCCTATTTTATTTTATTTTATTTTTTTTAATTTCAAATTTTCTTAAAAAGCTTAGACTTGGCATCATCTGATGTAGATTATGGATCTGCTGTCCCTCAACGGCAAACTAAATATTTTGTCTCCTTCGGATCTTTTTTATTTTTATTTTTTTAAATCCGTTTGCGTCTTATGTTATTGTCTTCTATGTTTGGTGATTAAACACTGTTCGAATTTGATAATTCTGGTCACTCAAAATGTTAATCTGCACTATACGGACTCCCTGTTAAAGTTAGTTGGGTAATATTTGGGACACATCCATTCACACAACTTTTTTAATACAACTCAAAAGATGTGTCTATCTCTCTCTCATGTGTCAGTGTCACTGTGGGGTTCACTAACATCACAGGAGAGAAATAGATACATCTTTTGAGTTGTGTTGCAAAAATGATGTGAATGGGTGTGTCCCAAACTTTACCCAAGTTAGAAAACAGCAGCTTCAACTTTACAACTATTAAGAAAAGGGGCCATGCGGTAATGTTTCAAGTTTTCTAAATTCTGAAAATAGAAACTAACAATCACAGAAGCAATTCCGTGGAGGTGCAGGAAATTGAGAACAAAAGAGAGAGAGAGAGAGAGAGAGAGAGAGAGAGAGAGAGAGAGAGAGAGAGAGAGAGAGAGAGAGACAGAAATAAAAAAGAATAGCCTGAGAGAAGAAAATCGGGTGTGTTCGTAACTTATAACGAAGATAAGATTCAGATGGGGTCACAGTTCAAGAACACCATCTTTTAGCTCTTGTTAGGAGAAAATAAAGAACATGTCCACAAAATATTACTTAGTGGCACAACAAGAGATTAGCAAAAATAATGTAATCTAACTATAATCTAATAAAGGGTATGTTCTTCTTGTGTACATAAATTTAGAAGTAGAGAAAGTACTCCAAGTATCCAATGGCTTAAAACATCACCAGGTCTTCAGTATTGAGTACAAAACCAAGTGATAAACAATGATCATCCAAAGAAGTTGCAACATTAAAACTTACAGTGTCAGTGTGTGTGTGTGTGTGTGTGAAATATCAATCCTAGTATATTCTGATCCATTTAAGTGTTACCTATATAAGAAACTGATGAAAAGACAAATCAGTAGGGGTGACACTATCAATCAAGATTATGTCAAACTATTGCCTAAATCCTCTATAAATATTTTATTACAACCATGTCCCTCTCTCTCTCTCACATCATTAAGATTATTAAATTTCTCCTTAGTCTTAGTTTAGTTTAGTTTAGTATGAATGTGTCCCACTACAAAGCTATAAAATCAGAGCTCAGTTTAACAATTTCCTACAGTACAGAGTATGGAATCCATGGATATGGAGGAAACCGAGATGAGAACGAGGAGTTTCCGCGACGAAGACTACAGTAGCAGAAGGGTGTTCTTGAGGAGCTATCCACTTCATTGGGGAGAAGAGGAGGAAGAAAACAAAGAAGCGAGTCAAGAACCCGAGAGAGTCACGAAACGAGGTGGTTTGAAGAAACCTTTGAAAGAAATGATCCTATCGGTTCTCCAATGGGGTGAAGGGAGAATATTCATCTTCAAGAGGTTTAAGCATAAGGTTGCCTTCTATGTCATCGCTTGTATTCCTGTCGGGTTTAAGCCTCCTACTGCTTTGACTTCCACCTAATAACGTATTTCTTCTTCTTCTTCTGTTTCCTTCTTCTCTTGGTTTTTCAGTGTATATTTCTAGTAGATATAGTGTAAATCTAAGGTATGAACATGACTATAATACAGTGATTATTCTCAATGTGTCTAGCGAAAGTCAAAACAGCATAGAAACAGATTGCCGGGTGGAAGTACATAAAGGGGATTCTATCATTGAAAAATAAGGCCAGTCTTGTGCTTGCATTAGATTCACCACTAATCGCTCTTGCACATTCCCAAAAAAAAATACAAAGTGATGAAGAGAAAAAGTTTCACAAACTACAACTCACTTTACTCGTATGAAAAGAAAAGTAATCAGCAACCAGACTAACCGCTAATCACAAAACCATTGCACAATATGAAACTTCAATGGTTAAGGTTGTTCTTAAAGAAGCAAAAAGGTTCTCTCTGTTTCTCAGAAGAAGATTACTGATACACCCATCGTGAAGCATCCCACAGCCACCCAAGGGCTCAAACGCTCACCTGTTGAGCCAAGCAAAGTGGTAAATGTCAGCCGTAAAAGTGCATACTTTATGCAATTAAACTCCTTTGAATAATTGAATTGAACAAATATTTGCACACTTTCTATCAAGACATAATTAACTGCTTCCAAATTTCCAATTATGTTTTCCTCTCACAGCTGCATCATTTTCCAGACCCGCAACTTCAAGATACTTGGTGGGCAATATGCAGTTCTGCCACATATGCATAATATTGACATGGTGACCAAGGAAAATATCCTTTTACTCTTCAAGTTTAACATGAAGCATAACACTAGTGTTGTATGTATAACATAACTAATGTCGTCTCAGTGAGCAGGTTGTTAAGAATAGGGAAAAGAACAATAGAAAAAAGAACAAGTTATGAAAAGGGTTTTTTTCTTTATTATATATATATATATATTTTTTTTTTTTTCATATTTGACTAGCACATGGACTGCCATTCGGTCACACAAGAAAGGGCACATAAATTCAGAATATGAAAAACTGCATGCCCAAACATGGTCTTCTTGAACCCTTATAGTAGTATACAGGCATTTCATTTGCCACATAAGATTTATAAGATCATCAAACTATCCAATGGTTCAACGTCATATAAAAAAAGGTGTAGTAGTTGACCAGTGCAGCAAGAGTTGCATTATGCTGTAGCGGTAAATTGAACCTACCTATTCTAGCTGCCTTCCAAAAGAAACCTCGAAACCTGCCAGATGTGCACCACATCAGTATTATGGTGTGAAAGCTTTAGAGACAGAGAGAGGGGGGTTGGGGGGGTGGTGGTCCTGAAGATGGTCTCTTCCTGCTATATATAATTGCATCAGTTGTTCAAGATATCATTAATTTTAAAAGCAAAAATATATATCTTTAGTATGCTGAAGTACTAAAGTTTCATGCTGGAAAAATGCAATCATCGCGAGAAAAAGCAAATTTAACCACCAACAAACTGTTCAATCATTCACCACAATTAACATTAAATGTAGAACATTCATCTACAGAAAGCACATACCCAGTTTTCTGTTCAAGAAGCGCAGGAAATTGAATCTTCAAGTAAGTGCAGGCACAAATCCCTAACAGCACTACAGTAAGAAATGAGTGGAAATTGAAGAGTGCCGACTGCAAAAAATAAAATTAAAATAAAAAAATAAAAATTAAACATCTTATAAGGTAAATCAATAGCAATTCCATATACTATAAAGACTGCGAATCCGCCTCACCATATTTTGATTCTCCTTGAATTGACTGCCTTTTCCCCCTTTTTTTCTTGGAATCTATGAGCACGAATGTTTGTTAGCTCCATGTTGTCGGACATGAATGCATACACTTGGATTCGAACGCGAGCTTATGAGAAACCAATAGAAGATAAAATAACAGTACAACATAATTACGTAACTGAAAGATTATGTACATATCACAGGGTTTTGGTGTTTTAGTATTTTGTGTTTTGGTCTTGAGTCCAAACCCCAATCTATGGTTGTGTGCAGACTGCAGACTGCTAATTTACGACAACCGCTACACCAAAAATAGTCTGACTTCCAAGACGCATCTTGAGGGTCTATATGAGTTCTTGAACTTGGCAAAAAGAGGAGAGTTCATAAATCTATCTATACCTGGTATTTTCCAACAATACAACATTTTAATCTATGAAATGCGTAAAACAGATGACAGACATACAGTAGAAGACTTATTTTTTTTACAAATTATCAGGTCTAGATGGGCCCATTTACAACTGCAATACCATTGACAGCTACGACATTATTGCAGATAGAAATCCCCATAAAGTAAAAGCAAGTCTTCAATGTATTCCTTCATCTATCCCTCTCCCCTTTTATCAAAACTCATATTTACAAAATAATCAGCAACCTTATTCACTTTTATACAACTTGAAATATACAAACGTGTCCTTTCACTATCTCTTCACCACTGCCCCTAAAACTGCCATTTTGTTCTCATCTCTCTACGTCCCAATTAAAACTTCCCAAAACAGCTTCCATAATCCATCTCTCTCTCTCTCTCTCTCTCTCTCTCTCTCTCTCTCTCTCTCTCTCTCTCTAAAGCACAGATTTCTACATCAACAAAAAGTGAAAAACCATGAAAGGGTATTATGTGTACATCTGTGATATGAGGAGGATGAGGCATGAAAAGAACGGGGTATGTATACTAAAATGGCGCAATATGGTTTTCGCTGATGAGGCAGTGGAAAACCATTAATTTTTCCCAATCAATCATCAGCCTTCACACGAATTTGGTTTGCAATTATTTATACAAGCTTGCGAAGTAGTATAATATTGATTGTTACGAGTTTAGTTTTTTTTTTTTTTTGGTCAACTTTTGTAGGAGTTTAGTTAGTTCTATCTTTCATATCATCAGCGGATTAAAGTTTGTACACCACTTTTGTGTTCCATTCTGGAATATCATGTTTCACATAATGCCCATAGAAACAACACTTGCAAGTGACAATTAGTTGCAGATATGGACACCCAAGTGTTGTTCCTTAAATAGTGAAGAATCAATATATGAAGATAAATCTTCACAAATAATGTAAGAAATTCAACGAATTACACACGCAGCGCGTGTGCCCGGCCGCTAGTTTATTTTATTAATCTTCTTTTGATATGTTAGAATGTCCATTATTTCCAATGAGAGGTTTTGAAAGGGGGAAAAAAAAGGAACATAGAATAGGAAGGTGTTTCTCTTCAAAAATACATTCCAAATAAAAGGTAGGCCGAGTTTCCAGAGTGTATCATTTTAAAATTTTATTTCATTTTAATGACTAGAAAAATGTCTGATGAGTAGAGGAAGAGCATCCTAGTGCCTATATATAAAGAGTAAAGGAGATGTACAACAATGCAGCAACTATAGAGGTATCAAGTTGATGAGCCATACTATGAAGCTATATGGGAGAGAGTGATGGAGCATCGCTTAAGAGGCGCAACATCAGTGTCAGAAAATCAGTTTGGATTTATGCCTAGGAGATCAACTATGGAAGCAATTTATTTACTTAGAAGACTAATGGAAAAGTATAGAGAGAAGAAAAAAGATCTACATATGGTTTTTATTGATTTAGAGAAAGCTTATGATAGAGTGCCTAGAGATTTAATTTGGTGGGTGCTAGAGAAGAAAGGAGTGACCAGGGGTTATATTGACGTGGTGAAGGATATGTATGATGAAGCGGTTACTACAATTAGATCACCAGCCGGAGAAACAAGCGAATTCCCAATTACCGTAGGCCTGCACTAGGGGTCGGCCTTGAGCCCTTATTTGTTCGCCCTAATTATGGATGAATTGACAACACATTCAAGATGAGGTCCCATGGTGTATGTTGTTCGCAGATGATATTGTCTTGGTTGATGAGACTAAAAGGGGACTCAACACTAAACTAGAAGCTTGGAGAGAAGCATTGGAGACTAAGGGGCTAAAGATAAGTAGGACGAAAACAGAATACATGGAATGTACTTTTAGCAACAGTGGAAGTAGAGACAAGGAAGCAGTGAAGATCGAAGATCATGAGATCCCAAAGAGGGAACACTTTCGCTATCTAGGTTCAATGATCAGTAGAGACGGAGAGATTGGTGATGACATGACCCATAGAATTAAAGTGGGCTGGCTTAAGTGGAGGAGTGCTTCTGGAGTATTATGTGATCGGAGAATACCAGCAAAATTGAAAGGAAAATTTTATAGGACAGCTATTAGGCCAGCTATGCTCTACGGGACCGAGTGTTGGGCAACTAAGAAACAACACATTAGCAAAGTGTAGCGGAGATGAGGATGCTAAGATGGATGTGTGGTAAGACTAGGAAAGATAGAATTAGAAATGAGTACATCCGAGAGACTGTAGGAGTGACACATATTGAGGATAAGTTGAGGGAGAATAGACTTTAGATGGTTCGGCCATGTGCACCGAAAACCTGTAGATGCACCTGTGCGAAAGAGTGATAAGATCGTAGTGCCTGGAATGGTTAGAGGGAGAGGTAGACCTAGACTGACTTGGGAATATGTAGTGCAACAAGATATGAATATATATAATTTAAATGAGCATATAGCTCTTGATCGTGCAGAATGGAGAAAAAGGATTCATACAGCTGACCCCAATTGATTGGAACACAAGGCTTGGTTTGGTTTGGTTTGGTTATTTACTGACGCCCTTACGTATAAATACTGGTCCGCAAAAATAAAACAAGTCCCCAGGTGATTTCAGAACACTGAGAGAAACAAAATTTGATACTTTGTTTCCTTCTTATTTTGCCGTTAAATCCTGAAACGGTATTTCTGCAATTAAAATTTTCTGCCATGAACAAATAACGTAGTAATGTGCATCAGTTTTTCCAACCAGTAATATGGAAGCTTCTCGCTATATTCCATGTATTCTCCTACTGGACCACAAAGTACGGTGTCGATTGGACATGATATTAGCAGGAGTTTTATCCGTATATTCAAGTGCTTAATAGATTCAACTGTTATTGCCATATTCAACAACTCTTCAGGTCTATAGATTCCACGTTGTACTAGAATTATCAACCAACAATACTTAAAACATCTGGACTACCGGACCTGACTTAGATAAAAATCCGATCTTTTGACAGGTTCGGTCTTTATAGAAACATAGTGCTTCATAGTTTTACAGTAGGAAGCAAGATAAATGTGTCCAACACCCTCTGCCGAGATTGGACAGGCGGATCCTCCACATTTGATATTGAAAAGGCGAATAGATGCTCCAAATTAAGAGAAAATAAGAATTTCCAACTTTTTATATGAATAGATAGATAGAAACCCCCAGTTAATTCTGATCAAGAATATTTTTCATAGGATATCAGCACAGTACGATCTTCCATCCAGTTAAAATGTGGTTGTGTACCTGTATCCAATTTTTGAACACATTTTAAGAGTAGTCCCTTAACCTAAGATTTGTGAGTTTACAGAGGTTAGAACCTCCCACAACCAATATGCATACAACTACACAAGAGTCCATGAAAAATATACTACTCGAATATTGAGATGGTCATCTCGCATAACATGTAAAAATCCACTTGTGATTTTTAATCAAACGTTACTAAATATGTGGCTATTGCTACAACTACAACGCATGTCTAACAACACTACACAAAAAATATATGATGAAATGGACACACCTAAAAAAGAGGTCAAGGGAATCCGGCCCCGGCCTCGCCCGAAGAGTGCTATTGGATAGGGATACATGTAAAAAAGAATAGCAATACTCTTATATCGGTATATGTTTATCAATCATATTATGTATGAGAAATGTTAATTTAGGACCCAGGTTGAAATCAAGTTGGCTTAAGGTCTACTCCTCCAAAGCAAATGGGGTGGGAATAATTTGTTTCATTGTTTGTTAATTATTCGATAATTCTAAGTTTTCCTATCCAAATAAGAAGTCTTCATGTGAGAAACCTAATTTATAGAGCTCTAAATAGTGAATACAATGAAAACATCGCGCAATTTCTAATATGGCAAAACAATTGGATAAACTCCATCATTCCAGAATCCATATAAACACATTAGCATGGCAAACAAATAGCCATCCAAGTAGCCATCCTAGCTAATTGATGGTTACTTAAAGGCACTTCAAATTATAGGTGATAGAAATGGATAACAGCCGGGTCAGTAAACAATTGTTCAAAGGAACTTCTTTACTCAATTCTCAAAATAGATATGTGGGTTTGGTTAGCAAAATGCATTTGGTACTATGCAAGTAAGCGATGGAAAAGGGCATTAGGGCACAAATTGGCTTATTCTTTTCTATTTTTTTTTCCCCAATGGCCGCCTACAGAATTGGGTAGTTTACCCACAAAACCCCTTCCACTCCAATCCCAATACCAGGACAAAGGTACTATTTGATCCTAGGACCTCAATTATGACTACCCAGAGAGTTCACAGATCACCCTTTCGGACCCCAAATCATTTGAACCCCACAAATCAATATATACCCCCCATCAAATGATACAATTTCCAAAATTTATACAAAAATTAAGCTTCATAAGCGATGCAACAATGGAGAGAGGGGTTTTAAAGCGAGAAAGTAAATTTGAACGAGTGATTGAGACAGACCTTTATGTAATGCGAGACAGTGTCTTGCTTGAACACTTAACAGAATACAACGTGAAGTCCGGTTGTTTCCGGCGAACAGATCTGAACTCCGGCGAGGTTTTCAGGCGTCGATATTAAGCCCTCTGACGTTATAGATTAGTGGGCAATGGGAGAGGAGAGAAGAGTATAATTAAGAGGTTCAATACATTTACACCCCTGTATTTTGACCGATTTGCATTTATCCCCTTGTGTTTTAAATTTTGACACTAATATTCTCTAAGGGTTGAACTAAAGTGTAATTGTTAAATACGTTATGGATAATTTTAGCATTAATATTTTCTATGATTTGGCCGATTTGCACTTACCCCTTTAATTCCTTAGTAAATTTTAACGATTGCACTTTAGTTCAAACGATAGGGATATTAATACCAATATTTAAACTATAAGAAAGTAGGTGCAAATCGACCAAACCATAGGGATATAAATGTATAAAACCCAATAATTAAAGAGAAACAATTGTGAAAACGTGCTGCTCACGTGACACTCAAGCTTTTTTTATGCCCTCTTGACCATATGAAAGCAAAGTTAACATGTGCATTTTGAAAGCATTTTTCACACCATTTACTCACTAATTACTATCACATTGACATGTGTCACATCTCATCCAATTTTATTACTGCTTAATCAACACAATTATTGAATGGTGAGTTTTAAAAAAAAAAAAAAAAATGTCTAGCTTGACAGGCTATAAATCATGATCCTTGACAGGCCATGGCTCTAGATAGGGTTTGAGTTTACCTCTTAAAGTTTGAGGTCGGACCCAATCAATCATGACCCGAGGTTCACGTAAAATTCTGATTAGAAGTTTTCTAACAATTAAAATTTTGATTTTTTTAAATTATTAAAAATATTAAAAAGTGCAAGTTGTTATATTCAAAGTTATTTCTAAGTTATAAAAAAACTGATTATATAGTCGTATTTTAACCCTTTCATGATAAATTTAAAGCGCTTATTTAAACTCTTCTTTAGCGGTTGAAATGTAAACTCTTAAACTCGACCCGAAGAGAGACGTGAGCCCAATACCAAGCCAGATCAATGTCGAGACGGACAAACCATTTTTACATCCATAGTCATGGGTGAGCAAATGGTGAGCCAAAATGCTCTCATATATCTTAGATCGCCAAAAAAAAAAAAAAAAAAGTTGTCAAAGCAAAAATTTGAGTTGGTGTTTCAGATCTTATCACCACGATGACCTATTATAGTTCACCCTAAATAACTTCTCCCTTTCAGAGGCAGGTGCCGCTATCAAGTTTTGTAAAATTATTTTTTATTCTTATGTTTTTATATTTTATGCATTTGTACTCCATAAAATAGTTATTTTGCCCTTTTTGAATTCAAAAATTTAACTTCGGTTCTTCAACTTTTATGACTTTCACCGAAATAAAATATTCTATTTACCTGGTAGCCTCATATATTTACACCGTCATCATATTGAACATATAAGAATTCTTTTCTTTTATAAGTGAAAACAACATAGAATTAAGAATATAAATGCAATTCTGTTTGAAAGAGTTATAGAGAGATGGATTTACCTTATAATAATGCTTTACTTAACTTACCACACATAAAATCATGTAATTTTAAAAGAAATCATTTTATCTCCCTCGTGGTTTTAAAAGGCCTTGTTGCATATAGAGGAGCGATTAATCCTTATAAACTAGTCCAGGAACTTCACCCCAAGCGATGTGGGATAAGCCCCCACACCCGACCTCACCTCATCTATCTTGGCCTTCCTGCCTCAGGAGTATTGGCTCTTGTTCGTCACAATACATCCTCCTTAAGGGTCTTACGTCCTCGTATGGGACCCGCCCCATACTTTCGGCTGGGTTTCCGCTCTCTGATACCATTTGTAACGACCCACCTCCCCGTCTAGCAACAATATTGTCCGCTTTGGGTCTAAACACAAAGAACTTCCCAGGAGATCACCCATCCCTGGTACTGCTCTGGCAGCGACACGCTTAATTGTGGAGTTCTTTCATGTTTAGCTCCCTCATGGTTTTGAAAGGTCTTGTTGCATATAGAGGGGTGATTAATCCTTATAAACTAGTCCAGGAACTTCACCCCAGGCGATGGGGGACAAGCCCCCACACCCGACCTCACCTCATCCATCTTGGCCTTCCTGTTTCAGGAGTATTGACTCTTGGTCATCACAAAGTATAAATGTTATAGGTGGGCATGCATAGAGGATAGCAAATGATTACAATAGTTTTAAAATAGTATTTGCTACACTAGAGCATATATTTAAGGGTATACATTTCACCCTAAAAAAATTGGGTTGATTCTATTTAGTTCTTATATTCTGAATTTTCTTAGTGTAGTCTCCTAAGTGTTTCAATTTTTGGTCCACTAGCAAATATTTTGTCACAAATACTGATTTTGGTGTGACTAAATATTTGCTATTAGACCAAATTGAACAAATACCATCCAAAAGTAATATGGCAATTACAAACACACTTTATATCACACTCTTATCTTTCTTCTTTAACCAAGCAAACCTTGAACTTTACCTTCCTCATACTCTCTCCAAGTAAAAGATCCTAGCTTGACAATTTATTTTTATAATCGGATATGACTTCAAAGTATTCTTTGACATGTGCTTTGAAGTGTCATTCCTACTGCGAGAAATTTGGATATACCTTTGGATCCTATCAGGGTCCTTCTTTGAAGTTCCTTTGCACACAGCAAAGCCCATTTGATTGTCATATCTCCTATAGAACCCAATCAACTCATCAAAACTACTAAAAATCATATTCACCTTAGGCGCCTCAACCTTTTCTTCTACGTTCTCCCCAACCACATCATCTATATTCACTACTTCATTGTCATTTTCTATATTATTTATTTCCACATCATCTATATTTGCTACTTCATTGTCATATTCTATATCAATTATTTATGTACTTAAGAAAATATTAAGAGTTGGTTCTTCCATTCCTACAATATTACATCACGAAAAGAGTTATATGAGATTATATAAAGAGTGTGTCGCACCCGCCCTGAATATGGGGGGTAGTCCCTTCCTGGGTCGCGACCGCGTACGTCAATAAACATGTGAAAGGTGGGGAAAAGGTATGTGAAAGTGGGAGTAGGGCCGAGTAAGAGTTCAGAGTCACCATCTAACATTTATTCGGGAGTTAGGATCCCTGCAAAGACAATCGACACGATCATTTATGACTTTTGAAAAACGTTTTGGAAAAGTAAGGCCCTTTAAAAGTGTGACTCAAATAGTCATGCGAAACTAGAGATCTTGAAGTGGGTTTGGGGACTCGATTATGTTGAGGGAAAGTGTTAGGCACCCTCGAGTTCCGTGACACACGGTTGCCGATTTTATTGGTTTTCATAGTAGTGGGGCATAAGTAAGAAGTAGTAGAATATACATACAAGAAATTGAACTCGAGTGTTCATGACACGCGGTCGCCAATATATATATATATATATATATCAACTCGAGATAAGTAAAAGATATTTAGAATGTGAGAAAGTATAAGAAGTTGATGGTTATGGCCACACTGTAGTAAGGGTTGTATACGTATCTCGACTCGAGAATCAGGGCGTACGTAGTTCTGTGTTGTGTATGTGTGTAAGTGTTTGGTCCATCTAGACTGTGAATGTGCAAAATAATATTTTGAGTAAAGTCGATGTAGCTAGGAAACTTTAACATATACGGTGTAGTCCTAGACTTTAACCTTGAGAAAATAGTGAGATATGAAAAGGTGTTTTGAGTAAAAGTCGGAGTAGATCGACCGTGCGATGAGTTTTTTTTTTTTTTTTTGTATTTATTGTTTTTATGATTTTTTGTCTTTTTGTGTTATGTGCCGTGAGTAAGGGTCGGTGCCCAAAGGTTGGAAAACGTGTACCGAAAGTATGGGTCGGTGCCCAGTGATTTGAGAAAGTACCAGAAATAAGGGTCGGTGCCCAGTGTAAGTGGTTTGAAAGTAGTCGTGAAAGTAATTGATAAGTTCATAGATTTGTTATATGTAATAAGTATGTACAACAGTAAGTAAATAAAGCACTAAAGGCAAATGGACTGACTAGTGGATTTATAGGGAGGCCACACCACTAAGAGTAAGAGTTGAGGACGTTACTTGTGCATAGGTGACTATCGAAGTTCAGTCGATGTTTGTTGAGAAAGAATGAAAGAAATCCGAGAAACGTCGTAGATATAATACGAGAAGGCCCAAGTCGTATTTTGACACAAAATCGACTTAAATGGAGGTCATCATTGGGTTCGGAAGGACCGGAATAGTCAGAAAAGCTATAAGTCCGGCCATAATGGGTCAGGGCTGAATTGAGCAGAACCCACGGGGGTTAAAACTGGTATTTTCTAGGTTTGTTTGAAGCTGTGGTTGAGCTGGGCTAATGGGTTTTTGATTTACAAAGATGAAGGTGGTCCTGGTTTAGTGTTTGAGGAAAGAACAAAGGTTTTTTTTTTTTTTTTGGTTCTAGGGATTTTCTAAACAAAGCCTAAGGGGGAAAAAGTGAATTGGCCTTTTTTTGGGTGGTGGATTTTCCAAACAAAGCCTAAGGGAGAGAGTGAATTGGTAAAATTTTTTGAATGGAGGGACCTTCTATTTATAGGAAAAATTTTGATTTTTAAAATTATTAATTAAAATAATAATAATAATAATAAAGTAATAAAATATCTAGATATTGTGTGTGTGCACCGCGTTCTCTGGGATTTTTCGGAGAGCTACGTGGTTGAAAACCGAACCGCTGCGTTCTCGCAACTAACATAGAATTTCAAAGTCAGAATTGGATTTTTAAAACGTTGTTTGGCCCACATTTGGCACCAGTTATGACAGAACGCGCCAATCGAGATGTACTGTCACACCCCAACCCACCCCCGGTGGATTAGGACACGTGTAACAAGAGTAACCGCACCCAAAACACACACTAATTAGAGAGAAAAGGTGAATAAACCACTCTAAAGAACTCTATTGTGATAAAACAGCCCCCAAGGGCAAAATAGTCATTTATAAAGTATGTAAAATTTTTATACCAAAAGTTAGAATTTTGAGTCCCGGTTCTAACGCAACAAACGGCACGCGAAACCGAGTTTCCTAGAAGAAGTTATGCATGTTTCCGTAAAAACGGACATGCTGGGGAAAAATACAAGGCGGATCGATCCCTTCATAATGGGCGGATCGATCCATTTATATTAGTCTCCCGCAGAATGTCCCCTTGGAAGGGCGGATCGATCCCTTCACAAATCGCGGATCGATCCCCTTCACAAATTTTGCTGCTAAATTTCCTTTGCTGTCAAACAAGTTTCCAAGTTACCAAAACACAACCAAAACATATGGAAACCTTATGAAACTTTGGGAAAACATCTCCAATACACTTCCAAACACTTTTAAACTCAATTTAAGCAAGGATCATAGAATCATACCCACAATTGGATCAAGTTAACCATGAACTCATCTCATTTGGTTCAAAAACAAACTTTTCAACTTTAAAACTCAATTCTCATCCAAAGTTTATAAAACTTGTTGGAATTCAACTCAAAGTCATAACTAACATTATAAACACTAAAGAAACATGTCCAAGACACTAACGACACACCCGGACTTGCCGAGATGGTCAAATCCATTAACTTGCATCAACTTGAGCAAAACAAAACGAATTTTACATTGGTTCTCAAATTCACATCCAAACTTTCCAAAATACAAGTTAGGATCCAAATATGAACATCAACTTAAGTAAAACCATAATTTACATCTGTGTACAAGTTCAAAAGTAGTTCCCAAGCTCAAGGATCAAATCTCCCCCGTCTCTCACATCTCTCCCATCTCTCCCAAAGCACGCGTCATTTCCTCTCCGAATACGGCACCGAACCTGCGGTGGTTGTTATGTACCACAACAGAAATAGGAAAACGGTTTTCTTAAGCAAATTTCTTAGTGAGTAATCTAGCATGATTGTATGTTTAACACGTGCAATGCTACAAATAACACATAAGCATAAACGTAATCGCCGAGTCACCGGTTATATGGTTCATTCAGACCCGAAGACCTCCCTTGGTCCCGTGGTCACTTCTATTCCTTGGACGTCCGTATTTATCGGATTCTTCCTCTTCGCCACCCTTATTACTCCCAACAATGAACCATTTCCCCGGTGCTCATTGACTACCACATAGACATATAAGCACATAACACATATTCATGTATCAACATATGATTTTCATAAAATTGACATAGAATTCACACAATTAACATCTTTATAATTCCTAATCATGAATTAACATCTCTAACATCACATATAGCTTGAACCCATTAAACACAATCAGATTTAGGTGTAGAAAACTCACCTTATACACAGATTTTACTCAATTTACACCTAGAGGATGCTGAATTTCCCCAATTTGAGCCCAATTCCCTCACCAAGTAAATCCTACAAGAATTTCGGTAGACGACGTCTCACCGTTAAGTACGAGCTACTAAAATCTAGCAATTTAAACAGAAATTAAGGGTATAGAAATGATCGTCTCACCTCCACGAGTCCGAAAACGGCTTCGATTCGCGAATCCGACGAACGGCGGCGACGGAACGGCGAGAATTCGACGTCGGTGACGGTTTCTCCGTTTCTCTCTCCGAGCTCTACTCTTTGTTTTGTTTTAATTCTGCTGTAATTGAGAGACTCTCTCAATCTTGACACCTCCATATGCATGTATGTGAGGTGTCTCAACCTCAATTTTCCCCTTTTTCATTTACACCCCCAAAATTTCTTAAGTTCTTATTATGAAATCCCCCAAACATTTCATTAACTACCCAATTATCTAATGAGTGTTTGTCTAAGTTTCGTATGGGTCCCAACGTGGGTCCCACACACATATTTTGTGAAATTGCTATCGCACCTACTAATTTTACATCTTTTTCATTTATACCCTTATTTGGGTGTCCAAACTAATACTACCACATAACAATATCTATTAAAAGCAACTTAGCAAATATCCATGTAATCATATAAAAATGCATTTAATCACTTAAAATGCAAATTACCAATTTACCCTTCAATGGGTTAAATTTCAATACATGTCCCACCTCTCTGGGGACTTTTCCAACTAGTGTCCCTCTCTGAACACTTTTTACTTGGGCGAGTCCAAGCCTCCCCTTAATCCATTTTATACACTAATTTTACTAATTAATGCATATTAATACAAATAATTAACCCGTTCTCCGGGTACGGGTGTTACATTTCTCCCTCCCTAAAAAGGAGTTTGGTCCCCAAACTTACTCTTACCTCAAGAATTGAAGAGATGCGGGTACTTGGCTCGGATCTCATCCTCCCGCTCCCAAGTAGCCTCTTCCACTGAATGGCTTCGCCATTGAACCATCACCAAGGGAATCACTTTGGTTCTCAATACTTGATCCTTCCTATCAAGAATTTGCACTGGATGCTCCACGTAAGTTAAATCTTCCCGAATCTCTAACGGTTCTGGAATGATAACATGTTTCGAATCCGGCACATAACGTCGAAGCATCGATACGTGAAACACATTATGAACATTCTCTAATTCTTGTGGCAGCTCTAACCGATAAGCTAATGGCCCAACTCGATTAAGAATCAAATACGGTCCAACATATCTCGGACTGAGCTTACCTCGCTTACCAAAACGTGCTATGCCTTTTGAAGGCGAAACTTTCAAAAACACATAGTCACCAACCTCAAACTCCAACGGTCTTCTACCCGTATCCGCATAACTTTTATAACAACTCTGAGCCGTTTGTAACCGTTGCTTAATCAATTGAATCTTGTCAGTAGTAATTTGCACTATTTCTGGTCCCAAAAGCTGTTTCTCTCCAACTTCTGTCCAACATACTGGCGATCTACACTTTCTTCCATATAATGCCTCATAAGGCGCCATTCTAATGCTAGTTTGGAAGCTGTTGTTGTAAGAGAATTCAATCAACGGCAAATGAGTTTCCCAATCAGCTTTAAAATCCATAACACATACTCTCAACATATCTTCCAAAATTTGAATCACTCGCTCGGATTGACCATCGGTCTGGGGATGAAATGCAGTACTAAAATGTAAAGCTGTCCCCATAGCCCTTTGTAAACTCTCCCAAAATCTTGATACGAACCGAGTGTCACGATCTGACACTATCGACACTGGTGCTCCATGAAGCCGTATAATCTCTCTAATATAAATCTCTGCAAGTTTTGATGGATCTTTGGTCTTAATAGGTAGGAAATGGGCTGACTTAGTCAACCGGTCTACAATCACCCATATGCTATCATTTGACTTTTGAGACTTTGGAAATCCCGAGACGAAATCCATTGTAATATGTTCCCACTTCCACTCTGGTATCTCTAAAGGATGTAACTCTCCCCCGGGTCGTTGATGTTCTAGTTTCACCTTTTGGCACGTCATACATTTAGACACAAATTCTGCAACTTCTCGCTTCATACCACTCCACCAGTAAATTTCTCGCAAGTCTCGGTACATTTTGGTACTACCCGGATGTACAGAATATCTTGTATTGTGGGCTTCCTCCATAACTTTATTTCTCAGATCTCCAACTTTAGGTACACATAATCGGTTTATATATTTCAGAACACCATCTTGGAAACTAAATTCTGGCCTTCTCCCCTCTGGTAACTCATCCACAATCTTCTTGAATTCTGGATCTAAGAACTGATTAGTCTTGATTTCACCAATTAAACTTGGCTGTGCCACGATCGCAGCCATTAAACCACCTCTAATTTTAGGAACTACCTCAAGCTTCAATTGTTCAAATTCCTTTATCAACTTTTCTTGTCCAGTCAAGGCATAAGCTAAATTTTCTGACGACTTCCGACTCAAGGCATCGGCAACTACATTGGCTTTTCCCGGGTGATACTGAATTTTTAAATCATAATCTTTCATGAGTTCTAACCATCTTCTTTGTCTCATATTAAGATCCCTCTGAGTGAATAGGTATTTAAGACTTTTATGATCCGTGAAGATTTCACAAGTTTCCCCGTATAGA
The DNA here is from genome assembly GCA_033977485.1 of Hydrangea macrophylla. Taxonomy (NCBI): domain Eukaryota; kingdom Viridiplantae; phylum Streptophyta; class Magnoliopsida; order Cornales; family Hydrangeaceae; genus Hydrangea; species Hydrangea macrophylla. The sequence goes on from CM066995.1 coordinate 94,470,394, forward strand.
TAATGTCTCCAAATCTTTAACGCAAAAATTACCGCCGCTAATTCCAAATCGTGAGTTGGATAGTTCTTTTCATGAGACCTCAACTGTCGTGAAGCATAGGCTATTTACCTTGTCATCTTGTGTCAAAACACATCCCAAGCCTTGGTGGGAAGCATCACTGTATATTCTGAAATTTCCAGTGCTTGTTGGAATTGTAAGTATTGGTGCCGTAGTCAACTTTTTCTTCAATGCTACAAAACAATCTTCACATTCCTTATTCCACTCAAACGGTACATCTTTTCTCATCAACCTTGTCATTGGCGTTGCAATTCTAGAAAAGTCTTTAACAAACCTTCGATAATATTCGGCTAACCCCAAGAAACTTCGAATCTCGGATACATTTGTCGGTCTTGACCAATTCATAACAGCTTCAATCTTCTGTGGGTCAACAGAAATACCCTCTTTAGAAATCACGTGTCCTAGAAAAGTGACACTCGTCAACCAAAATTCGCTCTTCTTCAACTTCCCAAACAATTGTTTCTCTCGAAGTCGCTGCAAAACTAGTCTCAAGTGTCGTTCATGCTCTTCCGGACTCTTAGAATAAATGAGAATGTCATCAATGAATACAATAACGAACTCATCCAAATATGATTTGAATACACGGTTCATCAAATCCATGAAGGCAGCAGGCGCATTAGTAACCCCAAACGGCATCACTAGAAATTCATAGTGCCCGTAGCGGGTCCTAAAGGCTGTCTTCTCCACATCCTTAGCTTTAACTTTCAGTTGATGGTACCTAGATCGTAAGTCAATCTTTGAAAATACCTCAGCCCCTTGAAGTTGATCGAATAGATCGTCAATACGTGGCAACGGGTATTTGTTCTTGATGGTTACTTTGTTGATCTCCCGGTAGTCAATACACATCCGCATTGTACCATCTTTCTTCTTCACGAATAGTACTGGTGCACCCCACGGGGACACACTAGGTCGGATAAAACCCTTGTCTAGCAACTCTTGCAACTGTATCTTTAACTCTTTCAACTCAATTGGTGCCATTCGATATGGTTGTCACGCCCCGAAGTACCAAAAATAGGGAAAAATAAATTTCCTTTATGGGTTCGTAGACACGTGACTGGTTGTGAGTGTCACCTGATTGTCCAAACATGCTTATAACAATAATGTGATATAGGAAAGTGACTAAGTTCAGCGGAAGCAGAAATTTAAAACATCCAAGCCTTACATCAGTAGTATATTACAGGCCAAAAAGATATCCAAAAGATACATATTATAAGACCAGCTAAACTATTACATTACTGACATAATAATAACAGAACTACAACAAAAGAAAAGCTCCAAAGCCTTCAACTGGCGAAACCGTAGCCTTCCTCGTAGTAGTCTTCACCAGCATAGTCTTCAGTAGTAAAGTCAGCATCTTGATAGCAGTCGGCTCCGTCTGGACCTGCAAAGGCTGGACATGGAAGGTCCAGCGGCATGAAAAGCCGTTAGCGGTTAAGCTAAGTGAGGGTCCCCTTAAGGTTACCACCACTTAAGGTAAGTTATTCTTCATCTCTTCTTATTCCTCAAAATCATATCTCGTTCATCATTTCTTATTCTCGATACTATGCCTTGTTCGTCTTTTCTCATTCTCAAAACCATGTCTTATTTAAACCCAATCATTCCCTTTGAAACTTAACCCAAAACTGAACTGACCAATGACATTGATTGAAAGAAGACTTAACTCCAAACGCATTTACTGGTCAAAAAAGAACAACACTCAACAATGAATAGTGAACTGTCGCCCAACTGGCATTCAAATTGTCGCCCAAATGGCATAAGTGTGCGGGACATTAACAATCTCTTGGTCGAACACGTCATGCCGATCCTCAGGTCGCCCGCACGTTACCGAACACGTCATGCCGATCCTCAGACCAAGGGTACGGGAAATTAATAATCACTTGGACGAACACGTCATGCCGATCCTCAGGTCACCCGTACATAACCGAACACGTCATGCCGATCCTCAGTCCAAGGGTGCGGAAAAATAATCAACCACTTGATCGAACACGTCACGACGATCCTCAGGTCATCCGCACTTGACCGAACACGTCATGCCGATCCTCAGATCAAGGAACAAAACATAACTCACCAATCGACACCATGGAATTACCGAAAGACCAATTTACAAGAAATATCCAAACACGACACGAAAGTTCACGAATCAACTTTGACCGGTAGTCACACGACTAGAAACGAGGCCCAATGTCCCTTATTCGCATTAAATCTGTTATCGAAGGTTTTATCATTATTTTACGCGTTCGCACGTTTCGTAGTTTAGTTCATTAATATCATCCATTTATAACCGTTAATATTTCGCTATACGTCCGACATTCCGTTTTCCTCTCAATATAATTACGATGGAAACTTTCCCGATCATTTATCAACGCAATAATCGTGCCATATAATATATTTATAGTTTGGGTATGAACTTTCCAACGGTCATTAAACTACATTCACGTACCTTATGGATTTATAATCATGGATTTAATACCAATAAAACATATAGATGAAACCCATAACATACTCATCTACGCGATAGCACTACCATAGCACAATATTTTTATAACAACACAGGTACCGGAAAACTACCATCAACAATCAACACCATGCATAACAAAACATCATACAAAAAGCTACACAATCTGCCAGGATACATTTTCACTGTGTTGACTGAATTAACATGATTTATTTGGGCATGATAAATTACTTTGTAGATCAAACTCAAAACTAAAACATTGTAGATAATAGGTATATCTTCATGTACAAAAAAATCTAGCTTCAATAACATTTTTGAGCTACTCAAACTATTTATTTTACAAGACATTTATTATATCTCGGACTGTTCTGTCCCAGATTTATAGTACTGTATTGTACGTAACTTTCACCTATGAAGGAGGGGTTTTTAGACTGAGCTAAAGAAGGGTTATTTGTAGATAAATGAGTTATCTTTCACCACAAAAAAACCTAGCTTAATTCTCATTTTTGAACTGCACAAAACATTCATTTTACTAAACTATGTTCTGCTGAGAGTTTCAGTTTCTCAGATTTATATCACTGCGTTGTGCATGCATTTCACCCATGAAGGAGTGATTTCTAGACTAATCTATAGAAGAGGTATTTGTAGATATATGAGTTAGCTTTTACCACAAAAAAACCTAGCTTAATTCGGATTTTTGAGCTACACAAAACATTCCTTTTACTAAACTATGTTCTGCTGGAAGTTTCTGTTTTCCCAGGTTTATAACATTCCGTTGTACATGCATTTCACCCATGAAGGAGGGATTTCTAGAATGAGCTATAGAAGAGTTATTTGTAGATATATGAGTTAGCTATTACCACGAAAAAACCTAGCTTAATTCGGATTTTTGAGCTACATAAAACATCCATTTTGCTAAACTACATTCTGCTGAGAGTTTCAGTTTCTCAGATTTATGGATTTGTTTTGCATGTCATGAAAACTTCAACACAACAACATCAAATTTCTACTAAACATTAGTACATAATATATGGGTTCTAAATTGAGTTAGATGACTCATAATTACTCACAATTTACTCACCAAAGCTTGAAATTAAGCTTGATGTTGTTCTTGAGCTTGATGGAGCTTGAACTTCAACTTCAATGGTGTCACCTTCTTCTTCTTGTTGTTTTTCTTCAATATTTCCATGGGATTTATTACTCCCAGCTCTCTCTTTCTTCACTTAGGTGTAGATCATGAAGACAAGAATGTCAAATGTGTGTGTGTATGCATGTAGGTGTGCTTATATAGAAAATGCAAGTGCTAGGTGTCATATTGCATGCTTGCATGCTAGGACATGTGTCCTTGTAGTGGACATGTGTCCAAGAGGGTGGCATGTGGTTGCCACATGGTCGGCTATGTGGGCCCACCTCGGATTGTGTGCAACTTTCTCGGTTTACGTGCATAAGTTTCTCGATATGCGTGTCGGTCTCGATTTACGTACAACCGGGTATTATTTCTAATGTCCGGGTACGGGTACGGGACTAAGTTAAATCTTATTATGGTCGAGTCGGTATGGTTACTACAGGCTATATGGTAATAATACAACACGTCCATACCGTCACGTAATTAAAATAATAATATAATAATATAGTGGGTCCAATACAGAAAATTACAGGTGTTACATCTTCCACCACCTATTAAAGGATTTCGTCCTCGAAATCTAGATTTTGCTAGGTCTTAGAAAGTACAAGGTACTAATAATATCTCAGATTTTAAGGTTATGAGGTTCCCACTAGCTAACTAATCAGACCTTCTTAAAAATTCTTTCAAACGCCCAAACTTCTTTGCTAAAACAATGCCAAGTGAAATTCATAGTTCTGACATTGAATATGGCACCTTTGGTCTTTCGTCTTGTTCATTGCTGAGATTGATTTGGTGATCTGCAAGCTCTCTTTTGGGACCTTCTTTGTGGTGGAACCATGTTCTGAATTCCTCGTTCTGGACCATCTTTGTGCACATGTCCAGTCTTTCCACAATCGAAGCACTACGCCTATCAACTTGTGAGCTGTTTCGTTGCTTTGCATTCTTTGAAGTGATTTCCAGATATTCCGCAGCTGTCGCAGATATCACGTTGCTTTGGATGTATCTGAATAGCAGTCTGATTAACTTTACTTTCATTATTTCTTTTGCCTCTTGTGATGAATTTTGATGTATCCAGAGTTTTCCTCAATGATTGTGGATTGCATTCGAGTAGTTGTTCGGGATACTGGTTTGTTTCTTCTACGTCTTTAATCTAGCAAGATTCTTACCTCTCAGCTTCTTGATGCGATGGTTGAGAAGTCTAGTTGGTCTCACGATTGTCTTCTATAACTTGTAGGGGTCGTGGCGTCCTTTTATGTGTGTTATTGTGATTTAGTTCCTTTGCGTGTCAACATGAAATTGTCGTGGAGTTTTGGCATTGTAGGTGATGACACAAGTCGTTAAGCAATTTCTCCATGCATTAATTAATACCAAGCATATAAGTTGTTACTGGTAATTGGAGTAGGATTGAATTCACTTGTAAGGAGTTGAATTCATAACAAAATGAATACTCATTATATACTGAGTTAGAAACGAAGAGGTACGTGATCAATCACTTGTAGGATCACAATGTATCGAATGAGTATCTGAGAATAACCATTAGATGATTACTGTAGGACAATCATAGTAATGCAATGACTGTAGGCGCAAGGCCTCCCAGGTCATGAGCCAATAATTTAGGTGAAGCCTTAATGATAAAAGTCAAGGTTACCAATAAGAAGAGTTTGTGAAATGAAAGGAAATGTAGTTTAATTTACAATGGGTGCAAAGAGATCCTTCGCAATAATGTCAAGGGATACGCACTTGCAAAAGTTGGTCAAACGGTTGACAGTCCAAACGATTTACAAAGATTGATTTAACAGATCATAAGTCCAAATGACTTACAATGATTAGTTTATAAATGAATTATTGGAATCGATTTTCATGGTGATAAGTCCAAAGAGGTGACTTATAGCATTAGAAAGCAAATGAATTCACAATTGGATTTATCACTGATCAGAATGATCCAAAATCTTGTTAAGTGAAATCAGAGAGGACAATGAATAACTGTCAATTAGTGAAACAATAAAGGACATCCCAAGGTTCATCATAAGGATAATTGATCTAACGCAACCAATGGTAGAAAATAGTGGGTTTACTCAAAAGGAGTTAAATTAGAAAGATGAATATAATTACTCAGCCTTACATGGTTTTAATTTATAACGTGCGCAGGGTCAGAGATGCATTTCTTCAGCATGTTGATGGAACATCGATGTTGTAAACCTGAAACGTGTCTTCCCTTGGTAGGCCCTATGCGATATGATCATTGGCTTGAAGGTGGAATGCAGTACTCAACTTCACTAATGTTCGCGGTGCGAGTCGTTCGTTGTGATTAAACGTGGTCGATGTCAGCAGTCTAGGAGGTTGTTTGATTTGTCGAAGGTATGTTCTATTCTTGCGTCTTCCATTGCCTTGGGTTAAGTCAATATCTCATGTGCTCCTTGTAGTAGGGTTGACCTTGGTAGTGTAGCAGGTTGTGGCTTGAGTGGTCTAAAAAGCGATTCTGAATGGACGATATGGAGGTGTCTAAATAGCTCATTTCCATAGTCACTTGTGCTTGTGCCGTCAGCGGCCTTCCATAAGCCTTGTATCAGTCTTCCAAATACACTGGTGGGATCGATCTCCTTAGGTATTATGTTGCTTTGCCTTCTGGACCGGTCCTCAGTTGTTTGAGATGATTCATCCATTGCAGAGATCGAGAAGATTCTTCTGTTCCTACGTATGAGTTCGTGTTTATAAGGTTTCTATCATACCTTATGTGAAGTAATCATAACCTATTGTATTTCACATTATGGTTATCATTATAATCCCAGTAGCTAGAATACAATGATTGAAACGATTGAACAGATTGACCCAAAATGAAGTCGAGTCCAAAAAGACAGATGAATCCTCATAGATAGAAGTATAATAGTAGAATGATGTGATCCATTCAAGAATAAAATGTAAATCTAACAATAATAGGATGACCGATTACTATGGAAGTAATCGTAGTATCTCAAGATTTGTAGGAAATGAAAGTAATTGATGGCATAAGGCCTTCAACGAATGAAATAAGAATTAGGTATTTCATAAGTGAAATAGTCCAAACGAAACCCTACTGATAAAGAATAAGGTACCACCTGAGAGAGACAATAAGAGGTCAAGATGTACAGAGACTACAACATTTTTGAGTTCCTAACAAAAACGAGAATAGAGAACTCATTTAGAATTATTTCAAATGAAATGAACTTGTAAGAATTTGTTCAAGGGATAATAAGTAAAAAAGAATGACTTTGCAGTATTAGTAATCAAATTTATTTAGAATAATTTCAAAGACTATGAGCTTTCAAGATTTAAGTTCAAAGAATAATAAGTCAAAAGAATGACTTTCCAGTACTAGTGATCGAACTTGTTCTCAAAAGAATTTGTCAAAAATCAGATGATCAAGGTACATACTCAAGAATTGTTGACTGTGGCATTTAAAAAAAATCAAGGAAATGAATTACTTATCAAGGAGTGTATCACAATAATTATTGACGGTAATCGGAGCCACTTTACAAAATATATAGGTACCATTTTCAGAAGAAATGGCCATTAGAATAGAAGGCATCGATTTACTCAAAAGGAGTGGAATGAGCAGAAAGGATGTAACTACTTACTATGGTACTCCCTTACCATATCTAAGGTAAAGTCTGCCTCTCTTATTATCTATTAAGGCCCTCTAAGAACTCCTCAGGGTCCTCCTCCTCCTCCTCGATGGCATCTGGATCTGCTTCGTGGTTCTGCTCAGGCATCGGTATCATCTTGTCCAAATCAACTAGTGGTGCTAGATGGTCGTGTACATCATCTCCTGCTCTCTGAAGATCGTCTACTGGGTCAACCTCCTCAATCGGCTCGTCGTTGCTACTTGCTAGATTATCCTCAATTGTCAGGTCATCGTCGTCATCTGTGTCGTCACCATTAGATGGTTCGTCTACTGAGTGGTCACTGCCTGCAGAATCCTCTCCACTCGCTATGTCGTCATCGCTATCTGTATCCATGGGATCTAAATCGGCATCTGGCTCTGGTATGGGCACGGGTGAGAATGGTGGTGCTGGTGCGGCCATGATAATTGGGAAGAGTATATCGTCATATAGTGCCTCATCCTGAGTCATGTTGATAAGCTCCTGGTGAATAAGTATGGTAGTCTCTGAAGCATGGATCGACTCGGGCTGAACTCGATCCGAATACTACAATGTATCGGTAAGCACAGCTCTCTGCATATTCTCCTCCAAGATATGCCTCGCCCTCTGGCACATCTGCTGTCGATATAGTACAGGGTCAGCAGGCTAGATACGACCGTCGTGATTATAGTGACCTCCGAAATCATCGTGAATGAAGATCGACTCCATAGTCATGCAAGAGAAGTTAACTTAGTCAGTACTAATACAAGGTAAATCTTAGGCTCATAACTTAAGGTGTAGGACAATCAGTGAGCGCGTCTAAACCTAAAGCTCTGATACCAAAAATCCCTGTCACGCCCCGAAGTACCAAAAATAGGGAAAAATAAATTTCCTTTATGGGTTCGTAGACACGTGACTGGTTGTGAGTGTCACCTGATTGTCCAAACATGCTTATAACAATAATGTGATATAGGAAAGTGACTAAGTTCAGCGGAAGCAGAAATTTAAAACATCCAAGCCTTACATCAGTAGTATATTACAGGCCAAAAAGATATCCAAAAGATACATATTATAAGACCAGCTAAACTATTACATTACTGACATAATAATAACAGAACTACAACAAAAGAAAAGCTCCAAAGCCTTCAACTGGCGAAACCGTAGCCTTCCTCGTAGTAGTCTTCACCAGCATAGTCTTCAGTAGTAAAGTCAGCATCTTGATAGCAGTCGGCTCCGTCTGGACCTGCAAAGGCTGGACATGGAAGGTCCAGCGGCATGAAAAGCCGTTAGCGGTTAAGCTAAGTGAGGGTCCCCTTAAGGTTACCACCACTTAAGGTAAGTTATTCTTCATCTCTTCTTATTCCTCAAAATCATATCTCGTTCATCATTTCTTATTCTCGATACTATGCCTTGTTCGTCTTTTCTCATTCTCAAAACCATGTCTTATTTAAACCCAATCATTCCCTTTGAAACTTAACCCAAAACTGAACTGACCAATGACATTGATTGAAAGAAGACTTAACTCCAAACGCATTTACTGGTCAAAAAAGAACAACACTCAACAATGAATAGTGAACTGTCGCCCAACTGGCATTCAAACTGTCGCCCAAATGGCATAAGTGTGCGGGACATTAACAATCTCTTGGTCGAACACGTCATGCCGATCCTCAGGTCGCCCGCACGTTACCGAACACGTCATGCCGATCCTCAGACCAAGGGTACGGGAAATTAATAATCACTTGGACGAACACGTCATGCCGATCCTCAGGTCACCCGTACATAACCGAACACGTCATGCCGATCCTCAGTCCAAGGGTGCGGAAAAATAATCAACCACTTGATCGAACACGTCACGACGATCCTCAGGTCATCCGCACTTGACCGAACACGTCATGCCGATCCTCAGATCAAGGAACAAAACATAACTCACCAATCGACACCATGGAATTACCGAAAGACCAATTTACAAGAAATATCCAAACACGACACGAAAGTTCACGAATCAACTTTGACCGGTAGTCACACGACTAGAAACGAGGCCCAATGTCCCTTATTCGCATTAAATCTGTTATCGAAGGTTTTATCATTATTTTACGCGTTCGCACGTTTCGTAGTTTAGTTCATTAATATCATCCATTTATAACCGTTAATATTTCGCTATACGTCCGACATTCCGTTTTCCTCTCAATATAATTACGATGGAAACTTTCCCGATCATTTATCAACGCAATAATCGTGCCATATAATATATTTATAGTTTGGGTATGAACTTTCCAACGGTCATTAAACTACATTCACGTACCTTATGGATTTATAATCATGGATTTAATACCAATAAAACATATAGATGAAACCCATAACATACTCATCTACGCGATAGCACTACCATAGCACAATATTTTTATAACAACACAGGTACCGGAAAACTACCATCAACAATCAACACCATGCATAACAAAACATCATACAAAAAGCTACACAATCTGCCAGGATACATTTTCACTGTGTTGACTGAATTAACATGATTTATTTGGGCATGATAAATTACTTTGTAGATCAAACTCAAAACTAAAACATTGTAGATAATAGGTATATCTTCATGTACAAAAAAATCTAGCTTCAATAACATTTTTGAGCTACTCAAACTATTTATTTTACAAGACATTTATTATATCTCGGACTGTTCTGTCCCAGATTTATAGTACTGTATTGTACGTAACTTTCACCTATGAAGGAGGGGTTTTTAGACTGAGCTAAAGAAGGGTTATTTGTAGATAAATGAGTTATCTTTCACCACAAAAAAACCTAGCTTAATTCTCATTTTTGAACTGCACAAAACATTCATTTTACTAAACTATGTTCTGCTGAGAGTTTCAGTTTCTCAGATTTATATCACTGCGTTGTGCATGCATTTCACCCATGAAGGAGTGATTTCTAGACTAATCTATAGAAGAGGTATTTGTAGATATATGAGTTAGCTTTTACCACAAAAAAACCTAGCTTAATTCGGATTTTTGAGCTACACAAAACATTCCTTTTACTAAACTATGTTCTGCTGGAAGTTTCTGTTTTCCCAGGTTTATAACATTCCGTTGTACATGCATTTCACCCATGAAGGAGGGATTTCTAGAATGAGCTATAGAAGAGTTATTTGTAGATATATGAGTTAGCTATTACCACGAAAAAACCTAGCTTAATTCGGATTTTTGAGCTACATAAAACATCCATTTTGCTAAACTACATTCTGCTGAGAGTTTCAGTTTCTCAGATTTATGGATTTGTTTTGCATGTCATGAAAACTTCAACACAACAACATCAAATTTCTACTAAACATTAGTACATAATATATGGGTTCTAAATTGAGTTAGATGACTCATAATTACTCACAATTTACTCACCAAAGCTTGAAATTAAGCTTGATGTTGTTCTTGAGCTTGATGGAGCTTGAACTTCAACTTCAATGGTGTCACCTTCTTCTTCTTGTTGTTTTTCTTCAATATTTCCATGGGATTTATTACTCCCAGCTCTCTCTTTCTTCACTTAGGTGTAGATCATGAAGACAAGAATGTCAAATGTGTGTGTGTATGCATGTAGGTGTGCTTATATAGAAAATGCAAGTGCTAGGTGTCATATTGCATGCTTGCATGCTAGGACATGTGTCCTTGTAGTGGACATGTGTCCAAGAGGGTGGCATGTGGTTGCCACATGGCCGGCTATGTGGGCCCACCTCGGATTGTGTGCAACTTTCTCGGTTTACGTGCATAAGTTTCTCGATATGCGTGTCGGTCTCGATTTACGTACAACCGGGTATTATTTCTAATGTCCGGGTACGGGTACGGGACTAAGTTAAATCTTATTATGGTCGAGTCGGTATGGTTACTACAGGCTATATGGTAATAATACAACACGTCCATACCGTCACGTAATTAAAATAATAATATAATAATATAGTGGGTCCAATACAGAAAATTACAGGTGTTACAATGGTGCTCGTGAAATTGGTTGGGTTCCCGGCATAACATCAATACCAAATTCAATTTCTCGATCAATCAATACACTAGGTAACTCCTCGGGGAATACATCTGGAAACTCTCTAACTACCGGAATATCTTCAAGTTTTAAATCGGGACCTCTAGTATCAAGAATACTACACAGAAACCCCCGGCAACCTTTCTTCAACAAACGACATGCTTCAATAGCCGACACTATATACGGCGGTGACACAACACCCTTACCTTGAAAATAAAACTCATCTTGATTCGGAATACGGAATGCTACTCCTTTAGTGTTACAATCAATATTAGCATGATTAGCCGCTACCAATCCATACCCAATATAACATCGAAGTGTTGAATTACTAATGGTACCAAATCAACAGTTAACTCTTTACCATTCACATTAATCTCACACTTTCTAAACACACCCGAACTAACCAACGGAGCCCCCAACGGTATCGCGACAGATAAATCATAGTTTAGGAACTCTAATGGTTTATCTAAATGTTTAGCAAAATGGTGTGACACGAATGAGTGTGTAGATCCCGAATCTATAAGTACATTTGCTAGATGTGAGCAAATGGGAACCATACCTGAGACAACAGTGTCGGCAGAAGCAGCATCTCCCGGCCTGAGTTGAAATGATCTTGCCTCTCGTTGCTCCCTCCTCGGAGGTTGAGTAGTCCTTGGTGTGATAGCGCTAGCCGCAGAAGAACCTGAACCTGATGCTCCTTGGCGTCTAGTAGGACAATCCTTAGATTGATGTCCCAATTCCTTACAAGTGAAGCATCGACCTCTCATATCTATATTCTGATTTGGACAATTTCTGGCAATGTGTCCCGGTTGTCGGCAACTATTGCAAATGATTGGGTTTGGAAGTTGATTGCACCGGCCCCAATGAAATTTCTGACAAGTCTGACACCTCGGTTTATTTCCACCGGAACCACTACCAATACTAGCTGATGATCCTCCTAAACTCTGTCTTTTTGCACTCCCCTGACCACTGAACTGACTTGATCCCGGTCGTTTACTTTGTTGACTCGGTGGTGGTGGCATGTTTGAAGTATAACCAAGGTCTCTCTCAGCAATAGAAGCAATGTCCAATGCCTTAGCATAAGTCTCTGGACGGAATACGGTCACTCGTCCTCGGATGTCACCTCGAAGTCCCGCTACAAACTTCCTTGCTTTCACTTTCTCGGTTATTACAATGTCCCCGGCAAACCTTGCCAAACTCGTAAATTGCGTGGAGTACTCCCGGACTGACTTTCCCCCTTGTACCAACTCCATGAATTCTTGAGCCTTTTGATCCCCAAATGACTCTGGAAAATATTGATCATTGAAAGTCTCAAGAAATTGGTCCCACGTTGTCGGTTGACCCGGGCCTAGCTTAGTACGCCACCAATATTGCGCCTCATCTTTTAACGTGTCTGCAGCAAATAGCACTTTTTGTTCATCAGTACATGGTAATACCCGGAAGATCTTCTCCATATCCGAGATCCAAAAATTCGCCTTCATCGGATCGGCTTCCCCGCGGAATATAGTCGGCTTTTGTTTGTGAAATTTAGAAATAGTAACAATGTCTTCCCTTGGATTCGGATTCGGTTGTACCGGTCTCTCTTCGATCACATGAGTTTCTGCTACTCGTACCAACCCTTCGATTGCTCTTTCAACCCGTTCCATTCGGTTTGAGGTGTCACCTCCAGACATAATGCCTGGCACCCACATATAGTACACACATGCACGTTACTTTTAAATAAACACATAACATACTAATCAACATTTAAAAGCATGCTAAATAAACGTGTATGCATGTTTATTCAACTACGTGTTGTTGTGTGCACACTACGCGTCGTATACGTCTCTCGTCCCCAAAGGCTCTAGCCAACTGTTTTGATACCAAAAATTGTCACACCCCAACCCACCCCCGGTGGATTAGGACACGTGTAACAAGAGTAACCGCACCCAAAACACACACTAATTAGAGAGAAAAGGTGAATAAACCACTCTAAAGAACTCTATTGTGATAAAACAGCCCCCAAGGGCAAAATAGTCATTTATAAAGTATGTAAAATTTTTATACCAAAAGTTAGAATTTTGAGTCCCGGTTCCAACGCAACAAACGGCACGCGAAACCGAGTTTCCTAGAAGAAGTTATGCATGTTTCCGTAAAAACGGACATGCTGGGGAAAAATACAAGGCGGATCGATCCCTTCATAATGGGCGGATCGATCCATTTATATTAGTCTCCCGCAGAATGTCCCCTTGGAAGGGCGGATCGATCCCTTCACAAATCGCGGATCGATCCCCTTCACAAATTTTGCTGCTAAATTTCCTTTGCTGTCAAACAAGTTTCCAAGTTACCAAAACACAACCAAAACATATGGAAACCTTATGAAACTTTGGGAAAACATCTCCAATACACTTCCAAACACTTTTAAACTCAATTTAAGCAAGGATCATAGAATCATACCCACAATTGGATCAAGTTAACCATGAACTCATCTCATTTGGTTCAAAAACAAACTTTTCAACTTTAAAACTCAATTCTCATCCAAAGTTTATAAAACTTGTTGGAATTCAACTCAAAGTCATAACTAACATTATAAACACTAAAGAAACATGTCCAAGACACTAACGACACACCCGGACTTGCTGAGATGGTCAAATCCATTAACTTGCATCAACTTGAGCAAAACAAAACGAATTTTACATTGGTTCTCAAATTCACATCCAAACTTTCCAAAATACAAGTTAGGATCCAAATATGAACATCAACTTAAGTAAAACCATAATTTACATCTGTGTACAAGTTCAAAAGTAGTTCCCAAGCTCAAGGATCAAATCTCCCCCGTCTCTCACATCTCTCCCATCTCTCCCAAAGCACGCGTCATTTCCTCTCCGAATACGGCACCGAACCTGCGGTGGTTGTTATGTACCACAACAGAAATAGGAAAACGGTTTTCTTAAGCAAATTTCTTAGTGAGTAATCTAGCATGATTGTATGTTTAACACGTGCAATGCTACAAATAACACATAAGCATAAACGTAATCGCCGAGTCACCGGTTATATGGTTCATTCAGACCCGAAGACCTCCCTTGGTCCCGTGGTCACTTCTATTCCTTGGACTTCCGTATTTATCGGATTCTTCCTCTTCGCCACCCTTATTACTCCCAACAATGAACCATTTCCCCGGTGCTCATTGACTACCACATAGACATATAAGCACATAACACATATTCATGTATCAACATATGATTTTCATAAAATTGACATAGAATTCACACAATTAACATCTTTATAATTCCTAATCATGAATTAACATCTCTAACATCACATATAGCTTGAACCCATTAAACACAATCAGATTTAGGTGTAGAAAACTCACCTTATACACAGATTTTACTCAATTTACACCTAGAGGATGCTGAATTTCCCCAATTTGAGCCCAATTCCCTCACCAAGTAAATCCTACAAGAATTTCGGTAGACGACGTCTCACCGTTAAGTACGAGCTACTAAAATCTAGCAATTTAAACAGAAATTAAGGGTATAGAAATGATCGTCTCACCTCCACGAGTCCGAAAACGGCTTCGATTCGCGAATCCGACGAACGGCGGCGACGGAACGGCGAGAATTCGACGTCGGTGACGGTTTCTCCGTTTCTCTCTCCGAGCTCTACTCTTTGTTTTGTTTTAATTCTGCTGTAATTGAGAGACTCTCTCAATCTTGACACCTCCATATGCATGTATGTGAGGTGTCTCAACCTCAATTTTCCCCTTTTTCATTTACACCCCCAAAATTTCTTAAGTTCTTATTATGAAATCCCCCAAACATTTCATTAACTACCCAATTATCTAATGAGTGTTTGTCTAAGTTTCGTATGGGTCCCAACGTGGGTCCCACACACATATTTTGTGAAATTGCTATCGCACCTACTAATTTTACATCTTTTTCATTTATACCCTTATTTGGGTGTCCAAACTAATACTACCACATAACAATATCTATTAAAAGCAACTTAGCAAATATCCATGTAATCATATAAAAATGCATTTAATCACTTAAAATGCAAATTACCAATTTACCCTTCAATGGGTTAAATTTCAATACCTGTCCCACCTCTCTGGGGACTTTTCCAACTAGTGTCCCTCTCTAAACACTTTTTACTTGGGCGAGTCCAAGCCTCCCCTTAATCCATTTTATACACTAATTTTATTAATTAATGCATATTAATACAAATAATTAACCCGTTCTCCGGGTACGGGTGTTACATGTACTTTTCAAAATCCGATGTCGGAATGAGACGAAATTACATGGATCCCTTTATTTTAATATGAAGAGTATTTTCCTCCAATCAGAAAGTGACTCCTATGGCACGATTGGACCACTACTTAGTCGCTAAGCAAAGAAAATATCTAGATATCTGTACACGCACCGCCCTTCTGAATTCTCTGGAAGGCAGTGCGACGAAAACCTAGACCTCCGTGGTCCACTTGACAAACGCGGAATTTTAGTGCAAAAATGGAATTATTAAAATGTTATCTGACTCGTATTAAGCACCTGTCTTGACAAATCTGTTAATTAAAATGTACTTTTTCAAAATTTGGTATTGGATTGAAACGAAGTTTACTGGGGTTTCTCTGTCTCGATGTAAAAAGTGTTTGAATCCAGACTGAAAATAGCGCAACCAATTTGATCTCGAAGACCAGGACTTTCTGATGATTTATCAATATAAATTGACGCACCTATGAGCGATCTTATCGCAGTTTTTTTAACTTTCTTTGTTTGATGGCAACGAAATTTTTGAAGGCTCTTCATCTTGACAAACATGAATTTTTGGCAACAATTTTAAACTTTCCGAAGTTTTCTGGTGATGAAACGAAATTTTTCCGTTTGATTCCTACGCCTGATAAAGTACTTTTTTCAGATCCAGTGTTCAATTGAGATGAAATTTTAGGGAGTCCTCGATAATGTCATGCACTTCCATTTTGTCATGAAAAATGCTTGTTCCGACACCCGAAAAGCTAAAAAAGTAATCCTAGTCGCTCTCTGGCAATATAGCAGGTCGTCCGAACTTTAAACAATGATTATTTCTTCGTTCGTGGTTCGATTTTGACGATTCGAAGTCTAGGGACCTTGTATTTATGAGCTCTTCACACCCGTCAGACTCGATGTACATTATTTGTCCACCTCTTTGTAGGTGGGCAAAAATTGGGTGTCTACAGCTGAGCTGACATGCTTTTGAAACCATGCTGGTGGGTATTCAAATTGACGATAACTTGATTTGACATTTGATTTTGACCTTCGGATATTCTGGTTAGGACTCCAGCTTTTTCTTCCTCAATTTGTGTGCCCGATGGGCTCTCCCTGTGACATGTTTTTTTGCAGATCAAAATGGGGTGTCTTCAGAGTGCATTTTTCAAGTTCAAAGATAAAAAATAGATATCAACACAGATAAAATTTTCAAGAACATATTAATAAATTATTGAAGAACATATAACACACATCATGTTCCAAAAACAACTCACATTCAACAAACAGAGTTGAAAATGGCATTATTAAATCTTCAAAGAAAAAAAAATGCTTTTTCTTGTTTTAGAAGTCAAAGAAAAAAATACTTTCAAGATACCGTAAAACAATTAATTCTAGAATGAGAAGCAATTTAAATAACACAAAACCAAGTTAACCCAACAAATTAATAAATAATTTCATAATCAAATTGATTTTTTTTTTAATTTGCCCTAAACATTTAGGCCTCGTTTCACTACAACAAAATTGGCCTTTTAAGACAGAAAAAAAGTGTTGCAATAAGTCATAAAATGTGTCACTAGTTGTTTTACCAGCACTTACTTAGGTGTCATAATAGGTTCTGTCGCTAAGCCTTATTGAGACACTTACCCAAGTGTTGGTAAAACTGTCGGTAAATGTTACTTTGTAACGACAGGAAAAAATTGTCATTAAAAGTGTCACTAAATGTTATTTTTGAAGTGACATATATTCGTGAGTAATGACAAAACGAAAGTGTCATTAGAACTGTCACTAGAAGCTACTTTTACTAACACATATATATTTTTGTGTCGCTATGAGTGTTACTAGAATTGCACCAATTTTTTTTTCTGGTAGTTTACCAAGTTTTGAACTTAAGACCTCCTTGAATATGTAGCAGTCTTGAATCCGCTTGAACAAATAGCCAACTTTGAACTACAAATACAAAAATTATTTATTTGTATATAATAAATCATGTACTATTAACATATATTTAAAGTATTAAACACCATTAGTAATATAAATATAGTAATATATAATATAAAAACAAGTAAATATATTAGTAATATAGTAATATATAATATAAAAACAAAGTTGTTTTTATATTATATATTACTATATTACTAATATATTTACTTGTTTTTATATTATATATTACTATATTTATTATTATCGAATACATTTATTTAATTTAGTACTTAAGTAATTAATTTTTATTAAATCTAATAATATGGAGAAATATTTAAAATAACTATGTATTCAATCCAGTCCAGGGGCATAATTATTTTTTGAACATTTAAAATCACCTTATTTTTATGTCACCAAACACCTACATAATATTCTTCCGCTGTAACCAATTTTACAATTCATTACCCAAACACCACAACTACTGTAATCTATTCTGACAAAAGCAATTTCAAAGCTATCGCAATCGCAAAGCGGAAACTACCCTAAATTGGACCCTATATTTTCCCTTGTGTTATCCTTCATGCTTAAATAATATTAAAGATTAGAAAAATTAGACAGATTTACCGACATCGTTTTATTAAGGTAGGACAGAGGGAAAACGTTTAAATTTCAAACACTATTAATTAACGACATTGTTTTACAAACGCCGCTAATTATCGATAATTTGTATGAAAACGATGTTAAGTATCGGCATTTAACTACCAAATACTGGTATTTGCGAGCGCTCTTTAAAATCTTGGTAATTAACAATACTTATTTTTTTAAAAAAAATACTGATAATTAAAGGTATATTTTTAAACGCAGGGACATGCCGTTTTTCTTGTTATGTTAAATTTTTTTTTTGTTTATTGAGATAATTATCTCTTTATAAAGAAAAAAATAATAAATGTCGTTATTTTGTACTTTTGAATACGCTTATTTTCTTTTATAGAAACAATAAATTATGTGTTTTTCAAGTAACTTCTAAAGTCATAATTTTTTTTTAGTGACGAATAATTATATGTCCTTACAAGAAATTTCTAAAGACACTTATTTTCTTTTTTATAGACCAAAAATTATATGTCCTTATAAGTATCTTCTAAAGACAATTATTTTCTTTTGTAGAGACCAAAAGTTATGTGTCCTTACAAGTCACTTTTAAAGACAATTATTTTCTTTTGTAGAGACGGAAAATTATGTGTCGTTACAAGTAACTTCTAAAGACACTTTTATTTTTTGTCTCAAAATAAATGTCTCTATAAGCCATTTTTGTTGTAGTGTTTGTTTCGCAGGACTAAGGGTGGGATAAAGGGGGATTGGACTAATAGTCCATTTTAGTTGAATAGTCTTGTGTTTGGCGCGGACATTCTGCTTGGGACTAATTGTCCATTTTAAAATAATAGTCTCCCATGTGGGGTTATACCATGGGAAATGTGGTTTTATTAATCCTGAGACTATCAATTAAAATGGACTAATTGTCCAATCCCCTCCCTGTCATCCAAAATGGCTTAACGATTTGAGTTTTGACATGGCCGGCCCTGGGGGTAGGCGAGGGAGGCGCCTAGGGCCCCCAAATTTTGTCCAATTTTTTCTCTTAAGGAGGGCCCGCAAAAATGTAGATCATATGTAATACGTCGGTGTAATTGTCTTCTAGCTCACCTAAGTATTGTTACAAATATATATATATATATATATGTAATATATTGTAACCATCCCAACACTTTTTTTTTCCCGAATTACAAAGGAAGGGTTAGGGCCAAACACTCGACCTATGCAATTGGGGAGCCTAAGACCCTACTCGACACCAATCGAGTTATACTCACTTTGCCCATCTCAAGGCTTTTATTCCTCATTTTTTAGTTTAGCCCAACAAAAATTGTGTTACATTAATCCAAGCTTTAGATTTATGGTAAGCGATCATCCCTAATTGTTGAAAAAGAAGTGACAAGATGAACCCATGCGGAATCACAAAGGGGTTGGGGAGAAGTCGATCACAATACACTAATTGCATTGAAGATAACACCAAAAAAATTAAGAGAAAATTGGTGAAAAAGTCATTAAGAGGAGTTTTATTGGGATTAAGTACAACTTAAAATACACATTGGGGATGAGTCCTCCCAATGTTCATAGACCAAAATACCCTCATCTTCAACCCCTAACCCTAACCAAACCCTAGCCACTTTTACCACTTCTCCACACCACCTCTGACCATGATCCTTGCCACCTCTGACCACCACCGGTGACACTACCTCCGACCACCGCCGTTCACGATGAATAGTGTCATTCACCCCTGCCATCTACGGCAACAATTGTTCATGACACCACCATCCTTGACACCTCCGGCAACCACCAACAACACCACATCTAACTGTTATTGCAAAAATTACTTTTGCTTTTATTGACAGTTTGTTCATAAGTAAAATTTCACTTAAGATCAATCTTTAAGTGAAATTTGACTTAAGATTTATTTTAAGTGAAATTTGACTTAAGATTGATTTGTAAAATATGCAACTCATACACCAATGCAATTAATGCAACCACAATAGAGGCATCATTTAAGGGATCACAATCAACAAAAAAAGACCACTTAGGCATAACAAGAAGTACCTTTAGCTACATAAGCCCAAAACTTGCACAAATCACCATCTTAAGTGAAATTTCACTCATCTTAATGGAACTTACAATTGTTCTCTTAAGTTTGTAATTTCAGTAAAGACTACCTTAACATTTAACAAAACAACTGAAATTTCACTTAAAATTTTGAAATATCCATTTTAAAAATTGTAAGTCAAATTTCTCTTAAGATATGTAAAATATGCAACTGATATACCTCATAGCTGTAAATGGTAAGAACTCGCGAAAAAATCACTTTAAATTGGAAATGGTCATCAAAGTTCATTATGATGGCCATGGCGGCAACATTCGAATCTCGATCTAGATCGTAATCGGTGTAATACCCGTATTTTTATACTACCTGTTATGTAATTTCTGTATATTTGTTATTAATATTTTCTATATATGTAATCGATATTTTGAGGATGCTTGGCATTACATGTATGAACATACATTTCATATCATAATTCATAGTCACAAAACAAAACTTTGTTTATTTAACAAACCCAAGCACTCGAGAAGCACGAGCGCTCGGGAGGGGCGAGAGCTCGAGCTTAAAAAGTGAGAATAGACTGTTTTGCCCCTGGGGTCCTAAAAATCTATAAATACATAGCCATTCTGTGCATTTTTTGTTTACCAAATAGAGTTATACAGAGAGGGTTTGTGAGGGAGAATTCTTCATACATATACACACATTTATATCTTGCATGTCCTCTAGATCATCATCCAAGCTTGTGGTCCTCTTCCTTCCTTCATAATCTAAGTTCTTGCAAGATTCTTGAAGTCGCTTAGCTCAGATTCTTGGAGTCTATTCAAGTATTGGGAGTTTTAGTTCAATACTTGTCTTGATCATCTTTGTGATTATTATAACTCACATACACTATGTCTATATACATATATAATCTGTAAAATTGTGTTGCATGTGGTTGATTTAGTAAAATCTAGTCCTAGATCATCATCATCATCGCATTCTCTTAAGTTTACTTAAATTCCATCATCCATTTGATTGTTGATCACTTTTGTGAATGTTATAATTTATGTATAATGTGTATATGGACATGTATAATTAGTTTTGCAAGTTGCATATGTAATTTAAGTTGAGCTTTCAAAGTTTAAATATCAAATCGTAGTTATAGCTAAAAAAAACAGTTTGCTGGTGTCACGGCCCATCCCACTATGCGCAGAAATAGGACACGTGGCACGTCACCAAGGCTCATCTAATTCCATTAAAGTAAAATAGCAGCGGGAAAACATAAGCACAATCCTTTAAAAACCAGAGTTATAAAAAGTTTTGCCCCAATTGGACACTTCTAGAAAGAATTCATTTTCGAAAACAGAGATCTAGTCAACTGAATCGGGGCTCCAGTCAATTGGAGATCAAAAGCAGAAAGTTTAAAAAGTTTAACAGCCCTGTCCAGTCGACTATGCCGGAGACTCAGTCAACTGGGGCCTGAATTTTTCAGTCGACTGACCATTGTCCAATCGACTAAGCACTATGCATACAGATGCCATGTTTTCATGCAGAAACCAGTCAATTGATGCCTCTCCTTTAGTCTACTAAAGTATGTGAAAACTGAAGGAAAAATTCTTGAACTCAGGAGTCCAGTCGACTGGTCGGAGATTCAGTCGACTGATCTCCCCCAGATCTGCCCAATTCTGCAGCAACTCAAGATCAAGGTTCTCCAATCAAACACCAATATAACCACAACTATATTCCCAATATTTAAACATAAATACAGGAGCTTACTAGCGATTACAAGTACTAATCCAACCCATGACACGATTCTATTATAACCTATTACCAATTCGAATTCTTATTATAAGTTGGAATTAAAACAAAAGTATGAACAAGCGTTCCCTTGCATTCATCTGCCTCACTCCTCACGCTTCTTCTTTCCTCTTTTCTTTTGACCTGCAATGGAGTAAATCTCCACTGCTCAGCTATATGCTGAGTGTACAATTCTAAATGTATGCTTATATGACAATCAATGGTTTATAAACATCTAAAACACATAGAAATAGTCTCTAGGGTGAATGGCACGCATTCATCCGGTAAATGAAAAACCGATGCCTGGAAGACACACCTCTCCCACTGTCATGCCCCGACGTAGCATAATACAGGAAAGCATTAAATTTCCTTTATGGACTCGTAGGTCGTGACAAGTGAGTATGACCAATTGTCCCTGCAACAAAATAACTTAACAGCATTTCTAAAGAAAGGTTACTAATAAAACATAAGCTCCAAAATTAAAACATACTAAACTATTACATAAGTTCAGGTCTTAGGCACAAACGCCCTTATTCAAAACCAATATAAAGTCTATTACAACTTCAAAGTAAAAGACATAAGAAATATAAAGCAGCCTCCAGGAAAGTCTCCTGCTTCTAACTAGCATAGTCGAAGTACCCTGGCTGCTCCTGTCCCTGAAAATCTGGACATACAGTCCAGGACGCATCAACGCCGTTAGCTTATGCAAGCTGGTAAGCAAAATAAACAAGTGCTCGCAATGTATATATAAGCAAATAAACAGCGATGCAATTTAACTTTAAAAGCAATAGATTCAAGGTTCCAATTCCAACATAAGTAATGGGGGAATAAAGTAAGCAATAAATATGCAACCGTGCATGAACAATGTAATAGCTCATCTTTCTGACTCTTTTCTCTCAACAACTCGATTCAACCAAACCATTACCTCAGATACCAGGAATAATATCCGATCGATATCCAAACCGCACTCAATACCATCGCTTCGGATACCAGGAATAATATCCGATCGATATCCAAAACGAGCGCCCTAGATACCAGGAATAATATCCGATCAATATCTAAGCCGTAACTCAATACCATCGCTTCAGATACCAGGAATAATATCCGATCGATATCCGAAACGAGCGCCCTATATACCAGGAATAATATCCGATCGATATCTAAGCCGTAACTCAATACAATTGCTTCGGATACCAGGAATAATATCCGATCGATATCCGAAACGAGCGTCCTAGATACCAGAAATAATATCCGATCGATATCTAAGCCGTACACAAAACTGTCGCCTCCAATACCAGGAATAATATCCGATCAATATTAAGGTCGCACACCAGACCGCCACTCTTTACTCTTTTCACGCTTTCTCACACACATGCATATTGACACAACCTCGACCCTAATATGTATGTTAATGCTCACAGTTTGTAGTAACAATTATCAATCTCAAAGCTGAAATATTCGTTCAACATAAATCTCGGTCTCAATCGTTCTTACAAGTCCAATTTTTAACAGTGAGCCTTAAAAAAATAGTATATTTGTCAAACAGTTCTTTTAAAAACTTTCAAAACCTTTTCCAAACAGTCCCTTATATAAAAATACAGAAACTGCTCAAAATGCCAGGTCGCACGAGCAGTCCGCGCGAGCGAAGGGGGAGAACAGGTCACGCAAGGGGGTCCACGCGAGCGAAGGGGGAGAGAACAGGTCGCGCGAGCGGTCCGCGCGAGCGAGTCGCGCGCGTGAGTTGTCACAGAATGTCATCTTCTTCGTTTTTCCCCTGTTTCTGGTTTTAAACTGAAATTATACCCATTTTCAGATTCTGTTCGTACCAGGACATGTAATATATGGATCTCCTCAGTTTTCTGCGTAGATTAAGAATACGCGATCACTTTTAACTAATACGGATTGTATCGCTTAATTCTCGCGATTAAAGTTAGAGTGACAAAACTTTAAATCGACGATATGTCACTATATGAATGAATTTCTCCGTAGGATTCGAACCGTAGCTTATTGGGACTAAGATCTTTCATTCCCAATTCATAAATTTCATTTTGGTTAAGATTTACAAAACTCCAATTTCAAGCTTCAATGGTGAAATACATATATATATACACATATACACACCTATATATACTGAAATATACGTATATAAACATGGCGAGTGAGTTTATAATACTCACTGAGGGCAATTATACAGATAATTTGAGACCGAGGATTTCCGCCGTCGATTCCGTCGTTGAGAATTTCTCCTCCGATTTCTCTTGAACTATATATGTATGTATCTATATATATGTATGTGACTGAATATATATATAATCTGTATGTGTGTGTGTGTTCTTTGAGAGAGTTGAGAGAATTGGGAGAGAATTGAGAGATGCAGAGAGTTTGTGAGGGAGAGAATGAGAGATACGTATAAACATATATACTGAAATATGTGTAGGCTCCAAGAAAGCCACGGAAATCGCACGGTGGGGTTGAGCTCACGTGCTCCCTCACCCAAGGCGCGGTATAACCGCAGCTTTAAATCAAAACTGGTATTTTACGGTTGAAATAAAAATGCAGAAAATAATATTAGCGTAGGAATAAATTCCGGGTTGTACAAAAATATAGATATCGATTTTGAAACCATAGAAAATATGTTCTATATTTATGGAAATTACATTTTGACCCCAGATAAATATTTATAAAAAGAAATAAAATCAAATACTCATGGAAATGAAATGCAATATTTATTTATTAATGAAAGAGAAATTACAGGGTGTTACACCCACGCATCCCGTACACTGGTTGGGCCTTCCTCCATACCAGCAACTGTGTCCTAGTTGGGCCTTCCTTTATACCATACACAACCACACTCAAAATCACAATCCTCAAAGTTCGAGTACCTTACCACCTGGATGAAATTGCCCCAAACTCCCCTTTGACCCAAGTAGATACATAACATGCTCACATAAACAGTTATACATGCTTTTCTAACCTTTTCGCGTGCATAATTAACGGGCCTAATTAACACATGAATTTCGCCTGGATCCAAAATATCAAAGTTGATATTCAACATGAAAATCCCATATATTACATAGATCTAGAATTCATATTTCATGCGATCTCTCTCAAACTTTGAAGGATCGACTAAAGGCCCGAATAAACGTCGGATCTCAGATCTCGTGTGATTCCTATAAGTTTTACCTGGTTTTTCCCAAATTCCTAGAAATTAGATTTTTGAAATACTAAGCCAAACGAGGCCTAAGAGGTATCAAAATGAAGCTCTTACCTCAAAGAGTTCAAATCTCAAATCCAGTGAAAAATTGACAGACAAACGGTCGTCGATCAGTGTCGTGAAGCTCGTAGCCGCCAAATCTCCATTTTCTCTCTTCTCTCTAGATATTTTTAGAAAGTTTGACTAATAAAAATCTCATGGTTATCTATTTATAGGCATGAGGCTTGGGAATTACGTTTACCTCCCCACGAGTTTCCAAAACTTCTAATTACCTCCCGAAACGTCTACTTTGTTATTTCTCGAGTGAAAACTAAAATTTATAAGAGTTTTCGACTAAGTTCCGTTTGGGTCCAAAATAAGGATCCAAAAACCAAATTTTATGAAATCTCTATGCCACCTACTTTTTATGCAGCATATCGCTCACGTTCTCACCACAGTGTTCACAATAATCCAGAAGAATATCAAAACTGCAGAAATTACTTTACAGAGATAAATTTACTATTCACAAGAATACCAGATATCTCAAATAACATTTCAATCATATAAATGTCATTTAATCATACCTCTGCAATATGAAGTTCCATGTTCCCGCGTCTTCACTGACACTTTACCGTTAACATTCAGTTAACCTCATCTCAGATTATAAATAAACATTAATAATCTCAAATTCTCAAACATGCATGATAAAACCATGAAATTTTTGGGACGGGTGTACAGTTGGGAATCTGCCAAACCCGAGAGCTCGAGCAAGCACGAGCACTCGAGTGGTCGGAGTGCTTGAGCTTGGCAGTATTTTGGAAATTGTTTGTTTTCTTATGGAATCTTATATGGTCTATGCTATGTTTTGTTCTAAGAGCGTTGTTGACTGAACTTGGAATGATATGTGTTATATGAAAACGAGCTTGTCAATTATGTAGTTGTACTATATGCTTGCTTTGTAGTACCATGTTTAAGAGTACGATCAATTCATTCTTCATATGCCGATTCTCCTAATATTTTGATTCTATATGATGTTGGATTATTATTATGATTAGTTTAATGACGTTAGTAATAACGCGTCGGGTCAAATTACTAAATGGTATAATAAAGGTTAATACGCGAATAATGTACTTAAATTAATAAGTGGGTTGATGGACGCGAGAGCATGGTTGTGTTGAATAACCTTGTCGATTGTTTTCGTGGTTGGGTGCATTTCTCATGTGACCTTAATGGTCTTGTCATGAATGGTGTTGCGTTCGTGTCGTGTTGTGGTCAGTTGTATTGTGTTGGTGTCGAGTTAGGGCCAATTGTGGGCTAAGCGAATAATTAAAGGGCCATGTGTGACTCTATTTTTGCAATTGAGGGTCATGTATGACCGTGTGGAAGAATGGATTGAGTTAGGGCTAAATTGGGCTAGGAGTTGTGTTGTGGCCGAATTGGGCTTATTTATGAATTTGAGGCCGAATTAGGAATGATGTGTCGATTGTCGTGTGTTGATGGAAGCTAGTACCGTTTGTTCCGTGTTGTTGTGGTTATGGGCAGAAGCTAGTACTGCCAGTGTTGTAGTCGTGAGTTGGCAAGAGCTATTATTGTCAGCTGTGAGTTATTGGCACGATGGATTCGTGCGTGTTGCATTGCATTGTTGTGGTTACATTGCCAAAAAGAACTTTGGGTTGGGTAAGAACGTGCGTAATGTATCGATAACTTCTAAGTGATAATGTAAATGGTGTTTATGTTCATATTGTGTTTGGTTTGTAGTATTTCACACAGCTTTCAACTGACAGGCATGTGGCCCTGGACATCCGTGTCTAGCTGTTGGAGTTCCAGGTGTTGGAGATGCCGTTCCGCTAGGTGAGTACCATGGAGACGAGATCGTCGATGAGTAAGGCTGGGGCTTTACCAGTCGAAAAGATGATCGTTTTATTGAAGCCATTCTATTCCGCTGGGAAACTTTTATTATATTTTATTATGTTATGGTTGTTGTTATCAACTGTTTGGCCTCTAGACTTTTGTTTTCTTTGGTTTTGGATGACTGTATTATTTAAGTATGTATAATGGAGATTGCAAGACTCTAATGTTGCTTCCACTAAACTTAGAACAATTTTGTTGGTATTATTACTTTGATATTTTATATTTCACTGGTATTTGGACAATCATGCGATCTGTAATTTGTTACGAGCCTATGGGTACGATAAAGAAGCTTACTTTCCTTAATTATCGCAACACCGGGGCATGACAACCAGTGAAGGAGATCTAGATCTAGATCTGGATTTAGATCGATGCCGGCGATGGTGACAATGGCAGTGCTTGGTAGTGGTGGCCATAGCAGCGGGATGTTTGGTGGCTATGGAAGAGGGCAGTGGTGGTGGTCGATGATGACGGTGGTAGTGGTGGTGGTGGCGGCGGTAAAGATCGGTAGTGGTGGCGGCGGTAGAGATCGGTGGTGGTGGTGGCGGTAGAGACCAGTGGTGGTGGTGGCGGTAGAGACCAATGGTAGTGGTGGTGGTAGTGATGGCGGTCGATGGTGGAGGTGGACTAATGGTAGTGATGAGAGAGAAAAAGATCTTAGAGAGAGAGAGAGATGAGTTGTAAACAGGACAATGTTGTCTCTAATAGGACTAGATGAATGAATTATTAGTGGTGTGAACTGGAGTGATAAAATAGCTTGGGCTTTTGTCCTTGTGGGATTAATTGTTAATAGACTGTCCTTTAAACCAATAAGAAACAACCTTAGGGACCTTAGATCAAGCCTCTAAAAAATTTACACAATACGGAAAAGATTATGCACAAATATATATTAAAAAAGAAAGTATATATATATAAAAAAAAATCAACTCGTGGGCAACCCGTACAAGCCAATCTTGGTCAGAGGCGTATTTTTAAATGATCGCCTAGGGTCCTAAATTGTCAAGGTCGACCCTGAGTTTTGCCCCTAGAATCATCACTCGTCAATCAACTTGAATCACATCTAAACATTGACATGGAAGTATTCCTCCAACATTAGTCATCAATTAACTTGATTTGTATGAATTATTTAGATTTAGATCGGTTTGAAAACTTTGAATAAATCCAAAACAAGAGAAAAAGGAGAGTATTTTTTTTTGGATTAATATGTTGATTGGATATTGGATTACGTTTCTGAAGCGCAGCATAAGGTCCGTTTGGCAAAAGCACTAATACAATTCCACTTTCTATAGGCGTAGCCAAACGGCCACTGAAAGTAAAGTCGCGCTCTCTCTCTCGCTCTCTGTGTGTGTGTGTGTGTGTGTAAAGTCTCGAAACCAAACCATGGAGTCTCCGCAACCAGCAGTACCCTCCGAAACCCTAGTTTCCGAAAGTCCAGTCTATACCTCACCTCTACCTCCTTCTCAAAATCTATACTTTTCATCATCAGAAACCCTAGCGTACTATTCTCAGACCCCACAACCTCCGTCACTCGACCAACAATCGCCGTTCGATCAAAACCCACCTCCACCTCCTCCAGAAACCCTAGATTCGGTAAACCAGAACCCACCTCCACCACCTCCCAACGACCCAATTGTCCATTCCCAAATCCTAGATCCGAATGCCCCGATCACTCCATCCGAACCTGAATTGCCGAATCCGAATTCCTCAGCCGAGGAACAGAGACCACTGGTTTCTGAAAATGGAGGTCTTAACCTCACCCAAAGTGGTGCAGAGAAGGATAATTCTGGGGGCGAAGAAGAAGCTAGCAGCCGACGCCGGCGGCGGAGTCGGTGGGACCCACAGCCGGAGTCTGATGCGCAGAACGGGGATGCCGGTGGCGGTGGGACGAAGAAGAGGAAGTCTCGGTGGGCCGACGACGACCCAAAGCCTGTGTTTCAGTTGCCTGATTTCATGAAAGACTTCACTAGTGGAGGTATTGATGTTGACCCTGAAATCCAAGCTTTAAATGCTAGACTTCTTGAAATTAGTCGAATTTTACAATCAGGTATGCAACTAGATGATCGCCCAGAGGGCGCTAGGTCACCTTCCCCCGAACCCATATATGATAACATGGGAATCCGAATAAACACCAGGGAGTATCGTGCCCGTGAACGGCTTAATAGAGAGAGACAAGAGATAATCTCGCAAATAATCAAAAGAAACCCTGCTTTTAAGCCGCCTGCGGATTATAGGCCACCGAAGCTTAACAAGAAGTTATATATACCAATGAAGGAATACCCAGGTTATAATTTTATAGGACTTATAATCGGTCCGAGAGGGAATACTCAGAAAAGAATGGAAAAGGAGACGGGTGCGAAAATTGTTATTCGGGGTAAGGGGTCGATTAAAGAAGGTAGGTTGGGACAGAAGCGTGATTTGAAATTTGATCCTGCGGAGAATGAGGACTTGCACGTTTTGGTGGAAGCGGATACGCAAGAGGCGCTTGATGCTGCAGCGGGTATGGTGGAGAAGCTTTTGCACCCGGTTGATGAAGGATTGAATGAGCATAAGCGTCAGCAGCTTCGGGAGCTTGCTGCTTTGAATGGAACGATAAGGGACGATGAGTACTGTAGGTTATGTGGAGAAGCTGGTCATCGGCAGTATGCTTGTCCATCCCGAATGTCGACTTTTAAGAGTGATGTATTGTGTAAAATTTGCGGTGATGGTGGGCATCCCACTATTGATTGTCCTGTGAAAGGGACAGTAGGTAAGAAAATGGATGATGAGTATCAGAACTTCTTGGCAGAATTAGGTGGTACTGCCCCCGAATCTCTTACCAAGCAAACCCCGGCATTAGCTATTATGGGTTCCACTAGTGCTAATAGCAATCCCCCTTGGACCAATACTACGAGTGCCGGAGGTATTGGGAATTCGTCACATCCGGGTCTGGGAAGCATTGTTGCTAAGATTGGAAAAGAAATTGATGATACCAATTTGTATATTGGTTACTTACCGCCAACCCTTGAAGATGATGCTCTGATCAGATTGTTTTCCCCTTTTGGTGATATAGTAATGGCTAAGGTTATTAAGGATCGGGTGACAGGATTGAGCAAAGGTTATGGTTTTGTGAAGTATTCTGATATTGCTCAGGCCAATCAAGCTATTGCTAGCATGAATGGTTATCGCCTCGAAGGGAGAGCATTAGCAGTGAGAGTTGCAGGTAAGCCACCGCAACCGACTGTGCCACCTGGACCTCCACCACCATCAATATCCACTTATCCTGCTCCCAATCAGGCCGTGAGTGCATACCCATCTCAGCAATTTGCATCAGGTGGCTCTCTTGGGACCGCACCAGCTGGCAGCTACATGGGTCCCACTGTTCCTTGGCGGCCCGCCCCTCCTCCTTACGCTCCTTATGCACCTCCTCCGCCTGGGTCAAATGTATATGCTCCTATACATTTGCAATATCCTCCACCAGGACACCCTACTGCCTCTGGTGCCCAGCCTCAGAACATGCCTTCTAGTGAAGCCCATCAAAGCTACCCACCTGGAGTGAAATCTGAGAATAATAATGTCCCTACCCAATCTACAGTTAATATTATATATGGAAATTCCATTATTGGACTGCCACCAAACTCTCAAACAACATATCCACCATCTTCATTAAGTTATTCATCTTATTATGCTGTAGCTCCTCCTCCTCCTCCGCCCGTGTCTCACTCTACGGCGGACCAACAGCAATTTGCCAGTGTGCCATGGGCCCCTTCAGTTCGACCACCTGTTTCATCTGCAGAGCAAAGTAAGCAGACAACTTATGGTACAGACGAGTATGAGAAGTTCATGGCTGAGATGAAATGACTTGTTCTGGATAGCAATGATTTTTCATATTGAAATGTAAGTATTTCACAATCTCTTTTTCTTTGAATGGATCAAAATTCACTTCATTGTTACATGATTGTAATCATATTTTTTAGACAGGAATGGGTTGTACTGTAAAGAAAATAACTCACTTGGGTTTTTGTGATTATATTCCTCACCCAACTCAGAATAGTCCTTTGGGGCTGTATCCTTTACATAAGTCATTTGTTTGGTTTCAATAGTCTTATCCAATTTGCCTACATGGTGTCAAATTTAATAGGCACAGTATAGAATGAGGGTGTTCAAATTGGCCGACTTTATTATGGTGATAAGTAATGGTATATTGTTCTAACAATCTCCTCTTTTGTAGTAATTTAACAATGAAAATTGTGATTGGTTTCTGACTGCTGACACTATTGTTTTAATTTGCTTTAACAAACTCCTTTGTGGAGTTATTTTTTTTAATCAGAACTGTATTAACTTTTGTTGAATATGATTGTACTCTTTGGCAGGCTTGAGGTTTCTTGGAGCTCTTATCAACCTATTTTATTGCATGTTAGCGTGACTTCAACTTGTTGGAAGTTTCGGACTCACCTCTTTAATCTTGCTGTGCTGTTGTTACACTTGCAGACTTTTTAGACGAATCCCAGAAACTGATCAACAGCATCCTAAAATTCTAACGATGCCACTTTCTTCTTGGGGCATATGACTATTCATGCCGATGATGGTTTCTGAGTTCTGAGCATCTGATGCTTGCACTATTTAAACTTTATAGTTGGTTCCTAATGGCTTTGTTTTGTAATGCTTTATTTAATACATCTTTGGTGCGCCAACTTTTTTAACGATTTCCTGGATTGTGTTGTTTGAATCTTGCTTTCAACAATAATTTTTTTCTGCTCGGTGGGACGCCCTAGTTACACCGATTTTTGTGTGCTGAAGTCTGCTTGATCCGAACTCCATTCGCTTCAGGGAGTGGAAGGTGCCCATGCGCTAAATGGGTATGTGCAAGTCATTTATGTTAGTATTGTCTTGGACCAAGACCAAAACCATTCCAACACTCTTGGACCTCTTGGTTGTCATATATATTTGGATCTGCTTATGTTTTGTGTTTGTCTGATGTGCATTTCAAGTTTCTATCAACAGGTTCTTGAACACAATGATTTGGTGACCTATGGCTCTTCCACTGTCGGAGTTTAACAGTCATTGATTCTGATTTGCTATGCAATGGTTTCCTATCCTCATTTTTACGTATTGCAATTGGTTTGTTGCAACTCGCAACACTAAATTTATAATGCTTGCTAGCCTATTCACCGTGTTCTAAACATTCAGTTCTGTTGTTTGCTATCCGTTTCTCATGCCAGATATGTATTAAAAATCCTTAAAGCTTTTTGACTGATCATTCCTCTAACTACTATATTATACTTTCTAATATATTGCTTCTTGTTGAGAGGACACTAAAATGCAATTTGTTTAGGAGTAATGCTATGCTTCCCAACTTTGATTCTCAAGTAGTTTAACAGTTGTACCACATGTTGTGGCAGTGATCAGTGGTTCCACAGGCTACTGCATGTGGTAGAACTCACAAAGCATTTGTGAAGCATAGGATTACTCTTCATTTAATGAGGTGAAGTGTCTCTCTCTATTTTTTTTTCCAGTTAAAATGATCAGTTTGCTTCTTGATTCTTAATAGGTAACAAGCTGAAAATTTTATTTGCGTGATATGTAAGTATACTTCTCCTGCATATGATAATTATTTATTTATTCGTTTATTTATCCCTTGTCTTTGTAATATTGCTCACCTAAACGTATTTACTTATTCTCTGCGATTAGAAGTTTTATTATGGAAGATTTCCCCAAAAAATAGGCACTAGTTGTGTCATAACTACTAAGATAGGCACGAAATTTGCAAGGGCTTATGGGATGCATGTAAAAATTTCAAGGGGTACTTGGGAAACTTGTAGGGACATTCGGAATTTCCAAGATTGTACAAAAAAAATGTAATTTTAAGGATACTTTTCGGTTATCAAATGCTTTGTAATTTGTCATGGGCTAAGTTTGACCATGTGAGGATGCCCATTTCTATAGATTTGCAAAATATTTGCCTATTTTTGTCGTTTTGACATTTTTTGTTCCTACATTGATGAAATCTTCTCTAGCTTGAGACACCCAATTTAAATTATATATATATATATATGAACATCATTGGTGTCTCTGTAGAGCTCTTTCCCAATGAGCTGTGTTTGCTCTTACTCCTCATTCCAGTTAAGATATTATAAGTCTGTTAACCATTCAATTTACTCAATTGGCTCTGAGATGTTTCACATGATAGATCACTTCAAGCGTGGAAGCCAAACCAAGGGAAGCTTTGATTTGTGGATGTTAAGAAAGGTGGTTCAGCTATTATAGTTAGATGCAGAGGTAAAGCTATTGGTGGTACACTTGTTTGGGTACTTCAAATTTCAAAGTACACCACTGGTGCTCACATTGGTGGGCTGCCTTTTCATGAATTTAAGACAGTACTGTATTGTACCAGAAGTAATTGAATGATCCTTTTATGTTGTTTGTGTATCCTTGTTTGTTGTTTGGGGCATGGATTTTGTGAGGAAAATAAAAAGAAAACATAGAGGAAAAACCTTTTCCTTTGTTTGGTTAGGTAATGATGAGGAAAGTTGAAGGGAAAAGAAAATACAATGAGAAATAACCTAGACATTCTGAATTTTGTAAGTCTTTTTTCTTTTTTTATTTTTCATTTTTTTTCTTACTTTACAGTTATATTTTGAATTTATTTAAATTTTTAATGTTGTTTATGCAGGAGAGAAAACAAAAGGGAACTAATTTTTCGTCTTTTTGTCCTTTCCCTTTTCTTTCCATTCTTTAAATCCACAAACCAAGCA
This sequence comes from Hydrangea macrophylla, assembly GCA_033977485.1. Taxonomy (NCBI): domain Eukaryota; kingdom Viridiplantae; phylum Streptophyta; class Magnoliopsida; order Cornales; family Hydrangeaceae; genus Hydrangea; species Hydrangea macrophylla. Next base: position 94,504,070 of record CM066995.1, read on the forward strand.
AGGTTTTTGTGATGGATGTGTTTTTAGCATTCAATTGTTTTTGTAATTTTGAGAAAGATATTCTTTTGTTGAAAATTTGGGTAATATTAAATTGATATCTCCTGGTATCTTGACTATTTTACAGATAAGGTGATGCCCCTCTACCTCTTATTTATTTATTTATTTAATTAATTAATTGTTTTTTTTATTTTTATTTTTGAGTTAATTAGTATAATATCTATTTTACTGTCGGACTTATCTCTCATATTAATGAAAGGAAAAAAAAAAAACAAAAAAAAGAAAGAAAGAAAGGGAAAAAAAAATAGTAATTGAAGGAAGAAAATTTTGGTATCATCAAAATTGATATGCATACACTCACATGGATGTCGTGCTCGTTTACATCTATGTATACTAACACCTTCTCAGCAAAAAAAAAGGGGGGGAGGGGATTAGATGTGAATTTTTAATTTGAGAAATATAGTGATTTAAGGATAATTAGTTATTTTTATTTTGATTTAGATCCCTTACTAAACAAATATCTTAGGCAAAAGGATAAAAAAAAATTTTTAAAAAGACGAAGCTGCCTTCGTTCACACGCGCACCTCATGTGAAGTTGTAGTATGAAGATGCTGACATGTGTTACAAATGGTCAAATTCAACAACTAGTAGTACGTTGATACATGTCCATGCCACATGGTAAAGATGCACTCGCACTGTGCGAGCAGGCACACCATAGCAAAGCCCATTTTTAAAAAGTTTTTAAATTTTAAACCTCCATAATTTTTGATCTACAACTCCAATTTTTATAAATTTTATACCGTTGGAATCGTGTCGACGAGATCTACAAAACTAGTACCATTGTTGATATATTTTGAGCAAGAAAAAAATGTATTTTTTTGCCTTAGTTGCTTTGTTCCTGAAAAGTGGTGAAATTTCACCACTGTTTCACCACTATTTTAAATGTGGCGAAAATTTTATTTATCAAATATTCAAAATGATGAAATTATGATTGTAGTGAATACTTTCATAAACTTCACATGTTTTGGCACCCACATGTATTTAAAAAGTATTTGGAATGCAAAATTTGGGAAGAATATATATTTATTAACTGGCCTTTTTACCCCTTATCAAAAGACTATTTTGAAAGACAAATGGTAGTTAGACCAAAATATAACATTTAAAATGGCATTTATCTTTAGAATAAAAATATCAACATATTGCATTTGACATTGTAACAATGTCAAAAATAGAATTGGCTTGATGAAAATGGCATGTAGCATTTAGGTTGCTCTAAAAGTTGTGAAATTTCACCACTAATTTTAAATGTGCTAAAACCAGTGGTGGAATTTTAATACTTTTCTGGAACAAGGCTCTCGAGACTCGAAGCATGTTTTTTTTTTGGCTCAAAACATATCAACAATGGTACTAGTAGTAATGGAAAAAAATTAATAAAAATGCATAAAGAGCACAAAACATGATTACTGTTCAAAAGTGGTGAAATTTTACCACCTTTTAAGAACAAGTGTCAAGTTATGTAAAATTATGTTTGATTTCTTAATGTGTCATATTCAAGATCTTGGCAATTAAAGTTATTTCTGCATGATTGTTTTTATCAATTAAAGTCTAACAAATGGAGTTTAAAAAAAGAAGAAGACGAAGTTGAGATAGAAATTAAACATTTTGAATTTTGTGGATCATTTGTCTTCTTTTTTTTTTCTTACTTTACGATTATATATTAAAAAAATTAAATTTTAATATTGTTTAAACATGAATGAAAACAGAAGAGAAAACACAAAAGAACTAGTTTATCTTCTAGTTTTCTTTCTCTTCTCTAAATTCACAAATAAGTATAGTCTAAAGAAAATGCTTTCCTTTAGTTGGTTTATAAGGAAAGTAGAATAGCAAAGAAAAAAAATGACAAATAAGTTAAATTTTTTGAATACTTTGAGTGTTTTCGTCTCTCTTTTGTGTTTTTCTTTTTAAGTTATAATTTTATTTGAAAATTTTTAAACATTTAATATTAGGAAAAATTAGATGAGGATTCCTAGTTAGGGAAATGTAGTGGTTTAAGGACAACTAATTCTTTTCACTTTGGTTTAGGTCCATTCTCAAATAAATATTTTAAATAAAATGACAAAATAAAATTAAAAAACCCAGATTTACAATTTTGTTTCACGCAGCAAATGGAAAAAGAAAAAAAAAAGAAAAAAAGAAAAGATACTGGCATTAAAGGACAAATTCCGTGCACGCGCCAAAAGGCTTTCCAGCCCACACGCACAGTATAAGTGCATACAAAATAGCAACTCCTATTTTAAAATTATTTTTTAAATTTTAAATCTCCATAACTTTTGATCTACAACTCCAATGTTTTCAAATTTATACCGTTGTAATTGTGTCGACAAGAGCTATAAAACTAAGGTTGTTGAATTTTTGTGGAAAATAAAATTTTGGAAAAAAAGAAGAAGAAAGAACTCAATTTTTTTACATGCCTTGATATCATTGTTCCTCAAAACAGTGGTAAAATTTCACTATTTTAAATGTGGAGAAATATCATAAATTTTCACAAGGTTTGACACCCAAATTTAAAATTTGTGATATTTTACTACTGTTTTAAAATGTACTGAAAACAGTGGAGAAATCTCACCACTTTTGAATAGTGGTGAAATTACATCTTTGTTTTAAAATATGCTCAAAACAATGATGAAATTTTACCACTTTTGAAATATGGTGAAATAGTGGTAAAATTTCTTCACTTTTCAGGAACAAGGTTGTCGAGGTATGTAATTTTGCTCAAAACATATCAATGATGATACTAGTTTTATAGTGCTAATTGACACGATTCCAATGGTATAAATTTTGCAAAAAATAGAGTTATAAATTAAAATTTATGAAGGTTTAAAGTTAAAAAAAAAACAATTTTGAAATGAGGTTTTTTTCTTACCGTTGAGATTTAAAAATTGGTGAAGGCGCTGCAATAGTGATAGTTTTTAAGATTTTGTTTGGTTTATGTATTTAGCAATGAAAAGGAATTATATATATATATATATATATATAGAGAGAGAGAGAGAGAGAGAGAGAGAGGAAAATATTTTTCTTTTTTTTAGATTAATATGGAAACGGTGAGAAAATGGAGTTTAAAAAAAAAAAGAAAAAAAAAAGAAGAGGAAGTTGAGATAGAAATTAAACATTTTGAAATTTGTGGATCATTTATCTTTTTTTCGTACTTTACAATTATATAGTATAAAAAAAATTAATTTTTATTTTGTTTAAGCATGAAAGAAAACAGAAGAGGAAACACGAGGAAACTAATTTTCTTTCCTTTTTCTTTTCCTTCTCTAAATTCGCAAATAAACATAGTCTAAAGAAAATGCTTTCCTTTATTTGGGAGCTGTTTCCATAATAAATGGAAATTAAAAACTTAATTATTAAACCAATGTTAGTTTTAACTTAATGACAGAAGTAGGGTAAAACGTTTTTACAAAAAACGACACTACAATGTCGTTTTTACGAAAAACGACACTCAAATGAGTGTCGTTGTTGCTAAAAACGACATTAACCGTTTTTAATTTATTTCTGGAAAAAACGAAATTTGTTTTTTTTAATTAAATGTCGTGGTTACAAAAAACGACATTAAATGTCGTGATTGCAAAAAACGACATTTAATATCGTGGTTACAAAAAACGACATTTAATGTCGTTATTGCAAAAAACGACATTAGTGTCGTGATTACAAAGACCGCCATTAAATGGCGTTTTTACAAAAAACGACATTAAAAGAACCATTTAGTAAAAACGACATTAGTGTCGTTAGGTCTTCTTTCTTCTCTTCTTTTTTTTTTTCCCTCTTTCTCTCTCTCTCTTGAAGCTCTGCGGCGCTCTCTCCTCTCTCTGTGCTGCTGCCGCCGGTCACCAATGTCCACCAAAGAAAGTGGGTCACCAAAAAAAGAGGAAATTAGGAAGTGGGTCACCAAGGATAGAAGGAGCTGCAGGAGTGATGAAGCCGGAGTGATGAAGCCGGCGGGAAGTGGGTTCTAACTTTCCGGCCGGAAGTGGGTTCGAGCATCATAATTTTCTGCAAATTTTGGTTTGTTCCAACTTCCACACTCTCACTTTTTCTTTTTGTAATTGCATTATAATTCATATATATTGTCTAGCTGCCTATACAATTAAATTGCAAAATTGTGATGGTTATTTGCATAACCTATTGACTTTAATATCTTTGTGGAAATAACCAAAAGAATCATGCTTAATAGTTGATACAAAATCAGTACACTTGACTACCAAAGAATGATGCTTAACACAGCAGATTTGAATCACTTTCAACACATAAATCCGGCAGGGATGAGTTCAAACTTCATATGGAAGAGTTCTGCCTTGAACCTAAAAGGCAATCATTCTCCAAACAAAGCCTCCTTATGTTCACTACTTCTCTACATTCTTCACTGCAAGCATTAACTTTCACCATGCAACAATATATGAACTGGCACTTGAAATATGAATTCAGATCAAGACAAAACTACTCAATCTTGTGTTGGAAACTTGGAATAAATCTAAATTTGAGTTGTGAGCCAGCTAGCAAGCCTGTAAGCCATACAAAGTACCCCTGCCAAAAGCAAAAGTAGTAGACATAGTAACTGAAAAGAACTCTCTGTATAAAGGGACCCTTTTATTGAATCCCATTCTCCCTTTTCCCTCTAGCCACTTGTATGCAATGGGACCCTTTTACAGTAGAATTGTTGCTTCAGCAAGTCATTTGTCCGTGGTATATCAGCATATTTGTTCCTAAAATTTTTTTGTTTCCCCAAACTTTTGTACTCCCTCCGTCCCATTTTGCGAGTCCCAGTTTTGTTAGCTGTGCAATATTTAATTGATAGCGGAACCACTAAATTTTCGTTAGAAGTTGTTTTGAATGGTATAACTATCAAAGCATTTGGGATTTAAATTTTGTATTCAAATTTGAATGGTATAACTATCAAAGAATAATGTTATGATTCCCAACTTTTGTCCCAACTACTCATTTGTATTGTGTTTCTGGAGTGCTCCCTAAATTTCGATGACATTCACCCGTTGTGCTTTGATAATTTCAGAGTCTGTTAATTTGGCGTTTGTTTTTCGAGCTTTGGCTTCAATTTCTTCTGCTATTTGATTTATCTGGTTATGTGAATGTCGAGACTCTATACGATGGCTACAAAGGGTTGCTAAATGTGGTTGTGAAATTCATAGAGAATAAGTTAAAAGGGTTCTCTTAGTTTAACTATAAGAGATTAAAAAAGAAAAGAAAAATGTTTACTCAATATTTAACTTAAAAATTTGTTTGTTAAATAATCTTTTAGAGTCTTCTTATAAATCAAATTTTGAACTTTTGAGTATACTTATCTAAAGCAATAGTCTTTTGATTATCATATTTAATCAGGGTAAATTCAACAGGGTTTCAAATTTCCATGCAGAAGAAGTGTGCATGTTTGGCAGTTCTGAGTTCCAGTATTAAAGGTTCCTCAAGTCCTCTGCTTCCAAAGACTCTGCTAACACCACCTCCATAATTGTCACAGGTACAAATATAAACACGTAGTTTAGGCTTACCACTCTTTTACCAAGGTATTGTCTCATATGGGATAAGGTTAGTTAAAGTCTATTATTTTCCTCAACAGTGTAAGTCTTAAGTACTCCCTCAAAGGCAAAGGGCCTGTAATTTTAATCCCTCCACATCGAAATTTCTTTTCTTTTTTCCTTTTTTTTTTTAACCCCTTTCTCCCCTTTTCCTCTTTATCTTTTGGATTACTCGTATTCTAAGAACCAACTTATTTATGTGTTTATTTCATTCTCTCCAACACACTAAATTTTTCCATATGTATGTAGAGGCCCCATTTAGAGTTTACCTTTTTAAAGGTATATTTGGCCCCAAATATGTTAGGACCCATAACGTATACTGTATACATTGACCTGTTTAAATAAATTTTAAAAAGAATATTAGGATCCCAAAATAACGTTTTAGTTTAATCATGTGTTGTTGCAACTTGCAACTTCTTGGTGTAGTCATATTATTAATTTTACAATTTAGAATCATGGAATTTTTTTTTTCCTTTCTTTCATGTTTTCTGGGCAAACATACATGAATAAACTAGAAAATGTCACTCGCTTAGGAACCACAAGAGAATTCAGAACTCTTCAACTTCAATAAATAATTTTTATATGATTGAAGATAAAAAAAAATATGTTCATTTGTTTTCCAATATTGCTGAACTAGACAAAGGACTTGCAGCTTAAAGTTTTAACTTACAAATGTGCTCCAATTATGTCTTGGATGGACGAACTTGGGAAAGAAAAACATACTATCGAGAATGCTAATGAGTACCACGAAAATGAGTAAACTGGAGCGAATCTTCGACGCTCTCTACCAGTGTCACGGACCCTGTGAGATGACTTGGTCACAGCACCACGTCCTGATATTGGACGAAACAGTTTTCTAAGACTCTCTATCTCTTATACTGAAAGAATTAAAGGTAATGTCTCAGTTTTGTGGTTTTGACGAAAGATTTCAAATTGTGTGCATGGTTGTTTAGTTTGTTATCTTAAAACACATTTTCACTTTTGAATTGTATCCTTGAATTTTGTCAATTTTTTTAAGGGATAAATTTTCTTATTCTTTACTTACTAATTTCATTTCACTCTGGCCATATATTCTTTGCTCAAGAGAAAATCATATCAAGGCTCTCACAAGAGAGCAACACAGAGCCATTGTTGGTAGCAAAGAATTTGTTTTTTAGAAATTTTTCATAGAATGACAGATGATTCACTATGTAAGAAGAAAGAACATCGAAAACATTATTGATCGAAGCAACTGGATTGCTGTGGCTTAGTTTTTTATTAGGAACCAAGCTCTTTGAGGTATGAGATAACAAGTAATTAAGGTGGTCAAACTTTCAATTCAAAACTGTTCTTTTGTAATGAATTAAACTCTCTATATATACTTATAATACGTATATGGAACACCCCAAATATGTATTACGTAGACTTAACGCTAAAAATACTTAACCGAAAAACAAAACTCAAAGGGAAAATTATACTTAGAATTTGTTTGGGTCAGATTTTTCGAGGCTATATTATCACTAATTTGAGATTGATATTAGTTACCAAAATATTTAAATCTGTTTAACAATCAACTTGTTATAGCTTTGTCAAAAATGAACTACACTGTAAAGTTGAAAAAATAGATTATTTTAAGGGTAAATTACACAGACCTCCCCTGAGCGCGCAATGGATATATCATGGTATGTTTGTGAAGTAAAAGTACCATAAATCCACTGTTGATGACTTCATGTTGCTTAGATCATCTCTCTCTCTCACAGATCAATCAGGGCATTCCTCTTTCCAAACCAAAACAAAAACCATTCCAAGGCATAACCAACTTTGACCACATCAATGGCCAAAGGAAAAACTGAATAAAAGTAAAACAAAATGTCCTGGGTACTTGTTTAGTGCTTTGACTACATTAGCCTTTGCTTTTTTCTCCTGTACAATGAGAAGGCAACCACCACAAATTGTACTAATCACTTCCCCACCCTTTTTTTTTAGTTCACATTTTCTTTTATTTCTTTTATAGAGTTTTATAAGTATTATACATAGGTGAAAATCCATTATGCTTCTTTGTAACCAAATAACTTGTCGTTTTAAATTTTCATTTCTTGATCTACACTCTATGAATTACAGTATTATTCTTGTCACATTACATTAATTGTTCTATATATAGTTGGTGCAACTGTTAAGCTGTGAAGCTATGTACTTTCACACCCAAGAGGTGAAACAAAATGAAATTAAAAACAAAGCATGTGAGGTGAATCCATTGAAATTAGTTTGATGTAGTTATGGGTAATGAACGTAATTAAAATTACTCTTAACTCTTGCAGGCTATACTTGCTGCCTTGTTGATTGGTGAATCCATTGGCTTTGTTGGAGCTGTAGGGCTTGTGCTTGGCGTCGTAGGGCTTTTACTTCTTCAGGTAATTTATCAGAAATCTCTAGATCCTAGCTTGCTACCTTGTAAAGCTGTATATTTTTCTTAGTTGTGAGTTCACTTGTTCCTAGCTTAACTATGTCATATATTTATTAATTGTGGAAATGCTATTGATTTGCAGTATACATGACGTCTCGTTGCCCCGCTGACGCGTCAGTCCTGTCATTACACACCACGCACAGGACACAGGACGTATGGGATAGTTCTATTCCAGTATTTGTGTTATGTTATGACATTCATTACGTGATATGCTTATTGAACTTACATGCAGGAGGATGCCATTAAGATGACCATTCGTAGGACCGATCAGCAATTTTGGGGGATTGGACCTGACCCACGCTTATTGCCATTACTACGCAGAGCTGGTTTTTATGGTATCGCTCGACTAGGTTGGCTCCAAGTAGACCATTCTCTGATCACTGCGATGGTTGAGAGGTGGCGTGAGGAGACCCACACCTTCCATCTTCCCATGGGTGAGGCCACCATCACATTGGAGGATGTGGCTGTGTTACTAGGACTTCCCGTGGATGGCGATCCTGTTATATGCTGCGATACACTACACACAGAGGACGCCAGACAGGCTATCTGTCAGGAGTTATTGGGTGTTACCCCCCCATCAGAGTACTTTAAATATGGTAGGTTGATGGTCAGTTGGATAGTTGAGAGGTTGACACACATGCCCCCTGGTGACTTGGCACCAGACGTTCTCATGCAGTATGCTAGAGCGACTATTTTAGCTATGCTCGGGGGACACTACTTATCTGACAGCTCAGACAACATGGTGAAGCTGATGTTTCTACCATTTCTTCGTGATTTAGACGCGTGTGGTCGACTCAGCTGGGGCTCTGCGGTATTGGCGTGGCTCTATCGATGCTTGTGCAAAGCATCGTGCAGGGGTGTACGTTCTATCGCTGGTCCAGTTATGTTATTGCAGGTAACACTTACTATATAAGAAATTTTATCTAGATTTATGATAGTTCCTAATTGCTAGAAAAAGTTAGGGTAAACAATAACCAAATAAGATCGGGCATGGTATTGTATAAAACAAGCATAAGATTATTAAAGTGTGCTTTCGTCATCTTGTTGACTTATCTATTTATTGCAGGTAACACTTACTATCTAAGAAATTTTATCTAGATTTATGACAGTTCGTAATTGCTAGAAAAAGTTAGGGTAAACAATAACAAAATAAGATCGAGCATTGTATAGTATAAAACAAGCATAAGATTATTAAAGTGTGCTTTCGTCATCTTATTGACTTATCTATTTATTGCAGATATGGGCATGGGAAAGGATACCATCATTGAGGCCTAATTTATTGGTCGGCGCTATTCCTAGAGGATTTGCCCCCGTGGATGAGCAACCCGATCTACCAGTTGGCCCGCGGGGATGCAGGTTTTACTATATACTATTCATTTTTCTTCATTACTATTTATATGTTTTTAATATATGTGATGCATCTTATTTGTAGGTGGACAGTACCGCTACGGACGGGTGAGATCACCACTCCTGTTGTACGCACTGCTAGAGATCAGCTAAACTTGCTCAAGGAGGGGCAGTTCGTGTGGCAACCCTATCAGCACACCGAGCTACCAGAGATGTACCTTGTGGGCCAAGAGTTATGGAGAACCCGTTCCCCATTGATTTGCATGGATGTCATAGAGATGAACTTACCAGACCGTGTGTTACGACAGTTTGGACTACGACAGGACATACCGCAGCCATGTGATACGGGACGAGCGCTCCATCGTACTACACGAAGGGGACGTGCATCAGCGGACTAGCCGAGGTTTCATCGTGTTTATGTCGACATGTGGGGTTCACGGAGACTATCAGTTGTGCATGGTGATCCTATTGATCAGCCGATGTTGGCTAGTGATCCTTATATGGCATGGTATAGGCGGATCACAGTGCTGTATGTTGGTGATCCAACGTGTCCGCCACCCGATGTTGGTTACCATGGTACTGGATCGATGTCTCAGCTCCTGGTAAACTACTTAATCTTACATTCATATATTATATGTTGTAGTATAGTTTCTTAAATGTCGATGTCTAATAATTTTTTTATATTTCAGGTGTTGTTTCTCAGCCGTATCTACCATCGAGCGCGTACCAGTTTACAGCTCGATGTTGATCACTCATGTATTCATCGGGGTACGTTGCAGTTGGTGATGTCAGAGTGTACTGATGTCCTTACCAGGATACATTCCTCACACGCTTTGACAGTCAATCCATTAGCGGACATGCCCAGCACCAGCAGCAGACCTACTGTACCAGACCCACACACCGTACTAGACCCACATACCGTACCAAACCCAGATATCGTACCAGACCCACCACAGGTTGACCGTCCATCCTTTACCCGTGCACCTTTCACGCCTGTCTTCCCAGTGACACCTTTCATGCCCATCACTTCCCATTATGGATCTACCTCTACCCAGTCTCCAGGAGAGTCTATGCTAGCACATATGTTTGATGATTTGTCATTCGCGGAGATTCTATCATTATGTTCCATTCCTCTAGCACCCGCCCAGGCAGTCACCCCTCCTATCCAATCGCCTGCCTTAGCACCCACTCAGACAGGACCCACCCAGACAGCCACCCCTCCTATCCAGTCGCCTACCTTAGCACCCACCCAGACAGCCACCCCTCATATCCAGTCGCCTACCTTAGCACCCACCCAGACAGCCACCCTTCCAATCCAGTCGCCTACCTTACTACCTACCCAGACAGTTTCCCCTCCTATCCACTCGCCTGCCTTAGCACCCACCCAGACAGCCACCCCTTCTATCCAGTTGCCTACCTTAGCATCCACCCAGACAGTACCCACCCTGATCGCTACCCCTCCTATGCAGTCGCCTATCTTACCACACACTCAGGTAGCCATCCCTCTTATTCAGTCGCCTACCTTAGCGTCCGTCCAGACAGCACCCACCCAAATAGTCACCCCTCATATCCAGTCGTCTACCTTACCACCCACCCAGGCAGTCCACCTACCAGCCGATACAGATATGGGTGAGGTGTTGACACAGACTGATATTATTGGTGATGGAGGCCGAGGTGTTGCTCGTGCTCGTGGTAGAAGACGTGGGAGAGGTCGTGGGAGAGGTCAGAGAGGTAGGCGTGGGAAAGGTCGTGGGAGAGGTGATGGCATCGCCCATGCTTCTCATACCTTAGGCATTAGTGCGCATTCAGAGGAGGGGTCGTCGCAGCTGACACAGCTTGACGAGGGGCCGTCGTAGCTGACACAGCTTGACGAGGGGTTATCACAGCAGACACAGCTTCACGAGGGGCCTTTGCAGTTGCCACAGGTTCATGAGGAGGGGGGAGAACAGAGAGGCAGACCTAAGAGGCTCATAGTTGCACCTCCATGTGGGACCTAGGCAGACATACATTTGTCTTTTGGATAAGGTGTTACATACATTTGGATTATGGGCCTGGTTTTATCTACATTTATTTTTTGAGACTGATATTTTGCATACGTACACATAACAGATGTGTGTATATATATATGCGTGTGTGTGTGTGTATCCATGTGGTTGTGAGATACTTTCTTCATTTAGTTGCTAGATTTTGTGAGTCCATCCATTTTTTATTAAGTTCATGCTGAGAATTTTCTATACAAACTAGAAAAGTAATGGTAAATCTGAATAATGATATAATTCTCAAATTTAATTATTGAAGTTGGATTTTAGTAATATATCAATTTTTGGTGCCCTCGTGAACGGGTAATTTCTACTATAATTGAATTGATTATATGCATGTTTAAACAAAATTAGTCACAACAACGGTGTAATACAACATAAAGATATGATTATCAGTCACAACAACGGTAACAAGTCATAGTACAATAGATTTGACAACTCGTTGGCACAAGACAGATGACTTCAAAACACTCAATGCGTCTGACGTCGCACAGATGATTTGACAACTCACTGACTTCTGACGCCTGACTTGACAACTCGCAGCGTCTGACGTCGGACATATCATTTCATAACTCACTGACTTGATGACTCAATAGTGTTTGTGTCTGATATTGGATGGATAAGTTGACACCTCTGATGAAATCACAAAAGTTGTTTGGACATTATTAATGGTGAAAAAACGCCATACATAGATTCAAACTTACAGTGTATGCCCTATATATAATGGATTCTTTAACTCTAAGAACGTATCTAACCAATCTAATATATTATTGAAAACTCCCTAGAAGATGAAAAGAGGTGGTTCATCTCGAGGTAGTTCATCTCGAGGTAATTCATCACGAGCTCCCATGAGGCACATCCCCGGTCCGACCAGTTTTCTCCGAAGGGCATTACAACAACAGCCCACTGAGGATGATACATTCCGGAAGAACCCTTGGTTGAAAGTCATCAACTGTGGGTATTTAGACATAGGAGACTGGTGTCCTATCGGGACATTAGTACCCCAGAATGGCCCTTGGTTGGCAGATCGTGTCGTGGGGGTTTTGGAAAGCTTGACCAAGATAGATCGTAATGATTTTCTTAACGACATTTACCTCTATGTTATTAAGGATCACACGGGAAAGATTTGTGGTAAGATGGATCGCCAGATATTTGAGGATGAAAAATGGCAAGGAAAGATCGTTCCAGGTGTCGCATTGATCCTAACTAGTGTAGTCGTGTGGCGTTTACCTCCTTGCGATGGAAAACTGGATATAACTCTCAACAATCTTCAGAATGTCATAGGATTGGATGATGAATGAATTTTCAGTGGCTGATGTTTTTCGGAGATGTCTTTCGTCCTTATGTCTGTTTTTCTTCCTTAGTTGAATTCAATATATGTAGTAGTGCTTTTTATTTCTGCAATGTAGTAATGGTGTATAATCCATTTTTAATGAATAAAGACATCTTTTCGTAAATATTATGATGTAATCCTTTATATATATATATATATATCCTAATGCTTGTTTAAAATAGATGTAAGAAGAAGAGCCCCAATTGCCAATTCTATACTTGTCCCAACAAATGTGCAAGTGCAATTTTATTGAAGCAATATATTACAATAATATTATAATAATAAAGCACTGAAAATATAACAATAATAGAACGCAGGACGGCCATCTATTAATACACGCACATAAAGTCATAGTATAGATAGATATAGAGAGTTTTACAAGATATTACACAAAGAACAACACTAAATTACATTTAAAAGCTCGCATCGGCAACAACATGTGGTCGTGCTGGACACCTACGTCGATCGTGACCAGCCACCCTACATATACTACATTGTTTGGGTACACGATCTCTGGGTCTGTCCATCTCATTGTGGATACGTGCTGACTTGGGACGACCAGGCCTTACTACACGGCGAGTAGCATCATTTGGTAGCAACACGGGAAAGTTATGTTGTGGCCAATAGTCTTCGTGGGCCAACGGGTGGAACTTGCCTTCCCATGTGCGCACATAAGAATCCATGGTATACTCTTTTGCTACAAAACGGAAAGGGTCTAAACCCCGCCTCGTTGTTACAGCTAGGATATGGGAACATGGATATTTGTATATATCAGTCTTACCGCACGAACATAAACCTTCATTAAGTCGCACCACCTGTATGTTACTGCCACTTGTCTGTCGCCTTCTTGTACGAACTTGGTACTCCCCTATAGCCCTATTAAGTTGAAAATTTCCAATTTAAAATCAGTAAGTGGAATAACTTTATAGATATACAGAAAAGTTAATGATTGAACTTTATAGTAAATGAATGTAACCTGTCGTATGCCTGTAACTCGTGGACATTTGCTTTCTTTTGTCGTCTATCAAGTATCCCTAGCACTTGTTTTGTGTACTGAAAGCCATCGCTTAAGGTCTTATTTGCTTTTACTCTTCCATTATCAAAATACCCTACTACTCGATAAAATATTAGTTGTACACATGCAGTTATTGGGAGGGAACGCGCACTCTTGAGTACCGAGTTAAACACTTCGGCGTGGTTACTAGTTAGGATACCCCACCGGTGACCACCGTCGTTCGCAAGAGACCACTTTTCTACTGGAATTTTTTCTAACCATCGTCGTGCATTTCGATCTAAGGCCTCAATGGATTCCATTGCACTGTTGAACTTTCTAAGTTGATGGGACTTCCCAGCTTCCCAAACAAGGTCCTTCAAATGGGTATTCTTGAATTTCTTGTTGAAGTTGCTCATAATGTGCCTTATACAGAAGCGGTGATATGCATATGGCTCACGCCACTCCGGTACTCTTTCAACTGCACCAAGTATACCGACATGTCGGTCAGATATCAAGCAAATCCCCTGCCGACCTCGCACAACATGTGTACTTAGTTTACTTAGGAACCATGACCAACTGGCAATGGTCTCCTCATCTACAATTGCAAATGCAAGGGGAAAAACTTGATTTTCCGATGTCATCCCAATAGCTATAAGGATCTTCCCTCTATATTTGCCATTAAGATGTGTCCCATCGACACATATTACTGGTCGACAATGAGTAAACCCGTCAATTGAAGGTTTGAAGGACCAAAATAAGTATTGAAAGTTGTAGGTATTTTGGATGCCCGTACGAGCGTTAAGCCACTCCACCACTGTACCGGGATTATATTCTTGCAAAGCAGCCATAAATCTAGGCAATCTTCTGTAAGACTCGTCCCAGTCTCCAAACACCATCTCGATGGCTTTTTTTCTTACACACCATGCCTTCTTGTACGATATGGTGAAATTTTGACTACTTTTGACATTCTCAATCACCAAACTGATTTCCATATCAGGGACATGTTTCACGTAACCAATGATTATCTTTGCTATAAGATTCATATCAAGATTAACGTGATCCTGGCTAGTGTGCGGGTACACACAACGGTGATCGCCATTGTATTTGGTAATCTGAAAATATCCGTGCTTATTTTTTGAGGCCCGAAGCCGCCATGTGCATCCATTCTTGCACTGAACTACCCAAAGTTTGGGATTTGTTTCAACTACCATATATTCTCGATAATGCTTTGTATGATAAAACTTTACGGCTTCCTGGAGCTGCTGCTTGTCCTTGAATATCATTCGGAGCTCTAACTCAACTCTATCAGCTTGCCACATTCGAGATGTCTGGTAGTTGTCGCGATTAGTTACATAGCAACTCCCATCCCCTTCGAGATTAGTGAAGAAGGGGACCGGAATATGAGGCTCTTGTACATGAGAGGGAGATGGAATTTCGACACCTTGTTGACCTAATTGTTCGCCTTCATCCTCAGAATCTGGATCATCCATCCTCGCATCTTCCTCCAAAGGATCTTCTTCATCATGGTCTTCTAGACCGGCGCTGTCTGCAATAATATCCTCTTCCGCCCATGTATTGGCCTCCGATCTTACCAAGTGCTCGACGACATTCATATCGTCATTTCTTTCATCAGGTGAGATTGTTTCACGCATCATGCCACTACTGAAGTCATGATAAGTGCCAAAGTTTTGAGTTCTTGAGCTAGGACCTCCACTCTCAAAGTTTTGAGTGCTAGAGCTAGGACCTATATTTGTATGATTTATCGATTGTGTGTTGAACAATACTCCATAGCACTCCGAGTAATTGTAGTGGTTCGGTGTATTACTCTCTTCGTTTCTGTAACTAGAGCTTCGGTATTCATCACAGTTGCGGGAGTAATCTTCATTTAAATTCATCGGAGATAGACACGGGGACTGAAGATCAAAATTTGCAGCCCCTTGTGTGAGCATTCGAGTATACGGTCCAGGTAGGCATAATCCAGCATCTGTAGACACCTTTTCAATGTACACCTCTACACATCTTATTGCCGAAAAAAATGATGGAATATCAAGTACAATCTCCAGTGTAGAATCATCAACTATGGAAAGGGCCACGTAATTGAAAATAGCACCAGCTTGACTTACTGGAAATCTGCATGTGAATTTCAAGTCAACAATTTCACCTTCATAAGCTACCTTATGATATACCAAATGGACCAACTCAGATAACGTTGTTCCATGATTCACTCGTTCAATATGCTTCGCTGGAATGTTGTACTTAACACCTCCTTCATTGTGGTCCATTAGCATCATACCCCCCCCCCAGTGAAAAGCAATCCATGTCGACATTGAAGTAGATCTCCAAGTTGTTTAAGAAGAAGAAGAACTAGAAGAAGAAGAAGAAGAAGAAAGAAGAAGGAGGAGGAGAGGAGGAAGAAAGAACTCTAAGAAAAGAAGCAGAAGAAGAAACATAAAATTTGACGCTAAAGTGATGTATCTGATGACTGTAAAGTTACTTTTTTTAATGGCGTTATTGCTAAAAACGACATTAGTACAGTCTGAAAATCCCTGCCATGCAGTATGCAGTACAACTGCAGTGCACGGACTGCGGTAAACTTTTATTAATGTCGTGATTAGTAAGGACGACACTAATGTCGTTTTTAGGAATCACGACATTAATGTCGTTTTAGTAATAACGACATTAAATAAAAAACACTAATCACTAATGTCCTTTTAATGTCGTTTTTTGTAAAAACGCCATTTAATGGCGGTCTTTGTAATCACGACACTAATGTCGTTTTTTGCAATAACGACATTAAATGTCGTTTTTTGTAACCACGATATTAAATGTCGTTTTTTGCAATCACGACATTTAATGTCGTTTTTTGTAACCACGACATTTAATTAAAAAAAAAACAAATTTCGTTTTTTCCAGAAATAAATTAAAAACGGTTAATGTCGTTTTTAGCAACAACGACACTCATTTGAGTGTCGTTTTTCGTAAAAACGGCATTGTAGTGTCGTTTTTTGTAAAAACGTTTTACCCTATTTCTGTCATTAAGTTAAAACTAACATTGGTTTAATAATTAAGTTTTTAATTTCCATTTACTATGGAAACAGCTCTTTATTTGGTTTATAAGGAAAGTAGAGTTGAAAAGAAAATACTCCTCCAGTCCCATATTAAGAGTCTCTTTTGGGAATTCCAACTTATTAAGGGGACAATATTGATTTTGGTGAGGTTTTCAACTTTTTAATACGATCTTTTTTGAAATTCAAAATTATAGTCACAAAAAAAAAAATAGGGAAGAGTTGGATATAATAAAGGGCAAATTTGGAAAGTGTGTATTAAAGTACTTTGACTTTTCAAAAATGACTTTTAAAATGGGACATCAAAAAATAGCGTCAAGAACTCTTAATATAAGACAGATGGAGTAATAATGACCAAATATATATATATATATATATATTTTAATTTTTGAATGTTTTGAGTCATTTTTGTCTCTCTTTTTTATTTTTCCTTTTAAGTTATAATTGAATTTGAAAATTTCTAAACTTTTAATATTTTTGTGTGTAAAAATTTTTCAGCACAAGGTCTAATCTTATACTGTATTATACAAATCATTGTGCACCTATCATTATTATTTCCCTTTTCTGTATCGGCAAATCAACGAAGTGTGAAAGCGACAATAGATCCTGACGTCCTCAAATTTAGTTCCCACTCGCAAGTGTAATAGTGGGCAAATGATTCAAAGTTTAAGCCCACCAAACTATTCAGACCTTCCTATTACTCGTAACTTTTTAGATACCAAGAATGTTGCTTCTCAATTATTGTACTTTGCCATATATTTTGGTACTCTTAAATGAACCAAATATATGGTGCATTTATTTCGTCTTCGCGAGTGATTGTAAAATTTTAAGGGTAAATTTACAGTGAACACCTTCTCGTATGCGTGTTTTTAACTGTTGGATGAGAATTTAATAATAAATGTATTTTTAGATTTTTGGGAATCTTATGACTAGATTCTCATCCAACCTTTAAAATATGTCTTCTCATATGAGAAGTTTCTCACAATAGACTTATCCAAATTTTAAATGTTAAAATGAAATTGTTTGATAAAATAATTTTTGCAATTCAATAGTGCACCTTTTGGCCAAAATTAGAATTTTACAGTTAATCACAAAACCATAAATTGTTTCCAGCAGATCCTATAACAGAGCACTCACAAATAATATATTTAGTATTTTTAAACACTTTAAGGGGGAAAAAGTGTGACAGAATATTAATTTGAAGGGGGAAAGTGTTACATAATACAATTTTAAGTGAGATTTATGTAATTTCTCAAAATATGAGAGAGTTTCATATAATTTAAGCAAACTACAAGGAAGGTGAGTGTAATTAACCAGATTGTATTAAAACATTTTTCATCGCGTGTTACATGTGGTGTGCCATTGTCACTATCACGTGGTGCCATGATATCTCCTTGTCAAATTTTTTACAACACACATTTTTATTTTTATTTATTTTTATTATTTACAATAGGTATTTTTTTAACACGTGGAATGGTAGTTGCAAAAAAATCGACGCCAGTAAGTATTGGCAAGATAAATATTGTCGATAACAAAAACATGTTATTTTAACGCACTAATATTAGGGGTATAATTCATTCTTATAATTCATTTATAATTATCTCTATCTCTCTCTTAAATGGTACTGAAGCCCGTTGAAATTTAACCGGACCCAGGGACGAAACCAAAATTTTACCTCGACAAGTGCAAAACTTGAAAAGCAAAATTTCCGCATTTTCATATAAAAATTGCATTTTTAAGTTTTCTATGTACATATGTTGCAAATTCAAACTAAGATTCAATACTACATTTCTACATGAAAAATTAAAAAAAAAAAAGAAAAAGAAATTCATTGTTTTGTAATATATGCACATATATATATATATATATATATTTCAAAAGATTAGATTAGTATATTTCATGAGGGGATAATTACAAAAGGAGTGAGTAAAGGCCAAAGAATTATTGACTAATATTGTCACAAGATGTGTACAATTTTTTTGCAATTTGGGAACCAATTCATTATTTGGGATTCAAAATTTAGGAAGTATCGAATTATTCAAAATTTATTTAGAGCAATAATATCTTTTACCCAAAATCAACATTGTGAATTGTGAACCATACTGTTTTCAACGTGAGGCTATATAAGATCATGTGGTGTGGTGATATTCAATCTCAAAGAAAACTAGAGAATAAGAAGATTTCGAAAAGGTCACGTGGAGTGGAGTTTGGGGTTGAAAAAAAGTAATAAAATGATTTACGTTGACTTATACAGAGAAGAATAATGTTATACTTCTCAAATTTTGCATCTCAAATGCATGTAACAGTTGGTTGGAGGATGTTGAAATGGTTCTACCATCATTTTAGATGATCCTATTGCCACATGTGTTTGGAAAGTATTTGTGATGTAGAATTTAGGAAGCATAGCATTAATAGAGAGAATAGCAGTTTGTTTTATTTGGAGTGATAGGAGACAAAATAAAAATGGGAGTCACACATGTACAGGTATAGTAGGGAAGAATTCCTACCACATGTGAGGGTACACCAAAGGGCTAGTTCCGCCGCTGAGATCCGGACTCCAATGTGCAACTTAAAATAGAGATAGAGATGATTGTAAATGAGTTGAAAGAATGAGTTATACCCTGATATTACCATTTTAACAATGTGATCATTTAAATCTAGGCAAGAATCACTGAAAGTTAGTGCTTTTGAAGTCCAATTTAATTATTATTTTATTAAAAGTTCCCTGAAAGGTTAACTTTACATATTATTAGTAGTTTTCCACTCACGTTGTGAGTGGGGAGATTTTAAGGAGAGTTAAAAGTAGTTTTTTTGTGATATTTTTGTGACATTTTAGTCTATTATATATATTTATTAAAAAAATAAACTTAATGATTTTTGTGTAATTATTTATGGTAGAATAATTTTTTATGGTACCCCTCCCTTTTTCTTTATATACTAGGATAGAGGCCCCGTGCAAGGCCCCGTGCAATGCACGGGTCCGTCAAAATTGAAAAATAAATTAGATGTATTTATTGTTGATGCATTTATAATTTTGTCACTTGAAAAAAATTAAATCAAACAATACTAAATCCTAAAAAAAATAAAATCAAACAACATTAAATCCTAAATGTATTAAATATGTACTACTAACAAAATAAAACCACTTCCCTTGTGGCCGGATGGCAAGGCCTCTGGGTGTTATACTCAGAGGTCTCAAGTTCGAATCTCAAGGGGGTGGTCACAAGTGATTCATCCGGATGCCCTGGCCTCGTGGGATTAGATGAGGTGCGCGCAAGCTGGCCCGGACACCCACGGTTACCAAAAATAAAAATAAAAAATAATAATAAAGTTGTAAACGTAAAAGCTTCAATAATCCTGGATGGAAGCAAATATATTTTGTTTTCTTTATTTTTTTTTCGTTTCCAAATCTTTCTTTAGTGTTTTCACTTCTATTTGTTTTAGCATTTCTCTCCTTTAATTAATTTATTTTTTTAACCACAATTTATTGTATGAACTATGTACAAAATAATACAACTACTTATAAACTTTATACAATAAAGTTGAGAGTATTGTTGTTTAAAAGTAATAACTTATTTTTAATATCATAACACGTGATATTTTGAAAAACCTTATCATCTTTTTGTCTTTTGTCTTTTGTCTTTTCTGTTTAATTACATACAAACTTCATACAATAAAATTGAAAGTGTTATTTAAAAGTAATAACTTAGTTTTAACATTATACAACATGATATTTTGAAAAAACTAATCATATTAGTTCTCTTCCACCCCCCCCCCCCCCCCCCTTCTTTTATATGGGAATGATATGAAATTGCATGAAATTATAAATTTTAAAAATAAATTAATTAAATTTATTAAAACTATTATTATTATAGATTTATTATGAGTATGTAAGTAATTGTAAATTACAATTTGTCTTTTAAGTTTGCAAAGTATTTGATATATATTTATTATGCATATGATAGAAGTGTATGTGTGTGTGTGAATTAGAATTATAGGAATGCGTACATAATAAAATATGATGGTAGATGTATTAGTAATTGTAAATTATAATTTGTTTTTTCACTTTGCAAAGTATTTCTTATATATGTGCTATTATTATTATTATTATTATTATTATTATTATTATTATTTTGATGATGATGAATTAAATTTATTATATCTATTATTATAATATATTTATGAGGAGTATGAAATGATATAAAATTAAATTTAAAAAGCAAACGAATGTATGTGTGTGTGTGAATTAAATTTATAGGTATGTGTGTATAATAAAATATGATTTTAGATGTATTAGTAATTGTAAATTACAATTTGTCTTTTAACTTTACCAAGTATTTCTTATATATGTATTATGATTATTATTATATATTTATTATGAGTATAAAACAACAATGATAGGATACACAGCAAACAACACATTGTGCTTTAAATGCATGTACCATGTACTGTTTGAATTTTTCACACTTTTATGTGCATCACTTACACAACACATGGTACATGCATTTAAAGTTGGTGTGTCGTTTAATGTGTCATTTGGTGTGTAACCCTATCATTTTTTAGCATGAAAAGATATGAAATTGTATGAAATAATAATTTTATAAAACAAATGAATTAAATTTATTAAGTGTAAATTATATATGTATAAAGCCTTATTTGGGAATAACCAAAACAAAAAAACAAAAACCAAAGCACAAAATCGATTTGCCAAAGGCACTGAAATTGTTGACTTTTGATCCTGTGTAAAGCATTGTTTGGGAAAAACGAAAACAAAAAAACAAAAATAAAGCACAAAATCGGTTTGCCAAACAAGCTAGGTAGCCGAAATTGTTGACTTTTGATCTATGGGTTTAGTGCCTTTGTTTGGGAAAAAGTGGAAACAAACAAGACAACAAAGCCACAACTGATTTTCCAAACAAACCCTATTAGTTTTTGAGTGCCTTGTTTGGATTTAAAAAAAAAAAAAACAAACACAAATAAAGGAAAATTTTGGTTTGCCAAACAAGGCATAGCATCTCAATATATGAGTAAAGGCAAAATTACATATAAGAATTCTAAATTAGGACAAAATTAAAATTGGAATCATTGTTAGGCTCTTTTATAATATAGTGTAGATGTATATAGATTAGCGTACGCTCCAAAAATTTCATTTATCATTTAGCGTTGACCTTTTCCAAATAATGACCTATATTTAAGGGTGAACAATATTTTATGACTGTAATTTTAGCGAAATATCAGTTTGTGTCTTATATTTTTAAATGCAATATTTTAGTTTTTTACGGTGCAAAAAGTTTCACTTTAGACTCTTTATTACTCATCAACATTTTTTATGCAGATATTAAAGTGAAATTTCGCTTAAAATTATAAGGCAGTAAAATGTTGTTCAACCTATATTTAAATAGCCCATTCAAATTATGCAATAACGACAAATGTACCACGGACAATAAAGATGCTCATTTTAAATTGAGTGTAAAGGCTTCCTGATTTCATTGAATAATTTATTCGTTATCTGGGGGTCCCTCTAAGATACCAAAAAGAGCACTATTATATTCACACATTTTTTTTTATATATTTTTGATACATAATTTTAAATGCATATACTCTATGTTGTGTAAGTATTGTACAAAAAAATGTAAAAATTTAAACAGCACAAGGTACATGCATTTAAAGCATAGTGTGTCAAAAAGTGTGCAAAAAAGTGTATATACCTAATATTATTGTACCAAAAATGCTATACTCACATCAAATTCTACACAAAATTTCACACCAAACACATTCTAAACCTTGATTCATGTGAGTTCCATGTAAGACTCATGTGGGACTCACATGAGGCAACTGAAATCAAAGGCAACTATAATCAAAGGTCAGAATTGTTAAAGTGTGAAATTTGATATGATTGTAGCATTACTCAACAGACACATGTCTCTCTTGTATTCCTCACATTATGCATCTGGACTATCAGGACAACCAAGTGATTTTATGTTATTGTTTGTTGGGATTCACCCAATAGAATGATAATTAAACCAGTTAACAGAAGAAAAAGAAAAGAAAACAAAAATGCTAGGCACACATTTCAAATCACACCCCATGTTTTAAATGTATGTATTTTGTGCTACTTGAATTTTTCACACTTTTCTGTGCACTACTTACACATCACAGGGTACATGCATTTAAAGCAAGGATGTGGTTTAAGGTGTGATTTAAAATGTGTGTCTAACATTACTCAAAAAAAAAAAAAATAGACAAATGAAAAGTAAACACACAAGAGAATTAACATGATTCGGCAAAATATTACTACGTTCACACCAAAAATCCAACTCTTTGATACCACCTTATCAGACATTTTTAAATTAAATCACATAACTCATCCTCAATACACCTATTTTGAAAACCCCAAAGAATCAATACCTCTTAATTTTTTCTCTCAAACTCCGTGACCCGAGTGGTACCCATATATGTATATATTATATATTATATATATCTATATAATAAGTTAGAGCGGTGGGTCCTACCATTTTTAATCTAACTTTCAATCTCAACCGTTGAGACAAGACTGGATATTTTACTCCGTTGGATGATTTGTCCCACAAAAATTATGTTAAATCTAATCTATAGGGGATCATCTCACACAAATTCTTAATTTGGTAAAATCCAGAGTTAATACTAACCCTTTATAAAACTTACCAGTTTGAAATTTAAATAACTCATCAAAATTTTCAAAAGGAAAGAAAAATGGTAAGTTTGAAATTTAAATAACTCATCAAAATTTCAAAAGGAAAGAAAAATTAATAACATCATTGCAATATTTAAATTTTTTTTTTTTTTTTGAATTTTCTTCTTTTTTTGTAAAATTATGCAAATAAATTTGTTTGTTTTTTTTTTTTTTTAATGTACACATGTATATGCATTTATGATGAAGACAGTGTGGACACATGTACATGGGCAAATGCACGTTGGGGCTATTGCCCCCCTCAACTTTTCAAATTCACTATTTTATCCTATAAATTTCACATTATTCATTTTTACCCCTTAATTGCCCCCCTCAACTTTTCAAAATCACTCTTTTACCTTATTTAATACATTAGTCATTTTTGCCCACACCCCCCCCCCCCCCCCCCCCCCCCCCCCAACTTTACATATTTCATTTTTGGATTTTGCACCCCCCCGAACAAAACTACTCCTGGGTCCACCCTATACATGTATATGCATCGCATAAAAATGTTTTGGGCATCTATACTTGAAGTTCAAAACAAAATTAAGGAAAGAAAATTCACGACCGTCATGGCTATATTTAATCTGTTGGTATGGTCAATTGATTGGATTCGTTGCATGTTCTTGCAAGTCTATTGAGAGGATGTTTTGTGAATCTTATGATTCTAAATTATATTATTTACACTTTTTGAACTAGAATGATTCCAAATTCCAATGGTCTTTTAAAGGATTAATTTATTTTTATTTTATTTTTTTCGCTTCGTGCCCACGGGCACGGGTTATAACTAGTATATATATATGTATAGGAGATGAACGAAAAGCCATGGCTGAACCGCTAAGCGCCAAACTTAGAAGAAGTTGCTTTAGCCCATTCCAGAATCCAGACTTAGCAAGTGAAGTAAAAGCTTCCAAGCAAACCAAAAAAAAAAGTGAAGTAAAAGCTTTCCTTGTATAAAATATCATCACCAACAATTACTACACGTGCAAAAGGTAAATGATTAAGACGTGGCTTACTATGGTCCGTTAATTAACAAAACTCCACAGCGTACATGTTGTCCCCAAAAAATAAAAAAGGTGCAGTATATGATTAAGACGTGGCAATGGTCCAATTAAGTAACAAAACTCCAGTGGCATGTGGTCCATTAAATTGGTGGATATGGACCCTACAAGCGCAACAAAAAAGAGTGCCAATATTTTGGCATCTAAGAGCATAAAAAATGGAATTGAGGATCCAAAATTCTTAAGACCTGGCTAAATTAAAGTTGGTAGTATAATTAAATTTAAAGTGAATACATGATTAAGTTTAACTATAGTACGGTCAAACGGTAGAAAGTTAACCGTTTGAAATAGGGTGGTTGAATCTCAATCATGTGAAACTGAAACGGTTGAATAACAACCGTTTGACATCAACTTTTATCCATTTAATTGCGAAACTGTCAACTTTTATCTATTTAATTGTGAAACATCAACTTTTGTCTGTATAAGTATCCTTCCACCATTGTGGATGCTCTTAGAGCATCTCCAACTAGTGCTACAGATTCGCATAAGCCAAATTCATTAATTTGAAGTATTATGTGGCAATTTGATACATGAGAATTTGACATACCTACATTTAAGTACGCCACTAGTATTTTAGTTTATTACTAATACTTTGTATTTGAAATTTCTTGATCTCATTAATAATATACATTCTTTGTCACAGCCCGGTCCCACAATAGCAGAACCGGAGCCCGTGGCACGCCATCGAGGTTACTCCAATTCATTAACGTTCCCAAAGAACTAGTTTTAAGAACACTCGCAGCGGAAAAGAAACATAATTCTCTTTCTAGTACGTACTGGAGTCAACCTAAAATAAACTTTTCGCCCGGAGACTTCAAAATTCAATCCAACCAATTTTCCTTTAAAAGGGTCCCAAAAGAAGCTTGGGTTTGTAATTAGAACTTTTGAAAAAGTTTGGAAGTAGGAGAACCAACTAGGCTAGCAGCAAAACCACTTGTTTCGGTCGAACGTCCCTCTCGACCAATCGAATGGGTCCCTTCAACCGGTCGAAAGTCCCTTGACAGCAAAACCACTTGTTTCTGTCCAACTTTCGACGCGACAAAAAGTGCCCTATCTAATTCTGTTTCTTCCGAAACTTTGTGAAAGTTCTTTAAACATATATAACAATATGTCACTTGAAAGAAAACATTTACTGAACACATTAAGGATGCGTTTGGCACAAATCTCAATAGTGCTACCAGTCATGAATAAACATGAACTATCGACTCCTTTACGTACTTTGATCCAATCTCATGAGTTCTTTCACAACTCCAACATATCAAAAGACATACGATATTATATTATAACGTTTCAAAACATATCCAGAGCTTGTAATCTACAGATTCCAATACAATCTACTATTTAATTCTATTACAAGTTCCTTATGAAAACAAGGTAACAAACGTTCTCGATTACAAAACTACAGGATAAGCAAGATAAGTCGCCTTCTAAGTGAACTCCCAATATCCCGCAAGTCACTTCTCGGATTCCTCGCCGACATTAATACCTGCAATGGTTATTTGAATAACCACACATTTTTTATTTGTTTAAGCTAACGCTTAGTGAATAAAACAACAAATGTACATGAATGATAAACATGCTCACATTCACATCTCTACATTTCATACTAGTCTCCCGAGCCTCACGTGTACATCTCATACTCCCAATCCGCGACTCCTCGCCAATAAGTCCACGCGAAAGGGTAAGACCCACGATTCTACTCTTCAATCGTTCGACCTTAATGCCTATATCGGCTCCACAAAATGGCTTAGTAACCACGTGATCCT
The DNA here is from genome assembly GCA_033977485.1 of Hydrangea macrophylla. Classification (NCBI taxonomy): domain Eukaryota; kingdom Viridiplantae; phylum Streptophyta; class Magnoliopsida; order Cornales; family Hydrangeaceae; genus Hydrangea; species Hydrangea macrophylla. Next base: position 94,530,412 of record CM066995.1, read on the forward strand.
TTGACCCAAATAAGCAACTCAACATGTTCAAATACATATCACCATGTTCGCGGTAAACAAAACATTTCACCGTCCTATTGGGCCTACTTATCAATATAATTGCCTAATATGAACTACACAATATATCTCTATAACTAACACATGCTTTTTATATCAAACATGAATATATGTCAATGAATCATTCCAAATACATAGTTGAATCATTTACCTCCGAATAACGCTCCTATAATTCAATCCAAAGAAAACCCGTGTACAAAGAACGTACAGAAGTCCGTCTAGTACAACTCCTATGGATCAAAAGTCCGATTATCAACTTTTATGAAAAATTCTAGAAAATAACTTTTCGAAAAACTTGGCCAAACAAGGCCTAATAGGTATCAAAACGACGACCTTACCTCAAGAAGTTTGAATATGAAATTTGGTGAAAAACCAGCGGACGAGCGAGCGTCGTTTAGCGTCGCAAAGCTCGAAGCTCTTAAATCTCCCTTTCAGCTTCCTTTTGAGTTTTAGATTAAGAGTTGTGAAAAATATGGAAGTCATCACTTTCTATATATAGGCAACATTTTCTAAAATTGTGTTTATCTTCCCACGAGTTTTCAAAACTCCTACACAGTCTTCGAAACTTTCAACACAACTAATTCATAGTTTTATAAGTGAAACCTCGAAATTATAAAAGTTTCCGACTAAGTTCAGTTTGGTTGCTAAAACGCAAATTTCTACATGTCTTTTTTCCGAAGTTGTTAATTAGCCCACCAAATTAATAGCGTGTTAATTCGTCCTTACCAGGATACTAAAATTAACAACAGAAATAAATTATAAACTAGAAATAATACAGATAGTGAAATACATAGGTAAACATTTAATTTCAGATAAAAATTTAAAGTATTCCACAATGACCGTCTCATACTCGGAGAGACGTCACAACAACAAAACATCCAATTTACACTGTCTCAAAGGATTCTCTAACACAGACACCCAAATCGAATCGTGAGTCAAACTCACACGCACACGTGCCAAAATGCACAACGTATCACATTATCTTGTATGACAATGTATTGAAATGCAATAACACAATTACGAGTGTTATATTCTTCATTTGATATGTGGGGCTCATACGCATTAAAATAATGGAAAACAACTCATTCGGCATAACTCTATTGATATTTCCATATTGGTTTGTATGCTGAATGTTGGGACTTTAACACGCAGAACCATATTCCACCAAATAAACGCACACACACATGAGCAGTAATTAAATATGCACACCAAAGAAAAGACACGCAGATTTCTACGTGGTTCGGCCAAACACCTACCTACATCCACACGCGAGAGATCCATTCTTTCACTATTGAGTAAAACATGATACAAGTTACATGGATTAAATCCCATAACCCAAATACAAGACCCTTGTACACTCCCCACTCAATACCTTAAAGACCCTGACATAATCACTGTAATACATAGAGAATTAATCATAGAGACAAAGAAATACCCTCTTTACCTCACATTCCTATAATGCTGTGAACACCCCTCACAGAAAACCCTCTTTACCTCACATCCCTATAATGTCCCATGCCCCTAAAGGGGCACCCTCTCTCTCTCCCCACTCTCTAGCCGAGAGTGATCCATCTACATGTATGTCATACACATATATACACATACACAGCCCGCATCTATGGCAAAGAATTTGATGTCAATCACACTGCCTGCTTGTATATCTAATAGGATAGCATCCAACACTATTGATATATAGCAATCTTGCGACTTGTACCATATCACAACAAGACTCCCAAGCAAGTTTGTTTCCCAAGTTGATAACAATGGGATGGACCCCACAAACATGTGGTTGATACTCAACAATCACCCCCTCTACCACATGTGGGGTAAATGTCTCAATTCTTAGCCCGCACACGTCATCAGCACCTCCTAACAAGAATGCTCGCACCCCTTTAACAGAGTGCCCACAAAGCCCACTACTTTGTAACCCATTTGCCAAACAGCAAACACATCACCATTGGCCATCACCAATATCAACTTTCACGTACCTCAAATTTGCAAGGTCTCGACACCTCCAATTCGAACAATACGGCCAAATCATGTGCAATTGCCCCAAGTTAATTATACACATTGAACTCCACTAGAGAAGAGCCTCAACCTTTCCTTCTCCCAAAGTAGGATTTTCCCTCACCATCGTCTGAACCGTGAACAGACTATCCACACACTCACTTATATAAGAATTTTTCATCGAGGATTTGGGAGTATAACTGTACCAACAGACGACATAAATCATTCACACTTCTCTAAACCGCTGTGTGTGATTTCAACAACAATATTGGATTCCTTCGCAACTTTGGGATCAATATTACACCACCCAAAAGTGAACCTACTCCAAAAAATATTTGATCAACGTTCATACGTGCACTATCCTAACAATTACCTATGTCGGATAATTGCACCTGTGTCTGCCCCCATCTTCTTGGAACCCATCAAATTATTTTCTCCAGAAGCACATACTTACCGTACCCAAAATCTAACAACCCAAGAGAAATGTCCGTATGAGTGGAATGTGAGAACCTCTCCACCATACGCAACCTGCTATAATCACAGTAGCATCAAAATTATTTTTCAACCCTAGATCCCAACCTGCTGCTAATATATAGGATCTATCTCCAAGAAAAAATAAATTACAATACGTGCAAGATTTCATAATCAGCGCTAACAGAGGAATACGTTGCACCCAAAAAACCTTAGAAACCATCTCTGACCCAAATTCCAAGCAATACGGCTTATACCCATAAGCTCCTTGAAATTCCAACAAATCATGATTCAAGTTTCGCTACAACATGCCACATGGAATAACTTACCATGACAAACTTCAAAAAACAAATCTGAAGCCTATCATTCACGGGACCACGACTATGACCACCGTCACCACGTTACTAACATGTTCACCTGTTCCTTTTTTTCCGTTCATCTTGTGTCATCTTTTATCCACTGTGCTGCTAATCTCCACTGTCATCGTGTGCTTCTGTCACCATGATTTGATCACCATAGATCTGATACCACTTGTTGGGACTTTAACACGCGGAACCAAATTCTCCCAAATACACACACACATATACACACACACACATGAGCAGTAATTAAACATACACACCAAAGAAAAGACACACAGATTTCTTTGTGGTTCGGCCAAACACTTGCCTACGTCTACACCCGAGAGATCCATTCTTTCACTATTGAGTAAAATATGGTACAAGTTACATGGATTAAATCTCATAACCCAAATACAAGACCCTTGTACACTCCCCACTCAATACCCCCAAAACCCTGACATAATCATTGTAATACATAGAGAAATCATAAAGACAAATAAATACCCTCTTTACCTCACATCCCTATAACATTGTGAACACCCCTCACAGAAAATCCCAATGATTAATGTCACATGTGTCACAGCCCGGTCCCACAATAGCGGAACCGGAGCCCGTGGCACGCCACTGAGGCTAAACCAATTCATTAACGTTCCCAAAATTAGGTTTGAAGAACACACGCAGCGGAAAAAAAATAAGTCATTTTGAAAACCATCTGTCCAGTCGACTGATCCTCGGATCCAGTCGACTGATCCTGGTCCAGCAGAAAGTTGGGTTTTAAAACACCATCCAGTCGACTGCAATCTATACCCAGTCGACTGGGGCTTCAAATTTTCAGTCGACTGATACGGTCCGGTCGACTGAATTCCAGCTTGGTACAAAAATCTCAATTGAAACTATGATCCAGTCGACTGTGTCGAGGACCTAGTCGACTGATCCCCTGTGAAACAATGTAGTGAGTTGCTGAAAACAGAGGCTCCAGTCGACTGTTTTCTCAACCAGTCGACTGATTTATGGCAGCTTCTCATTCTGCAGCATTTTCCCAAGTTTTAAAAGCTTCCTAACTTTCACCAATGATCAACCATTCAATCCAAACTCAAACCAAAGTAATCCTAGCTGTATTAAAATATTTCTAAAGCAAGATTATAACATGTCACTAACTATTACAACGGTTTAAATCCATTCTAACATACCAAATTAATTATGGTTTAAAATAACCAAATTCTTATTACAACATTTCCTATTGTCTCAAAACTACAAGATTAACGTTCAAGTTGCCTTCTAAAAGAACTCCCAACCCACGTGCTCACTTCTGCAATTCCTCGCCAGCATTTACACCTGAAATGGTTATTTGATTAACCACACATATTCGATTTGTTTAAGCTAACGCTTAGTGAATAAATCAACATATGTACATGAATGATAAACATGTCTGCATTCACATCTCTACATTTCATACTAGTCGCCGGAGACTCACGTGCCCGTCCATACTCCCAATCCACGACTCCTCGCCAATAAGTCCACGCGAAAGGGTAAGACCCACGATTCATCTCTTCAATCGTGCGACCTTAATGTCTATATCGGCTCCACAAAATGGCACGGTGACCACGTGCTCCTTCTGACCCACATAAGCAACTTAACATGCTCAAATACATATCACCATACTCGCGGTAATCAAAACATATCACCGTGCTATTGAGCCTACTTATTAATACAAAGGCCCAATATGAACTACACAATATATCTCTAAGAATTAATACATGCTATTCAAGCATAACATGAATACATGCCAAGAAATCATTCCAAAACATAGTTGAATCACTCACCTCCGAATAACGCTCCTAAACTTCGATTCAAAGAAAACCCGTGTACAAAGAACGTGTAGAAGTCCGTCTAGTACAATTCCTATGAATCAAAATTCCATTTATCAACTTTTATGAAAAATTCTAGAAAATAACTTTTCGGAAAAATTAGCCAAACAGGCCCTAACATATATCAAAACGAAGCTCTTACCTCGAGGAGCTCGAATATGAAATCTGGGAGAAACCAGACTGACGAAAGGTCGTCGTTTGGCGTCGCAAAGCTCTAAGCCTCTAAATCTCCCTTTGGCCTCCTTCTTGGACTTTAGGTTAGAACTTATAAAAAATCTAAGTTTATCTCTATCTATATATAGGCAAAACTCTTAGGAATTACGTTTACCTCCCCACGAGTTTTCAAAACTCCTAATCAGTCTCTGAAACTTTCTATACAGCTTATTCTTAGCTTTACGAGTGAAACTTCAAAATTATAAAAGTTTGCGACTAAGTTTCGTTTGGTCGCTAAAATGCGAATTTCTACATGACATTTCCGAAGTTGCTAATTAGCCTACCAAATTAATAGCATGTTCATTCGTTCTCACCAGGATACTAAATCTAACAACAGAAATAAATTCTAAGCCAGAAAATAATACAGATATTGCAATACACAGGTAAACATTTATTTTCAGATAAACATTTAAAGTGTTCCACAGTGACCGTCTCATACTCGGAGAGACGTCACAACAACAAATCCTCAATCACAATAGTTTCAAAGGGTTCTCTAATACAGACACCCAAATCAACTCGTGAGTCAAAACTCACCCAAACATGTGTCATAAAACACGCCACATCACATTATCATGCATGACAATGTAATGCAAATGCAATAACACAAATGTGGGTGTTATAATACTCTCCCCCTTAAAAGAAGTTTGTCCCCAAACTTGTACCTCAAGTCTCGAAAAGGTGCGGATACTGAGTACGCATCTCATCTTCTATCTCCCATGTCATCTCTTCCGTAGTTTGACTACGCCATAACACTTTCACTTTCGATATCACCTTATTTCGCAAGACTTGATCCTTCCGGTCTAAGATCTCTACCGGATACGCAACATACGTCAAATCACTCTGAATCTCATTCGATATCGGAGTCATCACTTGATCTCTATCTTCCACTAATTGTTTGCGTAACAACGATACATGAAACACGTTATGAACTTGAGCATACTCGCTCGGCAAGTTCAAACGATAAGCTACGGGTCCAACTCTCCCAATGATCTCAAAAGGTCCTACGAACCTCGGGTTGAGTTTCCCGTATCTACCAAATCTGGTTATTCCCTTTGAAGGTGACACCTTCAAATACACTAAGTCTCCTACATCGAATTCTAACAGCCATCTGCGCTTGTCGGCATAACTCTTATACCTACTCTGGGCTATCAGTAATCGTTGTCTAATCACCTTTATCTTATCCGTCGTCTCTTGTACAATTTTCGGCCCTTCAATCTTTCTTTCTCCGACTTTCGCCCAACTAATCGGTGAACGACATACACGACCATATAAAGCTTCATAAGGAGCCATTCCAATACTTGACTGAAAACTGTTGTTATACGCGAACTCAATTAACGGCAGGTGGTCTTCCCAATCACCTTGAAAATCAAGTACACATAAACGAAGCATGTCTTCTAAAATCTGGATTACTCTTTCTGATTGGCCATCAGTCTGAGGATGAAAAGCTGTACTAAAGTGCAATTTGGTACCCATTGCTTCTTGTATGGCTCTCCAAAACTTCGACGTAAAACTACTATCCCTATCTGAAACGATAAAAACTGGGATACCATGTAGTCTCACAACCTCGCGAATATACAACTTAGATAACGGCATCGGCTTAGTTGTTCGAAGCGGTAGGAAGTGCGACGACTTCGCCAAACGGTCCACAATCACCCAGATAATAGTATTCGATCTCTTCGACTTCGGAAACCCACTAACAAAATCCATTGTTATGTGTTCCCATTTCCACTCGGCTATCGGTAACGGTTGTAATAATCCCGAGGGTACTTGGCGTTCAGCCTTTACTTGTTGACAACTTGTACATCTCAAAACATAGCGTGCTATTTCTCTCTTCATTCCCAGCCACCAATAAACATGTCTCAAGTCTCTATACATCTTGGTGCTTCCCGGATGAACGGTATACTTCGTATTGTGTGCTTCCTCTAGGATGTTTCGTTTCAACTCCTTCTCGTTGGGCACACAAATTCTACCTCTCAATCTCAACACATTGTTCTCAAACGTGAATCCCGGTTGTTTGCCCATTGGAATCTCATCACAAATCTTCTTCAAAGCCACATCTTGAAGTTGTTTCTCTGCGATCTCGTGAATCAAGAGTGGTTGTGCCACCATCGTCGACATCAAGCCACTTTCAATCCTCGGTATCACTTCAAGCTCCATATTCTCCATATCTCGTATCAATTCTTTCTGAGAAGTCAAATCTGATGCGGTGTTGGTTGGTACCTTGCGACTAAGAGCGTCGGCGACGACATTCGCCTTGCCCGGATGATATTGAATCGACAAATCATAGTCCTTCATCAACTCTAGCCATCTCCTTTGCCTCATGTTCAAATCTCGTTGTGTAAACAACTACTTCAAACTCTTATGATCCGTATATATCTCACATTTCTCCCCGTATAGATAATGACGCCAAATCTTCAATGCAAAAATCACGGCGGCCAATTCTAGATCATGTGTTGGATAATTCTTCTTGTGCGGTCTAAGTTGTCTTGATGCATACGCAATAACTTTATCACCTTGCATAAGAACGCAACCTAAACCTCTATATGAAGCATCACTGTAAATAATAAATCCTTCAGTCCCTGACGGAACGGCTAATATTGGTGCTTTCACTAGTCAACCTTTCAACTCTTGAAAACTTTCTTCACATTCTGGACTCCAAACAAAAGCAATATCTTTCCTCATTAACTGCGTCATTGGCATTACGCGAAAAGTCTTTTATAAATCTCCGATAATACCCAGCTAATCCTAGGAAACTTCTGATGTCTGTCACATTCGTTGGTCTCGCCCAGTTGGTAACTGCTTCTATCTTCTGAGGGTCTACAGAAATTCCTTTAGCTGATACAAAATGTCCAAGAAAAGCAATCTCTGTCAACCAAAACTCACACTTCTTTAATTTGCCGAATAATCTCTTTTCACGCAATCGTTGTAAAGCTAATCGCAAATGATACTCGTGATCTTCTACGCTTTTGGAGTAGATTAGGATGTCATCTATGAACACGATAACGAACTCATCTAAATAATCCTTGAAAACACGGTTCATCAAGTCCATGAAAGCAGCTGGAGCATTTGTCACTCCAAATGGCATAACCAAAAATTCAAAGTGACCATGTCGAGTCCTGAAAGCTGTCTTCTCAACATCTTCCTCTTTGACTTTCAATTGATGGTAACCGGATCTCAAGTCGATCTTTGAAAATACCTGAGCCCCTTGTAACTGATCAAACAAGTCATCTATTCGCGGCAACGGATACTTGTTCTTGACAGTCAACTTATTCAACTCTCGGTAGTCGATGCACATACGCATTGTTCCATCTTTCTTCTTCACAAACAAGACTGGAGCTCCCCACGGTGAAACACTCGGTCGGATAAAACCCTTCTCCAACAGTTCTTCTAACTGGACTTTCAATTCTTTCAACTCTATCGGTGCCATTCGGTACGGCGCTTTGGATATCGGTTGTGACCCTGGTACTACTTCTATTGTGAACTCAAGTTCTCTTTCAATCAATACGTCGGGTAACTCATTGGGAAAAACATCTGGAAATTCTCGAACTACTGAAATTTCTTCTATTAGTGGTCCAAGAACTCGCGTGTCAACAATTGAACATAAGAAACCCGAACAACCCTTCTTCAACATCTTACTCGCTTGAATCGCTGATATTAAGTATGAAGGCACAGTCACACCCTTACCCTGAAAAGTAAACTCTTCTCGCCCTGACGGATAGAAACTAACCCGTTTTTGTTCACAATCGATCCTGGCTTGATTAACCGACAACCAATCCATACCCAAGATAACATCAAAGTAATTCACCGTCAACGGAATCAAATCAACGCTCAAGACTTTATCACCTATCTTGATCTCACATGACTTGAATATCGAAGAAGTAACTAGTGGTTCACTACTAGGTAATGATACACACAAGTCATATCCTAGCGGTTCTGACTTAACAGTTAAATGCTTAACAAAATCACGTGATACAAATGAATGCGTTGAACCAGAATCCATAAGTATACGTGCAGGATACGAACAAATAGGAAGAATACCTGATACGACGATATCATCTGTATTCCCCGGCCTGAGCTGAAAGTATCGTCCTTGTTGTTGTGCGACTCCTTTCCCTTTATCCACTCAAGGTTCTACCCTTGACCCGCTTGGCACACTCGATGCACCAGTACTCATTCCCGATTGTCTTTTACTTGGGCAATTCTTCGCTATATGCCCCGGTTGGCCACACTCAAAACATTTCCCTCTTATCTCTGGGTTGTAGCTCTTGGTGTTCGAGGTTGTGTTTGGTGTAGTCGAATTTGCATTCAAAGGACAATTCCTAGACACATGCCCCAATTGTTTACAAATATAGCAAGTGATCAATTGATAGCAGGTTCCTCTGTGTCGCAGGTTACATGTTGGGCACAACGGTCTCGAATCTCCAACAAACACACTTCCTCCTTGACTACCCATATTCGATCCTGAACCTTGCGTGAACGGTTTCTTCGCATTCCCTTGGCTTTTGCCTCTATTGTCATTGGGTCTCTTTCCTTGTTGCCCTTGTCAATATCGGTCGACACTCTTTTCAGCTATACGGGCGGCTTCCTCGACTAGAGAAACGGTCAGGTGTTGTAACATGTCCACACGGCCACGAATATTCTCTCTAAGCCCTTCCTCAAACTTACGAGCTTTATCCCTATCAGTCGGAACGGTAGTTTTCCCAAATCGTAACAAGGCATTGAAACGAGAAACATACTCACCCACGGTCATATCTCCCTGAACCAGACTTGCAAACTCTTGGCGTTTCTGAGTATAAGCAGATTGCGGGAAGAAACGTTTGTTGAATTCTTCTTTAAATGCTTCCCACGTGGTTGGCTTCCCTCGTTCAAGCACGTTGTTCCACCAATCCAATGCTTCGCCCATCAACGTATCGGATGCGCACAAAATTTTCTCCTCATTGGTACATATTACCTGACGGAAATGTCTTTCCATGCCCATCATCCAATGATCGGCCAAGTCTATGTCAGCTTGCCCATGATACAACGTCGGTTTTTGCTTATGAAACTGTTCCACGATTGTGTGTTGAGGTCGCGGTGCCGATGGTGCATTGATATAACGAATTTCTACTTGTGGAGGCTGAACGTCCATCTGTTCTCTTTCACTTACTGCTTGTATGAAATTCCCCACCATATTCACTATTTGGTCCATCCGCGAATGCGGTGACAATTCTCTTGGTGGATTAGCCATAACGTTTCAAATATTCCCCTGTTGAGTTCAATGCATAATGACCATGCATGCTATGCCACAATATAGATATATGTGCACAGTTCATCACAATCAACAAATGCTAATGCATGAAGCATTTCTACAATGATAACAATTATCTTCACAATTACAAACTCCACTTGACGTCACTCTACATATATAACGTCACTCGTTCCCAAGGCTCTAAATTTATGCTCTGATACCACTAAATGTCACAGCCCGGTCCCACAATAGCGGAACCGGAGCCCGTGGCACGCCACCGAGGCTAAACCAATTCATTAACGTTCCCAAAATTAGGTTTGAAGAACACACGCAGCGGAAAAAAAATAAGTCATTTTAAAAACCATCTGTCCAGTCGACTGATCCTCGGATCCAGTCGACTGATCCTGGTCCAGCAGAAAGTTGGGTTTTAAAACACCATCCAGTCGACTGCTTTCTATACCCAGTCGACTGGGGCTTCAAATTTTCAGTCGACTGATACGGTCCGATCGACTGAAGTCTAGCCTGGTACAAAAATCTCAATTGAAACTATGATCCAGTCGACTGTGTTGAGGACCCAGTCGACTGATCCCCTGTGAAACAATGCAGTGAGTTGCTGAAAATAGAGGCTCCAGTCGACTATTTTCTCAACCAGTCGACTGATTTATGGCAGCTTCTCATTCTGCAGCATTTTTCCAAGTTTTAAAAGCTTCCTAACTTTCACCAATGATCAACCATTCAATCCAAACTCAAACCAAAGTAATCCTAGCGGTATTAAAATATTTCTAAAGCAAGATTATAACATGTCACTAACTATTACAACGGTTTAAATCCATTCTAACATACCAAATTAATTATGGTTTAAAACAACCAAATTCTTATTACAACATTTCCTATTGTCTCAAAACTACAAGATTAATGTTCAAGTTGCCTTCTAAAAGAACTCCCAACCCACGTGCTCACTTCTGCAATTCCTCGCCAGCATTTACACCTGAAATGGTTATTTGAATAACCACAGATATTCGATTTGTTTAAGCTAACGTTTAGTGAATAAATCAACATATGTACATGAAGATAAACATGTCCGCATTCACATCTCTACATTTCATACTAGTCGCCGGAGACTCACGTGCCCGTCCATACTCCCAATCCGCGACTCCTCGCCAATAAGTCCACGCGAAAGGGTAAGACCCACGATTCATCTCTTCAATCGTGCGACCTTAATGTCTATATCGGCTCCACAAAATGGCACGGTGACCACGTGCTCCTTCTGACCCACATAAGCAACTTAATATGCTCAAATACATATCACCATACTCGCGGTAATCAAAACATATCACCGTGCTATTGAGCCTACTTATTAATACAAAGGCCCAATATGAACTACACAATATATCTCTAAGAATTAATACATGCTATTCAAACATAACATGAATACATGCTAAGAAATCATTCCAAAACATAGTTGAATCACTCACCTCCGAATAACGCTCCTAAACTTCGATTCAAAGAAAACCCGTGTACAAAGAACGTGTAGAAGTCCGTCTAGTACAATTCCTATGAATCAAAATTCCATTTATCAACTTTTATGAAAAATTCTAGAAAATAACTTTTCGAAAAACTTAGCCAAATAGGCCCTAACATATATCAAAACGAAGCTCTTACCTCGAGGAGCTCGAATATGAAATCTGGGAGAAACCAGACTGACGAAAGGTCGTCGTTTAGCGTCGCAAAGCTCTAAGCCTCTAAATCTCCCTTTGGCCTCCTTCTTGGACTTTAGGTTAGAAGTTATACAAAATCTAAGTTCATCTCTATCTATATATAGGCAAAACTCTTAGGAATTACGTTTACCTCCCCACGAGTTTTCAAAACTCCTAATCAGTCTTTGAAACTTTCTATACATCTTATTCTTAGCTTTATGAGTGAAACTTCAAAATTATAAAAGTTTGCGACTAAGTTTCGTTTGGTCGCTAAAACGCGAATTTCTACATGACGTTTCCGAAGTTGCTAATTAGCCTATCAAATTAATAGCATGTTCATTCGTTCTCACCAGGATACTAAATCTAACAACAGAAATAAATTCTAAGCCAGAAAATAATACAGATATTGCAATACACAGGTAAACATTTATTTTCAGATAAACATTTAAAGTGTTCCACAGTGACCGTCTCATACTCGGAGAGACGTCACAACAACAAATCCTCAATCACAATAGTTTCAAAGGGTTCTCTAATACAGACACCCAAATCAACTCGTGAGTCAAAACTCACCTAAACATGTGTTATAAGACACGACACGCCACGTCACATTATCATGCATGACAATGTAATGCAAATGCAATAACACAAATGTGGGTGTTATAACATGCCCCAAAGGGGCACCCTCTCTCTCTCTCTCTCTCTCTCTCTCTCTCTCTCTCTCTCTCCCCCCACTCTCTAGCCGAGAATGATCCATCTACATATGTATATCATGCACATATATATATACATACACAGCCCGCATCTATGGCAAAGAATTTGATGTCAATCATACTGCCTGCTTGTATATCTAATAGGATAACATCCAACACTATTAATATGTAGCAATCTTGCGGCTTGTACCATATCACAACAAGACTCCCAAGCAAGTTTGTTTCCCAAGTTGATAACAATGGATGAGCCCCACAAACATGTGGTTGATACACAGACATTTTAAAGTTTAGTTGGAGAGGAGAAGTATGTCAAATTCACATGTAGAGGTTGCCACCTATGATTTGAAGTATTGGGTGAAGATGCTCTAATGGTAACAAAAATTGTAACTCCAATGCCAAATTTTGTAACTTTTGAACTTAATAACCTAGGTGCCAAATATTTTACCTGTGTTTGGCAGCATAAGGTGCAAACAAAAATATTACAACTTTTGTTGTTGTATGATACAAACAAAACCATCTAATTTACGAAGAATTTTCCATTGCCAAAGAAATTTTTTCACAGCACGTCCTTATTGTGATTCAACCATTTGATAGGTGCCAATTGATGGTAATAAAGTGTCATTTTTTGTTGTAATTTTAGTGCTAGATTTTAGCTACTTTTTAGGGTGCGGCATGATAGTAACAACGTTATTTCTAATGGTAACATTTTGAGAATTTTAGTCAAAAGTTCTCTAAAATAGACTTTTTTAGTATTAGGTCCAACCCAATTTTTATTTTAGTGAGAAGTCATACGTTATAAAAGATGTGAAATTCACATAACTTTTCTAAAAATTGAGTTAGTTATGTGAAATTTCACATAAAAATAACTTTTAAAACACAAGATCGGATTAAGTTTCACCAGTCATGGAGTTTTTTGTCCAAAATAAAAAATAAATAAAAGGGGATTGTCCTTTAAACTTAATTAATCAAAAATGATGAATTTTTCACTATATTTCTATAATTTTTAAAGATGACATTTGATAGTAACAGTATTATGTTGGAACCTAACTTTTGGTGGATATATGATACATTTGGTTGTATCATAGAAAGGAAATTTTTTTGGATACCTTGAGGTAATAAGTGACATGTCTACATGATACTCTGCAGTTAATATGAGTGAATTTTTTGGATGAGAGTCACACCCCGGGCCCAAAAATAGAGGGGCACCCCTGCATGTAATTATGGTTTTCATCCAAAAATATTCGTTCTCATTGATTACAAGCTAGCATGTAGGCATATCACGTGTTACCCTCAAATTACTTAAAAACTTCTCCAGATAAACAGATGGATACCAAATGAAAACTTCTATATATAATACATCCTAGTGGTTAATTAAAGAATATATCATACATCCCAAGTGCCTGAAATTGTTGTAAAGTTTTTTTTTTGACAACAAATTGTTGTAAAGTTGAAACTACCTAACTTTTGGGAAAATAAATCACTATAATAATAAAATTAAAATTAAAATTAAAAAAAGAAAAAGAAAATTGCTTTTGAAAACCCCTAAGTGGTAAATAGTAACATTTTTTTAGCACACAACTTCAACATTTTAGTGGCAAACACACTGGAATGTATGATACATCCTAAATCTTATAAAAGCTATTTGGCTCAGCTTTTGGAGCGAATATTGGGTATCACAAGGATACCATGTAGGATTTTATCCCCTCTCACATGATTTTAAATTTGCTGAGGTGGAAAGTTTTTTTGTTGAGTTGGACCATAGAAATAGAGGACCAAGTGTATTATTGTATGCTCCTTATTGGTTTGTGATACCATGTAAGATTATGCAACTGTGATATTTAATATTTACACCAGCTTTTGGGAGCCCTAATCGTGCGATTTGTGACCCCATCGCAGAAGTTGACCATACGTTTGGGAAGAGAGCGGCCGCAACGTCAACGCGAACTTAACTGGGAAATTCTCAATTGGACTTAAGCTGGGTAAGCCCAGCTTTTGCCCTCAATTGCAGTCAAGTTGGTCAACATGCTGGCAAATTTTACCAGTTTCCCCTAAGTATTCATCCACATGGTTGGTTGGTTATAACTTGCCAAATACACATTTTTAGTACAAAGTGTCAATCAATCAAGAAACAAAATGAATATGTCACCTCAAAATTCTAATAGTATTATTTGTGTTGTGTATTTAGTTGTTAAGTAGGGAGAATTAAAAATTAGTCAATAATTAGTTAACAACACCATCATTACCTGTCGCTGCCACCACCATCACTCTTAAAGGGCCACCACCACCAAATTCAACCCAAATCTCAACCTCTTTATATTTTTTCTCTCTTTAATCTCTTCTCTCTCTCCCTCCAAAAGAAAGAGAAAGTCATAGTCAGCCACCACCACTGATCGTGGTAGATGGTGGAGGTGGTGGCTAGTGAGAAGATAGAAGAGACCAAAGAGAGTGGAATATTTTTGACATTTTATACAAGAGCTGATGCTTATTTAATGTCCAAAAAGTACATGACTAACTTTTAAATTGCTAACAAATTATTGGCAAACTTTTAAATTGTCAACAAAAGCACAGCAAGTTGGTGGTGTTGGTGGCTAATTAATATATACTAGTATAGCAAATATAATTAGTAGTATATTGAAAGGAGTATATTAGCACACGTACAAATTAGTTATTTAATACTTTAAATTAGTTAATAATTAAATAAATAGAAATATAAGATTTAGTCCCTCATAATAGGTCAAAGGAAGATTTAGTGTATTTGGCTTTTCAATCTCTTAAATTCATCCTTGATCATATAGAAAACATAGGAATTAGTCCTTTCCCCCAAATATCTAAATTTTTTATGGACAAAATTATCCTTAGATATATACATATGTGTGTATATATATCATTACCTACAAATTAGGAATTTATAATTGGAAACCCAATTATATCAACATACGTTTCTCTCTCTCTCTCTCTCTCTCTCTCATTATCTCACTATGTGTCTCTGTTTCTCTCTCTCTCTCTCTCTCTCTCTCTCTCTCTATAAGGTCAGATTGTGAGTTGGATTGCCATTGTTTAGTTTGGTTTTACTTAGATGTTGAAGGCCCAAAACTTTCATTCAAACTGTGTCTGTGAGAGATTATGTAGAAAACGCGGGATGTTTGTTAAGCAACAAGACATCAACGGATCCGACTTCCCGACTTGCCCAGATCTGCGCTCCATTCCGGTTCCCGATTTCATCCTCTGATTATGTAACACCCGTACCCGGAAAACGGGTTAATTATTTGTGATAATATGCATTAATTAATATAATTAGTGTATAAAATGGATTAAGGGGAGACTTGGACTCGCCCAAGTAAAAAGTGTTCAGAGAGGGACACTAGTTGGAAAAGTCCCCAGAGAGGTGGGACAGGTATTGAAATTTAACCCATTGAAGGGTAAATTGGTAATTTGCATTTTAAGTGATTAAATGCATTTTTATGTGATTACATGGATATTTGCTAAGTTGCTTTCATATTACATGTTGATATGTGTTAGCATTAGTTTGGACACCCAAATAAGGGTATAAATGAAAAAGATGTAAAATTAGTAGGTGCGATAGCAATTTCACAAAATATGTGGGACCCACGTTGGGACCCATACGGAACTTAGACAAACCCTCATTAGATAATTGGGTAGTTAATGGAATGTTTGGGGGATTTCATAGTAGGAACTTAACAAACTTTGGGGGTGTAAATGGAAAGTGAGGAAAAATTGAGGGAGTGACAACACACTACATGCATGGCATGTGTGTGTCAATGAGAGTGTCTCTCATTTCAGCAGAATTAAAAGAAAACAAAAGAGAGCCGAGAGAGAAGACGGAGAAATCGTCGCCGACGTCGAAATCTCGCCGTTCCGTCGCCGCCGTTCGTCGGATTTACGATCCGAGACCACTTTTGGACTCGTGGAGGTAAGACGGTCGTTTCTATACCTTCAATTTCTGTTTTACTCGCTGTAATTTTGGTAGCTTACGCCAATCGGTGACCGAGGTTGCCGAATTTGTATAGGAATTACTCCGGGGAAAAGAATTGGGCAAGAATTACTAAGGAATTCTGCATAATTAGCTTGATTTGGGGTATAAGCTGGGAGTGAGGTGAGTTTTCTACACCTAAATCTGATTGTGTTTAATGGGTTCAAGCTATATGTGATGTTAGAGATGTTAATTCATGATTAGGAATTATAAAGATGTTAATTGTGTGAATTCTATGTCAATTTTATGAAAATCATATGTTGATACATGAATATGTGTTATGTGCTTATATGTCTATGTGGTAGTCAATGAGCACCGGGGAAATGGTTCATTGTTGGGAGTAATAAGGATGGCGAAGAGGAAGAATCCGATAAATACGGAAGTCCAAGGAATAGAAGTGACCACGGGACCAAGGGAGGTCTTCGGGTCTGAATGAACCATATAACCGGTGACTCGGCGATTACGTTTATGCTTATGTGTTATTTGTAGCATTGCACGTGTTAAACATACAATCATGTTTAGAATGCTCACTAAGCGTAATGCTTAAGAAAACCGTTTTTCCTATTTCTGTTGTGGTACATAACAACCACCGCAGGTACGGAGCGATATCCGGAGAGAAGGTGACGCGCTCGGGAATGGGGAAGAGAGTTAGAGCTTGTAAATATGTTTTAAACTTATATTATAGTGTAACTAGTGGGTTGAGGTTCTCAACTTGTGAATTGAAGTCTTGACTTGTGAATGGGAGAGATGGGAGAGATGGGGGAGATTTGTGCCCCATGCTTGTAAATTACTTTTGAACTTGTACACAGATGTAAATTATGGTTTTACTTAAGTTGATGTTCATATTTGGACCCTAACTTGTATTTTGGAAAGTTTGGATGTGAATTTGAGAACCAATGTAAAATTCCTTTTGTTTTGCCCAAGTTGATGCAAGTTAATGGTTAGCACCATTTCGGCAAGTCCAGATGTGTCGTTAGTGTCTTGGACATGTTTCTTTAGTGTTTGTAATGTTAGTTATGACTTTGGGTTGAATTCCAACAAGTTTTATAAACTTTGAATGAGAATTGAGTTTTAAAGTTGAAAAGTTTGTTCTTGAACCAAATGAGATGAGTTCATGGTTGATTTGATCAAATTGTGAATATGGTTCTATGATCCATGCTTAACTTGAGTTTAAACATGTTTAGAAATGTGTTGGAGTTGATTTCCCAAAGTTTCATAAGGTTTCTATGAGATTTGGTTGTGTTTTGATAAGTTAAAACTTGTTTTGACAGCAAAGGAAATTTGAGCAGCAGATTTGTGAAGGGAATCGATCCGCCCTTTATGAAGGGATCGATCCGCCCTTTATGAAGGGATCGATCCGCCCTTCCAAGGGGACATTCTGCGAGAATGTCAAGTAAGTGGATCGATCCGCCCTTTATGAAGGGATCGATCCGCCCTTCCAAGGGGACATTCTGCGAGAATGTCAAGTAAGTGGATCGATCCGCCCTTTATGAAGGGATCGATCCGCCCTTCCAAGGGGACATTCTGCGAGAATGTCAAGTAAGTGGATCGATCCGCCCATAATGAAGGGATCGATCCGCCTTGTAATTTTTCCCCAGCATGTCCGTTTTTACGGAAACATGCATAACTTCTTCTAGAAAACTCGGTTTTGCGTGCCGTTTGTTGCGTTGGAACCGGGACTCAAAATTCTAACTTTTGGTATCAAAATTTTATATACTTTATAAATGACCATTTTGCCCTTGGGGCCTATTTTGTAACAATAGAGTTGTTTAATGTGGTTAAACACACGTGTTTCTTAGTAATTCGCATATTTCTTTACAAATTAATGTAATTGGGAGCTTGTAGCATTGTTACACGTGTCCTAATCCGCACGAGGCGGGTTGGGGTGTGACAGATTAATTTGTTTTTGCTTTTCAACTAGGAAAGGTGAGAAATTTTGTTATTTTTGGTGAGAAACTTTGTTGTTTTTGGTGAGAAATTTCTCACAAAAAAAGTGAGAAATTTCTCACCAAATCTGAAAATCTTATAGTCAGTGATACCTTTTAAAGTGAGAAAATTTTCATTATGGTTAGAAGTGATAATTTCTCACTATTATATACAAAATCTAGCATTATTTTATCAAGAAATTTGTCACTTATTGTTTGTGATGCATTTTAAAAGTGAGAAATTTCTCACTCTTTCTCTCTCTCTCTCTCTCTATATATATATATATACACACACACACACACACACGAGAAAGTGGATTGTCTGCCCTCTTGACTGGTTTGCTCCTCTTTTTTTTTGGTACTGCAGAATCAAATTTGTATTAATTCAATCTTGGGTTTGATCCATTACTAGATTTCTATAGTATATATATATATATATATATGTATGTATGTATGTATTAAATGGGTTTTGAATTTCAAATTTCAAAACACTGATTTGTTATATATCTATAAAGTTATATGGGTTTTAAATTTAAAAACCCTGATTTGTGGGAGTGAGGGTATTTTAGTCATCAAAATAGGTGAGAGACTAATTTCTAAATTGATATATAGAATGGATCTATTTCTAAAAAATACTACAATAAAGGACTAAAATCTAAAGAACCCTTAAATAAATAATAAATTATTAACAATTAGTATTATATATTAACAAAATAAATTAACTATGTATTCAATATTAATATAGTAAAATGGCACAATTGTCTTTTGTATATTTAAAATCACGTTTATAATATATTATCCAAGCACTATAACTCTCCAAATCTAATATGACCATAATATATTATAACAAAAGCTATTACAATCGCAAAACATAAGCTACCCCAAACAAGCTCATAGTAACATTTTTTTAGCACCCCAAGTTCAGCATTTTATTAGCAAACACACTAGAATGTATGAAGCATCCTAAATCACCGGAATGTATCATAGAACTTTATGTACCAAATATTATATTATGTGACAAAAAAAGCTACAGCAGCCACATCTAAATTCACAACCAATTCTACACCCAACAATCCTAGTCTTTGATTATAGTGGACCCCATATGAGTCCCACATGGATCCCACACAAGACCCATCAAAATCAAGGGTCGAGATTGTTGAGAGTAAAATTGAGTGTGGTTTTTGTTAGCCTTAAGGTATATTAAGGCATATTTAATTATGTTTTGATGATGTCAAATATGCTATGATAATTACATGCATGATTCATATTGATTTATTCTTTGTTATTATCATAGTCATTTTTATGCTCATATATAATCTCATGTATTAATATTGTATCAATGTTTTAACATCTTTGTGTGCATGAGATTTAATTGATGTAGATCAAGATTACAAAGAGCTCAACAAGGATCAGGCTTGAAGACTTGAAGATATTTCACCCTTGGTTGAAGTGTAGGACCATCATTGTAAGGCATCTTGATCTCACACTCATAGGGGCTCAAACAAATTCTAAAAGTTAAAGTTTTGGAAATAAATTTTAAGTAGGTCATCTTTAAAGCAATGCCCCAACCAATTGAAAAATAATTAAATGTTGAATCTTATATGGTTGAAAAGGTATTTGAACCTAGTTTTCAAAATATCAAACGGATCGAAAATCTGAGTTTTGTAGAGGGAGTTATGGCCATTTTAGTGGAGATGTGTCAGGTTGTCAAACAGGGAGGGGCAGTCGACTGAGGGCCCGGTGCAGTCGATTGAAGTGAGCAGAATTCAAGTAGAACCCTCTGTAACATATCTCAGTCGACTGCTTCAAGGCCCAGTCGACTGAAGCGACCTGCAATAACGGCTAATTTTTAGAGGGGTTTTTAATTACCAAACTTGCCACCAACAACTATAATCTTCCAAGGCCTATAAATACATGTTTTCCCAAACTATTTGAGGTTGAGATTTTGATTGGAAAGCATAGTATTGATCACACATCTCTTTGATCTTTAAACATTATCATTTGAGCCCTAGTTGTGTGAGTTTATCAATTTGCTCAAAATATTTCATTTGTATTTCTTGAGAGAGCAAAATTGTAGTGAGCTTTATTTGTATTATCCACTCTATATAGAGAGTTTCAATTTGTATTCGAATCAATTTGTTAAGAGTGAGGGTTAGTAACCCTTGATAGCAAAGAAGAGGTTTTCTTCTTTGGGAGAGATTGGAGGCTCTTGTAACGGTTTGGTCTACACCCGTGAAGTAGATCGGAGTAAAGGAATCCTCAAGAGGTGTTCTTGAGGGGTGGACATAGGCCGCGGGGTGCGATTGCCGAACCACTTGAAAAATTGGTTTGCAAGTATCTCTTCCCTTATCTCTTTACATAATTGCTTGTGATTATGTTTAATTTGCTATTAAGTTTTTAAAAAGTTAAAATTCCGCTAAAACCTTATTCACCCCCCTCTAAGGTTTCCATATTTGGGCCAACAGATTTAAACGTGGGTGTAGCATTACAAGCATTACAAATGTGACAAATGACAATGTATGAGTGGGTGAAATCAGTCTCGTGACTCGTATTCCCTCGCTCAGTCCATGGCCAGCCCTGACATGTAAAATTGTAGGCTTCCGCCTAAAACCCCCAATATTTTGGATAATTTTAGGCTCCCAACACAACCTAAAACCCCAAGACCCAAGGAAGTCAGCTACTGTGCGATGGACTTATCTACTTTTAGGGGCTTGTTTTGGAGAAAGGAAAAAAAAAACTACTCATTACGTGTACAAAACTGTTGTACTTAGCATTTTGTCCTATAAAAAAGTATCTTCTCAACTTTCCCAAATATAAGACTTTTCAATGTTTTTGGTGACTTTCCTTACATTTTATTTATAGAACTGAACCTCTAAAATTTATTGAGCTTACTTGCAATTTTTCGGGGGTATCTTTATACTAAAGCACTCAAATTCTTTGGGTCGTCCCTTCCTAAAAGAAAATTTTAGATCCATATGGCTTTTAAAAAGTATATTTTTGGATTTAAGAATTGGTTCATACTTATATACAGAGGGCCTCGATTTAAAAGTTCGCCTAAGGCCCCCAAAACCTCATGATCGGCCCTATCTCAGTCACACGGTCGAGTATATTCTCACTTCTCAATTCATCCTTAATTCCTAAGATTCTCAAATTAATTACGTTGTCAACTTCCTCTTATTTTCAGTGTGAGTATATATATAATTATTGTAATTTGATGAAAAAAAATTATATAATACAATATTGTAACAACCATGTCAAAATATATATATATATATATATATGTAACCAACATGACAAAAAAACTTTAGCAAAGTGATTTTAACCAAGTGACAAAAAATTGTGACGATTAACAAAAATTTTAATCACCCAGTTGAAAAATTATAGTAATCGTCATCATAAAAAATTGTCACCGTTGACAAAACCACTAGTTTTTGATCCAAGGTTAAAGATTTATTTGTTCCTAAAAGTGTATTATCTGATGATTGAGATCCCTATCTCTCTCCTGCGCGCTTGGTGCACTCATAGTAGAGGTTCCCCTACCATTTAGAGACTTAAATTGTGCTTGAAAATGGGGGGGGGGGGGGGGGGGGAGGGAAGAAGGAAGGTAGATAGATTTGATGGTGAAAATGATATAAAACAAAGATCCAGATGAATCCCTTTGAAGAAGGTATAAGTGAAACTTTTTACAAGATATCATTTTTCTATTCACTTAAAGTGGGTAATTAAGAACAAAAACTCATAGTCCAAGAGATAAAGAGCTGACACTTAGTGTCCTTCTCTGTATCCAAGTCCTATATATGTTCGAACTTTTCCCACCACATGTAATGAAAAATAATAAATAATAAAGTGGATGAATAAACATAATTCTCCTTAAAAAAAAAAAAAAAAGTGAAAACAATTATTTCAAGCTTATTTTGGACAGTCACTGCTTTGAGGTGCACTTTAATTTATGAAAATAATACGTGCACTTTAATTTATGAAAATAATAAAGCTTTCTTGATTCGTACCAAAACATGAAGGAGGGGGTGGAAGTGTAATTGTACTCTTTTTTTTTCTTCTACCTTCTCTTTTTTTTTTTTCTTTGGAAATTCTTTAATTAATTACAGATATTCTCACTTTCCATTCTCACACACTGAAGCTGACAATTGGTTGTTGGGGATTCTCTCATTTACTCCATGGGAAAGTTAGATGGAGTTGGACTTGGCCATACATTTCCTCTAACCAACCCTCAATTCTCTGTCCACACTCCCACCATATATAAATGCTCTCCCTATTTCCTCCTCAACAACAATCTCCAAAGTACAAACATCATAGCTCTCTCTCTCTCTCTCTCTCTCTCTCTCTCTCTCTCTCCTTAGAAAAGAAGGTTAGTTAGAGTGTGTACTTATACTCTAGCCACAGCCCTTAGTGTGTCTTAAGCTGACACTGCTGTCTCTCTGTTTCTCACATACTAACAGACAGCCTTCATAACTCTCCTCCCTCTCTCTCTCTCTCTCTCTCTCTCTCTCTCTCTCTCTGTGTTAGATATGGCTCCAAAGAACAATGGATCTGGTAGTAAAAAGGAATTTAACAAAGGGGCCTGGACAGGTGAGGAAGATGAAAAACTGGGTCAGTACATTGAAATCCATGGTGCAAAGAAGTGGAAAACAGTGGCAATAAAATCAGGTTATTATATAATTAAATAAAATCAATTTTGAGGCCCTCAAACTCAATTCATCAAATAACTAATTATTACCCACATTTTCTTGGATTTTTTTAGCTTGATGGGTTTTCATGCTCTTGCAGGTTTGAATCGATGCGGGAAGAGTTGTAGATTGAGATGGTTAAATTATCTTAGACCTAACATCAAGAGAGGCAACATTTCTGATGATGAAGAGGACTTAATTGTTAGGCTTCATAAGCTACTAGGAAACAGGTGTGTATATATATATATATATATATATAATTACAAATAAAAAAACACATGCACTACTATAAAACGAATAAATGGACGTAAAATTCACCATTATGAATAGATTTGTTTGGATAATGGGACATTTTTGACAATTTTTTTCTTATAAAGTCATTTCTATGTTTTTCACGATTTTGAGCATCCTTTTTTTTTTTTTTAGATCGATGAACACAATCTTCCAAAATTTTCAGTTAAGTATTACTCCATATATTTAGAAGTATAAATACAAAATTATTTGCATTCAAAACGTCCAAAGAGGCCCTTCGAGCATCTCCATCCATGCTCTCGAAATTTTCTTTACATTTTAGTTAAAGCTAAATAAAAAATACATAAATAAATAAACCATTTTAGCTAATTAGTCACCATTGAGGTCATTAGTCCAACCATGCTCTACATTTTAGAGATTTTTGAATCAAATTAAAGTAGGGAATCGAAGATCCTCTCTCCTCATATGGGTCCATGCTACTTACTTTTAAGGGTTTTTTTTTTTTTTTTTTTTCTTTTTTTAATTTTAAATTTCGTAGAGTCACTTTCTCACTCCTCAGAACTCCTATTTCACACCTCACAACCAAAAAAGTGACTCTAAAGGAAAACTTTGGCTTTATAAAAAAACTAAAAAGTTAATAACATAGTAGGTCGGAGATCCACTTAAGCAATGATTAAACTTTATACACTTTTAGACCTTCAAGTTTACATGAAAATAAATAAATATATATATATATATATATATATATATTGAGATTTTTGTGTTCTTAATTGATAGATGGTCGTTGATTGCTGGGAGACTTCCAGGAAGAACTGATAATGAGATAAAGAACTACTGGAATTCTCATTTGAGCAAAAAAATAATCCATAAGGACAAAACAACAGCAACAACTTCAACGACACAAGAGACTGCACTACCACCTTCAAAAACCACAACCACAGCCATCACCAACGAAGAGAGACAAAACTTCGAAGGATTCAGAGATGTCGATAGTAGCTTCGACGTAAATGGGTTCTTCGATTTCTCCACTGAAGGCACCCATGGGTTGGACTGGGTGAATAAATTTCTAGAACTAGATGACGACTCATGGGATGTTAGTTTTTGAAGGTGAGCTCGACCTTTGTAAATTGAAATAAGTGCGTCCCTTTGAACAAAGTTCAATAAAAAGTGGGTTTTTTTTTTCCTCTTTGCAGTAATCCAATGGTTTCTTGTTGATGCATGAATTTTGTGAGATGATCATTGGACTGATCGATGAAATGTCCAATGTACCAATTTTTTTTAGCTAAAATGGTATTGACTTGCAGGGAAGAATGGCACTCAATTTAGTTAAACATGTGATTAAGCACAAGAACATCACAATTCATAGGAATAGCTAATATCACAAGGTCAATACCGTATCATGCGATGTTCCTAAGTAGTTCCTAAGTATTAATTTCTACGGAAATGCTAGATGCACAAAAAAAAGTGCACAACGAAATGCACAACTAGCTTAAAATTATTGGACTTCGTGCTGAAAAGTCTGTACACACAAAAAGACAACAACAAAAAAAAAAGTGTACAGCTTTTTCAACATGAGGTCCAACAAATTAAAGCAGGTTGTGCATTTCGTTGTGCACTTTTTTTGTGCATCTATCATTACTCTAATTTCTAAGTCTACAAGAATACTTGGTTGATTTCTAGAAATTTCTAAGGAGAGTTTATTACTTGGTTGATTTAAATTGACTTCACATGGGTAGTTCCTAAGTATTACTCCCTCCGTCCCATAATAAGTGTCCACTTCCTTTTTGCACAATGTTTAAGAAAGTTATATTTTATTAATTTATTTGGTTCATTAAAGAGTCTCTTTCCAATTTTACCCATAGATTGGATGGGTGTTTGACTTTTTGCTTGTTTTGAGACTATAAATAAATGCTTCTTTGTTTTTATTATAAGGATAATTTTGGAAAGTAAGTAAAAGATATATGCCAATTTAAAAAAGTGGACACTTATTATTGGACATCCAAAAAAAGAAATGTAGACACTTATTATAGGACGGAAGGAGTAATTTCTAAGTCTACAAGAATCTGAGCAAAGTCGAGGTATCAACCTTATCATGCGATGTTCTTTGACATTTACAGCAGCCTCCTTGATATTCCCTACTAGGTGGTAGGTCATCATCATGCCAGCCGAGGCCAAAAATGGAAAGCAGCCATGTGCGGTGGCACATAAGGACAAGGGTGGACCCAGACCTCCTGAATTTTTAGAAATTATATGTAATACTGTATTACATAGATATTAGAAATAGGTCTTCTAAAAATTCACACAATTTTCTCTGAATTTTTGAAAATTCTAGATTTATATGTAATATTTTATAGATTTTAGACACATTCTCTTGGACTTTTGAAAATTCTAGATTTATATGTAAAATTTTACAAGTTTTAGCCCGTAAAATTACATAAAAATTTAACCAAATTAGGAATGTTAAACCAATTCTACTTACAATTCTACAGTTTTACACATAATTATGTATAGGTAGACCCAAAAAAATTCACGGGCGCTGCCCCCAAACCCCCATATTGTCTAGGCCCCTGACCACAAATCTTAGCTCCTGAAAGCAGCATATATGTACATGTGTGTGTGAGAAAGAGAGAGAGAGAGAGAGAGAGAGAGAGAGAGAGATTGTGTGTGTGTGTGTGCGCGTGCTTGGAAATTCAAAACAGAGAGCTTAACTTGATCTGACTAGTGTTCTGCACTAATAGATCAAACCACAACTGATTTAAGGCCAGCATTCTAACAAATGTTAATCTATCTTCTAGCAGTTTTCAGTGTTTTATAGTTATTTATTATTTTTTCGCTTTTTTTTTTTTTTTTTTTTAGAAGTGAGGAATTTGGGGACCCCCGATTGGAAAAAAATGAAGCCAGTGCACATAGGTCAGTCATTTTACTGATAAGGTGAACTTTTTCTTAGGTAAGGACTCATAAGTTGAACTAAGAAAAAAAAAATAGAGAGACGTGCATCGATGGACTGGGCAATCACAAAGCAAAGTGATTTTTATTTTACTTTTTCGTAATATACATACACACACACACATATATATATATATATATATCAACGGTCGGCGGGGCAGCTTGCAGGTTTTTTCAGACAAAAAAAATGTTCACTGGTTATGTTCACTCTAAAAATATATATATTTCTTACCTAACCAAGTCAAAATATCCGTATACTCTTTGAGTAAAACAAAAGAGTTCACAAGGAAACATATATGTCAAATGACACATAATTGCAAATCAAGAAGAATATAGCATCAGTGTACGATGTTTGGTTTACAAGAGGAATGAAATGATGGTAAAACGTTTACATTCAAGAAAGTAAATATGAATTAATAGTTCAAATAGACCACACATAAATTATTGTCCTCTCGTACAAATATATACACATTCTATTTTTCTTTCAGATTTACATAAAGTTACTACTATACTTCCCCTTTATGAATCTAACTTGAAAAACTATTCTGGTTCAAATGAACCTTCTTCTGTGGTCGCTGTTATGGAACAAAATGAATGGACTTCTTCAACTGCTTGGTCATCTCACATATACCGACGTGTTATTTGTATATATATATATATATATATACAAAAACTACTCCTTTTACCTGCAGTTAGGAGCATAAGATTAAGACAAACTCCCAAAATATCAAAATTGCATTTATACATACATATATATATATATATATGTAAAGTGTAAAAAGTTGTGTTACTAGTGTAACGCAAAAGATGAATATAAACAACCACTATGCAGAGCAGATTCTCTCCAGCTTGTATCCTTTTTTTTGTCGATAATACTAGGGAACATGTAAAAAGTGATTCCCTCATTTCCCAGAAACAAGGCCAATTATTTCAAGCTTTTGATTTTGAGTATGGTGACGAAAAACATCAATTGGTACTACAATTTGAGATCATTTGTGATTGGTGACAGCACAACCAAAGATGATCGCGCCATAAAGTACCATCCAATTATTGATGATTTCGATAGATGTAGCTCACATTTTTGGGAAGTGAGTTAGGTAGGCTGACTATGACAGAATATAATACAATGCAGCAAAAAGCATAAAACTGATAATACAAACCAGCAATATGATTTTTTGGGTGAGTACAACCGGCAATATATTTTTGGTCAATTTGGAATTGCATCATTTTGAGAATGCAAATAACAACTCTGTAATTACATGATACTCCGCATTTTCAACTTCAAAGATTCATTCTGATACAATTTTCAACTTTTTTTGAAGGGAACTAGTTTTACTTGCTTCAACGTTATAAGCTAGAGATAACTTTGTATCTGAGGATGTCACTCGGGGGTGGGTCCCCATGCTCCTCAACTTCTATAGCGAATAATTCTCAATCTATCATGTTTCTATGTCCATTTCTACCCCTCTCTCTCTCTCTCTCTTTATATATATATATATATATATCTCCGAATATCAATATTGATCGATATACTAAAAAAAATCATGCTATTTCAGTACTAAAAGCAGCATATACCTGCATCGAGTGGTCCATATTTCGCTTGACACCATTAATCCTATCAAGTATTAATTTGTATCTAGCTCAATGCACTTTGTGTCCTCATAAGCAGTTGTTGTTCCTCGATACGTACAGCGATTGTCTCTCGATCTCGTGAAATAAGTGGACTAACTCTATTCAGCTCATATCGAAAAGCAGTCATACTTCAATTAAAGACTAAGAAATCCCATTTGAAGAAATCCCAAGAACTTTATGATGACTCCAGTATTTGAATCTGATTCAGCCTATTAAACCAAATCGAATGCAAAATCATATGGAACAAATCATATCTGATAGGCCTAGGATTCCAATGAAAATGCTTCCGAAGCATCTTCACATTAGTTTGCATTACAAGATATCGTCTCAAAGGGATAGCCACTAAAATCTCCTTCAGTTTTGGAATATCCTTTTCAGCCACAATCACAGAAAATTTGCTCCAATCTAGAACTTCATTTAATGGAGGGATAAAATTATCTGCTATAATCACTGGTACACACTCATAATATATGGCCTCGACGATCCTCGGGCTGTTCACTTCATACCCCATTGGACAAATGCAAAATTTACTTGATTTCATGTGTTGAACATAAGACATTATTCTAGAGACCCTGTTTGGTAGGGGACCATAAATCCTCATTTCTTCGTCTTTGCCGCCCCAATACTTGAGGAGCGTGGGGCGGACCCTACCGTGCATGTTTCCAGCAAAGAAGGCGAGGATTGGGCGCTGTGACACTCTTTTTCCACCAAGATCTCTTTGAGGTTTTAGGGGATTTCTTATAGTGGTTTCAGGGAGAGAGATGTCTTTTCCGGCAACAAAGATTCCTTCGGACACATCCGCATTGCAGAGAGCTTTAATGGTGTTTTTGGTTAGATCTGCGTGAGCAGTAAGTGTGTACGGGCCCTACGAAAAACACCAGATGGGATAGAGGAATGTTAAGTAACAAAGGAAGATGGGGAAAAAAACAAGAAGCTATAGTGCAAAATGAAATTAATTTCTCTCTTAAGCCTGCTTCGTGATTTGTTCATTTCTCATAAGAAGTTGCTTGTATCTTTTTATCTCCTTAGAAGAGAGAGAGAGAGAGAGAGAGAGAGAGAGAGAATGTTACCGATTTCCAATTTTTTGAGTCCCTCTTTTCTTGGTTTCCTACTACATTTTGAAATTTTTACTTTATAACCTTATTTAAGCATGACAACAATAGGGAAACAGTTTTGTTCTGTTTTCACTTTCCTTTTTCTTTTCCTTCTCTAAATCCGCCAGCACACAGAGCCTAAATTGTCAATTAAACCCCTTCAAAAAGATCTACTGAGACCATTTCTTTCCACAACAGGTTAAAATATAATAAATTTAGTCATGGATTAAAGAAGACTTATACGCAAATCTTAAACAGTTTTACCCAAGTTACTAATTTGAACTGGCACATCTAAGCATTTTGGTAGATACAGATTCACATCTAAGTATTTGCAAAATCAAACTAGCATACCCAATCGTGGCAAGCAACAAGAAAATGATCCGATCCATGAGTCCGGTTCCAGAAAGGATACTTTGAAGCAAGCATGTTCACATAGTTCCTCAGAAAGATTGATAGTGGTTTAATGTTATGTGAGTTAGGAACATAGAGAGCCATCTCGAGTTGGCGGGCACTATATGGAAGATAGAATAAGTGAGCTTTTTCGGGTTTCCTTGTGACAAACTGCCTGTTTGCCTCCATTAACTTCATAAACCATCCTTCAGAAGAGTAAATTCCTCGGAGATGGGGATTGTGGAATATAGGTCTCTCTCCTTCCCGGTAAATGTAGACTTTTAGTATGAGCTCCATCAATTCGTAGCTCCTGAAAGTTTTAGTTATGGTTTAAAATTTTATGCTAATGCTGCAAGTGATAGCAGTCTGTGATGTATTACAGAGCGGAGCTATTTTTAAACTGCAGGTTTAATAAATCAACTCTCAACCACATAAAAAAGGAATGCTGCTTCATGAAATAAGTATTGGATAGCGCAATTATATACCAAAGACCAAGGCACAAGCTCTCATTGTTCTATATTCCATGGAAAAAAAATCTCTTCAAATTAAAGCAAATATTAAGACAGAAGCAACTTCCCAAACTCCATTATCCGTTAGGGTTAATCATCAACTTGTAATGCCGTGGAAATTAAGTTTATTGAGTTTTTCTTTTCCTTTAATCCTCAACTGATATAACCACTTGCAAAGAGTATTCTTGATGAAGTTATTCAAAACGAGCATCAGTTAATGCTGCGATAGTTACAAGTGATAGTTGTTAATGCCTCTGGGTGGGGGGAATAAGAGGCTTTACCACATAAGTGCATCTCCAACCACACTATCTATAGTAGCTTTTTAGATTTTCAATGAAACCAAGGTGCTTTTTTGGGGCTCCAAATAGGTCTCCAATATGGAAAGGCCCCTTTTGGCTAGCAAATGTGAGTAGAGAGGGAGAGTAGATTTGAGGAGCTCTCTAGAATCAACAAAATCTAAAGTAACACATATGGAACCCTTTTGAAGAGAGTTATGGAGGAGTTCCCAACCTTAGTTTTAAAATTATGTAAAAATTTAAAGCTCTCTCTAATACAGAGCATGGTGAAGGGATCTTAAAAGTGATTACCTAAAAGGTAGAGAATGCACTAATAAGACTAATGACAAAGCGATGTCAAGTTTCTAAGCGATTTACCTTTTAAAAGCAGAAACGTTCCGGAACAAAGGAGCATATAGATCTGGATCATCCGTGAAATTTGATGCATTCTCAATCTCTTTTTTAGCATAAACAAGTGCCTCTTCCGATGTCAATGACCGTATGTATCTCTACAAAGTTAAAAACAATATATATATATATACACACATTCAAAAATAATAGCAAGGTTATAGTAAAGCTCCCTATTATGATGACAACATCGATGATCTTACCAGAACACGAGGGGGCACATTTATCTGCGGAGGAGGAGGGAGAGGAGGAGGAGGAACAATAACTTTCTTTGTTTTTCGTCTTCTTGATCCTCGAGCTCTCTTTCGTTCTTGACTCGATTGAGCTGAAGACTCTTCTTGACTCGATTGAGCTGAAGAATTCAATGCACTTATGGCAACTATTGGAACAGATTCAAACCTTGCCAATGTCGGGGTTTCACTCAAACGCATAGTACTATTCAAGGGTTTGTAAGATGGAAATGAAATTGGTGGAGAAAGAATCGATTTGGTTGGTGGATAGGGAAGTTTATAAATTTGAACTGCCATACCAACTAGTGTAATTATGGCTCCAGTAAATAACAATTTTCTCCAATCAATTCTAAACATCATGAAAATAAGTATAATCCGTATAAACTTATTCATCTATCCTATTTTCTTTTGCTTTGTACATGTATATTCGGCTTTGTCAAAAAATCATATTGTATCGAGTCCTCATGACCACGAACAAGAAAACTTTCTCGTATGCATTCCCCTGAAGAAACTAGAGTTCAAATTTTCAAAAAATCTGTCCTTTTGGAAGCTGATGAACACAAAAATAATACATTTCAGAACTTGAGAAAACAAAAAATTGATTCCCATCTAACAAGAAGCTTTATATTCTGTACCTTCAGAAATTACATATATAATAGTAAGAAATTGAAGCATGCCATAGGAATAGAAATTTAATCATTAGGTACCTATGTATAACTGTAATGATACTAAAATATCACGGCTGGCTATATTGCCAGAGCGGCAATGGCTAATGCCAGAGCAATGAGTGTCACTAAAAGTATTAGCGACACTTTTTTTCTAATGCCGCTCTGGCAATAGCATTACCCTTTCACTATATATAAGTAATATACTAATAGGAGTGGTTACAGAGGTGTCTTTGCGCAATGATTACTATTTGTATGTGTTTGATGAAAAAGTATAGAAGATTAATATACGAAAATTAAATAAAATACAGAGTGTTTTTCGCAATAAAAAAAAAAATTACAAAATTGAAAACCTCAACCAAATCAATCCAAATAGCATACGAGTATAAGATAAAGATATAAAACTTCCAATTTTCAAAAAAAAAAATTCACTTTCCTACCTTTTCTTGCCAACCAAGCAAAGCATCGAATCAAAAAACCTAAATTTTTTAAGAGAATATAATACACATAATCTTCAAGCTTAGAGTATCACAGAAACAGAGAACAAACAATATTTGAGCTCAATTACATAATCAGACCACACAGAAGAGACATTAATCCTAAACAGAATCATGTTCATATATATCCATATGGAGTATCTAACATAAACACACACACACATATATATATATATATGTGTGTATATATATACATATGTGTGTGTGTGTGTGTGCATCATTAGGAAATTCGAATTGAGAGAACTATACCATAGGTCGACGAAGCTGACTGATGTCGGAGAAGAATCGGAGGTCGAACCAGAAGTGTAAGAAATTAGGAGAGAGAGATTTTCTCGGGAAAATTTTACGAGAATTAGGGGAGGGAAAGTAAGAGGTAGAAAATAAGGAATTTTTTGGAGAAGAAAAGTATAGAGCCAAACGCGGCATTAGCACACAGAATGAGATTATGGGTATGGGAATGGGATTGGAGGGAAAGAGAGAGATGGCGACACAGACGGTAACGGTTACTATATTTGTACGTAATTCTTGAATCGTTATATTTGACTTTTGGGTGTTTCGGCTATTTATTTGGGGCAATGCTATTGTGAGAAGCTTCTCACATGAGAAGGCGGGTTTTAACCGTAGGATGAGCATCTAGCCTTAAGATTCCCAGGAATCTGGAGAGAATCTTAAGGCTAGATGCTCATCTAACGGTTAAAACCCGCCTTCTCACATGAGAAGCTGCTCATAATAGCATTTCCCATTTATTTGGTTTGTTTTTGTTTAATGACTTTTCACTAATTGTTGTGTGCTTTGATTGAGTTTAATTGTGTGTGCTTAATTTTTTGTAGGAGAATGGTGGAGTGACTTGTTCACTTTTGAGAATTTTGGTGCAGCTGAGTTAAATAATGACACCTGGCATACTAGGCTTCGGCTGTGGCTAATAGGACAACTAATTAAAATTATTGGTAAATTACAATAACACCCCTGAATTATAACCGTTTTTTTACTAACACCCCCTCAACTTTAAAACTAAATAGACTCACCCCTAAACTATTTAAAGTTTAGGGGGTGTAAGTGAAAAATGGGCATAGTTTAGGGGGTGAAATGGTGAATAAAGTTGGAAAATAAAAGTTAGATAAAAGAAAAGGGGGAGCTATTTATTAATAAATTATTTTGTTCTATTATGATTTGCAATGACATCAAACTATTTAAATTATCATATTTTTACTTCTTATGTATATCTAGTACTCATATAATATACTTACTAGTTTACCAGGCTGAGGAACTATGCTCTGATACTAGATTGATTGAAGGCGGTGGTAAAAATAACTCTATGTTCATAGAAAAGAGAAAATACTAAAATTAAGAAACTTTTGGGGAGTTTAGTACAATTATTTAAACTATTAGTGTGTTAAGTTTAATTTTAAAAGATCTGATTGGACTTAATTATCACACTACTAGGGTCTACAATGCTCAAATTGAAAATGCAGGGACTAAAATGTCATGATCCACAAACTACAAGTGTGAAAAGTGCAATTTACCCTTAAATCTATTAATCAAAGGAAAATACTTTTGCTCACCCAAAATTTGGTACACCAATGCTCACCCAAGCATTCCATTGGCCAATGCAGTGGGGCCCAGGATTAAACAATGTTATTTGTTTAATCCTGGGCCCCACTGCATTGGCCAATGGAATACTTGGGTGAGCATTGGTGTACCAAATTTTGGGTGAGCAAAAATGCTCTCTAATCAAAGTTAAAACTTAAGGTTTCGAAATGTTATATGTGCAGGTGATTTGATGAATAGGAACTTGAGTAGGGGTGTCATTCGGACGGAACGGAACGGAATAGGCTATTTCGGAAAAAATTCCAAAATTTTTGGAATCTACTTATGCTTTCCGAATTCCATTCCGAAATTTCGGAATTCTAAAAAGCATTTCCGATTCCGAATTTTCGGAATTTTCGGAATCGGAAATTTTCGGATATTTTCGGAATTGTTCGGAAAATTTCGGAATTTTCGGAATTTTCCAACCACTGCCTACACAATAAAAATAATCCACACAGCTATTACAAATTTCTAACATAAAATACAACATATTTTTTTTTTTAAAGCAACAACTAACACTTAAAACACATTAAGTCCATAATATCAACACCTAAAAAAATATCAAACATTGTTACATAGTATATACGTATTACATATTTACATTGTATAATATAAGAACTCAGAATATTATCGGAATATTTTTGGAAATTCTACTCGGAATATTTTCAGAATTTTCGGATCGGAAATTTGGAATTTTCGGAATTCTAAAAACAATTCCAATTCCGTTTCAATTTTTTTTCGGAATTTTCGAAAATTTGGAATTTCGGAATTCGGAAAACAAATTTTGCTTCCAAAATCGGAATTTTTCGGCTCGGAATCGGTCGGAATCGGAAATTCTATTCCAAATGACACCCCTAAACTTGAGTGATAAGTTCCTAAATCATGCCTAGGTTGTATGCAAAATGCCATACAACCACTAGTGATTATATACGACCCCTGTCTAGGGGTGTGTTTCGGCCGGAACGGATCGGAAACACCCCTTTCGGAAAAAATTCTGAAATTTTCGGAAGCCAAAAATGTATTCCGAATTCCGTTCCGAAATTTCGGAAATTCCAAAATTATTCCCGATTCCGAAATTTCGGAATTTTCGGAATTTTCGGAATTTCATCAGATTCGGAATTTTTCGGAATATTCGGAATATTTTCGGAATTTTTCGGAATATTCGGAATTCAAGCTTAATGAGATTTCACTTGAGACTTGTAGGCCTTTTATAGAAGCACATCACATCCCATTTTTTGTGTTTTTTCGATGTGGGATGAACACAATTTTTGGAATTTTTCGGAATATATTCGGAAAAGTTTCAGAAAATACAATTTCGGAATATTTTCGGAAATTTTTCGGAATTTTCGGAATTCTGAAAACAATTCCGATTCCGATCCGATTTTTTTTCGGAATTTTCGGAATTCGGAATGCATATTTAGTTGCCAAAATCGGAATTTTTCGGATCGGAATCGGTCGGAATCAGAATTTCCGTTCCAAATGACACCCCTACCCCTGTCACATGAAGTTTTGTGTTTGTTTTGCTGTCACCAAATGGTTTGGAATACTAATAGAGCCAGTATTTTATAGGGTTCCAAGAAATATGAAATGGTCTTCCGTTCTAATGCCTAAAAAAATAGAAGGTTGGTAATGATATAGTTCCAAACACACAAAGTTCTTTGACTTCAATCATATCATTGGACCAAAACTCTCAAAATGATGTAAGAGTGCTCATTGTTTAAGAGCTGTAATCTTGTTTTATGCACATTGACATCATCTCTATTCCACGCCTCAATTCATTTACTTTTCTCCTTTTGACCATATTTCGCAGGGAGTTATTTTCTTAAATTATGAAATTGCTCTCTCTATTTTCTTAAATTATGAAATTACTCTCTCTCTCTCTCTCTCACACACACACACACACACTACCTAATATCGTTATTTGTTAAAATGAAACTTACCAAAATGGGAACATTATTTAGTTACTCCGTAAGAATATTGAGACTTCTGTATCAAATTCGGATACTTTCATTTTAAGATTTTCCAATTTAAAAGTTTACTTCGAACTTCATGGTACTTTAGCTAGAAACTTTACAAGTTTACCCACTATTTATCAAACTTTCTCACATTTTTTTCATTTGATGAGAGATTAAATTTTTTAATTTAAAAAGTGGCAATTATAAATGTATATAAATTATAATAAAATAAACTTTGTGAAGGAAAATCCCTTACTTACAACAGGGGTGGTGCTAAAAATATGATGATAAGTTTATTGAAAGATTCAATGATTCAACCACACCTCTATGACGTTTTTCTTTATGATTCATCAACAAATAATCCACGTAGTTATTATTAATGTGGAGTGCGGACCAATTATGTTTCAAAATAGTATAAAATATAATTTTTAGTTAATTGAGTACTCGCCATTGAATGTATAGCAATTAGCATGAATGGTTTGCAATAGATTTCCCCCCCTCCCCCTACCCACTTCCTCTCTAAAGTGATGGAACAATGTCGTACATGCTATATAGTAACAACTACTCCAAGATAATAATAACAGGCCAAAACAACATCTGAAGCAAATATTGTAAGGTCATGTTTCACACATGCAGATATAAGATTGAAGTATCTGTTACAATTTCAAGATCATAAAAATTTTCAACCTACACCAGTTTAAACCACTATGTCCCTGTTGATCTGATTATATTAAATTTAAAAGAAAACTGCAGCATATAACGGACGAAAAAGAGAGAGAGGAGGTATTGATTGACAATGTAAAAATCGAAAAGGAAAAGAAAATATCATACATCAGTCAAGATTAGCGATGAAACAATCACAACATAAGCTAGAAAGAAGAAAATTGCAATCTGAACGAAGAACTTCGGGTTTTCCCTCATGTTTGGAGCCGTAACCGCCCTGCAAACCAGAAGCAGCTCATCTTGCCAAACTTGGAAGAAAAGAAATGAATGCGGAGATATTTTATGTTTATATATATAGAATCAGGCCCCAGTGCGCACTGGACTTTTAAGCCTAAATAAACCGCGGGCAGTGGGACGGCCCGCTATTTTTTTTAGGCTTAAAAGCCCAGTGCGTTACGTGCGTACTGGAGCCGGACTCTATATATATATATCAGTAACAAGAAGTACCTGGCAATGCGTTGCGAAAACTTGTGGAAAGGCAAACTCTGAATAAATACAATGCCAGGTCCTGTTAGAACAGCTGTTACTAGATTGTCACCCTGCAATTTCAACCCACCATAGTTAATGAAAAACCCCATGACCGGGAACACAAAGAAAGTATGTACGTGATAACGTGAAGTAGCAAGTCCTACTACAGAGAGTTCAACATGGGCAATTGATGCATTCCGAAGCAACCATGTCACCGAAAGGAGAACTTATTTCGAATTATATAAACTCGGAGTAGACTTGGTTAAGTTCATTCTCCGAGGCTTGCACTTTTCGGCCATTTAGAACAGTCTATGTAACACAGATTATGCTTTGTGTGAGTGCTTGTGCGCGCGCACGCGAGAGAGAGAGAGAGAGAGAGAGAGAGAGAGAGATGCTCAATTTATTTTAACGGTCATTAGACAGTTTGGGGTTGTGGTAATAGAATAAAGGAAAGTGTTATAATATCCTTGCAAATTCACTGATTAAAGTCAAAAAATGACCAATTTCTGTTGATAATGGTTTTTTATCAAATTTATCTTTTTGTTCAAATTCTCGGTAACCAGTACCAGTAAAAAGGATACTATAAATCTTATTTATCAAAATTGTATCTATGAATTTATCTATGGAAGTTTCATTTATGACTGAAGCTGAAAACAATTTTTTCTTGAAACTAATTAATTAAGTTTAAACTTTTTTTGTAACTTTCTGAATCATTATTTCAAATTTTGAATTACTATATAGACTCCCCATGTACCTCTCGCTTTTAACCAACCCAATATGAAAAGATCACCTTCTATTAATGAGGTTGAGTCGGACAGTTCTGACAAGAAGGGAACTACTTGAGCTTGTCAGAAGCATCAGGGGTCAGTGTGATTTACCAAAATCATAAAACCATGTCAAAAAAATTAAGGAAGAAGAATAAGCAACTTACCCCAAAGACCACCCTTCTCATGGGACCATTATATTTGACTTGTACATTGACAGTGGCCGACAAAGCAACAACACAAGACATATCGACAGCAAGAACTTCACCCACCTCAAGATTTTTCTGTACAACTAGTAATAGAGTCCAAAAGAAAAGGATAGTTTAGAAATTTTAATTTTACACAGAAGTCATAGATGACAAGTGCCATGCACTAGATCAAGGAACTTAAAACTATGGCTGACGGGAAAATTTCCGTTTCTCTAGTATATGCATAGACTGTGTTGTTTTTTAAGTTCTAGTTGAACAAGGAGCACAGTAATAAATTGCATAAACGACAATCTTAAGGGCCTGTTTGGAATCACTTCTCAAACGCACATTTAGGCCCAAACGTGCTTCTGGGACTCAAACTGCATATATCAGCCTATTTGGATAAATTTTAAGCAGCACTTACGACCCAAAAGCACGTTCAGCTTCAGCCTACCATGATGCAAGAAACAGATTTGAGTTTTAATTAATGTTCTTAGTTCCCAGTGTACCCTTGTGATTAGGGTTTCTCCTTCTCCCTGAACGCAGTAGCCACAGCCAATCCAAACAGGCCATTAGATAGAGGATCATGCTCCCAACAAAAAAGAACCTTGAATAACTAACTACAAAAGCAAACAGAAAAGAAAATATATATATATACACTTATTTATAGTATATATATTGTCATGTGCTACTACCCAAAGATTACTTGATAGATAATGTTACCGCCATAGCATCTTATAATGTTCCTAGAAAAAACTCAAAGTGAATCTGCACATCAGTTTCTCAGGAAGCACCAGAAGATGCGTTCATATTATCAGTCTCTTACTTGCTAATCTTAAGAATCATTTATACAAAATTTCGTGATTTAGTCCTGGTTATTGGCTTCGAATAAATTTATCAAAGAATGATACATCTGACTGAAAATAAATACTTCACTAAAAAATAAGTATCTAACTTAGATAGACAATGGCTGAAAAAATATTGTGATAATGCCCCAGTTTCAAAGACAATTGCTCTAGGGCATTTTTCGCTTATATCTAAACAATTTCTTGTTATTAACTTGAAATCTACGTTCCCCATCAGAATGAGCATAATAAAAAAAGCCCTTTAGTTCAAACATCATGAAGTGCCCGCAGAAAAACAACGCATCAAGATAGGTCTAGGTATAGAATCAACCAAATAGCATAGCTACACAGGCAAATCCTATGCTAACCACCCATTTACTCCCTCCCTCCCATTTTAAGTGTCCTTCACTCCTTTCCTTTTTTGGCCATCCCAAAACTATTGTCCACTAAGAATATGCCATGCTAGATTTTTAGTTACTTTACAGAATTTCCCTTTTTTATTTTGAAATTACCCACCAAAAAGTAAAAGTAGGGAAAAAAAAAAAAAAAAAAAACAAGGGTATTTTGGAACAATAGAATTAATTTCATGCCATGTGAATGGCAATGATTATGTCCCCTTAGAAAGTTGAACTCCCAAAGGTGGACACATAAAATGGGACGGAGTGATACATCCTAATTGCGTCCTCCCTCAGCACTTGGGCCAGACCAAGCTCTGAGGCTCTAAAGTTAAACTCCCAAAGGTGGACACATAAAATGGGACAGAGGGATACATCCTAATTGCGTCCTCCCTCAGCACTTGGGCCACACCAAGCTCTGAGGCTCTGCTTTTGGTTTGCAAATTTAGAGAAGGAAAAATAAAAAGTGGAGGAAAACTATTTCCTAAGTGTTTCTGTCATGCTTAAATACAATTTGAAAAAAATATATACGTATATATATAATTAAAAAAAAACGTAATAATGAAACCAATATAAGAGGATGGAAATGAATCTCTAAATTTTAGGTTATTTTTCACCGTGATTTCTTTTCCTTCCCAATTTCCTCATTGTTTTCTTTTCCTTTCCATCACATCTATGAACCAAAGAGCCTTAAAACACCAGAGAAGTGGACTGTGTAACTGAAAGTGATATAAAAGGCATACCAGATCCACCACCAACTATGAATGCAAGCCCTTGGCCAGATATCTTCTGCCTCAAAAATCCCTGTAAATGGCCCAGTCAAATAGCGAACACGATTCTATACAATATGCCTACTCATCAAAAAGTTCTTCAAATTAACCAGCAAGATAGAAAGTTCAAGGCAGGTCCATTATCTCACCTCTGCACTTGCAACGAAGTTGCGTGCCCTCTGATCCACTGTGTTACTGACTTTCACGTCATTGATGGAGCAAAGGAATGCGTCTGGCTACAAAACAACTTAACAAAGTCAAAAAATGTATCCAGCTGATAGATGAAAGGCTCGTTTGGATTGTTTGTGGCTTTTGCTTTTAGGCAGAAGCCCTAATCAGAGAGCACCATGGGAATTAAGACAAATTCATTGTAACCCCAATTTGCTTTTAGGACAAATTCAGTGAAACCTAAATTTGAGAGCACCGTGGGAAATTGGGAATTAAGACAAATTCATTGTAACCCCAATTTGCTTTTAGGACCAATTCATTGTAACCCAAATTTGCTTTTAGGGCTTCTGCCAAAACGTGCAAAAGCCACAAACAATCCATTGAACCTCTTCAGCCAAAACGTGCTTTTGGGGCTCTAAAGTGCTACTTAAAATTTATCCGAACAGGCTAATATATGCGTTTTGGGTCGACGAAACTCAAACGTTTAAGAAGTGATTCCAAACAGGGACAAAAGGTTTAAGGAACAAATTCAGCAGTTGCAGAACAGTGGAACAACATACAAAATGAATCACGCAATACCTGGCATAAAATCTCACCGCCAAATATTGCTAAATCAATCTGAAATAGAAAATGTCAATTAGAAGCGTAAAACAAGGACTACACTTGCCTGGTAACACCCAATGGTCAGTTTGCAATTGCGAGCAACATAGAATAAACAAAAGAAATAGTCTATATACAGAAAATTGGAATGATACATACGGGTAGAATTCTTGATAGAGAAGGAGCAGCGATCCCAACAAATCCATCACTTGAGCCAGTATTAAGAAGAACTGCGCTACTGACAGTCTTGCCAAAAAGCCATTGCCACATACCAGCTTCATTTTCAGGAACATAAACATTTTCCATTTGAATGGACCCGGACATATAGCACATGGAACCTACAAATTATTGATGTACCATAGCACACGTGATCATTTTTTTCGAATTACGGAAAAATAAAGAGTGGTTAATATCTAAATCATAGGATGACGTCAATGATCAAAGAAGATATCAATCAGCTGAAATAGCAAATATTGTTCTTTCCATAGCTTAAATGTCTAGTAGAGGAGATCAATATCCTTGAGGAGTTCCAAAGAAAGATAATTCAATCCCAAACACCCAACTGACTGTGATTTCTTTTTCGGAATAGGGAAAAGTTGACGAAAAATCAAACACAAATTTAAACAGAGTAACATCAACCAAGCAGCAAGAAACTAGAATATGAAATATAGATATGCTTGGTATACATTGCAACAAAATGTTAAACCTGCTCAGAACAAAAACAATTCAGCCAATTAAAGTTAGCTGTAATTGAACCCTGGCAAGGCCTTCATTTTTGCACCCACAATAAAACTCATTTTTCCAAATGATGCACAATTGGTATCATAATTACCCGTTCATCCGGAAATATTAGAAGGCTTTATTTATGTAGAAAATATTGGGATATTCTTTTTTTGGTAACCCGAGAACCAAATCTACCAAACGAACCCCTTTATGACCTGAGGCAGCGTCGTAAACCTGAGCCCCACACATGACATTTCCATGCTGAGATTTCTTTTACCCACCCGGGGGCAGGCCCCAAGGTTTGACCTTGCGAACATTTTTTATCGCAAAAAAATAAAATAAAAATAAGAAACATAAATAACTAGAAAGAAGGTAGTATGGTAAACTTGTACTCATAATGATCTCTTCCTCAGAAATTGATAACTAACATGGAATCACAGCAAGTAATATGTGATAAAAAAAAAACAGGGAAAAACAACTTCTATGCAACTCACCCGGCTTAGTGATAACCTTTTCTTGTGGCTTCAACATAATCTGAAAATATGAGAGACAGCATTAAAAGAAAAGCAAATTATGAGGCTTCAAAATAAAGCAGAAAAGAAATCTATAGATACAGGTACCTGAACTATCTGAGCTTCACCGCCCAATATCTGAAAAGGTAT
Source organism: Hydrangea macrophylla (assembly GCA_033977485.1). NCBI lineage: Eukaryota > Viridiplantae > Streptophyta > Magnoliopsida > Cornales > Hydrangeaceae > Hydrangea > Hydrangea macrophylla. The sequence goes on from CM066995.1 coordinate 94,572,350, forward strand.
TACAGCTTCTTGCGGACTCTACAATACATTACTCCCATGAATTTACCAAGGATATGGTAAAATAAGTAACAATTATCATTGAGCAGTAAACTGTAAAGAATTGGTAAGATTTGGGAGAAACAAAAATAATTGTGCCAAAGCTCTTATCATACTCCACGAAAATATTGAAAATAAGCTTAGAACTTGGATCAGTCACTAATTCATAACTTCCCCACTCAAGAAACTAACCCATGGGGATATGGTCTCAACTTTCTCTTTAATAACTCTTCTACGAGAAATAACAAAAAAATTCAACCAAAATGGAAAAGAATTTGTATGGAGACCTTCTACACCTCTTGTCACTTATGTGGACCATGTTGTCAGTCTAATTTGATAAGGTTATCCGTCTTGAGAAACATTCAAGCAGCAAGCTTCACCCGAATTGAACATTAGATTAAAAAAAAACAATCAGATCTAAAAACCCTACCACTCTCGATTATTCTTGTTTGTTCTTTCCCCATTTTCACGATAGTGCGACAAACCAAATCAGCTCTCTCTAGGTCGATCAGAAATTTTTGCTCACTTATGCTCATTCTCAGTTCTATAATCGCACACCAACTGTGAATTGGTGAAGTCATCTAGTCCAGGCTTGTAGTTAACCTCACAATCCCCCTTCTCCTCCTCTTCTTCTGCATCTTCTTCTCTCCCTCCCATTTCGTGCCGTAATCATCCGTTCATCCTATTGATTTGATTTTAAGATTCACGTTCTCGTATCAACAGACTTGTTCATCGTTGTATTCCTCTCTCTCTCTCTCTCTCTCTCTCTCTCTCTCTCTCTCTCTCTCTCTCTCTCTCTCTCAACCCTGTTGTGCCATGCCATTGGGAGTTGGACGTAACATTCCATGCGCATATTACCTATACCTCAAACATAAGCGTCAGACCTAAGCAATCAAACTTGTGAGTAAGATCCACATACAATAGCTGCAAGAGTCAGAGCATTTCCCAATCCACACCCTTTCACCCAAAAATTAACGCCCAGGTCACCCACAATAATTGAAACATTGACTTGATCTCTAGCTTCAAATTGATTCCCTAACATCCAATGGCTTAACCTTTGGGAATGTCAAAGACTGATGGGTTATTCATCCATTTCATACCCTTAAATCTAATTACTAATTTTATAGCAAATAAGGATACAACATGCCGGCCCAACCAGAGCCTCGACTGACCCACTCAAATCCGATCAAATCCGGCACCTCTCTTGAGCCGGTTCGGTTGGCAGGTGAGAGAGGTGAACCTGAAGGTGACCAGTTCAGTTCGACTTTTCATGTCTCACCCTACTCGTGAACACCTCCAGTCCCCAAACAGCCAACCCTCACTAGGATACAAGACTACTAGCATTGATAAATGCTCAGCCATAAAGCTTGCATGAAACAAGCTCTCCCAATATCACAGATGCAGTAGTGAGTAAAGAAGTCGGGCAAAGAAAGCAATTGGGAACTTTATACATAAGTTATGTTACTATTCAGGACTTGATAGCATTGATGTAATGGGGAACGGATGGGAATAAAGTTTTCCATGCGTAGCTATACTAAGGTAGTCAACTTAACCTTCAATTCCCATAACCAAGTTTTTATTTCCCACTCCTTGTGTGTGCTTTTTCTTACTTCATCCATACTTAATAGCCTATTCTTGACTATGGCGCCTTCTACTTCTAACCAAAGACAAACTGAACTTACAACTATATGCAACTAACTAAGTCTCCTGATCTCACCATCCCACTAGGAATTGTATTCCCCTCCGCAAAACCTCAGCATAAAATAATTAACTACAATTCATCGCCTTCAAAACAGTTAAAGATGAGTTTTTTTGCTCTCTCATTTCCAGGAAAAAAAACAAAAAACGACAACAACAACAACAACAACGAAAAAAAAAAAAATAGAAGTTCCCTCTTCCCCAAATGGATCAAAATTCGAACACTAAAAATGAAGCAGAAACCCTAACTAATTGGAATTGTAAAGGACACAAAACGATAGATACATATATGTGTGTATATATATATATATATAGAGAGAGAGAGAGAGAGAGAGAGAGAGAGAGAACCTGATAAACGTAAGGTTGGAAAGGTGTTGAGAAAAATGGTGCTGCCATGGTGAATAAAGATCGAAAAAGAGCCTCAAATCGGAACAGAGATCAATAGAAGATCACTGAATTCAAGACACCATTGCCGAGATCTGAGCTCGAGTATTTCAGATCGCCAAAAGTACTAAAATCAAAAATTCACAAAAACCAAAATCAATTTTTTTGTCGAATTCCCAAATGGTTTTTTAGTTTTTCATCAATTGACGAGAAGGGTTTTTGGTTCTTTTCTCAGCCGAATAAAACACGTTGAGTTCCGAAAATACCTCTAAATACTTTCATTAATTTCCTTCAATTACTCAGCTCTTTTTACTACTTTGTTAGGGGTGGAATTGTCAACTCGGAAAATGCTACAGAATTCTTGATATGTACGGGTGGCTTTTGTATTAATTTGGCCTACACTTGTGTTTTATCGACGTGTATTGATTTCAGTTGGCCGAGTACACGTCAGCATAATAGTGATGTGGCTTCCTTTAGTTGGTCAAGGTGTCTCACTCGGACGTGGACTGTAATACAACCTGCCATGTCATTGGCAATGTAAATGTAAATGATGCGAGTAATACTAGGCACACTTTGAAATCCACATTAAATTTGACAGAGCTTTAAATGCATGTACTAAGTATTGTACTAGTCGATAACCCGTGCAAATGCACGGGAATTTGTCAAAAAAATATATATATAGAAATATATTCCAAACTAAGTACTAATATAAACTACCAAATTTTGTGTAGATGCAACAATTATATCTCTTAGAGTACATTCTACTAATACATCGTACTATATTATAACATACTTTTAACATATGCTTCTATGAACCATACTTTTAAGATATAATTAAGAACTTTTAACATCTGCTTAAAATACCATATTGTGCAAAACCACAAGAAAAATAAAAAATGAATTTTTTCTGCATAAATAGGGCAATTGCGTTTCCGAATGGGGTTATAGTCATGAACAATTTTGAGTAAAACAGTCGCACAAGCTAAATAAAATTTTGTAGTGTAAATCCTCCAAGAAAGGAAAGAATTCGTGACTGAAATGTCTAACATTAGTTGGGTGCCTGAACTAATTAACCACTTCACAATCAAGTAATCTCATTTTAAGTTTATTCGATCCCAATGTCACATGAGTTGGCAACCCAATTGAAAAGTACAATTTTAATAACAACAATGATACTTTTTTTCCTACTTCACAACAACTTTTAAATTTGAAGTCTGTAACAAAACACAAACTGGGTAGTCGAATTAGAACTGTATGCAAAATATTTATATTCATGCATGTACACAAATAGCCTTCAATATATATATGCACATATAAGATATATATGGCCTAAATTAAAGAAACCTTCACTTACTTGGAGCTCATAATCTTCATTATGATCGATGCATAAAAAATATCAATTTTCAATGAATAATGGAATTCCGGCTAAATGGGTGAATCATCCATTTCTATGAGTTGTCATGGATTCTGGGGGAATGTATTAGTACACATGTGTGCATGTAAAAGATGTGAGAAGAGGAGGAATTGTAACCTTTTATTTATTTAATAAAGAAGATAAAGTGAATGGTATAATCATTTTGCAAACTTATTGATTCATGGGATAAGAAATGAGACAAGAGGAAGAGTTGAAACTTTTCACTCATTGATGGCAGTGAAGATGAAGAGCATACGTTAAGCAATACCAAAAAGAGGAGAGAGAGAGAGAGAGTGAGGAACATTGTATTTGCCATGTAGGCGCCACATAGACTGAAGTTTCTCATAAGAAAATTCCACCTAGGCGCTAAGTGGAGCATTGTGAGAAGGCTTTTGGCCTTGTCTTTTAGATATATATAATAGATAAGTGGTGCACAGAAAAGTGTAAAAAAATTCACACAACACAAGGTACATGTATTTAAAGCATAACAGAGCTTTAAATGCATGTACTAAGTGTTGTATAAGTGGTGCATAAAAAAATGTAAAAAAATTCACACAACACAAGGTACATGTATTTAAAACATAAGATGTCAAATTCAGTGTGGATTTCAAAGTGTGCCTAGCATTACTCAATGATGAGCCACTCAATAAATCTCGGTGAAATAAATTACCTTCCATGCATTTTCTTAGGCGTGTTTTGTTAGGTTCCCTCTCATAACTGCGGGACTCGTAAATAATAAGTCACTCAATAAATCTCGGTGAAAGTAAATAACTACCATACATTTTCTCATGTGTGGTTTGTAAGGTTTCTTCTCCTCGTCGGTTGAAAAGATACCTTGCAAACCACCACACCTAATAAGTGAGAGAAAACCTAAAGAACCACGACTAATTTATTGTATGAAAGTCATGTCCCTCGGTGAATATGTTGATAAAGGGTGGGTAAGCTGGGTTGGTTTAGTATACAAATCAAGCTCAGACATATATGAGCTCGGTTCGATAGAGTTAGTGAACACACTTGAATAAAGCTCGTTAGTAGTCCATGAATAGACTTAATAATTCATTTGTATACTCACTTATATATCTAAATCTACTGTAAATAGGTCCCGCTATTGTGAGAGGTAACCTAATGAACAACACCTAACAAATTGTATGAAAGTCATGTTCCTCGGTGAATATGTTGATAAAGGTTGGGTTATGTAATTGTCATGACCTATTCCACTACGCTTGGAAATAGGACACATGACACGCCACCAAGGCTCAACCAATTCTTTAAAAGATTATAGCAGTGGAAAAGAACACTTAAAACAACGTTAAGTATTTAAAACTTTTGAAAACGATGCCTTCCGAGTTGTAAAATCCATATAAAATTGAAAACGTAATTATATTTCGAACCGGATAAATTTATGTTAAAAGGGGTCCCAAAGGTACCCTAAAAATCAATCAAAATATTTAAATAATTTCCCGAAGGGGTTGAAAAATATTTCATGCAGGGGTCATTTCGACCGGTCGAATGACCCTTGGGCAGGAATCCTTTAAGGTAGAGGGTACTTCGATCGGTCGAACTGACCCCTTCGACCGGTTGAATGACCCCCTGGCAGAACTCTTGCCTAGAAGTCACCCAACCTTCACACCTTAACAATCCTCAAACCATACTTTCTCCCCAAACCCTCATAGGATTACAAGTCGACCTAAATCAAGGGCCCTAACTTTAAATGGTCGCCTAGAATTCCAAATTGTCAGGACCGTCCTTGAGATCTACATGTGTCATTTTGGAACCAAATTGTTACATTTTAACATTGGGATAGGGTATGATTTTACGTGCCCGGCTCTTCAGGAAGATTAAGAGGTACGATAAAATTAAAACTTCTAGGGCTCATCTGTTTGGTGGATAACTAGGGCAAATTGGATTATTTTAGTCCAATCCGGGCTTATACCGTGTTTGTTTGGGCCTTTTCAGAATAAGTTAACTCAAGGTACTATAATATGCAGTTAAAAATAATGTCGACTAAGGGGTATTACACAATACCAAGGGGGGAATGTAATAAAAACAAGGGGATTAAAGCTTAGTGGGATTGTGGAAGCCAAAAGACGATTTTACCCTTACTATTTAAATGCACCCAACTCTCACATTTCACCCAACTCTCTGTACACAAGTGAGAGACGAGACTCAGAGATCGCGAGGCTACAGAGATAGGCGACGGTCAGAATCTCGCCGGAGAAGGAAGGAGCTTCATGTCGGAGAACGAAGGATCTTCACGCTGGTACGTACTTCATCTTCTTTTTAGTTTTGTTCATATTTCAAAAATTAGGGTTTCAAAAACTAACGTTTCATGTATTGTTTTTGTTTTCTCCAACTAGATCTATGCATGTTTATAGGTTCAGAAGGGCTTGGATTGTTGATTTTCTGAATTAGGGTTTTGATGGAAGTTTCAATTTCTCGTATTTATGCTATAAATGTTCAATTTTCTGAATTAGGGGTTTGGATTTTGGGCAATTTATGCTGAAATATAGTTCTTGTCAGAAAGGCTTTGAAATGTTGGTTCTCATTTAAATTCACTGCTACATCATGCCATGAAACTAACCATATATTGATGATTATCATTTAGTTTATACATTTGAAGCTATACACAGATGCCGTCGGGCTGAACCCAGACTAGCAGATTGATTCGCCCCAAATTCGGATTGATCCGGTTTTATCAGAATGTTATTTTCTGCACCTCCAGATGCCCCAGATCAATCCGCACATGACCCGAATCGAACCGGATTCTCCAGACTGGTTTTCCTGCTGCTCAATACATCAGATTTCAAGTTCAAAACATTCCCAAGTTCTACAATTTGTTCCAAACATCATGAAATCTTTTGAGAACCCTTCACAAACACCCATAAACATATCCACAACTTATATAAGTCTTTCCAAATCATTCAAAACATCATCCATGTACATTAAAATGAGGAACTAACCATAGAAACCTCAAACTTACAAAACTAGTAAGGAAAAGGAAACGTTCTTGTCAAAGTAAGCTCAAAACTTCAAGTAAATTCCATGAAATTTATAGAAACCATCTTTAAACACGAAACAAAGTTCTTTCAACATTAACATGTACATGATCTCATTTGAAAGTTGTTTTAACATTCCAATTCATTAACCCTTTAACTTGAACATCAACTTGCATCACATTACACCCAACACATACATGATTATTCAACATAAGGAAACAAGATAAGTTTTATAACCAAAACTACTAGTTCATTCCCAATATACACAACTTGCAACTTGCAAGTATCACCCATGGTCTGGTGCATAAACAACCAACAATACCCAACTAAGTATATTACAAGTCTCCCATCAATCATACTTTACATATTACAAGGACTCTAGAACATAATGTTTTAAACATTGACAATGGAGATACATGTTAAACATAACTAGCTAGACATATGAACATATTCACAAGGACACAACTCCCACGCCCAACCTGTCATGCTAATCATTTTCTCTCCTCTTCCCGTGTCATACCTGCGATGGTTATTCAATAACCACAACAGAAAATATATTTTCATTTAAGCTTTCGCTTAGTGAAGGAACTAATCATACTATTGGAATGTTTAATATACAAATGCAACAATCATTATGAACAACAACAATTTGATCTTTGGGAAGTCAAGCAACTCCAGCCACCACCCCCGGGTCTTCTTCCCGGATCTTTCTCACTTTTGGCGCATATAGTGCAACACACACTCTCTTGTGACCCCAAAGGCATCACTAGCATTCCATTGTGGTCGTCACCACGTCCTACTCATTGAGGACTTCCTATCCCTTATATATGAGACATATAAGTGGTGACCACTACTTGACTTCCCTTTGATTCATATAAGCAACTTTGCATATAAGCATAATAATTTCACATTACTAACATGCTTTTAGCCCAAATTCATCAACACATTTATACATATGCATGAATTAAACAACTATGAACAACAATTGTCATACTAACATAACTAAACACCCAACTTTGGGATTAGAACACTCACCTCTTCGATTTATACGCAATTATGCTTCTAAATTCTGATTCAAGCTAGAACTAAACCCAATTCTTGTTCTAGAGTAATCCTTGATGATGCCAAAAATTGGTAACAGTAAAGTAAAGCAATTTAAGAGAGAGAGGGAGAGAGAGTGAGAGACTATTTTTTGTATGTGGTTCGGCCCTGTTAATGAAGGTACCTACGTCCACGGGTGTGTCTGAGCACGTTCACTAGCAGATCACCGGCGGGCCTGGTGAGCCAACAAAGAGGGGCGACACTACCAGTAATACCGGCCGGGTGTATGCGTATCATGGTGAATTTTTGTAGAGGTGCTGTGTAGACTACATAATTGGCCGCCCCCTCAATGGGGGGTGAGTGGTATCTTTTATAGATGCAAGAGACCTACTCATACATGGATAAGGAAATATAATCCTAATAGGATGTGATTGACACCAATCAAGTAAGTTTCCTAATTGTATTAGGATTGATTGACATTAATTGTGGGGGTTTCCCAATTGGATTAGGAAATAGATGCACTTTCCATTAGTCTTCTAGCTTGAGTAGGAAACTGCCCGTAATGATCGGGATCATGCCTGTGGGCCCGGACGGGTTGTTGATTTTGAACCGCTCGGTCATATTTTGGGCGTATCAATCCTAAATAGTTTTTACATATCAAACATCGTCTATCAAAAACGGTCGCCAGAAAAATATGATTGAAATTGAAAACAAAATACGTGCATGTGATCCTCTTACCTCCATGAGTCCAAAAATGGTTTCGGATCGTAAATCCGGCGTCGAACGGCAAAGGAACGGTGTCAAACGTCGTCGAGGAAAACTGTCGCCGACTTGGGAGCTCTCACTTCTCTATATTTTCTGTAAATTTTGTTAAGGAGATACATATGCTACATGCATATGTGTGTTGGCACAACTTTGTTCTATTTATATTTATCTCCCCCAATTTTCTTTAAGTTTTATTATCAATCCCCCATATTAATTACGTTAACTACCCATCTTTTCTAAATAATTTAATCTAAGTCCCGAGTGAGTCCCAAACATGGTTCCACATAAATTATGAGGTTGCTATTAAACCTACCAATTATCAATTATTTTCAAATACGCCCTCACATGAGTACCCAAATTAGTTAATTTTATCCATCATAAGACATAATGATATCTTCAAAATTTAAACAAATATGCACATAAATATATTATGACATCAAAATGCAAGTTACTTTAATTAGACCTTCATTGGGCCCCACATTTTATACTAGTTCTGTCTTTCACAGAACTTTCATTTGTGCCTGCATTTGAACACCTTTTCACATGTGGGTTCATAACCCCACTTTAAATCATCTTATGTATTAATTATCTTAAATTAACACATATTAATATCACATTAATCTTCTTTTTCGAGTACGGGTATTATAGTTGTATTTATTTGTCAATGTTGGATTGTGGTATTCTTTGGTTGCTTTGGATGAGTAGAAAGTGGGGGTTGCTATTGTGTAGAATTACCTAATCTTGATGTTCTTGATTAGGCTGTGCATTTGGGAATTTTAAATATTTCGCCACAATTCATTCCAACAGTCTTGGAATGATTGAACCTTAATTTGTAAGCATGTCCAAAAAAGGAAAAAGATAAAATGAAATAGATAATACCGGTAAAATTAACTTGGCTCTATTTTTCTTTATCTAAATTTGGTCTACTAGCTGTAACTAGGCACTCAATCCTATTTCCTTGGGTACAAGTCCGGTTTTAATATCATATGTTCCATGTGTATCCATTTGCCAAGTTACCCTTTTCTGCTGGATCTTTCAACTTAGTGATCATTGCTTGTATAGGAGGCAATATATTTTTCTGACCATGTTATATGTTTCAGGATTGACCTTATTCTTGTGTCTTTATCGTAGTTACTATTTTGTATCTGTATTTTTCCTTTTAGTTTCTTACGGGTGAGTTGTGGCATTTGGTTTTAAGATTGAAATGCTTTTGGAGGAAGGGCATGACATAGTTGGAGACGGATAATAATTGACTAAATTACCTATGTTATATTACTTGGCTGGACATACTAACTCAAAAATATGGGATGTAGTATTCTTGAAAAAATGTAAAATATTTTAAGATTGAAATGCTTTTGGAGGAAGGGCATGACATATAGTTGGAGACGGATAATAATGGACTAAATTACCTATGCTATATTACCTGGCTGAACATACCTAACTCAAAAATATGGGATGTAGTATTCTTGAAAAAATGTAAAATATATGAGCTCCAAGAATGGAACTAGACACATGGATTGAAAATGAGTTGCCCTTTCACAATAACACTGTGACACGGACACGGACACGGACAAGGACACGAACAAATTTGATGATTGCATTTTATTAAATTTGATGGTTGTAATTTATTGGCATTTGTTGTACTTTGATAAACTTATTTATTGTAATTCATTACTGTTGATTATATTTTATTAAGCTTTGTTTATGTTTGGAATTAGCTCTATGGTGTTTTAATACTTTCGGATAAGTTTTTGTAGTTGATGTTATAGAAAATACTTGATTTGAAGGTATTTTGACAATTTGGTTATTTTTTCACAAAAGGGTATTTTTGGAAAGTTTTAGATTTATTCAGATTTATACCACGGTCATTCAAATACAGTATTAGACTAATGAATTTTATTCCCAATTAATTCAACATGAATGAAACACAGTATAAAAATAATACTGTATTATTTTATACTATAATTAGTTATCTCAAAATAACAAACTATATTTTAATACTACCCCTATCCGGCAAACAAACGGCGCCATAGAATAGGGAGAAAACTCCCGTTTGGTAAGTGCCACGCTCACTACACCATTACGCAAATAAATAAATAAATAAATAAAACTAGAAAGATGTGGTCCAACATCAAGATAAACTTCCTACCTCGACCCAACCCCGTCCACAACCAATCCGAAGGGGGCATCAAACGCGGTTTGTGTGACCCAAGAATTATTATCTCTCTCTCTCTCTCTCTATATATATATATATATACCTGTTCACGATTTCCGAAAATCCATAATCGAAGCTTTAAACTTTACAGCTTCTCTCCGTTTCCCACCTTCTCGTTCCCAAACCCTAACCTAAACCTAAACCTAGATCGGGGCCTCCTTCAAGCTGTTAGGGTCTGAAGATTGGATTTTCTCTGAAGATTTATCGAATCTCTCTTATCGATTCTCGATATTTTTGGGATGATTTTGTGATGTGTAGATTATCTAAAACTCTCTCCAGATCGCGTGTTATACTTGTACAGGAGAATCGGATGATTGGTTCGAGACTGCTCTGAAAAAGACGATAGATCTGAAGAATCTCTGGTTGTTTCCTCGTGAATCGGATCGGTTGGTGGAGCTTCAAGTCCTATCGACATCTGGAATCGTCGTCCGATCGAACGAGACGTTGTTCGCTCCCAGTTTTCGTCTGAATCGAAGGGGCTTCTTCGATTTCTGATTCGATCTGTTTGATTCGTCTGGAATCGATACAGTTGGTGTAGTTTGGTTTTTTTTTTTTTTGGGAAAGCTTTTCTGATTGGAGCTTATCAAGGGATCGATTTGAAGATTCAGCTTTGAAGAGATTTGCGACGCTTCGAAGAACTGTCTGACGTTGGTTTGATCTCTCTCGAGTTACTGAAGAGAAATAGAAAAAAAAAAGTTCATTTTTTTTTTGTACTTTGGAATTTGTTGTTTGAGTTAAATATCAGGCCTTATTTTTATTTGACGGCCTCTGAAATTTAGGGCTTTGTGTTTGTTTGAGGAATTTTGTTTTTGTTTTTGTTTTTTTTGAAGAGATATGGCAGTGTATTATAAGTTTAAAAGTGCAAAAGATTACGACTCGATTTCAATCGACGGTCATTTCATATCAGTTGCCAATTTGAAAGAAAAAATATTTGAATCCAAGCATTTGGGCAGGGGTACCGATTTTGACCTCGTTGTCACCAACGCCCAGACTAACGAAGGTTGGTTTAGTTCTCTGGAATTAATTAGTGATGTATTTTAGAATTATATCAAGTAATTTGATTAGAATTGTTTTTTTTTTTATATAGTACCTAATAATAATAAGTTGTAGCTCTGTATAATGATATAAGTTTTTCTGCTTCAAATCCAATGATTAGTAGTTTTTGACATGTCACATATGAGATGGGCTCATGAACACTTCTTTTCTCAAGAAGATTATTGTTTTTGGTTCTATAGAGGCGCTGTTTGGCGCTGCGTTAGGAGACCTTCAACGCTCCTTGGGTGGGCGTGTGATCGTGTATTAGTATGTGTTTGGCACAGCTGAGACTGCGACACGGTCGCAAAAAGCTGCCCGTGCTTCTGCCCACTGCCGCTTGCAATCGCAGAAGCTTGCTCAAACAGGCCTAAGAAACGTGGATGAAGGAGCTTGTGGTTGTCGAATTGGGAACAAGTTGTGCAAATTAACTGTGTCAAATTTGCACCTTTTGGGTGAAAGGCCAAATTTGCCTATTTATGAGTGTGTTTTAAAAAAAAAAAAATCGATCTGCACTGCTAAAGGCACAAGTTGTTAAAAGACCAAATTGGGTTAATTTGAGAGTGAGGTCAAGTAGGCCGCTCCAGTATACTATCAAGTTGACTTGTGTCATTGGAATTGTGTTGAAGGGTCTACATTGAATAGTTTAGCTGATTTTTGTTACTTACTATACTTGATAGAGACTCTTCCGTGGGGGTTGAATTTTTGTCAGTTTTATTGTCTGGCTATATGGATTTCTCTCTTTGCAGCTATTTATAGATTGGTTTCTCTTATCTCATTTCAGAGTATCTTGATGAAGCAATGTTGATTCCGAAAAATACTTCTGTTTTAATCCGTCGAGTTCCTGGACGGCCTCGCATGCCTATTGTTTCTGAACCCATACAGTACTATCTTGATCCTTCAAATTTTTGATTACTCAATTCTGTTTCGTTCAGTCTGGTTGACGTGTTTGTTAAAGATATATTAAATGGTTTTTATGGGATAACACTGGTAGCTTATCACATTATTTCTCTATATGTTAAGTAGTATGAGGGAAGAAGGGAAGGATAAATGGGAGTGAAGAGGAGAAAAACCTTGTTTGGTCGAGTAGAAAAAGGGAGGAAATCAGAAGGAGATTAGGAAAGAGGCATCCCTCCTGGTCACCATTCCTCATCCGGCCTAAAGTGGATGGATTGGGAGAGGAAGAGGCTTTCTTCCCCTTATGACCTTTCCCCCTAGCAAATAGTCAAAAAAAGAAAAAAAAAACTATTCTTTTGATATGCAAGGGTACAATAGTAACACACATACTACCTTCATTGCTTCAATAATTTCTCCTCATTCAATTTCCTTCTTATTCAACCAAACAAAAGAAAAGAAGAGAAAGACAATCGTCCTTTCTCTCCTCGTCCCTCGCCTTCTACTTTTCCATCTTGCTAGTATACATAGCCTAAACCTGCCTGCTGGTTTGTTGTTGTTTTAACCATTGTGGTGGGAGCTATGAACCTGATAATGTTTGAGGATGTTGTATGACCTCTTCTGTGAGACAATTTCTGAGTGTTTGGTCTATGCATTTTCTTCGGCAGGTCGAAGGTGGAAAATATGTCTGAGGATGTTCAACCAGCAAAGAGTAGCCTTTTGGGAGCTGATTCTTCTATGATGAGACTTGTAAGATAACGAGTCACCATTTTTGTCTCTAGATAGAACTTGGTTCCGTTTAATTGTTTTAAGTGTTCGTTCCAGTGTCCGAGTGTAATGACTTGCTCATTTGGTGGGTTTTGTAGCCTGATGACTCTGAATGGGATGAATTTGGAAATGATTTGTATGCTATCCCTGAAGTGCTGCCTGTTCAGTTTAGCAATCCAATTCAGGATGCTCCCCCTCCTAGTAAAGTTGATGAGGACAGTAAGATAAATGCGCTAATTAATACGCCGGCTTTGGATTGGCAGCAGTAAGATCTTCTCGCCATTGTTATTATATGACTGTTTTGTATTTATTGAAAGGGGACAGGTTTATCTTGAAAATCTTACCTTTTATTTTTCTCTTGGTTTCACAGTCAAGCTTCCGATGGTTTTGGTCCTGGTAGAGGTTTTGGACGGGGTGTGGGAGGAAGAATGATGGGTGGGCGCGGTTTTGGTGATTATCTTATACACTGTTTCTATGTGATATTTTCGTTTTATTTATCAGTTCTTGCTGAGTACCTTTATTTCATTTTTAGTGGGTGGTGGAATAATTCAAATTTAGGTTATTCTCAACTTTAGGGGTTATTATTATTATTTTTATTTAATTTTTTTTTAATTTAATGGTCAATAATTGTGCTTTGAGACTGAACATTATATTTTCACTTCTTTAGGTCGAGGATTGGAGCGAAAAACACCTCCTCAGGGCTACATATGTCACAGGTGCAAGGTTTCTGGTAAGTTTATGTTATTGGTGATTGGTTAAATTTCTATTTCTTAAGAAGAAAAAGAGGGAAGAAACGTTCTTTTGTTGGTTGGGGAAGGTAGTATCTTGTGCGAGTACTAAAGTACGTATTCCTCTTATTCAGGGCATTTTATTCAGCACTGCCCTACAAATGGCGATCCTAATTTTGACGTCAAAAGAGTGAGACCTCCCACTGGTATTCCAAAGTCTATGTTAATGGCAACTCCAGATGGCTCATATGCATTACCAAGTGGCGCTGTTGCTGTTCTGAAGCCGAATGAGTAAGCTGATCGTTTTCTTTTACCGCTAGAAAGACTCGCTTGTGGTCCAAAGATTTAATTTAATCTTTGTATCTTTCACAGGGCCGCTTTCGAAAAAGAAATTGAGGGAATGCCTTCTACACGTTCTGTTGGTGATCTTCCACCGGAACTTCACTGCCCCTTGTGCAAAGAAGTGATGAAAGATGCGGTGCTCACGAGCAAGTGTTGCTTTGAAAGTTTCTGTGATAAATGTAAATCAATTTATGTTATATTTGCCACATGCAAATTTGCAATTGCATGTTAATACAATTTTTCTTTGTGCAACTATTTGAACACCTCTCCACCTCCCCTCCCCCCCTCTCCCCAGAACATCTGGGCAGTGGCACGTTTTCTAGATGTTCCTTTTGGTGCTTTTTGTATTTGAATTACCTTGGCCCTTGATATCCTTTGACATTTTTATTGAAGTGTCATATATCTACATAACTAGGACACTGACCGTCTCTTTCTAAGTTTCGTATTTGTTTATATGTTGAAATTTTTGTTGCTAACTGACCTATTCTGATCCTAAAAACTAAAATTTATGCGCAGGTATAAGAGACCACATCATCTCTAAGTCTATGTGCATATGTGGGGCGACAAATGTACTTGCAGACGATCTTTTACCCAATAAGACAGTACGGGATACCATCAATCGGATTTTGGAGTCCAATAACAGCAGTGCAGATAATGCTGGCAGTACCTACCAAGTTCAAGGTTTACATTTTTTAGATTCACTTGTAATTATAGTCATGGTTGTTACTTGTTCGAGGTGTTTGAATTTCTAGTCCACTCATACGAGTTGATCAAGGTTCATACAAGTGGGTTGATTCTTGATTCATTTTAGTGAACTTTGAAGGTTTAAGTGTAGAACTTTCAATTGACCTTTGATATTGCACTTTAACTTGTTAAATGTGTATTTTGTTCATTTTAAGGATTGTGTACGTGTTTACAGGATAGATATACATACAGTTATTTATTTTATATTTTGGAAAAAGTGAATCTTGCAATTCATGATTCATGAGTTCGGAAAACCGATTCATGATTTGATTTATGGTTTGACAACCAAGTTAAGAGTATCTTCAGTTTAACGTGTATTGTGACATAATACTTATTTCTCTTTCAGATATGGAGTCTGCTCGCTGTCCACAGCCTAAAGCTCCATCACCTGCTCAGTCTGCAGCCTCCAAGGGTGATCCAGTGCGATTGCCTCAAAATGAAGAGACTTCAAACATAAAGGAGACTCTTGAGCAGGTTAAGGCTAATAATGCCCCACCGCAGACCTTGGAGAAGGAGAGGGCTGCAAAAATAGCGGATGTTTCTGAAGCCACACATGAATCAATGAGTATGAGGGAACCTGCACCACGTGGGAGTGCTCCACTTGTTGATGAAGAAGTGCAGCAAAAGCCGGTTTCTGTCGATGCAGGTAATGCTGCATTTGGAACGGAAGTAATTTGTTTCCGTCGTAGTAGATGTATATTGATATACTTTCAGAGTACAGATAGAGAAGAAAAACAAAAGAAGAGGTAGAGATGAAGATAAAAACATGATAGACTGAGAGTTACGTGCTGTACAAGTTGTGGAGCATGGGTGCTATCAAGGCATCAACCCCAACTCATGTTCTCATGTGCCATCCCCAACATAAAAGCTGAAGCAACTAAGCCTTGGTGGTTTTTATTTTTTATTTTTGAAGTAAAATTTGTATCGAAATGTATCTTTAAGAATATGAAGAGGATAATGTAATTTACAATAACAATAAATGGTGAGAATGCATCCCAAAGATGCCACTCCAAACACACCCTAAATGATGCGAATTCTCGGTTTGTCATTTGTTTTTTTTTTTTTAGGAAAATGCTACTCTTACATATTCTTATAAACCTCCCTTGCAAATTGATGTGTCATCCCATATGTAAATGTCACATCAACTTCGAACAAAATCAATTACGCAATTCTGCCATGTCAGGTTGTTAATATTTTGTATCCACACGGTACTACTCCTATATCTGTAGTTGGTGTTGGGATGTTATTTGTGGTTATCAACTCCTACTTCTCTGCCTCTGAGATACTGAAGGTTTTTAAACTTCGAAACATTTTTTTTCTTTGTTTATGTCATATTGGGTTTTAGGAGCTGGATTGTTGTTGACATAACTTTGGATCTTGGGCAAGGATCATTAGAAAAAATGCCATCACAAGTATTTATGACATTTCCTAACATGTCTAATTTTATGGCCTTTCAGGAAAGAAAAAGAAAAAGAAGAAAGCTGGCTTGCCTTTGAATGGTATGTTGTGGGTTATTCAATACCTTGAGACTTAAGTAGTATGGTTTTGTCCTAGTGGTCTTTTAAATACAAGAGATGTTGAATATTGTGAAACCAAATGAGGCTTTTTAGCCATAATGAATTTTACTAAATTGCTGGAGGCCTTGCAGCTGCCGAGATGCAGTGGAGATCCCCTCAAGATCTTGCAGCTGAGAACTATATGATGCATATGGGCCCTTCTGCCTATAATCCATGCTGGACCGGCATGCAACCTGGGATGGAAGGATTTGGAGCCCCTTATAACGGTGTCATGCCTTATATGGGTTATGGGCTTGGTCCCTTCGATGTTCCATTTGGGGGTGTCCTACCCCCGGACCCATTTGCAGCACAAGGATATATGATGCCTTTTGTACCACATCAGAGGTATGCTTAATCTTGTTTTATTTACTCTCGGTCCCCCATTCCACCCCAACACAAACACTGTACATGCACCAATTTTTTTTTTGAAAAAGGTTGGCAAGAATTTGTGGTTCTGTTAGATTGTGTAAGATTGTGAGGTTGGGCGCTTTTCTAAGCTGAATGCAGAGGCATTTTGTAATATTGTCTGTATGTTTACTTGATGTTTAATTTTGTTAAACGCACCTAATATCTTACGTTACTGTCTGAATATGATCTGTTACCCTTTTCAGGGACCTTGCTCCGTTCGGGATGGGCCTGAATGCAGGACCCCCCATCATGAGTAGAGAGGAGTTTGAGGCTCGCAAAGCTGATTTAAGGAGGAAGCGTGAAATTGAGAGAAGGGGTGAGAGGTAAGTTTTTGACGACTGTTTCCTTGAGGGTGATTTGAACTAATAAGCAATTTTAAATCATGATCTTAATGTTCAGGCCACATTTTTTTTTTAAATTACTCGGAGATAGATTTTTTTTGGTCATACTGGCTTGTGATATCAAATTGAAGTCGCCTCATGATGCGGCGTTCCTTGTACTTGGGACCTAGCAGATGAGAACCATAATTTAGCTGTCTTGACTCATGAGTCTAAACTATTAGAGTACTAGTTTTCATTGATCCTATTTGATGGCCAATCATGTGGTCTGACCAATTGAATCTATATTCTTATGTTGAAGTAGTCGATTTTGGCCAGCAAATATTGTCATAATCTTTGTATTGCATGAAAGTTGGAACTTTTTCCACATTGGGAACTAGTTACTTCACTGTGCTTTAGGCCACTGAGTTGTGACATATGATAAGATCTGTCGTTGCTGTTTCTTCGTAGCTTGGAATATGCCTCTAGTAATCCATTTGGAATTTGGTTGTTCTATAAGTCTGGTGGTATAAGGAAAGGGTCACATAATAGCACAACTCCTTTTGTTCTTAAATAAATAAGCAGTTTCTTGTGAGTGGTTGTAAAGTTGTGGTTTTCTTACCCTTTTCCTTTTAGAATCAATGAAAAATGTTGTTCCTTGTCTGCTATACAATGTTATTAATTCTGTTCAGGAATGTCGTTTTCGGAGATTGGTTTGAATTCTTTATATTCAACTTTTTTTTTTCTTTCTTGTATAGAGGATAATCTTAGAACTTAAGTTCCAGTTCTCTTTGTGAAAGTGGGTTCTGCTTTCTTATTCATGGCATACTACTCTAGATGCTATTGCTGTGTGGCCTTGGTTTAGCTTTTGTTTTCTTTAAATCCTCCTTACTGTTGTCTTCTATGTGAATTGATTGAAGCTCATGGTGGAGTGAGGCTAGATTGTTATCACATGGTTTATTTTGTATACATGACAATGACGAGCACTGGCTTTTCTTTTACAAATGAAATCAGTCAATTTTTGTATTCGATTTTAACTTGATTTATTTCTTCTTGCAGCAGGGAGTTACCTCGAGATCGGGAATTTAGTAGGGAACAGAGTAGCAGTGCCGGTGTATCTTCGTTGAAATCAAAATCTGTACGTCCTTTTGTTGTCCAATTTTATCCTTTCTTCAATATCCATGTGTACTTTATCAGGTATATTCCGTGGTTGCGGGCAACAAATTCACTGGTGGAAAGAAAAAGAACATATTGGCGAAGAGAATACTTTTCCACAGTAAAGGAAATAGAAAGTTATTTCTCTCCTGCAATTGGGATTATCTTTTGAAAATTGGCTTAATATATTTTTATCCTCTTTTTTTTTTGGGACGTAGTGCCACATTTGATTGCTGAAGATGTGTCAAGGAAAAGTAATGAAAACCTGCAATCTTATAGTGGCCAGTCCAATGGCTAGTTGTAGGATTAATTTTGGGTCACTGTTTCTTTTCCAAACAGTTATGCAGTGAAATGGAGCTTAAGGCACCGTTTTGTTGTGAAATGGAACTTGAGGCTTTGTTTCGTTCATGGATTTAGAGAGGGGAAAAAGAAAAAAAAAAAAAACGAAAACCTTTTTTTTTTTGTTGTTTGGTTAACATGGAAAATAGTGAGGTATAGAAATGAGATGACCGAGTATTGAAGTAAATTGAAATTTTGGCGTCGCCCCTTCTTTCTTCAGTCACATTAGATTTCAGAAATTTAAATTTGTGATCATATTGAAGCATGGAAGGAGGAAAACATGAGCAAACTTGTTTTTTCTTTTCTTTCCATGTAACTTTAAAAAAAGAGAGGATGGAGGGATTACTAGCAAAATTGGAACATATTTGTTTACTTATCATATTTTCTGTTCCTCTTTTCTTTTTTTTCTTTTTTCTCTCATTATTTTCCTTGGTTAAAAAAAAAACAAAACAAAACCGCTTGTTTTTTAGCTCTCTTTTATTTTTCCTTGGTAAATCCACGAACCAACAGAGTCCAGGGGGAAATGGAAAGGGTTAATCAGATTGAAAAAATTCATCAGCCTGCTGAGGTGGGGTTTTCAGCCCTGTTTATTCCAGTTGATTGAAAAAAAAAAAAAAAAAGCCCATCTCTCCCTCTGCTTTGCTAAACTTAAATTTGTCCTTTGCCATATAATTTCTTGCCTTCAGAGTAAAAGCATAAAAAACTGAATGCTTTGGTTTGGGAGAGTTGGCAAATGGCCTAGCTAATCCTTGGTCTGTGTTTACAATTTGGGTCTAATATGATCTTTTGGTGATACTTCCGTTGATATGTATAAGAGCTTGCTTGGCAACTACTGTTTCTGCAATTCCATCGCAAAAAAATTCTTTCCACCAGAAGCTATACCCAGTTTATTTTAACTTTTGGAGTTTCTCAAACACTTAATGGGCTCCAAAAGCTATAGCCAAACGGGCCCATTTGTCTAGAACACTTAAAATTTGCTTAGCAGAAAATTGATGCCCCTTGTGTTGGTCTTGTGTGGTGCTTGTTCTTTCATCTTATGTCAAAAGTAAAACCTTACAAAAGGAAAAAAAACTTGTAAGGTTAGAACTTAAAATGTTTTGTCGAATTAATGATTTCAGAACCTAGTGGATTGCTTTGGTTTTAATTTTTTCCTACCCCAAATAACCATTTTTTTTATTGCATTAAAACGAAAAAAAAAAAAAAAAAAATTCTCTCATAAAGTGAGCTTGTCAGAATAAAGTGGAGAATTTCAAGTAGAGATTTGTCACTAATTTTTGTAGTTGTATGGATGTGGACTTGCAAGACAGTGTTCTTCTTTTTTGTCCCATTTTTTTGATCCGTGGGGTAGGAATGGGGCTTGTTTGCATTTGGTTGTAATATTCTTTAAATTCATGCAGGATAGGGTCCTTTGGACCTGGGTTTCTCTTCATTTAAAAAAGGGGTAGGTTTTTATTTTTTATTTTTATAATTAAAATCGGAGTAAAATGTTTAAATCAACAACTATATGC
Source organism: Hydrangea macrophylla (assembly GCA_033977485.1). NCBI lineage: Eukaryota > Viridiplantae > Streptophyta > Magnoliopsida > Cornales > Hydrangeaceae > Hydrangea > Hydrangea macrophylla. The sequence continues at coordinate 94,592,690 of CM066995.1, forward strand.
GTCCTGGACAAAATAAAGTGTTGAAGGGAGACATGATATGGCCATCAAAAAGAAAAAGAAAAAAGAGAGACATATGGCAGCTATTGTACATTTTTTTTTTTGCACTTGGAGTTTTCTCTAATGGGTTTTTTTTTTAGCTGCTGAAACTGTTGCTTTATTCAGTAGTTCCAAGTGCCAAAAGAATTTTCATAAAGGATAAAAATATAATGCTTGCTTATATTCAAATAAAATTTCATCAGTTGGGCTCCTGAAAACACCAAGTTTCATATTTTTCCCACTCACAAAAAAAAATATATATATATATATATATATATAGCATCCCTGAACACCTACTCGGGAAATACTAGAAGCTTTGTTTATTTTATTTATTTATAGTTTCATAAATTTTTTGAAGGAAATAAATAAATAAAGTTTTTTTTTTAATCAAAAACATATTTGTCTTTGTTTGTTATTTTTTATATTTTATTATTACTTGTATCATCTTTGGGCTGGCTTTCACTATAGAGTAAAGATTAAGCCGCAATTTTTAGGACAAAATTTATAAGAAGTGTATATATTTATTTTGTGATATTATTGGATCTCATCATAATGACATAAGAAAGAGAGATGGTGTCTTTGGCGTGTCCCAACAACTATTACCCTTTAATATAAAAACCCAACTTCCAACTAATGTGCTGATTCATCTTTGTGTCGCAGAAGTCAATAATTGGTCAAGGTCCCAGCGCCGACCAACAACACCACCACCACCGCCAACGTTCGGAGAGATTTTCACCGGAACGGCCATCTCGTGACTTGGAGCCACCGCGACCTCTGCCGAAGAGAAAATCCGATCACGACAGCCGTGATGACTACCACCGTGATCGCCACCACCACCACCACCGTTCAGATTCCTCCGCCGCAAGGCCGCCGTCAGCGCAACCCTCGGAATCACCACCACCACCACCACCACCCCCTTCACAACCAAAATCCTCAACAACATCAGTAACAGATCGAAAGCACAAGGCGAGCGTCTTCTCTCGCATCAGCTTCCCGGAGGCGGCAGATCTAGCCGCAGTTTCGAAGAAGCGCAAGCTCTCTTCTTCATCGGAGGCACCGCCGGCCGCCGCCGCATCGTCCGGCCATCACAGGACGACCACATCGAATGGATATCACGAGGATTACAAGATTTCGTCGACGTCTCTGAAGGCGGCGGCGGTGGAGTCGAGGAAGAAGAGCTCTTCTGCGGTGGATTACGATTCGAGCGGCGACGATGAGAGGCATTTCAAGAGGAGGCCGTCGAGGTACGAGGCGTCTCCGCCGCCGGTGGATGAGGTGGAGTGGGAGGAGGTGGAGACGAGGCATTCCAGAGGAGCGAGAGAGCGGGAACGCGATCGAGGGAGAGAAGATCGCGAGCGCGAACGCGGTTACAGCAAGCATAGGTAGGGTTGCGCAGATCTGAGCAATAGCTCTATACCCAATTTCTTCAGTCTGAGCTTAAAGATTGTTCCTGGTGAGAGAGCAATCCAACTAGCAACTACAGCCCCCCCTCTCTCTCTTTCTCTCTCTAAGAAGAAGAAGTGATGACTGATTACTGATGAGAGAGAATTGTATGTCTTGACTCTTGAGGAAGAAAATCCATGGAAAATATTTGAGCTTTGTAATTGCAGTTTTATTGTCTAATAATAAATATATAATCCTTTTTTTTTAAAAAAAATATATATTCTAAATTGAGTTATTTTCATCTTTTATTATGTGTTTCTCTCTCTCTCTCTCGCGCAAGTTTAGATAGAAATTCTTTTGGTTGGGAAATATTTGTCACTCATATTTTTTTGACACATTATTATATTTTAAATACATGTATCTAAATCATTAATTTTGATAAATATTATACATATAAGTCTGAATTCTACCGAAATGAATGACCCATATCTTAATGCATACAAAAAATATACACATAATATTACCCGATTACAATACACTAGTTCATTCTATTAGGGAAAACAAAGAATCACTTTTGTAGCCCCAGAATCGCTTCTATGGTTACCAATTTTCTAGTATGGTCAATACTAATTTCTTGCACAGTAGTTCGTTTTCACTTTAATAACTTTTTTAAAAAATAATTTATTATCAAATTAACATTACTTAAATTCTTATAAAAATAACGATAAAAAGTGAGACCAAAACCACTATAGTAAAACGTAATACATTCAATGGCCGGAATTTATATTTCTCGCTGACATTTAAAAGCAAAATGGTTGAAATATATTCTAGTTTGTGAGCCTGTTTGTCTGTGCTTATGCTTATGCGATCTTGATTGTGATTGTTAGAACTGCTTAAAAGTAGAACTGCTTATTATAGTTTGGGTGTTTGGTTAATATACTGTGAATTGATTAATCATAGAGATAACTTGAAAAGCACCCCCTTACCTGCTTATTGTCAAACTGCTTTTTAGACCAAATCTACTTATATTTTTGCTGAAACAAACATACCAATAAGCAGTTTAGGCCACCAGAACTGCTTAAAATGGACAAATAAGCAATGACAAACAGTCTCTGTATATGGTGCATTCCCCAACTTTTATTCCAACCATAAATAAAATTTAATAAAAACAGCGGAAGTGATTAATAAATAATGTGATTAACACTTTCTGTTTTACTGATTTAAAAATATAGGACTTTCTTCTTTGATTTGAAATGTATAAAAATTTGACACACACACAAACCCGCCCCCCCCCCCCCCCCCAAAAAAAAAAAATGTAAAGAGGAGAAAGCCATCTTGGTCGGTTAAAAGAACAACATGGGAGGTATTCACCATTGCTCGGTCTATTCTTAAAATATGAAATCCAAAAGAAGAGAAAAAAAAAAAAAAAATCATTCATCTATTTAGTACTTCACATAATTTATAGAGAGGGTCCAACGGGCTTAGCTTAGGGTCTAAAAAATTCTATGTGGATTATAACTTTGAGTTATAGGGTATGTATATATGTGTGTGTGTCATTACACCATATGGTCAAATTTCTAACGGATAACTTCTATAATTTCTAACGGATATATAAGTTTGTAAATAAAAAGTCAAAAATTAAAGATGCGGTGGTAATTTTATAAATAAAAACTCAAAAATAAAAAAATACGGTGACAATTTTATAAATAAACACAATACAAAATTTTTGCCCCAAATTTTCCCCCCTAAGATTACCCCCTAAACAATTGACATATTAACACACTCTCTAGCCCTAGGTCAAAAGAGAAGAGAAAGAAGAGAAGAGAGAAGAAAAAGAGAAGATGAGAGATGGAAAGGACTCCATCCGCAGGAATCTTTCCTCTGCTCATTGCCACCGCCGGTCATACAAGGGAAGGTACTATCTCTCTCTTCTTCTTCTTTTTCTTATTCATCTACTTTTCATCCCCAAAAGACAAACCCTAACTTTTTCTCTTTACATCCTCTCTCCATCAACGAACCCTGAGATTCATTCGTCCAATTAGAGAAAATCTGAGATTCATTCGTGAAACCCCAATCAAATGAGACGCAGATCCTTCCATGACTCTATCATGAGTGCGTCATCGACCACTACTCGAGGCTTGAATGCAAGGTTTGGTTTCTATTTCCTTTACTCTGTATATGTGTGTGTTGAGCATCAATGTGCCATTACTCCTCAGTTTTATTTTTTGAAGTTCTCTTTGGCCACAACTTTTTCTATTTGGTTCAGCTTTGGAAAGGGGTTCTGAGTGGGTGTTCAAATGATGTTTGATAAAATGCCTACTAGAGTTTGTCTCATGCCTGCTACAACCCTTTCAGTCAGTGCACTAAATATAAAATAGGTTTCTTCTTTCGGCCATAGTCTATACTAGAGGTTCAAGTTTAAGAAAGCAGAGATTAAATTTTTAAAAGCCAGAGATTAAAGTTTAAGAATTCAGTCTAATAAAATGAATTAAGGAAATTAAAACATGACTCTCGATGTCTTATGTATAGCTTTGTAAGGTGTAATCACACTCCATCCAAAGATGATGGGCAATGTTGTCTGGAAACTACTTAGTTTTAGTTTCTTCTAACTTTTGAGGGTTGGACAAAAACGTTACTCCATAGGGGTCATTATTTAGTAAGATTGTGATAAATTTTTCCCCTTAACATTCAATCCGTTTTGGTACTATTTGATTTCTTTTCTTTTTTTTCCTTTTTTAGGGCAAATGATAATCAGTTACAATTTGATATGAGAAAATACATTTAAAAAAATTACTGGGAAGGGAAAAAAATTACTGGGATGGTCCAAAGCCAATCTCTGTTTTTGGGTCTACTGGTTCCATTGGAACTCAAGTGAAAAACTTCTACTAACAATATTATGTATGTGTGTGTGTAATATAGAGGGAATTCTAGTCAACAATTCTATAAAAATAGAATTTTTTTTGGTTTTACTAAGGTCTAACCCATTTTTTATTTTTAGGAAAAGGTCCCTCGACAAAAAAAAATTTCATAATGATTTGATTAAGTTTCGTTAATCAGGGGCTTTCAAGGTGTTAGGTCTGACCCTTTTTTTTTACTTGAGTAAAAGGTTCCTCAACAGAATTTTTTTCAAAAGGATTTGAGTTGATTAAGTTTCACTAATCAGGACTATTGACCAAAATTACAAATGATTTGTCCAATATGAGTTTTTTTTATACCAAATTTCTAATATATATTCATTCTAGCAAAACAAAGACAAATGCTCCTTTTGACTTGCATACTTTTCTATAACCAACTTATTTATCAAGCATTTTCTTAGCATAGTGTGTCAATATTAGTGACTATTGTGCTTCCTCTTAAGTCACTCCTCACATCTTGAACTTTTTTTACTGTGTAATCAAAGCAACCTTAATTTGACTTGATCTTATTTCTCCAATGCTATTTGTTTGTTGTGCATCATCAGATCACAATACCTTGGGCCCATCAAAGCTATACTAGAGTTCCATCAAAGCTTCCATGAAATTTAGTTGGAAAAACTTGAGCCCACACTTCTTGAACTATATGATGTAACACAAATTCCCTGGAAATCTTTTCTTGAGGTCTCTCTATCTGAAATTTGATAAATGAATTCTAAATTAAATATAAGCTGATGTAGAATTTCACTAGTGTCTTTATTGACATGCATTTGAAATTTTGAACGTAAAAAGTGCAACTGAGTTAGAAATACGTAATAAAGCACTTCAAACAAGGAAGTGTCAATAGGATGTCAGTAACTTAACTTCTAACTGGAAATAATTGGTGCTTTGCTCTTATTTTGAGCTAATTGTGATGCCCCAAGCCTGTTTGCCCAATAACCTGAAATTAGGACCTAACCACATGACCCAAATGCTTAAGACCAAGTTACTACTAGTAACAGTTGTGTTTTATAAGCCAACCATGAACCATACTGTCACTATACAACTAATGTGGGACATCGCATAATAAGCACAAAGTTTCCATTGTCATTGCCATGTTAGTGTAGAATAAACATTCCAAACTTCCATCAGTGTGATAATACCTAACTGTCTTGCAAAGTTTTAAAAGGTAGATTACCAAGTTTTTTCTTATGATTTGTATGCTCTAGAAATGGTCATGCTTTTATGGGTAGTGAGGAATCCAATGCGAACTATTCCTATTACTTACTAAATGTAAAGTACTAAAATCATTTTGCAAGTGTTGACCAAAATACATGTTTTACTATACAGGTTAAGAGATTCAAATATGTTGTTGTAAGAAATAAATCAATAGTTGATGAACTCAAAGAGGCTTTGGCTGATGTTGAAGACAAGCCTGAAATAATTCCTGGCGAGCTAGGTGTCATTGAGGTTAGCTTTCACTATATTCCTTGCCTTTTTTGTTCATTTTCTTGTTGAACATTGCTTATATTATATTTTCAGGTTGCCCGACACCCCAATGCTATCACAGTAGTCTTAGTAACATTCTTTTCTAATTTCTCTTTCTAAGAAAACACCAAAGTCTTGAGGGAGAATATTTTCTTAGTGTGTAATCGCACAAAAAAGCAACAAATGTGGCAGTGTAGTTATAGGGCAGTTGATTGGCCAATATCCACATGGGTGTTAGTCAGCCGCCTTATCTATTCAGCAGGACAACTACATTCCCATCAACCATTCTCTTTCTTATTAAAACCTATCATGATGTGAAAGACTAGTGATATTACTCTCACCTTACTTTTTATTATCAAAATTTGAATCCCCAAATGATCTCTAGCTTATACTCAAATATTTGATTTTTGGGAGGTCAATTATAAGCAACACATTTTCAAACATACCTAAACTTCTCAAGAATTTTAAATTTCACCAAGGTCAATTGTAGCTCCGCCCATATAGTTGCAATGAAGCTAGCAACTTTTGACTACCATAACTAAAACCAGACACCCAACTCTAAAGCATCCTGAATTTTTTCTTCCTTTTTTTTTTTTTTTCTTCAGAAGACAGCATCCTTGCTTTTCTCTAGACAATACAGTCAATGAAAGCAACTTGGATTTTCTCTTCTAGCCAGTACACCCAATTAAGTGGACTTGTAGAAATTGAAGACTTTTTTCTACTCTATACATATCTTGTCTGGGGGACCCAAAATAGAGAATGACTGAAGGCAAATGTTTCTTAGTTTTACCGTAGGTCGTCGGTCCGGCCTGCTAAATGGTGTGCTATTGTACAAGAGACTACCGTGGCATATTATACCTGGAAGGAAAAGTTAGGGATGGCACATACACACACTGCACAAGCATATTTCATATGTCTTATCCATGCATGTATGAATGCTATTTATGTACTTTATTGGAAAATGACTGTTTATCGTTCTTTTGTGAATGCCAAATTTGGCACTGGATTCCAATTGAGGCCATACTAAGAAAACTGATGGATTTTTTTTGGGAAATACTGGGACTAAAAAACAGAATTTCTAAAGCCACTAGATCTTTAATCTCTGCTTCAAAGCAGAGCTCTCATGCTTTTGCTGGTAATTAAATTCTCCCAACTCTTCATTTTTTGTTTGTTTAACAAAATAACTTGATTGGTTACATATATATATGTATATTTCTCTGTAATGTTGAGCATTTCTCTAAATATTTGAACTTTGGTCGTCGATCTGTGAAATTAATCTGTAAGTCACTTGTTTTGCTACTTTTTGGAATTTGATCTTCACTTCTTAAACATGTAATGCATTGTTTGTTTGATGCTTTGTTCTTTCTAAGATCAAAAAGAGGCCTTTTTTGTTTCATGATGGTCGATTTCTCGTCTTTTTTGAACCCTTGATGGTCATACCGTTCATACAACAATAAACACAATTGAGATTGTGTACTTTCGTAATTGTAATCACTGGTTAAGGACAATATGGTACTGGGTATGAAGATTGTTTAAGCATGAAAATGAAGTTTGAAAATATATAATATATTAGCAATATTTCCACAAAAAAAGTTTAAGAAGACTAGTTGAAGCAAAAATCAACTACTACTACAATAGCTTTTACCAGTGTAAGCACTTTGATGTCCCTATATTCTCTAACGGTCTGAGCTTGTCAGCACAAATTTTGTGCAGCTATGAATATCAAACACAATCCATATATCATGATTTATGTAATCTTCCTCTGCTTCTCTCTCAGCAACCATGTTTGGAAATCAATCTCTCTCTGGGGACCAAACCATTGTCTCTTTAGGACGAAACTTTGAACTTGGTTTCTTCAAACCAGGTAATTCTTCAAACTTCTACATAGGCATCTGGTACAAGAAAGTATCTATTCAAACCGTTGTATGGGTAGAAAACAGAGAGATTCCCATCTCTAATAAGTACTCATCAGAGCTGAAAATCTTAAATGACAGTCTCGTTCTTCTCAACGAGTCCCAAACCGCAATTTGGTCCACAAATATGAACTCTACCACTTCAAATAATTCTGTAGTAGTAGTTCTTCAAGATGGCGGTAATTTTGTTTTGAAAGATGAGTTAAGTTCAATAAAGCCGAATTGGCAAAGTTTTGACTATCCAACACATACGTTTTTACCCGGGAGTAAGATTGGATATAACAAGCGTTCTAATACAAAACAACTTCTCACTTCATGCCATTTATAAATCTGTGAGCTTGATCTAGTGCTACCTTGAGCTTTGCTCTAATTAATGTATTCATTTCAATTTGATCATTTCATGTGGTGTCACTCCTCTATCTTACTTAAAGGAAGAGCTTGACCCGATATTCATTTCAATTTGATCATTTCATGTCGACACTGTTGAGTTCTTCTATTGACATTCATAAGGACGATGTACTCAATGTTGAACCTAAGGTGTTGATAGCTTCAAATACTTGCCTCGCAACTTCTACTGGTGCATGTCCTGCGGAATCAGAAGTTATTGCTTCCCCATCAAAATCCCTCAATCCCGATAAACAAAGCTTTTGTCACTCAGAGGCCAATTTGCAATCTGAATCATTGTTAATTTCCGAGTCTCTTAAATTTAGTGATCTAAGTTCGTATTGCACGTTGAATACTGAAGACCCAGAAATCCCATGTAATGATGATATATTCCTGCTTATCCATCCAGCCTCATCATTTGTTTCTGTAATGCAACTAATTACTACAGATGCTATTGACATCGTGTCCCCGTGTTTGAATGAACGAGGTCTTAACTTGGCAATTCAAGGGAAAGATCGTGTTCAGTCTTTTGTGCAGTCACAGATGGTAGGACGAAACAATCTGTCTGAAACCTGTCCAAACCACATTGTTGTTGGTTCTGCAGTCAAATCTGAGCTTCCCGATACTAATTGTCTAGGTTTTGTTTCGAGATATTCTAACAAGGTTCCTGGAGACTCAAGTCAATGCAAAACAGTGCACACAACTCCACTCTCTGCTATGGATGTACCATTGGACAAAGATGTTATAAAACTTGAATCAGGGGTAAGCTGATTTAAAATCATATGTTGTTTCATTCTATAGCAGGCTGTTCCAGGTTGTGGTCATGGTGGTTAGAATTGGTTGATTCACGAGTTTATTCATGGAAGTTGATACGAGTCTCATACAATCTGATAAGACTCATGATTCACTATGAGTCATGATTCATAACTTTGGAGTTTTAAGTTTTAAATGGAAAACTTTCAACATTTAAAGCCTTGATGGTTCATATTGCATGAAACTTGTGTTAAATTGTTATTTTGTTCATTTTTAGGCTTTAACCACTGAGCATGTATTTTTTTATATGTATACAACACAGTCTTATATATATATATATATATATTTTTTTTTTTTAATTTTGGTAATACCGATTCATGATTTGACAACGTTGATTTTGGTTATGTAAAAGAATATCTCCGAAGATTTTTGTTTGTTGGAAACAGGTAGTAGACACCCCAGCAACTCTTAGGGAGATGCCATCGCAGGCAGATGCTGGTTCCATGAAGTTCACTCTTCCAGAGTCAGAAATCAATCCTTCAACTTCAGATCAGGAAGAGCCTGAGAGTGATAATGATGTGCCTTATTTTTCTGATATTGAAGCTATGGTAAAATCTTAAAATTTTGTTTGTTAAGGCTGTTTGTCTTCTATCAATAATTTATAGGTCTTGCCTTCATTGACATCTTGATATTTCATTTCAGATTCTTGAAATGGACTTAGGTCCATATGATCAGGATCCACATTTCAGTAGGCAAGGTAATTCATGTCAGTTTGGATTATAGTTAAATGTCGCTTTGCTTTTGCATCTGGTTCATTCGCACGCAGAAGATTAGTCCTTGATATAAATTGTCTGGAAATTCTGCAGTTCTAACATTCAAGCAGGAAAATGTTAACTACACATGTCTATGACAAGTTTATTTTGAGTACTAAGATTTGTTGGCCTTGATGTAAATATCATATGCCGAGTGTCATCAATGAATATTGACAACGATAGCTTCGTGACAATTACCAACCCACTCACTTGATAGTTGCATAATTAGTATATGTATATCAATTCTTTACGGAAATGACTTACGTACAGCAATGCTATATGAAAGTATTTTCCCCTATTATCTTAACTAACCAGAATTGATTTGTTAAACAACTGAAGCAAAGATATCATTGAGCAAACAAGAGCACTTGCCTAAATTTTGTGCTATTCTCTCTCTCTCTCTCTCTCTCTCTCTCTCTCTCTCTCTCTCTCTCGCGCGCGCGCGCGCGCGCGCGCGCCAACGTTGATGATATCTTTGAGGTTTTGCAAGTACTACGTGCATATACCCTATATTTATCTGTATAGTCTTGTGATTTTGAGTCGGATTTTATCACCTTTATATTTCAGTCTCAAGATACCAGTCAGAGGATTCTAAGAGGACAATCATAAGGTTGGAACAGTGTGCTCGTTCTTCCTTGCAAAGAGCCATGGCATCTCAGGGGTCTTTTGCTGTTTTTTATGGCCGCCATTTGAAGCACTATATCAGGAAAACCAAGGTATAATTTCCTGATCATGAACTTCTAGCTTTTTTTTTTTGGCTTTCAAGCGCATGTCGTCAAGGACTAATATTGGTGTAAATGTGAATTTTTAATGTTGCACATTAAAAGACTTTAGAATTTATTATGTTAGCATCTATTACTTGTAATCATGCAAGGAATGACCGTGTACATATTTGGTTTATTCGTTTAGGTTTGGAAGTATGAAATATTTTGGATTCTACTTGTTTTTATTATCATGAATAATTTTTATTGTGTTTGGTATGAATTATTATGCTTGTTAATTAGGTGCAAATAAGAAAAGCGAAGCATGCACGTGAATAAATTAGTTTTTTTTAAATAGTGTATTAATATTTCTAACGGATATATCCGTTAGTCTTTTTTTTATTTATTTTTTTCTGTAAATTACTGACGGATATATCCGTTAGTAATTCTTGAAAAACCGTTAGTATTCAACATAAATCTTTTAAAATTACTTAAAAAACCGTTAGTAAGTAGCTTTCTAACGGATATATCCGTTAGAAATTCTTTGATTTACTAACGGATATATCCGTTAGTAAATCCGTTAATTTTACTAACGGATATATCCGTTAGTAATATTACTAACGCTAAAATACTAACGGATATATCCGTTAGTAACATTTATTCTAACGGATATATCTGTTAGTAATGAGGCCATATGGTGTAGTTAGTGTGTGTGTGTGTATATATATGTGTGTGTGTGTGTATAACACACACATAAACACAACTCTACACAACAAGAAAACAGTCACCCCTCTCTCTCTCTCTTCGGTTTCTCTCTCTAGCCTAATCACACACGAGGCTTGGGATTTAGCGCGTGGAACCAAAGGGGGTGTCTCTAGTATGCATTCTCACGACCCGTTCGAAGCACAAGAGCGTACACAGAAGCACTAAAGAGCAGCAGTTCGTGGGTATTATCGTCGGGCTCGTAATAACACCACCAAGACGATCCGTCGGGTATATTCCGCAAGGTACATCCTTTATGGTTTAACCCGACCCGTATGCTTGCTTGGTGCCTATTTACAGTATCCATGCCTCTATTTGTTTAAGTTGGAGAAATATATCAGTTTGTTGTTGGTGTGTTTTCGAGGATTGAATGAAGGGGGTCATTCAACCCTTGACCTTTAACGGTTCCCTTGTTATAGAGTATGATGATGTCAAAATTTGGTTAAAGTAAATAAAAGCAGATTAAGGAGAAAAAGAGAGAGACTGATTTTTTGTATGTGGTTCGGCCCTGTTAATGAAGGAATCTACGTCCACGTGTGTGTCTGATCACGTTTACTATACTATAAAAAGCCGGGGACCTGTGGTGAACCAACAATAGTCTGGAGCTACTGTAGGTCGGCCGGGTGTGATGATGATTGCTATAGGGGTGTTATGCAGACTGAAAAGTTCACCCCTTTCTATGGGGGTGAGGGGTCTCTTTTATAGATGCAAGAGACCCACTACTACATGGATAAGGAAATATAATCCAATTAAGATTGATTGACATTAATTGTGGGGGTTTCCTAATTGGATTAGGAAACGATGTGCTCTTTCTATTAGTCTTCTAACTTGATTAGGAAACTGTCTGGAATAGTCTATGTCCTGCGGGCCTGGCTGGACTGCGCCCTAATGAACCGTGCTTGTGCGGTCTCCCCGACCTGCTGGCCGGGTCGTGGATGACCCGCTCGGGAGGCCTCGGGTAGACTAAACCTCTCGGACTGGTGCTTATCCAACGAACTGTGCATAATTTGGTTGAGATAGGGGTCGGCCACTGAGTGAAACCGCTCGGTCATAAGATAGAGTCAATCAGCCAATGTTAGGCGTATCAAAGTATAAACAAAGGCTTTGTTCAGTTCTTGATTTAGTGAGGGAAAGAGAAGAAAACATAGAGAATTTTTTATTTTTTTTGGTTTACGAAGAAATGGTGAGGAAAATAGGAAAGGAAAGAGAATAAGTTTTGAGAAATTAATTATACATTTGGGATGTTATGTGTCATTTTCAATACTTTATCCGTCTATTACAATTATAATTTTCAAATTTTTAAAATTTTAAATTTTGATGTTATTTAAGCATAAAAGAGTACATGAGAGAACTAATTTTCCTTTTCCTTTTATTTTCCCTCATAAAATTCAGGAACCAAATAGAACCTAAAGAAAACACGATCGAATAAGTTTTCTTTATTATTTTCATTTCCCTCTTCTTTTTCCCCTCACAAAATTCATGAACTAAATAAATAAATAAATAAAACCAACAATACGATAAAGTACCAGTACAGAATAGGGGTGATAATAAAAATCGAAAAATCGAAAACTGACCAAAATCGATTGTCCAAAAAACCGATTAATCGGTTTATAAAATGTATGTATAAGCTAAAATCGACCGAAAATCGACCAAAATCAAACCTATTGGTCGATTTTGAAAACCTCAAAAAATGAAAAAAAAAAACCCGACCAAAATCGACCGCTAACACCCCTAGTACAGAAAACTACAATGAATATGTTAAAGTGTAGGCTAATCTGTGAATCCCATAGTCAGATTTTAGCACTGTTTTTATTTTGGCCGACAAACTACTGACTGGGCGACAAACATAATTAAATAATACAAGCAATGGCTAGCTTTTTCAAATGTTCATTAATGCACGCAGATTTGGTAAGATTTGGGACACATCTACAGACATAATTTTTTAAACATAACCCAAGACATGTATGTTGGATTGTGTCTCAAAAATTGTATTATCTTTGAGTGTATCCCAAACATTACCATTTGGTAATAAATGAAGGGAATTGCTATGTACACCGCTAATTTTACTATGTACACCGTTTACCTTTACAAAAATGAGAATTTTTAAAAGAAAAGTCATTAAAATAAAAGAATTTGGGTGTACATAACAAATACACGGGTACACATAACAATTCCCTAAATAAAATGATGATTGGCGCTTTTTTTGTTTCGTTTTCTTTTTTTTAACAGTTTGCATTTTTTACCGTTCCATGTTAACACATCCAATGTATACTCATTTTTGTGTTAGCATGTTAGTGTCAGACTTATACTTTATAAGGTTAAATACATTTAACATTCTTATAGTTTACACCTTGTGTTAATTTAGTCTTTGAAATTTTAATTTTGTTAATTTAATCCTCCAATTTTTTTAAGTTGTGCCAGTGTAATCCTTCAATCAGTGAACTGTTAAAAAATGGATGGAGTTTTATCATGTGAACGGCATATGATCTTTATTGAGGGCGGATAAATCATTTATATTCATTTAATGCCTGTGATTTCAGTTGACAATCACCTAGTGAAATTGTGTTTGCTCAATATGCAAGGATATCACCGGGGACTGGAGATGACGAATTGCTTCACCGATTGTGAATTCGAAGGTGTGTCGCTCAATGAGGAAGGCCTCGACGAAAACAGTCGAAGAGCTTCACCGTCCTTCTCTTATACTATGAGACAAAGATGTCTCTGTAATTTTAGATATATATATATATATACAGTCCGGATCTTAAGCGGACTCTAAAAAACGGACCAAAAAGATGGACTGTGTAAAAAGTGAGAATTTCTCACAAAAAAGTGAGAAATTCTCACATTTTCAAAAAAGTGAGAAATTTGAAAATGTGAGAATTTCTCACAAAAAAAGTGAGAAATTCTCACTTTTTACACAGTCCGTCTTTTAGGTCCGTTTTTTAAGATCCGCTTAAGATCCGGACTGTATATATATATATATATATGCATATAGGTAGATAGCAATCTAAAGTAACAAATCTAAATGTTTAATGGCCGACCAAATCTTAAGGTAATTTGATCGAATTGAGTGAAGAGGCTGTTTATGGCACGAGACAAAAGGTAAATTCAATGGCATCTGGTCATTTTTGCTTTTGTTTTGAAACCCTAGACATATGCGTCTATATATATATATGTGTGTGTGTGTATATATGTACACACATACATGGTCAATTTCCATTGTTCTAGATTGAATGTTTCCATGGACTTTCTCAACCAGAAGTCGTGTGGGCCAGCGAATAGCTTCCATTCTTCTCAGATGCCCTTGATAATTGTTGTCCTCTCCGCCATGGTTGCCTGTGTTCTTCTCTGCAACACAAAAAGATTGGATATGCATTGTACTCATATGTGAAATGACTCATTTGCCCCCAATAAACATCATGTGCTGCTCACGTGACAGAAATCCATCCATTTTTTAGCACTTTAACAGACTGAAGGATTACATTGGCACAACTTTAAAAATTGGAGGACCAAAATGACAAAATTAAAACTTTACGAACTAAATTGACACAAGCTGTAAACTACAAGAGTGTAAAATGTATTTAACCCAACTTTATATAAGCTGATGGTCTAACATCTACACGTGTCCAGTTAGAAGTTAAGGGGGTAAAGGTTAAGATGCTCTAAGTCCAGTTCTTTAGACTGCATATATATATATATATATATATATATTCAATCAGCTCAAAGAATATACTTTCAAAAGCAAGATGGGAAGAGTAACTAAAAATCAATTACTTTCTTTATAGTCTGACACATACCAAAACTGTCACGACCCATCCCGTTACGGGCGAAAATAAGACACGTGGCACGCCACTGAGGCTCGTCCAATTCATTCTATAACTCTAGCAGCGTAAAATAAACTAAATTAAACTCTTTAAAACAAAGTTCATTTTAGAAGAAAAAAAAAATATTGAACTATGAATCCGTAAAATTCGTATCAATTGAAAAAGTTAATTATATTTCAAATTAACCATAAAAGTTTTATTAGGGACCCCAAAGGCACCCTAGAAGCAAAATAGAGCATTTCAATATTTTCCGAAAAATGTACTTCCTTTGTAAAAGTACTATTCATAAGCAGTCCACTTTTGCCTATTTTTAATTTTTTTTGAAAACGTCGTAATCATGACAAAACTCAACATACAAATTCCCAATCATTCTGAAACTTTACCAAAAGGTATATAAACATATTAGACAACATGTCTTAGCTTTGAAAACATTAACGGAACGAGTCAAAGACTTGTTTGGATCAAATCTCATAATCCACATAACGTAAAAGTGAAATACTAGAGTTTGACATTAAACAAAGATCCTAAGTTTGAAACCAACCATACTTCTAACAACATAGTCATTACAAAATTATTACAAGATTCAGGTACTAGCTAATCTCAGTCCAAATACTATGAGTGTTCTGAGATTACAAAGCATAGTGTCACACCCCAATCCACCCCGGTGGATTAGGACACGTGTAACAATACTATACGCACCCAAAATACACTAATAAGGAAGAAACCATGTTAATTATTAAGAAAAACATAATTTGAACTAACATAAAAGGGTCTGCTGTGACAAAACAGCCCTAGGGGCAAAATGGTCATTAATAAAGTATACCAAAATTTCACACCAAAAGATAGATCTTTGAGTCCCGGTTCCAACGCAAAAAAAACGGCGCGCGAATCCGAATTTTCTAGAAAGAGTAATGTCCGTTTCCGTAAAAGCCGTCAAATTTTTTTTTCGAAATCACTGTTTTGGGCAGAGGGGCATTCGACCGGTCGAGAGGGTCAATTCGACCGGTCCAAGTACCCTCTGGACCATATTTTCTCCCATTTAACACCCTTAAAAGTTCCCAAACTCACAATTTATTTGGGGCTGCTTTTCAACCATTTTAGAACCCCCAAAAAGTCATCGAAAGCATTGCAACCTCATTGAGTCACACAACCGTTGAAAGGTTTCACTCCTAATCACTTCAAGAACCATTCAAAGCATTGTAACTAGTTTTGAGCTCAAGTACAACATAATTAAAAGTGAAGGTGAAAGAGACTCCATGGGTCGAGGTCAACATTAGTAAGCTATTACATGTTCAAATTTGTTATGCAACCGACTAATGTGATCCGATTCACAAGAAGTTTAGCTAAATCCCAAGTCCTCTCCCAGTATACACAACTTGTGGTTTGCAAGTGCAACCCACGTAACAAAACCCATAAACAACATCAACTTGAACTTGACATATCACACCCTCCCTAAAACTCAAGTGGTTCAACATTAGAGTTACACTTTGAAACTAAAACCGTTTAAACATATGGACATGACCACACATATTTACAACTCCCAAGGCCAAACCCGACATGCCGATCATTTCCTCTCCTCCTTTTGTGCCGTACCTGCGGTGGTTATTTAATAACTACAACAGAAAATAACATTTATTTAAGATTTCGCTTAGTGAGTAAAACTAATCACATGTATGAGTGTATGTCATATTCAATGCACAAATCAACAATTAACATATCACTTAGTCTCCAAAAGACCAAATATCAATTCACCGTGACGTCGCTCTTGTCTTTTTTCCTTATGCGCATATAGCACCTCTAATTCACACCATCTTACATACCCTTCCACAGCTGGGTCGTTACTCACACACCTTTACACAGTTAGTGTGGTGAGTACTTTTACACCGTTGGGTTTTTTTTCCGCGTCTCTTTATTACGGAGTAAATCCACGGTGAATCAACATAAGGCTTTCTTCAACCCACATAACACATATTCACACAATCATCTCAACATGGCAATTCACACACCATTTAACACATAATAACTTCAAATTTAAAGTAAACTAACCAAACCCACATATATCAACAAGTTAATATATATATATATATATATCCAATTCTCATGTCCATGCTTTAATTTACAAGAATTCAACATACTAACATATAAATTAACACATTTAACATGATTTACATTCAACCCATGGATTAGAGTCACTCACCTCTTTGCGATTCTCACTCTAGATACCCAATTCGAAGCCCCGTTGAGTTCCTACACGTTTGCAGCAAACCGCGGTATACCGATTAGGCCTTTAACACCAAATTTACACCTTTAAAGTGGAATTAAACTACATGTGGATGTAAGTCTTACGTTCCTCTACCCAATTGAGACTTCAATTGATGAATCAATATGATTTTCCCTAGACCCTCTTGAAGTTTCCCCAATTTTTCCCCCCTCAATCCGTACGGTTCCTCCTTCTTTTCTTATTTTTTTCCTTTTTTTCTTTCTTCTCCTATTTTGGTGAGATGAAGAGGTAATGGACAGCTCTTTACTCTTCATCCCAACGTGTCTCTCTCCCCCTCAATATGTTATATGAAGAATGAGTCACCAAGTGACTCACTTAAGTGTTATACACATTTTTTCCTAACTTTTCAATTATACCCCTTAAACTTTCCGAATGTTTATTATGAAACCCCCAATGTAATTCCGTTAGCTACCCAATATTTCTAAGTAGGATTAGTCTACATTTCATATAGGTCCCAAATATTTTGTGAAGTTACTATTGTACCTACCATTTATGAATCTTTTCAATAATGCCCTCATTGGGTTAATAAGCAGATATTAAAAGCTAACATATTAATAATATGATATGAAAGGAATTAAACATATTTCCAAAAAAAATCACATAAATGCATCTAATCATTTAAATGCAAATATTTTTATCCTGACCCTTCACTGGGTCCCACTTTAATAACTATCCCACTTCACTGGGGACTTTTCCAACTGTGTTCTTTACTGAACATCTTTACTCGGGCGAGTCCAAAGCCTCCCCTTAATCCATCATACACACTAATTATATGAATTAATGCGTATTAACATGATTAATTAACCCTATTATCGGGTATGGGTGTTACACATAGTTTCTCCTTACGATTCATTTACAACAAAAGAATGAACTGCAAAACTATATATGGGAGAAACTAGACTCGTGTGCTCCCACGGCCTCACTCCTCGCGCTTCTTCTTTTCTTTGTTTCTTTCACCTGTAATAGAGTAAATCTCCACTGCTCAGCTATTGTAGACACCCCAATTTTGACCAACCGTCGAATTTAGGAGAGCGTCACCTCCACGTCCGATGATGATAAGGACCGAAAAGATTCGAAGTATTCCAAGCTCTTCAGAAAGTTCTCCAAACGCGATAAAATTTCACAGAAAGAAGAAAATACCAGGTATTTAGGAGAATTCAGATGTAAAATACCATTTTTCGGAAAAGATCTTCAAAAATAAGTTTCTTTAAGAAAAAAGGAAGAAAGAAAAGACCTAAAAAAGGAAGTTCTGCAGAAAACGGCACACGGCAGAATTCCGCGGCATTCAGTGAATGCCGAGCGGCACTCACTGAGTGCCGAACGACATTTAGTGAGTGCCGGTCCGGCATTCACTGAGTGCCGCCGACATTTTCTGACTGCCGTTTGCTTTTAAAGTTCGTATTTTGTGGTACAATACGTATATGTATGCGGATAAAAACAAAAAACTAATAAAGTAAGGTTGACGAAAATACGGCAATCAATAATTTGGTGCTGCACTTACTGAGAGCCGCGCGGCAGTCACAGAGTGCCGCGACGGCATTCACAGAGTGCCGCGGCGGCATTTACGGACTGCCGCAGATGATTTTTGACTGCCGCCCTGGGTAGCAGTCTGTCTAATTTCAGGAAGTACGTATTGTACCACCAAATGAGATGTTTACACCTGTATTTCACTCCGAATTCACTGAAAAAAAGCTTGGTAATTTTGTCTATAAAATAGGGAGGATCTTCCCTGAGGAAGACAACAAGAAGAGGGTGAGACATACAACACAATACACAAGGGAAGAACCACCACATACCAACTTTCTTTGGGAGAGAAAAGAGAGAGTTTAGAAATTAGGAAGAAGAGTTTGGAAGATCTTCAAAGGAGAGAAACTTTTGAGGATAGTTTGGAGGTGATCCTCTAACCATAGTTGTTTATTTACATTCTTTATTTTTGAATCTTTAATCCTCAAGCTACTTTGTCATCTTTGCTTTATTTGTTGATCATACTTCCTTCTTGAGACTCTTAGAGATTCTCAACATCTCTCTTGAAATCCCTTGAACATGATCTTTTGAATCCTATGTAAGCCTATGCTTCCCATGGGAGTCAAAGTTTGATCATCACTTCATTTATAAGCAAATAGATGGAACCAAGTCCATACTCATGACTTGGGGTCCTCTAAACTTGATGTTTCATGGAATCCTTTCTATATTCCCTTGAGACCCATGAGTATTAGTCATGTCTTCATCTCCAATGACCATCAAATGGTAGGAGAAAATGGTTTTGAGTCTAAGCCCATCTTCATGGTTTAGAGTCCTCATCTTGAGATTTCATGAAGTCTATTCATACTTCATTTGAAATCTACAAATATGAAGGTCTTTAGCCTCCAATGACCATCAAATGGTAGGAGAAAATGGTTAGTTTAAGTCCAACTTCATGGCTTGATAGTTGGGGTTAACAAATAAAAGTGAGCTTGACAAATGAAAACAGTGAGTTCACAAACTGTTTTTGATCAAAGATTTTTAGTTCGAAATCTAACCGTTGAGATCAAGTGAAACCAACGGGAAAGTATCAATAACACAATATTCTACCACTGTGATTTTTGTTTTAAGGTGATTTCATGCCTAAGATGGTTTGGTCTTGTGATTTCAGTACATGCAACTCCCTGTCCAAAATTTCAGAACAATAAATCCATTTCGAAACTAATAAATCATAATTTTAACAGAGTTTCTGGGGTCCCCAATAATTTTTTCTAAGTACCTTAGTGTGTTAGGAAGATCCCCTAAAAAGATCTAAGTGTTTATCATCTTTTTGCTATTTTTTAAAAATCGTACAAGATCTCTGGACAGAGAGTTGCAGATTCCTGAGTGACGTCTAGTATTTTCCATGTTCCCAGAGATCCAACCGTTCAAACCTTGATTTTCTTTTTGGGTTATAAACTAGACTCACAGAGGCACATCATATCCAAAAATCATTAAGATCCAACCGTTGGAAGTATGGTTTTTCATTTTTTTAAGATCTGGTCTGCTCTCTGTAATTCATAAAAAACTGCTACTATTTTTGTCTAATCTTATTTATTTTAACTCAAATGGTCTCATAATGTCTTAGGACCCAAATCATACTTTGAATAATGATAACTTAGCTTAAATTCAGAAGTTAATTGACCCAAATTGGTGAATAAATCCATGTTTTATTCTTGTTTACATTCACTCATTCATATACATTTAATGCCCATGATTAGAACTAGCTATTGAATAAAGTTGGATTTTATGCTTGCTATATCTAAGCTAGAGAATTAGGATTGATTATTTGATATCATATTATTATGTGAAGCATGTGGACTAACCTTTTGTTTTGTAACGCTATCAAGGTATGATTTCTAGGGCTCCTCTTTAGTCTATTTTAATTTCTCAATTTTATTGATTTTTCAATTTCATGCATAACACCTTAGACTAGGTCTTACCTTATATGCAAATGTGATTAGAGACTCTTTCTAGGATTTTTTTTTGTTTGTATGCATTGCACGTTTAATATCGCTGCTGAATCCCGGGTAAGTCCTCTTCTTCCCTATTGCATATCATATTGCTTGCTACTTGGAATATGTGGCTTATAAATGATATTTTGTCATTAGCAATTTTACACCCTTTGGACATGCTTTTTGTGATGTATATGTATATATGTATTAGTTGAGGGCATGCTTAGATTAATAAATTTGATTAAAAGGATGTTGAGTAGAGGTCTATCGCAAGATAGGATGAGAGAGGGTGTTTTAGTCCGACGGGCTCCTTCTTCTCTCATTCCATAATCCCCAGACCTAGTTAATCTCTGATTTCTGAAAGATCAGTTTGCTTTAAAAATGGTTTCTTAATTTTCCTTTTAAAAATTAAGTGGCGACTCATTTACTTTTGAAATTAATTTTGAAAAGTTGTGAGTAAAAGAAAGAAAACTGCGATATCCACAGCTATATGCTGAGTGCACAATTCTAAACATATGCTTATGAGGCAATTTATGCATTAAACATCTAAATCACTTCAAATAGTCTCTAGGGAGAAAGACACGCATTCATCCGATATATCGGCAAGCCCAAAGTCTATCAACCGTGATGCCAATGGCAAAAGCTCAGAGTCTATCAACCATTGCATCCAACTGCTCTGGCAGGGCCGGTTCCCAAACCAAGCAAGTAGTCGTCGCTACTATAACTTTCAAACATCGAGAGGCGTACCCCGATATGAATTTGTATCAAACTCCCTTTTGACCCACATAGACACATAACATGCTCATATAGTCACATATACGTACTTTCATGGCATTTTCATGTGCATAATTAACGGGCCTACTTAATACTGAATTTCGCCCAGATCCAAAATATCAAGTCCGATAATTAAAATATGAAATTTTCCATAGTTCATAGGCTTAGAAATCATACCTCGTGCGATTTTCTTACAACTTTGTGAACTAAGGGACTAAATAAACGTCGGACCTTGAATATCAAGCGATTCCTACAAGTTTATACGCGTTTTTCCCAAAATTCTAACATTAAGATTTTTATAAAAATTTAACCAAACATGGCCTAATAGATATCAAAACGTAGCATTTACCTTAGAGAGTTCAAATATGAATTTTGGTTGAAAACAAACGGGCAGAAATCCTTCGATTTGCGTCGGCAAGCTCTAAGCAATGAAGTCCCCAAATCCCCTCTCTTGATTTAGGTTTAAACAATTTGATGAAATGAAATATCTTCACACTTTCTATATGGGCAATTTTTTCAAAAATTGTGTTTACCTCCTCACGAGTTCTCAAAACTCCTAATTAACTCACAAGACGTCGCACATGTCTATTTTATTTCTTCACGAGTGAAAACTAAAATTTATAAAAGTTTCCGACTAAGTTTTGTTTGGGTCCAAAATCACGTCCGAAAACCAAATTCTGTGAAGTCTCTACGCAATTTACCTTTTATATAACACATTCTCACGTTCACACCACAGTGTTCAAACGATCCAAAACTAGATCAAAACTATCAGAAATATATTACACAGCTATAATTACTATTCATGAAAATACCAGATATTTCACATAACATTTCAATCATATAAATGTCATTTAACCATACTAATACATCATGATTCTCCGATTACCGTGTCCTTAACCGACACATCACCGTTGACCACGTCAACTCCAGTCACAATTTACCAAATAACATTAATAATTTACGAAATTCAAATATGCATTTTTTTTAAACAATGATTTTCTAGAACGGGCGTAACAAAAACATACGTCAATAATGACATCACATAATAAGTGAAGGCACAAACTTTAAGTGCATTTTGGCTTTATGATAATAAGAAGTCTTTCTCATCCCAATCATCTGGATAAATAGTAGAAAACATTAGCTAGTCTACAAAGTCGCCCCCTGCTCCAATGTATGAGTGCACAAATCCTGCAAAGCAAACCATTTATATATTAATCAACTACATTACACATCAGCAATTCAAATATAAGAATTAGTGACACAGTCACAAAGGAATATAAATTTAAAAAAAAAAAAGAAAAAAAAGAAAGAAAAAGAAAAAAAAAAAAGCACTTGATCAATAGACATGGACTTCAAATTAATTTTCAGAATCTTCCATTATACAACATAATGTGCTGATGTCTACTTTCAAAATCATGCAATTTTGCTAACGTAAAATAGATTTTACGAATGTGCTCTCATCTTTGATCCTTTGTTCCTTCGATGTTCAACAAAAGAGAGTAGTTCTACAAGTGCCTCTTCATTTTCATAATAAGTCAACTTGTGGCATTCTGGAATCAGAAACTTTTTCATTACAATTAATGATTGCTAACAAGGGAAACTATAGCAATTTGGACTCAATTTCAATTTACCCTTCATTTTCTAAATCATTTATAGTTTCAAGACATTTGGCATCCCATTTGTCAATGAGATTATGAGAATGGTACTTGCCTCGAATATCTTTCAGATGAATTGAGGACTTTGTGAAGATATTCCCATTTCAGATCTTTATTTTCACATTAATAAGCCCCAGAGTATAGAGTTTCTATGTTTTTTTTTTCTTCGAAAAACTGGTTAATTAATCCAAAAAAGGGTGTACAAAAAGTACAAGGAGCATTCCCCAGGATATACATAAAGAACAGAGTTTCTAAGTTAGGGACACAACATAACGTAGCTTGGTAAGCCCTTCATGAAAACATAATGAAATCGGAAATAATTGACGTAATTACGAGAATTTGATATCCTTAATGAATTATGACAAAAACAACGAATTCCATCTAAAGAAAGGTTTATCTAATTTATGCATCAATCAACTATTCAGCATTCAAACCCAAGTAATTCAAGGTCCTGCCAAAATGATCATAAAGTACACTTCGATCATCATCCATAAAAAAAATGCAGTTTTGAGCAAAAATGACCTTGTTACTCTTAGGTTTAAACTTTAAAATAATTAAACTACCAATTGCAAGAGAAATTATAATTATCAGAAGGTCAAAGTCACCACTCACTCTTAAATCCCTCCTAGACTCCTAAGGTCGATTTCTAGGCTGAAGATTGAATTTAATATTATCTATTAATGGATTAGAGTTTTGGTAACAGAATTTCCACACACAGCGCTCAATTAAAATAATAATAATAATAATAATAAGAGAGAGAGAAAAAAGACATCCACAAAGCAATTAGCCAACCATAATGGTCAAGAATGGCTGAATTCCATGACATAAGTCCATCTTCATACTACAATAAGTTATTCAATTTCCACAGGCAACTCAAAAAAAAAAAAAAAACAAAAAAATAGTTGTCCATAGTAATTGATTAGTGTTTCGAACTTCAATTGTAACTACATTGTGTCAAAGGAGTTAGCTTTAGGGGTTTCTCTCTCCTTCTTCAAGTCAATCAGTCACTCTATTCAAATTGAATGGCAAATTAAAATATGCACACATACAAAACAACCCAACAACAAAGATAGCATTTTTAGATTGTCTCCTTGATGGTTGATAAATTAATCGTGCTCCAATATGTATATGTACTAAACAAAGCAGATTAGTATAAAATTTAGTTTCCATCAATTAATGTTTTGTTCAATTGCTCATCAATTAGTCATAAACACCATAGAAATTGAATTGATACCTCAAATTCTAAGCAGTCTGTGATGGGATCATCCCAGCCTTCCTCGCGTAAGCGAAAATCCCACCGGCCTCAACCACAGGCCCGGCGTCCCCAATCGGCTTCAACTTGTACTCCTTCCCAGTAGTATGGTTGATCAAACGGCTCTCTCCCAGCTCAATCGTCACTACATCCCCAGTCTTACACTCATCACAAACCCTAACCTCCGATTCCAACGGGTAAACCTCGCCGGTGGCCACCGAGTTCCTGAAAAAGATCCTCGCGTACGACTCCGCCACCACCGCCGCCACTCCGGCCGCCCCCAGAGCCACCGGCGCGTGCTCGCGGGACGAGCCGCACCCAAAGTTGTCGCCGCCAATCAGGATCGAGTACTTCGATTTGAACTCGTTGGGCTCCATGAATCGGACCGAGTACGATGAGGGGAGGCCGATGAGGGCGTAAGAGCCGAGCTTTTTGTACTCATCGGGGTTGGAAGGGACTAGGGTTAGGTACTCGGCGGGGATGATTTGATCGGTGTCGATGTTGTCGCCGACAACGTAGCATAGGCCGTGGAATGTGGTGGCGGATGGGGCGGCGGAGGAGGCGGTGGTGGCACGGCGGAGAGTCGGTGAGTATGGCGGCGGGGGGATGGGTTGGGAGATTAGGGATTTGAAGGGGGATTTGGGGGAATTGGTGAGTTTGAGGTTAGAGAGAGGAGAGAGAAACGAGGGGTTGAGTTTGTTTGAAGAAATGAATGTAGGGTTTGATATGGATGAATGGAGTGAAGACGAAGCCGCCATTGATGAAAACTGGGAGTTCTTCTGTGATTCTGCTCCCAAAAATAAATACTCCTAGTTATACACTGGACAGGACCACTGTACCCAATGGTTATTAAGAGGGTGTTTGGCAAACCCGTTTGGGTTGAGAAAACGTGGTTTTGATCCTCAAATTCAATTGCTTTCTTTGTTGGGCTGTTTGGCAAACCATTTCACAATTGTTAGTTGACCACG
Organism: Hydrangea macrophylla; assembly: GCA_033977485.1. Classification (NCBI taxonomy): domain Eukaryota; kingdom Viridiplantae; phylum Streptophyta; class Magnoliopsida; order Cornales; family Hydrangeaceae; genus Hydrangea; species Hydrangea macrophylla. Next base: position 94,618,022 of record CM066995.1, read on the forward strand.
CTAACAAAAAGACAAAACTAACATAACTTTCTTAGTGCTCATTTTCACCCACTATCTCTAACAAAAGTTGCAAAGGATTAGAGTAATGTTTAGGGTATAAATACTCTATCTAATATCTATGATATTGTGGAATTCGGTAATTTTAATAGTCACCTAAAAGAGAGATAGAGCATTTGTGAGAGTTGTTTATACCCCCAGGGCCGGCCAAAGGGGGGTTAAAGGGGGCAATCGCTTAGGGCCACCAAAGTTTACAAAATTTTGAGGCCCCCGTGAAATTTTTATAATTACATTTTTATCTTGAGATTTTTTAGTATTTTACATTTAGCCTCCCCAAGACCCAATATTTTAGAGTCATCAACTACATATATATTGATATATATATATATATATATATATACAAAGATTCTCTAAAGAGGACCACCTTTCTTTATTAAAGAGAGGACCTCTATTTTGGCCATTGGATTGTGTTTAAAAACTGTGAAATGACAAAACTGCCATTAATGAAAACACGATCCGACGGCCAAAACAGAGGTCCTCTCTTTAATAAAAAAAAGGGCGCCCTCTTTATAGCCTGACTGTATATATATATGTATATAAAACTCAAAACAAAGGCCCTTGGAATTTTAAAACTTACACTTTTAGTATAAGATTTTTTTGAATTGTAGAAATAGATCCCTCTAGAATTTTGAAAGACACCATTCAATGTTTAAGTTTCACAAATAGAATTATATTATAAGTAGACACCAAAAAATAAGTAAATCCTAAAAATTTGTTATTTATGTATAAGTAGATCCCAAAAAAATCGCCTTGAGGGCGCTGTCCCTGAACCCTCGAAGGACCTCCCTTTTAGTAGTTCGTCCCGGACCTCCAAATACTCGGGACCAGCCTTGTATACCTCTAGCATTGTTGAACTATAATTAATACGAGTAGTATCATTTCTGCTCGTTCCCCTTATGATTCTCAGCCACCAACCATACCCAGTCACAACACCAAATCCCTGCCGTCTGCCACCTTCACATGCCCCAGCCACCGACCACCGGTACCTCTTTGTCCTTCCCTGGGATACACCAATATATATATATATATATGTATATAAATTTGGCCACAAGTGAGATCACTTAAATCAATTTTCAATAGGAATCAAGTGGTTCCTATGTGTTTTGTTGGAGATTTACCTTCAAAACACAAATATTAATTGAATAAAAATAATACTCCCTCCGTCCCATTTTGTGAGTCCATCTTTAGGAACTCAACTTATTAAGGGGACAAAAAGAATCTACACCTACTTTCCACAATTGTCCCTTATCATTACAACAACTTTTAAAATTTTGTCTTGGTGTAGATTTCAAGGAGGGATAGTTTTGGAAAGTAAGTAAAAATTGGACATAAAATTTAGGAAAGTGGACACAATTTTGGGACATCCCAAAATGGAATATTGGACTCACAAAATGGGACAGAGGGAGTAATTAACAATGACAGAAAAATAGATTTTCTTACCGAATCGCGAATCACATAATATTACCTCGAAATTGTATGACATTGCTTGGAATATCGTACCACAAAAAAGTCACATAGTTGGGTTGATGTGATACCCACAGTTTATATTTAATTTCATATATACATGCATTTATCATGATTAGTACTGTTTGTTAACACATGTTTAAGTGGGTTTCGATCCACTAGTTGAATGTGGGTGTCCGTAAGGGAACCCAGTAGTAGGCCATAATGGCAGTCCCATATTTGGGGCATGAGATGAGAAGTCCCATTGGGATGGGCAATAATACGGATAATACCTTATGTGCTTAGATGTTTATTAAGGCTTATGTGAGTTATTATTTTTATTGTTGAAGTACAATATGTATTGTTAGATACCATTTTTGTGGTTATTTTGGGAACTTTTTTGTTGCGTATATGACGTGTAACACACACAATGCAAACGCACGCAGAAAACAAGAAACAAACAAACCACGACACAAGATATACACTGTGGTTCGACCAAATTGCCTACGTCCACAGCCTCTCACACCAGTTCACTATAATCAAATAACAGAAATGATTACAAGTTTTTTCTCTCAAAAACAGCACTCATCACACTACAGCTGCACATAGAAGGGATAATATATCACACTAGGGTTACACTGAAAATTACTATAATACCCTTGGCCCGAAATAAAATTCGACGCAATTCGGTCAGCAACTCGGGGGGCCTGGTATCGGAGTGGATCAGACTTCACAAATCCAACATTGTGAGTACGAATTAGACATGTTACATAATTAGTAGGCTAATTAGTAACCTCGTGTAAATATTTGGGACCACATTTTGGGACCCAAAAGAAATATAGACAAATATTCATTTATATTTGGGAGTTGATTAATTAGTTATAAAATTAATCGGGGATGTAAATAATAATACTTAAGAGTTGAGGACTTAGGCCTTGATTTTAGAAACTAAGTTAGATGTATATCAAAACCTAAGATCTTTTTTTTAAAAGAACATGTCTTCTTCTTCTTCGTAAGTCAACTGAACAGTGAGTTTGGAGCAGCGAGGGTCTTGGTGACGTTTGTTGTTGCATGTCTAGCTTAACGATATTTATTTCTGATTCTAATCACATATTTAGACTCGTGGAGGTTAGGGGAATCTTATGGTGCAAATTTTCTTGAGTTTAATCACAATTTTTCCGTGACTCATTTGGGTTGGTAACATTTAGTTGATCCAAAACTTGTAGGAATTGAACCTGGAATAGAATTGAACGTGAGTTTGACTTTTTTGGCATTAATTTGGGATTTAAGTGCGACTATTTGAGGTGAGTGATTTTAATCTTTCCCTTGGAATTAATCGTGTTAATATTCATTTGGATGTTTGTTAAACTTATTGGTTAAATTATTCATGTTTAGCTATTATTGGGCAAAATCATATATTTAGTTTTAGCCCAACTAAATTGTTTATGCATGTTGCTATGAATTATGTCGGCATGTTGAGTTGCTTATTTGGGTCAATAGAGATTATGTATCAAGCTACCGATAGTAGTTTTGTGCCTAAATGGCAATAAGATCGTCGGTCTGAAGTTAAAGAGATCGGGTCTTAGCTAGTTGCGCGGACTTATTGGCGAGGAGTTGCAGACTAGTATGGTGGAATGTACACGATTGCTCTAGCGACTATAGTAATGTGTAATTGAATGAATGTGAGCATGTCCTTTTCAATTCCACATGCATGATTATTATTATTCATTAAGCCTTGGCTTAAACAAATCTATAAATGTATGGTTATATAAATATCCACTACAGGTGAAAAGAAATCCGGGAAATGAATGGAGCTCGGGAATGCTCAAGTTGGGGACTTCATATGTTTATTAAGTCTTGCGATGCTACGTTAGTTAGAATTTACGGTCTGTATAATGGGGGAATTCTTGTTAGAAGTTCTAGTTGTACATCATGTTTATTTCTGGTTGTAAGCTTGAGGTGGTTTTTTTTAAGTCGATACTTGTAACTCGATTTTGACTTTACAAGTTTGTACTTTGTTGTAGTTGGAAGGGGATGTAGTTTGAAATCCTTATGCTTTAATCTTATTTAGGGACTCGGGTTTGTTTTATTAGCTTGGAAAGCTCAGGTTCACTTAAAATCATGTTTTTATATATTTTCTTTTATACTTGACTGGACCATTTATTTTACTTTAAACCATTTAATGGAACATTGTTTTTAAAGATAAAGGAATATCTTTGTTTTTTTTTTCTTAGTAATGAACTTAAATGGATATATTATAGCTTCTAAACCTTGTTTATTTCGTTAGTTTTTCCTCGGTGGCGTGTCACATGCCTCTAACCCACCTATGGTGGGTTTGGGGTGTGACAGTTGAGTGCAGATTAGGTCGCTCTCTTTAAGACGATTCGCGCCTCTCTTGGTAGTCACCGGTGTATGAGAATAACTCATCGCTTCTAGGATACTACAACCTAGCTCTAGGCTATGATCATCCCCAATCTACACAATTTGGAGAGGACCGAAGCTTTTTCCAACACATTTCTTTGCCCAAATATAAAATACAATATATATACACATACAATAAAAGAAGTAGTATATTATACTAGCATTCTATCATCTCATGGACATTTATAGTCATATTGTGTTATATAGATAATGGCCTAAAATGTGACCATTAAAGCTCTATGATAAGTGAGATTTAAACCCAATTAACTAGCCTCAATGAAACATAGTTATGTAACATTGACTCATAAACCAACCTTTTAAATAGGATATATAAATGTTGTAACTCTCAATACAATAAGAGTTTACACTTTACAATAATGAGTTTTGAAACATGTTAATCCAATACAAGATGGTATATAATATGAGCACATGGGTAAAGTTGTTATATTAAAAAATATATATATATATAAATAAAATCTTATTTTCATTAAAATATTCTAACATGTTTCAACAAAAAAAATTTTTGGTTCTAATGTAATTGTGACCCCATGCTGGGACTTAATTTGAGAACTATAGCATCATCGCTACTTAAATTTTTTTACAAATAATATTAAATAAATTTTTACTATGCTTCCATCTTCCAAATAAAATATTATTAAGATTAGAATGTAGTTATATTTTATAGTCTTATTACGTTTTCATTATTAATACACTAGCAATTTAGTACAATGACATAATTGTCTTTTGGACATTCAAAATCACGTTCACAAAACATTACCCAAACACCCACAATTATCACATTCAATTTTGTCCATAATCTATTCTGACAAACGCAATCACAAAAGCATAAGCTTACCCAAATAGGCTCTTGGAGCCTGTTTGGGGTAGCTTAAGCTTTTGCGATTGCGATAGTGATAGTTTTGCAATAGCTAGGAGTGTGTTTCGGCCCGAACGGAACGAAAATCTCTGTTTAGGAAAAAATTCCGAAAATTTTGGAATTCCAAAATCCGTTCCGATTCCGATTCCAAAATTTTGAAATTTCCAAAATCCATTCTGGTTCTGAATTTTCAGAATTTTTCAAAATTGGAATTTTTCGGAATAATTTTGAAATTTTCAGAATCGTAATTTTTTGGAATTATTTCAGAACATTTTCGGAATAATTACGAAATTTTCGGAATCAAAATTTTCAGAATAATTTCGGAATATTTTCGGAATATGCTCGAGAGAGAGAGAGAGAGAGAGAGAGAGAGAGAGGAACCAAAATTGCAGCAGTGATGAGAAGAACTAGAGGAGCAGCAACGGCGCACTTTGAGTCTTTGATAGTTTGAAACCCTAAACTTTTAGAGAATGAGACTGAATGAGTGGTCTCCGTTCTAAAATCTAATATTATAACTGATGATGCCAAAATTTGGTTAGAGATAAATATGGCAGATTAAGGAGAGAGAGAGAGAGAGTGAGAGACTGGTTTTTTGTATGTGGTTCGGCCTTGTTAATGAAGGAATCTATGTGCACGTGTGTGGCTGAGCACGTTCACTATACTGTAAAAAGCCAGGGACCTGTGGTGAACCAACAATAGTTTGGAGCTACCGTAGGTTGGCCGAGCATGTTGATGACTGCTATAAAGGTGCTATATAGACTGAAAAATTGATCCCCTTCCATGGGGGTGAGGGGTCTATTTTATAGATGCAAGAGACCTATTCGTACAAGGAAACTATGTGGATAAGGAAATATAACCCAATTAGGATTGATTGGCATTAATTGTGAGGGTTTCCTAATTGGATTAGGGAACGATGTGCACTTTCCATTAGTCTTCTAACTTGACTAGGAAATAGGTTGGAATATTCTGGGGCACATCTCGTGGGCCTGGCTGGACTGCGCCTGTACAAACCGTGCCTGCGTGATCTTCCCATCCCGTTGGTCGGGTCGTGGATGAACCGCTCGGTAGGCCTCGGGCTGACCAAACCGCTCGAGCTGATGCTCATCCAAAGAACTGTGCATGATTTGACCAGGACAGGGACTGGCTGCTAAGCTGAACCGCTCGATTTTTAGGTAGAGCCAATTTAGGGTGTATCAGCTGCCCCCCACTTCCAAGGTTGGCCGGATGCCATATCGGGGCAAGTTTGGAAATCTGCTTGATGCCACTTGCCACTGTATGAGTGCTCAGTGAAGCTGCTTCGGAGCTTCTGAGTTTTCTGCATTCTCGGGAGCTAGTTAAGAGTTAAGACTTAGCCCAGCTCGAAATCTTTTAGTGCTCAGGAATTGGCCAAGAGTTGAGATCCGGTCTAATTCAGAGTCTTTTGCTTGAGTTAGCTCACAGGATGGTTATCTTCTACCCGTAAACCTTTGTCAAGATTATGGGCAAAAGAATTTGACCATGCTAGAAGAGCCGACCTAAAGCATATTGCTTTAGGGTCCTTTTATGTTAACTCCCCAGGATGGTTATCTTCCGCCCAGCCAACCTTCGTCAAGACTGTTGGGAGAAGAGCTTGACTATGTTGGTGGAGACGACCTAAAGCGTGTTACTTTAGGGTCTTTTTTGCTCCTCTATCGTGGGTCAACCTAAGAGGTTTTAGTCACCTCTATCATTGGTTTGGACCTAAGTGGAGTTATTGCCTCTGAGTACTATAAGCACCCGGGTTGTCTAAGAGTTTTGACTTAGTTAACCCCAAGGCTTGTAAATACCCAGTGTGATTACATGTTTAGTTCATTGAGCCTTCCTGCCCCCGAAGCTTTTGCTAAGACGGGGGTCTGTAGAGGCTATGACTGTAGGTAACCGACCTAGAACATGGTTGGTTGCAGGGTCTTTTGAAGCTTGCCATCGTTAGCCGCCTAGGGGTATTTGCCCCCATCGTCGGTTGGGGGCCTAAGCGAAGCCAGTGCCTCGGATTTAAGACCGAGGTCTTTTGCCTCGGGTATCAAGCCGAGGTCTTTTGTGCCCCGGGTGTGGCCCCGAGGTCTTTTGCCAACTGTATAACAGTGGTCTTAGGTTGCCTCGGGATTGAGCCCGAGGTCGAGGTCTTTTTAGTGTGCCTCGGGATTGAGCCCGAGGTCTTTTTAGTGTGCCTCGGGTGTGGCCCGAGGTCTTTTAAGGTGCCTCGGGGGTGGCCCGAGGATTTTGCAAGAGCTCTTTGACAGTCTGTGGAGCCTCATGCGATGATCGGGCAAGTACCATTGTAGTCGGGCTCATCTAGACTGATGAAGATAGGAGGTCAGGTCAGGATGACTGGGCTCCTGATTATTCTGAGTTGGAGGCAAGGTCGGGATCATTGGATCCTGACTGTTGTAAACTGGAGGTGGATCGGGGCTGCCAGACTCAGACCATTGTGAAATAGAGGTCGGGTCGGGGCTGCCGGACTCAGGCCGCTGTGAATTGGAGGTCGGGTCGGGGCTGCCGGACCCGAACTGCTGTGAACTGGAGATCAGGTCGGGGCTGCTGGACCTAAACCGATGTGAACTGGAAGAACTGCCAGAACCATCGGGTTTCTTTGAGTTGCTCATCTCGGGCTGATCTCGCTTTCGCTTATTTCTTGAAGGCTCGTCGCTTACGTGCTCGAGGTCTTTGGTCTTTAGAAACTCTTCAGCGTCAATGTATTTTCCAACCCTCCCTGCGAGTTCAACCAAGATTGCCGGTCGATTTCTGTGAAACGACGTGACGCACTTCGTGTGCTGAACTCCTGAGCAGAAGGCGTTAATAGTGGCGGTTACATCAAGATCATAGATTTTGAGATTCTCTTGATTAAACTGGTCGGTGAATTCCTTGAGGGTTTCATCATTCCTTTATCTGACTGTCAGTAGTTGCATGCCAAGCTTTGGCCATTCATGCATATCAATGAACTGGTTGATGAACTGCTTGTCGAGTTGCTTGAAACTGCATATCGATCGAGGCTTCAAGGAGTAGAATGGGCGGCTGGGCCTTTCAAAGTGTTGGGAAAAGCCAGGCAGTTCAGTTCGTTGGCTTTGGTGGCCAGGGTCATCTGAGCCTTGTAGGTCCTGACGTGGTTGACCGGATTTCCCGAGCAGTTATAAGAATCTAGGTGAGGTTGCTTGAACTTTCGTGGGATGACAAACCTCGTGATTAGGCTAGAGAACGGTGACTCTATCTCGGTATTGACATAGTCCTGAGTAGCTTGCCTAGCTCTTTGGCCACTCCATCAATCTGTTTCTGTAAGTCCTTGATACGGGCCACCACTCTTTCCCGACCGATATCCGAGGGGTTGGACAGGTTGGTGGAAGAGGCTTCTTCTTCATGGTTGTGTGCTGTGCTCTAGGATCAAGCTTGGCTATGACTCCGGCTGATCGTGTGCCCAAGGCCACCTCGGCTCTTGACTGAGTGTCCCTGGATTGATTCCTGGGCCATATGCTCCTGCCTCTCCTCTCGGGCAACACGCCTACCGCTAATGTCTGTGGCACCCTCAACGCGGGACAGGTTCACTCGGGCACGTTGTCTAGTCAAGATCAGTTCCTGACCGTATACAATGTTCCCAGGCAGTTTCCCGGCCACTAGAGGGTTGCTTTGTTGGGTCAGCAGCGCTTCGATCTGCTGTTGTGTTTGACATTGAATCTTCAAGAGTTGTGCGAGGGTCGCGATGATCTGCTCAGATGTTAGGAGCGCCGTAATCGGCACCGGGGCTAATGGAACATCCCGGTTAGCCTGCTGCGTAGCCTTTTTACCCTTCTTCGGTGGCATGATGATCAATGAAGAGATTTGTTGATGTAAAATTTATCGATTCCCACAGACGGTGCCAAATTGATGATGCCAAAATTTGGTTAGAGATAAATAGAGCAGATTAAGGAGAGAGAGAGAGTGAGAGACTGGTTTTTTATATGTGGTTCGGCTGTGTTAATGAAGGAACCTACGTCCACGTGTGTGTCTGAGCACGTTCACTATACTGTAAAAAGTCGGGTACTTGTGGTGAACCAACAATAGTTTGGAGCTACCGTAGGTCGGCCGGGAGTGTTGATGACTGCTTTAGAGATGCTGTATAGACTAAAAAATTGATCCCCTTCCATGGGGGTGAGGGGTCTCTTTTATAGATGCAAGAGACCTACTCGTACAAGGAAACTATATAGATAAAGAAATATAACCCAATTAGGATTGATTGGCATTAATTGTGGGGGTTTCCTAATTGGATTAGGAAACGATATGCACTTTCCATTAGTCTTCTAACTTGATTAGGAAATAGCTTGGAATATTCTGGGGCGCATCTCGTGGGCCTGGCTGGACTGCGCCTATATAGACCGTGCCTGGGTGATCTTCCCGCCCGTTGGTCGGGTCGTGAATGAACTGCTCAGGAGGCGTCGGGCTGACCAAACCGCTCGGGCTGATGCTCATCCAAAGAACTGTGCATGATTTAATCGGGACATGGACCAGCTGCTAAGCTGAACCACTCGATCTTTGGGTAGAGCCAATTTAGGGTGTATCAGTAACGTTGGTTATTTTTTTATTGTAGCACAAAACTCTTGACAAATTATATAAAGTCCCCTACCCCTATGTAATTGTGATATAGTATATTTGGATGTATATATAAGTCAGAAATACTTCGGAATTAATTCGGAATAATTTTGGAATTTTTAGAACAGAATTTCAGATTTTTCGAAACGGAATTTCAGAATTTTCAAAATTTTAAAAATGATTCCGATTCCGTTCTGGTTTTTTCGAAAATTTTCGGAATTCGAAATTTCGGGATTCGAAAATTATTTTTAGTATCCAAAATTGAAATTTTTCGGATCAGAATCGATCGGAATCGGAATTTTCGTTCCAAATTGCACCCCTAGCAATAGCTTTTGTCAGAATAGATTCTGGTTGAAATCGATTATGAGCTTTGTGGTGTTTGGATAATGTATTGTTAAAGTAGATATGGTGGTAGAATAGATTATGTAAGTTTTTGATTACATATATGCAAAAGTTATTTCGAATGTCCAAAAAATTATTGTGCCCATGTGCTGTATTGCTATTTTAAAAGTATTGAATATAGAATTACTTTATTTTTAAATACATATTTTGTTAATACGTATTTTAAAAAGTAAATAGTAATTTAAGAAAATAATTTAATTAAATAATATTTGGATAAACAAATATGTATCCTTTTCTCCCAATACATTTGGTATGTATATGGTACGTCATCAACAAATAGGGTGAATCATGAGAAACAACTTAGCCTAGTTAGTAAACAGGCTCTCCATGTCACGTTCATACCAGGGTTCGAACCTCGCCCCTCCCTTGGACCCTGACAATTATATCCTCGAATGAGACTACTAAACCAAAATGATCAAAAAATAGTGTGCATCACAAAATGTTGTCTATAAATTTATTCCATTCGGTCTAAAAATATATAATTTTAATTAGAATTTTTGGGTTTGTTCTTTGCAATTTTTTGTTTTAAGCGGCAAAAGCTTGGCTCCCATGAAAGCGTTTGAAGGGACCTTCTTGTACATCAATTGACCTATCCTCCGTCTCCCTTTTGGAAAGAAAGCCCCATTAATCAAGTACACATGCTTTACTAAATGAAATGGATTTGGCTTTCTAAGAAAAAGTTCAGTTTTAAAAAAGAACAGATTTTTGGGAATTACACAAAATTTATACTATTCTTCCGTATTTTCTAGCGGGCCTTTTGTCTTATAGCGAAGTTATGTTTGTAAAAGGGGGAAAAGGTAGGGGCAAACTGGTCATTTTGGCAAACACATAATCTTGGTCAAACCAACAATCTGACCAAAACTCCTCCCAGCAGCTTTTGAAAACACATTCCAAAAGCTAATAAAACCCAATTGCTTTTGTGAATAGCTTATAAACACTTACAAAATTGCAATTGGCTACTAAAAAGCTATTTTGGGCCACCAATCGTGGTGCCCAAACAGGCACTTAATACATGTGGCAGTGAGTCATCGTCAAAAATATGAGACCACTTCAGTATTCTCCAATGAGTACAAATTTGATTACCCAAATTTTGCTCAGCCAAGCACCTCATAGGGTGATCATGTAGGACCCATGCACTACCTTGCATCCTTCATTTATTCTCATTTTGCCCATAAAAAGTGGTGAGTCCCACTACCACACGTTCACCCAATAAGGTATTGATAGCAGACCATAGCTATCCTTTGTGGGTAGTAATCCCAACAACACCCCTTAAGGGTTGATAATACATAAACCTTAGCATTTCTAAAAAGTGGAGAAATGCTGATTTTGGTGTGCTCCCTAAAGGGTGATGTTGGGATGGCCGACCACAAAGGGAAGCCGAGAATCCAAAACATAAAGATGCTTAGGTGAGCAACTTTGTACTGATTCTCCAGTGAGATTCAAGTGAACCTATTGGCACATATGTTGAGATGCAAATATGAGAAGCAAACCAGTATTCATTAGGGGTGAAAAAAAACCAAACCAAACTGAACTGACCGATTGGTTCGGTCAGTTTTCTTTGAATGTGTGTAGCGTAAAATCGAAATCGAACCAGGAAATTACACACTCCGAACTGAACCGAATCGAATCGAAATCGATCATTTTCACCAAAAAAATGCACCGAATCGAACCGTTAACACCCTTAGTACTCAATTTTAAATGGTTAAAATTGTTTAGCAAGTTAGATTATACAATTTAATAGTAAAAAAAAATGTGAGTGAGAGTTTTTTTGGTATGTAAATTATAATTTACATAATTACACTAGATAAAAACTTATTTTAAAAATGTATTTTAATACATTTTCTTTTCAAGCGCGTACTTGCTTATGCTTTTGAGTTGGAGATGGTTTTTGCACGTGAAGACATGATTTGGGAGTTGACGGAATCATATCACATGCTACTCAACTTCTATAGCAAATTGATCTAATTCTATAATGCCTATACCTCTCTTTTGGCTTTTTTTCTTACTCTAAAACAAAATTTACTAATAATGATATAGGCATTTTGAGAGTAGTCACTTTCATACCAAATGGAGCATAAGTTGCAAAAATCTCTGATTGGTCAAAAGCTACTTTGTATAGCTTTCACCGAAAAGTAAATTTTTTTGCAATTAAATTACAAGAGCACAAGGTGTGCCAAATGAGCCCTAGGAATATTATGTTGTTGACATTTGAAATTACCAAAATGCCCTCGTCATCTATCTTCAGAGTTCAGACAGGGTTTTGGGATTTCTGAGGGTTTATGTAGAGTAGTATTAAACCCAAATAGCTAATGAGTCGCGTCTCAGGCTTTCCTTCTCAAGCTGAAACTGTGACTCTTAGATACATGCACTCACACACTGAAATACACGCTCACATACATATATACATCTATGCATGTAGGAACGGTCCCTTGAATACGCCGCTGCTTCCTCTTTGCTTCACCGGATAGAGAACAACTCATCTCGCAATGTCATCGCCGGTATGTATTTAATCATCTTCTTCGCTTATCTTCATCTTATGTGTGTGTATATATATATGTAATTAGAAATGATTGAAAGATTCTGTGAAGCAAATTGCAAGTGTTTATTATATAATGTCATGCACGCCACTTGTTTGCTGAAAGTTTTGAGTGGATTGTGGAGATTAATGCAACCTTAGGGACTCCAAAGAAATACTCTGCAAATAATGGATGAGACAGTAGTTGTTGGCTTCTGTTGACTGTTAAGTTAGTAGAACACATAAATGTTAATCAAATAATGAGTTTAGGTCCTGTTTGGCAACAGCTTTTGGAGTCCATAGGTAATTATAGACCTCCAAAAAGTCCCTTAGTGTTCCTAAGTTGCTCACCTATGGCATCACTATTCTAAAAATCGGCCTAGGCGGCCACCTAGGCAATGCCTAGGCCCTAGGCAGAGCCTGGCCGCCGCGATTTTCCCTAGGCATTAGTAAAAATCACCCTAGAGATTATGCGGGCCCTAATGTCATGGGATTTGAATTTTCTAACACCTTCCAGTGCAGCACTTAGACTCACCCCCAATACTGCAAGATAAATAAGTCTTACTAGCACTCAAAGTAGAAAAGAGATGGAGAATTGGGAGAAAGAGTATTGTATTGCTCTCAAGGATGATTTGATCAAATGAGAGTCTCTCATTTTTATAGGGAACTAAGAATACAATGGACGGTCTAGATCATTTCGATTTAACGGTCATCATCAATTATCTCGAATACTCCTAGGAAATATCTAGATATTTACAAGCTCTATAAGCTCTACCATCTTCTAGATTTCTCTATTGAAGTTTACAATGTACAAGATATAAAAACACATAGGAAGCCTTAGATATTTCAAGAATGTATAAGTTATGCAATGCACTAGAACATTCTTTCATAGGCTACCCCACTAAATGTTTGAGAAAATGTCAAGCCGTGTGTAACGTCCGTTATTTTGTATTATCTGATTTCTGGATATTTTGTTATTAATATTTTCTATATATGCAAATAAGATTTTCGAGTATGATTGACATTCCATGAGTGTTCAAACATTTCATATCATAAATCTTTTAAAACAAAACAAAACTTTGTTTATACAGCAAATCCGAGCGCTCGGGGAGTGGGAGCGCCCGATGCCGAAGCGCTCGAGCTTTATTTTAAGTAAAATGACCTTTTTTCCCCTGGGCTCTAAAATTCTATAAATACCAAGCATTTTCTGTATTTTGGGTTCACAAAAACAGAGAGTTTAACAGAGTGTTTGTTGTCACGCCCCAGAACCAACAAGGTGGTCTCAGGTTACGTGGCACGCCATCTAGGCTTACCAACAATGATTAAAGTTCCCAAAATGACCTTAATAAAAGTTTTGATCCAAGATAACCAACTTTCAAATAGTTTTTCAAAGGTTATATTAAACATGTGCCCAAACACGTCTTATCGAGTTTCGTTTTCAAAAGTAACAGTTTCATAGGTCAAAGGGTCCCTAAAGGTACCCCTATACTTAATTAGAAGTTATTCCGAACATTGGAATAAGGAGCTTAAAATTTGTTGTAGGGGGAATTTTGTCACACCCGTTCTAGGAAAATCATGATTCAACTTGCATATTCGAAATTCATGAATTATCAATGTTGTTTGATAATTGGTGTTGAGGTTGACTATGAGTCAACGGTAAGGTGTCAGTAAGGACACGAGAATTTTGTAACCGAGATTTCATTGGCATGGTTAAATGGCATTTATGTGATTTAAATGTTATTTGACTTTCTGGTATTTCATGAATAGTAAATTATACAAGTGTAGTATAATTTTTGGTAATTTTGATATTGTTATATATCATTTTGAGAACTGTGGTGAGAATGTGAGTGTCACGTCATATAAGAGGTAGGTTGTGTAGAGATTCCACAGAATTTAATTTTCAAACATAATTTTAGACCCAAGCGAGACTTAGTCAGAAACTTTTATAATTTATAGTTTTCACTCGTAAATACGTAAAATGGACGTGTGCGACATTTCATGAGTTAATTAGAAGTTTTGAGAACTCGTGGGGAGGTAAACACGATTTTCGAAGAGTTTTTCTATAAATAGGTGAGGGTGAGATTTCATTTTTCACAACATTCTAAAATATCGTTAGAGAGGAGAGAGAAAAGGAGATTTGTTGCCACGGGCTTTGCGACGACGATCGGCAACCTTTCGTCTGTCAAATTTTTCCCAAATTTGAGATTTGAACTCATGGAGGTAAGATCTTCATCTTGATACCACTTAGGTCATGTTTGGCAAACTTTTGTAAAAATCTAATTTCTAGACTTTTGGGGAAAACCCCTGTAAACTTGTAGGAATCACCTCAAATATGAGATCCGACGTTTAATTGGCCCTCTAGTCGATCCGTCAAAGTTTGAGAGGAATTGCACGACGTATGAAGTTCTAACTTGTGAAATATAAGGAAATGCATGTTTTAAATTTCGACGACGAAATTGTGATCTAGGCAAAATCCATGTGTTAATCTTGGGCCTGTTAATTATGCACGCGATTAAATGTGAAAAATATGTTTACTTTTACGCGAGCACGTTGAGTTATCTATGTGGGTCAAAGGAGAGTCTTATACAAATTCATGCCGGAATAAGTTTCTCGATGTTTGAGAATTTAGTAGCGACAACTATTGTGCATGATTGATAGACTTGGACTTGCCATGGCACTTGGGGATGCAATGGTTGATAGACTTGGACTTTCCATTGGCATCGCTGTTTAAGACTTGGACTTGCCGCTACCGGATGAATGCGTATCTTTCTCCCTAGAGACTATTTGTTATGAATTGTGAGATTAAGGCATGTTTTATCATATATTGCATATGTTAGAACTTGTGCACTCCGTATATAGCTGAGCAGTGAAGATTTACTCCATTGCAGATAAGAAGAAAGACAAGAAGAAGCGTGAGGAGTCAGGCCGTTGAGGAACGTCGGGGAAACACCTTGTTTATATTTTTGTTCCTTTTTCCTAAACTTGTATAAGGATTTGGGAAATTGTAAAATGTTGTAATAGAACCTTGGGAGTTAGTTAGTAGTACTCTATTTTGTATTCGAATGCCCATAATGATGTTTTAAATCACTAATGTATAATTATGGTTGTATTGGTATTTGTTTTAGGAAACATGAGTGGTAATATTTCACAACAGGGCTGCCCAGCAGGGGACCAGTCAACTGGACCCTATATTAGTCGATTGGATCATGTGTGGTTTTTAGACACTGAAAGTGAATAGTGGTAGATCAGTCGACTGGGTCACTTTTCAGTCGACTGGACTACTGTACCATTTTGGATTCTGCTTCTTAATTGTGACAAAACTAGTCGACTGGACCCTATATCAGTCGATTGGACTTTAGACGAAAATGTTAATTTTGATTCTGCTTAAGGCATAGTCGACTGGACGGAGTCAGTCAATTGAAAATTTTGGGTCGTAGTCGACTGAGTCCCTGACACAGTCAACTGGATAGGCTGGTGAACTTTTCAAAACCTTTCTACTTAGGACTTCAGTCGACTGGACTCCCGATACAGTCGACTGGACCCCAGCATTTCAAACTAAATTCTTTTGGACGCATTCCAATTGACCAAAACTTTTTATAACTCTGATTTTAATGGATTTCACTTATTATTTTTTTGCTGCTAAATTACTTTAAAGGAACTGGATAAGCTTTGATGGCATGCCACGTGTCCTATTTCCACGCGTAGTGGGATGGGTCGTGACATATTTTGACCGGTTGAACTGCCCCGTTCGACCGGTCGAATGCGGTCT
Source organism: Hydrangea macrophylla (assembly GCA_033977485.1). Classification (NCBI taxonomy): domain Eukaryota; kingdom Viridiplantae; phylum Streptophyta; class Magnoliopsida; order Cornales; family Hydrangeaceae; genus Hydrangea; species Hydrangea macrophylla. Next base: position 94,634,081 of record CM066995.1, read on the forward strand.
GGGCAGAACCCCCAAAAGACCGTATTCACAATTGCCGGCGTATTTTTGCAAATGTCGTTAATTACCGGCACTTCTCTAATAAACATCGTTAATTCCTGGCGCTTTCGTGACAAACGCCGCTAATAAAACAATACCTCTTTTACCAAAAGAAGCCAAACCAACAAAACCATTTCAAACCAAACCATTTCAAAAGCTTTAATAAACATTCTAAGGACTTGCAAAAACATACACCCCATTTATACAACAACCACAAACCCTTCCCAGATTACAAGTATCAAAAGTACAAGCTTTACACGTCTCGGCAAACTAGGTCTTAAGGTGAACCAAGTGCCGTATTCGCATACATAACAAGTCTTACTACAAGCTGAACGGTTAAACAACCGGCAGGAGTTAAACATATATTACAAACATAGTTCAAGTTCTATAAATATAAGGAGTTCCCAATCCTTCCTTGCCTCATTACCTGCGATTCTCTCCTCCAGTCCTTGCCCCTGAATGGTTATTTATATAACCACATATATATGGATTTGTTTAAGCCAACGCTTAGTGAATAATACAAATCAAGCATACGGATGGCAATTATGTTCCAATCCATCATAACATATAACTATTCGGTCTCTAGGGAATAAGTGCACATTCACCAATCCAAAGTCTGAAGACTCAACCACGACCCATGCCCCTTCGACATGTCGCGTTAATGCCTTTCTTGGCATGTCACGCCCCAAATTTAATTACAGATACCAATATGGTTATGGTATATAGTGAAATTAATGAGGCTATGACGGTGTTAATATTTTGAAATCACCAATTCATTGAGAATAAAATACTTAATATTTCACATTACAACTTCCATAAGAGAATCCTTTTATTACATTGCATTTTATTCCAAACATAAAGAAATTAAGTAAAATTAACGATCTTGATCCTTAAGCAGCCATTTTCCTCAGTTCTCACCTTCCGTCCCTGTCCCTGTAATTTTTATTTATAAAAATAATGAGTTGTGTGCCCAGTAAGGATATAATTTTATTTTTGAAAAGGAATCATTGTGTTAAGATTAATATATATATATATATATATATGTGTCTTTAAATCAATACAAGTTAAATAAATTACAGACTTAATATTGCATTTACCAGCTGCATGTATAAATTATACTTGAGTTTTACAATCCTGTCAAAATAGATCAAGATTATATCAACCAAGCACAAAATAATTATCTCATCAAGGCTATAGCACCCCAGCCCAACTCGAAAGGTGTATACTGCCTACCAGCCCAGCTCGAAATAGGTAGTATATTAGTGCACTAACTGTAGGACTATCTCAGTCCCTAGCCATCCCAACTTGACTATCTCAGTCTTACATTATTTAAGGCCTCGGCCTTAATTTTAACAAATTTTCATAATAGTTTATCATAATTCATAGATAGTTTATGGACAAAATAAAGCACTACCTTATAATTTTCCTAAATTCAAATTTTGGTCTAAACAAAGTTTTAATTCCAAACAGTTCTTAGATATGAGTTTCAAAATTCACTAGGAATTCCGTAATAGGAAATTTCGAAACAAAATGAAACTGAGCAAACCTTAGCACTGGAACTCTACTAATATGACAGGCTACTAGATGTATTCACCTGGGTAACTATCAAAACATGGCTATGAGGCTGGATGGTTTTATGGAAAACTATCAAAGGTGTTGGTCAGGGTTCAAAACTCTTCATGGGTTTTTTTTTTTTTTTTAAAAACATCAAAGGAAATGAAAAAGAATTAAAAAGAAAAAAAAAATAAGAATTAGAGGGGAAATTAGCTCAACCCACTCTATCAACTAGTTCCTTTGTTTTGGAAATGCCCAAGATAATCTTATATACTATTTGTGAGAGCTATTGGTGACAAAAACAAGAAAGTACAGACAACAAGTTTCGAACCTAGGATGATCATCTGGGTATCATTTGAGCTGACCATTCGGCCAACTAAACTCTCTATTCCTATATTGCAAAAATAAATACTAATACTTAAATATTGGAGTATCACATATTACAAATTCATTCAGGCGTCTTCTCCGGCGACTGTTACTAAAATTTTACTATTTCTTGCTCATTTTTACTCCGTTTTTGATACCGTTACTTCCAAAATGATCGTATGAGCCTTAAGAGCACATCTAGTTGCCTACAACTCAAAAAAAAAAATCCAATTTATTTTGCTACCCACTTGACCCTGAAATCTGATTGTACCAATTTCATTAGCTAAGAACTTAATAAAATATATGTTTGGGTAGAAAATCCTTACCTGATTTAGCAACCACAAAGCCCTTCCTTTTTTCTTCTTCCTCTTCTCGTCTCCTCCTACGATCCTCTATCTGTTTTTTTTTTTTTACTGTAGTGTGTAGTGTAATAATATGATTACCTATTTATACACAGACCACCTGCTTGCTTCTTTTTCTCTCTTATCATTGTTTATAACAGATTTTATCCCAAGAATTTGCCACCTCCTATTCCTAGATATACATGGCTGGGATTGTATTTTTTTTTTCTTGTTATGCTTATCTTACCTATCCAGCCACATCAAACCTATAAACATAGGAGAAGCTTCTATTGTCCTAATCCAAATAATCTCACCTGGGACTTACTAGTTTTGGCTACCTCTTGCTAGCTTGTACGGCTAGACTCAACTGACCAAATATAATACATATACATATATATATATATATATTGTATGATTTAATATGTGTTCTGTGTATGTTGTATGACTGCTACATTTTTTTTCCATCTAACACATTATAAACTATTGGTCTAGAATGAGACTAGTAGGGGTTCACTCACTTGGTCGGTGGGGAGATTTTAGGAAAAATTAAAAGTAATTTCTGTGTGCGACATTATAGCCTATTAGTAAGAAAATTAATGGTTTTTATGTAACTAGTAATAGTAGAAAATATTTTCTCATAGTATCCTTTCCCTTTTATAATGTATATGTTATTTACTTACATTGCTACCATTTTTATTGATATAATAAAGCTTTCTTCTTCTTCTTCTTTTTTTTAAGAATACTACATGGCAAGTGACCATCGTCACTACTAATCCTCCCCCTTCGAGAGGACGTCTCACGGTGAAGTAGCACAAATCCCCCTTTAACCCACATGGGAACATAAACATGCTCATTTAACACATATCACCATATCTTTCTGTCACAGCCCGGTCCCACAATAGCGGAACCGGAGCCCGTGGCACGCCACCGAGGCTAAACCAATTCATTAACGTTCCCAAAAATTTGTTTTGAAGAACACACGCAACGGAATAAACAAGTCATTTTGAAAACTATTTGTCCAGTCGACTGATCCCCAGACCCAGTCGACTGATCCTGGTCCAGCAAAAAGTTGGGTTTTAAAACACCATCCAGTCGACTGCTTTCTACGCCCAGTTGACTGGGACTTCAAATTTTCAGTCGATTGATAAAGTCCGGTCGACTGAAATTTGACCTAGCCAAAATATCACTTTTGAAAACCATGATCCAGTCGACTGATCTCCTATGAAACAATGCAGAGAGTTGCTGAAAAGGAGGCTCCAGTCGACTGTTCAACAAACCAGTCGACTGATCCCCTGGCAGCAGCACATTCTACAGCATTTTCAAGTTTTAAAAGCTTTTGAATTCAAACGGGGATCAAACACACACTTCTAAAAGTACTCCAAAAACCATCCTAACTGTATTAACATATTACCGAAGCACAGTTACAACATGTTACTAACTATTACAACGTTTTAAAATCCATCTATCATACGAAGTTAAACATAAGCGAAAACGATAAAAAAAACTCATATTACAACATTCTATTGTCCCAAAACTACAAGGTTAACATTCAAGTTGCCTCCCAAGCGAACTCCCAACCCTCGCGCTCACTTCTCCAATTCCTCGCCAGCATTAACACCTGAAATGGTTATTTGAATAACCACAGATATTCGATTTGTTTAAGCTAAAGCTTAGTGAATAAATCAACATATACACATGAATGATAAATATGTCCGCATTCACATCTCTACAATTCATACTAGTCGCCGGAGACTCACGTGCCCGTCCATACTCCCAATCCACGACTCCTCGCCAATAAGTCCACGCGAAAGGGTAAGACCCACGATTCTTCTCTTCAATCGTGCAACCTTAATGCCTATATCGGCTCCACAAAATGGCACGGTGACCACGTGCTCCTTCTGACCCAAATAAGCAACTTAACATGCTCAAATACATATCACCATGCTCGCGGTAATCAAAACATATCACCGTGCTATTGAGCCTACTTATCAATATAAATGCCCAATATGAACTACACAATATATCTCTAAGAATTAATACATGCTATTCACACAAAATATGAATACATGTCAAGAAATCATTCCAAAGACATAGTTGAATCATTCACCTCCGATTTACGAGCTTAAAATATGATCCAAAGAAAACCCGTGCACAAAGAACGTGCAGAAGTCCGTCTAGTAAAATTCCTATGGATCAAAATTCCATTTATCAACTTTTGTGAAAAATTCTATAAAATAACTTTTCGGAAAACTTAGCCAAACAAGCCCTAATAGGTATCAAAACGAAGCTCTTACCTCGAGGAGCTCGAATATAAAATCTGGGAGAAAACAGACTGACGGAAAGTCGTCGTTTGGCGTCGCAAAGCTCTAAGCAACTAAATCTCCCTCTAGCCCCCTTTTGGCATACTCCTTGAGCTTTAGGTTAAGACTTGGAAAAATATTCCAACCATCTCTATCTATATATAGGCAACTCTTTTGGAAATAACGTTTACCTCCCCACGAGTTTTCAAAACTCCTAATCAGTCTCTGAAACTTTCTATACAGCTTATTCATAGCTTTACGAGTGAAACTTCAAAATTATAAAAGTTTTCGACTAAGTTTCGTTTGGTCGCTAAAACACGAATTTCCACATGACGTTTCCGAAGTTGCTAATTAGCCTACCAAATTAATAGCGTGTTAATTCGTTCTCACCAGGATACTAAAACTAACAACAGATATAAATTCTAAAATAAAAAATAATACAGATATTGCAATACACAGGTAAACATTTATTTTCAGATAAACATTTAAAGTGTTCCACAGTGACCGTCTCATACTCGGAGAGACGTCACAACAACAAATCCCCAATCACCACAGTTTCAGAGGGTTCTCTAATACAGACACCTAAATCAACTCGTGAGTCCAAACTCACTCAACCATGTGTCATAAGACACGCCACATCACATTATCATGCATGACAATGTAATGCAAATGAAATAACACAAATGTGGGTGTTATAATACTCTCCCCCTTAAAAGAAGTTTGTCCCCAAACTTGTACCTCATGTCTCGAAAAGGTGCGGATACTGAGTACGCATCTCATCTTCTATTTCCCACATCATTTCTTTCGTAGTTTGGCTACGCCATAACACTTTCACTTTCGATATTACTTTATTTCGTAAGACTTGATCCTTCCGGTCTAAGATCTCTACCGGATATACGGCATACGTTAAATCACTCTGAATCTCATTCGATGTCGGAGTCATCACTTGATTTCTATCTTCTACTAATTGTTTGCGTAACAACGATACATGAAACACGTTATGAACTTGAGCATACTCGCTCGACAAGTTCAAACGATAAGCTACGGGTCCAACCTTTCCAATGATTTCAAAAGGTCCTACATATCTCGGATTGAGTTTCCCGTATCTACCAAATCTGGTTATTCCCTTTGAAGGTGACACCTTCAAATACACTAAGTCTCCCACGTCAAATTCCAACGGTCGCCTACGCTTATCGGCATAACTCTTATACCTACTCTGAGCTGTCAGTAACCGTTGTCTAATTACCTTTATCTTATCCGTCGTTTCTTGTACAATTTTTGGCCCTTCAATCTTTCTTTCTCCGACTTCCGTCCAACTAATCGGTGAACGACATACACGACCATATAAAGCTTCATAAGGAGCCATTCCAATACTCGACTGAAAACTGTTGTTATATGCGAACTCAATTAACGGTAGGTGGTCTTCCCAATCACCTTAAAAATCAAGTACACATAAACGAAGCATGTCCTCCAAAATCTGGATTACTCTTTCTGATTGACCATCGGTCTGAGGATGAAAAGCGGTACTAAAGTGCAATTTGGTACCCATTGCTTCTTGCAAGGCTCTCCAAAACTTCGATGTAAAACTACTATCCCTATCCGAAATGATAGAAACTAGGATACCATGTAGTCTCACAATTTCGCGAATATACAACTTAGCTAACGTCATTGGCTTCGTTGTTCGGAGCGGTAGGAAGTGCGACGACTTCGTCAAACGGTCAACAATCACCCAGATAATAGTATTCGATCTCTTCGACCTCGGAAATCCACTAACAAAATCCATTGTTATGTGTTCCCATTTCCACTCGACTATTGGTAACGGTTGTAACAATCCCGAGGGTACTTGGCGTTCGGCCTTTACTTGTTGACAACTAGTACAACGCAAAACATAACGTGCTATTTCTCTCTTCATTCCCGGCCACCAATAAACATGTCTCAAGTCTCTATACATCTTGGTGCTTCCCGGGTGAATGGTATACTTCGTATTGTGTGCTTCCTCTAGGATGTTTCGTTTCAACTCCTTCTCGTTAGGCACACAAATTCTACCCCTCAATCTCAAAACATCATTCTCAAAAGTAAATCCCGGTTGTTTGCCCATCGGAATCTCATCACAAATCTTCTTCAAAGCCACGTCTTGAAGTTGTTTCTCCGTGATCTCGTGAATCAAGAGTGGTTGTGACATCATCGTCGACATCAAGCCACTTTCAATCCTCGGTATCACTTCAAGCTCCAAATTCTCCATATCTCGTATCAGTTCTTTCTGAGAAGTCAAATTTGATGCGGTGTTGGTTGGTACTTTGCGACTAAGGGCATCGGCGACGATATTCGCCTTGCCCGGATGATACTGAATTGACAAATCATAGTCCTTCATCAACTCTAACCATCTCCTTTGCCTCATGTTCAAATCTCATTGTGTAAACAGGTACTTCAAACTCTTGTGATCCGTATAGATCTCACATTTTTCTCCGTATAGATAATGACGCCAAATCTTCAATGCAAAAATCACGGCGGCCAATTCCAGATCATGTGTTGGATAATTCTTCTCGTGCGGTCTAAGTTGTCTCGACGCATATGCAATGACTTTACCACCTTGCATCAGAACGCAACCTAAACCTCTATATGAAGCATCACTGTAAATAATAAATCCTTCAGTCCCTGACGGAACGGCTAAAATTGGTGCTTTCACTAGTCGACCTTTTAACTCTTGAAAACTTTCTTCACATTCCGGACTCCAAACAAAAGCAATATCTTTCCTCATTAATTGTGTCATTGGCATTGCTATACGCGAAAAGTCTTTTACAAATCTCCGATAATACCCAGCTAATCCTAGGAAACTTCTGATGTCTGTCACATTCGTTGGTCTCGCCCAGTTGGTAACTGCTTCTATCTTCTGAGGGTCTACAGAAATTCCCTTAGCCGACACTATATGTCCAAGAAAAGCTATCTCGGTCAACCAAAACTCACACTTCTTCAATTTGCCGAATAATCTCTTTTCACGCAATCGTTGTAAAGCTAATCGCAAATGATGCTCGTGATCTTCTACGCTTTTGGAGTAGATTAGGATGTCATCTATGAACACGATAACGAACTCATCTAAATAATCCTTGAAAACACGGTTCATCAAGTCCATGAAAGCAGCTGGTGCATTAGTCACTCCAAATGGCATAACCGAAAATTCAAAGTGACCATATCGAGTCCTGAAAGCTGTCTTCTCAACATCTTCCTCTTTGACTTTCAACTGATGGTAACCGGATCTCAAGTCGATCTTCAAAAATACCTGAGCCCCTTGTAACTGATCAAACAAGTCATCTATTCGCGGCAACGGATACTTGTTCTTGACGGTCAACTTATTTAACTCTCGGTAGTCGATGCACATACGCATTGTTCCATCTTTCTTCTTCACAAACAATACTGGAGCTCCCCACGGCGAAACACTCAGTCGGATAAAACCCTTCTCAAGTAGTTCTTGTAACTGAACCTTCAATTCTTTCAACTCTATCGGTGCCATTCGGTACGGTGCTTTGGATACCGGTTGTGACCCTGGTACTACTTCTATTGTGAACTCAAGCTCTCTTTCAATCAATACGTCGGGTAACTCATCGGGAAAAACATCTGGAAATTCTCGAACTACTGAAATTTCTTCTATTAGTGGTCCAAGAACTCGCGTGTCGATAATTGAACATAAGAAACCCGAACAACCCTTCTTCAACATCTTACTTGCTTGGATCGCCGATATCAAGTACGGCGGTATGATTACTCCCTTACCCTGAAAAGTAAACTCTTCTCGTCCTGACGGATAGAACCTAACCCGTTTCTGCTCACAATCAATTTTGGCTTGATTAACAGACAACCAATCCATACCCAAGATAACATTAAAGTAATTAACTGTCAACGGAATCAAATCAACGCTCAAAACTTTATCACCTATCTTGATCTCACATGACTTGAATATCGAAGAAGTAACTAGCGGTTCACTACTAGGCAATGATACACACAAGTCATATCCTAACGGTTCTGACTTAACAGTTAAATGCTTAACAAAATCACGTGATACGAATGAATGCGTTGAACCAGAATCCATAAGTATACGTGCACGATACGAACAAATAGGAAGAATACCTGATATGACGGTATCATCCGTATTCCCCGGCCTGAGCTGGAAATATCGTCCTTGTTGTTGTGCGACTCCTTTCCCTTTATCTACTCGAGGTTCTACCCTTGATCCGCTTGGCACACTCGATGCCCCGGTACTCATTCCCGGTTGTCTCTTACTCGGACAGTTCTTTGCTATGTGTCCCGGTTGTCCACACTCAAAACATTTTCCTCTCGTTTCCGGGTTATAGCTCTTCGTATTCGGAAAGGTATTTGGTGTGGTCGAGTTTGCATTCAAAGGACAATTTCGGGATATGTGTCCTAACTGCTTGCAAAGGTAACATGTGCTCAATTGGTAGCAAGTTCCTCTGTGTCGCAGGTTACATGTTGGACACAACGGTCTCGAGTCCCCCATGAACGTACTCCCTCCTTGGCTATTCATATATGGTCCCGAACCTTGCATAAACGGTTTCTTCGCACTCCCTTGACTCTTACCCCGACTGTCATTTGCTCTCTTCCCTTGTTGTCCCTGTCGATATCTGTCGACACTTTTCTCAGCAATACGAGCGGCTTCCTCAACGAGGGAAACGGTCGGGTGTTGCAACATATCTACACGGCCACGGATATTCTCTCTAAGCCCTTCCTCAAACTTACGAGCTTTATCCCTATCAGTTGGAACGGTAGTTTTCCCAAATCGTAACAAGGCATTGAAACGAGAAACATACTCACCCACGGTCATATCTCCCTGAATCAAACTCGCAAACTCTTGACGTTTCTGAGTATAAGCAGATTGTGGAAAGAAATGTTTGTTGAATTCCTCTTTAAATGCTTCCCACGTGGTTGGTTTCCCTTGTTCAAGCACATTATTCCACCAATCCAATGCTTCGCCCATCAACGTATCGGATGCGCATAAAATTTTCTCCTCATCGGTACATATTACCTGACGGAAATGTCTTTCCATGTCCATCATCCAATGATCGGCCAAGTCTATGTCAACTTGTCCATAATACAAAGTCGGTTTTCGCTTAAGAAATTGTTCCACGATTGTGTGTTGAAGTCGCGGTGCCAGTGGAGGCTGAACGTTCATCTGTTCTCTTTCACTTACCGCTTGTATGAAATTTCCCACCATATTCACTATTTTGTCCATCCGCGAATGCGGTGACAATTCTCTTGGTGGATCAGCCATAACGTTTCAAATATTTCTCCTGTTGAGTTCAATGCATAATGACCATGCATGCTATGCCACAATATAGATATATGTGCACAGTTCATCACAATCAACAAAGGCTAACACATGAAGCATTTCTACAGTGATAACCATTATCTTCACAATTATACACTCCACTCAACGTCACTCAGCATATATAACGTCACTCGTTCCCAAGGCTCTAAACTTATGCTCTGATACCACTAAATGTCACAGCCCAGTCCCACAATAGCGGAACCGGAGCCCGTGGCACGCCACCGAGGCTAAACCAATTCATTAACGTTCCCAAAAATTTGTTTTGAAGAACACACGCAACGGAATTAACAAGTCATTTTGAAAACTATTCGTCCAGTCGACTGATCCCCAGACCCAGTCGACTGATCCTGGTCCAGCAGAAAGTTGGGTTTTAAAACACCATCCAGTCGACTGCTTTCTACACCCAGTCGACTGGGACTTCAAATTTTCAGTCGACTGATAAAGTCCGGTCGACTGAAGTTTAACCTGGCCAAAATATCACTTTTGAAAACCATGATCCAGTCGACTGTGTCGGAGACCCAGTCGACTGATCTCCTATGAAACAATGCAGAGAGTTGCTGAAAAGGAGGCTCCAGTCGACTGTTCAACAAACCAATCGACTGATCCCCTGGCAGCAGCACATTCTACAGCATTTTCAAGTTTTAAAAGCTTTTGAATTCAAACGGGGATCAAACACACACTTCTAAAAGTACTCCAAAAACCATCCTAACTGTATTAACATATTACCGAAGCACAGTTACAACATGTTACTAACTATTACAACGTTTTAAAATCCATCTATCATACGAAGTTAAACATAAGTGAAAACGATAAAAAAAACTCATATTACAACATTCTATTGTCCCAAAACTACAAGGTTAACATTCAAGTTGCCTCCCAAGCGAACTCCCAACCCTCGTGCTCACTTCTCCAATTCCTCGCCAGCATTAACACCTGAAATGGTTATTTGAATAACCACAGATATTCGATTTATTTAAGCTAAAGCTTAGTGAATAAATCAACATATAAACATGAATGATAAACATGTCCGCATTCACATCTCTACAATTCATACTAGTCGCCGGAAACTCACGTGCCCGTCCATACTCCCAATCCGCGACTCCTCGCCAATAAGTCCACGCGAAAGGGTAAAACCCACGATTCTTCTCTTCAATCGTGCGACCTTAATGCCTATATCGGCTCCACAAAATGGCACGGTGACCACGTGCTCCTTCTGACCCAAATAAGCAACTTAACATGCTCAAATACATATCACCATGCTCGCGGTAATCAAAACATATCACCGTGCTATTGAGCCTACTTATCAATATAAATGCCCAATATGAACTACACAATATATCTCTAAGAATTAATACATGCTATTCACACAAAATATGAATACATGTCAAGAAATCATTCCAAAGACATAGTTGAATCACTCATCTCTGATTTACGAGCTTAAAATATGATCCAAAGAAAACCCGTGCACAAAGAACGTGCAGAAGTCCGTCTAGTAAAATTCCTATGGATCAAAATTCCATTTATCAACTTTTGTGAAAAAATCTATAAAATAACTTTTCGGAAAACTTAGCCAAACAAGCCCTAATAGGTATCAAAACGAAGCTCTTACCTCGAGGAGCTCGAATATAAAATCTGGAAGAAAACAGACTGACGGAAGGTCGTCGTTTGGCGTCGCAAAGCTCTAAGCAACTAAATCTCCCTCTAGCCCCCTTTTGGCCTACTCCTTGAGCTTTAGGTTAAGACTTGGAAAAATATCCCAACCATCTCTATCTATATATAGGCAACTCTTTTGGAAATTACATTTACCTCCCCACGAGTTTTCAAAACTCCTAATCAGTCTCTGAAACTTTCTATACAGCTTATTCATAGCTTTACGAGTGAAACTTCAAAATTATAAAAGTTTTCGACTAAGTTTCGTTTGGTCGCTAAAACACGAATTTCTACATGACGTTTTCGAAGTTGCTAATTAGCCTACCAAATTAATAGCGTGTTAATTCGTTCTCACCAGGATACTAAAACTAACAACAGATATAAATTCTAAAATAGAAAATAATACAGCTATTGCAATACACAGGTAAACATTTATTTTCAGATAAACATTTAAAGTGTTCCACAGTGACCGTCTCATACTCGGAGAGACGTCACAACAACAAATCCCCAATCACCACAGTTTTAGAGGGTTCTCTAATACAGACACCTAAATCAACTCGTGAGTCCAAACTCACTCAACCATGTGTCATAAGACACGCCACATCACATTATCATGCATGACAATGTAATGCAAATGCAATAACACAAATGTGGGTGTTATACTTTCCTTTCAACATACCTTGGGCCTACTTTATACATGAGTTTTTTCCAATAAGAACTACACATGGTATCTATATAAAGTTCCTAGCATCTCAAATGCATTAAACCATAGAACCATCCAAAAATCATGATTAACATCACTCACCTCAGAGTTACGCTCTTAAATGTCGATCCAAAGAAACCCCAAGCAAAACGTGCGGTAATTTTTCTAATACAATTCCTATCGATCAAAAATTCGATTATAAACTTTTATGAAAATTCTAGAAAACTAAGTTTTCAAAAAACTTAACCAAACAAGCCCCAGTGGGTATCAAAATGAAGCTCTTACCTCGAGGAGTTCGAATATGAAATCTGGGGAAAAACAAATGGGTTGAAATTTCGATTTATGTCTTGAAGTTCTAAGCCAAGAAATCCCCAATATTCCCTCTCTTGAGTTTCTAAATTTAGGTTAAACTTGTGAAAACATGTAGCAACCTGTATTTTCGCGCCCCTAATAATAAATAAGAGATGTTAGTTTTTATTTATTTACTATTTGTCAATTTTTAGTTGGGGTATTATTCTAATTATTAAATAATACTCGTGTTATTAGTTATTAATACAATGCCATTTTACTTTGCTGTTATGTGTTATTTTTAATTGTAGTATTAATTCCATAAATGAAAAATACTTATGTTGATTTATTATAATTATATAACATTAATTTTGTGACCCGTTAGTAATTTCATTTGAACTAATTTTGCTTAAGACTGCGCCCCTAAGTTACCCTATAATTTGGGATTAAAACTCTTAATAAAATATTAATCTCGTTGCTTACATTTTTTGATCCCTAATATTTATTTGGGGTATTTTCCTAGACTACCCGGACCAACTTAACTGGACTAACTGAACCAAACTGATTTAAACATGCTAACTGAATTATTGTTACAAACTGATTGATGCAGTCAAATCTTCACGCAGCTGTAATGTTATCCTAACACTCATTGTTTTACCAACTTGCAAACCCAAACTGTTTTGATCTCTTGTGTTCACACTTAAACAAACCAACTCCCAAGATGCCTACATATGTTTGCACATTTCAGTTCACACAACACACAGTTTTGCAAACCAAAACTCTCATAGTAGCTCTCTCACTCTCTCGGCCATATATATACACACACAATCACAACTCAAGCACACACTCATAGTCACATATATTCTGGGTAAGAAGAAGAAATACAGAAGTATATCACAGTAAGCTCCAAGAAGCCATTGTTAAAGCTTAACGTTATATTTCGGAATTTCCGTCTTTCTTCGACAAGTCGCACTGCCTTGTTTAAACACCGGCGAGTCTCTCGAACCCACTCATAATGTAGTATTTGTCATTACGAACAAGCCGGGGGTATCGAAAGTAAGTATATACGCCTATATATGTATATATAGCCATGGAGGTCCAAAATTAGCGGTACCGTAAAACTCAACAAAAGTCAATTCTGTAAATTGAAAATGAAAGATTGTAGTCCCAGTAAGCTCCATTTCAAATCTTAGGCCTTCATTCGTAACGGTTGCGACGTACGGTCAAAACAAAATTTTGGCGACTCTCGGATTTTCACCTATAAGTAGAGATACGGTAATAACCGGTATGTAAAACTTATATATTCATAATCTACATGAAAAAAAGGAAGAGAATGGTATATTACACGACCTGGTTGGTTCCAGATTGAAAAATGGAAGAAAAACTCGTTTGTACAGCGTCTGGAGGAAGAAGACGCAGTGGCAATCAATTGCCATCAGCTCCAATCGATTGGAACTTCATCCAATCGATTGATACTTCATCCAATCGATTGGCACTTTTTCCAATCGATTGGAACTTCTTCCAATCGATTGATATTTTTCAGCACTAACGACTTTTAGTAAAACGACCATAACTCCCTCTAGAAAACTCAAAAACGCGCACCGTTCGAAACGTTGGAAACTAGACTCAGAGACCTTTATTTTGATATGTAATTCACCTACAAAAAATTATAACTCATTTTTGAGGACATCGCTTCAAAGTGGACCCACTTGTGTACAGGTAGCTGAAAAAGCGTATTAAAGCATTCTTTGATGTAATTTCCTATTGTCTCATATGTGACTTGATAATTTGGATCGTGGATGTTAATTCAATGATTCTAAGTACATTGTACCTTGTTAATAAAGAAAAGGAAAATAGATTTTGAAAGCGAGAATTAGATAAGTTGATTTAATCGATAAATAATGATAAGAAGAAACCGCTCTGATACCGTCTACAAAGCAAATGTGAAAAGAAAGATTTAAGTCATATTACCTTGATACCTTTATAAGAAAGTATGTAAGGAAAGAATACGTCGTACACCCGCTCTGATACCTCTATATAAACAAGAAAGAGAATAAATTACTCATTTGCATAGTCGAGATGGCATGTATGGAAAGGGGTTGTTGGTCAGCATATATGTCGTGAGAATGTCTCGGGTCGAGTAACCATAATTATCCCAAGCCGCTTGAGATACGGTAGGTTAATTAAGAAAGATTGAGCCCAGGCCGCTTTTGATACGGTAGGTCAATCAGAGTCTTGTGATAGCCTTAATTATTCCAGGCCGCTACAGATATGGTAGATTAATTAAGAGGGCTGAGCCCAGGCCGCTTTTGATACGGTAGGTCAGTCTGGTGGTAGCTTTAAATTATTCCAGGCCGCTTCAGATACGGTAGATTAATTTAAAGTATTCCACAGGTTATTGTAACCTTGAATGTCTAGGTATGTCAAGACCAACTTAAATACGGCAGACATATCAACAGGCCTTCTAAACTAACGACATCGTGCCGGATGGTTCTAGGTGGACCGAATGAGTCAAGAGATTGTGTTTCAAGATAAAAGAGTCAGTGAGATGAGATGGTTTCATTATTCATGCACGGTTTTAAATATTCATTACTCAACTATTACTAATTATTATTATGCAATGACTTGAATAATGGATAAATCGTACTTTGAGGTACCAAACATTTATAATAACTGTTAATGTACTTTTATATACATTGCATGTGTGTTTCGTTATACTTACTCGGCTTTCATTAGCTGATGACTTTATTTTGTCTTGGACATCCAAATGTTCAGGAAATGGTTATGCAGGGCAATATGATTATGCCAGCTAGAGGAGCCTGCAACGTTACTTTTTTAATTTAAATAAAGTTGTAATAAGGATATGGATAATGTTTTTAATTTGAATAAGGCGTTTGTGCCTTAAGGATATTTTATTAAAGGACAATGTAATATTATTTGAAGTTGTAATATGTTTAATATTATCTTCCCTGTTGCTTTATATGCTCTGTTTTCTGGTACATGTTAAGCTAAGTACAGGACAAGCGATCCATCACCTGTCATGACCTACGGGTCCAAAACGGAAAATGAAATTTTTTCCTTATTTTGCTACGCTGGGGCGTGACAAAACATCTCACCTCTTTCTATATATAGGCACGGCTCTCGGGAATTACGTTTACTTCCTCACGAGTTCTCAAAACTCCTAATCAGTCTTCGAAACTTTCTACACAACTAATGCATAGTTTCACGACTAAAAACTAAAAATTATAAAAGTTTTCGACTAAGTTCTGTTTGGTTGCTAAAACGCAAGTTTCTACATAATTTTATGAAATTACTAGTTAGCCTACCTATTATGCAACGTGTTCAATTTCGTCCTCACCGGGTATCTAATGATCCCAATGAGTTGCTATCAGCAATATAATAATAAATTATATTTACATATGCCTAAATAAACATTTAAGTATATAATTATGAGTTATTACTCATTTTTCCAATCGTAGCAAATTCTCACATGCCCAACTTTGGACTGCTTTCAAAGCCAAAAACTGGGCTCTCAAAAGACACCCCTAAACAACTAGTGAGTCATCACTCACTTCAAACGTGCTAATTAATACAACAGTGAGTATACCATGCATGCTAAAATAATAAAATTAAATATCGCGGGAGCTGGTATGACATTTGCGATGGAGAGTCCTTGCAATTTTACATACATATACACACATTCTTCTTGCATGTCATCATCAGGCTTGGGATCATCTTGGTTGTTGCATAATTAGTGTCCTCTCAAGTTCTTGGAGCTGTAATTGTTGAGTTCGATCTTGAAGTGTATTCAAGTATTTGAAGTCCTAAGCTCAAGATCATCACCAATTCCATCATCCTCATCAACTTTCTCAACAAATCCTCATACATTTGGTCTTGCTGGCTTTGTGAGTACTTTAACTCACATACAATGTGTTTATGTACATTTATAATTGGTAAAATTAAGTTGCATGTGGTTGATTTGGCTTAATCTATCTTTAGATCCTCCTGATCATCATGTATTTTCAAGTTTATAAGCAATTTCATCATCCATTGGATTGTGATCATCATTTTGAGTGCCATGTTTACTGTATAATGAGTATATGATCATGTATGATTGGTTTTATATGTTGTATGTGAGTATTAAGTGGAGATCTCAAAGTTTTAAAAAAACAAATTCGTTACTACATTTTAAAATAAAACAGTCTGCTAGAAATCTGATGAGTGCGAGCGCTCGAGTGGTACGAGTGCTCGAGCTTGACAGTATTTTGATCCCTTGTTTGTTTGTATGATTGAAGCTTATACGGTTGTACTAAAGAGTTTGGAATTTGTATATATTATAGATGATCAAGTTTATTAATTCTACAGTTACACTATATGCTTGCTTAATAGTATCATTCTTATTAGATCGATTGAACATTCTTCATATGTTGATTCTACATGAGGTTGGATTAGTATTCTGATAAGTTTGTGTCGAGTAAAGTAACTACGTCAAGACGAATCACTAATGAGTAACAAACCATAATGTAAGAATAATGTACCTAAATGAATAAGTGTGCTGACGGACGAGAGAGCATGGTTGTGTTGAATAACCTTATAGGTTGTTCCGTTGTTGGTTGCATTTGTTGTACGACCTTAATGATCTTGTCGTGAAAAAGTGTTGCGTTCGAGTCCTGTTGTGGTCAGTTGAATTGTGTTGGTGTTGAGTTAGGGCCAATTGTGGGCTAGGACAATTGAGTTTTTGGGCCAATTGTGGGCTAGGAGATGAATGAGGGACATGTGTGGCCGTATTTTGCATTTAAGGGTCATGTGTGGCTATGTGGAAGAATGTGATTGAGTTATAGACAATTACGGGCTAGGACAATAGAGATAGGGCCAATTTTGGGCTAGGAGTTATGTTGTGGCCAAATTGGACTTGTTTATGAATTGAGGCAATTTGGGCTAGTATTGTGGTCGTGTATGACGGAAACTAGTACCGTCGATTTAGTGTTATTGTGGTTATGGGTAGAAGCTAGTACTGCCGGTGTTGTGATCGTGTGTGACAGAAGCTAGTATTGTCAAGTTATGAGTTGTTGGCATGGTGGATTCGTGCGCATTGTGTTGCACTATTGTGGTTGCATAGTCGGGAAGTACGTTGGGTTTGGTTGAGAACTTGCATAACGTCGTGATAATTTCTAAGTGATGATTTAAATGGTGTGTAACACCCGCTCCTGCGATGAATCATTAATTATGATTTAGCATGCATTAGCATAATTAATTGGAGTTTAATTAACACATGTTTATGTGGGTTTTAGCTCACTAGTTGATTATAGGTGTCCAGTTTAGGAACCCAGTGTTGGCCAATATGGCAGTTCCAAATTGGGACATAAGTTGAGAAAGTTCCATTATGATGGGACAAAGTTATGGGATCACCCCTGTGTGCTTAAATGTTTATTAAGGCATATGTGGAATATTTATATATTATTTAGAATATATTGTTTATTGCTAGAGACCATTTGTGTGGTCATTTGGGATACATGTGTGAGAACAAAATAACACGCTATATAATTAGTAGTCTAATTAGTAACTTCATAAAGGTATGTGGGACCACTTATGGGACCCACGCGAGACATAGACAAATACCCACTTAAGTTTGAAGGACTAAATAGTTTGTTATAAAACTAGTGGGGATGAAATCGCAAATAACCAAAAGTTGGGTGGGTTTCATAATAGAAATGTTAAGTTTTATATATGAGCTGTAAATCCAAGAGGAGAAACATCTCCTTCTTCATCTTCTTAGTTGACTAGAGAGAGAGAAAAGAAACGAGGGTTCGTCGGAGCTCCACGACGCAGATTGACGCGCCGTTCAACTTCCAATTTCGTTTCCGAGACCGAATTTGGACTCATAAAGGTGAGTTCTACGTTTTGGTACTGTTCTTATGGAGTTTAATCGCCGTAATTCTTGCGATCCAATTCAGAGCGGTAATCCGTGGTTGGTCGAATTCATGTAGGATTTTAACCCGGAGTAGATTTGGGCTTTAATTTCTCAACTAGGAGTGAATTGCGAAGAGGTGAGTGGTTTCAATTTTGTTTTTGGATAAGATTCTTGTTTATATTCACTTGGGTGTTATACATATGCCTATTTAGTTTAATTATCCATGATTAGCTATAATTATGTGAAAAGCATATTGACATGTTTATGTGAGCATGTTTAGTTGCGTGTTTGGATTAAAGCAGAGCTCGTATGAATCTGCCATGAGATTGTTCCATGGTGGCGACCACTTGTTGTCGACAACGGCATTAGACCGCACGTGTGAGGCGTGAGCCATTGGTTTGTGTTGTGGACTATTGCGGAGTCGCGGACTTGCGGGTAGTGGCGGAGGAAATACTTGCTTATCTGGAGATCATTTTTATTTGTTGAGTTGAATATAAGCATTGATATGTCAGCCGTGTGCTTGATTGCTAAGCATATAGCTTATATATTGTAGTGGTTATTGAATAACCATTGTAGGTGAGCAGGGCAGGGAGAATCCAGGGAGATGAGCTTGGGGGTTCGTGGAGTCGAGGAAGCTTGTGCTTATAGTAGCTTCATGTATATAGTTGTTTTTGAGCAAAAGTTATAGCTTGGTGTAAATTCTGAGTTTGTGATGGTTAACTTGAGTTTGTGCTAAAACCTAATAGATTATGTTAGTTTCTATTTAATCACTCTAAGACTCGTGTAAATATAGTTGGAGTAAGAGGTTTGGTTTGGTTTGGGTGATTTTGGGCATGTTAAAATAAAGTTTTTGACAGTAAAAATGCATTCTGCAGAACCCGGATCGATCCGAGTTAAAAGGGTAAATCGATCCGGGCTTTTTTGGGGACATTATGCCAGAAAATCGCAAGATGGATCGATCGGGGTTTAAGGGCGGATCGATCTGCCTATGTAAAATCTGGTTGTCGACGTTTACGGAAACAAGCATAACACTCTCTAGAAAATTCGATTTCGCGCGCTATTTTTTGCGTTGGAACTGGGACTTAAAGAGCTATCTTTTGATATAAAATTTGTCCATACTTTAAAAAGACCATTTTGCCATTGGGTTTGTTTTGTCTAACTCAAAGGTTGATTTTGAGCATGTTTTCATTCCTTTTCATTCCTAACTTGGTGTTTGAAGGTCTTGGTGGCATGCCACGTGTCTTAGGTTCACATGTGCAAATCCGGGGTGTGACAGGTGTATATATTCCTATTGTGCGTGCTTTGTAGTATTTCACTCAGCTTTTAGCTGATGGGCGTGTGGCCTTGGACATCCGTGTCCAACTGCTGTAGTTCTAGGTGCTGAAGATGCTGTTCCGCTGGGCGAGTACCTTGGAGAGAAGAACGTTGACCATTAAGGTTAGGGCTTTGCCAGTTGAAGTGGCGTTCGAGATTGTTGGAGCCGTTCTATTCCACCGAGGAACTTTTATTGCTTATCTATTATTATGTTATTGTTGTTGTTATCAGTCGTTTGGGATCTAGACTTCAGTTTCTTTTATTTTGGATGACTGTAATATAAAAGTATGTATAATGAAGTTTGTAAGACTCTGATATTGCTACAACTAAACTTATAATCATTTCCGCTGCTATTATTACTATGATATTTTATATTTCGTTAGTGTTTGGACAATCATGTGATCTATAACTTGTTACGAGCCTACGGGTCCGATAAGGAAGTTTACTTCCCTTTATTATCGCAACACCGGGGGCATGACACTGTGACACTAGGTAGGTCTTTTCTAAAATATTTTTTAAAATGTGGGGTAAGATTGTTATTTTAGTCAAATGAAATTAAATTAAATCAATGGTATTTTTGAAAAAGATGAAAAGTTTGATCAGTTAAGTTTTATTAGGAGTTAACTTTGATAAGGAGTATGAGTTAGAATCCGAGAGAGAGAGAGAGAGAGAGAGAGAGAGAGAGAGAGAGAGAGAGGCAATGATTAAATTTCTATTTTGGACTATTGTTTTGGTGAGCCATGCAATAGAAACGTTTTGGTTTCGTTTTGAAACATGTGAAAACACCAGAAAAAATTGAAAACATTAAGAAACTTATGGAAACAAGACTTTTAATCTTAACAATATGCACACATAAAGCTAATAATTGATTAATTGATCCTTTGAGAGGTATATGTATGTAATTATATCAATAACATATTATTTAAATTGAAAATACATGATGATTTGGTCATCATTCTACAGTCAAACAGTTCATAGAATACATAAAACATTTTCTAGAAAAGAAAGTTACATATAAGTACATAAGGAGCTAGTAAGACATCTCTAAAATAATTTGGTTGTTCATCTAACAAATTTACATCCAATCAGCTGTAGAGTGTCGAGCGGGCGCACAAACTAGTCCAGGCTTCGGGTATTCACAAAGATGAACATTATATGTCTTATAGATATGGTGGCAATATTCAATCTAACTCATATAAGCACGAAACCATGCCTCATAATCCGTCATAAACCTCTTATAATCTCATTGACTACACCCAAATTGTTGAGCAGCAAATGAAGCTGTTAAAGTGTTGCTTCAAACGTGACACATCACTATCCTTCATTATTTTGTGACAGTAATTACATTGAACATGGTTATGATTATTTCCAACTTGCTCCTCGTGCTTCCAATCAATATCCTATTCTCGCTTCTTCTTCTTCTTCTTTTTTTTTTTTTTCAATTGGTTGTAAAGTGACATCTTTGTTTTTTTGAAGACATTCCTACTACCAGAATTAAATTATATTAATTTTTTTTGAAGATGTTAAATTTTGTAAGATATTAAATTTGTTGAATTTATCAATGATCGATCATTATAAATTTAAGTATGAATAAGTAATTTTATAAGGGCTAGTTAGTGATAAGGATAGTTTATGGTTCCTGTATAGGCATAGGTCTAACAAAAAAAACCACTTCAGTTAAAAAGCTCTGCACTTACATTTGTACACTGTACTTATATTTTAAAATTTCACAAAACTATGAATTTAACAAAAGTAGTTTTGTGAAATTTCACAAATTCACAAAAGTATATATAAGCATGGGCTTTTCACGAAACTGTAAATTTTTAAGGTCCTTTAGACTTTTAAGTTCAGAACTAGAGACTTAACGCTAATTATCCCTTTTTGGAATGAGAAAAATAAAATTAAACTGAAATGAACTTGTAAGACAATACTTGATTTAATGCTACTGCCTAAAATAAAGTCTTTTTCTACAGTGGAATGGAGAAGTGTTCAATTTAGCCTTTGTTTGGTTGTTGGATTTTATGACAGAAAAGAAAAGAAAATAAAAGAATGTTATTTACTTGGATGTGTGTGTACCCTACCATATAGGATTATATCTATAGTGATAGGGTACCTTTGACAGGTCGAATGGTTTGTGGGTCGAATGGTATGTGGGCATAATTCCTTTACTCCTACAGCAGCTCCATTCATGCTGCTCTCATAAACTAAAACATTTTAATATAAATAAATAAACCAATTAATAAAAATCTATACATGAGATACATAATTAATTAATAGAAATATAAGATTTGGTCCCTATTTTGGACCATTAATAGGAATTGATCATAGTCATATTGCATGTATAGTAATTAGTCCCTGATTTTGGAAGATAACCAATATTTAGTCCCATTTTCCAATTTGATAGAGATTTTATGGACCAATATGCCCTTCGTTACATACATACGTATATATATATATATATGTGAGAAAATAAATTTCTCACTTTTTACACGCTTCTCACTTTTTTGTGAGAAATTCTCACTTGTTACACAGTCCGTTTATTACTATATATATATATATATAGTAATAAAGATATATGTAGTAATCAAGACTTAAATTTAGGGATTTTAAATTTAAACTCCAAACAACTATCTATATATAAATATATATAGAGAGAGAGATAGGAACTCCACAAATTTTATATATCTCTCTCTTCCCAATTCTCTCTCTCTCTCTCTCTCTCTAAAATAAAATCACAGAAAATGATTATACTCATCATCATCATCGTTGAGATGAAGTTTGGGATTTCCGATGCATATTGAAGCAGGCATACTCGATTGGAGGGATAAATTTCTCTGTTACAAACCATTAAAGAAGCTCCACAATCACTTTTCGGTGGCCACTACCAATCATCCTTACCTTTTGTTTGATGCCGATGCCGTCATTGGAGTTGACGATTTAGAGAGTTACATGTCATCTTTGGAGGCTCTACATGATTGGTAACAATTTGTGTTGTGAATGAGAACAAGAAACTTGAGGGCCAGAGTTCTCAACACAGATTGATGCAAGAAAGAGAATCACAGATCAGAAATTCGAAAGAAGCCCAGTCTGGAGTTCTAGTATAGAGAGATAAGTGAGAATTTCTCTTCGAAAAGTGAGAATTTCTCACCTAAAAGTGAGAAATTTGTATTAAAATGTGAGAAATTTATTTTTATTTTGTGAGAAATTACTTGTCATATTAATTTAAAAGGTGTGAATTGATTTTTTCTTTTTTTGGAATTCTTCTCGAAAATTGTTAATTGTTGATAAATTTATCATCAAATCCTCTCTATTTGTATGCTTATTTTTGTTTTAAAAAGTGGGTTGTTCTACCCTTTTAGTAAGAGTGAGAAATTTTTCATTATTATACACATTAAAATATAAAATTCTCACTATTTTCAATACTTAGTTAATATAGTGAGCAATTTCACATTATTTTAGTGCACTCTCATTGATAATTTTCTCAGTTTTTAAGTATGAAGTTCTGAACACGTAGTGCGAATTTATCAAGAGTTTGTGAGAAATTTCTTGGTGATGGTGGACTTTATGTGGAGATATTTTCTCAGTTTTTAGCTATATATGGTAACTGATTTATCATATATAAATTAGTTTATATATGTACATGTATGAATTGTGGAATACATGATGATAAATCAGTTACCATATATAGTTATACACATATATACATTTCTATAAAACTGATATAGGGGTATTTTAGTCTTCAAATTAGGCAATGGACTAATTTGTAGATTCGTTTTAAAAGGGACATATTTCTAGTTAGATGCATATATTAGGACTATATATTAAATTACCCATTAATTAATGTGTTCTATTAACATAATGACATGTTAAGGAGTTAAAAATAGTCGAAAATAAAAATAAATAATTGAGATTCAATCCTAACTTTTCGTAAGTGAGGATTCCCCAAATTTTTTTTTTCAATAAAGATTAGGTGACCGAAAATGTGCATCGAAAAATCGGGACCATTCATTTCGGTACACATTTTCGATGGCTCTAGCATTACTTTATTATTATTTTTTTATTTTTTATATATTTTTTACTACTTTAAGCTCCTTTACATGTGCCCTTAGGGCACATGTTAATATTTCTCTTAATTAAAACTCTAAGCTCCTTAACATGTGCCCTTAGTGAATGAGCCCCAACTAGTACCACTTAATACAACTCTATTTCGTTTGTTTCGCATAATTAAGAAGGAGATAGTGGGGATTGGGTTTTATAGTCCCACTTAATTGAATAGTTTAGTATTTGGCAAGACTAATTTGCATGAGACTAATTGTCTATTGTAAAAGAATAATCTCCCATATGGGGACTAAGTTATACCATATAAGATATGGTATTATTAGTCTAAGAGCTATCAATTAAATTAGACTAATTGCCCAATCCCTACTCCACCGTCCAAACGTGACCTATTAATGTGTGGGCTTGGGGAGTATAAATTTTTTTTTTTTTTTT
This sequence comes from Hydrangea macrophylla, assembly GCA_033977485.1. NCBI lineage: Eukaryota > Viridiplantae > Streptophyta > Magnoliopsida > Cornales > Hydrangeaceae > Hydrangea > Hydrangea macrophylla. Next base: position 94,658,370 of record CM066995.1, read on the forward strand.
GCTAAGAGAAAGGGGAGGCGGGGGCAACCAGCGTAGCAACCCTCCCTGGGCGTGACCATAGGAGCCCCTCCCCGATGTGGAATGTCCGGTTTGAGCCATAGCTACTGCCTGTATAAGCGAGCCCGTCACCACACCCCCACCGAAGCTACCAGGTGGGCCAGAAACCTATCCACAGACCCCATAAATCAGGCTTTACTCACGCAAGCGCTTTCAACTTACGTTCGGATTCGAACTCCTGACCTTGAGGTAAGGAATGTCAGCCCCGTCCCAACTGGGAGTATAAATACCATTCAAGCTATGTAGTTAAAATTCACTTTTAGTTCCACATGATTAAGCTTATTCAAACAACAAACTGTTCAATTAAAATGCACTGCTAATCCAATGCTATCTAATCCTGCCATGAATCTACGAAACAATCGTAGAGACCAACTAGCAGCTTAGCAAAAAGGCAGGAACCCTAAGCCAAGGAGAAGAAGAAGAAGAGTGGCGACTGCAAGGGAAACCCTAGTCCAGATCGGACGAAAGTGTTGGAGAAGAGACTCCTCAACCAGGTAAGTGATTTATAACCAAAACCCTCAAAATCAATTTCAACATTTTTTTTTTCAGAGAATCAATATCTCTCTGGTTTTCCCCAATTTTCATTTATTCGTTTTTTGATTGATTCCACATTGATTGGAAAATTGAAACACCCACTTACTTTTCAGTTGTTTTCACATGGGTTGGGTCTCTCTCTCTGATGAACATGATTACTCTCGTTTCCTTGGAAACATTGGACGAAACAACCCCCCCACCCCCCACCGAAACGACTTCATTTCGTGCGAAGCAGCACTGGAATTTCGTGATTCCTGGTGGGGGGGTTTTGTTTCGGTCAACTACGATACCGAAAAGTTTCGGTCGGTTTGATGATATGAATTAGAAATTTAGTTTGTGGATAATGTGAGTTTTGTTGTCTCTATATCATTATTTTTGTTTTAAAAATTAATTTTTCGCCTAGTCCCCCCCGCCTAGGCCTCCTCCGTCTATGCCCCTAGATGCTAGGCCCCCCTCCACCGCCCGCCTACCGCCTAGCGATTTTTAGAACATTGTATGACAGAAATTAGGACGTTCTTTTCACAGAGATGAAGTTACCTTCTTTTTCTTTTCCCCTTTTCTGGATATCTAATGGAAATGGCATATGCAGTATTGCTCCCTTGTACCAAAACCTTTATACTTGAAGAACTTTGTAGGATAATATAGACTGAGAATCTGAATTCCTTTTTTATTTTAATTTCATCAATCTTTATGGTTCAACTCATAATTTCTTGTTAGATTTTTTTGGGTGTTTGTCATCAATTTGTGAAGAGAAAACCAATAAGGTCGTACCAAAAATGGAAATTTTGGTTTTTAGTCACTATTTTGAGTATTGCCTTTTTATAAGCATCCTCTTCCACGAAACATGATAAACATGCTACTAATTACTCACCCTTGTAGCCACCAAATTCAATTACGAAAAAAAAATATGGAGTTGGCTGTTGTTGGTGAGTTCTGAGATTCTGGATCCAAATGACTTGGGGTCAACTTTGGGAAAGAACTAGTATAGAAGTTTTCTCCACAAAAAAGTAACATTTTTTAGCCAGTGTTTTAAGAAATATACAATAAGCTATCTCTTATTCTAAATCCCTCCTCTTTGCCTCACATGTTAGTGCTAATTGGCAACTGGTATATCATCTCTTCTATTTGCATGCATTGGTGTAAAGGTTTTTTCGCTTATTGCTTCTTGCATGTTGATGCTGAACTTATTTGAAGTGGCTTTGATTCCCATGCGTTGCCAAGCTCTTGGACATGTTTCCAAGTTCAGTAGGCATAATTTCAGTCATTCCTCCTCCTACAGGTACGAGATTTCAAAATTTTTCTCATTTAACTATTTAAGTGACTTTGATTGATTCTTATAACTGAAAAGAAACCGGATCATTTTACACTGTTTTAATGTATCTGATTGGTATGAAGATAGAGCATTCCTCTGTTTGTGACATGCACCTTGATTGAGGTTGAAACCCTTACTTGATTTGGAGTTCTAGGGAAGTTTAGATACTGTTAATATGATGCTGTAAATTGGCATGATTGAGTCCTTTTTTGAGCTTTTCTTTGGATAAAGTTGTAGATAAGAATTCATCCTCTTATAAAAATTTTAAATGCCCTCTCTCTAATTGTTTCTTTGCGAGAGTAACAGATCACCTGTAAGCCTCAAGTCAAGCCATATAATTCTCTTCGAAGAATTCTGTGAAGTTTGTTTTTTTTTCTAATTTGTTCTGAGCTCTCTCTTTCATCTGCTTTAGAGAGCTGGCTTTAACAAGGACCGCTATCTGTGTGGCAAATTGCAATTATTTGTAGCTGAGTTATTGTTTAGTCACAGCCAATTGCTCATCTATGAGGGCCCTGTTAAGAATTTTTTTGCATTCATAGATATATGCTCATATGTGTTCAATATTTATTGTCCAGGGGCTGATTACTTCAGCACAACGATTAGTAGAATTAGTGTGCTTAATTTTCTGTCAAAGCTATACTAGATTTTTTAATAATATTTTATGGTGTCAAGTCAGCTGAATTTCTTTCGTTAAAACTTAAAACTATATTGGTTACATGTTAGTTGAGACTGCATTTTTACACTTATAACTTATCAAACAGAGATGAACTTGCGTTTTGCTTTCCTATTGTTCAGCTGTTTGTCATCTCAGAAGCGCGGGGAGAGCATTAAGATAGGAATATGCGCTCGTGACCCTAACAGCCGAAGAAAGTACAACAGCTTCCCAAATTCTTCAGAACAAAGAACTGGAAGTTCTATCACCAAGAGCCAGATTTGCAATCTTCGTACTGTTCATTCCCCCCAAAAGTTTTCCGGTGAAAATTATCAAATTCTTCAATCAAGTGGTCTACAACACTGGTTCAAAAACTGGCAAGAAAAAAGAAGGTATAAACTGACAGCCAGCACTTTTGCTGGGGCTATTGGTTTTTGGCCTCGCCGGAGAGCCCAGCTCTGGTTGGAGAAGCTTGGAGCGATCGAACCGTTTTCCGGTAACCTGGCTACGTGTTGGAGCAATATCAAAGAAGAGGAAGCACTCGAGAGATACAAATTGATTACTGGAAACACTGTTTTATTTCCCGAGTTTCAGGTTTACGGGAAGAAGAATCTGGAAGAAGATGATTGGCTGGCCGCTTCACCGGATGGGTTAGTTGACGAGTTCGTTTACGGTTTACCCTCCCGAGGAGTGCTCGAGATAAGGTGCCCGTTTTTCAATGGTGATATGAGCCAGGCTACACCGTGGTCAAGAGTACCCCTTTACTGTATTCCACAAGCTCAAGGTTTAATGGAAATAATGGACAGAGACTGGATGGATTTCTATGTTTGGACTCCTAAGGGAAGCAGTTTATTTAGATTATACCGAGATGAAGAATATTGGGAAGTTCTAAAGATAGCACTATCTGACTTCTGGTGGAAACATGTTCAACCAGCAAGAGAGGTGTGCAGTAAATCTGTGATAAGTAATCCCCTTTTTCAATTAAAATCTTTCAGGCCGGCACCGAGGCATGAGTTATGTAGTTTTATTGTCTACGAAAGCAAACACATTGTTGATAACTCCAAGTTGTTGCTGCGTGAAATCAATGGAAAATTGCAAAATTGATGCTTCTTGAAATTTTTTTAGAGTGCAGATTTGTTGGACTTCATTTTTGTTCTACGAGTTGGGTATCAAGAATTCAAATATTCGAACAAGAAGGCAAGCCCAGTGCACAAAGTGCCCCCACTACAGGGTTCAAGGAGGGTTAGATGTATGCAGCCTTAACCCCACTTGCTGAGAGAGACTGTTTCGGTGTTTCGAACCTGTGATGGAAGTTAAATATGCATCCTTAGGCTTCTGTAATCACAAGTCATGAAGTAAATGGGAAGTGTTTGTGAAGTTGTTTGGTGGTCGGGTGAGGAAAGACTGCAAAAATTACACTCCTTAAGATGGGCTAACTGCGGATGAGCTCATTCCATTTTAAAGGCATGTAGCGATTGGAAATGGTTTTTCATTCAGAGACTCATGGGGAAATGTAATTGTGATCCTACATTACGAGTTGCCTGAACTCCAGATTTTTGTGTTCTTGCTGTCCTAACAGCCAACTGGAGATTGAGACAGAAGTGAGAAGTCTTGACAGTAAGTCTCTCTTATTTTTTTCATTGTTACTTGTTGCAAGCACGGTTTTGTTTTGCCTGTCCATTTCGGAGATTCAACCATTACTGTAAATGCACTTGGATTAATATCATCATTTATTAGGTAGCACACTAACAGGTATCCCTGTAATAGTTAATTGCTTCTGGTCAATCTGGTTTTTCAACACCAGTTTATTTTAAAATGTTAAGACTTACATGTTCAGGCCTTTCTTTCTTTCTTTTTTTGATCAATGAAGATATATTATTGAATAAGAAGGGGCAGAAGCCCACCAATGAGGATTACAAGAAATGACTACCAATAATCTTAAGACAAATGGGCACCCACACCCAGTTTGGTGTCATACTATAACCTAAAATCATATCACAATATATGGGTGTAGTATGATGCAATTTGATGACGTGCAAACACCACAAAAATGAGATTTTTGGTTATAGAATGCAACCATTGAATAGATTGTGAAATAGAACAAGCATTTTGGGACCTCATGAAATTACAAATTGACACCCTTCTCTTATTTTTCCATTATTTTAGTGGTGTCAAAAGGATTTGGGAAAAAACTTAATTTGTTATTTACATCTCAATCAATATATACACCAATTTGTGAAAATATAAAAGGAAAAGCAATTAAACAAAAATAAAGTTGGCTTTTTTTTTTTTGATAAAAAAATAAAGTTGGTTGACATGACCCATAAATAGAATATTCAATATAGAGAGACTGCGATATTATCTCCTAATTCCAACACTCCCCCTCAAGCTGGAGCGAAGACATTAACGAGACCCAACTTGCCAACATAAGACTGAAGAAGTGTTGGACCAACAAACTTGGTAAATATATCGGCGGTTTGATTGGACGAGGAAACAAAGCTTGGAGTAATAACACCAGACCGAACTTTCTCTCGAATGAAGTGGATGTCAACCTCCACATGCTTAGTTCTCTCATGAATGACAGAGTATGAAGATAACAGGATGGCAAATTTATTGTCACAGAACAAGGTAGATGATTCTGCTACTGGAAAACCCAACACACTCAGTAGAGACCGCAACCATAGAATCTGACACGTGCCCTGAGCCATAGCGCGGTATTCTGTGACACCCGCTCCCGCGGTTTATATTTATTATTGCTTTAGCATGCATAATCATGAGTTAATGTTAATTAATGTGTTATGTGACACTTATTGAAAGTGGGAATTAACCCACTAAGTTGATTATGGGTGTCCAGTTGGGAACCCAGTTGTTGCTAGTATGGCAATCCCAAGTTGGGATGTGTGTTGATGGGTCCCAGTTGAGATGGGACAATAATATGTGGAACACCCTATGTGCCTAAATGTTTATTAAGGCTTAAATGATTTATTATTTGATTGTTAATAATATCATGTTATTAGGTAGTGACCACTTCTGGGGTCAATTAGGGGTACCTTTGTGAGCACGAATTGAACACGTTTCATAATTTGTAGGCTAATTAGCAACTTCATATAATTATATGGGACCACTCATGGGACCCATGCGAGACAGAGACAAATACCTATTTAGATTTGGATAGTTAATTCATTAGTTATAAAATTAACTAAGGTTGTAAATAGGAATAGCCAAAACATCGAGGATTTAGTGACAAATATAATTAGTATATACATATATGTTGATTACTTTAGAAGACATTCACGTCTTCTGCTTTTTCCAATTTGGCCGACCAGAGAACAAGAGATTAGAGCGAGGGTTTTGACACCACATTTGACGACGGTTAACGTGCCTAACAACGTCGGTTTTTAAAATAGGCTATATATTCGGACTCCTAGAGGTGAGCTTAATCTATTGGTACTAATTTTATTGAGTTCTGTGACAGTTTTTCGCGACCCTTTTTAGGATTTTAGCTCACAACTTGTAATTTATGTATATGTTTTGTACCTGGATCATAATAGGGCTTTCATTTCACAATTAGGAGCGAAACCCAAGAGGTGAGTGATGTTAATTTTGATATTTGGATGATTTTTGTGTTGAGTTCAATTGTGATGCCAAAGTATGCCTAATTAGCTTAACCTAATTTATTTAGATTATTATTGGGCAAAATTCATGTGGTTAAATTAGGCCCAATTTGATTGTGAAAGCACGGTGTAATGATTAAATGAGCATGTTGAGTTGCCTATTTGGGTCAATGGAAATTGCTAGTTCTATACCACCATGAGGTAATCTTTGTGGTGACGACCACGGCCGCCAGAGGCCTATGGGACCGCACGTGTGAGGGCGTGGGTCATGACTAGTCACGTGGGTTTGGGGAGTGGAGCCGCGGGCTAGCCGGTAGTGGTGAGAGTGAACTAGTAATTGCCAGAGACTATAGTTATTTGTAATATGTTGAATTGAGCATGTTTATTATCCATAATCATGATTAGCATTACTCACTAAGCATATAGCTTATATATTGTAATGGTTATTGAATAACCATCGTAGGTGATCGTGGCGAGGAATCGGGGAAGTGAGCTGGGGAGTGGCTTGGCGAGGTTTTGGAAAGTTGTTGTAAATTTTGTTAATAGTTACCTGTTTTTTTCTAGTTTAAAGCTTGTAATATAGTTGTAATTAATCGGTTTTAATATGGACTGTAGTACGAGTCATACTTTGGTTGGTTTAAGCTTATGTAATATTTCTAGTTAAGCTGTATACTTTAGTTGGGATTGTTTGATCGTAGTGTTACTATGGCTAATGTTATTAGATTGGGACGTTTGAACTTGGAGATTTATTTATTGGGTTGGTTGTAAATTGTTATATTTAGTATTCCTCTTAAAGTATTTAAAAACTATTGCTTGGACTTTGGGAGCTCATGACTATGATTTGGTAATATTATTTGGGAATTTATTACTTGTTAAAACAGGATTTTGGCTAATTGCGAAGACAGGATTTTGTTTATTATTATTATTATTATTATTATTATTATTGTTGTTGTTGTTGAGCTTCTTTGGTTTAAGTTTATTTTAAATTTATTTTTGGAACTTTAATGACTGGGGTTAAGTCTTGGTGGCGTGCCACGTGTCCTAGGGTCATCTGAGTGGTTCCGGGGCGTGACATTTAGTGGTATCAGAGCATTAGGCTTAGAGCCTTGGGTACGAGAGACGACGATTGAGAGTACGCATAGATGACGAGCATGTAAATGCATTTCATGAATGCATATGAATAATTGTTGCTATATTGTTATATAACATATTGGCATAGCATGCAATATATTTATGTCAATTGACTGACAGGTAAGAAAATGGATCATAATCGGGAACGTTCACCTCATTCGAGGATGGACCATCTAGAAGAAGTGGTAAGCAATTTTGTAAAGGCAGTAAGTGATCGAATGGGTGGTGATAGACCTGCAAACCCACAACCACGGGCTGAACGGGGAGTCATTGAACAATTTTATAAAAGGAAACCAAGTCAGTTTGATGGAGGCCCAGATCCATCACAAGCCGACCATTGGGTGATGGATATGGAACGTATCTTTCGGGCGGTGGAGTGTACAGATGGGGAGAAGATAATGTGTGCTACTGATACTTTGAAAGGTGAAGCCCAGAACTGGTGGGTGAATGTGATTGAGCAAGGGGCACCAGAGACTTGGAACAGATTTGTGAAAGTTTTCTATAAGCAGTACTTTCCAGCATCCGTCAAGACTCAGATGGGCCGAGAGTTTGCTAATCTACAACAAGGGGACATGACAGTAAATGATTATGCAGCAAAATATAATAGCCTACTTCGGTTTGCACATCGAACAGTACCAAGGGAAGTGGATAGGGCACGGAAATTTGAAGAAGGCTTACGGGATAATATTAGAAGCCGAGTGTATACACATCAACTTCGAAAAGTTGCCGATGTACAAGATGTTGCTTTGATAGCAGAAAGGGATATTGAGAAGTACAAACAAAGCCAACAGAATAAGCGGCCAAGTGAGGGAAAAGGCAAAGGACAAGGGTTCCTTAAGAAGCCGTTCTCGCGAGGTTCCAGTTCTAGCTCAGGAGTTCAAAGGGGAAGTTCCTTATCTGGGGAGAGTCGCCCATTATGTCCAACGTGCAACCGTCAGCATTGGGGAGTATGCCATTTGACACTAGTGTGCAATATTTGCAGGCAAAAGGGCCATATAGCGAGAAATTGCCCACAAGCTCGAACTCAGAGTATGGGGAGTATCAATCCAGACATGAGAGGAAAATGTTTCGAATGTGGACAGCCTGGACATCAAGCAAAAGATTGCCCAACAAGACAACAACGAGGAACAGGTTCTGTAGCTTCAACTGCGGCAAATCCAGGGACAAGTGTGGATAAAGGGAAAGGGCCTCAACAAAGACAAGGAAGATACTTTCGACTAACACCGGGGGATGCCGCAGCTACTGATTCCGTGGTATCAGGTATATTACTCATTTGCTCACACCCAGCGTATGTTTTAATAGATTCAGGTTCAACACATTCTTTTGTTGCACATGAATTTGTTAGACATTTAGACAGCATGTCAGAACCTTTGGGGTATGATTTGTCAATATCTTTGCCCTTAAGCAAATCTATGGTGACCTCATCAATATTTAAAGCATGTGAAATCAGGGTAAATGATAGGGTTTTGACAGTGAATTTAATTCCGTTGGCCGTTAATTATTTTGACGTAATTTTGGGTATGGACTGGTTATCCGCAAACCAAGCTACTATCGATTGTGAACAGAAAAGAGTTACTTTTCGACCAATGGGACAAGGGGAGTTTAGTTTTCAGGGAACTGGTGTTGTAGCACCACCATATTTGGTTTCAGCAATACGGGCAGGCAAGTTGTTAAAACAGGGTTGTCGGGGGTTCTTATGCTCAATAATTGACACACGGGTCACAGGGACTAGAGTAGAAGATATTTCAATTGTACGAGAGTTCCCAGATGTCTTTCCTGAAGATCTACCTGATGTACTAGTTGAGCGAGAGATTGAATTTACTATTGAAGTAGCCTCGGGGTCTCAGCCAGTATCGAAAACACCGTACAGAATGGCACCGGTGGAGTTGAAAGAATTGAAGATTCAGTTGCAAGATCTTCTAGATAAAGGGTTCATTCGACCAAGTGTATCACCGTGGGGTGCACCAGTCTTGTTTGTCAAGAAGAAAGACGGGACTATGAGGATGTGTATTGATTATCGAGAACTCAACAAGTTAACTATCAAGAACAAATATCCGTTGCCTAGAATTGATGACTTGTTTGATCAACTTCAAGGAGCCCAAGTCTTTTCTAAGATTGATCTGCGATCGGGTTACCATCAATTAAAAGTCAAGGAAGAGGATGTGGAGAAGACAGCATTCAGGACCCGTTATGGTCATTATGAATTTCTTGTTATGCCTTTTGGAGTTACGAATGCACCGGCAGCATTTATGGATTTAATGAATCGAGTGTTCAAAGATTATTTGGATGAGTTTGTAATTGTCTTCATAGATGATATCTTAATATATTCCAAAAGTGTACAAGATCACGAGAGGCATCTACGGTTGGTTCTACAACGACTTCGTGAAAAGAAGCTGTTCGGAAAGTTGAAGAAATGTGAATTTTGGTTGACTGAGATAGCATTTTTGGGGCACGTGATTTCAAAGGAGGGTGTATCAGTAGATCCACAGAAAATTGAAGCTGTAGCCAATTGGAAGTCGCCAACAAGTGTGCCAGAGGTACGAAGCTTCTTGGGATTAGCTGGATATTACCGAAGGTTCGTGAAATTTTTTTCAAGAATTGCGATGCCAATGACACAACTTATGCGAAAAGATGTTCCTTTTGTTTGGAGTCCAGAGTGTGAAGAAAGTTTTGTTGAATTGAAGACTCGTTTAATGACAGCACCTATATTGACCATTCCTTCGGGTACTGAGGGGTTTGTGATATACAGTGATGCTTCCTATCGAGGTTTAGGGTGTGTTTTGATGCAAAACAACAAAGTGATTGCATATGCTTCACGACAATTAAGGCCACATGAGGTGAATTACCCAACACATGATCTTGAGTTAGCGGCAGTGATCTTTGCCTTGAAGATTTGGAGGCACTATTTTTACGGGGAAAAGTGTGAAATTTACACAGATCATAAGAGTCTAAAATATTTGTTTACACAGCGGGATTTGAATATGAGGCAGAGGAGATGGTTAGAGCTAATGAAGGATTATGACCTGACAATCCAGTATCATCCAGGGAAAGCTAATGTGGTGGCCGATGCATTGAGTCGAAAATCTACAATCAATTTGGCTTATACTTTGACTTCACAAGAAAAGTTAATTCGGGAAATGGAGCAGCTAAAGTTGGAGGTAATTCCAGAAACCAGAGGTGCTTTAATGTCAGCTATTATTGCACAGCCGTCCCTTATTGATGAAATTCGAGCCAAACAGCTTCAAGATCCAATATTGAAGAAGATTCATGATGAGATACCTGAAGGTAAGCAACCAGAATTTACTTTTGAGAATGGTATATTAAAGTTCAAGAATCGGGTTTGTATACCCAATGTGAATGGTATCAAGGAAGTGATTTTGGAAGAGGCACACAATACGAGGTACTCAATCCACCCGGGTAGTACTAAGATGTATCGTGATTTGCGAGAGATCTATTGGTGGTCAGGGATGAAACGTGAAATGGCAGAACATGTGGCAAAGTGTGTGGCTTGTCAGAGGGTGAAGGTAGAACATCAAAAACCAGCGGGAAAATTGGAACCACTACCTATACCAGAGTGGAAATGGGAAAATATTACAATGGACTTCGTGGGAGGCTTACCGAGATCTAGAAGGTCAAATGACAGTGTATGGGTAATCGTTGATCGATTGACTAAGTCTGCACATTTTCTACCAATCAAGACCAATGATCCAAAGAAGTTAGCCGAATTGTATGTTCAAGAAATTGTGAGACTTCATGGAGTTCCAGTATCTATTGTCTCAGATCGAGATAGTGCATTTACATCAAGATTTTGGCAAGGAATGCAGAGAGCGATGGGTACAAGATTGAGTTTCAGTACAGCTTTTCATCCTCAAACCGATGGCCAATCAGAACGTGTAATTCAAATACTAGAAGATATGCTTCGACTTTGTGTTTTGGATTTCAAAGGTGATTGGGAAGAGCACTTGCCATTGGCTGAATTTGCTTATAATAATAGTTATCAATCAAGTATTGGGATGGCGCCTTTTGAGGCTTTATATGGGCGTAAGTGTCGTTCTCCACTTTGTTGGACCGAGGTTGGTGAGAGGAGATTGATAGGGCCTGAAATTGTTCAGCAGACCACAGAGAAGGTAAAGGTAATACGACGACTTCAAACAGCCCAAAGTAGGTATAAAAGCTATGCGGACTTGAAAAGAAGACCGATGGAGTTTGAAGTTGGGGATTTTGTATTCTTGAAAGTATCACCTTCAAAGGGTATTACAAGGTTTGGGAAACGTGGGAAGTTGAATCCAAGGTATGTTGGGCCATTTGAGATCATTGGCAGAGTTGGACCAGTAGCTTATCGGTTAGAATTACCACCCGAATTAGCTAATGTGCATGATGTTTTTCACATATCAATGTTAAGGAAATGTGTATCAGATCCAAAGAAAGTGATTATTCCAGAGTCGTTGGAAGTCAGGGAAGACTTGACTTATGTCGAGCAGCCAGTCAAGATTCTTGACAGAAAAGAACAAGTTCTGAGGACAAAGACTATTCCTTTGGTTATGGTGCTATGGCGGAATCATTCCATTGAGGAAGCCACGTGGGAAAGAGAAGATGAAATGAAGGAGAAGTATTCGTTCTTGTTCGAAACATGAGGTACTACGAGTTTGGGGACAAACTCCTTTTTAAGGAGGGGAGAGATGTGACACCCGCTCCCGCGGTTTATATTTATTATTGCTTTAGCATGCATAATCATGAGTTAATGTTAATTAATGTGTTATGTGACACTTATTGAAAGTGGGAATTAACCCACTAAGTTGATTATGGGTGTCCAGTTGGGAACCCAGTTGTTGCTAGTATGGCAATCCCAAGTTGGGATGTGTGTTGATGGGTCCCAGTTGAGATGGGACAATAATATGTGGAACACCCTATGTGCCTAAATGTTTATTAAGGCTTAAATGATTTATTATTTGATTGTTAATAATATCATGTTATTAGGTAGTGACCACTTCTGGGGTCAATTGGGGGTACCTTTGTGAGCACGAATTGAACACGTTTCATAATTTGTAGGCTAATTAGCAACTTCATATAATTATATGGGACCACTCATGGGACCCATGTGAGACATAGACAAATACCTATTTAGATTTGGGTAGTTAATTCATTAGTTATAAAATTAACTAAGGTTGTAAATAGGAATAGCCAAAACATCGAGGATTTAGTGACAAATATAATTAGTATATACATATATGTTGATTACTTTAGAAGACATTCACGTCTTCTGCTTTTTCCAATTTGGCCGACCAGAGAACAAGAGATTAGAGCGAGGGTTTTGACACCACATTTGACGACGGTTAACGTGCCTAACAACGTCGGTTTTTAAAATAGGCTATATATTCGGACTCCTAGAGGTGAGCTTAATCTATTGGTACTAATTTTATTGAGTTCTGTGACAGTTTTTCGCGACCCTTTTTAGGATTTTAGCTCACAACTTGTAATTTATGTATAGGTTTTGTACCTGGATCATAATAGGGCTTTAATTTCACAATTAAGAGCGAAACCCAAGAGGTGAGTGATGTTAATTTTGATATTTGGATGATTTTTATGTTGAGTTCAATTGTGATGCCAAAGTATGCCTAATTAGTTTAACCTAATTTATTTAGATTATTATTGGGCAAAATTTATGTGGTTAAATTAGGCCCAATTTGATTGTGAAAGCACGGTGTAATGATTAAATGAGCATGTTGAGTTGCCTATTTGGGTCAATGGAAATTGCTAGTTCTATACCACCATGAGGTAATCTTTGTGGTGACGACCACGGCCGCCAGAGGCCTATGGGACCGCACGTGTGAGGGCGTGGGTCATGACTAGTCACGTGGGTTTGGGGAGTGGAGCCGCGAGCTAGCCGGTAGTGGTGGGAGTGAACTAGTAATTGCCAGAGACTATAGTTATTTGTAATATGTTGAATTGAGCATGTTTATTATCCATAATCATGATTAGCATTACTCACTAAGCATATAGCTTATATATTGTAATGGTTATTGAATAACCATCGTAGGTGATCGTGGCGAGGAATCGGGGAAGTGAGCTGGGGAGTGGCTTGACGAGGTTTTGGAAAGTTGTTGTAAATTTTGTTAATAGTTACCTGTTTTTTTCTAGTTTAAAGCTTGTAATATAGTTGTAATTAATCGGTTTTAATATGGACTGTAGTACGAGTCATACTTTGGTTGGTTTAAGCTTATGTAATATTTCTAGTTAAGCTGTATACTTTAGTTGGGATTGTTTGATCGTAGTGTTACTATGGCTAATGTTATTACATTGGGACGTTTGAACTTGGAGATTTATTTATTGGGTTGGTTGTAAATTGTTATATTTAGTATTCCTCTTAAAGTATTTAAAAACTATTGCTTGGACTTTGGGAGCTCATGACTATGATTTGGTAATATTATTTGGGAATTTATTACTTGTTAAAACAGGGTTTTGGCTAATTGCGAATACAAGATTTTGGTTTTTTTTTTTTTTTTTTATTTATTTATTATTATTATTATTATTATTATTATTATTATTATTATTATTATTGTTGTTGTTGTTGAGCTTCTTTGGTTTAAGTTTATTTTAAATTTATTTTTGGAACTTTAATGACTGGGGTTAAGTATTGGTGGCGTGCCACGTGTCCTAGGGTCATCTGAGTGGTTCCGGGGCGTGACATATTCAGCTTCAGCAGATGAGCGTGAAACAACAGCTTGCTTCTTACTCTTTCAGGAGATAATGTGATTACCACGAAAAGTACAGAAGCCAGAGGTAGAACGCTGGTCACTCCTAGAGCCTGCATAATCCGCATCTGTGAAGCAGGAGAGACCAGACTGTGCTCCTGTTGTAAAGAACAGCCCAAGACCAGGACAGGTCTTGACGTATCGAAGGATATGGTAGACAGTATCTAAATGAGACGTGCACGGTGAATGCATAAATTGGCTCACAATACTAATAGCAAAAGTAAGGTCCGAACTTGTGTTCGTCAGATAGATGAGACGACCCACAAGACATTGGTACACTGAAGGATCCGGTAACAAGTCTCCCATTTCTGCAGTCAGTTTAAGGTTTGGGTCCATCAGACAAGAGGCAGGCCTACACCCCCAAGCATACCCGTGTCCTGAAGATGATCAAGAGAATACTTTCTCTGAGATAACGAGATACCTTGTCGAGACCTAGCAACATCAATACCAAGAAATAATGGAGGAGGCCCAAATCCTTAACATCAAATGACACACCCAGATCATGCTTTACTTGAGCGATACCAGGAATATCATCGTCAGTAATAATGATATCGTCAACATAGACTGAGATAATAGTACATTTCCCTTGAGACTGATGACGAATAAAACATGTGTGATCAAACTGACATCGAGTAAATCCCATACCAAGGACCACATCATTAAAACGACTAAACCATGCAAGGGGAGATTGCTTAAGCCCGTAAAGAGATTTGCGGAGGCGACAGACTTTCCCAGAACACTCTCCCTGTGGCCGAAAACCATGTGGAGGATCCATATAAATCGTCTTAGACAGATCACCGTTAAGAAAAGCGTTCTTAACATCCAGCTGGTGCAGAGGCCAAGAATAAGAGGCAGCTAACGAGACCAGGAGACGGACTGTAGTTAACTTTGCCACTGGAGCAAAAGTGGCACCAAAATCCTTACTAGGCACCTGTGTAAACCCTTAGCAACCAAACGAGCCTTATACCGATCAAGGGACCCATCTGCTAAATACTTTAGACTAAAGACCCATTTACAGCCAACAGTGCGCTCACCGGCGGGAAGTTCAACAAGCTCCCATGTCTGATTACCCTGAAGGGCACTGATTTCTGCTTCCGTAGCAGCGACCCACTTAGGATTCTGGAGGGCTTCATGAATGGAGCGAGGAATGGAGACCGAATCAACCTGACTGAGAAAAGAGTGGTCGGAAGCAGATAAGCCCTGATAAGAAATATACTTAGAAATGGGATGATTAGTACTGTTAGATAGAAGAAAACGAGCCGAGGGGGGGGGGGGGGGGGGGGGACGAACACGAGTAGGATAACGGGGAGGATCAGCAGGAGTAGGAACAACATGAGATCAAGGAGAACGAGAGTTACTTGAATCCGGAGAAGACGATGGCAAGAGGGCAGAGGAGCATGGATGACGAGAGTAAACCTGCGAAGGATCACCTGTGATAACAGGAGGTAAGGAATCATCGGTGGAGTCAAGAATAGGAACAGGTCGAGGCAGAATAGAGTCATCTACCACAACAGGCTCTACCGATGCAGTTTCTGAAGGAGAAGAACCTGGAAAGAATGGAACAGTTTCCAGAAATGTAACATCCAAAGAATGATATAAATGACGAGTAACCGGATCATAGCACCGATATCCCTTAGACATAGATGAGTACCCAAAAAACACACATCAAACTGATTTATTATCAAGTTTTGTTCGGGTAGGACTACTATTTTGAACAAAGCAAGTGCACCCAAAAACACGAGGTAAAATAGAGAAAAGAGTGCTGGAAGGCTTGAGGACCTGGAGGGGAGCCTTCCCAGCCAGAATACGGCTGGGAGTGCGATTAATAAGATATGTGGCTGTAAGGTCAGCCATGTGCCAACAATATTTAGGGACATTCATATCACACAAGAGACAACGAACAATTGCCATGATGTGGCGATTCTTATGCTCTGCCACGCCATTCTGTTCAGAGGTATAGGGATAGGTAAGTTGTTGAAGTATCCCATCTTTGTTAAGGGTAGCCCTAAAATCATCAGTGATGTACTCGCGACCATTATTAGATTGTAAATTACGTACAACAATATTATATTGAGTTTTTACTCATTTGAAGAAAATTTTTAAAGAGAGAAAACCTCATATTTTTTCTTCATAAGATAAACCAAGTGCAACGAGTGTGATGATCAATGAAAGTGACATAATAGTGATGCTGAGATAAGGCCGTAACAGGTGAAGGGCCCCATATATCAGAATGAATAAGATCAAATGCACTAGGTGCTCTATGCATGCGAGGAATATACAAGGTACGAGTATGTTTAGACAATTCACAAACCACACATTTAAAATTAAAATCCTTGCAAGCTTTATTCAAATTAGGAAACAACCAACACAAATACTGGAAATTTGCATGTCCGAGGCGAGCATGCCACAAATCTAGAGTTTTAAGACTAAACGCATATTTATGAGAATCCAGTAAAACAGACTTATTAGAACTAGGTAAAACGGTAGCTTGCAGACTGAAAGACACAGCAGCGCCGAAGTAGTAGAGGCCATCACGCTCATACCCCCTGCCAAAAATCTTCTTCGAAATCGGGCCCTGTAAGTAGCAATAACTGGGTAAGAACACAACAGCACAATTAAGGTCTTTGGCAAGACGATTAACAGGAAAAAGATTGTAGGCGAAGTTTGGGATATAATAGACCGATGATAGAGTCATATCAAAGGACAAATAAACATTACCCTGACTATGAACAGAAACAAAGGAACCATCGGCAATACGGACCGACTCATCAATAGGTGTAAAAGGAGAGACAAACATAGAAGACTCACCAGTCATGTGATTATTAGATCTATGTGGGATGAGCTGATTTACTATGGAGAGCATTAGGAGCACCTGTAGGAGGGCTTGTAGCAATAACAGTTGTAGATTCGGAGGCGGAGGAGGAGGTGCTAAGGCCCAAATGTGACTGAAGCTGGGCGATTTGAGACTGAAGCTTTGCATAATCTGATGGAGGTGGAGTCAGTTCAACGATGGCACCAGTACGAGGGGCACCCTCCCACGCCTAGAAGCCCGAGTCTTGTTATATTGCTGCTTCAATTCGGGATGGAGATCAAAACAACAATCAATTGTGTGACCGGGCACACGACAGTGCTGGCAATATGGACGGTTGTCGGTAGGGCGAGGACCCGAGGAAGCACCAATAATGTGACGGGAGCCTGAAGGAGGGCACTGACCTGAGTGGACAACAAAAGCCATCTGATCAGAAGCTAAAGGGACAGTCACAGATGACGGTGACAAAAGACGACGACGACGCTCATCTCCCTCAACAGTAGCAAAAGCCTCAAATAAATAGGGCATAGGAACAGTGTTTAGAATCTGGGTACGTAGGGCCTCAAACTCTGGTTTTAGGCCCATAAAAAATTGATAGGTATAGGTATGCCGACGATCGAGACGTTTGACGTCAACGTCACCATCATTAGGCAAATCACTGATGGGCTCATATTGAGCTAATTCCTCCCACCGGGTCTGCATATAGCTAAAGAACTCGAATACAGAATGTTCCAGAGAAGCCTGAGAGGCATGAGAGATATCCTGGTAAAGTTCAAAGACTCGTGAATCAGAGTGAGCATGAGCATACATCTTCGTCAATGCTGTCCAAGCTCATGAATAGTGGTGTGAGACATAAACATGTGATATATCGGCTCCTCCATCGAAATAAACATCCACCCCAAAATAATACAATTATCGGAGAACCATTCATCATACTTAGCATCAGTTTCCTCCGATTGAGGAACCTTGCCAAGTAACCAACCAATCTTCCGTTTGCCGCCAAGGTACAGACGAAGGGAATTGGACCATCCATGAAAATTTTTTCCGTTCAAGAGGACACTAGTAACTTGTTGAGCGGGAGTTGGATGAGAGAGATCCAGATGAGCAGTAGGAGGAAAGTGGTTGTAGCACTGGACTTAACATGATAAGCTATGGCAACTGTTAGAATATAAGTATTAGTGTTTATGGGTATTTCTGTAATTACTCTTTATTACTCTTTGATTGATATATATATATATATATATATATTTGTGTTGGCTAACCTAGTTTGGTTAGACCTCGACTCTCTCTCTCTCTCTCTCAACATGGTATCAGAGTCACCCTAATAGGGTCGGTCCTTTTCTCTTTACTATTCACGGTACTATTCACAGGTACTGATCACGGCGCAGTTACTGTTCATGGCGCAGTTACTGTTCACGCGCACTGTTCACGAAGTACTATTCGTCACAAAATTGTTCATGATTTGATTTATTCACTTTCTTAAACTGCTACTATCCAAGTGGATAGATTCACATCGATCGGAACTCGATTGGGTAATTTTGATTGGTGGTATCTCTGTTCGTGTTGTCTCGGTCCCTTTATGGACCAAGTTGGTTAGTTAAGTTTGAGATTTAGTGTTGATGTTGCTTCTTGTTCGTTGTTAGTATTTTTTTTTATTATTGGTACAAGACTTCTACTGTTTGTTTGTTGCTATGGCTGACAAGAAAGGTTCTATTTCATCGTCTGATGTTGTGAGCATGCAAATTATCATCACCAAGTTAAATGGGTCAAATTATTTGTTGTGGGCTCAAGCTATGAAAGTACCCTTAGGGGCTAGGAAGAAGTTGAAATATATTGAGTCTAGTGCTCCGTCAAAAGATAGTAAAGAATATGAAGATTGGGTGTCGGAGAATTATGTGGTTATATCTTGGCTGTGGAATAGTATGGAACCTTCTGTGAGCTCGGGAGCATGTGTCATCAGCTAAAGAGATTTGGGAGTCTATTCATGAAACGTTTTCCATAGAAAAGAATGTTTCTCGAGTTTATGAGGTTTATCAAAATTTGTTTCTTCTCCAACAGGGTGAGAAATCTGTTAGTAAATACTACAGCACTTTCAAGGGTTTAATGGATGAGTTAAATCAGTATCGTCTTGTTACAAATGATATTGAAACTATCAAGAAGCAGTGAAGAGTTTTATGTCTCCAAGTTCTTATCCGGACTACATTCGAATCTTCAGTCAGTTAAATATCATATTCTAGCAGGTAATGGTAATATTCCCTCCTTGGGAAATGTGTATTATTGTGTGCTTCGTGCTACTACTGAATCTTCTTATTCTGAGCCTACGAATAAAGAAAATTCTGCACTTGTTACATCTACAGGACATCAGGGGGCTTTCCGTGGTCGTGGCAATATTCTTGGTAATAATTGAGGTTGCAGTGGTCGTGGCTTTGGCAATTCCCTTCCTACGTTTAATAGTAATCGAGGAAGAGGAGGTTCTCTGAGACGTGGTCATGGTTCTCTTTATTGCAACCATTGTGGGGGGTGACAATCATACTGTGGATAGGTGCTATGATCTCTATAGTAAGTCGTGGGAGTCCTCGCCTAATCCAGCCTTGTTCTTTTCTAACAATGCTTCTGGGTCTCAACAGGAAGTTAGTACTTCTACTCCACCTGCAGTGGCATATTCGAACGAGTCTATCACTCTTTCCAGAGAGGAATACAATGCCTTAGTCCAACAACAACATCAGCTATCCTTGTCTAATACTGCTGGTTTTGCACAATCAGATAACATTGCATGTTTTTCTTCATCTGCTCCTTCACCATGGGTCGACTCAGGAGCTTCGGCACATATGACTGGTAAGTCCAATGTGTTTACACAATTACTTAGTCCACCCACACAGCCCTAAGTTGTTTTAGCTGATGGACGATCTTGTCCTATCATTGGTCATGGTCCTGTTTCTCCCACTTCATCTCTTTCATTGTCATCTGTAAATTATATTCCTCAATTTCCCTTTAGTCTCCTATCAGTCAATCAACTTACTAAATCTCTAAACTGTTCTGTAACATTTTATCCCTCGTATTGTGTGTTTCAGGACCTCAACTCGAAGAAGATGATTGGTGGAGGTCGTGAGCGGGATGGTCTTTATTACCTGGAACAACATTCAACAGTGAATAATTCGGTGGCTTTACATGCAGCTGTTTCACCACATCAATGGCACTGTCGTTTGGGTCATCCTTCACTACAGTCCTTGAAGTTGGTTTTTCCATCATTTAAGTATATGTTCAGTTTAGAGTGTGAGGCTTTCCAGTTAGGTAAGCATCATAGGGTGTCTTTTCCTTTACGTCAAAATAATCGTCGGGCCACTCCTTTTGAGTTGGTTCATTCCGACGTTTGGGATCCGTCTAGACATAAAAGTCTGGTAGTTTTTTTTATTTTTTTATTTTGTGTATTTTGTGGATGATTGTTCCAAGGTGTCATGGTTATTTTTAATGAAAGAACGCTCAGATATTTCTTCTATTTTCAATTATTTCATAAAGAAATTATGACTCAGTTTGGTTGCAATATTCGTATTTTACAATCTGATAATGCTTTGGAATATGTTGAAGGACCTCTTCAGTCCTAATTGTGATTCTCAGGGGATAATTCATCAATCCTCTTGTGGTTATATACTCCACAACAGAATGATGTCGCTGAACAAAAAAATAGACATCTTCTTGAGGTTGCACGAACTATTATGCTGCATATGCATGTTCCTAAATATTTTTAGGGGATGCTGTACTCACAGCCTGTTATCTTATTAACCGCATGCCTTCATTTGTTCTACGTGGTGGCATTCCTCATTCTGTTCTTTATCCAGATAAGTCCTTGTTTCTCTTACCACTACGTGTGTTTGGTTGTGTTGCATTTGTACATGTTCTTACTCCTGGTCATGATAAATTGGATTCTCGAGCCACCAAATATGTATTTGTGGGATACTCTCGCACTCAGAAAGGTTATAAATGCTGGAATCCTCAGAGTCGTCTTTATGCGGTTAGTGCAGATGTTACCTTCTTCGAAGGAACATCATTTTTTTTGTCCTCCGGTGATTCCTTAGATTTTGATGTTCTTGCTCCGTCGTCCTCTGTTCCCTTGCCAATTCCTCCTCCTTCTAGTTCTCCTCCCTTACAAGTGTATTGCCGTCGTGACAAGCCATCCAGTACTGATGACTCGCCAGTTCCACCTCCATCATCATCAACTTTGGCTGAGGTTCTCCAATCTCCTAATCTATCTATCGCTCTTCGAAAAGGTACTCGTTCTTGCACTCACCATCCTATTGATTAGGTTGTCTCATATTCTCAGTTATCGTCTCCACTTAGTTCCTTTGTAAGTGCTTTATCTTCAGTCTCTGTTCCTCAGTCTCATACTCAGGCATTAGTTTCTCCGGGTTGGAAGAGTGCTATGGATGATGAGATGTTGACATTGTCCAAAAATGGTACGTGGGAGTTAACTGATCTTCCTTCTAGGAAACATTTTGTTGGTTGTCGTTGGGTTTATGTGGTTAAGTAACATCCTGATGGTACTGTTGAACGGTTGAAAGCTCGTTTGGTGGCTAAAGGGTACACTCAGACTTTTGGTGTTGATTATTTTGAAACTTTTTCACCTGTGGCTCGCCTCAATTTTGTTCGCATTTTATTGTCTGTTGGTGTTACTCAGGGATGGCCTCTTTATCAACTTGACATCAAGAATGTCTTTCTTCATGGTGACCTACAAGAGGAAGTGTATATGGAGCAACCTCTTGGGTATGTTGCTCAGGGGGAGTCACATAAAGTATGTAGGTTGAAGAAATCCATTTATGGCCTTAAACAGTTTCCAAGGGCCTGGTTTGACAAGTTTAGCCAAGTAGCTGGTTCATATGGGTTGAAAAGAACTAGTTCTGATCATTCAGTTTTTGTGAGACACTGTGAGAAAGGTACGATTGTTCTAGTCGTTTATGTGGATGATATAGTGCTTACTGGCAATGATAGTGAAGATATATAGTTATTGAAGTCTCATTTGATTAAGCATTTTCATATGAAGGATTTGGGGCTGCTACGTTATTTCTTGGGTATTGAGGTAGCAAGGTATAAGGAAGGGATTTTCTTATCCCAAAGAAAGTATGTACTTGACCTTTTAGATGAAACAGGATTGATGGTTCAAAACCTGTTGACACTCCAATGGACTCCAATATACAGTTTAGTAAAGATGATGGAGAAGACTTCAATGATGCTGGACAATATAGAAGACTTGTAGGTAAGTTGATTTATTTAACAGTGACTCGACCTGATATCACCTTCTCTATAGGAGTTGTTAGTCAATTTATGCAGAATCCCAAGTTATCACATTGGGAGGGAGTGTGTCGTATATTGAGGAATTTGAAGGGTGCTCCTGGTAAAGGTTTAGTGTTGAAACCTTCATATAACTTGGAGATAGTTGGTTTTTCAGGTGCCAGTTGGGCTAGAGATAGTCTTGATAGACGTTCAGTATCAGGATTTTGTGTGTTTGTTGGTGAAAATCTTGTCAGTTGGAAGAGCAGAAAAGCAAAATGTCGTTGCCAGGTCAAGTGCAGAGGCTGAGTATAGAGCTATGGCTCATACTGCGTGTGAGTTGTTATTGGTGAAGGCTATTCTGCAAGAGATGGGATTTGCCAGTAGTAAACCTATGAAGATGTATTGTGATAATCAGACAACTATGTATATTACAAGTAATCCCATGTTTTATGAGAGGACCAAACATATTGAAGTTGATTGTCATTTTATCAGAGATATGGTTATGAGGAAGCAGATTGTTACTTATTTTGTTAGGTCTAGTGATCAACTAGGAGACATTCTTACCAAGGCACTGAGTAGAGGACCGTTTTATGATCTTTGTAACAAGCTGGGCGTGATAGATATTTATGCTCCAGCTTGAGGGGGAGTTTAGAATATAAGTATTAATATTTATGGGTATTTTTGTAATTACTCTTTATTACTCTTTGATTGATATATATATATGTTTGTGTTGGCTAACCTAGTTTGGTTAGACCTTGACTCTCTCTCTCTCTCTCTCTCAACAGCAGCGTTGGGAGGAAAACTTCAAAAACAAGGTGAGACGAGAGGGGTGGACAACCGGTTGACAGCGGCAGAGACTTAGACGGGGGTAACCGGAGACGTGGTTACCCAACAAGACGACGAATGAGCACGAAAGGCTCTTAAATCATCACAAGGATGCCCGTGAAGGGCAGCAGGAGAAGCCGGAAAAGCTGCAGGCCCAAGCCGACAGGCTTGGGTTGCTGAGAGTGGTCGGCGACTGGGCTGGGGGCTGCGCCTGGTTGCGCCGAGGGTGCAGGTGGGTGGTGGGTGTTGCGGCAAGTGGTGGTGGGTGGTGCGGCAGTGGTGGTGGGTGATGTTAGGGTTAGGGTTTTTTTGGCTCTGATACCAAAAAGGATTTGGGAAAAACGTAATTTGTTATTTACATCTCTATCAATATATACACCAAGTTGTGAAAGTATAAAAGGAAAAGCAATTAAACCAAAAATAAAGTTGGTCAACATGACCCATAAATAGAATATTCAATATAGAAAGACTGCGATATTATCTCCTAATTCCAACAGTGTCAACTTTGTAAATAATATTTTTTAAAGCGTTAAACCATGTACATAAATGCATTTTCCCCAAATTTCAGTGGGTTCAATTGAACCCATGAACCCAACGAGCCCCGCCACTGCCCACACCCCATTGAATACACCCAATCAGTTACAACCACTCACAAAACTCCTATGTTCAGGATTTTCTACACAGTTTTATCAACCCATCAGTTTGTTTCCATTCCATAAGAAACCAGAAAAATCATAAAGATAATTGTGATACTTGACTGTACTAAGTTAACACATTGCTTTCTTTTCTCAAGATCGCAATGTTTAGGGAATTATATTCTTGTAGTTCTAAGAAAGCCATTTAAAAATAAGATGTCAAACGCTTTAAAAGAGACGTGGTTATTTCATTTACTAACCTTGCAAATCAAATTACGGGATAGTGTGAATTCCAGCTTGATTCCAAGTGCTGCAATTTTTTAAAGCATCAACTTCCTCACAGTTGCCTGTGTTTCTTTTGATGATGCTAAAGTTTTATAGTCTCTCTCTCTCTCTCTCTCTCTCTCTCTCTCTCTCTCTCTCTCTCTTATGTGGTTCTTGACCCATTTTGAGTTGAGACTTACCTTCACGGATGCTTTTTTATTTTTATCTTGTTTTTATTGTATGATATTTGGTCAAACTATTATTATTATTGTTCTTTGACCAACTTTATGACATTGGCATCTGAGCATCCCCAAATCCTATGTATCAGGTAAGCTAAGGGAGTTGAATTTGAGACAAATGGTACTTAGAGCCATCACCCCAATCAACATGTTGATCAATGCAAGTTAAATCCAAGAGTTTTTAATGGTAAGGCTTGTGATACCAAATTTGAAGTTGCTATGTACCATATAGTATGTATTATGTTGGTAGTTGGTACCTATTAAATATATATATATATATGCATCAGTCAGTCTATAAAGAGGGCGCCCTTTTTTTATTAAAGAGCGGACCCTTTTTTTTGCCGTGTAAAAAGTGAGAATTTTTCACAAAAAAGTGAGAATTTCTCACATCTTTAATTATGTGAGAAATTCTCACTTTTTTGTGAAAAATTCTCACTTTTTACACGGCAAAAAAAAGGGTCCGCTCTTTAATAAAAAAAGGGCGCCCTCTTTATAGAATCTCTGTATATGCATATATGTTGGTTACTTAGTTTTGAGATACAAGTACATAGGGTCAAATGTTTTTATGCTTAAGCATGATGTAAATAAGGTGCAATAATACATAATTTCATTGAAGGTTTCAAATTTTCAGTCTACTGACATTTGTTTATAAGCTAAATTACATTTTGGTACCTTGTAGTTTGGGCGAAGTTTCACTTTGGGTCCTCTGGTTTCAATTGCAACACTTTGGTCCCTATAGTTTTGAATTGGTTTCAATGTAGGCCCTGCCTCTAACTCCGTCAATACAACTTGACGAAAAACCTATGTGACTTGAATGAGTCCACTTATTAGAGACATTTTAGTACTCTATAGTTTGGCCCGTTTGGGTGATGTTTCACTTTGGGCCCAGGAGTTTGTGTTCGTTTTGGGCCCTGGAGTTTGGGAGAAGTTTCACATTGGGCCATGGAGTTTGCAAGGCACATGAGTGTGCCGTCAAGTTGCATTGACGTGTTAGAGGCAAGGCTTATATTGAAATCAATTCAAAACTACTGGGACCAAAGTGTTGCTATTGAAACTATATGGCCAAACTTCAGGGTACCAAAATGTAATTTAGCATTTGTTTATAAACAGAGTTGCTGTACAGTTCGGATACATGCACACTGGTTGTACCATACGGTGTCCATTGTGTGCAGCAAGGAAAAATGCATAGACCATTCACCAAAAAAATGGAAAAATCTTCTCCCACCTCTGCACACTCTTCCCTGATTTTTGCAATTTTTGTTTTATGGTGTATTAGTTTTGGAGACTTGAAACATAATCATATGTTTAAGAGTTGTCCCCGCGTTTGGTAGGATTTATTTCTTTTATATCCAGAGAATCTAGGTGATAATATGGTTGAAACTTCATTTAGGGTTCCGTAGTCTACCGTCCGTGTCAGACGATGAGGTCGCAAGAGGCCAGTTCCCTAAGGGAATTTGTGTACGGTAAGCCGACAAACCAAGTTGTTACTCAACTGAAATTTCAGCGCAACAAGAGGTCAGTTGCAGAGCAAAGTGCTGGTCGATAGCTGGCTGGCCTCAAGGTCCTCAACTCATATTGGATCAACGAGGTTTGTGGCTTAACTTCAATGCTTGACTAACTCATCGTCTATGTAACCCATGTTCCGATGTTCGTAGTTCTTTAGGCTTGAATTTCATTGAGGTAAACTTACAAGTACTTTGTGAGGTGGTATTGGTTGATGCTGCTCATAACGCTATAAGAAATGACCTGAGAATCTACTAGATCTGGAAGCATGTCCACAAACATAGGGAGCTCCAAGGACTCACTTCCGCAAGAAAGAATTGCAGAGGTCCACGCGGAAGGGAACCCTTGCACCACAAGGCACGGCCCTCTCGAAGGGCAACCTGGAAAATGAACCAAACCTTATCTCTCTGTTGTTATCGTTAATTTGCTACACTGCTTGGTTTTTTGGTGCTTTTGTCTGGGTTTTTGTTTGAAGGACATAGTAAGGTCCTTCCCAGTGATTTTGAAATTTCGGAATATGGGTTGCAAGACAATTGGCTTTGTTGGCACATGTTGCATTTAAGACATATAAAGTTGTAATTTTATTTACTTTCCCATTGCATTTCTAGAATGACATTTTGAGTTTTCATGAAGTTTGGTATAACAAATTATGCAAATAAATTGTTTTGTTTTAGTCAATTACGAAGGACACTATAGTGTTGGATTTAGTCAGCGTTCGATTGCACTTATTTTTCATGGAAAACATTTTATTAATCAAATTTTCACCAAAGTGGTGTTTAATTGGCTAAAATTTTCATAGAAAACTTGTCCCCAAATCAGTCACGTCACCTCATTTTCACTCATTTTGGTGGAAAACAAAATCCTCCTCCCCACTGAAAATGTTTTCCATGGAAAATATTCTATTTAACACTCTCGATTCCAACGATCGGATCTGATCTCTCTCTCTCAAACTTCAGGCGATTTGAGCTCTCTCTCTCTCTCTCTCTCTCTCTCTCTCTCTCTCTCTCTCTCATATTATGATATGTATATAGATATACCGATACATACATAGATACAAATATGTTTCTCTCTTTCATTCTGATGTGTGTACATATAGATATACAAATACAAATCTGTGTATACATATATATATACAGATATAGAGCTATATATACGTACATATACATATGTATACAGATACAGAGTTGTACATATACAAATATATATATATATATATATATATATCGGTACGCATATATACATATCCAGGTCTGTATATCCATATTGTCACAGTTGACAGAAAGAAGAAAGAGTTAAGATTCAAATCAATTGTTTTACAAATTAGCCGTTGGAGTAAAGCAAACCGATGTTGTTTTGAGTATTTTTTTAAATAACAAAATAGAATACGTGTCTTATATGTGTCTTGTAATGATTAGCCGAGAAGGGGGTGGTTGTGAGTCGATTACGCAACTTATATATAGTTGGGGCTCGATTGACCTTAGCTAGTAACCATTGCAGTTTTATGTTGACTGTTAGATGCGCAAATTGTGAAAATTAATTTAGACCATAGGTTCAATTTAATAGGACGGTGTCGTTAGTAACAGACTTGTATATAAATGCTTGTGCAATTCTGTTTTGGGATATGAAAAATGAGAATACAAATTTACTCTCTCTCTCTCTCTACAAATTATGTTTTCTCTCTATATTTCTTGGCTCTTCTTTCTTCTCCTTGTCATTTATGTAACTCTAGATTTCTTTGTAATGGTTACCATTCAATAGATTTGAAAAGTAAGGATTTGAGTTTCTTACAATTGCTCTGATACCAATTGTCATTAGTAGAGTAATATGTAACAGAGTTGCACAAGCATTTATATACAAGTCTGTTACTACCAGACTTAATCAAACGACACCGTCCTATTAAATCGAACTTAGGTTTAGATTGATTTTCACAACTCGCGCATCTAACAGTCAGCATAAAACTACAATGGTCACTAGCTAAGGTCATGACACATATAAATTTGTTTCTCTAGAGATTTCTATGGTTTTTATTTGAAATTGCATAATGTCATTGCTGATTAGATTTTCGAATAGCCATGGAATGGTGACATAGCCTTCCCTTTTTATGAACATCTATGGCTTTCTTGTCCTAATTTGTACTGTTTCTGATTTTTTTCCCAAAATATCACTGATTCAGTTGTAATTTTAACATATTCTGACGCTAATTAATTTTCAAATGCTTAATTTGTTAGTACTTGATTTTGACATACCCACCCATGTGTTTGTTTCTAGGGCTAGGATGAGGATAACCTTGGACAGAGTATTCTGGTAGAAAAGAGTAGATGTAGTTCCAAGGAGAGCTTGGATTTTGTATGCTAGTAGAGTTATATGTATTAAATTTAGTTTTTGTTCCTTGTGCATACAATTTATTCTGGTTTACTTGCTTCATTTGTTCCAACAGAAAGAATTAGAAAGGTTTGATTATTTTGCTCTATTTCCTGAAATTTGGGTGTAAGCATATGAATTTGTTCATTGTTTGTAAGTGCTTTTTAGTGTTTCTACTTCACTACGTGGAGGGGTTGTTGTAGAGTTTGCTTTGAAATTTTGTATCCTCCTTAAAAGTCATAACTAGACTCCAAGAGCAAGACTTAAATGGGCACACTTACTTCCTTCAAAAATCTGTTATTACTCTGTACCAAATTGTTGTCTATGCTTATGTATAAAAATCATCTTTTTTGCCTTACTTGGACTATTATGATCCTTTAATGCAGTCTTTATGAAATTGATAATTTTGTTTTAAGTAACTCAAAGTTGGATGCAAGTTACTTGTACATGACAATTTTCGCTCTTGAAGTATATACTGAAACTTCTTTTTTTCCTTGGTAATTGAAGGACACCATGCGGGTTGAGGTGCTATAAAATGTTCGTGTACAATTTGGCTGTCTTTTGAATAAGACCATCTCCAACCCACACATCAAACAACATTTTGAGGCAAATTTTGCTGCAATCCCAAAAATTTCTGCTCCAATGGACGCATCAACAGGTGCAGCAAAATTTGCTGCAATCTAAAATTGCAGCAACATTGTTGCGAAGGCAAAGCTGAGGCAAATAATTTCCCTGCTTATTTTATTCAAAGAGAGAGAGAGAGAGAGAGAGAGAGAGAGAGAGAGAGAGAAGAAGAATCCTGAAGATGAGAAGAGAGAGAGAAGTACTGGGTTTAGCCATTTAGGTAAAATGGGATAAAAATTATAGAGTGTTTTTATATTTTGTTGACAATAAAAGTGAACCAATCAAACCCATTAAGTTTTCAATTTAATTGGAAAAACAAAATATACAATAAAAAAATTTATTTTATTTTTATTTATTAAAAAAGTCATATATTTGCAATAAAAAACGCTATTAAACCACAAAACTATATTAACATGAGCATAATATAAATAATAGATAAAAGAATAAAATTTATTAAAATATACAATCTTTGATGTATGGGTTGGAGTGACTCACTTTGTAACATCAAAAACAACACATCAACTTTGCCTCACACCATCAAAATCACTCATTTGCTACATCATTTGATGTTTTACCTTTGGAGATGGTCTAAGGCTTCACATATTCAACTCAAATATGGTTTAATCTCTTTCCCTTTAATGCCCTGCCAAGCACTTTTCTTTAATTGGGTCAGGTACTTAATTGTCTCATTATCGATGTTTAGCATTCATGATACACTCTGGGTCAGATAGTTATATATTGCATCTCTGACAGGAAGAAAATATGTATAATACTCTGTAGTATGGAAGGAAGCAGAGATGCTGAATTCTCTCTTCTTCTTCAAAGAAAAATGATTGTCTGTTTTAAAAGTGATATTACTTGGGTGGTTTCAATTTCAACTGAATAAAAAGTTGTTGAATTCCCTTGTTTTTCACTGAAGGTGTCATTGGAAAACGTGTTGAATGTTGAGTTTATCTTGTAAATGCTTGCAGTTACTAATTCAGAAATGTTTTAATGCTTTTGTGAGTTGCTTGGTCCCAGAAAAATAGGTCTGAAGTAAGATTTAGATATTGGGTTCAATAAATACAAATCATTCACTAATTGATGCATAGATGTCTCTGAATTTGTTCGACGTACGATTCATCAATGACAACATTATTGGTTTGTTGCAGTTTGTTTTGCTTGCTCATAGGTCTACAAGTCAATAATTTCCTTTCCCGAGTAATGGTGAAATAACATGGATTCATACCCCCAGTGGATGGTGGCTTTGTAGACTAGTTTAGTTTTGCATGATATAACATACATTTTTGAGTCGTGTTTCCTTTCTCCTTGAAGATTTACATTTTGTTTTTGGAATAGTAAGGCAGTCACATGCTTGACATTTGGTGCAGATGGAATTTCGTTGATTTCTCGATTAGAGGATGACATGTTTCGAGTTTGGGACACTAAACCCACGACATATGATTCACATTTTTAAGCAAGCGAAAGGTAACTCTAGATGATCAGAATTGGTTCTAGATTAATTTTCTATAGCATTGGTAATACGAAAACAGGGAGTAAATTATTACCCACGAGTCTTTTTTTTACTTGAAAAGGGATCATTAATATTTGGTTTGTTGTTTCAGTATTATATCGTATATTGTGCTACTTAAATTTGACGAGGCCGATGTTATTATTTGGACAAGGAGGGGAGATCATGAAGATTGTAGTTTACTTGGAACTTGCCACTTGAGTTGGTAAAATAGCCGCAGCTCATATCAAGAATTACTCCAGCAACTATTGTCAACTTCATATGATCAAGTCTTTTTTTTTTTTTTTTTAACTTTTATGAGCACTTCTAATTTTTTCCATTGGGGCATGGAGTTTCAATGAACTTTGGAGCAAAAAAAAAAAGTACTAATTTTCATATTGTACTTCCATCATTTGTGAAATTGACTATTGATATGAGTAGTTGTCTCAATTGCTTGAATTTGTACCATTTTCTAACTGTTTATTTGTGATTCATAGGTTAATTGTTTGAAAAAGGGTTAGTTTTCAATGGAAAATATTAATTTCGATGGAAAATTATTGCAATCAAACAAAAAAAAGTTATTTTACATGGACAACGACAAATTTTCACTGGAAAATAGTGACAATCAAACAGCAAAATTAGATTTTTCATGGAAAATGTTAAATATTTCAACCAGAAAATAATTGTAATCAACAGCCTCAAATTTTATTTCCACGAAAAAACATGAAAAAAATTTCTTTTCAACTCATTTTTTACCTTGCAATCAAACGCATTCTTAACATCAAATAATAAGTAGGAATTGCTTACCCACGACCTTGTGTCTCAAGTGGTATGGCTGACTTCTCCCAAGGGGGAAGCCAGTGTTCGACTCCTCTGGGAGTCACTCCCTTTGGGGAGTTTGCCCTGTGGGGCTTATTGGGTTGTGGGTCTGTGCCCCCCCAGTGTGTGTGCGTGGTGCCTGTGGGTGCTTTGCCATCAGTTAAAAAAAAAAAAAAAAAAAAAAAAAGGTAGGAGTTGCTTGTAACTATGGATTGGATGTGGGGATGATGTGTGGAGAGAACGTGTAATTATGATGGATTGAATTTGGGATGGTGTTTGGGGCTGTTGACATATGCTACAAATTGCATATTGCATGAAATTTTATACCTTACGTTAATTGTGGATTGCAACAGGATGTTGCTGCTGGGGGCTTACATAGACATGATAGACTGGCTTTGTCAAATAGCTCAAATTGGCCGTGGAAATTTAAGGTTACAATATGTGCACCGGTTTGTAAAAAGAGTCAAAATTTAAGGATACAATCCAAATCCTGATGAAGACTAGAAAGTGGTTGCAGTATTGCCGGTGCTAAGGCCAGAAAACTAGGGTACAATCTACAAGTTGCAATCGGAAAGGGATATCGTAGACCGACAAGAAGCAAAGCCGCCACTAAATTCCATCCACGACTTCCTTTATTGTGACAAATCGACCTTTCTCGATAGATAACTGCGCTGCAACTCCAATAGCTACTGAAACCAACCCATCATGCAGATCCACAGAGGGAGCTTGTATGCCTTTAGCTCTGATTGCCGACAAAAAATTAAGGTGTTCCAAATAGCTTGACCCATGATGCAGCCCATCATATCTGCAGAGCACATTAGAGGGGTTCAATTTCCCCTAGACTATGGAGGAAATATTCTA
The DNA here is from genome assembly GCA_033977485.1 of Hydrangea macrophylla. NCBI lineage: Eukaryota > Viridiplantae > Streptophyta > Magnoliopsida > Cornales > Hydrangeaceae > Hydrangea > Hydrangea macrophylla. Next base: position 94,690,116 of record CM066995.1, read on the forward strand.
TGTAACAGACTATCTTTTTCATGAAATTAGGATTGACATGTCCGAACATAGAGGTTTTATTGGCTTGTGATACCACGTCATCAAAATAACCGTTGTATTAAATATTTTATCCTAGACTAGTGCTATGAAGTGCATTTTCTGACTATATCTCTGTGTGTGTTTTTTTTTCTATTTTTGATTAAAGCACATCAACGGCCCAAGACAAGGGAAAGTATGAGAGAAAAACTCACTTTATTCGCGTGTCCTCAGCTTTTAAAGTTTGGACACCATCTCTTCCATTTTGGCGACTACCCAAATGCACAATGCTCTCAGGAACAAAAGCCTCCCCCTGTGAGCAACCCATAATTTGAGCAAATATGCGAGGCATGAAGGTGAGGAAAGAAGGATCATACGCAAATGACGGTAACAAAAGGGGAAAAAACAACAAAAGCTAGATGGCGGAAAGGGGCATAGTGTACCCAGAGCAGGGACATGTAATGGATATACCACGACCACCATCAAACAAGCAAGAGAGAGAGAGAGAGAGAGAGAGAGAGAGAGAGAGAGAGAGAGAGAGAGAGAGAGACAGAGAGAGAGAGAGAGAGAGTGTGTGTTTTACCTTCCCGACATCACCAACAACACATATTTCTTGCTCATTTTTACTCCCTTCAGCAAACATACAGAGATCAAGCATGCCCCGAGAACCATTATCAAATTCAACAATTACATACGCATTGTCAATAATATCAGGCACCTGTGGGAGAACACAAGAGAATGACTAAGTAATACCAAGTAGAAACTAAATGGCCATACCATAGCATTTCAATACCAAAGAGGAAACTCTAGTCCACATTACCAGAATTTAATGTACCAATGAAGTAGAAGGTCCAATTAATAGTAGTTGGTGGATGTGATTAGCTCAGGAGTTCATGTGATTTAGCACCTGAACTAACAGAATGAATGACAGTTACGTTGGTAACTCCGTGGGTCCAATAAAAGATTTGAAGTATCTTTCTTTCTCTAGAAGGACCAAGGAGGCATACTGCAGGCTGCAGCATTGACACGAAATCAACCTTGGTGAACTCTTAATCTTAGCCACCATCAGAGATTCAATTGGTGGATATCATATAAAGATATGAGAGTAATAACATGATCAACCTATAAGCTATAAGGGGCATTTGCTCTGGCCCCAACCTAGGAGTACCACCAAGTGATGAGGTGAATCATGAAACTACCAAACTGTTATGTATAGTTGAGGAAGGTGAACCAATCTCGATTAGAGGAGGTTGAGTATAGCTCAAATCCAGTGAGTGCCAAACTTTGAATCTTCTTCGAGGTAGACCTAGTCTAGCTTAGATCCAGACTAGATAGCTGAGGGTGGAAATGGTATGTACCGATGGCAAATGGGATCCATGAGGGCGCCACTTGTTAATGGACTTCGTGAGGTAAACCAAATGCCCAAGACTGAACAAAAGGATGTTCCTAAGCTGGGTTGCGCATTTTTTATTTCTTGGAGTCCTTGTGAACTACATTGTTCCAAACTATTTACGAAAGTCAAACAAAGGCATATGGCACATGCATGCTTGTCTGCATTAACTAGGTGTGGACTGTACAACCCTTTAAAATATAATTTCATCATCCATCTTTCTCGTGCCTACACAGTATATTGTTTGTGTGTGAGGGATGGTATATATTGTCAAATTCTACAATTAAGAACTTACCCTTCCATCATATATTTCATCTTTATGATTAACATCAATAGCTCCAGAAGCCATCACACAAACAGGGTTTGCACCCACAAACAGCGTCATCAGATCAAAGAAGTGGCAACACTTCTCTACAAGAGTACCTCCACTGTTACAGTTGAACCGGTTCCAATTATTGACCTATAACAAGCATGAGTGAGAACATTTACAGCTACAAAGTGCAGCAAAGAAAAAAAGTTGCCTCAATTACCTTGACCAAAAAAGGGAATCGATGCTCTCGGATTGCCACCATTTTGATCTGTCCTAGTGTTCCACCCTTAACTATATCTATCAATTTGGCAACAGGTGGCATGTATCTGTACTCCAGTCCAACTTGTACCAGCATGTCTGGTCTATTTTTAGCAGCCTCAATAACCTGGGTTGAGGAACCCCAAATGATAAAATATTTAGATAAGGGAACAAGAAAATAAATCAAGCATACGCACGAAATGCTATGTAATGGCCATTTGTTATGATATTTAACAATTAGGAGGTTCACCCACTGGAAGTTCTAGAGACTCTAGGGAAGAGGTCCTGAAATTATGCAACTTTATCAAGTATTAGACAATACTTCAGAACTTCTATAAATATTACTTGCTAATAATTACCGCATATTGTACGATGTTCCATAGTAGTAATATACGATATACAGAGGACAGCGTGGTTGCTTGTTTCTTCTGGGTATTGACTGCTTTTGTATTAAATTATAATTCGGATTGTCTGGTACAATCTGTTATTACTATGTATTTAATACTTTTATTTCCCGGTTGATTCCTGAGTACATAATTACTTACTCCAAAAAAAACAAAGAAAAAGATCCAGAACCTCTGCCACTGTTCACAGCTAAGCATCAGGATACTCATTGAACACGATACTATAATAGTGATGTTTTAATTGTACTTCTCATTGGAAAACATTTAAAGCTATGAAGTGTGTGTAAAGAAACCAGTGTATCATATAACTGACCTTTTTGCAGTCCTCCACTGTTGTGCATAAAGGTTTCTCCACTAGTACATGATGAGGTTTCGGGTGGTTGATGATGTCCATGAGGATCTCAAAGTGAGTCATGTTAGGAGTCGAAATAACCAATACATCACAGAGGCCACTGTCCAGCATCTCTCTGTGTCCTGAGAAAACCTTAACAATACACTTGAAATTATTGGAAGTTTAGCCTAGTTCGAAGAAAATGGAAATCAAATGAGTAGCCCTGCGGAATAATTTATGAGTGCCTCCGACCCTATGAAGCACGGACACAGGCAAGCCGACACGGACATGCCAACACTACATGAAAAGTGTCCATGCAGTGTTGTATCAGTGTGTCAGACACGATACGACATGTGACACGTTACCTTCTTAGAAGTGTCCGTGCTTCCTAGCTCCGAGCGGTCGGGACCGTGAAACTTCATTTTCAGAGCAAAGTGAGCAACCAAATATCAACATTTTTAAATTTTAAAATTTGGTGACCATATTTGATGTATTAACTCTAAAAAGTCATTCCACACATGTGCTGACCATATTTTGACATAATCTACAAGCTAAAAGGCTTATATACAGTATTCAACGGCAGATGTCAATGCAATGGCCTATACCAAATATCACTAAAAAAAAAATGTAGTTCAACTACCCAATAACAGCAGTTATTATCCTTAATCCCTGTTCTTTATAACCGTAGAGGCAAATAACCAATAACAATATTATACCCATACTGGTTCTATGAAAGCCAAAGTCTCAACTTTCTATGCGGTTCTTGTGAGAATCAAGGTTAGATTGATTTGATAAAGAACCATTTTTAAGAGAGCTATTATACTGGCTATGGACTCCTCCACAAGAAATTGGCACTCACCAAACACTTGAAGTTGGGGTCAGTGAGTGAATTTTACTTGGGGTGCATTATGAGTCTATGCCTGTCACAAAATACAGTGGGGTTTCCAAAGTTTTGGGGGTCATGTCCGCCATTTGATCAGATCACTGCTGTTGAGTATTCATTACCCTCTGTAAAATTAGGTCAGATTCTAGATAGTTTTTACAAACAGTTTATTCAGGTATATGATCATGTAACAGAATTTAGACAAAACTCTGCTAATTCAGCTACGAAGCACCACACAGATTAAAGGTTATCAGAAATATGATCATGTAACCAAAATTTATAGAAATTCTGCAGGTTCAGTTCAGCTATACGAAGCACCACACGGATTAACGTTCAATATGTTCGTAAATCATACAAACAAGTTGTCAAATTTAGAGAATCGATTTACTTGATTCATGTGAGAGTGTGATGATACCTTCAAAGGCCATTTATATGAATCTGCCAAATTCAGAGCAAGTTGTTGAGAAGGGACGTGTGGGTCGGCGATGGCGACGACGGCGACGGCTTCGCTCCGGAGATGAGAGAGATTGATGAGATGTTCTCTTCCCATCATTCCGACCCCAACGATTCCGTATTTGACTACTGCGTCCGCCATTGAAGCTCTCTCTCTCTCTCTCTCTCTCTCTCTCTCTCAGTGTCTTCCCACTGGATATTGGAGAGCTGGAGTGAGATAAACCGCTTTTGCTGTTACGGGGAGAAGTTGACTTAACATTGACTATGAGTAATTATTGGGGGTAGAGCGTTAATTTAAGATTTTAAAGGACATTTTGGATTGAAATATGAAATATTCCAAGGGCCTCCGAGTAATGCTATGCGTATCCAAACACGTGTGGCAGTTTTACCACATATTTTATAATGATGAGACAGACCACTTTAATATGTTTTAATCAAAATTAAATGGGCTCACTGTCACATGTGTTTGTTTATTTGAGTACCATTTATGATACAAAATTTGGGAAGCATAATATTATTCTTTTGTAAAACATTTTTATAACAAAATTAATCAACTTGAATTTGTTTATATTTTATAAATGGAAAAGTTTATCGTATTCCTTCACATGTGATCATTCTTTAGTTTTTTTCCTTTTTTTTTAGTATCATATAATTAGGGTGTTTAAGCATTATTTCCGGCATAAATCATATTATACTAAATGAACTTAATTCAAGAAGATGGATTTATAAATTAATATACCTCATAAATTAAAAAGGAGAAGTCTTCGGTGCTATTAGAAATAACACAGTTTGTACAAAGTTTTTTTTTTTTACTGTACAAATTATGCCTCTCACAGTTTACACAACATATTTCTAACAGCACCGAAGGCTTCTCCAATTAAAAAATGTTCAAAAACATAGAGGCGCAACACATGCCTTAATAATAAATTTAGTTCAACGTTTTACTTACATCCACTATGAGGGCTTATAAATTTCACTATACTATGATGAATTAAGATTATAATTCATATATCTCCAATTCTGTCACATGCACTTCGTCGTGGATCTGTATGCAATCTGATTTAACCCAAAGCCTGGTGCAACTAGTTCACAAGAAAAGGAATGACATCTGAATGGTGTAGAAATATGGATGTTAGTGCAGGTTTTATATTTATGGGATGGCTTGATTATTAACGTCGGACATACCAAAACATTTAGAAGATTGTTCAACTAAGAGCAACATCAATATTGCAAGAAAGTATAAGTTAGGGTATGTTTGATAACCCAATTAAGTGATGAAAATGAAAAGATTCAACACTTATTCTTTTTCAGTGCGTTTGATAACATACCACTTAATTGAAAAAGTAGCCAAAAAACCACTGAAAACTTTAAGTGAAAAATTTCTACTGAAAATAATCACTGATTGCATTCTATTTCAGTAGTTGAAGCACTATTTTTAGTATTACAAATTCAATCACTTAAAATTTTCAGTACTTAAAATTCAGCACTTAATTTTCAGCACTTAATTTTCAGTTTTATCAAACACAGCCTTAGTGTCAAATTTTAACAAAATGGGTAATAATACACTCCAACCAACGGACAAGCTAAAATCTTCCGTGGCCATGTCAGATGCTAAAATCACCACTAACTGTAACAAGTGTTTTTTTTTTAAAACACTGTAACAAGTGTTTTAGCCAACAAAAGTGATGTCATTTGCTCTTATATCTAATGGGACAGCAAAAGACTTCAGTAAGTTAGTAACCATTGAGAACTTAATAGTTTTTGGAGTAAGTCAATAAGATGTCACTTAACATGTAAATATATCTCCTCATTGGGAAATCCAAAAGTTCATGGTAGCATGTGATAACTTGCTTCTTGTTTTTTTGTCCACATGGACTCCTAACACATATTAACATCAAAGCATCATTGTAGATGCTCTAAGAGCATCTTCAATCCTTACCCTTAGACTCATATTAAATTCAAGTTTGGTTCAAAACCTTTAGAAACTCTCTCTAGACCTAGAAACCAAACACATATCAAATTGTGTTTTACCCAAATCTCATACCCAATAGAAATAACACAATTTATTGACTCATATTTTTATATAGATTTGAGTAAGGAATTTTTATTTATATTTATTTTATTATTTTTTTTTGTAAACCTCAAATTTGACTTGATATGAATTTGAGTAGAGTTAGAGTGTGGATGGCAACGGGGCTGGTATGGGATGGGGGAGCCATATCTCACCCCCGCCCCGCCCAACGAAGACCATATCCCAACCCCGCCCCATCCAAAACTATAGAGCCCCCACCCCCGATCTTGATTACACGCTCAAACCCGATTCACACCCCGACCCCGCCCCTAAACAATCATGCTATGAGAAAGTCTCAAATCTTTTCAAACTTTTGAATACATGGTCACAAATTTACCACGTGGAAGTTTAGATATTCAAAGAAGTCAAAAGCAAAAAACTATTAAATTTTTGAAAAGATGAACACGTGATGCAATTTCCTAAGCATCAGCGCGTGATAGACTAGGTGCCGCTCAGTAGATAGACCTTTAATTTATTAATGGAAGAACTTATTGTGAATATATTAAATAATCAAGAAAACAATAAAGGGAAAAGAGAAAAGAGAGCTAGAGTTTCTCATAATACAAAAACTGAATGAATGAATACAATAGAAAAAGAAGAGACAATAATAATATATCTAGGTATACAGTATTACCCTAATAGAAAGTAAAAGACTAAACTACCATAAAGCTAATAAAACTAATAATTACAATAGCTAACTCTAATACCCCCCCTCAAACTCACGATGCTGCAGCTAGAAGCATAGAGCGGAAGAAGAAACAAAAGGCAAAGTGATTGCTCCATACTTAAGGTGATGACGAGTAATGTGACAATCAATCTTTATATGCTTCATCCTCTCATGGAAAATTGAATTGTGAGCAATATGAATAGCATTTTTATTATCACAATTATATATAGGTGAAGGGCTAACCAAATAACCTTTCATGTAGTCGAAGCCATAGCACGATACTCAGCTTCTGTGGAAGATACAACAACAACATCTTGTTTCTTGCTCTTCCAAGAAATGAGAGAATCACCCAAAAATATACAATATCCAGTACCAGACTTGCGATCTGTAGGATCACCGACCCAATCAGCATCAGAGTATGCACGCAGCTCCAAGGAAGAAGATGACGAAAGTAAAAGACTTTGAAACCGAGTGCCTATCAAGTACTTCAAAATACGATGAACATCAGTCCAATGAACTGTAGTAGGGGAAGTAACAAAATGACTAACAACATGAACATCATGAGCAATATCCGGACGAGTAACAGTAAGATAAACCAAGCTACCAACAATAGTGCGATATAAGGTAGGATCAGGCAAAGGAACAGCATCAGAAGGAGAAAGACGAACATTAAGCTCCAAAGGGGTATCAACAATCTTATTATCAGTGAGGCGAGCACGCTCAAGAATGTCACCTGTATACTTAAACTGAGAAATAAGATAACCTTTTGGAGAAAAGGCCACTTCAATCCCCAAGATGATTTTGCAGCTGAACGGTTCGGATTCGTTATGGGTTTCGAGTGCACTCTTTTGCGCCAGACGTAAATCGATGCTTCCACACGGTTTGCAATCTCGAGAGCAATATGTTCGGAGGATAGGTCAAGGCAATCAAGTAAACACTCTGAGGAGAATTGGCCTTTGGAAGTGTTTCTAAATATGATTCAGGAACTTCTATTTCTGCTACATATATGCTGTTGATCGCCATTGCAGCTTTCAAAATCTGACCCGTGCATTCGCGTTTGTGATGCAATTCCTTCCTTGTACTTTCATTGAGGCCACCGGGAGGAACACGAGGCACAAGAAGCCACCACTTCCCCTCTTCCCGTTGAAAGTGTTTACGGAAAGAAGTCGATCCATCGGTTTCTGGGGCTATAATTCCTTGATCAACATACCAAAACTCTGTATTGGTGAAACTATCTAATATTTCAAGGAACATGTTGTCTAGTTTACGAAGAGTCGGGAGGTTAACAAATAGGTCGGACCGTGGCCTGCTTGTCATAACATTGAGCTTGTCCAAGATGTATAATCCCCCTAGCCTATGGCCTGTCCCTAACCCGTTTGAACTAACCCTATACCCTACTTATTAGGGCGGGGCGGGAAACCCAAAAAACCCACCCCATTGCCATCCCTAGGTTAAAGATGACTTGATTCAAATTTCATACTCAAATGAGGAAAAATAAAAATATTATAAAGAAATTTAAGTATTACCATAGAAGAGGTCAATACCAAAACAAACCTTTACTCAAATTTTTAGTCAATTTTGAATAAGGACTGGAGATGGCCTAAGAGCATCTCTGACACTGCTAATGATTTTGGCAAGTATTTTTGTTAAAATGTTCACTTTGTTATTTTAGTTAGTTAATTTATTGACAACTTTTTCAAGAATGCTTCCCATTTTAGCTACACTTTATTATATTATTTTTCTGGAACTGAACCACAGACGATTGTGAAATCAGGCCAAAGACGGTGGTGAAATAACATGATATTTTGATCTAATTAATGGAAAAAGAATTTTGTCCAAATTTGCCTATATTCAACAAATTTGGATCCCTTTATTATTATTTCTTTGGGATGATTCACCACACAGGGGAAGCATTGCTCTTCTAATCCATAGATCCTTGTCGATCAAATAAAAACCTATAAACCCCCACCCCATCAGATTAATAGATCCCATAATTAAAGGGGTTAACTAGTATAATATCCATTCTAGTGTAAGATTGTTACAATAGATCCAACCCAAGAAAGATCTTAATCTCAGGTCCACACTAGAATTTTTGGGACTGAAATACCCTTCGCACTAACACATAATATTTCCCCATTTCAAACACCAGTATTTAAAACCCCCATTATTCTTGGGTGACATTCAATTTTCCCCCAATCAAGCCAACATTTTAGGTTTTTAAAATTCAAAAACCCAATAGATTTTTGGTGTAAAAACATAATAGAAGATCAAAATGCACACTAGTTCTTCAAAATCTGAAACTAGTTCATCAGACCCCATTACGACCACACGTTGTTCAGATCGATTTCGGCTTTGATTTTGGGATCGCAGTTTTTGTACAATCTGTTCTTCATGAAGAGAAAAAATTGCGATTCAAGGACGACGGCGGCGGTGGCGGTGACTTCGACGAAGAATGTAGATCAAAGAACCACCATAACAACAACCACCGCCATTGACAGAGAATGTAGATCGAAGGACAGTAGCCGCCGCAAATCTCCCAAATTCCACCGTCCAGCGATGCTCGGCCTCACTCCACCGGTTTCCAAGGAGATTCAGGAGGTCGGCGCCGCACTGGAGATCCAGATCGAGATCGGTAAGTCGGAGCACTGAGTGGTATTCTCCGATCAGTTTTCGAGCAGTAAGAGTAGGGCGACGAGTGGTGTCACCGCCGATGCGGCGACGTTAGGCGGCGGTGAATTGCCGGAGGTGTCGCATCTAGGTTGGGGACGGTGGTACACGCTAAGAGAGCTTGAGGCGGCCACGAATTACTTGACTGATGAGAATGTGATCGGTGAAGGTGGTTACGGTATTGTGTATAGCGGTGTATTGGCAGACAATACTCGAGTGGCTGTGAAGAATTTGTTGAATAACAGGTATCAAAAGACCTATGAACAAGTGGCTGTGAATTTTGCACCAAAAGTTTTGGTGGTAAATTTAACAAGTGTACTTACATTTTAGTGTACAATATCACACCCACGTTCTTGTGTTAGAGATTGTGGTGATAATTTTTTATTTTTTGGTAGTGTTAAATTAAATATTGATGTTCTTGGCTCAAAAGATGGTAGTTTGAAATTGTATATGTGATTAGTGTAGAAGATGGATAACAATGAATGGATGTTTGTTTTTCTTTGCATTTAACAAGTGTACTATGTTTTTAGTATACAATTTCACACCCACATCCTTGTGTTAGAGGTTGTGGTGAAAATTTTTCATTTTCTGGTAGTGTTAAATTTAATTCTGATGTTCTTGGCTCAAAAGCTTGTAGTTTGAAATTGTATATGTGATGAGTGTAGAAAATGGATAACCAATTATAGTGTAAAATGAACTAGTTGCAGTGTAAAACTTCATACTAATGAACCAGTTGCAGTATAAAATGAACCAGTTATAGTTTGAAATTTCACACTAATAATACAACAAAAAAATGCTTCCAAAAATATAACGTATATCATGGGATTTTATTTCCATATATATTAGATATGAGATAGAATAACAGATTTATTTATAAAACAACTATGTACATGAATGTGTGTGTGTGTGTGTATGTGTAGGTATGTGCGTATACCCTAATGGGATAAGAATAACCGAAAATTAAATTAAATTCTTAATTGTATTGCCATATATAACTGAATGTATCTATATATCAATATATATATGTATATCTATAACCACATGGGTAAAATGGTCCAAAAAATTACCTCAATTTGGGGATTTCACTCTTTTTGGACCTATTGTCAATATCTTTTTTTAGTTGGGTATAATTCAATAATCTTGGATAAGGAGGGATTTATGGCTAGTTTCCTAAAATTAAAGAGACACAATAATTGTAACTCTTCTTTTATCGTAAAACAAAGTATTTTACATATTATATTTGATCTTGAAATAATTTTTCTCGAGGATAAATTCCTCCACCTATCCTCAACGGTTCTAATTTTACGGTTATTTTTTTGGGACGAAGTTACAGACACAATTTTATCGGAGTAGTATAGTAGGCAAATTCTAGGCACGTGCATCGACCCCACAACAAACACACCAGGTAAGTTACGATGACTTTAAAATAAGGGTGATGCTATGCTTCTCAAATTCATATTCTAAATGATGTAACAGTGGACTCACTGAATTTTGATTAGAGAATAATAAAGTGACTCCACAGTGGTCCCATTTTGGTGCTTCTAATTTTTTAAAGCAAATTTTATGTTAATTTATTTGGTAACTAGTTTATGAGTTTTGCAAAAATTGAACTTAGAGATTTTTTTGGGAGCTTTTAAAAGCTCTATTTTTTAGAGCTTTTAAAAGCTCAATGTTACTTTTTTGATTTCATGATTTCTTTTTTGAAGAGTAACGTATCACTTGTACAAAATTATCAAATAATTTAATACTGTAATAAATTTCATAAGCTACTTATAAAAAGCCACGTGGGCCAAACTGAGCCTAAGTAGGATTTTACATTTGGATTAGTTCCTTTATTTTTATTTTATATTTTTTTGGGTAATACTTGGGGCACAACCAAAGCCACAATCTTTTTTGCACAACCTCCATTTTGTGTCTATCTCTCTCCTAGTGGGCACTGTGAGGTCACTGGTACTGTGGGACCCATCAAAAGAGAGATAGATACAAAATAAAGGTTGTGGAAAAAATATTGTGGCTTTAATTGTGCCCAAGTAGCGTTTTTTGAAATTACGCCATTCCAATGGCGTTTTTAGTAAAAACGTTTTACCTCTTTTATGTCTTTAAGTTAAAACACGCCCTAGTTTAATAATTAGGTTATTTAGGTGCAATATTTGTGGAAACAGCTCGCCCAAGTATTATTCTATTTTTTTTGCATACAAAACCCTAACCCACTGAATTTTAAACAGATCAGAACACACAAAACCCACTCTGTGTCTCTGTCTCTCTCTCTCTCTTGAAGAAAAATGAAATTCAGGGGTTGTCAGAGGCTCCCTTTCTTCGTGCACGACAGACGCCTTAATCACCTCTATCAACAGCGTCTCTGCTTCACTTCATTGTTCCGGAAGGTACAATCCACTCAAGCTCGAGGAGCTTCCATCAATGGCGGAAGCAGTGGGAGTTCTCAAGGTCATCTTCTTCAAACCCTTCACTTCCCATTTTACCCGTTTGGTTACCCAGAAAATCTCAGCTTAAGAAGAAGAAAATAGTACAGGTTCAGAATTTTAAAATATTATAAACCTGCAATGCAATCAACTGAACTAAAACAACCATTACTCGCCTTATATGGCTTCTTCCATTTGTAGGGGACTATTAGTTGTGAAACATGTTTATTTTCTTCGTTATATATATGTGTGTGTGTGTGTGTGTGTGTGTGTGTGTGTGTGTGTGTGTGTGTGTGTGTGTGTGTGTGTGTGTGTGTGTACCTTCAGGCTTCAACCTATGATTAGTGTTTTGGGTCATGTTTCAATTCAGTATACATTATAACTACTCTTTCCGTAATTTGAAGCTAATATACCCACATTCATGCAGAGTTTTTTTTTTGGGTTGACAAATGACTACCAATGTTATTTCATCAGAAACATTATTTGGCGGATAAAAAATAAAGAGAAAATAGTTGTTTGACATTTTGCAATTTGTAGAAAAGCATTGTAGTAATGGAGTGTTTGTTATCACTTTGTTGTTATGTTGTATTCAAGCTTAAGATTGATTGTGGCTGCAGGCAATTCCTTTCTGGTGCCCGGTGCAACTGTGGCAACTATAGTCATGCTCGGTGCACTTCATGCTCGTCGTCTCTACGATGACAAGAAGGTACATACCATGCATAATGACAAAAACGGTAAGATGTTATTTTTCTGGGGTGCTGTCAAACTATCGGTGTTAGTAGAGGTATATCACCTTGGATAGTATTGGACTCTGTTATCACTTTTCTACTGCCAATGTTAGAGACCCACAAAATTTGGAGATTAGAGAAGAATATCTCAAGCTCATACTTTTTGTTCATAATCACATTACACACACATCATCTTATTTTTGTGTGTGTGCGTGTTTGTTTTTAAGTGTTTTACCTTTTAACAACAAAATGATTGAGAAAATCTTTTTCAATGAACTCAACTCCACCAAGCTCTATTATTCTTTTTGATAAGTCGCACTGAGCATGAATTTTGCCTAGTGGTAAGCTAATATATAAATCCATTTTACCATTTAGATACACATTGGAATCCTACTACTGATCTTTAAGGAGTTTTTACTTCGCCGCATCGTCTTGACTAACAAATTGTTGATTTATAATTTCTATCTGTTGTTGGGACATTCCCTGGTCTTTGCAATTCCACATTAGCCATCGAGTATTTTTAGCACATTTTGCTAGGACAGTGGCCTTCTCCTCCTTTCCAGTCTAAGAGCATTTGTTGCTAGAGTTTTCTTCCTGTCTTCATTGTCCCGATGCATTTGTTAATAAGAAGTTGCCTGGCTCATTTGGTTCTTTATTTATCCACTTAGAATATTTGTAGTCCGTGACTTAATTGCGTATTGAGTATGCATTGGCTTATATTCGATAGGTCGCATGCAGTTAAAATTAGATCTTGCCCCAAAAATAAAGTTCTCTTGGAGTTATTCTGTGTGCATTTATTTTTCATTCTTTTATAGTTTCATTTGATGATCTTTAATTTCTTGGGTGACAGGTTGAAGAGGCAAAGGAGAAAGGAGTTGAATTTGAGTTCCAACCTGATGTAAAAGTAATATTTATATATTCGATTTCTTTGTTGTATGACTTATTTAATCATACAATATTTCATATTCAAGTTCTGATTAAAAATCTGGTGATCTTCTCGACTTCAGGCTGCCTTCTTGAGAGTGCTACCTCTACGATCCATTTCGAGATTTTGGGGTTTATTCACCAGTGTGGTTAGTCTTAATTGTTTGAAAAGCAAAAGAATAGTTGTGTTACTTGAATTCTTACTTTTCTTTTCCCCCTTGTCATGATGATGACTTCTGAGGAACTGTGTAACATGATAACACGAACATTTAAGACACCACACAACATGAAACGCACATCAAATTCTGAAAAAGGTTATGGACACAGAGGACATGACAATCATAGTGTACCTGTGTTTGTAAGTATATATATATATATATATATATCTTATATTTGATTTCTGACTATTCTACTATTGTCTGTACTAATATCACATTACTCAAAGCCGGCCATGAGATGCCAAAATTTGACCGAGGCCTCAAGCGAACTTTCAAAGGGGCCTAAAAAATGAGGCCTCTATACTAAGTTTCATAGAAATTAGGAAGAAATTAGAAGAAAATAGGCCTAAAAATGATAAGTTTTTATAGAAATTAGGAAGAAAATAGGCCTAAAAATGATAAGTTTCATAGAAATTATGAAGAAAGTAGGAGAAAATAGGCCTAAAAATGAGGCCTCATGCGACGGCTTCGCCGCTTTGCCTCAGGGCCGGCCCTGATATTACTAAAAAGAGCAAATGTCTAGCTGGATAAATTAAGCAGATATTTTCTCTTATCAGTCAATAACAATTTACTTTTCGTCCTTTCTGCCGGCCTGCCATAGTAGCCGTGTCGAAGCTATTATGTCAATAGACCATGGGAGTTTTATTCTTGAATTTTAGTTCATGGTTTTCCAAATTTTTTAGTACTATATTCGGATGACAACTCTCATTTTCTCTCCTTTTTTTTTTCTTGACATTACCACATTACTTGTATATACACACAAGATTAAGCTCTTGATTGTAAATTTCTGTGGTGTATGGCTCGATTCCTTGTCTTAGATTCCTAGTCATGTGCCACCCATGGTAGAGTTTTGTCACAGTGCTATATTATTACCTGCTAATTTTTATTTTCAGGAACTTCCCATCTGGCTGCGTCCGTACATTTATAGAGCATGGGCGCGAGCATTTCATTCAAGTATGCTATTTTTCTCTTTTATGTTTATTAATTGAATAGGTCGGTGCTATAATTAAAGGTAATGTTGTTGATTTTGTAAGATAAGCTTTGAAAAGGAAGAAAATATCTATAACTCCTATGATATCCATATTTCAGACTTAGAAGAAGTAGCCACGCCTTTGCACGAATATGCATCTTTACGGGAATTTTTTGTTCGCACCCTGAAAGAAGGTGCCAGGCCTATTGACTCGGACCCACATTGTCTGGTAACTGGTAACAAGCTTCTTGAATATCTTTTAGGTCCAATTTTGGCATGATATGTATTGATTCTTACTTTTCATAGCTGGATGGTCTGTATGTTCTCGTTTTCTTGTGATTATAGATCAGTCCTGTGGATGGGACCATTCTAAGATTTGGAGAGTTGAAAGACGCTAGGGGGACGATTGAGCAAGTCAAAGGGTTCTCGTATTCTGTTTCTTCTCTTCTTGGTGCCACCTCGTTCCTTCCCACAATAGCTGCAGATGATATAAATGAAGAGAGCAGTCTTCAAGAAAACACTACTAGAGATGAGTGTAAAAAGTCATGGTGGAGAGTTTCAATGGCTTCTCCTAAAGTTAGAGAGTTGGTACCTACATGGTGATCACATATCTACGTGTTAAATTATTTTCTGCTGCTGCCTTCATTTATTTTTTCAAATATATGCTCATAATAATGATTGTTGATGGAAAAAGGGATTAACTACGGTGCCAACCGTGCCATGTTGTTTTATTTAGCTCACACGTTTCTTTTTTTAAGTGTTGAATTTTCTATCAAGAAAATTTTATTCTGGCTTCAAGTGAGCCCCCTATTTTCTCTGACATTGGTTCTTTATCCAAGTTTAAGCTGAATGCTAGTATGGTAATAAATTACAATTTCATTGCAGTCCAATGAAAGGCCTTTTTTATTGTGTCATATATTTAAAGCTAGGAGACTATCATCGAGTACATTCTCCAGTTGATTGGAATGTTCTTGTTCGTCGACACTTCTCAGGTATGGAGGCTATGTATATATCTGATTGTAAAAATTGTTGGATTGAGGAGTTCGTTTAAACAACATTCGTTGAGGTTACTAGGCCTCCTTTTCGATTGTTCTTTAGTCCTTGTATATACTTAACCTAAAAAATGCATGAGGGGAGGGAATTTCATCTTCAGAAAGGACAAATTGGGTTGCAATAGTGTGAGGAAAAAGAAAAAACGAGAACAGAGGTCCCATGGCCATACCAAGGACAACTTGAGATATTTATGCAGTGTTCTGCCTCAGAAGTCGTTAATCTGGGAACCCGAGAAAAAGAGAGGATCTTTGTTTTCACTGTCTGGAGATTATTTTCTTCTCTTTTCATAAGAACTCTTACACCCTGTTTGGGTTATCTTTTTAAATTAATCACTTCTTGGAATAAGAGAGATTTAAAAAGCTACAGATTGGGACTTTTTAAACCGTCTTTTCACTTTAAAAAAGAACCAAATTTTTTTAAAATGCGTGAAATAGCTAATTCGAACGGTCACACATTTTTGACAATCACTTCTAAGTGATTTGTTGGCCCGAAAAAGCTATCCCCAACGGGTTCTTAACCAATCATTTAACCACCTGGCACTATCAATGGAAAGCTTAATCTTGAATCATATAAATTGTATATCTCGGTAAGCCCCTCTGATTATTGAACTGGCTATATTCAGAAAGAAACAGTCCGTCAACTTCAAACAGCCTCTACTCATTCCCTGTTCATGTTATGACACCCACAAGCCCTTAGAATCTTATGTAGTTATTTTACATGTAATGACTAGTCTTCAAATGGAACGAAGATCTTGAGAGGATCCGTGTTTCTATTATTAGAGCAGCGCAGGGAAGGTCTGGTTGCTACTCTGATTGACTGAGCAGTTTATCAGAGCATTTAACTTGCGGGGATCAAGTGAATCTACATAAGGTGAAACATTACTTTGAATATTGAGCCGTTAGAGCTGAACTTTTTACCTGTGTAAATGAAACAGAATCCCAAATGGTAACACACAACTGAAAATTTGTGAATAGCTAACACCTTTACTGTCATAATGTATTGTATAGAAACCACTTGATAAATGATAAAGCTGGAGTTAGAGGGAAAAAATAGAGTTGCAGTAATGTCTGCTAATGACTGGCAGTGGACTGTTGAAGTTTTACCCTTCTATCCGACTAATTGGCTTGATGTTTAGTCTGGGTTTGATGAAGATGATCTTCGCACCTGGTGTCTTACAGATTATCAGTTTGCTTATGACATTTGCACTGACCATCCCTTCTTATCTTGATTATCATCTGAATCAGTCTACTCATTATATCATCATTCCAATTTTGTTCCGTAAGTATTTGTATACTTCATTTTCTTTCCAGGTCAGCTTTTCCCTTTGAATGAACGTGCTACAAGAACAATCAGAAACCTTTATGTTGAGAATGAGAGGGTAATTCTTATTTGTCGAAAACTTCAAATGAAACCATTATACAATTTATCCTACTTTATGTTTATTTATTATTGTCTGTCATTCTTGTGATGCCACCTGCTGCCTGTAAATTACACGTTCTACCTGACGTGTATGTGCTAATTTGCTGGATATGAACCATAAGAGGAGAAACCGAACTCCACGTTATAGGAGACAATGCACTAATATCTATGGATGACTTGGTCTTACAAATTATGTGGAGATGTTGTATGACTGTATCAATCTGTTGGAAATAAATGGCTATTGTTTTTTTGAGTTTTAAACAATTGTTGACTTTGTGCAAGTCTAGTTTTAAAATTTGATCCAAAGTTCACCTGGAAAAATGTCATTTGTTTAGCTAAACCCTGATCCGCCACGCCAATGTGTCAATTTTTTTTGCTTTCAGTTATTTATCCGTTGCTATGGATGAATATGAATCTCACAAATTGAAAGAGTCATTAGCCAATGGTTGCTCTCAAGTTGGGTCTTACTCATTGTTATTCTCGATTTAAATCATCACCAGGTTGTGCTTGAAGGTCAATGGCAAGAAGGTTTTATGGCAATGGCAGCAATTGGTGCTACGAATATTGGGTCCATTGAGGTTAAGTGCCTTCTTTTTGGTTGTGTTCATGCATGCGATCAATTTAGTTTGTTGGTTTGTTTGAGAGTCGTATTATTTTCCATGTTGTGATGCATAACAATATTGGCAGGGAAATTTGAGGGGACTAAAGACCAAACTTGTGATTATTCTTTTCTGGACCTCCTTTTCTAGATTAATTTTCCTTCTTTTTTTATGGTCTTGCAAAAACTTAAGAACTGGGTTAAACATAACCCTCTGGAACATTTTATTTGGTATATATTTGTAGTGGGACCACATCTTTTTCTTTTGGGTTAATTACATTTTATCCACCCTGTGGTTGGGCCCATTTTCACTTTACCCCCCTCTACTTCAAAAGTGGACATTTCCACCCCTGTGGTTTTGGACTAAAGTAAAACTGTAAAGATTTCTCTCAAAATAGCCCCACACATGGATTAATGTTAACATTAGCCCCACAAAGGAGAGTTTAAGTGTCAAAATTAACTCGACATAGGCGGTTATTCCCAAAATTAGCCCCATAAAGGGGTTGAGTGTTAAAAATTAGCCCCATATTTACAGATTCACCTTAGTCCAAAACCACATGGGGTTAAGTGTCCACTTTTCGAAGTACGGGAGGTGAAGTGAAAATGCATGGGGGTAAAATGTAATTAACCCTTTTCTTTTTCCGGAGGTGGACAATTACAAGTGCATGTCCAGACCCTTTTGTTTTCCAATGCTAAAGCATAGTGAAGAACATAGAAAAGCATTTCTAGTACGCGTCTTCTGATTATAACAGGCGGTTATTCCCAAAATTAGCCCCACAAAGGAGAGTTTAAGTGTCAAAATTAACTCGACATAGGCGGTTATTCCCAAAATTAGCCCCATAAAGGGGTTGAGTGTTAAAAATTAGCCCCATATTTACAGATTCACCTTAGTCCAAAACCACATGGGGTTAAGTGTCCACTTTTCGAAGTACGGGAGGTGAAGTGAAAATGCATGGGGGGTAAAATGTTATTAACCCTTTTCTTTTTCCGGAGGTGGACAATTACAAGTACATGTCCAGACCCTTTTGTTTTCCAATGCTAAAGCATAGTGAAGAACATAGAAAAGCATTTCTAGTACGCGTCTTCTGATTATAACAGAAATAATCAAGAGACACTGGCCGAAGATTGGACTCATAATCTTGCTCTATGAAAAATAAAACCAAAAATTGCGCCAATAAAGGATCTGTGGTGATTGGTTTTGTCTATCCATAGGCTTATTTTGAGATAAGTCAACTTATGTGAACCCTGTTGTGTGGTGGATAAGATAATAACATGGCATATTGGGCCACCATACCCAAATGTACTACAGATTATAGCTAGCTTAGATTTCCTTGCTTGGCTGCCACGGTTTTTCATATTTGTATACATTTGCACATTGCAGCTTCTTATTGAACCAGAACTTCGGACAAACCGGCCAAGAAAGAAATTGCTGCACTCAGAGCCTCCTGAAGAAAGAGTGTATGAACCTGACGTAGGTGTGATGCTCAAGAAAGGGGACGAGGTTAGAATACTAATCTCATATTTTCACTTCAGAAATTGAAAAATTTCCCAATTATGTTATACACTTTTCTTTTTCTTTTTCTTTTTCTTTAAGGTAGCTGCATTCAATATGGGGTCTACAGTTGTGCTCGTCTTCCAAGCTCCCATATCAAATTCACCCAAAGATGTTTCGTCATCAGAATTTAAGTTTTGTGTCAACCGCGGGGATAGAATCCGCATGGGAGAGGCATTAGGGAGGTGGCATGATTCATAGTAACCAATGTGCTTCGAATGGTGTATACATATTTGTCCCAACCAAAGGGTTGTAGTACACTACATGTTAAACAGTTCAGTCGGATTATTCCATTTACTATGGTTAACCAAATGCTGACAATTACATATTGTACTCGGTTAATTTGCTTCACAATGATGGATGTGTTTATAGGAAATTCAGTTGGTTCCCAAGTGTTTTCACTTTGAAAATTACATTTTGTTCTCGGTTAATTTGCTCCACAATGATGGGTACGTTTATAGGAAATTCAGTACGTTCCCAAGTGTTTTCACTTCGAGCTTGTACTAGTGGTAGTTTATTGTTGAATGTTCTGGTAATGGAAATGACTTGGGTGTTTTTTTTAGGTACTTTTTTAGCTGTTTTGAAGTGTAATTAATCCATGTGTATAAGTGTGTCTATTTGACACTCAGTTGTACTAATAATATCTTAGAACATGACGAAAAGTACCAAAGGAAGCGCGGAAGTGTTGTCCTTTGGTGATGATCTGTTAAGGACTTGGCAGGATGAATGGCCACTTTGAACGCTTGATATTGGCATTTCTTTCTCACTCTCATTCAAGTATTGATCTCAGCTGAAACAATCAGAACTAATAATGGACACTTGGGCTTAGCTTGGCCCCCATTTTGGTGCTTCTCTTTTTTTAAAGCACAATTTTATGTTAATTCATTTGGTACCTAGTTTATAAGCTTTGTAGAAATTAAATTTAGGGTTTTTTTGGGAGGGGTTTTTAAAAGCTCTAGAATGGAGCTTTTAAAAGCTCTAGAATGTTTGCCTTTTGGTTTCATGATTTTTTTTTTATAAAGAGTAATGTGTCACCTGTATAAAATTATCAAACTAACTTAATAAAATATTTTATAAGTTACTTCTAAAAAGCCACGTAAGACCAAGCTAAGCCTAGGTAAGCATTTGACTCTGCTCAGAGTGATCGTTGGCTTTGTAATATAGATTGTGCGAGAGTATATACGCGTGTTCCAAGGAATACAAAATGTGTTAGAATTTCACTGTTTTTATCCTGCTTCCCAAATCTGGGGACTCTCTCTCTCTCTCTCTCTCTCTCTCTCTCAGTGAACGGAGAAGTCATTCATGACTATTCATCTCAATGCCAAACTGACAGCTTATTGTTGGAATGACTATGGGTTTCTGATTTCATTCATCTCTTCCCAATTTAATCGCGGTTGATAACCACATGCATCAAACATAAACAATCTACAAAAAAAAGTCGTATAACCTTTAGTTTATGAGTAATGCTATGCTTCTCAAATTCTCATCTCAAATGATGTGACAGTAGGACCATCTTCAACAAAGATGGAACCACTTCAATATCATCTAATCAAAATTCAGTGAGCCCACTGCCACATCATTTGAGATATAAATTTGAGAGGCATAGCATTACTCTTAGTTTATACATCACCAAACAAACATCGTTCACATCTCGAATCTCACTTCAAACTGTCTTCAAACAAGACACTTGGCATGAGAAATAAGTCATATATCTGATCCAGAAAATTTCATTTCTACAGTAGTCCTCCAGGAAGAACTACAGCCTCCATGCAGGAGATCATCAATGGAAGACTCCATCAAACATCCACCGCTTCTGTTCAAAGTTCAATCCCAGGGTAAATTATAAGATTTGAAACTTCCCACACCAAACTTGTTTTTGTGTGACGAACAACCGCTCCAAAGCCTGGCCACTTGACCTGACCCTCTAGGGTAAACTCCGGATATTCAAACCACTACTGACCACACATCATTTAAATCACAGGAGTCCCTCTAGTAGGATTCGAACACAGGACGTCCGGGTCATACAACTCATCCCAACACTTTACTTGACAAAAGCCATTTCAAAGTTCAATCTAAAAGTCGACAGATAATAACCAGGGTTGGTTTGGTATTGCGTCTAAGATCATCATGCTCATGCTCACTGAGATGCTACCGAAGGCATTACTAGTCTTTGATGGCAATCGGACTAAAATCTCAAACCATCACAAATGTAGAGGCAGTATGTTCCAGTACAAATAACAACACACGTGCATCAATCTGTGCCCTGTAATGTTTTAAAGAATGTATCTAGGTATGTATTAATAGCACCAAACATGCTTGACACGAAACCATAATTATTCCTATAAAAATTTGAAGACAAGCACAAGCCTGTGACAAATATCATTACTTACAGCTTCTTAAAAGAAGACAAGCATGAAACTAGAATACCACAAAAAAGCATACCCTTTTTATAAATTTTGAATTAGAATCACAAATCAACCCCTTGGCCATGATTTAGAGTTCAAATGCATTTACATTCGTACCGTGCAGATCTGCCAAGAACCCTTCTTCATAACAACAATTAATGACCTATCTCTCAAATCTATAATTATGCCGTCACAATGCCTCTTATATCAAAACTTTGTTCCTGAAATTCCAAAGAAATGATTCTCATTAGTTTGACCAAATTCATAACCCTCCGTTTGGTATGATTTTCAAATAAAATAGAAAAGAGTAGAATTGAATAGAATAAAATTGAAATGAATTCTTGCCAAATCTGACCACTTTTGGTCGGATTTATGAACCCCATAAAACAAGAATTGGGTAGAATTGGAAATGAATTCAATTCTAGTTTTAGGTCAAACCAAACACAAGAATTGCCACAAACAAGAAGTGCAAATCAATTCTTTTCTTGTTGGTCGCAAACCAACCATAACATAAATACTTATCAATTACAGCATAAACACTCAAATCACAATTAGCAAAATGTTCTAAAGTGAGGACTTCTGTTTACAGGGATGGATCTAGTTTTCAGTCCGTCAAATTACTTCAGTACCATTAATGAAAATTGGATCCAATGGCTCTCACTTTGACTCCCTCATGAGAAGGGTTCAGTATATATACATATGCATAAATATACAAATTTTAAGAAGTGCTGCCCAATGGAAAGAATTGGAAGCTGTGATTTGGTAATTACGCTTGTATTAGGGGCAAAAACAAAACTAATTATAAAAAAAAAAAAAAAAAAACAGGGGAAGGCACACCTACGTCTGTTTGGAGTAAGAAGAAGAAGATGGGACACGCTTGTTGCGGAACATCATGTATCCGACTGGCAATACAACTCCGATCATCATTATCGCAGCTCCGATTATGTATCTCAGTGGGCTCGGTGATTCTACCTCTATCACCCTCTTGAACTGCATCACAATTCATCATATATATATACACTAACAATTCTCTCCGAATATATGCATATATATATATATGTGTGTGTGTGTGTATATGTAAAACGTAACCCTAGAATTCTGCTATTGATCGTAGATCTGGATCCAGAATGAAATCTACAGAAAGGGAGACTACTAGAGAGAGAGAGAGAGAGAGAGATACTTACAGGCATCGTTGTGTACGGAGAGAGAGAGATAGAGAGAGGGCGAGCTAATGGATCACCAGGAGAGAGAAAACCAGAAGGATTCGAGCAAAATGACGGGAGTTTTGTAACAGAATAATTGGGAGGTACACATACTTGGGCCCTCTTTTTTTTTAAAAAAAAACAGATACAGTGCTTTTTAAGAAGGGTTAATTACATATAAATACTCTGTACTTAGTCTATTTTTTACTTTATCCCCTCTACTTCAAATCGTGTCACTAATTTTTCAATACTTTGGACAAAAAGGAAAATAGTTAGCTATTCTGTTAAACTTAACGGGCATAAGAGCATCTGCAGTCGATATTGTAAACTTTAGGGCGATTATTGTTTATAAGTTTAATGTACAGATGAAGGTCACTTGCAGTGGAGAATAAGAGTACACGGTAAAGGGAAGGCCGCTTGCAAGCTAAACGGTTGAAGGAAAGCCGTATACACTCCCACGCGGCTCATTGTGTGCTGCCTAGTTCACCCACGGATGACTTTGTGCCATGTCCTTTTTCGCGACTCAGTGTTTTCCGTATGTGATGTACATCAGTTGAACTTAGCCGAACACAACTAAGTTTCCTATTGTACAGTCTACACCGTTGCAGCTGTGCAAGCTAAATTACCACAAAGTTTGTGGTACAAGGAAACCCACTTCAGATGTTCTAAGCCATGCTTGACAACTTTTAGGGTTTATCAATAATTATGAACTTAAAAGGCTAAAATAAATTATTTAACGAAATAGCTTATGTAATTGTAATGGGCCCAAAGCTATTCCGTTAAACTTAATAGGCATTGCAATTTTATTTTTATTTTATTGTTAATTTTAATTTTAATTTTTTTTTGAGATTTTATTGTTAAGAAAAAGAAGCCATCAAACGGTCCACAAGAGGGTATTAGTGACCCATTTGGAACTATAAGGGGGGCAAATTGAAAAATGTGCTCACCATAGGGGGTCAAAGTGCTAGATACTCCACTAAACAAGCTTCTGTTACGTTAGTTTTAGCGAAATTGCTAACTGTTTTACTTTTGTCCAAAGTATACTGGGTATTAGTATCCAGTGACATAATTTAAAGTACAGAAGACAAAGTAAAAAAAAGGACTAAGATCAATATGGAGCAATAAAAGTACACCTGTCAACGTGTCTTACCAAAAAGACCCTCCAATTGATTAAAAGGTTAAAAGCATCCTAGTTAGCTATCAATGAAGAAATTTTGTTTTGGGAGATGGAGGAAAATCTTTCCACCAGTCCTTCATAGCTCGAATTTATTGTCAAATCCAGTGCACAGATACTGTGACGCACGCACTAGGTAAGTCAAAGAGAGACAAGTGAACGATAGAATTCGAACATTCTTACAACTTTAAATATCGTTCGTCAAACTATGGCCATCATTCCAACCCACCTACATGATTACATCGACCCCTCGAGTCTCGAATCCTTGTCCTTTCACAAGCAAGCTACGAGTTCTGGTAACCCAAGTTGGCTAATAAAGAACTTTAAGTAGTAAATTTTATCTATGGGTTAATTATAGTGTATCCTCTGTGGTTAGGTCCATTTTTACTTTACCTCATTGTGGTTCAAAAGTGAACACTTAGCCCTTTTATGGATTTGGAATAAAGTGCAATTATTAAGATTTCTCTCAAAATAGACACACATGAGGATTAATTGTTAAAATTAGCCCTATATAGAAGAGTTTTTTTTTTTTGGTCAAAGACAAAAAGAAACCAAAAGAAACAAAAACAAGGAAGACAAAAGAGAATCAGCCAATACTAGAGGCTGGGGAGTCTTTCAGAAGAATGGCCAATAGGGCCTGGGGGAGAGCAGAAAACCAAAAAATCTCCAGCGAGCCTTTGAACCAGGCTGAAGCGATCCAATCCGCTGCTAAATTTCCTTTTCTATTTACGAAGCAGAAAACTTTCAAAGGCAAGATAGAAACAATACGACGAATGTTTTCACAGATATGGAAAATTTCCCAAGGGACAGAAGGCAGAGCACTATTCATGCTCTGGATCAGCTTCTGGTTATCACTTTCAAAGATAACAGAGTTGTACTGAAGATGAACTGCGAGAAGAGTGGCTTCCTTCATTGCCAGAGCCTCCGCTTGGAGAGGGGAAGAGCACTTGAGAGAAGAAGCCAACCCATTCAGAACATGCCCCTCATGGTCCCGACATATCACACCACAAGCAGCTGCTCCAGTGGAATGGTGGAAGGACGCATCAGAGTTGATTTTCATAGAACCCAAAGGAGGTGCCGTCCAGAATGATTGCAAAGCAGGTTTAATGGGCACAAAATGACAGGGTTCTTGAGCTTTGATATACTCCAAAGCAGCATTAGAAGCCTTGATGATTGTAGAAACAGGGCAAACCTGGCAGTTATAAAAAATCATCTCATTTCTACCCTTCCAGATAAACCAGCAAGTAAAGGCAATGTTAGATAGAATAAGGTCAGCCCCCTCATCTAGCTTTTTGAGATTTCGAATGGTCTCATCCAGCCAAGAGTCCATTCTCTGCACCGAAGAGTCAGTGGGGGCAAGTTGTACAGGGGAACCGAACCAAACAGGTCTTGTCCAAGAGCAAAGAAGAAGATGTTCTACAGTTTCAGAAAACTCATTGCAGATTGGGCAAACCGGGGATCTACTGAGCTTCTTCTTGAATAATCCTTCTTTGGTAGGGAGGGCATTAGAACAAGCCTTCCAAAGGAAGAGGAGAACCCGAGGAGAGGCCTTAATGTGCCAGAGGTTTTTCCATAAAGAAGATGGAGAAAGAGTTGCCAGTAGAAGGGATGGGGAGAGTTGCAGAGTTTCTAACCAATTGGTAGCCACTCTTAACAGTGTATGAACCCGAATTGTTTAACTGCCAGATTATTCTATCATCTCTTGGAAACATGGGGAAAGGAATAGATGAAATGGATCTAGCAACAGGAGGCGGGAAGAGATGATTGATGACATCTAAATTCCAAGAAGAAAAGGAATCATTAATCAGATCCGCAACCAAAGAGAAAAAAAGGGCTGTAAAAGCGAGCAAGATTTTACTGTTCTGGAACCCATTGGTCTTCCCAGATATTCGTTTAGACACCATTCCCAATATGAGAAAAGATCCCTTTGCTAAGGAGATTCCTCCCAACCAATAAGCTTCGCCAGTACCAAGAGGGGTGACTTCCAAGATCGGCTGCCCAAAAATCAACTGAGGGAAAATATCTAGATTTGAGGATTTGTCCCCAAAAAGTAGATTGATTATGAGCAAGTCTCCAAGCTTGTTTTGCTAGCAAAGCATCATTCATAGCCTCAAAATCTCTGAATCCCAGACCTCCATCAAGTTTCTCCATGGTAATTAATTTCCAATTCTTCCAATGAATCCCTCGGTTTCCGCTTCCTTTACCCCACCAAAATTGAGCCACTTTAGAAGTCAGGCGGTTAGAAAAGGATTTGGGGATCTTAAAAACAGACATAATGTACGAAGGAATTGCTTGAATAACCGATTTTATGAGAACTTCTTTCCCTGCACCAGAAAGAAGGTTTTCCTTCCAGCCTTTCATTTTTGAGTTAATTTTGTCTTCCAAAAACTGAAACGCCTCCTTCTTAGACCTGCCCCATAAAGTGGGCAGCCCCAAATACCTCCCGAGATCCGAAAGAATAGGAATTCTGCAGAAATCTGCAATCTCGGTCCTTAAAAGGATTGGAGTATTAGGACTGAAAAAAATTCCAGATTTGTTGAAATTAATAATCTGACCAGAGGCATAGCAATATCTGTTAAGAACATCAGAGATAGCCCAACACTCAGTCAGAGAGGCTTTCCCAAAAAATAGGGAGTCATCCGCGAACAATAAATGGGAGAGAGTGGGGCTACCCGTAGCCAGAGATAGACCAGCAATAGCATTAGAGTCAAGAGCTTGTTGCATAAGGGAATTAAGCGCTTCTGTAAGCAAAATAAAGAGGAAAGGAGAGAGAGGGTCTCCTTGTCTAAGGCCCCGCTTGGGAGCAAAGAACGGCAGATGTTCACCATTAAGGATAATGCTATAAGTTACAGTGGTAACACACTGCATGATAAGAGCCACCCATTTAACGGAGAAGCCCAATTTCAGAAGCAAAGCTTGGAGAAAGTCCCACTCCACACGGTCATAGGCTTTGTTCATATCAAGTTTAATAGCCATGTCAAAAGATATCCCCCTTTGTTTCCTTTTCATAAGATGAAGAGCTTCATGGGCAACAAAGATATTATCTTGAATCTGTCTACCTGGGACAAAGGCAGATTGATAGGGGGATATGAGTTTATCAATAAAAGGCTTCAACCGATTGACCATCAATTTAGAGAAAATTTTATAGATAAAGGTGCAGAGACTTATCGGTCTAAATTGGCCAATTTTCTCAGGTGAGGGGATTTTCGGAACCAAAGAAATATTAGTAACATTCAAGTTTTTGAGTATGAATCCAGAGTTAAAAAAACTGCAAACAACCAAAAAAATATCCTCGGCAATAATCGGCCAAAAGTTATGAAAGAACATGCCTGAGAACCCATCGGGCCCTGGTGCTTTAAGAGCTCCAAGGTCAAAAGCAGCTACCTTGACTTCTTCCCTGGTTGGAGTTCTGATGAGAGCAACATTCATTTCTTCAGTAACCACTGTTGTTATGGCATCAAGGATAGGGGAAAAGTCACGAGGACCTTCAGTTTGGAAAAGATTCTGAAAGTGAGTAAGCACCAAATTTTTAAGCCTGATCGGATTGTCAATCCACTCACCAGAGCTGTCTTTCAATCTAAGGATTTTATTCCGGCTTCTTCTTTGGACGGTAGAGGCGTGAAAAAATTTTGAGTTCTTGTCTCCCCACTTAAGCCACTTAACTCTGGACCGCATCCCCCAATATTTTTCCTCTCTCTCCTAAATAGAGTTTAGCTGATTAACCAAGTTCACAAAATTGGCCCGATAGGTAGAGGCTCCACGAAAATTCTGAATATTAGTTAGCTCTTGCTTAATAGCATCAATCTCACCTTTTGGGGATTTGAACTTAGCCTTGCTCCAAGCCCAAAGGGTACGTCTGCAGCTGTTGAACTTCACATTGAGATTGAACATTGGGGAGCCACTAGGGAAAATAGACCAGCCATGATGGACTCGAGTCTCACAATCCGCTTCGTCCAGCCAAAAGGCTTCAAATTTGAATCTAGGAGCAATTTTTGGAAGGAGGGGAAAAATGCTGAGGACAATTGGGCTATGATCAGACCCAACTGCAGGGTACGCTTCAGCACAAGCATCAGGATGCAGATTCCTCCAACTCCAATTAGCAATAACCCTATCTAATTTTTCCTTGACAGAGGCTTCGCCGTCTCTATTATTACACCAAGTAAACCTACACCCCTTCACATCAATATCCATAAGATTAGTGTTATCAAGAAACGCCCTGAATGTTTGGAGTTTGAACAACTCCTTGTCTCTGCATCCATCTTTTTCATGATAAGAAAGAATATCATTGAAATCCCCCAGGGCAAGCCAAGGGAGATTATTTGAGTGAGAGGATTGGCTGAGGTAATGCCAGGTCTGCCTTCTAGTTTGATACTCAGGACACCCATAAATAAAGGTAAGCCTCCACTGAATATCAGAATGCTCCCACACACAGCGGATGTCAACAAAATGCTTGCAGTTCTCCACAATTTTGAGCTTGATCTCTCTTTTCCACATAATTGCAATCCCCCCAGAGCGCCCTAGAGGGGGAACAGTGATCAAACAATCGTAATGCAATCTACGCTTGATTCTACCCACTTTTATGTCTTTCATCTTTGTTTCCAAGAGACAAACAATGTTGGGATTTTTACCTGCACAAATGTGCCTTAGGTGTCGAACTGTTAGGGGGTTCCCCAACCCCTGACAGTTCCAACAAAGAATGCTCATTGGGGACCTTGGGGTTGTTTGGGGACAACCACCGAAACCCTGTTTATTTGGATATTTCCACTCTGATAGCCAGCACTTGACACATCCTGATCACTTTGAATCATAACTTCCACTAAGTCTTGCTCAACAATCTCCAGAGTTTTCTTTCTGGTACTTTTTCGAACTTTGACGGTTCTTCTATCACTTTGAGTAGATTCCACCATATCCAACTCCAGCACATCAGAGTTCTTGGACACTTGACCCTTCCTATCATTGGTGGATCTTTGGGCCTCTCTCCTCTCAGAAACCTCAAAGGAGGAGGGGGACTTAAATGCTAGAGTCGTTTTATAGAACTTTACTTGTTGTGCTGCATCCTTCTCTGAATTCTCCCTAGCACGTTTGAGGCTAACAAATTTTTGGAATTGATTTAAGAACACTGTATCTAGGATGCCCTCTGTCCAATCTAAGGTGGGAGATAAGAGTGTGGTGGGGAGGGGTTGGGTCTGACTATAAGGGTAGGCGTATGGGTCTTTTGTGAATGAAATTGTGCTAATTGGGTTGAGGTCCAAAAGGTTTGGGGTTTGGGTATTCCAGTTAAGAGAAAGCTTGTCAAAGGTGGGCTCGTTTGGACTAGGAACGGCCCCATGAGAGATTTGCTGTTGACAACTTTTTGAGGTAACAGTTAAATTAATAGGGGAATTATGGTTTTCTTCTTCATCAAGAGGGTTTAGGGGGAGTTGGTGGTGAATGGGTTGCAGAGGGGCCTCCAGAGATAAATGTTTGTGCTGGAGATTCACATCTGACGGTTGAGATTTTCCAAAGGATGATCCTTGCGCTGAATCCACCAAAGGATTGCTAACAGTATCCGGCCACGTGTTCTTCGAAGAATTTGTCGAAGCTGAAACAATACAGACACGAGGCCTGCCCTGTTATTGCATGCGCACTATCTTGTACCTCTGAGGGGAATTGTCGATTCCCACGATCTGGAAGTATCGCGTGATTTCTCACGCGCTGCTCACCAAGTGTCAAACTTAACCCCACCTACGTAGTTAACCCCAAAATGAGCCTCCCAAAGGGATGTTAAAAATTAGACCCACATAGTTGGGTTAAATGATAGCATTATCTCCACACAGGGGATTAGCCCATAAATTAACCTCACAAAGGGGGTTAAGTGCTAATATTTTTGGCCAATTTTAAAATTTCATAAGTTTGAGATAAATTTTACCAGTTTCACTTTAGTCCTAATCCACGTGCAGGTTAAGTCGGTAAAGTGAAAATGGGTCTAATCATAAGGGGGTAAAATGTATTTAACCTTTAATTATTTATTATTTTTTGCTCGAAAACTAAAATCATTCATTAGAAAAAAAGGCCAAACATTACAAACAATAAACACAAAAACAACAATAACAAAAAAATAACAAAAATAAGGGGTGCAAAAGTTGGAGATCCAGAGGAAGCCAAATATACTACTCTGCAAGCTACACAAGAAACCATCCACCATACCACAAAGATCGCTACGAAGTGAGAACTAGAACTCAGGGGCAACTTTCAACCTTGAGGATGGTAGAGATCACTCAAAAAAAAGCAGATGACACAAAGCTGAGTACAAAAAGGTGAAGAAATTTCACACTAGGGAGCAACTAAAGTTGCTTGAAAAAACTTCAATAGTAGTAAAAGCTATATCATGAAATTAGAAGGGGAGCCAAAAGCCACCACGCATATTCAAGACTAGTCTAGCCAAAACATCTAACTTCTTGAACCCAAAGAGAACACAATAAAGAAATTGAAAATCAGGAAATCCCAAGAGAATCTTCACAAAGGAAGGGAAAACATTCACAAAGGAAGGAGAGCAAACATGAAACGGTAATGGAAGGAGGGAGGAGGGGGCTGGTGAAGGAAATATGTGTGTGTGTGTGTGTGGGGGGGGGGGGCGAGAAGGTCTCAACTTTACATTTTTTGTTTTAACTCTTTATCTATGCACAATCTACAAATATTATGATGTGTTTCTCTCTCTTATGTGAACTTTACAGTGTTAGTGGACCCTACCAAGATAGAGACAGACACATTGCGGTATTTTGTGGATTGTGTTTGTAAGATTTGTTTGTGCCGAAAGACTTACTCTTTATCTATCAAGAGTAATGCTATGCTTCCTAAATGTTCGTACCGGAAATAGTTCTCAAACATATGTGATAGTGAGTCAGTTAATTTTGATTGAAGTATATTAAAGTGATTCCACCATTATTGAATGTGATATCCTGTATGCATGTTGGAGAATTATTTTTAGCATATAAATTTGTTGGGAAAACATAGCATTAATCAGTGATGAAAATATGGAAACAAATTGAGTCAAAAATATGGAGGCCCCGGTCTTCATTCTCCCACTACGGCTATGATTCACTATTTCACTCTCGTCAGCATACAATCACCATAACAGAAAGAAAGTACGATGCTTTAAACCACCCATTCAGATCTTAGAGCCGACTCTCTCTAGCAGCAAAATAAAATTTTACACTTCCAATCAAATAGCGCCACGTCTTCAACCCGATCTTCTGCACATGTTACAACACTATATAACTCATACGTGGCGGATTTCTATTGGTAGGGTGAGCTTTCGTCCCCAAGGGCAGCCTGGGCAGGGGTAAGCGGGTAAGGCATCTCCGAAGTGTGGTGGGTGGCTGAGCGCAACAGTTAGAGAGAGAGAGAGAGAGAGAGAGAGAGAGGACATGAGTTTTCTGCGAAGAGTCTCCTCAAGCTGCCCTCAACTTCTGGGATTCACAAACAGGTCCTTCAAATCTCTGAATTTGACCGGAGAGTCCCTCGATTCATTAGCTTCTTCCACTGTCACCCATGGCATTCACGTCTTCCATTGCCCCGTAAGCCCTCTCTCTCTCTCTCTCTCTCTCTCTTCTAATCACAATTTCTCAGAATTCATTTAAACATCTGAATCATTTGTAAATTTTTTCAAAGTTCATTTTGGGGGGTCTGTTATCAGTGTTTTTTTTTTTTTGGCTTCTTTTGAGATTCGAAATTTGGATTTTATTTATAGGATGCGGTTGGAATTGTAGCGAAGCTGTCGGATTGCATAGCTTCAAAAGGTGGAAACATACTCAATGCCGATGTTTTTGTGCCCGAGAATAAGCATGTTTTCTATTCAAGAAGGTCTCTCTCAACTCTCTCTGTGTTTCTAAAGCTTATTGATTTTTATTTTATTTTTTAATTTCCTAATGGTGCCTTTGCTAATTATTGTTTGATAACTTTAATGGATTTTTTTTTTTTGTATTGTTTTTGGTGAATTATATGCATTTTAAGAGATGTTATTAAGTTAGGATTGTAAGAGGAAGATTCTACTTTGTTGCCAATTTTAGTATTAGGATAGTTACTGTATAAATTTAGAGAGACAAGTATGATAGGAATATGATTTTTGCATTGGAATATTGATTTTGGAGTTGAGAATTTTTCCCCTTGGGTATTTAAATTGGATTGAGTTGGAATTTTCTAACTTGAGATTAAAATCACAAAAAGATTCTGCATTGCTCAAAATTTCACCTTCTGGGATTTAGTTCAGGGGTTGGGAGAAAATTAAATTGGCATTTGAAGTGTCAAACTGCTTTCAAAAGTGGTGTTTATTGCAACGTCTATGAATTTCTATAGCTAAATGAATTTTATGAGAAGCATTTAGATTTAGGTTGGAGTTCCTGGTATCAAAAGAATTCTGTTAAAAGATAGACTTTGTCGCAAATTCAGTATAACCATTGTATTTCAATATTTGAACAGCTCTTAAAGGAATTTCAGATGTAGAAAATTTGGTTCTTCAAAAAGGTTTCTCTGTCTTCAACTGTCAATAGTTAGTTAGCCAATTCCTTCATGTACAAATTCACCTGAAGTCAGATAAAAAGGGTTATGAGAATTCTAAAAAAAATTGCACAGAAGAAGCCTTTAAGTGGCATCATCTGATATTGAATCCTCGAATACAGTGAGAGTGTAGATTAGACCCTGCTACAAACATTATGCGCATTTCGTGATGTGGTAATGTACTTGTAGCTTTACGTGAGGTTGTGATTGAAATCAGATGATTTTATCCTCTCAAATGTATCATACTAACTGCTGTAGGAACTTGACAGTGAGTTTGAGTTTGATCCTGCTAAATGGCCAAGGGTACAAATGGAAGAGGATTTTCATAAGCTATCAAAGATGTTCAACGCATTGAAGTCCGTTGTTCGGGTGCCTGACCTTGACCCTAAATACAAAATTGCAGTTCTTGCTTCAAAGCAGGTCTTTTTTCTTCTTCTTTACTCTCACCTTTTTTTTTTTTTTTTTCATTTCATTCCAACTGCCTTTATTTAGGCCCCGTTTGGGAACGGCTTTGCAGAGCCAATCCTGCAATTGAATATCTATTCGTGGTTCCCTGAACCATTTGGGTACCCTTGAACTACGGCCCAATGATAATTTTATGGTGACAATTGCATAAGAAAATCTGCGGTTGCCATCCAGGTTCCCAAACGGGGCCTTAATCCATATTGATCAAGAACTATGTTCAGTGGCGGATCCAGGATTTTGTGTTAGGGGGGCCAAGTTAAAAAAATTTGAGTCCCCTAGTAAACAAGTTCCATGCGGTGGTTCGGGGGCAGTGCGGCACGAGGCGAATTTTTTTGGTCTATTTCTGCATATTTTTAGTTCGAGACAAAGAGTGAAAAGAATAAATTTGTGATTAGATTTAGACCCTGTTTGTCTCATGAGTTGGGTAATGATGTATTAATCTTCCCCTTCACTATTATGAGGGACTATTAATGCCACACTCCCAGAGTAAATAGTTCTCCATATGGGGACTATTAAATTGATATTCACAATTAATCCTGCACTCTTTAGTCTACCCAAAAAACGGACTATTGAATTAAAATGGAATATTTGTCCAGATTCTTGTGTCCATAAATTAGCCCTACAAAACAAATGTGGCCTTAGAATTTTGATTTTTAAATTGCTTTTTATATGGATGGTTTATGTTGTGAATGTTAAAAATTTGGGAGGGCCAATTTCTTAATTAATTTCAAAGTATTAAAATTACACATATATCCCACAAATTTTCAAATATTTTGGTGGTCTATGTGTAGGTCCGCCCTTGGCTATGTTTATTGTGGTTAACTTTCTGAACTCATCGTGATGTCACTACAGGAACATTGTCTTGTAGATTTGTTGCATGGGTGGCAGGATGGAAGATTTCCAGTCCAAATAACTCGTGTAATAAGGTGAAAAAAATGGAAGAATTTACTCCTCCTCGCTGTTCCTTTTGGATTCCAAGTAATTAATAATTACTGTCAATGTTAATTTCGATCTTGGATGCACTTTTTAACAGTAATCATGATAGAGGTCCAAACACGCATGTAATTCGGTTTCTAGAAAGGCACGGAATTCCGTATCATTACTTGCCCACAACCAAAGGGAATAAAAGAGAGGAGGACATTTTGGATTTAGTTCAAGATACTGATTTTCTAGTATTTGCTAGATACATGCAGGTAAATTATCATCAGAATTTAAGTTCCTAACCATATACTCTCTCTTGTTTTTCTTGTTTCTTTTCTAATTTTGTGGTAACCCGGGGTGTCCAGGCCTCTTAGAGCACCCTAATAATTCCCGGCCACACGCACCACCCCACAAAAATACTAACCAAATCTTGTTGAGTTAACCCCATGAAGCTAGCAAGGTTTGATCATGAGACAGAGTTCATGCTACTAACCGTTGGGGGTGTATTCTCTCTTTTCATTTACACAAGAAGAAGGGGTTATGTGATTGACTTCTTGTATATATTACTATCATTGTAAGTATACTATTCGAATTGTTATTTTTTCTGTAAGTTTCTGTTGTTTTTCTTACTGGTGACTGGTAAAAGGGTGTGTTTTTTGCATTATGAAAGCCTGGAATAATGATGGGGAGCCCTTCTACGTCACTTTGTCTTCCAATTAATGGATAATTAACTTGAACGTGGGATATCCTGAGGTCGATTCTTGCGGTTTCTCAATTACTTGTTGAATAACTTGCGGAGATTTGCTGATATAAGTGAATCACCTATAGCAGTGATTTTAATCCCCAAAAATAAAATCTTTTATTTTTATTTATTTACTAATTTTTGGGTGTAGGTATTATCCGGAGATTTCTTAAGGAGCTATGGGAAAGATATTATTAATATACACCATGGACTTTTGCCATCATTCAAGGGTGGGAATCCTTCTAGACAGGTTCAGTTTTCAGCTTCTTCATGGATTATATAGTTTAGATTTGTTTAGCATTTCAAGGGTTTAATCCTTCATGATCAGCCTTATGACCTTGACAGGCCTTTGATGCTGGTGTGAAGTTGATCGGTGCAACAAGTCACTTCGTCACTGAAGAACTTGATTCAGGGCCGATCATCGAACAAATGGTGATTATTCTCTTGTTATTGTCTCGAGTTGGAAATTGGGATACTTAGAATAATTAAAGTTTCGGTCAAACTTGGAGGTAATATTAAAAATATTTCTTGATAGCAAGGTCTACGGTGACCTTTATATCCTTCATAGTGTTCACTACACTAGAAAAATAAGATGAGGGAGGATCATGTCTAGATAATTTTGTGTTTCCTCCACACTTTTTGTGAATGGAAATTTAAATCCTTCCTCTAAGATACTATCTAATGGTGCTGATTTCTAGATACTATTGCTGTCTCAATACGTGTTTAGATCATATGTTTATTTGCTACTCACTTACAAAATTCTTATCTTGGTTTTGAGAAAGATAAATGAAATGTTGGTTAAGCACGAAGGAAAATTCAAGGAATTCGTTTATGTTTAGATCATATGTTTATTTGCTACTCACTTACAAAATTCTTATCTTGGTTTTGAGAAAGATAAATGAAATGTTGGTTAAGCACGAAGGAAAACACAAGGAATTCGTTTTCCTTTCCCTTTTCTTTCCCTCTCTAAATCCGCAAACCAAACAAAGCCTCATGTAGTAATATACTTATTTCAAAACTATTACCCAGACGGCAACAGAATTCTACTTACGTGTATGGCATAAAAAGCAGTATTTCTTGTTTTTTTGGATACAAATGTATTTATGATGGCTATACTGAACTTAATGAACCTTTTGTTTTGTTTTCCAGGTTGAACGAGTTTGTCACAGAGATAATTTGAAGAGTTTTGTACAGAAATCCGAGAACCTTGAGAAACAATGCCTTGCAAAGGCAATAAAATCATACTGCGAACTACGGGTCCTTCCTTACGAGGAAAACAAGTCTGTTGTGTTCTAAATGAAGCGAGGAAGATTAAAAAAAAAAAGAAAAAAAGATGGTTGAGGAAAGGTGCAATCTATATTTGTATATGTTCAAATTTTCATTTGAGTTATTGAACACGTAACCGAGTTTATTTGTTTCATGGATTTAGTGAGGAAAAAGAAAGGAAGACACAAAGGAAATCATCTTCCTTTGTTTGGTTTCCAGGGAAAACATGGAGGGAAATAGGAAGGTTGAATTTTTTGAGTCATTTTCTTCTCATTTTTCTTTATTTACAATAATACTTTGAAGATTTTTAACTTTTAATGTTATTGAAGCATGGAAGAAAACACGAAGGAACTAGTTTTCCTTTACATTTTCTTTATATATATATATATGGGTTGTATAATCAGCATTTAGATTGCAGCAGTAAACTCGGATCGCGCCATCTCATGTATTGATGTGCAAGTCCTCCTGCCCTGGCATGAAGCTCTCCTATGGGCAAAGCAGGGAGGAATGTGATTAACCCAAAAAGAGAAAGTAGAATGTAAACAGCATATACATCAAGACTCACTCTGCCTCAATCTGGTACAGCAATTCATGGTGGGGGACAGAGAGAGAACGAGATCAAGAAACTAATTCTGGAAATCAAGGCATGGATATCTTATATTTTTGTGTTGCTGTTAACGGTTGATAGAATAGTTGCTAAAATTCTTTGTTGGGTTTGCAGGATTGCTCCTGCATATTATTGTACACACAAAGGTGTGACAATTACTTATTGCTAAACATTTTAAACTCATAATTATTGGTAAGGTTGCGTACATCTAACCCTACATTATAGTGAGAACCTTATGCAAGGACTCTCTCTCTCTCTCTCTCTCCAGACATGCAACATAAATATTTATTTTTCCCGTAATATATAATTTAAGTTCAGAGATTTAGAGAGGGAAGGAAAAGAAAACAATCTTTTTTCCTTTATTTGAGTAATAAGAAAATCAATGAGGAGAATTGGATGGAATAAGAAAATAATTATGTTATTCGCTTCTCTTCCTCCCTTCTTGAGTGGTCACTGTACTTCAAAATGTTTTAGTTTACTCTAGTATGGAGGATAACGCCAACTGGGAAAGGGAAGCTAAGAAGCATTTCAGAGGCAGCCACCATAATCGTTGTCGACTTGTCGTAGAGGGTAGGGTTTCAATGTTTTTGTGCCCCGTGATTATTTTTATTTTGTTCTTGAGCCTCGTTTTTAGCCTTTTGGCTTTGGTAGCTAGTCTTTCTGGTTCTCTTTTCAGGATTTGCCCCGTTGTTTTTCTAGCAAGTTTTGAGCTCTTTGTAACATTTTGGGGGTACGCCCCTTGTTCCCTGTACATTTTTTTCTTTTCTTTTTATTGATTTACCATTTTTCCAAAAAAATAAAATAAAATAAATAATAATAAAAAAAACACTAAGATATTGGTTTTTCTTTTTCCTCTCTTAATCCGCAAATCAAACGGAACTTTAGTAAATATTCGGTAACATTGGGCACACATCGAATCCTCTCCTAATTAAAGAATGAAATGAGAATAGAAAAAAGAAGGAAATTTCACATTCAAATCGATTGATTATCTACAATTTATTAAGGAGTACAAAGTGAAACAAGCTCAACTTCAAAACCAAAGACCACAACATCAACATTTAACAACATAGCACAATCAACTGAGTCAACTCGTTTAACACTCTTATTAGGGATAGTCTTCAGATGCTGGGAGCTGGCCATATGACCCAATAAAAATGTCACCATAAACCAACCCAGCTAGCCCACCACCAATGAGCGGGCCGACCCAATAGACCCAATTCTCCGAGAAGTCTCCGCTAGCCACCGCCGGACCAAATGAGCGAGCTGGGTTCATTGAGCCGCCGCTGAACGGACCAGCGGCTAAAATGTTTGCACCAACAATGAACCCAATTGCAATGGGTGCAATGGTTCCAAGTGAGCCCTTCTTGGGATCTGCTGCTGTGGCATAGACAGTGTAGACTAGGGCAAAGGTTATGATTATCTCCATCACAACACCTTCGAAGGCATTCATTCCTGAGGCAACTCCATGGGTTGGGATGGCCTGCCACAACATGAAAATTAAGTTTTTGATATACTAGTACATTCATTAAAATTTCTATTGAATTTCAAGAATTCAAGTAAACAAAGACGTTGCATGGTAGCCACAACTGGAAGTCCAATCCTCCAATTTAACTTTCCATTGTGATTCCCAAATGGGGCAAGGGCTTCGATCTTGGTTTCTAAAACTGTTTGGGAAACCGCGTTCAATCTCACCCACAAACTTTGGGCCAATTGCACTTTTTTACAATTGAAATTCAATCACAAGCCTTTTTTTTGTCGAAAGGGCCAAAAGTAGGGTGGGATAAGTCTCACTTTAGTATGATGAGGTTGTTGGGTCGAATTTCCACTGAGACAATGTATTATGAGAAAAAAATAAAATTGTAAAAAGTTTTACGAAGACACATAATTTACCAATGTAGTCGATTAATCTATACGTGATCATCGCTTCGTTTAAAAACAAAAACTAGCTTAGAATAAATAATCCTAAGTTTCAAATATTTAACCATGTACTTAGATTTTTGTTGAAGTAATTTAAAATTTTGTTTATTATTGTGAATTATATTCTTCAAGAAATGTACCTTTCCACCCGTAACAAATTTGAGAAGAAAGCATGCAACAATAGAGCCAAGCAATTGTGCAATCCAATAGAAGATGCCAGTTAGGATGGTGATGTTGCCTCCAATGGCCAATCCGAATGTGACAGCTGGATTCAAGTGACCACCTGAGATGTTTGCTGCCATGGCCACCCCTACAAACAGTGCAAATGCATGGGCCACAGCCACTCCTACCAGGCCAGCTGGGTCCATAGCTGCATCCGATGTCAGCTTGCCTACAAGAATCAAAATAGTTGCTCAGTAACAAAACATTATATGTGCAGATATATATATATATATATATATATATATTACTGTATTTATAATTATATATTAGGGTACTATAATAGTTGAATTACATTTTGCTTAATTCAATTGGAAAAAAAAAAGCCTTTATCATCTCATTAGAATCGATACAAAGACACAATTTTGTAATAAGGGTACTCAAGTAATTTGCTTCACCTTATTTGTAAAATTCTTTTAGTGTGGTGGTTTTAATGAGATTGAACGTATGTGTACGTTTTTATCTGTTGAAAAAAATATTACATTTTAACATGGATAACACTTCAGTATACTTCTTTATATTCTTTTCATCTTGTTTTAGATGTTATTGGTGAACCTATGTGCTACATATATGCCACATAGGCACGCTTGTACACGCTGACTAAATGCACTTCAAAATAGAAGAAAAAAGTACCCAAGTCTAGTCTTCAGATATGTAATAAATTAGCATTTTTCTGTGTATACACAAGTATAAATATGTGTGTGTGTGTGTTGTGTTATGTGTACATACAATATGATTCCTAAATTTAAATCCCAAATTTAATTTTCAACTGTTTTGTCAATTGTACTATATGTAGTAGTATATGGTACCACTACTACAACGTGTAGTACAACTATTAAAGCATTTGATCGAACTAAACTTGGGAGTCAAATTTAAAAAATATAGCATTACTCATATATTATTGGTGAATCCACTCACTGTAAGAAATAGCTGATCCAACACCAGCAAACACAAAAAGAAGAGTAGCTATAAACTCGGCCAAATAAGACTTGAGTGACCCAACACTAAAAGAGTCGCCAATGCTACCAAAAGCCAACTTCACCATTTTTGCTGGT
Source organism: Hydrangea macrophylla (assembly GCA_033977485.1). NCBI lineage: Eukaryota > Viridiplantae > Streptophyta > Magnoliopsida > Cornales > Hydrangeaceae > Hydrangea > Hydrangea macrophylla. Next base: position 94,729,955 of record CM066995.1, read on the forward strand.
TGGGGAGTTCAAATAGAGACTAAGCACAAGAGTGATCAAAAGACTCAGAAAAATTGGCTTGATATGACTTATGGGTGTGTGATGGTCTATATATATAGCATGACATATATAGTGCATATAGTCTAAAGTTGGAAATGTGGGTCTTAGAGGCACCGTCCAGGGGACCCACAGAGGTGATTTGTGACCATATGATTGCTGCCGACCCACCGTCCTTGGTTTGTATAATGAGCATAATGATCATAAAAACAACTAAGTTAATATAGAATTAATGAACATACAAACAATGAATTTGAAAACCTTGTGGTTCATGATCAGCATGATTGAATAAATATAATCAGAGTAAACTGGTTTCGACTTTTAAGATATGTATTGTAATTGATTTTGGGGAGAACAAAAAAATCAAAGAAGGTTTTATGACACTAATGATGAAATTGAGGAGTTATGACTTTTTCTTAATTTAGATAAAGTGGATTTATTAAATAATACATGTTGTTTCCTAACAATGACTGTAATAACATTAACAATGATGGGGGAGCTCATACACTAATCTTTATATGCCATATTTTCAAGGAATAGATGGCACGTGACATAAGTATATGTTGCAACGTGATTTTCTATGAAAATAGATTTTTTTTTTAATTTATTTTAAAAACCAGTAATAATTAATAAAAGTTTGAAATATGATTTTTGAATTGTGTTAATGATATAGGTAATGGTACCTTTTACTTACCTTTTTATCATTTTCATCTTCTTTTGTAATTGTTTCAAACTTTCAATGATGACATAAGTTACATAACCAATGCTACAACGTTTTATCTTCAATATCTCTCATTTTCATCCTTTTTGGCTTTTACTAATTTAACAGCAGTCATTATAAGTCATTATGCTAATACTTTTCATGTTACTCTTTGGCTTTATAAGATGGTTTTCATCGCATTTACTATTACTTTTGGCGCCATTTTAATTTTCTTATAGAAATTTATGTATTATATTCCTCTATTTATTTAACACGTTCTTGTGCATTGACGGGCTTAGAACTAGTTTTTAAAAGATCTTGCGCCCTATTTGAGACTAAGGAATTCTTTCGGCTTTCGACTTTCAATAATACTTCGGTGCTTTTCCTTAAGTATTTTTTGATTAGTTCTAAGACTATTAGTACACATATGTGCCACATATACGTCAAATAACACGTGGACTAAGTACACTTTAAAATGGAAGGTAAAATACCTCTAATTGAAAATAATACTTAAATCTTTTCTTTTTTAAGACATATATGCGCATAATATGACAATTAATGTTTTAAAAATTCGACGGTTCACCCAACGGTTAAATTAGTAACTAGTGACTCAGTCAATTTTTCAGTTTGATAAACAGTCCTATTTTCATCACATTGATGACAATGTAGAACTTCCTCTGAAAATTTAAATACTTTCTCTATGGGTCAAGGAGGGGAAAAAACATTGAGTAACTTTAAAAATTCCGCCCTCTTAGCATCATTGGATGGTTAGGCACCGGTGGAGAATAAAATAAACACTAAGACTAATATTCATCATTATCCTAAGATTGTTGAAAGCATTACTACTAAACACAATATGAAAAATACTACTCCTATTAATTAGTCCATTCTAGATGTTGTAGTGGATGATATTTTTTTAATTTACAGATGATGTATGCATTTAGGGGTTTGGTGGGACGGTATGTTTTTTATTGAACAAAACAAAAATAAAATAAAAAAGGAGTTTATATTTGGAGTTTACCTTTTACCACTTGCATTTTACTTATCACTTATCACTTATTAGAATAGTGCAAAGGGCAAAAAGTAAAGAACAAATACTATTTTATGTGCATGTATTATTATTCTTATGATAATTTTTTTTTATTCAAGCTTTTGGTGCTTATGTAAGCATATAGGGTGGACAAATAGTTCAGCTAACCAAAAATCAAACTAAACTAAACCAAATTTTAAATTTCAATTCAGTTGTTTCAGTTAAAATTTCAATTCGGTTGTTTCAGTTAAAAATTTCAGTTAGGTTAAAAATCGTACCAAATTAAAAATTTTATTTCAATTTTCGGTAGACTATAAGCAAACGATTTTTTTTTTATTTTTTTTCTATATTATTAATACACTTTATATATAGCTATATATAATAAAAATACAAGTATTTTTTACAATTGAAAATAAAGAAAACTGTGTTTTCTTTGTAATATGAAAGAAAAAAAAAAAACATAAAAAAAGTTACAAAAAATAAAATATAATTTGGGTTTTTTTCAATCCGGTTAACCGAATTACCAAATCGAACCGAACAGAAATTTCGATTAACCGAACCGTAAATAATCAAATTATATTTCAATCGATTTTCAGTTCGTTAGTTCCCAAACTGAGCCAAACAAAACCGAACCGAACTGACCGAATACCCATCGCTACATAGACCTCGATGTTCTAACACCCATAGGCCATAGAAGTGAACAAATGCTATTCCTTATGTACGAATTAAAAAGCAACATAGTGGTATTAGGGAAATTATTTTGTGTGACCTTCACAAGTGGCCACTGCAATCACTTTATTATTATAGGACCTACATAATACTCAAACAAATATAATGATCACAGGAAATAATTTCTCCTAATATTTGGGCTTTTTGCATACAAAAATTGAGTTTGCCCGACTTTTCAAAGGGAATATTATTATGGGATTATTACAAATATAGACAGATATAGACAGGATCAAAAAATACAGAAAAACAGAAATTTTATTACTTATTTGTTACTGGAAGTCACTATTACAGGGAAGGAGGGAGAATATCAGAGAGGAGGGGAAAGAAAGAGAGAGAGGGATAGAGAGAGAGCTGCGAGATGCCCTTCTACAAGCCAGAGGGTCATCTTAAATAGAAAATAAAAAAGTCTACAGTTCTGAAGACAGGATACTGTAGATGAATAGTAAAAGATAAAAAGCAATACCCGTGTCCTAATTTGGTGGAGTCGCACCGATTGCTCTTATCCTATTACTGTAAAGAAACCACTGGTTTTCCAAAACGGTGGGTATAAACCTGTGGGTGAATAAACGTCACTGCATGCGTAATAACTGGATTATGTCATTGCATACGTCAACAGAAAGCCACTATTCCATTTTGTTATTTGGCTTGGTGATTTGGGATGCCGTAGCAATCATAGCATCAAATAGATCTTCCATTATTGGAACTTGGCTGGAAATGGACGCTGTATCCATTTCTTCTTCATCTTCTTCATAAGGATCTTGAGCTTCTCCTGCTAAACATCCAAAGGTATTTGGCTGAGTAGTTTGGGAAGACTGTCCAGGGTCCTTAGTCTGAATATCCTGACTAATCTTTTTAGGAGCCTGGGAAGCAAGAAACTGTTCCTTAAGAGCTTCCATAACTTTAACATATGCTTCTTCATGAGAGAGATGTGGATTTTTCCCCCTAATGGAAGCAAAAAGGAGCTCAAACATATTTAAATGTGAGGCAACAGAAGAAGCTTTTGCCATGAATTCGTTGGCTTTTTTCTTTTCTTCTTCTTCAAAAGTTCTAATATAGTTTTGCACAGCAGGCTGAATTTTTAAAAGTGCGTTTTCAATATCAAATCCAGGCCACCATTTCACCCAAAAAGTTCTTTGGAGAATAGGGATTTTAAGAGAGTCTTCAGAAAGAATGATATCCCATTTCCAAATCCATACTAATCTGAATTCAGAAAAGAAGAATAAAGTGTTTCTTCCAAAGGGGATGTTGTTAAGAGATTTTCCTCTGAGGATTGGATGGTTGAGATACCATATTTGAAAATAATCCAAAATTTTTTGAGGAACAATTCCTATCTCTGGACCCATTTTTTCACACCAATGGTAAAACCAATTGGGGAAAGTCTTAAGACCAGCTTTTATAATTTGATCATTTATTACAAAGAGCCAAGTATGACTCTTGGTGGGATTTTTATATAAAAATGCTTTATGCCAAGCTTCAACATAATCCCAATAATTATATGTTGCTCCATTTATTTTTAAAGTTCTTGCCTGAGCAGGGTTAAGACCCCATTGATGAGCAAAAAGGACTTTAATAATATAACACTTAGAATGTGTTATAGGAGACTTTTTATCATTTGGAACAAGATGGAAATGTTCGATTTGAACAGAACCTGTTTCCAAAAGGATTGCTTCAAATGCAAATCTAGGTTTAGATTCCTGGGTCATCCAATTGTGCATATTTAAAAATCTTTCTTTAAGACCCCAGGGATCTGGATTTATCATATCTTCATTCGGAATGTCTTCTAAAACAAGAAAAGTTTCCAAAAACTGTTTTTGTTGGAAAACAACATCTTGAATTAGAATGTCCTTAACAGAGGGTTTCTGCTGAGGATTAGCCTTATTTGGCTGATTAGGGCCTTTATTCTGATTTGAACCCTTTTGTGGGTTTTGCTGGGCTTTCCCTTTGTTGGGATGCCTTTGAGGAAATTGAAATCCTCCTTTATCCGGAGGTTGCATCTTGTTTTTCCTGCAAAAATTCTCTAGTTAGAAAATCAGGTAAAGAGTTTTGATCTCCTTTAATATATTCTATCTGGAAATCAAAAGCAGATAAATCAGACTGCCATCTAGCAAAAATTTGTTTAGAAACTAAATTCTTAACATCTTGCTTTAAGATATGTTTAGCAGCACTGCAATCTATACGAAGAAGAAATGGTTGGTTAAGTAAATCATCTTGGAATTTATTGATACACTTAACTATGGAAAACATTTCTTTTTTAATAGTAGAATAATTTGATGAAGAGCCTTTCCAAACACTGGAAGTAAATCTTAATAGCTCTTCATTATTGGTAGTGGGATTCTTTTGTTTAAGAATTCCCCCATAACCTTTATCTGAAGCATCAGTCTCAACAATTTTATCCCATCTTGGATTTGCTAATCCGAGACATGGTAATTGTTTCACTCTAAGTTTAATTCTTTGAACAGCTTTTGTGTGTTCAGATGTCCATGGTAAAGGGTTCTTTTTGAGCCTTTGATGTAAAAGGGCACAATCATGGGCAAGTTTATTATAATAATCCCCAATATAATTAAGACTTCCCAAAAACCTCTGTAATTGGATTTTTTCTTTTAATTCATCAGGGAATTTAGAAGCAAATTCAATACTTCTATCAATGGGAATTACTTTCCCTTTATTAATATTAAAGCCCAAGAATCTAATCTGTGTTTTGAAAAGATCCATTTTTGTGGCTGAAAGAACAAGACCATTATGAATAATAATGTCTTGTAAGGTTTTAAGATGTTTAAAATGCTGATCAATAGATGATGAAAAAACTAAAATATCATCTATGTAAACCAAACAGAATTCAGAGAAGGGATTGAAAATCTCATTCATGATATTTTGGAATTCTGATGGAGCATTTTTTAATCCAAAGGGCATGACATTCCATTCAAAGTGTCCAAAGGGAACTGTGAATGCTGTCTTGTATCTATCTTCTTCTTTGATCTGGATTTGCCAATACCCAGACTTTAAATCAAATTTTGAAAAGATAGAAGCATTATAAAGTCTATCCAAAAGATCCTTTTTATTTGGGATAGGATATCTAATCCATTGTAAGGCATCATTTAATGGTTTGTAATTAACCACTAATCTGGGTTTGCCTCTTTCTTTTTCAGCATTTTTATTAACATAAAAAGCTGTGCAGCTCCAAGGTGAATAACTTTTCCTTATGAGCTTTTTATCTAAAAGACCCTGTATCTCTTTTTTACAGAGCTCTAAAAGTTCAGAATTCATTTGGCTTGGTCTAGCTTTAGTATGAATCTGTGATCTTTCATCGAAACCTTGCTTGTAAGGGAGAGAAACAACATGTTTCTTTCTTATCCAAAAAGTATTAGGAATCTCATTACAAACTTTATTTTGAAATTCCTCTTTTAATTTCATAATTTTGTTAGAAATTTTTGGCATTTTTAATTGATGCTCAATTTGCATAATTCTAACATCTTCCTGTAAAAAATCAAGGTGTCTTCCTTTTAAATCTAAAAGGTTTAATTCATTGACAATCTTTGTTTCTGGTTGTTTGAGAAAAGTATAAACCAGATCAAAATTTTGAAATTTTGCATATATGCCAGTTTGGTCAACTTGGATTGGCATAATAAGTTTTAAAAAAGGAGTCCCCAGAATTACTTCTTGTTGTAAGTCTTTAACAAGTAAAAAGGAGGATGGGATACAGACTCCTTCGTTGCAAATAAAAACATCAGAAAGTTTGAATTGTATCTTCATTCGGATCAACCCAGACCATGTCTGATACCAAATATAGACAGGATCAAAAAATACAGAAAAACAGAAATTTTATTACTTACTTGTTACTGGAACTCACTATTACAGGGAAGGAGGGAGAATATCAGAGAGGAGGGGAAAGAAAGAGAGAGAGGGATAGAGAGAGAGCTGCGAGATGCCCTTCTACAAGCCAGAGGGTCATCTTAAATAGAAAATAAAAAAAGTCTACAGTTCTGAAGACAGGATACTGTAGATGAATAGTAAAAGATAAAAAGCAATACACGTGTCCTTGATTGGTGGAGTCGCACCGATTGCCCTTATCTAAACACTATAGTGAAACCACTGGTTTCTCAAATCTGTGGGAGAAAACCTGTGGGCAGAGAAACGTCATTGCATGCGTAAGTAACAAATTATGTCATTGCATGCGTCACTTATTCCAGCTTGTCATTGGATTTGTTACTGGACTGGGATGCCTTTGCAATCATGGCATCGAATAAGTCTTCCATTAATGGAGTCTGACTAGACATGGATGCTGTATCCATATCTTCTTCATCATCATACGGATCTTGGGCTTCCCCTGCTAAGCAACTAAAAGCATTTGTCTGAGTTGCTTGGGAAGACTGGCCCAGGTCTTCTTTAGTCTGGCTAGAGTTATGCTGACTAATTCTTTTAGGAACCTGGGATGCTAAGAACTGTTCTTTTAATGCTTCCATTACTTTAACATAGATTTCTTCATGAGAGAGAAGTGGATTATTCCCCCTAATGGAAGCAAACAAAAGTTCAAACATGTTTAAATGTGAGGCAACAGAAGAAGCTTTTGCCATAAACTCTTCAGCTTTCTTCTTTTCTTCTTCCTCAAAATTTTTAATGTATGTTTTGACAGTAGGCTGGATTTTTGAAAGTGCATTATCAATATCAAATCCAGGCCACCACTTCACCCAAAAAGTTCTTTGGAGAATAGGAAGTTTAAGAGAATCTTCCGAAAGAATGATATCCCACTTCCAAATCCAAACTAATCTGAATTCAGAATAGAAGAATAAAGTATTTCTTCCAAAGGGGATATTATTAAGGGATTTTCCTCTGAGGATTGGATGGTTGAGATACCATATTTGAAAATAATCCAAAATTTTTTGAGGAACAATACCGATTTCTGGACCCATTTTTTCACACCAATGGTAAAACCAATTGGGGAAAGTCTTGAGACCAGCTTTTATAATTTGATCATTTATAACAAAGAGCCAAGTATGACTCTTGGTAGGATTTTTATATAAAAATGCTTTATGCCAAGCTTCAACATAATCCCAATAATTATATGTTGCTCCATTTATTTTTAAGGTTCTTGCCTGAGCAGGGTTAAGACCCCATTGATGGGCAAAAAGAACTTTAATGATATAACACTTAGAATGTGTTATAGGAGACTTTTTATCATTCGGAACCAGATGGAAATGTTCAATTTGAACAGAACCTGTTTCCGAAAGGATTGCTTCAAAGGCAAATCTAGGCTTAGATTCCTGGGTCATCCAATTGTGCATATTTAAAAATTTTTCTTTAAGACCCCAGGGATCTGGATTTATCAATTCTTCATTTGGAATGTCTTCTAAAACAAGAAAAGTTTCCAAAAACTGTTTTTGTTGGAAAACAACATCTTGAATCAGAATGTCCTTGGCAGAGGGTTTCTGCTGAGGACCAGCCTTATTTGGCTGATTAGATCCTTTATTCGGATTGGAACCCTTTTGTGGGTTCTGTTATTGGCCTTTCCCTTTGTTGGGACGCCTCTGAGGAAACTGGAATCCTCCTTTATCCGGAGGTTGCATCTTGTTTTTCCTGCAGAAATTCTCTAGTTAGAAAATCAGGTAAAGAGTTTTGATCTCCTTTAATATATTCATTATGGAAATCAAAAGCTAGATAAATCAGACTGCCATCTAGCAAAAATTTGCTTGGAAACAAGATTCTTAACATCCTATTTTAAGATATGTTTAGCAGCACTGCAATCTATGCGAAGAAGAAATGTTTGATTAAGTAAGTCATCTTGAAATTTAGTGACACACTTAACAATAGAAAACATTTCCTTTTTAATTGTAGAATAATTTTTTGAAGAGCCTTTCCAACTGCCAGAAGTAAATCTTAAAAGTTCTGCTTTATTGGTTGTAGGATTCTTTTGTTTGAGAATTCCCCCATAACCAATATCTGAGGCATCAGTTTCAACAATTTTGTCCCAATGAGGATTTGCTAATCCGAGACATGGTAATTGTTTTACTCTAAGTTTAATGCGTTGAACAGCTTTCGTGTGTTCAGATGTCCATGGTGAAGGGTTCTTTTTGAGCCTTTGGTGTAAAAGGGCACAATCATGGGCAAGTTTATTGTAATAATCCCCAATGTAATTAAGGCTTCCCAAAAACCTCTGTAATTGGGTTTTTTCTTTTAATTCATCAGGAAATTTAGAAGCAAAATCAATACTTCTATCAATGGGAATTACTTTCCCTTTATTAATATTAAAGCCTAAGAATCTTATCTGTGTTTTGAAAAGATCTATTTTTGTGGCTGAAAGAACAAGACCATTATGAATAATAATATCTTGTAAAGTTCTAAGATGTTTAAAATGCTGATCAATAGATGATGAAAAAACTAAAATGTCATCTATATAAACCAAACAGAATTCAGAAAAAGGGACAAAAATATCATTCATGATATTTTGGAATTCTGATGGAGCATTTTTTAATCCAAATGGCATGACATTCCATTCAAAGTGTCCAAAGGGAACTGTGAATGCTGTTTTGTATCTATCTTCTTCTTTTATCTGGATTTGCCAATATCCAGATTTTAAATCAAATTTTGAGAAAATAGAAGCATTATAAAGCCTATCCAATAAATCTTTTTTATTTGGAATAGGATATCTAATCCATTGTAAGGCATCATTTAATGGTTTGTAATTAACCACTAATCTGGGTTTGCCTCGCTCTTTTTCAGCGTTTTTATTAACATAAAAAGCTGTGCAGCTCCAAGGTGAATAGCTTTTCCTTATGAGCTTTTTATCTAAAAGACCCTGTATCTCTTTTTTACAGAGCTCTAAAAGTTTAGAATTCATTTGGCTAGGTCTAGCCTTAGTATGAATCTGTGATCTTTCATCAAAACCTTGCTTGTAGGGGAGAGAAACAACATGTTTCTTTCTTGTCCAAAAAGCATTAGAAATCTCATTACAAACTTTATTTTGAAATTCCTCTTTTAATTTCATAATTTTGTTAGAAATTTTTGGCATCTTTAATTGATGCTCAATTTGCATAATTCTAACATCTTCCTGTAAAAAATCAAGGTGTCTTCCTTTTAAATCTAAAAGGTTTAATTCATTGACAATCCTTGTTTCTGGTTCTTTGAGAAAAGTATAAACCAGATCAAAATTTTGAAATTTTGCATATATGCCAGTTTGGTCAACTTGGATTGGCATAATAAGTTTTAAAAAAGGAGTCCCTAGAATTACTTGTTGTTGTAAGTCTTTAACAAGTAAAAAGGAGGATGGGATACAGACTCCTTCGTTGCAAATAAAAACATCAGAAAGTTTGAATTGTATCTTCATTCTGCTTCCACTTGCTGATGTTAAAGATTGCATAGTTTTTTCAAAATATTTAGTAGGAACTATGCCTTCTTGAATACAGTTTAAGTCTGCACCACTATCTACTAAAGCAATAGCACTTATAGGATATTCTTCTTGGATTACCAGATTTATCCTTATGTACCATTTTTGAAATGTAATTTTATTTAATATATGCAGGTATTGGTCTCCTGTCATATCCAAAGGAGTAGAGGTGTCTCCTGTTTCAGGAATATCTCCTGTTTCAGGAATATTATCACCAATACTAATAGAGGAAGTAGAGATATTAATGTTATCAATTTTTTCTTCCATTTTTGAAAATGCAATTTGGAGGTCTCTTATGTCAGACTTTACCAAATTTATTTCTTGTTTAAGATCTGTGATAGTAATGGGTTTTTCAACTTTTTCCATTCTATCAAAAACTTCCTGAATACTAAATTGCATACGCTTGTACTCTTTTTTCTCAGGAGGTTTTCTAGTATGATCAATACATAATTGTATTACTTTCACCTTAAGTTCTGGATCTGTAATTTTCTCAATTATGTCTAACATTTCACTGTGTTCAGCAGTAAGGACATTAATTGTAAGACCATTCATGGTGGCAATGGACTTCCAATAATCTGCATCTTTACAGCCATTAATACATCCATGAGAATTAGACGGTTGTTCTTCTTCTTGATCAGAATAAAAATCATCATCTTCTTCATCATAGACTGGATCTTCTTCAGAATTTTCTGGAGAAGTATTTAATAAAATTTTACAGAGTTGAGCCTTTAGGCCTTCATCAACTTGTAATTCTGCTAATTTCTTTTGTGTAGTACATTTATTTGCTAAATGTCCTATTTTACCACATTTCCAACAAGTCCTTAGATCCTTATGTGCAGATCCCTTGACTGGATTTTTCCTTGCTGGATTTCCTTTTCTAGGAGGTGTCCTAGGCCTAGGATTAGGATTAGTATTCCTTCTCCTGTTCTGCCTTGGATTTTGATTTATTTGCCTTTTTTTTTTCTTTTTAATCATATTAATAGGCATATCAAAACCCCATTGTTTGCAGAAATCTCCTATTTCTTGTCTACCAGTAAGATTTTGTTTCTTCATCTGGTATTGTAATTTCATATCATTACAGATACTAAGACCTACTTGAGTGCATGCACTTATGATCTGTCCATAATGCAAGTTGCTATATGGAATAGTATGACCATCATTAAGATCTCTAAGTCTTTGTCTAACTTTTTCTGCAAATAAAGATGGAAGGCCATCAATAAACTTGGCTTTCCAAAAGTCATCATTTGCATCATGTCTTTCCATGACTCTACAAATATATACATCTTTATACCATCTGTAGTGAGTTAAAGATGGACATCTAAGATTCATAAGAAGTTCTCTACTTCTTTCAGACCTTTGAGGATGAGTACCGATAAAATGAGTAATAATGGTCTGAATTAAAGTAACAATGGCATCTGGAACCATAGTAGGTTGTCCACTAGCCGTTTCTACTTTTACTTTGTCCAATATATCAGTTCTTTGCTGATTGGTGAGAAGGTTATCCCACCAACCTTTGAGGCAACCTGAGAAACCGCATGAAAGAAGAGTTGCAGTGTCTTTGTTTGTATTGCCACAATTAATACTCATGGAAGACCACATGAGCATTTTATGTATAGTTTCCAGAATCTGGTATTCTGTAAAACCATCTATGTTCCATTCAACTACCTCTTTCCCAGTATAGGAAGTTTGGAGTCTCCAATTGCTTTCTTCAAAAAGGAGATCCTGAGGAGTTGGTCTATTATAATAATGAGGAATTGTTTCATGTTTCATGAAATTCATTTGTGGAAGAGAGTTTTGTTTAAAATTGTCTTCCATATTTTGAAAATTTATCCAAAACTTCTCCTCATTTTCTTCATATTCTTGTCCACTTTCTTCTTCATATTCAGAAACCTGGATATCTGAAGAAGGTTTAGAGAGAACATTTATACTTTTTTCTTGTAATGAAATTCCCTTAAGTTTTGTGGTTTTAAGCGAAGTGTTATCTTTCAAAGAAATATTTTGAATCTTTTTGGTTAAAAGATCAATAAAATCATCTTCCTCCTTTTTACTTTGAGTTCTATAATTTTGTGGAATAATAGGAGGTTTAAAGGTAGTAACTTCAAAAGAAGAGCTACTACTAGTAGTATTACTGACAACAGGATTTTTGATATTTTTTTTTTATCAATTTTTCCTGTTCATCCAATTTATTTTCAATCCTTATTAATTGGCTTTCCATAGATTCTATGGATTTGTTTGTCCAATTATTCTGGTGAGCAAGGTGTTGATTTAGAATAAAATCACTACCTCCCTCAGCTTTGCCAATAAAAGCCACAGCTTCCAGCTCTTTATCATTAGATCTGAAATCTATGTGTAGTGGAGGAGGATGAAGGCTTTCCACTATACCTTTATCCCCATGTAGTCTCCATTTGGAAGAACTAATGGTATTCAAAACCTTTTGATTAGGAAACCATTGGTTAAACCAATCAACAAACCATATAATTGTTTGTCGACGATCTAGATCTGTATAATATAAATTTTTTATAAGATCTAAATCCTTTTTATGAAAAATCTTAAAATATTCTTGTCGGAACTCAAGGTTTTTCTCCAACATGAAATCTCTATTAATAGCCTGTCTTAAAAAAGAGTTTGGACTAAAATCCATTAAACATAGACAGACGAAGTATCATGAGAATAGGAAGGATCAAAAGGATCTCTTTTTTCCCTATTTTCACTAGTTTCTTCTTCTGGACCATAAACTCCTTGAGGAATTTGATTTTCTGAGTTTATAAATCCCTTTAAAACATTTTCTTTCTCCATTTTGTGGAGATGTTCAAGATCCATGTTTGGTCTGGGTTGATCAGACATGGAGTGTCTTGAGGAAGAAGGATAAGAAACAGTGTAAGGAAGTTTTGAAGGAGCAGTATTAAAACTTCTTACTGAATTACTCCTTGATAATGATAATCTACTAAATTTATGAGGAATAAAAGAAACCTCAATATCACCATCTTTAGATTGGGTGATTTGATCTAATTGTGAAGGAAGGACTGGTGCTGGTGGAACAACATTAGGTAAAGTCCAATCCTCTGGGAAATTTATCTCATCCCATTTTATTAATCTGGGAGTAGCAATATTAGTAGTAAGACAGTTACTGTCTATTGCTACTGTTTTCCCTGGAATACTTTTTAATATAGCATTAGGACATAAAGTATTCATGACTTTGTAATATATCCTATATGTAGTATTAACAGTACTAGTACCTGGTAGGTAATTGTACCCATTCGTTTGAATTTTTAAAGTAGAAGCTTCAAACAGGTTTTTATCTTTTAAAGAAAGTGTCAGGTTAGGATAAACATCAAAATATACTGGACCATGACACAAACTTGTTTGTATAATTCCCATAAGAGATGGTACAAAGTCTGTACATCTAGCATCACTTAAACATGCTAATATGGATGCATTAAGACCTAAAAGTGTAAGAGGTTTGAATGCAATTTGTATACATCCGATGTGGATATAATTGTATTTTTCTAAACTTTTTTCAATATCTTTTAGACATAGAAGTCTAAGAGTCTGTTCATTATTATCAAGAACAATACCGATTTCTGGACCCATTTTTTCACACCAATGGTAAAACCAATTGGGGAAAGTCTTGAGACCAACTTTTATAATTTGATCATTTATAACAAAGAGCCAAGTATGACTCTTGGTAGGATTTTTATATAAAAATGCTTTATGCCAAGCTTCAACATAATCCCAATATGGATATAGCGTCCATTTCCAGCCAAGTTCCAATAATGGAAGATCTATTTGATGCTATGATTGCTACGGCATCCCAGGGAAAGAAAGAGAGAGAGGGATAGAGAGAGAGCTGCGAGATGCCCTTCTACAAGCCAGAGGGTCATCTTAAATAGAAAATAAAAAAGTCTACAGTTCTGAAGACAGGATACTGTAGATGAATAGTAAAAGATAAAAACAATACACGTGTCCTAATTTGGTGGAGTCGCAACCAAACAGAATTCAGAAAAAGGGACAACAATATCATTCATGATATTTTAGAATTCTGATGGAGCATTTTTTAATCCAAATGGCATGACATTCCATTCAAAGTGTCCAAAGGGAACTGTGAATGCTGTTTTGTATCTATCTTCTTCTTTTATCTGGATTTGCCAATATCCAGATTTTAAATCAAATTTTGAGAAAATAGAAGTATTATAAAGCCTATCCAATAAATATTTTTTATTTGGAATAGGATATCTAATCCATTGTAAGGCATCATTTAATGGTTTGTAATTATTGGGGGTCATGAAGCAGACTGAATGGCCTGTTTATGCCAAGGAGTGGCTGTGTTTGGTCGATGTTCTGTTTGACTCTATAAGAAGTATCATAAAAATTTATTAAATAATTCATAATAAGAGATACAATATATACCAAGGTAGCCTCATCTTGGTCATGTTCAAGAGAACAACCAAGTCTGGACCTGGATCTACCTCAAGATCCAGATCTAATGTAATTAATACAGAACTTGTTGCGTTTGACCAAACGGAACAATTAAATCAATGGACAATCCCATCGATTTCTACTAAACAGATATAATATTATTATGGGATTATTACAATTAAAGTCAAAATTGAGTTCTCATTTATACAAACACAGTAGTAATTCTAACCTTACATCCGAGTCATACCTTCTGGTCGTTTTTACTCAGGAGTCGAAAAGAGTATCTTGGGCAAATCAAAAGTCTGTTTTGCCCTTCTTTTATTTTACAGTCTTTTCTACGGGCTTGCCTCTTTAGAGATTCTTTGGATGCATGGCCAGCATGGGTAAAGTTTGGGACACACTCATTCACATAATTTTTAGGATACAATTCAAAAAATGTGTCTATTTGATTTATGTGTCACTGTGACAGTGACACAGGAGAATAAAGTTTGGGATACACCCATTCACACAATTTTTAGGACACAACTCAAAAGATGTGTCTATCTCTCTCCGTGTAAAATTTGGGACACACCAATTCACACAATTTTTGGGAAACAACTCAAAAGATGTGTCTATCTCTCTCCTGTGTCCTCAAAAACAAGAGAGAGATAGACACATCTTTTGAATTGTGTCCCAAAATTTGTGTGAATGAGTGTGTCCCAAGTATTACCTGGATCCATTCCATTCATATTGTATTATGGATTTGTTTTCACTTTGCAATATTGGTACTCAATTTCTAAATCACCTTCATTTGTGTCTTTTTTTATCTACGAGAAGTGAAGAAATAGACTCTCTTTTCACAATCTTGAGCTTAATTGCAACCAATTGTTAGAATTCACCTAGCAAACCTAAGAAAAATTGGTCTTTTTCTTTATGCGGTCAAACTCAGCAGATTTGTGTTTTCCAAATTGCATATTTGAAAAGTTAATTTTGAAGTCATAGTTTGTAATGCACTGATAAATTTTAACGAAAAAGGGCGATTATACATACACATATATAATTATGTTTATATATATATATATTTGAACTTAACAATCTAACATTATATTTTGCTGCCAAAGAGTAATATGTGTTCCTAGTTATCGTTGTTCAAAAAAAAGAAAAACTTTATCATTATGTTTTTGGTGTGAATATATTAAATAATAAAAAAACATTAAAGGGAAAAGAGAAAAGAGATCTAGAGTTTCTCATAACACAAAAATTGAATGAATGAATACTATAGAAAAGAAGAGACAATAATAATATATCTAGGTATACAGTATTACCCTAATAGAAAGTAAAAGACTAAACTACCCTAAAGCTAATAAAACTAATAATTACAATAGCTAACTCTAATACCCCCCTCAAACTCACGATGCTGCAGCTAGAAGCATAGAAAGTTTGCTAACTAAAAAACGAAAACGCTGAATCGGATTTGACTTTGTAAACAAATCAGCAATCTGCGCGGAAGAAGAAACAAAAGGCAAAGTGATAGCTCCATGCTTAAGGTGATGACGAGTAATGTGACAATCAATCTCTATATGCTTCGTCCTCTTATGGAAAACTGAATTGTGAGCAATCTGAATAGCACTTTTATTATCACAATACATAGGTGAAGGGAGAGGAAAGGAGACACCCATATTTGTAAGTAGCCGGCGTAACCAAATAACCTCACGTGTAGTCGAAGCCATAGCACGATACTCAGCTTCTATGGAAGGCACAGCAGCAACATTTTGCTTCTTACTCTTCCAAGAAATGAGAGAATCACCAAAAAAATATACAATATCCAGTAACAGACTTACGATCTGTAGGATCACTGGCCCAATCAGCATCAGAGTATGCACGCAGCTCCAAGGAGGAATATGACGAAAGTAAAAAACTTTGAAACCGAGTGCCTCTCAAGTACTTCAAAATACGATGAACAGCCCAATGAACTGTAGTAGGGAAAGTAACAAACTGACTAACAACATGAACAACATGAGCAATATCTGGACGAGTAACAGTAAAATAAACCAAGCTACCAATAATAGTGCGATATAAGGTAGGATCAGGCAAAGGGACACCATCAGAAAGAGAAAGACGAACATTAAGCTCCAAAGGGGTATCAACAATCTTATTATCAGTGAGGCGAGCATGCTCAAGAATGTCACCTGTATACTTAAACTGAGAAAGAAGGTAATCTTTTGGAGAAAAAGCCACTTCAATCCCCAAAAAGTAACGTAGTGGACCTAAGTCCTTCATTTCAAAACAACGAGCTAATTCAGACTTCAACACTACAATCTCATCAACATCATCACTAGTAATAATCATGTCATCAACATACAAAGAAAGCATAATACGACCAGCAGTGGTATATCTGATAAAGAGAGCTGAATCATACTCACTCGGGGAAAACCTAAATGAGGTAATCATAGTGGAAAACTTCTCAAACCAAGCTCGAGGGGCTTGTTTAAGACCATATAAGGCTTTCTTAAGCCTGCAAACTTCACCTGGACCATGAGGAACACCCGGAGGAGGAACCATATAAACCTCCTCTTGGAGGTCTCCATTCAAGAAAGCATTTTTAACATCCATCTGAGTTATATGCCATTGACGAACAGAAGCAACGACAATAAGAGCACGAACAGTAGTCATTTTAGCAACAGGAGCAAAAGTCTCCTCGTAATCCATACCATATTGCTGGGAAAAACCCTTGGCAACCAATCTTGCTTTATACTTCTCAACAGACCCATCTGACTTGGTTTTGATTTTATAAACCCAACGAGAACCAATAGTGCTCTTACCAGAAGGTAAGGGAACCAAACTCCAAGTGTCTGTCTTATACAATGCAGAGAGTTCCTCTGCCATAGCCTGCTGCCAAAGAGGATCAAAAGCTGCCTCTTTATAGGACAAAGGCTCAGAGAGATCATGAACTGAAGCTAAAAAGGAAGCAAAAGAATTCGAATAACAAGAATAAACAAAATCAGGTGATTGAGTGGACTTACGAGTGCAAGCAGGATAGCGAGGCGGTTCCACAGCCTCAGCAGGTGCTTGGGTGGCCTCTGAAAGGGAGGTAACATCAGGCGGCAAGGTACCGGTATCAGCAGAAGTAGAAACATGAGGTGAGACAATATTAGTGGTGCATGGGGCTTGAGAGGGCACACTATCAGTATCATCAGAGAATGGTTCCAGATGGATGAGATCAGATTTAGTCAACTCATGATGATTATCAGGAAGCGAAAAGAAGGGTATATGCTCGAGAAACACAACATGGCGAGAGATATATAGTTTCTTAGTAACTGGGTCAAAGCAACGATATCCCTTTTGACCCTCACCATAACCTAGAAAAACACAAATAGCAGACTTTGGTGACAATTTAGTACGCTCTACACGAGGTCGAAGGACAAAACAAGTACAACCAAACACCTTTAAAGAAGAATAATCAGGAGCATGCCCATACAATTTTTCAAAAGGTGACAGACCTGAGCAATGAGAGGACGGAATTTTATTAATTAGATTGACAGCAGTAAGGACAGTCTCTCCCCAAAAATCACTAGGGACATATGCAGATAATAAAAGAGAGCCATAGTTTCAACAATATCCCGATGTTTCCTTTCAGCAACACCATTTTGCTCAGGAGTGTCTGTACAAGAGGACTGGTGAATAGTTCCATCTAAAGCAAAAAATTCATGAAATTTATGATAGGTATACTCTCCACCTAAATCACATCTAAAACATTTGATGACAGCAGAATGTTGAGTTTTACAAATACACAAAAGGTATTGTAAATATCAAAGAAGTTTGAACGACGTTTCATAAGATAAACCCAACAGTAACGAGTGTAATCATCAATAAATGATACATAATATTGAGACCCCCCTCTTGTAGTAATAGGAGAGGGTCCCCACACATCAGAATGAACTAAATCAAATGGTGCAAGAGAATAAGAAATACTTCTATTAAAAGGTAAATCTGAAAATTTTGCCAGTTTACAACCACTACAATCAGAAATATCAGGAACTTGTAAATCTCCTAATTGTCCAGTAGAAGCTAAAAATTTTAAACGAGAGGCTAAAACATGACCAAGGCGAGAATGCCATAAATAAAAACTAGACGAAGAAGAACTCAAACAAAAGGATGACAAGTTAACACTAGTAGCTGCAACCACTGGTACATTGAGCTTGTCCAAGATGTATAATCCCCTTGCCTATGGCATGTCCCAATCAACGTCTGAGACTGCAGATCCTGCACATGACAAACAGTAGAAGAAAAAGAGACTAAGTAACCTACATCACAAAGCTGACCAATAAAAATAAGATTCATAGTAAGTTTGGGAATGTGGTAAACACTAGAGAGAGATACATGAGGTGTGACAATAGACCCAACACTTGTTAATGGCATGGGAGTACCATCAGCAGTCATAACAGGCAAAGAAGAAGCAGGACATAAGGATGCAAAAGATGACAAGTTAGGTGACATATGATTAGAAGTTCCAGAGTCTAAGACCCAAATACCTGAGGACATACCTGAAGACATACCTAGTGAAGAGGTAGCCATAGCATGTGGCTGTGTGGCAAGGAACTTCTGAAATTGCTCAGCAATGGAGGTCATGGACTGAATGGATCGGGAAGGGGAACCGGGTCCAAATGAGTCTGATGGTGGTACAACTGCTGCAGTGTTAGGCTATGGAGGCCTATACGAACGCTGTTGAGATTGGTTATCAGATTTCCAATGAGAAGGTTGAGGTTGTTGTTGTTGTGGTGATCGACCATGTGAGGGTTGGTTGCTGCTATTGGGTTGGTTTGCTCGACCCAACCTAGGACACTGAGCCTTCCAATGACCATTCTCCTTATAGTAGCTGCATACATCACTACCGACTCTCGAGTAAGGCTTATTTTGATTGTTGGATAGACGGAGTAGAGTCGGGGAGAATTCCCTTTCCAAATTGAGTCTTGAGACGTATTTCCTCGGCTACTAACTCATGGACAACAGAATCAACTAACGGAAGTGGGCTACGATGGAGAATGGACCCACGAAGGCCCTCAAAATCATCACGTAGAGCCATAAAAAATTGAACCAGACGTTGTTCCTCCCTACTAGTGATATATGGTGCAAACGCCCGCAATTCGGGCGACTCCATAAGAGCCAACTGATCCCAAAAATCTATCATTGTAGAATAGAACTCCTAAATGCACAAATTTTTTTGTTCAAGGGCACGAATATCACACTCTAATTGGTACCTTTTCACAAAATTGGACTGTGTAAACAATTTAGCCAAATGATCCCACACCTGCTTTGCATATTCAAACTTTGCCAATTGCATACCTATCGAGGGAGCAACGGAGTTGTTGATCCAAGTAATGATTTTCGAATTGTTTGTTTCCCAAACATCTAGTAATTCTGCAAATTTATCAGCCTGTTCATTTGTAGGTTTACTAAAATCTCCATTGATATAACCCCACATCTTCTTCCCCTTCAGAAAAATTTTCATCACATAATTCCAATATGCAAAATTCTTTCCATCGAGTTTAACACTAATCACTTGAAGCAAATCATCGCGTTCAGTAGCCATAATGAAAACAAAGCAACTAAATATGAATCTGAACAAAATCAAAGACAGATCCAAAAACACAAAACAAATGAACCAGAATCAGGGACAGATCCAAAAACGAGCGCGAATCAGTGCGAGATCGATCCAAATACAAATCTGAATCAGCGAGAAATCCAAAAATGAACCATAATCATCCGAAAATCGTGGATGAGATTCGAACCTACTTTGATACCATGTGAATATATTAAATAATCAAGAAAACAACAAAGCAAAAAGAGAAAAGGGAGCTAGAGTTTCTCATAACACAAAAACTGAATGAATGAATACCATAGAAAAGAATAGACAATAATAATATATCTAGGTATACAATATTACCCTAATAGAAAGTAAAAGACTAAACTACCCTAAAGCTAATAAAACTAATAATTACAATAGCTAACTCTAATACTTGGAATTCAAGCAAGTTCTATTCATTCTATTTTGGGTACATGTGTAAAGTTTATTAACAATTATGAAATTAATTAAGCAATGTTCCTTTTTCGTAACTAACAGATCTCTATCAGTCTCTCAAATACATATTACAACTATATGTACATATAATTTCATATATAACAATACATAAAGATTGATGATGAAATATTTAAGGCCTGTTGGGGAATGAAAAACATTCAGTCACAGGAATTGGAATATAGAAAGTTTTCGCAGTTAAGCTTAATTGGGGCATGAAATAGATACAGAAAGAGCACTTATGTTTGATGGATATGGGAGAAGAAGAGTCAGCTAGCTGGCGTTTACGAGTGGAATGAGGAGTGGTGCTAAATGTTGTAATATATTTGGAGATCATAACAATATGTCCAACAATGTACAGAAAATAAACATAATCATATCCTATGGTGCACTTCAAATACAAATTATGTCTACATAACTATGCGTTTACATAAATGAAGAAATATATAAAAACACATTCAGAGAGAGAGAGAGAGAGAAAGAGAGAGAGGGAGAGAGAAAGACCTGACATCGGAGAGAAATGGAAGATGTTAACCAAATAGAGGGTTAGCTAATTATGTAATAGTGTTCATTATATTTTATTGAGAAAAATCTCTACTTGAGCTATGGGAATCTCAAGTCATACTACACGGCTACAAGAGGGTAGTTGGACTTAGAGCCTGTTCGGAAATGACATTTGTTGGAAAATAAAGCAGATACAATGAAGAATCCAAAGAAGCATAGGCAAGGTGAGGCGCGGACATGGTCGCTCTATTAAGACGATTCGCGCCCCCTACGGATATTGACCGGTGCAGTGGGTATAAGATGCGTCGCCTCTAGGATACAATCAGCCCAGCCAATGACTGTAGCTTCACTCTATCTGCGCGCACAACAGAGGATCGAAGCCAAAGCTTCTCACAACACCTTACTATTGCCCAGAAAATTAGAGAATTATATGAGAAAATATAAGAGGGAAAAGAAGACTTAATGTTGTTGTTTTCCTTTTTGAACTCAATAAATGCTGGAGGGTGTCCCTCATTTTTTAAGAGAATTATAAGACCTTTCATTTCAAAAATAGATGTTATATCAATATGGAGTCATGGACCAAATTAATGATATAATGAATAATCTTGAAAACTGAAAACTCATAAAGACAATTAGCACATGGGAAAAAACGTGATGTTAAAACCAACAAACTGTTACAAATTTGTCCAAGTCAAATCTGTAATGAAGTCCAAAACATGTATCACAGCTTTCGAATGGAAAAAAGTCCAACAGATAAAAAGAAAAAAAAACTGATACTTTAATGACCATATTCAACTCAAAAGGTTGTTATGATTCAGTATGATCATAACAAAAAGTTGCAATAAGTGTGGAGCTACAAAATACAAGCACAAATATTTTTTTTATTAAAATACCCCAACAATCCCCAACTTATTTTAATAAAAATTGAAAAATAATAATAGTAAAAGATAATATATATTAAGTTTGGGTAATAGTAAGAAAGTCATGTATCATGAATAGGGATGGCAACGGGGCGGGTATGGGACGGGGGGCCTTTACCCCGACCCCGCCCCGATTAAAAGAATACCCTCCCCGACCCCTGACCTCGCCCCGGTTGTTTCTCACCCCAACCCCGACCCCGATCCCTTCTCGGGCACCCGACCTCGCCCCGCCCCCACCTCGACTGAAATTGAGGAAATCTAATAATAATAGTGACAGTGCTAATAGAGATATAGAGCTAAATAAACTAATAAAAAATTGTTGGGATTTTCTCAAAACCCAAAAAATAGAGCAATAACAGTGAAGTTTGAGGAGACTAATTAAAAAAATATAATACCTAATACCTTGAATAGGTTGACTCTCAAATTCAGAATCCCAGAAGAGCCACTCCCATGTGATCCAGTCGACCCCTATGAGGCTGTGATAAGGGTTTTGGTGGCGAACCTTCCAAACCATTAATGGGGATCGAGCTCTGACTCTGTAGTCGACCATTTTGTTCGAACTTGTCTTCATCTCGCGAGGGCCTCACATTCTTGAGCTTCTCAACCCTCTTCCTCTTCGCCTCCTCCACTCCAACAGTCCACCTCCTCTGTCTCTGTCGGAAGCAAGCCCCTGAGTCGGGAGTTGTGGACCAAAGATATATACACAGTCAGAGAGAGAGGAGACCTGAGAGGGAGAACGGAGAATGTTGAAGACCTGAGAGAGAGAGGAGACTATCGGAGAGAGAGGAGCAGCAGCGGCGCCTTCTACTTTCTAGGATTAGGGTTAGATAGAAAGAATCCTAATTTTTTCCTTTTATACTCTTAGGTCATTCAGTTAATATATACGCTAAGGAGGGGCAAAATTGTAAAAGACCTATGTAATCGGGGCGGGTTCAGGGAAATATGCAATAATCCCGAACCCGACCCGAACCCGACCCGGGTTTTAAAACTTACCCCCATACCCGCCCCTACCCCGATTTAATGCACCCCATACCCTACCTATTAGGGGCGGGGCGGGGAACCCTAAAAATCCGCCCCGTTGCCATCCCTAATCATGAAAGTGGCATTGCCTTTAAACCTTCTCTTAGTGTTTTCAATATTCCCGTATTAGAGTCAAAGTGGCGATGCCTTTAAACAATGACTACTTAGGGATACGTAGAATACATCACACACACGACTTTCAAGGTGTCCTCTAAGCTTCAAAAGCCAGCACTTTACGGCCTTGTGCTTTATCCCAGTGTTCATAAGTGCTCTAGAGAATTTTCCACGGTCTCATAGGAAGCGGACCACTTCCTCACTTATATAGGTGAGTCTATCAAGGATGCTCTCTTAACTATGACATCCCACCCATAAGGACTATAGAACTCATTAAGAGATTATAATCTCACCCTACCGTTAAGAGATAACATGAATTTATACCATATGGATGGATAAGAAATCTTTTAAGATTTCAATAAGTGCATATTTATACAATTCACTCAATTTTTCGTTTGTTCCCTTAACCTAGTTCTTGGGATCTCCAGTCCCTAGGTAGAGTATCCCTATAAGTAAATTTTTTAAATTATTTTTTGTTTTTGCCTTGAGTCCAATCCCCCTCCCAGATCTTTTCTCTAGCTAAAGCTTTTGTAAAAGGATCAGCGAGGCTGTCACTCGAGCTTACATGCTCAACATTTATGGCACCATTACTCAAGTATTGCCTCACAATACAATGTTTTCTTCCCACAGACCTGGATTTACCATTGTAGTACTTGTTACGCACTCTGCCTATTACGCACTCTACCTAAAGCTAGGAGTTCAGCCTCCATGGTGGATTTAGCAATAACCTGCTGTTTTTTAGATCTCCAACATATGACTCCACCACCCAAAATGAAAACATAGCTAGTGGTAGACATTGAATCACCAGATTGGGAATTCCAATCAGCATCACTAAATCCCTCTAGAACTGCGGGATATATTTCATACAATAAACCATAATTCACAGTTCGTTTAAGATATCTCATTATTCTATTAACAGCATTGTAATGTTCAATATTTGGTTTACTTGTAAATCTACTAAGTACACCAACTGCATATGCTTGTCGATCTAGTACAATCAGTAGCATATCTAAGGCTACCAATAATGCTTGCATACTCATTTTGATTAACTACATCAATTTTCCTCCTTGTTGGAAATAAATGAATACCATTATCAAAAGGTGTGCATGCAAGTTTATAATCAAAGTATTTGTATTTTTTCAAAATTTTCTCAATGTGGTGTGATTGATCAAGCAAAATTCCTTCAGCAGTTTTAGAAATTTTCATTCCAAAAATCACATTTGCTTCCCCCATGTTTTTTATGTCAAAATTATCACTAAGCAATTTTTTTGATTTTTCTATAATATCTAAGCTTGTACCAAAAATTAACAAATCATCAACATAAAGACATATAAGCACATGATCATCATTTTCACTTTTATAATAAACACATTTATCACTTTGGTTAGCCATAAAACCATTATCTAGCACACATTGATCAAATTTATCGTGATATTGCTTAGGTGCTTGTTTTAAACCATATAATGACTTTAACTTACACACCTTATTCTCGTGTCCAGAAAGTACGTACCCCTCTGGTTGGTCCATGTATATTTCTTCTTCCAATTCACCATTAAGAAACGTTGTTTTTATATCCCTTAGGGTATATTTCAAATTATGTATAGCAACTATAGCTATTAACAACCTTATGGATGTGATCCTAGTGACGAGAGAGTATATGTCAAAGAAATCTATATCTTCTCTTTGTTTAAAGCCTTTAGTTACTAATCTCGCCTTATATATATCTATTGTACCATCTGGTTTTAGTTTTTTTCCTTAACACCCATTTACATCCTATTGTTATACTACCAAGAGGTAGGTCTACAAATTTCTACATTTTATTGGCCATTAGAGAATCAATCTCATTGTTAATGGTTTCTCTCCACAAATCAGAATCGGGTGAGGATAAGGCTTCACTTAGAGTTGTAGGATCACCTTCTACATTACACACTAGGTAGTCGGGACCAAAATCTTTCTCAATTCTAGCTCATTTACTCCTTCTAGGTTGTGTCTCTATAATTGTAGTGTTAGAAGTACTAGGTTCATTAATGCTAGGCTCAAAACCTTTAGGATTCTCCTCTTGTGTGACCCTACTATCTTTAAGTTTAAAAGGAAATTTATCCTCGTGAAATATTACTTCTAAAGATTCTATCACCACATTGTTTTCAAGGTTAAGGAATCTAAAGGCTTTACTAGTAAGTGCATAACCTACACATACACATCTGTAGGCTTTAACTCCTAGTTTTGGAATTTTAGGATCAGTAATTCTGACATATGCTAGGCATCCCCAAATTCTTAGATAGTCCAAGTTAGGCTTTCTATTTCTCCATGATTCATAGGGTGTAACAAAAGTCTGCTTGTTGGGAACCCTATTTAGGATATAATTTGCAGTTAGGACGACTTCACCCCAAAGATTTTTAGGTGCACTAGAGCTTGCTAACATTGCATTTGTCAATTCTATAAGTGTTCTATTCTTGCGTTCGGCTACACCGTTAGAGGCCAGAGAGTAAGGAGGAGTAGTTTCATGTACTATTCCTAAGGATTGAATATAAGATATTAACCCAAGGGAATCATATTCTCTACCTCTATCACTTCGAAAACTTTTGATCTTCTTATCAAAACGATTTTCAAATTCTTTAATATGAATAAGTTCTAACAAACTAGTATTCCTATGTACTTTGAAATGAGGTTTCTTAGTAATTTTTGTCATACTATATTCACATTTCTCAAAGTCATTAAGCGGTCTTGGTAGTAGCCTTACATGACTCATATTTTTTAGTATTTACTATTAATATGACAAAGACGTGCATGCCAAGTATTCACACAAGAAACAATGTAAAAAGAAGTAGAGGCTCCATTTATTTAAGCATTTAACTTGAACATACCATCACATGCATAACCCTTACCCATAAATGAACCATTCTCGGTGAGTACATATTGATCCGATTTTATAGTTTGCTTGAACTTGACTTTGTTAAGAAGATATCCTGAGACCAATTTTTTTCTAATTTCAGGAGTGTGGAGGACATCCCTTAAGGTCACAATACGCCCAGAGGTGAATTTAATTTGAACCTCTCCCATACCCATGACATTAATAGTATGAGAATCTCCAAGTAAAACTCTTTTTTTTATATCTTTTTTGACATGTGAGTAAGTTCAGAAACAAATTTGTCATGGCAAACATGCCTAGAAGTCCCCATGTCTAACCACCACCCTTCATAATTTTCAATCATATTGATTTCAGTTATCATAGCCACAAGAGGTTCTTCGGTAACATTTGCTTGAGGTTGATTAAAACGTTTCCGATAACGACAATCTTTAGCAACATGTCCAACTTTTCCACACACATAACAAACACCATGAAAATTGTTCGTGATAAAATTTTGTGTTTGCCTTGAAGGGGGTGTTTGATTTCATTTCTTTTGACCATGCGAATTACCACTAGAATTTTTACGAAAATTATTTTGATTTTTGTTGGGCTTATATTTCATGGGTTTACCTTTTGGTTTGAATTGGGCGCTATTCTTATCTTGTGAACCTTAGGGATGTTATCACTCGAAGTTAGGAAGTGTACCTAGTTGGAATTGTTGTTCCCATTAGAATCGTCATTTTTTCTAGCCTCTTCTTCAATCCGTAGACGTGACATGAGATTCACGAGCCTCAACTCCTTTTGCTTGTGACGAAGGCCTTTTTGAAATTCTTTCTACGTTGTCAATGATGGATGCTACTTGCATTCATCCACTTTGATTCCTTCATTTTGAATTTCGTGAACAATTAGTTGCAACTCATGGGTTTGCGCAACCACGGATTTGTTCTCCACCATTTGATACTTAAAGTATCGGCTACATGCATATTTCTTTGTACCCACCTCCTCGGTATCATATTTTTGCTACAAGGCTTTCCAAATCTTCTTTGCAGAAGAATAGGTATTGGCGTAAAAATCATACAATTTATCGCTCATGCAGTTTAAAATGTAATTCCTACAATCCCCTTCATCATTATTCCATTTTTCCAAATTTTCTCGTGTTGAGCAAGTTCTTCCTCCGTCATCTCTTTTGTGTCAATATTGTTAGGATTCTCAGAAGTAAGAATCTAAACAACTTTCATAAACTTGAGATAAAACAAAACTTTTGAAGCCCATCTTTTGAAATTCATACCACTAAATCGAAAAGGTTTGTTTAAATCATTTGATCCTATTGAGGGAGTAGCGGTTGTACCTTCCATGGAGTAAGAATCGTCTTAAAATGTTGAAAAATAAAACAGATACAATGAAGAATCCGAAGAAGTAGGCAGAGTGAGGCGCGGACAAGGTCACTCTCTTAAGATGAATTCGCGCCCCCTACGGATATTGACCCAGCGGGTACAAGACGCGTCGCCTCTAGGATATAATCAGCCCAACCAATGACTGTAGCTTCACTCTATCTACACAATAGAGGAATCCGAAACTTCTCACAACACCTTACTATTGCCCAGAAAATTAGAGAATTATATGAGAAAATATAAGAGGGAAAAGAAGACTTAATGTTGTTGTTTTCCTTTTTGAACTCAATAAATACTGGAGGGTGTCCCTCATTTTTTAAGAGAATGATAGGACCTTTCATTTCAACAACAGATGTTATATCAATATGGAGTCATGGACCAAATTAATGATATAATGAATAATCTAGAAAACTGAAAACTCATAAAGACAATTAATACATGGGAAAAAAAACGTGATGTTAAAACCAACAAACTAATACAAATTTGTCCAAGCTGAGTCTGTAATGAAGTCCAAAACATGTATCACAGCTTTTGAATGGAAAGAAGTCCAACAGATAAAAAGAAAAAAAAAACTGATACTTTAATGACCATATTCAACTCAAAAGGCTGTTATGATTGAATATGATCATAACTAAGTTGCAATAAGTGTGGAGCTACAAAATACAAGCACATGTATTTTTCATTAAAATACCCCAACAACATTTGTGGTTCTAAACGTGGTTTCAGTCCTCAAAAGTAATTGTTAGAACTTTCAATGCCTGCGTTTGTGAGAATCTGTAGAAACCCAGAATTCTTATAAGGGTAATTTGGTAATTTTGATCCAACGTGGGTTTTGATTTGGGACAGTGTAATTTAATTTTGGTACAAATTGGTATCACTAGTGGAATATTTGGCCACATGTGGGTGCACATGTGTTATGCTCTTGTTTGTATGTGTGTGTGAGATACACCCTAACCTACCCAAACCTACCCCTATCACATCACAACTTTTGGAGACAACTTTTCCCCAAAAAGTTGTCAAAGCTCTCTCTCTCCTCCCCTCCCTCATTTTGGCCGGCCATTTTTCTCTCTCTCTCCCTCATTTCTTTTTCATTCTCTCTCTATATCTCACTCTTATCTCTTGTTTATGGACGCACAAAAATCTCATTAAAGCTTCAACCATCAAGCATCTTTTTGAAGCCCTTCAAGTACAAATTGGACCAAGAACATTAGCGATCAATTTACTCCTTTCCTCAAGAGCTCTCTTTTGGTGCTTCTATCTTCCACTTTGGAGTTCTCTAGCTCAAGCCATGGCTTAGAGGAAGAAGGGGGTTTTTCTACTTACTAGATCTTGGAAGCTCCATCACTTGGGTTCTTGTATTTTTTTTTCATCTCTTGGTCTCTCTATCTCTCTTGCTTTTCCCATTCAAGAATAAGGTAGATTTCATTGACTAAGTGCACTCCTAAATCTAATTTCATGGTTTGTTATGTGTAGGATTAGACCTTATACTTGTTAATCATGCATGGGGTTCCCTACATCTTGATCTATGTGCTTATATGCTCTTATATGCCTAGTTAAAAATTTTGCTAAACCTAAATGTCATTTGGTTGAAATGCATTAATTAGACTAAAGGTACCATAAATCTCCTATTTGTCTAAGTTGTTGATTATGCCTTGCATGTTTTCCCTCCTAATAATTTAGCCTTGGGATCATGAACTACTATGCTTAATTTCTTGACATTGAAATTATTGAGATGACATTATAGTTGCATAATCATTGTGGTCACATTTCATAGTCGCCAAGTCGGCAAAACATTCATGGCATTGGCTTGGGAGTATGAATCTTGTTGAAATTCCCACGATTGGGGAATGCCTTTTTGAATCCCCGTTTGGGGTTGTAAATAGATGAAATTCCGGAAGCGGATGTGAGGTGAGGAAGGTTGTTTGTGATCCCTAAAACATTCAAAAACGCAAGGTCATATTCGGCTAGCTACCGGAGATCTTGTATGCTACACTCACTGATGTTGTCAGAATCAAGATATAAAAAGTATACTTTACTTTTCTAAAGATTTGTAGCAGCGAAAGTAAAGGTCGAACCCACAGAGATTGACTTACTACGACTCTTAATTTTAAAACCTAAGTCTAATTAATTAAGAAAAATAGATTTTGATTTGATTTTAATTAAACTAAGAACAATCAAAGTAAATCTAAATTATGAAAGCAATTAAAGTTATTTTAAAGATAATTGAAGGGAACCTAGGATTGCAAATCCACCACTAGCTTCATAATAAGGGTATTTATGAATTACTTTAGCTTATTAAGTTGGATGATAATGGGGAATTGTAGCTACAAGCCCAATTCCTCCGTCAAGAAAATAACTATGGTTCAAGCACCAACATAATCCATCTTCGGTTAGCACGAATTATCCCACACTAAACTAGGGTTGTGACATAATCCGTCTAATCTAGGCATGGACTATTCGGATACTTGATAGCACAATTCAATAAAGCACCATCACATGTAAACAATCTAAACAAGCACAGCAAGCATAGATCATTGAGCACATCACAGTCAAAATAGATCTAAGACAAGAATAAATTCTGAAAGTAATGATTTAATCACTAGAAGTACGATTTATTTATAAAAATCCTCTAAACATGTGACTGTCATCCATACATAATAAACCTAAAATAAAAACATAAATAAAACCCTATTACTCATCTAGGACTTCATTGAAACCCTAGATCTATGATCTAGCCGTCCATGGAAGCGATGGATGGCAAGTAGTTGATGGAGGAGGCCATGGAAACCCTTGGTCTTCTTCTTCTTCTCCTTGCTTCCCTCCCTTCAATGGCTGGAAGTATGGTTGTAGAATGTGTGTATAATAATTGCCAACCTCAAAATTGAAGTAATTTAGGATATATATAGAGTTTACACAAGCTTTGGAAGCCTTCCTAACCCGAAACGGACTGAAACTGATGTAATTTACAGTCTAGACGTCGTTCAGCAGTTACGTTTGCACAGGAGTCTTCAGTATACTGAAATACACAACTTTGATTTCTGTACGGATCGCGCGAGCGGACCGCGCGAGCGCGACATTTAGGACTTCGCGCGCGCGGATCGCGCGAGCGATTTTGGGATTTCTCGCGCGAACGGATCGCGCGAGCGATTCTCGGTTTCTCGCACGCGCGACTTGGCTTTTTTAGCTTCTTTCTTTGTGCTTTTTCATCCTGTTTAGCCTGGTTTAGGTGATTTTTTCCAAATCCTGTCAAAAACTAGAAAACGAAGTAAAAATATACAAAAACAGGATAAAAAGGAACTAACAGATGCTCGTTAAGGCATATAAATAGGATTTGTTCTCTCCCGATCACACCCCCAAACCTACATTTTGCTAGTCCTCGAGCAAAACTAAAATAAAAACTACTAATAAAAATCTATTCCATTTTCGCATGGATTGCGATTGCATTTAGCATATGCAACAAGCCTTTTAAACCTCTAGGTGTCCCTAGTCGGACGAGTGAAGTCTCGTGAGGGTTCTCATCAACAAGTTACCCACAACCATTTTTATTAACTTGTAAATTTAAAATTTTTTATTAAAACGAAAAACAAAACATTCAATACTCCTTATTACAAAACAATGATTCGAAATAGAATAACGAACAAGAAGAAACAGAATCAAACGTTCACCTATTTCATGAGAAACAATCAAGTGCATGCAATGTACGAATCAATAGAGTTCCTCATAAGATTGTACGTGTGTGATGTGGTAGTCAAATGAACACGCGTATGTCATGAACATGGAATATAACTCGGATAACCATCCAACTATGCTTCGACTACGAATCTCACAATGAATTACACTCTCAAATGAAACACTCAGAAAC
Source organism: Hydrangea macrophylla (assembly GCA_033977485.1). Classification (NCBI taxonomy): domain Eukaryota; kingdom Viridiplantae; phylum Streptophyta; class Magnoliopsida; order Cornales; family Hydrangeaceae; genus Hydrangea; species Hydrangea macrophylla. The sequence continues at coordinate 94,760,958 of CM066995.1, forward strand.
AGGTGTAATTTATCTAGTATATGCGAGCAAAGAAAATATGTTTTCACAACGATAAACGCTCACATACGACTCGGAAAAGACGCATGACACGAAAGAACAGTAGTCTCATGGATAGGATGCCAATAATCAAGAAAAATTAATTATTACCATGTTTTCATCTCCCTCCCATCGTTTACATATCAAAACCATGTTTCCTAGGATCAACTAGGACTTTTCAAAGGTTGTATTGTGGCTCAGGTAATGAAAAAGGATATACTAGGTAGGTAATCTCAGAATGGCATTGTAAGGCATGTTCGATTTCTTTCATTCTTCTTCTACAAACTTTCATCTTTTCTTTCATTTTTTCATTCATTTTGTTTCTTTTCCTTTTTCTTTTCTTGCTTCTCAAATGATTATTCATCGAATACCAAGCAACTACCCCAATAGCATCTTATTTTCTTCTTCTTCATCAACACATCGCCTTAATACTACTAAAAGTTGATCACTCTTCCAGTGGTATACTCCAAGTTGATCAAGTTAGAGCTTTTAAAGAAGATAATGGTGAACAAAGAAAAAGAGGCATTGTAACGGCTCAAAGGGCGAACTAAGGAAATTTTATCTTTTATCGGCCGGCAGTAAACAAAGAAGGCCTAAAATCATGTCCTAAAGTCGTATGGTTCTTCAATGTTTACAATGGAAGACTATTTAGCAAGGTAACAAATATTTTAACTTGATTATCAACCAAAACAAGAATAATGAGGCTAAACAACAAATTAATGCGCTATTTCAATGAAATTCGACAAACACAATGTGTACTTATAACCCTCTAAAAAGAAAAGATAGGCTTAAAAGCTCACTGGGCTTAGTCTCCCACCTTGTGTTATCTAGAAATCCAAATCATATTATAATTCACATCAGACATGTATTCACGTGACTACGTGCAGTGCATAGGTTTGTGTGCAGATCTATGATATAAAACTACGATTCAAACGATACATGACCTAAAACGTCTCAATATGACTTCAGCAAATATTTAATCACATCTTCTCTTGTTTATCATTCTATAACAATCATAGTTATTTAACAAGAAGTATCGACTTAAAATTGCAAAAACGTCGGTAACATCGTTTATTTAAGCACAAATCGAAAAATTTGAAAATTGGTGTGCATAAAATAATGTGCATGTGTGCATACCCCCAAACCTAAACCTTTCATTGTCCCTAATGAAACAATAAAATGAAAGAACGGAAAGTACGTAATGAAGGAACGATAGTACCTCGATCTCGGCAAGGACAAACAGGTGAAGGTATAAGAATATAGTGATAAAGTTCAAATGTACCTGTTAATACTAGAGAAAAGAAACTAAACAAAGAAAAGATGAAAAACAACTAAAAGAAATATAAATAAATTAACCTAATCTATACGATATAACAAAACAAAGAAAACAAAATAAACATAAACTAGAAAAGAAAATAAAGCATACGATAAAAGAAAATAAAACATAACCAGAATTATGACAACAATCAAAAACCTGATGGAAAAGGACCTACGAAACAAAAACAGAAATGGAAAAACTACCTGAGCAGGTATGGGGGAAGGATACAGAAAAGAAAAGCAATTATCAAGAAAAGGGGAAATCGCGCAAGCGGTCCGCGCGAGCGCGATTTCCAAATTTTTTTTTTTTTTAATCACAAAATCGAGCCAACGAGGTTCCTCGCGCCCGCGAATACAGGCGCGAGTAAATGCTGAGAGCTCATATAAGGAAAAAGAAAGAAAAAAAAACTAAGGCACATTCTCGCGCGAGCGGGCCGCGCCCGCGAGAAGGGTTTTTCCTATTTTTTGGCTAAAATTATGTATATAAAATAAAATAAATTAATTCCAACCCCCAAACCTATCCAGAATGTCCAAAACAGACTCAAACAGACTCAAAAACGACCAAAAATAAGAAAAACGAACGAAATAAAGCTTGGGTTGCCTCCCAAGAAGCGCTAACTTTTACGTCTTCAGCTAGACCGTTCTAGCTCAAGACTCACGGAGGTTGAAAATCAGACTTTGTACCCCTAAGAATATCAGGTAGAGCTCGGTGGTAAGCAGAAATCACGTCGCTTTGAATTAATTCGATTGACGGTTTGTCAGTATGTTCAAATCGATTTCTTACCTTCCGAGTAGATTCAGCATTAGGGTCCGAGGTATTAGGGTTCATCCACTCATCATCCGCTATATCTTTGTCGTTACTCACATTTATTGCTTTGTTAGGCTCAATATTCAGTCTTACCTCACCTTCCACCTCACATAGGTAATCGTCGTCTTTAGGAGGTTGATCCATAGCATTAAAAACGTTTAATTTTAAGTTCATGTTCCCAAACGACACTTTCATTACCCCCGTTCGGCAGTTAACACGTGCGTTAGTGGTTGCTAAGAATGGACGGCCTAGAATGACAGGAGTGTGTTTCCTAGCATCTAGCACGGGTTCAGTGTCAAGGACCATGAAGTCGACAGGATAATAGCATTTATCAACCTTAACCAAGACGTCCTCGATGATTCCTCTAGGTATTTTAATAGAACGATCCGCTAATTGTATTGTAGCGGCCGTAGGTTTCAGTTCACCTAGACCTAATTGTTTATAGACGTGATAAGGTATGAGATTAACACTAGCTCCTAAGTCAAGGAGAGCCCGATGAATGATAGTGTCACCTATGACACATGAAATCGTAGGCGTACCGGGATCCTTATACTTCGGAGGAGCGTGTTGAAAAACTGAACTTACTTTTTCCGTGAGGAAGACCTTTTTAGGAGTATGACTGCGTATTTTTCATTTTTGCGTACATAGGTCTTTTAAACATTTAGCATAAGCGGGAATTTGCTTAATAGCATCGAGGAATAGAATATTGATTTTAACTTACTTAAATACCTCGAGGATATCTTCGACTTTTGACTTTTTCTTTGTAAGATTAGACGGTTCCTCAACATTAGGTGGAAAAGGTAACTTTGGAGTGTAATTAGTTGGGACCGGTTCTTTATCTTTTTGAATTCTACTCTCCTCACCCTCCTTATTCAAGTTAATGTCATTTTGAACCAGAATCTTAACAACTTTGTCTTCCCGAATAGTCGTCCTAGTCGATACGGCGTTTACTTGTTCACTCGACCCCTTAATCTCATATTGTCCCTTAGGATTTTGAATAGTTTGCGCAGGCAACTTCCCCTCATTTCTACGACTCACCGCAGTAGCTATTTGTCCCATTTGGGATTCAAGCTTCGCAATGGATTGTGTATGAGAGTGCACTATTTGTGCTTGTGCTTGGACTTGAGTTTCAATATTCTTAAGGGAAGCCAACACCGTCTCCTCAAAAGCGTTAATCCTTGGGGGGTTAGGATTACGAGGAGGGTGTTGGTATCGATTTTGTTGAAATTGGGGTCGATAAGTGTAAGGAAAATTATTCGACCTAGGCGTATAATTATTTTGTGGGAATTGTTGCATAGCATTTACGTGTTGCTCCACAAATTCGGGAAACTGAGATGCCGATGGGCATGTAAAGATATTATGTGACGGTGCAGAACATAGTTCATATACTTCATGAGGAGGTGCGGTTGTCGCTTGATTCATTGCCATAAGGCGGTCAAGTTTTTTAGATAATTCTTGAAATTCAATAGAATGACTTGACTCAAACTTCACCTCTCGTTTGGGTGGAGGAAGATATCCTTCCGAACGTACCGACACAGGCTGATGCATCGAGTTCTCGCTTAGAGTTTCAAAAATTTTCCAGGCCTCGTCGGCGCTTTTGTGTAGAAAAGTTCCCACACAAACGGCATCGACGGTATTACGCACAGAGGGAATAAGTCCCTCATAGAAGACCTGAACAAGTTGCCACTTAGGCACCTGATGATGTGGACACGAGCGTAATAATTCTTTAAATTTCTCCCAAGTGTCATAAAGTGTCTCCCCATCTTGCATTATAAAATTACTGATAGATTTCCTTATTTGATTTGTACGCATAATAGGAAAAAACTTTTATAAAAATGCGGTGTGTAAGGCTTCCCATGTTTTAATTGTGTTTGGCTCAAGTGATTGAAGCCAATACTTAGCTTTGTCTCTTAAAGAAAATGGAAAGAGCCGCAATTTTAATTCATCATCAGTTAGATTTTGGATTTTCAACGTAGAGCATATATCCTGAAAATCTCCTAAGTGTTGATATGGATCTTCATTTAGACAGCCATGGAAAGAAGGTAGTAGCGAGATCGTAGACAACTTTATCTCAAAGTGAGATGCCGTCGCCTCCGGTAATTCGATACTGGCTTGTGGCGTGTAAGTAGTAGGAATAAAATAATTTATAAGTGGAGGAGGTGGCGGTATATTAAGATTATTCATATTAGCACCGTCGTTTTGATTGTTATTGTTATTTCCATCGTCAGCCATTTTAATCGGTTCGATTTTAAAAGTTTGAGTTTTCCTTAACCGTTCACGGGTACTTTGAATTTCGGCCTCAAACAACGACGATGGTTTCGGAGTTGATTCGTCGTCTCGCAACCCAGCTCTAGACGCTTGGGTTGTGGACTTACTAGTTCTTAAGGTACGTTCAAGTTCACGATCGAAAGATTTTAATTCTGGTTTATTTGAACGTGTACCTAACATAAACTAAAATAAAGAAAAAGAAACTAAAAACAAAGACTGACTAAACAAAAAAAAAAAAAAAACAAATAGCAATCACGCAAATAAGACGACAAGCAAGCATACAGTACTACTATGATGCATGAATATTATCCTGTAATGCAATGACCGCGTCAAGCCCAGCGCCCCGGGTTTCCTAGCTAATGCAGTGTTCACTCCACAACTAATCTAATACAAGTAATTGCGTCTCAGCGCCCTGACTTACAGTGATTTGATGCGAAGTTAGAGCGAGCAATTTACTTAATTTTTATTTATTTTATTTGCGTAAGCTCCTTTGATGTAATTAGCTACTCCACTCGGAAACGTTGGAATTTGATGACTCAAAAACCTATAAAATGAAAGAACAAGTTAGTAATTTAAAACAAAAACGGAAAATAAGAAGAATAAAAACTAATCTAATATTTACGAATTGACTAAACTAAGATTCTAAAACTAAAGGTAGTAATGCAATCCCCGGCAACGGTGCCAAAAATTGATGTTGTCAGAATCAAGATATAAAAAGTATACTTTACTTTTCTAAAGATTTGTAGCAGCGAAAGTAAAGGTCGAACCCACAGAGATTGACTTACTACGACTCTTAATTTTAAAACCTAAGTCTAATTAATTAAGAAAAACAGATTTTGATTTGATTTTAATTAAACTAAGAACAATCAAAGTAAATCTAAATTATGAAAGCAATTAAAGTTGTTTTAAAGATAATTGAAGGGAACCTAGGATTGCAAATCCACCACTAGCTTTATAATAAGGGTATTTATGAATTACTTTAGCTTATTAAGTTGGATGATAATGGAGAATTGTAGCTACAAGCCCAATTCCTCCGTCAAGAAAATATCTATGGTTCAAGCACCAACATAATCCATCTTCGGTTAGCACGAATTATCCCACACTAAACTAGGGTTTTGACATAATCCGTCTAATCTAGGCATGGACTATTCGGATACTTGATAGCACAATTCAATAAAGCACCATCGCATGTAAATAATCTAAACAAGCACAGCAACCATAGATCGTTGAGCACATCACAGTCAAAATAGATCTAAGACAAGAATAAATTCTGAAAGTAATGATTTAATCACTAGAAGTACGATTTATTTATAAAAATCCTCTAAACATGTGACTGTCATCCATACATAATAAACCTAAAATAAAAACATAAATAAAACCCTATTACTCGTCTAGGGCTTCATTGAAACCCTAGATCTATGATCTAGCCGTCCATGGAAGCGATGGATGGCAAGTAGTTGATGGAGGAGGCCATGGAAACCCTTGGTCTTCTTCTTCTTCTCCTTGCTTCCCTCCCTTCAATGGCTGGAAGTATGGTTGTAGAATGTGTGTATAATAATTGCCAACCTCAAAATTGAAGTAATTTAGGATATATATATATAGGTTTACACAAGCTTTGGAAGCCTTCCTAACCCGAAACGGACTGAAACTGATGTAATTTACAGTCTAGACGTCGTTCAGCAGTTTCGTTTGCACAGGAGTCTTCAGTATACTAAAATACGCAACTTTGATTTCTGTAAGGATCGCGCGAGCGGACCGCGCGAGCGCGACATTTAGGACTTCGCGCGCGCGGATTGCGCGAGCCATTTTGGGATTTCTCGAGCGAACGGATCGCTCGAGCGATTCTCGGTTTCTCGCGCGCGCGGTTCGCGCGCGCGACTTGGCTTTTTCAGCTTCTTTCTTTGTGCTTTTTCATCCTGTTTAGTCTAGTTTAGGTGATTTCTTCCAAATCCTGTCAAAAACTAGAAAACGAAGTAAAAATATACAAAAACAGGATAAAAAGGAACTAACAGATGCTCGTTAAGGCGTATAAATAGGATTTGTTCTCTCCCGATCACTCACGTTGGAGTGGCTCGCATCCGGTGTTGAGAGTGAGTGGCTATGGCATTTGGTATTGGGAAGTTACACGGTTTGGCCTTACGACTAATTGCATTGCCACGGAGGCAAATCATTGCACCGCATATCTTAGCATGATTTTAGAAGTAGTAGTACATTTCTTCAATGCTATCTACTGAGCCGTCGTGCTTAATGAATCTATAAAACCACTTTGTTTCAGGTGAGGTCGACAAGGGCAAGGCCCACGAGTAGTCGGCTTGGTGAACTCTTTTGAAGACATCCCTTACGGAGTCTTGTTTTGAAATGTATTCATTACATAGTTGGATTAGAGGAAGTTGTAATAGATGTAATTTAGAATCTTGGACATTGATTCAGATTACTAAGCTTACATGTTTATCTCCTCTTCTTTTGTACCCGAACTTAAACTATGTACCTTGAATGCATAGTATTTAATACATTCTGCTGACGTTTGTACTTTCTTAAGGATCATTTGGACTTTTCTCAGGATTCGTTTGTACCTTGAATTCATAGTGTTTAATACATTCTGCTGACGTTTGTACCTTCTTAAGGATCATTTGGACTTTCCTCAGGATTCGTTTGTACCTTGAATTCATAGTATTTAATACATTCTGCTGACGTTTTTACCTTCTTAAGGATCATTTGGACTTTCCTCAGTATTCATTTGTACCTTGAATTCATAGTGTTTAATACATTCTGCTGACGTTTGTACTTTCTTAAGGATCATTTGGACTTTTCTCAGGATTCGTTTGTACCTTGAATTCATAGTGTTTAATACATTCTGCTGACGTTTGTACCTTTTTAAGGACCTTCTTGGACCTTCTCCAGGAACGATTTGTACCCTAATAACCTTCTTATTTTCTTAAAGTTTCCTTTCATTTAAAATTCTTTAAAGTCCTTTATCCTTTCTGTTTAAACTTACGATCTTTATTTCAAAATGTTTTAAGTCAAATTTATGTTGATTGACCATATTGGACCCGTTTGGTACTTGAGGGTCAATCCCTGCCTTTTTGACTTTTCTTTGGAATCCACGTAGGATTCCCCTATGCTTCCGCCTTGTTGGATTAGTCCACGTAGGACTATCCCTTGCTCTCCTTTATATTGTTTGACTCGTTGACCTCACCTACGTGGCTTGATTTCCGGGGCGTTACAGAATGGTATCAGAGCTAATCGGGTTCGAATACCTTGGTACTCGGGGAGTTACTTGGGTCCATATGTGACCGTTGCTCTTTATTTTCATTATCAAGCATGCTTAGTTAAATGAATCGTTTTACTTCTTTTTAATAATGAGTTGATTATGATAGCATGTTTATTTGCCTTCGGGGTTACATGATAACATGCTTATGCTTATATGATCGCATGGCTAATCTTCTAGCACTTATTTGACTTCTATGCTAGCTTATGGTTATTGAACTTTTCTTATATGTTTTCTAGCTATGCCGCCTAGAGTTAGAGGGCGTGTTGGTCGTCCTAGAGGCCGCGGTGGCCGAGACGGAGGTCGAGGAGATGATGACTTGGCTGAATCTTCTTCCGTACAATCTCGGGGTAGGGGACGAAGGGGACGTGCTAGAGGTCGAGGCCAGGCAACGAGAGTTTCATCCTCGTCGTCTACGGATCATCACGAGTTTCCCGGAGGACCTCAAGTCTATCAAGCAATGACCGATGCTATGAGAGATGTTGCTAGGGCTGTGCGCGATGAGATCCCGCCACCCTCTCCGCGAAGAGCGGCAGCACAAGATTCACATTTATCGGAGAGTCGAATTTTGATGAGAGAGTTCGAGAAGCGTGGTCCTCCAAGCTTTTCAGGAGACGCCGGTCCCTTGGCAGCCGAGGATTGGCTCCAAAGGATCAACCGTATATTCGCTTACATCTGCATGACCGATGATTCCACTCGTATCAATGCTGCTTCCTTCCAGTTCACCAATGAGGCTCTTAATTGGTGGAACTGCACTTTGAAAGTTCACCCTCTTACGACGATGACTTGGAAAGAGTTCGAACGTCTCTTCTTAGAGAAATACTTCCCAGAGAGTGTCCAGAATGCAATGCGTTCTGATTTCTTCAATCTCAAGCAAGGTGACATGACCGTCACGGAGTATGAAGCAAAGTTCATGGCATTGGCACGCTTTGCCTCCGCCCAACTCACCGATGACAACTTTAAAGGGGCAAGATTCGAAGAAGGTTTGAGGGCCGGTATTCAGACCAAATTGGCACCTCTCTGTCTGAAGGGTTATGCGAACATCTTGGCCGCCTCCTTGTCCATCGAGAACAAGGATCTACATTTGAAAAAATCTCGTGAGGCGAATCCTCCGCTGAAGAATCATCCTACGGGATCCTCTCATCATCAACCAAAGAAGCAAAGGACCGATACCTCCTCAACTATAACTCCAATTCAACCACAACAACAGCAACAATCCTTTTCGCACTCCCACTCAAAGGGTTCTCGCCGTTCTGGTCCTAATCGTGGTGGATCTCACCAAGGGCTTAGACTTTGCTTTAAATGTGGTCATCCAGGACACATTCAACGCGACTGCCCATCGCGTCAGAACCAAGCTCCTTCAGCGGGACAAACACCACCCCCGCTAACTTCTTCTGGACTGCCTCAAATGGGCTTTAGACCTCCTCTCTTGCCACTTCCAGCTTCGTTAGCTAATAGTGTTAGGCCCAATGCACCTAAAGGCCAACACCACATCCAGGGAAATCGTGGAGGAGGACAGCAGGGTCAGGGAGTCCAAGGTCGTGCTTATATACTCCCCGTTACTACTCCACAAGAGTAAGGTGAACCTTTCGTGATTCGAGGTACATTTTTGGTATTTAACTGTTAGGCTTCAGTCTTGATAGACACCGGAGCCACTCATTCTTTCATCTCATCATCTTTTGCATCTACGTTGGGTTTGGGGGTGGAGCGTTTAGAATCTTCCTTACTTGTTGATACCCCGATTGGAGGTGTTGTACCCTTGGATAGGGTTTGTCGCGGTTGCGAACTCGTGATTGATGATCACCGTTTAATTGTGGATCTAATAGTGTTGAACATGTCTAATTTTGACATCATTTTGGGAATGAATTGGTTATGCACATTTAATGCTTTCATTGATTGCTTCAAGAGGAGAGTCACCCTCTTAGCTCCTAATGGAGATCGAATTCATTTTGTGGGAGACCGTTTGGACCTTTTGACTTTATCCTTACGTAGTCTGTACGAAAGGAGAAGTCCCTTTGGCTTGTTGGCTAGTTTGTTAATCGAGGAAGTTGAGGTAACTCATGATGAGTTCCTTCTTACTGTTTGTGAGTATTCGGATGTATTTCCGGAGGAGTTACCAGGTTTGCCGCCTATCCGTGACATTGAATTCGTGATAGACCTTGTGCCGGGCACCGCGCCCATTTCTATTGCTTCTTATCATATGGCACCTGTCGAGTTGAAGGAATTGAAGACTCAAATAAAGGAATTGTTAGACAAGGGATTCATTCGCCCTAGTGTCTCACCATGGGGAGCACCCGTGTTATTCGTAAACAAGAAAGATGGATCGCTAAGACTTTGCATTGACTATCGTCGGCTGAATCAACCTACAATTAAGAACAAGTATCCTCTACCAAGGATCAACGACTTATTCGACCAACTTCGTGGTTCGACGTGCTTTTCCAAGATTGATTTAAGATCAGGTTACCATCAATTGAGGATTCGGGAGCAAGACATCTCGAAAACTGCCTTCCGTTCTCGTTATGGGCATTATGAGTTCCTTGTGATGCCGTTTGGCTTGACGAACGCACCTGCCGCTTTCATGGACTTGATGAATCGCATCTTTAGTCCATATCTTGATAAGTTCGTGATTGTGTTCATCGACGACATTCTTATCTTTTCGCTAGATTCAGAGAAGCATGAAGAACATCTACGGATAGTCCTTCAAACGTTGCGAGATCATCGACTTTATGCCAAGTTTTCCAAGTGTAAGTTTTGGCTATCGGAAGTGAAGTTCCTAGGCCACGTCATTTCAAGAGAGGGAGTTTCTGTAGACCCATCAAAGATTGAAGCCGTAATGCATTGGCTACCACCGAAAAATGTTTTCGAAGTCCGAAGCTTCTTAGGGCTCGCGGGCTACTATCGACGCTTTGTAGTGGATTTCTCTCGGCTAGCCTTGCCAATGACGAAGCTTACACGAAAGGGTTCCAAATTCCTCTGGGATGATGCTTGTGATCGAGCCATTCAACAATTGAAGACGAGGTTAACTACCACGCCGATCTTAATCATTCCCGAGCGAGGTTTAGGCTACACCATCTATTGTGATGCTTCACACGATGGCTTGGGATGTATCTTAATGCAAGGAAGAAGCATTGTTGCTTATGGTTCACGCCAATTGAAGCCGCACGAGAAGAACTACCCGACTCATGATTTAGAGCTTGCCGCCGTTGTCTTCGCCTTGAAGAGTTGGAGGCACTACCTTTATGGTGAGAGATTTGAAGTGTTTTCCGATCATAAGAGTCTCAAGTACATTTTCACGCAGCGAGATTTGAATCTAAGGCAGAGATGATGGATGGAATACCTTGAAGACTACGACTTTAGTTTGGAGTATCATCTGGGAAAGGCCAACGTTGTGGCCGACGCTCTCAGTAGGAAGAATCGTGGCACCGTGGCTTGTCTAGCCATAGCGGAATGGAAGATGTTAGAGCAACTTGGGCACTTTAACGTGGAAGTTAATGAATCTGAAGATCATGCCACCTTGTATACAATAATTACTCAACCGACACTCTTGAAGCAAATTCTAGATGCTCAACAATCCGATGAGGAGGCCGAGTCCTACCGATTACTCATTTCTCGTGGCAAGGCACTTGAGGGTTGGACGTCTGATTCCGGCCATGGTTTGAGGTTTCGAGGAAAACCGTTTGTCCCTTCGAGCATTCGTGATGAAGTGTTGAAGGATTTTCATCACTCTCGACTTGCCATTCATCCCGGAGGCACAAAGATGTATCAAGACCTTAGGCGACAGTATTGGTGGAAGGGTATGAAACGACATGTTGCTGATTACGTTTCACGTTGCATGGTTTGTCAACAAGTTAAGGCCGAGCACCAAAGGCCCGCATGAAAGCTTCAACCCTTGCCAGTTGCCGAGTAGAAGTGGGAACACATCACTATGGATTTTGTTATAGCTCTTCCGAGATCACTTCGACAGCACGATGCCGTTTGGGTCATTGTAGACCGCTTGACGAAGTCCGCACACTTCTTGCCAATCAAGACGGCTAATACAGCTGAAACTCTTAGTAAGCTCTACATCAAAGAGATTTTGAAGCTCCACAGCGTACCAGTTTCTATTATTTCCGATCGTGACTCCAAGTTTGTTTCTCAGTTTTGGCAGAGTCTTCAGAAGGCTTTGGGGACGGAACTCCTACTTAGCACCGCATTTCATCCTCAGACAAACGGCCAGTCCGAGCGTACTATTCAGACTCTTGAGGATATGTTACAAGCTTGTGTGATGGATTTTGGAGGCAGTTGGGAAGATCACCTTCCATTGGTAGAGTTTACTTACAATAACAGTTATCAAGCAAGCATCGAGATGGCACCGTTCGAGGCCTTGTATGGCCGACCTTGTAGATCGCCTTTGTGTTGGACCGAAGTTGGAGAGGCATCCATCTTAGGTCCCGATATGGTTCGTGAGAGGACCGAGAAGATCAAGTTGATTCGCAAGAGATTGCTCACCGCACAAAGCCGCCAGAAGAGCTACGCCGATCGCCGAAGAAGAGCTTTATCATTTGAAGCTGGAGACCATGTCTTTCTCAAAGTAGCACCACGGCGAGGTTTGCAACGCTTTGGCCAAAGTGGGAAGTTGTCCCCACGCTTCATTGGCCTGTTTCAGATTATGGATAAGGTTGGTGAGGTAGCCTATCGCTTTGCTCTCCCACCTCAACTTTCGAATGTTCACAACGTGTTTCACATTTCCTTGTTGTGCTTGTATAAGCCGCATTCATCGCATATTGTGAAATGGACCGATCTAACCCTCGAGCAAGACGCATCCTATGAAGAGCAACCGATTAGCATCTTAGAGACCAAGGAACACGTACTACGAGGCAAGACGATTACATTGGTAAAGGTACTTTGGAAGCACCATGACACCAAAGAATCAACTTGGGAAGACAAACAAGAAGCAAGATCGCGTTATCCGCATCTCTTCTCCGATTAAGGTAAGATTTCTAAAACATTGTGTGTTTATTTAGATTGTTTCCCGTTTTTTACTCTTCGGATTCCGGGACGGAATTCTTTTAAGGGGGGTAGATTGTAGAAACCCAGAATTCTTATAAGGGTAATTTGGTAATTTCGATCCAACGTGGGTCTTGATTTGGGACAGTGTAATTTAATTTTGGTACAAATTGGTATCACTAGTGGGATATTTGGCCACATGTGGGTGCACATGTGTTATACTCTTGTTTGTATGTGTGTGTGAGATACACCCTAACCTACCCAAACCTACCCCTATCACATCACAACTTTTGGAGACAACTTTTCCCCAAAAAGTTGTCAAAGCTCTCTTTCTCCTCCCCTCCCTAATTTTGGCCGGCCATTTTTCTCTCTCTCTCTCTCTCTCTCCCTCATTTCTTTTTCATTATCTCTCTATATCTCACTCTTATCTCTTGTTTATGGAAGCACAAAAATCTCATTAAAGCTTCAACCATTAAGCATCTTTTTAAAGCCCTTCAAGTACAAATTGGACCAAGAACATTAGAGATCAATTTACTCCTTTCCTCAAGAGTTCTCTTTTGGTGCTTCCATCTTCCACTTTGGAGTTCTCTAGCTCAAGCCATGGCTTAGAGGAAGAAGGGGGTTTTTCTACTTACTAGATCTTGGAAGCTCCATCACTTGGGTTCTTGTATTTTTTTTCATCTCTTGGTCTCTCTATCTCTCTTGCTTTTCCCATTCAAGAACAAGGTAGATTTCATTGACTAAGTGCACTCCTAAATCTAATTTCATGGTTTGTTATGTGTAGGATTAGACCTTATACTTGTTAATCATGCATGGGGTTCCCTACATCTTGATCTATGTGCTTATATGCTCTTATATGCCTAGTTAAAAATTTTGCTAAACCTAAATGTCATTTGGTTGAAATGTATTTATTTGACTAAAGGTACCATAAATCTCCTATTTGTCTAAGTTGTTGATTATGCCTTGCATGTTTTCCCTCCTAATAATTTAGCCTTGGGATCATGAACTACTATGCTTAATTTTTTGACATTGAAATTATTGAGATGACATTATAGTTGCATAATCATTGTGGTCACATTTCATAGTCGCCAAGTCGGCAAAACATTCATGGCATTGGCTTGGGAGTATGAATCTTGTTGAAATTCCCACGATTGGGGAATGCCTTTTTGAATCCCCGTTTGGGGTTGTAAATAGATGAAATTTCGGAAGCGGGTGTGAGGTGAGGAAGGTTGTTTGTGATCCTTAAAACATTCGAAAACGCAAGGTCATATTCGGCTAGCTACCGGAGATCTTGTATGCTACACTCACGTTGGAGTGGCTCGCATCCGGTGTTGAGAGTGAGTGGCTATGGCATTTGGTATTGGGAAGTTACACGGTTTGGCCTTACGGCTAATTGCATTGCCACGGAGGCAAATCATTGCACCGCATATCTTAGCATGATTTTAGAAGTAGTAGTACATTTCTTCAATGCTATCTACTGAGCCGTCGTGCTTAATGAATCTATAAAACCACTTTGTTTCAGGTGAGGTCGACAAGGGCAAGGCCCACGAGTAGTCGGCTTGGTGAACTCTTTTGAAGACATCCCTTACGGAGTCTTGTTTTGAAATGTATTCATTACATAGTTGGATTAGAGGAAGTTGTAATAGATGTAATTTAGAATCTTGGACATTGATTCAGATTACTAAGCTTACATGTTTATCTCCTCTTCTTTTGTACCCGAACTTAAACTATGTACCTTGAATGCATAGTATTTAATACATTCTGCTGACGTTTGTACTTTCTTAAGGATCATTTGGACTTTTCTCAGGATTCGTTTGTACCTTGAATTCATAGTGTTTAATACATTCTGCTGACGTTTGTACCTTCTTAAGGATCATTTGGACTTTCCTCAGGATTCGTTTGTACCTTGAATTCATAGTGTTTAATACATTCTGCTGACGTTTGTACCTTCTTAAGGATCATTTGGACTTTCCTCAGGATTCGTTTGTACCTTGAATTCATAGTGTTTAATACATTATGCTGACGTTTGTACTTTCTTAAGGATCATTTGGACTTTTCTCAGGATTCGTTTGTACCTTGAATTCATAGTGTTTAATACATTCTGCTGACTTTTGTACCTTTTTAAGGACCTTCTTGGACCTTCTCCAGGAACGATTTGTACCCTAATAACCTTATTATTTTCTTAAAGTTTCCTTTCATTTAAAATTCTTTAAAGTCCTTTATCCTTTCCGTTTAAACTTACGATCTTTATTTCAAAATGTTTTAAGTCAAATTTATGTTGATTGACCATATAGGACCCGTTTGGTACTTGAGGGTCAATCCCTGTCTTTTTGACTTTTCTTTGGAATCCACGTAGGATTCCCCTATGCTTCCGTCTTGTTGGATTAGTCCACGTAGGACTATCCCTTGCTCTCCTTTATATTGTTTGACTCGTTGACCTCGCCCACGTGGCTTGATTTTCGGGGCGTTACAGAATCATCCGGATGGCAGCTTTGCTGCGCCAATTAATAGCTACTTTTGGCAATTGTTATTGCAAAAGTGGAAAACCCTCAAGTGTTGCCAAACACCTCCTTTAGCAACCAAAACATCATTGAATTCTCCAATATGCAATTTGTTGTTTTTTTTAACTCGTACATGATAGTTTTGGAATTTATAATCTTTACTCTATAGGATATTTAATTACTCCGTATTTTTTTTAAAGAACCATGAAGTGTTATACTGCAATTTACATGTGCTTCTCATCAGACGAAATTGTTTTTACAGAAATTTGGCATTAAATCCTAACTTATAATAATTAATTGGTTAAAACTTAAAAGACACGAAGGTTTCTTATTTGTTAATAACTCCATCCGTCTAAAGAGAGTGTTAGAATAGATCCTTCCTTATGATATATACTTTCGGATTTTTCAGACATTTATGCCATTGTCATTGGCGGTGGAAGAGATGGAGATGGAGGTGATGGAGATGAACTCAACGTACAACGGTGGCAAAGATGGACGATAAGGCGCACAGACTGCGTCTTCTCAAATCTCATCCTTAGTGTGATATATATGTTGTAACACTAATGGTGAAAAGAACAAATTTGAAGAAATATGACAAGACTGATTTGTAAGAAAAGAAAACAGAGACACTTTTAAAAATAAATTCGTTAGGCAGGGCACTTCTAGGAAGCTTTCTTTAAGATAGTAATTTCCCCACTATGGTGCAAATGGACTCTTGGAAATCTATCTCAAGGATACAAAGCCTAACTTAAGACTGTCTAAATTGCACTGTTTAGCAGTCTTGGAACCACCAAATTTCACCCGACATAAAATCAAAAAATGTATAGAAAGAAGGAGAAAGCAGAACAGAAAGAAAGTTCACACTCGACTACGTACTGATGCCCATAATATAGACACCAGAAGCCACGAAGAAGGATCGCAATTTTTCTCCAGAAGAGTCGTGACCTCTCTGTACTTGACCGTTGGAGACTAACTATCTATTTTAATCTTCTTCTTCTTCTTTCTTTCCTTTCTTTCTTTCTTTCTTTCTTTTATATATATATATATATATATATATTATATTATATATATATATATATATATAAAGAAAAAGAATTAAAAAGAAAATATTAAAACTTGAAGCTCTTCCATGGGTCTCCTCTTGTGAGGTATCCCTTGGGAGCTTGGGAGAGAATATGAAGAACCACCTCCTATTTATAGGAGAGGCTTTCCCACAAGATTACTCCAAGTTTCCTATGTGGGACAACATACCAAATTTAAATTTCCTTTCAACCAAATATTTGGTGGGAAAATGAAAATTTGATTTTCCCTCCAAAAAATAAGAAGTACACTACTATATAGTACACTACTATATGCTATAGTAAAGATTCCTATTATAAACTATTATTAGTAAATACTATTATGTATATAATACATATATATAACAATATATATATATATACACGCACACACACACATATCATATAACATGTATATGTCCTTCATATGTATATACTCATATATATACATATATACCATTCTCTAATTAAGAAGGAGACTACGAGTTCGTCCAACTCTGTCTTTCAAATCGAAGTTTGAAAATTGTGTTACTTTCCGCATGCAATTAAATCTAGGCACCATAATTTTTGTTGTTTTTGGATATGGTATCTCCATCATCATGTATTTGGGGATAGGTAAAAGTTGACCGGTAGGTGTTTGATAAAAGATTAGTGAGAAATTTTTTTGCTTTAGGATTCGGTATTGGGGTGTGGATGTTGGTGCTCATAGTTGATCATGGGCGGTTGGGATTTTTTGGGTTCTGGGACATCCTTTTCATTGTAAGTTGAGAATGTGTGATTCAAGTGATTGGCTTCTTCTTTGTAAGCTTGTTCCATCATTAATAAATCTTCTTACTGTTCAAAAAAAAGAAAGGAAATATGGACCCAAAAATTGGAAACCCCTCTCTCTCTCTCTCTCTCTCTGTCTCTGTATACATATTCACTGAGAGAAATTTCACAACTAATTTCTTTAAAAATTGCTTATCAACAAATTACATGGCAACAACAAAAAAAAAAAAAAAAAAAAAAGCAATTTTTTTTGGGAGTTTCAAAAGTCTTGATAAATTTCACACACTTTTTGTCACAATCTGTTGGAATGAACAACACCATGAAAATGTATTTTGGAAAACGTTTTTCTTTTTCCTTTTTTGTAAAATTACAATTTATTGTGAAATTTCACAAAAAAAATTGGGACGGAGTACTTTCTTAAAATTTTCATTGATTTTTTTAGACTTTACCTTAACGCTAAGAATATAGGATACTGGATGTGCTTAAGAATTATATATGTGACAAAACGAGTTGTAAAAGATATGAAATTTCACAAACTCTTCTTGTGAAATTTCACATACAATTTTTTTGTGAAATTTCACTAATCTTTTTTTTTTTTTTTTTTAAGATTTTCATTTGAACCTTGGTACTTGTTTGATATATAGGATACTAGATTTGCTTAAGAACTATATATGTGGAACAAAAAAAAAAACTGTAAAGGATATTAAATTGTTCACAAGCTTTTCTTGTGAAATTTCACAAACAAATTTTTTTTTTTTTTTTTGTGAAATTTCACTAGTCTTTTTTTTGCTAAACAAGAAAGAAATTTATTTACCCAAGGCAAGCCAAAACAAAAGCCAGAAAATCCAAAAGCATATTGCCCAAGCCTACATACAGAGGTACACAGCCATGGTTTGGATCAGAAAAATGATCGAACACCTTACCTACACAAGACTACAATCAAAATAAAAAGGCGATCCAACCAAAGGACCATTAAACCAAATTACAACCCAAAGAGACACTGACACAAATCAAAGCACCAAAGAACCAATAAACAACACCCAAATCAGACAGCAACATAAAATATATGAATTAATGGGATAATGCGATCAGAGTTGTTCGCCGGTGATGGAAATGGTGGATGATGTGATCGGAGTTGTTCGCCGACGATGGAGATGGTTGCTGATGCGATCGGAGTTTTTCTCCGACGATGAAGATGGTGGTTGATGCGATCGGAGTTTTTCTCCGATGATGAAGATGGTGGCTGATACGATCCAATTTATTTGCAGGCGATGGCAATGGAGAAGATGGCTGGTCGGCGGCTCAAAGATATGGAGGCGATCGAAGACCACAATCCTAGAGAGTGCGGGTTTGTCTCTGTGTTGTAGTTTCGATGGGCATATTTGTCCATTGTAGGTATCTTTCACTAACATATTTTTCTTCTTGAACCTTATGTTATATAAATACCCTAAAATGAATTTATCACTAATTATCCCTTGTTTTTATCATTAAGATATACTCCTTCCGTCCCAATTTGTGAGTCCTGTATTCCATTTTGAGATGTCCCAAAATTAGTGTCCACTTTCCTAATTTGGTATACAAATTTTACTTACTTTCCAAAACTACCCTTCATTGAAATCTACACCAATACAAAATTTAAAAAGTAATCGTAATGATTAGGGACAATTGTGGAAAGTAGATGTAGATTCTTCTTATCCCCTTAATAAGTTGAGTTCCAAAAGATGAACTCACAAAATGGGACGGAAGGAGTATTAATCTCTCTGAAGTCTGAATACATTTGTTATAATCCTCTCTAGTATTCGAGAAAATTGTTAATTAATGGCATTTGCAAATCCTCTCTTGGTTCTTCAAAGGCTCTCTAGCTTTATCGAATGTGCAAATCTAGTGAAGTCAAACTCAAAGTTAATTAGACGTTTGGAATGTTAATACATTTGTTCAAACCCAGTCTGAGATTATCTTGTGTTTGTGATTTCTAACTCAAATCTCTTTTCAAATTTATAAAGGGTTCCATTAACTTGTGCTCTTTGGGCACATTTTAACAAGTTAAAATATCTAAAAATAGAAATAAATTAGTGAAATTTACGCCTACCTTTTCATCGGTGTGATTTCTCTATATACTTTTTACTATTTTAATTAAGCTCGTTAACATTTCAAATTTATAAAATAGGGGCATCGACTAGAACCTATAGGTCTCTTTTATTAGTAACGCTTTTCAACTTCTATTCAATTAGTATTTTTTTCATTAATCCCAAAGCACCTTTCTTTTTTTATTAATAGCCCACTTTTCTTTTTTTCTTTTTTGCTATGGGTAATCACACACACTCACTCTATCACTCACATACTTAATTACAACACACACACACAAGAATCATTCGCACATGAATTATGCTCTCCCCATAGGGGAAAGTTGAACTCTCCAAAGCTCTAGCTCTCTGAAGTGAAGGTCATACTACTAGGCCACAAGAGTCTTGGTTAATAATTGCCCACCTTATTTTAACGTATCTATTTCTTATCTTACCATATCTTCACCTCTTTTAGGAGTGTAAGCAAACCGACCGGTACGGTCGGATTTCCGAATTTTCTTTCATTGTAAAAACCAAATTAATTACTGAACTATTTTTACCCCTAGTCTCTCCCATGTTCACCCCCATCTTCCTCGCTACTCTCTCTGCCTATTTCTACCATTTTCCTCATGCGATGAGCCATGGATCTGGTTCTTATGCGAATGAAGACGAAAATGAAGAAGGAGGTATAAACGGTAGTCGAAAGGCATGGTGTTGACATTCTTGGAGGGGAATTGAAAGGTGAAGAAAATAATTAGGTTAGGGTTCCACGTGGGGAGAGAAAATGTAACAGTTGGAGAGGATTAACAATATATTCAAAGTTGGACTAGTCTATCACTAATGGATATAATAACTTAAAACCGGACTAAACACAAAATTAACTCAGTTTTTATGTTCTTTTAGGATTAATTAATAATAAAAGTTTGACAATACTATTTGCTAAAAAGTTTGTTTAGAGACTTGTTTGGTTGGAAAATTTATAAATGTGCGAGCGTGCCAGGCAAGCAAGTTGCCAATGTGTGTGATCCAAAATGCGCCTCACCAGGCCAATTATGATCGTTCGATGCCTTAACAAGGATTTTTTATCGTGTGAGATGAACTAGAAAACTAAAAGAGGAAGAAGAAGAAGAAGAAGAGAGAGTTCGAAGGATACCTTCGAAGTGATTGAACTATTCTATGACTACTCCTAAGAATTGCATTAAAAGAAAGTAAAGCATTGAAGGAATACTAAACTAAAACTAAACTATTGTAAAGTAAAGTAATAGCCATGGTGGCCAAATAGAAAGGATTACATGATGTTGAAATGTTTGTTGTTGGTCTAGGACCTTTTACAAAGGTATATACTACATCTATTTATAGATGAATTACATAACTATCTATTTGAATTTGAACATTTCCCTCGTATTACATTAACTAACAATTCAAATTCCTACAACTTCTAAGTAGGTAACTACCAATTAGTGGGAGATGCTCCTACAATGACAAGTGTCTTCAAGTGACTTCCATATATCTCCATCATCACCATTGATATTCACCACCTTTGATGTACTCCTACGATGACAAGTGTCTTGCAAGTAAAGCTTCTTAATGGTCCATGGCAAGCCAAATAGTTTACAATAATTAATAATATTATTATTATTATTATATATTTGTATATTAACAAATTAAAATTTTATTTTATGGTATAAACATATGCCCCCTGGTTCTTTGAAAATGAAGCGTAAGTAATTTTTGAAGAACCAATTTTTTGATTTACATAAAATAACATAATTTGCTTCGAAGCCAACACAACAACTTCGAACACGAAAAAATAGATTTAAAGTGGCTTTGAAGCCAGTACAATAATTTTGATCACAAAGTAAACTGATTTACACTTGTTTCGAAGCCAACACAATCGCTTCGAATACCAAAACAATGGCTTTAAACTTGATTCGAAGCCAATAAAAAGGATTTGAATCGCCTTAAACATATCTTCGAATTGGCTTCGAAGCCAATATAATAATCATTGAGCACAACGTAAACTGTTTTTAATTTGGTTTAAACCAATAAACTGACTTTAAACACCAAAAAATGGCTTTAAATTTACTTCGTAGCCAATATAGTTGCTTAAAACACAAAATAATGGTTTTAAACTCGCATCGAAGCCTGCATAATTGCTTCGAACACAAAATTAATGGCTTAACACTTGCTTCGAAGCCGATGTAATGGTCTCGCGCACAAAATTATGGCTTTAATCTTACTTCGAAACCAATATAATAACCTCAAACACAAAACTAATGACTTTAATCTTGCTTTGAAGCCAACATATATATAGCAAAATACAATCATTTAACCGATCACAATCGGTAAAAGTAACTACTAAGCCATAGATGCTGGCCTATTGGCATGCCAAAACAAAAAGAATGTATAGGATAACCTTTCTTCTTCTTTTTTTTAAACGAAAAGAAGTTGTATAGAACCAGTTGAGATGGTCATTCCATATTCTTTCCCCAATCACAACAAAAAATCCAAAAGGATGTGTAAAACAAAGGCAAATTTCCATCTCAAAATTTTATGTAGTCTCAGCACTTAAGTTTGGCACCTTCGACTTTTTTCCTCCAATTGCCAAATGCAGAAACCTTAAAGGTTCCATTGAAGTTGGAATTATTCAATGCACCATGCACATAACTGTATCCCAATATGCAGTTTCTAGAATCAAATGCATAATTGGCTGAGACTTTGTTGGATGAGTCTATAATGAATGACCCATCCATGGCAGTCATGATATCACCCCTTGCATGTGTAAGTAAATTTCACCGGCTTGTGCCAAAGGTATATCCACATGTTCATAACCAACTTTCATTATAATGTAACTGCCATAGAAACAACCACATGGTCAAAACCCAATTTTGATGAGCACCACAAAGCCAAAGTGGGTATTGACCAACTAAAGCCATGGATGACTTGAATAATTTATAGATTTCAACACTTTGTATAGTAATGTTGAAAAACTCGAATTCATGAACAAAAGTTGGTTCATGATTTTCAACCACACCTGGTTGTAAAATAGACCCCCCGTGTGTATTTTCATCATAATCATTTGGTTGATTAACCAATAGAGGCGATGATGGCATTGGTGATTTTTTTATTTCCACCATTAAAGGATCATGAAGATTCTTCATAATTAATTTATTTTCATTCATTGGCTCATATTTTTGAAGAACAGTTGACACCCCCGAGCCATTTCATACATTTTAGATTCCAAACTAAATGCTTGATCCTTTAATTCTTCCAATAATGGAACTAAGTTATTGATCAATTTTTCATCACCAAAATTTGGTGTTAGTGATGGTAAAACATACAACACTTCAAAATTGTTGTCACCAAAATTTGGTGTTAATGGGGGTGACATATACACCCATTCGTAATTACCATTACCAAAATTTGGTGTTGAAGAGGGTAAAACGTACAACCCTTCAAAATTCATCTTGACACTTGAGTCCCACCGGGCGTGCCAAAAATAATTGGTTGAAAATTTTATAAATGTGCGAGCGTGCCAGGCAAGCAAGTTGCCAATGTGTGTGATCCAAACTGCGTATCACCAGGTCAATTATGACCGTTCGATGCCTTAACAAGGACTTTTTATCGTGTGAGATGAACTTGAAAACTAAAAGAGGAAGAAGAAGAAGAGAGAGTTCGAAGGATACATTCGAAGTGATTGAACTATTCTATGACTACTCCTAAGAATTGCATTAAAGGAAAGTAAAGCATTGAAGGAATACTAAACTAAAACTAAACTAATGTAAAGTAAAGTAATAGCCATGGTGGCCAAATAGAAAGGATTACATAATGTTGATATGTTTGTTGTTGGTCCAGGACCTTTTACAAAGGAGTATACTACATCTATTTATAGATGAATTACATAACTACCTATTTGAATTTGAACATTACCCTCGTATTACATTAACTAACAATTCAAATTCCTACAACTTCTAAGTAGTTAACTACCAATTAGTGGAAGATGCTCCTACAATGATAAGTGTCTTCAAGTGACTTCCATATATCTCCATCATCACCATTGATATTCACCAACTTTGATGTACTCCTACAATGACAAGTGTCCTGCAAGAAAGCTTTTTAATGGCTTCCATGGCAAGCCAAATAGTTTACAATAATTAATAATATTATTATTATTATTATTATTATTATTATTATATATTTGTATATTAACAAATTAAAATTATATTTATGGTATAAACAAGACTTATAATTAATTTTTCCTATCGAAAATAGGGGTAATTGGTGAAAATGACATTATGATAAGATTTTTTAACATTGAGAACAATTAAGGTTCTTGATTAGGGAAAGTTCCTTTACATAAAAACATTAAGTGAAATTTCACTTGAAATATGTGAATATTTAGTGAAATTCTACTGAATCCAACTTGACCTTTTTGAGAGATTTTTTAACAAATTAAGAATTAAATTAGACTTTAAACTCTTGACAGTTCCTTTAAATTTTTTTTAATCAAATTGGACTTTAAATTCTTGATAGTTACTTCTAGAACTTTTGCATAAATTTCTCTCTCTCTCTCTCTCTCTCTCTATATATATATATATATATATATGTACACACACAAACATGGTCTAAACTTACTCTGAAAATTGGGTTAGGGACGGATTGTGTGAGTTGCTACCACTAATTAGAACACTTAACATCAACAATTAATGCCACTTTTCTTTGGTTAATTAGCATCAATGCCTGACCCATTTAAGGCTTGACCTACATATTTATGATTAAGTTGTTTAACTCAAATGGTAAATTTATAGTGAGCAGCTTCTCATATGAGAAAATGGATTTTAACCGTTATGGACATCTGGCAATAAATACATCTTTAGATTCTTAAGAATCTTATGATCAAGTGCCCATCTAACAATTAAAACCCCGCCTTCTCATCCACTCCATATAATTGGTAGGATTTGTAGAAATTTGTACATAACCCTGTTTGATGATGAGTAACTTTCAATTATTGAATGGACAAGACCTGGAAGTATAATACTTTGTTTTTCTAAGATGTAATTATTTCACATGTGCAAATATCACTATATGGCATATACATGACAAATGTGGACTGATAACATGTAAAATAATGCACTGACCTTATCCTTGTTAAATTTCATTTCTTATCTTATTATGAAATTGACCAAGAATCTTATTTAGGTAGAAACTCGCCTTTATATTATCAAAAGGAAAAGACTTTGGAACATTTTGAAAATTTGTAAAAATTTTGGAATCAGAACGGAATTTAGAAATTGCAAAATTTCGTAATCAGAATCGGAAGTAGAATTTTTTTCCCTAAAAAATCTCATTTATGATTCGTTCAAAAATTAGCCTAGCCGTGACAAGTCCATTTGTTTAGATAGGCCTAAGGGTCATTCTATAGTGGGAGCTCTTGTTTTGGCTTCACGTGAAGACAACCCACTATTCACGTGGCACAATGTGGTTGGTTAAGAGGAGAAAAACTTGGTGTGCCATTAATGCATCTATCGCGTAGGTACTGCGCTAGTCAGTTGTACCTTTATTAGCATAATTTGTACCTTGATAAGTTTAGTTTGTACTTTGATAAGATTTGTTTGTACCTTATAAATTTTTTTTTGTACCTATGTAATTTGCAATCAAATGTCCAACTTTGTTATTAATGTACAAATAGTTTTTTAATAAAGTCCAAAAACTACTTAATAAAGTCTAAACATCTATTATATATATATATATATATAAAGTTCAAAGCCAAAAACCTTCTCACATTCATCCACTTGGCGCCTACGTGGCCTTCTATCGTTAGAGAAATAATCTTACGTGGCCTCATCCTATCAGTGTCCTCTGGCCTCCCTCTCCCCGTCTGCGCCTCATTTCATTCGTTCCCCCCACACTTCTAGAGACTTCCCCACCCACCTCTTCACCTTTCCCAACTCTCTCTCTCTCTAAAAATAAATACCCAGATTTAACTCTCATTAAGACCCTCTCACTGATTAACCACAACACCACCACCAAACCTGTCTCTCTCAAACTCTCATTTCCTCCATTTTCTTTCTTCCTTGGTACTACTACCAGTCGACTTCTCATCACCATGGCTGCAATCCGGCTCAGGTGTCCCTCTTTCTAACCATTTTCCATTTGTTTGTTTGTTAGTTAATTTCTGATTAAATCTTATTTGAGATTAACCTAACTATTTGTGTTTTTTAATGGAAAAAAAATCATATTTTGATGTGTTTGTACCCAATCCTAATCCAATCTTTTTTATCAATGCTATGTTTTTTTCTTAAATTACAGTTGGGGTCCTAAATAGTTTTATCTCACGGGTTGGTGATGAATTTGAAGAGGCATTCAATGCTTTTCACTCTCTGCCCACTGAATTGTCCAAAGAACCTGATCTATAAAAGGGTATGTTTTGGTGGAAACTCTGATGTTCCTGTTTATCTTATCATATGCTTTGAAATTTCAAGGGTTGTTTCCTATATTTTTGCTTTTTGATTTTTGACTTTTTTTTGTTAGTCTGAAGTGTCCATGAAAACCCATTGCTGATAGGGCTTTTTTTGTCGTTGCATGCTATGTGATATTGCAGTCCATTTGTTTGATTTTTATTCTAAGTGACTCACAAAGTGAAGGGGTGTGTAGAAGGCCAACTTTTTTAATCTTCTATTTCAGTTTTTGGGAATGAATATACAAATATTTGCATTCTAGATTTTCACTCCTTTTCGTCTAGATGTTGTGTTAAATTTGTTGGTTGGATAAAAACCACCCATGTCTACGAATTGTTTGTTTTTTATCAGAATTTACCCAAACACAATATTTAACTGACAAATGGGTTTTTGCAGACAATTGAAATTTTCACCTTGTGAGATTTTCTGCAACTACAATTCAATCACCCTTACAGAGCAATTGTACAGGGTTGGCCAATTTAAGGGACTCGAGTATGATCACATACAATGAACGGATATCACATAAAAATTTTGAAGGTAGAAACAGTGTTAATTCATGTATGGCATTAACGATTTTTCCTCTTTTTTTTTTTTCCAATTTAGGTACCAAACATTTTAATTTTTCCTTGGCCCCTTTTCTTTTTGGGTTTGGTTGAATTTAAACACTCAGTTCGTACTTTATTTAATTTACTTGCCAATTGTTTTGTTTGCCATAAGTTGTCAATATAATTTATAGTTACGGTTTCTTCAAAATTATATTTGGGTGCCATATTTACATTATTAATATAATTATCTTCAGTTTATGCGTGCATTTCAGCCCGTGCATTGCATGGGTGTTCGACTAGTTACTTAATAAAGTACAAAGATGTTGGTTAGGTTCACACCATGCTTGGCCAATTGCATGTGTGTGGAGAATTTGAAGTTTACTTGCAGGTTTCTTATGTGATAAGATAAGTGATATTCAATTGGATAATGCAATGTAATCATTATCTCTTTTGGAGTGTTTTAGTAAAAACACAAAGGCCATGTTTGCCGCGACAAAAATGGGGTCGGATAGGATAAAAATTATACTAGCCAGCATTTGGCATGTACATGGGATAGGATAAATTAGTCCCAAACTCTCCTTTTATCCCATGGAGAGTGAGATAACTCTATGTCATGGGGTGGGGGATAGTATTAGGTGGGATAAGGGAGTTTGGGATAAATTTTTTTTTTTTTTTTTTCATGTTTTTTTCTTGATTCTATTTTTTTTTCGCAGATTTGATTCTTTTGTTTCAGATTTTTTTTTTCATATTTGATTTTTCTTTCCCCATATTTGTTTTATTATTTTTTTTTTTTAGATTTTTTTTTTCCTTAAATCATATTTTTTACCCCCTTTTTTTTTTTGGAGTTAAAAAATAATAATTTAGTTATTATCCAGAAATTATATCCCGGCACAATCAAACAAAAGGATTAGGATAAAACAGCTTATCCGACAGTTTTATCCAGTACATTCCAAACACAGGATAGCATAACAGCTTATCCGACCGGATTACTAATCTAGTTCGATTCTGCCTTATCTAGTCCAATCCGACAGTTTTATCCGGCCTGCCAAATAAGGCCAAAAAGTTGTTGAGTATTCGGAGGGGGCTAGAACTGGTTCTCGACAAAGACATCCATAACATAGTTGTTGAAACTGATGCTAAGGTAGCAATGCAGCTAATCAAGGAGAAAGATCAGAGTCATCCTCTTTGTGCAATCATTGAGGACTAATGTGTTATGCTTGGTAGACATGGCAGCAAGCTAACCCTTACTCTTAGGGAAGGAAACAAATGCGCTGACTTCCTTGCTCACTTAGGTGCTGATAGTAGTGATAAAACATTCATTTTTGACACCCCGCCTGTAGGGTTAAATCTCTTGTTGCTTGCTGATACCTTTGGGATTGCCTATCCTAGAGGAGACTAGTTTATTTTGTGCTTTTCCTTCTTACCAAAAAAAAAAGAGTAAAGCTGTGTATAATAAATATATATGTGATGTACATATATGGTAGGTTCATACGCACTCGGCTGGGGTTTGTGAGAGAGGGGAAAAAAATTGTGTTTAGGGTTTTTCTTTGGGATATTGAGTGAGTGAGTACAAGGGTTTGTGAGTTGGATTATGTGATTTAATTCGAGGTTTCTTGTATCAATTTATTCTCAACAATAAAGGAAAATCTCTCGAGTGTAGACGTAGGCAGGTTTTTGTCGAACCACGAAGAATTCTCTTGTGTGATTTCTTTTCTTTTTCCCTTGTTATTTACTTTTTCATTGTGTGCTCGTTTAATTCTGCTGCGTAAATCTCAACAAAATATTCATAAAAAAAAGGTACAAACCAATGTTCAAAACCACCTTAAACACCACATTCGTCACATGCCGCCGCGCCAATATGAGAACTCTAACTCATCCAATGGCCACGAAATTTTTGCTTTACGCTGGACAAAACCACTTCACCCTACTTTAAAATTTCTCTAGGCCCAACTGATGATGCATCAATGTTGTTCTGGCGAAGTTGGATAGTGTTTTATACATATATATATATATATAGGAAAATTATCTTAAGCCTAAAAAATCTGCGGCCTGCCCCGCTGACCTGCGCCCCGTCATACCTGTAGACACCCCATTTTGTCGGCTATCAGATTTAGGAGACCCATAGCTTGGTGGTTCACAATGATCGTAAAAGACTCAAAAGGACTCTCGGAAGTCAGCTCTATCTCTCAGAATGCTCAGAATGACCAAAATGCCCCTGAAAGCCCGAAAACTCCCAGATTTGGTCCCAAAGTTCTGAAAACATGCTACGTCGTAAGAAAACTGATAAAATGAGTTTTTAAGAAAAATCGGATGAAATCGTCAGCTCCTAGAGACCCCCGGAAGTCTCGGAAGTTCCCGAAAAGTCCCCGTTGACCGGTTTGACCAGGGTTTGACCAGGTTTGACCAAGTTTGACCAAGTTTGACCAAAATCGTCCAAATTCACCAGAATCATTTTAAATCATGAGAAAAGTGTTAAAACAAGTTCCAAAAGAAAATCGAGCGAAAACATCAGCTCCCGGGAACTCCCGGAGGTTTCTAGAACTTCCCGGGAATCCCAGATTTGACCAGTTTGACCAGAATTTGACTTTGGAACCGGGGCACCAAAATAATTTTCAAACATTTTTCATGGATACTAGAGGTTAATAGATTTCCAACGGTATATCGCACATAATTTCTGGATTTAAAACGGCGAAAATGGCGATCAAATTGGCTTTTATCGCAAATACCGCAAAACTTTTCAAAGTGACTTATCCCCGAACTATTTTTTATGTAAAGTAGACTCCATTACCTTTCCAACGGTATATCACAATCCCAATTTGGAGTTCGTACGCATTTTCTGTGAATTTCGGACGAAATAGGGCCTTTTCGCGAATACCGGAACTTCGGGGGGCCTAAACAGCATTATCTGGACGGAGGGAGGAGCAGTGCCGCCGCGGCACTCCCCTCCAGAACAGTGAGTTTTTGTAATTTCTTTTGGGGTCCCATTTTGATTAATTAAAAACCAAAACGACGTAGTTTTGATTCCCAGCTTATTTTGGACCAATGGGAGACCATTTTAAACTTTTTAAAACTCCATTTACCACCCCTCCTTTGCCTATAAAAGAAGTCATTTACTTCCATTTAGAGGGGAGGCATGGAAGCTTAGAGAAAGCTTAGGAAGAAACTCTAGGGAAATATAGAGAGAGAAAGAGAAGAAGTAGTCTTCTTCTTCCATTTTTTCCAATCAAAGTGAGTTCTAATCTTGTTTTCCTCCACCATTTTTCTATATACTTCATCATCAATATACCCAATCACCATTCTTGAGCATTCTTGAGTTAGGAAGCTACTTCCATGTCCAAATGTCAAAATCTATGAGTGAAACACCAAGCTACAAGTCCAAAATCATATTGATTATCATCTATTGATTGTTATTTACTTGCTTGTTCATATTATGTTCATCTCTTCTTAATCTCATTTCTTTTTATTTTCTTTATTTACTTACTAGTTTATCATCATCTAAGTGATGACATGAAGTTTGGGGTGAGTGAATCCTCATGGATAGTAGCTCTTGACCTCAAAAACATGTTTGATAGATGATGATCATAACCTCAATACTTCCAAGATGTTCTTGAAATGTATTGAAGTTATGTCCAAAATAAAAATGAATCTCTCCAATAATATTGGGAGTTCTTTGATTATTCAAGGTTGGATGAGGTTCTAAGTGGTCACATGGTCATCTCAAGAGTTTAAGTTCATCCTTTGAACATCTATTTCAAAACCCCCAATCAAGAACTCAAACTCTATTTCAAACCCAAATCCATTTTCTTCAAGAATGATCCAAAACAGTGAGCTGTTCAGATTCAAAGATTTGTTTTGAATTAAATACTTGAGTTATGATGATGAAACCACTTGGAAAATCTTCCTAAGACATCATAGTTTGTCTCTGATTTTTCCCATCAATTATAGAGATATGAAAGTATTTGTTTTGGATGTGAGAAGTTAATATTCATAATCTGCCTCTATTCTCACAGAATGTTCACCCAACTTCTTGCACTTATTCTGGATATTTTCGTCACTGTACATATATCTTTTCTATTTTTTTAATGAAACTTGGGTGTCTTAGGAAACTTTTGGTGTATAATGGGTCGTCATAAACCCTTTCTTTGATTTATGAAAAATCATACAAAATCAGTCAACAGTGCAGCTTTTGTTTCTGAGTCATGTGTACATTCTGATTTTTTTCTTTTAATCTGTGATAGCTATTGAGGTTTGGCTTTTTGGGTAATTTTCTAGACACAATAAGGATGATCTCTGATTTTTCTCACAGTTTTCTAGGCACGTTTGACCACCCATTATAATGTTACAAAGTGATGCATACAGTCTGTCCACTATTCACAGCATTTCACTTTTTTAACTTTCACACTTTGATGCAACACTCTCTTGTATCTAGATGAACCCATGTCCCATGAACATGTTCTTTACCACTTTTATCATGCAATATCATATCATGTATCATCTATCCTCTCATGTATCATACTCCCATAGATTCTTGAGTTTGGTTTCCAAATAAAACCATGGTTTGCAAATACTTGGGAAGTTCTTGAAATAAGTTAGGAATTGATATTCCAAGTGGTTAGAATATTCATCCAAGGTCTGGAAGTATACTTTCAAAACCCTCATTTCAAAACCCCCTCTTAAATCCCTCATTTTGATTTCAAGAAATAAACCTTGTTTTCCTCAAAACCCTCAAAGCAGTGAGTCGTTTAACTTTAAGGAATTATTTTGAGTTCAATACTCAATGTATGAATATAAGACCACTTGGAACGTCTTCCTAACTCATTAGAGAACACCCATGATTTTTGGTTTGACTTGGAAATACTTGAAAATTGTCCATTTGGATCCAAACATTTTCTCTAGACATTCTGTTTTTGCTGTCACAGCAGCTAGGTCAACTTACGACCTCGTTTCCAGAAAACTTTTCCAAAAGGGGTGGTCCTAACTTATTTTTACCTTAAACTTCAATGTCTTAGGGAACTTTCTGTATAAAATGGGCCTCTAGATCATTCGTTTTCATTTTCTAAGATTTTTCAACATTTCAGTCGACAGTACGGACTCTGTTTCTGAGTGACCTTCATTGTTTATATGATTTCTCTCAATCTGTGATAGCTATTCAAGATTGGCCTTTTGGGTTGTGTTCTAGACACAATAAGGAACACCTCCATAAAAAATCATGCATTGAAAACATTCCTAACCCCTCTTTTCAAATTCCAAAAGATTGTGCTACTGTTCTGTCTACTATTCACAGCAAGTATACCTTAGCTTTCATTCTTTGATTTGATGCTTATATGCATTCCAAATTAGTTCATATCTTAGGAAGTAGTTCATACTACATTTGTACATATCCCATGTTGATTTCATTCATCCGTTTATACACATTTTAGACTTCTAAGTCACTCTAGGAATCCATGAACACAAAGCATACTACAACCTTGGCACGTTTTAGATACATACATTGTATCCATGCAAAGATTTGGGGTTTTTTGTAACTCTTAATCTAAGAAGATTATAAGGAATGAATTTGATCACACGTTCATGCTTCCCCTCGATCTAATCATCCTTTCTCATCCGTCCCGGGGATTGAGAGGTCTTCTTTTCTCAAAAGAATAACATGCATCATTCTAGTTTGCTAAGCATATTTTGATTTTTTTTTATTATTTGTTTCAAGAACAATTCATGTCCCCCTTTAGATTAGGAAGTCTTGATTATTTGATACATGATTAGATGATTTTTCTTAGGTTTATTTGTGTGATCTTTCACTTTACATTGTATGATATTTGGCTTAGATTTTATGAATGATATCTTATCTTTAAATCTTCCATTTCAAATTTTCTTATGTGATGTAATATACTATCATAGTATTATTTGTCGAACCAAACATAGTATAAGATGATTATTTGGATGCTAATTGAGGCCCGTCGAAAGACGGGGCGAGTTGAGGGTGTTTTAGTCGTGACAAAGGCTCCTTCCTCTCTCGTACCAAAACCCCGAACCAAGTTCTTTGGTTATGAAGGGCCGGTGCCCTTATCCGCTTGGGTGAGTCAAAATTAGGTTTCTTGGTTCCTTAAAGACCAAGTGGCGACTCTGTATCTGTTTTCAACAGACCTTTCAATTTCTTCCCTTGATTCAAATCAATTTCAAAGCAATCTCAAACAAGAGAAGTGGTCCGATGTCCGGTATCCACAATCTGGCGACTCTGCTGGGGATTTTTATTTCAAAACAAAATAATACAGAGGTTTGACTCATAAGAAGCATCCTTAAAATCATCTTTTTACTGTGTCTGGTTCACCGCATTGCACTCTTGCATTCCCCCCCCTCCGACTGTGTCTGAAACGCGGCGCTGACATTGTTCAGGTCTTGCTGTGCCAGGGCACAAGTCACCGTTGATACTGTACCTTACAAGGTATATCAAAAAGAGTAAAAACCTCCGTACTGTCTCTCCGACGGTATATTGGAACTCTCGTCAACGGACCCTCTTTGACTAAACCCAGCCTTTGCATATAGATTCCTGTAGAACCTTTCATAGGACTGTTCATTTATCTTTTCAGATAGGACAATATGATATAACTGCTATATGCCCTGACGGGATTACCTGCGCGGTGTAGACGCTTATGTGGCATAGAACAGAACCTCTTTCTTATGATCCCCAAGGCAATCACTCATATGTGATCACATTGAGTTGACCTGCCTAGGCACCATGACAAGGATGTCTGCTCCATGATTACAAAGATATACACCGCAAACCTTGTTTGTTGGTCCTAGGACATAGGAGTATGAAAACTAGCTAGACAGTATGATCACCATCATAACTTGCTTCTCCCAGAAACTCTGCCCAGATATCCCAGATATAACCATATCAAACCTGTTTCTCCCAGAAACTCTGTCCAGATATCCCAGATATAACCATATTAACCAATTTTTCCCAGAAACTCTTTCTGAATCTCCCTGATTTCCCAGATATACCAGTTTCTCCCGAAAACTCTATCATATTAACCAATTTCTCCCAGAAATTCTGATTTACCAATTTCTCCCAGAAGCTCTGTCCAAATCTCTCAGATTACCCAGAAATCTCAATTTCTCCCAGAAACTCCGGTATACTTGTTTCTCCCAGAAACTCTGTCCAACTTACCCAAATTTTCATGTTTTCCCATAAGCTCTATCCAAATCTCCAAGATTTCCCAAAATTCCAGCAACTCTATCCAAACTTCCCCAAAATGCCTAGATTTACCAATTTCTCCCAGAAATTTTGATTTCCCAATTTCTCCTAAAAGCTCAGTCCAAATCAACCAGAAATCCCTATTTCTAGAAATTACCCCGAATCTTCAAATCCCTATTTCTCCCAGAAACTCTGTCCAAAATTCTCAAAGTATCCCGGAAATCCCTGTTATCCCTTGGTGATCATACTGGAAAGCAAGGTTAGCACACTCTGTATGCCTAGGACCTTATTTGTTTAGCTGATATCTGTTAAAAATAGGAGCATCATATAGATTAGGGCTTGCATCCGCATGCTTGTCTCATGTACATACACAATTCATGTCAGTTTGCACACACATATATCTCATAAGTCCACACAGTCTATCCCTTCTAATCATCACATGATCATCGATCTTCATCCTCCGAGTCTGATCCTTGTCATTTCAATTTGTAAGACATCACAGGTCCTAAACGTCGTCCTGCTACATTTTCTTCTTGGGATTAATAGCCCTCCCGGAAACAAACCTATGGATCACAAAAGCTTAGAAACTCGAGTCGCCAAGATGAGAACCACTATGACTCAGCTTTCGGATCACCTCACCCAGGTCCTAGGATTTCTTGAGAAAATGAGACCAGAAGTCCGCATTCACTCCGCTTGGACTCGTACACCGAATGATCAACTAATCAGAATAACTGTGGATGCTAGAATGACCGCTATGGAACCTGCTGTTGAGAAGATCAGGGACGAGCTTGCGGAAATGACAGATATGATACGGCATTTGGCTAACCCACCACCCTCGATTCTGCTATCTTCCCGGTCAGCACCTTGTACTGAATGGTTTGGAAAATTAGCTGATCTTTGGATACATAGTTTGGATCAAGAAGCTCTTGACAAGTTCACCAGAATAAAGGATGCCATCAGAGAAGGAAAATTCAAGAATAATGAACCCCAACACCAGTCCAAGGGACCCAACTACTCCCTAGACTCCCCAGATGTCCATGCACCTAACCACCAACCAATGGCCTACTCTCTCCGTCCACACCAGTCCATTCCACCAAATCGCCCTAAAGGCCCTCGCAAATTCTCCAGACTTGATATTCCCCTCTCCACAGCCTTAGACCACCTACTCAAAAAGGGCCATCTGCGACTCCTCCCTCACAAACCACTACCGGATCCCATACCCTCTCACTACAACATGAGCCTACAATGTGCTTACCACCAAAATCTAGGCCATGCCACCGATCAGTGCATCCGCCTCCGCCATGACATTCAAAATCTCATAGAGGATGCACCCCATCCTAATGCCATCTCCTATCTTGGCTTGGACCAACCGCTCGACTGATCCCCTTCGCTGAGGCCCATGAATGTTGAACTTGTGCTGGTGAATTGATGGTGTTTGGAACTCTTGCTAGAAAACCAAATGAAGATGCTCTTTAGAAAAAAAAGAAATAAAAAGAATAAGTGAGTCGCTGTGACATTCCATTTGAGACCGGGTCGAGTCCAGTCGAGTCTGTTGTGTGTTTGTCTATTTCAAGTTTAGTCTTGTGGTCTAGTCTGTCTGTCATGAAGTTGTTAATGAGTCTGTAATCCTTCTCTACTGATGGAATGAAGTCTCATTTTGCCTAATCTGATATGCCAAGTCATAAATGCATGAATCACTAAACTAAAGTGTCACTTTTCAAATTACCATGGATATTACTGTGTCAAAAAAAAAAAATTTTTTTACTTAAACAAAAAAAAATCCTGAAAGGTCAAAGTCAATTTTGTGCTGACACCGATGAAAAGCCGAGAATTGAATAGTCTTACTTTAAGAATTTAAAGATTCTCTTGCCTCAATCTTGAAAAGACATGCTTGGAACTGACTTGGGGCTTGCCCAACACCCTTTCCACCATTTCAAAGCCTTGGACCCAACCCAATTGATAGCCATGCGAAGCTGTACGAACTTAGCCCTTGATGGTAGCCAAACATTTCAGTGAGTTTCATCTCCACTTTCAAAAAAAAAAAAAAAAGAAAAGAAAAGAAAAGAAAAAGCTCGCTAGGTTGAAAACTCGAAAGGGCACCTAGGCAAAAGTTAGAGCTAAAAAAGGTGTTGATTTCCAAAATCTGACTCTAGCCAGTCAAAATGTTGGAGAAAATTTTGATGAAACAAATGAGAGAATCATACGCTTCAAGATACATCTTAAGAACGTGCCACAAATAAATTCCGAGAGCTGACATGCACATTCTGGAATTCTGAGATTGCAATTGAAAGATGTCACAAGGATCGACTACATTAAAAGGCAAAACTGACTGGCTAGGTGAAAGTGAAAAGGATCAATCCTCAAAACAAAACAAAAAGAAAAAGAAAAGAAAGGGAGATTGAAACTGAATCCTTTTATTCAAAGCTACTATAAGTGGCTCAAGTTTGAACTTCTTTGACGATTGGTTTGAAAAACCCTCATACCTCAAACCCCTTATTTCAAGCCTTGCCTTGAACTACGCTCGACCTGATTCCCACTCGGGGATACGTAGGCAACCACATCGGTTCGGTCGACACCATCATAATCAAACCGATTTCTTTCAAGACCTTGCCTTGAACTACGCTCGACCTGATTCCCACTCGGGGATACGTAGGCAACCACAACGGTTTGGTCACCCCACCTACCTAAAAATCAACTCGCTTCTTCCCCGACCATGGCCCGAACTACGTTGGACCTGATCCCCACTTGGGGGTACGTAGGCAGACTTTAAAAAAAAAAAGGATGGCTCGCTAGGACGAAAATCCGAAAGGACCCCTAGGCAAAAATTAGAGCTAAATCCAAGGTGAGCAATAACAAAAGAGAGAAAAGAGCTCGCTAGGTCACCTCACTGGTGCGTAGGCAAAAGTTATGAGCATTTGAGAGATTAAAGTCACGGTCCATGCCTCAAGCCAGAAAATCACCTTCCACACTAGGGGCAAACTTCGGCTACCCGCCTCGTTTGCCTGACTTTTACTATCTACCCTTCACACAAGGGGCAAATTCGGTCACCTACCTCGTTTGCCCAAAACCTCCAATGAACCTTCCTCCAAACTAGGGGCAAACTTCGGTCATTTACCTCGTTTGCCTACCGATCCCACTTCATACCCTTCAAACTAGGAGCAAACTTCGTTTGCCACCCGATCCCTATACACTAATGGTAAGCCTTCAAGTCACAAACATTGTCTTGAACAGATGGAAATGGAGCGTCTTTCATTCCATAAGCTAAGGCACTAATTCAAAGCACATCTTGAGAGAAGCAAAGAAATTGATTAGATCAGTAGTGAGGAATTTTCAAAAATAAGACTCACCATCAAAGTGATTCCACGATAAGGTGAGAAGTAAACACAAAAGAGAAATGGTACGTCATTTATGACAAGAGCGCATTAAGCTTTGGCAAGTCGAGCTTGTTTCATTTCAGTGTCGAATGTGTCACCCTCGCGTGTCAGTGTCTGTCAGTTTTGAGTCTGTCATAGTCTTTTTTCAGGAGAGGAGTCTGTTGTTGTCTCAAATAAGTAAGTCAACAGTGACGAATAATGAATCTTTCAAATCAAGTTATAAAGAGCATGCCAATACAAGAAGGAATACCGAACACCATTACTGCATCGGTCAAGGCGTCAGCATGAGAAGCGTCAAAACTTGGGGAAGATTTCATCCCTTTCCAAACTGCCAAAAGCTAACCGTCTTTCTTCATGCAACATAAGTCCATGAGTGGCTGTTGATGATCTTCCTTTCTCCTTGCAACATAAGTCCATGAGTGGCTGTTGATCGTCTTTCTTCATGCAACATAAGTCCATGAGTGGCTGTTGATGATCTTCGTTTCTCCTTGCAACATAAGTCCATGAGTGGCTGTTGATCGTCTTTCTTCATGCAACATAAGTCCATGAGTGGCTGTTGATGATCATCTTTCTTCATGCAACATAAGTCCATAAGTGGCTGTTGATGATCTTCCTTTCTCCTTGCAACGTAAGTCCATGAGTGGCTGTTGATCGTCTTTCTTCATGCAACATAAGTCCATGAGTGGCTGTTGATGATCGTTTTTCTTCATGCAACATAAGTCCATGAGTGGCTGTTGATGATCTTCTTTCATCTCCTTGCAACATAAGTCCATGAGTGGCTGTTGATGATCTTCTTTCATCCTAGCAACATAAGTCCATGAATGGCTGTTGATCTTTCATCTTTCTTCATGCAACATAAGTCCATGAGTGGCTGTTGATGATCTTCTTTCATCTCCTTGCAACATAAGTCCATGAGTGGCTGTTGATCTTCCTTCATGCAACATAAGTCCATGAGTGGCTGTTGATTTCCTTCCTTTGTTCATGCAACATAAGTCCATGAGTGGTTGTTGATGATCTTCTTTCATCTCCTTGCAACATAAGTCCATGAGTGGCTGTTGATCTTCCTTCATGCAACATAAGTCCATGAGTGGCTGTTGATTTCCTTCCTTTGTTCATGCAACATAAGTCCATGAGTGGCTGTTGATGATCTTCTTTCATCCTAGCAACATAAGTCCCTGAGTGATTTTTGATCACCCTCCTCTTTCGATAATCAAAACCTTAACTGCCGCAGGCCATCTCCGTATCCCTCATAGAATGATACCTTAACTCCCATTTAAAGGACGTATTTCCTTCTTCCTAGCAGAGTACATTATCCTTCAGCTCCCGGAGGCCCTGACCGGCCCCCTTGGATTGAGCGGCAAAAGAGATTCTCCGAGAACCCTACATCATCCCCCGAGGATAGAAACCGATAGATACCAGCTCCCGGAGGCCCTGACCGGCCCCCTTGGATTGAGCGCCAAAAGAGATTCTCCGAGAACCCTACATCATCCCCCGAGGACAGAAACCAATAGATACCAGCTCCCGGAGGCCCTGACAGGCCCCCTTGGATTGAGCGCCAAAAGAGATTCTCCGAGAACCCTACATCATCCCCCGAGGACAGAAACCGATAGATACCAGCTCCCGGAGGCCCTGACCGGCCCCCTTGGATTGAGCGCCAAAAGAGATTCTCCGAGAACCCTACATCATCCCCCGAGGACAGAAACCGATAGATACCAGCTCCCGGAGGCCCTGACCGGCCCCCTTGGATTGAGCGCCAAAAGAGATTCTCCGAGAACCCTACATCATCCCCCGAGGACAGAAACCGATAGATACCAGCTCCCGGAGGCCCTGACCGGCCCCCTTGGATTGAGCGCCAGAAGAGATTCTCCGAGAACCCTACATCATCCCCCGAGGACAGAAACCGATAGATACCAGCTCCCGGAGGCCCTGACCGGCCCCCTTGGATTGAGCGCCAGAAGAGATTCTCCGAGAACCCTACATCATCCCCCGAGGACAGAAACCGATAGATACCAGCTCCCGGAGGCCCTGACCGGCCCCCTTGGATTGAGCGGCAAAAGAGATTCTCCGAGAACCCTACATCATCCCCCGAGGATAGAAACCGATAGATACCAGCTCCCGGAGGCCCTGACCGGCCCCCTTGGATTGAGCGCCAAAAGAGATTCTCCGAGAACCCTACATCATCCCCCGAGGACAGAAACCGATAGGCCCTAACCGGCTCTTTTGGATTGAGCATTGCGAGATCTGACCAACCACGAGAGATTCAGAGATGGATCCTGGTTCTAGGTCAAGAATTGAAGAGAGATTCTTAGAGAGTCCATCAGCTCCCGAAGGCCCTAACCGGCTCTTTTGGATTGAGCATTACAAAATCTGACCAAGTACAAGAGATTCAGAGATGGATCCTGGTTTTAGGTCAAGAATTGAAGAGAGATTCTCAGAGAGTCCCCTACCATCCCAGCAGAAGATAGCAGAAGTTTGAACCGATTCTCCGGACTTGTCATCATAAGGATCGGCCAAAACATCACCCGCAGTCAAATCACCCCGATTCCCTTGGCAAGCACTGTCTATTCACAATTTAAGGACCCGTGTCCACTGATTATCATGAGCTTTCTCACCTGTTTTTCCTCACTTATCGTGAGCCTCTTCACTCCGGTTATCTCACCTGTCCATTATCGTGAGCTACCCCACTTATCGTGAGCCTCCTCACTTTGGTTATTATAAAACTGTCGGTTATCTTGAACTCCCTCGCCTATGGGTTATCCTTAGTTGTCATCCTCAGGGACCCCACACCTGATTACATTCGCTCGCAAAGCACACTTCCCAAATTCCAGAAGTTTGCCCCTAAACCCAGAGACTTCTAAACCTTGATGTCCTTATCCGAGTCACCCACCGCATCACAGTCGCAAACACTAGCGCAACACCAGCCACTCGGAGTGGCACACCCCACAGCACTTGCTCATACTAGGGTCATAACACTAGACATGATAGGACTCATGACACAATTCATATCACATCCATGCATTGCATATCACTCTTATAGCATAGCATCCGCCTGATTGTTGTGTATGTGCATGTGTGATTTATTCCTTTTTGCCCTGAACTACGTCCTGGTCTGATTCCCCTTGGGATACGTAGGCAGCTCACGCAGAGCACGACCAGCACTGACCTCAGCATCTTTCTTTTTTTTCTTCATTGCATCTTTTGCAACGTTTTTATCCTAAATCTATAGCCTCCAAAAAGTCCTGTCTCTTCAAAGCTTTGGCACTCGCTTGCGACATGCGTTGCCTCGCAAGTTCATGCCAAAGAGGGGCAAACTGTAGACACCCCATTTTGTCGGCTATCAGATTTAGGAGACCCATAGCTTGGTGGTTCACAATGATCGTAAAAGACTCAAAAGGACTCTCGGAAGTCAGCTCTATCTCTCAGAATGCTCAGAATGACCAAAATGCCCCTGAAAGCCCGAAAACTCCCAGATTTGGTCCCAAAGTTCTGAAAACATGCTACGTCGTAAGAAAACTGATAAAATGAGTTTTTAAGAAAAATCGGATGAAATCGTCAGCTCCTAGAGACCCCCGGAAGTCTCGGAAGTTCCCGAAAAGTCCCCGTTGACCGGTTTGACCAGGGTTTGACCAGGTTTGACCAAGTTTGACCAAGTTTGACCAAAATCGTCCAAATTCACCAGAATCATTTTAAATCATGAGAAAAGTGTTAAAACAAGTTCCAAAAGAAAATCGAGCGAAAACATCAGCTCCCGGGAACTCCCGGAGGTTTCTAGAACTTCCCGGGAATCCCAGATTTGACCAGTTTGACCAGAATTTGACTTTGGAACCGGGGCACCAAAATAATTTTCAAACATTTTTCATGGATACTAGAGGTTAATAGATTTCCAACGGTATATCGCACATAATTTCTGGATTTAAAACGGCGAAAATGGCGATCAAATTGGCTTTTATCGCAAATACCGCAAAACTTTTCAAAGTGACTTATCCCCAAACTATTTTTTATGTAAAGTAGACTCCATTACCTTTCCAACGGTATATCACAATCCCAATTTGGAGTTCGTACGCATTTTCTGTGAATTTCGGACGAAATAGGGCCTTTTCGCGAATACCGGAACTTCGGGGGGCCTAAACAGCATTATCTGGACGGAGGGAGGAGCAGTGCCGCCGCGGCACTCCCCTCCAGAACAGTGAGTTTTTGTAATTTCTTTTGGGGTCCCATTTTGATTAATTAAAAACCAAAACGACGTAGTTTTGATTCCCAGCTTATTTTGGACCAATGGGAGACCATTTTAAACTTTTTAAAACTCCATTTACCACCCCTCCTTTGCCTATAAAAGAAGTCATTTACTTCCATTTAGAGGGGAGGCATGGAAGCTTAGAGAAAGCTTAGGAAGAAACTCTAGGGAAATATAGAGAGAGAAAGAGAAGAAGTAGTCTTCTTCTTCCATTTTTTCCAATCAAAGTGAGTTCTAATCTTGTTTTCCTCCACCATTTTTCTATATACTTCATCATCAATATACCCAATCACCATTCTTGAGCATTCTTGAGTTAGGAAGCTACTTCCATGTCCAAATGTCAAAATCTATGAGTGAAACACCAAGCTACAAGTCCAAAATCATATTGATTATCATCTATTGATTGTTATTTACTTGCTTGTTCATATTATGTTCATCTCTTCTTAATCTCATTTCTTTTTATTTTCTTTATTTACTTACTAGTTTATCATCATCTAAGTGATGACATGAAGTTTGGGGTGAGTGAATCCTCATGGATAGTAGCTCTTGACCTCAAAAACATGTTTGATAGATGATGATCATAACCTCAATACTTCCAAGATGTTCTTGAAATGTATTGAAGTTATGTCCAAAATAAAAATGAATCTCTCCAATAATATTGGGAGTTCTTTGATTATTCAAGGTTGGATGAGGTTCTAAGTGGTCACATGGTCATCTCAAGAGTTTAAGTTCATCCTTTGAACATCTATTTCAAAACCCCCAATCAAGAACTCAAACTCTATTTCAAACCCAAATCCATTTTCTTCAAGAATGATCCAAAACAGTGAGCTGTTCAGATTCAAAGATTTGTTTTGAATTAAATACTTGAGTTATGATGATGAAACCACTTGGAAAATCTTCCTAAGACATCATAGTTTGTCTCTGATTTTTCCCATCAATTATAGAGATATGAAAGTATTTGTTTTGGATGTGAGAAGTTAATATTCATAATCTGCCTCTATTCTCACAGAATGTTCACCCAACTTCTTGCACTTATTCTGGATATTTTCGTCACTGTACATATATCTTTTCTATTTTTTTAATGAAACTTGGGTGTCTTAGGAAACTTTTGGTGTATAATGGGTCGTCATAAACCCTTTCTTTGATTTATGAAAAATCATACAAAATCAGTCAACAGTGCAGCTTTTGTTTCTGAGTCATGTGTACATTCTGATTTTTTTCTTTTAATCTGTGATAGCTATTGAGGTTTGGCTTTTTGGGTAATTTTCTAGACACAATAAGGATGATCTCTGATTTTTCTCACAGTTTTCTAGGCACGTTTGACCACCCATTATAATGTTACAAAGTGATGCATACAGTCTGTCCACTATTCACAGCATTTCACTTTTTTAACTTTCACACTTTGATGCAACACTCTCTTGTATCTAGATGAACCCATGTCCCATGAACATGTTCTTTACCACTTTTATCATGCAATATCATATCATGTATCATCTATCCTCTCATGTATCATACTCCCATAGATTCTTGAGTTTGGTTTCCAAATAAAACCATGGTTTGCAAATACTTGGGAAGTTCTTGAAATAAGTTAGGAATTGATATTCCAAGTGGTTAGAATATTCATCCAAGGTCTGGAAGTATACTTTCAAAACCCTCATTTCAAAACCCCCTCTTAAATCCCTCATTTTGATTTCAAGAAATAAACCTTGTTTTCCTCAAAACCCTCAAAGCAGTGAGTCGTTTAACTTTAAGGAATTATTTTGAGTTCAATACTCAATGTATGAATATAAGACCACTTGGAACGTCTTCCTAACTCATTAGAGAACACCCATGATTTTTGGTTTGACTTGGAAATACTTGAAAATTGTCCATTTGGATCCAAACATTTTCTCTAGACATTCTGTTTTTGCTGTCACAGCAGCTAGGTCAACTTACGACCTCGTTTCCAGAAAACTTTTCCAAAAGGGGTGGTCCTAACTTATTTTTACCTTAAACTTCAATGTCTTAGGGAACTTTCTGTATAAAATGGGCCTCTAGATCATTCGTTTTCATTTTCTAAGATTTTTCAACATTTCAGTCGACAGTACGGACTCTGTTTCTGAGTGACCTTCATTGTTTATATGATTTCTCTCAATCTGTGATAGCTATTCAAGATTGGCCTTTTGGGTTGTGTTCTAGACACAATAAGGAACACCTCCATAAAAAATCATGCATTGAAAACATTCCTAACCCCTCTTTTCAAATTCCAAAAGATTGTGCTACTGTTCTGTCTACTATTCACAGCAAGTATACCTTAGCTTTCATTCTTTGATTTGATGCTTATATGCATTCCAAATTAGTTCATATCTTAGGAAGTAGTTCATACTACATTTGTACATATCCCATGTTGATTTCATTCATCCGTTTATACACATTTTAGACTTCTAAGTCACTCTAGGAATCCATGAACACAAAGCATACTACAACCTTGGCACGTTTTAGATACATACATTGTATCCATGCAAAGATTTGGGGTTTTTTGTAACTCTTAATCTAAGAAGATTATAAGGAATGAATTTGATCACACGTTCATGCTTCCCCTCGATCTAATCATCCTTTCTCATCCGTCCCGGGGATTGAGAGGTCTTCTTTTCTCAAAAGAATAACATGCATCATTCTAGTTTGCTAAGCATATTTTGATTTT
Source organism: Hydrangea macrophylla (assembly GCA_033977485.1). Taxonomy (NCBI): domain Eukaryota; kingdom Viridiplantae; phylum Streptophyta; class Magnoliopsida; order Cornales; family Hydrangeaceae; genus Hydrangea; species Hydrangea macrophylla. Next base: position 94,804,517 of record CM066995.1, read on the forward strand.
TTTTTATTATTTGTTTCAAGAACAATTCATGTCCCCCTTTAGATTAGGAAGTCTTGATTATTTGATACATGATTAGATGATTTTTCTTAGGTTTATTTGTGTGATCTTTCACTTTACATTGTATGATATTTGGCTTAGATTTTATGAATGATATCTTATCTTTAAATCTTCCATTTCAAATTTTCTTATGTGATGTAATATACTATCATAGTATTATTTGTCGAACCAAACATAGTATAAGATGATTATTTGGATGCTAATTGAGGCCCGTCGAAAGACGGGGCGAGTTGAGGGTGTTTTAGTCGTGACAAAGGCTCCTTCCTCTCTCGTACCAAAACCCCGAACCAAGTTCTTTGGTTATGAAGGGCCGGTGCCCTTATCCGCTTGGGTGAGTCAAAATTAGGTTTCTTGGTTCCTTAAAGACCAAGTGGCGACTCTGTATCTGTTTTCAACAGACCTTTCAATTTCTTCCCTTGATTCAAATCAATTTCAAAGCAATCTCAAACAAGAGAAGTGGTCCGATGTCCGGTATCCACAATCTGGCGACTCTGCTGGGGATTTTTATTTCAAAACAAAATAATACAGAGGTTTGACTCATAAGAAGCATCCTTAAAATCATCTTTTTACTGTGTCTGGTTCACCGCATTGCACTCTTGCATTCCCCCCCCTCCGACTGTGTCTGAAACGCGGCGCTGACATTGTTCAGGTCTTGCTGTGCCAGGGCACAAGTCACCGTTGATACTGTACCTTACAAGGTATATCAAAAAGAGTAAAAACCTCCGTACTGTCTCTCCGACGGTATATTGGAACTCTCGTCAACGGACCCTCTTTGACTAAACCCAGCCTTTGCATATAGATTCCTGTAGAACCTTTCATAGGACTGTTCATTTATCTTTTCAGATAGGACAATATGATATAACTGCTATATGCCCTGACGGGATTACCTGCGCGGTGTAGACGCTTATGTGGCATAAAACAGAACCTCTTTCTTATGATCCCCAAGGCAATCACTCATATGTGATCACATTGAGTTGACCTGCCTAGGCACCATGACAAGGATGTCTGCTCCATGATTACAAAGATATACACCGCAAACCTTGTTTGTTGGTCCTAGGACATAGGAGTATGAAAACTAGCTAGACAGTATGATCACCATCATAACTTGCTTCTCCCAGAAACTCTGCCCAGATATCCCAGATATAACCATATCAAACCTGTTTCTCCCAGAAACTCTGTCCAGATATCCCAGATATAACCATATTAACCAATTTTTCCCAGAAACTCTTTCTGAATCTCCCTGATTTCCCAGATATACCAGTTTCTCCCGAAAACTCTATCATATTAACCAATTTCTCCCAGAAATTCTGATTTACCAATTTCTCCCAGAAGCTCTGTCCAAATCTCTCAGATTACCCAGAAATCTCAATTTCTCCCAGAAACTCCGGTATACTTGTTTCTCCCAGAAACTCTGTCCAACTTACCCAAATTTTCATGTTTTCCCATAAGCTCTATCCAAATCTCCAAGATTTCCCAAAATTCCAGCAACTCTATCCAAACTTCCCCAAAATGCCTAGATTTACCAATTTCTCCCAGAAATTTTGATTTCCCAATTTCTCCTAAAAGCTCAGTCCAAATCAACCAGAAATCCCTATTTCTAGAAATTACCCCGAATCTTCAAATCCCTATTTCTCCCAGAAACTCTGTCCAAAATTCTCAAAGTATCCCGGAAATCCCTGTTATCCCTTGGTGATCATACTGGAAAGCAAGGTTAGCACACTCTGTATGCCTAGGACCTTATTTGTTTAGCTGATATCTGTTAAAAATAGGAGCATCATATAGATTAGGGCTTGCATCCGCATGCTTGTCTCATGTACATACACAATTCATGTCAGTTTGCACACACATATATCTCATAAGTCCACACAGTCTATCCCTTCTAATCATCACATGATCATCGATCTTCATCCTCCGAGTCTGATCCTTGTCATTTCAATTTGTAAGACATCACAGGTCCTAAACGTCGTCCTGCTACATTTTCTTCTTGGGATTAATAGCCCTCCCGGAAACAAACCTATGGATCACAAAAGCTTAGAAACTCGAGTCGCCAAGATGAGAACCACTATGACTCAGCTTTCGGATCACCTCACCCAGGTCCTAGGATTTCTTGAGAAAATGAGACCAGAAGTCCGCATTCACTCCGCTTGGACTCGTACACCGAATGATCAACTAATCAGAATAACTGTGGATGCTAGAATGACCGCTATGGAACCTGCTGTTGAGAAGATCAGGGACGAGCTTGCGGAAATGACAGATATGATACGGCATTTGGCTAACCCACCACCCTCGATTCTGCTATCTTCCCGGTCAGCACCTTGTACTGAATGGTTTGGAAAATTAGCTGATCTTTGGATACATAGTTTGGATCAAGAAGCTCTTGACAAGTTCACCAGAATAAAGGATGCCATCAGAGAAGGAAAATTCAAGAATAATGAACCCCAACACCAGTCCAAGGGACCCAACTACTCCCTAGACTCCCCAGATGTCCATGCACCTAACCACCAACCAATGGCCTACTCTCTCCGTCCACACCAGTCCATTCCACCAAATCGCCCTAAAGGCCCTCGCAAATTCTCCAGACTTGATATTCCCCTCTCCACAGCCTTAGACCACCTACTCAAAAAGGGCCATCTGCGACTCCTCCCTCACAAACCACTACCGGATCCCATACCCTCTCACTACAACATGAGCCTACAATGTGCTTACCACCAAAATCTAGGCCATGCCACCGATCAGTGCATCCGCCTCCGCCATGACATTCAAAATCTCATAGAGGATGCACCCCATCCTAATGCCATCTCCTATCTTGGCTTGGACCAACCGCTCGACTGATCCCCTTCGCTGAGGCCCATGAATGTTGAACTTGTGCTGGTGAATTGATGGTGTTTGGAACTCTTGCTAGAAAACCAAATGAAGATGCTCTTTAGAAAAAAAAGAAATAAAAAGAATAAGTGAGTCGCTGTGACATTCCATTTGAGACCGGGTCGAGTCCAGTCGAGTCTGTTGTGTGTTTGTCTATTTCAAGTTTAGTCTTGTGGTCTAGTCTGTCTGTCATGAAGTTGTTAATGAGTCTGTAATCCTTCTCTACTGATGGAATGAAGTCTCATTTTGCCTAATCTGATATGCCAAGTCATAAATGCATGAATCACTAAACTAAAGTGTCACTTTTCAAATTACCATGGATATTACTGTGTCAAAAAAAAAAAAAAATTTTTACTTAAACAAAAAAAAATCCTGAAAGGTCAAAGTCAATTTTGTGCTGACACCGATGAAAAGCCGAGAATTGAATAGTCTTACTTTAAGAATTTAAAGATTCTCTTGCCTCAATCTTGAAAAGACATGCTTGGAACTGACTTGGGGCTTGCCCAACACCCTTTCCACCATTTCAAAGCCTTGGACCCAACCCAATTGATAGCCATGCGAAGCTGTACGAACTTAGCCCTTGATGGTAGCCAAACATTTCAGTGAGTTTCATCTCCACTTTCAAAAAAAAAAAAAAAGAAAAGAAAAGAAAAGAAAAAGCTCGCTAGGTTGAAAACTCGAAAGGGCACCTAGGCAAAAGTTAGAGCTAAAAAAGGTGTTGATTTCCAAAATCTGACTCTAGCCAGTCAAAATGTTGGAGAAAATTTTGATGAAACAAATGAGAGAATCATACGCTTCAAGATACATCTTAAGAACGTGCCACAAATAAATTCCGAGAGCTGACATGCACATTCTGGAATTCTGAGATTGCAATTGAAAGATGTCACAAGGATCGACTACATTAAAAGGCAAAACTGACTGGCTAGGTGAAAGTGAAAAGGATCAATCCTCAAAACAAAACAAAAAGAAAAAGAAAAGAAAGGGAGATTGAAACTGAATCCTTTTATTCAAAGCTACTATAAGTGGCTCAAGTTTGAACTTCTTTGACGATTGGTTTGAAAAACCCTCATACCTCAAACCCCTTATTTCAAGCCTTGCCTTGAACTACGCTCGACCTGATTCCCACTCGGGGATACGTAGGCAACCACATCGGTTCGGTCGACACCATCATAATCAAACCGATTTCTTTCAAGACCTTGCCTTGAACTACGCTCGACCTGATTCCCACTCGGGGATACGTAGGCAACCACAACGGTTTGGTCACCCCACCTACCTAAAAATCAACTCGCTTCTTCCCCGACCATGGCCCGAACTACGTTGGACCTGATCCCCACTTGGGGGTACGTAGGCAGACTTTAAAAAAAAAAAGGATGGCTCGCTAGGACGAAAATCCGAAAGGACCCCTAGGCAAAAATTAGAGCTAAATCCAAGGTGAGCAATAACAAAAGAGAGAAAAGAGCTCGCTAGGTCACCTCACTGGTGCGTAGGCAAAAGTTATGAGCATTTGAGAGATTAAAGTCACGGTCCATGCCTCAAGCCAGAAAATCACCTTCCACACTAGGGGCAAACTTCGGCTACCCGCCTCGTTTGCCTGACTTTTACTATCTACCCTTCACACAAGGGGCAAATTCGGTCACCTACCTCGTTTGCCCAAAACCTCCAATGAACCTTCCTCCAAACTAGGGGCAAACTTCGGTCATTTACCTCGTTTGCCTACCGATCCCACTTCATGCCCTTCAAACTAGGAGCAAACTTCGTTTGCCACCCGATCCCTATACACTAATGGTAAGCCTTCAAGTCACAAACATTGTCTTGAACAGATGGAAATGGAGCGTCTTTCATTCCATAAGCTAAGGCACTAATTCAAAGCACATCTTGAGAGAAGCAAAGAAATTGATTAGATCAGTAGTGAGGAATTTTCAAAAATAAGACTCACCATCAAAGTGATTCCACGATAAGGTGAGAAGTAAACACAAAAGAGAAATGGTACGTCATTTATGACAAGAGCGCATTAAGCTTTGGCAAGTCGAGCTTGTTTCATTTCAGTGTCGAATGTGTCACCCTCGCGTGTCAGTGTCTGTCAGTTTTGAGTCTGTCATAGTCTTTTTTCAGGAGAGGAGTCTGTTGTTGTCTCAAATAAGTAAGTCAACAGTGACGAATAATGAATCTTTCAAATCAAGTTATAAAGAGCATGCCAATACAAGAAGGAATACCGAACACCATTACTGCATCGGTCAAGGCGTCAGCATGAGAAGCGTCAAAACTTGGGGAAGATTTCATCCCTTTCCAAACTGCCAAAAGCTAACCGTCTTTCTTCATGCAACATAAGTCCATGAGTGGCTGTTGATGATCTTCCTTTCTCCTTGCAACATAAGTCCATGAGTGGCTGTTGATCGTCTTTCTTCATGCAACATAAGTCCATGAGTGGCTGTTGATGATCTTCGTTTCTCCTTGCAACATAAGTCCATGAGTGGCTGTTGATCGTCTTTCTTCATGCAACATAAGTCCATGAGTGGCTGTTGATGATCATCTTTCTTCATGCAACATAAGTCCATGAGTGGCTGTTGATGATCTTCCTTTCTCCTTGCAACGTAAGTCCATGAGTGGCTGTTGATCGTCTTTCTTCATGCAACATAAGTCCATGAGTGGCTGTTGATGATCGTTTTTCTTCATGCAACATAAGTCCATGAGTGGCTGTTGATGATTTTCTTTCATCTCCTTGCAACATAAGTCCATGAGTGGCTGTTGATGATCTTCTTTCATCCTAGCAACATAAGTCCATGAATGGCTGTTGATCTTTCATCTTTCTTCATGCAACATAAGTCCATGAGTGGCTGTTGATGATCTTCTTTCATCTCCTTGCAACATAAGTCCATGAGTGGCTGTTGATCTTCCTTCATGCAACATAAGTCCATGAGTGGCTGTTGATTTCCTTCCTTTGTTCATGCAACATAAGTCCATGAGTGGTTGTTGATGATCTTCTTTCATCTCCTTGCAACATAAGTTCATGAGTGGCTGTTGATCTTCCTTCATGCAACATAAGTCCATGAGTGGCTGTTGATTTCCTTCCTTTGTTCATGCAACATAAGTCCATGAGTGGCTGTTGATGATCTTCTTTCATCCTAGCAACATAAGTCCCTGAGTGATTTTTGATCACCCTCCTCTTTCGATAATCAAAACCTTAACTGCCGCAGGCCATCTCCGTATCCCTCATAGAATGATATAACTCCCATTTAAAGGACGTATTTCCTTCTTCCTAGCAGAGTACATTATCCTTCAGCTCCCGGAGGCCCTGACCGGCCCCCTTGGATTGAGCGGCAAAAGAGATTCTCCGAGAACCCTACATCATCCCCCGAGGATAGAAACCGATAGATACCAGCTCCCGGAGGCCCTGACCGGCCCCCTTGGATTGAGCGCCAAAAGAGATTCTCCGAGAACCCTACATCATCCCCCGAGGACAGAAACCAATAGATACCAGCTCCCGGAGGCCCTGACAGGCCCCCTTGGATTGAGCGCCAAAAGAGATTCTCCGAGAACCCTACATCATCCCCCGAGGACAGAAACCGATAGATACCAGCTCCCGGAGGCCCTGACCGGCCCCCTTGGATTGAGCGCCAAAAGAGATTCTCCGAGAACCCTACATCATCCCCCGAGGACAGAAACCGATAGATACCAGCTCCCGGAGGCCCTGACCGGCCCCCTTGGATTGAGCGCCAAAAGAGATTCTCCGAGAACCCTACATCATCCCCCGAGGACAGAAACCGATAGATACCAGCTCCCGGAGGCCCTGACCGGCCCCCTTGGATTGAGCGCCAGAAGAGATTCTCCGAGAACCCTACATCATCCCCCGAGGACAGAAACCGATAGATACCAGCTCCCGGAGGCCCTGACCGGCCCCCTTGGATTGAGCGCCAGAAGAGATTCTCCGAGAACCCTACATCATCCCCCGAGGACAGAAACCGATAGATACCAGCTCCCGGAGGCCCTGACCGGCCCCCTTGGATTGAGCGGCAAAAGAGATTCTCCGAGAACCCTACATCATCCCCCGAGGATAGAAACCGATAGATACCAGCTCCCGGAGGCCCTGACCGGCCCCCTTGGATTGAGCGCCAAAAGAGATTCTCCGAGAACCCTACATCATCCCCCGAGGACAGAAACCGATAGGCCCTAACCGGCTCTTTTGGATTGAGCATTGCGAGATCTGACCAACCACGAGAGATTCAGAGATGGATCCTGGTTCTAGGTCAAGAATTGAAGAGAGATTCTTAGAGAGTCCATCAGCTCCCGAAGGCCCTAACCGGCTCTTTTGGATTGAGCATTACAAAATCTGACCAAGTACAAGAGATTCAGAGATGGATCCTGGTTTTAGGTCAAGAATTGAAGAGAGATTCTCAGAGAGTCCCCTACCATCCCAGCAGAAGATAGCAGAAGTTTGAACCGATTCTCCGGACTTGTCATCATAAGGATCGGCCAAAACATCACCCGCAGTCAAATCACCCCGATTCCCTTGGCAAGCACTGTCTATTCACAATTTAAGGACCCGTGTCCACTGATTATCATGAGCTTTCTCACCTGTTTTTCCTCACTTATCGTGAGCCTCTTCACTCCGGTTATCTCACCTGTCCATTATCGTGAGCTACCCCACTTATCGTGAGCCTCCTCACTTTGGTTATTATAAAACTGTCGGTTATCTTGAACTCCCTCGCCTATGGGTTATCCTTAGTTGTCATCCTCAGGGACCCCACACCTGATTACATTCGCTCGCAAAGCACACTTCCCAAATTCCAGAAGTTTGCCCCTAAACCCAGAGACTTCTAAACCTTGATGTCCTTATCCGAGTCACCCACCGCATCACAGCCGCAAACACTAGCGCAACACCAGCCACTCGGAGTGGCACACCCCACAGCACTTGCTCATACTAGGGTCATAACACTAGACATGATAGGACTCATGACACAATTCATATCACATCCATGCATTGCATATCACTCTTATAGCATAGCATCCGCCTGATTGTTGTGTATGTGCATGTGTGATTTATTCCTTTTTGCCCTGAACTACGTCCTGGTCTGATTCCCCTTGGGATACGTAGGCAGCTCACGCAGAGCACGACCAGCACTGACCTCAGCATCTTTCTTTTTTTTCTTCATTGCATCTTTTGCAACGTTTTTATCCTAAATCTATAGCCTCCAAAAAGTCCTGTCTCTTCAAAGCTTTGGCACTCGCTTGCGACATGCGTTGCCTCGCAAGTTCATGCCAAAGAGGGGCAAACTGTAGACACCCCATTTTGTCGGCTATCAGATTTAGGAGACCCATATCTTGGTGGTTCACAATGATCGTAAAAGACTCAAAAGGACTCTCGGAAGTCAGCTCTATCTCTCAGAATGCTCAGAATGACCAAAATGCCCCTGAAAGCCCGAAAACTCCCAGATTTGGTCCCAAAGTTCTGAAAACATGCTACGTCGTAAGAAAACTGATAAAATGAGTTTTTAAGAAAAATCGGATGAAATCGTCAGCTCCTAGAGACCCCCGGAAGTCTCGGAAGTTCCCGAAAAGTCCCCGTTGACCGGTTTGACCAGGGTTTGACCAGGTTTGACCAAGTTTGACCAAGTTTGACCAAAATCGTCCAAATTCACCAGAATCATTTTAAATCATGAGAAAAGTGTTAAAACAAGTTCCAAAAGAAAATCGAGCGAAAACATCAGCTCCTGGGAACTCCCGGAGGTTTCTAGAACTTCCCGGGAATCCCAGATTTGACCAGTTTGACCAGAATTTGACTTTGGAACCGGGGCACCAAAATAATTTTCAAACATTTTTCATGGATACTAGAGGTTAATAGATTTCCAACGGTATATCGCACATAATTTCTGGATTTAAAACGGCGAAAATGGCGATCAAATTGGCTTTTATCGCAAATACCGCAAAACTTTTCAAAGTGACTTATCCCCGAACTATTTTTTATGTAAAGTAGACTCCATTACCTTTCCAACGGTATATCACAATCCCAATTTGGAGTTCGTACGCATTTTCTGTGAATTTCGGACGAAATAGGGCCTTTTCGCGAATACCGGAACTTCGGGGGGCCTAAACAGCATTATCTGGACGGAGGGAGGAGCAGTGCCGCCGCGGCACTGGCCCACTGCCGCCGCAGCAGTGGCCCAGTGCCGCCGCGGCACTCCCCTCCAGAACAGTGAGTTTTTGTAATTTCTTTTGGGGTCCCATTTTGATTAATTAAAAACCAAAACGACGTAGTTTTGATTCCCAGCTTATTTTGGACCAATGGGAGACCATTTTAAACTTTTTAAAACTCCATTTACCACCCCTCCTTTGCCTATAAAAGAAGTCATTTACTTCCATTTAGAGGGGAGGCATGGAAGCTTAGAGAAAGCTTAGGAAGAAACTCTAGGGAAATATAGAGAGAGAAAGAGAAGAAGTAGTCTTCTTCTTCCATTTTTTCCAATCAAAGTGAGTTCTAATCTTGTTTTCCTCCACCATTTTTCTATATACTTCATCATCAATATACCCAATCACCATTCTTGAGCATTCTTGAGTTAGGAAGCTACTTCCATGTCCAAATGTCAAAATCTATGAGTGAAACACCAAGCTACAAGTCCAAAATCATATTGATTATCATCTATTGATTGTTATTTACTTGCTTGTTCATATTATGTTCATCTCTTCTTAATCTCATTTCTTTTTATTTTCTTTATTTACTTACTAGTTTATCATCATCTAAGTGATGACATGAAGTTTGGGGTGAGTGAATCCTCATGGATAGTAGCTCTTGACCTCAAAAACATGTTTGATAGATGATGATCATAACCTCAATACTTCCAAGATGTTCTTGAAATGTATTGAAGTTATGTCCAAAATAAAAATGAATCTCTCCAATAATATTGGGAGTTCTTTGATTATTCAAGGTTGGATGAGGTTCTAAGTGGTCACATGGTCATCTCAAGAGTTTAAGTTCATCCTTTGAACATCTATTTCAAAACCCCCAATCAAGAACTCAAACTCTATTTCAAACCCAAATCCATTTTCTTCAAGAATGATCCAAAACAGTGAGCTGTTCAGATTCAAAGATTTGTTTTGAATTAAATACTTGAGTTATGATGATGAAACCACTTGGAAAATCTTCCTAAGACATCATAGTTTGTCTCTGATTTTTCCCATCAATTATAGAGATATGAAAGTATTTGTTTTGGATGTGAGAAGTTAATATTCATAATCTGCCTCTATTCTCACAGAATGTTCACCCAACTTCTTGCACTTATTCTGGATATTTTCGTCACTGTACATATATCTTTTCTATTTTTTTAATGAAACTTGGGTGTCTTAGGAAACTTTTGGTGTATAATGGGTCGTCATAAACCCTTTCTTTGATTTATGAAAAATCATACAAAATCAGTCAACAGTGCAGCTTTTGTTTCTGAGTCATGTGTACATTCTGATTTTTTTCTTTTAATCTGTGATAGCTATTGAGGTTTGGCTTTTTGGGTAATTTTCTAGACACAATAAGGATGATCTCTGATTTTTCTCACAGTTTTCTAGGCACGTTTGACCACCCATTATAATGTTACAAAGTGATGCATACAGTCTGTCCACTATTCACAGCATTTCACTTTTTTAACTTTCACACTTTGATGCAACACTCTCTTGTATCTAGATGAACCCATGTCCCATGAACATGTTCTTTACCACTTTTATCATGCAATATCATATCATGTATCATCTATCCTCTCATGTATCATACTCCCATAGATTCTTGAGTTTGGTTTCCAAATAAAACCATGGTTTGCAAATACTTGGGAAGTTCTTGAAATAAGTTAGGAATTGATATTCCAAGTGGTTAGAATATTCATCCAAGGTCTGGAAGTATACTTTCAAAACCCTCATTTCAAAACCCCCTCTTAAATCCCTCATTTTGATTTCAAGAAATAAACCTTGTTTTCCTCAAAACCCTCAAAGCAGTGAGTCGTTTAACTTTAAGGAATTATTTTGAGTTCAATACTCAATGTATGAATATAAGACCACTTGGAACGTCTTCCTAACTCATTAGAGAACACCCATGATTTTTGGTTTGACTTGGAAATACTTGAAAATTGTCCATTTGGATCCAAACATTTTCTCTAGACATTCTGTTTTTGCTGTCACAGCAGCTAGGTCAACTTACGACCTCGTTTCCAGAAAACTTTTCCAAAAGGGGTGGTCCTAACTTATTTTTACCTTAAACTTCAATGTCTTAGGGAACTTTCTGTATAAAATGGGCCTCTAGATCATTCGTTTTCATTTTCTAAGATTTTTCAACATTTCAGTCGACAGTACGGACTCTGTTTCTGAGTGACCTTCATTGTTTATATGATTTCTCTCAATCTGTGATAGCTATTCAAGATTGGCCTTTTGGGTTGTGTTCTAGACACAATAAGGAACACCTCCATAAAAAATCATGCATTGAAAACATTCCTAACCCCTCTTTTCAAATTCCAAAAGATTGTGCTACTGTTCTGTCTACTATTCACAGCAAGTATACCTTAGCTTTCATTCTTTGATTTGATGCTTATATGCATTCCAAATTAGTTCATATCTTAGGAAGTAGTTCATACTACATTTGTACATATCCCATGTTGATTTCATTCATCCGTTTATACACATTTTAGACTTCTAAGTCACTCTAGGAATCCATGAACACAAAGCATACTACAACCTTGGCACGTTTTAGATACATACATTGTATCCATGCAAAGATTTGGGGTTTTTTGTAACTCTTAATCTAAGAAGATTATAAGGAATGAATTTGATCACACGTTCATGCTTCCCCTCGATCTAATCATCCTTTCTCATCCGTCCCGGGGATTGAGAGGTCTTCTTTTCTCAAAAGAATAACATGCATCATTCTAGTTTGCTAAGCATATTTTGATTTTTTTTTATTATTTGTTTCAAGAACAATTCATGTCCCCCTTTAGATTAGGAAGTCTTGATTATTTGATACATGATTAGATGATTTTTCTTAGGTTTATTTGTGTGATCTTTCACTTTACATTGTATGATATTTGGCTTAGATTTTATGAATGATATCTTATCTTTAAATCTTCCATTTCAAATTTTCTTATGTGATGTAATATACTATCATAGTATTATTTGTCGAACCAAATATAGTATAAGATGATTATTTGGATGCTAATTGAGGCCCGTCGAAAGACGGGGCGAGTTGAGGGTGTTTTAGTCGTGACAAAGGCTCCTTCCTCTCTCGTACCAAAACCCCGAACCAAGTTCTTTGGTTATGAAGGGCCGGTGCCCTTATCCGCTTGGGTGAGTCAAAATTAGGTTTCTTGGTTCCTTAAAGACCAAGTGGCGACTCTGTATCTGTTTTCAACAGACCTTTCAATTTCTTCCCTTGATTCAAATCAATTTCAAAGCAATCTCAAACAAGAGAAGTGGTCCGATGTCCGGTATCCACAATACCGCCCCACTGATCCGCGAGTTTTTTAAGCTTAAAAGCTAGTATACTTGGTCAGTGCACTTAAGATCCTCTTCTTACATGTATATATATATATATATATATATATATACTAGTTTAAACACACGTGTGTTGCACGTGAATGGTGTTTGTCTAAAAACTAATTAGGAACATGTAGCCAAAAAATTTTAAAATCACTTAGATTAGGTAAAAATAAATAATAAAAAAAAAACAGCAGAAGAAGAAGAAGAAGGGAATAATTCATACAACTTCCACAATAATAAAGATACATAAAACACATACAACAATCAATTCATAGGGTAAAAAATAATAAATTTTGTTGAATTATTCATCTTAGACCACTTTCTATTTGTTCAATAATAATTTTTCTATGTTGCTATTTAATTGTTAGCACATGTCCTAGCAATAATTCTTTCTTACATCTCTAATATTTTGAATATACTATTTTCTTTGCTCATTACTTAATCATGACTATTTACTTATTGTATGACCATATATGTTAGTATTTCATTTACCGTGAAGTTTGTATAGTTATTTATTGGACTATACAATTATTTCATATATTTTCTAATTATAAATAAGTTACAAATCGATCATGATCTAGCTTTCTTGTATATATATTTATATATATATATATATATATATTAAACTTTGATTCCTACAAAGATGATTTAGGGAGGCCTCTACGTTCAGGATGGTCAAGCTCTTTGTGCTTTATGGCTTAAAAATTCTTAAATCTTCAACCGAATTTTTTTATAAAGTCTCTACTGTCAATATAATTGAAAGAATCACATAAGAAAAAAATTATAACGCGAATTGATATTAGAAAGTAATTGCTTATCTATGGAGTTCACCTAAAGAAAGAGAAAAGATATTGAAACATGACTGAAGAAGGAAAAAAAAATAGAATCCACCAAGACTAAAATAAGAAGAAGAAAAAAAACAATAGGATGGTAGTTTTAATTTAATTTAATTTAATTTAAAGTTCTAAAATTATGAAAATGTATTGACAATCTCTATCGAAAGAGACTTTTAGGCTCTATTTGGTGCCCGTATTAAGGGATAGAAAAGAAACCAAAACTCTAAGGAAAATGTTTTCCTTTGTTCATGAGCTAAAAGTACTGAAAATTTTAAGTAGTTGAATTTGTTGTACATAACACATGAATGTTTCATGTATTGAAATAGAGTGCAATTAGTGATTATTTCCAGTCAAATTTTTTCAATTAGAATTTTCAATGGATTTTTGGCTGCATTTCAATTAATTGGTACATTATCAAAAATACTGTAAAAAAAATGTGCTTAAAATTTTTATTTTCACCACTTAATTGGTTATTATCACAAGCTAAATCTGTATAACTTCCTATCTTTCTTGTGGAACTTAAACAATGATAACAATTATACGAACTATTGTTAATAAAGATAACAATAGTAACATTTCATGAAGAAAAATACTCAATTAAGTTTTACATTCAATAATTGTGTTGCTAAACGCATGGGTAAAATAGGAATGGAATATGACACATGTCAGCATGGTAGCGGTGGATAGGCAAGAGTGAGAAAAATGCTCTCTATGTTAAATGGGTAACCAAATCATCAAGTGGTTGAAATTGACTCCTGAAATTTTTTGAATGCATATCTTACCTAGAATAGGTCTGATAGAAGTTACCTATATTATTCTTGGTATGGAATAAACAAAATCGTGAGTGACCCATCATAAAGCTCCGAAAAAAAAGAAGAAGAAGAAGAAGAAGAAGAAAACAAATCAAGAGTCTTTAAAAAGAGTCATGTAATGCTAAGAATTGATATCAGGAGTTATTGGGTATAGTTTTCGGCCTGTTGTGGATATCGCAGGTTTTCTTTCTTTTACCCACAGCTTTTCAAAATCAATTTCAAAAATAAATGAGTCGCCACTTAATTTTTAAAAGGGAAAATTAAAAAACCATTTTAAAAGCAAACTGATCTTTTTGGAAACCAGAGATTAACTAGGTTCGGGGATTATGGAATGAGAGAGGAAGGAGCCCGTCGGACTAAAACACCCTCTCTCATCCTATCTTGCGATAGACCTCTACTCAACGTCCTTTTAATCAAATTTATTAATCTAAGCATGCCCTCAACTAATACATATATACATATACATCACAAAAGCATGTCCAAATGGTGTAAAATTGCTAATGACAAAATATCATTCATAAGCCACATAGGTCAAATAGCATGCAATATGATATGCAATAGGGAACAAGAGAGCTTACCCGGGATCCAGCAGCGATATTAAACATGCAATGCATGCAAACAAAAGAAAATCCTACAAAGAATCTCTAATCACATATACACATAAGGCAAAAACCTAATTCTAAGGTGTCGTGCATTAAGTCGAAAAATCAAATAAAATCAAGGAATGAAATGAACTAGAAGGGGGATGGAAATTGTACCTCAAATGCGCTACAAAACCAAGATTAGTCCACATGCTTCACGTAATAATATGATGTCAAATAATCAATCCTAATTCTCTAGCTTAGATCTAAAAAGCATGAAATCCAACTTTATTCAATACCTAGTTCTAATCATGGGCATTAGATGTACATGAATGAGTGAATGTAAACAAGAATGAAACATGAATTTATTCACCAATTTGGGTCACTTAACTTCTGGATTTAGGCTAAGTTATCATTATTCAAAGTATGATTTGGGTCCTAAGACATTAGGAGACCATTTGAGTTGAAATGAATAAGATTAGACAAAAACAGTAGCAATTTTTATGAATTGCAGAGAGCAGACCAGAACTTAAAAAATAGAAATAAAATATTTCAACGGTTGGATCTTAATGATTTTTGGATATGTTATGCCTCTGTGAGTCTAGTTTCTAACCCAGAACGAAAATCAAGGTTTGAACGGTTAGATCTCTGGGAATGTGGAAAACACTAGGCATCACTCAGCATTCTACAACCTTCCGTCCAGGATTCTTGCACGATTTTTTAAAAATAGCAAAAAGATCAGAAATGCTTTGTTCTTTTTAGGGTGACTTCCTAACACATTAATATGCTTAGAAAAAATTATTTTGGGTCACAAACAATCTATTAAAATCCCGATTTATTTATTTCAAAAGAGTGTTGCGGTGCTGAAATCCTGGGCAGATTGTTGTTGCTTCACAAAACTTATGACCAAATCATTTAAACACGAAACCACCTTAAAACAAAAATTACAGTGGTAGAACATTGTGTCATTGACACTTTCTCGTTGGTTTCACTTGATTTCAACGGTTAGATTTTGAACTAAAAATTTTTGATCAAAAACAGTTTATGAACTCACTGTTTTCATTTGTCAAGTTCAATTTTATTTGTTAACCCCAACCATTAAACCATGAAGTTGGACTTAAACTAAACCATTTCCTCCTATCTTTTGATGGTCATTGGAGGCTAAAGACCTTTGTATTTGTAGGTTTCAAATGAAGTATGAATAGATTTCATGAAATCTCAAAATGAGGATTCTAAACCATGGGGATGAGCTTAGACTCAAAAAAGAACACTTTCTCCTACCATTTGATGGTCATGGGAGATAAAGACATAACTAATGCTCCTAAGTTTCAAAGAGAATAAGGAAATGACTTCATGAGATACCAAGTTTAGAGGATCCAAGTCATGAGTATGGACTTGGATCCATCTATATATGAAACAAAGTAATGATCAAATTTTGACTCTTATGTAGAGCATAAGCTTCACATGGAATTCAAAGGATCATACTCAAGAGATCAAGAGAGATATTGAAGATCTCCAAGACTCTCAAGAGAAGAACATATACAAAGAAATAGAAGGAAGAATTAGAAATAAAGACTCCTAAGCTTACTTGACAAACAAAGAAAATAACAAGAGATTTTAGGATTAGAAATTCAAAAAAAAAAAAAAAAGAGTAAATAAACAATCTATAGCATAGAGGATCATCTCCAAATTATCCTCAAAGTTCTCTTTTCTTTGAAGATCTTCCAAGCTCTTCTTCCTAATTCTCTAAACTCTCTTCTCTTTTCTCTCCAAAAATATGTTGGTGGAGTAATGGCTATTTTGTGTGTTGTGTTGTATATAGTGGGTAGCTCTTGTTGTATTCTCCCCTCCCCTTCTCTTCCAAGGAAGATCCCTTCTCTTTTATAGGCAAAATTACCAAGTATTTTTAGTGAATTTCGGAGCAAAAAACAGGTATAAAACTCTCATTTGGTGGTACAATGCTTACTTTCTGAAATTAGGCAGACTGCTGCCCAGGGCGGCAGTCCAAAAAGCTGTGCGGCAGTCTGCCGCTGCGGCAGTCCGTGACTGCCGCGCGGCTCTCCAAGAGTGCCGCGGCAGATTGTTGATTGCCGGGTTTTAGTCAGCCTTACTTTATCAGTTTTTTTGTTTTTATCCACCTACACATACGTATTGTACCACAAAATACAGACTTTAAAAGCAAACGGCAGTCAGAAAATGTTGGCGGCACTCAGTAAGTGTCGGGCCGGCACTCACTGAATGCCGCTCGGCATTCACTGAATGCCGCGGAAATCTACCGTGTGCCGTTTTTTGTTGAGCTTCTCTTTTTAGTTTCTTTTTCCCAAAGCAATTTATTTTTGAAGATCTTTTCCGAAAATTGTGTTTTATACCTGAATTCTCCTAAATACCTGGTATTTTCTTCTTTTTTTTGTGAAATTTTATCGCGTTTAGAGAACTTTCTGAAGAGCTTGGAACACTTCGAATTTTCCGGTCCTTGTCATCATCGGATACGGAGGCGATACTTTCCTAAATTCGGCGGTCGGTCAAAATTGGGGTGTCTACACCTGTGAAATTACTTCAGTACCCTTAATGAAAACTGGATCCAATGACTGTAAATAGAAGTCCTCACTTTAACAAAGTGAGGACTCCCTCATGAGAATGGGACTTATGTTACTATAACTCATATTTTTTTGTTTTTATTTTGTCCATTAGATTATTGAAAACATTACAAAGCTTGAAGAGTGCATACTTGTGTAAAGATCAATCGTGTTTAGTTCACCATAGCACGTTACAAAGAGAACACGAAGAGTAGACTGGTTTGTGAATCTTAAAATGTAGAAAAAGCATCCAAGGCTATGGAGAACTTGGGAAGTGGAGACGTATAATAGAAATTAGATAATACCAGTAGGTTCTTTAATACTATCATTAGTTTCTAGTCCAAAATTAATACAAACCATTAACATGTAAAACTTTATTTAAAAAAAGAAGAAGAAGAAGAAGAAGAAGAAGAAAAAGAAAAAGAGAGAAAGAACTAAAATATTGTCTAATAAATTGGGCCAAAAGCAAACCGGGGACTGGGAGGCTTGTGAATTCATGCTATTCTTCTACATGATTAATTTTTGGTACGCAAATTCCTTTATTTATTCCTAATACACAATTTCCTTATTTATCCTAATTTAGATTGGACTTTATTCCATCCAATGATCCAATACTTAATTAATCCATTTTGGTCCACTTTAATTAAAGAAGCAAAAAACTGTTACACAATTACTAAAGGAACATACTTCGGTAAAGTTCCTTAGGTGTGGTTCGTTAGGTTCCCTCTCACAACAGTGGGTCCTAGGATTAAAAAAATAATGTTTAAAATTTATTATTATTATATATAATTTTTTTTCAATTAGGGTCGACTCACAATTGTGAAAGGTATCTAACGAACCACAATTAAGGAACTTTACCCAAATGTGTTCAATTACTAAAATTCAACTATTAATTAACTATTGATTAAATGCGAGTTTGTAGATGGATTAGCTCTCAATTATTTGTATTAATTGGAGGTTGAATGTTAGAATTCTAATTACCCTAAAAAAATGCTAGAATTCTAATTGGAAGGTGAAATTTTTAACTTCACGAATATAAAAAGAATCCTATACTATTAAGAAATTGGTAATAGGAGTATAGTTAAGAGTCCTAAAATTCCTCACAAACATTTATTATAACTCTTTAAGAGATATATG
This sequence comes from Hydrangea macrophylla, assembly GCA_033977485.1. Taxonomy (NCBI): domain Eukaryota; kingdom Viridiplantae; phylum Streptophyta; class Magnoliopsida; order Cornales; family Hydrangeaceae; genus Hydrangea; species Hydrangea macrophylla. The sequence goes on from CM066995.1 coordinate 94,822,879, forward strand.
TTACTAATCCATCATTCACATAATCCACCATGGAGTCCAAATATAAAGAGGGGTAATTACACTAACACCCCTTCACCTATGACCCTTTTCAATTACCCTCCTCAACTATAAAACTCAACAAATTGATGGGTATTGTAACTTTTCACTAACACCCCTTCTGTTTGGTTGTAGTAAAAAAAATGATTACTTTTGTATCAAGTTATCAATGTGAAAGTGTTAACAACACAACATTTTTGTCTCTTCTTTGAGTCGTTGAAAGTTTAAGAACAAAATTGCCTAAAATTTGGTGTACAACAAAGGGCAATTATTTATGCAACAAAGGATAATTTTGTCCTAATATTTCCAACGGTTCGAAGGAGGGACAAATAGATATCATGTTGTTAATTGTTTGTATCATATGTTGCTCAAATGATTATAAAAAAAACCGTTCTTTTTTGGGACGGAATGTGAGATACGTCTCATTAAGAGACTAAGTGTGGCCCACATGATATGTGTATTACTTATATATTATTTAATTTGTTTCATATATATAATATACATTAGTGTATATATTTATTTAAAGTTTAAACAGTAATACATTTGACTTGGTCATGATAAGATATATTTGATTGGGTCATGATAAGGGTAACAAATTAATAGCATATCCTGCAATAAATTGGAGATAAATCAACTCCTTGATGGGAGGAATTGATTACAAATCTTTATCATATATTTTAGGGTCCCTAGTCTTGCCTATATATACAAGCCTGTGTTTGCCATCAAGTGATATACCAAAAGGCTATACAGTAAGGTATAGGCTAGAAGACACCTAGAAAATCATTGTCTCTTCTTCTTTTCAAGCAACGTTCATTCAGGAGCAAGCAAGGGGATTGGTGTGATTTAGAGCTTTCTGATTTTCTTTCTCAAACACTTAATCAACATGGCTGGTATGTATACTTTATACAGTATTATCAGTTTTACATTTGGTATCAGAGCCAACTTCCAACCATGTTGTTTAGTTAAAAGGAGTAAGAAAATTATATATGTGTGTGATATTAAATCATTGATGGATTGCTGATTTAGCATTAATAAAGAATATCAACAGATTATGTATTCAAGGTTTCTTATACATTCGATTTTATGCCCAATTTGATTACCCTTGTCGCCGAAACTGATTGTAATAGAAATTGTGATTTGAGGATGCTTGACTGTTATTTGGTGTAGATTTTGCACATGTTTAATAAAAAAAAAAAAGGGCCGATCTTGGTCTTACTGTCAAGACCATCAGGGCATATAGATGATGGATGAAGAAATCAACTTAGTCATATTTATGGGTTGACCCCAACAGTTTTACTCAATCATTTATTTGACCCCAAATCTTATGGTAATTAGGATTTTACTTTGACATCATACTCTTTACTGTTTGATCAAGAACCATTTCATCGTGATTAAGTGTCTTGATTATTTTATGGACGTCTACTTGACCCCAATACTAATATTATATGATTTAAACTCCAAATATATAAATATTTTTATTATGAGTTCAATTTTGGACTTTCAGATTATACTTCACATAAATGTTCATCTTTTATTCTTGGGACAGTTATGTAAACTTTATGATATTTTTGTGAAAGTCTTTGATGAATGTTTCCGCTTAAAGATTTGTTATCACAGTTCAGTGAACCTATTATGTATGAATGTTCACAATATGATTAATGTCATTCTTTAAGGGTAGTGATACCACATGACTTAGGAATAGCCACAGCATCTTAAGGCATGTTAAAGATCACTCAAAACTAAAATTTTAATTTTAATTATATAGTATAATGGCATTATAAAAGGTGTAATTTCTCATTAAACTAATAACTTGGCTCCACAGGGAAGTTGTTACTTTTAATGATTTAATTAGAATAAGATAGTAAACTGGGCATTACAAATAATTTTTCTATGCCCACAGGTGTGAAAAATTTTATTCATGGTGCTTACATTTACTAGTCTTATTAATAAAGTTAAATTGTAAATTCATTGCATGTTGCACCTCTACCCACAGGAAGGTTAGAATTTACTAGTACTAAATTGACATTGGTTGATTTAGAATTAAAGTTTATGATTCGTAGCATTAAGAATTTTCTTGGTTATTGCAGCTATTCCAACTACTTTTATTAATGATACATCTCGCACTCCAATGCTTAACGGTGATAATAACTATTCTGATTGGAAAGAGACTACTCTCTTTACTTTGGGCTGTCTGGACCTTGACTTGGCTCTCCGTGTTGACGAACCACCCGTTCCCACGGAATCAAGCACGCCAAATGAGAAAGCTGCATATGAGCGATGGGAGAGATCCAATCGCTTGAGCTTAATGCACATCAAGTCTCATGTTTCCAAAAGCATTAGGGGTTCTATTCCCGAATGCTCAAAAGTCAAGGATTTTATGAAGGCCATTGAGGAACAGTTTGTAACCTCTGATAAGGCACTGGCCAATACATTGATGAAAAAGCTGTCAGGCAAAGCTTTTGACAACTCTAAAAGTGTGCGTGAGCACATTATGGAGATGAGGGACATTGCTGCTCAACTTAAGTCCTTAAAAGTTGAAATCTCTGAGTCATTCCTTGTTCACTTCATTTTGAACTCTCTTCCTATGGAATATGGACCTTTCAAAATATCCTACAACACACATAAGGAAACATGGTCAATTAATGAACTTTTGACTATGTGTGTTCAAGAGGAAGAGAGACTAAAGCATGAGAAGATTGAAACTGCTCATCTTGTTACTCATGCCAAGAGAAGTGTTAAGAAAGGTAGGAATGCCCCTAATGATAAGAAGATAGGAAAGCCACCAATGAAGTTCAATGGTGACAAAATTACTTGCTTCTTTTGTAAGAAAAAGGGGCATATGAAGAAGGACTGCCTAAGGTACAAAAAGTGGCTCGAGAAGAAAGGTAAACTCATATCTTTCGTGTGTCATGAATCTTTTTTCACTGATGCTCCTATTAATTCATGGTGGATTGACTCTGGTTCTTCAATCCATATTGTTAATACCATGCAGGGCTTTCTCAGCCAAAGGAAGCCGAAGGGAAATGAACAATGCATCTATTCAGGAAATCGGATGAGCTCCGTGGTTGAAGCTGTGGGAACTTTTAGGCTTGTTTTGGAAACTGGTTTTGTTTTAGATTTGGAAAACACTTTCTATGTTCCATCGTTTTCTAGGAATTTAATAAGCGTAGCTAGACTTGTTGGTTTTAATTTTAGTTTTTTGTTTGAAAATTCTACTTTTAGTATTTTCAAGAATAAAGATTTTGTTGGTGGTGGCTACTTGGTTGATTGTCTTTACAAAATTAAATTAGATCCCACTTATGAATGTAATTATTCAACCATGCATGTTAATATTGGCATAAAGAGGAGTCTCATAAATGAAAATTCCTCTATGTTGTCGCATAGGAGATTGGGACATATCTCCATAGAGAGAATTAAAAGATTAGTAAATGATGGAGTTTTAAAAACTCTTGATTTTACTGATTTTGGAACTTGTGTGGACTGTATTAAGGGAAAACAGACCAACAAGACCACTAAGGGTGCCAAGAGGAGTTCAGATATTTTAGAGATTATACACACTGATATTTGTGGACCATTTACTCCTTGCCTAAATGGTCAGAGATATTTTATCTCATTTATCGATGATCACACAAGGTTTATGTATCTCTATCTCTTATTTAATAAAGCTGAGGCATTAGATGCCTTTAAGGTCTATAAGGCAGAGGTAGAGAAACAAAAGGAAAAGAAAATAAAAATTGTGAGGTCAGATAGAGGTGGGGAGTACTATGGTAGGTACACTGAAAAAGGACAAATGCCAGGCCCATTTGCTAAGTTCCTTGAACAAGAGGGTATTGTTGCTCAATATTCAATGCCAGGCACACCACAACAAAATGGTGTTGCTGAAAGAAGGAACCGAACACTTATGGACATGGTAAGGAGCATGATTAGTAACTCAAATCTTCCATTATCATTATGGAGTGAAGCCTTAAAAAATGCTGTGTATGTCTTAAATAGGGTTCCATCCAAGGTTGTTCCCAAAACACCTTTTGAATTATGAATGGATGGAAACCAAGTTTAAGTCATTTACACGTATGGGGTTGTCCTGTTGAAGTAAGGATTTATAATCCTCACATAAAGAAATTAGACCCAAGGACAACTAGTGGATTTTTTATAGGCTATGCAGTGAACTCCAAAGGATTTAGATTCTATTGTCCTTCACATTCTACTAGAGTTGTTGAGGCTAGAAATGCTAGATTTCTTGAGGATTTTGAGCCTAGTGGGAGTGAATTTCCTCGAAATGTGGATTTTGAGGAAATAAAAGAATCAAACATGTTGCCTATAAGTGGAAATCAATTGATTGCCTTTCAACGAGGTCAAAATGAAATCATTGAAGAGCAACCAATTCATGAGCAACTAATACAAGAACCACCCCACGAGGAACAAGTTGCTACTGAGCCAAATATTCAAGTACCACAGGATACTAATGAGCCAGTAGATTTAAGAAGATCCTCAAGAAACAGAAAATCTGCAATTTCTAGTGATTATATTGTATACCTACAAGAGTCCGATTGTGACATTGGGCCTAAAGATGATCCAACTTTGTTTTCACAAGCTATAAATGGAGAAAATGCCTCATTGTGGTGTGATGCCATGAAAGAAGAGATGGAATCCATGGCCAAAAATAAAGTTTGGGATCTCGTTGAATTACCACAAGGAGTTGTAGCCATTGGTTGCAAATGGGTTTACAAAACCAAAAGAGACTCATCTGGTAATGTTGAACGATATAAAGCTAGACTTGTGGCTAAGGGTTTCACTCAAAGGGAAGGTATTGATTACCATGAAACATTTTCTCCAGTTTCTAAGAAGGATTCACTTAGAATAATTATGGCTTTAGTAGCTCATTTTGATTTAGAGTTACACCAAATGGATGTGAAAACAGCATTTTTAAATGGGGATTTAGAGGAAGAGGTATACATGACTCAGCCTGAAGGTTTTTCTAAAGAAGAAGATAGTCATTTGGTTTGTAAGCTAAATAAATCTCTATATGGACTAAAACAGGCCTCCCGCCGTTGGTATATAAAATTTCACAATGTTGTTACCTCATTTGGTTTTGTTGAGAACACCGTTGATCAGTGTATATACCTTAAGGTTAGTGGGAGTAAATACATTTTTCTAGTTCTATATGTAGATGATATATTGCTTGCAAGTAGTGACTTGGGATTGCTACATGAGACAAAACAATTTCTTTTTCAAAACTTTGAAATGAAGGATTTAGGTGAAGCCTCTTATGTCATTGGCATAGAGATTCATAGAGATAGATCTCGAAGGATATTGGGATTATCTCAAAAGGCCTACATTGAAAAGGTTTTGGAAAGTTTCATAATGAAAGATTGCGCGTCGTCAGTAGCACCCATTGTTAAAGGGGATAAATTCAATCAGGATCAATGTCCACAAAATGCATTGGAGAAAGAGCAAATGAAAAGCATACCATATGCATCTGCTGTAGGTAGCTTGATGTATGCACAGGTCTGTACAAGACCTGATATTAGATTTATAGTTGGCCTACTAGGTAGATATCAAAGTAATCCTGGTATGGAACATTGGAGAGCTGCTAAGAAGGTTATGAGATACCTGCAAGGAACCAAGGACTACAGACTGACATACCGACATACAGATAATTTGGAAGTGATTGGGTATTCAGATTCAGATTTTGCTGGATGTGTAGACACAAGAAAGTCGACTTCAGGATATGTTTTCTTTCTCGCTGAAGGAGCTATATCCTGGAGAAGTACTAAGCAAACAATTGTTGCTTCGTCTACCATGGAAGCAGAATTCATTGCATGCTATGAAGCAACAACACAGGCATTATGGTTAAGGAATTTTATCTCAGGGCTTAAGGTTGTCGATACTATAGCAAGGCCCTTGAAGATTTATTGTGATAATTCGGCTGCTGTTTTCTTCTCTAAGAACAATAAGAGTGGAAGCCGAAGCAAACATATTGACATTAAGTATCTCGTTGTTAGAGATAATGTCAAAAAGCATGAAGTGGTTATCGAACATATAGGTACGGAGTTAATGATTGCAGACCCTATGACTAAAGGATTGCCGGCAAAACAATATAAGGGTCATGTGGAGCATATGGGACTTATTAACTCATTCTTTATTTGATTTGTAACCTCTTGCTTTAAGACTTTATGATTTTTGTTTTTTTTTCTTAGAGAATAAAGGATATTATGTAATTTGTGCACATAGGGCATAATATCTATATTATCCATTGGGATAATTGTGTTGGACCCGAATGGCTTATATGAAGTTCATTCATAAAGATTTAATTGCTCATAAAGCACTCACTTGGAGAAAACTATACATTGTAATACATGGAAGGAAATAATCAAGATAAGAGTATAACCGCCATGATTCATGTTATGGAATTCTTTATTGGAGTGGGAGCTTCCCATTGCTTAAATGATATGGGTAGTTACATTTTGTTACCATGACCATAATGTATCACATGGGCCAAGTGGGAGAATGTGAGATACGTCTCATTAAGAGACTAAGTGTGGCCCACATGATATGTGTATTACTTATATATTATTTAATTTGTTTCATATATATAATATACATTAGTGTATATATTTATTTAAAGTTTAAACAGTAATACATTTGACTTGGTCATGATAAGATATATTTGATTGGGTCATGATAAGGGTAACAAATTAATAGCATATCCTGCAATAAATTGGAGATAAATCAACTCCTTGATGGGAGGAATTGATTACAAATCTTTATCATATATTTTAGGGTCCCTAGTCTTGCCTATATATACAAGCCTGTGTTTGCCATCAAGTGATATACCAAAAGGCTATACAGTAAGGTATAGGCTAGAAGACACCTAGAAAATTATTGTCTCTTCTTCTTTTCAAGCAACGTTCATTCAGGAGCAAGCAAGGGGATTGGTGTGATTTAGAGCTTTCTGATTTTCTTTCTCAAACACTTAATCAACATGGCTGGTATGTATACTTTATACAGTATTATCAGTTTTACACGGAATTCTAATGGAAGGGGTTTTAGAGAAAAATACAATAGTTGAGGAGAGTTAGTTTGTCAAGTTTTATACTTTAGGGATGTATTTGAAAAAGAGTCATATTTTGGCTATTGTAATTTACCCCCCCAAGAAAAAGGAAAAAGAAACTAAACGTTTGCCCAAAAAAAAAAAAAAAAAAACCAACCTTGGTCAAAAGTAGGGGGAGTTAGAGCAAAAAAAAAAACCGTGAGTCTCAACTAATTTTTTTTTAAACCAACCAAGAACTAAAGTGTGATTGACTTCTTCTTTTATTTTCATTTTTTTTATTCCGATGGGAACTTGAAGAGTTTGGAAGGAGTTGTAACATAATAGGATTAATGTGGAATGTCATTAATGTAAAGGAGTTGTAAAATAATAATGATTGTATATAACGTATATAACATGATATATCCAAAGTAGAAGGAAAAAAAAAGAGTTAGGACTCTCATGGATGGACCCAAAAAAAAAATGGTACACTAAAGTTGTTAAAACTCTAAGAAAATTACTTAAGTGAAATTGCACCGATTGATAAAAGTGTAAAACACTTATTATGGCCATTTGTAATTACCAGTTGTTTTATATCTAAAATACTGAAACGGTCCCACAAATGAATTTACCAAAATAACCACTATGATCTAGATTTGTAATGATTATTGATCTATCCCTGCACATAAACATACACATAACCAACAAATATACATACGTATATGATATATATATATATATATACAAAAAGAGGTTATCAAAAAAAAGAAAAGGATTCCTAACAAAAAGAAAAAAAAAAAAAACAAATTTAGTATACTCTAGAGTTCAACAAAAAGAAGAAAAAAACCAACCAAACACACAAAATTTGAAACCTGAATGCATGTAAACAGTAGGACTCATAGTGTAAAAAAAAATAGGAATTGTTATCGAAACGCATAGGTGTTGTTACTAAGTTGTAGGACTCTTATGACATGGACACGCTACAAATAAAAAAGTGATATATTAAACTTTTAAAACTCTAAGTTCTAAGGAAAATAGTTAAGTAAAAGTGCACCGATTGATAAAAATGTAAAATACTTATGCACATTAGTACATTTATATATTATATATATATATAGACTATAGATTATAGATTATAGATATAGATATATACATATCCGATTTTAGTATTTATATTTTAATCATGCCAAACTGTGAGTCTTTGCCCACATTTTGCCATGCAAAAAAGCCCAGCCATCCCAGATGGTGGGTCGTGTCATTCCTAGAGCCGTGCCTGAGGCACATTTGGCACTTCAACCTAAAACATAAATCCAGAAAACAAAAAAAAATTTGCAACTTGGTGCGTAAGTGAGACTCACTACTATTTATAGGTAAAATGGGGATGAATAAATGATGACATGTGATAGATCTCATCACTTTTTGCCCAATAAGTTAGTTGGGTGAGCAAATTTGTTCTCGTTGAAAGAGATACACATATTCTTATTTTTTTTTTGTATTGTACGTATATACATTTAAATTAATCACACTTTAAAATAGTCGGTACTGTTAAAATCTTAGGGAGAGGGAGAGGGAGAGGGAGAGGGGGAGGTTCGAACTTCAAACCAATACTTTAGAGGGGATTTAAATGCAAACTCTTTGTGTAGTTGCTTCTTAGACACATAGGAGTATGTGTCTAGCTTAAATTTTATTATTATTCTTTAATTTAAGAATTGGTTCTTTATGGAGTACGACCCACTATTGTCACAACATGCGGTACATCTATTAAAATAAGGGTTAATTATACTTTACTCTCCTGTAGTTTGACTCGGTGTCACTTTATTCTCTTATAGTTTAAAAGTGACCACTTAACCCGTGCTTTCGGGTATAGTGTCGCCGCTAAGATTAGTATTAAGTTGGTACTTTACCTCAAAAGCACAAGGGGTTAAAGTGTCATCGGGCCAAATCACAAGGAGGTAACGTGTCATCTGACCAAACCACATAAGGGTAAAGTGGTAACTAATTTTAGCGGTGACACTTTAACCGAAAGCACATGGGGGTTAAGTAGTCACTTTTAAATCACAGGGGAATAAAATGATATCGAGCCAAACCACACGGGGTAAAGTATAATTAACCCTTAAAATACTCCCTCCGTCCCATAATAAGTGTCCACATTTCCTTTTTTGGATGTCCTACAATAAGTGTCTACTTTCCTAAATTGGCATCTAACTTTTACTTACTTTTCAAAGCTACCCTTGTAATAAAGACAAAGTAGCATTTATTTGTGGTCTTAAAACAAACAAAAAGTCAAACACCTATCACATCTAAGGGTAAAATTGGAAAGTGGCCCTTTAATGAACCAAAAAAACTAATATAATACAACTTTCTTAAATAATGTGCAAAATAGAAGTTGACACTTATTATGGGACGGAGGGAGTAATTGATTGCCATGGATTCACAATTATCATTTTTTGACTGGTATCACAGGGCTCTTGTGACTGGGGTTTAGTATGAGAAAAAACTTTCTCGAGTTAGCAGTTAGTAACACACACACACATACAAAGGGGTGCGGAGGCACAGGGGGTGCCAAATCCCACATTAAAGAAAACTCTCTAATGTGACCCCTAGGATGAACCCACAACCACCCAGGGGGTTGTGGGGCTGGCCATCTCACCTAGGTGAGATGGTTGCCATGGATTCAAATTTAACAAACATAATTTTTTTTTTTTGCTGAGAATTTAACAACATTAAAATTCTTCAAATTGAATAATCTACCAAACACGCAAGCATAGTGCAAACTCTAGTCAAATAGTAGGGGTGTGTTTCGACCAGAACGGAACAAAACGGAAATCACTGTTTCGGAAAATATTCTGAAATTTTTGGAATTTCAAAATCCATTTCGATTTCGATTCCGAAAATTCAGAATTTCCAAAATCCATTATGATTCTGAATTTTTGGAATTTTTCAGAATTTTCAGAATCGAAATTTTTTGGAATATTTTCGGAATCGGAATTTTTCGGAATAATATCGGAACATTTTTGGAATAAGCTCAAGTGAGAGAGAGAGAGAGAGAGAGAGAGAGAGAGAGAGAGAGAGAGACGAACATGTTATTCAAAATATATTGGGATGTATAAATCTAAAATCTGAAATACTTAATAATTGGAGATCCAAAATAAATACATAATAAATTTGAGAAAGAATCAGAGCCCAGTGAACTGTTTCCTTAAGACGAATTTGCTCCCCCTCGGTGCACAAGGTTGATGAACAATCGTCTCCCAAGATAGAACGAATTTACAGTTCTGTATAAGTTGCACTCTTATATGCAGAACCCAGCGAACACAAATATATTTATAACACTCGAACAGACTCAATTCTAATATACAGAGAGAGTGAGAGGGAGAATAATTTTGTATATTCTTCTATATTCAAATGAATGAACAAGACTCATATATATAGGTTGCAAGAGACTGTTCGTCAACAGTCACAACCCTTCGAAAGGAGACCGTTCGTCAACAGTCACAAACATTCGATTAAGGGGTTGTTTGGCAAAATCCATATACAACACTAAATTCCAATTTATCATTCAATTTTCCAACACTCCCCCACATGAATGATAAATTGTCTATACAACATGCAAATGAAAATGCAGACACTAGTTCGAGTATCAACGAAGAGGTACTGCTTCAGACTAAGTAGCCTAGTGGCCTTGAACTTGCCCTAGTAATAAACTATCGGATTTACTAGCCGGTGAGTAGACTTTATTGTCTTTGAACTCCCAGCCATTTGTGTAAACCTAAACGATAGAATACACACAGTCCTTCTTCTTACATATTTGGTTCTCATGTTTGTGTTCATTTTGGCCTTGAACACCTCTTGGTTCCGTGAGTGTTTTAGAGAATTCAGCCTTCAAATTCTCATAGAAGCAGCCCCTTCTTATTCACGTAGATGGTTACTATGAAGAGTATCCTGCAATACCCCACTTGGACATTTTCCAAGGTATAGGAACCATTAAAAGTGTATCTTATCCTTTTACTCGCGGCAGATAGACACTGACTCATCTTTGAAATGGGAGGAAGAAGATATAATTCTTCTCAGTGTGTATCGAGTACTACATAATTTAGTTTTCCCGTTGAACCTAGATCTTGGGATCTCCAGTAAGCTAGGTTGGGTTTCCACTATGACGACTCTTGTTTAGTGCATAGGCTTTAATCCCATTCTCCTCGATGATTCCACTTGCTCTCGCGTTAGGCCTTTTGTAAATGGATCCGCTATGTTATCCTTTAACGTTACATAGACAATAGAGATAACTCCATTAGAGAGCAATTGTTCTATGTTATTATGTCTTTGACTATATGCCAAGATTTACCATACTATTATGATCGATTGGCTGCCATAATGAAGAAATTCTAGACACAAGTTTTGTCCACGTTGGAAAATCCTCTAAGAAAAGGCGAGCCAATTGCCTTCGTCTCGTGGTTTATCTAAAATAATATATTCAGATTCCATTGTTGATCAGGCAATGCAAACTATTTAGAGGCCGGATTTCCAAAGCACAACTGCACCTTTAAGTGTAAATTGACATATCCATTCGTGGATTTTCAGTCTTTTTAAACAGATATCCAATTCAGACCTATTCCTTTTAAGTATAGTTGGATATCTTGTGCAGTGCAATTCATATATCAGGGTGTATCTCACTTATCCAAGCACCCGATTATCGTTTTCAAATAATCTACTAAGATTAATTGTATAACTTCTCAATTTACTAAATGAGTTACACTTAGCTTTCTAAATGAGTAAGCTATATCCAGTCGCGAGTGCAAATTAATTACGACATCCACTAGACTACCAATTCAACATTAATATTCATATAGAAATATTCTACTGCCGATAATATATATACATATATATTTTAGGTATAGGTATTCTCAAAGGACTGTGACCATACTAGTTCATCAGACTAACTAGTATAACACTTGCAACAACTTAATATGCATGTCAAACTTCATGTTTAACATTTCTTGGTAGTCTTAATCATATCATTATTGCGACTTATAAAGAGCATATCATTCATAAAGAGGAAAACAGTGACATAACAGATTTTCGTACTTTTGACACACATGATTTAAATCCATTTGACATTTTTCATTGATCATTGATGAATTTTATCAAGCCATAACACCATTGTTTCGGGTCTTACAAGTCAAAACACTCTTTCTCTTATCTTGGACCAATAAATTCTTATTATTGTTCCACATTGAATTTCTGGCAGTTCAGATACTCATAAATGCTCTTTATATTTCCTCATTTTAAAGCCAATAGCTTTAAGTTCCGATGTGAACCCAAAAATCATCTTCACTAATATTTTGAGTTACCATAATCAATTATCTTGGTTTATTTCCAAGTCTATACAAATAATTAAATTATATGAGCACAATAAATTCAAAATAGAATTAAATATATATGCCTAAACCTTTTATACTTGAAAAATATTAACAAAGTTCAATACATATTTTCCCCCACATTTGCAAGTATCGGTGATCACAAGTAAATACGATCATTTTAACATTACCCCCACATTTGTTAAAATTTTCAAGATCGCGTGATTTGACTCTATCATAAGCAATTCTCATATTAATGAGCCTTGATAAATTTTTCAAGCATTAAGAGCGAATAAAAATCTCTTAAATTACATGCACAAACAACTTGAAAGTCCAAATGCTTGCTTACTACACATTTATATTTAAGCAAAGAATAAAACAAAATTTACACTTTTGGGGCTTAAACGTAAATTATCTAGGGTCACCTTGAAAATTTACAAAACTTCAGCAAACTACTAACACATTCACTGAGATAAAGTAATAAATTATTATTATTTTTATCTCTCAACGAAAAGGTGGCTACAAGCCTATAAGATACCTTTTGGATCTTAGCCAAGGGGTACTAAAAGCTTCATTTAAACTTAAATAAGTTGGTGCCCAAATCACCATTTCAATTTAAATCAATAGGTGTGGAGCCCAATGGATGCCTAAATTGCCATTAAATTTAGTCTAAAAGGTGCTAGCAATACATTCACCTTTGAAAAATATAATCATTTTTCATGACTTACTCAAATTTTCATACTTGCAAAAAAAAAAAATTTAAAGAAGAGTTTCAACATATATCTATCCCCACATATGCAAGTGTAGGGTGATTACAAATTAATATGCAAATTATTGCAATTAGACGCATTGGATAGTATTTCCATATTAAACAGGGATAATCAGGTACATATTCAAAATGTATAAGTGCACATGTAGCCACAGAGAGTCTAAAGTCACTATGAATTAAAAACATGAAAATAGAGAATAGAGTTCCTTTTGTTCATTTCCAAACATGTCTTAACATTGTTATACATGTACCATATGTATGGTATACCCAATTATGTGAAATAGATGCACGGATATCCAAAGACAAACATTTACATGCATGTCATGTCATGTGTTAAACACCAATAAATGGAGACGTAATTAAGTCACAATTGTAAATTCAAAATTTGAATTAATATAAATGAATTTGATGAGATTGCAATATCAGTCCACACACACACGTATATATATATATATATATATATATATTCATAACCATCACTGTGATAAAAAAAATATCTCCAAAATTAAATAAAATTTGGACCTCTTAGGAACAATTGTGTCTTTTGATTAGAAAAAAACATTGACTCTGAGATGTCCAATTTAACTAACTAGTAACAATGTTCAAACTGTAAATGAATAGACAAAACTATTCACTATGGCACCAATATGAAAATATGAACTAATTGGTAATAGTTCACTGGGCTCGGATTCTTTCTCAAATTTATTATGTATTTATTTTGGATCTCCAATTAGTAAGTATTTCAGATTTCAGATTTATACATCTCAATATATTTTGAATAACAATCTTAAGACGAATTTGCTCCCTCTCGGTGCACAAGGTTGATGAACAATCGTCTTCCAAGATAGAACGGATTTACAGTTCTGTATAAGTTGCACTCTTATATGCAGAACCCAGCGAACGCAAATATATTTATAACACTCGAACAAACTCAATTCTAATATACAGAGAGAGTGAGAGGGAGAATAATTTTGTATATTCTTCTATATTCAAATGAATGAACAAGACTCGTATATATAGGTTGCAAGAGACTGTTCGTCAACAGTCACAAACCTTCGAAAGGAGACCGTTCGTCAACAGTCACAAACATTCGAATAAGGGGTTGTTTGGAAAAATCTATATACAACACTAAATTCCAATTTATCATTTAATTTTCCAACAGAACCAAATTGCAGCAGTAAGCAGTAGCAGCGGTGATGAGGAGGAAAAGAGGAGCAGCTGGAGCACACTTTAAGTCTCTAACAGTTTGAAATCCTAGACTTTTAGAGAATGAGACTGAATGAGTGGTCTCCTTTCTAAAACCTAATATTGTAACGTTGGTAAATTTTTTTATTGTAGTACAAAACTATTGAAAAATTAAACTAAGTCCCCTACCCCTATGTAACTGTGATATAGTATATTTGTATGTATATAATATATATATATATAATACAACTCGGAATTAATTCGGAATAATTTCAAAATTTTCGAAATTTTAAAAATGATTCCGATTCCATTCCCATTTTTTCGGAAATTTTAGAATTCGAAAATTATTTTTAAGAGCACTAGTAGATCCACACAGTAAACCACACACTTTTTCCACTCACAGCTTTAAATGTTTGTACCTATGCTGTATAAGTGGGGCACAAAATAGGAAAATGCTAGACCCACATAGTGAACTGCACATTTTTTTCACACACAGTTTTAAATACTTGTATCTTGTGCTGTTTGAATTTTTTATACTTTTTTGTGTCCCACTTATACAGCACAAAATACACACATTTAAAACTATATGTGAAGAAAAAAAATGTGTGATTCACTGTAAGTCCAGTATTGCTCATTTGTAATAGTCAAAATCCAAAATTTTCGGATCGGAATCCCGTTCCAAATTGCACCAGTGTACCGTAAATTGGGATATGCTCCACTGCCACCCTCTATAATTGCTTCTTGAAAATCTCAGTACTAATCAATGGCATATATATTGCCACGTCACAGTCCTGAATGTTACCGGGTCCACGTGTTACAGAGTCCGAAATCCAAAGCTCCGACTGTTCCAACTGCTTGTAATAAGGTAAGAAGAAGTCTTCTTCTTCCTCTGCTGCAAACTTAGAGAGAGAGAGAGAGAGTGGCAGGTGAGTTAGGGCATCTCATTGAATGCTCTCAACGACACAAAAGTGATTGAATTCAATTCCTGGCAGCTCACTGGTCCCATTTTTGGGGGTAAGTGTTTAGTTGATCTTTGTTTTTAACTTCTAACATTCTCTCTTCAAATTATTGCAAACCCTCGAATTCAAACTTCTCTCGCTATAATATTCAAAATCACTCAATTAAATGCAAACCCATTAAAGAACTCTCTCTATTTAGTATTTGCCATCAAATTCATTCTTTTTTTTTTTTTTTTAAAAACAAATTTTTTTCTGGTACCCGTGTCCCAATGGCAATATCGTCTTACAATCCCTGTCGGATGTCATTTATACCACATCTTATTACTTTGTGAAGTATATATATATATATATATAAAAACACACGCATGTGCATTTGTATGCATATTTAGATATATGTATATTGTCTGTAAGATGAATTTATGAGCTTTGGATCTACTGAGGACACTCCAAACAAGAAAATTAATGGATGGCTTCATTGTAGATGAAGATGAAGAAAGAGTTAGAAAGAGAGAAGATGGAGATTCATTGGGTTCTGAACATGTTCATACCCAGCACAAGCGCTCTAGGAGGTGGATTTCTTCTCTCTCTCTTTTTTTTTTTTTAATTTCTACATTTATATGTGGTTGTTAAGCTTTCTTGGAATTGCTAATCAATGACCTCTATTTTCTTTAGGTCAGAATGAGGAAACAAACATTAATTGGATACAAAATAGGTGTATTATTAGCAAATAAGTGCTATATAAGTTAGTGGGAAGTTTAAATTTTTTACTATAGGTCCCTTATTTTCTTCAATTCTTTATTGAGATTCTGAGTGGGTTTTGCACCTAAACTTACTTTAGTATATGTAGATTTCATCAAAGGCAATAATTTTTCGCCTTCCTTCTCATTTTTCTCTTTTTGAGTTGGGATGAGTTAAAAATTGTTGTTTTGCATTTTCGTTCTAAAGTTTCCAAATATTGAAAGTACAATGCTTTTGTGTGGATTAGCCGAGGTTTCCTCGGATAAGGGTTTGTGTTCCTTGGACTTCATATGTTGGTATATAAAAAATTGAGAGTTGTAAATGGAAGCAAAAGCAGTAGTTATATAATTATATTGGACAATCCTCCTAATAAATGATTGGTAATAAATTACACTCTGTTTGATCTTTCTTTTTCTATTTTTTTTGAGAAGGGGGGGGGGGGGGGGGGGGGGGGGCGTTTGGTGGTGGTGTGGTGGCAAGTAATATGCTTGATTGTCAAATTTCAAGCGTGAGAACACGTTGAGTTTGAAATCAATCAGTTTGTGCAAATTATAATCTCGAATTAAGGTCTGTATCTAGTTTAGCCATCCCTATAAGGATGGAAGGAGGTGGTCCCTGCCCCCTTTGATCAATTTCTTTTTGCAACCGTTCTTACCTTTCCATGGGGGGGGGGGGGGGGCGTTTGGTGGTGGTGTGGTGGCAAGTAATATGCTTGATTGTCAAATTTCAAGCGTGAGAACACGTTGAGTTTGAAATCAATCAGTTTGTGCAAATTATAATCTCGAATTAAGGTCTGTATCTAGTTTAGCCATCCCTATAAGGATGGAAGGAGGTGGTCCCTGCCCCCTTTGATCAATTTCTTTTTGCAACCGTTCTTACCTTTCCATGTATGTAATTGCAGCCCACCTGATTTAAACAATTTTGATAAAATTGGGGAATCAAGTTAGGGCACTTCAGTCTGTCATGAATATGTTCTGTGATTGTCAGTTAACAAAACCAGAAGTGTTCTGTTTCTTTTACAAGATTACAATTCTTCCCGTGCTTCTTTGTGTACACAAAATATTTGAAAATGTATCTCGAGTGAAATACAATATTTACCATAATTGTAATAATTATTGTTATTACAACTGACTAATTACTTGGAGAATTGAACTATTGACCCATCCCTTCCCTTTCATACCACGGCAAGCATCGTAATTCTCTTTCCTTTCAGTGCTTCTGACAGGAACTTGGAACTTTCAAAAGGTGGAGTTTCACATTCAGTACGAAAAAATTTCAATGAATCCCATGTAAGATAATAAATCTTATTAATGTGAGTTCATTGCATGTACTCTTAACTGTTTCTTGCACAACCTGATGCCTGAATTTGGGTATACAGATACGATATATCTTCCGATTTTCAATGAATTGTGATAAATGTTCACATATATTTGTGTTTCTATTTAGAAGGACCTGCCACTTTCAAGGACTTGTGGAGCACGGAGTCCCCTTCACAAGAACTCAACCAATACTAACTCAGATGCTACATCAAGCCACCAATCCTCTTTGGAACAAGATGTAAGTTTGGGATTCTGAGGGGCGTGTGTGTGTGTTTTTTTTTTTCCTTTTTATCTTTTTTTCTTTTCATGTGGATGCAGGCGAACATGGGTTTCCATTTAATTTCTTGTTCATTTCCTAGTATAAGTGCGAAGTCAGTTAACATCCAAAATGTGCAAGCATTATTGTGTACTCGTAGCTTTTTGAGGTTAAGGAACATGTTCAATATTTTGGCACTGCAAATTCCGCAGATAGCAATCACCCACCCACCCACACCCCTTAAATGCAAATGCAATACATTGTAATTTCCAGAAATGGTTGTGATGACTCCATCAGCATAAACAAAGTTGACTATTATTGTTTTTATGAGCTTTCAAGTATGGTAAATTGACTTAAGATTGTCTAACCTTACCATTATACACTGAGGAGAAACATGTGGGTTCTTGTGGGTTATTGAGTTCGATTAGGAGGAGAGCTATCACATGTAGGAGAGCAGAGAGTAGGCCCAGTAGAGTTGAAGCTGAAGCCTCGTGTGTGTGTGTGTGTGTGTGTCAGGTGTGTGATGTGTGGAATTAATCAGGAGATTCTTGGGGAGAATCTGTTTAACTCCGTTGCATTGACAACTCGCTTTCAATTTCCTATAATTGCAACCACGTGTCCCAAGACACACAGGATCTTTTTTTTGAGGACTGGTCAAGGTGTAGATTGCTGACATCTGTCTTCTCCAATTTGAATCTTCTTACATATGTGTGTGATTTGATGTTGATATAGCATTCTAAATGATGTCCGTTAGGACAAAACCCCATTTTTTTTGGTTGATAAATACGTTATTTTCAATACTAAGTTTCACTTATAGTAGCTTCGCTTTCAAATGCATCTCATTCCATCGACAAATGTTGTACTAATTTTTATATCCAATTCCATCCACAAATGTATTAATTTTGCAGATTGAGCAGCTGCAACTACGTCTGCAGCAAGAGAAGTATATGCGCGTGATGCTTGAGAGGGCTATGGGTCGTGCTTCTAGCACATTATCTCCCGGACATAGGCATTTTTCTGCTCAGGTAACTTCTGGTTCAGAATTGGAATGTTAAGAATCATGACTTATTTAACAAAGATCAAAAAGCCGATAATTCTTCAATTTGAAACATATATATCTATAAGATGGTATTGATCATCTAACAAAATAAACGGTGCATTTAGCACCATTGACTGGGCTAAGTTCTGAACTCCTGAATAATGAATAACTGTCATGCCTTTTATTTCTAGTATTTAGTGAAAGCTACACAAAAAATGGCAATTATATTTTTCCTTATGATGATTATTTTTGTTTTACCGAATAAGTGAATGTTTAAGAAGTTGCCACCGTATTAGTTTTTCACTGATTTTAAAAATTCTGGTTACCTCTTAAAACTAAAAAACAGCTCTTTTAAAGAGCTCCAATTTGTAACTTTATCCCGAATTGTTCCCTTCCCACATTTCTACAAAGCTGATCATATAGCATATAGAATTTTCTCCATTACCAAACATCTTCTTGCTATGTTAGTTAAATCTTGATAGGTGCACCCAATGCCCATCCTTTGTTTTTAGTATATATTCAACCTTTTTGGTATTCCGATTTTCATTTTTTAGTTTGAGAGCCATGAATGTTGCGGGTTCGGTGAAAAATAACTCCTCAAATTCTGTTTCATTTTAGACAAAAGAACTAATATCTGAGATAGAGTTACTAGAAGAAGAGGTAGCAAATCGAGAGCAGCATGTTCTCTCTCTCTACAGGAGCATTTTCGAACAACATGTCAGTCGGCCAACTTCTGAGCAAAATTCAGTCATGACGTCTCCGGCCCATACAAAGAACGAGTCAAGGAAACACCCAAGTGTAATTTCAAGTGCTTTTTGTTCCTCGAAAAACTTCCCTCTGCGTTCTATCCAAGCTCTAGCTTCTATTAGTGACACGGGCAGAAGAAAAATGTTGCAGTCAAAAACAAGACATGCTTCATTTTTTGGTGGCAAAACCAACATCCGTTTGGAGAAGACTTGTTCAGACCATGTTAAGGTAAGGTTTTACTTCTTCTTCGTCTCTTAATTTACATCTTTCCTACAGTTGGATACTTATTTGCTTTCAAGTATTCGCCATAATGTGATTAGATCGACTCTTTTACTTACGGAGTTTTATCTTTTTTATTTAGGTTAATTACACTCACCTCCCCTGAGGTTTGCCCTAATTACACGGACCTCTCTCGTATTTTGAGAAATTACACGGACCTCCCTTCTCGCTAACAGTTGAGTAACGTCTTTGACGGATTAAATGAAAGTACCAAAATGCCCCTACATAAAATTACATAAACCTCTCCTGAACTATTGTCTAATTACACGGACATCCCTCGAATTTTAAAAAATTACACGGACCTCCCTTATCACCCATAATTACAGTTTGTTCATATGTATTGTTATATCCACAAATAAAATTTACTTTTGCAATGAGAAAGGATTTAGGTTAAACTTTTCATACTACTAAGAAGTGTATCTTTTAATTTTTCCAAATTCCTTCTAGCAATTTCTTCAGGCATTTCTTCAAATTCTTCACTTTCATAATTTAAATTTCTTGGGTTTGATTTTTTTTATTTCTTCCACCTATTAGTTTCTCATGTCTATGGAATAAATATGACGGATATGATAGGTCGATAGAAACTGGGCAATCTGCAAATTGATTTGTTGGAAAGAACTTCTCGTGTTCATGAAAAATTGAAGGGACTGTGAAAAATTGAAAGGGTAATACAATCATTCTGTATAATAAGAGATACGATTCTAAATTTTGGAAAAAATTAATTTTTGTTGAGTGACGGAACAAGGGAGGGAGGAAGAAGAAGAGAGGAAAAAAAACAAAACAAAACAAAAAACAAATTTTTTAATTTTTTTCAATTTCATAATCTAAATTTCTTGGATTTGGCTTTTTATTTCTTCTACTGTAGTTTCTCCTATTTATGGAATAAATATGACAAATAATATGGGCAATCTTCAATTTGGTTTGTTGGAAGAACTTTCTGTGCTTCATGTAAAATTGAAGGGACTATAAAAATGATATGGAAAATATAGTCATTCTTAAAATTAAGAGTGATGATTCTAAATTTTGGAAAAAATTAATTTTTGTTGAGAGAGAGAGAGAGAGAGAGAGAGAGATATTAAGGAAAAACATTTTTGTTATGAGGGAGGTTCGTATAATTGGGCCATATCTCAGGGGAGGTTAGTGTAATTATTCTTATTTTCTATTAGGGAAGCAAGGGTATTTTTGGCATTAGGTAAGCAAAAATCGCTTACATCATCTATTTCTATTAAGGGGGTAGACGGTCAACTAACGGAGGGGAGGCGAGTGTAACTCAACCTAAACCTCAAGGGAGGTTCGTGTAATTTCTCAAAACGAGAGGGAGGTCTGTGTAATTAAGGCAAACCTCAGGGGAGGCGAGTGTAATTAATCCTTTTTATTTTTGACTTGTCCTATTGAAATTGATCCTTTTGCTGGTGGGTCGTGCACGATGGCTTCATTTTTTCTTCTAATATTCAATTTTAACAAAAATCAATTGATCTCTATCATGTCTTAATTTATACACATTTCCAGACATCCATTATGGTTAATGTTACATGGACTATTGTTAATAGTTTGAGCGATACATGTTGGATACTCAACACTCGACACTCTGACAAGGGTATTGGATGTGTCCGAAACTTATGGTTGTATACACACCAAGAAGCATGTTAGCTACTTGTATAATAGTGATCTAAGCCTCTAATTATGTTCCTTGTGCTATAATATTTCTTTCAAAATGGACGAAGTATTCAGAAAAGTGCTATTTCCTCTTTAAAGTAGGAGAAAAATAAAACTTTACGTGTCCCCATGTCCTTAGATTCATTAATTTGGGAAGCCTGATGCTTGAACACCTACCCGGCAATCGAGTCCATGTAAGATAAGTGAATAGCACAGAATTCCAACTTTGGAAATTGTTTGGCTCATTTAAGTGGATGATTTACTATTTTATGGTGTTCATTCAGCTGCCAAACTCATCTCGTGCTTGAATAGATATTGAAATGTATCTGCTACAGATGTTAGCCTCTCATTGGCTTCTTATATGTGTTAAAACCGACTATAGAGTGTTAGTCTTTATGGCAGACTGTGGAATTGAAGAGTTGAATCTATAATACCAATGCAATGTTTTTCTTTCAAAATTTTTTTAGAATATCCACACAACTGTTTTGTGAATTTAGGAAGT
Organism: Hydrangea macrophylla; assembly: GCA_033977485.1. Classification (NCBI taxonomy): domain Eukaryota; kingdom Viridiplantae; phylum Streptophyta; class Magnoliopsida; order Cornales; family Hydrangeaceae; genus Hydrangea; species Hydrangea macrophylla. Next base: position 94,844,745 of record CM066995.1, read on the forward strand.
AACTTCGCTTGTAATAGGTATTTATTGTTGTTATGACTCCTATTCTTGCAATAACTTATTAGTTTGGTACAACTCCATCCTAATGAATTATTATCTTTTCTCTTCTAATGTTGTTGTGGAGAACCAAATAGACTATTTTTTTCCTCCTTTTCTTGGAATTGCATTTAACGCATCTGCATTCATAGTTTTTAAAATGGGCCGATCCATACGAGTCGATTTGAGGTTTATACAACCCGATACGATGAACGATTTGAGTTTTATACAACCCGATACACAGTATGTACATATGTATATATAAATACTTTTTTCTGGGGAAAAAAAAGGGGATCTTATGACTCACGATTCTATACAATTCGCAATTTGACTGCATTAAGTTCCGAACCATATTTTTCGTCTGCGTTACTACTCTGATACAGATAGTCTAATTGTCAGAATGGCCTCATCTCAATAAATTTTTAACAGGTCCACGAGAAGTTAGAGAAAGTTCCGGTGCTTCGAACTCTTAAAGATCATCTCTACCAGTGCCCGAGCAAGTTGTCTGAAGAAATGGTGAGGTGTATGGCCGCTGTATATTGCGGGCTCCGTAGTACGGACTCAGCAAATATAGAACAAAACCGATCACCTTTCTTGTCAAGATCATCCACCAATGTCGTACTTCCTCGACGTTGTGTTAGAGAGAACAATGACTGGTCTTGCAGATCGATGGTTGAAATTTCTTCAATATCAATGGATAAGAATCATGTCTCTCGTCCATCTTATTGCTTCAACAACTACAGGTGGGTTCTTTGTGCATTAAGAAAGCATGGAAAAGAAAAAAGAAAAGCAGACTACTTTTGGCCCTCCAGTTAGAGAATCTAAGGCTCTGTTTGGTTTGTGTTGGAATGTTGTCCCACATCGCCCATTTATGGCCCCTCTGTGCGGTTTATAAGACTTTAGTTGCCCACTCCTTTATATCTGGGTTTTTAAGGAGTTGAATGGGCTTGGCCTTAATTTTTAAAATGAAGGAAAACTCAAGAGAAAACGTGAGGGAACTAGTTTCCCTTCTTGTTTTCCTTTCCCTTTTCTTTTCCCTCTCGAAATCCATGAACCAAACAGAGCCTAAGAAAAGAAAGGTAAAAGAAAGAAAAAACAGCTGAAAGAAAAAGAAGAGCAAGGTTCATCAGATGAGTCTTAACCATTAAATTTTTCTAACCATATCTTTTTATTCTTTCAAGTTGGAAAGGAATAGGGGAATTTGTTCGATCCAGTTGTCTTGTATTCGCTACTTAAAATAAGTGAGTCTTCTGATGGTCCCCCTCGCGCATCATTGGATGCTAATGTGGTGAAAATTAAGGGACTATCAAACTTTCTTGGGAAATTTTATTCTACCAGACAGGATCTGAAGAAATCTTAGGAAAGTATAATCCTCCATTGAGGATTCTGGACTGAAACTAATATAGTTTCTCATGGGGTTTTTCCAAAATTTACTTCTCTCTCTCTCTCTCTCTCTCTCTCTCTCTCTTTCTCTCTCTCTCTCTCTCTCGCACTCTCTCTCTCCAGTATCTAATACGTTGCTTTTTTTTTCTTGTGATCATAATGTTTTTTTATATAAATATACTCAAGTTGGAAAACCAAAAAAAAAAAAAAAAAAAAACTAGGTGCTGATACGGAATAATATAAATAAACATATTTTTCATTTTGATGGGCCACACTTCTGAACTCTCATCTCTCTCTGCTTTTTCCCTCTAAATAGAGAATCTGTTAGCATGTTACAATTCTTAATATGCATCAGTGTGCAATTAATGTTTTATTTTCCATATATCAGAGTTCTAGTGGAACAACTGGAAAAGGTGAATGTGAATCAGATGGAAACGAATGCCATGACTGCATTTTGGATCAACATGTACAATTCCCTCGTTATGCATGTAAGGACCGTGTAAGGATATAAGATAAATCACTGATTTATATTATTCTACATATTTGTATATATCTCTCTGCTTTGATTTGTGCAGGCATATTTAGCGTATGGGATACCGCACAGCTCACTTAGAAGATTAGCTTTGTTTCACAAGGTAGTGCATTTCTTTGTTCGAATCCCTGGGGAATTAGATTTTAATGTGATAGCATATTGAGGATGGAATGTAAATATGTGTCTTATATGTTATCATCGCGGGCATGACTGCCTTGGGCATAGAGTGAGAAAAGTTTGGTGTGTGCTTGGAGTGATAGGAGGAGTTGTACTTTTGAAGGAGCCGAGTGTCCATATCTTGCCTCAAGCATGTTTCTCAAGGACGACTTTTCCGGGGTTGTAGATTCTTATCATCATACTTGGGATTGTTTCATAGATTTTATTCATTACATTTTTTTGCTTACTTTTGTCTAGTTATGGTATGTTTTGTATATGGGTTTTGAGCCCCATTATGTTAAGTTCATTATTCTATGTTTGGTGCAACTCACTCAACTAAGCTTTAACCCCACAAATGGGCTCATCCCCATTAATTTTAGTCTTCAACTTCCATAAGAACTCTTCTTAATATGCGCCGTACAATCTTTTTCAATGGTGCTTCTTTGTTGCATGCGGGTAACCTTTGTTTTTCCCCTGTATTTTATATCCAATTATAATACTTCTACGTGTCATGGTAATGTAAGTGTGGAATTGAAGCAACCACCGCAAGGGTCAAAGTTTTGATATTACAAGATTTCGTTCGGAAAAGGGTTCCATTCAGCTCTCAATTGTTGCTGGATTTTTCCCGTCCTCTGGATATCTGGTATATCATATATGTATATATTAGTCATACAATAAATGATGGGTTTCTTTGTTATAGTGCAGGCTGCTTACAACTTCAGTGGCAATGTCATAAGTGCAAATGCTATAGAGCAGTCAATTTTTTGCTTCCGAACACTCCGAATTGGACGGGTTCTCTCTCTCTCTCTCTCTCTCTCTCTCTCTCTCTCTCTCTCTCTCTCTCTCTCTCTCTCTCTCACTCACACACACACACAGATGGCGATACTTCTGTACTTCCCGGACTGATAACTGTTGCCAATGATATTTACGGCCAGTGTCTTCTATTTACATGGAAAACTAAATTAAATACCATTGTGAAGTCCGTTCTCACCCTTTTTCCTTTTTCGTCCGTTTTTTTTTTTTTGGGCATTATTACAGTGGCTTGAGACCATCCTTTCAACTGCAATGAGGAAAAGATTCGGAGAAGAAAGACAACTCATCAGCTCAAAATTTGGTCTCCCAAATGTTCAACCCCTTGTTTGCTTCGCCCTTTGTACTGGAGCCTTTTCGGATCCCGTGGTAACTCCTTCCTTCTTTACAGGCATACAAACATATATGTGGATATAATCACATTATCCTGTAACTAAATATCAAAGGGTTAAAACCATTCCTTGTCATCCCCATATCAGTGGTATGGCTTATGATGCTTTTATTTCGTTATTATGTCGTGTGAATTTACTACTAAGCATTGTGGTCTAGTGGCAATTGTCTTACTCCCACAATGGGAATAGCTAATGATACTTACTAGCACCTTTGTTGGAGATGGGTCAGGCTATGACCAACCGACTTGCGGGAGCGTCTGCTTGCCCTTGCTTTGCAACATGTCTAAGCCCCTCCTGTCACTGGTTCCTCGCGGGCTGGGACTGCTCTGGTCACGCCCAGGGAGGGATTTCCACTTCTGGTCGGCCTTTCCTACCCTACTCGCGCAACAACCAAAAAACAGTCATGTGAATTTGGCGTACATTCCATTGGTTCTTAGTTCGCATTATTTATTAACTCAAAAAATTCTACAACTTAGTTGCAGCTTCCAATTGATGGGGCATCTAGATATCCATATTTAAAACAGCGCAAGACTAGTGATTCTAATGATATCATATTATACTTCTTTCCTTCACATTATTTTCCAAGGACAAGTACATATTAGTTGGTGATTGTACATGGGGTGCACATGTAATTTACACTTTTTTACGTGTTGATTGGGAATGATGGACTGAAACCTGAAGGAAAAGTACTATTTTTGATCGCCAAAATGACTCAAAACCCTGTTTTCAAGGGGAGCTATGAGGGGGAGGTACAGGGTAAGGCTGAATGTGAAAATTGATGGTATTTCTGCTTAGGCATCATATGGGAACCCGGATTGGACTTCCAATCACAAGTCCCTTACCCGCTTGGCAAACCGCAATTAGAACTACAATAGCAAATTTTCCCAAACAAGGCATTAGTCTCTATTTCGATATTCAACTTAGTTTTGGCCACTTTTTTTTTTTTTTTCCGCGACTATATCCCTTCAACACTTCTCTTTTATCAAAATATACATTGAGATGATTCCTTTTCTAAATTTAAATTATCCCCGTACCTAAAATGATACTGGCATCAAAGTCCCAATTCCTCCATAAGTGAGGTTTCTTCCAGAACAATGCCAGATATGGATGAAAATGTGTCACAGACTCACAGTTGATTAACCATGCACGCTGTTGAATTTTATGTAGCTAAAAGTCTACACGGCATCAAATATTAAAGAGGAACTAGAAGCAGCAAAAAGGGAGTTCCTTCAAGCAAATGTAGTAGTTAAGAAGTCCAAGAAAGTGTTTCTGCCAAAGTTGCTCGAGAGATTTGCAAAAGAAGCCTCTATCCCCTCTGATGATCTTCTCAAGTGGGTAATTGAAAACGTTGATAAGAAGCTTCACGATTCAATACTGAAATGCATTGATCGGAAGAACAATAAGAAGGCGTCACAGATCATAGAGTGGTTGCCGTACAGTTCAAGGTTCAGGTACGTGTTTTCTAAGGATTTAACAGAGAAGCCATGTTGGGTGTGAAGTTCTTTGTGAAGGAGATTTAATGTCCATAGGTAGAATGTAATTTTGGTGTTACTCATTGTACAATTGACTCTTTAGTGCCTAACCTTTCTAATTTCAAATGCAACTTGGGAGACTAGATCTGAAGACACTTTTAGTGGGATGGCTGAGTTTTATAGTTTTTAAATATTGGAATATCTGCATGTAAGGCTGCATATATCTAACTCTCCTAGACCTGTAGTGACATTTTGTGCAGTGGGTTTGGCTCTTTTTTAACCAATATGGTTGTAGTCTTGTGCGATTTTCTTGCAACGTGGACATAATTTCTAGCACAAGAAAATATTCTTGGGTTTCACAAGAGTTTCAAATTTGGATTCAAGAGATGCGGCACAGGTACAATTCATAACAACTTCCAATGAAATTTTAGTGGACCTATTAAAGTTGGATTCGACTTCCACCGTTATGAGATTCAAATTTGGGACTCAGCTCATTGTTTTCCTTTATAACCTGCATTTGCACCAAAATTGAGCGCTTATATTCAAGTTAATCCAAATAGGCCTGATATTTATTTGGGTTAATTATATTTTAGCCCCCTGTGATTAGGCTTATTTTTACTTTACCCCCATACTTCAAAAGTGGATATTTACCTCCATGTGATTTTGGGCTAAAGTGAAACTGTAAAGATTTTTCTCAAATATCCCCACTTAGGGATTAATTTAACATTAGCCCACAAAGAAGAGTTTTAAGTGTCAAAATTAACTCCACATAGATAGTTAACTCCAAAATTACCTCCATAAAAAGCTAAAAATTAGCCCCAAATAATTAGGTTAAATGGCAGTATTATCCCCACATGGGGGTTTTGTTCCAAAATTAACCTCACCATGGGGGGTCAAGTGTTAAATATTTTTTGTCAGTTTTAGAATTTTTATCAGTTTTGAGTGATATCTTTACAGTTTCACTTTAGTCCAAAATTACAGGGGATTAAGTGTTCACTTTTGAAGTTAACTAACACCTCTAAATTAAAAATTCAATAAACTGACCCCTCAACTTTCATTTTTCTATCCATATATGTTTCCCTCCCAACACTATTTTATTCTCTAGAAATATACAATTTGGTCCCTAATTATGGCCATTAATAGAAATTGATCCTTACTTGATTTGGTTTTCAGAAATTAATCCGTAATTTGCAGTAGGAATCAATAATTAGTCCCTATTCCTAAATAGTTAGTTCAATTCTGGACCATTATACCCTTGTGATATATATAGATATCTATACATAACTGATTATATGTATTCACATATAAGCAAACATGTGAAATTCAAAAAAGTCTAAATAAGGTAGTTAATAAATGGAGAGGATTTATAGGAGATCATGGATAATGTGCTGTATCCCAAAAATTATGCTGATTTATGTTTCAAAAAAGATCATATTTAAATCTGCATGTAAACATGGTTATTTGTTTCGTATCAAAAAAATAACAAATAATCTTGCGTGGAAGTTTAAAGGTTAATAAGAAAAATGTGAGAATTTCTGTAAACAGTATGACAAATTCACATGAATGTATTTAATTTCACATATCGTATGCATGGTTTTTCATTTTGTTTTCCAAGAAGTTTCCTTATTTTACTCAACTTTCAAATTTGTTTGCTAGTTAAGTGTCTATATTAGGACTAAATACTAAGTGCTAAAATCAAGAAGTTTCCTTATTGAAGGTTGCTGAGAAAAAGGTGAGAAATTCTCTTAATATAGTACGAAATTCATATATATATATATATATATAGAGAGAGAGAGAGAGAGAGCTGTGTATATTCAAAACACTTCCAAAATCGTGTATATATAGTTATGGGAAACGAATTTTTAGGAGATCATGGATAAGGAGATTAATATCCCTAAAATCAAGGGATTTCGGTTTAACAGAGTAATGTGAGAATTTCTCACTTTTTTTTTTTTTTTTTTTGTATATACTGTTTTGTAAGTTGAAAAAACTTCCAAAATTGTGTTATATGCAGTTTTGGGAAACGTTTTTTTTAGGAGATCATGAATAAGGGAATTAATATTCCTATAATCAAGGGATTTTCGGTTTGACAAAGTGATGTAGGATTTTTTTTTTTTTTTTTTGTGAGAAATTTCTCACTAATTTCATTTACATAACACATTATCTATTGATTACAGTCTATACAAGTGAAAAAAATTCTCACTAATTTAATCTACATACAATGAGGAAGTAATTTCTTACAGCCTATACAAGTGAGAAATTTCTCACTAATTTCACTACATAACAAATGAGCAATTTATTGCAGCCTATAAAAGTGAGAAATTTCTCACTAACTTCATCTACATAACAAGTGAGGAATTTCTTACAGCCTATACAATAAGGAGATCCTCATCATTACTATATGTATGTATACAAACGATTCGGATCTTAAGCGAACCTTTAAAATCGGACCTAAAGAAATTTCAAAATATGAGAAATTTGCACGTTTTTGTGAGAATTTCTCACTTTTTACACAGTTCGGACTGTGTATACAAATTCATGGAAGTGAGTAAATCTATGGCACAACCGTCGATGAATGCATCAAATCCATGAACCAATTCGGAGTGATCGTCTTCTGTCTCGTCAATCGGTTGATTTTGTTGATGATAGGTTGCAAATTTGAAATCTTGCTTTTCACTCGCATTTTCAAGAACAAATGTGAAATCGAATTTTCACGCCTAAAACGATTCGATTTCAGTGAGATGTTTTGATTTTTTTTTCTCACGAATTAGTGAGTAATTTGTCCACATAGTGGTCACCGATGGAGAGTGGTGGCCGGAGATGATGGTGCATGGTTGATATAGGTGAAGGGAGGTAAAGAGGGGAGGAGGAGGAAGGTGGTGGGTGGTCGTCGGTGGCGGTGGAGGGGTTGCGACCCTCTCTCTCTTCTTTCTCCCTCTCTGTCTTCATCTTTCTCTCTCTAGCAGATTTTCTCTCTCTTTCTCTCTCTCTCTCTCTCTCTCTCTCTCTCTCTCTCTCTCTCTCTCTCTCTATCTATCTAAATATATAGACGGTCCGACTTTTAAGTGGACCTTAAAAAACGAACTGTGTAAAATGTGAGAATTTCTTACAAAAAAGTGGGAAGCGTGTTAAAAGTGAGAAATTTCCTGATTTGAATTTGAAACCCTGATTTCATATATATATATATATATATATATATATACGGGGGCAGTTTTGTCCTTAAAATATTATAGGGACCTATTTCTAGATTCATTTGAAAAAGGAGCCTATTTCTAGTTAGATGCATATATTAGGCCTATATATTAACTTACCCTTCTTTATTCTCTAAATTAATTATGTATTAAAATGTTAATGTTAAATAAGAAAATTAATATTTCGTATTTAAATATGATGAAAACTACTTAAAAGGGTAAACTATATAGACACCTCTTCATGTATTGCCTTTTTTCACCAACACCATTTAAACTAAAAATTCAACAAACTGACCCCTCAGTCTTGGTCTAACAGAACCCTCAATTATTATTTTTCTTCTCAAATTGACCCTCTCATCGCAAATAGTTGGGGGGGGGGGGGGGGGGGTGGGGGTGTTGTGTGTGTGTCTGCTTGTTGAGTTTTTTTTTTAAGGATTAATTACATTTTACCCCCTGTGGTTAGATTCATTTTCACTTTATCCCCTTGTGGTTCAAAAGTGGACACTTGCTTTTGGACTAAAGTAAACTATTAAGATTTCTCTCAAAATAGTCTCATATGGGAATTTAATGTTAAAATTAACCCCACAGAGAAAGTTTAAGTGTCAAAATTAACTGTACATAGACAATAAATCCCCAAATTAGCCTGTCACAGCCCGGTCCCACAATAATGGAACCGGAGCCCGTGGCACGCCACCGAGGCTAAACCAATTCATTAACGTTCCCAAAATTAGGTTTTGAAGAACACACACAACAGAAAAACAAAACACATTTTAAAACTAGGGGCCCAGTCGACTGGGTCTAGACCTCAGTCGACTGAAGAAGGCAGAGAGTTTTCAAAAAGGTTTAACAGACCATCCAGTCGACTGAGACTGGGGTCCAGTCGACTGGGACTCCAACTTTCAGTCGACTGAATTCCCCCTTCGGTCGACTGAAGCAAGCAGAACCAAAATGAACACAAAACCTACAGAGGTCCAGTCGACAGAGGCAGGGCCCAGTCGAGTGCTTTTGCCATATTAAAAAGCAGTAGCTAGCAGACACAAGGGTCCAGTCGACTGAACACTGGACCAGTCGAGTGCTCCCCTGACAGCAGCCCAAATTGTAGAAACACAAGTTTTAAAAGCTTTTCAAAAACAACCAAGTGTTAACCACACACTCCAACTTCTCATCAAAGTAATCCTAGCTGTATTAAAACATTACCAACGTATAATTACAGCGAGTTACTAACTATTACCATGCTTTAGGTCCACTCTAACATACTAAGTTAAACACAAGTTAAAACATTCAAATCATTATTACAACATTCCCTATTGTTACAAAACTACAAGATCAACATTCGGGTTATCTTCTAATCGAACTCTGAACCCACGTGCTCACTTCTCCGATTCCTCGCCAGCATTAACACCTGAAATGGTTATTTGAATAACCACAGATATTCGATTTGTTTAAGCTAACGCTTAGTGAATAAAACAACATATGCACATGAATGATAAACATGTCCGCATTCACATCTCTACATTTTATACTAGTCGCCGGAGACTCACGTGCCCGTCCACACTCCCAATCCGCGACTCCTCGTCAATAAGTCCACACGAAAGGGTAAGACCCACGATTCTTCTCTTCAATCGTGCGACCTTAATGCCTATATCGGCTCCACAAAATGGCACGGTGACCACGTGCTCCTTCTGGCCCAAATAAGCAACTTAACATGCTCAAATACACATCACCATGCTCGCGGTAATCAAAACATTTCATCGTGCTATTGGGCCTACTTATCAATATAAATGTCCAACATGAACTACACAAGATATCTCTAAGTATTAATACATGCTATTCAAACATAACATGAATACATGTCAAGAAACCATTCCAAAAACATAGTTGAATCACTCACCTCCGAATAACGCTCCTATAATATAATCTGAAGAAAACCCGTGCACATAGAACGTGCAGAAGTCCGTCTAGTACAATTCCTATGAATCGAAATTCCATTTATCAACTTTTATGAAAAATTCTAGAAAAAGACTTTTCGGAAAACTTGGCCAAACAAGCCCTAACATATATCAAAACGAAGCTCTTACCTCGAGGAGTTCGAATATGAAATCTGAGAGAAAATAAACTGACGGAAGGTCGTCGTTTGGCGTCACAAAGCTCTAAGCTCCAAAATCTCCCTATAGCCCCCTTTTTGGAATTTAGGTTAAGAACTTAGAAAATATCTCAACCATCTCTATCTATATATAGGCAAAACTCTCGAAAATTACGTTTACCTCCCCACAAGTTTTCAAACTCCTAATCAGTCTATGAAACTTTCTATACAGCTTATTCATAGCTTTATAAGTGAAACCTCAAAATTATAAAAGTTTTCGACTAAGTTTCGTTTGGTCGCTAAAACGCGAATTTCTACATGACGTTTCCGAAGTTGCTAATTAGCCTACCAAATTAATAGCGTGTTAATTCGTCCTTACCAGGATACTAAAACTAACAATAGATATAAATTCTAAACAGAAAATAATACAGATATTGAAATACACAGGTAAACATTTATTTTCAGATAAACATTTAAAGTATTCCACAGTGACCGTCTCACACTGGGAGAGATGTCGCAACAACAAATCCTCAATCACCACAGTTTCAAAGGGTTCTCTAATACAGACACCCAAATCAACTCGTGAGTCAAAACTCACCCAAACATGTGTCATAAGACACGCCACATCACATTATCATGCATGACAATGAAATGCAAAAGCAATAACACAAATATGGGTGTTATATAGCCTCTCATAGGGATTAGGTGTTAAATATTAACCTCACTTAGGTGGGCTAAATGACAAAATTATCTCTACATAGAGGTAAGTGTTAATATGTTTGGCCAATTTCGGAGTTTTTATCAATTTTGAGGAAGAGATACTTAATATATATAGTCCATTATAACCATCATTTTTAGAAGTTGGTCCCTAGTATAACACAACTTAAGAATTAGTCTTTCGCCTATTTTGAGAACCAAAATACCCCCATATTATATATATATATATATGGTAACTGTATTTTTAAAAACTATCATTAATATCCATTAATTCTAACTACAATTTAGGGGATCAGAATTTAAAATTTATCACAAAAATCTACACTTTCCTGCTCATCTTCATCCACTTCCCAAAAATTCCCAATTTCTCACAAAGACGATTCTAGAGAACACGACATCAAATACAATCTTGAAGAAGAACGACTGCAAAACTACCAAAAATTCTCATCAAAACTCAAAACTTCATCACATTGAAGAACGACCAAAGGAGAAAATAATCTAGAAGAATCAATGGGAATAAAAGGTGAGAAATGTTGTAATTTTTTTTATTCAAATACGAAGAATATTGGTTTCTTGGTCGACATTTTTCAACAATATGAAAGAACACAGTATCATTAATTTTACCAAAACTACAAACCCTAATTTGAGACAACAAAAAATGAATTTCTCACTCAATTTAATGTTATTTTTACAACCTTCTGTTGATAGGTAAATGATATGGACTTGGATTAAACACTAAATGAAACAGTGATGAATCAACCGTATATCGATAAGCTTCAAGGTTAGAGCAACAGAGTACCAAAAATTACCGCATACCCGGCGGAAGAAGAAAAAAATTAGTCCAATGTGGTCCATGTGAAGACTCATGTTGGCTTGGTCCATGTGTTGCTTAACACACCCATGCAATCTTGGACACAGGAAGGCTCTTTATTCCCATCAATTGTAATTTTTTTAGTTGATATTTCAAAAATCTGTCTTTGTAAAACCTCTTACATAAAAAGGTGATAAATCTCTTTTTGAAAATGAACCAAACAAAAAGGTAAGAAATTTCTGACCAAAATCTCTGTGAATAAACTAATTGTCAGAACAACAATAAGAAATTACTCATTTTGTTATACATCGTTCAGTCACAATTCTTTTTCTTTTTTCTTTTTTCTTTTTTCTTTTTTCTTTTTTCTTTTTTCTTTTTTCTTTTTTCTTTTTTCTTTTTTTTTTTGGCTTTCTTTTTTCTTTCTTCCCATCAATTGTAATTTTTTTATTGATATTCCAAAAATCTATATTTGTAAAACTTCTTACAAAAAAAGGTGAAAAAAATCTTTTTGAAAATGAACAAAAAAAAGTGAGAAATTTCTTTTTGAAATGTAACAAAAAAAAAGGTGAGAAATTGCTCTCCAAAATCTCCGTGAATAAACTAATTGTCAGAAACAGAATGGTGAAAAATTATATAGAAAAACACGAAGTGAAAAAATGATCCTACAAAATAAGTGAGAAATTTCAAAAGAAATTAATGCAAACAAATTGTAAATATTTTCTTTAAACAGGACTTCACACTTGAGATAATACCATCCAATATAGTTGTTGAGTACAAACAGAGAAATACCTTAATTTTCAGGATAATGATTCTGTTATCCAAGATTTTCTTAATATGGTTATCCAAGATTTCCTTATATATATATATATATACGAATATGTCTTAAATGGGAGTATAACCGTCTAATAAATAATCTCCAAATTGGAAAAAATGACTGATTTCTAAGTAACAACATAAATAAAGGATCAATTTCAATGTTACAAAAAGTCAAAGGACCAAATCCATGTTGACTGGAATCTTAAGGACTAAATCATAGGTTTCTATATTTGACGCAAACCTTAACAGTTTCATTTTAGTCCGAAACCACAAGGGAGTTAAGTGTCCACTTTTGAACCACAGGGGGTAAAGTGAAAATGAGTCTAACCACAAGTGGTAAAATTTATTTAGGTAAAAAGCATTTTGTACCCGTAATGTATATACCATTTCGGACTTTGTACTCTAATGTTTTAATTTTTTCAAACTGGTCCTTAATGTATATAGCAAGTTGCAATGTGGCCCTTCCGTCAGAATTTTTCTGTTAAAAACTAACGGCAATTCGCCCATGTGATATTCGTGTATAACACCCGTATGTGTGTTGTTGCATTTCATTACATTGTCATGCATGATAATGTGATGTGATGTGCATTTGTGGCACATATGTGAGTGAGTTGTGACTTGCGAGTCGAATTGGGTGTCTGTGTAAAGAGAACCCTTTGAGACTGTGTAGAATGAGTGTTTTGATGTTGTGACGTCTCTCCAAGATTGAGACGTTCATGGTGGAATACCCTAAATATTGTGTATTTCACTATCTGTATTATTATCTAGTTTAGAATATATTTCTGTTGTTAATTTTAGTATCCTGGTGAGGACGAATTAACACGCTACATAATAGGTAGGCTGATTAGTAATTTCGTAAATCATGTGAAATCGCGTTTTAGTAACCAAAGGGAACTTAGACGAAAACTTTTATAATTTTTAGTTTTCACTTACGAAGCCATGAATTAGGCGTAAAAGAAGTTTTAGAGAGAAATTAGGAGTTTTGAGAACTCGCGGGGAGGTAAACACGATTTTCAAGAGTCGTGCCTATATATAGAAAGTTGTAAGATATTTTCATTACAAAATTTTTCTAACCTAAATCAAGAAATAGGCCAAAGGGGGATTTTGAAGCTTCAGACTTCTCGACGCTAATTGACGACCGTTCATCCGTTAGTTTTCAACCAGATTTCATATTCGAACTCCTCGAGGTAAGGTCGTCGTTTTGATACCCATTAGGACTTGTTAGGATAAGTTTTCCATAAATTCATTTTCTAGAATTTTCTTAGAAAGTTGATAATTGAACTTTTGATTGATATGAATTGTACTAGACGGACTTCTGCACAATCTTTGTGCTTGGGTTTTCTTTGGAACGAATTCTAAGAATGTTAATCGGAGGTGAGTGATTCAATTATGTATTTTGGAATGATTTCTTGACAAGCATTCATATTTTGTATGAAAAGCATGTGTTAGATTGTAGATATATATTGTTTAGTTCATATTAGGTGTCTACATTGATAAGTAGGCCCAATTGTACGGTGAAATATTTTGATTATGTCGATAGCATCGTGAAATGTATTTGAGCATGTTTAGTTGCTATTTAGGTCAAAGGAGTGCGTGTATCAAGCCATTGTTGTGGAGCCGTTATAGGCATAAGGTCGCACTTTTGAAGAAAAGAAACGTGGGTCTTACCTTTTCGCGTGGACTTATTGGCGAGGAGTCTGCGAATTAGGAGTGTGGAACGTACACGTGGGACTCCGGAGACTAGTATGAAATGTAGAGATGTGAATACGAGCATGTTTATTATTTATGTGCATTGTTGCGTTATTCACTAAGCGTTAGCTTAAACAAATCAAATATGTATGGTTATTCAAATAACCACTTCAGGTGTTAATGCTGGCGAGGAATCGGGGAGGTGATCACGAGATGATGGGAATTCACTTAGAAGGCAACTCATCATGCTTCATCTAGTAGTTTTGTAATAGAAGTGGATAATAGCCTTCTATATGTTTTATTTAATTTTCGAACGTTGTAAGGAATTATTTTCGAGTAACTAAAACTACATTTTGTATTGACTTGGAAAACATGGAATGAGTTGGTTGAGTTATTATGAATCTGAACCTGGAGTTCACGTTTTGAAATGTTTCACTTGTCGACTTCATGTTTTGATTTAATGATTGAGGTAGCTAACAATCGCAAGTGTCGCTTGACCTTAGGCAATATCCTAGTGTAAGAAGGATTGTTGTCAAGGGGTCATTCGACCGGTCAAAGGAGATAGTTCGACCAGTCAAAGTGCCCTCTGTTGTGAAGGATTATTGCCGAGGGGTCATTCGACCGGTCGAACGGGGCATCTCGACCGGTCGAAATGACCCCTGCATGAAAACTTTTTATACCTCTTCCGTAAATTATTTAAATGTTTTGATTGGTTCTTAGGGCACCTTTGGGACCCCTTTGAATATAAATTCATTTGTTTCAAAATATAATTAAGTTTTCAAATTTATACGGATTTTACTACTTCGAGTGTATTATTTCAAAGGAGCGATTACTCATTGTTATCTTTAAAGTTCTTTTTCCGCTGTTACAACTTGTAAATGAATAGGAAGAGCCTTGGTGGCGTGTCACGTGACCTAGATTCATATGCGTGGATTTGGGGCGTGACATCATGTGACTTATTTAAGGGTATTTTAGTCATTCACCATAAATTAAAAGCATTTTTTTGGTTCATTTGGCGATTTGTACCCTTAATGTTTGGGTCGTTTGGACAAGTTTTGTTTTTATTTTTATGAAGAAAAAAAAAAGGTGTTCCGACATAATTTTTGGGTGCCTCTACTGCTACCCATTAATAATAGTAGGAGATCTAATCCAGATAAAATGAAACAAATCCAAAATTACCCAGCCTATATATCATAATTGGAATTTTGGAATTTTAAATAAACTTTAATTCTAAAATTCAAGGAAATAAAATGAAAGGAATAAAATACAAAGAAAATAAAAAAAAAAATTTCCAAACGAGTCAGATATAGTGTTTAGGGTGAATAAATGCATAAAGAAAAGAGACAGGATTTACATGTGGTTTGGTGTTGTTAATGAAGCAGCCTATGTCCACGTGTGCTGAGTGAGGAGTTGACCCATGTCACGCCCCGGAGAAGCAAAAATAGAGAAAACAAGTTCCTTTTTGGTCCCGTAGGTTCGTGACTGGTGAATAACCGCATTGTCATCTATACCAACCAACAAATACAACGATAGGGAGGATGCTATTCATAAAACATATGTTATTAACATAATCAGAGGCTACAAAGGAAATATAAAAGGTTTGGAAGCAACATATGCCCAAGTACCAATTATAAAAGTCTACTAAATCTATTATAATAGCTGGCTTAGAGTCTGAAGCCTATAACAATAAAATCAGTAGAAGTATAACAGATATACAAACTAATTAATACAAAGCAGCATGCCTTCGTCTTCAAGCCTTCAGCTCCAAGTTCGGCGGAACATCAGTCTCCATCCTCAAGGCCTGCCAAGCTCTAGACATTGGAATGTCCAGGGCACAAATGCCATCAGCTTTGGATACAAAGCTGAGTGAGTATACTAAACAACACTCCTCATTGTTATTATTTAGCATCTTAAAATGTGATTAATCTCTTAACAATGACGTCACTTACGGACATAGCAGAGGTCTCATTAAACTATACATGAATCTAATGATAACAGGAACATATTAAGAAATGACAAGGATAAAGATCATGGTATAAATGTCTCATCACGTATTCACTAAATCCGTGCATGTAACCCATGTAACCACCCATACAACTACCTTTACTTCAGGACGCTGAATCCATGACTGAACATTAATCTTATCATATCCATACTCATATTCATACCTTTATCCATCTCTGTATCCATACATCAATACCATATTACAAATCTGTATTCATTCGTCGATACCATAATCTCAAATATGTATCCATACGTCGATACAATAATGCCAATCGGAATCACCCGACTAGGCAGTAGTCCCACAATCCTTTGATAGGGTTATCGGTCGTCTACACGGTACCACCTATCTGTAAACGATAGAACGGCACATCGGACGTCTTCAACGATGTGTATACCCTCACTGGTCATCTACACAGCTGAGAATACATTAGAGCACTAGCCGGACGTAATCGTCAACGGTACACTGGACGTCTTCAATAGTGCATACGCATCACTGGACGTTTTCAACAACGAGGGGCGCACTAGGAACTCTAACCACCCCACATCCACCTGACTCGTCAGTCGTTGATCCCACATATCCCAAATATACATATCTCATATTCCACATAAGCCACAGTTCCCATTTCTCATCATATTCCCTTATCTCCTCACATCACTATCCCATGTATGCTGACCACATGTCGTGAAATGCATTACTCTAGATACAAGAATTATCACATGGTCTATATTCATCATATCTATTCATTACTAATTATTAACATGCAGTTGTGTTCCGTTCTACTATTCAGTTCAACAATATCGTCATATAAAAATTAAATAGTTCATCTCATATCAACAGTTAACATAGAATAATTCATCTTGTAATATTAACGATCACTGCATATAAGTCTAGTCCTGACATGGCACATATACATCTTATCCACATATCGTAATAACATATAGGGTACAACTATTAATAAGTCTGATATATCATAAGCATAAAACAACATACAAATAACATTCTGCTCATATCCAATCGATTGACCAAACAAGGCAATCGATTGGAAACAAAGTCAATTGATTGGGTAAAATAGCAATCGATTGGTATAGCAATCGATTAAGATTCATGGCAATCGATTGGGAAATTATCCAATCGATTGGATCCAATGGCAATCGATTGGGAAATTATCCAATCGATTGGATCCAGTGGCAATCGATTGGACTCTGTCTTCTTCCTCAAAACTGCTGGTTTTATATATAAAAACGTTGGAGGTTCTTTCTCTCTTCCATATATGTTATTAAATACATACAAACATCCCAAAACAATCCTCTGAGTGAGTTAATGAAACTCACCTCTATCCGGCGTTCCGGTGACGGCATCCCGAGCTTCGCCGCGGCGGCTTTGGTGAGTCCTCTCTCTCCTCTTCTCTGTCTCTCCTCTTCTCTCTATCCTCCTATTCTCTCTATCCTCTTCTTCTTCTTCTTCTCTTCTTCTTCTTCTCCTTAACCCGAGAGTGTATGTGTGTATATATAATATATATGTGTATATATATAAATAAGAGTATATATATCTCTCTCAAACACACACACAAACAAACATATATATGTATAGGGGAGAGGGTATATATAGGGAGGGAGAAATAATCACAACCACACAAATCAAACAAGGTGGCCAAGTCTAGCTACTCTCAATCGATTGGTACCAAGTGCCAATCGATTGGTATTAGGTTGACAACAAGGCAATCGATTGGTAAACATCCAATCGATTGGAATAGCAATCGATTGGGATGAAGGCAATCGATTGGACTCTCAAAAGTGGCAATCGATTGGTATATGATACCAATCGATTGGGATGCAAACTTACCCAAAGGCTAGGCAAAGTACTAGGGATATATACCTGAAAATACGGGGTATTACAACCCATGTCATACCCATCCCGGAAAATCAAATATTTTAAAATGCATAATTGAACTTTTGAGGATTATCAATGTCGATTAATAATTGTGGAAGTGATTGACGTGAGTCAACAAGAAGTGTCAATAGAGGACACGGTGGTCAGAAATCATGGTGAAGTAACACGGTTTAAATGACATTTATGTGATTAAATGTTATTTATCTGGTATTCATAAATAGTGAAATTACCTGTGTAGTGTAATTTTTTTTAGTTTTAATCCTGTATAGGATCACTTTGATGGTTTTAGCGATAACCAATAGGATGCGTTGCATAAAAGGTAGATTATCTAGAGATTCCACGAAAATTAGTTTTCGGACGTAATTACGGCGACAAATGGAACTTAGACGAAAACTTGTATAAATTATAGTTTTCACTCGTGAAGTAATAAATTGGACATGTGCGACGTTTTAAGGGATAATTAGAAGTTTTGAAAACTCATGGGGAGGCAAACGTAATTTTCAAGAGTTGAGCCTTAATTCGTGTTTAATGTTGCATTATTGACTTCATGATTTTACTCTTATTGGACACGAATTATCACGTAAACTGGGAGATTTAATGGATAAATTGTGCTTTTGTTAATCTTATTTATTGTTCACTTGTTGCTACTAAAAAAAAATCTCTTTCTTGTAAGATTTGGGAACTTGTTCAAAGTGAGAACCAATCTCGTTTGATTTTTATCTCATAAAAAGGGAAAGGAGACATATTCAGCAAAGACGGATCGATCCAGACTTACACCATGGATCGATCCGACCTTACACTGCGGATCGATCCCTGGATTTGAAGGAATCTACTGCCCAGAATTTCAAATTCAGATCGATCCGGCATCAAAGGGCAAATCGATCCGCGATCCTAAACAAAGATTCTACTGCTATATAAGAATAGCGGATCGATCCACTCCTGCTGTAGTTTTTCCCTTTTTAATTACAACCATTTGGTGGTTTTGTATAAATAGGAAGAGAGAGTTTTTTTTAGGGTATCTAGTCCTAGCTTTTATTTTCCTTAGGATTTTAGTAATAGTTTTTCTCTCTTCCTTCTTCTTCTCCTTCTCTCCATTGTTGTAAACTTGAAGATTTAATGGCTTGGTACATTGTCTATCTCTTCTCCTTTGATGATATTGTTATGCCTTCCATTATTAGTTAGATTTACTTAGGTTGTGGATCACGAACTCTTGCATTTAATATTGTAGCATTTATAGGGTTAAATTGTGTAGGATTCAAAACTATGGGCTTCATCTTATTTACCTTGCATCTTTGATTGTCAAAACTTAGACTTTGAATCCTACCTTATGTATTTCATATGGAATATTATGTAACCTTGTGTTTTGCACTCCATATATTTGATCATTGTTGTGTGTGGTACTTAAAACTTGGATTCTTCATCTTTGATGTCAAGCATCTTTGATTGTTCAAAATCTGGGGTTTTAAATACTACCTTTTGAAGGCTTCATAAGTGATTTGTCCACCAAGTAGATTAGTTAGTGTAGAGTGGACAAATTATTCGGATTCAAAGCCATGGAGGCTTCATCTTGTATGTCATGCATCCTTGATAGTCAAACGTTAGCTTCAAATTCGTTTATATAGAAATCTCAAAGCTCCTTTCATCTAACACATAGATGCACTCCTTGTGTTTGATAATGAGATGTTACCTTAGAGTGTGCTTGAAACATTAATCCATTTCATCTTGTTGGGACTTAAGATGGGGGGAATGATCCCAACCTATTGCTTTTTAGATTAGTTTTCATTTACCTTTTATCCTCCAAAAACCAAACAAACACCCTAAAAGACGCAAAGTCATTTTATTCCTTTTTATCATCTTTTTTTATTTCTTTCTTTTAATAATTATAATTAGTCTCTAAACTTCCCAAACGTTGTTCTTGTATCAATCCTTGTGAACTCGACACCCTACTTTTCAATGCTACATTTTTAATCGGGTTAATAAAAATACTTGATTTTGACATAATCTAGCCTATATATAGAAGACTCAAGATATTTTCATTTGCACAATTGTCACACCCTGGAGCAACAAAAATAGAGAAAAATAAATTTTCTTTTTGGGTCCATAGGGAATGACGGGTGAATGTCACTAATTGTCCACACCACATAGTACTAGTCCAACTAATAAACAGGAACAATAAACAAACTGAACATATAATAGCGATTCCATCCATTACAATATCAGAGTAGTCCTCAGGAACCTAACAGGTCTGGAGATAACATATGTCCAAGTACCCGTTACAAAAGCTTGACAGAAATAACAAAAATGCAAACTAGATATAACTTTTTCATATCTAGCTGGCATAAGGGTAATCGTCAGCGTAATAATCTTCACCGGCATAATCGTCATTAGTGGGGTCACCCTCTGCATATTCCCTTTCAGGATAGTAGCTATCGTCATAAGCTCCATTACCTGTATTATTAAGGTCAGGGTAGTCTGGACAGGGAATGGCCAGGCATAAACGACGTCAGCTTACTTCAGCTGAGTGAATAAAAACTCCCATAGTATCATAGGTATAAAGCCTTTACCAGTTATGCACGATAAAAAGTACTGATACTAATGATATCTTTTACTCTTTTATTCAGACACATCATTAATCGATTCTTATAATCTTTCAACTCTAAGACTGACTGTATCAATCCTGACTGACTATCTCAAACTGATTATATCACGACATACTAGTGCTCTTGTTCACCGCTTTTAAGAACTCTTACTGTTCACCGCTTTTAAGAACTCTTGTGAGCACTATGTAAGACACCCCATTTTGTCGGCTATTAGATTTAGGAGACCGATAGCTTGGTGGTTCAAGATGATTAAAAAAGACTCAAAAGGACTCCTAAAAATTAATTCTATTTCTCAAAATGGAAAGTGATACAAATGACCAAAATGCTCCTAAAAGCCCAAACACTCTCATATTTGGACCAAAAGTTATAGAAACAATAAAATGAGTTTTAAAGTAAAATTGGATGAAAACGTCAGCTTCTAAGAGACCCCCATAAGTCCTGGAAGTGCCTGGAAAGGCCTTGTTAACCGGTTTGACCAAGGTTAGACCGAAGTCATACAGATTTTTTCGAAAGTTCCAAGATCGCCCTAGATCATGTAAAAAAAAAATACTAAAACGAGTTTTAAAATAAAATCAAACGAAAGCGTCAGCTCCTGGGAGTTCCCAGAACTTCTTGGAAGTACCCGGTTTGACTGGTTTGACCTAAAAGTTGACTTTGAAGCCAGAGCACCATATCATCTTTCAAACAATTTTCATGAATACTAGAGGTTAATAGCTTTCCAACGGTATATCGCACATAATTTTTAGATTTAAAACGGATTTATTGTGAATTTCTAAAGGTGAAAAAGGAAATCAAATCGGCTTTTATCGCGAATACTGCAAAACTTTCAATGTGACCCAATTCCAAACTATTTTTTTTTATGAAAAGTACACTCTAATACCTTTCCAATGGTATATCACAAGCTCAGTTTGAAGGGTTGTACGCATTTTCTGTGAATTTTGGACGAAATAGGGTCTTTTGCAAATACCGAAACTTCTGGGGGCCTAAATGCAATAATCTGGGCATCTGAGAAGCAATGTCGCCGCGGCACTCTCCCCCAGAATAGTCCATTTTGTAATTTTTTTGGGGGGCCAAATTGGATAATTGAAAGGCAAAACGACATAGTTTCTTGTTCATAGGTGTTTCGACCAATGGGAGCACTTTTAAAATCTCAAACTCCCCCACCCCCCAAGTTGGCCTATATAAACCTCCTTTTACTCCTCATTTGGAGGGTGGCAAATACAAGTTCTAGAGAAAGTTATAGAGGGAGATAGTTAGAGATAAGGTTAGAAAGGGAGAAAAGTGAGCTTCCTCCACTAATTTTCTATAGAAAAGTGAGTTCACAATCTTGTTTTTACTTCATTACTTCTCTTTACTTCACATTCAATACACCCAACCACTATTTTTGTGGGTATTTATGAGATATGAAACTACTTCCATGTTCAAATGTGTAGTGTCCTTAATAATAATAATAATAATAATAATAATAATATAATAATAATAATAATAATAATATAATAAAAAAAATACAGAATTACATACATGCATATATAAATTAGGCTAATGACATATAATTGTAGGAGTAGGAAAACATAGAAGTTGTAGGATATGATTATTAAAGTATGTATTATATATACTTTATATAAATATATATACGGACACTACTAGAATTTTAACCACACAGGAGGTGGCCAAAATTAGTAATTTCCAGATGAGATCATTTCGGTTAGTACAATAGTACGTAGAAACTTCACCTATGCCTTTAGACCTGATGTGGTTGGGTAAGGAAAAGGTAGGATAAGTATTTTAAAAAAAAGTAAAAACAAAATCCTAGCCATATATATCAAGAAACAGGAGGTGGCAAGATTCTTGGGATAAAATATGTTAGAAGTAATGATAAGTGAGAGAAAGAAGCAACCTCCTGGTCTGTATATAAATAGGCATTCATATTATTACACTATAGTAGTAAAAAAAAAATAATAAAGAAACAGAGAAAGAGGATCGTAGGAGGAACCGAGGAGAAGAAGATGAATTAAAAGAAAAAAAAGAAAAGGCGTTTTGGTTGCTTGAGATTTAGATTTTTTTTTTTTTTTTTTTTTTTTTTTTTTTGGGGGGGGGGGGGGGGTTCACTAAGTAGATGAAAATAAACTCAATTTATATTGAATTTTATGCATTTAGACATGTTTTGGAGGTTTCGATGGACATTTTGGAAGAAATGGCATTAAAAACAGATTAAAAATGAGCGAGTAATTATGAAATTTCAGTGGTAGTGTTTTTCCAACAACTGTCGCCGGAGAAGACGCCGGAGAGAACTGTTTCCGGTTTGGGTGGGAATGGCTAGTGTATTGTATACAAAAATATATCTATGCAAAACAAAAAAGTTTAGTTCGTATGTTAGAGTGGTGTTTGGGTTATAGTTTTCGTACAATAGTTCATGTGATCAAGCCTTGTTGCTAGCAAATATTTTGTTCATTTTTATCTCGTAGCTGTTCTAAAGGGTATATAATTATATGTTGGGAAAGTTATAGATAAAAGCACTCGCAGGTGGAGAGGCCATGACACCAAAATTTGTGCTCTGTGTTGTAAGTTCAATGCCTTGTTCAAGCAATCCTTTTATTCTATTTTAGTTTTTTTTTCTCCATATTCTCCTTCCTTTGGTGTTTTTTAAAAAAACATATTGATATGTATTCAGTTGATCATGAACCCATGACCAACACATTTGGAAATTATGTATCAAACCATCCAGCATCATAGATATCTCTTTGAAAACATCTAAGTGGATATAGATAGTAACTAGGGGTGTGTTTCAGCTGCAACGGATCAGAATACCCTCTTTTGGGGAAAAAAAAAATTTCCAAAAATTTTGGAAATTAAATACGTTTTCCAATTTTTGTTCCGGTTTTTTCGGAATTTCATTTTCCTTTCCGATTTCAGAATTTCGGAATTCTTCGGAATGTTTTCGGAATTGAAATCAGAAATTTTCATAGTTTTTGGAATTTTCGGAATGCAAATACTATTGAAAGGGTAACTGGCTAAGTCATGTTTTTATAGAGAGTCTCCTACTATCTCCTACTATCTCCTTTCTCTTCTTATTCGATGTGGGACAAACAAGTTCACATTCTTCCAAATTTCGAAAAAATTTTGGATTTTTTTCAGAAAATTTTCGAAAAACATATTTTCAGAATATTTTCATAATTTTTGGAATTCTCAAAACAATTCTGATTCTGTTCCGATTTTTTTTTTTTTGAAATTTTTGAAATTCGGAATTTAATTTTTGGTGCCAAAATTGGAATTTTTCGGATCAGAATTGGAATTTCCATTCCAAATGACACCCCTAATAGTAACTTTGTCAGATTAGTAGAACTTAATAATCAGTTCCATTTTATTTCGATACTACCTATTGTGAAAATCCTTCTGAAATTTGAAATTCATCTAAGGGGTTGTTTGGGGTTAAAACTCTAGGTTAGGCTGAAATCCATACTCTAATTAAAATATGGATTATTTTCAACACAAAAATATTACGTATATACTATCTAAGTCATTGTAAATACATTATTGATATTTGTTAGAGTAAAGGTCGAGGCCATAAAAATATTGTAAGACTGAGACAGTAAAAATTGAGGTGGCTAGGGACTGAGATAGTCCTACTGTAAGTGCACTAATATACTACATATTTCGAGTTGGGCTGGTAGGTGGTATACACCTTTCGAGCTGGGCTTTGGTGCTGTAGCCTTCATGTAATAAACATTATGTGCTTGGTTGATATAATCTTTAAAATTTGATTTATTTTGACAGGATTGTAAACTCAAGTATAATTAGTATATGCAACTGGTAAATGCATTATTAATTCTGCAATTTATTTGGTCACGCCCTGACGTAGCATAAATATGGAAAGCGTTTAATTTCCTTTATAGACCCGTAGGTCGAGACAGTTTGAAGGATCGATTCCGTCCCAAACGTCGAACAATATAATAATATAACTCAGAGCAAGAGCAATCAAGGCTTACAAAAAATTTTCAACTTAATAATTATTACAGTACGGGGGTCACCTAAGGCACATTCCGCATTTAAACAAAATAATAATAGTATCTATTACAGTCATCATTATTACAAATTCAGTGTTCGTAATATAAAACCATGATAACGAATTTCCTCCTCAGTAGTTATTTCAGTTCGCATGGTCATATGGTCCAGCATGATCATAACCTGAAAAACCTAAACACGAATGTTCACGGCGCATCAACGCCGTCAGCTTTATAAAGCTGGTGAGTAATAAAAACATTTGCTTGAATGTAAAACATACTCACTTACTATTTTCCATTTCCCAGTTTCATTATTCAACAGTGTAACAATATAGAGAAATGAATTCACAAAATAAAACAATAAGGATAATATTATTGTTGGCCCAAATATGGAAACCTTAGAGGGGGGGTGAATAAGGTTGTAGTGGAAAATTAATCTTTTAGAACTTAATAGCAATATTACACACAATCACAAACAATAAAGTAAAGAGAGAAGGGAAGAGACACTTGCAAACCGAGTTTTTAAGTGGTTCGGCAATCCGCACACCGCGGCCTATGTCCACCACTCAAAAATACCTCTTGAGGGTTCCTTTAATCTGATCTACTTCACGGGTGTAGACCAAACCATTACAAGAGCCTCCAATCTCTCCCAAAGAAGAAAACATCTTCTTTGCAATCAAGAGTTACTAACCCTCATTCTTTACAAATGATTTGAATACAAATTGAACTCTCTCTCTAGAGTGGATAATAAATTTAAAGCTCACACAACAACTCCTTAGTGAATGGATAATACAAATGAAAGCTCACTACAATTTGCTCTCTCAAGAATTATAATTGAAATCTAGAGCAAATTGATTTTTCACTCAAACTAGGGCTCAAATGGGAATGATAATTAAACAAGATGTTTGAATGATTGTGTTGATGTTTCTACTTCTATATGACCCTTAAAAACATCCATATATATAGCTTTTGAAAGATTATAGCCGTTGGAAGTGATTGGGTACATTTAAGACAACTTTTGGAGAGTTAGAAAACTAGCCGTTAGGAGTTTCAACGGATCGAAGGTTCTGTTGACTGAAAAATGTATAATAGAGAAGTGGCATTCTGTGACAATTTCAGTCGATTGAACAGTGCTCCAGTCGACTGGACATTACCTTCAGTCGACTGGATCCTTCAAAAATTAGTCGACTGATTTTCTGCTGGTTTTTGGCAGACTGACACCTCTTCACTAAAACGACTATAACTCCCTCTACAAAATGAATTTTTGCAATCCGTTTGAAGATTCGGAAACTAGATTCAAATACCTTTCCAACCATATAAGACTGAAAATTTAGTTCCTTACCAATTAGATCAGGTTTGGCTTTAAATATGACCTATCTACGCAAAGGTCTTTGTTTTGACTTAGCCACTTGAAAGCTTTTGTGAAATGAATTTAATTGAGTGGTCTAAGTATGTTTAGGTCTTTAAAAGTATTTTAAAGTGTAAGAAAAATAATCCTAAAGTCCAACTAAAGTTATTTGAGCTCCTATGAGTGATTGATCAAAATGCTTACATGTAAATCTTAGTCTTCAACCAAGGATAGAAAAATCTTCAAGTCTTCAAGTTTGAACCTTGTTGAGCTCCATCACTCTTGGGCTTCACCAAATGCTATCTCATAATCTCAAACAAAGTTAGAACATTTAAATGCATAAGTTAAGAGATTAACACAATAAAAATGACTTGATAATTCATTGGAATAGAATCATTATGAACATGCAATTATCACTAGATTTGTCATCATCAAAACAAACAAAAATAATGCCTTAAATAAATTCAAGGCTAACAATTTCTCAATTTTTGATGATTTCAAAACATGCAATAGAGATATAGCAATTTAAAGCATAATAGGTGTCATTTTCATGTTATCATTCAAAGTAACAAGATTTCCAAAGTATGAGTCCAAGAATGATAACTTACAAAAAAAATTCTCTTTTGTCATTTTCAAGAATCTCAAATTCTATATTATTTTTCCCCTTTTTGACAACAACAAAAAGATTGGGGTTTGAACTAAAAGTTCCCCCTCAAGATAAGCAAACATTTCATGGAGGCAATAAGATACCAAAAACAACTAAAAACCAAATATGATGCCAAAAGTAACTAAGGTGAGCATAATATCACGATACCAAGAAATCAAGCCAACTATAATGAACATAGTAATATGTTCCCCCTCAACATATGCATATACGAATGAATACCAATTATAGAATCAACATTATGCATTATCTTCTTAGAATGATAGAATATTTGAAAACCAAAATAACATGACATTCGAAATGCAAGCATGATTTCATAATCAAAGCAAGTTAATGTGATAAATCAAACATTATTAGCATGCTACCAAAATCAAGAGAAATATCAAAACAAATTAATCTATCCTACTCCTGCTAGGCTTAAGATGAGAGATTTATAACCATTGTCCAAGCACCTCTTGGATGATCATTTGCCAAGAAGGTAGGAGAGGATCTCTTCACAACCCAAACCATGTTAATTTTCTTTCGAAATGAACATTTATAATTAACAGGCTCCTTTTTTTTATGCAATAATGACAAGTTACATGGGGAAGGGTCTCATTTGAGATTGATGCTTTAACAAAGAAATTCTTGTGAGAATTTTGAGAGTTTGAAATAGAGGATGTGGACTTTACAAAGAAGCTTTTGTACTTCTTTTCCTTGTATGTGGGATTAAATCACAAACCGACTTTGTCAAAAAACACATTTTTGCTTTCCCAAAAGCATATTCAAATTTTGTTCACCTTGTGTAAACTTGGCCAAAGTTTTGTCAAATCATCCACTTCCTTTCTCAATTTAACCTTTTCTTTTTCAAAAAATTCATTTAAAGGTTGATTGGTTGAAACAAGTTTTTCTTTTCTCAAAATATCATTTTGAGTTTTTAAATCATCTAATTACTTTTTTAACTCCAAATTTTCTTTTTCAAAAACAATTGAAGATTGTACTCAAGAAACAAGTTTTTCATTTTCTAACTTCAATGATTCATTTTGGGATTTCAAATTATTTAACTCTTTTGGAAGTTTGCAAATTTTCTTTTTAAGAGTAATGTATTTGATTCCTATATTCTCCAACTCCTCGTGTAACTCCTCAAATGCACATTGAAGTTCATCATAATTAGCAGATGAGTTGGAGTTTACCTCTTTTACCTTAATTTCATGATAGGCTTCTTGGTCGCTTAACTCGTCTTCGGATACATCACTATTCGAATTGCTCCAAGTGCCCCTTTTTGCCATTTTCTCATTTTCATCATCTTCTTCATGGGCAAATAGGCATACAAAACTTGCTTCTTTCTCTTACACAAAATCCTCCTTTTGTACTTCTTGTTGATGAGTTAGGTTTTCAACATTTTCTATAACATCTGCTGCTGGCGGGCGGATGGAGAATGTCCTACTTCGATACAGCAGGCTTCCAAACAGTCGTCAAAAGAGTAAAAAAAAAAAGTGAAAGGTTTTTGTCGAGAGCAAGCTTCCTATGCCCCCTATGAAAGAAGAGATATAAAGGTTAGACATCCATCGCTGCCGTGATGACGCGGTTGAGTGTTCATTCAATCCACCACCCGAGGCCAGGCCGATCAAACCTATCTTGGGTTCGATCCAGCAAGTGAAGAGACTTGGTGGCAACAACCAGAATGAAATATTATTTGATCGCGGAAATGCCATGTCTGGTGCACCTATCAAAATCGGAACAGACCAATTAACATCATCAACTCTTTGTTGCAACTCAAGGATTTGGTTAGTAGCATTATGAATATTTTGTAAACATACCAAATTTCATTAGCATTAGAGCGTGAACGAATTCTATTATATGTGGTATTATCTAAAGCATCATATAGAATTTTCATAGTTCTAAGATTCTATAGAAAGTTATTTTGATCACTTTCATTCCATTCAATCTTTGGTTTAGGAGAAAAACCAATTTTGACAATGCTCCAAAGATTGTAGTCAAGTGAAAGAAAATTAATTTCTATTCTCCTCTTCCAATGATCATACTTATGATCACTCAACGATGGAAGAGTGCTAATGTAATACACGTACCTAGAAAAAGGTAGTAATATTTATTTCTTATGCTTTAATTGGAATAATTAATTGCATGTGATGATTTGGGTGAGTTTCAGTCACCCTAATGTAATAAGTGCTTGATAAAGGGCACAGTTTAATATATATGAAATGGGATCCATGGAAGGTCCGGATTAAATAAATTTCATTTAGTTTCATTAATATGATTAAATGATTTTTTGTTAAAGTGTTTTTAATATTTTATTGTTAGTTGTGGCCTTTTATGGTGTCAGTTTGGGTACCTAGTGAGAGCGAATAGGAACATGGTTCATAACCAATAGGTTAACTAGCAACTTCATAAAATATGTAGGACCACATTTGGGACCCATACGTGACATAAACACATACCCATTTTGATATTTGAGTTGTTAATATAATTAGTTGAGGGCTTCATAATAGATAACCAAACTTGAGGGGAGTTAATTGAGAATAGGAACAAGCTTCCTTTGGAAGCTTTAGTCTTAACATATATGATACATATGATTGGCGGTTGGTCATTAGACCAAAAGAAAGAAAAAAAAAAGTTAGATATAGACAGAGAAGAGAGACGCAGAGAGCTCCAAGGAAGAAAAAAAAGTTTCACGTTGCCGTTTCTTCGCCGTTCAACCTCTATTTCGCGAATCGAAGCCACATTCGGACTCGTGGAGGTGAGAGAATTATTTATATATCTTTCTTTTGCAAATTTGATAACATTTTTCTGCGACCCATTTTAAGGGGTGATACATATATATGATCTATATATGTAGGGATATCATTGGGAGTAACTAGAGCTAGTTTTGCGAAGGAATTTGGGATTTCTAGGCTTTATTTGGACATATTCGTGAGGTGAGTGTCCTAATCTCAAAATTTGAATGTTTAATGTTATTTATTTGTTATTAAATGCTTTAAAATGCTTAATTGTGATTAAGTAGAAAAGCATGTGAATATTTATTGTTTAACATTCCCAAAATAATGAAATTGCCATGTTGATATGTTGAGTTGTTTATATGCTTATTTGTGTCAAAGGGTCTCAAGTGATAATCACCATTATTTAGCCCATATTTAAGGGACGCCATCCCTCAGAGAAAAGGGGGATGATGATGAAGTCCTCAGAGAAAAATGGACGATGGTGACGACCACAGTGAATTGACTACGGTCACGAGAGAATGAGTGATTTCGCTATATGCGACGGAAAAAGTCAGAATGGCCCGGAATCAGGAGTCCAGAATGATGGTGATTGATTACTTGATACGCCTGCGACCATTTATTATTGTGAATGTTTAATGGTGTTATGAATCATTAAATACTCCAATTTCATGATTAGTACCATGTACTCACTGAGCGAAAGCTTATTCGATTTTGTGGCTAATAACCACGCAGGTTCAGATTAGCATCACAGTGAGAAGTGTTGAATCACAGGGTTCTTGACAACTTGGGAGTATGTTTTTTTTTGTTGTATATGTTAATATGTTGTTTGTGGGCATACTCAGCTGGGTTGGGAGTAGAAACTCATATTGTATGTTTTGGAATTGAAACTACTTAGGGTAAGGATTTTGTAATAAACTAGTTTAATTTCTTCGTAGTTTTCAAGTGTCATGGGCATTTTAGTGGATTAGTTGGTAGCAAATGGTAATGGGTTTGTATGAGTAATTTGGTTTTGGTTATGCTTTTAACTCTTAAACAGGAAAAATTGGTGTAGAAATTTGATCTACAAAATCCGCAGGTCTATTTTTGGCATGTCGACTTTTACGTAAGCTGACATAACTCTTTCTAGAAAATTCGGATTTGCACGCCGTTTTTTGTGTTGCAACCGAAACTCGAAGGGCTATCTTTTGATATAAAATTTGACTATATTTTCTTAATGACTATTTTACCCTTGGGCCGATTTAGTCTAACGAATTCCTTTTACTATGTTTAACTCTTATTTTACTATCACTTAGGAGTGTTTTGGTTTGGGTAATTCTTTGTTACACGGTCCTAATCCACGTGTGGCGGGTTGGGGTGTGACAGCTAATACAATATCCATTTTCAAAAAATGTAGTTTCTATGGATCTTAACTCAAAATTTTTAAAAACTTTTGAAAATAGAAGAGCTAAAGCTCTGATACCAATTGTTGGCCCAAATATGGAAACCTTAGAGGGGGGGTGAATAAGGTTGTAGCGGAAAATTAACCTTTTAAAACTTAATAGCAATATTACACACAATCACAAACAATAAAGTAAAGAGAGAAGGGAAGAGACACTTGCAAACTGAGTTTTCAAGTGGTTCGGCAATCCGCACATCGCAGCCTATGTCCACCCCTCGAAAACACCTCTTGAGCGTTCCTTTAATTCGATCTACTTCGTAGACCAAGCCGTTACAAGGGCCTCCAATCTCTCCCAAAGAAGAAAACCTCTTCTTTGCAATCAAGAGTTACTAACCCTCACTCTTTACAAATGATTTGAAAACAAATTGATCTCTCTCTCTCTAGAATGGATAATAAAATTTAAAGCTCACACAATAACTCCTCAGTGAGTGGATAATACAAATGAAAGCTCACTACAATTTGATCTCTCAGGAATTACAATTGAAATCTAGAGCAAATTGATTTTTCACTCAAACTAGGGCTCAAGGGAATAATAATCAAGCAAGATGTTTGAATGATTGTGTTGATGTTTCTACTTTTATATGAACCTTAAAAACATTCATATATATAGCTTTTAAAAGATTATAGCCGTTGGAAGTGATTGGGTACATTTAAGACAACTTTTGGAGAGTTAGAAAACTAGTCGTTAGGAGTTTCAGCACGTTTTAGTCGACTGGATCGAAGGTTCAGTCGACTGGAAAGTGTATAACAGAGAAGTGGCATTCTGTGACAATTTCAGTCGACTGAATAGTGCTCCAGTCAACTGAACCCTTCAAAAATCAGTCGACTGATTTTCTGCGGGTTTTTGGCAGACTGACACCTCTTCACTAAAACGGCCATAACTCCCTCTACAAAATGAATTTTTATAATCCGTTTGAAAATTCGGAAACTAGATTCAAATACCTTTTCAACCATATAAGACTGAACATCTAGTTCCTTACAAATTAGATCAGGTTTGGCTTTAAAGATGACCTATCTGCGCAAAGGTCTTTGTTTTGACTTAGCCACTTGAAAGCTTTTGTGAAATGAATTTAATTGAGTGGTCTAAGTATATTTAGGCCCTTGAAAATATTTTAAAGTGTAAGATGAAGGATCCTAAAGTCCAACTAAAGTTACTTGAGCCCCTATTAGTGATTGATCAAAATGTTTGCATGTAAATTCTAGTCTTTAAAGGATAGAAAAGTCTTCAAGTCTTCAAGCTTGAACCTTGTTGAGCTCCATCACGCTTGGGCTTCACCAAATGCTATCTTATAATCTCAAACAAAGTTAGAACATTTAAATGCATAAGTCAAGAGATTAGCACAATGAAAATGACTTGATAATTCGTTGGAATAGAATTATTAAGAACATGCAATTATCACTAAATTTGTCATCATCAAAATAAAACAAAAATAATGCTTTAAATAAATTCAAGGCTAACAATTATAATCTTCAATCCATAAATCATGTGACCGTGCATGGGAGCAATTCAACCATTCTTATCTTGCCGACTCTTTTCTTTCAACAACACGTCAACTAAATCTCTCACTCCAGTATCTTAAAACACTAGGTGACCACACTTTAGTACAGGGGCACCATGGAGTGTCTAGTTTGTCCCATACTTTAGCATGGGGTACCAGGGAGTGTCCAATGCCTCACACTTTAGCCATACCATGCATGCTAGGGAGTGTTTAGTAAGCCACACTTAAGCACTACCACGAGTGCCAGGAAATGTCTAAGTCGGCGTCACACACTTTAGCGCTACCATGGGCGCCAGGGAGTATCCAGTTTTGTCACTGTCTCATTTCAAAGATACTCTAAACTGCGTTCTCAAAACCATCACACTTTAGTACACCAGTACCAGGGAATGTCCAAAACTCAATCTCAGCCACTTAAACTTTTCACACTGACCATTCTCAATATGCATGTAAACTCGATTTCACGTGTATGTCATATGACTTGTACAGAAAACATAAATTGCTGGAAAACAATAAACAACATACGTACAAAAATAAACAAGTTCTTAACCAACCCTTTTATAACCAAAACATAACAAAAGAGGTTATGTTTTAATATAATTCTCAAACAGTACTTTAAAAACTCATAAAACTTTATCCAAACAGCTCCTTAACATAAAACAGACAAAAAGCAGAAAAGGCCAGGTCGTCAACAGCCCCTTAACATAAAACAGACAAAAAGCAAAAAAGGCAAGGTCGTCGCTCGCGTGGGCCGTTCGTGCGATATGCTCATTTTTCAATTTTTTTTCTTATAAAAATTTCTAACTGTCAAAATCTACATAGGTCAATCCTCGCTCGCGCGAGTTTGCACAAAGACTTCATTTTCTTCGTGGGTTTTCCCATGTTTTCAGACCCATTTTCAAATCCGAAAGTATATATGACATGTAATATATGATGATACGTCCAGAAATATTCTGCTGAAGCCAAATCGCCACGTCAGCAGCGAAGGACCCAGACTATCCGGAATGGGCGCCTGGGGCCTACGCTCCCGAGGTCATTAATCGCTACCGCTCGAGATTCTCACATAGCCCTGGCATGAGGTGCAGCCCAGACCGAATCTTTCAAGTAGTTTCCTTATCTGGCCAGAACTCTATTAAGGAAGAGCTCGTAGATTCCTAAACTGCTTAGGAAACTCTCCCCAAATCATGTAAATCAATTGTAATCAGATTAGGCTTCCTAATCTGATTCATTTACTATGTATGGGTGGACTCTTGCGCCTATAAAAGAGCCCACCTACCCTGTCTACGGGGATCCGAATAACTCTCTAGCTAACAAGCATAGAACAGAGATTTCACCATTATACGCATATACCCGGCCGGTATTAATAGTAGTGTCGCTCCTCCTTGTTGGTTCACCAGGCCCGCCGGATCTGCTAGTGAACGCGCACAGACGCAACCGTGGACGTAGGTCACCTTGTTAACGGGGCCTAACCACATACAATTTGCTTGTGTCTTTTCCCTCTCTTTTAAATTCTTCTTACCAATTTTCGGCATCATCATATGAATTTCTTCATTTTTCTACAAGGATTAAGAATCTACGGTCAATTTAATACGATCCAATCCGTAGCTCTCAAATTTTACAAAAATCCGAGAGGTGTCGAAACTTCGTTTCCTATATACGTCGCGATATGAATGATTTAGGCTCTAATATTTTAACCGTAGCTTCTATGAACTATAATCTTTCATAATCATCTCTAAAAACTCATTTTGGTTAATGTTGAAAAATCATGATTTTCAAGCTCAAGCTTCCATGGATGAATGAAATTAACAATGGCAATCTACAAATAAGACTAATACCACATCAACTAAAGTATAATTTATATTCTAAGTGAGTTTAAAAAATACTCATTGTGATACAAGGTTGAAGTATTAGTTAAGAAAGAATAAAAAAATAAGAACTTCAATTGGTCTTGGCTATGGAAGACTCAAGCTCGCTCTCTCTCTCTCTCTCTCTCTCTCTCTCTAAGATAAATTCCTATAAATCTCTCTCTCTCTCTCTCTCTCTCTCTCTCTCTCTGTAAACAAAACCTAGATTGTGAAGAGAAGGTGTGTATAAATAAACCTCTTGAACTTGGAGGCCAAGTTCTCTAAACTTCACTCTACACATACAAATTGTATTTCAATTATACCAATTGCAAGCTATACATATAAACTGATGTACACATACGAATATACACATTCATATATTGAAAGGGCAGTTTAGATGTATAGGGGGTCAAGAGTGGGTGTTTGGGAAACTTAGCTTATAGGCACAAGTTATAACACACAATATTAGGCTTCCCAAACAAGGTCTTAACAGGTTATCTAGGAATCACTTTAAGTGATTGGGTAAAACAACTTATGGCATTAAGTTACAACATAAACTAAAAGTATTCCCAAACAAATCTATCTAATGATTAGTTGCCATAAATGGAAATAAAGTAAGTGTCACTTCCTAAATGATGGAGATTCCTAAACTGTGGGAGTTCACAAGCGGCGCTGACAGTTTTCGCACATGAACTAGTATTTTTGCGGCGCGATGATCACCACAAAAATACAGAAATTTCATATTAACACAAGAAAGGATTTTTCGGTTTTGTAAAAATACAGTTGAATCAAAAGTAAATATTTTCACCGTCTTGAAAATACATATTTGAAATCACATCACAGGTATCACCAGTCTTATGAAAATCAGTTGTTAAAACATAACACATGTATTCTTGCATTTATAAAATTTACAGTTTGACCCCAATTAAAGATTTGCTGATACATTAAAAGCAAGCAATACAAATTAAATTAACACCAGGAATGCAAATTCAATATGGAAATGCAAATTTAAAATTGAATGAAAATGCAGGTTGTTACATATTTAACTTGTATTGATTTAGATATAGATAAATATATATGTATTAATCCTGACACACTGATTTCTTTTTCAAAAATAAAATTATATCCATATTGGGCCCACAACTCATTATTTTTATAAATAAAAACTACAAGGACAGGGACATGAGGTGAGAATTGAGGAAAATGGCTGCTTAAGGATTAAGATAGTCTATATTACTTTACTTCCTTTCTGTTTCTTTCTATTTGGAATAAAAAACAATGTAATAAGAGATTTCTCTTAGGAAATTGTAGTATGAAATATAAGCATTTTCTTTAAGGAGTTGGTGATTTAAAATATTAATACCGTCATAGCTTCATTAATTTCACTATATACCATAACCATATTGATATCTGTAATTAAATTTGGGGCGTGACAAAATGTCACCACACATGAGTAAAACACCAAGTTACAAGTCCAAAATCACATTGATTATCATCTATTGATTGTTATTGTTTGCTTGTTTATATAAATGTTCATCTCCTCTTACTTCATTTCTTTTTTTATTTTTCGTTGATTACTTGCTTGTTTATCATCATCTAGATGATGACATGATGTTTGAGGTGTGAATTTTTATGGATAGTAGCTCTTGACCTCAAAAACATTTTGATAGATGATGATTCTAACTTCAATACTTTCCAAGTGTTCTTGAAGTCATGTTCAAAATAAAGCAATTCTCCCCAACAATCTTAGAAGTTCTTGATATGAGTTTGATGTTGATATTGTTGGGTTTGTGCCCTCAAACCATTACTTTATGTATGAGACATTAGCATTATAATATATGGATATCAGCTTTACATTTCATTGTGTATGTTTCTTTCATGAGATGATTGTTTTGTCCTTAAGTATCATAGTAAGCAATTCGTGTGTGTATGAGATACACATAAGTGAGATACGAATTACTATTCTTTGATACTTAGAATATGTCACAGTGGATGATGAGACTGGATACCTCATCAGGTCTACACTGTAGCATACTTAACTACCATTGGATGGAGTGATTAATCTCAATCACTAGAGTGTAGCTCTTAGTTGATATGCTAGTGCTTATAGTGCATTGACGGACCTGAGCTTTCCTATTGACGCTTAAGGCTGTCAACAGTCAATAGGAACTCATAACTTGTATAAGGTACGTGTTCTCAATCTTGAGATGATTATGAACACAGACTATGGATATGGCTGCTTTGACTTACCAATCAGTGAGGTCTATAGAAGATCAACACCTGGGTATCTTGGGTATGTCATGTCCTTAGGGTTGTGAACATATATTGTCAAGATAGAATCTACCCTCTGATTCAGAGTAAGCATTCCCTTGAGAATGTCACCAAGTTGATTACTGAGTACTGCAGTCTTGTTGATAAGAGTTATCAACATGTTTGGTAATCATGAGTGGTGAATGGGACTCAAGGAATACAAGAAGTAATCATGATTCAGGATGACAGTAACAGTTATCCGACTACCTGAATATGATTACGAATGCTGACGGTAGAGGGACATTAGTACACCATACAAGTCTAGTTATCGCTTCGGATATGTTCTTTTGCGTTGGAGTTCAGTTATCGTTTTATAGTGGAATAAACGTTAACTGACCAGTTAGTTAGTTTGCTGATCAAAGAGTTTGGTCATGGTAATTAACAAACTGGTCTGAGCCAACAATAAAGAGCCTAGGAGGTCCCACTCTTAGCTCCGCTAGGATGCTTGGAAAGACACTTGAGGAAGCTGTTAAGACAGGTTCGATCGATCGAAGTATGTTCGATCGATTGAAGTCAGCAGGTTCGATCGATCGAGAATGGTTCGATCGATCGAAGGTTCGATCGATCGAAGTCACTTCGATTGATCGAAGTCTAGGTCGGTTCTGGAAATCTATAAATAGGGCAGCTGCGTTCTGGAAGTATGTGATCGTCGTTTTTATACGCAGAAGCTGCAGAAACTATCATAGTCTTCCCAAAACCTTCCTATCCTCTCTATTAGGGTTCCCACCAACCCTAGTCTTTCCGGCAGGCATCCGCAGGAGTCATAAGGGTGAAGATCATCTAGTGGAGGCTGCTGGAAGTTAAAGTTTCAGAATTGGGTTCAAGACACTAAGGTATAATTCTTGCAACCCCTTGTACGCATCTATGGAATTGACGAGTAGTAGATCCTGGAATACCAAAAGTTATATAACTTAACCTATTTCCGCTGCGCGTTTAAACTCTAACTTTAAACCACTTTTCCTTCAATTGGTATCAGAGCCACGTTCGTTTGGATCTATAGATGCGTTTTTGGAACCCTAGTTTTGATTTGCATGTTAATTTTAGAACTGTTTTTGAAACTGCATCGTCACAGATCTGTTTCTGCAGTATTATCGCAGCAGAATACAAGACTGTGATTGCATAGGATGCAAGGTGGGTTCGATCGATCGAACTTGTTTCGATCGATCGAACATTCTGTTCTCAATCGATCGAACAATCTTCGATCGATCGAACCTTCTGGTATTCGATCGATCGAACTTCGTTCGATCGATCGAGATAGATACTTTGTCAGGTTCTCTATTTCACAGTTTTAAAGTGTTTTGAAATTAAAAACTTTAATTTTAAAATATTCTGTAAAATTTTCAAGTCATTCTGTGAAACAGAATGTTCAAGCGATTGAACAGTGTTCAATCGATCGAAGGTTCGAGCGATCGAACGGTCTTCGATCGATCGAACTGTGACAGAGAAGTAAGATGCTGTTTTAAGTTCTAATTCAGTATGTAAAGTGTTTATATACTGTGTGAATCAATTAGGTGTTCCAATAGTTACATATATTTGTTATGTATGTGTGGATGCGTGTACGACTAACCCTTTTGCAGCAAAATAAGTCGCTATCTCCCATGGCACCAAGTTGTTTAAATATTTATATTTAAATTGTTTGAGATTGGTTGTAATACCCTGTATTTTGGTATTTTAATAAGACCCGGTATTTCATTTCTATATTCGTATAAACTTTCTCTTCCTTTTGGTGAATTTTGATACCAATCGATTGACATATTCCCAATCGATTGACACTTTTTGATACCAATCGATTGATAAGTTATCCCAATCGATTTTCATTCAACCGACTAAAAGTGATGACGTGTCAAACTTTCCAATCGATTGCTATTCATCTCAATCGATTGACATTGTTTCCAATCGATTGACTACAAATATCTGTTGCCAATCGATTGACTGGTGTCTCAATCGATTGACATAAGCTGAGAAATGTTTTCTTCTTTCCTTCAGCTTTAAACGCGTGGCACTCCCTTATCTCTATATATATGTTTCATTTCATGGCCTTGGGGCTGTTTTTCAGACCTTGAGAGAGGGAGAGGCATACTCTTGTGAGATATATACATATATCTATATTTACATACATATATACACACCCTCACACACACTCACTGCCGTGGCAGCTGGGAGGAAGGAGAAGAAGCAGGAAGAAGAAGAAGGAAGAGATAGAGAGAGAGAAGGCCGGACAAAGAGGAAGAAGAAAGAGAAGGAATAGAAGAAGCTTGGAGGTTTCAAAGCTTTAAACACACCCAAACGCACCCTAGGTGAGTTCTAACTCACTTGGTCCCTTTATATGAGGTTTATATAAGCTATTATGATGTTTAGATGGGTTACATGCATGTAGTGCACGTTTATATATGCTGTTTTTACAATCTGCTGGAGAAGACGTAGTTCCAATCGATTGACATAAATCTCAATCGATTGACATCAGTTGCATCCCAATCGATTGAATAGGATTTCAATCGATTGACATTATTCCAATCGATTGACATATTTCTCAATCGATTGACATAACTTTTGTTCCAATCGATTGAACTTTTGTTCCAATCGATTGACATGATCAGTACATGGATTCTTTTGCCCGTTTATTTTATAAGAGGTTTAGTTGTTCGATTTCTGATTCGGGAATTCCATTATGCGATTATGGGGTAGACAGGAGTTATGTGACACCAAAGATTTATGGATAATGAATAAAAAGTAATATGAAGACGTGGGTTGACGTGTTGTTCCTGATATGAGTTCGATATCCGTTTCTTTTAATCCGAGTAGTCAAGCCACATTGGGAATTGTCATGTGTCGATGTTAGAATGGAACGTAAGTAGGTTTGGTAAGTTCCGGGAATGGTACGTGGATGGATGATTGGTCACGATATGCTCTTAAAAGCGGTGAACCGGACCATGGTTCTTAAAAGCGGTGAGCTGGACCAAGAAGTCTTAAGATAGACTGGATGATCTATGATATGCTCTTAAAAGCGGTGAACAGGACCATTGTTCTTAAAAGCGGTGAGCTGGGATCACTAGTAGATGACGTTGAGTCGTGGCAATAGATTGATATGCCTTGTTCAAAACGTTATATCCCTGAAATGCAGTGAACAGGACCATTGTTCTTAAAAGCTGGGGACAGACTGACGTGGAGTCCATGACATGCGGTGAGCTGTTCATATGCTCTTAAAAGCGATGGACAGAATAAGGGTGTATCCCTAGAGTTAAACGATTGAGTCTGTTCATGATATCAGAGTCTGTTGAGTTCGGTATTTGAGTAACAAGACGATAAGGGTCGGTTTACAAGAATGAATAGAGGAACAAGATAATGTTATTGTTTTTATAATAAGATGTTAACTCGTGTTTTTATAAGCTTGTGTTTACTTCAGATAACTGGTACCTCGTTAGTTTATGCTCACTCAGCTCTCAGTAAGCTGACGGCCTTTTTATTGCCTGGACATTCCCCGTCCAGAATATTCTGCCCCTTGTTTTACAGGTGATGACCAGTACACTGATGAGTGTTATCCAGAGGAGGGCCCCACCGATGATGGTTACGCCAGGAAGGATTATCCTTATGCCAGTTGAAGACTGAAGACGTTATAGTTAGATTTAATTTCAGTTGTTCTGTTAATCTTTTGTTAACGGGTACTTGGGCATTTGTTGTCTTCAGACCTGTTGTGATCCTGTGGACCATACTCTGATAGTTTGTAATAGTTAGCACTTTGTGCTATTTTCAGTTGATTACTGTTGCTTTTCTTTTGGACTAGTACTGCGTGGTGTGGATTATTAGTGACTTTCACCTGTCATTCCTTATGGACCCATAAAGGAAATTTATTTTTCTCTATTTATGCCGTTCCGAGGCGTGACAGGGTTTTTGGTATCAGAGCCTGAGTTTGGTACTCTAGGGGAGTGATACTGTCGTTCACCGATCATTCCACACCATCTGGTCCTAGTGTATTAAGATTCTTTGAGATGAGATATGAGTATAAGATAAGTTCGTCTTCCTGACGATAGATAGTTTCCTTTGCAGGATAGCACGGATCCGGAGTTTCACCTGTTTGTTACCGATGCTTATGGAGGACATATTATCCATGGAGATACCGTGGAGCCAGCTGACCCAGAGTTTTATCATGAGCGTGTGTGCCAGATAGCTAGTCGACATTTAGAGGAGGACATGTGGAGAGCGCTTTATGTGACCAGGAGTACTCACCCGACCCAGATGCGCATGGATGCTTACCACTTAGCGAGAGTTGGCAGAGACATTTGCCAGGAGATGTTGCGACTAGTTTTGAGTAAGCCAGAGATGGATGAGATTGAGTTGAGAGCTATTGTAGCCGGTCCGCCAGAGCCCGTAGTTGCACCAGCAGCAGCAGCAGCAGCCCCACCATCACCAGTACCTGTCCCAGAGCCAGAGCCTGAGCCGATTGAGGATGAGGAGGATCTAGAGCCTGAGGATGAGCATCCCGATGAGGACATGGACGGAGATGGAGAGGAGGAGCCGATAGATGACGAGGACCCAGTAGAGGATGAGCATGCAGGTGATGATGAACCTGAGGATGACCCCGAGGAGCCAGAGTTTGAGCCGGAGGATCCCGTACCAGACCCAGAGGCTATTGAGGCAGACATAGTAGTAGATGAGGAGGATGACCCCGAGGAGATAGTTGTGCCAGAGGTACCCGTTGTGCTTCAGATACCAGCCGGACCGATTATGCATATGGCAGCCATGGCCGATATGGCAGTAGGATGGATAGCTCAGATGATAGCACAGCCAGCAGATTTTGTTATGGGAGAGGTGGCTATAGCAGGAGCTCTTGACATAGCTGACGGTTTTGCTGCAGTAGCTGTTGATGTCGCTAACCAGGCGATAGTAGACGTGATGGAGGACGATGATGCAGAGATGATAGAGGATTGGGATATAGGAGTAGTAGTCGGAGATCTTGTCGCACCAGTTGAGGATGATCCACTCGAGGAGATGGATATTGACCCAGAGGACGAGGCACCACCAGCAGGATCAGATACTGACGACTTTTGAGTCAGGATCGGCAGGGTGTAGATTTTGTTAGTTTATATTAGGACATGTTGTCCACTAGATTTTTGGGAGCTTGAGAGATAGCTATTTGACCATAGCTTTGTATAGTATTAGCTGACTTTAGTTGTTGTAACTCTTGTCCCATATGGTACACAGTTTGATTAGTGTGTACTATACGGTACATCTTTTGATATATATATATACGAGCAGTACTTTTGGTTATTGTTTGATTATTGCGTTGTACTGTGTTGTTTAGTAGAATTGTTAGTCTAGCTGTTCTTGTTCTATCTTGAGTTCGTTTCTACGTGAAGACTTTCAGCTGATCAATATGTCGTTTGTAGGCGATACTCGTTATCATCATGGTAGGACCCTTGAGAAATCACCAAGCACGTAATGGAGCACCTATACCGGAAGGGATGGATCCGACGGGAATTTTCGAAGCATTTATGCAGAGAATGGAGCATGTGGGGGATACTTATAATCACTCCACCCACCAGAGACCTTTTGTACCCCCGCCACCAAGACAGACTGGAGATAAGCTGTTAGCAAATTTTCGTGGGCTACGTCCCGAAAAGTTTGATGGACTAACAGAACCATGGAAGGCAGAGCAATGGATAAGAGAGATGGAGTTAATATTTGGAGCATTGGAATGCAACGAACAAGAGAAACGTCGCCTTGCTACGTTTCAGCTCACCTATGCTGCCGCAGATTGGTGGGAAGCTGAGCAAGCCACTATGGGGATCGATGCCGCTAGAGCTATGTCGTGGGAGACATTCAAAGGCAGATTTTTGGAGAAGTATTTTCCAGAAGATGAGAGAGATCAACAGGAAAGGAACTTTCTCAATTTGATCCAAGGAGGATGAAATGTACGGGAATACACAACACAGTTCGAGCGTCTATCCAGATTTGCTCAGCACATGATAGACACGCCGCAGAAGAAGGTTAAGAGATTTCACCAAGGACTGAACCCCCACCTTAGACATATGATGGTTGGTCATCTGAACCAGTCGTATGAGGAAATTGTTAGATTTGCTACAGGATTAGAAAAGGATGCTAATCCAGTACAGCAACCCCAGACAAATCGACCTCAGTCGTCACGAGGGTTTCAACAAAGGAATTTCCATAATCGACCACCGAGAAATACCCAAGGATGGAGACCTCAGGAAAATTTTCAAGGAAACAAGAGAATCTGGGAAAGAACCAGGAAACCACAGCAGAGTTATAATCGACCTTAACAATATCGCCAGCAGGGGTCACAGCCACCGGCATTACTAACAGCCCCACCCAGCAATAGTGGAGGATGTTTTAACTGTGGAAAGCCAGGACATATTGCAAGGAACTGCACAGCCTATAGATCTAATCGCAGGCCAGATATCGTCTGTCGCAACTGCAACAAACCAGGGCACGTGAGCAAGGATTGTCGTGCGCCACGAGGAGGATACTACGGGGCACCAGTGCAAGGAATTCAAGGACCTCCTGATCAGACGAGGATGAACGCTATTATTCCGGAAGGAGCAGGCTTTAATGCTGATGAGCAGCAACATTTGGAAGGTACACTTGTACTCTTTCATAGTCCAGTTAAAGCTTTATTTGATACTGGAGCCGCACGTTCTTTTATTGCTGTTAAGATTGTGCGTCAGTTGGGTTTAGAACCCCAGACACTTGAGTCAACACTGAATGCTGTGTCACCATTAGGAGTGACAGTTAAGTTGAGTAAAGTGTGTAAAGATTGCCCTTTGACTTTGGGAGATAGGAATCTGCCAGCAGACTTAGTCGTTCTGTCGATGTCAGAATTTGATGTTATCCTAGGGATGGATTGGTTAACTAAGTACAGTGCCAATTTGGATTGCCCTACTAGGACGATTGTATTTCCAATACAAGGAAAGCCGACGATCAGATTTCATTGTCAACCGACAAGCGACCTGTTTCTTACGAGTAGTTTGGCTACGATCATTAGTACAAGTACGGAGCTTACGATGGATCAAATTCCTATTGCACGAGACTTTCAGGATGTATTTCAGGATATTAAAGGACTTCCACCGAAAAGAGAAATAGACTTCTGTATGGAATTAGTACATGGTACATTGCCTATTTCTAAGACTCCATATAGGATGGCACCAACCGAGATGTTGGAATTGAAGAAGCAAGTTCAAGAA
The DNA here is from genome assembly GCA_033977485.1 of Hydrangea macrophylla. Lineage (NCBI taxonomy): Eukaryota > Viridiplantae > Streptophyta > Magnoliopsida > Cornales > Hydrangeaceae > Hydrangea > Hydrangea macrophylla. The sequence goes on from CM066995.1 coordinate 94,888,342, forward strand.
CTCGAAGATCTAGGATTTGTTCGACCGAGTATGTCGCCTTGGGGAGCACCAGTTCTGTTTGTAAAGAAGAAGGACGGAACACTTCGACTCTGTATAGACTACAGGGAGTTGAACAAGGTTACGATTAAGAATAGATATCCGTTACCTCGAATAGATAATCTATTCGACCAGTTACAAGGATCTAGGATCTTTTCCAAAATCGATCTGCGTTCTGGATATCACCAGCTGTTAGTTCGATCAGAGGATGTATCAAAGACTGCATTCAGGACAAGATACGGGCATTACGAGTTTTTAGTTATGCCTTTTGGATTGACGAATGCGCCAGCAGTATTTATGGACTTGATGAATAGAGTATTCAGACTATATCTGGATAAGTTCATTATTGTGTTCATTGATGATATACTGATCTACTCAAAGACAGAAGAGGATCACAAGGAGCATTTATAGGTTGCCTTGCAAACACTTCGAGATAGCAAGTTGTATGCAAAGTTCAGCAAGTGTGAGTTTTGGCTACAGGAAGTCAAATTCTTGGGACACGTTATATCCCAGGAAGGTATTTCGGTAGACTCATCTAAGATTGATGCAGTCTTAAGCTGGAACAGACCGACGAATGCAACCGAAGTCAGAAGTTTCCTTGGTTTAGCAGGATATTACAAAAGATTTGTAGAAGGATTTTCCAAGATAGCAGGACCATTGACGAATTTAACAAGGAAGGAGACGAAGTATGAATGGACAGACAAGCATGAGGGTGCATTTCAGGAGTTAAAAGGAAGATTGACTTCTGCACCAGTACTCGCATTACCTAAGAGTGGAGAAAAGTACGTGATCTACAGTGATGCATCGTACCAAGGACTTGGATGTGTGCTTATGCAAGATGGAAATGTTATCGCATATGGATCAAGACAATTGAAGGTACATGAGAAGAATTATCCGACGCATGATCTGGAATTAGCAGCAATAGTGTTTGCATTGAAAATTTGGAGACACTATCTCTATGGAGAAAAGTTTGACTTATTTTCCGATCATAAGAGTCTGAAGTATTTGTTCTCTCAAAAGGAGTTGAATATGCGACAGCGGAGATGGATGGAGTTACTCAAAGACTATGACTTTTCTTTGCAATACCATCCCGGCAAAGCAAACGTAGTAGCAGATGCTTTGAGCCGTAAACCTCGATTAGTGATCGCTGCATTACTAATTAGAGAATGGAGAGCATTGGAAGAAATTGCTGAATTTGATCTTCAGCCAGTGGAGCCAATGAAAGGACAACATTTTGGATGTCTGATGGTACAACCGACTTTGATCAGTCGTATCAAAGAGGCTCAACAGACAACAGAAGATTTGAAGTTATGGTTCGCCAAGATGTCAGCCAAGGAACCAGAAGTCTGGAGTATTAGTACCGACGGAGCCTTACGATGTAAAGGTAGACTCTGTGTACCTAATGAAGGAAATCTCCGGAAGGAAATATTGGATGAAGCACATAAGTCACGAATGACTATTTATCCCGGAAGTACGAAGATGTACAAAGACTTGAAGAGAAATTTTTGGTGGGAAGGAATGAAGAGAGATGTGGCAGAGTATGTAGCTCAGTGTCTTACTTGTAAACAAGTAAAGGCAGAACATCAGAGACCACCTGGATTGTTACAGCCGTTACCTATTCCTCAATGGAAATGGGAACACATAACCATGGATTTTGTGGTAGGATTGCCGAAGTCACAGCAGAATCACGATGCTATATGGGTAATCGTGGATCGACTTACTAAGACGGCACATTTTATTGCCTATAGCATGACATACTCAGTAGAACGTTTGAGCCGAATGTATCTACAACACGTTGTACGATTACATGGAGTGCCTGTATCTATTGTGTCAGACAGAGATTCGCGCTTTACTGCAGAATTTTGGAAGAGTCTCCAGACAGCGATGGGAACGACATTGAACTTGAGTTCAGCTTTTCATCCACAGACAGATGGACAGACGGAACGAGTTAATCAAGTGATGGAAGATATGTTACGAGCTTGTGTCATTGATTTTGAGAGTACTTGGGAGATGCACTTACCTTTGATTGAGTTCGCCTATAATAATAGTTATCATTCGAGTATAGATATGGCGCCATTCGAAGCTTTGTATGGAAGACCTTGCCGATCGCCGCTATGTTGGACCGAAGTCGGAGATAGTCAACTTCTTGGGCCAGAGATGGTACGAGAAACCAGTGAGAAGATTCAAGTTGTACGTGAGAAGATGAAGACAGCCCAGACCAGATACAAGAGTTATGCTGACAAGCGACGCAAAGACTTGGAGTTTGTCGTTGGAGATCACGTATTACTCAAGGTTTCACCTGTTCGAGGAATCGTCAGATTTGGTCAGAAAAGGGGCAAGTTATCGCCACGTTTCATCGGACCATTCGAGATTCTGGAGCGTGTTGGAAAAGTTGCTTATCGCCTTGCGTTGCCACCAAAGATGTCAGGAGTGCACAACGTTTTTCACATTAGTATGTTGAGGAAGTGTGTTCACAACCCAGCGCATGAGATCAACTTTGAGGATATCGAAGTCAACAGCGACGTTACGTTCAATGAAGGACCTGTTCGTATTCTATATCGAGGAATCAAGAAACTCAGGAACAAGGAGATTCCGTTAGTAAAGATTCAGTGGAAACATCACGATGAAGGAGAAGCTTCGTGGGAACTAGAGTCAGAGATGCGCGAGAAGTTTTCGTTTTTGTTTTAGACCTTGTTGCTTTTGGATTTCGAGGACGAAATCTTTTGTTGAGTGGTGGATGATGTAATACCCTGTATTTTGGTATTTTAATAAGACCCGGTATTTCATTTCTATATTCGTATAAACTTTCTCTTCCTTTTGGTGAATTTTGATACCAATCGATTGACATATTCCCAATCGATTGACACTTTTTGATACCAATCGATTGATAAGTTATCCCAATCGATTTTCATTCAACCGACTAAAAGTGATGACGTGTCAAACTTTCCAATCGATTGCTATTCATCTCAATCGATTGACATTGTTTCCAATCGATTGACTACAAATATCTGTTGCCAATCGATTGACTGGTGTCTCAATCGATTGACATAAGCTGAGAAATGTTTTCTTCTTTCCTTCAGCTTTAAACGCGTGGCACTCCCTTATCTCTATATATATGTTTCATTTCATGGCCTTGGGGCTGTTTTTCAGACCTTGAGAGAGGGAGAGGCATACTCTTGTGAGATATATACATATATCTATATTTACATACATATATACACACCCTCACACACACTCACTGCCGTGGCAGCTGGGAGGAAGGAGAAGAAGCAGGAAGAAGAAGAAGGAAGAGATAGAGAGAGAGAAGGCCGGACAAAGAGGAAGAAGAAAGAGAAGGAAGAGAAGAAGCTTGGAGGTTTCAAAGCTTTAAACACACCCAAACGCACCCTAGGTGAGTTCTAACTCACTTGGTCCCTTTATATGATTTTTATATAAGCTATTATGATGTTTAGATGGGTTACATGCATGTAGTGCACGTTTATATATGCTGTTTTTACAATCTGCTGGAGAAGACGTAGTTCCAATCGATTGACATAAATCTCAATCGATTGACATCAGTTGCATCCCAATCGATTGAATAGGATTTCAATCGATTGACATTATTCCAATCGATTGACATATTTCTCAATCGATTGACATAACTTTTGTTCCAATCGATTGAACTTTTGTTCCAATCGATTGACATGATCAGTACATGGATTCTTTTGCCCGTTTATTTTATAAGAGGTTTAGTTGTTCGATTTCTGATTCGGGAATTCCATTATGCGATTATGGGGTAGACAGGAGTAATGTGACACCAAAGATTTATGGATAATGAATAAAAAGTAATATGAAGACGTGGGTTGACGTGTTGTTCCTGATATGAGTTCGATATCCGTTTCTTTTAATCCGAGTAGTCAAGCCACATTGGGAATTGTCATGTGTCGATGTTAGAATAGAACGTAAGTAGGTTTGGTAAGTTCCGGGAATGGTACGTGGATGGATGATTGGTCACGATATGCTCTTAAAAGCGGTGAACCGGACCATGGTTCTTAAAAGCGGTGAGCTGGACCAAGAAGTCTTAAGATAGACTGGATGATCTATGATATGCTCTTAAAAGCGGTGAACAGGACCATTGTTCTTAAAAGCGGTGAGCTGGGATCACTAGTAGATGACGTTGAGTCGTGGCAATAGATTGATATGCCTTGTTCGAAACGTTATAACCCTGAAATGCGGTGAACAGGACCATTGTTCTTAAAAGCTGGGGACAGACTGACGTGGAGTCCATGACATGCGGTGAGCTGTTCATATGCTCTTAAAAGCGATGGACAGAATAAGGGTGTATCCCTAGAGTTAAACGATTGAGTCTGTTCATGATATCAGAGTCTGTTGAGTTCGGTATTTGAGTAACAAGACGATAAGGGTCGGTTTACAAGAATGAATAGAGGAACAAGATAATGTTATTGTTTTTATAATAAGATGTTAACTCGTGTTTTTATAAGCTTGCGTTTACTTCAGATAACTGGTACCTCGTTAGTTTATGCTCACTCAGCTCTCAGTAAGCTGACGGCCTTTTTATTGCCTGGACATTCCCCGTCCAGAATATCCTGCCCCTTGTTTTACAGGTGATGACCAGTACACTGATGAGTGTTATCCAGAGGAGGGCCCCACCGATGATGGTTACGCCAGGAAGGATTATCCTTATGCCAGTTGAAGACTGAAGACGTTATAGTTAGATTTAATTTCAGTTGTTCTGTTAATCTTTTGTTAACGGGTACTTGGGCATTTGTTGTCTTCAGACCTGTTGTGATCCTGTGGACCATACTCTGATAGTTTGTAATAGTTAGCACTTTGTGCTATTTTCAGTTGATTACTGTTGCTTTTCTTTTGGACTAGTACTGCGTGGTGTGGATTATTAGTGACTTTCACCTGTCATTCCTTATGGACCCATAAAGGAAATTTATTTTTCTCTATTTATGCCGTTCCGGGGCGTGACATTGGTACATGTTGTAATTTAATAATGGTTTGGTTTTAAGGCGTATGTAAAGAGCGTTGCGGCTTCAATCCTACGAAAAGGAAAGTCGCACCGGTTTCCCTAGCCTTTTATTTCTTTTTTGCTATTTCCTTTTTCTAGATAAATTGTAAGCTTCAAAAGAAGCATAGGTCCAATGTAATAGAATTAGAAATTCCATGAAGATGGAGCAAGGAGCCGTTGTCCATAAAGATGGAGCCGGAGGCGACCAAACCAAGAAGGTGGTTCTATGGAAATAGAGCCATGGGAGATAGAGGCATTGTTTGAATGCCTATATTTCATTTTAGTTTTTTGTTTTATGTGCTTGTTTTGTGATAAGCATATAATACATTGTTGCATGCACTTAAAACAAGTTTTCTAAAACAAAATTCAAAAACTGTTTTCAACACATTAGTAAACATTGGATGTTTATGGGTAGTGTGTGGAAACTTTTTTCAAAAGCAAAATCCTTAATTTACTAAATCTAGTGGGAGAGGGTCTTATTAAATAACACCCACGATCTTCCATTAACGGTTCATTGTAAGATGAGTAGTGTATTCTGTGTCACCTCGCCAGGGGTGATCATTCCATACGGATGGTACACTGTTCATTGGTTACTAGATGTGAACTTCCTATGGATAGGATCAATCAGACGTGTTAGAGGGTGACCACCACACGGAGGCGCTACTTGAGACGGTTGTGATTGGATCCTAGTTAATGGTACACACTAGCTAAGCTATGGATAAGGGATCCCACACGGGGCATTATTCAGAAACTTAGAGATCAAATAGGTTCGGGAGTCATGGCTATTTTGCAAGAGTGGTATAGCGGATAAGTCATTATAAATCGAAAGATCGAACATTGACCACCACACGGAGGCTTTATCCTTTCGTTTCGATATTCCGGCGACTTTGTTTTTAAATAAGAGTTTTAAGGATTCTTTTATTTCAAACTGTCAATTCTGATATCCATATTTATTTTGTTTGTTTGATTTTCAGTAATCATAATGTCTGGATCTGCATTTAGTCCACTTGCCACCATACTCACTCAAAACAAGTTAACTGGAAATAACTACACTGAATGGAAACGTAACCTTGACATCGTTTTAACTGCGGAGGATCACATATATGTCCTCACCACCCCAAGCCCTGAAGAACCCGCGGCAAATGCTTTGGCAGCTACCAGACGCGAGTTCGACAAATGGAAGAAGTCGAATGGAATGGCCCGCTGTTACATTCTGGCCTCAATGGCTGGTGTGTTACAACACCAATTCCAATCGAACAATTCTGCCAGTGACATTATCACATCCCTGAAAAAGATGTTTGGGGAGCATGGCAGGCCTGCCAGACAGGTAGCCATGCAGAAGATAATGAGTGCAAAGATCTCGGAAGGTACTCCAGTCAAAGAACATGTTTTAAAAATGATTGGTTATTTAAACGAACTGGAGACCTTGGGAGCCAACATCGATGCACAGACCCAAGTTGATATGATCCTCAACTCGCTGTCGCCATCATTCGCTCAATTCAAACTTAACTATAATATGAATCAAATGGATTTTTCAATGAGCGAATTAATGAGTTCTTTACTGGCAGCAGAAGGGGTGATCAAACCTGGGGGCAGCGTTTTAAACGTTGAGAAAAGCGCTTCTTCTTCCCAATCTACACCGAAAGGTAAGAAAGGAAAGAAGAAGGCTGGCACTGGTGGTTCAAGTGTTGGACCAGTCCCTAAGATTGCAAAATCTAAGGGAAAAGGTAAGGGCAAAGGGAAGGTGGGTGGCCAAGGCAAAGGAAAGTGTTTCCAATGCGGTGAGAAGGGCCACTGGAAGAGGAACTGTCCAGAATTCTTAGCTACAAGAGTTCAAGGTATGATTGAATCACATGTGATTGAAGTAAGTTTTATTACGGATACTTCAAACACTTGGTGCATTGATTCTGGTGCGACTAACCATATCTGTAATTCATTGCAGGGGTTCAGATCAACCAGGAAATGCAGTGATGGGGAGATCGTACTTACTCTAGGTTCTAGCGCAACCGTATCTGCGGTTGCTATAGGAGTCGTAGTTTTAGAATTTTCAGACAATAAAGTTTTGATTTTATCAGATGTACTTTACGTCCCTTTAATGAGACGTAATTTAATTTCAGTTTCTAATTTAACGAATAATGGTTATTCCTTTCATTTTGGAACTGAAGTTGTCATTAAAAGAAACAGTTCTTTTATATGTTCTGGTGTTAAATCAAATGGTTTGTATGTGATTACTCCCAATATTTCAAAAGATTCTTGTTTGGAACTTAATAACTCAGTGGTAACTTTACCATCTAAAAGAAAGGAACCTTCCACTAATCCAACAAGGCTTTGGCATATGAGGCTTGGCCATATCAATCTGAATAGGATTGGCAGACTAGTCAAAGAAGGGGTCTTAGGCGATTTGGTTCTCGAACCAATGGAAGTCTGCGAGTTTTGTTTGGAGGGTAAGATGACCAAAAGGCCCTTTCCTGCAAAGGGCAATAGGACCAATGCATTGTTGGAATTAGTTCATACTGATGTGTGTGGACCAATAAATATTAGAGCAAGGGGTGGTTATGAGTATTTCATAACATTTACCGATGACCACTCTAGGTATGGATATGTGTACCTAATGCAGCACAAGTCTGAAGCCTTTGAAAAGTTCAAAGAGTTTAGGGCTGAAGTGGAGAAGCAATCGGGCACACATATCAAGGCCATTCGATCTGATCGAGGTGGCGAGTACCTCTCTAATGAGTTTATTGATCACCTCGTACAGAATGGGATTCTGTCACAGTTGACTGCACCTGGTACGCCTCAGCAGAACGGTGTAGCGGAGAGAAGGAATCGGACTCTTTTAGACATGACTAGGTCGATGATGAGTTATTCAGAGTTGCCATTATTCCTTTGGGGTTATGCTTTGGAAACCGCTGCATACATACTAAATCTAGTACCAAGCAAATCTGTTCCCAGGACACCACGAGAGATGTGGATTGGGCGCAAGCCTTCTTTGCAACATCTCCGGATATGGGGGTGTCCGGCACATGTGCTCAAAGGAAAGATGAGCAAGTTGGATTCTAGATCGGAAGCATGTTACTTTGTAGGGTATCCAAAGGGTACTTATGGATGGTATTTTTATGATCCAAGAGAACAGAAAGTGTTTGTTAGTACAAATGCTGTTTTCTTGGAGGATGATTATATCATGAACCATAAACCTAAGGGAAGGATAGATCTTAGAGAGATAGAAGGAGAGCCCTCAGTCCAACCCGCAGTTGATAACGATGAAAATCAAGAAAATACCACTTCTTCACCCATTTCCGCACCGGTACCTCGTCGTAGTGGGAGGATTATCAGCCAGCCTGATAGATACATGTTCTTAGGAGAAGTTTTTGAAGCTGTCTCCATAGAATCTGAATCTGATCCTACCACTTACGAAGAGGCAATGGCTGATGTTGATTCAGCTCATTGGATTAAAGCTATGAAGGCTAAATTGGAATCTATGGATTCCAATCAGGTCTGGGATCTTGTAGAACTTCCAGCCAATATTAAACCCATTGACTGCAAGTGGGTCTATAAGAGGAAAAGAGGATCTGATGGAAAGGTTGAGACCTTTAAGGCAAGACTTGTGGCGAAAGGCTACACTCAGAGGGAGGGCATTGACTATGAGGAAACCTTCTCGCCGGTAGCCATGCTCAAGTCCATCAGAATACTCTTATCCATTGCTGCATGCCTAGATTATGAAATCTGGCAGATGGACGTCAAGACTGCATTCTTGAATGGCAATCTTGAGGAGAACATCTATATGCAACAACCAGAAGGGTTCATAGCTGGTCGGAAAGGTAACTTGGTATGCAAGTTGCAAAAGTCCATTTATGGGCTTAAGCAGGCATCCAGAAGTTGGAACATCCGATTTGACCAAGCGGTCAAGTCGTTTGGTTTCATACAGAATCTGGATGAGCCTTGTGTATACAAGAAATGTGAAGGGAAAGTAGTGGCTTTTCTTGTGCTTTACGTTGACGACATTCTACTCATTGGGAATGATGTAGCGGCGCTGTCAACGATCAAGGTTTGGCTAGCTAGTACTTTCGATATGAAGGATCTAGGAGAGGCGAGCTATATTCTTGGGATAAAGCTCTTTCGGGATCGCAAGCGAAAGATAATGGGATTATCTCAAGCTGGTTATATCGAGAAAGTGCTAACTAGGTTTTCAATGGATAATTCGAAGAAAGGTTTGTTACCTTTCAGGCATGGTTTAGCGTTCTCCAAGGACCAATGTCCAAAGACACAAGAGGAGAGGAATCGCATGGCAGGAATTCCCTATGCCTCGGCAGTGGGAAGTCTCATGTATGCGATGTTATGCACTAGACCAGATATCTGCTTTGCCGTTGGCATGGTTAGCAGGTATCAATCGAATCCTGGTCCAGAGCACTGGACAGCCGTTAAGCACATTCTTAAGTACTTGAGAAGAACTAAAGATTACATGCTTATGTACGGCGGTAGTGAGTTAATTCCAGTAGGATACACTGACTCGGACTTTATGTCAGATAAAGATTCGAGAAAGTCGACATCCGGACATCTCTTTACCTTGGGAGGTGGTGCTGTTAGTTGGAGGAGCATTAAGCAGAAATGCATTGCAGACTCAACTACAGAAGCTGAGTATGTGGCTGCTTGTGAAGCCGCAAAGGAAGCTGTTTGGCTCAAGAAGTTCCTTATGGAACTCGAGGTGGTACCAGCGTCGTTGTCACCTATTACGCTATACTGCGATAATAGTGGGGCAGTGGCTCAGTCCAAGGAGCCAAGGAACCACGGGAAGGGAAAGCACGTAGAGCGGAAATATCATCTTATCCGAGATATTGTTCAACGTGGAGATGTGACTGTCACCAAGATTGCCACCGCTGACAATCTTGCTGATCCGTTTACAAAGGCCTTGCCACAGAAGGTCTTTGATCGTCATCTAGATAGTCTAGGTCTTAGATGTAGTTCTGAATGATTGTGAGTGCAAGTAGGAGTTTGTTGGGTTTGTGCCCTCAAACCATTACTTTATGTATGAGACATTAGCATTATAATATATGGATATCAGCTTTACATTTCATTGTGTCTGTTTCTTTCATGAGATGATTGTTTTGTCCTTAAGTATCATAGTAAGCAATTCGTGTGTGTATGAGATACACACAAGTGAGATACGAATTACTATTCTTTGATACTTAGAATATGTCACAGTGGATGATGAGACTGGATACCTCATCAGGTCTACACTGTAGCATACTTAACTACCATTGGATGGAGTGATTAATCTCAATCACTAGAGTGTAGCTCTTAGTTGATATGCTAGTGCTTATAGTGCATTGACGGACCTGAGCTTTCCTATTGACGCTTAAGGCTGTCAACAGTCAATAGGAACTCATAACTTGTATAATGTACGTGTTCTCAATCTTGAGATGATTATGAACACAGACTATGGATATGGCTGCTTTGACTTACCAATCAGTGAGGTCTATAGAAGATCAACACCTGGGTATCTTGGGTATGTCATGTCCTTAGGGTTGTGAACATATATTGTCAAGATAGAATCTACCCTCTGATTCAGAGTAAGCATTCCCTTGAGAATGTCACCAAGTTGATTACTGAGTACTGCAGTCTTGTTGATAAGAGTTATCAACATGTTTGGTAATCATGAGTGGTGAATGGGACTCAAGGAATACAAGAAGTAATCATGATTCAGGATGACAGTAACAATTATCCGACTACCTGAATATGATTACGAATGCTGACGGTAGAGGGACATTAGTACACCATACAAGTCTAGTTATCGCTTCGGATATGTTCTTTTGCGTTGGAGTTCAGTTATCGTTTTATAGTGGAATAAACGTTAACTGACCAGTTAGTTAGTTTGCTGATCAAAGAGTTTGGTCATGGTAATTAACAAACTGGTCTGAGCCAACAATAAAGAGCCTAGGAGGTCCCACTCTTAGCTCCGCTAGGATGCTTGGAAAGACACTTGAGGAAGCTGTTAAGACAGGTTCGATCGATCAAAGTATGTTCGATCGATTGAAGTCACCAGGTTCGATCGATCGAGAATGGTTCGATCGATCGAAGGTTCGATCGATTGAAGTCACTTCGATCGATCGAAGTCTAGGTCGGTTCTGGAAATCTATAAATAGGGCAGCTGCGTTCTGGAAGTATGTGATCGTCGTTTTTATACGCAGAAGCTGCAGAAACTATCATAGTCTTCCCAAAACCTTCCTATCCTCTCTATTAGGGTTCCCACCAACCCTAGTCTTTCCGGCAGGCATCCGCAGGAGTCATAAGGGTGAAGATCATCTAGTGGAGGCTGCTGGAAGTTAAAGTTTCAGAATTGGGTTCAAGACACTAAGGTATAATTCTTGCAACCCCTTGTACGCATCTATGGAATTGACGAGTAGTAGATCCTGGAATAACAAAAGTTATATAACTTAACCTATTTCCGCTGCGCGTTTAAACTCTAACTTTAAACCACTTTTCCTTCAGATATTCTAAGTGGTCATAATCTCCATTAAGTGTTGGAAATATACTCTCAAAACCCCCATTTCAAAAACCCTCTTACCCCTCATTTTGATTTCAAGAAACAAAACATTTGTTATCTCAAAATCCTCAAAACAGTGAGTTATTCAACTTTAAAATGTCATTTTGAGTCCAATACTCAATGGATGATTGTAAGACCAATTGGAAAGTCTTCCTAACTCATTAGAGGACACCCACGATTTTTGGCTTGATTTAAAAATACTTGGAAGGGTTCCATTTTGACCCAAACATTCCTTCCAGACATTATGTTTTCTCTGTCATAGCAGCTTAGTTGACTTACAACTTGTTTTCCAGAAAACGTTGCTAAAAAGAGTGGTCCCAACTCATTTTTTCCTTGAACTTCAGTGTCTTAGGAAACTTTCTGTATAATATGGGCCTCTAAATATTTGTTTTCATTTTCTAAGATTTTTCTACATTTCAGTCAATAGTACGAATTTTGTTTCTGAGCAACCTCTCTTGTTTATATGATTTCTCTCAATCTGTAACTTTTATCTTGATTTGACTTTTGATATGTGATCTCAACACAATGGGGATGATCTCCATAAAAATTATGGATTAAAAAGATTTCTAACCTCACTTTTCTATTTTTACAAGATCAGCTCATTGTTCTGTCTATTATTCACAGCAAGCATGTTTTACTTTAATTCTTTGATTAGATGTTCACATGCAATCCAAATTAGCCCACATCTTAGGAATGAGTTCATACCACATTTGTACATATCCTACAATAATTTTTTTTATTCATTCATGCATATTTTAGACTTCTAAATCACTTTAGAAAATTCATGAACACAAACACACCACTACTTTGCACATTCTAGGCTCATCCATTGCATCCATGCAAGATTTGGAGTTTTTTTTACTCCTAATTTAAGAAGATGATAAGGAATGAACTTGTTACACGTTCATGCTCCCCCAATCAAATCTTTCTTTCTTATCCGTCCCGGGGATTGAGAAGTCTTCTTTTTCAAGAATTAACATGCATCATACTAGTTTGCTAAGCATATCCCACTTTCTTTGATTTTTTGTTTTCAAGAACAATCCATGTCCCCTTTAGATTAGGAAAACTTGATTACTTGATATGTGATTATATGATTTTTTTCTTAGGTTTGTTTGTGTGATCTTTCATTTTTGCATTGTGTGATATTTGGCTTGGATCTTATGAATGCTATCTTATCTTTTGATCTTCCATTTCAAGATTCTTATGAGATGTAATATACTATCATAGTATTAATTGTCGAACCAAACATAGTATAAGATGATTATTTGGATGCTAATTGAGGCTCGTTGAGAGACGAGGCGAGTTGATGATGTTTTAGTCATGACAAAGGCTCTTTCCTCTCTTGTACCTAAACCCTGAGCAAAGTTCTTTGGTTACGAAGGGCCGGTTTTCTTTAACCGTTTGGGTGAGTCAAATTGGGTTTCGTGGTTCCCTAAAGACCAAATGGCGACTTTGTATCTATTTTCATCGACTTTCTTTCTTTTTTCTTTCTTTTTAAAGGAAAATCAATTCCGAAAACCCCGGAAAGGGGTGGACTCCCAGAGGCTGCGTGTCCACACACTATACATCGCTCTCATGTAACGACTAGTCTATGGATGCACCAATACTCTTGTTCACCGCTTTTAAGAACTCTTACTATCCACCGCTTTTAAGAACGCTTGTGAGTATCGCCCGTTCATAATCAATATATACTGGTACTCTTGTTCACTGCATTAATGCTTTTAAGAACTCTTGCGAGTATAATACATAACGCCCCACATCCCAAGCAGATGTACTCACAACCAATCCCTGATACTGACATACTTGTATCGAAAATGCTAATACTCCACTAACTCAATCACCAGGTTATCCAACGTTACCCACTGTTATACCTCAACCTTATCTCGTTATCGCGTCGTATCAATATTAACGTTCCGAACTCGACTATGTTACTCACCATGCTATCTCAATCTCATTATCGTATCCCATTTCCTCCGTAATCCATAATATTGCATAATAGGAACATGAAACATCAATTAACAGCTACACAATATGAATATAAACTTAAATGAAACATCCAAGTTCTGTTAAGGTTTGATCGATTGAAGTCATTTCGATCAATTGAAGAAAGTGAAGTTCGATCGACTGAAGTATTCTTGATCGATCGAAGTGAAGGTGATCCCGATTGATTGAAGTCATTTTGATCGATTGAGACTCAATGTGTTCGATCGATTGAAGATAATTCGATCGCTCAAACGTCCTCTTCTCCAGCAGTTCTGGACAGTGGACGTCCAGAGGTGCTAGGGGGTGTTTGAGGACAATCTATGTCTCCAAAACATGTAACACATTACACTAATGCCACTGAGTGAGTTTGGAACTCACCGAACGTCGTAAGGGCTCGTTTGGCAAAGCTTCACGCTTTTTTCTCCAATGATGGCCTCCTTTCTCTCTCCTCTTCTTCTCTGTCTCTCTCTCTCTGTCTCCTTCTTCTTCTGTCCATCTCTCTCTCTCTCTCTGGATGTACATATATATATACATGTGTATATATAGTTATGTGTATATATATACCAAACACAAGTACACACACACACACACACACACACACACTCTCTCTCTCTCTCTCTCTCTCTCTCTCTCTCTCTATAACAAAGCTTGGGCACCAACAAACCTCACATACACGCACTGCCTAAACATATATTGTTAAGACCCATCCCACCACGCGTGGAAATAGGACACGTGGCATGCCACCAAGGCTCAACCATTCATTAAATAACTATACGCAGCGGAAAAGAACTTTAAAACAACCTTGAGTATTTAAAACTTTTGGAACCGATGCCTTCTGAGTTATAAAATCCGTATAAAATTGAACACATAATTATAATTCAAATCGGGTGAATATATGTTAAAAGGGGTCCCAAAGGTACCCTAAGAACAAATCAAAACATTTAAATTATTTCCAGAAGGGATAGAAAAAGGTTTCATGCAGGGGTATTTCAACTAGTCGAACGACCCCCTTCAACTGGTTGAATGACCCTTTAGCGGAATTCCTTCTAGCAACAGAATTTTGATAAGGCATCATCCAACCTTCACCCATTACAACACTTTAACCATATTCTAATCCTTTCAAGCTTCACCAAAGTTATAAGGATAAGTATAACAACTTTCTAAGTTTGGACAACGTTAACTAATTAAGTTAAGGGTCCGATTGGATCAAATCTCATAATTGCTACAACAAATTCATAAAAAATGAAATTCAGTGTTTTAAACATCAAGACGTGAACTCAAGAGTTCCGAGTCGCTTCCAACCAACTTAAAAGGTTTTCAAAAGAATATTACATCAACCCAATAATAATACAAAGCTCTATGATTCGGTTATAAGAATCTATACCCCCAATTCCTCCAAATGATCCCAATGGCCTCATCCTTTGCATTCCATCTTTCCGTTCTTCATACTTGCAATGGAGTAAATCTTCATTGCTCAGCTATATGCTGAGTGCATAATTTCTAACATATGCATATATGATAAATATTGCTTTAATCTCATAATTCACATCAAATAGTCTCTAGGGAAGAAATACGCATTCATCCGATAACGGCAAGTCCAAGTCTTAAATCGCGATGGCAATGGCTAGTCCAAACCAACAACCATTGCATCCCCAAGTGCCATGGCAAGTCCAAGTCTTAAACCATGCACAGTAGCTGTTGCTACTATAATTCTCCAACATTGAGAAGCTTACCCCGGCATAAATTTGTATAAATTCTCCTTTGACCCACATAATCAACTCAATGTGCTCGCGTAAAAGTAGACATGCTTTTCTCATTTAAGCGCGTGCATAATTAACAGGCCTAAGATTAACACATGGATTTTACCCGGATCACAATTTCGCCATCGAAAATCAAAACATGTAGTTTCCCTATATCTCATAGGCTAGAAATTCATACCTCGAGCTATCGTTGTATAGTTTAGAGGGAACGACTAGAAGCCTGATTAAACGTCAAATCCTCAATCCTACGCAAAACCTACACATTGACACGCATTTTTCCCAAAATTTTAGATTTAGACATTTATAAAAACTTAGCCAAACATAGCCTAATGACTATCAAAACGTGCTATTATCTCGGGGAATCCAAATATAAAATTTTGTGAAAAACAAACGGGTAGAAGTCCGTCGATTTGCGCCTTGAAGCTCTAAGCACTAAATCCCCCTTTTGATTTCAATTTTAGAAAAGTTGTTAAATGAAAATATCTTAGGCTTAGTATATATAGACAAAATTCTCAAAAATTATGTTTACCTCCCCACGAGTTTTCAAAACTCTTAATTATTCCCTGAAACAGCTTACACGTTTAATTCATTACTTCACGAGTGAAAATTATAATTTATAAAACTTTCAGACTAAGTTTCGTTTGTCGCCGTAATTACGTTCCGAAAACTATTTTAGTGTCCTTTCTAGATAACCTACCTTTTATGTAACATATTACATTGGTTATCTCTAGTTCATTCAAAATGATCTCTAACAAGATCAAGCTATCAGAATAGTACACAACATAGGTATATTACACTATTCACATAAACCAGATAAAATCCAATAATATTTAAATCATATAAATGTCATTTAGTCAATCCAATACCTCATGATTTTCCATGTTCCCGTGTCCTCGATTGACACTCACCGTTGACCCATAGTCAACTCCATCTCAATTATTAATCAACATTAATAATTTTCAAAAATTCGCTTATGTATTTAAAAGAATATATATTCCCAGGACGGGTGTGACATATATATAGAGAATGGGGTGGGCAGGTGGCAATGTTTGCGTGAATCGAATATGAAATTTCCAGGCGAGTTTGATCGATCGAAGTATGGTCAATCGCTCAAAAGTGATTCGTCCAGGTTTGATGGATTGAAAAGAGGTTTGATCGATTGAACTGGGGACCACGTCATAAATTTATGTAGGCAGGGTTTCGATTGCTGGAAAGATGTTCAATCGATTGAACTTGGACATTCTCGATTGCTTGAAGGGACTTCGATTAATCGAAAGTGAAATTTCAAGTATGATCAAGGGAAGTATATTGAATCTCTTGTATAAATAAATATTGAAAATACAGGGTGTTACAACAACTTTCCTAAAATTGAAATCAAAAGGGGGATTTGTGGCTTAGAGCTTGCCGACGCAAATCGACAAACTTATGTCCATTTGTTTTTCACCAAATTTAATATTTGAATCCCTCGAGGTAAGAGCTACATTTTTTATAGTCATTAGGTCATGTTTGGCTAAGTTTTTTTTTTTATAAAATTTTAATTCTAGAAATTTGGGGAAAACCATGTGTAACTTGTAGGTTGTGTATAATCAGAGATTCGACATTTAAACAGTGTCCTAGTACTTCCCTCGAAGTTATAGGACGATATCATGAGGTATGAATTCTAGGCTTATGAATTATAGAAAATTTACATGTTTTACATATCCGATGTGATATTTTTGATCCAAGCAATAGG
The DNA here is from genome assembly GCA_033977485.1 of Hydrangea macrophylla. Classification (NCBI taxonomy): domain Eukaryota; kingdom Viridiplantae; phylum Streptophyta; class Magnoliopsida; order Cornales; family Hydrangeaceae; genus Hydrangea; species Hydrangea macrophylla. Next base: position 94,905,405 of record CM066995.1, read on the forward strand.
TGCAAATTCATCTGGGGGTAAGCCCATCGATGTTGGAGAATTTTAGTAGTTTCAGCTATTGTGCATGATTTGGGAGAAGGCTCAGCCAGGGTACTGTGCATGGTTTGGGAGAAGGCCCAGTCAGGGCACTGGAGGAGTGGTAGGGAGAAGGCCCTCCATGTCAATTCCATGAATTCATTACTGGATGAATGCGTACCACTCTCCCTAGAGATCATTTTGATGTGTTTTGATATGTTAAAGCATGAATTGTCATATAAGCATATATTTAGAATTATATACTAAACATATAGCTGAGTAGTGGAGCTTTACTCCATTGCAGGTGATAAGAAGAAGGGCAAAACGAAGCGTGAGGAGCGAGGCCATGGGGATTATTATCTTGTTTATAGTTTTGTTTTCTATTCCATGAATGTAATACGAGTTTTGAGAAGTTAAGACTTTGTACTTCATTTTTGAACCTTGGAATGGTTTTGTAAGGTAGTTGATGTAAAGGGACTACTTGTAGTTGTGTTTACACTTATCCGAACTCTTAAGTTTGTGTTTTGTATGCTTAACTTGTCAATCCCGACTTTTGAATGAATGTAATAGTACTTTAGTAAATCAATCCAAACAAGCCTTAGCTTGTTCCGTTATTTGTTTCTCTTTGTGGATTAGTATGTTCAAATGGTGTTCTTGAAAGCTAGTATATGTGAAGTTTAGAATAATGTAATCATTATTGGAGGAATGAAGGAAGTGAAGGTTGTTTGATGCCTTAAGCGAAATTCTGCTGCTTTGGGGAGAATTCTGCTAAAGGGTTATTCGATCGGTTGAAGGGGGTCGTTCGACCGATAGAAATGATCTCTGCATGAACACTTTTTCTACCCCTTCTGAAAATAATTTAAATGTTTTTATTGGTCCTTAGGGTATCCTTGGGACCCCTTTCAACATAAATTTATTCGTTTCAAAACATAATTACCTTTTCAATTTTATACGGATTTTACAACTCAGAGGGCAATGTTCTATAAAGTTTTAAATACTCAAAGCTTTAAGTTCTTTTGTACTGCGTATAGTTTAAATGAATTGGATTAGCCTTGGTGGCGTGCTACGTGTCCTATTTCTACGCGTAGTGAGATGGGTCGTGACAATCTAAGCACTTTATCCCGATCTCGAGGCGGGCCAATATGATCGGTCGAGAGTCATGGATGCTCTAAACATTCTAGGATGTATCATTATATATTTTAGGCTATATGCATTTGTCTCTCTCAATATTTGAATTTTGTTTTTACCCTATATGTTCACATATTATTTGTATTCATACCCCTCCCGATTTTTGTAATTTATCTGCGGGGGGTGGGGGAAATTTATCGCTTTAAACTCAAAAATCTCAATTTGATCCACAATTAATTTTTTTAAAAAATTAAATAAATGACTTTGATCCATAAATCTCACTACGATCCTAATCTTCTAAAGATTCTTAGTTTTGTAGGTGAAATTAGTGTTAAAAATAAAAGAAGAAGTAATATATATGATCAATTTCATAAAAAAATGAAGAGATTTATTCGTTTGTCTTTGGGTAATTTTAAAACCCACGGAATGATGATGCAATTTTTTAAGTCCAAAGATACAGTTTTTCAAAAAAAAAGAAAGAAAGAATAATAAGTCAAGGGCACTGCCCCCAGGCTCAAATCATGGCTCTGCCACTGGTTGTAACACTTCTTTGAATCAACACTAATTCCAATTGCGATTAAAAAATTATATATATAGGGAAAAATAAAAAAAAAATAAAAAAATTGAGGGGACAAAGATACATATAACTTAAAATATAAAGGTAAAAGTAAATAATGTACTTATAAAATGTGGCGAATTTAGTAAAAAAAAGTGGTGGGTTTAGCCCCATCATTTTAGAATTAGAGTTTATTTAAACATTCCAATTAGAATAGGTTGGATAAGTTTAGATTTGTTTCATTTTATTTGGATTAGTCTTCTTAGTATTATTAATGGGTAGTAGTAGAGGTACCAAAAAATTATGTTACAATATGCAAATCGCCAAATAAACCAAACATCAGGGGTGCAAATATGTCCAAATGACTCAAATATTAAGGGTGCGAATCGCCAAATAAATCAAACATTAAGGATGCAAAATGCTTTAAATTATGATGAATGACTAAAATATCCTTAAATAAGTCACATGACTTGCACATGGGCAAGTTTCCGTTAGTTTTTGATCGAAATTCTGACGAAATGACAACATTACAGCTCGCTCTCGCTGTATACATTATGGACCATTTGAGAAAATTGAAACATTAGAGTGCAAAGCTCAAAACGGTGTATACATTAGGAGTGCAAAATGATTTTTACCCGATACATTTAACCTTTTTTTTAATTTATAAAATTTAAGGGGTGTTAGTGAAAATATGCAATACAAGAGGGGGTGTATATATATAATTTACCCTACTTAAAATTGAGAGCACTGTTTCGCGTTGATACAACAAAAGTCGGATGGTACAAGTTACAACACTTCAAACTTCTCCTAACTAATCATATAGTGACACGTTGCAAACTCCATTCCGTTTATAGGCGTCTGATCATTACTATTATGGGATACCCTACTTTCTAAAGTCGATCGTGACCGCACATTTCTTTATCACCAAATGGGAAATAGAGTGCTTTAGCTGCACCAGAAAAATACGCACACAACACACAGCTCTCTCTCGCACTTTTTTCTCTCTCTGTATCTACCTGTATCTATCTTCTCTACTGTTCTTCTTTGATTCCGCCGGAAAACTCCTCTCGAACCGCCGGAAAATTTCATATTCCGGCTGAGCAAAATTTCTCCGGAGGCCTTCTCGTCGCTGTTAAAAGGGTTTTACTTTTGAGGTTTGAGTCAAACACTAGGTTATGAAGCGGCGAATTGTCGTAGGATTGAAGTTCAGTTGATCAACGGCCAGGATTTCGTCTCCGGATGGAGGGAGGTACTGTTCATATACCTTCACTGTTTGAGTTTTCATTACCCTGCATATGCTGATAAACAGATTTTGATTACTCAAATTGGGGAATTTTTTAAATTTTTTTGTTCAAAATTGTTGAAATGGTTAGTGGGGTTTCAGAAAAGTTTGTTTTTTGTTTTTGGATACTGGTGGACAAGGAAGTGTGTACTTAGCTGAATAATAGTGGGTTTTTTTTTTTTTTTTTTGGGTATTACTCTAACGATGAGAAGGGTTTGAAAAGGTTGATTGTTGTAGTTTTCTGTTTTGCTTGATCTTTGGAGGGATGTGTTGTTTTTCTGAGTGGTTTGATTAGAGTTATTTATTTATTTATTATGAAATATACTCAAACCAAATATGAGGGAATAATTTTCGTTTTTATTTTATTTAAAAGTTACTCCAAGAACTATCCATGTGATTTACATGAATCCGTGACATGGAACTTAACTCACAAGATTTCAAGTGCAAGTACTCTAGACGTTTCCAAAGCTTGTTCTTCTTTTTATCTCCAAAACAATCTCACTAGATTTCACAAGTGCAAAACCTTCTAAGTCTCAAATGCTTAGGCTTCTTTTTCTCCCATTAGCCACCAAGAGAAGAATATAGAAAACAAGTTTCAAGTGATAGATTTGCAACACTTGCTTTTACCTATTTATATGACTGCATTAAGCCATCTAGGATTCTTCACTAGGCTAGGGAGGAAGCATGGTGCATTGTATCTATTAGAATTCTCATTCATTGGTAAGTCAAGATCTACTTAGTGTTTAGGAAATGTAAATTCACCTAATCAAACTAAGTTCCTTTGTATGTTTATTGTACACTATTCTCTAATAAGTACATACATGGAACCTATTCCATTGTAAATCCATTGAACATACATGATACATAGTACATGGAATCTAATTCCATCATCTTTTCAAATTACAAATATATCCCTCTTGACGCGATAATTGCAATCATGTCCAAAGACAAATTGCAACTTTTACCCAAAGAATAGAGAATTAATACATGAGTATACCCTCTTAACAAATTTTCATATTAGTCTATCCACCAACTAATATTCCATGTACACCTAGGATTGGAGTATTGGACCACCAAATGTACTGTTACCCAATTAATTTACATGTATGTCTCTTCACAAATATATTGAATACATTATAACTATTTTTCTAAATTGTACCGGCCGGTTTAATTCAATTTGTAAGAAACATAATCTTGAATATTTCGCTCTAACACTAAGGGTATGTTTGATAACCCATGGAATAATGTAATCTTAGGACAAAGTGTACAAATGGTGTTATAATACAACCTATGAAATGCATGTAGTAAATTATTATTATTATTATTATTATTATTATTATTATTGGCTTTGTAGGGCATACAATTCTTTTAGCTGCCACTTGAAAAGTCAAAACACAGTTCAGTGGGTAAGTTTCATTTTAAAGAATGTGGCAAGTCCTTCAAGAGACTGAATATGGGTTTCTATTAGTGCAATTTGTATTCTCACTATCTGCACTAAGACTTGCAATTGATTTTGTTATTACATTCTTTACCTATATATATATTTAAAAAAAAAAAAAATCTCCTTGTTACATTTTTGGAAAAAAAGAAGTAGAAAAATACTCACTCAATTCCCGCAAATTTGTCTTCTGTTGGAACAACTAAATTAAGTCTGTTCCATGGCCTCGAGGAATGATGTGCTGGCAGCAACTTTTTTGTTTTTGTTTTGAAGTGAACGATTCTTTGTACCCTGTCTGATTGTTAGAAGAAATTTGCCTAAAATATCTATATTCATTCCTGTGCAGTGATGTGATACATTGATTGTTGTGCTTGTCATTTTATGTGTGATCTTTTATCTTAAATGGGTAGATAAAGAAGTTGCAATTAAACTATGATGCACAGTATTATGTTATTTTGCTTTGTTTCGTGCTTGTCAAGTTTACACTGGCTATGCCCTCGTTTCCTGTGGTTCTTTGATGCACTAGTAAAAAAAAATTGTGATTCCTAAAAATGTTGCTGTGTTACTTGTTGGTGACAAAGAAAGGAAAGAATAATATGGTTTGTTGCACATGTCACAGGACATCGCTTTTTCAATTTACTTATGTGTGCGCTTATGCAACATTGTGCAATCCAACTTTGGGTAATTGACTCTTTTGTTTATTGTCCCTTGTATTATCTTTATATCTCATCTACCCCTCCTCTTTTACTGCTTTAACCTCCATATAGTTAGATTTACAATATTTGGCCCCCTCGAATTGGTCATGTTTTTCCAAGATAAAATATTATGTAAAATATTTTGCATGTGAAACATTTCAAAATGATCTTTACTTGAGCTCCGTGGAACGGAGCATTTTTTTTAAAAAAAAGGAGAAACTAACTTGCGGGAAATTAATTTGGAAGTCATTTTGGGACCTTTGAGGGTATTGTTCCCTTCCCTGTATCCTTACATATTTGGCCGAGAGTCTTAAAAGAGGAATACATGGTAGAATAAATAGTAATCTCATTTGCGATTTTGCCCACTGATTTTTATATCTTTTGTTTACATATTTGCATGTATTTCTCGAGTAAATCTATGAAAGAAGATGATCATGGATTTGTTAGACCAATCGAGTCCAGCGCCGAGGTTCAAAGCTCGCATATGAACTGCTTCATTTGTGAGTTTTGAGGCAGGGTGGAGAATGGTTTCACCCACTTTCTTTTGATGATGAGGTGGCTAGGACATTTTCATAACTTCTACTAGTTAATTGGACTATAAACTCTATAGACTGATAACATGCTATTTATTTAACGGAGACTGGTTTGGTGAATCCTTTTGCGTGCTCTTCTGCAGAGATTTCTGAAAACTACAGATGAGCTTCAAGAATGAGCAGTTTATAATAAGAAAAGCAACTATTAAGCATGTGTCAGTAGGTTCAAGTTTTTAATACATGTGTATTCTAGTTGGGGGATATGCTATGTGATTGTATGGTGACTGGTTCATGGGAGCTATGTAGCACGGGTACAAACACGTGACACAGGTACGGTGGTACAACAATTTCCAAAAATGTAGGGTATGGGTATGGCTAGGGTACGTTGAATAAAAAATATTTTAAAAAATTTTATATACATATACAATAAAGTATTAAAAGTTTACTAATAAGTTTACACTTAATGTGGTGTTGTTTGCAAATAATAAAAGATTGTAAGAATGTTATTAACATTTGTAAAAATATTAGGGATCTTTTTGTAATAAACAAAAATATTATGTGAATATACACATTAGATTTAGGGCCTTTTTTTTTTGGATTCTTAAATTTAGGGCTTCAACAACCGTAGCCAGCAACAGGGAGAGAGAGAGAGAGAGAGAGAGAGAGAGAGAGAGAGAGAGAGAGAGAGAGAGAGAGAGAGAGAGAGAGAGACGAAGGAGAGGAAGATGCTCCTGGAGAAGGATGATGCGTCGACGACCTGGTAAGTTGACTCGTTCTTTCTTCTTCTTCTTTCGTCGACGAGTCTTCTTCTTCTCGCTATCGTGTTGGAGACGTACCCTTCCGTGTCCGAGCTGTACCGTGTATTAACCTTTTGCCGGACACAGCCATACGCGTGTTCGACACGTATCCAAGCGTATGGTATGCGTGTCAGTGTCCCTTGAGTACTCGGTACTCGTATGGCACTCAAAATGGAGTACCCGTGCTTCATAGCATGGGATGCTTTTTACGTGCCGTCCTGCAGTGATTGCAGAAAACTATGGAAAAAATTTGAATGGCAAGCATTTGGAATATTAAGAAGCAACTAGTAAGCACATGCAGAATGGTTTTAAGTTTGAATACATATATATTCTGTTCAGTTCTAATACGGTGATTAAAAGTTTTGATACTCTTGATTCAAGTGAGTATTCTTTGTGCATGTTTATATTTATCCAAAATAGCATACGAATTTTTTTTCTCGAATGTATCATCTTCTTTCCTTGAATGCCACAAGTTACTCAGAATGGGACCCCCAATGTAGGGATACACTGATGGACTATGATGGCAATGATTTTCAAGGCCAGAATCTCCACTTAGCTGATGAAGGGAACTCCAAAATCTCTCCTGTTTTGTGTCCATATGCTCTTCCCAAGTTTGATTTTGATGATGGTCTCCACGGGCACCTAAGGTTTGACAGCTTGGTTGAAAACGAGGTTTTCCTTGGCATCCCAAGTCAGGAAGACAATCAGTGGATTGAAGAATTTTCTCGGGGAAATACTGGAATAGAGTTTAGTTCAAGTGCGCCTGAGTCTTGCTCCATATCGAGGCGTAACAATGTTTGGTCTGAGGCAACATCCTCAGAATCTGTGGCAATGTTATTAAAATCTGTTGGACAGGAAGAGATGGTCCCAGAAGAAACTATTGTTGAGGAATCTAATGAACGCGATGAATTGGGTAGCTTAACCAAGCAAATGGAGTCTAACTCAAATCAAGATAAGGGAAGGAATGATGCTATAGAGTCCCATCTTGCATTACCACCAGATGAGTCTCTGCAACCTATTTCTGGGTGGAATGAGAGTGCTGAAGTGGGTTGCCCTGTGGGAGGTACTTTACAAACTCACGAGGCTACACTATCTGGCCATGAAAGATCAAGTGAATTGGATCCGAGTGCTGGTAGTGAGGAGTTTGGTTTTGACAGAAAATGCAGTGAAAATCAAATTGGTGTTGATATTACAGTTAATGGATCTCTTGATAACATAATGCAAAAAGGTCCCTCGATTCCTGGGACGCTAATTGGTGAAATGTCTTCACTGGATGTTGCTGCAAGTGTTAGCAAGTTGAACAATCAGGAAATGCCAAAACAGGTAAGTGATATTATTTCTGAGAATTCAGATGGTGTACCAAAAGATGTTGGTGAGAGAGTCGAGGCATATTCTGTTGTGAGCAAAGAGGCCAATTTGGAGTTAGGTTCTCATATGCAGATACCGCATGGGAAGAGCGGTTCTATTGAGAAAGAAGATAGTTTTCTTGTAAGTGATCCCCAATTGGATTCTGAGGCTTCAGTGAGTAATTCTGAGGCATCTTTGTTATCTGGGACAGGTGATAATCATACGGGAGATGTTTCTAACTTGACTATATCAAGCTCTTCAACTGAATTGCTAGGTGAGGAACGCGCAATTGAAAATTTAAAAGATGTTAATGATGCTTCTGGAATCCACAAGGATTCCTCAAGCGCTGAAGATCATGTTTTCCATTCCATGGTATCAGGATCTATGGAAATATGCGAAGAAGATATCGTCTCCAAAGAGGGTGATTACCATGACCAAAATGTTTCTTTGAATGCGAAGGGGGTTGAACAATTGCCTTCTGATTCTAGAGATATGGATTATGTGTCCGTTGGACCTATTAGCACTGATAAGAGGATTGGATCATCATCTTTAGGTAAAGGTGATATAGAAAAGGACCTAATAGATCATGGATCGGAATGTGATACTTCCTCCAGGAATGAACCAGGTAAAAAATAAAAGTATTATTCTGGATACTCAAAAGTTGAATCCACGTAGATCTTGCTTGGGTTGGATGTTAACTTAAATCACTTTTTGGAATGAGAATTTTTTTTAAAAATCTACAAATTGGGGCTTTTTAAAACAGCAGTGAAAAAGCTAATCCAAACAGTCACAGCTTTATACTCGATCACTTTATACTTGATTGTTAGCCCCAAAAAAGCTATCAGGAACTGGCTCATAGTATATTATACTAATTATTTTGCACTTACTTTCGTTCTTTTGCAGCAATGGATGTTGGTTTGCAAAGTACTAATTTGGCATCGGACAACGTTTTGAATGATGTTCCCTTGCTTACTGCTAGTGGTGCCACGGCCGATGAAGCTACTGATTATATTGTGGAGGAGAAGTCTCCTTCACTTGTAGGGGTGTTTATGCACTTGGATAAAAATGAAGAAACTAAAGTTGAAGTTTCGACTGAATCAAGTTTGTTGAAACCGAAAGTGTGTTCGGATGGGGCACATGGGCAAGGTTTTATATCTGGTGTTGAAAAAGGTGTATCTCATGATTCTGTTGATCAGTCATTGCCGATGGAAACTTGTAATGCAGCTGAACTCGCAGCAATGTCTAATGAAGTTTGTCAAGAGGACTCTAAGGAGTTGGAAGTTTCTCCCGTTCTTTCTGATTCCAAAGTAAAAGGTTATGATAATGCTGATATAGTTGTTATTCAAAACCTTGAAGAAGGAGCGGTTGGAAAAACTCGTGAAGTGTCATCCTCAGAAGCTGAAGGTGATCCGTTATTTCTCTTAAGGCTTGTTTGGGAATGGCTAAAAGAAACCAAGATAATGTTGGTTTGTCAAAGAACCAGTTTTAAGGGCAAGAAATGGACAGTCACCAAACACTTGAATTTATAGAACCGGTTCTTTGCCTTCCCATACAACCCTTTATATTCTTCTTCTTCTCTCTTTTTGTTTTTTTTTTTTTTCACATCTTTTACCAACTAGTAGGTACCTTTTTGCGATTGCCATTGTTTTCTCTGCTTTAACTCTTATGATCGTGTCCTTATTTCCCTCTTTGCCCTTGCACACCTTCATGAACCATATTACTCAATACTGGTGCATTCATTGAGCTTTGCTATGCATGGTCAAGTTGACTCACTAATTTGCTCTCCTCATCTTTAGTTGGTTTACCAACAAGTGTCAAATGCTGCAATGCATAGTTCTTTTCCTTCCAGTCCTATTCAGTTTGTAATTCGATTTTTTTTACCGAATCTATTCAGCCTAAAGTAAAGGTTTCAGTAAACATTCATTGAGCTTCTTTCTAGAATTAGATGCAGAACTAGCTCCATGTGATTGATGCTTTGATATATTATTCGGATGGATGCAGTACTATTTCCAAGTAAAGACGAGGTGCTCAGAGAACCCATATCCGTAGCGTTGGTTGAATCTTGCTACAACAAAGGCCAAACCGGGTATGAAAGTAACGAAGCTATTGCGGTATCTGGAATTAATGATTGTGGGCAGATTGTCCCTAGCACTGAAGGTTTGATGTTATAATTTGTAGAACCTTTCAGAATTGAGCGATTTATGTTTTGAGGTTGAAATGTATATGTATATATATATGTATATTAATAAGAGATTTGAATGTATATATTTCAATGTGCACCTTCACTTCCCTGCCACGTGTTATCTGTAGGAGATTTGATGGATTATTGGTTCTCAAAAAATCATGCTTACATTTCTAATCATCAGATGTCATCTCATTTCACATAAATGGTTCGATATATGTATAATACATGTATTCCATTGTTCGTAAAAGCACACTTAGAGCCAGTATATGAATGTACCTTTAACGCTGAACCTAGTTACCTCGAGAGTCCATCCTCGACTTTCTTAAGGTTTTAAGTGAAGAGTGAGAATTTAAAGTTTCAACTTTCAAGTTTCTATGTTTGTGAGAACCCAAGAAGGCAGTTGACAGTTTGTTACAATAATAAGTTCTTCATGGCTTGTGATCTTTACTTTATCTCTTTTCCATAACTAAGTCCGGTTCTTTTCTGTAATATTTTCTGAAGTTCTGTAGTTCATTACCCACCTATTTGTTGAGCCAAGGAAAGTATATGTAACAGAGATTCTTTGCTTACCAGTCTTACGTGCCTGTTTGCTTGGATTTGCACGGCTTCTCATTATTTCATTTCGTTGTTGAGTTTAACAGGAGGAAGGAATGAATGGAATAACAAAGAACAGTTTTGTAGAGAAAAGAAACATGAGCATAATATTCCTTTATCGACCTGCATTGTGCACACACTTCTATTTGAGGCAAAATGAAAGGAGGGGAAACAAGAAAAGAAATTGACCTGTTAATACTTGTTTCTGTTCTGAGATAAACTTAAAGATTCGTACCATTGTTCGTCTGTTTGTAATGGTAGGATTTGGATGATAGAAATTGTAGGATCTCTCGTGACAGATTCAAACTTAGAACTTAGTTTGTTCAGGATTTTCATTTGACAGTCATGGTTACTACCTTTGCCTGGTGGAAAAAAGAAGAGAAGAAACTATAGTACTGCACGTGTTTTTATTCCGAATCTCTGATGACAGAATTGGATTTTGCAGTTGATGCTTCAAATGACCGTCAAGGTTCCCCTAATCCTGTCCATTTGGCAGAAAGCGAAGCTAATCCCGTACTTGAAGGTGGAGGTTGTTCAACAAATTCTGATAAAGCTAATTGCGGTTCGTCCACTGTTATTAGTTCCACTGGGCCTTCTCAAAGTGAAAAAGACAGGCAAATAGGGGTCCCTGTGTCCCCGGATAAGCGTGCATCTGTTTCCAAGGTCTCTGATGGGGATTCAGGCAAAGTTCAGTCAACTTCTCAGAGCCTTAAAGAAATCGATGCTGCCGGAAATGATAGGGGCTTCACTTTTGTGGTCCTGTCTGAAAGTGAAACGAGTAAGGGACTGCAATTCTTTCCCTCAATTCAACCTTCCAAAATATCCACCGTAAGTTTCTTTTTATCGATTTCTTTTTTCTTTCTTTTTTAAAGATGATAAAAATAAGGCTTTAATGTTCACGTCAAATTTTAGTATCATATGTTAGTTTTTTCTTCTCTGATCTTTTTTCTAATGATTCTTTTAATCGATTTACCGAAGATTGTAGAGGAATCTCCTTCAACATCTGTTGTGGCCCAAAGAAATCCTAAGATGGCAGCTAAAATTTCTCGCAGAAGTCCTCAAGCTGCAGGCGGGGAGAATTCACAAGGAGGTTCCAAAGGTACTACTGAGCGTAAAAGAAGGCGAGTCTCTGGTAAGACGACTGGGAAGGACAATGCGAGAAAAGGAAACCATGTGAAGGAAACAACTCCTGCTAGAAATCCAGAAAGAGGGGATAAAGCATGTGGTGTCATTTCTATTCCCATATCTAATCTGCCGGATTTGAATACTTCAACTCCATCTGTATTGTTTCCACAGTCTTTCACAGACTTACAACAAGTGCAGTTGCGAGCGCAGATATTTGTCTACGGGTCTCTGATGTGAGTCCTGTTCTTTATCATATCTGCATATAACTATGTAAACACGCCGGGGAAAAAGAAAACTACTAGCAGAAACAAACTTGCCTCGTTGATTATTATGATTAGTTTAGTGCGTCAAACTTAGGCAAGATGGTTGAGTAGTGCTTATTTGAACTTTAGACCAAGTATTACGTACAAAGGCTCAAATGTGATATTTCTGGTGGTTTCTATTGCATGAATTGACTTTGACACAAATTTCGGGAGTTCCCTTCTCTTGTATGTATGTTTTGAATGCGGTTTAATTCTGAACTGTGTTTGAATTTTTTTGCAGACAAGGAACAACACCCGATGAGGCATGTATGATTTCGGCCTTTGGGACATCTGGTTAGTTTATCTACCTTGCATGTGTGTAGACACGAAGCATGGACACTTCTAGGAGGGTCATGTGGTGTCGGACACGGTACACACCGGACACTACTTGACACGTGTCGGATACACCATAATACGTTTCTTACTCTTATTATTATTATTATTATTATTAATTTTGGTTGAACACGATGCACATCCATCAATCCTTGAAACACGTGTTAGTCACACCATAGTTATTATAGGCGCAATGTGCACTTATAGGCGTAAGTGCCTCCCGGAGCCTAGGCGCAAGGCGCCAAAACAAAAAATAAAATTGCAAGTGAGGCGCACGTTAAAAGAATTTATAAATTAAATATGATTAAGCAAATATAAGAACTCTACAATTAACATATACATCGAAATAGTGTACATTTTGACCAATTAGCTCAATTGGTCAACTAATAAGTCATCTCCATGATGCTTCACAAAATCATCAACCTTAGAATAAAACAGTGAAGACCTAATCAAGTATGTAGTGACCTAATGGGTCTTAATATGGGTCCAAAGGTAATAAGAGGTGGTTCATGAGTTGGTCTAAAGTTAATACTAGTTGGGAATGACTAGTTTCATGCCTAATTAAGTGGTTGATGCATCTTTTTATTGAGGCGCGAGCTTTGCGCCTTGGGCTTTTATAAAAATGCGCAAGAAAGGCGTGCCTGTTCGAAGGGGCCTTGCCTAGGGCAAGGCGAGGCGCAAAGGCTGAGCGCGCTTGTGCCTTAGGTGCGCCTTTAGCAATAGACTCATTCCATAATCCGTGCCTACTGTTTTTGTTATAATTATTAAGTTTTTGTCACGCTTAAGCTAAATGACGTATACACTTGGAAAACAAAGTAGAGTGGAAAACAAAGTAGAGGTTGAAAGTGGTCAAGTCCTCTTAAAGATGAGAATAAGTAGGATCCTTTGAGCTCACAATTTTTATTTGGAAATAGAAACAAATAGGGTCTATGGAAGCATGACTGCATGAATAATAAGGTGCTTACAAGTTGAGAATACTTAAGAGTGATGAAATCAAAGTATGACTTTTGAAATTGGAAAATATAATAGCTTTTGAACTAAAGATAATGAATCATTTTGGTATTACTATTGGTCACATTTTCTTCTCCCACGTGATCATAGATGTATATATATATGTTTAATTTCGTGTACTCGCTGTGTCCATGTCCTAGTTTTTTAGAGTGCCGTGTTTTGTCCGTCTGTATCTATATCTGTGCTTCGTATGTGTACTATCTCTTGAGACAATTATTCATAAATTGGGGTGGCATCTGACATTCGGTACTTGTAGATGGTGGGAGGAGTGTTTGGGAGCCCGCGTGGCGTTCTTGTTTGGAAAGGATTCATTGTCAGAAATCCCACCTCAACAACTCTGAAACTCCCTTGCAATCACATTCAGGCAAGTTGGGATACTAAGAACCCAATTGGGTTAGCTTTTAAATAATCACTTTTTTGAAAAAGAGATTTTTAAAAACTACAAATTGGAAGCTTGTAGGAAAAGCTGTTTTTTAAACTTTAAAAAGGAATCAGATTTATTAGAATAGCAGGGAAAAAGCTAATCCAGACGGTCACAATTTTTTAAACAATCACTAACAAGTGATTACATGCCGAAAAAGCTATCCCAAACGAGCTCTAAGTTGTTCAGTTTCCATTTAAGTTTGGTTATTTTCTAACTTCCTTCTAGAATTGAGAAATTCAGGTTCCAGGGCTGGCAATCGAGCAATCAATCAAAGCCCAATTCAAAGTAAAGTGACCTCCTCGCCTGTTGGTAGAGCAACCAGCAAGAGTACTGCTTCAATAGTTGTTAATTCCATCTTTCCACCTTCATCCCCACTTTGGAATATGTCTGGTGAGGGTTTGCAGTCCGATGGCATGGTGAGGGGCCCACTTCTTGATTATCATCAAGCACTATCTCAACCTACGCAAAATTTTATCGGACACAACGCTTCTTGGCTATCTCAGTTCCCTTTTCCGGGTGCCTGGGCTGCTTCTCCACAAACTTCGTCCTTCAATTCGAGTGCTCGTTTTCCTTTGTTTCCTACTACAGAATCAGTGAAATTAACCCCTATTAAAGAATCATCCACAATGCATGTATCTTCTAGTCCTGTGGTTCATAGTGGGGTCCCTAGTGTTTTTGCGGGGACTTATTCTCCAATTGATATAAAGAAGGTGGGTCAATCAACTGGCCAGTGTTCAGCTGATCCAAAATCTAGAAAGAGAAAAAAGGTTCCCGTCTCAGAGGATTTTGGCAAGATCTCGTTGCCTGTTCGAACTCATACAGAATCAACATCTGCTCCTGTTTTTACTGGTCAATTATCCACATCAACTGTCTCCATAGCACCTGCTTGTGTTGCATCTAAAAGCAATAGTGGTAAAATTGTTACAGCTATAGTGCCTAACTCTTCCTATCAGAACACAGAGAAGGTTGTCATTGCGGAGGAGACTTTAAGTAAAGTTGAGGAGGCCAAACTACAAGCAGAGCATGCAGATGCTCTTGCTGCTTCTGCAGTTAATCACAGTCAATTCATTTGGAGCCAGCTGGATAAGCAGAAGACCTCTGGATTGCTTTCAGATTTTGAAGTTAAGCTATCTTCTTCGGCTGTCGCAATAGCAGCTGCTGCCACTGTTGCAAAGGCAGCGGCTGCAGCCACTAGGATCGCATCAAATGCTGCATTGCAAGCTAAATTGATAGCCGATGAAGCATTGGGTCCCACTGAATCTGCTTCAGCTGCCTCAAAACATGCTGAAAATTTGGATGCCGTAGTAAAAGCTGCTGAGCTGGCAGCGGAAGCAGTATCTCAAGCAGGATGGATTGTTGCTATGGGTGATTCTTTGCCTTTGAGTGAGCTAGTAAAAGCTGGTCCGGATGGTTATTGGAAAGTTCCAGAAGTACCTTCAGAGCAGGGTGTAAAATCAAACATAAGTAAAGAACAGTCTAATGTAGATAGAGTGGAAGAAGGTCCTAATGGTTCTGCTAAACATACCAAGAAGGGATCAGCGTGTAGAAAGGAGACCCAGATTTCGAGAGAGATTTTGAGGGAGGCAGTAGAAGATCACGTGAGGTTGGTTGATGGAGTCTTGGGTTCTGTTACAAGCAGTGAAAATGATTTAAGAGGGGGAACGGGTTTTAGAGCTTCTGACTTGGCCAAAACGATAGGGGTAGTTCCGGAATCTGAGATTGGACCAACATCTGCTTCTACCACTGTTCTAGATGAGTATGAGAAGATGGCTGGGATGTCGAAAGATAACAGCATTAAGGAGGGTTACCTCGTTGAGGTTTGGTTTCTTAGTGATTGCAAAATTTCAATTGCTTGAAACAATTCATATATGCGGATCTTCATTTTTGAATTTGAGTATTGCTGTTGTAGGCATATTACTCTTTTTTTTTTTTAACCTCTATTAGTTTCGGCTTTTCACTTTTTAGGTTTTTAAAGATGGTGATGATACA
Source organism: Hydrangea macrophylla (assembly GCA_033977485.1). NCBI lineage: Eukaryota > Viridiplantae > Streptophyta > Magnoliopsida > Cornales > Hydrangeaceae > Hydrangea > Hydrangea macrophylla. The sequence goes on from CM066995.1 coordinate 94,921,159, forward strand.
AAAGCAGCCTGGTTCTTAGCGGATGTATCAAGTCTTAAGGATGGAAATGCCTTTGTCTGTTACAATAAACTGCAATCCGATGAAGGTAAACTGCAGCCATCCATTCTTCCATATAATTTTTGTTTCCAAAAATGTTAATGATTTGCTTTAAGAAAAAATGTGGGTGCAAGCAAATATGTGAAGTTTAGAGACTTCATAAGCACGTACACAAATATAGCATGAGTGATGTGCATCCAAGTTTGCATATGCATATCATCGCCGAGGATTTAGATGGTTTCTTTGTTCCATATCCTGTGGAACAAGATATTTTTCATCTTAATCTGCCGCATATAGTGAACAACAAGCTGATTGGTTTTCATGATTGTCTGTTCGGAGTGTTATAACCTTACAAAATTAGGATCATAATGTTCTTAATTTTACTTGTGTTTTGAGAAAACTAAGGCTCTTTATTAGATACACTTAATAAATATACACCACTTTGCACATTAGTCATTGCGCATTTGTATTTCATGTGCACCTTCATGATTATGAGAGTTAACAGCGCAAGGTGGTTTTCATAGTTTAAACAAACACTGAAAAGAAATTGAGTTGAAACTTCCACAATTTTGCATGTGTTCCAACAGAAATGTCCTATAGAGTATCTCGTGACTTTTCATTCCCTCAGCATACGCACTTGTTCATGTTCAGGATATCTAAAGGAATGGGTAGCACTTGAAAGTGAAGGCAACAAGGCACCCCGGATACGTATTGCCCATCCTATTACTACTACGCAGTTTGAGGGAACCAGGAAGAGACGCAGAGCAGCCTTGCACGGTTATGCTTGGTCTGTTGGAGATAGAGTTGATGCATGGATACAAGATAGGTAAGGATATTAGCTTTTAACGGTCTATATGTCCGCGCAGCTGCTGTTATTGTCTTTTTCTCTATCCTTGTGTACGTGTTATGTTTTATGTGATTAGTAGTGCTCGGTGCTTTAATTTAACCGGTACCTAGAAATTAAAGGTATAGCCATAAACACTAAGTGCTTGTGGATTAAGCCTTTTACTCTTTTGTTTGTTTGAAGTCGTAAAAACTTCAAAATCATTGTGTATCAGGTTGCATTAATAGTTACAATCAGGCAAAGTTTCTTGCCTATGTATCATCTTTGAGATGCACTTGGTTCTATTGGGTGTAGAATGCCTTTGTCTAACAAATTGCCACTAATAAAAAGGCAAGGGAAATTATGTTTGGAGTTGGAACACATATTCTTGCTGTCCTGATTTTTCTTGAGTGTTAAACCAAAGTTTCACGTTTTCTGAATTGCCAATTTTCCAAAGAAGGGTTTGTAATTGAGCAAGGATACATTTTAACCGAACCTTTTACTCTTCCTCATTTGTGTTGATATTGTGTGTTAGCTGGCGAGAGGGAGTTGTCATGGAAAAGAACACAGAAGATGAAACAACAACATTAACTGTCCGTTTTCCAGGTAATCCAATAGTATTATGGTCACAATCTTTTTCTAGAAAATATACAACATATATCTGTGTGTGTAATATATATTGTATGCATATAAAAACACATGTACAGTGCTCAAAATATACAAAATAACAATTTACGTAAGTATCATGCTATGCTAAGGCTCAAAAATGTTGAAAGTTTTCCACTTAGAGCATATAACTTAAAAGTTCAAAATTATGAAATGTGAGTCATAGTTAATCCTGATTCCTATCAGGATGTATGAAACTTGAATGGACTTGTGAACCGATGAATTCTAAAACCATGCGTACAATTATAGTTTCTAGCTTTGTTTGCTCGGAAGATGAATATTTGTTGTGTTTTTGTTGTAGCTGAAGGAGAAACATCAGTTGTGAGACCATGGCACCTCAGACCAACTCTGGTTTGGAAAGATGGGGAGTGGATTGAATGGTCTAGTTCAAGACGAAAGGACCGCCCTTCCCAGGTGTCTTCTTTACACGTGTATATGCTCCTTTAATGTTTGTACAGTACACTCTGTTTCGACGTACAACATTTTACAGAAAAAATATTTTCAGCATTTTTGGGTATTTGGTTGTCCGTCAAATATTTTCAGAAGATTTTCAGAAAAAGTAAAGTAGCTTAAAATACTGATAATGATTCCTCGGAAAGTGGAATGCTTAACTAATAAAATAGTTACATATATATATATATATATTTCTGTATGTTAGTGTGTATACAAATATTTTGCATCTACACATTCGTGCATACGTACGCATCCATGCATGCGCATATATACACACACAAACAAACAAAAGCTTATACATATGCACATAGTACTTTTTATAAATTTGTTATATACATGCACACATTATCACTTGTATTTTTACTATATATATCCGAAAATTATATATCCGAAAATTAATACAACTTAAAATTAGGACACATCATTTGTCCTTATCGAATAGCTTAAAGTGCATTTTTTTGTTAACTCTGTAAAATATTTTTGAAGTGGCAACTAAACACTGCAAAATAAGAAGAAAATGAATTTTTCTTTCCATGTAAAACATTTATGCAAAACATTTTATGTTGAAACAATAGCATTAGTTGCTAGGTTTTATTTACCAATTCTATATCTGGTTTCAGGGTGAAACGCCACAGGAAAAGCGATTAAAGTCAGGCCACCCTGCTATAGAAGGCAAAGAGAAGGAGAAGATGTCCAACAGTGTTGAATCTGTGGGACCTGGGAAGCCTGAAGTGTCACACTTACTGCCTTTGTCTGCTCGTGAAAAAGTATTTAATGTTGGGACACGTGCCAGAGATCAGAATAAGCCTGATTTACTTGGAACAATGCGGACCGGTCTGCATAAAGAAGGATCAAAGGTGATATTTGGTGTTCCTAAACCCGGAAAGAAAAGGAAATTTATGGAAGTAAGCAAACATTATGTTGCAGAGGGGAACAGTAAGACTAATGAATTGACTGATTCGGTTAAAATTGCAAAATATTTGATGCCTCAGGGTTCGGGATCACGTGGATGGAGAAACAATTCTAAAACTGACTTCAAAGAAAAACGGGCAGATGAATCCAAGTCCAAGGTTCTTATACCTGGAAAACCCCAGTCTGTTTTTGGTAGAACCATACCTCAGAAGGATAAGTTTTTAAGCTCAGGACATATGATTAAGAATTCTATGAGCATTGAAGAGAATGAATCTGGACCGCATACCAAAATTGGATCAGAAGGCCCGTTTTTATTTTCTTCGCAAGCTGTTCTAGCCGATGCTCCTTCTAAGAAAATGTCCACATCAATTGCCAAATCTGAGCGGGGAAATAAGGGAAAAATTGCACCTTCTGGCGGAAAGTCAAGTAAACCTGAAATGAAGGACAAAGTTTATAGTGGGAATTCTGGAAAATCAATATCTGAAGTTGCAGAGCCCCGTAGGTCAAATCGCAGAATTCAGCCAACATCAAGGGTAAGTCCTCAACTCTAGCATTATTAAATATAGTTTCAGTTGACTTGTCTGCAAAATCTTTTATTGTAGGGACATATTCTATTAACACCCACCTATTTTACTCTCCGTCTCCACACCCACCTTTAACGAATTTTTCTGATTACAATTATATCCCTATACAAAATGACATACGAGGACATGTCAAAAACAATAGTTCTAAAAATGTTACTCTCTACACCCTTCAACAAACCCTAATTTATCAACACCACCTCTCAACATTGTCTTTGTAGTGTGTTGATATGAATATACCTATTTGTATATTTATATATATATATATGCATATGTTACATACATTCCCTCTCTCTCTCTCTCTCTCTCTCACACACACACACACACACACACACACATATTTCATCATCTTGAAACTTGAAGAAATATGAAGCATTGTTGTGTCACATTTATCATTTTCGTTTCTCTAGAAATTTATAGTGTGTTAATGTTTTCCACCATTGTATTAAAATCCTCATAATGACAACACCTTCCAACTATCAAGGTTTCAAACCCTTTCTGCAAATTACATCCGATATATTTGAAGCTGTGTTCATATTACCTGTATATAAATAGCTAATTGAATGAACTGTTGAATAACATTACACAATATTATTGAAGGCTTAATTTCACAGCTGTGAGACCTCTCTATTTATAATAACAAAGGAACCAATAATTACACGCAAGTCCCTATACTAATCATAAAATATAAAAAAAACATTATAAAACATTAACAACTAATAAAACTCAACACACACACACCCCCCCCCCCCTCAAGCTAGTGTGAAGATATCTTTCATTCCCAGCTTGCTAAGGATAAAATGAAACGAACGACTTGCTAGACTCTTTGTGAGGACGTCTGCTAACTGCTCTCCAGACTTAACAAATGGAGTACAAATACTACCACAATTTAGCTTCTCTTTTATAAATGTCTGTCAATCTCCACGTGTTTTGTCCTATCATGTTGAACCGGATTATGAGCAATGCTAATGACTGATGTACTATCACAGTACAGTTTCATAGAGTCCTTTGGCCCAAACCCCAAATCAGTCAAAACTATCTGAATCCATAATAACTCACTTACTCCTTGCGCCATAGTTCTAAACTCGGCCTCTGCACTTGATCTTGCTGCCACTGCTTGCTTCTTGCTTCTCCATGTGACCAAATTACCTCCCACAAATGTGCAATACCCCGTCATTGATCTCCTATCCATCACTGAACTTGCCCAATGTGCATCGGTGTAGGCCTCAACTAGCGTATGACTATTCTTGGCGAAGAACAGTCCTTTTCTTGAGCTGACTTAAGATATCTGATAATTCTAAGCACATCATCAAGATGAAGTTGTCTAGGAGCATGCATAAATTGACTTACCACACTAACAACGAAAGCAATATCAGGTCTGGTATGAGCCAAATAGATAATTTTCCCTACTAATCTCTGATATCTCCCCTTTTCAACTAGTTCTCCACTGGGATCATCGCTAAGTTTCGTATTCGGGTCCATGGGAGTATCAACTGCTTTACAACCAAGCAAATCTGTCTCCTTTAGGAGATCCAGAACATACTTACGCTGGGATATAAACAACCCTTCCTTGCAGTGTGCCACTTCTATTCCTAGAAAATATTTCAAATCTCCCAGATCCTTAATTTCATACTCCTTAGCAAGATAGGTCTTCAACTACTCCATTTCTACTAAGTTTTCACCTGTGAGAACTATATCGTCTACATAGACTATCAAAGCAGTCAATTTCCCTTGTGAGGAATGCTTGATAAAGAGAGTATGATTGCCTTGGCTTTGTCTGAAACCATACCTTATCATAGCCTGAGTGAATCTATCGAATCAAGCTCTAGGAGATTGCTTGGGGCTATATAAGGATTTTTTGAGGCGACATACCTTACCTTGTGTCTTACTCTCCTCAAACCCGGGAGGAATGTCCATATACACTTCTTCTTCCAAGTCACCATGTAAAAATGCATTCTTGACATCAAACTGATGCAAGGGCCATTCCAGATTTGCTACTAGTGACAAAAGGATCCTGATGGAGTTTATTTTTGCAACTGGGGCAAATGTCTCTTGGTAATCAACCCCATATGTCTGAGTAAAGCCCTTAGTAACAAGCCTGGCTTTGATCTCTCAATAGTCCCATCCGCATTATGTTTCACGGTGAATAACCACTTGCATCCTACCATCTTTTTACCTCGAGGTAACTCTGCTAATTTCCACATCCCATTTTTGTGAAGAGCTTTCATCTCTTCAACCATGGCATTCTTCCAATTAGGATTAGAGAAAGCTTCCTGAACATGATTAGGCGATTTGTGACAAAGGCCCTGTGTGTCTCCCTCTGGCAACATATAATATAGGCCATTCTCCTCTCTACCACTGCCAATCATCTTCTTCGTGGAGAGATCTTGAAAGACACAATGAGACGGGAAAAAAGTGACACTACAGTTAAGATCATGAGCAATAAGAGCAATGGATAAAAGATTATTAGAGAGATTAGGAACATGAAGTACCGAAGATAAAGGTAATTAATTAGAAATTTTAATGACACCTTTACCAGAAATGGATGAAAGAGAACCATCGGTAGTTCTAACTTTCTCTTTACCAGAACTTGGGGTATAAGTAGAGAAGACAGAGGAAAGACCGGTCATGTGATCGGAAGCTCCAGAGTAAATAATCCATGGTTGACTAGAATCAGCATGTAAGGCATGTGAAAAATTAGCAACAATACCTGTCTGGGCAAAAGAAGTAGATGCAGTCGGAGTGTTCAACTGAGCCATAATACGACAGAGAGTTTCGATATCGGCACTACTGATGCTTCCCGCTGCTGGAGAAGGAGATGCGGCAAGATTATCGTTTTCCTCGGAAGGAGATGACTAAGTAGACAAATGAGCTCGTGGAGGGCCACCATGACGTCCATCGTCCCTTGGAAGAGGGAGGACGTCCGTGAAGCCTCCAACATGTCTCGCGAGTGTGCTCGAGACGATTGCAATGATCACACCAAGGCCTATTATTGTTGTTGTCACGTCCCATATACTAGGAATCTCTCTGAGGAGTAAAGGACCTGCCGCCCTTTTGATTAGAGGATACCAAGGCTGAGCTATCAGTCGATGGAGGAGGCAACATAACAGAGCGGCGACTTTCTTCATCTTGCATAATAGAAAATGCTTCTCGAAGAGATGGAAGAGGAACAATACCCAAAATACGGCCACGAACTGGGTCAAACTTAAGACTAGCTAGAAACTTGAAGAGTCAATCCCCTTCAATATACTTCTGAAAGCCCACTGCATCAGTTGGATTAGAAGGTTGAAATGTGATTCAATGACCAAGGCGTTTCCAAAGAGAGCCTAGTGGAGAGTAGTGCGATCCCCTTGAACTTCGTCCTGAATCGCTCTTCGAAGCTCGTACACTTGGGCGAAATTCCCTTGACGGGAATATGTCTCTGCTAAAATATCCCAAATATCTTTGGCCGTGCCCATAGGTAAGAACGGATCTGCGAGTTCGGGTTCCATAGAATGAACGAGCCAACTCATTACTAGAGAGTTTTCACCTTCCCACTTGAGATATGTCGGATCATCAAGAATAGAGGCCTTGACTAAACCATCCACATATCTGAACTTGAATGGACTACGGAGCCATAAAGTTACCGACTGGGACCATGAGAGATAATTAGCACCATTGAACAAAACAGTGTTGATTTTGGAACCCGGGTTCTCAGTAATGTATGACTGTCTCTTGTTACCCATAGAGGAACCTGAAGAAGCGGTAATAGATTTTTCTGGTGTCACACCTTCTTGGGACATGTTGAAGGGTGTAGACACAAAGAATGAGAGAAATGATGGGTGGTCAAGGGAAGCCTAAGATGACCCGATCTAGTTAAAGAACATAGATCCGCTTACTGATCGAAGACGAACAAACTAGGAGCAGATAGTGTTCTTAAAAAATTATTGTGGTTGAGAAATAACTTCTCTAGGCAGTGAGGGTTGCGGCTAGGTGTGAATAGTGCTGCATGAATAGTAACTCGATGAACAATGACTCGATGAATAGTACTGCGATGAACAGTAACTTGATGAACAATGCTGCGATGAATAGTAACTCGATGAATAGTGCTGCGATGAACAGTGCCGTGATGAATAGTGCTGCGATAAACAGTAACTTCGCAATGAAACTGTCGTTGGGTTGGCTAAGGTTAGGGTTAGGGTGGCGGCAAATGGTGGTGATGGCAGGCAACTGGTGGTGGTGACAGAACCCTAATTTAAGGAGGCTCTGATACCATGTTGAATAACATTACACAATATTATTGAAGGCTTAATCTCACAACTGTGAGACCTCTTTATTTATAATAACAGAACCAATAATTACATGCAAGTCCCTATGCTAATCATAAAATATAAAAAACATTATAAAACATTAATAACTAATAAAACTCAGCATGAGCATGGTCCAGATCTTTTACCCAGAGCAAATAAGGGGGAACACATCCCATATCTAATTACTTTTGTGTATTCCCTTCATACCTTATCAAATATACTCCAAAATTACCCGCATAAAGAAAATGGTGGATGTAGATTTTAGAAAGATAAAGAATTTTAGGGTTATTTTTGGAATGAGATGGTAGGTGTAGAGGGATGAAGGTTAGGGACTTAGGGTTATTTTGGGATAAAGGATGAGTGTACTGAGTAACGAATGTGTTGGATATATGGACATTCTCGTTCCGTTCATTTAGCCCATAGATTTTGGGTCCACGTGGTTTTAGGGATTTAATTAGTGATTTTATCTTAATTGTAATTTTCCTTTTATTTCCTTTCCTTTTTAATTTCTCTTGTATTTTGCATATAAACGCAATTACAGTGGAGGAATAATATAATAATTATTTTTTCCAAATCTCTTTTTGGTATCAGAGCTTGGAATCAAACCCTAACCCCTCTTCTCTATACCACCTTCAGCTCACCACCAGGCACTAGCCACCACCTTTGGCCACCACACCAGCCACTTGCCTGCACCCCCTGACCTTCTCCCAGCTCAGGCGATCACCCCCAGGCCCTCGCACACCCCTCGCGACCACCACCTCGCTTGCGCAGGTCACTGCGCATCTCCTTGCGCAACTTCTAGGTTGCGTCGTGCCGTTCTGTGGTTCTTTTGATGCATTAGAGCCGTTTCGTGCTCTCTTTCTTCATTTTCTCCGGCAGATCTGATCGGTGCTCTTTCTCTACTTCAGGTGCAGTGTCTGCTCCTTTTCGGTTCCAATGGCCAACACCGGGAAAGAAACGGGTAAAGATGACGTTCCAGTTGCCCCTATGGAACCTCGTTCGGATGTCTATCTTTCCCAGCACACTCTGGCTCATAGGGTAATGAGTATGTTATGGAATGGGCAGAACTTTGCTACTTGATCTCACTCTTTTCACCTCTTACCACCTCTTTCTTGGTGGAAAAGGAAAAACTGGCTTGATTCTTGGTGCTGAAAAGAAAGCTGCCCTCACCGATCCTAAGTTAGCTCAGTAGGACATAAACAACTGTACTATTTGGGGATGGCTCTTCAATTCTATGGAAGATCACGTCTATCGCATGTTTATGTATCATGAGACAGTACATGATTTATGGACAGCACTGACTCAGATGTATGTGCATGCTCGCAATGATTCCTGGATCTTTGAGTTGTATCGAGACATTTCTCAGGCTTCCCAAGAATTTTTGGGACTTAGTGTGGCAGATTATTTCGACTGTTAACAGTCCAGATGGGAGGAATTGGCTCAGTATGAGTCTATAAGCGATTTTCCTGCTTAAGCTGTTTCTATTTTTCTTTAGCGCCTCAATCGTCAGCACATCACACCTATAGTTTCTGATGGGTCTCAAACTCGAGTTCGAGTCACTCTGGGCTCAGATTGTTAACACATCACCTATACCTTCTCTCCACGAGACCTTTGCTACGATTGATGGTGGTGAGCTTAGGCGTTGCCTTGTTCAGCATGCTCCTCCTACTCTTATTTTTGAGCCACATCCTGCAGCTGTTGATCAGATGGCCTTTGCTGCAGCCTCTGGTTCTCGTTCTGGTAGTAAACGACCTATTTGTTGTTACTGTTGGGTTCCGGGTCATACAAAAGATCGTTCCGTTAAGCTTCATCCGGAACTAAAGCAACAACTTGCTTGCAATCACAACGCTGATCCTCCTCACACTGTTGCTATTGTCTATGCTATCTCCAGCCCAGTCTCCCCTGACCTTGGACAATTGCAAACTCGGATTAACCAGATTTAATGTCAGCTTGGATCTCTCTTACAGCCTATGTAGTACGCGTACTGTCACATGACACGGGTACGATACGATACGGGTACGGTGGTACGGCAATTCTAAAAAATGTAGGGTACGGGTACGGCTGGGGTCGTTGAATAAAAAATATTTTTAAAAATATTTATATACAAATTCAGAATACAAATGTTGAAGTATTAAAAAATTACAAACAAGTTTACACTTTACATGGTGTTATTTGCAAATAAGTAAAGATTGAGATTAGATTATTAACATTTATAAAAATATCAGGGACCTTTTCGTAATAAAAAAATGTTAAGTGCATATATAATATATACAATTTAGGGTTTTTAGTTCTTTCCTTCATTTATTAGATCAAACCAAAAAAAGAGAGGAAGGAAGACGCATGGCCGCAACTGTGAGAGAGAGAGAGAGAGAGAGAGAGAGAGAGAGAGAGAAAGAGAGACTTAGGAGAGGAAGCGCACTTGCAGGAACACGACGAGGTTATAATCGACGACTGTGTTGGTTCTATCGACGATGACCAGGTACTTCTTCGTTCTTCTCCTCTCTCTCTCTTTTTTAAGAATCTATCTTCTTCTTTTCCTTCTTTGTCTTCATCTTCTTCTTCTTCTTCTTCTTCTTCTTCTTCTGCTGTTTGACTGTGCCATACCCATGGCGTACCCAAGTTGTACCCAAGGTAATGTTTTCTTTTAATTTAATACGTGTGGTATGCGTGTCGGTACTCTCCGGGTACCCGGCACTGGTACTCCCCTAAAAATGGAGTACCTGTGCTTCATAGCTTACAGCAGCCATCTCTTAATGGATTTTCTTCGGCTCCCACTGCTACTCTTGCTTCAGGTACTTCTGCTTTTCATATTCGGTCGAGCTCTCTGACTTGGGTTCTGGATTTTGAAGCCTTTGATCATATGACTGATGAGTTATCCTGTTTTTCTTCCTCTGTCACTCCCATTAACCAAACTATATGTATTGCACCACTTTTATTCATAGTAAGGGAGATGTGTGCTTATCACCTTCTATCACTCTTTCCTTTGTTTCACATGTTCCTAAATTTTCCTTCAATCCTTTGTCTGTCAGTTGTCTTGCCAAACAATTTAATTGTGTTGTTATCTTCTTACCTGATTGACGTGTCATGCATGACCTAATTGGGAAGAAGATTTTTGGCACGGGGTATGAGCACGGTGGACTCTACTACTTCGGGGAGAGACCTGTCATCGTTGAATCATCGGGTCTTAAGGCGTTTATTTTACCTACTTCCAGATCTTCTGTTTTTTCTTTACAAACTTTAGAATTATGACATGCCCGTTTGGGGCATGTTAATTTCCAGTACCTTTGTTTACTTTTTTTGAATTCAATAAAAGCCTGTAAGACGAATAAATTCCATTGTGTGGTTTGTGAACTTTCTCAATATACACGTGCCAGTTATATCTCTCGTATGAATCGTGCTCCTTGTGCTTTTGATATTCATTATGAAATATGGGGTCCTTCCCCGGTTTCTCCTTTGCTTGGTCATCGTTATTATGTGACTTTTATTGATGATTATACTAGGCGTACCTAGGTATATATTCTTAAGAAAAAATATGAGGTTTTACCTTTGTTTACTCAATTTGTTCGGATGTTAAAAATCCAATTTTGCACTGTTGTGCGCACTCTTCGGTACAATAATGGCCGTGAGTATATCTCAAATGCTTTCAGGTCTGAACTTAATAAACAGGACATCCTCCAACAACTTTCTTGCACCTATACACCGGAATAGAATGGTGTGGCAGAACGAAAGAACCGCCATATTATGTCTGTTGTCCGGTGGCTCTTACGTGGCATGGGAGTCCCAAAATATTTTTGGCATTTAGCTGTTCTCACTGCTGTCTATCTTATTAATCGTACTCCCAGTCGTGTGTTGCATGGGAAAGCCCCTCTTCAGGTTTTATAGCCCGATTGTACCTTTTCAACATTCTCCCCAGGGTTTTTGGTTGTAGTTTTGTCCAAAACAGGACTCCTTTGCGCACCGAACTTGATTCTTGTAAGGCCCAGCCCATTCAACTCTTTAAAATCCAGGTGTTAAGGAGAGGAGAACTAAAGTCTTATAAACCGCACAGAGGGGCTATAAATGGGCGATGTGGGACATTCCAACGCACCCCTTGAACCACTAGAGCCGGACTCTCGGCATACCCTGGATCACAGCAGCCGGACACTCGGCACGCTGGAAGACAAGCCCAACCAAGCTCTGATACCACTTGTAAGGCCCAGCCCATTCAACTCCTTAAAACCCAAGTGTTAACGAGAGGGGAACTAAAGCCTTATACACCGCATAGAGAGGCCATAAATGGGCGATGTGGGACATTCCAACATTGATGATAGATCTATCGCGTGTGTTTTCTTAGGCTACTCTCCCATGTCTAAATGGTACCGATGTTATGACACCTTGATGAGACAGTTCTATCATTCTATGAATGTTTCCTTTTTGGAGGATGTTCATTTCTTTGCAGGTACCCCTCCATCTGTGGAGCTTCCCACTGAGGATCTCCCAGTGGATTCTAGCAACCTTCCTCGTCCTATTCCTATTTTTGAAGGTTCGTCCTCCACTGCCGAAGAGTCTCGTCCTCCGGTGATCGCTTCTTCTCTTGCTCAGCATTATTCTCGTTGTCCTCGTGTTCCACCTCCGCTGCCCGACTCTTCTCGGATATTAGGTACTCCCTTTCCTGTTCAGTCTCTTCATTTTACCACTCGTATATCTCGCCCTGTGAATTGCTACGGTTTTTCCAGTTCTACTAATCATCCTATTTCCCAGTATATTTCATACTCTGGTCTTTCTGGGTCCTATTAGGCTTTTCTTGGACATATTGAGTTTGTCTCCATTCCTTGGTCCGTGTCAGAGGCTATCCAGAACCCTAATTGGGCTCGAGCCATGAAGGCAGAAATGGATGCCTGACAACAAAATCAGACGTGGGAACTTGTTCCTCTACCTCCAAGAGAGAAAACTGTTGGTTGTAAATGGGTATTCACCATTAAGCACTTGGCTGATGGTTCTATCGATCGCTACAAGGCCCGTCTTGTTACTAAAGGCTTCACTCAGATTCCAGGTAAAGATTTCAACGCTACTTTTGCACATGTGGCTAAACTCACCATTGTTCGCCTCCTTGTCTCCTTGGCCGCTTCTCATTCTTGGCCTTTACATCAATTGGATGTCAAGAATACTTTCCTACATGGCAATCTTCAAGAAACTATATACATGGATCCTCCACCCGATTTTCGCTATTCTTGGACTCTACATCAATTGGATGTCAAGAATGCTTTCCTTCATGGCGATCTTCAAGAAACTATATACATGGACCCTCCACCTGATTTTTGTTGAGGGGGAGTATTCTGGAAAAGTGTCTCCTTCGTAAGTCACTCTATGGGCTCAAACAGTCACCTTGGGCATTGTTCAACCGTTTTAGTGATGTTGTGTTGTCTCTTGGGTTCACCATTCCGTTTTAGTGATGTTGTGTTGTCTCTTGGGTTCACCCGGTGTCATTCTGACCACACCTGCTTTATTCATCGTCATCAAGATGGTCGTTGTATCGTGCTACCTGTTTACGTGGATGACATTATAATCACTAGAGATGACGCTTTGGGTATCTCTTAGGTTAAGAAGGACCTTAGTTGTGCTTTCGAGGTGGAGGACTTAGGTCCCCTCAAATACTTTCTTGGTATTGAGGTTGCTCGATCGTGTCATGCAGGGGCGGACCCATTAAGGGACCGGGGGGGGCCACGGCCCCCGCAAAAAATTTGAAAAGTTTGGGGGTCTATATAGAATTTTGAAGATTTAAAAATATTTTACATAGTGGCCCCCCCAAAGTTGTGACTTTATATGTGGAGGTTCTTAACACATAGTGTCCACTTGACTTTCATTATGTTGAAATGGTAATGTGTTAGGAATCACATTTGGGGTTAAAAAAATTTGGGAAGAATAACATTGCAGGATTAATAACAATATCCACTAGTGTGACATTAAAAGTCCTTATTATTAGTGAAGGGGAAGAGTAATGTCCCCTTATTCAGCTCAGGAGAAATAATGCCTCAATCGAATTTGTCACAACTACTCGTTCGACTCTCTGTCTCACTTAAAAATAAAAATATGTATAAATGACCCAAAAAAAATATTTTCGGGGGCGCTGCCCCCGAACCCCCGCATGAAACTTGGCCCCCCTAATACAAAATCCTGGGTCCGCCACTGGTGTCATGGGGTATCAATATCTCAAAGGAAGTATATTTTAGATCTTTTGGAGGATACTGATATGATGGGGTGCCAACCCCCTTCTACACCTATGGATTCAAATCTTTAGTTAACTGTTAAGTCTGGGGATTTGTTACCTGGTCCGTTTATTTATCAGTGTCTTGTTGCCCGACTAATCTATTTAACCAATACTGGACTTGACATTACCTTTGCTGTGAGCGTTGTAAGTCAATTTATGCACGCTCCACGTACCTCCCACTTGGTTGTGATTCATCATATCCTACGCCTACGGTATCTGAAGACGTGTTCTGGACTTGGTTTTTTCTATGCAGCAGGGAAACAATACGGAGTTTCATGTTTTTCTGATGTTGACTATGCCGGGTCGAAGGCTGATAGATGATCTACGTCTGGTCAGTGTACATTCTATGGTAGTCATCTTCTATCATGGAAGAGTAAAAAGCAAGAAGTGGTTTCTAGATCTCCTGCAGAAGCCAAATATCAGGCTATGGCCTAAGGTGTCTGTGAACTTCTTTGGCTTCGGTCTCTTTTGACAGAGCTTGCTTTTCCTATGACTGAGCCATCTATACTCTTCTATGATAATAAGTTTGCAATTATGTTTGCATCAGATTCGGTTCTCCATGAACGAACTAAGCATATCGAAGGGGATATTCACTTTATTCGGGAAAAGGTTCGCTGTGGTGTCATTGTCCAAAACTTTGTTCCCTCATCCGATCAGACTGCTGATATGTTTACGAAGTCCCCATTGAAGTCCTCTTTGAGCAAGCTGGGTTTAATTGGTATCCTCGCCCCAGCTTGAGAGGGGGAGTGTTAGATATCTAGATATTCTCGTTCCATTCATTTAGCCCGTGGACTTTCGGTCCACATGGTTTTAGGGATTTAATTAGTGATTTTATCTTATTGTAATTTTCCTTTTATTTCCTTTTCTTTTAATCTCTCTTGTATTTTGTATATAAACACAATTATAGTGGAAAAATAATACAATAATTATTTTCCCAAATGTCTTTTGAATGTGATAATTTGTATGAAAACTTAGTTCAATTCCCAGTTTGAGAACGAGCCGAGCTTGAAGGGCATGATGGGCGTCCCAACTCTCTCTATGACCGAGCTGTGCTTGAACATTGAAAACTACGCGAAATATGGCTCATTGACTGCCCTTGGGCTCAGAGAACTTTTGTTTTTAGCTTGAAGATGACACTATTGTAGAACTCTTTGCAGTGAAGTCCCCATATTTTCCTTTGATCTCAGTGAAAGATGTGTCTTGATTGTATACTGATTAGCGGTAATTGTAAAAGTAAATACTGCTGATTACTGGCAGTGAACTTCATTAAATGAGTGTGTGTATGTGTGTGTTTCTGATTATCCTTCTTTTCTCCAATGAAGTTTTTGAAACGTGGAGCAACCTTGCCATCGTGGATTCAACATACTATTTAGTTGCCTCAAATTCTGAATACCAATTTGAGGTTGTTTTGTATTCATTAATACAACTGAACTCCGCAAAGCTTTGCCCCTGCTTTGGCCACATGAATTATATGCATGCTTTCGAAATTTTTTACCAAAAACGAAAATACCTTAAAAAGTTCATGCAATGATGTTCATGATTTTGTTGCCTGCAGCTATTAGAAGGGTTGCAAAGCTCGCTTATCATCCCAAAGCTTCCCGCTTCCCATGATAGAAGTAGTAAAGGCAAGAGCAGGTAATTTTTTTTAGTTCCAAATTTGGTATGGGATTTGAATTATTAATATATCGATATTCAAAATGATTCCTGCTTATTCTGTACAGGAAATAACCATGGTTGAGAGGAGCTTCCCAGTCCAAAGAAATTCAATGGCTACTGGATGACCTAAATACCCAGGATAGTCAGTTGTGTATATCTATATATTTATACTAGAAGGGTAAGGTAGGAATGGAAATTCTCACTTCCAGAAGCCGCAGCTGTAAAATTTAGTTAGTACATTTTCATCTTGGCTTTAGTCTCTTAAAGAATTATGATGTGTTCTTGCTCGGTTTCACCCTATAGTGGGTTGCAATGTAGGTAATTGAAGGAAAACTTCTTCAGTGTTCAAATAATATTTTTGCAGTTTCAATTGCTCTTGCTCTACTTCTGTTTTTGGTTTGATTTGTGTAGGCCTCATAGTGGGTGACGTAGTTCATATAGTTTAAATGAAAGAGAGGCTACCGTTTAGTGGTCATGTCTTTGTTGCCTACAAGAAAACGTGGCGCCATATGTTGAGATAGTGGTGGTGAACAGAAAAGGACCATACTGCAGTTCATTTCTACTGTTTTGAGATTGGATATAGTTTGTCATCGTATTTGATTGGAAGACAAACTTGCAGAGAGACCATAACATTTCCGAACAGTATAGGGTGTGCCTAGGGGTGTCATTGGTTTGGTTCGGTTGGCTTTGGGGAGGTTTATAAACTGATCAATAGGTCTCGGTTCTATCGGTTTTTCTTTAGGGGTGGTATTTTGGTTTGGTACGGTTTTTACACTGCACTATTTTAAAGAAAACCGACCGAACCGTTGGTTTTTTCAGTTTGGTCAGTTCGTCTGTTTTCTTGACACTCCTTGAGTGTACCCAAGTCTTTCTGACAGTGCACCGAGGATTGGTTGGTTTATACTCCATGAAAGATATGGAAAAGAAAGGGGTATATTTATGTAAATACATTTTGTATGTTTTAAGATGTGATCGCTTCACATACATGAGTTTTGTCTGTGGCACGTATGTGATGTATATGTAGACAAATAACCTCTTGGCACAATTTTTTTTTTGTATTGCAGTATTATTATGATTGGGCTAGTGCTTGCAATTTTGGGAAAATAGTTTCCGTTAATGAAAATACACTAGAAAAATAGTTTTTGATTTTCTTTTTCGTCTCTACATCTACAAACCAAATAGAAGACTCCAATTTTATAACATTCCACTCCTACATTTAAGACCATTGATGCACAACTCACACGTCATAGTGACATCTACATTGTGCATTTGTGTTGGTCCGAGGATGTGTTTCTCTTGGTAATTTATTGGCGAGTGAAACAATTGCAACATACTGTAGAACAAATTAGGATCACAATGAGCCCCAAACTTTGTTAAGCTTTTGTCACAGCCACTACACGATATATAAACAATTGCAGCTCATCAGAAATCAAAGTCTATATACAAATAACCAGTTCACCATTCCCTGATCCAACCATAGATATAGACACAGTTGATGCCACCTTTGAGCTGTGGCTTAGAACTTCGATGCCATGCTGAGTTTAAACTGGCCTGATAAAAGTAGGCATTTCTGGCAAAGAAATGGTGGATCCACTCATTAGATACGATATGCGTACAAAGCAACTACAGCCCGAGTGCGCCCTTTTCCGGGGTGTCCTTCACCTAGTCTGCCAAAAAGTTGTCATCATAAGTGGTGCCTACTAAAGCTGCTACTTGCCCTCCTCCTCTGCATGTCTTCAGCCTTGTTCAGTCTTTGCAAACTCTTCACAGATTTATCACCGCCGTTATACCCGTATGCATAGTTCAAGTCTGAGACAATGGGCCCCCCCTCTTCTGAGGTCTGACCATCGTTGTCATTTTCAACATCGGAGTATTTGAACGGTTTTCGGCAGATGCAAGAAGACGGGTATTCGTGGAACTCGCCGCGCCCCGGTTTCATTTCCTCTGGTTCTCCCATGAATCCTCTCTGGCATGATTTTACCTTTCTAGAAAACGTATCCCAGTCCATCTTATCCCGAGCCATAAATAACGCACTGAGCTTTTTTGCGTTCGGTCTGATGGTCCTCTTATGCCCCATGTACCTCCTTCAATTATGAAAACAAGAAATAAACTTGTATTATGTAAAGCAACAGCAATCCACCAAAAATGGTTGAAGTAGATGAAACACAACCACGATGGTGATTGTGATGCAATATACAAAATAACCACTGAAGCACCACACGATGGTTACCCAGAAGTAGGCATTCCAACACAGCTCAAGTTTCTACTTTATTCAGAAAGTAAAAGGACAGTTAACGAAATGAAACTATTAACGCACTTCACGCTTTTAACCTTGTAGTCTGGTCAGTTTTCACTTTACCCCCTCATGATTCAAAAGTTGAGACCTAATTCCCTGAGGTTGTGACTAAACCGTTTAGTTTCCATCAAAATTAATGGAAAGTATAAAGTTATGTTTGGTGGGAAGTTTGATCAAATTTTAGTTTGAAGAAAGCAATTTTTCCACCGTTTTTAACATTTTTCACCAAATTTTAGTTTTAAGAATGCAATTTTTCCACCGTAAACATTTTTCCATTTTTTTAAATCTCAACACCTAAATACTTCCTCAAACCACCGTATAAACCTCATACATCCAGCCATATCACTTTAGATTGCTTAGGGTTTCAACAATGGAGGAATCATGATGAGCATTTTATGATTTTCTTCTTCTTCTTCTTTTCCATTTCTTTTGTTCCTGATATGTAGTTTTTGAGGAGTAAAACAAGCACTAGGATAAAAATTGTAGAAAAACTTCTGCAATGCAGTAGGCTTTAATCTTTATTTTCCTTGGAAATTTTCTGATGTGAGTTTGGCGTAAGCTAAGGGCTCTCTAAATTTTGCACTAAATAGTAGTCCATGCATTTTCACATTTGAACTCCATAAGGCCTTGGCTCTTTTATTACGATGTACTTGTTCACTGTTACATGTGTTATCTTATCTTTCCATAGTTCTTGCACATAGGCCGCTGAAATAGATTCATTTCAGAATTAGGATCTCTAAAAGTGCTAGCATGAGCAGAATTTTATAGTATTTGACAACATAAAATGTCAGTTCACACTACAACCTCATAAAAGCACTGTCAAGAAAAAGAAAAAGAAAAAAAGAAGATGATTTCTATGCTTACCTTCGACCTGCTAGAATCTTGGCCATGTTTCCATTATTATTTGCGATGAAGACTTCACTCTCATCACAAACGATATAGTCAATGGCAGCTAGACGAGAGGAATATGGAAGAAAAGATTTCAGCTCTTCACCGGCAAGCATCTCCTTCGTGTAGAAGTTAGGAAAGAGTTCTCTGAGAGGCCGCAGTGTTTCTTCTCCACCATATATTTCACCAGATGCAACATAAAGGTAGGTGTCATTTTTAAAACCGAGTGCCCGAAGCATCAAACCCACTTCGTGTGGAGTTAGCGGGCATTTCCCACGTTTTCGCTCTCCCTCAGGACTTAAATCCTATTCCAAAAGAAAAATAAAAAGCAAATGAAAACTAATAGTTTGCATTAGATACAGAAAAGCCCTAATAATTCCTTTTCATAAGCATGATGCAAAATGCCTTTTCCCTAGGACTATGTAGCACATACACTTCAATTTGGGTATTCTATAATTTGGGACAATGTCACGCAAAATAAAATTTATAAAAAAACGTTTCTTAGTATTTATTTATTTATTTTGCATGGGACACCATCGGACGCGCTGCTGAAAAGGCCAGACATGGGATTGTTTAGGGCATGGTGGCTCCTTGAAAAATATTTGTAATTTTGTGGCAAAAGTCTTAATGAAACGGGAGATAAGTAATGGGCTTAAATTTGACAATTTAGGAAGCGAGAGTGGACACGGCATGACATATTGCATAATTAATTAAAAGTTATAAGTTTTAATTATCCGTGTCCGTATCGTACATTTTAAGTTGTCATTTTGTCGTGTCCATATCGTGTCGTATTTTGTGATCTGTGCTACATAGCCTATGAAAATTGAAAGGAGTGCATGCATGCACTTTCGGAAAACCAAAAATTGGATTAAAAAATTCTGTTCTGAATCACGAATGGTGTGTCATATCAAAATGTTGAACTACTACAAGCCAAAAACGACTCATTTTCATCATCCGAATGAAAATGATAGAGAAGTCGTTGAGGATAGAATCTCACAGGTAATGTCGTCCATCGTTTTCTTATCTCACCAAGCTCGTATCTCTCCTTCTCCCCTCCACCATAGTAACAACCAGAAAATGCCAGCATATCAGGCTCAAACCTGTCATGGATTATTTTAAAGACCACAAACAAGAAAATGGAAAGAAAGAACTAAAAGCAGAAATTTTTATGTTGCGGGCGGGTGAAGAATTTATGTGAGCCAGTTTCCGAGTATGTCATATGACTCATACGTATATGGCATTGAGAACCCTTTATGCACTGGAAGCATATAACCGAGAGCAGCATCAACAACTAGTTAGCATTGACTTCAGGAAGATTGTTGCAGGAACCGAAGAATATACAAAATACAGAACTGCAAAGAAGGACATATAGACGAGCATGGAAAGGAAATACTATCCCAATGTATCAATATAAAGGTATGAAAGGAAAAAGGCAGTCCAATATTAAATTGAATACTAGCAAGGGTGAACTTAAAACAAATATGTATGTTCAATATTAAATTCTTTTGAGTAGAATTGACAAACCTCAAATGAACTGCAATGAAACGTTTTGCCATATTCCGTATTCTCATCACAAGTTTATCACCAAGATGCTGTATAGGTTTTGTGAATCTTAAAGCATGATAATTGGCACGGCAACGCAACTTTTGTAGCTCTTCATCAAGGTTACTTGCAAGTCTGTAATCAAACTTTGTCAACTGCACTACCTGCATTATTTCAATTTGATTCTTATCAATCTGAATAGCATTAGTAAAATGTAGCCATCGATCAAAAGAACCAAATTAATCAGGGACTTCAAGTGACTAGAGACAGTAGCCAAATCTGTGCACTAATAATTCCATTCTGTGAATAGCACTACCGTTTTAATATTTTAGACATTTCTGGAACTTTAACACTATGTTTGGGAGTTTAGGAGAGAAAAGAAAAGAAGAGAAAGTCATAAGTGATGAGAGAAAAGAAAAGAAGAGAAATGATGATAGTTTTCTTTCATGTTGTTTGGGAGTTTAGGAGAGAAGAGAAAGTTGCTTTCTTTCCTCTTGTTTGGGAGTTGCAAAGAAAAGAAAAGAAAAGAATAAAAAATTACCATTCTATCCATTAATTGTACCTTTTTGTTTTTGCAAAGAGAGGATGAGAGGTACCAATGAAGAAGAGACGGAGAGTACCCAGAAGCATGTAGGAGACGTGCTTGTGATTAAAGTGAGGGTTTTTTTTTTGCAGCAGTTGTGGCTGACGTATATAACAGTGTATTATATTAGCCCTTGGACTTGGCTGGAATTTAAATTTGTTATGAATTAAATAAAGGGTGTTATGGGTATTAATAAAATATTATTAATCCTCACTTTCTTTTCTCTCCATTTCTTCCCAATTTGGAGAGAAAGAAATAGAAAGAAAGCGGGGGTTATTTTTCTCTCATTTTCTCTTCCTTTCTCTCCTCACTAAAACTCCCAAACGAAAGAAAGTGAGAGAAAGTGAGGTACTTTCTCTTCTTTTCTCTTCTTTTCTCTCCATTTTAAAACTCCCAAACATAGTGTAAGAGGCCAGGGTAGGACCGTAGGAGCCCGTAACGCAAATCTGGAAGGAGTTGGTATTAAATATAAGCAAATACAGATATATACACACGTGTATACCTAAATATAATCTGATATACGAAGCATAGATAATAATGTCTCAGTGTTTTCTTACACGTCTCCTCAGGAGTACTGGCAGTACTTGATCCAAATAATACTCGGGTTCGGATTTCCGTGGGACACGCATGGTATATGGGGGCTTTTCCATGGACCGCATGACTTTATCGGGAACTCTTTTAACAATGGTAACATCCTTTGCAAGGGAAGAGATGAACCAATCAACATCAAAGATGTTGAGAAAGTCACTGCACATTTTCAATACCATCATGATAGAAGTTAATTCTCATTATTGCCACCATAAAATAGAGTCACACGGCCCCTTTTTATGTTAGTAATCACATTCTTATATTACTGCAATTACGCTGATGAAATCACAACTCACCTGTCATCCTTCCAGAATGAATGATGATCCAACTCTGGTACGACTAAAGTAGCATTGAGAATCCGTGCTACAACTACCGCATCAGTTATCTGAGAGCAGAAAATGGAGAGCAAACTTTAGATTATCCTATGGAGAAGTCATGATTACAAATCAAATGAAAACAAAGACCCTCCACAAGAGATATCCATGTGAACATGTAGCAGAGAACATGGAATATTTCACTTACTCCTGTTCTTTGTTGGTTCAGTCCACCACTTGTTGCAATAAGTAAGAAGCCATTTGACACTTGTTCACGTACAGCAGCTATATTTCATAATTGTAATGTTAGTTTCTCAACAGTATTTTATTGCTTGAGAACTAAAAGTGAAATCCCACCAAAGTAGTAAGGTATTGATACCTCTAGACAGTAGACAAGACCAAGATAGGACTCATGCCAAGAATAATTAGAGGGAGAGGGAAAGAAAATGATATTTTCGTGAAAGATAACCTACACAAATTCAATGGACTAGTCCACCACATTGTCCCGTGAACACTCGAAATTGAGTCGATGACACTAGGCATTAATTGGCCAAAAGCACAGCGAAGTCTAAATTGTGAAAGATTTGGAAAGATGGCCATGATAATGTAATTTTCTGACATTAAAATGTGTAACAGAAGTATTACAGCAGATTTAACCAAGTTATTCTTGTTAAGAAACATGTCAAGGAGCACAAGTAGACAAATGTGTTCAAGTCGAGGAATTCCTTCTAGCCAAAATTGAGAAAAATTCTGAAAGTAGTACCGCACCTATTTTTTCCCAATAAGACATTCCTATGCAAGTGTTAATCAAGAAAAGGAAAATTACCACAGTAAGAAACCAATGAATGGAATCAGATAAGAACAGAAAACTAATGAGATTTGATGATTTTACTATGATTATCCCCTATAGAGCTAAAGAAGAGAGACAAATGAAGGAGGGGAAGAGAGTGCAGAGGAAGCAAATGATTGCGAGATACTAATCTATGATTAGGGAAAATAAATTTGATTATCAGAATTGTCCCACTGTAGCAGGAGAAGAATTTAAGATATGCCATGTGAATCATGCTTTTGGACCTATGGTAGGCTAGAAGAATTGATTGGAATAAAAGGTGCATCAATTACAAGATAGATATGCCTCCATAACACACCAAGAAACACCAAACTGAAGAAGCTCTAAAGTACACAAACCCTTTTGCATTCAAAGATACATTCTCAGGCTTTGTGAAAATCAAAGACAAGATCCCAGTCTTCTCAGACAAAACACATTGTAAGAGAAGTAAGAAGATACTGTTCTAACTATTGCAATGCCAACCACAGACTTTATCAACCTTTCTATTCCATCATAAGTTCTGATATTGTTCTGTTTCCTAATTGCCAAAGAAAAGCAGAAAGGGATAGCTTAAAAGAATTCAGAATTGCCAATACAGCTCAAAGGCCTAACAGAAACTAACTCCGATTCAGCAGTAGCTGAAAATAATTCCAAAGCAATTCCAATTAGTGGTAAAGTTTAGTATGCCCCATTGTTACAGTTCTACAACAAGGCGTGCTGACAAATACCCTATCCTTTAAGTTTCAGCTTCTGATTAACAAAATGCCAAAGCACAAATGATAGAGGTATATCTACCAGGCCATGAAAAACTCCCTGCAAGAAATGATGAATTGATAAGGTAACTTACGAGCAAATCGAGGGCCTCTTTCACTGCAGCTGTAGTAAAACTTGGAATATTTTGATTTCCAAATATCAATTGGTGCACGACTGCCTCCATCCTGTAAAGTAGAGAACAATTGTAGTTCAATTGAACCTGCCTTTCAGTATGATAAGAGAAGAAGAATGGCAACACAATGGTCATTTTATGGATGGGAGGGGCTGAGGGGTGTGTGTGTGTGTGTGTGGGGGGGGGGGGGGGGGGGGGGGTAAGAGGGGACCAGACAGTTTCACGTGGAAAATAAGAAAAAGAAAGCAAGGAAAAAAATTGTTGAGATTTACAGATCTCATGTTTGCAAGTTCTAGCTCAACCATTAGGTGAGCGCTCATTCTTTGGTTCCCGGAAGGACATTAGATATATTCCCAGATTGTTACTTTACTCTTCTTCCATCATCAAAACACAAGAGGACCAACTGAACACAAATGAAAGTTATTCTGACCACCGAGGTGGTAGCCCAGTTGGGACGGGGCTGACATTCCTTACCTCAAGGTCAGGAGTTCGAATCCGAACGTAAGTTGAAAGCGCTTGCGTGAGTAAAGCCTGATTTATGGGGTCTGTGGATAGGTTTCTGGCCCACCTGGTAGCTTCGGTGGGGGTGTGGTGACGGGCTCGCTTATACAGGCAGTAGCTATGGCTCAAACCGGACATTCCACATCGGGGAGGGGCTCCTATGGTCACGTCCAGGGAGGGTTGCTACGCTGGTTGCCCCCGCCTCCCCTTTATTCCAGCAAAAAAAAAAAAAAATGAAAGTTATTCTGGTCCATTTTAATACCTCTACATTCTTTAACAATTTTTTTTTCACCATCTTACTTGGGGTATATAGATGTTTTCCATATTAATTCAAAGCGCACTTTGCAACCAATTTGTCAAACCAGACCATACCAACTTCGTAGAAACATCCGTATCAAACTTAAACTGTGGAAATTCGAGAAGAAAAAGGAGTACGAAAGAGAACTCAAAGTTAAAAAATTAACTCAACATCCTAAAATTCAATTAATGAACAAAAATGATTGAAAACGAGAGAAGCTAGAGAATTCAAGGCAACATTTTGACACTAATTCAAGGGGTACAAAAATTAGAAAAAGAAAGAAAATTGCAAAAAAAAAATGAAAATTCATGTAACAAACCGATTGTAATTCGTCAAAAACTAAAAACGAGAGAATTATCAATTTAAAGGTGAATTTCGATTTTGCATTTCAGTTTCCAATTCCGAGGAGATTTAGAAAGAAGCCAGATATAGGAGGATCGAAGTGTCAGATCATCCCCACGACATTTACACTGTAATGCATAACAATTGGGTACACTAACCTCAGTGTGTTGTTACATATATACAGATTATCTATATATAGATATATTGATTGAGAGAGAGAGAGAGAGAGAGAGAGAGAGAGAGAGAGAGTGGGGCAGGGCATTACCAATTTATAGTAAAAACTGCGCTGCACAAGTCTCTGGGAGTACCATTCGAGATCAGAAGCCACATGACCAGTGAAAAGTGAAATCAAACCTAAACCAAACAACATGAAACCACAAACAAGGGGCCAAGAGATCGGCTTTCTCTGAGAAGACGAAGACGAAGACCATCTCCAACAAAAATGCTGCTTCTGCTTCTGCAGCAAAGCTATGTTATCACCAGACCAAAACAAAACTCCATTGAAGCCCCACCAAGCTTTGGCCACACCCATTGCCACAACAAAACTCACAATTCACACTCATTAATCTCATACTAGTAATTTCATCAACAAACAAATACATATATATATATATATCCCCAAATACCTCTCTCTCTCTCTCTCTCTCTCTCTCTCTCTCTCTCTTCAATGCCTCTGAGTGAGATATAAATGCGACTGTCAAAAGCTTTTATCACTGAATTTTCTAAACCCTAATTGAGTCAGAAAGAGAATTAGGGGGTTCTGTTGTGTACAGTGCGATCACTACGGCACGGAGATTTTAAAATGCTGGCCGACTGTATAGATTTTTAGAGAAAGAGAGTACTGATGTCTATTTTACACTGTAAATACTACTGGTAAAAATAAACATATAAATTTCAGAGCTTCAACAAACAGGGTGTCTTTTTTTTTTTTATTAAAAAGAGGATATTTTTTTAGTCGTGTAAAAAGTAAAAATTTTTTACAAAAAAATGAGAATTTCTCACGTAATTTAAAATGTGAGAAATTCTCACTTTTTACACGGCCAAAAAAGAGGTCCGCTCTTTAATAAAAAAAAAAGCCCCATCTTTATAGTCTGACTGTATAAATTTAGAGGATTTAACTACACTCTACCAGTGCATTAATTTTTTTGCCTAAAAAAATTCACCGACAATTGTTGATTCGCGGTTTTTTTTTTTTATGCACTTAAGATCATCTCCTTATATATATAGAGAGAGTAATTCTTTGGTGACAAATTTCATACAATTTTCATACAATCCCAAAAAAGATGTGTCTATTGCTCTTCTGTGATGTCACTGGACCCCACAATGACACAGAAGAGAGATAGACATATCTTTTAAGAGGTTGTATGAAAATTGTATAAAAGTTGTCACCAAAGAATTACTCATATACGTATATATATATTCTCACAGTGTCTAAATTTAGTGAGCTTTAAAATTTGACTATATATTTTCCCTATATTATTATATTATATATATTTGAGATTTGAGATATTCACCGAAAGAATCTATGAAATGTGTGGGAATGTAATTGAATTTTATATAATTAGTGGGAGTTCGTTTAGAAATCGTTACATATAAAACTATTATATACGTATTTGTATATGCTTACGTGCTGACAACTAATCTACAAAGAACTGCCAGTTGGAGGAAAACGCCGTTCTAGGAAATTTTCCACTCTTGAGGGTGAAAATGGAATATATGTTAAATTGAGAAAATGGAGAAGAGAAACTTATCAAGAGAAGATGAGAGAAAAAAAAGTTGAGTTTTCGCTATCATGTTATAGACAATAGATGAGAAAAAGAGGAACTTAACTTTATCTCATTTGGTTAGCTTTCATAAAAGAAAAGAAAATAAAATAAAGTAATTATAACCAATTTACTTTTTTTTTTTTTTCCCCTTTATTATGGATATATGTTGGATGAAATATTAATGGGTTAATTACACTTTACCCCATGTGGTTTGACTCGGTAACACTTTACCCCTATGGTTTAAAAATGACCACCTAACTCCCTGTGCTTTCGGGTAAAGTATCACCGCTACAGAATCTAACTGAAAGGGTTAAGTCCCTAAAATTAGTGACCACTTTACCACTTGTGGTTTGGTCCGATAACACTTTACTCCCTATGATTTGGCCCGATGACACTTTAACTCCCATGTGCTTTCGAGATAAAGTGTCTACTTAATACTCTTTGTTATATTCTATAGCGGTGACACTTTGTCTGAAAGCACATGGGGGTTAAGTGGTCACTTTTAAACCACGGGAGGGTAAAGTGTCATCGAGCCAAACCATAGGGGGTAAAGTATAATTAACCCAATAATAATATATTGGAGAGTATTGGTCTTTTACATATTATTTAATTAAGTTTTTCTTATTTTCTCTCCGGAATCTCTCCGAGTTGGAGAGAAACAAAAGTTGACTCTTTTCTCTTCCCTTTCTTTCCATTTCACTTCTCTTCTGTCCCAACTTAAATTACCAAACGAGAAAACTAGATAGAAAGTGGTCTCCTTTCTCTTCTCTTCTCTCCATTTCTCTCAATTCAAACCAAGCGTAAGTGTTTGGGAACTCATGTATAAGACCAAGTTTAATTTTTTGTGAGAAGATAGTTTGGTAAGAGTTTTTTTTTCTTGCACAGGAGTCCGTGTCCTACCTAATAAATGTTTTAAAACATGTTTTATGTAAATCCAACCTACTCTTGGACCACACAAAAACTAGATAAAAACTTGGCCTTGGATTGAACCTGGTCATGTGTCCTGTTTTGGCTATTCCCAAACAGAGCCGGTTTTGTGAGAATTAATGTCATGTTAGTTTGACAAAGAATCCGTTTTAAGAGAGTTATTCGACAAGATAAGGACTCCTATGCAAGAAGTTGACAATACTAAATAATTAAATTTGTAGAACATGTTCACTTATGAATCACATAACTGGTTCTTTACTTTCCCAAACAGTCTCTCAACAAAATAGTCGACATTGTACAATACACACCAAAGTTTTTTTTTTCTTTCTTCTAAGCAAAAAAGGTTAGAAATGGGCAACCGTAGTTGACCTACCTCCCTGGCGGTGATTTGGGACCCTCCTAGCTGAGGGGTCAAGGTTTCTTGACGGAAAGTCCCCATGAAAGATGCATTAACCAAGGAGCCTACTTAACCAAAGGTGTTCCTCTAGCCCATCGAGGCACCACAATGGGGGTTTGTCCTTAATGTGTAGAACCAATCACGACCAAGCTGAAGTTTAACTATTCTAGCAAAGTTCGGTGACAACAAAATCCTCCACCTTGCGGGCCCCCTCGAACTCATGACCTATTTAACCACAAGAAGGGCCTATAACGCCCCCAAGTGATCCATTGACCCAACAATTTGACGGGTTTGCCATATTGATCCTTAAAATATTTAAACCCCAGTAGCTAGGAGTAGCCCACTTGGTTCTACCGTTCTACACATATCAGACTAATATTTTGTATTTATCCGACATGGGACGGGATCTCACAATCTCCCCCACTCAAGGACGCAGCGTTCTCGTCGCGTAAGCCCAGTTCTCCCTTGACTGGTTGATATGAAAGCAAATCATTGGTGACCACATAGTAACCCATAAGCGGACATAAGGTAATAACTATCATAGGGCCCCTATCCCTCTCCAGAGCCTCTACTCTTCTACCACAGCACCACGTGCCCTCACGAGATTAGGGTTGACTCTGCTATCATTTTTAACGCCCCAAGCCCACTGACCCAACAATTTGACTAATCTGTCACATTGATCCTTAAAATGCTTAAGCCCAAATCATTAATAATAACCTACTTAATTCTACATATATCACACTAACATTGTGTATATGCCACCTCGGCCGACATACCAAAGAATTGTTGTTATCATTAATTAGTGATTTTTCGTTATTGCTTTGGTTGGATTCTTTACAAATTTAGTGACCTAAAAGACAAACTAAAAGTAAGAACGAAAACGAAAACAATAAAGCATTTTTGCTCACTCAATTTTTGGTGCATCAATGTTCACCCAAGCTTTTCATTGGTCAATATAGTAAGACTCAGGATTAAACACTATTAATTAAGTTATGTGTCCCACTAAATTAACTAATGAAAGACTTGGGTAAGCATTGGTGCACCAAAAATTGGATGAGCAAAAGTATTTTTGAAAAACAAATACCAATTCCTTTGATAATAATAACTCATGAATAGTATTTTACGAAGAAAAAGAAAAAAAAATTCCTGTATAAAACTAAGAAAGTTTTTATTTTTTATTTTTTTTGCTTATTCTTTTTCCTCGCACTTGTACTTAGTAATTAATGATCAAGAAAAATTGATTGTTCAGTCGTCCTTTTAAAATTTTTCATCAATATATAAATTCGAGACCCAAATGTACATAGTGTTAGGTCTTTAATGCCTCGATGTAAACATGATAATATGGTTTAGAGCTACCATAAAATGAACGTCCTAGCCTCCTAGGTTCAAATTCAAATATTAGTTCTTTAAAATTAAAGTACAGGAAAAAAAAGGACAAAAAAAAAAAAAAAAAAGAAGAAGAGAAGAAGTGGAAGAATAGGTGGAACAAGAAGAATTGTTTGTCTGTTAGTGTAAGTGGTCGGCAATGTTTGATAAAAGATTAATAGGAGGATGATATTAAAAGAAAAGAAATCCCTAGAATTAGGAATTAAAAAAAAAAATCTTGAATATTTGCCCACATCTTGTGAGTAAATATTGGGTATCCTATGTAAGTGTAGTATTGATAAAAATCATACTATCATGCGGAAAATTTATGGATCTTGAATCTAATATATCTCAAGATCTATCAAATACTAAAATTATATGCGTACCGTTGTTTGCCATTGTCGATTGATAGAGACAGTGATTGAAACCCCTTGATAAATCAAATCTTCAAATGACTTCTTCTCTCTGTCTCTCAATATGCACAAAACCATAATACTGTAAATTGATGGACGTTACTTCCAAGGGGAAGTTTTGTGCCTTTTAATAGAGGAGAGAAGGGCCATGTGAATAACTGTCTTTTAAGAAAACCGTTCCATCATGGTTTTCTATATTATCCCAATTAATTAATTAATTAATTAATTATACATATTAACTTAGGCATATTTTCTTATTGGCTAATAAACATAATGGAATCCAATCTAAATAGGAGACTAGTGGGCCACTAATATGGGACTAAAAGTCCCGTGAAATAACATTCTCCCACTTGGTCCACTAAGTCAATTATAATCAATGTTTAGTTATAATAAAATATGCAAATTTTATTTAAAATATTTGACCTTGTTGGATTCCACATATAAACCTTTGACACATCTACTATAAAATACTAAAAGCAGAAGGTGAGATAGGAGAACACTGCCAGACTGACACGTGGCATATGACCATTTCTTACATATTTTCCCATTTATGTCCTCCTTTTAAATAGCAGAAGGTCAGCATATGACCATTGTTTATTTATTTTCCCTTTTATCTCCACCTTTTACGTTTCTGTCCTCTTCATCTTCTGACTTCAATTTCAATCCCAAAATCTCACGCCCAAAAATTGGCCTCTTTTAATACCTGCATTTATAACAATTTCGTCTCTCTCTCTCCAAGATATTACAACGGCCAAGGCTCCTACACAAAAATTCCCTAAGAAATTGAACATCTGTCTCTCTCTCTTCATAACGTTTCTACCCATCTGTCTCTAACATTTCCATCTCCACATTGAATACATCTCTGTAATTTTAGACCCAAACAGTCAGCCATCCTCTTTGTGCGTAGAAAGAATTTTTATCAGTTTCTTACCTCTTCAAATTGACTCTAATTGCAGGGGTTTTAGTGGAACCCATGGGCTTCCAACCGTTTACCGTTACGGCAGATGAGAAGACATCATGGATTCCATTCCAGAGTTTGCTTCTTTATAAACCCTTTTTTGTCAACATTGATGTAGTTCCTCCCACCAACACAGTACCACCGGATATCTTCAAGTCCCATATTACCCATTTACATTTACCATTGCCGATTGCTGTAGCAGGTACGATCTTCAAATTCCAAAACAGATTTATTCCTTGCTTTAGTTGAATTATATTGTAAGTTTGATTATTGCCTTCAATTGATGTTTTGGCCTTTTTTGGTGTTGTTTGGGGTTTGCATTTAGGGGTGTTTATGAGGCTCATCTTTTGTGCACATTAGATGTTTGATATATTGATTTGAGTGCAAAGTCTTGGGGTTGGGTTAGTTTCTGTCCAAATTGAGTAATCCCAAGGGACTTACGAAATTAGAATTTATTTTTAGAGAAGTCAAAAATATTAACATCCAAGTAAAGAAAAGTTCTTAATTAAAATTTTGCAAGTCTTTATAATTAGAATTTATTTTTAGAGAAGTCAAAAGTGAGGTTTAAGAAAGAAAATTTGCCTTTTTGGCCCTTCTTTTTTAAACAATATTAATCTTAAACGTTCTTCAATGTTAATGAAATGAGAATCACCTTAGGTTGGTTCCAACAAAGCATATAGGTTAGGGATCACTATTACTCTACCCGAGGCCTCTGAAGATGTATAACTTGTAAGCATTACCTTCCTAATATTAATGTACTTTTTCCATCACTAAATACTTCAAATCAATGAATAGAATGCTGTAGATGGTTCACTATATAATAATTTAAAACCTTACATAGGCTTTTGCATGTGATGAAGTTTCAGTGACTTCTACCAAGTTTGATATTAATGTATAAAACAATAAAAATCTCAAATGAATTTATTAAATTTTCACTATTATTCTTAAGCACAGGCTACTGAATTTTGTGGAGATGACATGTTTTTACATACATATATATATATATATATATATTGTGTTTTTGAACCACATGTCTATACACTTAATGTACTTGATTTCTGGTAATATTAAGAATTGTAGAAGTAGATTCTAATTCTTTGAATGATTTAGCAACCAACATAAGAGTTTAGTTTTCTTTACTTTAAACAAATTATCATGTTTTTGTATTCCCAAAAAGTTGTACAAGTGAGGACTTCTTTTCAAAAGAGAGTGAGTTTGTCCCAATTAAGGGACCCTGAAGATATGTATACCAAGAAATTGGTGAAGGTTAACATCCCTCAAAACTTTAGCATAGCTAAATCATATGCTCTCACTGCAGATCTTCTTCACCATAAGCTCGTGAAAAATTGGGGAAAAAAGTTGTCATTCTTTAAATAGTCAAAAAAGTGAATAAATAAATGCAACTCCATGTTTTGATTGCCAAAATACTCATCTAAGTGAACAGTTCAGGCCCAAAAAAAAATAAATTTACTCCAAACACAGACCAAAGGAGAAAATAGGATAAAAAAAAATTTAGGAATTGCTTTCTTTTTCTTTTTTTTGTTGACAACTTAATCACATCCTAGAAAATGGAAGATGATGGTAATGGCAAAGATGTATATTTACCTACAATTTAGAGCCTGCACAAATTTTATCTTAAGCCTCAAAGAGTGGAAAAAAAAAAAAGTTCATAAGAGTAAAAAGATATTAATCTAATTCATTGGCCACATGTAAAGAGTAAATGCTTACCCCAATATTCAAATGATCCACGAGATCTTGGTTGGCAACCAAGTACTTTGAAGCAATCGAAAAATGAATGAACATTTTGCCTCTTATAAATTTGCGACCACTTGGGTGGTGTCTTACGACTACAGGCCTACAAGAAAAAAGTGATGTTTTTCTTGATAATCAACTGAATGTGGGGACATGTTCTCTCTCAATACCTCTTTCTGTCTATGAATCAAAATTAGGATAAATATTCATAGAAAGAAATTCTCACCCTTATTCTTAGATTTTTGATACAAAATTTTGATAAATTTTGACTAATTGTTGTTGAATTCCCCGATTTAAGTCACCTGTGTTTTAAAACTAATCCAACACCAATCAGCCAAAAATTTTGGCAAATCACATGAAAAGTCCACATGGCAATGGCAATGGCATACATACTAATCCAAAGAAGTAATACATGAAACACGCTTAGATGACAAATCGCAATACGTGTTGTTAATCCAAAGAAGTAATTTGTCCTACTACTCTATATTTCCAGTTCATGTCGATAGTATTACCGATGCTGATGCAGGAAGAGTCTTGAAAATAAGATGTAATAGAACATTTAGTTATGGCTCGAAGTTATCCAATCATCAAAGGACATTACAATCTAGGAACTGCACATAAATATGTGGCCCAGTAATGTGGTTGGTCCTATAGTATAGAAATATCAGCTGAATATACATATAAATATATATAGCAATAGGATATTGATTCATAGACTAATATCTTAATTCTTATGCCTTGTCTTTCCACTAATTAGTGTATGTCCATAAATCATTTCATATAGAAGATTGGGAAGCATAGTAAACAATTAAAAAAGAAGAAGAAGAAGAAGCATAGCATACTCAAATTAAATTGCTCGTGCAGTAAAGTTTCCAAATTTTCAACATCACAGATTAGCTAACCACACCAAACAAATCTTGGTGAGTAATGGGTAGATACAATGAGCGCAGAGAATTGCGTCTGGTAACTTCGACTTGTGAATAAGTGACCTCCAACACCGGTCACTGATTTATTCTTCGTTTTGTAAAAAAAATTGCATTTGGATTTGGCTTCATTACTTTTGCAAACAACCAATCAAATATGTTAGTTTAATCAGATTTGACAAAATTGAGAAATTTATCCAATATGTCATATTTCAAAATTACTATGTTTAATCTTTTTTTTTTTAAAACTTTGTCGTAAACTCTATCAAACAATCGCAATAAAAAAGTCTCCGTTGGAAACCAAAAACTACAGGGTAAAGGCGAAAAAAAAGGAAGTAATCCTGAGATGTGATGACTGAAAAAATAAAAACTGTTACAAACCAAAAACCTTACCAATTATCTAATCAAATGAAAGATTCAAACGACTTTATTGACAAAAAAACATGAAAAATAACCAACGAGTCAGATACCTTTCTACAAAACACATAAATCCTTTACAAATTAGGGTGATAGATTCAACCTCATATTAGAAATCAGAAATTTCTAATGAAGGTAATAAATTTGAATAACTCCTGACTTTCAGCAACTATTTCATTGTTTCTGGAATGAAGGTATTATGAATAGGTGAACACCCTTCCGAAAAACTAAAATCAGTTATTTTATCTGGAAGAAAAAAAGAGAAAAAAAGATGCTATTTGAGTTAATCGATTGAACTGATAAAATATACTTATAGTAGAACAACCAAGACACCTTACCATGATCTTCTAATGAATCATTCAGAACCCTGATTTTTTTATAAAGAAAACGAACAAATTTGTTAGTTATTGATGAAATGAACAAATGGAAAACCTAATTTACTCCAAATAAATTGTTTTCAACCAATCCCAACTGACTCCATATGTGTAGATGAATCTTAACTTAATCAAAACAATGTAAAAGGTAGGGAAACAGTGATACAGACTGATGCTGATATTCATGGAGCCGAAGAGAATTGTTGCTTGGCAATGTTAAGGAAGAAGAAAATCCAGAAACGTAGAGCGAAAACTCTACTTATGTTTTGTGAGGATGTGTGGTATTACAAACCATAAAACACAAACAGAACTTAATCCATCTCACTACCCACATGTTCTATTTCAGTTCCTTTTCGAAGGGAAAAATTGGTAACTACTGCACTTTATTAAACTTCTCCTCCTTTCAAGTTACATTCCAACTCTTAAAGTTTCTCGATTGATGTAGTAAAATTCCTCTTTTGCTTATATTGTGCTTGGACTTTATTGGAAAATGCTCAAGTATTTTTCCTTTGGCTTTATTTTTTTTGGGTTTACAATATTGATAGTCGTGAATTTATATTATACTTATTATACGAGTTAAAATTTGGGAAAATTTAACATTCTCTGATACATAATTTTCAAGTAGCTGTACAATTTTCAATTCTTCAAAAATACAACATTTAAAGAATCCGTTGATATTTTTCCTTTGCCTTAGTTTGGTTTAGAACATTTGACATTGGTAGTCGTAAATTTATCTTCTACATATTATACACTCAAGCTCCATACATGTGGAGGGTAAGAAGAAATACTATTCTAGCCAACATTTTATTTTGTAGTTTACTTGACAATCTCTTGATTCAGACTTAGGAAGTAAAGCAACATATCTTACACAACAACATATTTGGGAACCACATTTGGGGACTCAAATTGGTGAATCGTTGAATTTTTCCCTTTTTTTTAATAATAATATTTGGTATTGTTATTCCAACTTCAAAACCCCTTTTTCCCTATTTCATTTTGCTTCTTTCTCCAAGAAGAAGCACGTTTCTTGAAGACGTGGAAAATGCTTCTCTGGAAGTAAAAGGCGTGTGCTGTGCATTTTTCAGAGCTGTTATTGGTATATCTTAGTTCTTTCTCTAAATACAATGGCTAGAAGTGTGGCATGTACTTTGTTGGTAGTTTTCCCTTTTTATCTATTTTATTTATTTCTGTTTTAAAGTCAAAGTATGTTAATTTGTTCTTTAAATACACGTTTGCTGCTGATGACCATACAACATATGTACAAAAGCCAAGTTTTTTCCTCGACTACTTATGAGTGATTGTTTAAAATATTGTGAGTGCTTTGACCAACTTTTTCACACCTTTTGGAAAAGACATTTCATTTTCATACTTTAAAAACCTTATGTAAAAGGCTCTAATTTGTACTATCTTGAAAATTCACTTCTTTTAAAAGTGATGAATAAAAAAGCTAAACTAATGGTTAGTAATAATACTTTGGCTAAATATACTTGAATCGAAGACTTATATTTTTTGTTGTTCTTTTCCACTTACTTGAATTGTATCCATTACACAACATATAAGGCATAGTGCTATTAGTCTTAAATAAACATATTTTATCTGGTGACCTTCTTGATTCTTTCAAGCAGAAGTAAAATTTTTCTACAACAGCCCATGCATCAATATTTAAGTTATATTTAATCTTAAATATCTGAATGTTATGTTTATAGTTCATAATTTTCTACTTTAACCTACAAAAAGAACACTGGAAAACATACAAGTTTTTCACATAGGATGGATGAGTTTGTTTAACAATGTGCCTAGACTCACGAATTAAGAAATAATTAAAATAGTAGTTATTGCATGTTTTTTTTATTTTTTTTTATTTTTATGTTAGAGGCGTGATGGAGATATTTGGAATGAAAGCAACGCTCGAGTTAACTTATGGTATAGAGCTTAAATAGCAAAACCATGAGATAGTACTAACTTTAAGTTAGTTCGTTTGGGCAGGTTAGCATGGACACACTTATTGTAGCTGATGAATATGGAGGTCATCAAATAACCGCTGATGGCCAAATCTCTCCATTAGAGCCAGCACTATTCCACATGACCATCGACCATCTATCCCAAGAACGCTTGCTAAACCAATTGCATCGCGTCATTCATGATGAGGCTATTGAAGGCCACGCTCGACGGAGAACCACTATCCTATATCGGCTAGATGCGTTACATCGTGAGATTGAGGACACGATCCGCAAGGTTCGGAACTGCCGGATCTACGACGAGGCTGAGCACAAAATACATATGGAAGGACATGAACCAATCATAGCTCCTGCCCCAGGGCCAGTAAATATCACACCAATTATAGCCCCAGAATTCATACCTGTCCCACCAATCATACCTGCCCCAGCAGTGATACCTGCCCCACCAATCATACCTGCACATGTACCCGTACCAGGACCCACTGTCGTAGGTAACAATTTACAATTTGTGGACCTCGACCTAGAAGATGAGATGGAAGATCCAGATGAGGATTCCGAGGATGATCCTGAGGAGGAACCCATAGAGGTAGAAAGCGATGAGGAGCCCGATGTGAAACTTAACGGGTTGTTGGATGATGAACAGGACCCCGAGGTCTCACCAATTATAGCCCCAGCATTCATACCTATCCCACCAATCATACCTGCCCCAGCAGTGATACCTGTCCCACCAATCATACTCACACATGTACCCGTACCAGGACCTACTGCTGTAGTTAACACTTTACCATTTGTGGACCTCGACCCAGAAGATGAGATGGAGGATCCAGATGAGGATTCCGAGGATGATCCTGTGGAGGAACCAATGGATGTAGGAAGCGACGATGAACCCGATGTTACCCTGAATGGGTGGTTGGAAGATGAAGAGGACCCCGAGGTCTCACCAATTATAACCCCAGCATTCATACATATCCCACCAAACATACCTGCCCCAGCAGTGATACCTGGCCCGCCAATCATACCCACACATGTACCTGTACCAAGACCTACTGCTATAGGTAATAATTTATCATTTGTGGACCTCGACCCAGAAGATGAGATGGAGGATCCAGATGAGGATTCTGCGGATGATCCTGAGGAGGAACCCATGGAGGTAGAAAGTGACGAGGAGCCCGATGAAAACCTTAACGGCTGGTTGGAAGATGAAGAGGAGCCCGAGGAGGATTTTGGGTATTTGATAGAGGAGAATGAAGATCCTGGACAATGGATTGAGGCGATGTTTGAGGACGACCCAAATGGAGCAGCCGACAAAGAGATAATAGATTTGGTCTCCGATGATCCTGAGGCCTCTGCTGATGATTCAGACTAAGATTCTAGAAGAGCACATGTCGGGTAGATGTCTCGAGGAGACCAGTATTAGTAGTACTTCCACCACCCCCCACCACTTTTCTTTTGTCCCCCCTCTATTTGAATAATTATTTATGTTACCTAGAGGCTGGGAATGTTATCCTTTATTTTGAATTTGGTTTGATATTAGATCAGTAATGCTTTAATAATAAAAAAACAATTAACAATCATATGTTGCATTTGAGCAATCAAGTTTATGGTTTTCCACTACATAACAAATGTTAAGAAATATAGTTCGATACAATTTTTACCCTTATCTATATTTAGATCTCCGCAATATGAGATCAGTTTGTTTTAGATGGGTTGTTGTGATGGGACAAATTCTTATGACCAATTCGGGATCATTGTTCCACATGTGAGAGTACTTTTTCCCTAATTTACCGGTTTAAAATACATTTAGTTTTGTTTGAAGGATAAAAAGGAAAAAAAAAAACCCTTAATACAATTTTGACTAGACACGTAATAGAATTGTAGTTTGGGGAAAGAAATTAAAAATAGCTTTGTATTAGGTGTAGTGGGATTGTTTTAAACAAAGCAATTTTTTAAATAAACACCAAAAAGTAAGGAACATTAGTTTTTGGATAAAATATTTGTAAGCTGAACACAGTTTGGGTTGGAAATTGTTTGGCGTCCAAATCATAAAATATAAATAAAAAAAACCTTATAAGTTAAAAAAAAAAAAAAACCAATTCATTTGGCTGCTGAGACCTGACCCTGTTTCACCACCCCCACCCCCCAAGGTATTGACATAATTAAGTCGTCAAGTATTTGTGAGTTAGTGCAACCAATAAATAATAAGGAATGTTCAACTAAAACAACATTTGGTATTACGCTTAGATTTGTGTAGGATACTGCTTTGTTGAATCTAATTGTTATTCAAATATTGGAATGAAATGTCGTAACTACTAAATGGTACAAAATGAAAAAAGATTCAAACTGAAAATTGTTTACAATCCCCCCCCCCCCCCCCCCCCCCCCCCCCCTCTTTTATAACCTATTTGAGAACTAAAATTTATTTCTTTTTAAAATCTTAAAGTTTATGATTAAAGACATAGCTTCTATCTTACTTAAGAACAGCAATTAATGTTAAACATATTCCCTCTTTATCTTTGAAAGAAAACAAAGGGACTGCTATTATATTTGAAAGAAACCAAAACGTAGAATATTTATATACTGTGATAATTCTTTGGCAGTGGGAATGGGATTGTGAAGGTGTCAGGGTCTCATACTAATGAGTTAGTATCAGTATGTCTTTAGGAATTGTTCTCAACCAACAATCTTTATAATTTTGTCATTAGCCAAAAAACAACTTTTATAAGTTTTGTTGATCAACCCTCCATTAATCATAATGCATATTTTACTATGAATCTCAAGAAAAAAATTAAACTTATCTTCCATTTGTGACTTCATATCTTCGTACCTAAAATTCAATGGGGCAATGAACATTGCCTCATAATATTTTCATTTGTTTTTGATTTACTATTATTTTTTGATGGGCCAAATGTAAACAGAAAATATAATGCAGCAATTTACTTTTGTTCATTTGTATGTTATTTGCCTCTATATGTTGTGAATAATGCTATGCTTCTCAAATTTTAATGCTAATTTTGTTGTACAATACATTGGAAGTGGGATTACTCTCATCCTACATAATGATAGTAAGGCTGAATGTTTGGATCTAAATATTATGTCACCAACTCTCGATATCATAGCTTCACTAAAAAATAAAACACAGTTTCAACTTCTGCCTTGATTAGTTGTCATTTTGATCAAGTAATTTTATGCAAACATATGATATGATTTGGGGATGTATTGGCAATAAAGGACATGTAAAAGTTGAGAATTAGCTTTGCTACAGAAACAAACATGGATTCCTGCAAAAATGCAAGGTTATTGAGACGAGTAATAAGATCACGAAAGAGAAACAGAGATCAGATAGGCCACTCTGATCTTTTGGAAAGGTCTGATGTTAGACAATCCCTACCAATCAGTACTTCTACTACACCTACAGACATTAATGTGGATGACATGGATGTTGTCTTTGAGTCCTACGACCCGGTTCCACATGAAACAAGATCAAATGATACAAGTAATTTTCAATCGTTTGCTCAATCAAATCGTGTCCCTCCTCAAGACGAAGGCAAGTTACATAATTCTATGTATGTTACATAAATTATTTCTACTCCATTAAATCATTCGTATTATTAACTGTATACTAATTTGGAAGAACTAAACTCCATACACTTCTCTACCAACAGGTACTTCATATATACATACGTCAACTGTATCAGAAATTAATTGTCAACAAAATAATGCCAACCTCCCGAGGACGAGTAAGTTAACCTTGATTCTTTAAACCAACATTATAATTGAATATTTATATTAATTGGAATTCTCATTGGTTGTTTTGTTATTTTCATGAGTGTTACAAATGTATATGATATTTTTTACTATTATTGCATTCACTATAGATATGAAAACTTCGTTTTAGTCATATTCTAATGTTTTTATAGCTAAATTAATTTACACTTCATTATTCTAAGTTGCGAGAAAATGTACTGATTTATCATTTATGTTTTATTGCAAAACTTTGGGTTTCATGTACGAATAAGGCTATCATGCCGTCAAATTTTGTGAACAACCTTTATTGTTTAATTAGTGTGCATTTTTGAAAGTTTACATGTTATTGATGTTTGTTATATACTCCTTCTACCCATAACATTAACGATTTTCAAAAGGAACAAAATGTTGACATTTTGACTATGTATCACTAGGGAAATTCTTTGAACCATGGAACCTTGGCCAAGCTATGCATATATGTGTCCATTGCAAAGCAAAGCTATGGTATGAGGAGAGGACACTGAAATCCCAAAGACCTAGAATTCCAAAATTTTCGTTGTGCTGTTCCGAAGGAAAAGTCGTTCTACCATTGTTAAAAAGCCCTCCAAATTATCTACAAGTCTTAATGGATTACAATGGCGGTCGTAGGTCCACAAGATTTCGAGCTTCTATCAGGACATATAACTGCAGCTTCGCATTTACATCTATTGGTGGACACATTGATCATGGGATAAACAATGGCCGTTCAGCTTATGTATTCAGAATAAATGGCCAAAATCACCACAAAATTGGTTCATTACTACCAGTAGAGGGTAGTCGACCAAAATTCGCGCAACTGTATATTTACGACACAAAAAATGAAATCAGGAATCGTATTCAGGCTGTTACAAGAGGCCAAGGGCAAGAAGTTCTACAAGCTGACATAATCGATGGACTCATACGGATGTTGGACGAGTACAACCCTTTGGCAAGGACATTTCGGGCGGCTCGTGATAGATTCGATGAATCTGCAATTCCTATTGTCAGCATCAGACTTATTGGATCAAGGGATACTGATGGGAGGCGTTACAACTTGCCAACTGCTTCGGAGGTTGCTGCTGTGGTTGTAGGAGATTTTACTATTGAAAATACTGAACGTGACATCATCGTTGATAGACATTCTGGGGGCTTGCAAAGGATAAGTGAACTCCACCCGAGCTTTATGGCAATGCAGTATCCGTTGTTGTTCCCATACGGAGAAGATGGATTTCGACTAGGTATTAAAAGAAGACTTCCTAATGGTGGAAGTGCAAGCCGTGATAGTATAACAATGAGGGAATTTTATGCCTTCAGATTGCAGCAAAGGTCAGATGAGGGGCAAACTTTAGTACGTGGTGGACGATTGTTCCAACAATACATAGTTGATTGCTACACATGTATAGAGGAAACACGGCTTGCATGGGTACGAAGAAACCAATCCAAATTACGGGCAGAATTGTATAGTGGTTTGAAGGATGCAATTTTGAGGGGAGACACTGATGCGTCAAATGTAGGCAAACGAGTCATACTACCTCCTACTTTCACTGGCGGACCGAGGTACATGGTGCAGAACTACCACGATGCGATGGCAATTTGTAGAAGCACAGGTTTTCCTGATTTATTCATAACATTTACTTGCAATCCCAAGTGGCCTGAAATTAAGGCTTTTCTTAATGATGACATACCTGGGCAAGGACCTGAAGATAGACCTGATGTTGTGGATAGAGTTTTCAAGATTAAACTTGACGAAATGCTTAATGATTTAAAGAAAAACCACCTGTTCGGAAGAGTTGTTGGAAGTAAGTCCTTTGCAGGTTTTTTACAACTCAACATACTTCCCAATTCTACTACATTCCTCTAATACATAGTATTTGGATTGTAGTGTTTTTACGTTTTTAGTCGAACATCTATACTTTCCATTCATTAAATTGGATTTTAATTTATGTTGCATTTTTTTAAAATTTCAGTTGTCTACACGATTGAATTCCAAAAGCGCGGTCTCCCTCATGCTCACATTCTAATTTTCCTACATCCGGATGACAAATACCCTACACCAGCACATATTGATAGCATCATATCTGCAGAAATTCCAGATTCAACTGTAGATCCTGTTGCTTTTGAGGCTACAAAACAGTTCATGATCCATGGTCCGTGTGGTAGCCAAAATTATAATTCCCCCTGTATGGTTGATGGAAAATGCTCTAAGCATTTTCCCAAAAAACTTAATGCAACAACCACAATTGATGAAGAAGGATATCCAGTGTACAGGAGAAGAGATGATGGAAGAACAATAGAGAAAGGAGGAGTGTTATTGGACAATCAATACGTAGTTCCACACAATGTCGATTTGTTAGTGAAGTATCAAGCG
The DNA here is from genome assembly GCA_033977485.1 of Hydrangea macrophylla. Classification (NCBI taxonomy): domain Eukaryota; kingdom Viridiplantae; phylum Streptophyta; class Magnoliopsida; order Cornales; family Hydrangeaceae; genus Hydrangea; species Hydrangea macrophylla. The sequence goes on from CM066995.1 coordinate 94,963,269, forward strand.
CACATCAATGTCGAGTGGTGCAACCGTTCAAGAGCCATCAAATATTTATTCAAGTACATAAACAAGGGCGTTGACAGGGGTATTTTAGTATTTGAAAATGATGACTCTGTTCCTTTGGCTGATAGATCTCGAGACAATACGCATATAGATGAGGTTAAGCGATTCTTGGACTGCCGTTATATCTCGGCAACAGAGGCATGTTGGAGAATATTTGATTTTGATATTCACTACCATCAACCAAGTGTTGAACGTTTGACTTTCCATCTTCCAAATGAACAGAGTATCACATATCCCGATTCATCCAACCTTCAAGGCGTTGTTAATCGCAGCGGAATTGAATGCACGATGTTTACTGAATGGATGAAAATCAATCAGGTAGATGAGGCAGCAAGAAACCTCACCTACGCCGAATTTCCAACTCAATTTGTTTGGCATAAAGATGTAAAACAATGGCGTAGAAGAAAGTCAGGGAAATGCATTGGTAGAATATACAATGCACACCCTACAAGTGGTGAGAGATTTTACCTGAGATTGCTACTAAATGTTGTACGTGGTCCCAGAAGCTTTGAAGAAATCAGAACTGTCAACAATGTTATCTACCCAACGTTTAAGGAAGCATGCCATGCACTTGGACTTTTGGACTCGGATGGTGAGTGGAGTGATGCACTCAATGAAGCTGCAAATTGGGCATCTGGGTTCCAACTTCGAGAGCTATTCGTCACCCTCCTTTTATTTTGTGAGGTGTCAGAGCCACACAAACTCTGGGAAAATAATTGGATAATACTTTCTGAGGATATAGTCCATATACAGAGACGTGCCTTGCAACTCCCCAACTTACAACTATCTCAAAATCAGATACGAAATCATGCACTATTTGAAATTGAGAAGTTGCTGGTTAAGCATGGTCGGAGTTTGAAGGACTTTCAATCCATGCCGTATCCTGACATGAGCCTTATACAACAGTCACAAAATAGGTTGATACAAGAAGAATTATCGTACAATGTTACTGAATTATGCAACGAACATGCTCAACTACATGCTAGACTCAACGATGAACAACGAAATGCGTACAACCGTGTAATGGATGCTGTTTCAAATAAAAAAAACCGTGTGTTTTTTGTATATGGCAGTGGTGGTACAGGGAAAACATACCTGTACAAAACACTTTTAGCTGCTGTGAGATCTGAGAAGAAAATAGCTTTGGCTGTTGCGTCATCCGGTATTGCTGCACTTCTACTACCAGGAGGGAGAACTGCACACTCAAGATTCAAAATTCCGATAAACATCAATGAGACATCTGTATGTGACATCAAACCTGGTACTCAGGCTGCTGAATTGATGCTTAAAACAGATTTGATAATATGGGATGAGGCACCGATGGCTCATAGACATTGTTACGAGGCTGTCGATCGTACATTGAAGGACTTGCTACGTGGTGTGGACCCACAAAATGAACACAAACCGTTCGGTGGTAAAGTTGTAGTCTTGGGTGGTGACTTCCGGCAAATCCTCCCAGTTGTTCGTAATGGAAAAAGAGAAGAAACTGTTGCCGCAACACTAAATAGATCATCTTTGTGGCCTGCATGTGAGGTTTTTGAACTAACAAACAACATGAGGCTTAGAAGTAGCGATGAAACTTCTGCACATGATCAGAAACTGATTGAATTTAGAAATTGGGTTCTCAAGATTGGAGACGGAGATATCGGAATTGGAGATGGGGACTATACAGTCAAACTTCCTGATGATGTTATTGTTCCAAATGGACCAGATCCCATTGGAGATATTGTTGCCATCGTATATGACAATTTGCCGATAAACATCTCAGATTCAAAGTACCTGAAAGAGAGAGCAATCTTGGCACCAACAAATGATATAGTAGACAAAATTAATGATCGTATCATTCAGACGTTTGATTGTGAAGAAAGGGTTTACTTAAGTGCAGATTCCGTTTGCAAAACTTCACCCAATGCTTTTGACCAGGATGTCTTATATCCGGTCGAATTTTTAAATTGCTTGAAATTTCCAGGCATTCCTAATCATGCACTGCAGCTAAAAGTTGGGATACCTATTATGCTTCTAAGAAATTTAAACCAGACCAATGGTCTTTGTAATGGAACACGTTTGATAATAACACATCTTGCCACTTGGGTTATTCAGGCAAAGATAATTAGTGGTAGCAACATCGGATCAACTGTTATCATCCCAAGGATTGTTCTCTCTCCAACTGACAGCAAGTGGCCTTTTACTATGAAGAGGAGGCAATTCCCAGTGGCGGTCTGCTTTGCAATGACAATAAATAAGAGTCAAGGACAATCGTTAAAAAAAGTGGGTTTGTACTTACCTCGACCAGTGTTCACTCATGGACAGTTATATGTTGCTGTATCGCGGGTTACCAGCAGAGGAGGCCTAAAAGTGTTGCCAACAAATGATGCATTGATAAATGAAAATGCTACATTGAACATTGTCTACAAGGAAATATTTGCAGAACTTCCTACTAAGAATTCACTGTAGAAATCAGAAAAAACACCAGAAAAAAACAACGAAAACAATAAAGAATTCGTACTTTATTATGTTCACATTTGTTTAATGAATAAATTCTTCCTTATCCTTCTCTACTTTTTAATAAAATACAAGTGTGGATATAACATTGTGGTGATGATTATATTTTCAAGAACTTTTAATACATTCACCTTAATGGTTATTTTTGCAGGAAGCTAAAAACGAGAGGACAAAATGGAGTACAACTTACTAAAAGAGCTAACAGAGGAAACTATCACATGGAATGTGTTGGTTCGCGTTACCAGTATGTGGGATGCAACGAATTTCAAGAACAACAATGAATTGATTAGCTTAGAAATGATATGCATTGACCAGGAGGTAAGACCTAAACAAAAATCTACATGATTTGAAAAAGGAATTCGATGTCTATATATCTAAATAGATAATTATTCATTGTTGAACTAAACCTGTCACAGGGAAATGACATACATGCTGTAATACGAAAAAACCTTGTCCAAAGATTTCGCCAAATGATAAAGGAAGGGGATATTTATACAATCTCAAAGTTTATGGTCACAAAAAGCAATGAAACCTTCAACCCAAGTCGAAATGAACTGAAAATCGTATTTATCCTGACAACATCTGTTGAGAAGTTCAATGGAACGGATGTCTACATCCCACGTTACAAGTTCAATTTCTCAGATTACATTGAGTTGACAAGCCGAGTGAATAACAATATGTATTTGTCTGGTCAGCTACACACCTTTATCTTTATTTACCACTTATCTTATTGCACCTTATTCATTTCCACAAATTCAATTATTCTATAACAAACATTTACCCAAAAAAATTGAACTATACCTCCTCTTGCAGATGTTATAGGAAAAGTGTTGGCAGTTGGTGCGATACAAACTATAGGAGTCGGATCTTCATCAGTTGCCATGAGGAATGTGGAAATTGTACTAGCTGAGTACGTTAAAAATCATTGTAGTAATATCTTTTCATTGCTGTCTAACTTCTCACAAACCAAACCCGTTCTCTTTTAACCAGGGGTGCAAAGATCAAAGTTACTCTTTGGGGAAATGCTGCTGCCAAAGTTGACCAGCTGTCGCTAATATCTGGAGTGGGCCCATTTATAATGGTTGTAACATCTACAACTGTAAAAACTTTTAGAGGTAAGATTTGTTTTTTCCCTAAAACAATAATACAAAAAGCTACAATTCCGTTCGTTTTACAACTGTATTGATATTTATTGCAGGTGAATACTCCATTTCCTCTACAAGTGCAACTAAAGTATATATAAATCCTGAAATACCTGAGAAAGAAACTTTTCTTAACAGGTAAAACTCAACAAATCGGTGCTTACACTAAATAATTCAATTTGTCAAATAATCTCAATCTTACACGTGAATTACTTCTTTAACACAGCGACTTCTTCCTCACTGCCGAAAACATCAGGGAGATTCCAACACAGCAAAACAATGGAAAATCTATTGATGAAATAAAGTCTGAAAATAGAAAAACAATTGCTGAAATTAAGGACTTGGAATACGACTCTGGAAAAAAGGTAAAAATTACACACAAATGATTGATTTACAAACTTTCACACTCTTCAACTACAGAAAAATTAACAAATACTATCCAGGAGATTATTTGCACATGCACTGCCATGATCACAGAAATCGAGACAACTTTTGGATGGTGCTACACTGCATGTCAACTATGTCGGAAGAAGGTTACGCCCAGAGGAACATCTTTGTGGTGTCACAAATGCAAAGTCGAACCTCGCTATCCAATTCAAAGGTAATCCTTCTTTCATAGATTCCATTAATGTGTCAAAACATTCCTACATATTAACGAAACAATATTAATAATAAAATCATAGTACTAACAACTATAATTCAACTATTTGGTAAATATACAAAAAAAAAAATTAAAATAAATTTGCACGCTACGTTCGTAATTTACACACAACCTATGAAGTAGATAAATCACCGTAACTAAATTTAATACAACATATTCTATTCCTATCGAAGAATAGTAAAATCATATCATTACATATTGTTAATTATATAAAAACATGGACACTTTTAAAATAACAATACAACCTCAAATGACCTATGCAATGGATAAAATAGAAAAATATTCATTTCTCTGCTCATAGTTATGAAAAAGTTGCTACAACAAATTACAGGTACAAACTTCAAGTGCAAGTAAAGGATACAACAGGGACTGCCTCCTTTGTTCTATTCGATAAAGACTGTGAGCAACTGTTTGCAAAAACAGCTAGAGATCTTCTAATTACTGATGTAAGTTAAAAATATGACATTCTGATTGTTATTTATGTAAAAAACAATATCCACAACATATTCCATAAACCATTACACCCCTACTTACAATCTTTTTTATCCAGGGATTTGACCCTACAGAGTTGCCTCCAATAATGAACTACATTGTTGGAAAGACCTATATCTTCCAACTAAAGGTTAATGATTACAATCTCCACCATGGCTCGAATAATTATACTGTTACTAGGATCTTCAGTGGGGATGATATGACTGCAACAAACTTACAACTTCAGCAGGAAACAATGGTATGTATAACCGAAAAAAACACACATGCTTTGCCATTTAATAACCACACACTTATACAGTTTATAATTATGTTCATTCCAGAAAAAAAAAAAACACTAAACTCCTACTTTATTTAGGAAAAACCTGGGAAAAAACATTGTGGAATGAAAACAAGATCTCCTACAAATGATGGAATTAGCAGGATTGGAGAAAAGAGACAAGACAACACAAGCCAAACTCCTATACAGGAAGATGAAGATGACACAAACCCTATAAATGATCACCAGGAAGATGGAATGCTTAAAGCACAACCAAGCAAAGGGAAGAGAAGGAAACTGATCATAGGAGGATCTCCATAGCTTTAATCACAGAAACAAAGAATTGGAAATAATAGTATTATAAACAACGAAACAAATAAACAAACTTAATCCTTGGTGATATTAACTTCGATTTTGGTATGCACCTTAGGTGTTTGAAAATTGGATGCTTACAAGTTAAAATGTGCTCTATGTTTCTTTAGATGTTTATTTAAAAGGTGCTTTGGGTGTTTTTGCCTCTGAGTGCTTTTGCGACTTTACTACTGGTGCTGAAATCTTTCATTTTGTTCTTTGCTGTACTTTTTACTGTATGTTGGTTTTGGATCTATTCGTTTTCTTTTTCTTTTTCGTGCAAAAAAACTACTATTAGTTTTCATTGCAAATCAATATGTGTGTATACAATAATGTTTTGTTCCCTAAATGCCCCAGTTCATTTTTATTCGAGGATATTAAACTGGTGAATGGGGTCAAGTGTCACATTTGGGATAAAAACTTCAGCAACAATAGCATTACTAATGTTTACGCAATGAATTTATGTTTCTTCCATTCGTTTCAACTTTTACAACACTCTAAATGTCTATTACTTGCAAAACCCCAAATGGAGCAAACAATCGATCGTTTTAACAGATTGTCACATGCTTTTTAAACTTAAAAAGTAGACAATATACTAAAATCAGAATTTATTTCAAGGTACACTTCCAATATAATTTATTATTATTAACTGCAAATTACAAGATTGCGCCCTGTTACTTTCCTACCGTGTTATTATGCTTCTTTTTTTTTTGTTCGTTTCATTGTTTACACGGAGAAGGGAAAAATGCCCAAATATGAATTGTTTGTGTGTAACATTTTTTATATGATTGTACCAACAAAGACGTACCCCGCGCATTGCGCGGGTACTATGCTAGTGATCAAGAATTCCTGAAAAACTAGCCAATAAGCCCAATTAATAAGATAATGTAATACTATAATTAGCTTATACTATTAATGTGAGTCATAGCGGTTGTACAACCTCTATGTCATACTTCCTTCTATGTACCACGCCATTAATAACCTTTACTAACCTAGTCTATTATGCCAAAATGCCCCTGTAATTTGTCTTGTTAAGAGATTTCCTGTTTATCAAATAACCAAACATAATATGTGCACACATAATTGAAAACAGGAAACAAACAAAAACAAACTATCATTGCGCAAAAGCGTCAAGTACACAACAACTGAAATATCCATCACTATACATATCAAGGATTACTCAAAAGACCCATCCTAATAACATGTTCCTTATATGTCTTTGGAGGTAATCCTTTAGTCAATGGATCAGCAACCATAAGAGTAGTACTTAAATTCTCAATTGACACTTGTTGTTTCTGGACTCTTTCTCTAACAACCAAGTACTTAAGTTCCATGTGTTTGGAACCACTAGAGTACTTCCCATTCTTAGAGAAGAAAACTGCTGCGGTATTGTCACAATAAAGTTTCAGCGGCCTGGCAATAGAGTCAACAACACCAAGTCCTGAAATAAAATTCCGCAACCATAGAGCATGACTCGTGGCCTCAAAGCATGCCACAAACTCGGCCTCCATCGTGGATGAAGCAATAATGGACTGCTTCACACTCTTCCACGAGATTGCTCCACCAGCTAGCAGAAACACAAAGCCTGATGTGGACTTTCTGCTATCTAAGCAACCAGCAAAATCCGAGTCTGAGTACCCGTTCACTTCTAACTGATCTGACCTCCTATATGTGAGCATATAATCCTTTGTCCCTTGAAGATATCGCATAACCTTCTTCGCTGCTTTCCAGTGTTCCATTCCTGGGTTACTTTGATATCTACCTAGCATTCCAACTGCAAAACTAATATCTAGTCTGGTACAAGTCTGAGCATACATTAAGCTCCCCACAGCTGATGCATATGGAACTTTCTTCATTTGTTCCTTTTCTAAGTCATTCCTAGGGCACTGACTTTCATTTAACTTATCACCTTTAATGATTGGTGCATCACTGACTGAACACAACTGCATATTGAATCTTTCCAAAACTCGATTGATATAGCCTTTCTGAGACAGTCCTAGCAATCCTCGAGATCGATCCCTAAAGATCTCTATGCCAATGACATAGGATGCCTCACCCATATCAATCATCTTAAAGCTCTTGGCAAGATACTCCTTGGTTTGGTGCAACAAACCAAGATCACTACTAGCTAGCAAAATGTCATCCACGTACAAAACTAAAAAGATAAACTTGCTCCCACTGACCTTTAGATATATACACTGATCAACAGTATTTTCCTTAAATCCAAAAGCAGTAATGGTATCATTAAACCTTATGTACCACTGTCTGGAAGCTTGTTTAAGACCATAAATGGATTTCTTTAATTTGCAAGCCAAATGTTCTTTCCCTTCCTTTGTGAACCCTTCAGGTTGCTCCATGTAGATATCCTCATCCAAATTTCCATTTAAAAAAGCGGTTTTCACATCCATTTGATGTAACTCTAAGTCATAATGAGCTACAAGTGCCATGATAATTCTTAGTGAGTCCTTCTTAGATACGGGAGAGAAGGTCTCTCTATAATCAATCCCTTCTTTCTGAGTGAAACCTTTAGCCACAAGTCTGGCCTTATATCGTTCGATATTGCCTTTAGCATCGCGCTTGGTCTTGAAAACCCATTTACAGCCGACTTTCTTACAATTATTAGGCAATTCGACGAGATCCCAGACACCATTCTGGTCCATCGATTTCAACTCTTCATTCATAGCATCGATCCATTTACTAGAATTATCACTTTCTATGGCTTGGGAAAATGAAACCGGATCCTTGTTAATCCCAATATCAAAATCAGATTCTTGTAGATACACCACATAATCATCTGAAATGGCAGGTCTCCTTTCCCTCTGAGATCTTCTCAGAATTGCAGGTTGTGGTGGTTCTACATTATTTTCAATGGCAATATCCTCATGAAGTGGTAAATCATTTTCATTATGTTGTTCGTTTGCCTCAACTGGTTGAATAGGCTGAGGAACAACAATTTCTCGAGGAGGAAAGGGTGGTGGGATATCCACTCTTATTTCCTCGAGATTTACTTTTCTTGATTCATCACTCCCACTAATTTCGCCATTCTCTAAGAATCTGGCATTACCGGTTTCTACTATCCTCGTACTATGGTTAGGACAATAAAATTTGTACCCTTTGGACTTATCTGGATAACCAATGAAATATCCAGATATTGTCCTTGAATCTAACTTTTTCTCATGTGGATTGAAGATCCTTGCTTCTGCTGGACAACCCCAAACATGTAAATGTCTCAAACTAGGCTTCCTACCAGTCCACAACTCGAAAGGAGTTGTTGGGACTGCCTTACTAGGAACCCTATTCAAGATATACATTGCAGTCTTTAATGCTTCACCCCACAATGAATCAGGTACATTTGAAAAACTCATCATGCTCCTAACTATATCCAAAAGAGTACGATTACGCCTTTCAGCAACTCCATTCTGCTGTGGCGTACCTGGCATTGTGTATTGAGCACAAATGCCATGCTTTTCAAGAAATTTGGCAAATGGGCCAGGATTTTGGCCCGTCTCATCATATCTACCATAGAATTCACCACCTCTATCAGACCTCACTATTTTAACCTTTCTATCTAACTGTCTCTCGACCTCAGTAATGAATACCTCAAGGATGTCAACGGCCTGAGACTTTTCATGGATTAGATATACATAACCATAGCGAGAAAGATCATCTATAAAAGTGATAAAGTACCGCTCTCCAGCAAAACATGGAATGGAGAGTGGTCCACAAATATCTGTATGAATTATCTCAAGAAGCTCAGTACTTCTTGTGGCACCTTTCTTAGTGTGTTTGGTTTGCTTTCCCTTAATGCAATCCACACACACTTCAAAATCAGTGAAGTCTAGGTTATCTAAAATCCCAGTCTTCACCAATCTCTCAATTCTATCCCTGGAGATATGCCCCAGTCGCCTATGCCACAAGATTGAAGACTTTTCATTAATTAGGCCACGTTTTGAACCAACATTCGAATGCAAGGCTATTAAAGATTGTGCAAACTCATGATTCAAAGAAATTTTATATAAACCATCACATAAAATACCAGAACCAACTACAACAGAGTTAAACAACAAACTGAGTTTTGCACAACCAAATAAAGCTGAATATCCACTAACATCCAACTTAGACAAAGAAACTAAATTCCTAGAAATTGAAGGTACATATAAAGTGTCTATAAGATCCATCTGATGACCCGTCTCTAAGAGTAGGCGGTAGGTTCCAACAGCTACCACTTCCGCTTTGAGACGGTTCCCCATATAGACGAATCTTTCACTGTCCTTCGGCTTCCGGATGGTAAGGAATCCCTGCATCGAATTTGTTATGTGAGTCGTGGCCCCAGAGTCAATCCACCAAGTATTAGAAGGAACTTCAGCAAGATTTGATTCATAACATACAAAAGAAAGATTTATACCTCTCCTTTCGAACCAAGCTCTACGCTTGCTGCAGTCTTTCTTCACATGTCCTTTCTTGCCACAAAAGTAACATTTGACAGTGAACTTTCCACGGCCCTGGCTACTTTCCCCAGGCCCATCTACTTTCTTTGGTGGAAATCTCTTTCCTTTCACAAACTTTCCTTTCTTTTTAGCTCCTTGAGTAACAACCAGCACAGAGTGGAATCCTTCTTGTCTCAGTCTCACTTCCTCTTGAATGCACATACCAGTCAGCTCATTCAAATTCCACTTATCTTTGTGAGTGTTATAGTGAATTTTGAATGGGCCGAACTGAGGAGGGAGTGAGTTGAGAATAAACTGCACCAAGAAGGATTCATCCACTTGCATTCCTAGTGCTCGAAGTTTTGCAGCTTTGTCAGTCATATAGAGGATATGTTCCTGAACTCCTCTATTACCATCATATTTGACAGTAGTTAACTCTGCCATAAGTGTGCCTGCGAGAGACTTATCTGCTGATTTAAAACGTTCTTTGACAGCAGTTAACAGTTCCAATGAGCTATTAGTTTGAGGGAGGGAGGTCTTGATGTTATTAGCCATGGTCATCCTCATAAACATAAGACTAAGTCTGTTTGATCTCTCCCAGGCTTTCAAATTATCAACCTGTTCTGCAGTACTATCAGTAGTAATTTCCTCAGGTTTTTCAGCCAAAAGTGCCATGTCAAGATCTAACACACCTAGCGTGAATTGGACTTGTTCAAACCATTCTGAGAAGTTAGACCCATTGAGAGTTGGAATGCTAGATGCGTGAGAGTGCAACGAAGTGGGAATAGTCACTGAAATAAAATAGGACAATGCTCACGTTAAGGCCTTGAGTCTGTCCATAATATAGAATTATAAATTCTAAACAGATGAACTATTGATATCACATTGGTTCCACCTTTGGGTGAAAACCTTAGCATATCTAGTGTCCACTCTATAGGTGTATAATATTATCACCTATATAGGTCTAATGTAATTTATGTCACCTACTAGTTAATTATGTTACCTTTGGGTATCCAATTCTACACTACTAAATGACACAAATTATATTACCCTATCCAGTTCATAGGTAGTTGAAAGTGACTCTCCTTTGGGCTAGTCCCAATCTCCTAACTATGACTGCCATTGAGAAAATTGTTGTCTTTTATGTCACCCTTAATGACTACTCTTTCATGTAATTCTATATTCATAAGGCTCACTAATCTAGGTCACTTTGGTGACTACCAAATTAATAAACTCTATAAATATAAAACTAACCAACAATATTCTCTAACCCTTTTATTAGAGTTGTTATTTAATTACTAAAAATTATCATTTATTAATTCAATCACTTTCATAATGTGAAAAAAAAAATAGATATTAAACTTTTCTTTATGTGATTGAAATCTATTCAATGATAAAGAATTAGTAATAACTCTTAAACTGTAGATAAAATAAAAACAGGAATTTGTCATTTTCGACTAACACAGTGGGTTTGGTCAATAAAGTATATAAAGCCAAAGGATGTTTTGGTATGTCAAAACTATGCACATTACCAAACAAATTTTGTTTCCAAAGAAAGTTCAATCAAAACTTTGTCTATGCCATGATCTAAGCATGATCTAAGCCTGCGTATGTCTATGGACTATATGATTATTATTATTATTTTAATCCATGACTGTCTTGGAAATTGAGACAATTTAAAGAATGCATGTATGAATTGTTTCAGTTCTACATGCTCTTAATCACAGTACCGGATCATATTAACCCTACTATTAAGTTGTACATACATGAGATGCATATATCGCATACACTACATACTCGCACGAATATATATATTTATATACATACATATATTTGTACAGTCAGATCGTTGGATTATACGGTTTCGCATAGGTTACAATTAACAGTCAAAAAATTTATACGTCTTAAAGTTTCAATCCAAGATGTATTGATTCAAAACCTTGGCTCTGATACCAACTGTAAGTGTAGTATTGATAAAAATCATACTATCATGCGGAAAATTTATGAATCTTGAATCTAATATATCTCAAGATCTATCAAATACTAAAATTATATGCGTACCGTTGTTTGCCATTGTCGATTGATAGAGACAGTGATTGAAACCCCTTGATAAATCAAATCTTCAAATGACTTCTTCTCTCTGTCTCTCAATATGCACAAAACCATAATACTGTAAATTGATGGACGTTACTTCCAAGGGGAAGTTTTGTGCCTTTTAATAGAGGAGAGAAGGGCCATGTGAATAACTGTCTTTTAAGAAAACCGTTCCATCATGGTTTTCTATATTATCCCAATTAATTAATTAATTAATTAATTAATTAATTAATTATACATATTAACTTAGGCATATTTTCCTATTGGCTAATAAACATAATGGAATCCAATCTAAATAGGAGACTAGTGGGCCACTAATATGGGACTAAAAGTCCTGTGAAATAACATCCTAGGGATACCATGTGAGATTTTATCCCCTCTTATATAATTCAAAATTTTGCTAAATTGGAGGAAGTTTTTGCTAACTTAGACTAAAATTTCCCTAAAAATAAGAAACCAGAGAAATTTATACTGAATTTTTATTGATTTGTTGTCACACGTAAGATTATATACCTGTTATATGGAATATTTTTTCCACATCTTGAGGTCAAGATCCAATTATGGGTGTGTGTGTGTGTGTGTGTGTGTGTGTGTGAGAGAGAGAGAGAGAGAGAGAGAGAGAGAGAGAGAGAGAGAATGCAACCCCCGTGGCAAGTTGCAACAGAACAAACGTGGAGTGTATTCATTTGGGAGGGTATTTCATATTTGTTGAGCACCCCCTTTGTCTCCTGTAAAGGACATTAGGACTTTTTATGTTTTTTTTTACATGACCATTGAGTTTGCCAGTTTGGTAGAAAGTGGTGTGGTCCTTGTTTTTGCTCCTATTTTTGTTTTGTTTGGTAAGCCCACCTCCCACTATATATTTCTTTTCAACAATGCTTCCACTAAAACAGTAAATTGGCCAAATTATTTGGTTTGAGTCCTTGGTTCAACCACATTTTACTCCGAACTATATTTCGCATACACTTGTAGGTAGCCAAAACAAACAAATACATTTAGAATTTTTAAGAAACTTATTTTTTGGTAAGTCACTAGTTTAATAATTTGAAGGTTACTTGCTATGAATCACAAACAGATGTATGATGTTGTGTAGCATGCTTTATTTTAGTTTTTCTTCTTTGGTTTCATAATGTGGCACTTTTGCATAATACCCCGCCCCGCCAGTGGTTGTTCACAATTTGTCCCGTTCCGTGAACGAATCCAATTTGTGTCTTAGTTTATTGAATATGGGCTCATATTGACTTTTCATTTTGTTGCTCACAACTTGTCCTGTAATCCAACTCGTCTAACCTGTCGACTCACCACCAACCCGCCTCGCCTTGTGGACACCTTGTGTCACGCCCCAAAACACAAAATGGTGTATTTATGGCACGTGACCGGCCACCAAGACCTCGTAACTTGTACAGAGACTAGCGGAAGCAACATAATTAAAATTTATTATAAATACAGGTAATGAAGACCATAATATTACAAATCTGTCACACCCGTTCCAAATATTTCATGGTTTAAATTGCATAACTTGATATTTTATGAAATTATTAATGATATTAATAATTGAGATGAGGTTGACTGTGGGTCAACGGTAAGGTGTCAATGAAGACACGGTAATATGGTGGTTCATTTTGCATTAGCATGAGCAAATGACATTTATGTGATTTAATGTTATTTGACTTTATGGTATTGTGATGAATAGTAAATTTATCTGTGTGGAGTAAATTATGGTAATTTCGATATTGTTATTTATTATTTTGAGAACTGTGGTGAGAACGTGAGTGTCACGTTAAATAAAAGGTAGGTTGTGTAGAGATTCCACAGAATTTAGTTTTCGGACGTGATTTCGGATCCAAACGAGACTTAGTCGAAAATTTTTGTAATTTATAATTTTCACTCGTAAAGTTATAAAATGGACGTGTACGAAGTTTCAGGAGTTAATTAGATGTCTAAGAAACTCACGAGGAGGTAAACGCGATTCCCGAAGAGTTTGCTTATAAATAGTAGTGGATGAGATTTCATTTCATCCAAATCTTGTAAAATATCTAGAGAGGAGAGAGAAAAGGAGATTTGTTGCCACGAGCTTTCCGGCGACATACGACGACCTTTCGTCCATTAGATTTTCACCAGAATAGAGATTTGAACTCGTGTAGGTAAGACCTACGTTTTGATACTACTTAGGCCATGTTTGGCAAATTTTTATAAAAACCTAATTTATAGACTTTTGGGAGAAAACCCAGTAAAACTTGTAGGAATCACCTCAAATTCAAGATCCGACGATTAATTGACCCCCTAGTCGAACCTTCAAAGTTTAAAAAGAATCGCACGAGGTATGAAGTCCTAACCTATGAAATATAAGAATTTACATGTTTTAAATTTCGATGACTAAATTGAGATCCGGGCAAAATCCATGTGTTAATCTTAGGCCCATTAATTATGCACGCGATTAATTGTGAAAAGCATGTCTACTTTTACGCGAGCACGTTGAGTTGTCTACGTGGATCAAAGGGGAGTCTTATACAAATTCATGCCAGAATAAGCTTCTCGATGTTTGAGAATTTAGTAGCGACGGCTACTGTGCATGGTTAATAGACTTGGACTTGTCATGACACTTAGGGATGCAATGGTTGATAGACTTAGACTTGCCATTGGCATCGCGGTTTAAGACTTGGACTTGCCGCTATCGGATGAATGCGTATCTTTCTCCCTAGAGACTATTTGTTATGAATTGTGAGATTAAGGCATGTTTTGTCATATATTGCATATGTTAGAACTTGTGCACTCAGCATATAGCTGAGCAGTGGAGATTTACTCCATTGCAGGTAAGAAGGAAAATAAGAAGAAGCATGAGGAGTGAGGTCGTTGAGGAACGCCGGGAAACACCTTGTTTATACTTTTGTTCTCTTTCTAAACTTGCAATAAGACCTTTGAATTCGTAACGTGTTTAGTTTGGAATCTTGGAAGAGATTGTAGTATTGTAATATGTCTAAACTGTTGTTTTATGTTGGGAATCGTGAATCATAGTTGCGTTGGTTTTGAATCAGAGAAGTGTAGCTAGGAATGTTGTAGAGTTTTAGTGTGCAGGAGCCGATCAGTCGACTGAATCACTGTGTGGAACTGAACACTGCTTTGTTATGTTTGGGGATCAGTCGACTGGGTTGAGAAAACAGTCGACTGGATGGGGTCCCAGAATATGACTTTCTGCTTAAATAGAGTACCAGTCGACTGGACAACTTCAGTCGACTGATAATTCTAGGCACCAGTCGATTAGGTTCCCGACACAGTCGACTGGATGGGCTGTAGAACCTTTGAAGACCTTATTGCTTAGGTCTTCAGTCGACTGGACCCTTGATCAGTCAACTGGACCTTTGTATTTCAAAATGTATTCTTTTGGAAGTGATTTCAATTGAGCAAACTTTTATAACTCAAATTTTAAATAGATATGACTTATGTTTCCGCTGCTATTCACACTTTAATGAACTAGATAAGCATTGATGGTGTGCTACGTGTCCTGTTTTCGCATGTTAGCGGGATGGGTCGTGACAAAATCATTCCAAATTTATTATATATAAAATTCTTCTTGGCTAACTCGAGCCTTTGAATATAGACTCACAGGATTCCATTGGAAAACACACGTTATTTAACTTTATAACTAGTATTTTTAGTTTCTTATTCTTCTATAAGATTTTTCTCAACCGGGTCATCTCCCACCAAATTTTACTCTCATCACCCTTATTACCTAAAAGGGGTTAGAAAAATTTGGAGAGTGTGAGTAGAAGACTAAGTGAATAATCATAATCCTGAATGATGTGTATAAAGAGAAATCTATATATCAGTGTTAAATGAGGTAAATATAACAGTCGGTATATCAAGATGGTAGAATATTATCAGGACATGCATAACAAATATATATTTAGAAGGTCAGATTACCAACCACCTATTCACGTACACACACACACACATATGTATACATATGCTGCAATAGCTAACTGATCAGAAGCACGCGTAGACCCAATAAGGAGGGTCAGCCAACTTTGGGGTCACTCGTAGATCCAATAGGGATCATCCCACATAGGGGCTCGTAAGTTATTAATAGAACTAATATATAATCAAGTAGAATGGTGGTAACTGACATTGGAATCAAAGAAATATGGAACTTACAATAACATCAAATACGATAACCTCTTTCAATGAAACGAATCAACGTGTTCTAGAACAAATATAAGAGCAACGATTTCATCATTAAAATAAAACTTGTTCAAGTAATAGGCTAAATTCACTCGTGAGGAGTTGAATCAGTAAAAGAAAAATGATCACTCACCTTGGCAACTAGATGATTAAAGTACTTCTTTTGTAGCAAAGTCAATCGTTAAGTCCTACGCAATGCATACGATATAAATGAATAATTTAGTTTAAGTCCAAGGTATAGGGGCAGAATGGTAATTATAACTTCTTAAGGGTATTTTCATAATTTTATCGAAATAGGATTTTTCCCTTACTAAAATGATCCTTATATTATTATAGAACTAATGTCATTGACTACAGCCGATTCGGAGTTCGTTACAGTAATATATATAAAAAAAAATGTATAGCTTTTCTATAGTAATTTGGGTTCCAAAATAAGCGGTTAAATTTTCTGTCTCCAAAATTTACAAAATTAATGTCTAAATATTATTTTGATCACTTCGGTACCGACCATTTATTTTTCGGAGTTGTACAAAATTTTAAAAGCAATATTAAAGTTAAAAACTCATATACTATAGTCGTTTTATAAAATCAAAATTCAAATAAATACCAAATGATGTGCAAAATTCACCTAATTTTAGGAAATAATTTATAATAATTTTGCATATATTTGAAATACCAAAAATGTCCTTTTTTATGTATCTCAAAAATTAAGTCAGCTTTGAAACTTGAATTTGACATAAATGACGATTCAGGATCTGTTTGGCTTTACTTAAACTTTAAACTTTGAGAAGACCTTCTAAGGGTCTAATTAATACAGATTATAAAATTCAATTAAAAGGTACATATGATAAAATGCATAAAAAGATTTGGAAACATAAATTTACTCACTGACTGTGATAGAGTTTGAAATCTGTAAATTGAGTCACCACTGGAACCACCACCACTAATCTAGTATTTTATCCCCTAAGCGTTCCACTTTAGGAGTACGTGAGAAATTCTGAGAAACTCTCTTTAACTCTCTTATCTCTCTCATTTTATTTCCCCTCTCTCTCTCTTCATTAGTTTATAATGTGAGGTAAGAATGCAATCCATGTATGTTAGTAAATGAAATAGTGTTAAATGAATCAATTCATTAAATTAAAGATACATGAGTAAAAACAACAAAACAATAACGGCGGGAAAAAAAGACATTCTTCATTAATTGAAGCATTATGTATTGTTTTGTTTTTTTGTTTTTTGTTTTGTTTTGTGTTTTTTTTTATTTTTTGGGTGAATTAAATCATCTGTAACATTTGTATGTGTGTGTATATGTTGTATGTCTTAACGTATATTTATTTGTGTGAGTTAGTAACTGTATGCAATACTTGTGTATGAGTTGACAAGTTTTATGTGTGGTATAAGGGTTATGTCTGTGTTGGATAGAATCCTCCTACTTAGGCCATTTTCTAAGGTCACATGTAGGTTAGTTAGTTCGGTGAAAAACTAATAATATGTTAACACATGTTTAAGGTTAATTGATTAAAACATAAAAATATAATGATATTTTACAAATTTTAATAATGAAAATTCAGGTCTTGACACATTGCCCCGCCTCGCCAACCCGCAAATAAAACGTTTTTATTTTTCAAACAAACAATTTACTAAGAAACTGTTTTATTAAACTTATAAGTAGAAAAAATATGTTTAAAAAAAAAAAAACAATTTTCAAATACTTTTTTTTAACAAACTGTTTTTAATTAAAGTGTTTTATTAAACTATTTTTTAGAAAATAAAGACGTGTTTTTAAACTATGTTCTAATAAACTTTTAATAAACTGTTTTGAAGTACATTATTTTTAGTAATTTATTTTTTAATTAATAGTTTTTAATAAACAATTTTTTAAAAACTGTTTTCAAATCAAATTTTGAATAAATGCTTTATTAAGAAAGTATTTTTATTAAAAATAAAAACATGTTTTTGCAACCAACCTGCGGCCAACTCGTGGGCTAGTTCGCCAACCAACTCGCGAGTTAGCCGCCTCGCTCTGTTGACCCACGAATTAATGGGCTGAGATGAGTCATCCTATATCTCTTACTGAGTTAATTCGCTCCGCTCATCTATCTCGCTGACCCACCTCGTGGCTAGCCAAAATTCACCCAACTCGTCAAAGTGGGGTGCGGTAGTTGTATCATTCAGATTTGCAGTTTTCACTTGTCACCTTTGACTTTTTAGGATTATACCTGACGAAGAAAACTACATTAAAATAAACCCCTTGATTACTTAAAAAAAAAAAAAAAATCTAAAATGACTATTACCTCGAAAAATCAACTGCAAAATTTTTTGTAGTGGAATGCATGTCTAATTTTGAGTAATTTTGCTTTTTGAACATGAACACAAAGCAATTAAACAACTAAGAAACATGAGAGCAAGAATTGTAAGCAACTTGTCTAATCCGATTACAAGTAAGAGATCTTCAATTCCAAGAATGAGTCACGCCCAATTAACAACCTTATTTAATGTAGTAGTAATTAATGCAAATGACAAGGATTTGATTAAGTTATACCTTAATCAAAGCTCTCTTTCACCTATTAATTGGGGGATGAATTGGCATTCGGCCCTACCAAAGTCTCTCTCCAGATGGAATGATCACTTCATTATCATTAAAAGAACAAAACATCTCCTTTTAAAAAGAAAAAAGAAAAAGAACAAGAAGAAGGTTTTGCTTAAGAGAAAATATGGGCCCTCGTGACTGATAATGTCCTCTCCTAGAAGTATTAATTGACTTTAACATTACAGATTAGATTAATAGACTCAACTGCATATGTGAGGCACGTGACATAAGATATTTCATTGTCCGATCAACTAATACTAATTAGTTATTAATTATTAAGGGTACTACGTACTAATAGTTGCTTTTGCAATATCCAGTTTGCTCTTGCAACATCCACTGTTGTCATGTGGTTTGTAATTTTCTTTTAAAGTTTTACAAACAAATGTTAGAAATCTTTTTGAGAGAAAAATTAACCTATCTTTTTTCGTTTTTAAGTTCAACTTTTATTTGAGGTTCAACAAAAGTTTTCTCTTCTTCTTTAAGTTAAGGGTGTGTTTGAAATGCATTACTGGTAATTTTAATTACAGCGTCCCTATCTTCAACTTATTTAAATGAAGTTTTGTAACATAATTTTTCTTTAAGATATAAGGGCATGTCTCGCTTTCACTTGTAAGTTGCAGATCATATGTAACACCCGTACCCGGGAAACGGGTTAATCATTTGTGTTAATACGCATTAATTAATATAATTAGTGTGTAAAACGGATTAAGGGGAGGCTTGGACTCGCCCATGTAAAAAGTGTCCAGAGAGGGACACTAGTTAGAAAAGTCCCCAGTGAGGTAGGACAGGTATTGAAATGGAACCCATCGAAGGGTAAAATGGTAATTTGCATTTTAAGTGATTAAATGCATTTTATGTGGTTACATGAATATGTGTTTAAATGCTTTCATAATATATGTTGATATATGTGTTAGTATTAGTTTGAGTTTGAACACCCAAAGAAGGGTATAAATGAAAAAGATGTAAAATTTGTAGGTACGATAGCAATTTCACAAAATATATGGGACCCACGTTGGGACCCATACGGAACTTAGACAAACACTCATTAAATAACTGGGTAGTTAATGGAATGTTTGGGGGATTTCATAATAAGAACTCAAGAAAATCCGGGGGTGTAAATGAAAATTTGGAAAAAGAAGTGACACATCACATGCATGTGATGTGTGGTGTCAATATGAGAGCTTAGACTCTCAATTTACAGCAATTAAAAAGAAAACAAAAGAGAGCCCGAGAGAGAAGACGGAGAAATCGTCGCCGACGTCGAAATCTTGCCGTTCCGTCGCCGCCGTTCGTCGGATTTACGATCCGAGACCACTTTCGGACTCGTGGAGGTGAGACGATCATTTCTATACCCTTAATTTCTGTATAAATTGCTAGATTTTAGTAGCTCATATTTGACGGTAAGACGTCGTCTACCGAATTCTTGTAGGATTCTTGTTGGAATAGAATTTGAGGTTCAATTTGGTGAAATTCAGCACTTCTCTAGCTTAATCTTGGGTAAAATCAGTGTATAAGGTGAGTTTTCTACACCTAAATCTGATTGTGTTTAACGGGTTCAAGCTATAAGTGATGTTAGAGATGTTAATTCATGATTAGGAATTATAAAGATGTTAATTATGTGAATTCTATGTCAATTTTATGAAAACCATATGTTGATACATGAATAGGTGTTATATGCTTATATGTCTATGTGGTAGTCAATGAGCACCGGGGAAATGGTTCATTGTTGGAAGTAATAAGGGTGGCGAAGAGGAAGAATCCGATAAATACGGAAGTCCAAGGAATAGAAGTGACCACGGGACCAAGGGAGGTCTTCGGGTTTGAATGAACCATGTAACCGGTGACTCGGCGATTACGTTTATGCTTATGTGTTATTTGTAGCTTTGCACGTGTTAAACATACAATCATGTTTAGAATGCTCACTAAGCAAATTGCTTAAGAAAACCGTTTTCCTATTTCTGTTGTGGTACATAACAACCACCGCAGGTACGGAGCAATATCCGGAGAGAAAGTGACGCGCTCGGGAATGGGGAAGAGAGTTAGAGCTTGTAAATATGTTTTAAACTTATATTATAGTGTAACTAGTGGGTTTAGGTTTTCAACTTGAGGCTTGAAGTCTTGACTTGTGAATGGGAGAGATGGGGAGAGATGGGAGAGATGGGGGAGATTGAGCCTCATGCTTGTAAATTTCTTTTGAAACTTGTAAAATGATGTAAAGTATGGTGTCTTTTATGTTAATGTTCATATTTAAGTTGTTGGAAGTGAACTTGGGTCACAACCATGTTTTTTTGGAGAGTTGGAAGTAAATTTGAGAATATATGTGTAATCTCTCTCGTTTTGTTCTAGTATGGTGCAAGTAATGGATTTGACCATCTCGGCACGTCCGGGTGTGTCGTTAGTGTCTTGGACATGTTTCTTTAGTGTTTATAATGTTAGTTATGACTTTGAGTTGAATTCCAACAAGTTTTATAAACTTTGGATGAGAATTGAGTTTTAAAGTTGAAAAGTTTATTTTTGAACCAAATGAGACGAGTTCATGGTTAACTTGATCCAATTGTGGGTATGATTCTATGATCCTTGCTTAATTTGAGTTTAAAAGTGTTTGGAAGTGTGTTGGAGATGTTTTCCCAAAGTTTCATAAGGTTTCCATGTGTTTTGGTTGTGTTTTGGTAACTTAGAAACTTGTTTGACAGCAAAGGAAATTTAGCAGCAAATTTGTGAAGGGGATCGATCCGCCCTTTTAAGGCAGCATTCTGCGAGAATTATATTGAGATGGATCGATCCGCCCATTATGAAGGGATCGATCCGCCTTGTATTTTCCCACAACATGTCCGCTTTTACGGAAACATGCATAACTTTTTCTATAAAACTCGGATTCACGCGCCGTTTGTTGCGTTGGAACCGGGACTCAAAAATCTAACTTTTGGTATAAAAATTTTATATACTTTCTTAATGACTATTTTGCCCTTGGGGGCTGTTTTATCACAATAGAGTTCTTTAAAGTGGTTTATTCACCTTTTCTCTTTAATTAGTGTGTGTTTTGGGTGCGGTTACTCTTGTTACACGTGTCCTAATCCACCGGGGGTGGGTTGGGGTGTGACAATTTTTGGTATCAGAGCCATAGTTAGAGCCTTTGGGGACGAGAGACGTATACGACGCGTAGTGTGCACACAACGACACGTAGTTGCATAAGCATGCATACACGTTTACTTAGCATGTTTTAATGCTGATAAGCATGCCATGTGTTTATTTAAAAGTAACGTGCATGTGTGTACTATATGTGGGTGCCAGGCATAATGTCTGGAGGTGACACCTCAAACCGAATGGAACGGGTTGAAAGAGCAATCGAGGGGTTGGTACGAGTCGCCGAAACTCATGTGGTCGAAGAAAGGCCGGCGCAAGGGAATCCAAACCCGAGGGAGGAAGTCGTCACTATTTCTAAATTTCACAAGCAAAAGCCAACGATATTCCGTGGGGAAGCCGATCCGATGAAGGCAAATTTCTGGATCTCAAATATGGAGAAGATCTTCCGGGTATTACCATGTACTGATGAACAAAAAGTGCTATTTGCTGCAGACACGTTAAAAGATGAAGCGCAATATTGGTGGCGTACTAAGCTGGGTCTGGGTCAACCGACAACGTGGGACCAATTTCTTGAGATTTTCAATGATCAATATTTTCCAGAGTCATTTGGGGATCAAAAGGCTCAAGAATTCATGGAGTTGGTACAAGGGGGAAAGTCAGTCCGGGAGTACTCTACGCAATTTACGAGTTTGGCAAGGTTGCTGGGGACATTGTAACAACCGAGAAAGTGAAAGCAAGGAAGTTTGTAGCGGGACTTCGAGGTGACATCCGAGGACGAGTGACCGTATTTCGTCCAGAGACTTATGCTAAGGCATTGGACATTGCTTCTATTGCTGAGAGAGACCTTGGTTATACTTCAAACATGCCACCACCACCGAGTCAACAAAGTAAACGACCGGGATCAAGTCAGTTCAGTGGTCAGGGGAGTGCAAAAAGACAGAGTTTAGGAGGATCATCAGCTAGTATTGGTAGTGGTTCTGGTGGAAATAAACCGAGGTGTCAGACTTGTCAGAAATTCCATTGGGGCCGGTGCAATCAACTTTCAAACCCAATCATTTACAATAGTTGCCGACAACCGGGACACATCGCCAGGAACTGTCCAAATCAGAATATAGATATGAGAGGTCGATGCTTCACTTGTAAGGAATTGGGACATCAATCTAAGGATTGTCCTACTAGACGCCAAGGAGCATCAGGTTCAGGTTCTTCTGCGGCCAGCACTATCACACCAAGGACTACTCAACCTCCGAGGAGGGAGCAACGAGAGGCAAGATCATTCCAACTCAGGCCGGGAGAGACCGCTTCTGCCGATACCGTTGTTTCAGGTATGGTTCCCATTTGCTCACATCTAGCAAATGTACTTATAGATTCGGGATCCACACACTCATTCGTGTCACACCACTTTGCTAGGAATTTAGATAAGCCATTAGAGTTCCTAAACTATGATTTATCTGTCGCGATACCATTGGGGGCTCCGTTGGTTAGTTCGGGTGTGTTTAGAAAGTGTGAGATTAATGTGAATGGTAAAGAGTTAACTGTTGACTTGGTACCGTTAGTTATCCAGCATTTCGATGTTATATTGGGTATGGATTGGTTAGCAGCTAATCATGCTAACATTGATTGTAATACTAAAGGAGTAGCATTCCGTATTCCGAATCAAGATGAGTTTTATTTTCAAGGTAAGGGTGTTGTATCTCCACCGTATATCGTGTCAGCTATTGAAGCTTGTCGTTTGTTAAAGAAGGGATGTCGGGGGTTTCTATGTAGTATTCTTGATACTAAAGGTCTTGATTTAAAACTTGAAGATATTCCAATTGTTAGAGAATTTCCAGATGTGTTTCCAGAAGAATTACTCAGTGTGTTAATTGATCGGGAAATTGAGTTTGGTATCGATGTTATGCCGGGAACCCAACCAATTTCACGAGCACCATATCGAATGGCACCAGTTGAGTTGAAAGAGTTAAAGATACAGTTACAAGAGTTACTAGACAAGGGTTTTATCCGACCTAGTGTGTCCCCGTGGGGTGCACCAGTACTATTCGTGAAGAAAAAAGATGGTACAATGCGGATGTGTATTGACTACCGGGAGATCAACAAAGTAACCATCAAGAACAAATACCCGTTGCCACGTATTGACGATCTATTCGATCAACTTCAAGGGGCTGAGGTATTTTCAAAGATTGACTTACGATCTGGGTACCATCAACTGAAAGTTAAAGCTAAGGATGTGGAGAAGACAGCCTTTAGGACCCGTTACGGGCACTATGAATTCCTAGTGATGCCGTTTGGGGTTACTAATGCGCCTGCTGCCTTCATGGATTTGATGAACCGTGTATTCAAATCATACTTGGATGAGTTTGTTATTGTATTCATTGATGATATTCTCATTTATTCTAAGAGTCCAGATGAGCATGAACAACACTTGAGGTTGGTTCTACAGCGACTACGAGAAAAGCAGTTGTTTGGGAAATTGAAGAAAAGCGAGTTTTGGTTGACGAGTGTCACTTTTCTGGGACATGTGATCTCTAAAGAAGGTATTTCTGTAGACCCACAGAAGATTGAAGCTGTTATGAATTGGTCGAGACCGACAAATGTATCCGAGATTCGAAGTTTCTTGGGGTTAGCTGGATATTATAGAAGGTTTGTGAAAAACTTTTCTAGAATTGCAACGCCGATGACAAGGTTGATGAGAAAGGATGTACCGTTTGAGTGGAACAAGGAATGTGAAGATTGTTTTGTAGCATTAAAGAAAAAGTTGACTACGGCACCAATACTTACAATTCCAACAAGTACTGGGAATTTCAGAATATACAGTGATGCTTCCCACCAAGGCTTGGGATGTGTTTTGACACAAGATGACAAGGTAATAGCCTATGCTTCAAGGCAGTTGAGATCTCATGAGAAGAATTACCCTACACATGATTTGGAGTTAGCGGCAGTAATTTTTGCGTTAAAAATTTGGAGACATTATCTATTCGGGGAAACTTGTGAAATCTTCACCGATCATAAAAGTTTAAAATATTTATTCACTCAGAGGGACCTTAACATGCGACAGCGAAGGTGGTTGGAGCTTATGAAAGATTATGATTTAAAAATTCAGTATCACCCGGGAAAAGCCAATGTAGTTGCCGATGCCTTGAGTCGGAAGTCGTCAGAAAACTTAGCTTATGCCTTGACTGGACAGGAAAAGTTGATAAAGGAATTTGAACAATTGAAGCTTGAGGTAGTTCCTAAAATTAGAGGTGGTTTAATGGCTGCGATCGTGGCACAACCAAGTTTAATTGGTGAAATCAAGACTAATCAGCTCTTAGATCCAGAATTCAAGAAGATTGTGGATGAGTTACCAGAGGGGAGAAGGCCAGAATTCAGTTTCCAAGATGGTGTTCTGAAATATATTAACCGATTATGTGTACCTAAAGTTGGAGATCTGAGAAATAAAGTTATGGAGGAAGCCCACAATACAAGATATTCTGTACATCCGGGTAGTACCAAAATGTACAGAGACTTGTGAGAAATTTACTGGTGGAGTGGTATGAAGCGAGAGGTAGCAGAATTTGTGTCTAAATGCATGACCTGTCAAAAAGTGAAAATTGAACATCAACGACCCGGAGGAGAGTTACATCCTTTAGAGATACCAGAGTGGAAGTGGAAACATATTACAATGGATTTCGTCTCGGGATTTCCAAAGTCTCAAAAGTCAAATGATAGCATATGGGTGATTGTAGACCGGTTGACTAAGTCAGCCCATTTCCTACCTATTAAGACCAAAGATCCATCAAAACTTGCAGAGATTTATATCAGAGAGATTATACGGCTTCATGGAGCACCAGTGTCGATAGTGTCAGATCGTGACACTCGGTTCGTATCAAGATTTTGGGAGAGTTTACAAAGGGCTATGGGGACAACTCTACATTTTAGTACTGCATTCCATCCCCAGACTGATGGTCAGTCCGAGAGGGTGATCCAGATTTTAGAAGACATGTTGAGAGTATGTGTTATGGATTTTAAAGCTGATTGGGAAACTCATTTGCCGTTGATAGAATTTTCTTATAACAACAGCTTTCAAACTAGCATTGGAATGGCGCCTTATGAGGCACTGTATGGTAGAAAGTGTAGATCGCCGGTGTGTTGGACAGAAGTTGGAGAAAAACAACTTTTGGGACCAGAGATAGTGCAAATCACTACTGACAAGATTCAATTGATTAAGCAACGGTTACAAACGGCTCAAAGTCGTTATAAAAGTTATGCGGATACGGGTAGAAAACCGTTGGAGTTTGAGGTTGGTGATTATGTATTTCTGAAAGTTTCGCCTTCAAAAGGCATAGCACGTTTTGGTAAGCGAGGTAAGCTCAGTCCGAGATATGTTGGACCGTATTTGATTCTTAATCGAGTTGGGCCATTAGCTTATCGATTAGAGCTGCCACAAGAATTAGAGAATGTTCATAATGTGTTTCACGTGTCGATGCTTCGACGTTATGTGCCGGATTCGAAACATGTTATCATTCCGGAACCGTTAGAGATTCGGGAAGATTTAACTTACGTGGAGCATCCAGTGCAAATTCTTGATAGGAAGGATCAAGTATTGAGGACCAAAGTGATTCCCTTGGTGATGGTTCAATGGCGAAGCCATTCAATGGAAGAGGCTACTTGGGAGCGGGAGGATGAGATCCGAGCCAAGTACCCGCATCTCTTCAATTCTTGAGGTAAGAGTAAGTTTGGGGACCAAACTCCCTTTTAGGGAGGGAGAAATGTAACACCCGTACCCGGGAAACGGGTTAATCATTTGTGTTAATACGCATTAATTAATATAATTAGTGTGTAAAACGGATTAAGGGGAGGCTTGGACTCGCCCATGTAAAAAGTGTCCAGAGAGGGACACTAGTTGGAAAAGTCCCCAGTGAGGTGGGACAGGTATTGAAATGGAACCCATCGAAGGGTAAAATGGTAATTTGCATTTTAAGTGATTAAATGCATTTTATGTGGTTACATGAATATGTGTTTAAATGCTTTCATAATATATGTTGATATATGTGTTAGTATTAGTTTGAGTTTGAACACCCAAAGAAGGGTATAAATGAAAAAGATGTAAAATTTGTAGGTACGATAGCAATTTCACAAAATATATGGGACCCACGTTGGGACCCATACGGAACTTAGACAAACACTCATTAAATAACTGGGTAGTTAATGGAATGTTTGGGGGATTTCATAATAAGAACTCAAGAAAATCCGGGGGTGTAAATGAAAATTTGGAAAAAGAAGTGACACATCACATGCATGTGATGTGTGGTGTCAATATGAGAGCTTAGACTCTCAATTTACAGCAATTAAAAAGAAAACAAAAGAGAGCCCGAGAGAGAAGACGGAGAAATCGTCGCCGACGTCGAAATCTTGCCGTTCCGTCGCCGCCGTTCGTCGGATTTACGATCCGAGACCACTTTCGGACTCGTGGAGGTGAGACGATCATTTCTATACCCTTAATTTCTGTTTAAATTGCTAGATTTTAGTAGCTCATATTTGACGGTGAGACGTCGTCTACCGAATTCTTGTAGGATTCTTGTTGGAATAGAATTTGAGGTTCAATTTGGTGAAATTCAGCACTTCTCTAGCTTAATCTTGGGTAAAATCAGTGTATAAGGTGAGTTTTCTACACCTAAATCTGATTGTGTTTAACGGGTTCAAGCTATATGTGATGTTAGAGATGTTAATTCATGATTAGGAATTATAAAGATGTTAATTATTTGAATTCTATGTCAATTTTATGAAAACCATATGTTGATACATGAATAGGTGTTATGTGCTTATATGTCTATGTGGTAGTCAATGAGCACCGGGGAAATGGTTCATTGTTGGGAGTAATAAGGGTGGCGAAGAGGAAGAATCCGATAAATATGGAAGTCCAAGGAATAGAAGTGACCACGGGACCAAGGGAGGTCTTCGGGTTTGAATGAACCATGTAACCGGTGACTCGGCGATTACGTTTATGCTTATGTGTTATTTGTAGCTTTGCACGTGTTAAACATACAATCATGTTTAGAATGCTCACTAAGCAAATTGCTTAAGAAAACCGTTTTCCTATTTCTGTTGTGGTACATAACAACCACCGCAGGTACGGAGCAATATCCGGAGAGAAAGTGACGCGCTCGGGAATGGGGAAGAGAGTTAGAGCTTGTAAATATGTTTTAAACTTATATTATAGTGTAACTAGTGGGTTGAGGTTTTCAACTTGAGGCTTGAAGTCTTGACTTGTGAATGGGAGAGATGGGGAGAGATGGGAGAGATGGGGGAGATTGAGCCTCATGCTTGTAAATTTCTTTTGAAACTTGTAAAATGATGTAAAGTATGGTGTCTTTTATGTTAATGTTTATATTTAAGTTGTTGGAAGTGAACTTGGGTCACAACCATGTTTTTTTGGAGAGTTGGAAGTAAATTTGAGAATATATGTGTAATCTCTCTCGTTTTGTTCTAGTATGGTGCAAGTAATGGATTTGACCATCTCGGCACGTCCGGGTGTGTCGTTAGTGTCTTGGACATGTTTCTTTAGTGTTTATAATGTTAGTTATGACTTTGAGTTGAATTCCAACAAGTTTTATAAACTTTGGATGAGAATTGAGTTTTAAAGTTGAAAAGTTTGTTTTTGAACCAAATGAGACGAGTTCATGGTTAACTTGATCCAATTGTGGGTATGATTCTATGATCCTTGCTTAATTTGAGTTTAAAAGTGTTTGGAAGTGTGTTGGAGATGTTTTCCCAAAGTTTCATAAGGTTTCCATGTGTTTTGGTTGTGTTTTGGTAACTTAGAAACTTGTTTGACAGCAAAGGAAATTTAGCAGCAAATTTGTGAAGGGGATCGATCCGCCCTTTTAAGGCAGCATTCTGCGAGAATTATATTGAGATGGATCGATCCGCCCATTATGAAGGGATCGATCCGCCTTGTATTTTCCCATAACATGTCCGCTTTTACGGAAACATGCATAACTTTTTCTATAAAACTCGGATTCACGCGCCGTTTGTTGCGTTGGAACCGGGACTCAAAAATCTAACTTTTGGTATAAAAATTTTACATACTTTCTTAATGACTATTTTGCCCTTGGGGGCTGTTTTATCACAATAGAGTTCTTTAAAGTGGTTTATTCACCTTTTCTCTTTAATTAGTGTGTGTTTTGTGTGCGGTTACTCTTGTTACACGTGTCCTAATCCACCGGGGGTGGGTTGGGGTGTGACATCATAGGATTTCAAACACCAAAAAAAGTCTCATGCTCAACTCTACAACAAATTAACTTTATTTGTCTTATGTTTCTTCTTCATTTTTTTGAACAGAAAGATTGATTATTGAGATCAAATCAAGCATACAACAAGCTTACAATCTCCCCCTAGCATTAAAGGCAGAAGCACAACTTGCACCCTAAAGATGGACGACACAAAATTGCACCCATAAACCCATAAACAATCCCTAGAATTATGTACAAGCAAAATTACTATTATGTTTCTATCACCATCTCTAACTATTTTAGAAATTTTCTCTCTATATTTAAAGGGTTTCTAAAATTTAAAAGAAAAATTTATTGATGCATCTACCACACTCCTAATTTTGTAGCATAAGGAACCTATTTTGCCATTTGCTTATCCGGAACCATTTAAATGTTAACTATGCAACGAAAATTCTCCAAAGATGGCACCCTTTTTTTATTAAAGAGAGGGCCTCTGTTTTAGCCATCGGATCGTGTTTAAAACTATGAAATGACAAAACTGCCCTTAATGAAAACACGATCCGATATGCCAAAACAGAGGCTATCTCTTTAATAAAGAGAGGGCGCCCTCTTTAGAGCATGACTGATGTATGCAACATTGGATTGGGAAAGAAATTTTATATGCAGCTAATTGATGCCATTATTTAAACAAAGCGGTTATTAATTTATAGGGTAAATTATATTTTGTACCCTTATAGTTTGAGTGTGATTTCATTTTGGTCTCTATAATTTCAATTTTGTTAATTTGGTCCTTTTAGTTTCTTTTTAGGTTCTATTTATGAAAATTTCCTACAGTTTTTGGCAAATTTAGGATCAATATAGGTGTGTAAAGTATAATTTCTCCAAGTAAATTTACCATTATGCCCCTAATAATATCTCACGTGTGCACCACATGACCTATTTCTGTAAAAAAAAAACTGTAGGAAATTCTTATAAATGGACTAAATTGAACCTAAACTGAAACTGTATGGACCAAATTGACAAAATTAAAACTACAGAGACCAAAATAACATCACATGCAAACTACAAGGGTGCAAAGTGTAATTTATCCTTAATTTATATTTTCAAATTTTGCATTGCTTACACCTGAAGACTACCTGTTTACGGCTGTTATATATAATTAAGAGTGATGCTACATATACAACATATTGCACAACATAAAGCACAACAAGGCTTTAAATGTCTTGTACCCTGTGTTGTTTGAATTTCACACTTTTCTATGCACCACTTACATAACACAGGGTACAGATATTTAAAGACCTATTATATTTTGTGTTATACAATGTGTTGTATCTGTAACATTACTCATTAATTAATTATAAAAAGTGACATTCCTAATATTTAGCCACCTTTTTTAGGAAACAAGTTCTCATTTACACGTATCAATACAGCTGGAGCCATCCAAATGGGTTGCACTCTAAGGCAAGCGACCTAAATTTTTTTGCTAAAGAATAAGAAAATTGAATTGGCTAAATTGAATTGGCTAGGCCGAAACAATAAGAAAATGAATGTCAAACATGTTATTAATTGTCAAGTTGTGGGCATTGACTAAGGGAAACGAAAACAACAATATTAGGTGTACACATTTTTTGATATATTGTGCTTTAAATGCATGTATTTTGTGTTGTTCAAATTTTTTTATATTTTTTCACACTTTTTCTGTACACTACTTGTACAATACAGGTCCACACATTTAAAATAGTATGCCAAAAAAAGTGTACTAAAGTGTGCATCCCTAATTTTAAGGTCAACCATGTTGATGCATGGGCCATGGCAAGTGTAGATGGAAATCTTTTTTATTAAAATGTTAAAAATCTTCTTGAGAGAAAATTAACCTATCTTTTTTGTTTTTAAGTTCAACTTTTATTTGAGGGTCAACAAAGCTTTCTCTTATTCTGTAAATTAAGAGTGTGTTTGAAATGCAGTACTGGTAATTCTAATTACAGCGTCTATATCTTCAACTTATTTAAATGAAGTTTTGTAACATAATTTTTATTTATGACACTTGTAAGTTGCAGATCATGGGATTTCAAATACCAAAAAAAGTCTCAAGCTAACTCTACAACAAATAATTAACTCTATTTCTTTTATGTTTCTTCTTCTTCTTCTTCTTTTTTTTTTTTAACAGAAAGATTGATTATTGAGATCAAATCAAGCATACAACAAGCTTACAATCTCCCCCTAGCATTACAGGCAGAAGCACAACTTGCACCTTAAATATAGACGACACAAAATTGCACCCATAAACCCATAACAATCCCTGGAATTACGTACAACCAAAATTTTTATTATGTTTCAATCACCATCTCTAACTATTTTAGAATTTTTTTCTCTATATTTAAAAGTTTTTTTAAAATATATATATATATATATATATATTGATGCATCTACCACACTCCTAATATTGTAGCATAAGGAACCTATTTTGCCACATTTGCTCATCCGAACCATTTAAATGTTAACGTATGTAAAATTGGATTGGGAATGTAATATTATATATAGCTAATTGATGCCATTATTTAAACAAAACGGTTATTAATTTATAGGGTAAAGTACATTTTGTACCCTTATAGTTTGGGTGTGATTTCATTTTAATCCCTATAATTTCAATTTTATTAATTTGATTCTTACAGTTTCGTTTTAGGTTCAATTTAGTCCATTTATGAAAATTTCTTACAGTTTTTAGCAAATTTAGGATCGGTATAGGTGTGTAAAGTATAATTTCTCAAAATAAATTTATCATTGTGCCCCTAATGATACCTCACGTGTGCATCACGTACATGACCTATTTCTGTCAAAAACTATAGGAATTTTCATAAATGGACTAAATTGAACCTAAACTGAAACTGTAATGACCAAATTGACAAAATTAAGACTACAGGACCAAAATAACATTACATCCAAACTACAAGGGTGCAAAGTATAATTTATCCTTAATTTATATATTCAAAATTTGCATTGCTTACACCCAGAGAGTACCTGTTTACGGCTGTTTTATATATATATATATATATATAATTATAAAAAGTGACATTCCTAATATTTGGCCACCTTTTTGAGGAAACAAGTTCTCATTTACACTTATCATACAGCTATCCAAATGGGTTGCACTCTAAGCCAAGCGACCTAAATTGAATTGGTAAGGCTGAAAGGCTCGAAACAATAAGAAAATGAATGTCAAACATGTTATTAATTGTCAAGTTGTGGGCATTGACTAAGGGAAAACGAAAATTAAGGTCAACTATGTTGATGCATGGGCCATGGCAAGTGTAGATGGAGTTTCAGTGATCATGTGACCAAGTAAGATTGGAATATATACTCACATGTCTATTTGCATACATATTAGCACATTGCCAACTATGGTTTTCTTTTTTGATAGTGTGAATATTGAAGTGATATCAACACCTACCTATAAATGGGAAGTTATCAATGAGTTACAAAGAATAAGAATTTTTTAGTTTTATTTAGGATAACTTACACTCACCTCCTCTGAAAAATTATTCATTGTCAATTTTCCTAGAAGTTGTTGACAACCTTTTCTAACCTAAAAGGTTTATTGCATCGGCCTGCGTTGTGGAAACAAAATCTTATGATGCTAGTAAATATTTGAGGTTGAATGAGACCGTTCTTCTATACATAACATTAGGGCCGATCCTGAGATTGTGAAATTCACATGAGGCTCCAAGCAAACATGAAAAGAAAGTTTTTTTAGGCCCTTTTTTTATCCTATTTTTATATATAATACATGTATATATAAGATCCTATTTTTTTAGGCCCTATTTTGCCATATTTTTATATATAATACATGTATTTTGGCCAAACAATGCCTTATTTTTGGTCCTATTTTTATATATAATGCATGTATATCTAAGGTCCTGTTTTTTTATGCCCTATTTTGGCCCTATTTTTATATATAATACATAAATTTTGACCAAACAAGACCTTATTCCAAGGCCAAACAAACTCTTATTTTTAAAGGCCCTAAGCGACCGCCCGGACCGCTGGCGCAAGGGCCGGCCCTGCATAATATCCTCGTTAGTTGAAAATGAAAGACATAAATATCCCTATTAGTATTGGTACATGTCAAATGTGCACTCCATAAAATTTAAATGTTTATTTTTATTTAGTGTAATTATTTATACAGAAAAATGATATCTCATTAATGCGCCCAACTATCGTGGTTAGTGCGTTCATATTTTTGTACATACGAGGATAACAATTGATAAATTGAAAGAAGATGTATGTTAGTGCTATTTACTTTTTCAATAATAAGGGTAACATAGAGCAACGACTTAGTCTAATTGGTAAAATAACTGTTCCAAACCACGCTCATTATTGTCGGTCGTCTCCCTCCCTCGGATCCAAACACTAATATTCTCGCACGAGACCACTACATCAAATAATCAAAATGATAATAACAATAATGATAAGATAGAGATTAAGATATTATAACTACATAATTAAAGACATCTTTAAGATGGTTATCTCAAACTCTTCTAAATCATACAGTTAAGATACAACTGTTATGAAGTACAGAAATTATAATGTATCAAGTGAATCATGCGATTTGAGTCATTTGATGTAATGATTCACTTATCTATCTAGTAATAATATTGTTCACTTTGGGCCTAAACACAAAGAACTTCTTAGAGGATAATCCATTCCTGGTACTACTTTGATAGCAGCATGCTTAACTGTAGAGTTCTTTCGTGTTTTAGCTCCCTCGTAATTTTAAAAAGCCTTATTATATATAGAGGGACAATTAATTCTTATAAACTAGTTCGAAAACTTCATCCCAAACGGTATATCAAATAAGGTCCCACACCTGACCTCACCCCATCTGTCATAGCAGCTGCCTGAGAGTGTTGGCTATTTGTCTTTACATTTGACTAAAGAGCATTAACGGAATTAAGAAAGTTATACGTATCAGATATGACGTGACAATAGATGCAATCAATTATTTTCTTAAGAAAAAAAAAAGATTTGAGGTAGCCACGTTGTGATAGATTATAAAGTCAGTGTTCACTGCTCAGGAATGAAATGAAAGTGGCATTTTTTATTTTAAAAAAAAAAAAGTAAGAAAAGAAAAGAAATGAAAGTGGCATTTGTGGGTATATTTTAAGGGATAACACTTCAGTGCTGTTAAAATAATGTTGTTTGTGTTATTCTTCTCACAAAATAAATAGGAAAACTATTTTTGCATAAACATTTTTTCAAAAACTATCCAATTTTACTATTTATATATGAGGAGAACAACACTAACAGCACTGTTTTAACAGCACTGAAGTACTGTCCTATTTTAAAAGGGTTGACCACAGAATCACCCATGTGTTAGGTATTTTTTTAGTTGTCTCTTTGTATTTCAAATTGTCACTAATATTTTTGTGATCAGGACTTAAGTGATATAGTCATTTTTTTTTCATTAAAGTTAACAAAAAAAATGGATAAAAATATGAAATTACCTTTATTCCATGCTATTGAGAACAATCTTACCTGCTTATATGGTTATTTAAGCATATGTGGCATATTTAGGGATGAAACTAAAAACTGAAAAACCGAAACACTGAACCAAATCGATCGGTTTGGTCGGTTTTTATTACACGTACACATTGTAAAACCAAAATCGGATTGAAAAATTGCACTAAAATTGAAAAAATGAACCGAACCAAACCGAACCATACCATTCGGTCGGTTGTAAAATCCCTCCAAAATCGATTGAACCGAACCGATTTCACCCTTAGGTATATTATTATATTATTTGATATTAAATTTATTGCTAGAGAACATTCTATGTTCACTTTGGGTACCTTTTTTAAAGTGAATTGAACACACACACACACACATAATACATACAGTTTTGGTGATAATTTTTATTTTATTTTTTAGATTTAGTACATGACTATACTGGGTTTTACTGTGTGGATCCAAGGGTAGATTAAAAATAATAATAATAATAAATGAATAAAAAAAAAGAAGCTAATATATTACCGAGTATTAAAAAAAAATGATACATCACCAAGACCGCGTGTGTCCAAGGGTAGATAAAATAAAATAATACATCAACAAGACTCTGTGTGTGTCCAAAGGTAGACAAAAAAAAAATTAATAATAATAATAATATATCACCAAGACTCTGTGTGTTGTGTGCGTGTATTTAAGGGTAGATCAAAAATAAAATTAAAAAATAAATAAATTTGCTCTTACAAAGGTACCCAAAGTGACCACGGAATAATCTCTAACAATAAATATAATATCAAAATAGTATTATAATATACCACATCATATAAGGGTGTTCTTATTAGCATGTAATAGGGATAATTTCGTACTTTTATCCATTCCCTGTTAACTTTAACAAAAAAAGGTGATTGTGCCATTTCAGTCCAGGTCACATGAGTATTAGTAACACAATTGAAAAGAATAGGGACGTAGCTAGAAGAAAAAAATAATTACTCCGTAATAAATAAATAATAACCACTGGGGTGTTTCTATTATTAACCCATTTAAACAAAAAAAAAAAAAAAAAGAAAGAAGAAGAAGAAGAATGAAGAGTAATTAATTACTTGGTCCAATCTTTTAAAGGCAACGGCATTGTCAATTTGTCAAGCTGTCATGATGATTGTTTAGAGATCTTATGTTAAAATAGATAAAGTAATGATATGAAAGTGATAAAGCATGTTTTAACATTATCATGAGTTTATACTAGTCAAACGAATGTTGTGTCTGCTAGTAATAGACTACGGACATTGAGCGTTGCACGTTTGGAGAGAGAGAGAGAGAGAGAGAGAGAGAGAGAGACACTTGTCCAGGGAGCAAAAATCATTTCCATGTCTCGTGAATGGGCTAATGCTTTGAGTTAATCCAGGTTGACCCTGCCCATGCTATCCTAATTCTTAAGCCCAAACTTAAAATTTCAGCCAGTCCAGTAACGTTTGTCTTTAGAGATTAGAGAAGTGTTTTTCCTTAGATTTTAGAGAAGGAAAAGAACTGGTTATATGGTTTATACTTTGTAAATAAAGCGTTTTATAAATTTAAGGTTTTTGTCAAACCAACAAGATATTGGTTCTCACAAAAACAACATTAAAAATGAGACTTAGGGACTACTTGGGAAAATGTAGTTCCGGTTATGTAAATTCTAAGTGTTTTATAAGTGTCAATTCTTGCACAAGTCTGCTATTACTTAAAACTTGTTCTTTATCAAACTAACATAAATTTTGGTTACGAAAACCATAGAGAAATTGAGAACTGATCTAGACCAGATCTTGTTTTAAGGATTTCCAAACACAACCTTGTATTCCTTAAGCTTGGAATTTGGCTAGTGAGGGACAAACTAGAACAGGGCATGAGAGAGAGAGAGAGAGAGAGAGAGAGAGAGAGAGAGAGAGAGAGAGAGAGAGTGGGTTGAAGCAAAAGATTGGGCTTAGGACAATCATAATCATGGGAGTGGTACACAAACATTAACTAAGCCCACAGAGTATAAAATAGAGTATAAAATAGCCCAACTAAATTCAATTGGCCCATTCTTCTTATAAACCAAATATTGGTTCACTTGGTGCTATCAAAAAAAAATATTTATTGGTCACTTAGCAAGATTTTATCCAATTGTTGTAATCAAATAGCATTAAGGTGTAATTCAAATCCAAATGAATTGATCATATGGTTATTCAATCACTACTCTGAGAAAGAACTGGAGATTGGAGATTAGGTCTCATATAGATGTAGTTTTATTTATTTTTTATTTTATGATCAGATGTAGTTTTATTCTCGTTTCTGAAATCGTCACTAAATATACGCTTCAATTTTTCCCTTCGTAATGCACACTGCTTTGCCTCTCCTTTCTAATTTCTACAGGTTACGCCCAATCTTAGATTATTGAAAGTTAAAAGGAAAAAAAAAATCATGATTATAGCATTTATGATTCGATCGGTTTGGAATAACCCGTTAAAGCTGAGACCATAATGATGATTATTGAAAATTGTAAAAATAAAATTTTTTGTATTTGGAAAAGGGTAATACTTGGGACACAACTTTCATACAACTTTCATACAATCTTCTCAAAAGATGTGTCTATCTCTCTCCTGTGATGTCACTGGACCCCATAGTGACACAGGAAAGAGAGACACATCTTTTGAAGAGGTTGTATGAAAGTTGTATAAAAGTTGTGTCCCAAATATTACTCTTTGGAAAAATAAAAATAAGTGCATATTTTACCCTTTTCGTACCGTTGTAGAAGAAACCCAATTGATGATCCAAAAGATTTGTATCATTATAATTTAGAGTACAGTAATGCTGCAGTCACCGAGCAATACCGAAGATTTTGCACCGAATTTGGTGGGTCCCTCTTACTTTACCCACTTTGGGGTCGTGTCTCTCTCTCTCTCTCTCTCTCTCTAATTTGCTTGATTTATAAATCTAATATCAGAAACCCCAAATTCCATTTAATTTCTCTCTTCAATCTCACATTCATCATCTTTAAGAGTAATGCTATGGTCACCGAGCAATACCGAAGATTTGCACCGAATTTGGTGGGTCCTTCTTACTTTACCCACTTCGGGTCCTCTCTCTCTCTCTGTCTCTCTCTCTAATTTGCTTGATTTATAAATGTAATATCAGAAACCCCCAAACTCCATTCAATTTCTCTCTTCAACCTCACCTTCATCATCTTTAAACATCATCGTATCACCACCATTGCTGCCACCAGCCAAGACCCATCACCATTATCACCTTACCCAACTCCCCTCACAATTACAGCTTCAAAACAACCTCAAAAAGTCCTCCAAATACAGCCCAAACCAAACAGCCCATTAAAGTTTCACCCAGAAATTGAAATCAAGCAAAACAGGCTCTTATCCAGTTCATTTGATCTCACCACCACCACCAATGGGACCCCCTCGCTGAGTCGAAGCCAGTGCCGTCGCCACATCAGCAAATCACCACCATAGTAGCCCACGCACCGCCCAAAGTCCTTACACGCCGCTGCAAGCTTATGCCTCCTTCGCATCCAGACCACCACCATCGTCTCCTCCAGAAGATCCTGCCACCACTACTTAAAATCAAAAAAATCTCAATACTAGTAAATGTAGTGTTGTAGTAAAAACAAGGTAGTTCAAGACAAGTAAACCCTCTTCAGGGTAATCATAGCTACACAGACTTCTCAATACTTTTTGAGGCGGGGCTTTTTTTTGTTCGTCAATTTTCAGTTTGTTGTTCGGAATTGATGAGAATATATTTGATTGATTCATAGTATTTCGTTTTCGAATCTTCAAAAAAGAAAAAAAAAAATTGGTATTCCAATTGGAGAAAGAAGTTGATAATAGAGAGAATCTATATATTCATGTGAAATGTTGCTTTTCAGTCTGATTGCTTTTGAGAGGGTGAGTAGAATTCGTATTCAATTGTTGATTTATAGTGACTTTTGATGAATTATTCTGTGGGGTTTGGGGCTTTCTAATATTTGATTTAGTAATCAAGCCAATTCTAGAGAGAGAGAGAGAGAGAGAGAGAGAGAGAGAGATTTTTTGATTTAAGTGTCTTTTGATGAAGTATTGAATGGACTTTGGGGGTTAGAGTGAGAGAGAGAGGGAGAGAGATTTTCTTGATTTAAGTGTTCTTTCAGTTTTCATGAAGTATTGAATGGAATTTGGGGGTTTTGGGGGTTACAGTTCATCTGAGAACTTTTTGAGGTTGTTTTGAAGCTG
The DNA here is from genome assembly GCA_033977485.1 of Hydrangea macrophylla. Taxonomy (NCBI): domain Eukaryota; kingdom Viridiplantae; phylum Streptophyta; class Magnoliopsida; order Cornales; family Hydrangeaceae; genus Hydrangea; species Hydrangea macrophylla. Next base: position 95,002,049 of record CM066995.1, read on the forward strand.
TAATTGTGGGGGATTTGGGTAAGGTGATAATGGTGATAGGTCTTGGCTGGTAGCAGCAATGGTGGTGATATGATGGTGTTTAAAGATGATGAATGTGAGATTGAAGAGAGAAATTAAATGGAATTTGGGGTTTCTGATATTAGATTTATAAATCAAGCAAATTAGAGAGAGAGAGAGAGACACGACCCCAAAGTGGGTAAAGTAAGAGGGACCCACCAAATTCGGTGCAAAATCTTCGGTATTGCTCGGTGACTGCAGCATTACTGTATAATTTATTATCAATTAACTCTCATTAAAAGGTTCAAAATTATGTTGTAAAGTGCTTTTTATTTACGACCTTTCTATGAAAAAATGTATTAGATATTTTTATTGATTGACTAGTGGAAATTCGTTACATATGTGTAAATAAACTTTCCCTAAAAGAATATGAGTAATACTTGGGGCACAACCAAAGTTATAATATTTTGCCCACAATCTTCATTTTGTGTCTATCTCTCTTCTAGTGGGCACTGTGGGGTCACTGGCACTGTAGGACCCATCAAGAGAGAGATAGACACAACATGGAGGTTGTGGGCAAAAAATTGTGACTTTGATTGTACCCCAAGTATTACTCAAAGAATATCGAATTTGGAGTAAAGTTCTCATACAACTCCTAGCTATTTGGACTAGATAAAAGAAATATTTTGAAGGGAAAAAATATGCTACAGCTAAAACAAGAAAACCTTCAACATAATAGTTATTTTGATGGTAGGATATAACAAGCTAATAAGATATCATTATTTTGACCAAAAAAAAGAAAGAAAATTATATCATTATTTAACCCAAGAATGCTACACCCACTCTTCCAACCACACCTCAAATCACATCCGATGCTTTAAATACATGTACCCTGCGCTATTTGAATTGTTCACACTTTTTTGTATACCACTTACACAGCACATGATAGTTGCATTTAAAGCGAAGATGTGGTTGGAGGAGTGGGTGTAGCATTATTCTATTTAAACATCTATTTATCCTAATTTCAAAGATACATCTATTGACTACACATCAACAGCTCATACATATGCACTAATAATTGCTCGTGAATGGAAGCAATTACCAAAGCGCATGTAACAATCTTTTCAAAATCTCATTACAAATACTCATTAGTACTTAGACATCAAAATGATCTAACATGAACAACGCAGATCTAACTGAAATCTAAATATGACCCAAATATGGAAGATCAAATATAACATATAACTACGGAAGCAACTCAAGATCGAAAGCAAGATGATCCTCGGAAAATAATTCCATTACCATTGTCCTAATACAAACTCTTCACTCAAATCTAAATAAGAAAGTGTATGAGATTAATAGCACCACAAATAACATGAGGATTGAGGAAATTGCTAGTAGCCATTCATCCAAGAATGGACCTGTTGAAGCCTAAACACAGAGCGAATAAACATACTGCTTCACAAAAAAAGTTAGAGATAAATAATTGAACTTTACACCCATGTAGAATGTCCTTAACAGCCAAGACCATACATATACTCCATTTCTGTAGTTGGCTTTAGCTAACATTTGTTATAGTTCTTTAAGCTTAATCAATTCTCTCCAATGATCCCTCCCTCCCTTTTTTTCGTCAAGTCGTAGATTAATTTCAATATGTGAAAACAAAGTTAGGGAATTATACTCCTCAGGCTCAGAGCTTTTTTCCAGGCTTCTAAGTTAAAACTTGCCCCTGTCGAAGTTGTAAATGAAATTAAACCACCAAAGGTACTAACTCACTACAACTGGTGAGAAAATTAAAAGAGCAAAGAACATTAAACCCACAATGTTATTAAAAGTTGTTGCCGAAAAAAGAAAAAAACTACTATAAAGTCTATAATTAACAGATTCAAGCTTATATCTTTAGAAATATCTCTAGGAAAAAAAAACTCATGCAATAGCAATTTTCTTTGACTTAGTTGACTTTACCAATTTTGAATTTTCAAGTTCATAGCTCAAAAATGCAATAGCCTAAATGTGCAAGTGCCAAATATCGAATCTAAGAGCTGTCAAAGCATGCGTCTATTCATTTGCAAACGTTAAACTAATAATGCTAAATGCTCATCCTTCTCAATCAAGCACATTGTAGAGGTTTTCCAAAACTAAGGACATTGAATGAATTTTAAAGGGTACTTTAGAATATTGGTACAAAACAAATTCAAGCCCACAAATTTGGATTCACAACAATTTACATGCAGAATGCCAGAATGATTATATTATCAACATAATATTCATGTATGATGTATCAGCCCCTGTTTAATCTAAAGTTAGGAGTATAGAACAATATTACCGGGAAGTAGAATTCGTAAAAATTTCTTTGGGTTGAGTCGCGGGTCTCGCTCTCTTTAAGACGTTTTGCGGCTCTGCCCAAATTGTGCAAGCAGTTCGTCAAATTGCCACACCGTCTCCAGGATAAAACAGCCCAAAAAACACCTCTGTCTCAATTTATTTTTGCACAAAAATAAATTGGAAAACTAAACACCTTCTCAGATTGATCGCTCGAAAACAAGAAATAAAGAAGATATGGGGACTCAAGAATATAAGGAACACTTAATTGAAATATAACACACTGAATGATTTTTACTTCTCTCGGAGTACTAGCTAGGAATGAAGCTGTGACTTAACTTTGGAGCTTAGCTCCTTTTTGAAAGTAATGATTTTTTAGTAGTTGACTGTATATTTCATGAGAAGAATGCATATCCTTATATAGGAAAAAAATATGAACGTTGGGCTCACTAGCCCGTTGAGAGTTTTAATGCTTTTGACTGTTGGACAATAAACCACCACGTTTTAGCAGATAAAAAACGTGAAGAAAAAAAATGGTTTTAAAGCAAAAGCTGTTTCAATCTTTCTTTATATGAATATTTAAAAAAAAAAAATAAATAAAAACAGATAAATAAAAACTTTCTTTTATTTTTTCTAATACATTCTTATATATATATATATTACAACAACCCCTAGATTAGACATTTAATTTATTACGAATTTCCCTTATAACAGTGTTTGGTTGGAAAATTTATAAGTGTGTGCGAGCGTGCCAGGCAAGCAAATTGCCAATGTGTATATGTGATAATCCAAACTGCGCCTCACCAGGGAATTGTGGTGACGTTCGATGCCTTGAACATGACTTTTAATTGTGTGAAGATGTAACAAACTGAAGAACTTCGAACTGACTAAATTAATATCTACTCCTAAATAAGAACAGTAAAGTAACTAAAAGTAATGAACTACTTTTATTAAATTAAAGTAACTACAATCTAACCTTGAAGATGACTTCGAAGGTGTTCTACTCCTAAATATAAGTATCTAGATAACAATACAATATATGTATTGAGAGATATATGTTGATGTTTGATCGAAGGATCCCTTTCGAATACACAATCCTTCTATTTATAGACATCGAGGCCTCAGCAACTTGATTTGAATGTTCCCTCCTCTTTTCAAACTGATAACTGCTCTTATACGTGGCATTTTCTCAAGTTGACAACTGCCCTTTAATTACTCCATGATGGTCAACACGTGTCTTTCATCAGTTAAATACTTGATTGAAATGAATCAGCATCAACCGCTTATAACAGTTCCAATGTCCATCAGTATCCACCAATTATCCTGCCACGTCACATCTTGCGTGTCAAACCTGCATTGGCTGAATATTTTCATCACAAGCATTACCCCCCGCGCCATTTTCCTTTTGATTTTAAAAAAAGATAATGGTGATCGTGGTTAGATCATGTTGGGCGGTTAACATCTTATGCAATCTTTGAATGTTCTTAAATTGCATGGCCATTTCTTCAATTCACTCCAAACCATCGCATTTGCTTGATTCTTGAGCCCCTGTTATTTTGAATTCACTCTCTTGGTCATGTCTTATTCTCAATCTTCGTTCGATGTTAGCGATAACTTTCCTGTCGATCTTCCCGAAGAAGTGATGCTATCAACCAAACGCCCTAAAACTCCTCTTCGAACCAATTGGGATCCCCTTGAGGTTCCTCCCGAACCTTTCTCCTACTCGAAATGGGGAAAATGGCATGAGATGTTAAACAAACCAAGTGCTTCTTCATCAGAGCAGCATTCATTCTCGAGCTCCTCTAAATCAATTTACAATAACCAAACGTTCCCTCCTGCTTGGGAACAACATATTTCTCATGGTGAAGGAGTAGGATATTACAAGGGAATGAAGCTCGAAACCCCAATCACAGTGCCTTCAGTTGTTCATCCAAACTTCAAATACCCTGAGACTAAAGGTGTTATTCGAAGTAGGACAATAAAACCATACTATCCATTTTCGAATCATCTCTCGAGAGAGAAAAATCTATTGAATGCCTGGTTGATTTCTTCAACCAGTCCTCCTGGTGAGAGACTCCAAAGAGGTAATGTCTTAATACCTCAAGACAGACCTCCTATCCACACATATGTAAGGGCATCTCATGAAAATTTTTCCAATGAGCACTACTCCTCAGCTTTCCTTTCAAAATGCAAACTTTTCGAGAAAGATTATGAAGAGAGGGTACTTCTCTTTGATCATTCTGTATTAGGCTTTCCTGACACCAAAATTCAAGTGATAGACCCTACTGAAAACATTAGTGATCCTTTTTCAAAGCTAGACCAATTGTGTAGACATGGTCCTTCATTCGAGCACACTCCATCCATTACATCACCCTCCCCATGCTTGATTATTCAAGCTCAAAGGCTATTAATTGCCTTTTCTCATCTTCCATTCTCTATTCTGCAAAATTCGAGGGCTCGAATCAACTTCGAATGGAGTTGTCACATCTTATGTCATGAATAGGATATTTCAACGCTTGTTCGAACTCAAATGGATTTTACCCTTTGAACTTTGGCGTCCCACATGAGATGGTATTCTCATCATCAAGAAAGTATCCATCATCTAAATTATCTATTAGATCTCTATGAAAGACTCAAAGAAACCCCCAATGCACTCCTTGATGAAGTCCTAGAATTTAAAGAGAAGTATGTTTATGGTTGTGGCAGCTCTGATGAAGAAAGCACCATTTCCCATTATTCGAAGCCCGATCTCGAAAGTCGAATTGCACATCTCAAAGATGAAGCCAAAGCTGCTGGTATTTCCCTTCGAGGCAAAACTCCATTAGCCAAAGAACTTCGAAATCTCCGCAGAGCTCTTGTGGATACCGGGCTTCGGACCACTTCTCTCGTTCGAGATTGTTTTGAAATTGATTTGAATCAAGGAAAGAAAACGAAAGATCTGTTGAAAACAGATACAGAGTCGCCACTTGGTCTTTAAGGAACCAAGAAACCTAATTTTGACTCACCCAAGCGGATAAGGGCACCGGCCCTTCATAACCAAAGAACTTGGTTCGGGGTTTTGGTACGAGAGAGGAAGGAGCCTTTGTCGCGACTAAAACACCCTCAACTCGCCCCGTCTTTCGACGGGCCTCAATTAGCATCCAAATAATCATCTTATACTATGTATGGTTCGACAAATAATACTATGATAGTATATTACATCACATAAGGAGATTTGAAATTGGAAGATCAAAATATAAGATATCATTCATAAGATCTAGGCCAAATATCATGCAATGTAAAGTGAAAGATCACACAAATAAACCTAGGAAAGATCGTCTAATCATGTATCAAATAATCAAGATTTCCTAATCTAAAGGGGGACATGAATTGTTATTGAAACAAATAAGCAAAGAAATCAAAATATGCTTAGCAAGGCTAGAATGATGCATGTTATTCTTTGATAAAAGAAGACCTCTCAATCCCCGGGATGGATGAGAAAGGATGAATAGATCAAAGGGAAGCATGAACGAGTGATCGAATTCATTCCTTATAATCTCCTTAGATTAAGAGTTACAAAAACCCCAAATCTTGCATGAATGCAATGTATGTATCTAAAAATGTGCAAAGGTTGTAGTGTGTTTTGTGTACATGGATTTCTAGAATGGCTTAGAAGTCTAAAATAGGCAAGAATGAATGAATGAAATCAACATGGGATATATACAAATGTAGTATGAACCACTTCCTAAGATATGAACTAATTTGGAATGCATATAAGCCTCAAATCAAAGAATGAAAGTTAAAGTGTACTTGCTGTGAATAGTGGACAGAACAATAGCATGATCTTTTGGAATTTGAAAAGAGGGGTTAGGAATGTTTTCAATGCATGATTTTTTATGGAGATGTTCCTTATTGTGTCTAGAACACAACCCAAAAAGACAATCTTGAATAACTATCACAGATTGAGATAAATTACACAAACAATAGAGGTCACTCAGAAACAGAGTTCGTACTGTCGTCTGAAATGTTAGAAAATCTTAGAAAATGAAAAAGAATGATCTAGAGGCCCATTTTATACATAAAGTTTCCTAAGACATTGAATTTTAAGGGAAAAATAAGTTAGGACCACCCCTTTTGGAAAAGTTTTCTGGAAAAGAGGTCGTAAGTTGACCTAGCTGCTGTGACAACAAAAAACAGAATGTTTGGAAGGAATGTTGGGACCTAAATGGACCATTTCCAAGTACTTCCAAGTCAAACCAAAAATCATGGGTGTTCTCCAATGAGTTAGGAAGACTTTCCAAGTGGCCTTGTATCCATATGTTGAGTATTGTGTTCTAGAAAAATCTTTGAACTCAACTCACTCACTGTTTTGACTCATTGTTTTGAAGATTTTGGAGAAAACAAAGTTTAGTTTCTTGAAACCAAATGAGAGGGATTGAGAGGGGTTTTGAAATAGATGTTTTGAAAACATGTTTTCAACACTCAATGAGGATCATAGCCACTTAGAATACCTACATCAAACTCATCATTTAAGAACCTCCAAGATTGTTGGAGAGATTTATTTTATTTTTTTGGGCATAACTTCAATACATTCCAAGAATACCTTGGAAGTATTGAGGTTATGATCATCATCTATCAAACATGTTTTTGAGGTCAAGAGCTACTATCCATAAGGATTCACTCACCCCAAACTTCATGTCATCACTTAGATGATGATGAACTAGTAAGTAAATAAAGAAAAGAAAAAGAAATGAGATAAGGAGAGATGAACATATATATAATCAAGCAAGTAGATGATAATCAATAGATGATATTCATGAAGCATGAGACTTGTAGATTGGTGTATCACTCATATGTAATGACACTAGACATGGAAGAAGCTTCCACACTCTTGAATGCTCACTAAAATGGTGGTTGGGGAGTATTGAATGTTGAAGTAAATGGAAGTAATGAAGTAAAAACAAAGTTAGAACTCACTTTTGTTTTGAAAAATCAAAGAAGAAAGCTTCTTTTCTCTCCACTCTAACCTTATCTCTACACTTTCTCTCCCAAACTTTCTCTAAACTTGTATTTGACTCCCCTAAAATGAGGAGTAATGGGGTGTTTATATAGGCCAACTTGGGGTGTTTTTGGGATTTAGAAAGTACTCCCATTGGTCCCAAACATCTGAAATCATGAAACCACGTCGTTTTGGATTTTAATTAATCAAAATGGGACCACCAAAATATTTACAAAAACTTACTGTTCTGGAGGTGAGTGCCGCGGCGGCACTGCTCCTCCCTTCGTCTGGATAATGCTGTTTAGGCCCCCCGAAGTTCCGGTATTCGCGAAAAGGCCCTATTTCGTCCGAAATTCACAGAAAATGCATACGAACTCCAAATTGAGGTTGTGATATACCGTTGGAAAGGTAATGGAGTCTACTTTACATAAAAAATAGTTCGGGGATAGGTCACTTCGAAAAGTTTTGCGGTATTCGCGATAAAAGCCGATTTGATCGCCTTTTTCGCCTTTGGAAATTTATAATAAATTCGTTTTAAATCCAGAAATTATGTGCGATATACCGTTGGAAAGCTATTGACCTCTAGTATCCATGAAAAATATTTGAAAATTGTTTCGGTGCCCCGATTCCAAAGTCAGATCTTGGTCAAACCGGTCAAACCTGGGATTCCCGGGAAGTTCTGGGAACCTCTGGGAGCTCCCAGGAGCCGATGTTTTCGCTCGATTTTCTTTTGGAACTTGTTTTAATACTTTTCTCATGATTTAGAATGGTTCTGGTGAATTCAGACATTTTCGGTCAAACTTGGTCAAACTTGGTCAAACTCTGGTCAAACCTGGTCAAACCTTGGTCAAACCGGTCAACGAGGACTTTCGGGGAACCTCCGGGACTTCCGGGGGTCTCTGGGAGCTGACGACTTCTTCCGGTTTTATTTAAAAACTCATTTTATCACTTTTCTTACGACGTAGTATGTTTTTAGAACTTTGGGACCAAATCTGGGAGTTTTCGGACTTTCAAGGGCATTTTGGTCATTCTGAGCATTCTGAGAGATAGAGCTGACTTCCGAGAGTCCTTTTGAGTCTTTTACGATCATTGTGAACCACCAAGCTACGGGTCTCCTAAATTTGATAGCCGACAAAAATAGGGTGTCTACAGTTTGCCCCTCTTTGGCAGGAACTTGCGAGGCAACGCATGTCGCAAGTGAGTGCCAAAGTTTTGAAGAGACAGGACTTTTTGGAGGCTATGGATTTAGGATAAAAAGCGTTGCAAAAGATGCAAGGATGATGCTGGTCGTGCTCCGCGTGAGCTGCCTACGTATCCCAAGGGGAATCAGACCAGGACGTAGTTCAAGACACAAAGGGATAAATCACATATGCACATACACAACAATCAGGCGGATGTTATGCTATATGAGGATGATATGCAATGTGTGGATGTGATATGATCTCATACATGAGTCCTATCATGCCTAGTTTTCTGATCCTAGAATGAGCAGGTGCCAAGGGGTACGCCACTCCGAGTGGGCTAGTGTTGTGCTAGTGTTTGTGATTGTGACGTGGTGGGTGACTCAGATAAGGGCATTGAAGTCTAGAAGACTCCGGGTTTAGGGGCAAACTTCTGGAAGTGCGCTTTGCGAGCGAATGTTATTGGGTGTGGGGTCTCAGAGGACTATGATCGAAGACGTCTTTTGGCAGATAACCGACGGACACAGGGGCTCCGGAAATTAAGAGACTGACATAGAAGTCACGGGACGAATGTGAAATCCTGGGACGTCCTGTGATGAACATGGAGGCCCCAACGGTGTGATGAGAGCGATGGACCGACGATGTTTGCATCGAGATGACGAGTCGACAATGGACTACTGACGGTGTAATAAACCCGCTGAGGATTAATCTGAATCTGCTGGGGATGAAGCGATACTTTCTAGGATCTCTCTTCAACTGCTCCTTTTGATCGAATCTTTTGGGCCTGCCGGGGTCTCTGGGAGCTGGTATCTGTCTGCTTTTGTCCTCGGAGGATGATGCAGGGTTCACGGGGAATCTCTTTTGGTGCTCAATCCAAGAGAGCCTGTCGGGGCCTCTGGGAGCTGGTATCTGTCTGCTTTTGTCCTCGGAGGATGATGCAGGGTTCACGGGGAATCTCTTTTGGTGCTCAATCCAAGAGAGCCTGTCAGGGCCTCTGGGAGCTGGTATCTGTCTGCTTTTGTCCTCGGAGGATGATGCAGGGTTCACGGGGAATCTCTTTTGGTGCTCAATCCAAGAAAGCCTGTCAGGGCCTCTGGGAGCCGGTATCTGTCTGCTTTTGTCCTCGGAGGATGATGCAGGGTTCACGGGGAATCTCTTTTCTTTCTTCAGTGCAAAAACTAAAAACCAGGATGAGTTACCAGAATTATCGGAATTCGCGACGATTGTCCTGAAACGATCGATTCGGGTCTTCGGGAGCCGATTTTTCCCAGTTTTTGCCTGCTGGAGGTAGTTCTGACAACTTTTAGTCTGCTTGGGGTAAAACCTCATAAATCTTGACTGGAATGGGCCATCGGGGCTGATCGGGGCTAAAAACGGGCTGAAAAAGGCCAAAACGGGCCAAAACGGGGTGAAACGGAGCAAAACGGAGCGACGCGGGGCCCACGGGGAGCAGTGCCGCGGCGGCACTGGGCCACTGTTGCGGCGGCAGTTGGCCAGTGCCGCGGCGGCACTGGGTGGTCGGACTTCATCTTCTTATATGTCGGGTTTTTGAGCTTTCCAAGCTCATTCTTGGCCATTTTGAGGTGTTTTTGAAGCCAAAATTCACCAAAACGCAGCTTGTGCGTGCTCAGGTGAGTAATCTTTCCCCGTAGTTGGATTTTTGATTGGTGTTTTGGTTTGCCCAATTTTTCAAGAAGAAAGTTTAAATGTGACTTCCATTTTTCTTGTAGATCCATGGCTTCGAGCTCAAGGAGACCTTCTAAGAAGGCCAAAGGACGAATGAAGGCCGAGATGCACACCCCGGACGTGATTTTGCGAGACCCCCAACACCATCTTTCGGCCTCGGCTTTAGCGAGCTTGGTATGTGAAACTTTCGACATTTTAGGACCACTTTTATGTACTATGCTAGTTTTGTGAGCCGTAGTGTGCACTTAGAGACCGTTAGAAGCTCGACTTGTGCTCAAATGTTGATTTTGTGAATTTTTGCTCCCGGGTTGTGAATAGTGATTTTGTGCATCTTTTGTCGCCTTTGTTGTGTGCAGGTGCCGGAAGTGGCCTTAAAAGGCCATGGTAGCCTTGCCCATGCTTTCTTATGGTATACCCAGCTTTCGCCCACTGTTAAGAGGACGGTTGATGATGCCGGGTTCGGAGGTTTCATCCGCTTGGTTTCGAAAAGTAGCAACGATCTGGCTCACTTCTATGCACTGGCCGAGAGGTGGTGGGACACTACCAATACTTTCCACCTGCCGTTTGGAGAGATGACTATGACGCCTTTTGATTTCTCCATGATCACGGGCTTGAGGGTCGGCGGGAAGCGCCTGGTTCTGGACTATTTTTATGAGATTGACCCGGAGGCGGTGGAGATGTTGATTGGGGCTGTTCCCCCTAACTTGGAGAGGCATTGGTTCCCCTGCGGCTGGCTTTACCGGGCCTATGGTAGAGGTAATCATAATCTGAACAATTCCCAGCTTTTGAGGGTTTACCTTCTGTATGTCCTCGGGTGCTCCATCTTTGCGACAAGGAACGACCGGGTGAGCTTGAGGCTCCTTTCTTGCCTGGCGACCATTGATGAGATCCCCTCCTACAACTGGGGCGGTGCTGCCCTGGCTCATCTCTACAAGCATATGGGGGAGGTCTCTCGGGGCGATGTTAAATCTACTGGGGGATTCTGGCGAGCTTGGGAGGTATGCACTGCTTCTTCTTTTATTTTCCATCTCTTTGATTTTCATACCTGTTCTGATTTCTCCTTTGTCTGTGCAGCTTTGGAGTTTTGAATACTTGAAGATGTTGGCTCCCTCCCCAGCGGACGAGTCAGGCGAGGATGAGGATGGTATGGCTCCTGTGCCTCTATTCCCACGAGGCTTGAGATGGCGGAGGGACGTTGTTGGGGTGAAGAGCGGGGCCCATCGGATTGTTTTGCTTCGGAACTTCTTAACTGGGTTGACAGCCTCTAGTGTTGATTGGACGCCTTAGGAGGGCGTCGCTTATGCCGCCACTGAGGAGATACAAGCGGTTAAATCTCTTACCTCTTGCCGCCTTCTGCTAGAGAGTACTGAGTGCAGACAGTGGTTCCTTGGTGAGCGGGTGTCTCGGCAGGTGGTTGGTGGTTCCCAGTATCGCGTCCCTCATGATCCTCCTGTGATGGATGCTAGTGACCTTTCTGGAGATGCTCTGCTGGCGGCTTTAGCTGGTACCGATGTTTGGGACCATTTTCTTTCTGAGACCAGTTATGAGGCTTACCGTGGCCGTTTCCTGATGCCTAACTTCCCACTCCTGGAGGTGAGTTCTTTTTGTATTTTTTGTTTATATTCATTATCCATGTTTTTGATTTATCTTTTCCTAACTTATTCTGTGTCTTTAGCTTCGCGAGATGTACAGGAGACAGGCTCCTCAGGCTCCCGATCCTATCCCTCCTTGGGATTGGACTGTCAATGTTCTAGGCGCTGATGGCACTCCCCAAATGATGGAGGTGCCGCGAGTCACATGTGGGTACCCTACTCAGCCAACGGGCGTCCTCAACGTTCCTTGGAGTTATGCTGAGGAGGGTCACGCCTTGGCGGCTAGCCTACGGTCCCTGGTCCTTACACGAGACCACCGGGTATGTCTCTAATTTTGCACTTTCTTAAGGTTACAAGGTTCTAACCCTGGATTTTTTATTTTGACAGATGGATGGTATGCGGCAATTTGCCGCCAATCAGATGGCGTCCTTGGTAAGTCTCTGACTCGACTCTGTTTTTGTACTTTTTGTTGTTCCCTTACTGATTGCCCTCATTTTTATTTGTGTGTGCAGTATCGTGGAGGCGGGGCTGGCTCATCGAGGACTGGTCCAAGATGCAGAGGCGGTAGGAGGAGGCCGTCGCCGACGTACACTCCGGGTGGTCCGACGGAGGACGAAGAAGAGGAGGACTGAGGCTTCCCAAGCGAGAATTATTATTTTATTTTCTTTTCCTGTTTTCGATTGGGTTGTACTGAGGATATGATTATTAGGACAGTGTAGGACGATGTGTAGCACAATTTGTGACCTTTTGACAGAGCATTATGATGTTTTGCCTCCTAGGCCGGATATCTTCCGGTTTAGAGGCGCAGTTGTGTGCTTGTTGATATATGTGCATTGTGATTGCTGGATGTTACTGCGATGGGCAGTTTTGTGACAGTGAGTGCTTTTGCCTTGCAGGTGGGATAGTCCGTGAAACGGGGAGGTGCTGCCGAAATTTTGAATTTTGCTAGAGCCGTGACAGAAAATATGGCTTTGTATGATCCTGCTCATCTCACAGCTTGGCTGAACATTACGGATGGCGTGGAGCGGATCAACCTCTTCAGCTATGGCTTGACCGAGCTGTTTTCTCTTCGCCAGATGACCCTGAATACAGAATTCTTGCGTGCTGCCCTTGCTCACTGGGACCCAGTGAACCATGTCTTCAACTTCAACGGCCTGGAAATATGCCCCATGCTTGAGGAGTTCTGCGCTATTCTCGGCTATGATTCTGACTCGGACTTGATTCTCCCTTCCGCTGATGCCCTCAGCCCTACGCGAGCCTTGGCTGAATACCTGAATTGCTCTGTCACTATTTCCCGCCGGCTGATTCAAGGTGAGGTTCTCAACATTGCTTCTATTATTGCCCGGTATGCCAGTCCTGGGAATCCCAGCATGTATGATGCTTCCCGTTGGGCCGCTTTGATATTGTGCATGACTTCGCACTTCCTGTTCTCGAGCACTTCCGTTGACTTGGTGCATGTGTGCCTCGGGCTGAAACTTAGCAGGAATCCCATGGCCATGGTTCTAGCTGAAACTCTGAACGGTTTGGATAATGCCTTCAATCAAGGGACTCCTCTTCTTTCTGGGGCGCCTTTGGTGTTACAGGCTTGGCTTTACGAGCGCCTTCAGCTGTGGACGGGCCGTATACCACCAGTTTACTTTCGTCGAGCCGTGCTTCATTCTCACTATACCTTTGCCGATTGGGTGGGCATGATGAGCACCTTATCTGAGGCTGACATTTGCTGGATCGTGAGGTGTTGGGGCCTCTATGCTATCACCACGAGCCTCAGGGGTCACCAGAGAGTGTGGTTGATGGGTCTGAGAGAGACTTCTTTCTATCATCCCCGCCGTTTGGCCCGACAGTATGGACAGGTTCAGGAGGTTCCCCGGGGGTTTACTGAGAGGGTCTTTGCTTCCAGGATCAGAGCTACCACTATTGCTGCTTTTATTGATGGTTGGACTGACCGAGTAAAGGCCTACTTCTAAAGACCTTTGAAGAAATAAAAGACACTAAGACAAAACTAGTCCTGACTGATTTTGCTCATTCCTCCAAGTGTCTTTGAACATGTGGTTGCTTTTTGAAAGACTTTTTTATTTCTTTGATTATTCCTGCTTATGTAATATTCAAAGTTTGTTTATCGGTGAACCTTGGTTATTTTGGGAATCTCATTTTATGCATTTTAGCTTCCTGAAAACATGTTGTAACATGAGATTTCAATTAGTTGTTGCTTTTGGTACTTGCTTGAGCATGCTGGGGTTGTTAGAGGCAAACGAGGCAGGTAGCCGAAGTTTGCCCCTAGTTTGGGATATATATGGTTGTGAGGCAAACGAGGTAGATGACTGACGTTTGCCCCTAGTTTAGAAGAGGTTCAGGCAAACGAGGCGAGTGGCCGAAGTTTGCCCCTAGTGTGGAGGGTGGTTTTTGGGTTATGGTAAGGACCGCGACTTTATTTTCTCACGTGCTCATAATTTTTGCCTAGGCACCAAGGAGGTGACCTAGCGAGCTATTTTCTCTCTTTTGTTATTGCTCACTTTGGATTTAGCTCTAATTTTTGCCTAGGCGTCCTTTCGGATTTTCGACCTAGCGAGCCATCCTTCTTTTTCTTTTTGAAAGTCTGCCTACGTACCCCCGAGCGGGGATCAGGTCCAACGTAGTTCGGGCCAAGGTTTTGAAAGGAAAGGTTATTTTTGTTGGTGGAGCGACCGAACCGACGTGGTTGCCTACGTATCCCCGAGCGGGAATCAGGTCGAGCGTAGTTCAAGGCAAGGCTTGAAAGGAATGGTTATTGGATAGTCAAGCATAGTACTTTTTGAGGCGATCCATGTTCATCGGTTCTTTGAATTCGACACCATCGAGGTCCATGAGATAAGTTGCTCCTCCGGAAAGAACAGTCTTGACGATATAAGGGCCGACCCATTTTGGCTTAAACTTCCCACGGGGATCAAAGATCGGAGCTCGCAACTCCTTAAGGACAAGGTCGCCCTTGACAATCTTCCTTGGGCGAACCCTTTTGTTGAAAGCACGGGCTATCCTCTTCTGATAGATTCGGACATGGTCGACTGCCGCCAGACGCTTTTCATCTATGAGGGCCAATTCTTCATACCTTTCTCTCAACCAATCTGATTCAGAAATTTCACACTCTGCCATTACGCGTAGGGATGGTAATTCTATCTCCACCGGCAGTACCGCTTCCATCCCATACACTAGTGAGTAAGGAGTCGCTCCTGTGGACGTTCTTATCGATGTTCTGTATCCCCAAAGTGCAAATGGTAGCTTTTCATGCCAGTCTTTGTAGGTATCAGTTGATTTTTGCAGTATGGCCTTGACATTCTTGTTTGCAGCTTCGACTGCCCCATTGGTCTGTGGTCGGTATGGCGATGACTTGTGATAGGTGATTTTGTATTCCTCGAACAGGTCCCTGACTTCTGCCTTGAAATGACTTCCGTTATCCGAAATAATCTTATGAGGAACTCCATAACGGCAGATGAGATTTCTCTTGATGAATTTGGCCACTTCCTTGGCCCCCAACTTGGTGTAAGATGCAGCTTCTACCCATTTTGTGAAGTAATCTATGGCTACCAGGATGTACCGATTTCCATTTGAGGCCTTCGGAACGATTTCACCAATAATATCGATTCCCCAGGTTGAGAATGGCCAAGGTGAAGTCATGCTGTACAGAAGGGATGGTGGCACGTGCATCATGTTTGCATGAATCTGGCACTTGTGACACTTTCTCACGTATTCGCAACAATCTTTTTCCAATGTTGTCCAGTAGTATCCTTGTCTCACGATTTTCTTGGCCAGCATGTGGCCGTTCATGTGTGGGCCGCATACCCCTTCGTGTATTTCTTCCATCATTCTTCTGGAGCTCTTCCCAAACAAGCAAGTCAGGTTGTGATCGTTGTATCCTTTCTTCAACAGTTTCCCGCTGCAAATGATGAATTGCGCTGCGAACCTTCGAATTGCCCTTTTGTCTCTCTTGGTGGATTCTTGGGGATACATCCCCTTTTCTATGAAATTCCAGATGTCCTGGTACCACGGTGTTTCATTCTCTTCTTCTTCGATTGTGGCGATCATGCTGAACGAAGGCTCGTACCTCTGCTCAATTACCAAGGGCATCATCCTGACTCCCACAGGAATTTTGATCATCGATGCTAGAGTGGCCAAGGAATCTGCCAGTTGGTTCTCTTCTCTGGGCAAGTAGAGGAAGGTGATATTTTCGAACTGCCTCTTGAGTTGGTCGAGATGATCATGATAGGGCTTCAACCTTTCTTCTTTTATTTTCCATTCTCCTCTGGCTTGTGATATGATGAGGTTTGAATCCCCGAAGACATCCAACTTCTGAACTTTCAGCTCTAAGGCTGCTTCCATTCCCAGAATGCATGCTTCATACTCAGCGGTGTTGTTGGTGGAGTTATAATTGAGCTTGACTGCCAACGGAGTGTGGTCCCCGCTTGGTGATACGAGAATCATCCCCACTCCGTATCCCTTCATGTTGGCTGCTCCATCGAAGTACAACTTCCACTGTTCTTCCTTGATTTCCATGATGCTCTCGTCTAGAAACGGAAAGTCCCCACTTTCTTCGGAGTCAATGGCATGTTCTACGAGATGCTCAGCTACGGTTCTCCCTTTTACTGACTTGCTCGTAACATACTTGATATCGAACTCGGATAATAGAAGTAACCAACGGGATATACGACCGGTCAGGGCGGGTTTTTCGAGAAGGTATTTTAGAGGATCCGTGCGGGATATGAGCACAACCGGAAAGGCCAGCATGTAGTGCCTTAGTCGGCGGGTGCACCAAACCAAGGCCCAACACGTTTTTTCGAGGGTAGAATAGTTGAGCTCATACCCAGTCATCCTCTTGCTGAGGTAATATATGGCTTTTTCGGAGTGGCTTTCTTCTCCTTCTTGGGCTAGCATGCAACCCATGGCGTTTTCGGAGACAGACAGGTAAAGGAATAAGGGCTTATGAGGGGTGGGTGGTGAAAGGACAGGTGGATTTTGAAGGTAGGCTTTTATTTTGTCGAAAGCGGCTTGGCATTGGTCATCCCATTGGAACTTCTCCCCTTTTCTCAACAATCGGAACAGAGGATCGCATGTACCTGTGAGCTTAGAAATGAAGCGGCTGATGAACTGGATTCTTCCGAGGAACCCCCTTACTTCTTTTTCATTCCGTGGTGATGTCATTTCGAGGATTGCCTTGATCTTAGAGGGGTCCACCTCTATTCCCCTTTGTGTGATGAGAAAACCCAAGAGTTTACCGGAGGTTACGCCGAAAATGCATTTCTTTGGATTCAGCCTCATCTTGTATTTGCGCAACCTTTCGAAGAACTTTTCCAGCGCTACCAGGTGCCCTTCTCTATCCTTGGATTTTACAATCATGTCGTCTACATATACTTCTACCTCTTTGTGAATCATATCATGCAGCAGAGTGGTGGCAGCTCTTTGGTACGTTGCCCCCGCGTTCTTGAGCCCAAAGGGCATTACTCTATAACAGTAGGTTCCCCAAGGGGTGGTGAACGTCGTCTTTTCCCGATCTTCTGGCGCCATTAGAATCTGATTATACCCTGAGAAGCCATCCATGAAAGACAGTAGCTCATGTCCTGCGGTGTTGTCTACCAAAACGTCAATGTGGGGAAGCGGGAAGTCATCCTTGGGACTGGCCTTGTTTAGATCACGAAAGTCGACGCACACACGAACTTTCCCATCCTTCTTCGGGACTGGCACGATGTTGGCAACCCATTCCGGGTATTCGGTGACAATGATGAACCCTGCCTTGAACTGCTTCTCCACCTCTTCTTTAACCTTGAGTGCCCATTCCGGTCTCATGCGCCTCAGTTTCTGCTTGACAGGTTTAGAATTAGGGAGGAGAGGAATATGATGTTGGACGATGTCGGGATCGACCCCAGGCATGTCTTCGTAAGACCAAGCAAAAACATCTTTGAACTCTTTTAGCAAGAGGGTTAATTTTTCTTTTTCTTCTTTATTAAGGGTTGAGCCAATTTGCACAATCTGTGGATTATCTATTTCACCTAAGTTAACTGATAAAGTATCTTCGATTATTTCATAAGCAAGTGGTTTTTCAATTAGTTGCTTTAGTTCAATTGGGAGATCCTCGGAGGGATCTGTGCATTCACAAGTGTCAGACACAGAGGAGTAAGCAGAATCGTCTTTCATTTCATTCATGACAGGTGAAGTGATTACATTGGATAGTGGTGGGCTTACAGCAGCCGACTCCAGTACAGACTCGATAACTGGTAGTACAGACATTGGGGGGATAGGGGATTGGGAGACACAGACAGATGACTCTACAGCCTGGTTGCTCAGACCCTCCTCAGCTGGCTTGATCTGATCATCTTGGCTCTTGGCCCTCTTCTTCTCTTCCTCTTCAGCGGATTCTTCCCACATCTTCTTGATCGCCTCAGTGTCAAGGTATTTTAACCAGTCTTCCTCTGGGGTCTTTTCAACTTCTTCGGGGTAGAACGGGTCTTGATATGGGGGCCTCTCGCAGTCAGCGAAGATTTCAAGCCCGGGGTGCCTTCTCCCAGTGGTTTGATGGACCCATGGTTCAGGGAACCCGAAGTAAGGGAAATCATCCCCTTCCTTGACGAATTGTCCATTTAAAGTCTTGCGGTATGGCGGGAGACCCTTCACCCTCTTCTTCCATGGCCTTTGTAGCTCGACGTCCTCATCAGTGGGCTTGTACCCCAACCCGAAAGTGCCTTGTTGCCCTTTGATCTGCGGGAATTCCCGAATTCCTTGCTGGCGTCGACCCAACCCCATTCCGGGGAAGTAGTTCATCTTACGGACAATGTTGACGACTGCGGAGTGGACCTCAGGGAATCGGTCTTCGTCTTCGATCATATGAACTTCTTCCATGAAGAATCCTCCGATTTCTCCTTCTTCCAGCTCAGGTATTTGGACTTCAAAAATGGGAGCGTAATTTGGGAAAGCCTCACTACCCCAACTATTACCGAGGATGACCTTTACCTCCCTCTCATGAATGTACTTGATCATTTGATGCACAGTGGATGATACAGCTTTGTTGGCGTGAAGTCAGGGTCTCCCAATTAGCAGATTGAACGAGGCAGGTATGTCCATGACTTGAAAAATCTCGGTGCTCACCAAAGATCCTACCCGGATTTGGAGAGAAACAGTTCCCATCACATTTCTTCTAGTGTTGTCATAGGCTCTCACGGATTGCACAGATGGCGTAATGTCGAGGATACTGACCCCCAAAGCAGTGGCAGTTCTTAAGGCACAAACATTCAAAGCAGAACCTGTATCGACTAGACAAAACGGCACCTGTTGCTCCTTACATCCCACGGTAATGTATAACGCCTTGTTATGCGCGGATCCCTCTGGCGGCAGGTCCTCGTCGGAGAACGTAATGATGGGGTCGGGGGTAAGTGCACCCAAGAAAGCTACCATGTCCTCCGGCGCGGCGTCGATGGGGACTTCAATCCCAGCCAAGGCATTTAACACGGCTTGCCTGTGCTTATAGGATGTCACCATAATATCCCACATCGAGAGATGCGCTTGGGTTTTCTTTAGCTGCTTGATCAGCTCATTGTCTTCTTCGATGACCTCATCCATCTTGCCTTTCCCTTTGTCTTTAACTGGACCTTTTTCGATGGCAGGCTGTGGAGGCTGATAATGGCGGCCTGACCTGGTTAGGTGATCAATCTCAGCAGGAGTAGGCCCTTCTACAGTCCCATCCTTCTTAAACCAATCACAATCCGTTCCCACAAATGGCTTTTCTGGCTCGTTCCAGATGGAAGCATCACTCTCGTCGTTAGGGTCATACCATTTGAGGTCTACCGCCCCTAGGTCATGCTCTTCCAGGAAGAACAAGTCCTGCTCGTCGTCAAGCTGCTGCTGCCACTCGTCATTCTCCCCTTCGATCAGATGAATCCCCTCAGAATCCGGGATGTCAATGTAAAGCAAGGGTTGTCCTAGGGGGGTGATATAAGTAGCAGGGTTGAAGGGTACGGGACTGGACTCAATGAGGTTGACATTTTGGTGGTTTGGTAGGGGATTTTGGGTGATATGAGGCTGCTTTGGTGGCGGCTCGATGATATTCTGGTCGATGAGGTCTTGGATGTCGTGGCGGAGGCGCATGCAGTCATCAGTGTTATGGCCGGGGGCTTGGTGGTAAGTACATTGCTTGGACATATCGCAGTTAGGCGGGAGCGGGGTATTTCGAGGCTGGAGTAATTGGAAATGGCCTTTTTTGAGGAGGCGATCTAGGGCTGAGGAGAGAGAGATTTCTAGCTTGGCAAAATTGCGAGGGGGCTTTTTCTGGAAAGGGCGGTTGGAGGAATTTGCCTGATTGGAGGGTTGGTATGGCCTTGGAGGATATGCCATGGGTTGGCCGCTAAGGGCATTGACATCCGGGGGATTCCGGGAGTAGTTGGGCCTTCTGGGCTGACTCGGAGGGTCTTCCTTTTTGATCTTCCCCTCCCTGATAGCATCTTCGATTCGGGTTCCGACTTCAAACAACTCCTCAAAGGTGGAGATGGACTGGTAGAATAATTTCTCATGATAGAGCGGCTGCAGATTCCGGATGAGCATCCTTACCTGTTCTTTCTCGATTGGCCGGTGGGTCATTTGGGCTACCTTGTTCCTCCATCTGCTCAGAAATGCAGCGAAGGATTCATTGTTGCTTTGCCGGGTTGTTTCCAAATCCCTGACGGTGACGTCCAGCTCTTGATTGTAAGAGTAATGATCGACAAAGACTCGAACAATGTCCTCCCATGCCCGGGTTTTGGAGGCTTCCAAGGTTAGGAACCACGATAGTGCAGATTTTGCGGGAATAGCATCGCAATGTGCTCGTGGGTGCAACCCATGGACTGGAAGATACTCATACATAGCTTCACGTGGCTTTTCGGGTTTCCCGTTCCATCAAAGCGATCGATGGCAGGCATTTTGAAATTCTCTGGCAGTTTCAGCTTGACAGGCTCGAAGAGGCCTTCCAGATCTAACATGTAATCGTCGATACCTTTGCTTTTCCTGAGTACGCTTTCCAGTTTATCGACCTTGTCCAATTTTTCTTGGAGCTTCTTCTCATACGTAAGCGGTGGGACCCCTTGAAACCAGTTTTCCTCCCCATTATTCTCATGTAGAGGAGGTTCAAACCCTGGTGGCGGAAACTCGGGCGGAGGTCGCGGCTGTTGCTGCTTCAGTTCTTCCATGAATTTTAGGACTTGGGCTAGACTGTCTGATTGTTGGCTTATAGTCGCTCCCAATTCAGTAACCTTGTTTTCCAACTCTTCCCTATTCATGCTGACGTAAGCTGTCGGACTGATTCTGATTAACCGATTATCCGCACTTCTGACCCACGAATAAGACCCTGACTGCTGACCTTGGGAATCTATACTGACCTGACAGATTTTGAAAGGGCTAGATTAGATCTTTGACAGTGGTGACTCTAGACAAAGATAGTGATGTGGACCGACTCGAAACAGTGCGTGCAAATTGATGGGGAATGGTGCATGCAAATGGGACAAACATGCGGATGTAAGCCCTAATCTATATGATGCTCCTATTTCTAATAGATAGCAGCTAAACAAATAAGGTCCTAGCTATACAGAGTGTGCTAACCTTACTTTCTAGTATGATCACCGAGGGATGACATGGATTTCCGAGATACTCCAGAAATTTTGGACAGAGTTTTTGTGGGAAACTGGTCAATATGGTCATATCTGGGATATTCAGACAGAGTTTCTGGGAGAATATGGTCATATCTGGGATATTCGGACAGAGTTTCTGGGAGAAACTGGTCAATGTGGTTGTATCTGGGATATTTGGACAGAGTTTCTGGGAGAAACTGGTTAATGTAGTTATATCTGGGATATTCGAACAGAGTTTCTGGGAGAAACTGGTCAATATGGTCATATCTGGGATATTCGGACAGAGTTTCTGGGAGAAACTGGTCAATATGGTCATATCTGGGATATTCAGACAGAGTTTCCGGGAAACTGGTAAGTACAGTTATAGTGATCATACTTTCTAGCAGGTTTTCATACTCCTATGTCTCAAGACCGACAAACAAGGTTTGTGGTGTATATCTTTGCGAGCATGGAGCAGACATCCTTGTCATGATGCTTAGGCAGGTCAACTCAATGTGACTACATGTGAGTGATTGCCTTGGGAATCATAAGAAAGAGGTTCTGTTCTATGCCACATAAGCGTCTACACCGCGCAGGTAATCCCGTCAGGGCATACAACAGTTATATCACATTGTCCTATCTGAAAAGATAAATGAACAGTCCTATGAAAGGTTCTACAGGAATCTATATGCAAAGGCTGGGTTTAGTCAAAGAGGGTCCGTTGACGAGAGTTCCAATATACCGCCGGGGAGACAGTACGGAGGTTTTTACTCTTTTTGATATACCTTGGAAGGTACAGTATCAACGGTGACTTGTGCCCTGGCACAGCAAGACCTGAACAATGTCAGCGCCGCGTTTCAGACACAGTCGGAGGGGGGAAATGCGAGAGTGCAATGCGGTGAACCAAACACAGTAAAAAGATGATTTTAAGGATGCTTCTTATGAGTCAAACCTCTGTATTATTTTGTTTTAAAATAAAAATCCCCAGCAGAGTCGCCAGATTGTGGATACCGGGCTTCGGACCACTTCTCTCGTTCGAGATTGTTTTGAAATTGATTTGAATCAAGGAAAGAAAACGAAAGATCTGTTGAAAACAGATACAGAGTCGCCACTTGGTCTTTAAGGAACCAAGAAACCTAATTTTGACTCACCCAAGCGGATAAGGGCACCGGCCCTTCATAACCAAAGAACTTGGTTCGGGGTTTTGGTACGAGAGAGGAAGGAGCCTTTGTCGCGACTAAAACACCCTCAACTCGCCCCGTCTTTCGACGGGCCTCAATTAGCATCCAAATAATCATCTTATACTATGTATGGTTCGACAAATAATACTATGATAGTATATTACATCACATAAGGAGATTTGAAATTAGAAGATCAAAATATAAGATATCATTCATAAGATCTAGGCCAAATATCATGCAATGTAAAGTGAAAGATCACACAAATAAACCTAGGAAAGATCGTCTAATCATGTATCAAATAATCAAGATTTCCTAATCTAAAGGGGGACATGAATTGTTATTGAAACAAATAAGCAAAGAAATCAAAATATGCTTAGCAAGGCTAGAATGATGCATGCTATTCTTTGATAAAAGAAGACCTCTCAATCCCCGGGATGGATGAGAAAGGATGAATAGATCAAAGGGAAGCATGAACGAGTGATCGAATTCATTCCTTATAATCTCCTTAGATTAAGAGTTACAAAAACCCCAAATCTTGCATGAATGCAATGTATGTATCTAAAAATGTGCAAAGGTTGTAGTGTGTTTTGTGTACATGGATTTCTAGAATGGCTTAGAAGTCTAAAATAGGCAAGAATGAATGAATGAAATCAACATGGGATATATACAAATGTAGTATGAACCACTTCCTAAGATATGAACTAATTTGGAATGCATATAAGCCTCAAATCAAAGAATGAAAGTTAAAGTGTACTTGCTGTGAATAGTGGACAGAACAGTAGCATGATCTTTTGGAATTTGAAAAGAGGGGTTAGGAATGTTTTCAATGCATGATTTTTTATGGAGATGTTCCTTATTGTGTCTAGAACACAACCCAAAAAGCCAATCTTGAATAACTATCACAGATTGAGAGAAATTACACAAACAATAGAGGTCACTCAGAAACAGAGTTCGTACTGTCGTCTGAAATGTTAGAAAATCTTATAAAATGAAAAAGAATGATCTAGAGGCCCATTTTATACAGAAAGTTTCCTAAGACATTGAATTTTAAGGGAAAAATAAGTTAGGACCACCCCTTTTGGAAAAGTTTTCTGGAAAAGAGGTCGTAAGTTGACCTAGCTGCTGTGACAACAAAAAACAGAATGTTTGGAAGGAATGTTGGGACCTAAATGGACCATTTCCAAGTACTTCCAAGTCAAACCAAAAATCATGGGTGTTCTCCAATGAGTTAGGAAGACTTTCCAAGTGGCCTTGTATCCATATGTTGAGTATTGTGTTCTAGAAAAATCTTTGAACTCAACTCACTCACTGTTTTGACTCATTGTTTTGAAGATTTTGGAGAAAACAAAGTTTAGTTTCTTGAAACCAAATGAGAGGGATTGAGAGGGGTTTTGAAATAGATGTTTTGAAAACATGTTTTCAACACTCAATGAGGATCATAGCCACTTAGAATACCTACATCAAACTCATCATTTAAGAACCTCCAAGATTGTTGGAGAGATTTATTTTATTTTTTTGGGCATAACTTCAATACATTCCAAGAATACCTTGGAAGTATTGAGGTTATGATCATCATCTATCAAACATGTTTTTGAGGTCAAGAGCTACTATCCATAAGGATTCACTCACCCCAAACTTCATGTCATCACTTAGATGATGATGAACTAGTAAGTAAATAAAGAAAAGAAAAAGAAATGAGATAAGGAGAGATGAACATATATATAATCAAGCAAGTAGATGATAATCAATAGATGATATTCATGAAGCATGAGACTTGTAGATTGGTGTATCACTCATATGTAATGACACTAGACATGGAAGAAGCTTCCACACTCTTGAATGCTCACTAAAATGGTGGTTGGGGAGTATTGAATGTTGAAGTAAATGGAAGTAATGAAGTAAAAACAAAGTTAGAACTCACTTTTGTTTTGAAAAATCAAAGAAGAAAGCTTCTTTTCTCTCCACTCTAACCTTATCTCTACACTTTCTCTCCCAAACTTTCTCTAAACTTGTATTTGACTCCCCTAAAATGAGGAGTAATGGGGTGTTTATATAGGCCAACTTGGGGTGTTTTTGGGATTTAGAAAGTACTCCCATTGGTCCCAAACATCTGAAATCATGAAACCACGTCGTTTTGGATTTTAATTAATCAAAATGGGACCACCAAAATATTTACAAAAACTTACTGTTCTGGAGGTGAGTGCCGCGGCGGCACTGGGCCACTGCCGCGGCGGTAGTGGGCCAGTGCCGCGGCGGCACTGCTCCTCCCTTCGTCTGGATAATGCTGTTTAGGCCCCCCGAAGTTCCGGTATTCGCGAAAAGGCCCTATTTCGTCCGAAATTCACAGAAAATGCATACGAACTCCAAATTGAGGTTGTGATATACCGTTGGAAAGGTAATGGAGTCTACTTTACATAAAAAATAGTTCGGGGATAGGTCACTTCGAAAAGTTTTACGGTATTCGCGATAAAAGCCGATTTGATCGCCTTTTTCGCCTTTGGAAATTTATAATAAATTCGTTTTAAATCCAGAAATTATGTGCGATATACCGTTGGAAAGCTATTGACCTCTAGTATCCATGAAAAATATTTGAAAATTGTTTCGGTGCCCCAATTCCAAAGTCAGATCTTGGTCAAACCGGTCAAACCTGGGATTCCCGGGAAGTTCTGGGAACCTCTGGGAGCTCCCAGGAGCCGATGTTTTCGCTCGATTTTCTTTTGGAACTTGTTTTAATACTTTTCTCATGATTTAGAATGGTTCTGGTGAATTTAGACATTTTCGGTCAAACTTGGTCAAACTTGGTCAAACTCTGGTCAAACCTGGTCAAACCTTGGTCAAACCGGTCAACGAGGACTTTCGGGGAACCTCCGGGACTTCCGGGGGTCTCTGGGAGCTGACGACTTCTTCCGGTTTTATTTAAAAACTCATTTTATCACTTTTCTTACGACGTAGTATGTTTTCAGAACTTTGGGACCAAATCTGGGAGTTTTCGGACTTTCAAGGGCATTTTGGTCATTCTGAGCATTCTGAGAGATAGAGCTGACTTCCGAGAGTCCTTTTGAGTCTTTTACGATCATTGTGAACCACCAAGCTACGGGTCTCCTAAATCTGATAGCCGACAAAAATGGGGTGTCTACAGCTCTATTCAAGATCACTTCTCAATTAAGCCGATATGAAGAACAACTCAAGGAAGCTTACATCGCCCTTCGAAGTGAAGATAAACTGGCATTAGAAACCAGAAACCTATGTTTCGAGATAGAACTAGAGGCAGAGTATTTTGCTTATTATTGGGCTATGTTCCACAATTTGGTTACTTATGGGTTTCTCCACTTTTACCAATTATGTCTTTGAATTGTAACTGCACTCTCTTCTTAATGTAATGAATGATGGAACATTCGCATTCCTACTAATAAATTAGTTCATTCTGAACCAGTATGTCTTTTCCTTTGATACAACGGTCCAAAAAAGGTAACCGAATCTAACGGCTATCTTTCAATAAATGCACCTCTTTCCAAACGTCACCAAAGGTTATAAATAGATAAGCACAGAGAAAGACAAACCTTCTGACTTCCACCAATTTGCTTTGCCCTAAACCATTTATTTTGCACTTTGCTTTCCCTACCTGTTTATTTCTTCGCAATCCAAAAAATGGCAAAATCTGATGACAATACTCAACTTCAAAAGATTTGCGATGATTTTGAAAAGATCATTAAAGATGAGCAAGAGCGCTATTCGAGTGGGCAAAAGACTTCTCTGGTTCACAAAATTCTTGTTCCCATTACTCTTCCTAACCAGGAATCTTCAATTGTTGTAGGTCCCTGCTTAAGCGTTCCAAGCTTGAGACTCCATGTCTATTACCCTAGATTAGGAGAACAACGCTTGACTTACCAACGGGAACTCCCAAATCCCAAGTATGACTGGAAATTTAGACACTGGCCTAAACCCGCAAAGGATTGGCCTGAATGGGTAGATAGAATTTTGGAGAAAAAGAGAGAAATTTTAATCACTACAGGGGTTTACCATGCTATCAATCTTTCAAAATTTTCCATTGAATCCAGTCCTAACTTAATAGCCGCAGCTCTCTGTTTTTGGAACCCCATTTTCAATCACTTCCAATTTCGATTTGGTCCAATAGGTCCAACTGTTCTAGATATTTGTCATTTATTAGGTTTTCTATCTCATGGGGAAGATGCTCATCCTTATATGGCTAAGTCTGATAGTCCTTCAATCAACACTGACTCCAAATCATTAGGGTACACCAATTTTCTAATTGCCCACAGAAAAACATCAGGAGCAGTGACTGATAAAGAATATTATTGCTTCCTTCTGTATTGACTCTCGAAGCATCTATTTTGTACTTCTTCTCAGAGGGTTGTCCTCGAATTTTCTAATATTGCCAAAGCTCTGGCTGCCGGTCGAAGGTTAGCCTTAGCACCTTTCGTTTTAGGATCTCTCTATAGATCTTTTTCTGATTTATGCTTCGATCCTTTCATTCTCACCCAAGGTGGTCCTTTTTGGATTTTGCAATTATGGGTATATGCTTACTTCCTAGAAATTCATGACTCAGGACCCCTATCTAATACTGTGGCACATGGGATCTTTTTTGCTTTATTGCCAAGTGTTGATAAAACTTTCAAAGAATTCCTCTCTCTTTTTTTTAATCTTCCTGAAATGAGGTCAAACAAACTATTCCAACCATTCGAAATCCTCTACAGTTCTGAAGACAAGTCTCCTCTTTTCCCTCATTGGCTTTGTCAAATTTTGGACAGAGCAGTAAACGCTCTCGAACTAAAAGCTGCATGGGGAAGTTTCCTAATTAGTAGGGACTTATTCTTTGGGAACAACTTAAGCTTCAAATCTCAAGGTGAACTCTACCTCCCCAATCAGTTTTCGAGGCAATTTGGGCTAACTCAGTCAATTCCTTTCCCAATCAGAAGTCAAGCCAATATACTCATGGCTTATAAAACTCATTCGAAGGTGCTAGAATCTGTGCTAATTGCTTCATTAGCAGTTTATCAGAATAAAATCAACAACTTGGAGTTCACTTCTTTACCAGTGTATACCACTTGCACTCCTGCCTTCTCAAGCTGGTGGAAAAATTTAATGTCAGTGGAGATGGACAAATGCCATCTTCTGAGATACATTAATTCGAAGCAACCAGGTAATCATAATTCTTACTGAATCCTTTCCTTTTTAAATGATGGAAAAAACTTTGACTTATGATTGTTTAGACTTCAAAACACAGGGGTGATAGCTGGAGAAAGCTCTTCACCAACAACCAGAGCTTCGAAAGCAAAATCGAGCACTCTAACCCCCTCAAAAGCTTCAGAGGCTCCTGCTCCATCATCTCGTAAACCAAAGAGGAAACTAATCCTATCAACAGAGAGTTCTCCTGTAGCCTCTGGACATGCTGATTCTGAAGAAGAAAAAGACACCAGTCCAATCTCCTCATTAATTCGCAAGAAGAAGAAAGCCAAAACAGCCAGTGAAACTTCTGCTGGCACAAAGATCATGAAAACAGTACCTATTTTAGCAGTCCCCATTTCGTAGGTAGCACCCCATCTTGAGCATGAAACGACGCCAATCATTCCAAAAACAAAAACTCCGAGTCCTGAGGTCTCAGAAGTCCCAAAATCTCCTTCCTTGAACACTCATGCGACATTACTCAAGCACCAACCAGTAGTAAGACGTCTAAAATCCTTTGACTCCTGATCTCCTTTCATAGATAAATTCTGAACCAATTCCTAATTCTTTGTTGAACAGGTTGAATTTGTTCCTGAAACTGGGGTTAGCTCTTCGAAGCCAAGTGCAAGTTCTGATCCTAAAACTGCTCCTACATCTACTTCATTTAAACCTCAAGCTAACTCAGGTGTCTCAAGTTCTGAAGAGTTTCACCTGCCTCTTCCTCCTAACTTGACTCCTGAAGAAGTCAAGGACTTTAAAAAGAGTTTGAAGTTTGTTCTGAAGATGGAGGATGTCACTTCGACCAATGTTCAAGAATTTTTCCAGCAAATGACAGGTCGAAGCAAACCAAAAGCACCTTCAATAGATCCAGTGGCTGCTCTTGCTACCTTGAGGCTTTTTAGTCAAATTTCTTTTGAGGTTTTTGAGGACAAGGAAGTACAAAGAACTATGAAGGTCTTATGCCAATTCATGTTAGAAAGTCCTAACATTTCTGTTCCAGACAAGGAAATAATTTCTGCAGTCATGTCAACTTTTGATTTCGATTGCTTTTTGTTAGAAAAGGTCATCGAAGAAAGAGAGAAATTAGAAGTTGACATGGAGTATACAACAGAGAAAACTCTTGAGATGGATCGAACTTTGACAGAATTTGAAGGAACCAACATGTCTATTGAAAAAGCATCTGCCAAAGTGAATCAACTAAAAAAGGATCTTGCATTTGCAGAAACTGAATTGGCAAACCTGAAGATCAAACAGCAAGGTGTTGAGGCAAAACTTCAAGTTTTAAAGACAGAGTTCGAATCGAAGCTTCTAAAGACTCAAGAATCAATCTCAAGGCAAAAGTTCATCCTTAGTCAATCAAAACTGTACACCAGGTCTTGGGATAACTTTAGGTTAAAAGCCCAATTCATAACAAAGTTGGTATGAATAATCTATACCAATGTAGATTTTGTAATTTACCAATAGCTGGTTTTTGTATTTATCTTTATATGAAATACAAGTTCTTGCTCGAATGCTTTATTCTAAATTTATTGCCTCCCAAATAGTGGGATAATATTGCTTAAGAAATTTACCATTGATTTTCCTTTACCCATTCAGATTTTTCAAATGATAAAATCCACCTTTAAAAACCTTATTAACTTGGAAAGGGCCTTCCCATTTAGGTGACCATTTCCCAAACTTTGGGTCCTTGGATCCAATAGGCAATATTGTCTTTCAAACCAAATCTCCTTCATCAAAGGTTCTTGGTTGTACTTTTTTATTATATGCCTTCGATGCTATTTTCTTTTGTATCAAAATATTATTGAGAGCTTTGATTCTCTCTTCATCAATATCTTCCAATTCAATAGCCATAGATGTTTGATAATCATCCAAAGATAACTGATTCTGCTTCATCACTCGAAGAGAATTAATCTTTATTTCAATAGGCAAAACTGCCTCATGTCCAAACGTTAAGGCATAAGGAGATACACCTGTACTTGTTCGCTTTGAAGTTCTATATGCCCATAAAATTTCTGGCAAAACCTCATGCCACATTCTTGGATTATTTTTTATGACCTTAGCCATATTTTCTTTTATGACTTTGTTGGTGGCTTCAACTTGTCCATTCGATTGAGCATAATATGGGGTTGATTTTGACATTGTAATTCCTAACTTATTTGCAAATGCAATCACATCCCCTTCGAATATAGAGGCATTGTCAGATACAATGGTTTGAGGAATACCAAATCTGTAAATTATGTTTTCTAAGAATTTTACAACCATTGTTTGAGTCACAGTCTGCATAGATTCTGCTTCTACCCATTTAGTAAAATAATCTGTGGCTAAAATAATGAATCCATGACCCTTCGAAGAAGGAGGACTGATTTTTCTAATTACATCTATGGCCCATCCTCTAAAAGGCCAAGGTTTTATCACATACTGAAGATCAACAGTTGGTAAATGCTTTAAAGGACCATGCTTCTGACACTCCTGACATCTTTTAGCAAACTCAATACAATCTTTCAAAATAGTTGGCCAATAAATGTTGTGTCTTCGAAGCAACCATCTCATCTTAATTCCAGATTGATGAGCTCCACATAATCCCTCATGAATTTGAGCTATAGCTTCTAATCCTTCGAGGTTGCTTAAACACTCCAGTAATAATCCATCACTTCCTCTTTTGAATAATTTATCACTGTACAAGATGTAATTGACAGATTTTAGCCTTATACCTCGATCAGGCTTTTCATTATATCCTAAGAGATAATCTATGATTGGTTTTCTCCAATCATCATGCACCTCTATATTTAGGATACCAACAGAAGATAATCTATTTACTAATATTGGTAATAATTTCCTATAAGTCACCTGCTCTATTTCAACATCCTCATTATTTGTTCTAAATCCAGATGCCCTCTGAGCTACATCATTAGCTTCTTCATTAAAACTTCTAGGAATATGCAACAAGTTCGCATTATCGAATCTGGATAATAAATCCATTATAGTGTCATAATACACTTTCAATGTACTACTCATACATTTATAGGTCCCATTCATATGATTTATGACCAACTGGGAATCTCCAAACACATCTACAAATGTAGCTTTAAGATCTAACAAGGTTTCGAGTCCCAAGATTAAAGCTTCATACTCAACTTGATTGTTGGTGCATTGATTCGAATCTAGTTTGAAACCATATTTGGTTTTAATTTTCTCAGGTGATTCAATGACAAAACCAATGCCTGCAGCAAATTCAGTTTTTGAACCATCGAACCATAATTTCCATGGACTGATATTTATTTGTCCAATTTCATAATTCCCTTCTGTTTCGAGGCAATTTGGGTGATCAGCCAAAAAATCTGCCAAAGCCTGACCTTTTACTGCCTTTTGTGGCACATAAAGCAAACAGAATTCTGACAAGGCCAAAATCCATTTACCAATTCGATTTCTCAGAATAGGTCGAGTCAACATATACTTAATCAAATCAAACTTAGCAATCACATAAACTTCAGTAGGAAGAAGATAATATCTTAATTTCATAACTGCAAAGTACAAAGACAAACATAACTTTTCTATAAAAGAATATTTGCATTCAACAGAATTTAAAAACCTACTAAGGTAATACACAGCTTGTTCTTTCTTATCATCATTATCCTGGGCTAACAAAACCCCAATCGATGCTTCTGCTGCTGAGATACATAACTTCATAGGCCTATCTTTTCTTGGAGGCATTAACACTGGTTGCTTCACCAAATAATCCTTCAAGGCTTGAAAGGCAATCTGATGTTTATCTTCCCACTTCAACTCTTCATGATCCTTCAATTTCAATAAGGGAGAAAAAATCAAAGTTCTTCCAGCAGTATTGGAAATAAATCTTCGAATAAAATTGACTTGTCCTAAGAATCTTTGCAATTCTTTTTTTGGTCGAAGGAGGTTTACTTCGAATGATTGCTTGTGCCTTATTCTTATCCACTTGAATTCCCTTTTCATGTACCAAATAGCCTAGAAAATTTCCAGTACTGACTCCAAAGGCACATTTTAATGGATTTAACTTAAGTTTGAAAAATCTCATTCTTTCGAATGTTGATTTCATGTGAATAAGATGATCATCGAATGTTTTTGATTTAACAATTATATCATCTATATAACATTCTAAGAATGTTCTAATCATGTCATGGAAAATAGCATTCATGGCTCTTTGATAAGTAGCCCCTGCATTTTTTAAACCAAAAGGCATTTGTACCCACTCGAAGGTACCTATACTACCTGGACATCTAAATGCAGTTTTATGAATGTCTTCCTCAGCAATACATATTTGATTATATCCTGAGTGACCATCCATCATGGACATTATAGTATTTCCAGCAGATCTATCAATTAATAAATCAACTATTGGCATAGGATATTCATCCTTAGGTGTGGCTAAATTAAGGTTTCTATAATCAATACAAACTCTTAATTTACCATTTTTCTTCATTACTGGAACAACATTCGATAGCCATTCAACATACCTGGCAGTTCTAATGAATCTTGCCTTGAGCAATCTTTCAATTTCTTCTTTAATCTTTAAAGTGACTTCTGAAGTCATCATTCGAGGTTGTTGTTTCACTGGTTTGTAGCCAGTTTTGATAGGCAACTTATGCTCTACTAAGCTTCTTTCGAGTCCTGGCAATTCATCATAATCCCAAGCAAAACAATCTCGAAATTCCTTCAACAATTCGACCAATTTATACTGGTCATATTTTCCAAGTTTGGAACTTAAGTAAGTGATTCTCTTTTGTTGATCTGATCCTAAATTGACTTCTAAAAGAGGATCCTGTGATACTTCCTGTATTGAATTTTCTGGCATTATAGATAATTCTTCCTTGCCACTATTTTTTAATTCTTGTGAATCTTCTTCAAAAACATAATCTGACCAATTTATGGTCGAACCTTTTTGAATTTTTTATTCTAAATCTGTTATCATCAGCTTTTGCAAGACCAATCGAATGGTCTCTTCTACATCTTCCATTGCCATGGATGTATCAAATTATCTTGTCATCACCCAATGGTTCCAAAGAACCAAATGGCATTTCAGCCAAAATATCCAAATTTTCTTCTGGAGATTCATCTTCTGACTCTTTTAGGGCAATTGGCTTGACATTCTCTTGATACAATTGAGCTTCGACACAATTGGAACTTGCATGAAAAGGCTGGACATCAGCCTTCACTGTTTCAATTTCACAGTTTTCCTTCACTAGCAACAATTTCTGATGCATTGAAGAAGGAACACATTTATTAGCATGAATCCAGTCTCTTCCTAATAAGGCATGATAACTAGGATTAGCATCTACCACAAAGAAAGCAGTTTTGGATTTTTTCGAACCTACTATGGTTTCAATAGGTATTACCCCTTTGGTGTTTTTCTTATCACCAGTAAATCCTGATATCATAATGTGGGTTTTTATCAATTTTGTATTTTGTTTATTGATCTTTTTCAAAGTATTCTGGGGAATAATGTTGACAGCAGCACCATTATCAACCAATATCTTGTTTAAAAGAACACCATTTAAACAAGCCTTTATGTATAATGGTTTAAGGTGTCTAGTCATTTCTACGGATGGTTCTTCGAATGAATAAACAAAATTACAATCATTAAAAATAAACTCAGGAAGATTTACCTCAGAAACATCCTCAGTAGATGTTTCCACTTCCATTTCTTCAACTAACTGTTGATCTTCTGCTGCCTCGAAAATTTTTGGCAACACAAACGTAGAAGTGTTAACTTCCATTTGTTCTGGAAATGTACCAAATTGAATGAGCATATTCTCATCATTAACCACCTCATTTTCCAGTTTAATTTCAACATTTCCCAATTCCTGAGATTTCACCATTGTCATTGCTTCATCCTCATCATCAATACTCATAGCCTTCTCTAATTCCAATACTTTGGCTTTAATGATACTTTCCTCAGACATAGTATCAGTATCACCCTCTGGATTTCGATCAAACCTAGGATTAGGCTTCGAATCATCATTGGAATCCTTTTTCATTTCACTTCTTAACTCCTGGCTTCTAGCCTGCATATTAGAAAATTCTTTCCACATGGTAAACTTCCTCTGCAGTCTTCTCTGTTGAGTCCTATTTATCATAGGGACCATGTTCTGGTTTTTTCCTTTGGGATGTTGAAGTACATGTCATGTATTTTTTTCAACATGAGGAGGTTTGATCATCCTATTTTTGTTTTGAGGACCTTGCTGTTCGATCATATTTTTTACTCTATCATCTTTCAAAACAAACCAATTTGGCACTCCTGGTACCAATGTAGACTCACTTGATTGTGATGTCTAACCAACTTTTGGTGATTCCTTTAATACTTCCATATTTTTCTCAGCCTGCACCACATGTGCTAGTACTATTTTCGATGATATGAACTGAATCTACTTTTCTCTCTGTCACCTATAATGTTTCTTTGGTGTATGAAAGAAACCTGGCCTCACATATTACATGTTCCTTGATGGTCGAACATAACTATCAAGATGGAAGTTTCTTGAAAAATTGGCTTTAAAAGGAACCACTGGTTTTGAGGCATACCTTGTTGTCATAGGTCCAGTATATGTTGAAGCTTGATAAATTGGTCCTCTAAGCTGTCCTCTCCCAACATTCATGATTGGTTGGAAAGGAGGTTCACCAGAAGTGCTTGGTTTCCTTTGTTCGAACAAAGGCTGTTTGTTTTTCCTGCCTGCTTTGATACCAACCCTTTCATCATAGATTTCAGCATATCTTTTCCCACAACCAATGCATAGATTCTTTGCATATTCATGGTTGAAAACTGATAAATCAGGTTTTTTCCTTGTCATTTCTTCAAATCTTTTCATATGGTCTTCTGACTTTGCACTCTCTCTTTCTTTGACCAGATCTTCGAAGGAAATGTCATGAACATTGATTGACACCTCCTGTACTACTGGGAATGGATCTTCATCAACCCCCATTTGTTTTTCAGGGAATTTTAATTTTCTTTTCTTGATCAAATCTTGAATCCTGTCTCGAAAAACAGTACAATTATTAGTCGAATGGGTCCCAGAACTATGCCATTTGTAGTATTTTTTACCCTTTAATTCATCATTCGAAGGTAATTTCGTCCCATCAGACAATTTAATAATTTTTCCTTCTAATAGGTGATCAAATATTTCATCCAATCTATAAACATCGAATGAATATTTCTTAAAGGATCCTTTTGATTTATACACTTCAGCAGAAACATTTTTCTTCACAAGACTCTTGCATGTGAAAGGCTCTTTGCCTATTATTTCTGCAGCATCTATTTCATAATTGGGATCCTTATAATATATTTTTATTGAAGAAGCATTTCTTTCATTTTCTTCTTCCAATAAAGCTTCATATCTAGAGACTCGAGCAGTCAATTCAACAAGATCTCTAAATTCCAAAGCGTCGAATTTATTTCTAAGTCTAAATTCGAGGCCATTTTGGGCCAACTTAACAAACTCAGGTTCAGGTAACATGATTTTACATTTTGTTCTAGCCCTTTTAAACCTATTTATGAATTGAGTAGCCTTTTCATCAGGCTTTTGACATAATCTGGCTAAATCAGCCATTGATACTTCTGGTTCTGTCTATAAAAACTGAGTATGGAAAGATTCTTCCATCTGAGCCGAACTATAGATTGAATTAGGGGCTAGATTAGTAAACCAAGCAAATGCAGGATCTGTTAACGAACTAGGAAACAAACGAAGCCTAAGATATTCATTATTTCCTGCATCAGCACATTGACTGATGAATTTTGCTATATGTTCAACTGTGGATTGACTCCCATCCCCTGCAAACATAGCAAAAGTAGGGAATTTAAATCCCCTGGGGAATTCGATCCTATCAACCCAATCAGGATAAGGCTTCCTATAAACTGGAGTTTGTACCCCCCGAGCCATAGGTCCACAAACCTCATAAATTAAATTAATCATGTCATTCCTATCAACCATATTAAATGGTTGTTGATGACCTGGTTGGCCAAAAAGATGGTTCATTGGTGGTACTGGTGGTGGTTGAGGATTATTATCCATCCTCCTAAGATTTTCATACCTTCGACCCACTCCTATCCCAGTAGGGTCTAGTTCGAACATAGGATTATTATTTATTCTCCTATTCTGGCCTATCATGTTTTCTCTAGGCCTTGGTTCTTCGATATTTATTGTTCTATGACCATGATCTTGACCATTTACATGGTTTCCTTGGATCCCTTCGAATACTGGGAATGTATTATTAGGGATAGACACATAGAAACTTTCTTGTGAATTAGGCCTAAGAGGAGGCCCATTTGTATGATTCATAGGATTTGGCTGAAACAAACCATGGCTATGACTTCTTTCATTCTGTCGAATCATAGAAGGATTTCCATTTGGCACCATTGTTGGTGCAAATTGTGGTAAACTGTTGTTAAGGGAAGTGATCAGAACATTAACATTCTGAAGCATATTTCCCAAGTGATCAAATATTGGTGTCAACTGACTTACCAAATCATGTTGATTTTCTGAACCAACATTCCCATTATTTTGAATCAAATTTAAATTTTCAACCCCCACTTCTGGGTTTTCATTGGTTATATGATTTCCAGTATTGCTATTCTGAGGATCTTGGTGTGAAGAACCACCAATTTCAACAGTATTAACACCAACATTGGCATTATCAACAGACCTATTGCTTCGAAGGTTTCTGTTTGCCATCCTTTGACACTAGAGTCCCACCGGGCGTGCCAAAAATGTTTGGTTGGAAAATTTATAAGTGTGTGCGAGCGTGTCAGGCAAGCAAATTGCCAATGTGTATATGTGATAATCCAAACTGCGCCTCACCAGGAAATTGTGGTGACGTTCGATGCCTTGAACAGAACTTTTAATTGTGTGAAGATGTAACAAACTGAAGAACTTCGAACTGACTAAATTAATATCTACTCCTAAATAAGAACAGTAAAGTAACTAAAAGTAATAAACTACTTTTATTAAATTAAAGTAACTACAATCTAACCTTGAAGATGACTTCGAAGGTGTTCTACTCCTAAATATAAGTATCTAGATAACAATACAATATATGTATTGAGAGATATATGTTGATGTTTGATCGAAGGATCCCTTTCGAATACACAATCCTTCTATTTATAGACATCAAGGCCTCAGCAACTTGATTTGAATGTTCCCTCCTCTTTTCAAACTGATAACTGCTCTTATACGTGGCATTTTCTCAAGTTGACAACTGCCCTTTAATTACTCCATGATGGTCAACACGTGTCTTTCATCAGTTAAATACTTGATTGAAATGAATCAGCATCAACCGCTTATAACAGTTCCAATGTCCATCAGTATCCACCAATTATCCTGCCACGTCACATCTTGCGTGTCAAACCTGCATTGGCTGAATATTTTCATCACAAACAAACAGCCAAGTAGTGATCTAAGAAGACATTTGAATAGAACATATTGCAATGGAAATTGTTAAAGACAACTAAGTTAGTAGGGTCACACATATACACATGGCACATACATAATAACCTTGTGGAATCAAATCCAGTATAACACTCATCAAACTACTATAACAAAGAGTAATGCTATGTTTCCTAAATTTTGTATCCTAAATACTTCCCAAATATATGTGGCAGTGGGATCACCTTTAATAATGATGGGATCACTTGAACATACTCCAATCAAAACCAGTGGACCCACTGCCACATGTATTTGGAAAGCATTTTGAATTCAAAATTTGGAAAGCATAACATTAGTCCAATAACAAATTGTCACCAAATTTGAGAAGCATAGCATTACTGCCACACTGAAAACACACTTTTGATTAAAGAGAATATATCAATCACTTTACCTGTACTCAGGACTCCGAGCACCGCTCAAAACAAAATGCAAGTGATAATTTTTGTGTATAATGAAGTCAAAGATGGAAAATAACTTTAGAATTTCCTCTTCACTGGAACTGTTTTACCTTTTCATTGCAGTTAGCAGCCCAATAATGTCAAAGCAAAACCTTCCACTGGTCAAATAACGTTTTGATAGTGATCCTTGTTGCACGGGCAACTAAATATCAAACAAAATGCAATGAGTCTACAACCAAACAAAGCAACAAAATGCAACAGTATTTATATAATAGCAAAAGAAAAAGGTAAGAATTGCTATACAACAAACAAAAACAACTATGAAGAAAAAGACCCACATCATTTGTGTTCAGAATAAGCAACATCCATTTGCTTAATGAGTTTAGGCATATGATATTTACCTTGACATAAACAATACAATACACGAAACCCATTGAGTTAAAACAATAAAATGTGAGAAGGACTCAAATTGTTAAATTATTTATTTATTTATTTATTTGTTCGTTTTCAACCTGCTAAATCCTGAACAATACTTCAATTTGGCAAAGAAAATAGCAAAACAACAAAACAAATTGGTGGTACAGCAAAACAGATTTAGATTCATGCCAAGCAAAACTTAGCACTAATGACCTACTTGAGCTGGAAGCATTTTGACCAATTAATCCTGCTTCCCAATTAGGACCATTTTGATTACAAATACACATAAGTGAAACAAAACTCAAATCGTAAATACTCACCTTTAATACAGAACAACATCTCGATCAGTTGAATTGCTGAAATTCCCAAACCTAGCTAAATTCTGAAGATCAAAATTATAACCATGGTCCATAGATAAGGGGAAGATGAAGATTTCAAAAAAAAAAAAACCAAAGAAAGCATCAAAACTTGAACGATTAGACATTGAAATTGGAACAGAAAAACAGAGAGATATGTTTTCACTTGTGATAAATAAATAGATAATCTTTAAAAAAAAACCCAAATACATTGAGAGATAGATGAGAGAGAAACCCAATGTATTACAACAACAAGTACCGAAAAGGTGAACCGAAATAGTGAACCGAATGATCGGTGCCCTCCATTTTGGTGGATCGTACGTCTTACAGACCCTAACCTTAGAAATAGATGAGAGAGAGGGTATTTCATTGGTAGTCGGTGCCCGCGGTAGTAGTGGACCCAGGAATTTGCATTTAGGTGGGGGGGGGGGGGGAGGTTCATTGGTTTGAGTCCATTAGGAAATAGGTCGAACCCCCGACGAAAAAATTTGAGTACAAATATTTTTATGTAAAATTTTTTATATCAAAAAAATTACTTTTTGCTCTGTGAGATTTTTTTGCCGTTTGAGAGTTAATAGATTTTGTGCGACCAATTCCTATATTGTATAAGTGGTTTTGATCTTCCTGTCTCTTGACTATTTTTATAATTACACCCTAGCCTGTATAGTATCACTTTTTTATTCAATAATAAGTGATGATCATTTATTTTAGTTTGTAAAGGCTGTGTTAATATTAAAGCAATTTGGGTTGGGCTAAACTTAGAGTTGAAAAGAAAAGGTGTTTAACCAAATATTTTAGGTGTGATTGATTACATGCTTCAATTTTTTTTCAACTTCTCTTTCTTTAGATATCATGACTCAACTGATAGTTTAGGGTGTGTTTGATTAGTATTAGTGTTGCATATGTATAAGAAAAAGATAAATGTAGAGGAATCAATATGTAAATTCATTTTAAATTTGTACAATTACATATACATAACTAATATTTTCAAAATTTTACAGGGGCCAATATGCATAATATTTATAATTTTTAAAAATTTTGTAGACTAAATCATAATTTTTAAAAACTTTGCAGGGGGAGGGGGGGGCCTCTTACGGTCCGCCCCTAGCCGGCGGCACTTTCATTGGTGGTGGTGGAGAGAGAGAGAGAGAGAGAGAGAAAGAGAGAGAGAGAGAGAGGAGGAGGAGGAGGAGGGAGATGGGAAAAATATTGAATATAACGGGTGTAGAATCCTCCGTGGTATCACAATCCAATAAAAATCCGGTATGAATCCATCTATCCCATATTTCTAGGGGAATTCTTGTCCAACCCATCAAAAAAAATCTGTCAACTCAGTCAAATTTAAAAATATGTGAAAGGGGATAAAATTCTAGTTGGTATCACCGTGATACCTAATATTTACTCAGGAAGATGAGAAAGAAGGTGTTTTGGATGAGAGAGAAAGGGAACTAGAGAGAAAGGGGAGGTGTGAAACTCAAATTTTGAATCTAT
The DNA here is from genome assembly GCA_033977485.1 of Hydrangea macrophylla. Taxonomy (NCBI): domain Eukaryota; kingdom Viridiplantae; phylum Streptophyta; class Magnoliopsida; order Cornales; family Hydrangeaceae; genus Hydrangea; species Hydrangea macrophylla. The sequence continues at coordinate 95,041,871 of CM066995.1, forward strand.
AGAGAGACGTGTGTGTGGATGGGTCTTGGGCCTCATGGCCCTCATGGGCGAGGGTGTCACATGGGAAGTGTTAGAAGAAAAAAAGGGAGAAAAGGTGGAAGATTGAATGGTTGAAAGTGTCCACATTAGTGGACAGCTCAAATTTGCTTTTGACCATAAAGACTGAGCAAGGATATTATATAGATTAGTAATTTGATATGGATGACATGGTGTTACCATTACATTCAGCCCCTGCCATGCCTCTATGAAGCCTAGGACCCCAACCTATCATACAATTTGTGGGCCCTAATATATCTTGCCACGTGAATAACCACAGCCCTTAAATTCAAACCGGAGCCCCCAAGGGCCCCATACACGTGGAACCACGCTCTTTCCCGTTCTTGATACTCCCTTTGTTCCGCCATCATCCCATCCCATGATTCCATCTGCACAGGGGGTGTACACGAGCTGAGCTGCTCAATAAAGGCTCGCCGCTCAACTCGATAATAGCTCAAGTCGGCTCAGCTCAGCTCGTATAATAAACGAGTCAAGCTCGAGTTAGAATACAAAGCTCGTTTAATAAACGAGACAAGCTTGAGCACACATAGGCTTGACTTGATTAGGCTCGCAAGCAGTTCGATTAAGGCTCATATAGTAGGCTCAGGAAAAATCTTTTTAATAGGTTTGATAAAGAATAGTTTAATTATATATATATGATAATTATAAAAATAATATATATATATATATGCATAATGTAAATTATTTAAAATTGAAAGAATATTATATATATGATAATCATAAAAATATAACTTTTTTTTTCGAAAAACTGATTAATAATATATATATATATATATATATTCTGCAAAGTATTTTAAATGAAAAGAATATTGTCATATTATAATATGCATAGTCCTAAATTCACGTGTCAAAGTAATTGTTTTAGGTAAAAAAAAATATATATATATGTATATGACAACTGTCAAGCATTCAGCTTAGTCTGTGGGTTTTGATTGGCAACTTAAACTTACTACTAGGGGTGTACACGAGTTAAGCCACTCAACAAGGGCTCGCGACTCGGCTCGATAACAGCTCGGCTCGGCTCGATAATAAACGAGCCAAGCTCAAGCTTGAGCAGAATGCCAACTCTTAAACCTCCGTTCGAGTTCGAAAAGCTCGGCTCGAGTACAGCCCTACATCCGTATTATCTTTTTTTCGTTATTTTTTCTTGAGCAGACATGTGCATTACTTAAAGTTAACAACAATGTTAGGGACACAAATACATTACACACACTTGAAAACACACTCTATCTCTTTCCTGGGTGGCACTGTGGGGTTCGGATAATTTCAGTTGATCCCACTTTGCCACCCAAGAGAGAGATCGAGTGTGTTTGTAATTGTTTGTGACCCAAATATTACTATAAAGTTAATGCATCTATCAAAAGTATATATATCACACATACGTACATTTTAAATTTCAACTCAATGGATGAATACATATATGTATATATATATATTTAAAATTCTCTCTTTGGGGTAAAGGATCAATAACAGTTAGGGTTCGTTTGATAAAACTGAAAATTAAGTGCAGAATTTTAACCATTGAAAATTTTAAGTGATTGAATTTTCAATACTAAGAACAGTGTTTCAACTACTGGAATAGACTGCATTCAGTGATTATTTTTAGCAGAATTTTCTCACTTAAAGTTTTCAGTGCCTTTTTGGTTGCTTTATCAATTAAGTGGTCATTATCAAACGCATTGACAAAAATTAAGTGCTGAAAGTTTTCATTTCCACCACTTAATCGGGTTATCAAACACACCCTTACACTATTCTCAGAGTTTGATGAAGGAAATTAGTATTTTGATTCAAAGTTGTTTAGGTGATTTTGGATCCTCAACTGCTAAAGTAGCTAGCACTCACGTGGTCACTTACAAGATCATAAATTATCATTTTGGGGGGCACTTAGAGATAAGGACAGTATCACAAGTTTTCTGCTTATTAAGGACAACTTGAATCTTAGTTTAATTAAAACTCCCTTACAAAAAACACCTCTTTGACAAAAAGGACAAAAAAAATTAAGAATCCGAAACTACCCAGGCACGTTAACGCTCCCCACTAGCTCACATGCGCACCCCTCAACGAATATATTTAAAAAAATGATATGGTGTGGCACTCGCACCGTGTGAGTAACCATACGTCGTACCATAGTAGCTCCTATTTCAAAAAAGTTTTTAAAACTTTAAACCTCCATAACTTTTGATCTACAACTCCATTTTCCACAATTTTTATAATGTTGGAATCGTGTCGACTAGTACAATTATTGACATGTTTTGAGAAAAAAAAATACAATTTCACTTGAAATACATGAAATTTATTTAAAATTTCACTTAATATTCGTAGACGTGGGGTGGACGTCGCCGGAAATCAAGCGAGGCAAGGGGTGATCGTCGGAGGTCCTACGAGGCAACAGTAGGTCACCGGAGGTGGTGGGGACCGTGGGGTGGTCGCCAGAAATAACAGGGATAGTGGCCAGAGGAAGCAGGGTAGTGGTAATGGTGGTTGAACATATTAAGTAAAATTTCACTTGAAATTCATGATTACAAGTAAAATTTCACTTTTTTTTTTCTTCTCAATATTAACAATGGTACTAGTTTTGTAGATCTCAGCGACACGATTCCAACGGTACAAAATTTGTGAAAAATGGAGTCGTGGACTAAAAGTTATAGAGGTTTAAAGTTTAAAAACGTTTTTCGAAATAAGAGTTTCTATAGTATGACCACTCATACTGTGCGAGCACCACACCATATAATTTCTTTTAGGGTTAGTTATACAGACCTTCCCTGAGGTTTGGCGAAATTACATGGATCTCCCCTCTATATTGCAAAATTACACAGACCTCCCTTGAGATATGGATTTGTATTACACAGTATAAGAGTTTCTATGGTGTGACCACTCATATGGATTTGTATTACACAGACCTCCCTTGAGATATAAGAGTTTCTATGGTGTGACCACTCATACTGTGCGAGCACCACACCATATAATTTCTTTTAGGGTTAATTACACGGACCTTCCCTGAGGTTTGGTAAAATTACATGGTTCTCCCCTCTATATTACAAAATTACACAAACCTCACTTGAGATATGGATTTGTATTACACACACATTCCATCTAGATTGCAAAATTTACACAAATCTCCATTCTTAATTTGCTAATGCCAAAAATACTCTTAGTTATAATAAAAATAAAAATAAAAATACAAATAAAAATAAAAATAAAAATAAGATAAGAAAAAACCTCTCTCTATATATATACTGTATATACATATATATATATGCATACATACATACACACCATATATACGGACCATGCATACACACACATACACACACACACCATATATGCATACATATTTATATACATATAACCATTGACTAGATATATACATCTTTGAGGTGAGTTTAGTATTTTGGGTTTAGATCTTAGGTTTTTGTAACAAATTGATTTTGAGTTTAAATCTTAAGAATAAATTATTTTTTGGAATAAATTAATCTTGGGTTCAAATATTAGGAACAAATTAGTGTTTGGAACAAATTGATTTTGGGTTTAAATTTTTTATTTTTTGAACAAATTCATTTATATACATATACACACTGTAGAGAGAGAGAGAGAGAGAGAGAGAGAGGGAGAGAGAGTGAGGTATGTGTAATTTAGTAAAATGGTAAACAAAGTAAGGGTAAAATAGTAAATTCATGCTAGAGGGGAGGTCTGTGTAATTTTGCAATATAGAGGGGACCGTGTAATTTCGCCAAACCTCAGAGGAGGTCCGTGTAATTAACTCTTTCATTTAAAATGTTCGTGGGAGTGGGGAGCGGGTGTCTAAGATTATTTATGGGCAAATTTGGCATTTCTCCTCTTTTGTCCTTTTCATAAAATGGTAAAAACAATTTGTCTTTTAAACTTTGGAATATTACTTTGAGGGATTTTCCACTAACTTTCCCTTTTTTTTTTTTTTTTGGTACTTTTCAAAAATAAAAAATAAAAAGTGCGATCCTACAAGTGACTACGTGGGTGCTGTCACAATGGCTATCCACTTTGGTTGCTGAGGATCTGAACTCTGTTTAGGCAATTTAAGGGTATGTTTGATAACCTAATTAAGTGATGAAAATGAAAAGATTAAGCACTTATTCCTTTTCAGTGCGTTTGATAACATACTACTTAATTGAAAAAGCAGTCAAAAAATCACTGAAAACTTTAAGTGAAAATTTTCTACTGAAAATAATCACTGAATGCATTCTATTTCAATAGTTGAAGCCCTGTTTTCAGTATTACAAATTCAATCACTTAAAATTTTCAGTACTTAAAATTCAGCACTTAATTTTCAGTTTTATCAAACGCACCCTAAGTTTTCCTTTCCTAAAAAAATTAGATTTTTCCAAATATATATATAGGCTTGGGGTTTTTTAGGCTCAAAATGTCACACCCGCTCTAAAAATTGCATGCATTTTATTTCACACATGTGGTAACAAGTGAATATTATTAACGTTGATTAATAATTGAATTGAAGTTGACTGGAGGTCAACGGTGAGTGTCAAGTGGAGACACGGTAACTTGAAAGTTCATTTACATTAGCACGATTAAATGACATTTATGTGATTTAAATGTTATTTGATATATCTGGTATTTTGTGAATAGTAAATTTACCTGTGTAGAGTAATTTTCTGGTAGTTGGATGTCATTAGAGAGCATTTTGAACACTGTGGTGAGAACGTGAGTGATACGTTATATAAAAGGTAGGTTGTGTAGAGATTTCACAGAATTTAGTTTTCGGACGTACTTCTGGACCCAAACAAGACTTAATCGAAAACTGTTGTAATTGATAATTTTCACTCGTAAAGACATAAAATAGACGTGTGCGACGTTTCAGGAGTTACTTAGAAGTTTTGAGAACTCGCAGGGTGGTAAACGTGATTTCTGTAAAGTTTTTTTATAAACAGGAGGGGTTAAATTTTCATTTGTTCCAAATATTTCAAAATATCGTTAGAGAGGAGAGATAAAAGGGAGATTGTTGCCACGGGCTTTGCAACGAAGATCAGCGACCTTTCGTCCGTCTGATTTCAACCAAATTCATATTTGAACTCCCCAAGGTCAGAGCTACGTTTTGATATCACTTAGGCTTTGTTTGGCTAAGATTTTATAAAATCTAATTTTTAGGATTTTGGGAAAAACGTGTAAATACTTGTAGGAATCTTTCGAAATCGGAGATCTGACGTTTATTCGGGCCTCTAGTCGATCCTTCAAAGTTAGGGAGAAATTGCACGATGTATGAATTCTAAGCCTATGAAATATATGGAAGTTACATGTTTTGAATATCGGGTTGATATTTTTGATCCGGGCGAAATTCGTATCGTAATTAGGCACGTAAATTATGCACGCGAAAATGTTAGAAAAGCACGTATAACTATTTATTTGAGCATGTTATGTGTCTACTCGGGTCAAAGGGGAGTTTAGTGCAAATTCATCCAGGGTTAAGCTCCTCGAACTTTGAAGATTGTGATATTGATTGTGGTTGTGTCTGGTATGGAGGAAGGCCCAACCAGGACACAGTACCTAGTATGGAGGAAGACCCAACCAGTGTACGGGATGCGTGGAAAAGGTGTGTCTTCCACGGCATCGATTTCATTTACCGGATGAATGGATACCACTCACCCTAGAGACTAAATTGATGTGTTTAAATGTTTAAGCATGAATCGTCATATAAGCATATGTTTAGAATTGTGCACTCATCATATAGTTGAGCAATGAAGATTTACTCCATTGCAGGTGTGAAGAAAGGAAAGATGGAAAGCAAGAAGAGTGAGACCGACGGGATGCGAGGATCGCTTTTATTTACACTTTTGTTTTCCATTCAGGTTTTGTATTAATGAGAAGTTAGAACTCTATACTTAACTTGCAATCCGCGGAATGGATTGGTAGGATGGAAATATGTTGTAAAATCTCTTTTGGTTATGTCTAAAATGTATCCGAACTCTTAAGTTCGTGTTTTGAATACTTAACTTGTCAAATTCGAATTTCGAAAGAATGTGGATAGAGTTTTGTGAAATGAGCTAAACAAGCCTCAGCTTATTCTTTTACTGTTCCTTTCTCAATAATTAGTAAGGTGGATATATGTTCTTACAATCTTGATTGACTTGTGAAGTTTGAAACTTTGTGAATGTGTTTGGAAGTATTGCTAAAGGGAAGGTTGTTTGATGCCTTAAGCAAAATTCTGCAGCTTTGGGTAGGATTATGCTAAAGGGTCATTCGACCAGTCGATACCCCCTGCCAGAACTATTTTTCTACCACTTCCGGAATTAATTTAAATATTTTGAGTCGTTCTTAGGGTACCTTTGGGACCCCTTTCAAAATAAATTCACCCGTTTCAAAAGATTATTACAGTTTCAAATTTATACGAATTTTACAACTCAAAGAGTATCGTTTCCAAAAGTTTTAAATATTCAAGGTTGTTTTAAGTTCTTTTCCGCTGCGTATGGTTATTTAATGAATTAGTGAGCCTTGGTAGCATGTCACGTGTCCTATTTCCACGCGTATGATGGGTCGTGACATTTATTTATATCAGAGCAATAGGTTTTTAAAAAAAAAAAAAAGTTTATGAAAAGCTATATACGAATAAGTATAGAATCTTAGGGGACGAGAGACGACGTCTTGAGATAATACGGTGTGAGATCACGTTCATAGATGCATATATATAATTGACATGGCATGTAAGTGCATGTCGAGACGTAATGAATCACGTGAATTGCATAGTATAATGATTCGCATGCATATTGTATAGCATGCCATGATATACATTGTCATATATATATATTGTGTTAATGAATCGGTAGAATCATTCGGGCGTAGAACCGTGTGGTGAGATGAAGTTTTCTGTGGGACATCATAAACCTTGTTAGTGATACGAGGGAGAGATGATATCCTGGTAGTAATAAGCATTTGCATTTTTCAATGAAAACCAAATGATTTTTGATCGAATCGATGAATGTTGTAAGTGATGGTAATGAGTGCTCCTTGAGGGTGTTAACTGAGAACGAGGTCCGAGTAGTGAACTATAGAAGAGATTTCATTGGGGATTCACATGGAAGATGAAAGTGATTGTGCGTAGTCGAGTTTTGGGATTGAGATTAATCAATAAGAGTTCCATCTCAGACGTGGGCTAAACGTCGTGACGTGAGAAAATAGAGAGGTACTGTTCAGTTTTTATGCCAGGAAGATAGTCCAGCAGCATATATTGCTTGGGTATGGGGTAGGTGAGGAATCTCTCACCTTACTTTACGGTGTTTACCTACGCTGTAATCATATGGGTTATCTTATGGTTTTATCTTATACGGTGTATTGTGTAGTTGAAGAATCGTTCAACTTATTATACGGTATGTATTTGATGGTTGAGGAATCTCTCAACCTATCTTATGGTATGTATTAGATGGTTGAGGAATCTCTCAACCTATCCTACGGTATATATTGGGGGGTTGAGGAATATCTCAATAGATTGTGAACATCATGGTTGTTGAGGAATCTCTCAGGTGAATCTGGCTTCGAGTGGTCGTGGTACCATAAGTGGATTTGGACACAATATAAGGATTAGTAACGAAGGCTACCGGTTGAGGGTATAAGTGAAAATGTTGGGATTCAGGGATTAACATAGGACGAGGGGTTAAGAAGGGGAAATGATAAGAGTGTGCTTGAATAGCTTAAAGCTACACTTAGTAAAAGCGTAGTTGATTGTGAAATCCTGGAGTAGTGTTTAGATGTGGTGGTCATACACTCGTGAGTGTAATGATAAGAATTGAAGGACGACATAGGTTGAAGGAGGAACCTTAGAGTTCCTTGGTGAGAAATAAATAAATGGAAATGAATAGGAATAAGAATTCCTTAGTGTTGAGATGGGTTGTCAAAGGAAATAGAATAAAGGAAGTAAGAATATGAGACTGAGGGTAAAAGATAAGTGTGATTGATTGAACGTGATAAGAGAGTCAGAGAAATCGAGTTGATATTTTGATATCATAGAGATAAGAGGATCCTTATAGAGAATCTTGTAGATGTGGGGGGGGGGGTGTTATTACAAGGGGTTGTAATGAGGATAAACCTGAACCTAAGTCCAACGGTAGTCTAATTCGATGAGTTTTCGATGTTTTGGCGCACTTTTTGGTGGTTCTAAAGTGGTTGGGAAGTAGCCCTAAATGCCTTGTGAGTTTGGAGACTTTTAAGGATGTTAAGTGAGGGAAAATATGGTCCAGGGGGTACTTGGACCGGTTGAAAGGGGTAGTTCGACCGGTCGAATGCCCCTCTGACCCAAATAGTGATTTTGAAAACATTTTTCGTCAATTTTTACGAAAATGGCCATAACACTTTGTAGAAAATTCGAAATTGCGCGCCGTTTTTTGAGTTGGAATCGGGATTCAAAGATCTATCTTTTGATGTAAAATTTAGCCATAATTTATAAATGACCATTTTACCCTTGGGCTGTTTTGTCACAGAATTTTTTTTTAAGATGTCAAATACATGCTTCAATTGCTAGTTAGTGTATTTCAATTAAAATGGAGAATCTTTTAATGTTTTTAAAACATTGTTGGGTGTCTGAAGCGAGTGGCTTCCAACAGGAAGTTGGAGTATGATAAGTATTACGATACTGAACAAAAACAGTTGTAAAAATGGATAAGTAAAGTGACTTTGGGGTAAGTCAAGTTAGAGAGATAAAAATGTCAATTGGAAAGATGAAGCTTCAATGGGTAAGTGAACATGAACGATAAGAGGAAGATGGAGACTTGGTAGTACATTGAGTACATTATCGGATATGATAGTAGGAATATAAAGTTGTTAGAGGACAGTGGTGGAATCAATGGAATGTTGTCATAGTTGCCTTGAATTCCAACGAAGTTGGAGTGTTTTGAGAATGTCAGATTTCATCCGTAAGAAAATTTTAAAATGTTTAAAATATTTTAAAACCTAACTTTTGGAGGTTAGGTATCGTGGAAGGATATGGTTTGCCAGTGCTGGGGTCGGAACGATGCTTGATGAACGAATGAGTTCTACGTGAGCAGATTATGAGCTTGGAAATTCTAAAGTAAAGGGTTAGTGAAATGTTGGACACTTGGACTAAGTAAGTTGGAGGTAGTGCCACTAAACGAGTTGACTTGAGTATTGTTCTAAAGGGAACTTGATCTTGGTTTAAATATTGGAGTAACCGGGGTTATGAATGATTTGAAGTTTTGAACGATCAGAACTTGATGAGATCCGTAAAGTGTGAAGCACTTAAAGACAATAGTTATGAATGAGTTGACATTAGTACCCGAAGTGAGAATAGGTGACCTTGAGTATTGCCACGAAAGGTATGTGAATTGGAAGTCGATAGGGAAATTATCGAACACAGTGAGATTATGGTACTTGATTGGGAAGATCAAATTACTGAGTCATCCTCAGATGGTTAAGGGAATAGTATGAATACTTTAGCAACAGGCTCTTCAAGATCAATGAATTTAAGATCAGATTAGCAAAGATAAAAGATTACAGAATATAAAATTGAGTTAAGTCAGGCTGACTAGAGTTATGAAATATTGAATTGTGAATAAGGTATAGTGCCTTTTGATGTTAAACGAAGAGTATACATTTAGTGTAAAGGTGGTTAGGAACTCAGTAAGAGTCGAGATATAAGAGTATGATGGGTATGAGCATGTGTAAAGATGAAAGTGAAACACTAGCGACTTATGGAGTTGTATAACTACGTAAATGGTAGTGGAACTACCTGGATTGATAGACTAAAGGATAGTATACGAGTATATGAGATGAGAATGGGTTACATTACAATTGAGATCTTCTACAGAAAAGTAATTGACTTAGGGTGTGTGTGCACTATGTGAATAGAATGGATTGTGAATCGTCAAGGGTTTGAGACATGAACGAGGTATGTTATGGACATGGGAGTACGTTCGATAAACTCTGTGGTATGTGTATGAATGACTAATTCAAGTTTAGGTTCACAACGTTATTTGTTGCGACGGTTATTGGGGTGATTGTGTGTGAAAGTATTATGCAAAATTTTAAAATGATTTATTTTAAAAACAAAAAGGGAGGATATGTATTTGACTTTGTTAAAAGTTTTAAATTGAAGGTGTCAAGTGAAATCTTCTACTTTAATCAACGGTAGTTCGAGTACAGAATGTGAGAGATAAAGGGACAAGTGTGTTTAACTATTCGGGACATCAGGTGGGCTCGAAGAAGTAGAATGATATAAAATTGTCAGTTAGGGATCTGAATAGTATCTTACGAGGCAGGTATGATTGGAATTATAATATGAGGTTGGATTAAACCAAAATGGAATTTAATAAGGAATAAAAGTCGTTTGAAAACATGTTATCGTTCTACAAGTATTTCGCGATTAGCAGGATAAGGGATTGAATCTAGAGTATGTGAAACAATTGATTAAAGCATTGACTTATCGACGGGGTATATATGTATGATAGTACTTAGTTGTGATTCACTTTGAGATGAAGAATCGTGTATGGTTGTTAACCAATTGAAACGTATTGTCAACGGTTTTTAGTTGAAAAGAAAGATGGGTGAAAATGAGATGAGTTATTTCTTTTGTTTTGGGTATTGTGATAAAACTGTTGGATTTCGGAAAAGAGATGTGACAAGTACAATGAAAGTACATATGAGTTAACGTTGTGACGACGCGATGGAATTGAATGTCAGGTTTGACTATTGAGTATGATCTACTCAAGTGGTGATGTCCTTACTTATCGAATTGCTTCGAGGTATTGCTAAAATACAGTTTGAATCTTCAATCAGATTTAGATGGGGGCTCTGAGGATTTATTTTCCTTCAGAGCCTGGGGATATATTTTTCTCGTGAGATTGTAATAACTTGGGGGAGATGTGTAGTTTGAAATGAGGCAAACGTTGGAAGTACTTGTGGGGAGGAGTCTTGTAACTTGAAGAGATGGTATAAGTTTGGGGACAAACTTGCTTTTTGGAGGGGAGAGTTGTCACGCCCGTTCCAAAAATTGCATGCATTTTATTCCACACATGTGGTAACTAGTGAATATTATTAATGTTGATTAATAATTGAATTGAGGTTGACTGGAGGTCAACGGTGAGTGTTAAGTGGAGACACGGTAACTTGAAAGTTCAATTACATTAGCACGATTAAATGACATTTATGTGATTTAAATGTTATTTGATATATTTGGTATTTTGTGAATAGTAAATTTACCTGTGTAGAGTAATTTTCTGGTAGTTGGATGTCATTAGAGAGCATTTTGAACACTGTGGTGAGAACGTGAGTGATACGTTATATAAAAGGTTGGTTGTGTAGAGATTTCACAGAATTTAGTTTTCGGACGTAATTCTGGACCCAAACAAGACTTAGTCGAAAACTGTTGTAATTGATAATTTTCACTCGTAAAGACATAAAATAGACGTGCGTGACGTTTCAGGAGTTACTTAGAAGCTTTGAGAACTCATGAGGTTGTAAACGTGATTTTTGTAAAGTTTTTTCTATAAATAGGAGGGGATGAATTTTCATTTGTTCCAAACATTTCAAATATCATTAGAGAAAAGGGAGATTGTTGCCACGGGCTTTACGGCGACGATCAACGACCTTTTGTCCGTCTGATTTCAACCAAATTTCATATTTGAACTCCCCAAGGAAAGAGCTACGTTTTGATACCACTTAGGCCTTGTTTGGCTAAGATTTTTATAAAATCTAATTTCCAGAATTTTGGAAAAAACATGTAAATACTTGTAGGAATCTTTCGAAATCGGAGATCCGACGTTTATTGGGGCCTCTAGTCGATCATTCAAAGTTAGGGAGAAATCGCACGAGGTATGAATTCTAAGCCTATGAAATATATGGAATTTACATGTTTTGAATATTAGGTTGATATTTTGGATCCGGGCGAAATTCATATCGTAATTAAGCCTGTTAATTATGCACGCAAAAATGTTAGAAAAGCACGTATAACTGTTTATGTGAGCATGTTATGTGTCTACTCGGGTCAAAGGGTAGTTTGGTCCAAATTCATCCGGGTTAAGCTCCTCGAACTTTGAAGATTGTGATATTGATTGTAGTTGTGTCTGGTATGGAAGAAGGCCCAACCAGGACACGTTACCTGGTATAGAGGAAGGCCCAACCAGTGTACAGGATGCGTGGAAGAGGTTTGCCTTCCACGGCATCGGTTTCATTTACCGGATGAATGCGTATCACTCACCCTAGAGACTAAATTGATGTGTTTAAATATTTAAAGCATGAATCGTCATATAAGCACATGTTTAGAATTGTGCACTCAGCATATAGCTGAGCAATGGAAATTTACTCCATTGCAGGTATGAAGAAAGGAAAGATGGAAAGCAAGAAGAGTGAGGCCGACTGGATGCGAGGATCGCTCTTATTTACACTTTTGCTTTCCATTCTGGTTTTGTATTTATGAGAAGTTAGAACTCTATACTTAACTTGTAATCCGTGGAATGGATTGGTAGGATGGAAATATGTTGTAAAATCTCTTTTGGTTATGTCTAAAATGTATCCGAACTCTTAAGTTCGTGTTTTGAATACTTAACTTGTCAAATTCGAATTTCGAAAGAATGCGGATAGAGTTTTGTGAAATGAGCCAAACAAGCCTCAGCTTATTCTGTTATTGTTCCTTTTCAAGGATTAGTAAGATGGATATATGTTCTTACAATCTTGATTGACTTGTGAAGTTTGAAACTTTGTGAATGTGTTTGGAAGTGTTGCAAAAGGGAAGGTTGTTTGATGCCTTAAGCAAAATTCTGCAGCTTTGGGCAGGATTCTGCTAAAGGGTCATTCGACTGATCGAAGGGGGTAGTTCGACCGGTCGAAATACCCCCTGCCAGAAATATTTTTCTACTACTTCCAGAATTAATTTAAATGTTTTGAGTCGTTCTTAGGGTACCTTTGGGACCCCTTTCAACATAAATTCACCCGTTTCAAAAGATTATTACAGTTTCAAATTTATACGGATTTTACAACTCGGAGAGTATCGTTTCCACAAGTTTTAAATATTCAAGGTTGTTTTAAGTTCTTTTCCGCTACGTATGGTTATTTAATGAATTAGTGAGCCTTGGTGGCGTGCCACGTGTCCTATTTCCACGCGTAGTGGGATGGGTCGTGACATAAAATCCCAGTGCGCAAATCCAATGCGCATACCCAGTGCGCTTTAATACTATAACAGCCCTAGTTTTCTAAGTACTTTTAGTAATTTTTATATTATTATTTTCATGTTCTGACTCCAATTGAAGATAAGTTATATGTGTGTATGTATGTATCTTAGAGACACCTAATAAAAAATAGCTGTATTAGCGTGTACGGGTCGTTAGTATATTAAGTGGTGTGCTAACATAGAAATTCAGTGCCCAGGGTCATGGGTACCCATTGGGCTAATCATTTGTCACTTTAGAATGCATTTACGGGCCCATATAAAGCCTTTTTGTGAGACCCTTAGACAAAAAACGGGATTCACATAGTAGTGTGTGTTTGTTTATAAGTGTTGTGTGGCGTGTATGCCATGGGTATGTGGTGTGTGGGCCATGTATATGTATAGGTATGTGCCGTGTGTGTGTGTGTAGTACACGGGTGTATGTGTTAGCATAGTTATATATGGTGTGTGGATAGATGTGTGTGTCGTGTGTGTCGTGTGTGTAAGTGTGTGTAGGGGTTGTGTATGCAACAGTTTGTAAACGGTTATGTTAGATCATAGGATTAGATCATTAGGGTAATAAAAAGAAATAGGATACCCATTTTCTTTCACATCCGTGCGTGAGAGAGAGAGAGAGAGAGAGAGAGAGAGAGAGAGAGAGAGAGAGAGAGAGAAGAAGAAGAAGAAGAAGAAGAAGAAGAAGAAGAAAGGAAGGAAGGATACGGCGCGGGGTATTTGGATCCGGGATCGCGTTCGTAATCCGTTCAACACCATTTTCAAGTGCTTAATCGCAACTTAGGTATGTTAAATGGGTGTATCCATGTATATATATATATATATACACGTATATATATATATATGTATATGTGAGTAAACCAAATACTTAAATGTTTAAGTTAATTGTTGGGATTCAATTTTGTATTTGATGCACATTATTGTTGTTTTTGAATTAACTTAGATAATTTTTTGGGTGACCTTGTGATCACGACTTTGGTATATATATATTCGTAATTGTTATGCGTATAGATAGTTTGACAAACATATACGTGGGACACTCTTGATAAAAATCAAAAAGCTATGTAAAATTCAGTTTAATTATTTTAACAATTGCTGAACACTTCCGAAAAATATTGTGAAATCGTGGCTTGGAATTTTAATATTCTGTCCGCGTGCCTTGTATAAAACGCAATTCTGCACATGTGGATACCGGCATTTGGGCCCACTTTTGTTTTTTTAAAACAATTTTTCAAATTCAAAGAGTCGCCACTTAATTTTTAAAAGGAAAATTAAGAAACCATTTTGAAAGGAAACTAATCGTTTGCGAAACCAAAGATTAACTAGGTCCGGGGATTATGGAATGAGAGAGGAAGGAGCCCGTCGGACTAAAACACCCTCTCTCACCCTATCTTGCGATAGGCCTCTACTCAACATCCTTTTAATCAAATTTATTAATCTAAGCATGCCCTAAACTAATACATATATATACATATACATCACAAAAACATGTCCAAAAGGGGTGTAAAAATTGCAATTGACAAAATATCATTCAAAAGCCACGTAATTCAGGTAACAAGCGATATGATATGCAATAGAGAACAAGTGAACTTACCCGAGATCCAGCTGCGATAATAAACGTGCAATGCATGCGAATAAAAGAAAATCCTAAAAAGAGTCTCTAATCACACATACACATAAGGCAAAACCTAATTCTAAGGTGTCGCGCATTAAGTCGAAAAATCAATAAAAACAAGAAATTAAGATAAACTAAAGAGGAGTTCTAGAAATCGTACCTTAATAGCGCTACAAAACAAAGGGTTAGTCCATATGATATGCAAAACACAATGTTAAAAATGACAATCCTAAATTTCTAGCTTACATCTATCTAATGTAATTAAATCCAAAGCAAATAAGTCTTAATTACAAGTGTCGAATCATATAGATGAATATGTACATGGACAAGGATAAACTATGAAATACTCTTAAAACTTTGAATTCAAACTCAACTAATCATTATTAAAGCATGGTTTAAGCCCTAGATCATAGAAAAGTCATTTAGACCCTTATTTACAAGGTAAGTCAAATATGTCATAAAACTCTGAAAATTGCAGAGAGCAGTCCAGAAGTTAAAAGAAATAAAAAGCATATCTCCCATGGTTTGATCTTGATGATTTTTGGACTCAATATGCCTCTGTGAGTCTAGTTTTCAAATCAAAAAGAAAATCAAAGTTCCAACGGTCGGATCTCCGGGAATATGAAAAATACTAGACATCACTCAGCACTTTACAACCTTCTGTCCAGAATTCTTGCACGATTTATTAAAAATAGCAAAAAAATCCGAATTGCTTTGTTCTTTTTAGGGTGATTTCCTAACACATTAATCTTCATAAAAACAATTATTTGGAGTCACAAACACTTTATTAGAACTCTGATTTAATTGTTTCAAAAGAGTGTCACTATTCTGAAACTACTCTGAAATTCTGGACAGATTGTATTTGTGTCACAAAACTCATGATCAAACCATGCTAAACATGAAACCACCTTAAAACAAAAATTACAGTGGTAGAATATTGTGTTATTGACACTTTCCCGTTGGTTTCACTTGATTTCAAAGGTTAGATTTCGAACTAAAAATCTTTGATCAAAAACAGTTTGTAGATTCACTGTTTTTACTTTGCTAGTTCAATTTTTATTTGGTAACTCCAACTACTAAATCATGAAGTTGAGTTGAACCAAACCACTTCTCTTACCATTTGATGGCCATTAGAGACTATAAACCTTTATTCTTCATAGATTTCAAGCGAGGGATTTACCAGTGATCGGATGGGTAATGAAATATGGATAGACTTCATGAAATCTATAAGATAAGGAATCTAAACCATGGAAATGGTTTTAGACTCAAAACTACCTTCTCCTACCATTTGATGGTCATTGGAGAGGGAGACATGACTATGACCCATGAGTCCTAAAGGAATATAGAAGGGATTCCTCAAGACATCAAGTTTAGAAGATCCAACTCATGAATATGGACTTGGATCCTCTTATGAAGTGGTGATCAAACTTTGACTCCTATGTGAAGCACAAGCCTACATGGGATTCAAAAGATCATGCTCAAGAGATCAAAAGAGATATTGAAGATCCCCAAGACCTTCAAAAGAAAAATATAAACAAAAAAAGTGGAAGAAAGTAATATGGAAACAAAAGAAACTCCTAAGTTTACTTGATAAACAAAGAAGATAGTGAAAGATTTTTAGGATTAGAGATTTTAAAAGAAGAAAGAATAAGCCAATAATCTATGGTTAGAGGATCACCTCCAAATTATCCTCAAAGTTTTCTTTTCTTTGAAGATCTTCCAAGCTCTTCTCTCTAATTCTCTAAACACTCTCTCTTCTCTCTAAAAATGTTGGTGTAATGGAAGTATTTTTTGCATGTGATCTCTCTCCCAATATGTTTCTTGGTGTTCTTCTTGGTCTCCCTCTTTCTCCATGAAGATAACTCTTCTTATATAGACAAAAACTACCAAGTATTTTCAGTGAATTCGGAGTAAAAGACATGTGTAAGCATCTCATTTGGTGGTACAATGTGTACTTTCTGAAATTAGGCAGACTGCTGCCCAGCGCGGCAGTCCAGAAACTGTCGCGGCAGTCCGTGATTGCCGCTGCGGCAGTTCATGAATGCCGTCGCAGCACTCCATGACTGCCGCACGACATTCATCAAATGCCGAGACAATTAATGGATTGCCGCGTTTTTGTCAGTCTTACTTTATTAGTTTTTTGTTCTTATTTGCATACGCATACGTATTGCACTGCAAAATACAGACTTTAAAAGTGAACGGCAGTCAGAAATTTGTGGCGGCACTTGGTGAATGCCGGGCCGGCACTCTCTGACTGCCGCGCGGCACTCAGTCAGTGCCGTGGCAGTCTGCCGTGTGCCGTTTTAAGCTGAGATTCCCCCTTTTTAGGTCTTCCCCCTTTTTGAAACGAATTATTTTTTAAGATCCTTTCCAAAAATCATGTCTTATACCTGAATTCTCCTAAATACCTGGTATTTTTCCTCTTTCTGTGAAATTTTATCGCGTTTTGGAGATTTTCTAAAGAGCTTGGAATACTTCAATTTTTCGGTCCTTGTCATCATCGGATACGGAGGTGACACTCTCCTAAATTCGACGGTTGGTCAAAATTGGGATGTCTACAGTTTGCCCCTCTTTGACAGAGCTTGTGGAGCAACGCGTCCCGTAAGTGAATGTCAAAGCCTGTGTGAAGACAAGCCTTTGACCAGACTGTCGGATTTAGGTGAAAACAAAATGCGTTGCAAAAACAGGCGTGCAGCGAAATTCTAATTGGTCGTGCTCCACGGCGAGCTACCTACGTATCCCGTCAAGAATCAGACCAAAGCGTAGTTCAGGCATGGGTTGAACATTCACAAACGCAAGTAGTCACACGGATGGATGCACCTATCCTGTCGTGATGTAAGTGCCATGCAATGGTGTTTTCTGAATTGACCTGGTTGTGTAAATGTCATGCTTATCATGTTTTCCCCACGGACGGTGCACATTTCGTGACGTGTTAGTCAAGGAAGATTATCTATGCGAAAATCTGTTACGGGAGTCATGAAAGTGCTTTTGATTTGATTTCGATGTTTGACGCAAATCTGTTGCGGAAACCGAGAATGTAAATTCGTTACATTCTCAAGATAAGGATCAACGTAAATTTGTTACGAGGATCGGGAATATAAATTTGTTATATTCTCAGAACGGGGGGTTAACGCAAATTTGTTGCGGAAACCGAGAATGTAAATTCGTTACATTCTTAAGATAAGGATCAACGTAAATTTGTTACGAGGATCGGGAATATAAATTTATTATATTCACAGGACAAAGGATCGACGCAAATTTGTTGCAGAAACTGGGAATATAAATTTGTTATATTCTCAGGACAAAGGATCGACGCAAATTTGTTGCGGAAACTGAGAATATAAATTTGTTACATTCTCAGGACAAAGGATCGACGCAAATTTGTTGCGGAAACTGAGAATATAAATTTGTTATATTCTCAGGACAAAGGATCGACGCAAATTTGTTGCAGAAACTGAGAATATAAATTTGTTACATTCTCAGGACAAAGGATCGATGCAAATTTGTTGCGGAAACTGAGAATATAAATTTGTTATATTCTCAGGACAAAGGATCGACGCAAATTTGTTGCGAAAACTGAGAATATAAATTTGTTATATTCTCAGGACAAAGGATCGACGCAAATTTGTTGCGGAAACTGAGAATATAAATTTGTTATATTCTCAGGACAAAGGATCGACGCAAATTTGTTGCGGAAACTGAGAATATAAATTTGTTATATTATCAGGACAAAGGATCGACGCAAATTTGTTGCGGAAACTGAGAATATAAATTTGTTATATTCTCAGGACAAAGGATCGACGCAAATTTGTTACGAGGATCGAGAATACAAATCCGTTATATTCCCAAAACGAGGGTTAGCGCAAATTTGTTGCGAAAATCGAGAATGTAAATCCGTTACACTCCCAAAAATGGGGCAACCATATTTGGATAGATCAGGAGTCAATTAGACTCAAAGAATTTTCAAATTTCCAAAATTTGGGAGTCTAATTGACTCGAACGAATTCAAATTTTCAAAGAGAATTTCAAATTTCAAAATCGGAGTCACTTCGACTATACAAAAATTTCAATTCAGAAGAATTTTGAATTTTCAAAATCGGGAGTTTGAATGAGACGCAAAGAATCATTGAGGAACAACGCGAATGCGAGGTTGCCATTGAGGACTAACACAAATGATGCTACCATTGAGGACTAATGCAAGGTTGCCATTGAGGACTAACACCGATAATGCTGCCATTGAACTAACGCTTAGAGAAGCTGCCATTGAGGACTAATGCTTATGAAGAGAAGCTGCCATAGAGGACTAATGCTTATGAAGAGAAGCTGCCATAGAGGACTAATGCTTATGAAGAGAGGCTGCCATAGAGGACTAATGCTTCGGGATTCTCCTTGTGCTCAAAGAACCAACTTTCAATATTCAGAGTCACTTCAAACTTAAAGAATTGATTTCACAAAAGTTCGAGAATCCGCTGACTCAAAGAGTTGATTTTTCAAAATTTGAGGAGTTTTCAAACTCAAAGAACGGAGCTGGTAGAAAGAATAATTGTATGCATTTACGGACCTTTGGAAGAAACACATCGATTCTGTCAAAAGAGGGAAGTCACCTTTGCCCCTAGTCTTGGACTCTTCTTATATTGCCACTTTAGCACTATGTTGCGATAGTGTTTGAAACCTCTGCTCATATTGCTCTTAAAATCCTCATGGAGACTTTTCAAATCTTTATTCATCATCTTAAACCCACACACTTGAGACCACCTATTGACTCATCAAAGGAGGACAGACCTGACAAAGCTAGTTACTCAAAATGACTGACTCAAACTCTTCATTCATTATGAATCAATGTGCTTTCATTGTGAGTAACTGTATCATCTCACCTTTCATTTGTTCATCATCTTACAAATGGTAGTGCTTTGTTGATAAATCTAAACTTTGAAAACTTCCCCTTTTGATTTAGCGAACTCTTTTCCTATCTAGAGTATGCTTCAAATTAGTGCTTTAGCTTATAGAATGAAAGGCACTCTATTTCAATCCTTTCAAAACAAACTTGATTACTTGAGAACTTGCCTCTGGCATAGAGGGATTTTGGCAAACAAAGTTTGCCCCTAGTCTTAAGGGCAAATAGGCTCACCCAAGGGTTTTGAGAATATGAGGGTACAGGATGCCTGCAGTGCATTTATTCCAAACCTAAAGATAATTATCATGAATTGGTGGGCTGAAGCGGAAAACCCAATTGTAATAACCTGCATTTTCATATTTGATTTGTAATTTCATTATCATATTAAATTTCATTTAGTATTGACTGCTTCATTTAATTACATTTCTCATGTCCTAAATATTATCCCTTGTGTTATTCCATATGGAAATTCTTTTGGGGTCAAATTGTAATTTTTATAAAGATTAGCAACACCTGTATTGAATTTCAAAATCTGTATTTCAAAAACGGTGGAAAAGTTTACTTTTGATTCAAACTGTATTTTTATGAAACCAGAAAATCAATTCTTACGTTAAAATGAAATTCCTGTATTTTTGTGGTGACCACCGCGCCCCGAAAATACCAGTTTGTGTCCAAAACTGTCCGCGCTGTGCTAAACTTCCACAGATTTTGGAAGTGACCGATTTGGACATTTACTTTATGGCCATTTATGGCAAGTGATCATTGGCTTAGGCAATGTTTGGGAATGTTTAACTTATATGTGTAATTGTTGTGCCAAAAGCTGGGTTTGCCAAACACCTTCACATTGACCCCTATGAACCTATTTGACCCCTACTCTAATTCACAGCAATTCTATACATCCATATACGTATGTATAAGCTGTGTATATTATGTACCTAGTTAATTAGGAAATCAATTAGTTTGTAGAGTATAGGAGGCACAACTTGGGCTCCAAGTTCCTCAATTGGCTCTTTTTATATGTTCATTACATACACACAATCTGCACAAGTTCAATTGCAGAGAAAGTTGAGAGGAATACTCAGTGAGTTCTTCAAATTTTAGAGAGAGGGGAGCTCAATCACCATAACTTGCAAAGCTTTGATTTGGATTTCTTATTTGCTTATTCTTTCTCAACAATCTCTTCATTCTTGAACTCAGTGAGTATTACTAACTCACTCAAAATGTAATCCATTCCTTATTTACTGATTTGGGTAGTTAATTTGTAGAATCACCATTGATGTTGCACGTTGAAGTTCATAGCTTGAAAAATGGAGATTTTCCAAACTCAACCAAAACCTGTTTTGTTAGATGAATATGATAGATTACATGTC
Source organism: Hydrangea macrophylla (assembly GCA_033977485.1). NCBI lineage: Eukaryota > Viridiplantae > Streptophyta > Magnoliopsida > Cornales > Hydrangeaceae > Hydrangea > Hydrangea macrophylla. Next base: position 95,062,954 of record CM066995.1, read on the forward strand.
ATATATGCTATACCCAAAGTTTTAGAGCCTAATTTATTCACATGAGAAAGTATATAAGAAAATAAAATTTGACATGTTTTAGTTTTTCATGAAATTGGAGAGTTATAGTTAGAATCATGTTAAATTAATCTTAGATTCTTAATCCTTGTTTAAAAAGGAAGAGATCCATATATAACATGATATACATACTTACAGAATTGAAAATGGGTTAAAAAGACCCTGTTTTACTGAACTAGAATAGTTCCTGCGGAGAAGATGAAGCCTCAGCTTCATCTCGCGCCACGATCGTGCGCGCGAGTATCGCGCGAGCGGCCCGCGCGAGCGACCCCTCGCGCGAGCGGCCCGCGCGCGCGAGGTATGCTTCCTCAGGCAGACGTAAGAGTTTATATATATAATTGAAAATTGGCTGGTCGCGCGAGCGAGGGTCGCGCGAGAACCCCTTCGCGCGAGCGATCCGCGCGCGCGACCTTACTTTCCTCAGGCAGACAGAAAAGTTTATTAATAAAAGGAAAATGGGCTTATCGCGCGAGCGGCCCGCGCGAGCGACCCTTCGCGCGAGCGGCCCGCGCGCGCGAGGTATTGCAGTTTCTGTTTTTGTCTGTTTTTCTGTTAAGGGACTGTTTGGATGAAATTTATATACTGTTGAGGTTCTGTTTGGGAAACTTGGTTAATCAGAACTCTATTTGGTTATGTTTCAATGATTAAAACATTGTAGTATGACTCATTAATCCCCGTACGCGTGTTGTTTCTTAATCAGCATTTTTGTTTAAGTACATACCATTCATGTGGGTCAGTGGTACATGCATAGGGGTGTCTGTCTGTGTGGAAAAGAGTAATGGTAGTGTGGAAAGAGTATGAGTTTGTGTTTGTGGTTGTGGTTGAGTATGAGTTTGTGGTCGTGGTTGTGGTTGTGGTTGTGGTAGAGTTTGTGGAAGAGGGTATCTTTGAAATGCGACGGTGGCAAATATGGACACTCCCTGACGCCCATGGAAGCGTTAAAGTGTGTGAAGCCGAACTCGGACATTCCCTGGCACCCATGGTAGTGCTAAAGTGTGGCCTACGTACACTCCCTGATAACTCGAGTCTGGATACTGTGTGAGGGGTCGCCCCGGTATTTGCATGGCGGTTAGGGTATTCAAAGTGTGAGGCATTGGACACTCTCTGGTACCCCGGACCAAAGTGTGAGGCAAACTGGACACTCCCTGGCGCCCCGTTGCTAAAGTGTGGCTATCTGAGTGTTTCAAAGATACCAGGAGTAGGATAGTGGGTTGTCATGGCTGTCGAGAGAAAAGCGTCGGCAAGATGAGTGTGGTGCATGGTTCTCATACACGGTCCCATCTGTTTAAATTACCCTCTTTAAATAATGTTGTGAATGTTTTCTAAATGAGCTCCTTACTTCAATAATAAACTTGTGGATTTAAATGGGAATTGGAAAAAGGTAAGTTGGTATGTTTTATATTCAAAGTCATGTTTTTAATACTCACCAGCTTCTTGAAGCTGACGACGTTGATGCGTCCTGGACATTCGTGTTCAGGCTTTTCAGGTTACAATCAGGAGGAATCATACGATTATGCTAATTAAGAATGGCTGCTGTTGGGACGAGAAACTGTTTATTATATGTTTTAAGTTTATCTGTTTAAGGTTATGAACTGTTTTGTTTTAAGGATGACTGTAACAGACTCTAAGATATTATTTTATTTTCAAGGCGGTCTGTGCCTTAGTTGACCCCGGTTCATAAGATGTAATAAGATAGAAAATTTTTGTAAGCCTTGATTGCTTTACTCTGATTATTATGTTTTGTTGTTTGACGTTTGGGACGGAATCGATCCTTCAAACTGTCGCGACCTACGGGTCCATAAAGGAAATTAAACGCTTTCCTTATTTATGCTACGTCGGGGCGTGACACCAATGCCGATGGGCAAACTTTATTTGCCCCTGGTTTGGCAGTACATACATGGCTCGAGGCAAACACAAGTTTGCCCCTAGCATGAAGGAAGGAAACCAAAGGTGCAAAGGGTGATGCTTTCGGTTTAGGAATGGTTGTGGACCGAGAACCTTGGAAGGTTCGCCTACTTATCCCCAAGTGGGAATCAGATCAAAGTAGTCCGGCCAAGGCCTGAAAAAAAGATAGCATGAGATGATGGGATGATGACCGAACCGAGCAGGTTGCCTACGTATCCCCAAGTGGGAATCAGGTCAAAACGTAGTTCATCAACTCTGGAAGTCTCGAAAGAATAAGGCTTCAAGAAATAGTGGGCTTTTTGAGCCATGTTTCCATTTAGGTCAAATGAGTGCTCTTTCCGAAATGGGCCACTTGTGGTAGCCTTTGGACAGGATGATGAGAACATGAACTTCTTCTCCGCTTTATTTTCTTTTCTTTTCTTTTCTTTTCTTTTCTTTTCTTCTTTCTTTTTTTTTCTTTTCTTTTCTTTTCTTTTCTTTATTTGACGATTGATTCTTTTAACCCTTTCACTAGCCAGTCAACTTTGCCATTCTCATATTGTATCGTGTTTTTATCACACTCACAAAGCAATATCAACCCTCCAGATTACTCTTTATTTTCCTCAAAGATATCTTTGCATTGTTTTGGGCCCACTTAGCCATTGAGCCTCTCACAAGATTTTTTTTAGACTAATTGATACTTTCAAATCTCTCTTTTCCAAATCTTTTCTTTGTTTAGAACAACACAAAGTTTTCGGATAATTCATGTACCAATGATGTACTTGAAGTGCTCAAGAATTCTCAATCTTATTTATTCTCTCTCTTTTTTCTTTTCTCTTTCCTTTCTTTTCTCTACCTCACTATCTCTAATTCTCTTCATGATTTTGACTGGCTAGGATTTGGGGTTTTGAAATCAACACGCATCTTATTTTTGCTCTAACTTTTGCCTAGGTGCCCTTTCGGGTTTTCATCCTAGCGAGCTCTCTTTTTTCTCCTTTTTTTTCTTTTTTTTTTTATTTCCATTTCTCCTCTCTTTTATTTTGAAGAAGAAGTTCTTTTAAAAATATCTAACTACCATCAAGGACCAAGTTTATGGCTTTATCTTTTAGGCTCGGTATTTGGAAAAGGGGATGGTGAGCAAGCCTCAAGTCCCAAGTTTATCTTTCCAAGATTGAGCGAGAGCACCTTTAAATTCTAGAAGTAAAGCTAATCAATTCTCTACTCCTCCTGGGTTTTGGCACAAAATTTGCTTTGATCACTTGGGGATCCTTTTCAATGTAAAGATTTATTAACAAAGTATTTTCCATGATCATTTTGAAAACGTGATTTTTTATTTTTATTTTTATTTTTTTTGGCTTAACGATCCATTTATTCATGAATGGGCACATCGAATCAAGAAAAATGAGATTTTATTCAACCCGTAGAAAAAGAGGATTACATCACTCGACTCGATAAACAAAGCCTTGAAAAAATAAACTTGATAACCGACTGACTCAAAGACACGACTGGACTTGACACTTGACTCCTACTTGACATGACTCGATTACTGGACTAGACTTGACATAGTCTCAACTGGAGTGTCACATATGATTTTCAATTTACTAGATTTCCAAGAGCATCCACATTTGCCTTAGCAGCAGTATTTTTAAACACTATCACTTCGCTATCATCATTTGAACCTCTGGGTCCGCCTTTCCCCAATAGCATGTGTGCAGAAATATCATCCACGTCCATGGCCCAATTTTTAGTGGGACAGTATTCATCTGACTCATACCAAGTGCTATCAATGCTTTTTCCACATTTATTGATTGGGCCAGGGCCAGTTGGTTGTTGCGTACTCATGGATGCAGCAACTCCCCTGAGGGTGCTTAGTGATGGCTGGGATTGAGAGGTCGGAGAGTAAAGAGCTTGATCATTATGCCAAAGGTCACTCAGTGGATTTGGCGGGGGAGTGATGATTTTCTGATCAATGAGGTCCTGGATCTCATGGCGGAGTCTCGAGCAAGAATCGGTATTGTGGCCTTGAGTCTGGTGATAGGCGCAGTACAAGGATATGTCACATTTGCGAGGTAAGGGATTTGATGGTGGCCTTGGGTCCAGGGGATTGAGGTGACCATTCTTGATGAGGTGACTAAGGGCCATGGATAATGTCATGCCAAGGTTGGTGAATATTCTTGACCTGCCGGCTCGGTTTAATTTCGGATTCGACTTTGAACTTGAGTTGGCTTTTGGGTTGAGATGTGGGCCTAGAATAACTCTTTGGTTCATTGAGATTAGGCATGGATATGGGCTTTGGTGAATGGTTGAGCGTGTGTATGGACTTTGGGGATAGGTTGGATTTGGACATGGGCTTTGGTGATTGGTTGGGCTTGGATGTGGATTTTGGTGCTCGGCAGCTGGGTGATCCATTATTCCCTTCTCCAATTTGTTCATCACTACCTCATTCAAACCCACTTGCTTTCTGAGTAATTGATAGAGCTCAAGCGTTACCCTCTCCAATTGATTCACCCTTAAGTTCTGTTGCTCAATAGTGGCTTGCAGCTTGTTCACGCTCTCTTCCAAAGCTCTTAAGGCCATTGGCGGATCAATCTCAAGATGATAGTCCATGTTCTCCTAAAATCAAGAAGATGAACCCAAGAAGATTAGAAGTGTCCTCACTAGGGGATCTAGTTGTCCCACTCTTTCAGCAGGTTCGTGAGATAAAAAGGTCCGCATGCAGAGTTGATTTTCAGGAGGCAAGGAATTTTGAGTAACTTTTGAATTACTTTGATCTTGACTAGAAAGAGGATGGTTTAAATTTCTATTCTACATGCATGCAATGCTTTGATGATTTGATGTGGCTAAATGCATGCACCGCACACATGGCACACGGATGAAATGCACGTGTGTGTGTGTGCCTACTGTATATGCAAAAGAAAGGAAAATTCTAATCCTAACACATAAACACATAAGCACATAAATCCTCACCCATGTCAAGTGCGCTAATTTCTCCTTTCATTGTGATCCTCTTTACCCTCTCAAAGGTTGGATATTTCAAAAGTTTCGAAAAAGTATTTCTTTAAATGATGAGATTTTTCAAAAATAACTCTCAAGGATTTTGAATCTTTTATTAAAAATGAGGATGTGCAAATGTTTCTCGATAACGATGATTGGATTGAAATTTTTGCTTTTAAAATTCATTTGAAGAGCATTTCTTCCAAAAACAATTTCAAATTTTTTTGATTTTTTTCATTTTCCTTAGAATATGATCATGTGAACACGTACCTTAACAGAGGTCAGTTTGAAGCTTTAATAAAAAAGTGAACTCCAAAGATTTTTTTTTTTTTGTTTTTTTTAAAAACGATTGAAAGCTTTGGAATAAGGATGAAAAAAAAAATCCGTTTTCTTTCAAAGATTGATTTAAAATTCTTCGGGTAGAAGGATCACATGAAAGGATTATCACCATACTTTCCATGAATTTGGATACATACAAGGTCAATGATGCTTAGCTAAGATTTTTATAAAATCTAATTTCCAGAATTTTGGAAAAAACATGTAAATACTTGTAGGAATCTTTCAAAATCGGAGATCCGACGTTTATTGGGGCCTCTAGTCGATCCTTCAAAGTTAGGGAGAAATCGCACGAGGTATGAATTCTAAGCCTATGAAATATATGGAATTTACATGTTTTGAATATTAGGTTGATATTTTGGATCCGGGCGAAATTCATATCGTAATTAAGCCTGTTAATTATGCACGCAAAAATGTTAGAAAAGCACGTATAACTGTTTATGTGAGCATGTTATGTGTCTACTCGGGTCAAAGGGTAGTTTGGTCCAAATTCATCCGGGTTAAGCTCCTCGAACTTTGAAGATTGTGATATTGATTGTAGTTGTGTCTGGTATGGAAGAAGGCCCAACCAGGACACGTTACCTGGTATGGAGGAAGGCCCAACCAGTGTACAGGATGCGTGGAAGAGGTTTGCCTTCCACGGCATCGGTTTCATTTACCGGATGAATGCGTATCACTCACCTTAGAGACTAAATTGATGTGTTTAAATATTTAAAGCATGAATCATCATATAAGCACATGTTTAGAATTGTGCACTCAGCATATAGCTGAGCAATGGAAATTTACTCCATTGCAGGTATGAAGAAAGGAAAGATGGAAAGCAAGAAGAGTGAGGCCGACTGGATGCGAGGATCGCTCTTATTTACACTTTTGCTTTCCATTCTGGTTTTGTATTTATGAGAAGTTAGAACTCTATACTTAACTTGTAATCCGTGGAATGGATTGGTAGGATGGAAATATGTTGTAAAATCTCTTTTGGTTATGTCTAAAATGTATCCGAACTCTTAAGTTCGTGTTTTGAATACTTAACTTGTCAAATTCGAATTTCGAAAGAATGCGGATAGAGTTTTGTGAAATGAGCCAAACAAGCCTCAGCTTATTCTGTTATTGTTCCTTTTCAAGGATTAGTAAGATGGATATATGTTCTTACAATCTTGATTGACTTGTGAAGTTTGAAACTTTGTGAATGTGTTTGGAAGTGTTGCAAAAGGGAAAGTTGTTTGATGCCTTAAGCAAAATTCTGCAGCTTTGGGCAGGATTCTGCTAAAGGGTCATTCGACTGATCGAAGGGGGTAGTTCGACCGGTCGAAATACCCCCTGCCAGAAATATTTTTCTACTACTTCCAGAATTAATTTAAATGTTTTGAGTCGTTCTTAGGGTATCTTTGGGACCCCTTTCAACATAAATTCACCCGTTTCAAAAGATTATTACAGTTTCAAATTTATACGGATTTTACAACTCGGAGAGTATCGTTTCCACAAGTTTTAAATATTCAAGGTTGTTTTAAGTTCTTTTCCGCTACGTATGGTTATTTAATGAATTAGTGAGCCTTGGTGGCGTGCCACGTGTCCTATTTCCACGCGTAGTGGGATGGGTCGTGACATAAAATCCCAGTGCGCAAATCCAATGCGCATACCCAGTGCGCTTTAATACTATAACAACCCTAGTTTTCTAAGTACTTTTAGTAATTTTTATATTATTATTTTCATGTTCTGACTCCAATTGAAGATAAGTTATATGTGTGTGTGTATGTATGTATCTTAGAGACACCTAATAAAAAATAGTTGTATTAGCGTGTACGGGTCGTTAGTATGTTAAGTGGTGTGCTAACATAGAAATTCAGTGCCCAGGGTCATGGGTACCCATTGGGCTAATCATTTGTCACTTTAGAATGCATTTACGGGCCCATATAAAGCCTTTTTGTGAGACCCTTAGACAAAAAACGGAATTCACATAGTAGTGTGTGTTTGTTTATAAGTGTTGTGTGGTGTGTATGCCATGGGTATATGGTGTGTGGGCCATGTATATGTATAGGTATGTGCCGTGTGTGTGTGTGTGTGTGTAGTACACGGGTGTATGTGTTAGCATAGTTATATGTGGTGTGTGGATAGATGTGTGTGTCGTGTGTGTAAGTGTGTGTAGGGGTTGTGTATGCAACAGTTTGTAAACGGTTATGTTAGATCATAGGATTAGATCATTAGGGTAATAAAAAAAAGGAAAAGAAATAGGATACCCATTTTCTTTCACATCCGTGCGTGAGAGAGAGAGAGAGAGAGAGAGAGAGAGAGAGAGAGAGAAGAAGAAGAAGAAAAAAGGAAGGAAGGATACAGCGCGGGGTATTTGGATCCGGGATCGCGTTCGTAATCCGTTCAACACCATTTTCAAGTGCTTAATCGCAACTTAGGTATGTTAAATGGGTGTATCCATGTATATATATACACGTATATATATATATATGTATATGTGAGTAAACCAAATACTTAAATGTTTAAGTTAATTGTTGGGATTCAATTTTGTATTTGATGCACATTATTGTTGTTTTTGAATTAACTTAGATAATTTTTTGGGTGACCTTGTGATCACGACTTTGGTATATATATATTCGTAATTGTTATGCGTATAGATAGTTTGACAAACATATACGTGGGACACTCTTGATAAAAATCAAAAAGCTATGTAAAATTCATTTTTATTATTTTAACAATTGCTGAACACTTCCGAAAAATATTGTGAAATCGTGGCTTGGAATTTTAATATTCTGTCCGCGTGCCTTGTATAAAACGCGATTCTGCACATGTGGATACCGGCATTTGGGCCCACTTTTGTTTTTTTAAAACAATTTTTCAAATTCAAAGAGTCGCCACTTAATTTTTAAAAGGAAAATTAAGAAACCATTTTGAAAGGAAACTGATCGTTTGCGAAACCAAAGATTAACTAGGTCCGGGGATTATGGAATGAGAGAGGAAGGAGCCCGTCGGACTAAAACACCCTCTCTCATCCTATCTTGCGATAGGCCTCTACTCAGCATCCTTTTAATCAAATTTATTAATCTAAGCATGCCCTCAACTAATACATATATATACATATACATCACAAAAACATGTCCAAAAGGGGTATAAAAATTGCAATTGACAAAATATCATTCAAAAGTCACGTAATTCAGGTAACAAGCGATATGATATGCAATAGAGAACAAGTGAACTTACCCGAGATCCAACAGCGATAATAAACGTGCAATGCATGCGAATAAAAGAAAATCCTAAAAAGTGTCTCTAATCACACATACACATAAGGCAAAACCTAATTCTAAGGTGTCGCGCATTAAGTCGAAAAATCAATAAAAACAAGAAATTAAGATAAACTAAAGAGGAGTTCTAGAAATCGTACCTTAATAGCGCTACAAAACAAAGGGTTAGTCCATATGATATGCAAAACACAATGTTAAAAATGACAATCCTAAATTTCTAGCTTACATCTATCTAATGTAATTAAATCCAAAGCAAATAAGTCTTAATTACAAGTGTCGAATCATATAGATGAATATGTACATGGACAAGGATAAACTATGAAATACTCTTAAAACTTTGAATTCAAACTCAACTAATCATTATTAAAGCATGGTTTAAGCCCTAGATCATAGAAAAGTCATTTAGACCCTTATTTACAAGGTAAGTCAAATACGTCATAAAACTCTGAAAATTGCAGAGAGCAGTCCAGAAGTTAAAAGAAATAAAAAGCATATCTCCCATGGTTTGATCTTGATGATTTTTGGACTCAATATGCCTCTGTGAGTCTAGTTTTCAAATCAAAAAGAAAATCAAAGTTCCAACGGTCGGATCTCCGGGAATATGAAAAATACTAGACATCACTCAGCACTTTACAACCTTCTGTCCAGAATTCTTGCACGATTTATTAAAAATAGCAAAAAAATCCGAATTGCTTTGTTCTTTTTAGGGTGACTTCCTAACACATTAATCTTCATAGAAAAAATTATTTGGAGTCACAAACACTTAATTAGAACTCTGATTTAATTGTTTCAAAAGAGTGTCACTATTCTGAAACTACTCTGAAATTCTGGACAGATTGTATTTGTGTCACAAAACTCATGATCAAACCATGCTAAACATGAAACCACCTTAAAACAAAAATTACAGTGGTAGAATATTGTGTTATTGACACTTTCCCGTTGGTTTCACTTGATTTCAAAGGTTAGATTTTGAACTAAAAATCTTTGATCAAAAACAGTTTGTAGATTCACTGTTTTTACTTTGCTAGTTCAATTTTTGTTTGGTAACTCCAACTACTAAATCATGAAGTTGAGTTGAACCAAACCACTTCTCTTACCATTTGATGGCCATTAGAGACTATAAACCTTTATTCTTCATAGATTTCAAATGAAATATGGATAGACTTCATGAAATCTATAAGATAAGGAATCTAAACCATGGAGATGGTTTTAGACTCAAAACTACCTTCTCCTACCATTTGATGGTCATTGGAGAGGGAGACATGACTATGACCCATGAGTCCTAAAGGAATATAGAAGGGATTCCTCAAGACATCAAGTTTAGAAGATCCAACTCATGAATATGGACTTGGATCCTCTTATGAAGTGGTGATCAAACTTTGACTCCTATGTGAAGCACAAGCCTACATGGGATTCAAAAGATCATGCTCAAGAGATCAAAAGAGATATTGAAGATCCCCAAGACCTTCAAAAGAAAAATATAAACAAAGAAAGTGGAAGAAAGTAATATGGAAACAAAAGAAACTCCTAAGTTTACTTGATAAACAAAGAAGATAGTGAAAGATTTTTAGGATTAGAGATTTTAAAAGAAGAAAGAATAAGCCAATAATCTATGGTTAGAGGATCACCTCCAAATTATCCTCAAAGTTTTCTTTTCTTTGAAGATCTTCCAAGCTCTTCTCTCTAATTCTCTAAACACTCTCTCTTCTCTCTAAAAATGTTGGTGTAATGGAAGTATTTTTTGCATGTGATCTCTCTCCCAATATGTTTCTTGGTGTTCTTCTTGGTCTCCCTCTTTCTCCATGAAGATACCTCTTCTTATATAGACAAAAACTACCAAGTATTTTCAGTGAATTCGGAGTAAAAGACATGTGTAAGCATCTCATTTGGTGGTACAATGTGTACTTTCTGAAATTAGGCAGACTGCTGCCCAGCGCGGCAGTCCAGAAACTGTCGCGGCAGTCCGTGACTGCCGCTGCGGCAGTTCATGAATGCCGTCGCAGCACTCCATGACTGCCGCACGACATTCATCAAATGCCGAGACAATTAATGGATTGCCGCGTTTTTGTCAGTCTTACTTTATCAGTTTTTTGTTCTTATTTGCATACGCATACGTATTGCACTGCAAAATACAGACTTTAAAAGTGAACGGCAGTCAGAAATTTGTGGCGGCACTTGGTGAATGCCGGGCCGGCACTCTCTGACTGCCGCGCGGCACTCAGTCAGTGCCGTGGCAGTCTGCAATGTGCCGTTTTAAGCTGAGATTCCCCCTTTTTAGGTCTTCCCCCTTTTTGAAACGAATTATTTTTTAAGATCCTTTCCAAAAATCATGTCCTATACCTGAATTCTCCTAAATACCTGGTATTTTTCCTCTTTCTGTGAAATTTTATCGCGTTTTGGAGATTTTCTGAAGAGCTTGGAATACTTCAATTTTTCGGTCCTTGTCATCATCGGATACGGAGGTGACACTCTCCTAAATTCGACGGTTGGTCAAAATTGGGGTGTCTACAGCACACTTTTCGTGTTTTGAGTTTTCCCTGATTCTGCACCGTTTGGGTTGTAAATTTAAATTTCAGTAACAGTTTTTATAAGGTTAAAAACGTGTTGATTTTCTAAGTTGATTTATATGTTGGGATGAACTCGTATTTCGTTATTATGATATAACGTGAAATTTTGTTGAGATGTAAGCATTCTCATCTAATGTTGGGTTTCATAAATTTGTGAATATGAGACCATCCGTGTGAAGATTTATTTATTTTTTTAAGTTAAAATTAAGTAATCCTTTAATGTTCACCACTGCTCCGTATGAGTTTAGGCGGCGACTTCGTGGATGACCCATCTTGTGTGATTAGACGGCGACTATGTGGATGACTCGTCTCTTCATTTTTAAGCCTTATGCCCGGCTTGTTGTTCTATTTCATGTGTATTTAGACATTGTTTATTGATGTAAAAAACGTAAGGACTAGCCTTTCGATGTAGACTCAAATCCCAGTGATACCCCATGGGAGATTGGGATCGGAGTGGGAGTTAGTATTACATTAGGAGACACATGAGATATATGTGTAGACTGAACCATGGATGAGTGGCCGAAGTGGTGAACATAAGGTTTAATTAACTAAAACACATGTGGTGCTTAAATTGCTGCTATCCGTTGTATTGTTGTTCGTTATATTTTGTTGTAGTCGAATATTAAAAATTAGTAATTGTCATATCGACAACTTCTGTGGGTATCCGTTAGTTTAAAATGCAGTCTTGTATGTGTACCGTAATATCTTTGGGAACATTGTGAACTAATAATAAATAGGATTAGATTAGTAAATTAGATAATTTGCTCATTTAACGTCACAATTGAGGGTCGTTTCGCGTAAGCTAAAGTAAAACGACAATCTGAGCGACTTTTGTTTTACACTTTTCCTAAAAACGTCATCTTGATACCGTTTTAATTTAATTTCAGAATGTGTTGAATATCACGTGTTTATGAGCTGAAGTTTAATAATTAATTTATGACTTACGTGTTTAGAATTAATGAACGGGAACGCGAGACTTCCCTTGGAAATTTAATTCTGAACATCTTTCGTGTTTTAAGTTTTGTCCAATTCCAACCCCTTCTTGTAAATAAATTCATTTTTTTTTATAACATTTAAAGTATGATTTTTGATTTTTTTTTTTATACTAACGTCTATTTCTGCAGGATGGTAGGCCCACTAATGTGTTTGCAGGTATTGGCCTGCCATAGCTAAGAAGGGTAAGTATTTATTCAGTCTAGTTCGGGTAGGAACTATATTACCGCCACATAAAAGGGAAACTACCCATTGTCCCATTATGTGAGCGGAACTACTTTCCTGCCCAATCTTTTATTTATTATTGTTGTGTTGGTGTAAGGGATTGTGAACGATCCCTAAGACTGTGTGTGATTAGTGTTATTTAACTCATACCAGTCATGTGACTGACCCGAGTGTGTTATGCATTCGGGTGCGTTTCTGTTTGAAACGTAGTTGGATGACATGTGCAGGATATTGCTTTTGATGATGTGACCGTTGTGTTTGGCTGTGGAGTCTTTGGGCATTGGAACGTTGTAGTTGCTCTGACCATCGGATGTATAGACTTTATTTCCTTCTTTTTCTTCTGAACTTTGTAAGAAATTTTATTTACTGAACTTTGTATTCCTTTTGTAAATTAAAATGGTATCATATTTGTAATGTAATATTATTTCTTTTATAATGAAATGGAGGATTGAGAATATAAGTTTAATAATACAGAGTTTTTATATTAACACAGAATCATATGTCCTTATTTAATGAGTATAAAATACTGTTTTCAATAATTATCTATTAGCCTAGGTGAGGGTGTCACTCTCGGTGTTTTGGAAATTGAATATTAGTCTGGATACATGCTCTGGATCAAATATTTGGTTGTCCAAAAAAATCGGGGTGTGACAAGTACATGAATGTGTATATATATAGAGAAAGGATCTTAAGTGCACTGGGTAGAGTTCACTTACCCAATGCACTAGCTTTTAAGCCTAAAAAAATCCGCGGGCTGCCCCGCTGACCCGCGCCCCATCCTGTCAGCCCACTGATCTGTGGATTTTTTTAGACTTAAAAGTCAGTGTACTGGATAAATGCACTCTACCAGTGCACTTAAGATCCTCTCTCTATATATAGGGAAGGGCTAAATACACCCACATTTTATTATACTAAAAATAATTCACATTACTTAAATACTAAAATAATTCACATTGCTTAAAATTTTGGATATACCGAAAATGCCCTTCTCCCTAACCCTATCTCCTCTCTCTCTCTCTATCACTCTTCTCTATTCCAAAAACCCTAACACTTCGTTTGGATTGAGAGAAGTGAAGAGAAGAGAAGATAAACTTATCAACATAATAGAAAAGAAGAGAAGAGAAAAGAAAGTTGAGTTTTCTCCATCATGCTTGGATAGATAATAGAGGATAGAAGAGAAAAGAAGAAAAACATAACTTTTTCTCGTTTGGTTAACTTTCATAAGAGAAAAGAAAAGAAAAGAAAGTACTTATAACCAATTTACTTTTTTTTATCCTTTATTAGAGATATATGTTAGATGAAATAATAATATATTGGGGCATATTGGTCTTTTATACACTATTTAATTAAGTTTCTCTTCTTTTCTTTCCGGGATCTCTCTGATTTGGAGAGTAATAAAAGTAGGCTCTTTTCTCTCCACTTTCTCCCCACTTTTTCTTCATTTCTCTTCTCTTCTCTTCTCTTCTCTCTCCACTTAAATTACCAAACGAGAGAACTGGAGATAAAGTGATACTCTCTCTCTTCTCTTCTCTCCAGTTCTCTCAATCCAAACGAAGTGTAAATCAACACAAGCTATAGAGAACTTGCAGATTTACAGATCTACAATTCTGAATTGTAGATATGTACATATGCAAGTCTCTTTCTCTAGTTTGTAAATCTGCAAGTTCTCTATAGCTTCCCAAATCAAAACAAACTAGAGAAAGAGACTTGCATATGTACATATCTACAATTCAGAAAACTCCAAATCAACACAAACTAGAGAGAGAGGCCACCACTACCCCTACCCTGGCCATCGCCGCTACCACTACCCTCCTTCACCCTAGTCGCCCATCTTCATCTTCCCCTAACTTAAAACCCTAGCCCTTCCATCTTTCCCAATCGAAACCCTGCCCTTTATCTTTTTCCCAAGTTGAAACCAGAGCCGCTACGTACTGAACATGCACGACACTCCGAGCCAATGAGTCTGGCGCAGATGGTGGCCCTGCGATTGTGTTGAGAGAGACAAATGAGATAGAGAATAAAGGTAGATAGAGAAGAGTGGCGGTGGCCAAGTGGTGGTGGTGGCAGCATCGGCCATGTGGTGAGAGACATAAGAGAGAGAGGGGGTGATGGTTGGGTATGGGAGCGATGGTGGAGGTAAGGATATTTTATGTTTTGTGGGTGTGGAGATGCGGTGGTGGAGGTGATGTTGTGGCCCTGTGGTGGTGGTTCGGCGGTTTTTGTAGTAGTGGTGGCATCAATCATGCGGTGTGGGGGAGAGAGATAGAGGAGATACAGAAAGGGTTGGAGGTAATGGTTAGGAGACAAAGGATAGTGAGGGTATATTAGAAAAGTGAGCTTTTAGGAGAAAATGAAAAAAAATAATAATAATAATAAATAAATAAGGAAAGAATGAGTGCATTTAGCAAAAGTGTGGGTGTATTTAGCCCCACCCTATATATAGGGACACAAATAGACAAATGATTTTTAAGAGGTAGATTTTTTAATGCTTTTTTTTTTAATTTGGTAACTAGTTCATGGTTCCATATAGAAGCCCCATTTTAAAGGTTTGCCTAAGCCCCAAATCCTCATAATCCGCCCTGGTTACATTAAATATTATCCAACAATGTTAGGGGCACTAACAATACTCACTAACAATACTCACACCCACACTCTATCTCTCTCCTAGCACACCCACACTCTATCTCTCTCCTAATACACCCACACTCTAGCACTAGGAGAGAGATAGAGTGTGGGTGTGAATGTTAGTAAAATTTGTTAAATGCCCCAAATATTATTAAATATTATCTCAGCTCAAACCAAATGTACACCACATATATGCTATATGTAAATTTGCTGATTTGGCAAGAGATGAGAGGAAAGGACACCATGGAAAGTATGGCTTCTTCCGTAATCAATCTATGTTAGGGGTACAGTGAGATCTCTACTGGACCACTAGGAGAGAGATAGAGTGTCCCCACTGTACCATTAAGAGAGAGATAAAATATGTTAATAAGTATTAATAGAAGTTGTTAGTATCCAAATATTACTCAATTAATAAATCTTATCAATTCGTAAGCAGTCCTCTCATTTATTTATTTTTTTATTTAACAAAAGCAAACAAAGAAAGAGAGAAGAGTATTTAAAAATATTTCACCCACGAAAATAAAGGCATTTGAAGTATTGAATAATCCCACTGAATACATATATCACATCCTTTTAAGTAATGCAAAAATAACAACGTATGTTTGTGTTTTTTTTTTTTTTTTTGGCTAAGACGAAATTCATTAAACCAACACAAAAGAAACAAACAAAGGCATCAATTAACTCTCTTAACGATCTTCCTCAAACACAGCACTAGGATTAACATTAATCGGTATTGGTCTAGAAAAAGGAACAAAAAGATGCTCAGTAAACCAATTTATGAACTATAAAATGAAAAATGTTAGACTCACGCAGTAAATCACACTTTTTTTACACACAATTTTAAATACATATATCATGTGTTGTATAAGTGGGACACAAAAAAATATAAAAAAAAACTCAAACAGCACAAGATATAAATATATATATATATATATATTTTAACTTTGTGTAAAAAAAGTGTACAGTTCACGGTATATATCTAGTAGTACTTCTATAAAATTAGTGAATTTATGCACGTGCCAAAGGCCAAAAGAATGACCAAGCAAAAAACGAGCCCTCCGAAAGTATGTTAATTGTTAAATGTTATGTGGCCCATCATAGCTTGTGTCATTGTTAAATGTTATGTGGTTATCTTATTTTCTTCAATCAATTGGAACAAGTTGTTCCCCAGATATGCTTAAAATATGAATGGTATTTCTTGTGTTGCTTGCTAAAGTTTTATCAACGACTATGACCTTCCTATTTCGCTATGACATCTTATTTTTTATTTTTGTCAATTTAGTCTTTTTCAATTATCAATACTTGGGGAAATTTTTGGATGAAAAATGACGGATCAGATGTTACGGTCTTTTTTGAAAATATATAAAATAGAATTAAGAACGGACCGATCTTACATTTTTGTGATTTTTATGAAAATTTATATTGAGTTAGTTTGATAAAGAACTAATTTTTGGAGTACGTATTTTTGAAATTAGGCTGCTTGCGTAATGCAGGAATGTGTGTATCGAACCTACTCTAAATGATTCTATGTTTGTGTTATTGCTTTTTAAGTACATTAAAGTTCGTGTCTATCTTACAAAAAAATAACCAAACAACTGATTCTTTACAAAATTAACTAAAACTAATAAACCTTGGTTCTCTAACTAAAATTGTAATAGTGGGACCATCTCAAATATGAGATGTGTTGTTGTGGATGTAAGAAACAAATATAATGGTTCACAAATTTGGTTCTCTAACTAATATTGTAAGAGTGGGACCATCTCAATAACTTTTAGTAAAAATTTAGATAATCTCGTAACCATCTAAGTATGGCTCCCTGCGACATCGATCGGTTTATTGTCTTAGATACAAATATTGGAACCATATCTTTAAGAGTAATACTAAATACACCAAAAAAAAAAATTTAATACGGAATTTAGAACTCCTGAACTCACAAGAGATGTTGGGAGAGTGCTAGCAACTGTTGGATTAAAGTTGAGTTTTGGCCAATTTTAGGGTCAAATAAAATTGGGACCCACTTAGAGTTTAAGTGGGGTCTTTGTGGATTTGTGTTCTCCTTCACAAGGAGATGAAGTTTGGATATTCACATGTCCAAAACTATTAATGGGTGAATAAGAAATTAATGCTCAAAGGTTGTACCTTACAAGGAATTGTTGAAATGGAAAAGGTTCACAACTTGCCTTGTCCCACATAGGAAAACTAGAAGAAGTCTTTAGTGTATTTATAAGGCTACTTCATGTTTTGGATTTGGGCCCCAAGGGGTACCCACTTTTGTGGAAGGGGAGGACCTAAGGCCCTTTGGGTTTACTCCACACATGCGCACGCCGCTGCCGCCGGTCGAGCCGTGCCCATGGATGCGGGTGCAGCCCGCACAGAATATTTCTTTTTGGACCATAAAACTTTTGAATTTCTTCACACTTAACATATGACAGCAAATGGAAGGTCCAAGAGTTACAGAACTCCAAAAGTTTGCTGTTAGAACCTATGGAGTTTCTGAACTGATTTGGAATTAATCCACAGAGTTCAATCCCCTCTCTCCTCTGTATATATATTGGGGTTCTTCTTCATTTTTAGATATAACTCAGAAATATAAGATCTTCTTCTTCCATATTTCCTTCCTTCCTTGATTTCCTGAGAGAGCACGAAGCATAGAAGTTCGTCAGAGCAGTTGTATGTTGTGCTAGTACTACTGTTTGAAGCCGCTATATCCTGGGAGACAGACGCCGACGATTTCCTCAAACACATCCGGTGAGGCGGCGAATCTGTTTTAAGGAAACTGTGAAATTTCACATGCCTCGGTTTGATCATTTTTCCAGTTTCTATTTTTCCTTCTAGTTACTGTAATTTTGGTTTTTTTTTTTTTAGGCAGTTTCAATTTTCTGTTATCAGATTATTTCTTGTATTGCTTCTGTTTATAATCTAGAATCTGTTATTATTTAATATAATTTTTCCAACAACAACATTTTCTAATCAACAACTAAACACAATGTCTACACAAAAACTATTTGCGGGCTCTTCATCATCATTCATCATTGTATATATATATATATATATATATATCTATATATATGTTATGAACCTTTATTTTGTTAATTTTTTTTGTCAAGTAAATCTAATATTTATTTGGTCACATACTGAAAGATTGTAAAACATTGAACCAGAGAGAGAAAAGATGAAGATGATCTGAAGATATTTTTCTATATTAAAAACTAATGTCAATGCAAAGAATATACTATATATCATTTTAATACAAGGAAATATTCTATACAAGTATTAGACTTTGTTATAACTGCCTAACAGTGCCAGCTGGAGGAAACTTCTAGAGTAAGGACTGTTTGGCTGATTGTTTGGCTGAAACTTGTTCGGATGGAACTTGTTCTCTAACATCCTCCCGCAAACTGATGGGAGTCATAGCAGACAGCAGTTTGTCTCTGAGAAGAAGAAATCGAGCTGAGGACAGACCCTTGGTAAAAACATCAGCAAGCTGATCGTGAGACGTCACAAATTTAATAGCAAGATCCTTCTTTTGCACTTTCTCACGAATAAAATGAAAATCAATTTCAATATGTTTCGTACGTGCATGAAACACGGGATTGGAAGCCAAGGCTAAGGCAGATATATTATCACAAAAGATAGTTGGGGTTTCAAAAGAGGAACTTTTAAATCACATAAGAGCATTCGGAGCCAAGAAAGATCAGCAGCAGTGGTTGCTAGGGCTCTATACTCAGCTTCGGTAGATGAACGGGCTACTGTGGGCTGCTTTTTAGCTCCCCAATTAATGGGATCTTTGCCAAGAAAAACTAAGAAACCAGATATGGATCTCCTATCGTTAGGATCACCAGCCCAATCGGCATCCGTATAAGCTGATAAGTGAAGAGAATTGCGAGTATATCGCAAACCCAAAGAAGGGGTACCTTTGAGGTATCGAAGAATCCTTTTAACAGCAACAAGATGAACATCACTAGGACAGTGCATGTATTGACATACTTGATTAACAGAGAAGCTAATATCAGGTCTAGTGAAAGTCAAATACTGCAAAGCACCAACTATACTTCGAAAAATAGTGGGATCAGAAAGAGGAATGCCATCAGTTTTGCTGAGTCTGGTAGAAGCAGCACATGGAGTCTTACAAGACTTACATTCATGCATAGAAGATTTCACCAAGAGATCACGAAGGTATTTTTGTTGAGTGATAGTAACACCATGAGAAGACTGAGTGATTTCCAGACCCAAAAAGTAATGAAGAAGACCCATATCTTTCATTTCAAAATGAAGACTCAACTGAGTAATAAGAGTTTGAATAAAAGAAGGATCACTCCCAGTTAAGATGATATCATCAACATACAAAAGAAGTATAGTGTAGGAGGACCCAATAGACCGAATAAACAGAGAGTGATCTGAGTGAGACTGCACAAATTCAAACTGAAGAAGATGACTTGTAAAAGTCTCAAACCATGACCTAGGAGCTTGTTTTAAGCCATAGATAGCCTTGTGTAGTTTACACACAAAGGTAGGGTGAGTAGGATCGATAAAGCCCGGAGGCTGAGTCATATAAACTTCTTCGAACAAATTGCCATGTAAAAAAGCATTCTTGACATCTAATTGGCGCAAATGCCAACCAAAGTGAGCTGCCAGTTTTAAGACAACCCGGACAGTGGTGTATTTAACCACAGGGCTGAATGTTTGAGAGTAGTCAATGCCTTCTTCTTGGTGAAATCCCTTGGCCACAAGTCGAGCTTTATACCTAGAAATAGACCCATCGGCATTACATTTTAACTTGTAGACCCATTTGCAACCTACAACATTCTTTCCAGGAGGATAAGGAACTAGAGACCATGTTCCTTGTTTATGGAGGGAGGAAAACTCATCAGCCATAGCATCCCTCCATTCAGAAAACTGAGAAGCTACTGAATAACATGTGGGTTCAGAGGGTGGAACGTGAGCAAGATAGGCCTTTTTCTTGCTAATACCAGATTTAGACCTGGTGGTCATAGAATGACAGTTGAGATTATCAGTGTTCTGAGAGGAAGATTCAGATGAAGAGACCAAGACAGGAGCAGAAAGAGTAGAAGTGGAGACAAAAGTGGGTAAAGAAATATTTGAGGAAATAGTAGGAGTAACAGGACAAGGGGGTGGAATAGAGAAGTGTTGAGAAGAAGAAGAGGGTAATAAATGGGGAGGAATCAAAACTGATTGAGGAACAGGACTAGGAAGAGCAGGAGGAATATTGGAAGAAGGAGGAGGAAACTGGCGAGGGTTAAGCCAATCATCAAGAGAAAATGACACTTTGGAACCAGCACAGGGGAACAAAGACTCATCAAATATAACATGCCGAGAGATGTAAATCCTTTTGGTAGAAGTATCAAGACACAAATAGCCCTTATAATTAGAAGGATATCCCAGAAACAAACATTGTTTAGTCTTGGGTTGCAATTTATTTTTATTATATGGAGTCAAGAGAAGGTAACAAGCACACCCAAAGACTTTGAGCAGTGAATAATCAGGAACAGTACCAAATAGAAGTTCAAAAGGAGATTTGTTGGAGGTGGTTAAACTTGGCATTCGATTAATTAAAAAAGTTGCAGTGGAGAAAGCATGAAACCAATATTGGGATGGTAGGGAAGCAGTAGACATTAAAGTGAGACCGGTCTCAACAATGTGCCTATGTTTCCTCTCAGCAATACCATTCTGCTGTGAAGTTTTAGGGCAGGATTTTTGATGTTGAATGCCACTATTTTTAAGAAGAATTTGAAATTCTGACTTCTGATATTCTTTGCCACCATCAGTGCGTAGAACTTTAATCTTGCAATTGAATGCATTTTCAACAAAATTTTTGAATTGACAGAACACAGAATATGTTTTAGATTTAAACTTGAGAGGAAAATCCAAGTAAATCTACTGAAATCATCAACAAAGGAAATATAATAGTTGAAACCATGATAGGACTGAAATGGAGAAGCACCCCAAATATCACTATGAATTATTGCAAGTGGAACATGAGTAATAGTTGTAGAAACAGGAAAGGGCAATTTACACATTTTGCCAATCAAACAGTGCTCGCACAATGAGGTATTACTAGATACAGAAATGGAATCAACAGTGGATTTGTGAGGTGTGTGAGCTAACATATGACAAAGAACTTTATTTGTGGGGTGTCCTAATCTGTTATGCCAAAGAAAATTGGAGATACGTTGACCTAGCTGAGCTGTATGATGAACAACAGGCTTGGCAGGTACAGAAGTAAATGAAGAACTGTGAGTCTGAGAAACAATGGGATACAAGCCATTACTACTGGGACCCTGGTATAAAGTCCGGCCTGATTGAAGATCCTGAATTAGGAGGGAGTTAGAATCAAAGATACATCGACAATGATTATCCAAACATAACTGATGAACGGATAGAAGGTTAGATGTGAGTGATGGAACACATAGTATACTATGAAGATTGAATTGATGAGAAGGAGTAGGTAAGATACCATTACCAGTATGAGATATAGAAAGATTCTGACCATTAGCAACTGAGATGTCATCTTCTCCTTGGTATTCAGTAGCAAGAGATAGATTGGAAAAATTATTGGTCATGTGAGAAGAAGCTCCAGAATCCGTGTACCACTGATTAGGAGCGCCAAAGATAGAGCCTGGTGATGCGGCCATTGCAACAAGATGCGCCGGGGGAGGTTTGCCTTGATAAGCATGATTCATCCTATGCCAACAATCAACTGCTGTGTGATTAGGCTTATTGCAGATTTGACAAATCTGCAAAGCATTACCAGAACCAGAAGGTCTTGGTTGAGAAATCAACTGATTATGAGGACCAGGATTAGAAGCAGTAGAAGACAAGTACGGATTGTTGAATCTTCCTTGGTTATTGAATCGGACCTGTTGTTGAATCTACCGCGACCGCGGCCTCGAAAATGATTTCCTCGGAAGCCAAAAAAATGATTTCTATTCTGAGATGCTGCCATAGCTGTAGGTATATGTTGATTCTGATCAGATTGTTGGGAAGAACTCATAGAAATTTCTTCAGCACGAAGCAGGGCATGAAGATCTTCAAGAGACAGGGCATGAGATCTGGTTCTAATCGATGTCTTAAAGGCATTGAACTGCTGCGGAAGACCATTCAATGTGTAAATAAGAATGTCTTCATCGTCAATGATCATAGCAACCGCAGCCAAATTATCTCTAGCTTCCTTGATCTTTTGAATATACACATCTATTGAGTCACTGCCTTTGGTGATAGTTTGAAGAGTTGATTTGAGTTGCAAGATGTTAGATCTTGTATTCGATGAGAATCTTCTTTCAAGCGCAAACCAAATTTCTCGAGCAGATCTGTATCCAACAATGTGAGAGAGCGATGTAGGCGATAACGTTGCGTTAATCAACGTCATAAGTGCTTGATCTTGTGTAATCCAAGATAAGAACTCTGGATTAGGTTGATCTGTAACAAGTCCTCTTTCATCATGAAGAAATTCATTAGGGCATTCAAATGTTCCATCGATGTATTTATACAAAGAATGAGCCTTCAAAATTGCAGAAATCTGGAATTTCCATGGAACATAGTTTGTAGAATCCAATCGAATTGTGATTAGGTTGCATATATTGGAAAGTAGATAGATGGGAGAAAAAGAATGAGATGAAGGAAAAGTAGAATTTAAAGATGAAGAAATTGTTGAAGAAGAAGAGGAACCATTAGTAGAAGCCATTGTTGAAGACGTTTGTCTTTCAGTAGCTCTGATACCATGAAAGATTGTAAAACATTGAACCAGAGAGAGAAAAGATGAAGATGATCTGAAGATATTTTTCTATATTAAAAACTAATGTCAATGCAAAGAATATACTATATATCATTTTAATACAAGGAAATATTCTATACAAGTATTAGACTTTGTTATAACTGCCTAACAGTGCCAGCTGGAGGAACTTCTAGAGTAAGGACTGTTTGGCTGATTGTTTGGCTGAAACTTGTTCGGATGGAACTTGTTCTCTAACACATACCTTTATATTGTTTTTGTTTGTGAACTTCGATTGGGCTTAAGCTTATTGATTGCTGGCTGTTTAATTTCTTGTGTCCCTAGTTAATAGTCCTGTTATATAAATTGTAATTTACTTGTTTTAAGTATTAATTTCATATAAAGGATATTCTTGGGAAGGTGATACTTACAATGGGCTTCATTGAAAAGTTCATAGAATGACAAGTAGTGAGAACTTCTTGGAAAGGGTCTTGTTAGGGGCACAAACAACTTCCACTAACACTTAATAACACACTCTATCTCTCTCCTAGTGGTACTGCGGGGTCCACTGCGGACCCCACAGTGCCACTAGGAGAGAGATAGAATGTGTTAGTAAGTGTTAGTGGAAGTTGTTAGTGCCCCAAATATTACTCTCTTGGAAATTCCCTCGTACCATTAGCAATTGGTGCATTTTGGAACACAGAAACAATTGTAGAGAAAGAGAGATAGGAAGAGAGAGGGCCAGTAGGCCCCTTCGAAAGTTTTCATTTGACGAATAAGAGTAATTATTGTGTGATTCCAACTACTTTTTTATTTATGGGATGTGGTGGCTCCAGGATTCAAGGCGCAAGGGCGGATGCAGGTGAGGGCAAGAGGGGTAACTACCCCCCCCCCCCCCCCCCCCCATTTTCTAAGTTTCTTTTCTCTACTTTGCATCTAACATGATTTATTCTACCTCATATTATTTACTATTTTGCCCCAAATGCCCCCTTCTAAGTCTTTAACCTAGCTAGTCACAGCCCCTTGTACGAGCCTGTCATATATATATATATATATATATATCAAAAATTCTCCAAATAGGGTGCCCTCTCTTTATTAAAGAGAGAGTCTCTGTTTTGGCCGTCAGATGGTATTTAAAAACTGGATCTGACGGCTAAAACAGAGGTCCTCTCTTTAATAAAGACAGAGAGCCCTCTTTAGAGCCTAACTAATATATATATATATATATATATGTGTGTGTGTGTGTGTGTGTGTATATAGCCCTCTCCAATAAATTGGAGGATATGTAATGTACAAATGTAAGTATTGCATGATTTGCATCCAAAGCAGCCAAACAATGCCCTAAAGGGTCTGTACTAGATCATATGCATCAAGAATCCATACATTTCTTCAGCCTATTTTGTCAACACAAAACAAAATATGTCACTAATCTAAACAATATAGCATTATTTAATTTAAAGGATACGCTACCAAATTCGAATCTCAATTTTGGTTTTCGAATGACTTAATTTAGCGTATCTTAAAACTGTGAATTACTGTCAAATTTGATTAATTAAGAGTATTCATCCCTATCCTTGTTGCTATACGTCAAAAAAATTATCTCATTCTTTTATAGTCAATTACAAAAGCTTATCAAAACCTTAGTAGTAAAGGTTGCCCTCTCTGATCAACCAAAATTTTGGATCCGCCCCTGCTAGTGGTGTGTTGCGGATGGAACAGATCAGAAATGACTATTTCAGAAAAAAAATTATAAAATTTTCGGAATGTTAAAAGCCTTTCCAATGCCAATTCCAAAATTCGAATTTTCCATTATATGTTCCGATTTTGAATTTTTTGAATTTTCGAAATCAGGAATTTTTCGGATTTTTTTGGGGATTTTGAGGCAAAAATAAAAAATTGTTTGTACCATAAAATATAATTCTAATATATTAGTATATGATTATATAATATAGTAATTATAAACTATTTGGCTTGCTATGGAAGCCATTTAGTAGTTTTATTTGCAGGACACTTGTCATCATAGGAGTACATCAAAGGTAGTTACTTAAAGTCAATGGTGGCTGGAGTGGAAGTCATTTTGGAGGGACTTCTCTTAGAAGAAACACATGTGTAAATGAATTTAAATTGGTAGTTAATGTAATAGGAGGAAAATATTCAAATTCAAATAGGTAGTTATAGGTTTTTTTTATAAATATGTTGTAATATACTCATTAAAGGAGTCCTTGACCAAACAAATACTCAAATCACTATGTTGTAATTTCTTCGTTTTAGTATCCGGCCACCATGGCTCTGTTTTTACATCCTTCGAATGCTACTTTTAATCCCTTAGTGCTTTAGTTACTTTTTGTTTTCTTTACTTTTCTCCATTACATGCAAATCGTAGGGGTAGTTTAGGATAGTTAAGAGTTTTAGTTGTTATTTTTAGTTTTAGATAATCTATGTCTTATGTCTTGTTCGAAGCAGTACAATCCCATTAATGCTTTAATTTCAGTGTTAGTTGATTATTTCTTTAGTTTAGTTTTGGTTCAAAGTGAGTTATCGTGCCTTGAAGGCATGCATTTCATTTGGTATTTCATCTTATATGATAAAAGTTCTTGTTAAGGCATCAAATGTCACTACAATCTCTCTGGTGAAGTGCAGTTTGGATATTTATCAAATCACACATATTAACAATTTGCTTGCCTGGCGGCTGGCACGCTCGTACTTACAAAGTTACACAAATATCCTTCGAATGATAAAATAACCAAACAAAAATCAATATATCATTGGTTCAAAATTTGATCAGTAGATTTTTTATGCATTGGATTTTTTTATCGAAGTTTTTAAAATTGTACCGAACCCCCGTTTTGATATTGAATATATACGTAACTTTCATGTATACCATTAAAAAAGTCCGAATATTTTAGATTCTTTTTTGAAGATTTATCAAAAAATATTCAGAATATTTTCGAATCGGAAATTCCAGAACTATTCAAAATCCAATTTGATTTTTTTTTTTTTTTTGAATTTTCAAAAATCAGAATTTTGAAGTTCGGAATTACTTTTATTTTGCCAAAATCAGAATGTTTCAGAACGAAATCGGTCATAATCAATGTTAAATTGGAGCATCCAAGTCAAAACCAATTGGTAATGGGTGGAGTAACCACTTGAACTTATATATTGAGTAGCTAGGTTATAAGTTCCCGATGTGGGACAGACAATCTCAACATGCCCCCGCACGTGTGGCATGACTGAGAGCCAAACACGTGGATTACTGAGATAGGGTGACGTGGAGCACACATCGACAAATTGGCCCAACAATAACCTACTTTGATACCATGTTAAATTGGAGCATCCAACCTAAAACCAATTGGTAATGGATGGAATAGTCCCTTAAACTTATATATTGAATAGCTAGGTTATAAATTTCCGATGTAGGACAGACAATTTCAACAATCAAGATTTTCATTCCAAATTACACCCTAGGTGGTACTTAACAACAATCAGATGACATGTGACACAAAAATGTCACTACCGATGTTTAATTGCATATAAACATAAAAAGTTTCTACAATAAAACCGTGTAATAAAATTATAAATGTGACAATTTAACTATATGTTATTTCATTATTGATCTGCACTATTACGGCATATAGACTAGATTGTGGTCCCGACCCCTACAATTTAATTTCTCAACAAATAGATACACATTTTGTATGGACTTGGACTTAGACTTAGACTTGCGTCATGAGATGTGGAAAGCAAAATAAAAGCAGAGACGGACCTATAAGGTTAACCAATAAAGTATAAGCCAAAGAGGACTTGGACAAGGGACCCATTACTACTCTCTCTCTCTCTCACACGCACAAAATCAATATATGTAAAAGTATATTGTTTAGATAAAGTACTTTATTTGAATTGCACAACATATGTATTTCAAAAGAAAAGAAAAAGGAGAAACACACAGAAAAAAAGGGGGAAATAGTAGATGTGGTAGGAAAATAAAAAAATAAAAAATAAGGGAAAATAGTTTTGCTAATATATAGGACAAATTTTTACAACTTTTGAAATATGTAGGAATATCTAAAAAAATATGCTGTCTTTATTCATATACCTACAAGGTGATGGCAAAAAAATGCAAAAGAATACCAAAATTTCCCTAGAAAAAAATGTTCATTTAACCAATAATTAAAATGTATAATTCTCCAATAGATACAACTTTGGTGTGAAATTCACAAATAGATACGACTTTGAAAATACACCTTCAAACACGTAATAGATTAATTTCCTACTCTTTTCCTCCTCTCTCTCTCTCTCCCCCCGTCCTTGTCTCTCTTTCTCTTTCCTAAGTTACATTGTTTTAATCGTGGGTCATTATATTACCTCACATAACAAAGGTTAGACCAACAAAGTAAACGGTCCTAAAGTCGAGCGGGTTGCAATCTAATTAGTATAGTCTTTCTCTTTTTAGTAGGGAGGGAGAGGGTTCGAATATCCATATGGGGATTCTAGTTGCTTGTCCCCCCAGTTATTCTTCAGTCGGAATGAGTGGCCCTTGTTGAGTTTTGTTGTAGGTTAGTATGAGGCTTTAGAATTGAATTGGAGTTTGAGTGTGCGGTGTGTGTGTGGGATGTGTGTATCTAGTCCGGATCCAGGTAAATTTAAAAAAAAAAAAGTAAACTATATTAGAAACGATCATTATTATACATGTGGTATATAAATATATCATAGCAAATGTCCAAAATCACCCAATTAATTTGGACAACAAACATAGGAGCTCCAACTAAACTTCATATAACAAAATCCAAACTATTTTTTTTTTTTTTTTCAAAAAATAAACCTTCTATCTATTTCCTTCTCTACTAAAAGAACAGTTGAAAAAGACTCAACAAAACCTCACACCCCAATACTAGAGTGTCTGATATGTAGTGAAAATGAATATTTCTACCATTTTTTTTCATTGCATTTGATAATATACTAATTAATTAAAAAATATAGTAAAAAATCCATTAAAAACTTTAAGTGAAAAAAACTTCATTGAAAATTAATAATTACTTAATGCAATCTATTTCAGTATATATATATATATATATATATAGTACAAGTTCTATCGCTTAAAATTGTCAATAATTAAAATTCAACACTTAATTTTTCAATTTATCAAACGGACCCTTAGTCTTTGAACTAATTTAAGAAAATTAGCTCTAAATTTTATTTTATTTTTTTTTAAGAAAATAAAAAATAGAGTAGTGGTTCACCCACCATAACACCATCAAAATTCAGAATCTCAAATGAAAAGGCTCGCACGGAAGAATCCTCCTTTCTATTGATTTCTTGTGCATCGGTCTTATCTATATCTATATGTTACAAACAATTACATACACACATATATATATAGACACATAATATATTATAAAAATTTATGTATCTTGAATACATAATTTTTCTTAGTCCTAATAAAACTAGCTCAAACACTGAAATTCAGAGGCACAAACACCAAAATAACAAAACCATGTTACCGTTTTTCAGTTATTATTACATCTCTGCCCTCCTCTTTCTCTCTCTACCACTCCCTTCCTTTCCCGCCAGAACTCTACCTGACCCATCAACTATATTAACCGTCGACGCCGATAACAACACGTGGCACGATTTCAACAGGTTCCTCGATTCCGGGAAGGGAAGCCACGTCAGTGGCATGTCGGACCTCAAAAGGTACTTCCAACGTTTCGGGTACCTCCCGATTCCCGAGACCAACTTCTCCGACATCTTCGATTCCAACTTTGAATCCGCCGTCATGATGTTCCAAAAAAACCTCGGATTAACCGTCACCGGAAAACTCGACTCCGACACCATGACGGCGGTTACGTCCCCGAGGTGTGGCATCCGCGACACGTCACCACAGCACAATTTACACACGACACGTCACTACACCTATTTTTATGGCGAACCCAGGTGGGTCCGGCCACCGCCGGTGAATTTAACGTACGCTTTCTCGCCGGAGAATATGATTACATATATAAGTATATCGGATATAAGAGCCGTCTTCCAACGGGCTTTTACGCGGTGGTCGTCCGTGATTCCAGTGAGCTTTGTAGAGGCGGATGACTATTCAACGGCTGATATTAAAATCGGGTTTTACCGAGGCGATCACGGTGACGGAGAGCCGTTCGATGGTGTTTTGAGAGTTTTAGCACATGCTTTTTCGCCGGAAAACGGGAGATTTCATCTTGATGATGCTGAAACGTGGGCCGTTGATTTTGGTTCGGAGAAGTCAAAGGTGGCCGTTGATTTGGAATCGGTGGCAACCCATGAGATTGGGCATATACTTGGGCTGGGCCACTCTTCTGTCAAACAGGCGGTCATGTACCCTAGTTTGAGTCCTAGGACAAGGAGGGTGGACCTTAAGGTTGATGACGTGGAAGGGGTCCAGGCTTTGTATGGGTCAAACCCGAATTTTAAGTATAGTTCTTTGTTGGAGTCTGATACGTCCTCAAGTTGGGCCCTTGGCTTGGAATCATCTGAGTCGGCCACTCTTTTTGCAATGGTAGTGTTACTACTTTTCTTGTGTTTATGATCCAATTTTTTTATTTGAATAATGTTATGTTTCTAAAAGTTTAATTTTTATATACTTTAGCAGTTGTATCACATGATATGCTTGTGGTCTGTGATACCGCATACCATAGCACCACGTGACACAATTTTTAAAGTATTTAATAACCAAATTTGGGAAGCATAGCATTACTCGTTTTATTTTCTTTATTTTTCCTCATTGTAACATTTAGTCCATTTAGAAATTGTAAAGGGAAAAAAAAAAATTGTAGTCAGAGAAAGTGAAAATATTCACTAATACTATATAGTTTTAATATGTAGGGCTTTTTTCTTTTCTAAAGTTTTTACACATGTAAAATTGTAAATGGTAGTTCTTCTGATTTAAAAATAATATTAATTGAAAAAAAAAAATTAACGTGTTTTTTTGGGTTACTCAATAGAATTGACATTATTCCAAGGAGCTATTATTTAGGCTGCCAATTAAATGTTTCATTAATGAACTTCTGTACAATGATAAGGAAAGGAGCTAGGCATTTTCTTTATGGACGACAAGTCAAGTTCATGAATTGTTTTAAAGGTCAATAAAGAAGGCCATTTTAATATTAGAATCATTATTATGAATGGAATTAGTAGACAAAGGTGACTAATCCATCATTTGAGAGATAGATAGTGGTTTCAAATTGTGGCCTTAAGTTAAACTTACCGACTCAGTATATTTTTCTACCAAAAAAAACACCTAATTCAGAGGATTATTGTCAGTTCTAGCCCACTTGTCAATTGGTCATTGCCCATTTTGGAAGTTGAAGAAGTGCAACCAATATATATGAGATTGAGCACATTTTCCAAAGCTCAAAAAAGAAGCAAACTATGCAAACTAGTGCATATGCACATTGCACCCATATGTTTGACAATACTTCATATGAAAAGAAAAACAAATTTCATAGAAAAAAAAAATTAAAGTAAAAAGTGAACTGGTAATTGAGTAGTACAATGGATTCAATTTGTATTCGATTTTTTTTTTTTTTTTTTTTTGGGGGGGGGGGGGGGGGGGGGGGGGGGGGGGGGTGTTAAAGTTAATGACTTCAAATCAAATTCAAGCGCTCTACTATAAGAGGGGCCACTCCATAATTTTGTTCTAAATTTGGAACACATTGCATTCCTTTGGGTCAGTTTAAATGCTAGTAACAAAATTTGAGAATGATCGAGTATATATCGCATTCATATTCAGATCTGAATATCTGATACTGTGGCACAATTTTTCAGGGAGAGTACAATTTGAAGTGCAATAACGAAAAGGATATGAAATACTAGCAACAATGAGTATATTAATCACATGGTCTATGATGATATTCTCAAGCACAATTTACGTACTGTAATTAAACTAATATTAATTATGGTTTTGTGTGATTTCATTCCTATTGCAAGATTTTAGAATTAATTTCCAGAATCCCGAAAGTTAATTCATTCGGCAAATGTGATAATTACTTGGCCGGATATGTAAGTAACCTCAAAAAGTGTGTGTGATATTGGATGCATGTGGGTAACTAAAATATCATTATTTTTCTTCTAAATTTTAGAGAAACTAGCATGTAATCGGCGCAATGCGCGGATACGTTGCTTGTGATAAAATTAACTTATACAAAATTTGTGCCTAAATATGTTGTAATAATTTCCTCAGAGATATTAAAAGCAACAATGTCCAAATTAAAGGTGATCTCAAAGTGTAATAAAGTAAAAAGTTCTTTTCTTAGAACTTTTATACACTAACAATCTGCTTAATAAGGTACTAAGATATCAACACATTACTCCATTTTACAGATGTTCACGCATGTCTCATTTGCAACACTTATCTGAATGGTAATTTATAAATTTATAGATATTCATTTTGTTAGCAAGCTAACTTGAAACTTCAACATATCTTTTATTATCTTTCTCAAAGATTCCATCTACTTCTTGATTTGCTTCTTAGATGTTGCTTAAGCCTACTTCTACATCTTCTACATTTCCAACTTCCAAGGGATGCGGCAACCCCCACCTCATAGCCACACCATGGAGGAGCTGATCTCTGTCATTCAGCTGCTTACAAACAATCACTAATGACAAAATAACAACAAATAAATGAGAGAATCTGGAGCCAAGTTGAATGTTTAAGAGTGAGAGAATATGTGGCCAACAAGTTATACTAATTTATTCACTTTAGATTATTGTGTTGTGACTTGTTTGTGTCAGTGGTTTGTTTGAAAAAACCCAAAAAAAAAAAACAACAAACAAACAAACAAACAAACAAAAACAAAACCAAACAAGTACTTAGTAACTTGTTTGGGAAGAACGAAAAAATATACAAACCACAAAGCCGAAAAGCGGTTGTGCCAAACAAGGCACAACCTACAATTGTTGATTTTTGTGTTTTCTGAACCAAATTGTAAGTATTTGTAATTTGTAATTATAATCACCATTTATAGATTAATTTAATTTTAAAAGTTGAATCAAAATGTAAATATTTGTGAAAAGTTGATTAAATCATCATTTCTAGAATAGTTAAATTTTAAATGTTGACCTAATAATAATAATAAATGTTATTTTGTGGGTGGAATGACCAACCTATCCTCACAAAATGACAAAAACTCTTCGGTCTCTTGTGCATCATTTGTTGCCTAAAGATGAGGAGACGAATGTTGAAAAGTAGGGGAAAAGGTACATCTCTCACAAATTATTGGTTTTGCTACAATGTCAATTTCCATAATCTTTGTTATCACTAGTGATTACAACTTTGTGTTTATATGTTATTAATCTAAATCAGATGAGGAAGAAACAGAGAATTAAAGAGAACGATCGAGTTGAATTAAGGATACACGTAGTGACGTTGGATCTATCGACACGAAAGACCATGGGATTGAGCTACAACTTGAAAATGGAGGGAACAAGGGACATGATATAAAAGCCTTTAGCTTTGCATCTATCATGGCTGCTACAAATAGTTTCTCATCAGAAAACAAAGCTTCGGGCAGGGTGGTTTTGGACCTGTTTATTTATTTTTTATTTTTTTTCTCCTATCGGCAAGGAATTCTAGTATATTTTGCAAGGAAATCCATCCAAAGTAAAACCTCAATCAAAACATAAAGCACAAGAACACACACACACACAAAAACACCTCTGCACAAAGAGCACTGACGAATTCAAGAAAACGTCAAGAGCATCCTCCTTGCATCCATATATTTTATTCAAAAATATTACATGAAATCGTCAAGAGCATTGACGATTATTTAGAGCATCCACAGTGGGTACAATAAACTTAAGTAAAACTTAGCTTAAGTTTGTTGTATAAATTGTGTGCGCTTGCAATTGTGTAGCTCTCAAACGGCACTCCCAAAAACGGCATCGTTTTATACGAAAAGTAACATTTTTACACGCACACACACACACAAAAAAAAAAGAGAGAGACCCAAACGTGGACACTTATGCTTCAAACAAACCTCTATCAAGCCCCCCATGTATTATTTTTCTAGATCCGCCCCTGTCCCTATGCTTCAAAAGTGGACACTTAACCCCTTGTGATTGTGGACTAAAATGGAATTGTTATGATTTCACTCAAAACTGACAAAAATTCTAAAATTGGTTAAAAATATAAACACTTAACCATTTTGTGATGTTAATTTTGGGGTTAACGCTCTTTGAGTGAAATCATAACAATTCTATTTTAGTCCACAATCACAAGGGGTTAAGTGTCCACTTTTGAAGCATAGGGACAGGGGCGGATCTAGAAAAATAATACATGGGGGGCTTGATAGAGGTTTGTTTGGGGAAAAAAAATTTTGGACCTATTTATATATGTTTTGTGTAGATGATATAAATTAATGCTAAAAAAATTAACCCAAAAACATAGGAGGGAGGAGGGATTGTATAATTAGCACAAAAATATAAGAGAAAGAGGGCTTTAGTATGACAATTTTATAATATTAGGGGGGCTAATTGTAATTTTCAGGGGAGGCTAATGTAAAAAAACTAACGGACCATTAGGGGAGGGGGCGTTTTGTTACCTAATTCAAACCTCGAGGGAGGTCTGTGTAATTTTTGAAACAAGAGGGGAGGTCCGTGTAATTAAGGCAAACCTCAGGGGAGGTTTGTGTAATTTACCCTTTTTTATTTATTTTTTTATTAACAACTACTATTTTTTCAAGAATAAATGTGATCCATAAATTGGATGAGGAATGTTTTACCCAACCCATCACTGTAGAATCAACATATACACGATCGATCACTGTTTCAACTTATTTCTCAAACCCATCACTTTTTTTAAAGTCGCTAGTTCAAGTAGCGACGTCACCAAAAAAAAAATATGTAGAAGTCGCTAGTCCAACTCGCGACTTTTGGCCAAATGAGAAGTCGCTAGTTGAACTAACGATTTCTCCTTTTCACTTTCTTCATCTGAGAGATTCTAGTGTGTATGTCAAGAGAAGTCGCTAGTGAACTAGCGACTCATCGCCAGAAGTCGCGAGTTGGACTAGCGATTTCTACAAAAAAAAATTGCTGAAGTCGTTACTTCAACTAGCGACTTTAAAAAAGTGATGGGTTTGGAAAATAAGTTGAAACAGTGATGGGTTGTGTATCTATTGATCCCACAGTGATGGAAAGGGTAAAAAATATATTGGATGAGAAGCTGCTGTCATTCTGTTAATTAATGCTCACAAGGGAGAATCCAAACATTCATTCATACTGAAAGCCTTGGCAAGGATGAACTAGTACAATCATTTAAAGAACAAAAAACAACAAATGAAAGTATTATGTATCATGGACTTACTACATTTCAATCACTTGAACTCCAAATTAAGCAGCTACAATCCTAAGACAGAGCACACAGTCTGCACAGTTGTGAGAGCGAGCAGTATTATTGCGGCGATAACAGAAATGATTGCCCACGGACTGCTGAAATAATCACGCGTCAAGATTAACTTCCACTTGTACCATTGCGCCTTCCACTGGTGCCAGTAGTCTTTGCTGTAGTCATTCAAATCCTTAGAGATTTTATAGAAATGAAAATAAGTATGCTCAGTTATAACCTCCTTGTAAAGATTGTTAAATAGATCGGACACTAGTTTGCTATTGTCAAGAGAATTCTGAATAATACCACACTCAACAAGTAAATCCACATCCTTGGGTGTGTCTATAAGACAGTCCATGAAGATGACATAACTGCACACGTATCCAGGTCTATGGTGACACTGTTCATAGGCAATAAGGTTTCGGAAGAAAGTTTCTGTCCACTCGTTTACCGTTATCTTTGGGATTTTCAAAACTCCGCCTTCAAATACTATCTCTAATAAACGGCTTCTTGTTGTTTCGGTCATAAACTTTACCCCAGCCTCATGTAGTACTGTTGCCCTGTAAGTATATTCAAGCTTTCCTCTATTCTCAGATTGATAAGGACCCAAAGTGCCAAGGTGAATATATAGCAAGTAATCAAGGAGATGAAGTGGTTCGATGCTTCTAGGAGGATGAATTATATGGGTGTTGCCCACGTTCTTTAAGAATTTATGGGTAAGATTAAGTATGTTTGTGTCAGGTGGCAAACTGGATTTGATATTGTCGAATAGTCCGAAAGGAACAAGGAAAGGAAGCTGATTTTCAAGTAACAGCATGTCATGCACTAAGTCACCGAGCATCCAATTTGTTTGAAGAATCAAATCAACCTCATCTCTCACTCCTCTCTCTTCAAGAACAGAATTCTTCAGCAACAGCTCGACTATGAATACACCATCCAATAGCATCATTTCTGAAAATTCCTCGCGGTTAAGCTTAATTGTGTCGTGGTAACACAGACGGACACTAGTTTCCTCACTTTCTGCCCAATCAACAGCACTTTTCAAGTCAAATCTAATTTCCTTGTGTGAAGAACACCTCTTTAAGTAACTTTGCAGGCATCGCAATTTATACGGTTCCATGGCTTGCAAGTGCGCACTGCCATAGTGTAAGGGGCCAATTGAGACTAGTCTAGGAGTGTAAGCTTCTTCATTCACTCTGCGAAGTTTACTGGGGACTCTGTAGATACTAGAAAAACTCTTCCACGAGGGGGGCAATGCATTCATCTTATTAGAAAGGGACTCTTTTAACCTATTGCGAATCATCTCTGGAGATACTGATTCAGCCATTTTAGAAATTGCTTTTTCTAGTCAACTGACAAATACAAGCAATATAATTTGTTTTGTTAGCACTATAACAACAGGCCCAAGAATTGTTTAAAAAATAGTAATAATATTTCATAGACCAATTTCGGAAATGAAGTTTGCATTATATACTTTGGGTAGCAAGTTTAAGCACAACTCAAATATAAAGTCCATAATATGTTTGGTAATTTTATTTGATAAATACAATGGTTGTAATTGGTCCAAGTCAAGGTTTGAAGTTCAGAATTTCAAACTGCCTCTCACTGACCGAAGAGACTCACTTTTATATGGCATTTTTATTGTGGCTACTATGTACTAAGGTCATTAGCATTATGTTTATTTCAGAAGTTGAAATGAAATTTGTATGCTGATGTCCATGGTAAAGGTTTCATATTTTCTTTTAAAAATTCATAATAGGGCACGAGAATTATTCAGAGATTGTAACTCATTTCGGAAATGAAGCTTAAGCTCTCAAAGACTTGCTTTGCTTATGTATATATGCCCGGGTGAGTCGGGTGACGGAGGGGAAGTTATGAACGTTGGAATCCACCAACAAAGATAATAAATCTCACAAGAGATTTGAGAGAAAACTCAAAGTTTATTGAATAATTGATAATAAGTTCCAACAAAAGAGAAAACTATGACTATTTATAAGCTAATCAAACTTGCTGCCTAAGGAAAGGGAAATAAGGAAAGAGAACCCTAGTTTATGACAAATAGGAAACCAAAAATTGAGTTTAGAACTGCCAAAACTCGTCTGTCGGGACCGATCTCGCGCACGCGAGATTTGCGCTTGCTCGCGCATCCAATACATCGTCCAAACTATCGGTCCCGATCTCACATGCGCACCATTGCCCGCGAGCTTCCTCGCGCGCGCGAACCGTTGGGTCGACTCCCTTGCTCTAGTCTCTTCCTTGTGCCCTACATCGTCGGGAAAGGATCTTTTGAGTGTTGTTATGTTTGAGACTCGGATATGTTCTCTTTGAACAACGTTTTTGTATATTATGGTCATGTTGTGCATACTGGTCAAAGGATGTTGTAAATGAGACTGTAACAACTTAGTATGATTTTGATATGGAAGTGGATTTAGATGTATGTTGAGCAAATGTGGTTGTATTAAAACCGTTCAAATTACACATGTATATAGCTCATTTGACTAAAAAAAGAGGCCTTGGTGGCCAATCAGGCACCAACACTTCAGAAATTGTAGGATGTGGGATGTGACACTATACGAGCAATAGGTTATAAAGTTTTAGTCCATCCTAGATAGAAAAACTAAGATTGGGTAAGATTATGTTTTCGTAGTACGATTGTTGTGTATTATCTATATAAAGGTGCATATTATCTATATGACTGATGTTCAAATCATAATGGTTGAAATATTTTTCAGTTCTTGGTGACATTCGAGGTGTCCACATATATTAATCCCAAGATAGCAACATAGGAAGTTTTGATTGTTTAATAATTTAGAATTCTAACCTGTTAAAAAACATATTATGAGAAAAATTCACAAACAAAGAATCAGAAAAAATAATTACAGAGGCAAATCTTATGAGCATAAATAAACGATTAATATATGGAGATCCAATGAATCCATCAAAGGGTAGAGATGGTGAATATGCCTCAAAAGTATATCTTGATTAATTTGATGAGAATTTGGTTTTCTTTTTTGGGTCATGGAAGAGAATTTGGTTGAATAGCGCACTTTAGCCCGACACGTGGCCATGCACACTCACAATTAAGTGGGTCTCCCCGTTTGGCAACAACTTTTGGAGCTCAAAAGTGATTATGAAACTCCAAAAGCTGTTACAATATTCGTTTGGTAAACTCGGCTTCTGCGAAACTATGAGTGAATCACAGAAAACCAAAACCTATCTTGGACAACTTCTGGCCAATAGTTGTTTTTTGCGATTGAATCGCAGAAGCAGAAACTGTTGCTAAACGGTATCTAAGTGATCAACCAAGCAAGCTTTTGTCCCAGAATAGGTTAAGAATGAAGATCACAGGGGGGGTGTGGCGGGGAGATGAAAATATAAAACAAATTGAATACCATAGTCATTCAAAAGGATGAAGTTACAACACCATAAAAGGGGGAAGAAAGACAACAACAACAAAAATGAACAACCCAAAAAGAAAATTAAATTCCATTAACAATGAGACATTTTGGCTTCTTTTTTTTTTTTTTTTTTTTCCTTCTCTTGATCGAATGAGTTAGAGAACTTACATCGATCTCTTTTTTTCATTCAACAATCCAAAAATTTATGTAACATTGAAATAGACTAATTTATCCGGTGCTCCTAAGAATTAAAGAACAATAGTCTAAACAAATATTTTAGACCCTTTAGCAAAATAAGTGTAAGTAGATTTGCAAATAACACCAAAATTCAAACAAGAACAATTTATCATAATTGACCATTATCAGAGAAATGAATAAAATGAAACATATAAGAGATGGAGAAATGAACCTGTAAGAAATTTTGGCCAGAGGAAAATGGCAGCCTGATTTGAAAACGACCTGGTTCTTCCCAACAAAGTCTCTCTCCGGCAAGTCAACTCTCCTCTCTCTCTCTCTCTCTCTCTCTCTCTCTCTCGCTCTTTATGTCATGTTGTGATGAGACCATTAATCATGGCAGACCCGGTAATATACGGAAAACTGTAATTATTTCGAGAGTAAATATTACCTCCCCTGAGTTTGACAGGATCACACTCACCACCCCTCACGTTTAGAAAATCACACTTTCTCCCTTGTTAGTCATTGTTGACTAATGAAATGAAACGGAGCTAAGAGAAACAACCAAATGACCAATATAACCTTACCATCTAACTTTTAATAATGTGTAAATATAAATGCTAAAAGTAAAATGAGGGAAATTACTGGATTACCCCCTTTGATTTTCGCATAAGATAGCCAAATTGAAATCCACGTTTCAATTAAACAAACCCTAAAATCGTAGAAGCTTTGATGGAGCCATCGAGAACAGCAGATTCTGAATCGATTCGCCACACATGACCTTCCATCTTGATTCTTGATTCACACAAACCCTATTCAGACTTTTGGTCTGTCCATTCGAGCATTAAAGCTCACTAATTGAAGCATACGATAAGCATTTCTTTACATTATAGTTTAGGGTTTGTTGAAGCTTCAAAAAATTGTAAGTTAGTAACTTTATACTAATTTCTCTTTTGATTATCACAGATAATGGATGATGCGAGCCATGATTTGCTGGTTCATTATTGTGTTTCTGTGCACACCATCTTAGATGTGAACCCTAATAGGTATGGTCATCTGGAACTACTTGCTAATGCATGTGAAGTTTCCCTTAGAGATGTTCCTACAACCTTAGGAGTGTCAATGAGCCTACACCATTCTGTACCTGGTTCAACAACTAGAAAGAGCATAGAAAGTGATAATGATATGGTAAAAATGTTTGATGTCAATAAGGGATATAGGAAGATTTGTGTGTTTTTAGAGATGGTTAAATTTGTGGGAATGGTGGGGGTGGAATGGGAAGGGGTAGTGGAGAAGGTGGAGAAGTGGGTAGGGGTGTTGGTGCTGGGAGTCGTGGTATAGGAGTGGGTAGGGGTATTGGAGCTGGGAGTGGTAGGAGAGTGAAGCAATAGTGAGGAGGTAATTTAGGAAGAATAGCATTGGAAGTGGGAAACCAATTGGTCCTGATCTATATGATTCTGATGAATCAAATTCTGATAATTCTAATGACTCAGTTGCAAGTCTTAGCAGTTCCGATGATGAATGGGTTTTTCAAAGTGAGAAAGATGGTGAAAGTAGTAGCTTTGAAGGCATGGATGAGGATTTAGAGAGTAGAAGGAATGAGAGTGTTAGTGATGCTGAATTGTCAAGTTATGGTTCTGGTGAGTGGTGGTCATTATTCAAGTGATGAAGAAGGTGTTGGGACATCAAATTTAGATAGGTACATGAGAGGGAGATATTCGTAATGAGTAATGGCCAACAAATTGTGCTAGAGTAGGGGTTGTTGTTTGTAGATGTTACTAACTTTAGGACTGTTTTGAAAGAATTTTCAATCCAACAAGGGTTCAGGCTTGTGAAAGATAAGAACGAGAAGAGCAGGGTAACAGTACATTGTGGAAATGAAGGTTGTTCTTGGAGAATACATGCCTCACCATTGCCTGATGGGGTTATATATAAGATTAAGGCTATACAGTCAGAACATACATGTATAAGGTCAACCAAAAACCCTGAAGCAAACTCAGTTTGGATTGGCGAAAAGCTAGTGGAGACATTGAGAGCCAACCCTAATACAACTGCTGCTAGTATCAATACTTTCCTACTTGAGACGTATGGAGTTGAACTAGGGAGGATGCAACTTTATAGAGGAAAGAGAAAGGCCTTGGATGTAATTGAGGGAAACCATGGTAAGGCTTATGCTAAGTTACCCAAGTATGCACATGAACTTAGGAAGACAAATCCTGGGAGTTTGGTGAAGATAGAACTTGATAGAGTTCTACCTAACCCTGATCTTTCCAATTTCAAGCGGATGTTCATTAGTTTGGCTGCCATTCAAAATGGTTTCAGAGATGGGTGTAGACCCTTTATAGGTGTTGATGGGTGCCATTTAAAGGATCCTTGTAAGGGTATTTTATTGGCTGCTATTGCTCCTGATGAAAACAATGGGTTGTTCCCGGTGGCCATTGTTGTGGTAGAATCCGAATGCAAGGATAGTTGGATATTCTTCTTATCTTATTTGTTGGAGATTTTTGGAGATCTTTGTCAATCAAAACCTTACATGACTATTATGTCGGATGGGCAAAAGGTAATCAATTAAACTTATCGTAATCTTAGCTTATGTTCAGCACTTAACTTCAACTTATGTGTTTGTGTCTTCAACTTCTCAGGGCATTGAGGCTGCAATGAACGAGGTGATGCCTTGGGTAACTCACAGAAGGTGTTGCAAGCACATATTCAATAACATGAAGGTTAATTTTCCAGGATTAAAGTTGAGGAAATAATTTTGGATTGCAGCTAGAGCTTACACAGAAATCAACTTCAAACAGGCTATGAGGGAGATTGAGGTAATTTCCAAAGAAGCACACACATGGCTTCAGAAACATCCTTCGAATCATTGGGCTAGGTACACTTATACCACCAGGGTTAAATGTGACCATATTACAAACAATCGAGTTGAGGCTTTCAATAGTTAGATTGTCAAATTGAGGGAAAATCTTGCTTTCACTTTAGTTGATTCCGTTAGAACAAAGTTAATGGGAAAACTTCAGAAAAGGTACACGAAGAGTTCTAATTGGCAGAATAGGATTACTCCTAGTACGAGAGAGAAGTTGAATGCTATTATTATTGAAGCTAGGCAGTGCAAGGTTGTATTTTTTGGAGGCGATGAGTACGAGGTTTTAGAAATGACTCGAACCTATGTGGTCAATTTAAGGGCCAAAACTTGCTGCTATAAAGTATGGGATATTTTCGGGATCCCTTACAAGCATGCAGCTGCATGTTGTGCAGCAACTAGAAAGAATATAGATGAGTTATGTAATGATTATTTCTCTAGGGAAACATATATGAAGGCATATAGTGAGATGATTCATCCAATACATGATGATAACATATGGGAAGAAGTCCCCAGTGATGTAGTACAACCACCAGATAATAGGATAAGGCAGCCTGGAAGGACCCTAAGTTGCTAGAAGAAAGGGGCTTGATGAACAACCGGCTGGAGTTAGTGACTCAAGACGAACTTGCAGTGTTAGATGTACGAAATGCAAGGTACCTGGACATAATTCGAGAACTTGTCCTAGAGCTCTAGCTAGTGGCAGTAGTACTACTGCGATGGAAAGGGACAGGGGCACAACAATAAGCAAGGCATCAACAAGGGGCAGAGGCACAACAACAAGCATGGTTCAAACAAGTGGAGGGGCATCATCAAGGGGTAAGGGCACTGTAAGAGGCAAAGGTGGAGGTTTAGTTCCTCGGAGGGGAAGAGGTGGAGGCACATCAACTCAAAGTCAGTCTATTGGGGATGGAAGTGGTGGGGTGGTCCCAACTGCCACAAGCAACAATTGAACTTGATCAATATATTTTGGCCCCATTTTTTTGTTATCTAATCTAATCTTAAACTAGATGTTGATGGGGTTGGTTTTTTTTTTTTTTGTACAGATGGGCATACATTTTAGAATCTAACATTGTATTTTTTTGGTATATATGTTAGAATAGAGTCGATGTATTTTTGTATGTAATATGGATGCTAATGTAGTAAGTCTTACATATTTGGTATATATGTTAGATGGTAAGGCAATGTATTTTTGTATGTAATATGGATGCTAATGTAATGTATCTTACATGAAAGGAAACAAGTATGGGTTCTTCCATATGATATTCGTCTTGTCTTATTTGTATTTTGCTATGATATGCATCAGTTGGAAAATTGTCATGGGTGAAATTTAATTGCATTGATGTTGGCTGGGCTAGTATATGGGTGAAAATTGTCAATGTGGGTTTGCAGCTACCATATATTGTAAGCAACTAGATAGATAGAGAACAAGTACATTTTGCAACATCATAAATAAAATTCCCATTTTGCAAAATTGATTCAGATTATCATACATAGAGAACAAAACAAGTACATTTTAGTCCTCTTCACCAAATTCTTCATTGAGCTACTTAACATGCATATCTAAGCCAATCATGTCCAACACTACTCAACCCTCCTATCCTTTTCTACCTAAGGCCATTAACATATCAACTACTGCCAAACACATACAAACATTCAACGCTAACTTTCCCATTGCCTCATTTCTTTCCAGCATTTGTACCCTCGATGTCAACACTTGAACTTCACCACGCTAATCTGGTTGGGGTGGTTGGTGATATTGAATTTGGTAATCAAATGCAGAGGTTGCAGGAATCCCATAATGAGGGGTACACCAACTCCAACAGTTGCATTGGTCGGAGTCACAAACGTAATACAACTTCTCTTTATTCTTGTCCGATTGAACTACCCTCATAGCTGCAACTTTTCCACACTTACATGCTCTGTTCATGTACCTCAGCTCCACTAATGCATTTGTTTTTGAACTTGATGTAGACATACTAACAACTACAGAAAAAATGACAAATATGATTAGAGAAAGAAAGTCCTACAATGGTGATTCAAAGATAGCCCTAATTTTATGCAATAAAGCCCCAAATTTCGGTCAAATTAGGGCTTTGAGAGATGATTAGAGAAAGAAAGCCCTAAAATGATGCTTCAAAGAAAGCACTAAATTTTTGCAATAATTAAGTCCCAAATTTCTGTCAAATTACGGGCTTTGATAGATGATTAGAGAAAGAAAACCCTAAAATGGTGATTCAAACCTCACCCTAAGTTTCTTCAAGAAAGCCCCAATTTTCTGTCAAATTAGGGCTTTGTTCATTTCGTATTATGGAGATGATTAGAGAAATAAATTATTTTGCCTTCAAGGAAGAATTATAAGATCTAAATAGAAATTAAAAGATAAATGGTTTAGAAAATGTACCTTTCTGTGATCGAAGGAGACGGAATCACTAGGACTGATGTCAGCATGCGAACGTTAGACTTCATAACGTCACTTTAACGGAGGGGAGTTTGTGATACTTATAATATATCACAAGGGGGAAAGTATGATTTCCCAAACGTGAGGGGTGGCGAGTGTGATCATGTCAAACCTCAGGGGAGGTGAGTGATATTTAGCCTTGTTTCGATGGTGTGTGTTTTTTTTTTATTATTATTATTAATTTTTTTGCTTGGACTCTTTTTTTATGGTGGAAATGGTAAAAGTGAACCGAGAATATGCTAACCATCTGGTATGCAAAGCGAATTCATGAGTTTTTAACCAAAACATTCGACTTTTTGGTTTAAATTTAGAGAGCACTTTTGCACACTTAAATTTGGTTCACCATTACTCACCCATGCCTTCACTGTTATCACACCTGTCCCGAAAAAATATATTCATTTTAATTGCATATTTGATTTCTGAAAAATTATTAATGTTGATTAATAATTGAGATGAGGTTGACAGTGGCTCAACATTGAGTGTCAATCGAGGACACGGAAAGTTGGTAATTCACGAGGGATTAACATGATTAAATGGCATTTATGTGGATTAAATATTATTTAATTATCTAGTAATTATGAATAGTGATTTTACCTATGTAGAGTACTTTCTGATCATTTTGATCTTGATTTAGATCATTTTAAATGTTAGAGTGAGATACGTTGCATAAAATGTAGGTTATCTAGAAATTCCACGAAAATAGTTTTCGGAACGTAATTACGGCGACAAACAGAACTTAGACGAAAACTTTTATAAATTATAATTTTCACTCGTGAAGTAATAATTTGGACATGTGCAATGTTTCAAGGGATAATTATAAGTTTTGAGAACTCGTGGGGAGGTAAACACAAATTCTGAAAGTGTTGCCTATATATAGAAATAGGTAAGATATTTTCATTTTAACTTTTGTTCAAAACCTATATCTAGAGAGGTGATTATTGCTTAGAGCTTCTCGACGCCAATCGACGGCCTTATGCCCGTTTGGTTTTTACCAAATTTCATATTTGAACTCCTCGAGGTAAGGGCTTCATTTTGATACCTATTATGACCACGTTTAGCAAAAATTTATAGAAACAATAATTCTAGAAATTTGAGGAAAACGCGTGTAAACTTGTAGGTTTTGCGTAGGATCAGAGAATTAGCTTAGTATCGGCATCCTTGCGATCCTCCTAAAATCTTAAGACGATAGCTCGAGGTATGAATTTCTAGCCTATGTTATGTAGGAAATTTACATATTTTGATTTCGACGACGAAATTGTGATCCGGGCAAAATTCATGCATTAATAGTAGGCTGGTTAATTATGCACGCGCTAAAATGTGAAAAGCATGTCTGACTTTTACGCGAGCACGTTAAGTGATTATGTGGGTCAAAGGGAGGGCTTATACAATTTCATACCGGAGTAAGCTTCTCGATGTTTAAGAATGTTAGTAATGACGGCTACTATGCATGGTAAGGCTTGGACTTGCCAGGGCACTTGGGATGCAACGGTTGTAGGCTCGGACTAACAGTGGGCATCGCGGTCAAGGCTTGGACTTGCCGCTACCAGATGAATGCGTGTTTTTCTCCCTAGAGACTATTGATGTGGATTGTAAGATTGAAGCATGATTTATCTTATATGCAAATGTTAGAAATTGTGCACTCAGCATATAGCTGAGCAGTGGAGATTTACTCCATTGCAGGTGATAAGAAGAAAGGAAAGAAGAAGCGATGAGAGTGAGGTTGACGGGCTGAGGGGATTGTCCTTGTATATATTTTTGTTTCCATTCCAATGATGAAAAAATGTAATTTTGAGAAGTTGGAACTATGAACTTCAACTTGGGAACCTAGGAATGGTTTACTAGGGTTGTGTTATGTAATAAGA
The DNA here is from genome assembly GCA_033977485.1 of Hydrangea macrophylla. Lineage (NCBI taxonomy): Eukaryota > Viridiplantae > Streptophyta > Magnoliopsida > Cornales > Hydrangeaceae > Hydrangea > Hydrangea macrophylla. The sequence continues at coordinate 95,107,720 of CM066995.1, forward strand.
CTTCATATAGTTTCGTTTGAAACGAATCCGAACTCACGAGTTCATGTATTGAATGTTAAACTTGTCAAATTCTAATTTTGAATGAAGGTTAATAGTACTGTTATGATTCGATCCAAACGAGTCCTTTACTCATTTGTTAATGTTTTCAAAGCTTAGGCATATAGTCTAATATGTTTGTATATCTTTGGTAAAGTTTCATAATGATTGGATATTTGTATGTTGAGTTTTGTCGTGTTTGCGACGTTTTCAAAAAATGTAAAAATAGGCAAAGTGGGCTACCCGTGAATAGTGTTTTTTACAAAGGAAGTACTTTTTTCGAAAAATATTGAAATGTTCTATTTTTCTTCTAAGATACCTTTGGGGTCCCTAAAAACACTTTATGGTTAATTTGAACTATAATTAACTTTTCAAATTGATACGGATTTTACGGACTCATAGTTATTTTTTTTTCCTTCCAAAATGAATTTTATTTTAAAGAGTTTATTTAAGTTTCTTTTCTGCTGCTAGAGTTATAGAATGAATTGGATGAGTCTTGGTGGCGTGCCACGTGTCCTATTTCTGCTCGTAGTAGGATGGGTCGTGACATTTATTGGTATCAGAGCTATAGGTAACAAAACTTTGGGAACGTGTGAGGACGAGTGGAGTGTTGAGTGATGTGGGGTATACTCTAGAATGCGTCCACATATTGTAGAGATATTTGATGCATATGGTATGTTGTTACACATACTTGTTTATATTTGTTGGCATTCATGCATAGTATTTATGCATTGCGGATGACAGGTTGGGAATCATGAGTGATGAACATGAGCAATCACCACACGCACGAATAGACCGTTTGGCAGAGATAATGGGAAACATCGAAAACTTGGTTCAGAATATAGCGGAGCGATTACCTCCAACACCTCTATTTGAGGCAATACTAGTAGCTATACCTATACTTGAAGGTAGGGGTAGACGATATATATCAGTACAATTCACAAGAAAGAAACTGACATAGTTTCATGGGACGTCTGACGCGACACTAGTAGAGCATTGGATTATGGACATGGACAATTTTCATATTCATTTCGATGTCCGATGCACTGAAGATTGAGAACGTTAGTGACCTATTGAGAGGTAAAGCCCAAAATTGGTGGATAAATGTGTTGGATCAAGGGCCATCGATAACTTGGGAAGGATTCATGGTAGAGTTCAATCACCTATTCATTCCACGAGCTACTCACAATGCTAAGAAGAGGGAATTTGATAATCTTCGACAGAGAGATATGACCGTAACTGAATACACTTCGAAGTATAATACTCTATTGAGGTTTGGAAAGGGCTTAGTACCATTGGAGGAGGATAGGGCAAGAAAATTCGAGGAAGGACTAAGGGAGAATATCCACTTGAAGGTGGAGACCTACGAACATTCGACAGTTAGTGTGATGCAATAAACGGCACTTGTGGCAGAAAGTGGAATGGAGAGAGCAAGACAGAATCAACAAGGCAAGCGAGGTAATGAGGGTGGTGACCAGAACCAGGGTGGATCATTCAAGAGGCCTTTCGCGAGAGGTTTTAGTTCTAGTTCAAATTTTAGTGGGCAAGGGAGATCGATGAGCAATATACCCATCTGTCTACTCTGTAATTGACCATACATGGGCCGATGTTTCATGACTAGCCCTTAGTACAGGACTCAAGGAATGAGCGGTTCAAATTATACACCCGACATGCGAGACAAATGTTATGATCGTGGAATGGTTGGGCACCAATCAAAGAATTGCTCGAGGAGGTCCCCAGCCAAGAGCGAGTTATATCGCTTCAAGTGGTTCGTAGCCAAAGCAATCCAATGATAGGAGACATGGAACATAGCAATGTGAAAGGAGATCATTTCAGATGAATCCCGGAGATATGGCTGATGCGGATACAATGGTCTTAGGTATGGTACCTATATGCTCGCATCTAGCACGCATACTTGTTGATTCAGGATCTACACATTCATTTGTGGCACATCATTTTGTTGAATATTTGAACGTTAAATCAGCACTGTTAGGATATGAATTATCAATTGTCATACCTCTTAGTAAGCCGGTAGTAACGTCAACGATATACAAGAATTGTGAGATTAAACTAGGCGAGAAATTGATGACCATAGACCTTATATTGATTGTCGTGAACCACTTTGATGTGATACTAGGAATGGATTGGTTGTCTCTTAACCAAGCCATGATAGATTGTGATTAGAAAGAAGTTAATTTTCGATCACCGGTTCACAGGGACTTTTGTTTTCAAGGGAATGGGGTTACACCGCCACCGTATTTGATTTTAACTATTCAAGCAGGTAAGTTGTTGAAAGGGGATGTTAGTGATTTCTATGTTCATTAATTGATACTTCAACGATCGAATTGAAAGTAGAAGACATTCCAATAGTACAAGAGTACCCAGATGTATTCCCAAATGACCTACCAGATGTTTTTATTGAGAGAGAGATTGAATTCACCATTAAGATAAAGCCAGACTCAAGACTTGTATTGAAAGCACCGTATCGAATGGCACATGTAGAATTGAAGGAATTAAAAATTCAACTACAAGAACTACTAGACAAAGGTTTAATTCGACCTAGTATATCACCGTGGGGAGCTCCAGTGTTATTTGTAAAGAAGAAAGATAGTTCCATGCGTATGTGTCTCAACTATTGAGAGTTAAATAAATTGACAATCAAGAACAAATATCCGTTGTCTAGAATCAACGACTTATTTGATCAACTTCATGGAGCACAAGTGTTTTCAAAGATTGACCTTAGATCAGGCTACCATCAGTTGAAGGTAAAGGTTGAAGATGTAGAGAAAACTGCTTTCAGAATGCGCTACAGACATTACGAATTTCAAGAAATGCCTTTTGGAGCTACTAATACACCAGCCACGTTCATGGATCTTATGAATCGAGTCTTCGAGGACTACTTATATGATTTTGTGATTGTATTTATAGATGATATCCTTATTTATTCGCCGAGTGAGATGGAACACGAGAAACACTTGAGGTTGATACTCCAGAGACTACGAGAGAAGTAACTGTTCAGGAAATTTAAGAAGTGTGAATTCTAGCTACCTAGCATTGTTTTTCTTGGTCATGTGATTGACAAGAACGGTGTCTCAATTGATCCTCACAAGGTGGAAGCCGCATCTAATTGGCAGAGACCGACTTTCGTATCTGAAATTCGGAGTTTTTAGGATTAACTGGATACTACCGCCAATTTATGGAACATTTCTCCAATATTTCATTGCCTATGACAAAGTTGATAAGGAAGGGTTTTACATTTGAATGAAGTTCAGAATGTGAAGATAGTTTTCAAGAATTGAAGTCGCGGTTGACAAGAGCACCTACCTTGATAATACCATCCGGAACCGAGGGATTTGCGATCTCGAGTGATGCTTCACATCAAGGCTTGGGATGTGTACTTATGCAGAGTGGCAAATTGATTGCCTATGCGTCAAGCCAGTTAAAAACACATAAAGTTAACTACCCAACTCACAATCTTGAATTAGTTGCGGTAATTTATGCTTTGAAAATTTAGAGGCACTACTTGTACGGTGAGAAGTGTGAGATCTTTACGGACCACAAGAGTTTGAAATACTTATTCACGTAGAGAGATTGGAACATGAGACAGAGGAGATGGCTAGAATTGAGAAAGAATTATGATCTTTTGATTAAGTATAATCCAAGAATGGCTAATGTAGTGGCCATCGTGTTTAGCCAGAAGATAACAAGAAACTTAGCCGACGAGCTAACCAAGCAAAAGGAATTGGTCAGAGAGATAGAATGGTTGGAGTTAGATGTAATTCCAGCAATAAATGGTGGCTTAATGATGGCAATCATAGCTCACCCAGACATTATAGATGAGATCAATGTGGGGCAATTCAATGACTACTATTTATGTAAAATGAGAGATGATATACCTTTGGGGAAGCAGCCAGGGTTTTCTTTGGAACAAGGGGTGTTGATGCTTGGGAGTCGATTGTGTGTACTGAATGTGAAAGACTTGACGGAGCAAATCCTAGTAGAAGCAAATAGTACTAAATACTCAGTTCATCCGGGAGACAATAAGATGTACCGGAACTTACGAGAGAACTTTTGGTGGAGGGGCATGAAGCGGGAAGTTGCCAAGTATGTTTCTGAATGTTCGGCTTGTCAATAAGTGAAGGCAGAGAGACAGGTACCCGCAGGACTACTACAACCATTACCCATGTCAGAGTAAAAATGGGATAAGATCACGATGGATTTGTATCTGAATTTCCATGATCACCCAACAAGAACGACAAGACTTGGGTCATAGTTGATAGATTGATGAAGTCAGCTCATTTTTTACCGATCAAGATGACTAAGTCGGCTAGATTAGCGGAGTTGTATGTGAAATAGATTATAAGACTATATGAGGTTCCAGTTGCGATTGTATCGGATCGGGATAGTAGTTTTACGTCGAGGTTTTGGGGAAGTTTGTAAAAGGCCATGAATACTAAATTGAGTTTCAGTACTGCTTTTCATCCCCCAAACCGACGGATAGTCAGAACGAATGATTTAGATGTTGGAAGATATGCTTTTGACTGTATATTCTAAACTTTGGTAGCGATTGGGAGAAACACTTACCCTTAATCGAATTTACTTACAACAACGATTTTCAATCAAGCATTGGTATGGCACAGTATGATGCTTTGTATGGTCATAAGTGTCATTCATCGGGTTATTGGACCGAGATTGGGAAAAGAGGATTGATAGGACCTGAGATAATATAGTACTGAGAAGGTGAAGTTAATCTAGGAGCAAAGAGTTGTTATAAGAATTATGCGGACTTTAAGCTACGACCGATGACATTTGAAGTAGGAGACTTTGTATACTTACAAGTATCGCCTTCGAAAGGCATTGTCCGATTTGGGTAGCGAGAAAAATTTAACCCAAGATTTGTAGGACCGTTTGAGATTCTAGAGAAGGTAGGACCAATGGCTTATCGACTAGCCTGATCATCCGAATTAGCATTCGTGCACAACGTGTTTCATGTATCGATGTTGAAAAGGTGTATGACAGATACAAGTAAGATCATGTACCTTAACCATTACAAATTCAAGAGGACTTAACCTATGTAGAGCATCCAATAGAGATCTTGGATAAGAGGGAACGAATGTTGAGAACGAAGACGATTCCAATGGTAAAGATGTTATGGCGTAGTCATACAATCGAGGAGGCTATGTGGGAGATCGAAGAAGAGATGAGGAATGAGTATCCGTATCTTTTCGACTCATGAGGTATAAGTTTGGGGACAAACTTCCTATTCGGATGGGGAGAGTTGTAACACCCGTCCCGGGAAAATATATTCATTTTAATTGCATATTTGATTTCTGGAAAATAATGTTGATTAATAATTGAGATGAGGTTGACAGTGGGTTGAGTGTCAATCGAGGACACGGAAAGTTGGTAATTCACGAGGGACTAACATGATTAAATGGCATTTATGTGGATTAAATGTTATTTAATTATCTGGTAAAAATGAATAGTGATTTTACCTATGTAGAGTACTTTCTGATCATTTTGATCTTGATTTAGATCATTTTAAATGTTAGAGTGAGATACGTTGCATAAAATGTAGGTTATCTAGAAATTCCACGAAAATAGTTTTCGGAACGTAATTACGGCGACAAACAGAACTTAGACGAAAACTTTTATAAATTATAATTTTCACTCGTGAAGTAATAATTTGGACATGTGCAATGTTTCAAGGGATAATTATAAGTTTTGAGAACTCGTGGGGAGGTAAACACAAATTCTGAAAGTGTTGCCTATATATAGAAATAGGTAAGATATTTTCATTTTAACTTTTGTTCAAAACCTATATCTAGAGAGGTGATTATTGCTTAGAGCTTCTCGACGCCAATCGACGGCCTTATGCCCGTTTGGTTTTTACCAAATTTCATATTTGAACTCCTCGAGGTAAGGGCTTCATTTTGATACCTATTATGACCACGTTTAGCAAAAATTTATAGAAACAATAATTCTAGAAATTTGGGGGAAAACGCGTGTAAACTTGTAGGTTTTGCGCAGGATCGGAGATTTAGCTTAGTGTCGGCATCCTTACGATCCTCCTGAAATCTTAAGACGATAGCTCAAGATATGAATTTCTAGCCTATGTTATATAGGCAAATTTACATGCATTGATTTCGACGACAAAATTGTGATCCGGATAAAATTCATGCGTTAATAGTAGGCTCATTAATTATGCACGCACTTAAATGTGAAAAGCATGTCTAACTTTTACGCGAGCACGTTAAGTGATTATGTGGGTCAAAGGGAGGGCTTATACAATTTCATGCCAGAGTAAGCTTCTCGATGTTTGAGAATTTTAGTAGCGACGGCTACTGTGCATGGTAAGGCTTATACTTTCCAGGGCACTTAGGATGCAACGGTTGTAGGCTCGGACTAGCCGTGGGCATCGCAGTTAAGGCTTGGACTTGCCGCTACCGGATGAATGCGTGCTTTTCTCCCTATAGACTATTTGATGTGAATTGTGAGATTGAAGTATAATTTATCTTATAAGCATATGTTAGAAATTGTGCACTGAGTATATAGTTGAGCAGTAGAGATTTACTCCATTGCAGGTGACAAAAAGAAAGGAAAAAAAGAAGCGAGAAGAGTGAGGCCGACGGGACGACGGAATTGTCCTTGTATATATTTTTATTTCCATTCCCATGATGAAAAAAATGTAATTTTGAGAAATTAAAACTATGAACTTCGACTTGGGAAACCTTGGAAAGGGTTAGTAGGGTTGTGTTATGTAATAAGACTTCGTATAGTTTCGTTTGAAATGAATCCGAACTCATGAGTTCATGTGTTGAATGTTAAACTTGTCAAATTCGAATTTTGAATGAAGGTTAATAGTACTTTTATGATTCGATCCAAACGAGTCCTTAACTCATTCTATTAATGGTTTTAAAGCTTAGGCATATTGTCTAATATGTTTGTATACCTTTAGTGAAATTTCAGAATGATTGGAAATTTGTATGTCGAGTTTTGTCGTGTTTGCGACGTTTTAAAAAAAGTGTAAAAATAGGCAAAGTGGGCTGCCCGTAAATAGTATTTTTTTAAAGGAGGTACTTTTTTCAAAAAAAAATATTGAAATGTTCTATTTTACTTCTAGGGTACCTTTGGGGTCCCTGATAATACTTTTATGGTTAATTTGAACTATAATTAACTTTTCAAACTGATACGGATTTTACGGACTCGTAGTTCAATGTTTTTTTTCTTCCAAAATGAACTTTGTTTTAAAGAGTATATTTAAGTTTCTTTTCCGTAGCTAGAGTTATAGAATGAATTGGATGAGCCTCGGTGGCCTTCCACGTGTAATACCCTGTATTTTCAATAATTATTTAATACAATAGATTTTATATACTTCCTTTGACCATACTTGAAATTCAACATTCGACCGATCGAAGTCTTTTTGAAAGATCGAGAATTACAATGTTCAAGCGATTGAACCCTGTTCAATTGATCAAAACCTTACCGACATGAATTTAATACGTGGTTCCTACTTCAGTCAATCAAACCCCTTTTCAATGGATCAAACCTGACCGATCAGCTTTCGAGCGATCGAACTACTTTCGATCGATTGAACTTGTAATCATCAAAATTCCAGGTTTCACGCAAAGACATCTACCTACACCCCCCTCCCCCTTTATAAATACATTGTGCTCGTGTGTGGGTATGTGGGTGTGTTTGCTGAACCAAGAGAGAGGAGAGAGTATGTGCTTGTGTTTGGTATATATATATACATATACATCCATATATATATACACATACCTATATATGTATTTTCGGTCAGAGAGAGAGAGAAGAAGAAATAAAAAAGAAGGAGAAGAAAGAAGAGGAAAAAGACAAAGAGAGAGAGAGAGGGAGAGAGAGACAGAGACAAAGGTAGAGAAGAGAGTGGCCACCATTAAAACTCAGAGTCGCAAGCTTTGCCAAACGTGCCATTAACGACGTTCGGTGAGTTTCAAACTCACTCGGTAGCTTAGTTATAATGTTTTACATGTTTTTGAATGCTTAATAATTATCCAAACACGCCCTAACAGATTCTGGACGTTCACTGCCAGAATCTGGAGAAGACAAAGTTCGAGCGATTGAACTAATTTAAATCGATCGAGCACACTAAGTCTCAATCGATCGAGAATACTTCAATCGATCGAACTTCACTTCCTTCAAGCGATTGAGATGACTTTAATCGATCAAACCTTAGCAGAACTTGTTTGTATCTTTTAGTTTATAATTCATAATGCTTAGTTGTTTAATTGAGGTTCTATGTTCCTATTATGCGATATTATGGATTACAAAAGTAATGAGGTACGATCATGAGATTGAGATAACATGGTGAGTAACATGGTTGAGATCGAAATGTTAGTAATAATACGACACGATAACGAGATAAGGTTTGTGATATTATGGTGGGTAGAACTGGATAAATCTGGTAATTGAGTCAATGAGGTATTGGTGGCCGTCAGTACAAGTATGTCAGTATCATGAGTTGGCCATGAACACATCTGCATGGGATGTGAGCATTATGTATTGTGTTAGCAAGAAGTACTGATGCATATTGATTATGAACGGACGATACTCGCAAGCGTTCTTAAAAGCAATGAACAGTAAGAGTTCTTAAAAGCGGTGAACAAGAGTATTGGTACGTCCATAAACTAGTCATTATATGAGAACGGTGTGTGGTGCTCGCAAGAGTTCTTAAAAGTGGTGAACAGTGAGAGTTCTTAAAAGCGGTGAACAGGAGCACTAGTATGTCATGATGATATAATCCGTTCGGTATAGTCAGTCAGGATTGGTACAGTCAGTCTTAGAGTTGGGAGATGATGAATCGATTAATGATGTGTCTAAAGAAAAGAGGAAGAGATATCATTAATATCACTGCTATATATCGTTCATGACTAGTAATTACTTTATTTCTATGAGACTGTGTTATTTAGTTCTCACTCTGATGGCCTTTATTGCTTGGACATTCCCTGTCCAGACTACCTTGCCCTTAACAATGCAGGTGATGGAACTTATGGTGATGGCTACTACCTGGAGCTGGATTTATGCAGAGGGTGGCCCTACTAATGACGATTATGCCGGAGAGGGCTGTTATGCTAACGAATACCCTTATGCCAGCTAAAGACTGAAGAGTTAAATTTAGTTTTATATTTCTGTCAAACTTTATTAGTTTAACGGGTACTTGGGCATGTATTGTCTCTAGACCTATTGTGATCCTGGGGACCATACTCTGATTTTGTAATGGATAGAACTATTGTAATTTTTGTGTTCAGTTAGTTATATTATTGTTCTTGTTTTTGGACTAGTACTGTGTGGTGTGGATAGTTAGTGACTTTCACTTGTCATTACCTATGGACCCAAAAAGAAAATCGATTTTTCTCTATTTTTGCTGCTCCGGGGTGTGACACCACGTGCCTATTTTCGTCCGTAGCAGGATGGGTCGTGACAACTGTCTGACATGTGTCCCCTTTCATTACCATTTTGCCCTTGTATGAGACATATGTCAGGCACTGAACACATGGGTGAGCAATGGTGAACCAAATTTGGGTGAGCAAAAGTGCTCTCTTAAATTTAGGGCTAATTGGCTATCCGTCCAAAATACATAAGTCAAAATAGACTCAGGCGCATTTAGAAATCAGATTTAATGATAAGTCCTTACAAAATATTAGGGCAAAAATGCTGTCAGGACTTCTTTCATGTCTCAATTAAGAGCATCATCTCTGAATACACGATACGTCCCAATCAAAATCAAGGTTGAAGAAGAACCCACAGAACTTCGATGAAAAGCCCTAAATCAATCGAAGATCGAAGAAGATTGATGTCTGAACAAGACATTGAAGATGAACTTTGAAGAGATTCGACATTCATCTGTGAATCAGAGATTGAAGAACTCGAAGACACAAAGCACCAAAAACCTTAAGTCGCAGTCAAAATTCATGGTGATTACAAAGAATCAATTGATCCTAGTAATTTCAAGTCGATTTGTTGAAGGAAATGAAGACTAAATCGACATTGAAACCGATTTGGTGAAAAATTAGAAACCAAAAACCCTCAATTTTAAGTGCACACAAAAGCTCAAAAATTCATAAATCATAGGGAAGAAAGGTATGAATAGAACAATAGTCTTTCTGATTTCACATATATTTCACTTAAGGATAGGAATTTCATTTGCTCTTAATAATTACGAGTGTAATTTGCTTTTGAGAGATCATTTCAATTGATTTTTGTAGCTTTGCCCAAATTTAAGTTTGTTTTTTCAATTTCAGTTCATTATAGTTGATTTCAGATGATTTAAATTTGATTATAAGTTTTGATTTTGATTTGAGTTGATTTCATAGATTCACACACATGAGTTTTAAGTTTGAATTCTCTAGGTTTCAGAAGCAATAATTTCAAGTCTTTTCTTATGTTTTTAGGTTTTTAAATCTGATTTGGGTTGATTAAAGTTGATTTCAGGTGATTTAAGTGAATTTTCATAAACTCTATTATTGTTCCAAATGACTGATTTCAGTTATTTTTTGTGAATTTGGAGTTCAACCGTCTTAGTTTCCAAATGTCATTTGGCCGATAAAGGTTCATTATACCAATTGTCAAATTTGAAGCTACTTGTGTTATCTGGATTTTTCAGTTTTAGCAAGTATCTGTTTGGTTAGCGACTAAATGAGAAGTAATGTTTGATGTTAATGTAGGATGAGATTTGTAATTTTGATTTGATATCTATTATGTTGCTGATTTTATACTGCGATTTAGTAGTGTAAAAGCTTTTCGGTTCTAGGTTAATTGGCAAAGAAAGGTTTGTTATATGAACTTTCAATTTTAAAGTTGTTTCTGTTATCTAGATTTTGAGATTTTGCTATGCCATCTCCATACTCCAAATGATCGCATACTAGCCTACATTAGATATGTTGGGTTCTACGGCACATATAGATTGGGTTTTATACAGTATGATTGGGTTGATCACTGCCGTAATCTAGAGATGGCAGGTTGAGACACATACATTTCACCTATCAGTCGGGCGAGACGACGATCATGCTATAGGACGCATTATATTGGGCCTATCAGTGGATAGGATTGCAGTTACTGGTATTGATGTGTCACGCACCAAGGAGCAGTGGCAGACACTATGCTTGGAATTGCTTGGCTTCTCGCTACCCCTTTATACTATCGATGGATCGAGACTTCGTCTAACTATGAAACGGGAGCATTTCACACCTTAGATAGCCGCGGATGCCGACGATGCGACTATTTAGCAGATGGCTTGATGTTATTGTATGATGTTGATAGGAAGGTCGTTGTTCCCCGACAAGTCTGGGAACAAGTTTAGCCTCTCATATCTACCACATCTGCGACACTTTGATGTTGGCTATAGCTGGGGTAGTGCGACATTGGCATATATATACCGTAAAGTTATGTGTTTCCACGACTCCTTCCTCGGTACAAATTGGCGCCCCCTTATACTTCTACACGTGATATGTTATGCCAACTTTGTTAATTATGCATATTTTATGATTTTTTATTTTATCATAAATCACTGACTCGATTATTATCATTCGTAGTTTTGGGCATGGGAAAGATTGATTCATATCCGACCAGTGCCCTTACCAGCAACTATAGCAGAGGGTGGTCCATTGGGCTACAAGTATACTTACATTGTTCTCTACATTATTAATTATTCATTACTTGTAATGTGATTTATGTACTAGCAATTTAGTCATTACTATAAATGGATGACCTAATTCTCAGTTCGGGATGTGCCCACACATGTCCAACGTCACTTTCGGGACCAGTTGGGCCAGATGATGCCCGAGCAGGTAAATAATGAAAGAGTTAAACCGTGAGTTGCAATATTGTTAGAAAAATTGCTAATCTTTCATATATAATTTTCATAGATGGTCTAGCAGCCATACTGTGCAGAGCTGGTCGCATCATTACCTCAGAATTGTCAGGCTAGACTGGCCAAATGCCCGATGATCATATACGCCGTCGTGGAGTGGCATCATCCCGATAGATTTATGCGACAATTCGACACGAGACAAGTCATCCCAGACCCATGTGATACTAGACGCACGTTACACTGCACTGATCAACGTGGTCATGGGACTACCAACTGGAGTCACCGACACATAGATTATGTTGACTTTGGGACCATCGACTTCAACATATTGTGTTGGGTTTTCCAGATGCAGCTCAGATGCTTGATTCCGACCCATATATGGCATGGTATCGCCGCATTTCATCTCGGCTTATTGGTCCTGTCATGCCCCGGAGTAGCAAAAATTAGAGAAAATAAAATTTTCCTTTCCGGGCTTGTAGTATCATGATGAGTTGATTCGACTGATTGTCCTTATAACATTCTAAACATAGATAAGAATTGAAACGATATCATAGGCAAACAAATAATATATTAAGTGATCGGGAGAGAACAAATCCTAATTATATGCCTTAATTCACATTTGTTAGCTAGTTTTATTCTATTTTTGTATAATTTTACTTCGTTTTCCACTTTTTGTCAGGATTTAGAAGAAAGCAAGGATTCCAGGCTAAATGGGGTGAAAAAGCAAGAAGAAAGAAGCAGAAAAAGCTAATTCGCGTGAGCGGCCCGCTCGCGCGACAATCTAACCCTTCGCTCGTGCGGCCTGCTCGCACGACCTCCCAATTACGCGCTCGCGCTGCCCGCTCGCGCGATCCATACGAAAAAACATAAAACGCGTATTTTGAAGTGCTGAAGACCCCTACGTGGACGAAATTATCCAAATACGTCCCTAATGCAATTTACAGAAGTTTTAGTGGAATTAGGCTTAGAAAAGCCCTCCTAATCTCTCTACAACTATATATATCTCATTCTAAATCTATTGGAGGGTTACGCATTCATTCATACATCAACTTTGAAGGCAAGAAGAAGGAGAAGATCAAGCTTGAAGGTCTCTAATGGCAACCATCAACTCAATCTTCATGTTTTCATCAACCATGTGCAACTAAACTTCTATTCTAGGGTTTCAATGAAACCCTAGCTATGTAAAGGGGGAATTCTATGCTTTCTTATTTTAGGATTTCATGCATTGGATAGTGATTGTTTGTTGGAGGTTTATATATATAATCGGTTTTTAATGATAACAATCAATAGTGTTTTGGATCTATTCTTGTCTTAGATTTTTCCTTATGCTTACTGAACTCAATAGTCCTTGATTTCTATGATTGATAGGAGTATTTACATACAATAGTGCTTATGTGATTATGATGTTTACATCTTTTATAATTCATGCCTAGAAAAGATGAGTTATGCTATACCCTATTTAGGTAGATAATTCATGTGAATCGAAGATGAATTATGCTTAGATTAAACTAGTGATATCCTCTTGCTGATACTATCGGGCTTGTAGCTACGATAGATCGTGACTATCCAAGCATAGAACCTAAAACAGAAAGTCTAGACCCCCGATGCATAGTTAGCGGTGAATTTGCAACCCTAGATCTCCTCCACCTATATTTAAAACAATCTTAAATTTTGTAATAGTTTACTTAGATTTAATCTTAATATTCTATTACCATAATTCATAGTTTAGTTTTATTTAATTTCATAGTTTAATTAATAGTAGGATTTAAAACAATCAATCAAAATTCCGCTTTTCTATAACTAAATAGATTTAGGTTTTCTAAATTAAAGGATAAAAATAAACAATCTCTGTGGGTTCGACCTTTACTTCCACACTACAAATCTTAAGAAAGTAAAGCATACTTTTCATCTTGATTTTGACGAGATCATTAAGCAACTAAAAAGGTTCTAACTATTACATCATGAGTTCCAAGGGTCGGAACATAAAAGTAGTTATTGCGACTAACGCTGGTTATAAAAATATAACTAGCTATCACATACAACAAAAGTATCAATATAATCATGAAGCGCAACTCGAAATCTCCTTCTTCGAGATCCGTTCTCAACTAGCATAACTATACCCTTCTTCGTTGAATTCTTCTGGGTAAGCCTCGCTTGGATAAGGGTTACCTGCGAAACCTAGACATGGAGTGTCTAGCGGCATAAATGTCATCAGCTTGTAACAAAGTTGAGTAAGCACACTAACCAATCACTCCTAATAGGAAAAGTAGTTTTATAACACAACGACATTGTAATCGTACTAACTTTATACTCATATTCTCTTTATTAAGAACTCCTTTCATAAACAAAGAACCAAGGACGAGACTGTGCATGAATTATGCATCGTCAATATATTTGACTTTACTCTATTACACGTTGGATTCTTGATCCAACACACGACTCACTGCCCTTGTTACATTACTAGTGTAACACGATTGGCTCAGAGTATCCTGCCTCCACGTGGCATAATGTTTGTTACTTTGCTAATCCATTCTTACACACGTCTTTGTTAATCTATTCTTACACTCATTCATAACAATCTCGCCCCTCAGTGGCTTGTATCACATTATACTATAGGTCGTTGTGACCTTTGCCTTGTATATAACCTTTGCTAATATGTTCTCACACACATTCATAGCAATGTGGTTATTTTGATAATCTGTTCTCACACGCAGAAATAACAATCTACTATTGGGCTAATCTATTTTCACATGTATTCATAGCAACGAGGTTATTTTGTTAATCTGATCTCACACGCATTCATCTGTAATGTGATTGATATGACAACCCAACTTGAACGAGTTGAATGCCTTCCTCGGTCATTTACCATGCTTAGGTGATACTCAACAAACCTCCACTGCTGTTGGCATCGATCTTACTTACACAATGACATTATCTATGTCTGACGACTCTTTATGAATGATTATGCAAATTACGGCACATACGGTTAATTGTTATGCTACTATATTTAAATGGAACGTCGCTTACCACATAACATAAGTAAACATGCTTATGAGGTCCGTCGTTATCGTATAAACAAATAATGTATTTGTTCAAAGCATGTTATCTTAAAGGTACAACACTTATAGCTCATGGTACAATAATTATAACTCGAGATATAACATACATTTAATAGTCATCATACTATATCACTTACAGAGAGTACAACATGCTGTTACAATAAGGTACAACCATCTAAAGCCTGCAGTACAACATAACAGTATACAAATAAATATTCTAAAACTACAAAGGTACAACCGGTTGTGAAACATAGGTGTGATCGGTTAAAGGTTCAACCGATTAGAAAGTCGCGATTGGTTGAAGGTTCAATCGCTTGGATACATATGATTGGTTGAAGGTTCAATCAGCTGAACCTAACAAGTTCAATCGGTAGCGGCTGGTCTTCTTCCAAGGAACTGCCAGAGACGGGCATAATCTGGTTTAAGGTAAATGGGGCTTGTTTTCTGATATGTAAAGATTGTAAATCACATTCTCAATATAACAAGTAAGTTAGGAAACTCACCTTTGTCTTGAGGCTTGGTTGGAAATGAAAACCTTGAGAATCCAAGCTTGAGCTTCAAGCTTTAGTGGCTATGGAGTTTCTTCTTCTCTTTTTTTTCTCACCTTCTATTATGTTTTTTTCCTTCTCACAGAACTCTTTCTCTCTCTTTTCTCTCAAAGTTGTGTAGAAACAATGAGGGGGGTATTTATAGGGAGAAGAGAGTTGACTCTCATCTCTCGTTCTCTCTTATATGTATATATATAGACAACACATACATATACATATGTGAAGATTGTGTGTGTGAGGGAGTGTGGGTGGTTGAGTGGGGTGGGGGTGTGATGGTTGAATGTATAAGGGTGTGTTAGGGTATGGGAGGGGGAGGTGAAGGTGAAGGTGAAGGTAAAGGTGATGTTTGCATTCCACGAATTGTGGGATTGTGTCCAGCAATGTGATCGATGTGATCGATGTGACGTTTTCCTCGTTCTTTGTGCATTACATCGGTATGTGTGCCAATCTCAAACTACATGCACAAACCGGTATTGTGTCAAAACATGGGTTCAGGTACTAAAATAAACCGGGTACAATATTACAGTCCAGGTTCATGATTTCTAACCGTCATTAATATAGACGTAATTATGAAAACTGAAACATCATGAAAATATAAGAGTCGCAAATAAGCGACACTGGAATATAATTACGGATTTAAAATCGAATGTACAATAAATAGAGGAAATAGATTCAAAGGACTATTAATATGAGTTTGGAAAATACAAGAATCACAGGTCCACCAACAGAACCACCCCAACTTGGCTTCCAACAAGTCAGTACCATTTGTGGAGTTCTAGGGAAATGTTTTCCTTCTAGTACAACATATAAATTAGGCAAACAACGTATACCATAACTTAACTTCACTTAATTAAACTTTTTTTTCCAGGAGAATGGCATGACTTGTATTTACGAGGTTGCTCGGTCGACGTTGACTAGATTAGCAGGCGACCCTCATTTTGTCCCTCCGGAGGTTATGGCAACATTAAAGGAGATTTGTATTGTCGGTGAGCATTCATTATAGGATGTTCATGCATATCTTTAGACGGGGATGTTCCATCTTTCACAGTTTTCTTGCACTACGCCACAGCCACAGCCACAGCCGCAGCGTCACCCTCAGCCTCAGCCTCATACTGAGCCTCAAGATCACGCAGAGCCATTGACGACATCCTATTGACGCGTTTTCTTATCACACCCAAGTGTAGGTGATCGTACAAGTAATAAAGTTCTGAAAGTCCAGGTCGAACCCACAGGGAACGGGAAGCAAAGATAGGCAATAACTATTTTGTCTCGAAAAAGAAAATAAAAGATGATGGATTTTTGTAGGGTTTTACTAAACTACTAGTTTTTATATTTTTCGCAATAAACTAATTAAAAGCTATTTTTTTCTAATGAGTTTACGGTAAAGATTTTAACAGTGCAAAATAAATTAACTAAGATACTAGTAAGAAAAGGAAAAATAAATAAATAAAAGCTAAATTTTTTTTAGATAAACTTTTTAGATTTAATAATAGCGAAAGATGGAAATAATACAGATATTTAAGCAAAGTTACTAAAAAGCAAGAAATATTAATTTACTTGAAAGAAATGATTTAAAGAAATTGGGAATATGCAAAGCAACACTAGATCCCACAACTTTTGTGCATTTGAAAAGGATTTGGCATTTAAGACCGCAGAGTCATTCTTTACTTGAAAATAAACTTTCACTAGTCAAGGTCATATCAAGTGTGTCAGGTTTGATATGAAACGACGTCGTTTGGTTTAAAGAAAAATAAAAAGGCAATTGGGCAGTAGCCATGTTCGAACCATGCCCCGCCGAGGACGTGGGTTATTCGGCGTCCAATCCCACCACTCTGCCACTACACAATTGCATGTCCATTAGTGGATAGAAATATATATAAACACATACTTGAAATAAAAAATTTGTCATATGAATTATTTGAGTATGCTAGGTGTTTTTTATGACAAAAGGCATAGTTTGACAATCCACATAATTAGGTTCTTATTTCAAATATGTGAACTTTTGAGCCCAATATAGCCATAGTATATAAACATGTTAAATAGTCATAAAATATAGATACATAGATATTTTTGGCCATAAATCGAAAAATAACCCATACAGATAAATTTGCCCATTTAAGATTAGTGTACAGAAGTTGTGGTTTCTAAGTTTTTATTGCATATCCCCAATTAAAGTTTTAGCCTACCATTTTGGAATTGAAACTGTCTTCAAAATAAAATTAAAAGATAAATTAAATAGATGTAAACAGTGACTGCTCAATTAAAACTAAAGTTATAAAACTAAGGTAAGGGTGAAATATAATATTTATATACTGTTTCTTTACTTTAACATGAGTTGGGGTTGAATTTGTGAAATCTGCAAAATAGCAAAATTTAGTACAACTAGGCTAATAAAATATACATAAATAATAATACTGAATTAATAATAAAATACAAAACCTTTAACTTTAACTTCTTGTGGGGTCACAGTGGTTGAACTCCAAGAACACAAATAAGGCCAAACCAAATCCTAATCTACTTTTGGAGTGAGATATGGGTATGGTGTACTTTTGAACTTTGGTAGGTGATTATAACAACTACGTGGCTGAGAAATCTGGCATTTAATCGCAAAATCTATCTTCTAGTGAATGAAAATATTGCTATAAAAATTGGAAATTTGGGGTTTCAAACTATTTTAGGGGACAACTACAAGTACTATTAGACTAAAAATATTAAATCTAATTTTTAAATAGGACTGTTTTTACTACTACAAAGTGACAGGTTGTACAAGAAAACAAATATTTTATTTTAAGAAGTACAGTACACACAATTTTGCTATATATTTTTGGAACATGAAATCATCAATTAAATAAAAGTAAAATTTTACAACTACTAGAACTAGAAAAAACTAAGAAAAATTAAAGTTTCCTATTTCTAAGGACAATATGAAGTGCTCACATGATAACCTCCCTAAACTATTCTCTCCCTAACAGTGATTGTAAACCGTTGGTGTGGAGCTGTGTGTTGTTGTTGTTCCTCTTGCAGCTTGTGGTTATTTATAGGCTAGGTTTGTGATAAATTTATCACTGCATTCGTCACGTTTGAGCACGCGTTTGGCAATTTGTCTTCGCGCCTTCATTTTTTTCTTCAGTTCTCTGACAGGTTTGAAATCATGCGCGCGCACACACACATACACACAGAGAAACTGCTTTATTGTTTTCTCAAACACATGAATGTCGTTGTCAAAAGGCATCAATGCCTTGACATTTTATCCATGCTTTGTCTTTTACGTTTTGAACTTTCAATTTTTGTTTTTTGTTTTATTGTTAGTTGTAGATTTCAGCAAGCACATGGAAGATTCTCCCATGTGTTTGCTGCTTCTTTCCTTCCCTTTAGTTCACTTTATTTTTACCTAAACATGTAAAATGTGTAAAAACAAATAATTGCATGCATTTGAGTGACATCACTGTTAAATTATATTAATTCAAATATGCATGTAAAACTAGGGATTTGGGGGATTAAATGAGCACTATGTCTATTATATTGGCACATAAATGTGCAATATTCAATGTTTGTCGGCCATCTACATAGCCTGAGCCACAACCTCAAAACAGTCCTACTCGCTCTAAATTTTAGGATACTCCACTTTATTTTATTCCAGGGATGTTACATTATTGGAGACCACTCTTTTGTTCCAGGACCTACATCTTCTCCTAGCTCTCCTTGCGAGATTTTTACTGAGGACCCTTCCTTACTTCCGTGTCCTATACCTGTCTTTGATTCTCCTCAGATCATTTCTTCTTCTTCTCTACCTCCGGTCACTTCCTCTACTTTGCCTCCTGTCACCATACTTCTCCCTCACAGGTTTATGCTCGTCGGCCCCCTGTTCATGCTCTCATGCCGATGTCTTCTCCGGAATTTAGTAATGTTCTTCTTCCCTGAGATATCCCTCTTGGACTCGTCACTCCCCAGATAGATATGGTTTTTCTAATAATACTAATCACCCTATTGCCCAGTATGTCTCTTATCAGGACCTTTCTACGTCCTATCAGGATTTTTCTTAGTTAGATTGACTATACCCAAATTCCTCGCACTGTCTCTGAGGCTCTTTAGCATCCTCAGTGGTGGACTACTATGCAATTGGAAATGGATGCTCTCGAATGGAATAAGACTTAGGAACTTGTTCCTTTACCTCAGGGTAAGAAACTGTGTGGGTGCAAATAGGTATTTACGGTGAAGTATCAGGCGGACGGATCTATTGAAAAATACAAAGCCCTTCTTGTTGCTAAGGGCTTCACTCAGGTTCCGAGGAAAGATTATAGTGCCACCGTTGCTCCTGTGGCTAAACTCACCACAGTTCACCTTCTTATATCATTGGTTGCCTCTCACTCTTGGCCTCTACACCAGATGGATGTCAAGAATGCCTTCTTGAATGTAGATTTGCAGGAAACAATTTATATGGATCCTACATTATGTTTTTGGGCTAAGGGGGAGCATTCTTGTAACACCCATACTCGAAAAAGAAGACTAATGAGATATTAATATATGTTAATAATGCATAAGATGGTTTAAGGTAGGGATATGAACCCACAGGTAAAAAGGTGTTCAAAAATTGGACACAGATGAAAGTCCTGTGATAGGTAGGACTGGTACAAAAGTGGGGCCCATTGAGGGTCTAGTTGATTTAATTTACATTTAGATGCCATTATATGTTTATATGAATGCTTGTTTTAATGTTTAAAAATAATATTATGCCTTATGATAGGTAAAGGGGACCAGTTTGGGTACCCATGTGAGGACGTATTGAATATAATTCATAATTATTAGGTATAATAGCAACCTCATAATATATATGGGACCACATTTGGGACCCACGCGGGACATAGATTAAATTCATTTAAAAAATTTAGGTAGTTGATGTAATTAACTTGGGGATTTCATAATAAAGCTTATAGAAAGTTGGGGAAGGTAAATGGGAATAAGGAAAAGTTGTGCCAACACCTATGCATGTGTGCACATGTGTCTCACAATTGCAAAAACACAGCTGGAAATTGAGAGAAAAGAGAACCGAGAGCTCTCGACGGAGACGACGGGGTTTCACGCGATGTTTCTCGTCGTTCCTTCGCCGTCTAATGATCGTTTTGCGAATCGAGACCATTTTTTGACTCGTGGAGGTAAGAGGGTCATACACACGTCCTTTGTTTTCATTTTCGGTAACATTTTTCTAGCGACCGTTCTTGATAGATAACTCTGGTTATGTAAAAACAATGTAGGATTTACACCGGTATGATTTGAGTTGGAAATTTGAAAGAGGTTTGGGCTTCTAGATTTAATTTGCTAAGAATTTGATGGGGGTGAGTGTTCTAATCCTAAAATTGGGTGTTTAGTTATGTTAATGTGATAGTTGTTGTTAATAGTTGCTTAATTCATGCCTATGTGAATATATGTTGATGAATTTTGGAAAAAATATGCCAATTAAGTGAAAGTTGTCATGTTATATGCTTAGTTGTTTATATGCTTGGATCAAAGGGAAGTCAAGTAGTGGTCACCATTTATAGGTCCCATATGTAAGGGAAAGGATGCCCTTAAGAGAAAGGGCGTGGTGACGACCACAATGATAAAACGGTGATGCCTTCGAGGTCACAAGAGAGTGTGATACGCTATATGCAACAAAAGAGTGAGAAGTTCTGGGGTGAGAAGGACATGGGGTGGTGGCTGGAGTTACTTGACTTTCCAGAGATCAAAATATATTTTTTGTTATGGTTATTGAATAACCATCACAGGTACCGAACATGAGAATGAGAGGAAATGATCAGTACGACGGGTTGGGCATAGAGTTGTGTATATGTGGATTTGTTCATATGTTTAGGTGTTTAAATCTCAAGTTGTAACTTTTGTACTTGAAGTGGTAAACAACTCATGTTAAGAACAACTGTGGTTAAAAATGTTGTAATGTGTTAACCTGGATTTGGGTATTAGTTGTGTCTTGTGGTGTGGGTATCATCTTGCAAACCACATGATGTATATGTATAACACTTGTATAAGTGTTGTTGCTTTTCATTACCTTGTCATACATGATAATGTGATGTGTTGTGCATTTGTGGCACATGTGTGAGTGAGTTGTGATTCACGAGTCGATTTGGGTATTTGTGTAAGAGAACCCTTTGAGATTGTGTTGAATGAGTGTTTTAATGTTGTGATGTCTCTCCGAGATTGAGACGGTCATTGTGGAATACCCTAGATGTTTATCTGAAAATAAATGTTTACCTGTGTATTCACTATCTGTATTTTATCTGGTGTAGAATTTAATTCTGTCGTTAATTTTAGTATCCTTGTGAGGACGAATTAACACGCTACATAATTGGTAGGCTAATTAGTGATTTCACAAAATCGTGTGGGACCGCATTTTAGCAGCCAAACAGAACTTTGTGAAAAACTAGTAAAGTTAGATATTTACTATAAGGGGTGTTAAATCGAAAGTTTAAGACCTTGAGGGGAGCTAAATTGTATTTTGAAAAGTAATGGCTATAAATACAAAGTGTGAGTAGCAAAATTCAATTTGACTTCTAAAAGGATAAGAGAGAGAGAATAGGGAGATTTGATCTTCGAGCTTGCGATTCTCATTTCCGGTGATCCGTCCGTTGATCAAAATATTTTATCGGATATTCGAACTCCTCGAGGTAAGGTCGTCATTTTGATATCCATTAGGACTTGTTTGGCTAAGTTTTTCGAATACTCTTCTTCTAGGATTTTCATTAAAAAAAAAAAAAAAAAAAGGTTGATAATCGGACTTTTGATCAATAGGGATTGTAATAGACGGACTTCTGCACGATCTTTGTGCTCAGGTTTTCTTTGGAACGAACTTTAGGAGTGCTAATCGGAGGTGAGTTATTCGACTATGTGTTTTGGAATGATTTCTTGACATGTATTCATGTTTTGCATGAAAGGCATGTGTTAAATTCATAGATAGATATTGTGTAGTTCATATTGGGCGTCTATATTGATAAGTAGGTCCAATGGTACGGTGAAATGTTTGATTATGTCGAAAGCATGGTGATATGTGATTTGAGCATGTTTAGTTGTTATTTGGGTCAAAGGAGCACATGTTACCAAGCCATCGTTGTAGAGTCGTTATAGGCATAAGGTTACATGTTTGAAGAAAACAAACGTGGGTCTTACCTTTTCGTGTGGACTTATTGGCGAGGAGTCGCAGATTAGGAGTGTGGAACATACACGTGAGACTCCGGAGACTAGTATGAATCGTAGAGATGTGAATGCGAGCATGTTTATCATTCATGTGCATTGTTGCTTTATTCACCAAGTGTTAGCTTAAACAAATCAAATATGTGTGGTTATTCAAATAGCCATTTCACGTGTTAATGTCGGCGAGGAATCGGAGAAGTGATCATGGGATATCGGGAGTTCACTTAGAAGGCGACTTATCGTGTTTATCTTGTAGTTTTGTAATAGAAATGACTGTTTAATTTGTTTCGTAAGGAACTTGTAATAGAACTGGATAATAGCTCTTGTATATATATATTGTATGATTGTGATAATACAACTAGAATCACTTTGGTCTGAGTTTGATGTGTGTATTTTAAACCTTGGATTTTTTGGTTAACCTTAGAGGTTGGAATTCTGCAGAAAGGACTACTGCTGGGAAAAACAGTCGACTTGACCAAGGTCACAGTCGACTGGACCCTTGTTTTAAACAAAATTTTTCTTCAATTTTCAGGACTTCAGTCGTCTGGATGGAAAAAAATAGTCTATTGGAAACTACACAAAAACTAGACATTCTGTAGGACTCCGAGCAGTCGATTGGACGAAATTAGTCGTCTGGGTTTGGGAACCTGCAGTCGACTGGACTTGAGTATCAGTCGACTGGATTGGCCTGTTGCTTTCAGGTTCTCTGTATCTGGCGGAGCAGTCGACTGGAGGCCCGACTCAGTCGACTATATTGCTGTTTTAAAATGAATTGTTTCTTTCCACTGCATGTTCTTAAACTAATTTGTTGGGAACATTAATGAATGCAGTTAGCCTCAGTAGTGTGCCACGGGCTTTGGTTCTGCTATTGTGGGACCGGACTGTGACATTTAGTGGTATCAGAGCAATAGGTTTAGAGCCTTGGGAACGAGTGACGTTATATGTTGAGTGACGTCGAGTGAAGTGTATGGTTGTGACGATAATATTGTTATCATTGTGGAAATGCTTCATATAGTTGCATTTGTTGATTTTGATATGCACATATATGTTTTGTGACATCGCATGCATAGTCTTTATGCATTCAAATTATTAGGTCGAATACTTGAAACATCACAATTGACCTGATAAGAGAGTTGTCTCCGCATTCGCGTATGGATCAGATAGTGAATATGGTGGGGAATTTTGTTCAAGCCGTAGTGAACGAGATCAGATGAATGTTCAGGCCCCATTAGTTGAAGTTTGATATATCAGTGCACCACCGGTACCAAGACCTCAACACACAATCGTAGAACAATTCCATAAACAGAAATCGACCTTGTACCATAGACAAGTTGACATAGCCTTGGCCGATCATTGGATGATGGACACGGAAAGACATTTTCGTACAGTGATATGTACCGACGAAGAAAAAAATCTTTGTGCATCCGATACATTGATGGAAGAAGCGTTGGATTAGTGGAATAATGTACTTGAACAAGGAAAGCCAACTATGTGGGAAGCATTCAAGGATGAATTCAACAAGCATTTCTTTCCACGATCTGCTTATACTCAGAAATGCCAATAGTTTGCTAGCCTAGTTTAGGGAGATATGACTGTGGGTGAGTATGTCTCTCATTATAACGCTTTGTTGCGTTTTGGGAAAACTATAGTTCCGACTGATGAAGACAAGGCTCATAAATTTGAGGAAGGGCTTAGGGAGATTATTCGTAGCCGTGGTGACATATACAACACCCGACTGTTTCTCTAGTTGAGGAAGCCGCCCGCATAGCCGAGAAAAGTGTCGTTCGTTATTAATAGGACAACAAGGAAAGAAAGCCAAGGACAATAAAAGCAAGGGTCAAGGGAATGCGAAGAAATCGTTTACACAAAGGTCAGGACTATATGTGGGTAGCCAGGGAGGGAGTACGTTCGTCAGAGACTCGAGACCGTTATGTCCAACATGTAATATGCGACACAAGGGGACTTGCTATCTATTGAGTACTTGTTACCTTTGCAAGAAACTAGAGCATATATCCTGAAATTGTCCTTTGAATACAAATGTGACTACACCGAACACAACCTTAAACACCAAGAGCTACAACCCAGAGATGAGGGGGATATGTTTTGAGTGTGGCCAACCGGGGCATATAGTGAAGAATTGTCCGAGTAAGAGACAACCGGGTATGAGTATCGGAGCATCGAGTGTGCCATGTGGATCAAGGACAGAACCACGAGTGGATAAAGGGAAAGGAGTCGCGCAAGAACAAGGACGATATTTCAAGCTTAGGCAGGGGAATACGGATGATACAGTCGTATCAAGTATTCTTCCTATTTGTTTATATCCTGCACGTATACTCATGGATTTTGGTTCAACGCATTCATTTGTGTCCCATGATTTTGTTAAGCATTTAACTATTAAGTCCGAGCTGCTAGGATATAACTTATGCGTATCATAGCCTATCAGTGAACCTTTAGTAACTTCCTCAGTATTCAAGTCGTGTGAGATCAAGATAGGCGATAAGGTCTTGAGCGTCGATTTGATTCCGTTGACAGTAAATTACTTTGATGTTATCTTAGGTATGGATTGGTTGTCGATCAATCAAGCTAAAATTGAATGTGAACAGAAACGGGTTAATTTCTATCCGCCAGGTCAAGAAGAGTTTAATTTTGGGGTAAGGGTATGACAGTACCTCCGTACTTGATATTGACGATTCAAGCAAGTAAGATGTTGAAGAAAGGTTGCTCGGGTTTCTTATGCTCGATTGTTGACACACGGGTTCTTGGACCACTAATGGAAGACATTCCAGTAGGACGTTTTCCCGGTGAGTTACCTGACATATTGATTGAAAGAGAGCTTGAGTTCACGATAGAATTAGTACCAGGGTCACAACCAGTATCCAAAGCACCGTACCGAATGACACCGGTAGAATTGAAAGAATTGAAAGTATAATTACAGAAGCTGCTTGAGAAGGGTTTTATCTGACCTAGTGTTTCGCCTTAGGGAGCTCCAGTCTTGTTTGTGAAGAAGGATGAGACAATGCGTATGTGCATCAACTACCGAGAGTTGAATAAGTTGACTGTCAAGAACAAATATCCATTGCCGCGAATAGATGACTTGTTTGATCAGTTGAAAGAGCTCATGTATTTTCAAAGATTGACTTGAGATTCAGTTACCACCAGTTGAAAATCAAGGAGGAAGACGTTGAGAAGACAGCCTTCAGAACTAGATATGGTCAATTTGAATTTGTGGTTATGCCGTTTGGAGTGACAAACGTGTCATCAAATTTCATGGACTTGATGAATCGTGTTTTCAAGAACTATTTAGATGAGTTTGTTATTGTGTTCATAGATGACATCTTAATCTATTCCAAGATTGTTGAAGGTCACGAACACCATCTGCGATTAGCTTTACACCAAATTACGCGAGAAAAGATTATACGAAAAATTAAAGAAGTATGAATTTTGGTTGATGGAGATTACTTTTCTTGGACATATAGTATCAGCAAAAAGAATTTCTATAGATCCTCATAAGATAGAATCCGTTACCAATTGGTTGAGACCGACGAATGTGATAGAGATTCGAAGTTTCCTAGGATTAGCTGGTTATTGTCAGAGGTTTGTAAAAGACTTTTCACACATTTCAATGCCAATGACACAGTTAATGAGGAAAGATGTTGCTTTGTATGGAGTCCGAATGCGAGGAAAATTTTCAAGAGTTGAAGAGTCGACTGGTGAAAGCACCAATCTTAGTTGTTCCGACGGGAACTGAAGGGTTTGTCATTTATAGTGATGCTTCATATAGGTTTCTTATGCAAGGTGACAATGTCACGCCCCAAAACCAAATTGGTGGATTTAAGGTGCGTGACCGGCCACCAAGGCTTTATAACTTGTTCAGAGACTAGCGGAAGCAACATAATTAAATTTTATTACAAATATAGGTCATGAAGACCATAATATTACAAGTCATTCCAAATTTATTACATAATATTATGATTGGCTAACTTGAGCCTTTAAATATTGCCTTTGAGAATTCCATTGGAATTACTCATATTATTTAACTAGGTAGCTAGTATTTTAAGTTCTTCTTCTTCTATATGTCTTCCTCAACCAGGTTATCTCCCACCTTCTTATACTTTTCATCACCTGAAAGGGGTTAGAAAAATTTGGAGAGTGTGAGTAGAAGACTCAGTGAAATAATCGTAATCCTAGATGATGAACATAAAGAGAAATCTGTATATCAACAGTAAATAAGATTAGCATAACAATCGATATATCAAGAGAGTAGAATGTCATCAGGACAGGTATAACGAATACATTTTTAGAAGGTCAGATTACCAACCACCCATTCACGTATTCATACATATACATATACTGCAATAGCTAACTGATCAGAAGCACTCGTAGACCCAATAAGGAGGGTCAGCCAACTTTGGGGCCACTCGTAGATCCAATAAGGATCATCCCACATATGGGCTCGTAAGTTCATAATAGAACCAATATACAATCACGTAGAATGGTGGTAGTTGACATTTGAATCAATGAAATATAGAACTGAATCAATGAAATATGGAACTTACAATAATATCAAATAAGATAGCCTCTTTCAGTGGAACGAACTGAAGTGTTCCAAAACAAATATAAGAACAACGATTTCATAATTAGAATAAAACTTGTTCAAGTAATAGGATAAGATTCACTCGTGAGGAGTTGAATCAGTAAAAGAAAAATGATCACTCACCTCAGTAGGTTAGGTGGTTAAAGAATTTCTTTTGAAATTAACCTTCAAGTCCTACACAAAATGTTTATAAAACATGTCATTTAGTCTAATTTCACAGCGTAGCTGTAGCGCCCTGACCCGCTGTGGCCGGAACGCTCGCGAAGACCCCGCTAAACGCAAATAAAAAAAAAAAAAAAAACTACTAAATAAAGTCTATGCCAAAGTTTAATCCCAAGGGCAAAAAGGTCATTTAAAATTTTTTGCCCAAATATAATATCAAAAAGAAAATATTTGAAACACGGTTCTAACGGTTCGAGCGGTATGAGGTTTCGAGTTTTCTAGAGAAAACTGTGCCTGTTTCCGTAAAAGCCAATGTATCAATATTTATTATTAATATTAATATTATTTTTTTTTTCTTGGCTTAAGCCTCAAAACTCCATTTTTAAAACCACCAAACTTCCAACTCAAAGGGATATTTCAATTCACTTCAAACACAATATTTTAGGCCTCTAATACACAACAAATATCACCATAAACACCATAAACATATTCCTATTCCTTAATCCAAGATTAAAACATGGATTTCTCAAGAACGCAACATGTATTATAAATCCAGAACCTCCAAAACAATCACATAAATCCGTCATACACATTGGTCCGTACTAACGTGATGACAAAGCTTAGAATATATACAAACCCAACCTCAAATATATACATCATAAACATTACCCCAACCATCAACCAAAATACACATATAGAAATTCGTTTACAACATAAGTTTAACCCAAATGTTTACAACTCCAACAAGTCAAACTAAACGACGCACATACATCCTAAACATACACCACGACTCGAGACTCATGGCAGTGGCGCCTACACCGCAATACCTGCAAAAATGCCTGTGTGGGTGTGAGCAACCCTTGGCTCACAGCAAGAAAACCAAGAATAATGCAATATAAACATTCAAGTCACCACCTAATCCGCATCCAAGTTAGTTCAACTAAACATATACGCTAATGCAATGCATTCCCATAAATGAATGACGCATGCACCCGGGCCCATTTCGCTCGGCTCTTTTGGCCGTTTCCAAGTTTCGCTACTTGGATTTTTATCGCTTTCGCTATGCAGGTGCATGACATAGAATATTCGTGCCATGCCCAATATATGTATTTCATACAACCCACTTAAGATTTTCATTCAACTAAAATATAAACTCAACAAGTAATGTCCATACTACATTATTATGGTTTCCAGAAAAACCCACCTCGAGTCTTTATGAAAATAAGTGCAACGATTTACTCCGCTCGCTCCGGCGGCTCTTTCGGGGCGCTTCCACTTGCCTCTGAACCTGAAATCTTACATAATTAGGTTCTATCGCATATATAGGCTAGTAAGCATAATTTATAATCAAAATGACACTTAAATATTGATTTTACAAGCCAATTTTAATTATTTTTAAAGCAGCCCATGTCCTCCCAGATTTCTCACTCAAAACATCGCATATAGCGTTTTCATTTGTGACAGTCCTTCACCTCATTGTGATTCACTTGTCACTCTCTCGTTGTGGTCGTCACCACGCTTCCCTTCTCGAAGCTTACTTCCCTCCTTAAAGGGGATAAATAAATGGTGGACACCACAATAATTTCCATTGACCCAAATAATCACATAAACATTTTATTATGTTTGTACTCATCATTTCAACATCATAATCATTCAATACATGCTTTATCATTAAACATGGATTAAACATAACAATTTAATCTCAATACATGAATTAATTCGCTGTCACTGTAATTAACCAAAATCTCCCACTAGATGACGTTTTATGGAAAAACTTAAAACATGAAAAAGTTCCAGATCGTCGATTCCAGTCAGCCATGCGGGACTTTTGACAAAAAAAATGACGTTTACTATTTATTTATGAATTTACAAAAATACCCAAAAGTTCTTCTTCAAGCTCTTGAAAGCTTCAAGAACACAACAATGGTGAAACCCCCAATTCACAACCAATCTTTACCCAACTTGAAACCAAGGATCCTAATGGTATGTAAAGCATATATAAACACTCAAACAACTCAAAAATCCAACAAAAATCAAACACCCAAACTTTCAATTTTTGGATTTTTTACAAACCCTCAAAAAAACCCATTTTTCAAACTTCACCAAAACTCAATTTTAACATGTAAGCTTCATACCACATCATATATATAACCCAAGAATCATCTTAGCAAAGTCTAAACATGAATTTAAACACCAATTTTCAGATTTCAAAAACCAACATCTAAAACCCCCAAATAGCAAAGAACCCTAGAGAGAGAGAGAGAGACATACCCACTTGTTCTTCCCTTTTCAACTTGATATTTGTAGCTCAATTGAAGTTTGATTATTAAGCTTCAAGATTTCTTCCAAACTCTTGTTCTTCTTTTCTCTTTTCTCTTCTTCTTGTTTTTTTTTTTGTAAACCCTCAAGACATACAGTGAATGAAACATACGTATGTTTCCTAAAGACTGATTTTTTTCATGTTTTAAAAATTGTGTTTAACACCCCAACATTCTTTAAAACATGCATTTAAGTTCCCAAACTTTCCCATATCGCTTTAGGACCCCAAGATATCAATAATTAACAATATAAACCCCCATATCACAAATATAAATGCCCAAAAATAAAAAATAAATAAATAAAATAAATATATATAATTTTTGCATCGTTTTCGCTTTACTAATTAATTTAAATTACCCCATTTGATTCTAGGTCTCACAACTCTCCCCCCGTTAAAATAAATTTCGTCCCCGAAATTACGTACCGTGATTGAAAAGATACGGATATTGCTTTCGCATGCTTTCCTCGGTTTCCCACGTCATCTCCTCGATCGCTTGACTTCGCCACAAAACTTTCACCATAGGAATCTCTTTGTTCCTCAACTGCCGCACCTGTTGGTCTAGGATTTGAACCGGTTTTTCTTCATACGACAGATTCTCGTCAAGCTCTAATGGTTCTAATTCTAATATGTGTGACGGATCCTTGACATATTTACGCAACATTGAGACATGGAACACATTATGTAGTCGCGATAATTCGGCCGGTAATTTCAATTTATATGCTGCAGTTCCGATTTTCTCTATAATTTCGTAAGGCCCAATGTACCTCGGAGATAGTTTTCCTTTCTTCCCAAATCGTATAACGCCTTTCCATGGTGAGACTTTTAAAAACACTTGATCGCCCACTTCAAATTCAAGTTCTCGCCTACGAGTATCTGCGTAACTTTTCTGTCGACTCTGAGAGGTTTTCAACTTTTCACGAATAATATCAATCTTACTCGCCGTTTCCTGAATAATCTCAGGCCCAAATATTCTGCTTTCAATTTTACTTTCGCCCACTTCACCCCAACATATAGGAGTCCTACACTTCCTCCCATAAAGAGCCTCAAATGGTGCCATACCGATGCTACTGTGATAACTGTTGTTATACGCAAACTCAACCAATGGTAGATGATTCTCCCAATTGCCTGAAAACTCCATCACGCACGCTCGTAACATGTCCTCAAGTGTTTGAATTGTTCTCTCTGACTGTCCATCGGTTTGAGGGTGAAACGCAGTACTGAATTTCAATTTAGTTACCATCGCTTCTTGTAGATGTTTCCAGAAATGCGAGGTAAAATTAGGGTCACGGTCGGAAATAATAGATACTGGGGCTCCATGCAATCGGACGATTTCATTCACATAAATTCTTGCATATCTATCAAGAGTGAACGTTGCTTTCACAGGTAGAAAATGTGCTGACTTAGTCAATCGGTCAACAATGACCCAAATTGACTCATTACCTTTTTGTGTTAGCGGAAGTCCTCGCACAAAATCCATGGTAACATGTTCCCATTTCCACTCGGGAATCGGTAGTGGTTGCAACAAGCCCCCCGGTCGCTGGTGTTCAGCTTTTACTTGTTGACATACCAAGCATCGAGCCACAAATTCTGCTATTTCTCTCTTCATCGCTGGCCACCAATAGTATTCCTTGATTGTCTTATAAAGTTTAGTACTTCCTGGGTGCATGGCATACGCTGAACTGTGCGCTTCTTCTAAAATCTCCTTTCGCAACTCCTTATTTCGGGGTACACACATTCGAGTTCCATAACAGAGAACTCCATCGACTCGAATATTAAAGTCTTTTCGCTTTCCACTTATCACTTCTTCTCTAAATTTCATCACCCTTGAATCAGTATTTTGTAGCTCTTGAATTCTATCCACTAGAATCGGTCTCACTTGGAATCGCGCTATAAAGGCTTCAGTGTCTGACATTACTAGTTCAACTTCCATTATTTTCATCTCTCGAATAAAATCAACCCCAGTGCATTGGATACAAGAAAGTAGGCCTTGAGATTTTCGACTTAGCGCATCGGCCACTATATTCGCCTTCCCTGGATGATAATGAATCGTGCAATCATAATCTTTGATTAGTTCAAGCCAACGCCTCTGTCTCAAATTCAATTCCTTCTGCGTGAATAAGCACTTCAAGCTTTGGTGATCAGTAAAGATTTCACAACTTTCCCCATACAAATAGTGTCTCCACAATTTCAATGCAAAAACAATCGCCGCCAATTCCAAATCGTGCACCGGATAATTCAACTCATGTGGTTTTAACTGTCTTGACGCATATGCTATCACCTTTCCATTTTGCATCAAAACGCAGCCCAGACCCTGATGTGACGCATCCCTGTATACCACAAAACCTTCAGTACTTGTTGGAATAGTTAGTACTGGCGCTTGTGTTAATCGATTTTTCAGTTCCTGAAAACTTTCTTCGCATTCTCTACTCCAATGATATTGCACCCCTTTTCTGGTCAGCTTAGTCAACGGCAGCGCAATCGATGAGAAATTCTTGATAAATCGGCGGTAATAGCCTGCTAATCCCAGAAAACTTCGAATTTCTGTAACGCTCACTGGTGTCGGCCACAACAACATAGCTTCAACTTTTTTGGGATCAACTTTAATTCCATCACTAGAAACTACATGCCCCAGAAATGCTACTTCATCTAGCTAGAATTCGCACTTGCTTAATTTAGTGTATAATCGCTCTTCCCTCAATTTCTGCAATACTAATCTCAAATGATTTTTGTGTTCTTCAACACTGCGCGAATATACCAAAATATCGTCAATGAACACTATCATAAAGCTGTCTAAAAATGGCTTGAACACTCTGTTCATCAAATCCATAAACACTGCCGGCGCATTCATCAACCCAAATGGCATCACAAGGAATTCAAAATGACCATATCGGACTCGGAAAGCAGTCTTCTCTACATCGCTTTCTCTGACTCTAAGCTGATGATAGCCCGATCTCAAATCAATTTTCGAAAATATTTTTGCTCCTTGAAGCTGATCAAACAAATCATCCACCCTAGGCATCGGATATTTGTTTCTAATGGTCACCTTATTTAATTGCCTGTAATCAATGCATAATCGCATGGTCCCATCTTTCTTTTTAACGAATAATACTGGCGCTCCCCATGGTGATACACTGGGTTGAATAAATCCCCTTTTTAACAAATCATCCAACTGTATTTTCAATTCTTTTAATTCCGCTGGTGCCATTCTATAAGGTGGAATCGATATCGGCATAGTTCCAGGAACTAGATCAATAGTAAACTCTACTTCTCTTTCTGGCACAACACCTGGCAATTCCTCGGGAAACACGTCCGAATACTCATTCACAATCGGAACTGTTTCTATGTGCATTTCTACTTTCGTCGCATCAATCGCATACGCAATAACGCATTCATACCCTTTTTTTAACATTTGTCTCGCGTCTATTACTGAAATCAAACTCGTTGGTGTTACCCGTCGCTCCCCGCAAAATACAAACTCGGCCTCATTCGGGATTCTAAAGGTTACTTCTTTATTAAAACAATTTATTGACGCGTGATACGTTGACAACCAATTCATTCCCAGAATAACATCGAAGTCTTCTATATCTAACGGCAATAAATTCACCCCCATTCCATGATTTTCTATTTGTACCACACACCCTTCATAAACCCACTTAATCTCTACTTTATTTCCCAATGGTGTAGATACTATTAACTTTTCTCTCAACTCAGTCAAATAATTGTTAAATTTTTTTGCAAAGTTTGTAGATATAAAGGAGTGAGTAGAACCCGAGTCAAACAATGTATATGCAACATAGTTTGAAATTAGAATCATACCCGTCACTACTTGCGGTGTCGCCTCCGCATCCTTCTTTGTCATCGCAAAAACTCGAGCTTGTCCTCAGGTACCACTCGTGCTAGAACCCCCTCTTGGTTGTCCTCGCCCCTGACCTCGACCCCTGCCTGACGAAACGGTCGTTGAGGATACGGCCTCGGTCACCACAGTGCAATCTCTTGCCATATGACCCGGTCGCCCACACTTATAGCATTCTCGCCTATCGGGCATCGGGCAATCACGAGAAATATGCCCAGGAGTCCCACATCGGTAGCAAGTAACACCCCCTGAAGAACCACTACGGCCTGAAGGTGGTCTTATAGATCCTGAACCCGATCCACTGGCACCGCTTGATCCTCCGCCTCGTTGTGGTTGTACAAACCCTCGACCTCTACCCGCAGTCTCTTGTAATCTCGGTCTTGGACCCCCACGGCTAGGCCCACTCACTTCGATCCTTCCTCGCTTTTGTTGTTCTCGAAAGGTCATGGATTCTCGTACATCTTTCTCTACCAACTTTGCTCTCTCCACCAATTCGAGATAGTTTCGTATATCCAGCGCTGAAAGTTTCGATCGGATCGAGAATTGCAAACCGTCCTGAAATTTTCTGCACTTTTCATATTCATCTTCTACCAACCTCATTGCAAATCGGGACAAAGCCGTAAACTGAGCTTCATACTCCTCCACCGTCATATCTCGGCCTTGCACAAGATTTATAAACTCTCGCCGCTTCTCATTACGGTATGTTTCAGTAAAATATTTCTTGTTAAACTCTAACTCAAATTTCTCCCAAGTAATCTCATTAGGTTCTCTTCTCCCCACCATCGGCGTCTTCAAATGGGCCTTCAAGTCCTTCCACCAATAATCTGCTCTGTCAGTGAATGTAAATGCGGCTAGCATCACACGGTTATCATTGTCGATTTGCATAACTTCGAACATGTCTACCATCTTTTTAAACCATTTTTCAGCTTCTAATGGGGTACCCATTCCCGAGAATGTCGGTGGATGATACTTCATAAATTTTTCGTACAACCTCCCCGGCTCCTCTTTACTCTTACTAGACCCTGCCACTGCTGCTTCAATTTTTGAGTCAAAATATCTTGTCATCGACTCGATCATGTGTTCTGCTTGGGAAGGTTGTCCTTGTCCCGTCGGTCGTGATTGTTCGACCTCCTGATTACCCTGTGGATGATGTGTCCCCTCCCCCTCTTGGCCTTCCGACCGGTCTCCCGGAATCATTTTTTCGCAATTTCTGTAAATAACACAAGTTTGCAAAGCAAACATAATAATAACATTTATTGTTAGTCCACAAACGAGAACCCACACAACCCAACTCAACGCCTAATCCACTGCCATGACCTAAACACAATGACAACAACACATACAGAACCTATAAACCTAGGCTCTGATACCAAGCTGTAGCGCCCCGACCCGCTGTGGCCGGAACGCTCGCGAAGACCCCGCTAAACGCAAATAAAAAAAAAATACTAAATAAAGTCTATGCCAAAGTTTAATCCCAAGGGCAAAAAGGTCATTTAAAATTTTTTGCCCAAATATAATATCAAAAAGAAAATATTTGAAACACGGTTCGAGCGGTATGAGGTTTCGAGTTTTCTAGAGAAAACTGTGCATGTTTCCGTAAAAGCCAATGTATCAATATTTATTATTAATATTAATAAATTTTTTTTTTCTTGGCTTAAGCCTCAAAACTCCATTTTTAAAACCACCAAACTTCCAACTCAAAGGGATATTTCAATTCACTTCAAACACAATATTTTAGGCCTCTAATACACAACAAACATCACCATAAACACCATAAACATATTCCTATTCCTTAATCCAAGATTAAAACATGGATTTCTCAAGAACGCAACATGTATTATAAATCCAGAACCTCCAAAACAATCACATAAATCCGTCATACACATTGGTCCGTACTAACGTGATGACAAAGCTTAGAATATATACAAACCCAACCTCAAATATATACATCATAAACATTACCCCAACCATCAACCAAAATACACATATAGAAATTCGTTTACAACATAAGTTTAACCCAAATGTTTACAACTCCAACAAGTCAAACTAAACGACGCACATACATCCTAAACATACACCACGACTCGAGACTCATGGCAGTGGCGCCTACACCGCAATACCTGCAAAAATGCCTGTGTGGGTGTGAGCAACCCTTGGCTCACAGCAAGAAAACCAAGAATAATGCAATATAAACATTCAAGTCACCACCTAATCCGCATCCAAGTTAGTTCAACTAAACATATACGCTAATGCAATGCATTCCCATAAATGAATGACGCATGCACCCGGGCCCATTTCGCTCGGCTCTTTTGGCCGTTTCCAAGTTTCGCTACTTGGATTTTTATCGCTTTCGCTATGCAGGTGCATGACATAGAATATTCGTGCCATGCCCAATATATGTATTTCATACAACCCACTTAAGATTTTCATTCAACTAAAATATAAACTCAACAAGTAATGTCCATACTACATTATTATGGTTTCCAGAAAAACCCACCTCGAGTCTTTATGAAAATAAGTGCAACGATTTACTCCGCTCGCTCCGGCGGCTCTTTCGGGGCGCTTCCACTTGCCTCTGAACCTGAAATCTTACATAATTAGGTTCTATCGCATATATAGGCTAGTAAGCATAATTTATAATCAAAATGACACTTAAATATTGATTTTACAAGCCAATTTTAATTATTTTTAAAGCAGCCCATGTCCTCCCAGATTTCTCACTCAAAACATCGCATATAGCGTTTTCATTTGTGACAGTCCTTCACCTCATTGTGATTCACTTGTCACTCTCTCGTTGTGGTCGTCACCACGCTTCCCTTCTCGAAGCTTACTTCCCTCCTTAAAGGGGATAAATAAATGGTGGACACCACAATAATTTCCATTGACCCAAATAATCACATAAACATTTTATTATGTTTGTACTCATCATTTCAACATCATAATCATTCAATACATGCTTTATCATTAAACATGGATTAAACATAACAATTTAATCTCAATACATGAATTAATTCGCTGTCACTGTAATTAACCAAAATCTCCCACTAGATGACGTTTTATGGAAAAACTTAAAACATGAAAAAGTTCCAGATCGTCGATTCCAGTCAGCCATGCGGGACTTTTGACAAAAAAAATGACGTTTACTATTTATTTCTGAATTTACAAAAATACCCAAAAGTTCTTCTTCAAGCTCTTGAAAGCTTCAAGAACACAACAATGGTGAAACCCCCAATTCACAACCAATCTTTACCCAACTTGAAACCAAGGATCCTAATGGTATATAAAGCATATATAAACACTCAAACAACTCAAAAATCCAACAAAAATCAAACACCCAAACTTTCAATTTTCGGATTTTTTACAAACCCTCAAAAAAACCCATTTTTCAAACTTCACCAAAACTCAATTTTAACATGTAAGCTTCATACCACATCATATATATAACCCAAGAATCATCTTAGCAAAGTCTAAACATGAATTTAAATACCAATTTTTAGATTTCAAAAACCAACATCTAAAACCCCCAAATAGCAAAGAACCCTAGAGAGAGAGAGAGAGAGACATACCCACTTGTTCTTCCCTTTTCAACTTGATATTTGTAGCTCAATTGAAGTTTGATTATTAAGCTTCAAGATTTCTTCCAAACTCTTGTTCTTCTTTTCTCTTTTCTCTTCTTCTTGTTTTTTTTTTTGTAAACCCTCAAGACATACAGTGAATGAAACATACGTATGTTTCCTAAAGACTGATTTTTTTTCATGTTTTAAAAATTGTGTTTAACACCCCAACATTCTTTAAAACATGCATTTAAGTTCCCAAACTTTCCCATATCGCTTTAGGACCCCAAGATATCAATAATTAACAATATAAACCCCCATATCACAAATATAAATGCCCAAAAATAATAAATAAATAAATAAAATAAATATATATAATTTTTGCATCGTTTTCGCTTTACTAATTAATTTAAATTACTCCATTTGGTTCTAGGTCTCACAGTAGGGGTAAAATGGTAATTGTAGGTTTTAGGGGTATTCTCATAATTTTACGAAAACATGATTTTTCCTTACTAAAATAATCTTTATATTATTACAAAACTAACGCCATTGGCTACAGTGGATTAATAGTATATGAAAAATTATATAGCTTTATATATATATATATCAACTTTGCTCCAAAATAAGTGATACAAATTTTTATCCCCAAACTTTAGAAAAATAGTGTCTAAATATTATTCTGGTTACAACGTTATTGACCATTTATTTTTCGGTGTTTACAAAATTTTAAAAGTAATTTTAATGTTAAAAACTCATATTGTATAGTCATTTTATAAATTGAAAGTTCAGATAAATACCAGTTGGTATCCAGAACTCACCAAATTTTGGAAAATTCTATAAAATAATTTGTGATGAATTGACAAATTTGAAATGACCAAAATACCCTTGGTGCTGGAAATTAGTAATAATAATATGAATAAGCAGTATAAAATATTAAAAGGAGCAAAGGATGCAATTTACTCACTGATAGAAAATTGAGATTGGAATTTGTTGTTTAGATTCAGACTTCTCCACTACTGGAACAACCACCACCACTGTGTTGGGTTAAAAACCCAAATGAGGTGGAGGGATGAGACACAAATCGGGAAGAACAATTGATATTCTTCAACACTCAAGAAATAAATAATACGATGATTTGTGTTTAATCCTCCAAACACATTATTGAGGGGCAACTCTTGTTTAATACTGAATTGCTTATTGTGGTGTATTGCTTTTATAGGTTGTCCTTATATAGGCTTTACAAGAGTTTCAAAATCTGATAAACTTAAAGACACCATATTAATTAAACTACTTTAACTCGTTACTTTAACTCACT
The DNA here is from genome assembly GCA_033977485.1 of Hydrangea macrophylla. NCBI lineage: Eukaryota > Viridiplantae > Streptophyta > Magnoliopsida > Cornales > Hydrangeaceae > Hydrangea > Hydrangea macrophylla. The sequence goes on from CM066995.1 coordinate 95,146,194, forward strand.
TTATTTATAACTTATGACGGTTGTGAAAATTTCCATATCTCTCTCTGTGTGTGTGTGTGTATGTGTGTGTGTGTGTGTGTGTATTTGCTATATACATGCACATATCTTTTGTAACATTCATGTCAAGAGTAATGAAAATTGAAGTTAACATGTATTAACTTTGTGTCTTACTATCTATATTTGTATGTGTGAGTTTATGCATAAAACTATGTACGATTCCATTGCATTAAATTGGGTACATTTGTGTTGTCTAAAAGTTTACCAATTAGGTCATTTACTAAGGTCACATGTAGGTTAATTTGTTAGGTGAAATACCAATAGAGCTTTAACACATGTCTAGAGTTGATTGGTTAAAGCTAAAAAATATGATAATATTTTACGAATTTTTAATAATGAAAATTTGGGTCTTGACAGACAAAGTCACTGCATATACGTCTAAACAACTTAGACCACACGAGAAGAACTATCTGAGACATGATCTAGAATTGGCCGCCGTGATTTTTGAATTGAAGATTTGACGTCATTACCTATACGGGGAGAAATGTGAGATCTATATGGATCATAAGAGTTTAAAGTACTTGTTCACGCAATGAGATTTGAACATGAGGCATAGGAGATGGTGAGTTGATGAAGGACTATGATTTGTCAATTCAGTATCATCCAAGCAAGGCGAATGTAATCGCCGATGCTCTTAGTTGTAAAGCACCAACTAATATGGCAGTAAATTTGACTTCACAAGGATAGTTGATTTGAGATATGGAGAATTTGGAACTTGAAGTGATTCCGAGAATGAAGGTGGCTTGATGTTGACGACTGTGGCACAACCACTATTGATTCACGAGATCACAGAGAAACAACTTCAAGATGTAGCTTTGAAGAAGATTTGTGATGAGATTCCGATGGGCAAACAACCGGGATTTACATTTAAGAACGATGTTCTGAGATTGAGGGGTAGAATTTGCGTACCTAACGAAAAAGAGTTAAAATAGAATATCCTAGATGAAGTAAACAATATGAAGTACATTGTTCATCCGGGAAGCACCAATATGTATAAATACTTGAGACATATTTATTGGTGGCCTTGAATGAAGAGAAAAATAGCACGCTACGTTTCTCGCTGTACTAGTTGTCAACAAGTAAAGGCCGAATGCCAAGTACCTTTGGGATTGTTACAATCGATATCGATAGCCGAATGAAAATGGAAACACATTACAATGGACTTTGTTAGTGGGTTTTCGAGGTCTAAGAAATCGAATACTATTATTTCGGTGATCATAGATCGTTTGATGAAGTTGTCGCACTTCCTACCGCTTCGAATGACTAAACCGAAGACTTTAGCTAAGTTGTACATCCGCGAGATTGTGAGACTATATGGTATTCCTGTTTCTATTATTTCGGATAGAGATAGTAGTTTTACATCAAAGTTTTGGAGGGTCTTGCAAGAAACAATGGGTACCAAATTGCATTTCGGTATTGCTTTTCATTCTCAGACTGATAGCCAATCAGAAAGAGCAATTCAGATTTTGGAAGACATGCTTCGCTTATGTGTACTTGATTTTCAAGGTGATTGGGAAGATCATTTGTCGTTAATTGAGTTTGCATATACCAATTGTTTTCAGTCAAGTATTGGAATGGCTCCTTATGAAGCTTTGTATGGTCGCGCATGTTATTCACCGATTTGTTGGGCAGAAGTTAGAGAAAGAATGATTGAAGGGCCGAAAATCGTTCAAGAGACGACGGATAAGGTAAAGGTAATTCGACAACGGTTACTGATAGCTCAGAGTAGGTATAAAAGTAATGCCGACAAGCTAGGCGACGGTTGGAATTTGATGTGGGAGATTGGGTTTACCTGAAGGTGTCACCTTCAACGGGGATCACTAGATTTGGGAGATACGGGAAACTCAATCTTGAGATATGTAGGACCTTTTGAAATCATTGGAATAGTTGGACTAGTAGCACATCGATTGGATTTGTCGAATGATTATGCTTCAGTTCATAATGTGTTCCATGTGTCATTGGTACGGAAACATTTGGCGAAAGATAGAGATCAAGTGATGACTCCAACGCCGCAAGAGATTTAGAGTGATTTAATGTATGTTGCGTACCCAGTAAAGATTTTCGATCGGAAGGATCAAGTCATGCGAAACAAGGTGATATCAAAGGTTAAAGTGTTATGGCAGAGCCAAACGACGGAAGAGATGACAGGGGAAATAGAAGATGATATGCGTACTCAGTATCTGTACCTTTTCGATACATGAGGTACAAGTTTTGGGACAAACTTCTTTTAAGGGGGAGAGAATTATAACACTCGTATAAGTGTTGTTGTTTTTCATTACCTTGTCATACATGATAATGTGATGTGTTGTGCATTTGTGGCACATGTGTGAGTGAGTTGTGATTCACGAGTCGATTTGGTTGTCTGTGTAAGAGAACCCTTTGAGATTGTGTTGAATGAGTGTTTTAATGTTGTGATGTCTCTCCGAGATTGAGACGGTCATTGTGGAATACCCTAGATGTTTATCTGAAAATAAATGTTTACCTGTGTATTCACTATCTGTATTTTATCTGGTGTAGAATTTAATTCTGTCGTTAATTTTAGTATCCTTGTGAGGACGAATTAACACGCTACATTATTGGTAAGCTAATTAGTGATTTCACAAAATCACGTGGGACCGCATTTTAGCAACCAACCGGAACTTAGTGAAAAACTAGTAAAGTTAGATATTTACTATTAGGGGTGTTAAATCGAAAGTTTAAGACCTTGAGGGGAGCTAAATGGTATTTTGAAAAGGAATGGTCATAAATACAAAGTGTGAGATATTTTTTAGTAGCAAAATCCAATCTGACTTCTAAAAGGAGAAGAGAGAAGAGAAAGAAAATGGAGATTTGATCTTCGAGCTTGCGACGCTCATTTTTGGTGATCCGTCCGTTGATTAAAATATTTTATTGGATATTCGAACTCCTCGAGGTAAGGCCATCGTTTTTTATATCCATTAGGACTTGTTTGGCTAAGTTTTCCGAAAATTCTTTTTCTAGGGTTTTCATAAAAAAAAAAAGGAAAAAAAGAAAAAAAAAATTGATAACCGGACTTTTAATCGATAGGGATTGTAATAGACGGACTTCTGCACGATCTTTGTGCTCGGGTTTTCTTTGGAACGAACTTTAGGAGCGCTAATCAGAGGTGAGTGATTCAACTATGTGTTTTGGAATAATTTCTTGACATATATTCATGTTTTGTACGAAAAGCTTGTGTTAAATTCATAGATAGATATTGTGTAGTTCATATTGGGCGTCTATATTGATAAGTAGGCCCAATGGTACAGTGAAATGTTTGATTATGTCGAAAGTATGGTGATATGTGATTTGAGCATGTTTAGTTGTTATTTGGGTCAAAGGAGCACGTGGTACCAATCCATCGTTGTGGATACGTTATAGGCATAAGGTCGCAAGTTTGAAGAAAAGAAACGTGGGTCTTACCTCTTCGCGTGGACTTATTGGCGAGGAGTCGCGAATTAGGAGTGTGGAACGTACACGTGAGACTCCGGAGACTAGTATGAATCGTAGAGATGTGAATGCGAGCATGTTTATCATTCATGTACATTGTTGCTTTATTCACTAAGTGTTAGCTTAAACAAATCGAATATGTTTGGTTATTGAAATAATCATTTCAGGTGTTAATGCTGGCGAGAAATCGGAGAAGTGATCATGGGATATCGTGAGTTCACTTAGAAGGTGATTAACATGTTTATCTCGTAGTTTTGTAATAGAAATGAGTATTTAATTTGTTTTTGTAAGAAACTTGTAATAGAACCGGATAATAGCTCTTGTATATATACTGTATGGTTGTGGTAATACAGCTAGAATTACGTTGGTCTAAGTTTGATGTGTGTATTTTAAACCCTGAATGTTTTGGTTAACCTTAGAGGTTGGAATTCTGCAGAAAGGGCTACTGCTGGGAAAAACAGTCGACTGGACCAGGATCATAGTCGACTAGACCCCTATTTTAAACGAAATCTCTCTTCAGTTTTCAGGACTTCAGTCGACTGGATGGCGAAAAACAGTCGACTGGGAACTACACAAAAACTAGACATTCTACAGGACTCCGAGCAGTCGATTGGACGGGGTCAATCATCTGGGTTTGGGAACCTCCAGTCGTTTGGACTCGAGTCTCAGTCGACTGAATTGGGCTGTTGCTTTCAAGTTCTCTGTATCTGGCGGAGCAGTCGATTGGAGGCCCGACTCAGTCGACTGGATTGCTATTTTAAAATGAATTGTTTTTTTTTCCGCTGCATGTTCTTAAACTAATTTGTTGGGAACATTAATGAATGGAGTTAGCCTCAGTGGTGTGCCACGGACTTTGGTTCCGCTATTATAGGACCGGACTGTGACAGTATGTTGTTAAGAGTCCTGGGGAAGTTGAGTACTTTTTGATGTAAATTGAGCTTAATTCCTTTGGTTTATAAGATTTGGTATATATTGGAAAAATGTAGATTTTGATGCAAGTTTGTGATCTTGGAAAGGTATTTGTGTGTTTTGATTGTTGTAATACTCTTGGATATCTTGAGTTAATCTTTAGAAACATTTAGAAATGTTTTTGAAGTGAATTTTGAGCTATATGGTTTGGTTGAGTTTTGATATGTTTTGAACATGTAAAAGTAGAGTTTTTAGCAGCACAAAACTGTTCTGCAGAACCCGGATCGATCCGGGTTAAAGGCTGGATCGATCCGGACTTCTGGGAGGACATTTTGTGGAAGAAATGCTAAAATGGATCGATCCGGGCTAAATGGCGGATCGATCCGCGTACAAAATGACTTTTACGGAAACGTGCATATCTATGTCTAGAAAACTCGGATTCGTGCACCGTTTTTTGCGTTGGAACCAGAACCCAAAGATCTATCTTTTGGTATAAAATTTGGTTATACTTTATTAATGACAATTTTTCCCTTGAGGCTATTTTGTGTCAATGAAGTTCTTTTATATTGTCTAAATAATACTTATCTAGTAATTGGCGGCTGATTTGGTATTTGGGATTTGTCACTCGTGTCCTAATCCGCCCGAGGCGGGTTGGGGTGTGACAATTCTAGAAGGTTTTTCTTCTCCAGAAATCTGTATACGAGCTTAAGCAGTCACCCCTAGCTTGGTTCAACCATTTTTAGTGAGGTTGTTCTACTTATGCAGTTTGTTTGCTACAATTTTGATCATACCCATTTCATTCATTGTTGTCCCGATGGTTGTTACATTATTCTTTCTGTGTATGTGGATGATATTATTATCACTAGGGACGATCCACCAGGCATTATCAAGGTAAAATAGGCTCTTGGGAAGTGTATTGATGTTAAGGATTTGGGTCCCTTTGGTACTTTCTTGGGATTGAGGTTGCTCGATCTTACCATGGCATTTCTTGCTCGCAGAGAAAGTATGCATTAGATCTCCACCATAGGAGGTGGTTCCACTTGTGGAGGATTCACCACAGGAGAAAGGAAGGCCTAATAGAACGAAGAAGGTTCCGAAGTGTGGGACACATTAGCATTTTTTGTTTATTATTTTGATGTATTATAAACAAAATTACACAATTTGTATATATATGTTTTGTTTATTATTCTGTACATCTCTTTTCCACTCTCTCTCTCTCCCCATCTCTCTCTCTATCTCTCTCTCAGCCTTTGAATCAAAACCACAATGGTTATAATTTTTTGTGAAGTAGTACTTGCAATTCTTCTTAGATTTACAGTCTTTAGTGATATACGAAGACCATGGAAGTTAAGGAAAATAAATCTTGTTTAGGATATGGAAAACCTCTATGGTTACTCAAAGGCAGCCAATTTTTTCCAAAATTAGATTTAGTATGTTGTATAACATAGAAAAAAGAAGATGTAAATACAACCTGGTTCATGTTTGCAGGAATAGTATGGAATCCTCCTACATCTTGTGCGTAAGCTTCACATCTCTGTCTTCTATTATACGAATGTCTTCAATACAATGAACACATGTAGATAGCCCCTTATATATATATATATACCTATATTAATATTTCTATATTGCTAATAATGATCACAACAATGTCTGCATTTGTGACGCCCCGCAAAAATCAAGCGTATTTTCATTGAAAAATAAAATGAATTACACTTTGATTCATTAAAATAAAAGTACAATATTCTTTAAAACTCCCAACATGCCCATATTCTCCACGGATCTCCTATATCATCCTTAGTCTTATCTCTCTTCCAGGCTTCTTTTACCGGCACTACCTGCATCTAAAAACCACACCGGGAAGTATACAATATGACAGGAATATCCAAGGCTCAAAAGGTACAACGAAATCAAATAAATAGACCAATCACACGAACTAACCGCTCACACAAAGAGCATCATACCAGGTTCCTCTTGGTCACATAGCAAAGAGTCACCTCACCTCACCTCACCTTACCCGTCTCCAGTACGTCGGTCCCTGAGGCCTATTGGACTGTTGGCAGGTACTCCTTGCTCATGACCCTTTAGTCCCATAGTACTTAGCAATAAACTCATACTCATTGATTCCAATTAAAAGCACAACATGACTGCAAAAAGAGTACAAGTAGAGATAACAAAGAAATACTCCAGAGAATTTAAGAAATCATATTGTACACAACCCGGTACCTATAAATGATGTTGAGCAACTCCTAAACACTTCTCTTCTTCTTCTCCCCCTAACTTCCTCTTAGAACTTCTCTTTGTTGACCTCTATGAAATTTTGGTGTAAAAGTAATGAAGCATAACATCCATATATATAGTTTTTTCAAAATAGAATATGCTATAGAATATTCTTTAAGATATTTTTCAAAAGAGAATATGCTATGTAATATTATTTAAGATATTTTACAAAAGAGAATATGCCATATAATATTCTTTAAGATATTTTTGACTAAAATCGAGATATCTTCTAAACGGAGATTAAAAACTCTTAACTTCCAACACGAATACTAAATCATTTAACCTTACGCAACTTTTCCCAAAAAAACATATTTTCAGTTCATGATTTATAAAATTGGAAACATGACCAAAATACCCCTATGACCAATTTTCGCTAAAATCGTACATGAAGTTTGAATCGTCAATTTAAATATAAAAATACGAGTTACTATAGCGTTTATGAAAGTTCATTACAATTTACATTTAAGTTGAATGGGTGATCGAAGGAGTGCGTTAAAGAATTGTAGTATATGAGTTCAAGTCGAAGTGCGATGGCCATATTTTCTATTACTATTAGTTTAGGATGAAATTGGTTACGTCCTGGGAAATATCGTTCCATATTCAAGTTTAAATATTTTTTGTTGAGAGGTTTGCCCTTGTTCGGTCTCATAAAACTTACATTAAGGAAAACCCTATGATACATCATCATACTAATTTTGGATGTATCATATACTAACATAAGTGATATTGTTAGTCTTAAAATATTGTAACTATATTCCAAAATGCTATAACTTGAAAGCTAGTTACTTTGCTTTTAAAAACTAAAGTTGTTTCTAAAGTCATACTATTATATATAGTTGTAATTGATGATGCAATTTGTGGGCAAGATAAATTAGAGCAGATTAAGGAGAGAGAAACAATGAGAGAGATAATGAGAGACCGGGTTTGTATGTGGTTCGACCCTTTTAATGAAGGAACCTACGTCCACGTGTGTGTTTGAGCACTTCCACTATATGAAACAAAACTACTGCAGGGACCTTAGTGATCGAACAATGGTGACTAGAACTACCAAGGGTCAGCCGTACAGGGTGTGCATTTAGGGTTTCTCGGGAGAGGCTAGACAACATAATATTGTTGGTTCTATCGAAATCGGGATCCCCTCTAATGGGGGTGGGAGGACCCTTTTATAAGAAGAAGAGTCCTCCTTTACAAGGCATTCTAGTCCATTTAGGAAAGTGTTGACATCCTGTAATGGTAGCTGCATATTCGGATGGTTCCCTATTCTGATTAAGAAACTGTTTATGCGTATCTGGAAGATTTCCTAATTGGCTTAGGAAACTGCTGGAGTCTGCGCTGTTTGGGATGCACCTCTGGGCTACCCGAGTTGTTCCCGAGTTGTATTGTGACTGGACGATGCTATCCTGACGCAGGGATCGGACTTCTCCTCCGGTAGAGCCCCGTGCTGCAGGATCAGGAGGCTCGGGGGGCCCGCAACCGCTCAGAAAATTGGGATGGTGCTCACCTAAGCAGTTGTACTTGCCTTGGTCGGGATAGGGACCGGTCGGTGAGTAGAACTACTCGGTCATAGAGTAGAGGCAATTTTGGGCGTATCAGTTGCCCCCCATTTCTAAGGTTGGCCTAATGCTATATCGGACAAGTTTGGAAATCTGTTGATTCCGCTTATCACTGTCTGATGTTTGGAAAGTTGGACTTTCTCGTGGAGCGATGCACCTTATGATTTAAAGTCTACAGATCTTAGTGAGTCACCCTTGTATCAGTAACGGGTTAAGATCAATAACCCTGTGATTTCTTGGGGAAGTTGTCTTGGAGCTTCTGAGTATGGTGAATTTTCGAAAATTGGCTAAGAGTTGAGACTTAGCCCAATTCAGAGTCTTTTGAGTGCTCGGGAATTGGCTAAGAGTTGAGACTTAGCCTTATTCAGAAACTTTGTTTAAGTTAGCTCCCAGGATGGTTATTTTCTGCCCAGTAAGCCTTCGTCGAGGTTGTTGGTAGAAGAATTTGACCATGTCGGGTAAGTCGACCTAAAGTGTGTTGCTTTAGGGTCATTTTTTTAGCTCCCAGAATGGTTATCTTCTACACAGTAAGCCTTCGTCAAGACTGTTGGTAGAAGAATTTGACCATGTTGGGTAAGCCGACCTAAAGTGTGTTGCTTTAGGGTCTTTTTCTCCTCTAACGTGGGCCAACCTAAGAGGCGTTAGTCACCTCTATCATTGATTTATACCTAATTGGAGCTAATGCCTCTGAGTATCGTAGGCACTCGGGTTGTCTAAGGGTTTTACTTAGTTAACCCCAAGGCCTGTAAATACTCAGTGTGACTTTCTATAGCCTTTATTTCCTCTTACCCCCAAGCTTTTGTTGAGGCAGGTATTGCAAGAACAATTTGTTGGGAATATGCCCTCAAACCAATTAGTTGGACAATGGAATATCATAATGCATTTATGCATGTTAGTTCATGAGATGAATATTAGATTGAAATCCTTAAACAACATTGTATGTGGTTCATTTGTGTATGTGACTACACATGTGAGATATGAATCACAAATCCTTGTTGTTTCAAATAAGTCACAGTGGATGATAAGTCTGGATAACTTATCAGGTATACACTGTAGCATGATTAACGTCTACGGGGTAGAATGATGAATCTCATTCATAAGAGTCTTTGACTCTTGGTTAATATGCTAGTGCACTCGGTGCATTGACGGACCTGAGTTAAACCTATTGACACCTAAACATTGTCACCGTCAATAGGAACTCAAAACTTGTATAGGGATACATGTCCTCAATCCTGAGACAGTTATGGACGCAAGTTGTATGCTTGGTTGCTTTGACTTACCAATCAGTGAGGTATTGCAAGATCAACACCTGGGTATCTTGGGTAATCAAGTATGCAACATTGGGAACATATATTGTCAAGATGGAATTCTACCCTCTTCGATAAAATGAAGAGTAAGTATTCTCGAGAGTATTGACTAGATGGAATAATAATTGATCGGAGCTAGTAATTAAGAACCTAGGAGGTCCCACTCTTAGCTCTGCCAGAATGCTTGGAAAGGCAAATGAGGATGCTGTCAAGACTGGTTCGATCGATCGAAGTTGTTTCGATCGATTAAAGTCAAGGCAGGTTCGATCGATCGAGCTTCGTTCGATCGATCGAAGGTTCGATCGATCAAACTCACTTCGATCGATTGAAAGTAAGGTCGGTTATGGGAATCTATAAATAGGACAGCTGCGTCCAGGGAATCGAGTTCGTCATTTTTAATGTCCCTAAGCTGCTGAAACTGTTTTAGGGTTCCCAAACCTTCTTCATCCTCTCCATTAGAGATCCCACCATCTCTAGCCTCTCCGGGAAGCGTTCGAGGAGACATAAGAGTGAAGATCACCTAGAGGTTGTTGCTGGATATTGCTAAAGGAAGCCATATTCAGAATTGGGTTCAAGACCGTAAGGTATCGCATTCTCTCCCTCTTATTCTACGCATCTGTAGAGTTAACAAGTAGTAGATCCGGGCTACTAGTAAAAGATTTTGTAACTCGATTATTCCGCTGCGTGTTTAAAACAATTTTAAACCTGTTTTTCCTACATAATTACTATAGGCAGTCGACTTAGAACGTTGGTAGTTCCAGGGTCTTTTGGTGCCTTGGGTGTGATCTCGAGGCCTTTTACTGCCTCAGGTGTGATCCCGAAGCCTTTTGATGCCTCAGGTGTGATCCTGAGGTCTTTGTAAGAGCTCTTTGATATAGTCTATGGAGCTATGATCGGGAAAAAGTACCACTGTAGTTGGGCACGCCTGGATTGTTGGAGACAGGAGGTTAAGTTGGGGTCACCGAGCTCCTGGCCGCTGTAAATTGGAGGCCAGGTTAAGATTGCTGGACCCTAACTGCTGTAAACTGGAGGTCGATCGGGGCAGGCGGACCCTGACCGCTGTAAAATGGAGTTTGGGTCGGGGCTGCAGGGCCCAGACCTTTGGACACTGAAGGAACTGCCATAAATATTGGGCTTCTTTACATTGTTCTTCTCGAGCTGATCTCGCTTCTGCTTACTTCTTGAAGGCTCGTCGCTTACGTGCTCTGGGTCTTTGGTGTTTAGAAATTCTTTAGTGTCAACATATTTTTTGACCATCTCTGCGAGTTCAACCAAGGTTGTCAGTCAATTTCTGTGAAGCGACGTGGCACACTTGGTGTGTTGAACTCCCAAGCAGAAGGCTATAATGGCGACTATCTTGTTCAGGTTGTAGACTTGAAGCTTTTGTTGGTTGAACTGATCGATGTAATCCTTCAATGACTCTCCCTTCCGCTGCTTGACAGTAAGTAGCTGGGTGTCAGGTTGCGGCCGATCGAGCATGCCTATGAATTGGCTGATGAAATGTTTGCTGAGCTCCTTGAAAACTTTAACCGATCGGGGGTTTAGGGAGTGGAACCATTGCATGGTCGAGACTTTCAAAGTGCCGGGGAAGGCCAGGCAGTAGTTCATCGGCGTTGGTGGCCAGGGCCATATGAGCCTTATAGGTCCGGACGTGGTCGACCGAGCTTCCCAAGCCGTTATAAGAATCTAGATGAAGTTGTTTAAATTTACGCGGGATGGAAAACCTCGTGATTTGGCTGGAGAATGGTGACTCAATTTTGGTGTTGACATGATTCTGAGTAGGGTTCTAGCCTAGCTCTTTGGCCATTCCGTCGATCTGTTTCTCCAAAACCTTGATACGGGCCACCACACCTTCCTCACCGGTCTCCGGGTCGTAGGTTGGATTAGTGGAAGAGGCTTCCTCCTCAAGGCGTGCTGTCCTTTTGGATGAGGCTCGACTATGAATCCAGTTGTTCATGTGCCTAAGATCATCTCGGCTCCTGGCCGAGTGATCATATGCCGATTCCCGGGTCATGCGTTCTCGCCTATCGTTGATGATGTCTCTGGCATCCCTACCATGGGTCGGGTTGGCTCGGGCACGTTGTCAGGTCCGCGTCGGTTCCCGACTACGCTCATCGTTCCCGGGTTGTGACCCGACCTGTGAAGGGTTATTCCGTTGGGCCAGCAGGGCTTCGATCTGCTACTGGGTTTGATGTTGGCCCTCCAATATCTGTGCGAGGATCGCGGCGGTGATTTGCTCCGATATCAGGACTACCGCAGCCAGCGCCGATGTCGGCGAAACGTCCCTAGTTGGCATGCTGCGCATCCTTCTTACCCTTATTTGGAGGCATGACTATCAGTTAAGAGATTTATTTTTTGAGAAATCTATCGTTTCCCATAGACGACGCCAAGCTGATGATGCAATTTTTGGGTAAGATAAATTAGAGTAGCTAGAGAAACAGTAAGAGAGATAATGAGAGACCAGGTTTGTATGTGGTTCGGCCCTGTTAATGAAGGAGCCTACGTTCACGTGTGTGTCTGAGCACTTCCACTATATGAAACAAAACTACTGCAGGGGCCTTGATGATCCAACAATGGTGACTGGAACTACCAAGTGTCGGCCGTGCATGGTGTGCGTTTAGGGTTTCTTGAGAGAGGCTAGACAACGTAATATTGTTGGTTCTATCGAACTCGGGATCCCCTCTAATGGGGGTGGGATGACCTTTTTAAAGAAGAAGAGTCCTCCCTTACAAGGCATTCTAGTCCATTAGGAAAATGTTGACAACCTGTAATGGTAGCTGCATATTCGGATGGTTTCTTTTTTTGATTAGGAAACTGTTTATACGTATCTGGAAGATTTCCTAATTGGCTTAAGAAACTGCTGGAGTCTGAGCTATTTGGGATGCGCCTCTGGGCTAGCCGAGTTGTTCCCGAGCACTATTGTGACTCGACGATGCTATCCCGACCCAGGGGTCGGGCTTCTCCTCTAGCAGAGTCCCGCGCTATAGGATCAGGAGGCCCGAGGGGACCGCAACCCTTGGGAAATCGGGATAGTGCTCACCCAAGCAGCTGTACATGCCTTGGTCGGGATAGGGGCCGGTCGCTGAGTAGAACTGCTCGCTCATAGAGTATAGCCAATTTTGGGACTATAAGTAATATTTTGGTACCTAAGTTACAACATTTTAGAACCTAATTTATCAAACACACCCTAAGTGCGTTTAATAACCCAGTTAAGTGGTAAAAATTAAAATTTTCAGCACTTATTTATTTTCAGTATGTTTGATAACATACCACTTAATTGAAAAACTAGGGTGTGTTTGATAACCCAATTAAGTGGTGAAAATGACACTTATTCTTTTTAGTGCGTTTGATAACGTACCACTTAATTGAAAAAGAAGCCAAAAAATCGCTGAAAACTTTAAATGAAAATTTTATGCTGAAAATAATCATTGAATGCAGTATATTTCAGTAATTGAAAAACTATTTTCAGTACTACATATTCAGTCGCTTGAATTTTTACTACTTAATTTTTTAGTCATTAATTTTCAGTTTTATCAAACGCACTATAACTAAAAATCTGCTAAAAACTTTAAGTGAAAAATAATGCACGGGTCCGTCAAAATTGAAAAATAAATTAGATGTATTTATTGTTGATGCATTTATAATTTTGTCACTTGAAAAAAATTAAATCAAACAATACTAAATCCTAAAAAAATAAAATCAAACAACATTAAATCCTAAATGTATTAAATATGTACTACTAATAAAATAAAGTTGTAAACGTAAAAGCTTCAATAATCCTGGATGGATGCATAAATATATATATATATATATATATATATATTTTCGTTTCCAAATCTTTCTTTAGTGTTTTCACTTCTGTTTGTTTTAGCATTTCTCTCCTTTAATTAATTTATTTTTTTTAACCACAATTTATTGTATGAACTATATATAAAATAATACAACTACTTATAAACTTTATACAATAAAGTTGAGAGTAATGTTGTTTAAAAGTACTAACTTATTTTTAATATCATAACACGTGATATTTTGAAAAACCTTATCATCTTTTTGTCTTTTGTCTTTTGTCTTTTTTGTTTAATCACATACAAACTTCATACAATAAAATTGAAAGTGTTATTTAAAAGTAATAACTTAGTTTTAACATTATTCCACATGATATTTTAAAAAAACTAATCATATTTGTTCCAAGTATGTGTGTGTAATAAAATATGAATTTAGATGTATTAGTAATTATAAATTACAATTGTCTTTTAACTTTGCTAAGTATTTCTTATATATGTATTATGATTATTATTATTATATATTTATTATGCGTATAAAACAACAATGATAGGGATACACAGCAAACGACACACTGTGCTTTAAATGCATGTACAATGTACTGTTTGAATTTTTCACACCTTTCTGTGCATCACTTACACAACACATGGTACATGCATTTAAAGTTGATGTGTCGTTTAGTGTGTCATTTTGTGTGTATCCCTATCATTTTTTAGTATGAAAAAAATATGAAATTGTATAAAATAATAATTTTATAAAACAAATGAATTAAATTTATTAAGTGTAAATTATATATGTGTAAAGCCTTATTTGGGAATAATCAAAACAAAAAAACAAAAACCAAAGCACAAAATCGATTTGCCAAACACAAGGCACCGAAATTGTTGAATTTTGATCCAATAAATCTGTGTAAAGCATTGTTTGGGAAAAACGAAAACAAAAAAACAAAAATAAAGCACAAAATCGGTTTGCCAAACAAGGTAGCCGAAATTGTTGACTTTTGATCCATGTGTTTAGTGCCTTGTTTGGGAAAAAGTGGAAACAAACAAGACAAACAAAGCCACAACTGATTTGCCAAACAAACCCTATTAGTTTTTGAGTGCCTTGTTTGGGTTTAAAAAAAAACACAAACACAAATAAAGGCAAAATTCAGTTTGCCAAACAAGACATATCATCTTAATGTATGAGTAAAGGCAAAATTACATATAAGTAGCAAACAATTTAAAGAATTCCAAATTAGTATAAAATTGAAATCATTGTTAGGCTCTTTTATAATATGGTGTAGAAGATAGAAATTCTGCACTGCTTAATTTTCATTTTTATCAAACATAGCTAAAGCTTTACAGGAAAAAAAAAAAGAAAAAAAGAAAAAAAAAAGCATCGTAACTTTGAGTCTGTATGTAGGAAGGGATTCATGTGAATGTATTTTTATATACGTACTTAACTTTGAGTGTTGAGGTCAACGCTCTCGCTACTCTGTGCTTTGAAGACGGTTGGCCGGCGATTCTCTGGCACAGGTCAGTATAAGCTATCTATTGATCTTCTTTGGGCTAACTACTACGGGGAATTTGCGGCTTTCTTTTCAATGTGGATGATTTGATTTTTAGGCTGTGAATTCGAATTTTTCTCAGTAAACGAGAGTGTGCACAATTAGTGGATTGTGGTAAATTACCAAAACAAATATGTCAAAGGTTGTTTATGAGGGATGGATGGTTCGGTATGGACGGAGAAAGATTGGACGATCCTATATTCATATGCGGTATTTTGTTCTTGACTCTCGTTCGCTCACATATTACAAGAAGAGGCCTCAGGATATTAATGTGGTAAGTCTCGAGTTTGAATAGGTGTTAACAACAGCTTTGTGATGTTTGCTGCCATTTGAATTACATTGCCTCTAGCAGAAATTCTCTTCTCTCTTTCTCTCTCTCTGTTTTTTTTTTGTTTGTTTGTTTTGCTAAAATGCTGCTTTTTTAATTTGTCAAAGTAGGAGTATATTTAATGTAATTTATCTTGCTGTGACTCAAATTAAAATCAAACTGGAAAAAGAAAATAGAAGAATCTTATCTAAAATCACACACACACACACACACACACACACACACACATATATATATATATATATATATATGCTATTAACTTTAAGTCCCCGTTTGGATGGGGGTAATCAAGAAGGTTGGAGTGGGTATCCCATTACTGTCATTTGATTATAAGTTTTCAAATTCAGGAATTCGTTAAATTTTTGCTTCTGTTTTACATTAGGTTCCAATCAAGACCCTTCTTATTGATGACAATTGTAGGGTGGAGGACCGGGGCCTGAAGACACATCAGGGACATGTAAGTTGTAGTCTCTTTTATTCATTTTGCTCCTTAATTTGGATACCTTGCGACTAGGAAATGATGAACTGAAGTACTGAACCACTGGAAGCTGGGCAATATTCCGGCCATGTTCTCTACATTTTATTCTACCAAAGAGAAAAAAAAAGGGGGGGGGGGGGGGGGGGGGGGGGGGGTCGGAAGGGAAGAGGCAGAAAAAACCCTGTTGGCATGTTCTCCAAATTGATTACAAGGAATATATTGATTTGTCTGTAATTCTTGGTCAAATTCATTTTTTTGATTTTATCACTCTAAAAAGCATAAGGCATGATATTCAATTGTTAAGGATATGCTAAGAAGTTGCTTGTTTAAAGAGGTAAAGAGACTTTGTTAGGATCTTATGACTTAGGATGATTTTCAACATGTTTAACTTGGCTATTTCAGTATACTTTGATTCTCAGCATTATTGTGCAAAGTTCCTGCCTGTTGTTTTTTTTTGATAAGTTGTGTAAAGTTCCTTTTTTTTTTTTTCCTTTCTTTCTTTCTTTCTTTCTTTCCCCTTTTTCTGGTAAGTTTGCCGATTTACTGTTTGGACGTGGACGAAAGACAAAAGTTCATTGAGTTGTTATTGTGTGAGATGGACATGTAATCCACAAAGCTTGACCTGAAAACGAAAAACCGAATGTCGAAAGAATACAAAATTTGGCGTTCATACCCACAATTTGTCCACTGTTATAACCTATCTGAATAGGATGCACAAAAGGTAGTATTGGTTAATTTACAGTTTGTTTGTATAGTGCTCAACCATGTTGGTGAGTTGTGTCGTATTGCTCGTAGCAGCATGCATGTGGTAGGCTGACAGCCTAGGACTTTCCAGATTTGGTTACCCCAAGATCTTTAGGTGAGTGAGGTTGAATAATAAAGAGATCTGCTGGAACTAAGAAAAGGGGTTGAGAGAAGAAATTTTTTATTTGAATTGTTCTCCCATGTTCCTTCTTGTTAACCGAACTTAATTAGCTTTTCACTATCATGATATCATCGCTGTTGTTATTTGCTTCGTTCTTGCAATTAGAGGAGTAAATATTGGGTATCACGGGGACACCACCTCATTACCTATAACGTACTAATACAGTGGGGAATTTTGCCTATGTGGGAGAGGTTTGCCCTGAAAATAGGGGGACAAATGTATTAATAAAGAAGTTTCATTGGTTAGTGACACCACGTCACTCAAATAACCGTGATGCTGAATTTTTTTTTCCAATTAGAGTCCCTCTTTTTACGGTTTGTCTCTCTCAAATAATCTTATATCTTGTATACATATACATATATGCATTAGTTTAGTTACAATAATTTTGCTTTTAGAAGTCCTAACTGACATACCCCCATGGGTTGTGGGCCTGTGGCCAAGCGGCAAGGATTCCCAACGTCCCGAGTTCGAGTCCCACCTCTTACAAATACCTTGGTGTGCGGGGGAGTTTCGGAGGGTCCTACCACCCGGTGTTTACTCTGGAGGCCATGCGCCCAACGCGTTTCGCGCAGGTCTCCGTTGTCATTAAAAAAAAGTCCTAACCAACATTACATTAAGTACCTGCAACCTTGTTACCACCAAACAATAGCTTGAGTGGTATCTCCTCCTATGTTACATGATTTAGGGTACTTATATTGAGTGGTATCTCCTCCTATCTCCACCAACACCATCGCCAGCCCATGCCGCAACCCCCAGCAGCCGAAACCACCACTTGCGACCCCTTCCCCTTTAGTCGTGACTGGCCCTGCCACCAGCGAGGTCGTCCTGATCCTCGCCTAGCCTCTAACAGGCTTCCAGCCACCTCGCAATAGCCCCTTTTGCTGTCGCCTGCCTTCTGCGACAACTTCCTTGTTGTCACCTGCCCCTTTTGTGGGCCGTTTTGCATGAGTCTGATGCGTTAGAGCCTTTAAGGGCTCCTTTTCGTCTGTTTGGACTACCGTTTTTTCTTTGGTAGCCTCTTTTTGCCTGTCAATCATCTCCGGCAGCCGTGGTTGACTTTTTTTAATTTTTTTTTTGTATCCTCCAGAGTTCGTTCGGTTCATTCCCCATGTTCTCTTTCCTTGAACAATGACAAACAAAGAGACTGCTGCCGCTGCTATGCCACCACGGCCGGACCTATCTATCTCTCAGCACACACTCGTTCATCGTTTTACGAGTGTGTTGTTGAATGGGAAGAATTTCTCTACATGGTCTTGCTCATTTCGTTGTTTCTTGGCGGGAAGGGAAAATCTGGGTGGATTTTGGGTACTGAACCGAAGCCATACATTACTGATCCCAAGTTTGTACAGTGGGATATTGACAACTTACTATCTTAGGATGGATGTTTAATTCAGTGGAGGACATAATCTACCACATGTTTGTGTTCCATGACACCGTTTATGGTGGACATCTCTGGTTTAGATGTATGTTCATCATCATCATGACTCCCGGATTTTTGAGCTCTACCGGGAGATCCATCATGCTTCACAGGATACTTTGGGTTGTCAGTTGCAGACTTCTTTGGCTATCTCCAGACCCGCTGGGAGGAATTGGCTCAGTATGAGCCCCTGAGTGATTTTCCATCAGATGGTGCTAACTACCTCAAGCGCTTCAACCGTCAACACACATACAAGTTCTTGGTGGGTTTAAAACCTGAGTTTGAATCTCTTCAAGCTCAAATTTTAAACATATCATCCGTGCCTTCTCTTTACGAGGCGTTTGCCACTATTGATGGGGATGAGCGTCGTCGTCGTCTGATTCATCTTCTGCTGTAGGACATGATTCCTCCCCAGTTCTGGATCAGATGGCCTTTGCTGCTTCTCTTGGCTCAGATTCCCGTCCTTCTCCAGTATTGCTGCCTCCTGTGGGTTAGGTTTCCGTCCCTCAGGTAATAAGCCTGTTTGCTATTGCTGTGGGAATATTGGTCACATAAAAGATCGTTGTTTTAAACTTTATTCTGAACTCCAGGAGAAGTTTGCTAAGAATAAGGAGAAAGGCTTCACCCGCATTGTTGCCATAGCTGCGATATCTCCAGGATCAGCTACTTTTGACTTTAGCCGCTTTGAGGCTCAGGTGCTTTAGAAGCAGTCTCAGCTTAGCTCTCTCTTGCAGCAGTCTCCCTGCATAGCTACTGACCTACCATAGCTACTCTTGCTACAGGTACTCCTACTACCTTCCATGTTAGGTTAGGCAAACCTTATTGGGTTCTGGATTCTAGAGCCAATGATCATATGACTGGTGAGTTGTCTATTTTTTTGTCCCATACTTTACCATATTAGTAGTATGTTTGCCTTGCTAATGGGTCTATTACCCACATCAAATGCAAGGGTGATGTCCATTTGTCTTCTGACATTACACTATCTTTTGTTCTCTATGTACCCAATTTTGCCTATAATCTTCTCTTTGTTAGTCATCTTGCAAAAAACTTTGACTGTGCAGTTGTTTTCTTACCTCATTGTCGCTTCTTGCAGGACTGGATTTCGAAGAAGGTTTTTGGTTGGGGGTATGAGCGTGACAAGCTATACTACTCTGGGGATCCTCCATGGCAGCAAGGTGTTTTTTTTTTCTTAGGCGTTTGTTTTGCCTACTTCTGAGTCCTTTGTTTTCTCGTCTAAAACTTTAAATTTGTGGCATGCCCGTTAGGACATGCAAATTTTCAATATTTGTGTTTACTCTTTCCAGTATTGAATAAAGCTTGCCATGGAATTTCATTGTGTGGTTTGTGAATTATCTAAACACACACGCACTCGCTATATCCCTTGTATGCATCGTGCTTCGAGTGCTTTGATATTATCCATTCTAATGTATGGGGTCCTTCACCTGTTATGGCTCTTTCAAGCCATCGCTACTATGTTACTTTTATCGATGACTACACCAGGTGCACTTGGGTCTATCTACTTAAGAAAGAGTCAGAAGTATTCTCTCTTTCTCTCTCTCTCTCTATTTTATTTTATTTATTTTATTTTTTTAAAATGGGAAAAATCCAATATCACACTGTTGTTCGTCATCTTCGGTCTGATAATGGTCATGAGTATGTTTCAAATGAGTTTCGGTGTGAACTTAGCAAGATTGGCATTCTCCAACAACTCACATGTTCTTATACACGTGAAAAGGATGGTGTGGCGGAACGTAAGAACCGCTCTATAATGTCTATTGTTAGGTGCCTTCTTTGTGGGATGAATGTACCTAAACATTTTTGGCATATGGTTGTCCTCATTTCTACTTACCTTCTCAACTGAACTCCTAGTCGTGTCTTGTAGGGCAAGACACCTTTGCATATTCTTCAGCCTGATAGCACTCTCTTTCCCATTTTACCACGTGTATTTGGGTGTACTTGTTTTGTTCAGGATCCTAGCCCCAATCGTTCTAAGTTGGATAATAATCTATTCAGTGTGTATTCTTAGGTTATTCTTCTCTGTCTAAAGGATATAGATGCTTTGACCCTATCTCTCGACATCTGTATCATTCTTTAGATGTCACTTTTTTGAAACATGCCCTTTCTTTGTGGGCACTCTTCCCCTTCCTGTCTCCACTAGTAAAGAGGTTCCAGAGGACTCCACTTTGCTTCCGCGTCCAATTGCTCTTCTTGACACCCCTCTGGAGCCCTCTAATCCTTTTCCTGGTCCAATTGTGTCTCTTCCTCTGGTCATTACTGCTGATCCATTGCATACTTTTGTTGAGAGTATAGTTTTATTATTCTAATTAGTTGTTAGTGAGTGGGTCAATGTGTAATATTTTATTCTCTTATTTCTTTACTTTGATTAATATATATTATGGGTGAGACAATTGTCAACCCTAAGCTTGCTAAAATATTGGTTCTATTAGTTTCATCATGGTATCAGAGCCATGGGTTCTCTAACCCTAAACAACGACATCACCACCCAACCACCACCAAACCGCAGCCACCACCACCTTCCCATCCCCGCGCCGACCAATCCCTCACATCCATGACCTGCGTCGAAGCCTAACCCACTCCCTACCACCTCGCCACTGCCCAAGCACCCCCCCAGCCATACGCCGCAGCCTCTTCCTCATTCCACCACTGTGCCGCAACCCCTCCCACTCCTCATCACGTGCGTCACAGCCCTAGTACCCTCCTGCCCATTCCTAGCAGTCCATACACAACGTGGATTAATCCAACTTTACTGTTTTGATTCCTCTCGTACTTTCATGGTGTTGTTAGGTCCTTTTATGGACCATTGATCAACTTTTTAAGATTTTGGTGAGTTCCCATCTTCTCCGTTTTCCTTCACATTGTTGGGTTTTCCATTCCTATTCGGCACAATGGCAGACCCCAGCAAACCGGAAGCTTCTACACCAACCACAATTCATACAGTGGTTGCTCCTTTGGATCCCAACCTTAAAATTACTCCCACACCCTTCGATGGCCAAAATTATCTGAAGTGGTCACAGGCAGTGGAATTGTATCTGAAGGCACGTGGGAAGATGGGCCACCTTGATGGGCGTGTGACCGCCCTTAGTTCTACGGATTTTGGCTATGATAAGTGGGAGATTGAGAACTCCGTTATCATAGCATGGCTTATTAATTCGATGGTCCCTAAATTTGGTGAGAATTTCTATCGCATGAAGACTGCTAAGGCAATTTGGGACACGGTTATTTTCTCTCCTTGTATATATATAGGATCTCAACTATTGGAATAACATACAATTGTACATTTCCCTTTTCGGTTTCTTCTATTTCTATTATCTTAGGAAACTGCTACTTGTTGGTTAGGAGCCTCTTCTTGGGTTGGAATTCGGTGCAGTAGTTGTTTAGCATTTTTTTAACTAGCCCATGTTTTGCCATACTAATACCTGTTAAAATATGTTGGAATTAGTTGTCTATTAGCTGTCTAATATGAGGTGTATATTAGGTGGCTATGAGCTGTTAGATATTTTCTTCTTTTTATTTGCCTAAGGGCGTCATTGTAATTTCTTTGTTCTCAGTGATTAATATAAATAGGGTTGAGACTCTCTGTCTCAACCTAAGCTTGAAATCATAAACTTAACATGGTATCAAAGCCAGGTTAAGTAGGGAACATGACCGAACAAAGCATGTGCAAACCTAGGTAACTCTAATTCTACTCCTGTTATTGATACTCCTGTTGTTGATTCTCCTATTATTGATTCCCCTGCTATTGATTCCCCTCCTGTTATTGATGATTTGGATATTCCAATTGCTACAAGGAAGGGTGTTAGGTCATGTACTCAACACCCCATATCCAAATTTGTCTCATATGGTCGCCTCTCTCCTTCCTACAAAGCTTTTGTGTCCAATCTTGCTTTTGTGTCTATACCTAACCATGTACAGGATGCACTCACTGATCCCAAATGGAAGCATGCTATGATTGAGGAGATGAAAGCTCTTCACAAGAATAGCACCTGGGAATTGATTGACATACCTAAAGGGCACAATACAGTGGGGTGCAAGTGGATATTTACAGTCAAACAAAAGGCAGACGGATCCATTGAACGGTACAAAGTTCGGTTGGTTGCAAAAGGTTTTACACAAACCTATGGGGTAGATTATGAGGAAACATTTGCTCTAGTTGCTAAGATGAATACTGTGAGAATTCTTTTATCCCTTGCTGCAAATTTAAATTGGCCTTTTCATCAATTTGATGTTAAAAATGCGTTTCTACATGGAGACTTGGCAGAAGAAGTATATATGGATATTCCTCCTTGAAGACTTCAAAACCAAAGGGAAAGTTTGTAGACTTAAAAAGTCCCTGTATGGACTCAAACAGTCTCCAAGGGCATGGTTTGAAAGGTTTACTCAAGCTATGTTGAAATATGGCTTTAAACAAAGTCAGGGTGATCATACTCTATTCATTATGCATTCTTCACATGGGAAAGTCACTGTTCTCATTGTTTATGTGGATGATATTGTCTTGACAGGAGATGATATGGAAGATATGCAGGAATTGAAGAAATGCCTTGCCAAAGAATTTGAGATAAAAGACTTGGGAAATCTCAAGTATTTTCTGGGAATTGAGGTAGCTAGAAGCAAACAAGGAATCTTCATTTCCCAGAGAAAATATGTCCTTGATCTTCTGCAAGAAACAGGTATGCTAGGGAGTAAGGCATGTGATACTTCTTTGGAACCCAACCAGAAATTAGGTGCTGATACAGATGGGGCAGCGATTGATAAGGGAAGATATCAGAGGTTGGTTGGCAAGTTAATCTATCTTTCCCACACACGTCTTGACATCGCCTTTGCTGTAAGTGTAGTCAGCCAGTTTATGCATGCTCCTCGTGAATCTCACTATGATGCTGTTCTTCGAATTCTCAGATATTTAAAATCAGCCTCTGGAAAGGGTTTATTCTTTGGTATCCATAATCATCTTCAGGTGGAAAGCTATACAGATGCAGACTGGGCAGGTTCACCTACTGACAGAAGATCTACCTCGGGGTACTGTGCCTTTATTGGAGGGAATCTTGTTACGTGGCGTAGCAAGAAACAATCTATTGTATCTAGGTCTAGTGCTGAGGCAGAATTCCGAGCTATGTCTCAGGGAATTTGTGAGTTATTATGGATAAAAATTATTTTAAGAGACCTTAATCTTGAGCCTTCCGATCCGATGAGGTTGTACTGTGACAATAAGGCTGCGATCAGTATTGCTCACAATCTAGTACAACATGACCGAACAAAGCATGTGGAAATCGACAGACATTTCATCAAAGAGAAACTGAGTAGTGGAGTGATCTGTACTCCATTTGTGAAATCTAGTGAGCCGTTGGCAGATGTTTTCACTAAAGGTTTGGGAAGTAGACCTCATCATTATTTTCTTGGCAAGCTGGACATGAGAGACATCTTCGCACCAGCTTGAAGGGGAGTGTTAAAATATGTTGGAATTAGTTGTCTATTAGCTGTCTAATATGAGCTGTATATTAGGTGGCTATTGTTAGTTTGTGAAAGCTTAGGGTTCACATTAGTGAGACCCTCTCTTTTATTTATCTAGCAGAAAACAATAATTACATAGAGACCCCTGACTAAAGATAAATAATAAAAATAAGATACAATAGAGCTAAAATTAACATAACACACAACACTCCCCCTCAAGCTGGTGCGAAGATATTTCTCATGCCTAGCTTGCTAAGAATGAACTGAAACGGTCGACTTGCAAGGCCTTTTTGTAACAATATCAGCTTACTGCTCCCCTGATTTCACAAAAGGTGTACATATGCTCCGATTAGTCAGCTTCTCCTTGATGAAATGCCTATCAATCTCCACATGTTTTGTCTGGTCATGCTGAACCGGATTGTGTGCAATACTAATGGCCGACTTATTATCACAATACAACTTCATTTTCCGAAACCAAGATCTGATAACACAATTTGAATCCATAACAACTCACATACCCCTAGGGCCATAGCCCTAAATTTTGCCTCAGCGCTAGACCTGGCTACTACTGACTGTTTCTTGCTCCTCCAAATCACCAGATTACCTCCAACAAACGAGCAATAACCCGTGGTTGATCTCCTATCAGTAATAGATCCGGCCCAATCTGCATCGGTATAGGCCTTTACTAACATATGACCATATTTGGCAAAGCATAAACCTTTCCCTGGTGCTGACTTCAGATACCTCAAGACCCTATAAACACAGTATCTAGATGGGGTTGTTTGGGATCACGCATGAACTGACTCACTACGCTAACAGCAAAGGCAATGCAGGTCTCGTATGAGCTAAATAAATTAATTTACCTACCAATCTCTGGTACCTCCCCTTATCAACAGGTTCTCCATCGGAATCATCCCCAAGTTTTACGTTGGGATCCATTGGAGTATCCACGGCCTTACTCCCTAGCATGCCCGTCTCCTTGAATAGGTCCAAAACATACTTCCGTTGAGATATGAAAATTCCATCCTTGGATCGAGCTACCTCGATTCCCAAGAAGTACTTCAAACTTCCCAAATCTTTGATCTCAAATTCCGTAGCCAGATATGATTTTAGTAGCTTCATCTCCTCAAAATCATCACCTGTAAGGACAATATCATCTACATAGACAATCAGTGCTGTTATCTTACCCTGTGACGAGTGCTTAACAAAGAGGGTATGATCACCTTGGCTTTGTCTGAAGCCATATCTGATCATAGCTTGCGAGAACCTATCAAACCAAGCTCTGGGAGACTGTTTAAGGCCATATAAAGACTTCCTGAGGCGACACACTCTTCCTTTAGTCTTATCATCTTCAAACCCAGGGGGTATATCCATATAGACCTCTTATTCTAAATCTCCATGCAGGAATGCATTCTTCACATCAAACTGATGCAAGGGCCATTCCAAATTTGCTGCGAGAGACAACAAGATTCTGATGGAGTTCATCTTTGCAACAGGAGCAAATGTCTCCTGGTAGTCCACCCCATAGGTCTGAGTAAAGCCCTTGGCTACCAATCTGGCTTTGTATCTCTCTATAGTCCCATCTACTTTGTGTTTCACAGTGAATACCCACTTGCACCCTATTGTCTTTTTCCCACGGGGTAACTCAGTTAATTTCCAAGTGCCATTTTTGCGAAGCGCTTTCATCTCCTCAACCATGGCTGATTTCCACTTAGGATCGGTGAGAGCTTCCTGTACACGATTAGGGATAGAAATAGAGTCGAGTTTGGACACAAAAGCTTTATAAGACGGAGACAATCGGGAGTACGAAACAAACTTAGAAAGGGGATGTTTTGTGCATTCTCTAGTGCCCTTGCGAAGAGCAATAGGAATATCCAACTCATTTTCAAAGGAAGAAACAAAAATAGGAGTAGAGAGATTAGGAGGAGTAGAAATACCTGGACCTTCATCACTCGAAGAAGTCGATTGTAGTGGAATTGGAGAAACGATCCCCTCATCTGTTGCCCCAAATATCCTTCTGCCTTTATTTTTTGAATAGGTCAACAACTCCTTCCTTTTATCCTCTGCACTTTTCTCTCCTCTTCTTTTTTCACCCTCAACTTCTATTTTTTCACTTTGTTCTATTTTGTCACTTCTATTTTCCTCTTCCTCCTATAATAAATGGCACTGTTTCTACGGACTTCTCTTCTCCTAACTGTTTCTCCCCCTGAAGAGAGGGCTGGGAAACCTGGAAATAGGACAATTTCTCATCAAAAGTAACATCCATAGACACGGACCACTTATGAGAAAGGGGGTGATAACACTTGTACCCTTTTTGTGTAGGAGAATAGCCTACAAAGACACATTTAAGAGCACGATGGTCCAATTTTCGTTTGGAAGGAGAGTGATTGTGAACAAAGCAGACATAACCAAACACTTTAGGAGGAATAGGAAAGATTGAAGAAGGGTTAGTAAGAAGTTCTATAGGAGCTTTCTTACCAAGCACACGAGTAGGCAAACGATTGATGAGGTAGGTAGCAGCCAAGACTGCCTCCCCCCAATAGGACTTAGGGATCTCCATAGAGAACAACATAGACCTAGCAGACTCTAACAAGTGACGATTCTTTCTTTCAGCAACTCCGTTTTGTTGTGGAGTATTGGTGCATGACGTTTGGTGTATCATGCCGTGTTCAGAAAAAGAGTGAGTGAGACCACTGTAGATATATTCACCCCCCTTGTCAGACCGAACAATTTTAATAACAGTACTGAATTGGGTATATATCATCTTATGAAAAGATTTAAATATAGAAAAAAACATCACTCTTTTCTTTCATCAAATATACCCAAGTTGTGCGAGTGTAGTCATTAATAAAAGTTACAAACCATCTATAGCCATTCAAAGTAGTAATATGAGATGGACCCCAAACATCAGTATGAATAAGTGCAAAGGGAATAGTACTTTTATTGATACTTGAATTAAAAGTTGCACGGTGGTGTTTTCCGAGTTGACAAGCCTCACAAGAAATCTCGAAAACACAATTATTGGAAACTAAGGAGGGAAATAAATAACGAAGCAAATAGAAGGAAGGATGTCCTAATCTTTATGCCACAGCCACAACTCTGGAGGAATATTTTCTCTCTGTGAAGTGTGAGCAGTACTCGTCAATCTCTCATTTTCAACTTCATCAGGCAACAACAGATAGAGACCATTCTTCTCTTTACCACTGCCAATCACCTTCTTCGTGAAGAGGTCCTGAAAGACACAGTAAGATGGAAAGAAAGTTACACAACAGTTCAAATCACGAGTTAAACGACTAATTGAAAGAAGGTTAGTCGAAAAGTTAGGAACATGAAGAACTGAAGTTAAAGCAAGTGAATTAGAAACATTAATGACACCTTTACCAGAAATAGAAGACAAGTTTCCATCGGCAGTTTTAACCTTCTCTTTCCTTGAACATGGATTATAAGCGGAAAAAATACTAGGAAGACCGGTCATATGATCAGAAGCTCCAGAATCAATGATCCATGGTTGTGGAGAATTAGCATGCAAAGCACTCGAAAAATTAGCATAATTACCTTTCTGGGCAAAAAAAGTAGAGGCACTTGTGGAGGTGTCTAACTGTGTCATTATGCGCCGCAATGTCTCAATATCAGTACTACTGATGCTACCTGGCACAGACGAGGAAGTAGGAGCTGATAAGTTCTGATACGCAGACGGTGATCCAGTAGTCATGTGAGCTCGTGGTCCACCACTACCTCGTCCACCACGACCACCACTACCACGACCACCACTACAGCCACCACCCCTCCCTTTTGACATAGGAGGGTGTCCGTGGAGGCTCCAACAAGTCTTGTGGGTATGTCTAGGACGGTTGCAGTGGTCATACCAAAGTTTATCCTTTTCATCACTTACCTCATAGCCAGAATCCCTACGCTGATTTGGAGGCGATGACTAGAAGAAACCAAAGCAGATCTGTCAGTAGATGACTGTGGAAGCATAACAGAGCAACGACTTTCCTCATTTTGGACATAGGCAAACGCTTCCCGTAGTGATGGCAAAGGTTCCATACCAAGGATCCGGCTCCTCACTTTCTCAACATTCAGAACGTTGCCCCCAGGTTTGATTACCCTTTCCGCTACCAGAAGAGAACTCATTAATTTACTCATTGAAAAATTCATTTGATTCATATTATAATTCAGTTTGAATTGAGTGAATGATGGGGGACAACGAATTGAGGATCATATCAACTTGGGTCTGTGTATCGATGTTGGCTCCTAGGGTCTCCAACTCTTTCAAATAACCAATCATTTTTAAAATGTTCTTTGACTGGAGTCCCTTCCGACATCTTGGCACTCCTTATCTTCTGCATAGCAACCTGTCTGGCAGGTCTGCCATGATCCCCAAACATCTCTTTTAGGGATTTGATAATGGCATTAGCGGAATCATTTGACTGGTATTGGTGTTGCAACACATTAGCCATAGAAGCCAATATGTAACAATGAGCCATCCCATTTGACTTTTTCCACTTATCGAACTCGCATCTAGCAACAAACGTAGCATTTGCAGCGGGTTCTTTGGGGCATGGGGTGGTGAGGACATATATGTGATCTTCTGCGGTTAAAACAATGTCCAAGTTACATTTCCATTCAATGTAGTTGTTTCCAGTTAGCTCATTTTGATTAACTGAAAAAATAAAAAAGACAATAAATATGGATATTAGAATTTGACAGATTGAAATCAAAGAATCCTTAAAACTTTTATTTTAAAACAAAGTCGCCGAAATATCGAAATGAAAGAATAAAGCCTCCGTGTGGCGGTCAATACTCAATCTTTCAATTAATCATGACTTGTCCGCTATGGAACTCTTGCAAAACAAGTTATGACTCCCGAACCTATTTGATCTCTAAGTTTCTGAATAATGCCCCGTGTGGGATCCCTTATCCATAGCTTAGCTAGTGTGTACTATTAACTAGGATCCAATCACAACCGCCTCAAGTAGTGCCTCTGTGTGGTGGTCACCCTCTAACATGTCTGATTGATCCTATCCAAAGGAAGTTCACATCTAGTAGCCAATGAGTAGTGTATCCTGTTAGATATGTTACTTTGTTTTATATTATTAGAAATAAAAGGATTAGGTTGTAATTATTTTTTTTCTTCTTATTCTTGAATAATATATAAGGGTGTGACTTATTGGTCAACCTTAAGCTTTTGGATTAATCTCAGTTGTCAAACTTAACATGGTATCAGAGCCACCATAACCCTAACCCTAACCACCACCTGCGCCAACCCACCACCACCACCACCACCAATATGACCTGAGCACTATTCACGACACTGTTCACTGCACTGTTCATCGCTAATGTTCATCGGCACTGTTTCACGCTACTGTTCATCGCTACTGTTCATTGCATTTTTTTCCACTTTCATACAGTCATCAACCACTCCTATTTTGATTGAAGTTTCTTTCTCTCGTTTTTTTTTGGGTCCTTCTATGGCCCATTGATCAGTGATTGATTTGCAGGCATCCTATATGGTGGTTTGATTTTTGTTGGTGTGCTTTGTATCCATTGGCCCCTGTTTCTATTGCCTTTTTTAGTTTTTCCGTTGCGGATATCATTTTTTTTGTGTTGATTCACGATGACGGATCTAGCCAAGTCCAACGTGAATACACAGTTGCTTTCGGATGAATGTGTTATTGTTGCATCCGCCGATAGACCGAGTGTTAAACTTACTACATCACTTTTCAATGGCCAAAACTACCTAGAATGGTCCGGATCTGTGATTATGTCTCTCAAAGGCAGGGGTAAGATGGGGTATATCAACGACAAAATTAAGCACCTACCACTGAGAATGCCGCTTATGACAAGTGGGAGATGGAGAACTCCACTGTCATGATGTGGCTTTGCCACTCTATGATTCCTGAGATTGCTGAAGGTTTTTTGGATATGGCGACTGCCCAAGATATTTAGGAGACCATGGCCAACACTTATTCGCGCAAGGGCAATTCTGCGCAGATTTTTGAGTTACGCAGGTCGATTGGTAGATCTGAACAGGGGGAGAAGAGTGTTCTGCAGTACTTCACATCTCTTTCCACCAGTTGGAAACGTTTGGACCACCTGTTGGACTATAAGCCAGTTGGTCCTGCTAATTTTGTGGCCTTCCATAAACTTATTACCGAGGAGGGCATTTTTAAGTTCCTAGAGGGACTTTACTCTGCTCTGATTTGGATCCAGTCCGCAGTCAGGTTCTGGAATGGACCCACTACCTTCTCTTCAGGAGGCCTTTGCCTATGTCCAGAACGAGGAAAGTTGTCGTTCTGCTATGCTTCCACCTGCTTCTACAGAGCGATCTGCTCTCTCTTCAGTTCCTCAGAAGGATGGAAACCGTGGTCGTGACACCGCTAGTGAATCTGGTTCTTCAGATAAGTCCAAGTAATTTTGTGATTATTGCAATACCAAATACCACAAGGGAGACATGCTATAAGCTTCATGCTTATCCACAAGGGGGTCGAGGGGGTAGTTCTGGCTCGTCTAGGGGTCGTGGAGGAAGGTTTAATGGCCACAATGCCCATGCTAATCATACTACGGCTGTTGATCTTATAGCTCCTGCTCCGATTGATCAGTCTTTTCCCGCTGTTCTTCCACCTATGTTCACTGCCTTTGAGGTGGAGGAGGCTCTCCGGAACCTGATGAATCGCCGTTCTTTTGCTGCCTCTGCTTCTGCATCCACACCTACAGGTGCCTCCTCTTCATTTGTACAGACAGGTAACTTAGTCACTTCTGCCCGGGCATGTTTATCCCATTTGTCTTTCCCGTGGATTTTTGACTCAGGAGCTTCAGATTATATGTCTAGTTCCTCCGATTTGTTTTCTGTATATACTCCTCATTCAGGTCAAGATAAAGTTCGCATTGCGGACGACACTTTTTCTTTTGTTACAGGGAAAGGTGTCATTCATGCCACTCCCTCATTGCCTCTGTCATCGGTCCTACATATTCCCAGTTTTACTTCTAATCTTTTATCTATTAGTCGTATAACTCGTGATTTGAATTGCAGTGTAACCTTTTTCCCTTCTCATTGTGTCTTTCAGGACATTATCACAAGGAGGACGATTGACAGTGGTAGAGAGGAGAATGACCTTTACCTTCTAGATGCAGGAAGCAAAGGAGCTCATTACACATCAGTTACTGAGAATAAGTCTGAAGATATTTGGTTATTACATAGGAGATTAGGACACCCGTCTTTTCGTTTACTTAAGTATATGTTTCCTTCTTTAGTCAATAAGCCTGTTTCTGAGTTTTTTTGTGGACCTTGTGAACTTGGGAAACACCATCGGACATCTTTTTTCTTCTTATTCTTGAATAATATATAAGGGTGTGACTTATTGGTCAACCCTAAGCTTTTGGATTAATCTCTGTTGTCAAACGTAACATATCCTCCGTATGGAATGATCACCTCCGGCGAGGTGACACAGAATGCACTACTTATCTTACAGTGAACCATTAATGGAAGATCGTGGGTGTTATGATAAGACCCCTCCCACTTGATTTAGTAAATAAGGATTTTGCTTTTTAGAGAAAAATGTTTCTACACATTACCCATAAGCATCCAATGTTTACTAATGCCTTGAAAATGGATTTTGAATTTTATTTTAGAAAACTTGTTTTTATAATGCATGTAGTAACAACATATTTAATATTCCAAATACAAACAAGCAATCAAGCATATAAAAACAAAAAAACTAAAATTAAAATAAAAGCGTCCAAATGATGCCTCTATCTCCATAGAACCTCCTTCTTGGTTCGGTCGCCTCCGGCTCCATCTTCATGGACAATGGCTTGGTCTTCCATCTTCATGGATTTTCTAATTCTATTACATTGGTCCTATGCTTCTTTCGAAGCTTACAATTTATCTAGAAATAGAAAACAACAATGAAATAAAAAGGCTAGGGAAACTGGTGCGACTTTCCTTTTCGTAGGATTGAAGTCGTAGCGCCCTTTACACATGCCTTAAAACCAAACCAAAATAAATACAACATATACCGATCGCAAACATCTAAATGCAAAATTTAAATAGATCTTGGTGCCATGGGAGATAGTGGACTAATCTTGCTGTAAAAGGGTTAGTCATATGCACATCCATGCATGTATAACAAATATATATAACTATTGGAACCCCTAATTGATTAGCACAGTACATAACTCTTTATATACTGATTTAGAACTTTAAAACAGCACCTCAGTTCTCTGTCACACTTCGATCGATCGACAAGGTTCGATCGATCGAACCTTCGATCGATTGAACATTGTTCAATCGATTGAACTTTCAGTTTCACAGAATGTTTTGAAAAAAATTACAGAATAATGTAAAATTAAAGTAAATAATTTTAAAACCTTTTAAAACTGTGAACAGAACACTTGGACAGAGAATTAGCCTTGATCGATCGAACTCCATTTAATCGATTGAACAAAAGAACGTTTGATCGATCGAAACCAGTTCAATCACTTGAGAACAGAGAGGTTCAATCGATCGAAACTTCTTTGATCAATCGAATCAATCATGCATCCAATGCAATCACAGATTTGTATTCTGCTGCGAAACTGCTGCAGAAACAAATCTGTGACGATGCAGTTTCAAAAACAGTCCTAAAATCAACACGCAAATCAAAACTAGTGTTTCAAAACGCATCTATAAATCTAAACAAGTGTGGCTCTGATACCAATTGTAGGGAAAAAATAGGTTTAAAATTATTTTAAACGCGCATCGGAAAGATTAAGTTACAAAACTTATTGGTAGCCAGGATCTACTACTCGCTAACTCTATAGATGCGCACAAGGGGGGACAAGAGTTATACCTTAGTGTCTTGAACCCAATTCTAAAATCTTGGATCTTCTTGTTGATGCAACAGCCTCCACTAGGTTGTCTTCACCCTTATGACTCCTACGGATGCCTTCTGGAAAGACTAGAGATGGTTGGATCTCTAATATGGAGGATAAAGAAGGTTTGGGAAGTCTAAAACAGTTTCTGCAGCTTCTGGTATATAAAAACGACGAACTCTAATTTCTAGACGCAGATGCCCTATTTATAGATTCTCAATACCGACCTAACGTTCAAGCGATCGAAGTGCCTTTGATCGATCGAATCTTCGATCGATTGAACCACCTTCGATCGATCGAACCTGTCTAGACTTCAATCGATCGAGACTCATTCGATTGATCGAACCTGTATTGACAAGATCCTTGTAAAAGAAAGGAAAATGATATATTGAATTCAATTGAAAAATGATTACAAGAGGAGCCTAATATATATAGGCTTAGCTAGAAGCTACACTTTTACAATCTAACCGATGTGGGACACTATAACATTAAACTATTTACAATATTATCCTCTAACACTCCCCCTCAAGCTGGAGCATACATATCATATGCACCAAGCTTGTCACATATATATTTAACCCGAGTCCCAACTAATGCTTTTGTGAACAAATCGGCTAACTGATCCGCGGATTTCACGTGAACGGTATTGATTACTTTCTCTAGAAGTTTTTCCCGAACAAAATGACAATCAACCTCAATGTGTTTTGTCCTCTCGTGGAATACTGGATTGGAAGCTATATGAACGGCAACTTGATTGTCACAAAGTAAATTCATAGGACAAGACTGAGTAAACCCAAGCTCTTCTAGTAGATGCTTCATCCACACTAATTCACACGTAGTATGTGCCATAGCCCTGTATTCAGACTCAGCACTCGACCTAGTAACTACTGTTTGCTTCTTGCTCTTCCAGGACACAAGATTACCACCAACCAAAACACAGTATCCTGTAGTGGATCTCCTATCACCAGGAGATCCAGCCCAATCAGCATCACCGTAGCTCTCAATACGTATATGACCGCGATCCTGGTACAATAAACCACGGCCTGGAGCTCCTTTGAGATACCTCAAAATACGCATCACTGCCTCCCAATGTGTGGTACGAGGAGAACTCATGAACTGACTGATGACACTCACTGAAAAGGCAATGTCAGGTCTAGTAACAGTAAGATAATTAAGCTTACCAACCAGACGTCTATACTGCTTAGGATCCTCCAATAACTCCCCTTGATCTGATAGTAACTTGGTGTTAGGGTCCATAAGAGACTCCACAGGTCTGGATCCTAACATTCCTGATTCTAATAGGAGATCAAGAACATACTTCCTTTCCCTTCACTTGACCTGGCAACCTCAATACCCAAAAAATATCTAAGCTGCCCGAGGTCCTTGGTTTGAAATTTGTTTTGCAGAAATAACTTCAACTCCAGTTATAACAATGTCATCAACATATACAAGCAAGAAGATTTTACCTGCTTTAGTATGTCGATAAAAGACTGAATGATCAACACCACATCTCTGGAGTCCAAATTCAGCAACTACATCACTGAACCTACCAAACCAGGCACGAGGAGACTGTTTCAGGCCATACAAAGATCTTCTTAATCTACATACCATATTCGACTCCCCCTGAGCAACAAACATAGGTGGGAGGTATTGCAAGAGGTAAGGGAAGCATAAAATCAGGATCGCTCATAGAGTGGGACTCTGAATAGTATGGAGTGGACTCAAAAAAGGTAACATCTGCTGACACAAAGAAACGGCGCAGGGTAGGGCTATAACAACGATAGCCTTTCTGAACACGAGAGTACCCTAAGAAAACACACTTAATAGCATGTGGGTCTAACTTGTCAGTGCCCGGGGTAAGCTGATGGACAAAACAAACACATCCGAAAACACGTGGACTAACTGGAAACAGAGACTCAGTAGGAAATAATGTAGCATGAGGAGTGCATCCATCTAGAACAGAGGAAGGCATACGATTAATTAAATGACAAGCAGTAAGAACTGCATCCCCCCAGTAACATTTTGGAACCCTCATTTCAAACAACAAGGTGCGGGTGACTTCTAACAAGTGACGATTTTTCCATTCTGCAACACCATTTTGCTGAGGTGTGTGCACACACGATGATTGGTGGAGCATCCCACATTTGCTCATGTGGGTGGTGAATGGATGAGAGAAATATTCCTGTGCATTATCACTACGAAGAATTTGAATAGGAACATTAAATTGAGTTTTAACTTCATTACAAAATGCACAAAATATTGAAAATAACTCAGAACGATTTTTCATTAAATAAATCCACGTTATTATGGAGAAATCATCAACAAAGCTAACAAAGTACCGATACCCCTTAATAGAGGTTATACGGTGTGGACCCCAAACATCTGAATGTACTAATTGAAATGGACAAGACACTCTTTTATTAACTCGAGGAGCAAATTGGACACGGTGATGCTTCCCCAACTGACACGACTCACACTCTAAAATAGACAAATGACTCAAACTAGGTACTAGCAGCTTCAAGTTGGCCAAAGAAGGATGTCCAAGGCGGCAATGAATCTGGTGAGGAGATACTGTAGCAGAACAAGCAATGGGAGAAGTGGGCGGTGGAGATGAACCATCAAAGTAGTAGAGACCATCGGATTCATGCCCTACGCCAATCGTCTTCCGAGTCGTCAAATCCTGAATAAGAACAGAATCAGGAGAAAAGGAGACACAAGCATTAAGATTCTTTGTCAATTTGCTAACAGAAATTAAATTAAAAGGAGACTGAGGTATATAAAGAACAGAAGATAAAGACAAGGATGAAGACAATGAGACAGTCCCTATTCCTTCAACAGGAATAGAGTAGCCATCGGCTAATGTAACCGGGGGCAATGAGGATGATTTTTCAAGAGATGAAAATTGGGTCGATATACCTGTGAGATGATCAGTGGCTCCAGAATCAATTACCCAAGGAGCAGAACGAGAGGTGAGACAAGCAGTGGAGGTACCTTTCTGAACAAGAGAGGTACTAGGAGAAGATGCCTGCTGAGATGCCTGGAACTGTAAGAACTGAGTATACTCGTCCCGAGAAACTGAAAACTGATCAGCCACAACAGGAGCGGAAGAATGAGTATCACCAGGAGTAGTAGTAGCAGCATGGGCAAACCGAGCAGGACGGCCAATAAGTTCCCAGCAAGTCTCCCGAGTATGACCATCCTTGTTGCAATTATCACAATGACGCATGGGGCCGCGACCACGACCTCCTCGTACACCACGATAACCCCCTCCACGACGAGGAGCACCACCACCACCCCGACCGATAGGATGTTGTGAAGCCTGAGTAACAAGGGCTGAATGATCAGTAACGGGAGGAACAGGAATAATCGGATCCCAAGAAGTACTCCTCAAAACACGCTGATATGTCTCAGCAAGAGAAGGAAGAGTGGCACCACCAAGAATTTGAGACCGAATTGGCTCAAAATCACTCTTGAGACCTGCGAGAAATTTCATCACGGCCATTTGTTCACGCTGTTTCTGCTGTTCCTTCGCATCAGTAGTGATAGGAAGGACGCTATTCAACTCTTCAACCAACCGTTTAAACGAAGCAAAGTAATCAGTTACAGATAGATCACTCTGTTGCAACTGAAAATACTGAAAAGAGAGATCGTACATCCGAGTCAAATCACTGGAGTACAAGAGATGAGCATACTCCCAAATCTCCTTACATGTGCCCAAATGACCACACATGTCCGCAACCTGCGGTTCCATAGAATTCCAAATAAGTACAACAATTTG
The DNA here is from genome assembly GCA_033977485.1 of Hydrangea macrophylla. Lineage (NCBI taxonomy): Eukaryota > Viridiplantae > Streptophyta > Magnoliopsida > Cornales > Hydrangeaceae > Hydrangea > Hydrangea macrophylla. Next base: position 95,182,321 of record CM066995.1, read on the forward strand.
AGCATCCATTTGTCTCCAATGCTTAATCGCCTTCTCATCGGTGGTAGGAGCAGACTCGGTAAGGTGATCATCAAAACCCTAGCCAGTGAGGGCAATGTTGACAGCCCGGGACCATTGAAGGAAATTAGAGCCGTTCAACTTTCGTGTAGTTAGTTGGGGAAGGACTTTGGATTCCATAGATAAGGGCTAAAGATAACTTTGGATTCAAAAAATAAGGGCTAAAGATAACTTTGGATTCAAAAAATAAATATATATATATTTTTTTGGGTGATGAATAGTGATTCTGATGAACAGTACCTACGATGAATAGTAACTGCGATGAACAGTAACTTTTTGATGAACAGTACCCGCGATGAATAGTAACTGCATGAACAGTAACTTTCGGATGAATAATAGCTTCGGATGAACAGTAACTTTCTGAAGAACAGTACCCGCGATGAATAGTAACTGCGATGAACAGTACTTTCGGATGAACAGTAGCCTCGGATGAACAGTAACTTTCGGATGAACAGTGATTCCGATGAACAGTACTTGAGGGGGGTTAACGGCTAGGGTTTGAGGGGCTGCTAGTCTTCTCGGATCTTGGATAGAGATCCGGCAATTGATAGAACACGAGAAACACTTTCGATCAACTTTGATCGGCAATAACAAAAGGAGCGGACCCTAAGATCGGGTGGCTCTGATACCATGTAAAAGAAAGGAAAATGATATATTGAATTCAATTGAAAAATGATTACAAGAGGAGCCTAATATATATTGGCTTAGCTAGAAGCTACACTTTTACAATCTAACCGATGTGGGACACTATAACATTACACTATTTACAATATTATCCTCTAACAATCCTCATGTGCCTTTACAAGCATCCTAGCAGAGCTAAGAGTGGGACCTCCTAGGTTCTTTATTGTCAGTTGTTAATTCCCATGATCAAACTCCTTGATCAGCAAACGAACCAACGGTCAGTTAACGTTCTCCACTATAAAACGATAACTGCACTCCAACGCAAAAGAACAAATCCGAAGTGATGACTAGACTTGTATGGTGTACCAATGCCCCTCTACCTTCAGCATTCGTAATCATATTCAGGTAGTCGGATAACTGGTTACTGTTAACTTGAATCATGATTACTTCTTGTATTCCTTGAGTCCCATTCACCACTCATGACTACCAAACATGTTGATAACTACTTATCAACAAGACTGCAGTTCTCAGTAATCAACTCGGTGACATTCTCAAGGGAATGCTTATTCTTTAACTGAGGGTAGATTCTATCTTGACAATATATGTTCACAACCTTGTGAACATGACATACCCAAGATACCCAGGTGTTGATTAGTTATAGACCTCACTGATTGGTAAGTCAAAGCAGCCATATCCACAGTCTGTGTTCATAATCGTCTCAAGATTGAGAACACGTACCTTATACAAGTTATGAGTTTCTATTGACTGTTGATAGCCTTAAGTGTCAAATAGGAAAGCTCAGGTCCGTCAATGCACTATAACACTAGCATATTAACTAAGAGCTAAACTCTAGTAATTGAGATTCATCACTCCATCCAATGGTAGTTAATCATGCTACAGTGTAAACCTGATGAGATATCCAGTCTCATCATCCACTGTGACAAATTCTAAGTATCAATGAATAGTAATTCGTATCTCGCTTGTATGTATCTCATACACATATGAATTACTTACTATGATACTTAAGGATTAACAATCATCTCATGACAGAAACATACATAATGAAATGTAAAGTTGATATCCATATATTAAAATGTCAATGTCTCATGCATAAAGTAATGGTTTGAGGGCACAAACCCAACAAACACACCATTTAAAACTAGGCCACTAAAGAGAATTGGACTGTCACTGCAAGATATTGACGAAATTCATGACGCTTGTAATGCCCTCACAGAGTTATAATAATGAAATAGTTGAAATTGTTGTCTTTGCTGCTAGATTTTGTTAGCTTTTACCTTGCATTACCTGGCTTGTATTTTTTTTGCCGGTAATATAAACTTGAGGGTCGTTACAAATCGATTTTCTGCTACACTTGTTTAAGTAATGTGGATGACTGTTTATGATGATGTTATTTGTGTTCCATGATTGACCATGCATTTCTTAGCATTTACAGCGAATTTTGGCATACCTCCCACAGCTTCACCTTTTTTCTGCATTAAATTTTGAAATTAAGTGTTGAATTATAACTTTGCGAACAAATGTTGAATAGTTTATTGATGCTAAATGTCTCCAAGATTTGCTTGGGGTCAGGTTCTGTTTTACCATTGGCAAAATATGTCAATTGTTTCTGTACTTGTGGCTATGTGTTGTGACCTCTCTCTCTCTCTCTCTCTCTCTCTCTCTCTCGTTTGTGCCAACACCCACTGCTACATGAAAACATTTGGTTGATTTCTTTATAATATCTGGAATCATGGTTTTATGGTATGCTACAAATGGAAATTCTAACAAACTGAACTTCTTTCTTTTGATTGTCCTGTCTTACCTGTTCTTTTGGTGTTAATGCAGATGGTTTATGTCTTGTCTGTTTACAACAAGAAAGAGAAGTACAATCGAATTACGGTTCGTGACCTCTGCTTTCTTTTTTTTTTTTTTTTTTGAAGATACTATTGGGGAATCTTTCTTTTCACTTTCCTGTGCTTACATGTGTGCAATTAGAAAGGTCAAATTAAATGGTTGGTGTCCTTTTATCTAATTGCCTTTGTGTATGTTACTGTGACTTTATTAGTTATGCATGTCGTGGAGTTGTGGAAAATTGGGTTCATTACACTTGGAGGATTTAAGGGCTGTTTTGAACGGTTGGTTATGAGAACACAACGTTTAGTATAAGGTGTAGAATTTTAAAATAGAGAGAGAGAAATTGTATTTCACTGGGATAATTATTTTACAACACTTTCAACCCTTTAAAGAGGGTGAGATAAGAGATACAAGTGTTGAGAGTTGATATTATTATTTTTGCCTTATTGTTTGTTTTATGCTTTTTCCCTTCTTGAAGGGTACTCTTGTAATTATATTAGTTGATTATTGTCTAATAAAATGAAGGGGAGTCACATTAGTGCTCTCTAAACTTTCTGAAAAATTCAACATGGTATCAGAGCTACCCTAATAGGGGACTCAATCCTTCCACCATCAACCACCATTGCCGCCGCAGCCCTATACACCAGAACCACCCAGCCGCAACCATCAGACTACCCTACCAGCATCGTAGCACACCACAGCCACTTTCCCAGCACTCGGCGCAACCCACAAACACCCCACAGCCACCCGACACCACTCGGCGCACCATCCAACCTCCCCACACCACTCAGCGCACCATCCTTGCTGATTTTTTACCTAGCCGAAACCCTGGAGTGATACACCTAATCCTCTACCTCTTCCTTCTTTAGTTTTCTAAACCCTAGAGTGGACTCAACCACCATTGGGCTGTTCTGATCACGATCAGTCCTTCCTTTCCTTTCGGTCCATCTTCGGACCACATGATTTGTCTATAGATTGGACAATTGCACAAGTGGTGCATGTGAATGCTAGGAGTGTCTTGATTTCATTGTTGCTCGTTGTGCCTATTCCTCTTCAGGATGACGAAGGACGATTTGACTCAAAAGACTGCTGAAATTACCAGTTCTCCTGTAGGTAATGAGAGAATCATTACTGAGAACTTTGGGTCCAAATCACCACCGTGCTTCTAAATGGTGAGAATTACTTATCTTGGTCCCAGTCAGCTACATTTTGGCTTAAAGGCTGGTCTAAATTTGGTTATGTAAATGGCACACTCAAGGCTCCTAGCATTGAAGATCCTACTTATGCAAAGTGGGAAGTGGACAATTTTTTTGGTCATGAGTTGGCTTACCCATTCCATGAAGCCCGAGATAGCTGATGGGTTCTTTGAGATGGAGACTGCCAAGGACATCTGGGATACACTTACAGAGACCTATTCTCGTAAAGGGAATGTGCCCCAAATTTATGAGTTAAGGAGAGCTATTCAAGCTGAAGTACAAGGTGATCGCTCTATCTTACAATATTTTACTGCATTGGGAACTCTTTGGAAACACATTGATCATCTGACTACCTATCACCCGGTCTGTCCTGTTGATGCTGCTAGCTTTAAGACTTACATTGAGAGTGAGAGAATATTCAAATTTTTAGCAGGTCTTAATCCCGAACTTGACCCGGTTCGGAGCAGAATTCTGGCCATGGAGCCACTTCCAACATTGAGGGAGGCTTTTGCTCATGTTCCGAATGAAGAGTCGCCGATCGGCTATGCTTCCGCAGTCCTTAGCTGACAGGTCTGCCTTGATTTCTTCTAGTCATCGTGGTGGTAAGACTCCTGTACCTCGAAATGATTATAGTACTGAAGTGGGTGATAATCCATCGTGCTAACACATGAATAGAGGTAGTTGACTTGTCTTCAACACCCCCCCTCAAGTTGAAGAGGGGGCTGTGTGTTCAAACACACCAATTCGGCGGTGTAGTGGGTCCTCTTCGGGAGGTCTCGTCGCCCGTGTGATATAGCGGACCCCCTCCTTATGATTGTCTCTGATACCATGTAGAATTTTAGAATGGTAAGAGAGAAATTATATTTCACTGGGATAATTATTTTACAATACTTTCAACCCTTTATATAAGGTGAGATAAGAGAGATAAGATCAAATCTCTAGATTACAATCATATCCTAAAAGGTAAGATTACAATAAGATTTCATCCCAATTAATTCAAATTTTCCTATAAAATCTATATTCTCTCTCTGGAATATTCTGTAATTCTCTGCCATCAAATCTTCACCAAATCATGACTTGGTCCCACAAATCTTCATTCTTCCATATCTTCCAACATAAGGAAGACTTTTCGTGTTTATAAAGCTGAAGGTTAGGTCTATACCCAGCCACCCCTCAAAGCACTATCTGTTGATGCTACTGAAAATTGGATAATGGCCTGTATATGAAGGATTTAGGCAAAGATAGTCTAAAGCCTTGTTCTTATGGGGAGATTTTCCATTTGGTTGATGATTGTTGTTCTTTTATAGCTAATTCATCCTAATTATATAATTTTAATTTTGTGTTTGCTGTATATCTAATTGAGCTATATCTCATTTTTTATGAAATGATTGCCTCGGTTTACCAAGCCAAACTGCATAAATTAATTACATGGTGCTGGTTTCCTGGAATATGTTTTCATGGTTAGCATTTGGATCAACCGTTCAGTATCCCAGCAGGATTAGTATCGGCAATATGATTTTAACTGTATAGAAAATGCAGTGAAAAACAAACTGAGTACATTACAAATACTAAAAGAAATGATGGATAACTGAAACTGATATACAATAAATAGGGATATCCTGTTGATTAAACAGGCATGTTTTTTTGTTTTATGTATAAAGGCACTAAAAGACTATTGGACTAAATAAATTCAGGCCATTAGTTTTCCTTCTTCTGTTTTAGTAAGTAAACCACTTGTAAGGCCAGCTTATTCAACTCCTTAAAACCCAGGTGTCAAGGAGAGGGGGAACTAAGGCCTTATAAACTGCACAGGCAACAACACATCTAAGCGATGTGGGACGACAACACGCCTCCGCACGTGTGGCAAAGGCACACACGTGGATTACAGAGATGGGGGCAAACAAGGCTCTAATACCACTTGTAAGGCCCAGCCCAATCAACTCCTTAAAACCCAAGTGTTGAGGAGAGGGGAATTAAGGCCTTATAAATCGCACAGAGGGGGCATAAATGGGCGATGTGGGACAACATTCCAACACACCCCCGAACCACAGAAGCCGGAAACTCAGCACGCCAGACTCTCGGCACGCTGGAAGACAAGCCCAACCTAGCTTTGATACCACTTGTAAGGCCTTACCCATTGAACTTCTTAAAACCCAGATGTTAAGGAGAGGGGAACTAAGGCCTTATAAATTGCACAGGCAACACCACATCTAAGCGATGTGGGACGACAACAAAACCAAAATTTTCAATCATGACATGAGTGAAAGAAAAGTCTTAACAAAAAAGCAGAAAATGTGACTTCTGCATGCTGCTATATACTCGCTCACAAAACATGTATGTGCAAAATAATCTTTGCAGGAGCACATCTGCTATACAAGAATACTTATCTAATTTTTGCGTGATAATAATGATAAAATTATTCGTTTTATCAGAAGATTTATTGATATTACTGGTTTGTAATTTTTATAAACTAGAACCCTTTTAAACCTGAGATGGTCGTGTACAGTCAAAACGGATTGTCTGAATATTAATAAGCATTGTATTAATGAACTGGGCAATGCTTTTACCATGACAAATTTTCAAAATCGCAAGTTTTAAGATATTCCATATTTCATGAATCCTTGACTGGGATAATAGTGTCAGGTTCTTGATTTAGCATGACAAAGGATTCAGGATCTGTTATGATAGGAAGTGGAGTCAATTTTAATGGTAAAAGTTTTCCGGACTGTTGCATGGTTTTGATAATTTCAATTTCAGATAATTTTTTCCCTTGTACCAAATAAGAGGGTAAGATAAGTTAATAAACGACCGAGTTATATGTTAACATAATATTTTTGGGTAAAGCTTAGGGTTAGACAATGTCTTACCCCCGTTTATATATAAACAATGTTAAAGATATTACAATAAGACCCACACTGTAATAATAAAATAACAAAAAACATAACACATAAAAATAACTCTAACACTCCCCCTCAAGCTGGTACGAAAATATCTCTCATTCCCAGCTTGTCTAAGATAGTGTGAAAAGGACGACTCCCAATAGCTTTGGTAAGAACATCCGCAACTTGATCGCCAGTCTTCACGAAGGGAACACAGATAGTACCATTACTAATCTTCTCTTTAATGAAATGTCGATCGATCTCCACATGCTTTGTTCTATCATGTTGGACAGGGTTATGAGCTATACTAATGGCCGCTTTGTTGTCACAAAAAAGCTTCATAGACTCTGTCTGATCAACATTCAGATCCTTTAGTAATGACTTAATCCACAATAATTCGCAAATACCTTGGGCCATAGCCCTGAATTCTGCTTCTGCACTAGACCTGGCCACTACATTCTGCTTCTTACTTCTCCAGGTAACGAGATTACCTCCCACAAACGTGCAGTACCCTGAGGTAGACCTCCTATCAGTAATAGAGCCAGCCCAATCTGCATCAGTGTACCCTTCCACCCTCAGGTGGTCATGTTTGGCAAAGAACAAACCTTTTCCTGGAGCAGACTTCAAATATCGAAGGATCCGGAAGACGGCTTCTTGATGTGACTGTCGTGGAGAGTGCATAAACTGACTGACAACACTAACAGAAAACGCAATATCCGGGCGAGTATGGGAGAGATATATGAGCTTACCAACAAGTCTCTGATAACTCCCCCTGTCAACCAACTCCCCACTACTGTCCTCACCAAGTTTCTGATTCTGCTCCATAGGCGTATCACACGCTTTACTGCCCAACATTCCTGTCTCCTTTAACAAATCTAGAACATACTTCCTTTGGGAAATAAAGATCCCATGTTTGGATCGAGCAACTTCGATCCCAAGGAAAAACTTAAGGGCCCCCAAGTCTTTGATCTCGAATTCAGTGGCTAATTGCTTCTTCAATCGATCCATTTCCTCCAGATCATCTCCTGTCAGAACGATATCATCAACATACACAATAAGAGCAGTAGTTTTACCCAGTGAGGAATGTTTGATGAACAATGTATGATCTGCATGACTTTGTTTAAAACCAAACCGAAGCATAGCCTGCGTAAATCTCTCAAACCAGGCCCTTGGTGACTGTTTGAGACCATACAGAGATTTTCGAAGTCTACACACCTTCCCATCTGTCTTGGAGTCCTCAAACCCTGGAGGGATGTCCATGTAAACTTCTTCTTCTAGATCACCGTGCAAGAAAGCATTCTTCACATCAAACTGGTGAAGAGGCCAATTCTGATTAGCTGCCAGAGAAAGGAGAACTCTAATAGAATTCATCTTTGCGACTGGGGCAAAGGTCTCCTCATAGTCTACCCCGTAGGTCTGAGTGAACCCTTTTGCTACTAACCGAGCTTTATATCTCTCAATAGAACCATCAGCCCTGTGCTTCACAGTATACACCCACTTGCACCCCACAGTCCTCTTTCCTGTAGGCAATATGGTCAACTCCCAAGTACCAGTCTTTCGAAGAGCATTCATCTCTTCAATCATGGCATGTTTCCACTTGGGATCAGCAAGAGCTTCCTGAACATGGTTAGGAACACTAACAGAGGAAATTTTTGAAAGAAAGGCTTTATAAGAAGGAGATAGATGAGAATAAGATACAAAGTTAGATATAGGATGTTGAGTGCAGGATCTAACACCCTTTCGAACAGCGATAGGAACATCTAAATCATCTATGGTAAGAGAGGGTGTATCAGAGGAATTACCTGAATCTTCATCACTAAGAGAGGATGGCAATGGCAGTAGAGAAACAGGAGCAGTAACTTCTGGAGTCTCTCTGGTCTTTCTTTTACTCCAAGTTCCCCTAGAATATACCCTCATCTCATTCACCCTTGGTTCCTCAATTACTACTTCCTTTTCAGGCACCCTCCTCTCACTTTCGAACTCTCTCCCCTCACTTTCGAACTCTCCCCCGGATTCAGGTTCCTTTTCTGTCTCCACCGCAACCATAGGTTCTTTTTCTGTCTCTATCTCAATCACCATAGGTAAAACTGGCATCTCTTCACACCTCGGCTCCCCCTGAAGAGATACCGAAGAGTTAAGAAAGTAGGACTGTGACTCATGAAATGTGACATCCATAGTAACAAACCATTTCCTAGACGGAGGGTGGTAACACTTGTAACCTTTTTGAGTGGGTGAGTAACCGACAAACACACACTTAATAGCGCGAGGGTCTAATTTCCCACGGGTTGGACTGTGATTATGGACAAAGCAGACACAACCAAATACACGAGGAGGGATGGATGAAGAAAAAGAAGAGTGGGAAAGAACCTGAAGAGGTGTTTTCTGATCCAACACACGGGTAGGTAGTCGATTGATAAGGTAAGCTGCGGTTAACACTGCCTCACCCCAATAAGAACGAGGGGCTTGAACCTGAAAAAGCAAGGACCGGGCTACATCTAAAAGGTGACGATTCTTACGCTCGGCGACACCGTTCTGTTGTGGGGTGTCCGTGCAAGAAGTCTGATGAATAATGCCATGAGAGCTAAAATATTGACCTAAACCTGAATCAATATATTCACCCCCATTGTCAGACCTTAAGACTTTCACAACCGCCCCAAACTGGGTACACACCATTTTATGGAAACTTTGAAATATAGAAAAAACTTCCCGCTTTTCCTTCATCATATACAACCATGTAGTACGAGAACAATCATCTATAAAAGATACAAACCATCTATGACCTTTCAAGGACACAGTACGGGAAGGGCCCCAAACATCAGAATGTATTAAAGCAAAAGGGACAGAACTTTTATTATTGCTGGGAGCATAAGATGCTCGAAAATGTTTACCAAGTTCACATGCATCACAAGAAAACTTGAAATTTGAAATACTATTATTCGTAACGAAAGAAGGAAACATATATTTAAGTAGAGACAATGATGGGTGTCCTAATCTCCTATGCCAAAGCACCAAATCTTCAGCTTTATTCTTCAAACTGACAGAATTATTAGCAATCTTCTCCCCTTCATCCAGATTCTGCTCTCCCTCATCCAGAATATACAGCCCCTGTGTCTCTCTACCACTGCCAATCACCCTCTTCGTGATAAGATCCTGAAAGACACAATGAGAGGGAAAAAAGGTTACAGAACAATTCAAATCTTGAGTAATACGACTCAAGGATAAAAGATTATGAGAGAAACTAGGAATATGTAAAACTGAGTTCAGGGATAGAGAAGGAGTGACACGAATAAGACCTTTCCCCGAGACAGAGGAAAAGGTACCATCAGCAATTCTAACTTTGTCCTGACCTGAACTGGGCTTATAATCACAAAAAAGGTCAGAAGAACGAGACATATGATCAGAAGCACCTGAATCTATAATCCAATGGGATGAGGAGAGAGAGAGGAAAGCTCTTGCGGGTGTGACAATATTACCTGATTGTGCAAAAGAGGATGAGGTACTAGCAGCTGGCGATGAAGTACGTCTGGACATCAAGTTTCTGAGAGTGTCAAGCTCGGCAGAAGATAAAGGGATCATATCAGTAGTTGGAGCAGTCTCAACACTAGCCGGAGTCTCAGTATCAGTAGTAGTATGATGAGCATGAGGACCACCTCCTCGACCTCCTCGACCCCCACGGCCTCCGCTACGACCACCTCCACGACCTCCTCGTCCACCAGGGGGACGTCCGTGAAGGCTCCAACAATTAGCCCGAGTATGATGAGGCCGATGGCAATAATCACAAATTACGACAGGCCGGTCTGAAGGAGTACTCTGCTGGGTCCCCTCCCTGGGCGGGACAGAAAGTAGAGCTGAACGTTCAGTGGATACAGGCGGAAGCATGACGGAACGACGACTCTCCTCGTTCTGAACGTAAGCAAAGGCTTCCTGAAGGGGAGGTAGAACATCCATCCCAAGAACCCGACTACGAACAGCATCGTAATCAGAATGAAGCCCTTGAAGAAATTTGAAGACCCGTTGTTTTTCAAGTAGCTTTCGGTACTCCTCTGCATCAGTGGTACAAACGGGCTGAAAGGACTGTAGATGATCTACTCTGTCCCAACTAGTAGTAAGGAATGTATAATATTGGGTGACTGTCATCTCACCCTGCTCAGAACGGTCAATAGAGCGGATAAGCTCAAACTCCTGAGCATAATTTCCCCTCCGAGAGAAGGTAGAAGCAACGGTGTCCCAAATAGCCTTGGCTGTCTTCATTCGATAAAAAGTCTCACCAATCTCAGGAACCATAGAATTGATGAGCCAAGACATAATAACAGAATTCTCTATCTCCCACTTGTCATAACCTGGATCTGTAGTGGAAGGGGTCACAATACGCCCATCAAGATGACCCATCCTCCCGCGTGCCTTCAAATAAAGTTCTACCGCCTGTGACCACTTCAAGTAATTTTGGCCATTGAATGGAACGGTAGTAATTTTTAGATTGGGATCCAAGGGGGGAACCACAGTCTGAACTGTGGTGGAACTTGTAGCCGCTGGTTTGTCAAAGTCGGTCATAGTTCCAGATAACTAATGGAAAACCCACAACAAAGTGAAGGAAAACGAGGGAAGATGGGTATTGGTAGACCAACTAGGTCAATTTAAAGGTCCATATAAGGACCTAAAAAACTGCTGGAACTAAAACTTCAATCAAACAGTGAATTGTAGGGTTACAAGTGTGAGATTCAGAGGGCCAAAAAATTGGTTGGGTAGATCTCGGTTGTAATCTACTATGGCATAACCAATTTCTGGTGGATTATAGAGGTGTCGGTGGTGTGCTGGTGGTGCGATAAGGGCTGGGTGGTGGACTGATGGTGCGCCGCAGGTGCTGGAGGGGTCTGATGGTGCGCCGCAGGTGGTGGGATGGTTCGGCTAGGTGTTTATGGGCATGTGGTGGTCCGGCGCAGGTGTGGGGTGGTGTAGTGGTGTTGCGGCGTGGCTGGGTTGGTGTAATAAGGGGCGGCGCAGGTGGTGTTTGTGGCCAAGGTGGTGGTTAGGTTAGGATTGTGGTGGTGGCTCTGATACCATGTTAACATAATATTTTTGGGTAAAGCTTAGGGTTAGACAATGTCTTACCCCCGTTTATATATAAACAATGTTAAAGATATTACAATAAGACCCACACTGTAATAATAAAATAACAAAAAACATAACACATAAAAATAACTCTAACATTATATTCCTTGTGGTAAAAACGAAACTTTAGAGAGGTTAACAATTAGTAGTTGGGTAAAATAAGTACTTTTGTGTGTGTGTGTGTGTGGGTGGGGGGGGGGTTTAAAGAAAGGAAATCTGTTATTTAGTTTACAAGGTGTAAACATTTTTGATTTGAAGTTAACATGGCATTTAGGGTATTGTTAATATGGGTAATTGTACAATAGCTTCATAAAGAAGAATTCTTTTGATAAATAAAGGTTTCATTGGAAGACTGTTGAAACGGGGCAGAGTCCACGTACACGCCGAGTAAACCCCACAGGAAAACTCAATCTCCCGGAAAATGTACAAAAGAATCTTGGAAAATAACTTACTCTCTGAGTACCAAAAGAATAATGAAGACTTCAACTTCTTCAGCGTGAACACTGGCTACTCAACTCAATTAAAGGAGCAGCAAAAACTCCTAAGAGAGATAAAGGAGCCACTTTCCTCACTCTCTTGGATTGTTTCTTGGTGCAACCTTCTTTCAAGTGCTCAGTACTTGAAGAGAACTCGGCATAACCCAATGAATCCCAAACAGAGCTAAGAAGTGATGCCACATATCTTGAGCAACATCTGTGGTGTGGTAGGAGATGGTAACTCAACTCCCCATCCCTCTTGCACTGGCTGTGCGAATTTGGGAGTAGTTTCCGCATCTTAACTATATTGTCAATGGTCAAGAATCAAAATTTCAACTAAAGCTGAAGTCCACCGGAAAAAGATCACCTTGGAAGGCACTTTTGACTGTTAGATGGCTTCCTTAGAAATAGAGGAATCTCCTTTAGAGCAAAAAAACATATAAAAGCAGGATGTTTGGTCATATTTCAAGTTGTTGGTTCAGAGGTTACAGTTGTTTGATATGAATCTTGGGTCTCCTTTGCCCCAGCAAAATCTTTTAACTTTCACACTTGGTAACTAATTTTCAGTTCTTCTGATTATTTCGTGAATGACACAACTGTGGAGTACCATGCATATCTATACATGAAGTATCACACGAGATTTCTATTATTGCAACTAGTATGTATGGTTTCTAGTAGTTGAAGCACCTTCTGTGCTATTCTGACTTTGTGATTGCTAGAATGAGATTGTGTTTGTTGACAGGCTGTCTTTCTTGTTAGATATATCATGGACTCTTTTATATTATTAGAGTTAAAAGGGACTAGTTTGTAATTATTTTTTCTTTATATTTCGGAATAATATATAAGGGTGTGACTCATTAGTCAACCCTAAGCTTTGGATTAATCTCTTTGAATAAACTTAACATGGTATCAGAGCCACCACAACCCTAACCCTACCCACCACCACCCGCGCCGAACCACCACCACCTTTAGACCTCGGCAAAACTTACCCAACCCCAATCCGACACCATCTTCACCTGCGGCTCACCCATACCTCACCCCTGGCTTGAGCCGCTACTCCCCACAGCCACCCAACACCAATCCGACACCCACCCCACCTGTGGCTCACCCAAAACTCACCCCTGGCCTGAGCCGCTACTCCCCACAGCCACCCAGCACCAATCCGACACCCACCCCACCTGCGGCTCACCCACCCTCACCCCTGGCTTGAGCCGACACCGCCTACCATCCTCCTAACCCTAGTTGAGCCCCGTAGGGGCAATTTCTGGCCAACCACATTAGTGGATCTGTGCTGGTTTGATTGACCCTCAGTTTCCAAGGTTTCGTGGTCCTTTTATGGACCTTGCTTAGATTGCGTGATTGATATGCTGGTATTCTCTATGGTGGTTTGATTTCTGTTGGTGTGCTATGTATCCGCTGGTTCCTGTTCAGCGTTTGTTGCAGGTATCATATATATGTATATATATACTAGTTTATATCGCACGTGCGTTGCACGTGAATGATGTCTTTTTTATTATATATCTATAACTTGAAGTAAATAATTTGTCAATACTTAATGCATGAAACTGGAATTATTAAACAAAATACATAGAAAACTTATATACGCAATTATTCTTATAACAATATTTTCTTTTCTGTGGAGCATTTTGATTATTAAAAAAAATGTAGCATTGGAGTATGTATTATGATATAGTATCATAATAATTATGGGAGAAAATTAAAAAAAATGTTTACTGATTGTGTTATTAGATATAATATTGATTCAACCAAGTTGAATTTAGTTGTTATTAGTACTTTCTTATGAAAACACTATAAGGTGAATTTTATTGTTTTGAACGTACATATTATAAAATAAGCATTTGAGTAGTTCATTCTATTGGCTATTGTAAATTTTCAATGGCTAAAAATAAAGCAATAAACCAAAAATTCTAACATTGTAATTTTCCATTATCATAAATTAAAATTAACAAAATACTCAAAGTTTTAGGATACTCTCAAAACCAATCATTGTAGACTATTTAAATGTAGTAGCAAAAGTGCATTCACTGTAAATAATCAAATCAATTCTTTGAGGGAAAAAAATCTAACATGAAATTGCTCAATTATTGCTTTTAAATATTAGTCAAGTATCTTAGGAAAGTATTGTAATATGATTTTTTTTTTGTATCTTAAAGATGTTATAGTCTGACCAATATTAATACAAAAAATACAATTAGCTTTTTTTTTGTTTGTCATCTATTGTCATACCCCTACTTATTGTTTTGTTTTATTTTTCGTATGGTAACATTGAGTTGATGTGTTTAAAAGTAAAAACTTTTTACATGACAATTGAGCCTTACTTGCAGAATAAAGTTCAACTACACCACTTTTGAAGTACTTCATTTTTCTTCGATGAGCACTTTTGAAATGCCTAAACAAAAAGAGATGGCTTGTGTTCTATATTCAACACGTCCCATTTCACCAAAGCATTAGGTATCAAGATTTTTTATTTTATTTTTTCAGCATAAGAAAAAATTCTTGATACACAACGCTTAGGAGTTCATATAAAGTGATACTGATGTTGGAATTTTTTAAAATTGACCTTTTAATTGTACAACCAATAGGAAGATTTCTTTTAACAATCAACTTTATTTGAATAAATTCTATTAAAAAATAATCATAAGTTCATATCAACTTGATTAGCTTAGTTTTAACATGTAATTAGGTAAAACCTAAATTCCTGCCTTCTTTTTTAGTCTTGAATTCATTCATACGATGATAATTTGTTAATTTACAAAATTAAAACAACTATTCCTTGTGAAAACATTTATAGGTGTTAGGCAAAATCATAAAGATATTCAAACAATGTAAAAAAGAATTTTTTTGAGTTGCTATTGTAATAAAGTACTAAAACATGAATTAGCATATATGGCAAATTTTCTAGTTTCACATATCAATAATTAATGTAATCAATTTGGTATTACTATTTCGATCATTATAATTTTCCATACTTCGAGGATTCCCCTTATTTTGACCGTACCCCATGAGAAGTCAGTATAATTCACCCTTGTTGTTTTGATTTTTTTTTGATAGTCTTGTCGTTTTCATTTCAACCAATAGAAATTGTAATCTTATTAGGAATGACTATTAAACAAGAAGTAAATGAAAATCATTAATTATTGGAAATAAAGAATCGGAAAGAAAAAAAAACAATAGATATTGTGTGTTCATTAAGTGGAACGAACCTAATTGAAAAAAGTGAAAAACACTAAAACTAACGATAGATATTGCAATGCACGCGATTGGTACACAAGTGGCTAGATAACAACAAATTGAAGGATCAAACTGGCTGAACAACTATTACATACTTGAACACTTATCACATGCTTAGCATTTCTTAACTTATTTTAGAGAAGTATCATCTCATATATATATATATATCTAGTTTTGAATTACCTAAATTGTAAGATATCACTAAATTGATATTTAAAATATCCTTTTAAGTATTGAGTGAAGTACTCTTAACACATTAGTCTTTCATTTTTCTAGTTTTTTCTTACCATTTTGACTATGTTGCTTTCTTTGATAACTATGTGGTCACGTTCTTTGTACATTTTATTTTAAGTGGAAATTATAACTGTTATATATCCTGTTTTTTTTCTATTTTTTCCCCTATAATGGATATAAGGAAAATATATAGAAAGTCAGTATAGAGAGTTCTTTTTAAGAGTAGAAGGAGAGTATGAATGGTACAAAAAACCGCATAGCCAGTTTACTTTGGCAATAGCTACTATTAGTTTGGCAATAGTGGTAGCCATAATTAATTGATAAAGTAATTGTGTAATCAACAATTTCGTGTCCTTACGTGATTATACTGAAGTAGGATTCCTAAAAACTAAAACATACAACATAAAATTCTAACCAATTGGAATTGTGCAATGAGGTATGTCGAAAGAAATGTACAACACTTATAAGGGAGTTGGTAACTATATAATATAGATATTATTATATTATTTCTATTATAGATCATTTGCGATCTGATTTTACTTATTTTTTCAATAAAGTCTATATGGATAAAGTTTTGTATTAAATTTTTAAAAAATATGCATATTTCTATCCACTTTATTAGTGTAGTCATCGCATGTAATTTTTAATGATCATCAAGCATACAATAGGTAACACTTTGCATTTTATCTGCCCATTTTATCATAAACTCACCAATACAATAACAAATTAAGCTAAAATTTTATACTATCTTGCTTTGTTTACACATATAATTTTTAATTATCATCAAGCAGACAATTAGGAAAAACTTTGCATTTTATCTAGCATTTACTAAAAAAAGAACAAAATCTAAAATTTCAAATTATCATGCTTTTTAGGAAAATTATTAATCTATCTTCAATAAACAAATTACTACCCTCTTTGGAAGTACTCATGGGTATTAAAAAAGGAACAACTATCTTTGTCTTATTTTTTGTAGTTTATATTGATATTGCTATTTTTGATAAGCTTTTTTTTTTTTGCGCAAGTTAGTATATAATACCGTAGATAATATTGCTCCAAATTAGTTACTTACTATAATACCAATCACGTATATTAATTTTTAGAAAATGTTAACTAAACCACTAATGACTATTTTTTTATTTTTTTTAATTAAAATACTAAAATCTACAAAGAAATGAAAATTAATCTACCCCCAATTTTGGATATTGTTTTTAGTTGAATTTGAGAAGATTTTTGGATTTAGAAACCTATTTGGATAAAATTGGCAGATTTAATAGCAATAGTAATATTTAATGTAGCATGTAAACAATCCTACATATTATATAATGTCTGGTAATTAGAGAATATAATCCGTGTAGGTTGAGGAAAAAAATAAATAGAAGGGAGTTGATAAGAGGCATGACTTAGTAAAAGTAAAGGTCTTTTTCTAAATAAAAAAATAAAAAAATAAATCTAAAAGTCTACTTTGAATTGTGTATTTTATTAACAATAGGAGTTCATATATTTTATTAAGAAATAGGTTGTATCATCAATTGCCTCTACATATGGCTCTTTGAAAAGAATAAAATTGTGGTTAAATTTTAGATAACTCTTTTTTAATAACTGTCTCTTTTCAAAAGTGTATTCAATTTTACTCTTGTAAAAGTTATCAAAGGGAGGACATCTTATGGACAGACAAAAAAAAAAAGAAGGCTTTTAAAAAAAAGAAGAAGAAGAATAAGAAAACAAATCGGGAGTCTTTAAAAAGAGTCATGTAATACTAAGAATTGATATCAGGATTATAGCGAAGAGTCCTATCATTTTTATAATAGATATTTACTACAACTATTAAGAGATATATGTTACTAATCCTCCAGTGGAGTCCATCAAAAAGTTAGCAATAGTTTGCTAAACGTATCTCAACTTTGTACAACACATAAATAGGATATCAAAAAAAAAAAAAAAGAGAGAGAGAGAGAGAAGAAAAAATGAAGACTTTAATTAATGGATGAACCCCCCAAAAAAAAAAAAAATGGCACACCATAAAATAAAATATAAAAGGTTATTAAAGTTCTAAGAAAATCACTTAAGTAAGTGCACCGATTGATAAAAGTGTAAAACATTGAAGGGCTTCAGTGCAGTTATATATAAGATGGTACTAAGAATTGATAATAGGAGTATAGTTAAGAGTCCTAAAATTCTTCATAGACATTTATTATAACTCTTTAAGAGATATATGTTACTAATCCACCATTCTATCAAGCAACTTAAAAACGTAATCCACCATGGAGTCCAAAAAAAAGGGGTAATTACACTAATACCCCTTCAACTATGAACTTTTTTCAACTACCCCCTCTACATTCTAACTTTTAACTAACACCCCTTCTGTTATGTTGTCGTAAAAAAAAAAAGAATATTTTTGTATCATGTTAACACATGATCTAAAAGTGTTAGCAATATAACATTTTTGTCTCTTTTATGAGTTGTTGAAAATTTTAGAGCGAAATTGCCTAAAGTTTGGTGTACAATCAAGGCCAATTATGTGTGTAACCAGAGCCGGCATAGGGGGGGGGGGGGGGGGGGGGCTGGGTGGCTGGACAACCAAAGTTCATTAAATTTTGAGGGGCCCCCATGAAATTTTCATAATTACATTTTTACCTTGAGATTTTTTAGTATTTTGCATTTATTAGGCTCCCCTCAATAATGTGTAGGCCCCCTCAACTTATGTTTAGGCCTCCCAAAGGGGCCCAAGGCCCAATTTAGTGACATCAACTATATATAGAGTCTGGCTCCAGTGCGCACTGGGTAAGCGCACTGGTTGTTCGCACTGGGTTTTTAAGCCTAAAAAAACCGTGGGGCAATGGGGCGGTGGGACTGGTCACGGGTCAGTGGGGAACCTCGTGGTTTTTTTAGGCTTAAAAACCCAGTGGGTTCACCCAGTGCGCACTGGAGCCACACTTTAGTGTAAGAATTTTTTGAAATAGCCCCCCTAGAATTTTAAAAGACACCATACAATATTTAAGTTTCACAAATAGACTCATATTATAAGTAGAACCCCAAAAAATTGCCAATTATATTCAAGTAGACACCCTAAAAAAATTGCCAATTATGTATAAGTAAACCAAAAAAAAAAAAAACGCCTCAGGGGCACCCGTATAGGGGCCTTTTAGTAGTTCATCCCGGGCCTCCAAATACTCGAGATCGGCCCTGTGTGCGACAAAGGATAATTTTGTCCAATATTACGTATTGGCTAAAAGGATGAATAAATGAATATCAAGTTGTTAATATTTTGTATCATGTGTTACTCACATGATAAAAAAAAACATTCTTTTTTGGGATGGTATTTTAATGGAAGGGGTTTTGAAGGGAGTTATAAGTTTGTACAAAAAAAAAAGAAAAAAAAGAGAAAACAAATAACTGTTGGGCAAAATTAAATTTTTTTTTAAAAAAAGAAAAAAACCTTGGACAAAAGTGGTCGGGGGAAGTATTCCCCATATGAATCTAGGATCCAAAAAAAACAACCGCCGTGAGTTCACTTAAAAAAAGAAAAAGCGAAACCAACCATGAACTAAAGTGTGATTAATTATTTTTTTATGAGTTGTTTTGGAAGAAGTTGTAACACAATAGGAATGTGGTATGTCATTATATAAATGAGTTGTTAAACAATAGGGATTGTATATAACATGATATATCCAAAGAAGAAAAATAAAAAATTAGGACTCTCATGGACGGACCAAAAAAAAAAAGTGGTATACTAATGTTGTTAAAACTCTAAAAAAATTTACGTAAGTAAAAGTGCACCGATTGATAAAAGTGTAAAACACTTATGTACATTGTTACATTTATATATATTATAGATATATATATTTTTGTGTTGATTCACGATGACGGATCTAGCCAAATCCATCGTGAATACATAATTGTTTCTGGATGAACGTGTTATTGTTTGCATCCACCAATAGCTCGAATGTTAAACTTACTACATCACTTTTCAATGGCCAAAACTACCTAGCATGGTCCGATCTGTGATTATGTCCTCAAAGGCCGAGAAGTTGGGGTATGTCAATGGCAAAATTAAATCAGCTACCACTGTGGATGCCTCTTATGACAAGTGGGAGATGGACAACTCCATTGTCATGACTTGGCTTTGCCACTATGATTCCAGAGATCGCTGAATGTTTTTTAGACATGGCGACTGCCCAAAATATTTGGGAGACCATGGCCAACAATTATTCGCGCAAGGGCAATTATGCGCAAATTTTGAGTTACGAAGGTCGATTGGTCGATCTGAACAAGGGGAGAAGAGTGTTCTGCAATACTTCAGATCTCTATCCACCAGTTGGAAAAGGTTAGACCACCTGTTGGACTACAAGCCAGTTTGTCATGCTGATTTTGTGGCCTATAATAAACTTATTGCTGAGGAGAGGATTTTTAAGTTCCTAGAGGGTCTTCACTGTGGTTTGGATCCAGTTTGCAGTCGGGTTCTGGGAATGGAGTCACTACCTTCTCTACAGGAGGCGTTTGCCTATGTACAGAACGAGGAAAGTCTTCGTTCCGCTATGCTTCCACCCGCTACCACAGAGCGACAGTTCCTTAAAAGGATGGGAACCATGGTCGTGACACCGCTACTGAGTCTGGTTCTTCAGATAAGTCTAAGCAATTTTGTGGTTATTGCAATACCAAATATCATACAAAGGAGACATGCTATAAGCTTCATGGTTATCCACAAAGGGGGTCATTCTGGCTCGTCTAGGGGTTGTGGAGGAAGGTTTAATGGTCGCAATGCTCATGCTAATTATACTATGGCTGTTGACCTTACAGCTCTTACTCCGATTGATTAGTCTCTTACCGCTGCTACTCCACTAGGGATGGCAACGGGCGGGTATGGGACGGGGCCCCCCTCCCCCGCCCTCGCCCCACGTATAGGAGACCCTCCCCCTCCCCCGCCCTTCCCTTGTCCCGGCGCCGACCCCGCCCGACTAGCAGTAACCCGCCCCCGCCCCGCCCCGCCCCGCCCCGCCCTTCCCCGGTCAACATCCTTCCCATACAAAACAGGGGTAGCCGCATTAAAAAATAAAATGGCAATGGTCTCTGTATCAATCTGCAATTTTTAAGGCAACAAATTCACAAATCAGTGATACACACACACAGGCACACACACCCCACACAAGAACACAAGCACATAGTGCACAACACTCAGACACACTATCACTAACACACACTCACTCAGACGCATGCACTAACACCCTTACTCACGCTATCACGCACACACTGCGCACACACTAACACACACTCACGCACAACCTCACAGGTGATTCCACTCGTGCGCGCGCACACACACACACACAGTTGATTAAGTTAGGGTTTTTTTGTTTGCTACTATTTATATTTTATATTAACAGGGTAAAAGGGTAATACTCCTAACTATTGAGGGTAGTAATGTAAATAGATGTATATCCGGGGTGGGTTCGAGGGATTTGAGTCATTTGACCCTATACCGACCCCGACCCGACCCCGGCTCGGGTTGAGCCCTCTCCCCCCATACCTGACCCTACCCCATGAAAGCTTCCCCCATACCCTGCCTATTAGGGGCGGGCGGGGCGGGGCGGGGAACCCGGAAAACCCGCCCATTGCCATCCCTATACTCCACCTATGTTCACTGCCTCTGATGTGGAGGAGGCTCTCCGGAGCCTGATGACTCACCGTTCTTCTGCTGCCTTTGCCTCTGCCTCTGCATCTACACCTACAGGTGCCTCCTCTTCATTTGCACAGATAGGTAACTTAGTCACTTCTGCTCGAGCATGTTTATCCCATTTTTCTTTTCCTTGGATTATTGACTCAGGTGCTTCAGATCATATGTCTAGCTCTTCCGATTTGTTTTCTGTATATACTCCTCATTCAAGTCAAGATAAAGTTTGCAGCAGATGGCACTTTTTCTTCTATTACAGGGAAGGGTGTCATTCATGCCACTCCCTCATTGCCTTTGTCTTCAGTCCTACATGTTCCCAGTGTTACTTCTAATCTTTTGTCTATTGGTCGTATAACTCGTGATTTGAATTGTAGTGTAACTTTTTTCCCTTCTCATTGTGTCTTTCAGGACATTACCACAAGGAGAACGATTGGCAGTGGTAGAGAGGAGAATGGCCTTTACCTTCTGGATGCAGGAAGCAAAGAAGCTCATCACACATCAGTTACTGAGAATAAGTCCGAAGACATTTGGTTATTACATAGGAGATTAGGACATCCGTCTTTTCATTTACTTAAGCATATGTTTCCTTCTTTAGTCAATAAACTTGTTTCTGAGTTTTTTTGTGAACCTTGTGAACTTTGGAGACACCATCAGACATCTTTTGCTCCGAGCATTAATGAAAGTTTAACTCCTTTTTCCTTGGTTCATTCTGATGTGTGGGGTCCTTCTTGTATTAATTCTCTTAAAGGTCATTGTTGGTTTGTTATTTTTATTGATGATTATTCACGCACTACATGGCTTTATTTGATGAAAGAAAAGAGTGAAGTGTTTTCTGTCTTCAAATCTTTCTAAGCAATGATTTTAACTCAATTTGGGACAGGTATAAAAATTTTACGTTCCGATCAAGGGGGTGAGTATCTTGACTCAGGTTTAGGTGAATTTTTTTACTTTAAAGGGCATTCTTCATCAGACCTCTTGTACTGATACTCTGCAATAAAATGGAGTTGTAGAACATAAGAATCGTCATTTGCTAGATGTTGCCTGTTCTTTGACGTTCACTGCTAATACTCCCAAACCATATTGGGGTGACGCCATCTTAATAGCGGCTTACCTTATTAATCGTTTTCCTACCCAGGTACTTGATAAAAAGGCTCCTATTGATCTTCTATCTCATCCTTCTTCCAGTATGTCTATCCCTTCTCGTGTTTGGTTGTGTGTGTTTTGTCCACAACCACTCCCTTACCACGGGAAAACTCGATCCTAGAGCCATTAAATGTATTTTTATGGATACTCTCCTACTCAAAAGGGATACAAGTGTTATAATCTTGATAGTCGGAAATGGTATGTCTCTATGGATGTCACATTCCAAAGAATCTGTGCCTTTCTTTGCAAATCCCAGAATTCCATTTCAGCGAGAGACTAGTCATGAAGAGGTTCTGGGATTAGTCTTACCTGAAATTCCTGAAATTCTTATGTTAATCCTTATAAAGGAATCTTAGCTGGAAGAAAGAGAGAGTGAGGAGAAAGTAGAGGAAGAACCTATAACTCCTAGGCGGAATGAGTTGTCTGAAGGACAGAAGAGAGAGCAAGTAAGCCCTAAACAGATAGAGTTGTTAGTGTACTCCAAAGGTACGTGGAGTAAGAGAAGAAACAAAGAGGTAGAGGCCAGTACTCCTATTTCTCTACTGCCATCTTCTCCAACGGGTGATGTCTCTGATAACTCTCTAGGTAACACTGATAACCTTGTTCCTCTAGAGTCTGAGGATCTTGATGTTCCTATTGCTGCTAGAAAGGGTGTTGGATCTTGTACTCAACACCCTATATCTAACTTTGTGTCTTATTCTCACTTGTCTCCTACTTATCATTCCTTCCTTTCACATATTGCCTCTGTTTCTATACCTAATCATGTCCAGGATGCTCTCGGTGATCCCAAGTGGAAACATGCCATGGATGAAGAGATGAAGCTCTTCATAAGAATGGCACTTGGGAGTTGATTAAGTTACCTATGGGCAAAAGAACAATGGGGTGCAAGTGGGTGTATGCAGTGAAGTACAGAGCAGATGGGACAATTGAAAGGTTTAAAGCCCGCCTAGTTGCTAAGGGTTTCTTTCAAACATATGGTGTAGACTATCAGGGGACCTTTGCTCCAGTTGCTAAGATAAGCTCTATTAGGGTCCTTTTATCTCTTGCAGCCAACTGTGAGTGGCCATTACACCAATTTGATGTGAAGAACGCGTTCTTACATGGCAATTTGGAAGAAGAGGTGTGCATGGATATCCCTCCTGGATTTGAGAGCCCGAAGATAGAGGGTAAGGTATGTAGACTCAGGTAGTCACTGTATGGCCTCAAGCAGTCTCCTAGGGTGTGGTTTGAGAGATTTGTACATGCTATGTGCAGATACAAGTTTAAACAAAGCCAAGCTGATCATACCTTGTTCATTAAACATTCTTTGCAAGGTAAAACTACTGCACTTATTGTGTATGTGGATGACATTGTCCTCACGGGTGATAACTTGGAGGAAATGCAGCGACTAAAGGAGTACATGGCAAGGGAATTTGAAATAAAAGACCTAGGGGAGCTTGGGAGTTGAACTGGCTAGGTCCAAGCATGGAATCTTTATCTCTCAAAGAAAGTATGTCCTGGATCTCTTGAGTGAAACCGGGATGCTTGGAAGTAGAGCATATGATGCGCCTGTGGAGCCTAACCAGAAATTCAGTGATGACATAAGTGGAAAAATGGTAGACAGAGGGAGATATTAGAGACTTGTAGGGAAGTTTATCTATCTTTCCCATACTCGTCCGGATATTACATTTGCTGTAAATGTAGTAAGTCTATTCATGCATGCCCCTTATGAGACACATATGGATGCGATTTATAGGATCTTGAGATATCTTAAGTTTGCTCCGGGTAAGGGCTTGTTTTTTGGTAAGCATGGTCATCTCAGAATAGAAGCATATACTAACGCTGATAGGGTAGGCTCCGTGATAGATAGAAGGTCTATTTCAGGGTATTGCACGTTTGCGGGTGGTAACCTAGTTACTTGGAGAAGTAAGAAACATAATGTTGTGGCAAGGTCTTGTGCAGAAGCTAAATTTAGAGCAATGGTTCAAGGCATGTGTGAACTCCTATGGATAAAATTGCTATTGAAAGACTTGAAGATCAGTCATGAGGATTCCATGAAGTTGTATTGTGATAGTAAATCTGCGATCAGTATTGCTCACAACCTAGTCCAGCATGACAGGACTAAACATATTGAGATTGACAGGCATTTCATTAAAGAGAATCTCAACAATGGAACAATTTGCACACCTTTGGTGAAGAGTAGTGACCAACTTGATGATGTTCTTACTAAAGGAGTTGGGGCTAGACAGTTTCATGATATGCTTAACAAGCTGGGATTGAGAGATATCTTCGCACCGGCTTGAGGGGGAGTGTTAGATATATCATGTAGTCTTTTATATTATTAGAGTTAAGAGGGACTAGTTTGTAATTATTTTTTTTTTTTAATATTTCTGAATAATGTATGAGGGTGTGACTCATTAGTCAACCCTAAACTTTGGATTAATCTCTTTGAATAAACTTGACATTTCTGTGTTTCCTTGGTTATGGTGGTTTCGTTTTTAATATTTCATGATGTTTTTGTTCTGATTGCTGTAACTTTATGGTCTTGTGGAGAAAGTTATATCTATGGGTTGTGCTATTGTTCCAGATGGCTGCATTCAACATCCAGGAGGCACTAATTTGGAAAGAAAAAATTGAATCCGTCATTGATCAGGTTATTTACTCAGACTGCATGACCTTACCCCCACCCCTTCTCTGCTCTTAACATCTCAATTCAGGACTTGCTTTTTAGAGCCGTTGTTTCCTTTAAGTTGTATTAATTTCAGCATAAACATTCTTGATGATCCAAACTATGGCTCCCTAATCCTCTTGTTTTGTTTTGAAGCAACCTTTTCTTTAATATGTATTTGCATGGTAGTTGATGATTCATATCCTGCGTGGGATGTACTTTTGTAATCATCTATATTGTGTGGACTGTGGATCAATGACTTGGAACTGATGACACATTGATTATATGCAGCATCAGGAGTCGCAAGTTACTAATGGAAACAAATTTCTCTCTTTTGAATATAAATCTGGAATGGATAATGGGAGGAATGCCCAGTGAGTATTTAAATTTACTTTATTTGCTGTGCGTTTGTGGATTACTGTGTTGATGCTTGTGGAAATATTTTATGAAAAATATACACTTGTTATTGTTTCTTTCCTTTTCTGGAACATTTGACCCTTATGGCTGCCACTCATTTTCTTATCCAAAAAGTGTATTGAATGTTGAAAATAATGTGTCTGGTTGGCGGAAGTTCTTCAAATAGTCACCGAATAGATCTTCAAAGCGTGTACTAGACACTTTCCTAAATACAATATTCGCCCCCACTAGATATTGTAATCGGTGTGCAACTGGGTATTCGGTGAGTTTGTATTCAAGATACTATGAAGCAATCACTGTCTGCAAAATGCACTATTGAAGACAACCCTAGAACTATCACTGATATTTTTCAACCTAGTCTATATTCCATTATTGCAGTTTAACAGAATACAAACAATAACGTTTTGTAAAATGGAAAGGACAAAGAAGAATCGTATTTGACACACTCGTTTTTCACTGCCATAAAAGGTATGGATAACAATTTCTGTGTTCATAACTAATACTGTTTGAGCGTATACCTTATATAGAAAGGAAGGGATATGAATGAACCTCTAAACAATCAAGAAATTAGGAAAGAATTGTTTCTGTGAACAATTGTATTTCATTGATACTCAAAGTAATATATGCATACACTACTTATAGACTGTACAAGGTACTAAAAAAGGAACAAAATAATCTTACAGCTAATTTCCCTTATTTACAGAGTTGACTAGCTTATATTAAGCATAAAAAACAGCTAGGCAATCCCTAGAGATCAACAATTAATCTCAGACAGATCAGCAATTAATCTTTGTCACATCAGCAATAAATCTCAGCTGAATATTCTTCTTTCCAACACTCCCCCTCAAGCTGGTTTGAAGATATCTTCCATAGCTAGCTTGCCCGTAAATTTCTCAAATTGTTTCTTGGACAGTCCCTTTGTAAGAACATCTGCAATCTGTTCATCAGTTGGTATATAGGTCATACAAATCTGCCCGTTCTCATATTTTCTCCTTGATGAAGTGCTTGTCTACCTTAATGTGCTTGGTTCTGTCATGAAGAACAGGGTTATGTGCTATTGAGATTACTGCTTTGTTATCACAATATGCCTTTATCGGAGAGGGACTTGGGACCTTTAATTCATCTAAGATTTTCTTAATCCACATCACCTCACAAATTCTGTGGGCAACTGATCTAAATTCAGCTTTAGCACTGCTTTTTGCCACATTTTGCTTTTTACTACGCCAAGTAACAAGGTTTCCAACAAAAGTACAGTAGCCCGAGGTTGACCTTCTATCGGTTATACTCCCAGCCCGTCTGCATCTGTATATACTTTAATTTGTAGGTGACCGTGCTTTCCAAATAGCAGGCCCTTCCCTGGTGATCCCTCAAGTAGCTTAGGATTCTGTACACTGCCTCAAAGTGTTCTGGACCTGGTGAGTGCATAAATTGGCTAACCATGCTCACTGCAAAAGCTATATCTGGGCGGGTATATGAAACATAAATGAGTCTACCAACTAGCCTCTGAAATTGTTCCCTGTTCTTCACAACTTCGGGTTTAGCAGATTGGAGCTTCAAATTAGATTCAATTGGTGTCTCTGTTGCCTTGCAACCAAGTAGACCTGTCTCTCCAAGAAGATCCAGTACATATTTTCGTTGAGACACGAAGATACTCTTTTCTGACCTGGCGAACTCCATTCCAAGAAAATACTTTAAGACTCCCAAGTCCTTGATCTCAAAGTCATCAGCAAGAACTTTTTTGAGTTTTTTGAACTCATCATGATCATTACTTGTTAATATTATATCATCAACATAAACAATTAAAATAGCAATCCTCCCTTCTATTGAGTGCTTACAGAACATAGTGTGATCTGCTTGACTTTGTGTATATCCGTGGCCCTTTACAGCTTTTCCAAATCACTTAAACCATGCTTTATGGGATTGTTTGAGGCCATACAAGGATTTTCTTAGTCTGCACACTTTCCCTTCACCAAGATGTTCTTCAAAACCCGGTGGTAGGCTCATAAAGACTTCCTCTTTCAAATCCCCGTTTAATAATGCGTTTTTTACATCTATCTGGTGTAAGGGCCAGTCAAGACTAACAGCTAAGGATAGTAAGACGCGGATTGAATTAATCTTTGCGACTGGGGCAAAAGTCTCCTGGTAATCAATACCGTGTGTCTGTGTAAACCCTTTTGCCACTAAACGCGCTTTGTGTCTTTCTATACTTCCATCAGCTCTACACTTAATTGTAAACACCCATTTGCATCCCACCGTTTTCTTCTCCCTCGGTAAGTTAACTATCTCCCAAGTCTTATTCTTTTTCAGAGCGTTCATCTCTTCCAAAACTGCTAATTTCCAATCTGGATTATCCAAGGCTTCCTGAATGGTTCTCGGGATAAATAGGTGGGAGATTTTGAGGTAAAGGCTTTATGAGACTTAGAAAGCTTATGGTAAGACACATACTTAGTAATAGGATGTTCTGTACAGGTTCGGACTCCCTTTCTAAGTGCAATAGGTATATCAAGATCGGAAGTAGTAGGAGTGGAATTTGACGAAGAAGGATTAGAGTTACCTGCAGTAGTAGGCAGATCATCGCTTGGAGACAGTGATTGGTCTTGTGCTAGAGTTGTAGGCAAGTTTTTATTTGTTTGATGAGTACCCCTTCGAGTGTAAACACGGAGCTCCTGTCTTAGTATTTCTCCCCCTGTTTGTGAGTCATCTAAGTTTGGCAATGGTAGACTAGTATTTCCCAATTTTTTTTTTATTTTTTATTATTATGACTACCAATTTCTTGACTAAATCACAAACAGGTACGGGGAATAAGGTATTAGGTAGAGGGACATCTGTTCCCAAAACTGAGCTTCATTATTTTCTATCCCCCTCTGAAGACAGTTTTGTTTAAAATAAGGCTGACTTTCCATAAATGAGACATCCATACTCACAAAAGTTTTTTTTTTGTTTTAGGGTCATAACACTTATATCCTCTTTTATTTGGAGCATAACCTATGAACACGCATTTTTCTGCCCTAGGATCAAGTTTGGATCGAAGCCTACTAGGTATTTGAACAAACATAGTGCATCCAAAGATTTTCAAGGGTAAGTCAGAGAAAAGTCGACATTCAGGGAAGAAAGTTTTAAAGCTTTCTAAGGGTGTAATATATTTTAAAACACGAGTAGGCATTCTATTTATCAAATAATATGCTGTCAAAATCGCAGCTCCCCATAGATATTTTGGAACATGCATTGAGAACATAATGGCATGTGCAACATCAAGTAAATGTCTGTTCGTTCTTTCAGCAATACCATTTTGTTGGGGAGTATCACTACAAGTAAATTGATGTTGAATCCCTTTTTCCTTTAAAAAATTTCCCAAAAATTGATTGAAATACTCAGTTCCATTATTTGAATGAAGTATTTTTTATTGTTGTTTGAAACTAGTTTTCAACCATAATGGAAACGTTTTTGAACAATTTTTCAACTTCAGATTTATCATTCATCAAATATACCCAACATAGCCAAGTACGATCATCTATGAAAGTTACAAACCATTTTTTTCCAGAGGATGTGGTAATTTTCGAAGGACCCCAAATATCACTATGAATCAAGTAAAATGGTTTTGAGGCACGATACGGTTTTGAACTGTAAGTGGTGCGATGGCTCTTTGATAAATGACAACTTTCACATTGAAGAGATGAACAATCCACCTTTTTAAATAGAACAGGAAATAGATACTTCAAATAAGAAAAACTAGGATGTCCTAGTCTAAGAAGCCAAATCATTATTTGTTCACGGACAGAGAGAGAACTAATACTAGTACTAAAGCCTTGAGCTTGTTTATTACCGAGGAAGTTGTTATCAAAATAGTAGAGACCATCCACCATTCTAGCACTTCCAATCATCATCCCCGTGCTCAGATCCTGAAAATCACAGTGGGAATCAAAAAGGTAACACGACAATTAGAATCTTTAGAGAGTTGGCTTACAGATAAGAGATTACAGGCAAGATTAGGGACATGAAATACAAATTTAACGGTGATTTTTTCAGATTGATAGAACCTTTTCCTGCAATAGATGAAAAATTCCCATCTGCAATTTTAACCTTTTTATCACCAGAACAAGGTGTTAAAAGATAGAAGATGGAGAGAATGAAGGCTTAACCTAATAGGTTAGCCAACACAAGTATATATATCATTTAATGAAACAATTACAAGAATACCCTTATACTTTAACACTCCCCCTCAAGCTGGAGCATGGATATCTATCATGCCCAGCTTGTTACAAAGATCATGGAAATGTCCCTTAATCAGAGCCTTAGTGAAAATATCTCCTAACTGATCATTTGTCTTAACAAAACACGTAACAATTTGTTTCCACATGACCATATCTCTAATAAAATGACAATCGACTTCAATGTGTTTAGTCCTCTCATGAAACACTGGATTACTGGCAATGTACATAGCAACTTGATTATCACAATATATCTTCATAGGTTGATCACTTGAAAACCCCATCTCTTTCAGAATAGAATTCACCCACAACATCTCACAGGCAGCATGAGCCATAGCTCTATACTCAACTTCAGCACTCGATCTTGCCACTACATTTTGCTTTTTACTTTTCCACGTAACAAGATTACCACCAACAAATACACAGAATCCTGACACTGAGCGTCTATCTAGTTGATCTCCTGCCCAACTAGCATCTGAGAACCCCTCTATCTCCAACGACGAGTGTGAAGATTTCAACACTAAACCTTTTCCAGGAGCACCTTTCAAGTATCTCAAAATACGACACACTGCCTCCCAATGTGATACTTTGGGATTCTGCATAAACTGACTAACGACTCCTACAGAGAAGGTGATATCAGGTCGAGTCACAGTCAGATAAATCAACTTACCCACAAGTCTTCTATATCGCCCAGTATCACTGAAGTCTTCTCCATCATCTTTACTAAACTTTATATTTGAGTCCATCGGAGTATCAACAGGTTTTGAACCCATCAATCCTGTTTCCTCTAGAAGATCAAGCACATACTTCCTTTGAGACAAACAAATTCCTTCCTTAGACCTAGCAACTTCAATACCTAAGAAATAACGCAGTAATCCCAAGTCTTTCATATGAAAATGCTTACTCAGGTGAGTCTTCAACAACTGTATACCTTCATTATCATTGCCAGTTATCACTATATCATCCACGTAAACTGCTAGGATAATGGTGCCTTTCTCACAACGTCTCACAAACACCGAATGATCAGAACTCGTCCTCTTTAACCCATATAAGCTAGCTACTTGACTAAACTTATCAAACCAGGCCCGTGGAGATTGTTTAAGCCCGTAGATAGCTTTCTTCAATCGACACACCTTATGTGACTCCCCCTGAGCAACATACCCAGGAGGTTGCTCCATGTAAACCTCTTCCTGAAGGTCACCATGAAGAAAAGCATTCTTGATATCTAGTTGGTAGAGAGGCCAATTCTGATTAACAGCAACAGACAATAGCAATCGAACCGAACTAAGACGAGCAACAGGAGAGAAAGTTTCAAAGTAATCCACACCAAAGGTTTGGGTATACCCTTTCGCAACTAACCGAGCTTTCAGTCGTTCGACAGTACCATCAGGTTGATATTTAACCACATACACCCAACGACAACCCACAACTTGCTTCCCAGAAGGGAGATCAGCTAACTCCCATGTACCATTGTTGGACAATGCTAACATTTCTTCGTCCATAGCACTCTTCCATCCCGGTGAAGTTAATGCCTGAAGATGAGACTTAGGAACAGAAACAGAGGATAAAGCACAGAGAAAGGAGCAAAGGGTAGGAGACAAACGAGCAAATGAAACAACCTGATCAATAGGATGCTGAGTACAAGAACGAGTACCTTTACGAAGCGCAATAGGCAAATCAACAGACTGGGGGACCTCACCTGAAGTTGATGATGTAGGTGGTGGAGCAGACAGAGTCTCAGCTCTCGGTGGCTTTGCACGGCGACTGTACACCTATAATGGCAAAGTCCCAGTAATAGTAGAACCAGAACTAGGAGGAATAGGTAGAGGAACAGTGGAAACCGGAGTAAGAACATCAACATCTAATGAGATTCCAGACGACGAGAAAAAGGATGTACCTTCAAAGAAGGTAACATCAGCACTAACTACATAACGACGAGTGTGAGGATTCCAACACTTATATCCTTTTTGAGTACGGGAATACCCCACAAAAACACACTTTGTAGCACGAGGATCTAATTTATCCTGACCTGGAGTAAGAACATGAGTAAATGCAACACAACCAAACACCCGAGGAGGTAAAGCAAATAAGGTCTTATTAGGATATAAGATAGAATGAGGAATGCCACCATGAAGAACAGAACTAGGCATACGATTAATAAGATAACAAGCAGTAAGAACAGCATCCCCCCAAAATTGCTTAGGTACTTTCATTTGAATCATAAGAGTTCGAGCTACTTCTAGAAGATGTCTATTCTTACGTTCAGCAACTCCATTCTGTTGAGGAGTATAACCACAGGAAGATTGATGTATAATCCCATGAGAATCACAATATGATTGAAGTGGTCCTTTAACATATTCTAAAGCATTATCAGACTGTAAAGTACGAATGGCACAACCAAATTGAGTCACAATCTCATTATGAAATAATTGAAAAACAGAAGAAATGTCAGAACGTTCTTTCATTAAAAATATCCATGACATCCTTGAACAATCATCCACAAAAGAAACAAAATAAGAAAAACCTAATAGACTCTTATGTCTAGATGGACCCCAAACGTCGGAATGAACCAACTCAGAAGGAGTTGACCGACGATTATTTTGACGTAAAGGAAAAGAGACTCTATGGTGCTTGCCTAACTGACAAGCCTCACATTCTAATGTAGACACAGACTTAAAAGATGGAAAAACCCGCTTCAAGGACTGCAACGATGGATGACCCAAACGACAATGCCATTGATGCGGTGAGACAGCTGCTTGTAAAGCCACCGGTTTATTAGTTGAGGAATGTTGTTCAAGGTAGTAAAGACCATTCCGCTCACGACCTCCACCAATCATCTTCTTCGAGCTGAGATCCTGAAAGACACAACAATCAGGGTAAAAGGTTACAGAACAATTAAGTGATTTAGTAAGGTGACTGACGGACAAAAGATTAAAAGGAAAAGCAGGAATATAACTAACAGAGGACAAAGTAAGAGAAGAGGTCGGAGAGACAGAGCCAGTCCCAACAATGGAACAAGACCGACCGTCAGCAAGAACAACAGAGGACTTAGAAGGGGAACGAGTTAATGATGAAAAAATATTGGACTTACCAGTCATATGGGCAGAAGCTCCTGAGTCGATAACCCATGGGGAAGGAGCAGAAGAAGAGAAACATGCAATATTACCTGAATGAGCAAACCCTGCAGAATCAGACACGGATAGCTGCTGTTGTTGCTGGACTAAGGCATTATACTCCTCCCGAGACAGAGTGATAGACTCATTAGAAGATGCAACAGCCGGTGGAATGGGAGTACTAACTTCCTGGTGAGGTGCAGAGGGATTATCAGAAGTGAACAAGGCTGGATTAGACGTATTCTCCCAGGGCTTACCATGAAGATCATAACATCGATCAACTGTGTGATTGTCACCCCCACAATGGGTACAATAAAGAGAGCCAATCCTCCCACGCCCCCTACCAAAACTACGACCACGACCACGACCAGGAGGGCCCCCGCGGCCTCGATTATTATTAAAACCTGACTGATTATTACCAAATCCACGACCTCGATTACTAGTATGAAAGTTGCCTCGACCGCGAAAGGTCCCCTGATTACCAGAATATGTGACAAGAGCCGAATTATCCTTTGCAGAGGATTCAGAAACGGAGGAAGCCTCAGTAGTCACACGAAGAATGCGAGAATACACATTACTCAATGAAGGTATGTTACCATCGCCTGCTAAAATTTGGGACTTAACAGACTGAAGGTTAGGGTGTAACCCAGCAAGAAATTTAGAGACATAAAACTCCTCGCGTTGCTTCTTCATAACCTCAACATCATTTGTAACCGGATGGTACTGGGTTAATTCATCCATTAAACCCCTGAAAGTACTGTAATACTCACTGATCGACTTCTCATTCTGTTGAAGAAGGAATAGATTCTGATAAACATCATAGACGCGAGAAACATTGTTGTCCATCGAAAACATCTCATGGACAGACTCCCAAATATCCTTGGCCGAAGACAGAAACATAACACTGGACGAAACAGACGGTTCCATACTATTCCATAACCAAGACATAACTGTATAATTGTCAGAAACCCAATCATCATACTCTTTAGCATCCTGCAAGGGAGGACCAGACATAATATATTTTAACTTCTTGCGTGCGCCTAGAGCAACCTTCATAACTTGAGCCCACAACAAGTAGTTGGACCCATTCAATTTTGTCGTGATAATTTGCGCACTGATAATATCATGGACATGCTTGGTGGAACCGGAATCAGCCATAGTGATACCAACGGACAAAGAGGAGTCTCAAACCAACACACAAACACACTTGTAGAAGAACATTAACAAGAATCCATACGAGAAATTAACACATGAGGTCCATGTAGGACCGAGATAGTACAAGGAGAGAAACACCAATCAAAACGGCACCAGAAACTGAAATCAGTGGAATGCTATGCCTACAAGGCTGAATCAGGGGTGAAAATTAGAGAGACAGCAGAGGAGAGAGAAGACGAGGGGTCAGGGTGGGGCTGGAGTGAGCTGCGATGGCCAGGGTGGGCCAGGAGGGTTGCGGCGCAAGGCTGGGTGGCAGGGAGGGCTACGGCACAGGGCTGGGTGGGTCTGGGTGGTGCGGCGCAGGCTTGGGTGAGCCTGGGGGCTGCGGCGCAGGGTTGGTTGGTGGTGGGTGGTGGTGCGCAGGGCTGGTTGGTGGTGGATGGTGCTGCCAGGTCAGGTTAGGGTTTGTTTTAGGGTTCGTATGTGGATCACCATGGTGGCTTTGATACCATGTTAAAAGATAGAAGATGGAGAGAATGAAGGCTTAACCTAATAGGTTAGCCAACACAAGTATATATATCATTTAATGAAACAATTACAAGAATACCCTTATACTTTAACACAAGGCGAATAAGAGTGAAATACATGGGAGAGGTTTGTCATGTGATCAGAAGCACCTGAATCAATGATCCAAGGTGTAGGACTAGAATGACAAGAGAAAGCACTAGAGTTGCTACCTGATTGAGCCAGAGAAACACTAGGAATACCAGACTCTTGATTGGATTTCAGCAACTTCAGAAGATGATCCATCTGCTCTTTAGTGAAGGTACCAGCATTAGCCTCATTTGCACGAACAGGTCGGTCTCCAGGCTTGCTACCCTTCCAGTTGGCAGGTTTGCCATGGATCTTCCAGCACGTCTCACGTGTATGGCGGGGTTTGTTGCAGTAATCACACCAAATCCGAGGCTTGTCCTCAGTTCTGGGCTTGCTATTGGAGGCTATGCTCGCATTTGCATCAGTAGCGACTAGAGCAGAATTTTTAATTGGTGCCCCAGTCTCCTTTTTTCCGAGCATAACACTAAGGTGGCTTTCTTCCCTCCGGACTTCAGCAAATGCCTCTCCAACTGAAGGAAGTGGACCACGACCAATGATCCTTCCCCTTACTTCATCGAATTCCACATTCAGACCTGCGAGAAATTTGTAGATGCGGTCGTTTTACACTGTCTTCTTGTGGTGTTTGCAATCATCTGGAGATTTCCATTCATAGTTTTTGAAGATATCCAGATCTTGCCACAACCTTGTCATAGTGTTGAAGTATTTGGTGACATTGTCTCCCCCTTGTCGAGTTCCTCCAAGTTGTAGTTGCAGTTTGTACACTTGGGATTGATTGCCGAGGTCAGAATACATGGAATTAACATTATCCCATAGTTCCTTGGCAGTTGGATAACACATATAATTAGAGGCGATGTCTTCATCCATGGAATTAACAAGCTATGCCATAACCATGGAATTTTCTGCATCCCAAGTAGCATAAGTTGCATCCTTCGAATTAGGTACCTTTGTATCACCAGTCAGGTACCCAATCTTTCCTCTCCCTCGGATATACATACGCACTGATTGAGACCAGCGGAGGAAATTGTCTCCATTGAGACGTATAGTGGTAATTTGAACAGAGTGGGAGTCACGGTTTCCTGTAGGCTTGGATTTAGACATCGTGGGAGGCTAGGGTTACAATATCAAGGAATAAGTCCTGATAATGCCGAAGAGTCAGAAATAAAGTTCCTGCTCTGATACCATCTAAACAATCAAGAAATTAGGAAAGAATTGTTTTTGTGAACAATTGTATTTCATTGATACTCAAATGGTTTAACAGAATACAAACAATAACGTTTTGTAAAATGGAAAGGACAAAGAAGAATCGTATTTGACACACTCGTTTTTCACTGCCATAAAAGGTATGGATAACAATTTCTGTGTTCATAACTAATACTGTTTGAGCGTATACCTTATATAGAAAGGAAGGGATATGAATGAACCTCTAAACAATCAAGAAATTAGGAAAGAATTGTTTCTGTGAACAATTGTATTTCATTGATACTCAAAGTAATATATGCATACACTACTTATAGACTGTACAAGGTACTAAAAAAGGAACAAAATAATCTTACAACTAATTTCCCTTATTTACAGAGTTGACTAGCTTATATTAAGCATAAAAAACAGCTAGGCAATCCCTAGAGATCAGCAATTAATCTCAGACAGACCAACAATTAATCTCAGTCAGATCAGCAATAAATCTCAGCTGAATATTCTTCTTTCCAACAGAACCGACTGTACGCAATGGTTCTATGCACCGATTTCAAAGCATCAATTCATATGGAGTATAAACTGCCAAAGGTGCTTCTGAGATTAATTGTAACCACTGATTGATATATATATATATATAATACCCAACAAATGATTAGATGCTTGGGTATATACCAATAGATGTATATAAAATGATGACAAGTGCCGAATGGATGCATCAGTAAATGCAAATGGGTGCTTTACTAATGGAAATTATATAGTGCTTCTCGCACACGGTGAATAAATAACTCATATCCCCCTTATGATCTCGATCGTATGGCTACAAACAAGTTTCCAATCTCAACTCCTCTTTTGCCCTTTATTTTAAAAATTCAACATTGAATTCTATAAATGTTTTCGAATACTCTCTTCGTCCCATATTTAGAGTCATGTATTCTATTTTGGGATGTCCAAAATTATGTCCATCTTGGAAAAGTCAATACATATTTTTGACTACTCTCCAATTATACCCTCATTTAATAATCCAATACATCGGGAAGTGTTTCATTGAAAGGGAAAATTTTGGAAGATTGTTGTCTTTTTATGCAATCAATGATGTCCCCTTAATAAGTTGGGTTCCCAAAGATGGACTCTAAATATGGGACGGAGGGAGTATTGTTCAATGATTATCATGCTTCCAAAAGAAAATAAATGCATTGCTTCATGGGCTTTAGCTTGTTGATTTAATCATAGTCTACTTGCTAAGTGTTAATGGTCTGGAATCACCTGCTAGAGCCCTCTGACTACCTAGTACTTAGGTAGGTGGAGTTATAGGAATTTGAGATGTTTGGAAAATTCAAAGAGTTAAAAGTCTGAGAAGGTATTTTTTCTGGGAGCAGCGGGGTTGTGTCTTACTCTCACTTGTCCCCTTCCTATAGAGCCTTTGTTTAAAAAATTTCCTCTATTTGTGTACCTAACCATGGTCAGGATGCTCTTGCTGATCCCAAGTGGAAACATGCTATGATTGAAGAGATGAAAGCTCTTCGTAAGAGTGGTACTTAGGAATTGACAGAGTTACCCAAGGGCAAATGAACTGTCGGGTGCAAGTAGGTGAAGATTTAGATTAGGGCAAGCTTAGAAGACAAAATGATGTCTCCTATTGTTTATTATATTATGAGAATAAAAACAATTACAATAGTACCCCTATGACTAATACATAAGAGTAAGGATAATAAAGTAAAAAGACCAAAATAAATAAAACAAGTAAACTAACACTCCCCCTCAAGCTGGTACAAAAATGTCTCTCATTCCCAGCTTGCTAAGAGCAAAATGAAATGGTCTACTTCCAACACCCTTTGTAAGCATATCTGCAAGTTGATCCCCGGTCTTCACAAATGGAGTACAGATCACGCCACTACTGATATTCTCCTTGATGAAGTGTCTGTCAATCTCCACGTGTTTAGTTCGATCATGTTGCACTGGATTGTGGGCAATGTTGATAGCAGACTTCTTGTCACAATACAATCTCATAGAGTCACTAGAATCCAGACCTAAGTCTTTTAACAACTTAATCCACAGAAGCTCGCATACACCTTGAGCCATGGCTCTGAACTCAGCCTCTGCACTAGATCTAGCCACCACGTTCTGCTTTTTACTCCTCCACGTAACCAGATTAACCCCCACGAAGGTACAATAGCCTGAAGTGGACCTTCTGTCTGTCACAGATCCAGCCCAATCAGCATCTGTGTATGCTTCCACTCGAAGGTGGTCATGTCTAGCAAAAAATAAACCCTTTCCAGGAGCTGATTTCAAGTACCTCAAAATCCTGAAGACAGCCTCCATATGGGATTCACGGGGATCGTGCATGAATTGACTAACAACGCTCACAGCAAAGGCAATATCAGGTCGGGTATGAGAAAGATAAATGAGTCTTCCCACTAACCTCTGATATCTACCTTTATCTACCTCTGCACCACCTGAATCATCGCCAAGTTTCTGATTTGACTCAATTGGGGTGTCACACGCTCGACTTCCGAGCATTCCAGTCTCTTCCAATAGGTTAAGTACGTATTTCCGTTGGGAAATAAAGATTCCATGCTTAGATCTAGCAACCTCAATTCCCAAAAAATATTTAAGAGTCCCCAAGTCTTTTATTTCAAACTCCTTGGACAAGTACTCTTTCAGTCTTTGCATTTCCTCCAGATCATCCCCAGTCAAGACAATGTCATCCACGTACACAATCAACGCGGTAGTCTTACCCTGTGATGAATGTTTGATGAACAAAGTGTGATCGGCTTGACTTTGTCTAAAATCATATCTGAGCATAGCTTGTGTGAACCTCTCAAACCATGCCCTAGGAGACTGTTTCAAACCATATAGTGATTTTCTGAGTCTGCACACCTTTCCATCTGTCTTAGAATCCTCGAAGCCAGGAGGAACATCCATATACACCTCCTCATCTAGATCCCCATGAAGAAATGCATTCTTCACATCAAATTGGTGAAGTGGCCATCCAAAGTTAGCAGCTAGTGACAGAAGGACCCTAACTGAGTTCATCTTTGCAACAGGAGCAAATGTCTCCTGATAATCAATTCCATAAGTCTGTGTGAAGCCCTTAGCAACAAGCCTAGCTTTGTACCTTTCAATAGAGCCATCAGCCCTATGCTTCACAGTGTATACCCACTTGCACCCCACAGTTCTTTTGCCCTCAGGTAACCTCGTCAATTCCCAGGTGCCATTCTTACGAAGAGCTTTCATCTCTTCGATCATAGCATGTTTCCACTTTGGATCCGCAAGTGCACCCTGGACATTATTAGGAACAAACACAGAAGCAATTTTCGAAAGAAAAGCTTTATAGGAGGGAGACAAGTGAGAATATGACACAAAATTCGAGATAGGATGTTGAGTACAAGCCCTAACACCCTTACGTACAGCAATAGGGACATCAAGATCAGGATTAGAGTTACCTTGGTCCTCAACACTTGAAGGAGATGTCAGTGGCAGAGTAGGAGCGAGCTCTTTATTCTTGGACTTACTCCATGTGCCTCTAGAATAAACCATCACCTCCTTTTCTTTTAATGGAGTACGAGTACAATCGTCTTCTTTCTCCATATCCTTCCCAACCTCATTCTCTCCCTCATTCTCTCCCTCAGTTTGTTCTTTTTCTTTCCCAGCCTCATTCTCATTCTCCGCAATAATATCCATAACAACTTCCCCTGAAGACAAAGGAACAGACAAAGGCACCTCTTCCCTATACCAACACTCCCCCTGAAGAGGTGACTCAGATGTAAGCGAGGACTGAAAGTACGACTGAGATTCATGGAATGTAACATCCATGGAGACATACCATTTCCTCGAAGGAGGATGGTAACACTTATAACCTTTCTGGGTTGGAGAGTAACCCAGAAAAACACACTTAATCGCACGGGGATCTAACTTCCCCCGAGTAGGAGAATGATTGTGAACGAAGCAGACGCAACCAAAAACTCGAGGAGTTATAGGGAACAAAGGAGAAGTGTCAGACAGGACTTCAACAGGTGCACGTTTGTTCAAAACTCGAGTTGGAAGGCGATTAATAAGGTATGCTGCTGTTAAAACAGCATCACCCCAATAGGACTTGGGAGCATTAACAGAAAACAATAATGATCTAGCAATATCTAGCAGATGACGATTCTTGCGCTCCGCCACCCCATTTTGCTGGGGTGTATCGGTGCAAGAAGTCTGATGAATGATCCCATGGGAGCAAAAATACGCAGCAAGACCCGAATCAATAAACTCACCCCCCTGATCAGATCTTAAAATTTTTAAGTCAGTCCCAAACTGAGTGCACACCATTTTATGGAATGCCTGGAAAATTGAGAAAACCTCCCTTTTTTCTTTCATCATATAAACCCAAGTGGTACGAGAATAGTCATCAATAAATGTAACAAACCATCTATGACCTTTCAAAGAATTAACACGAGAAGGACCCCAAACATCAGAGTGTACTAAAGCAAACGGAACTAACCTTTTATTAAAAACAGGAGCAAAAGAAGCTCTGTGATGTTTACCCAGTTCACAAGTTTCACAAAGGAAATCAGAGACATCTTTATTTAAGACTAAAGAAGGAAACAAATGCTTTAGTAAATAAACAGAAGGATGTCCTAAACGTCGGTGCCAAAGATGTATGTCTCCAGCTTTATTCTCAGAAACCACTGTATGATGTGCTAACGGCCCTCCACCATCCAAGAGATAAAGTCCACTCTCCTCTCTACCACTGCCAATCATCCTCCCCGTGGTAAGGTCCTGAAAGACACAATGAGAAGGAAAAAAAGTTACACTGCAGTGTAAGTCTTGAGTAATACGACTAATAGATAACAAATTATGGGAAAAATTGGGAATATGAAGTACAAATGATAAAGGCAAGGATGGAGTGGCATGAATGGTACCCTTCCCGGAAATAGAGGAAAAAGTACCATCAGCAACACGAACCTTGTCTTTACCTAAACAAGGCTTGTACACAGAGAAAATATCAGAACATCTAGACATGTGATCAGATGCACCAGAATCAATAATCCAGGAGAAGAAGAATGAGACAAGTGTGCCCTTGCGGATGTGACTAAGTTACCTGAATGAGCAAATGAAGAGGAGGCACCTGTAGATGCAGTAGAAGCGGATGTACGGCGAGCCATTAAGGAACGAAGAGCCTCCTCTACCTCCGAGGCAGTAAATAGTGCTGAATCAGAAGTGGATGGGGCCTGCTCAATAGAAGTCGACGCCGTAGGATCTAATGATGTAGTATGATGAGCACGATAATTACCTCCCTGTGAGTGTCCCCCACGACCCCCAGACTGTCCTGAGCGACCCCCACGACCCCCAGGCTGTCCAGGTGGGCGGCCGTGCAATTTCTAGCATGTCTCCCTGGTATGATAAGGCCGATTACAGTAATCACAGAACTGCTTGGCTTTCTCAGACGACCCAGACTCATTAGAAGTACCACGACCACGGGATTGTTTGTTCCCATCTCTCTGAGGAACCGAAATGAGAGCAGATCTCTCGGTGGAAGTAGGTGGAAGCATAGCAGAACGTCGACTCTCCTCGTTCTATATATATGCAAAGGCCTCCTGAAGAGAAGGCAAAGGATCCATCCCAAGGACACGGCTGCGAACAGGATCATACTCAGCATTAAGTCCCTCCAAGAACTTAAAAATCCTCTCTTCAGCAACCAGTTTACTATAGGCAACGGAACCGGTTGGACAAACAGGCTTATAGTCCAAGAGGTGATCAAGTCGTTTCCAACTAGTGGTCAGAGATGTGAAAAACTGAAGAACGCTCATCTCTCCCTGTTCCGAGCGACCAATCGTCCGTCTCAACTCAAATATCTGTGCAGAATTGCCCTTTCGGGAGTATGTGTTGGCCATGGTCTCCCAAATGTCTTGGGCAGTCGCCATGTCCAAAAAACCCTCAGCAATCTCAGGAATCATAGAATGGCAAAGCCATGTCATGACAGTGGAGTTCTCCATCTCCCACTTGTCATATGCAGCATCCTCGGTGCTAGGTGCCGTGATTCGTCCGTTGATATACCCCATCTTCCCTCTGCCCTTAAGAGACATGGTTACAGACCCAGACCAAGCCAAGTAGTTCTGACCATTGAAGAGGGAAGTAGTAAGCTTAACATTCGGGCTCTCAGAAGGAGCAACAACAATAGTTTACTCCTGGGCTGCTGTGTATTCAAAGTGAATTTATCTCCATCCG
Organism: Hydrangea macrophylla; assembly: GCA_033977485.1. Lineage (NCBI taxonomy): Eukaryota > Viridiplantae > Streptophyta > Magnoliopsida > Cornales > Hydrangeaceae > Hydrangea > Hydrangea macrophylla. Next base: position 95,224,372 of record CM066995.1, read on the forward strand.
ACATCTTGAATCGACACGCAACAAATACCTGCAACAATCGAAGAACAACGAAGAAGAACTTGTATCAACGGAGAAGCTACACCCAATCGTAACTTAAAACACCATACAGGATGCCAGAAAATCAGTCATCACTGATCAGGGTCCATAAAAGGACCAAAAAACTGAAAAAGAATTAAACTCCAATCAACGGTGGCTGTCAGAAATAATGGTGATGAAGGATGAAGGCTGAAACAAGGTAAGAATTTGGCTTAGGTGGATCAGAAAGGGCTAGCGAGGCATGATGGAGTTGCGGCTTGGTGTGGGGGCTGTTGTGGGTGAAGCCGAAGCCCTAGAGGGCTGCGCCTAGGAGCAGCGAGGCCCTAGAGGGCTGCGACTTAGGCTGTTAAGCCCTAGGAGGCTGCGGCTGGGATGGGAAAGCCCTGGAGGGCTGCGGCTTGGATGAGGAAAGCCCTGGGGGGCTGCGGCTGACTGGGAAGAGCCCTTGTGGGCTGCGGCTAGGTGTTGGGTGGTGGTTTGTGGTGGTGGATTGTGGTGGTTTGTGGTGGTGGATGGTGATCCCTCTTAGGGAGGCTCTGATACCATGAAGATTTAGATTAGGGCAAGCTTAGAAGACAAAATGATGTCTCCTATTGTTTATTATATTATGAGAATAAAAACAATTACAATAGTACCCCTATGACTAATACATAAGAGTAAGGATAATAAAGTAAAAAGACCAAAATAAATAAAACAAGTAAACTAACAGTAGGTGTATACAGTGAAACACAGGACTGATGGTTCTACTGGGCGATACAAAGCCTGTCTTGTTGCAAAGGGCTTTACTCAAACTTATGGGGTGGATTATCAGGAGACATTTGCACCGGTTGCTAAGATGAACTCAGTTAGGATTCTTCTCACTTGCAATAAAGTTTGATGTGAAGAATGCTTTCTTGCACGGTGATCTAAAAGAAGAGGTCTATATGGATGTGCCTCCTGACTTTGAGGACTCCAAGATAGAAGGGAAGGTATGTAGACTCAAGAAGTGATTATACAGTCTTAAACAATTCCCACATGCTTGGTTTGAGAGGTTCAATCAGGCAATGCTTAGATATGGCTTCAGGCAGAGTCATGCTGATTACACTCTTCATTAAGCATTCCTCACAGGGTAAGATCACCGCCCTCATAGTATATGTTGATGATATTGTAGTTACTGTTGAAAGAGTATTTGGCAAAACTTAGGGTTGACAATTTGTCACACCCTTTTATATTAGTCATTAATAAGAAGAAAAGAAATTACAATAAGACCCCAACTAAGACATTATAATAAAAAAACATAACTATATAATAAAAGACATAACAACTCAACACTCCCCCTCAAGTTGGTACAAAAATATCTCTCATTCCCAGCTTGTCTAAAATAGAGTAGAATGGTCGACTTCCGATTCCCTTAGTAAGAACATCTGCAACCTGATCACCCGTCTTCACAAAGGGAATGCAAATGGTACCATTATTTAGATTCTCTTTAATGAAGTGTCGGTCAATCTCAACGTGCTTGGTTCGATCATGTTGAACTGGATTATGCGCTATACTAATTGCAGACTTATTATCACAGTATAGCTTCATAGAATCCGAATGTTTAACCTTCAAGTCTCTCAAAAGCGACTTAATCCACAAGAGCTCACAAATACCTTGGGCCATAGCCCTGAACTCGGCTTCTGCACTTGATCTGGCAACAACATTTTGCTTCTTACTTCTCCAAGTAACCAGATTCCCCCCTATAAACGTGCAGTACCCAGAGGTAGAACTCCTGTCAGTAACAGAACCAGCCCAATCGGCGTCTGTATAAGCTTCCACCCTAAGATGGCTATGCTTAGCAAAATATAATCCTTTCCCGGGAGCAGATTTCAAGTATCGAAGAATCCGAAAAACAACTTACTGATGTGATTCTCGTGGAGAGTGCATAAACTGGCTAACAACTCCAACGGCAAACGCAATGTCCGGGCGAGTATGAGATAAGTAAATGAGTTTACCAACGAGTCTCTGATATCTCCCCCTATCCACCATAGCTCCACTACTATCATCACTAAGCTTCTGATTTGGTTCCATGGGTGTATCACACGCCTTATTCCCAAGCATTCCTGTCTCTTTTAGTAAATCTAAAACATACTTCCTCTGAGAGATAAAGATTCCATCTTTAGACCGAGCTAATTCAATGCCAAGGAAAAATCTCAAAGTGCCCAAGTCCTTGATTTCAAATTCAGTGGCCAAGTAATTTTTCAACTTTTTCATTTCCTCCAAGTCATCCCCTGTAAGTACAATGTCATCAACATACACCATAAGAGCTGTAGTCTTACCTTGCAACGAGTGTTTGATGAACAAAGTATGATCGGCATGACTCTGTCTAAAACCATAACGGAGCATAGCCTGTGAAAACCTCTCAAACCACGCTCTTGGGGATTGCTTTAGACCATACAAAGACTTCTTGAGCCTACACACCTTTCCTTCAGTTTTTGAATCCTCAAAACCTGGAGGCACATCCATGTAAACTTCTTCTTCCAAAACACCATGTAAAAAAGCATTTTTCACGTCAAATTGCTGAAGCGGCCAGTCTAGGTTTGCATTTTTCATCTTCGCTACTGGTGCAAAGGTCTCCTCATAGTCTACACCATAGGTCTGAGTAAATCCCTTAACGCTCAATAGAGCCATCAGCTCTGTGTTTCACTGTGTACACCCACTTGCACCCCACAGTCCTTTTACCCTTAGGTAACGTTGTCAGTTCCCAAGTACCACTTTTATGAAGAGCTTTCATCTCTTCAATCATGGCATGTTTCCACTTGGGATCCGCAAGAGCTTCCTGAAAATGGTTAGGAACACTAATGGAGGAAACTTTTGAAAGAAAGACTCGATAGGAAGGAGACAAGCGAGAATAAGATACAAAATTCGAAATAGGATGTTGTGTAGAAGACCTAACACCTTTACGAACTGCAATAGGGACATCCAAATCATCAGGTTCAGAAAGAGAAGTACTAGAATTACCTGAGTCAGAGTCACTAGGATCGTTATCACTTAGAGAGAATGGCAGTGGATGTGGAGAAGAAGTAGCCTCATTGATCCCCCTCTTATTCTTACTCCATATCCCTCTAGAATAAACTAACATCTCTTTCTCCTTTTCATTATTCTCTGGCTCACCATTTTTCTTTTCCACCTCCTCATCAACTTTTTTATTCTCCACCTCAAGCATCATAGGCAACACAAAAGGACCCTCAGATACCTCTTCTATATATGGCTGCTCCCTCTGAAGAGGTAACGAGGAGTCAAGGAAATAGGACTGAGACTCGAGAAACGTGACATCCATGGACACAAACCACTTTCGAGACTGAGGATGATAGCATTTATACCCCTTCTGAGTAGGAGAGTATCCGACGAAAACACATTTGATGGCACGAGGATCCAACTTTCCACGGGTAGGAGAATGGTTATGAACGTAGCATATACAACCGAACACTCGAGGAAGAATGGACAAAGAAGAAGATGACGGAGAAAGTACCTCTATAGGTGACTTTTTATTCAGAACACGAGTGGGAAGACGATTAATGAGGTAAGCAGCTATTAAGACTGCTTCACCCCAATAAGACCGAGGAGCATTGACAGAAAAGAGCAATGAATGAGCAATATCTAGGAGATGACGGTTCTTACGTCCTGCTACCCCATTCTGTTGAGGGGTATCAGTACAAGATGTCTGATGGACAATACCGTGAGCAGACAAATAATCAGCAAGACCAGAATCAATATATTCACCCCCATTATCAGATCGTAAGACCTTAACAACAGCTCCGAATTGTGTGCCTACCATTTTGTGAAAGTGTTTGAAAATTGTAAAGACCTCCCCTTTCTCTTTCATCATATATAACCAAGTTGTAGGGGAAAAATCATCAATAAATGACACAAACCATCGATGACCCTTTAAAGAAACAGTACGGGACAGACCCCAAACATCAGTATGTATTAAATCAAATGGAAGTGCACTTTTATTATTGCTAGGGGCAAAAGAAGCCCTATGATGTTTACCAAGTGCACAAGCTTCACAATTAAAACTAGAAACATCATTATCGGAAACAAAAGAAGGAAACATATGTTTAAGTAAATAGACAGATGGATGTCCTAAACGCCTATGCCAAAGTCCTAAATCTTCAGCTTTATTCCTAGAAACAGTAGTGTAATGAGCAAGCTTCTCCCCTTCATTCAAAATGTAAAGCCCGTTCTCCTCTCTACCACTGCCAATCGTCCTCTTCGTGGTAAGATTCTGAAAGACACAGTGAGACGGGAAAAAAGTTACACAACAATTTAAATCGTGTGTAATACGACTCAAGGATAAGAGATTATAGGAAAAACAAGGAACATGCAACACAGAGGTAAGAGATAAAGGAGTCACATGAATTAAACCTTTCCCAGAAACTGAAGAGAAGGTACCATCGGCAATTTTAACTTTTTCTTGACCTGAATAAGGCTTATAATCAGAGAACAAGTAAGAAGAACGAGACATATGATCCGAGGCACCTGAATCAATTATCCAAGGAAACGAAGAGTGAGAAAGAAGAGCTCTTGCTGAAGTGACTGAGTTACCTGATTGGGCAAAGAAGGATGAAGCACCAGTAGGTGTAGAAGGAGCACAACGAGCCATCAGATTCTGAAGCGTCTCAAACTCGGTAGTAGATAACGGGCCAACAGTTGAAGGCTCAGCAGAAGTTGCCTCTGAAACATTTGTGACTGCGGTATGATGAGCCCGGGTATGACCACCACGACCTCCAGAGTTCCAGGAACGACCTCCACGACCACGACCACGGCCGCGACCACCTGGAGGACGACCATGGAGTTGCCAACAGGTCTCCCTGGTATGATGTGGTCGAGAACAGTAGTCACAAAACTGTGTGCCCCTGTCAGAAGTACCAGACTCAAATGATGTATCTTTAGTACGGACCTGCTTGGTGCCCTCAGAAGGTGGAAAAGAAACTAAAGCAGATCTCTCAGTGATGGCAGGAGTAAGCATGGCAGAACGGCGGCTCTCTTCATTCTGCACATAGGCAAAAGCCTCCTGAAGAGAGGGAAGATTATCCATTCCCAGCACCCGACTACGAACTGTGTCATAATCTGGATGAAGTCCTTGAAGAAACTTAAATACTCTTTGCTTCTCTAGGAGCTTACGATGGCCAGCTGAATCAACTGGGCAAACGGGTTGGTAATCATGTAGGTGATCTACCCGGTTCCAACTGGTGGTCAAAAAAGTGAAGTAGTGAGTCACAGTCATAGATCCCTGTTCTGAACGATCAATTGAGCGTGTCAGCTCAAACTCCTGAGCATAATTGCCCTTCCGTGAATAGGTAGAAGCAACTGACTCCCAAATATCTCTAGCAGTCTTCATACCGTAGTAGCCTTCACCAATTTCAGGAAGCATTGAATTGATCAACCAAGACATAATAAGGGAATTTTCAATTTCCCATTTATCATAGGTGGAATCTGTCATATCTGGTGCCTGAATACGGCCATCAATATGGCCCATCTTCCCTCGACCCCGTAAGTAAAGAGCCACAGATTGTGACCAGGTAAGATAATTCTGGCCATTGAACAAAGTGGTAGTAATTTTCAGGTTGGGATTATCCAGTGTAGTAATAACAGGGCTATCACCGGTAAAAATTTTCGAACCATCCAGAGACGTTGTCTTAGTCTCATTGGTCATGGTTCCAATATGTAAAGAAAATACCCACACCAAATACGAGGAAACGGAGAAGATGGAAGAAAAGGCACGATAAAAAATCAGTCATCAATGGCCCATAGAGGGACCAAAAAACAAGGGTGAAATCAAACCTTCACAGGATGTTGGGCAATGATCCAAATCTGCCCTAGGGTTGAAGAAAGGAAGATTTGTAAGATATGGAAGTCAAGCCAGGGCTGGAAGAGGCTTGCGGCTAGGTATGAGGAGGTGTAGGAGCCTGCGGCTGGGTAGATTGGGTCAGGCGCAGTCCAGGGTGGTGGAGAGGGGTGCGCCGCAGGCCAGGGTGGTGGTGGGAGGACTGGCGAAGGCTGCGATGGTCTGGAGAGGTCCGGCGAGGGCTGGGGTTGGGCTGGAGAGGCTGGCACAAGGCTGGTTGGTGGTGGTAGGTCACGGCACAGGGATGGGTGATGGTTAGGGCATGGTGCCGCTGTGGATTGGCTTTGATACCATGTTGAAAGAGTATTTGGCAAAACTTAGGGTTGACAATTTGTCACACCCTTTTATATTAATCATTAATAAGAAGAAAAGAAATTACAATAAGACCCCAACTAAGACATTATAATAAAAAAACATAACTATATAATAAAAGACATAACAACTCAACAGTTACAGGGGATGATTTGGAGGAAATGCAACGATTAAAGAATTATTTGGCCACAGAGTTCGAAATAAATGATTTGGGAGCTCTAAAGTATTTTTTGAGAATTGAAGTTGCTAGATCGAAGCACGAGATATACTTGAAAAAAGGGAAAAGGATAATTTTATTCATATTCATCCCCATGTCATCATACAATCAGCCATTCCAACACTCTCCCGCAAACTGAAGGTGGAAATAAACCACAGAAGTTTGGAACAATAAGGTTACAACAAGACTGTTCATGAAAGTTGGCAAGAGTGGGAAACATCATCTACCAATAGAGTGTGAGACCATGGGAATGATCATCCATAGTAAATCACCAGAAAAGCCAACTTCTTGTTCAAAAACAAGTAACAGTGGTTGCAACACCCAAATCTTGAAGGTTCAAGCCACCATAATATACTCCACCACTCCCCCTCAAATGACTGGCTGAAGGCTGGACAAGACCCGAATGAGGCTGGCCTAGGGCTGGACAAGGCCCGAAGGGGCTAACCGAGGCTGGACATGGTCCGTAGGCTGACCGATGGTTGAACGACACCCTTAGGGGAAGAGTGAAGTCGGTGTAGGGAGGGTTGTCGAACTGAGTCTTAAAGTCGAAAGCAAAGCGAGGACCGGCAGGTGACGGGTCGCCACCTGCCGAAGGTGGAAGCGGGGAAACAATGCCAAAATCGAGTTAGGCTCTGATACCAACTTGAAAAAAGGGGAAAAGGATAATTTTATTCATATTCATCCCCATGTATATATAGCTTTACAAAGAGAGAATAAAAGGAAAGGCAATGAAAATGAAATAAAAGAGAATTAAAGACAATAAAGATGGTCAACATGACCAATAAAGATAAGAATCATGTCATCATAAAATCAGCCATTCCAACAGATATATATCTCCAAAAGGAAGTATGTCCTTGACCTTTTGAAGGGGACAGGGATGCTAGGGAGTAGAGCTTGTGAAACTCCTATAGATCCTAATTAGAAACATAGTGATGAGAGTAGTGGAACAACAATTGACAAGGGGATATACTAGAGATTGGTAGGTAAACTCATCTATTTGTCTCATACACGTCCCGACATCGCATTTGCAGTGAGTGTGGTTAGCCAATTTATGCATGTTCCACGTGAGACTCATCTGGAGGCTGTCTTTCGGATACTTCGGTACTTAAAGTCCGCTCCGGGAAAGGGCTTGTACTTTGCCAAGCATGATCATCTTAGGGTGGAAGCCTATACTGATGCATATTGAACTGGCTGATTGATAGAGGTCCACCTCGGGATACTGTACCTTTGTAGGAGGTAATTTAGTTACTTGGAGGAGTAAGAAGCAAAATGTACTAGCACGGTCCAGTGCAGAGGCAGAGTTCAGGGCAATGGCCCAAGGCATTTGTGAAGTTTGTGGATTAAGTCCTTACTGAAGGATATGAGGTTGGATTTGATAGGACCTACGAGACTATATTGTGATAATAAAGCTGCTATCAATATAGCTTATAATCCAATACAACATGATCGTACCAAGCATGTCGAGATTGATAGGCACTTTATTAAGGAAAATCTAAACGATGGTTCAGTGTGCACTCCTTTTGTGAAGACTGGCGAGCAATTGACAGATATTCTTACCAAAGGGGTAGGGAGTAGACCGTTTCACTCCGCTCTTGGCAAGCTGGGCATGAGGGACATCTTCGTACCAGCTTGAGGGGGAGTGTTGGAAGTTGTTTTATTTTTTATATTTCTTTTCTTTTCTTAAATCTTAAGGACTGTTATGTAATTTCACTGCTATTATTCCATTTAATATAAAGGGGTCTAACAAGTTGTCAACCCTAAGCTTTGACAAAATAGTGTTCAACAGTTAGGACTGATCCAGATTTGGATATTGAAGATGAGATTGCAGAGTACCCCAGAATATTCCAGAGATCATCCATATTTTATTGTTGATTTATTTAGATTATATTGTAATCTTTGGAGATATGATCTTATCTCTTTTCCCATCTTATCTCTCACTCTCACCCTATGTAAAAGGTTGAAGTTCTTGTAAAAATATTAAGTTTGATGAATACAATTTCTCTCTTTAATTATAAAACTAGCATATGCGCGGGTACGTTGTTTGTCATATAAGTGTTAAGTTTTAGAGAAAATATTTTACAGGCTTAGAGAGAGCAATCACTCTCTCTCTCTATTATTATATTAAACATCAAGAAGAAAACAAGAATTGGTATAATTGTTTCTTATCTTTCTTTGTAATAGAACTCTGTTTATATACAACCTAAAGATCCAAAGAAAAGGAAATAACAAGAAAGGAAATACTAGAAAAGGAAAGAAATAAAAGATTACACAATCAAATAAAATCATTCCTAATCTTGAGAGATAATATTAAATACGGGATAAGACCGTATCAAATATTATCTCCAACACTCCCCCTCAAGCTGGGGCGAAGATGTCAACGAGATCAAGCTTGCTAAGAGATTTCTTCAACAGAGAAGGGCCAATAGGCTTGGTAAACATGTCAACAGCTTGATCAGAAGAAGGAACAAAACTTGGAACAATAATTCGTGATCGAACTTTTTCCCTGATAAAGTGAAGATCCACTTCAGTATGCTTCGTACGCTCATGGAGAACTGAGTCAGAGGAGAGCATAATGGTAGACCCCACAAAATAATGTAGAAGGTTTTATCATAGGATATCCCAACTCTGTTAACAACGATCGAAGCCAAAGGAGTTCACATGTGCCTTGGGCCATAGCCCTATATTCAGCCTCAGCTGAGGACCGAGAAACAACCTACTGTTTCTTACTCTTCCACGATAGGAGATGATTACCATAGAAAGTGCAGAAACCAGAAGTAGAGCGCCGATCACTCTTTGACCCAGCATAATCTGCGTCAGTAAAGCAAGAAATCCCATCCTGTAACCCAGAAGCATAAAATAGCCTAAGACCTAGACATGTCTTGAGATACCGAAGGATGTGATGAACATCATCAAGGTGAGAAGACCATGGAGAATGCATGAATTGACTCACAACACTAACAGCAATGGAAATGTCAGGTCGTGTATGAGTTAGGTAAATGAGGCGACCAACAAGGCACTGATAAATTGATGCATCAGGAAGAGGGTCTCCAGAGTCGGCAGATACCTTCAAGTTTGGATCGATAGGAGTGGATGCTGGCCGACACCTTAACATGCCAGTATCCTGAAGAAGGTCAAGAGTATACTTCCTTTGGGACAAGGAAATACCATTACGAGAATGAGCAACTTCAATGCCAAGAAAATACCGAAGAGGACCCAAGTCTTTGACATCAAATAATTTCCCAGGAGCTTGTTTGACCTTCGTAATACCGGAAGCATAATCTCCAGTGATAATAATATTGTCAACATAAACTGAAAGAATCGCACAGCGGCCATCTGGACAGCGGTGAATAAAACAGGTATGATCAGAGTGGCAGCGAACAAAGTCCATGGATAAGACCACCTCACTGAATCAACTGAACCACGCACGAGGTGATTTCTTTAGGCCATATAAAGATTTCCGGAGTCGGCACACTTTCCCCGAATACTCCCCCTTAGCCCGAAAACCCGTTGGAGGGTCCATATAAATAGATTCCTCCAAGTCCCTATTCAAAAAAGCGTTCTTGACATCCATTTGATGAAGAGGCCAAGAATGCAAGGCAGCAAGGGACACAAGGAGACGAACAGTTGTTAACTTTGCAACAGGAGCAAAAGTAGCATTAAAGTCTTTGCCTGGGATATGAGTAAACCCTTTAGCAACCAAGTGTGCCTTATAGCGATCAATAGACCCATCCGGAAGGTACTTGACTGTAAAGACCCATTTTGCACCCAACTGTCTTTCCCCCGACGGAAGAGAGACAAGATCCCAAGTACGGTTATGCTGAAGAGCATCCATTTCTGCTTGCATGGCCTGAACCCAATGCAGATTTTGGAGAGCCTCAGACACAGACCTGGGAATTGAAACCGAATCTACCTAACCAAGAAAAGCTTGATAGGGTTGTGAAAGAGCTGCATATGAGACATACTGGGAAATAAGGTGATGAGTAGAGCAAGAATAACCAAACCAATTTACTGGGCGAGAAATTCTGGTGGATCGTCTTATCGGTGCAGGAGAAGCAGGACCTGGATCCAGAGAAGCATTTGGTGGCGGGGCATGAGCTTGTAGACGCCTGGAGTAACGAAATTCAGGAGAAGATGTAATTATTGGTGGTAGGAGATCCTCATTTCCAACCCCATGAGAGGAAGAATCAAAGACAGGAACAGGACGAGGTAGCTCGTCAAGTTCAACGGGAGTCTTCGTGGAGGGACGTTTGAAACCTGCAAAATAAGAAACATCCTCCAGAAAAGAAACATCCATAGAAGTATAGAACCGAAAAGTAATAGGATCATAGCACCTATAACCTTTGGATTGAGGAGAATAACCAAGAAAGACACCGAATAGCCCTATCATCAAGTTTAGTGCGAAGAGGGCTACGATTTGGAACAAAGCAAGTGCAACCAAAGACACGAGGTAACACATGAAAGAGTGTACAATCGGGCTGAAGAACATGCAAAGGAGCTTTACCATCCAAGACACGACTTGGAGTTTGATTAATCAGATATGTGGCTGTGAGAGCTGCGAAATGCCAAAAATATTTAGGGACCTCCATACCACGAAGGAGACACCGGACGACAGACATAATGTGACAGTTTTTTCGTTCTGCCACACCATTTTGTTCCGGGGTATAGGTACAAGTTGGTTGTTGAAGGATACCCTTTTTATTCAGTTCAGAACAAAAATCATTAGAAACATATTCACGACCATTATCTGATCGAAGGGTACGAACAACAGTTTGAAACTGAGTTTTAACCATTTGCGAAAATTGAGTAAATAATGGAAAAACCTCAAATTTTTTCTTAAGAAGATAAACCCATGTACAACGTGAATAGTCATCAATGAACGTAACATAATAGCGATACCCATTTAATGCAGTAATAGGGGATGGTCCCCACACATCAGAATGTGTAATATCAAAAGCACTAGGAGCACGAGATATACGAGGAATATAAGAAGAACGAGTATGCTTAGAAAGTTCACACACCACACAATGAAATTTATGAGTCTTACAGGCTTTTATTAATTCTGGAAAAAGTAAACACAGATATTGAAAGTTAGCATGTCCTAGCCGGGCATGCCACAAATCTAACGTTTTATTGGAGAAAGAACTAGAAGCAGAACTAGCTAAAACAGACGCTTGTAAACTAGAAGACACAAGTGGTGGTGGCGGTTCCCCAAAGAAGTAAAGTCCATCACGCTCATGGCCCGTACCAAAAATCTTCTTCGAAGTCAGGTCCTGCAAGAGACAACGATCAGGTAAGAAAATGACAGCACAATTATAACTCTTTGCAAGGCGACTAACCGATAAAAGATTAAAAGACAACTGAGGGACATGAAGAACAGAAGACAAGGTAATCGTGGGGGACAAGCAAACATTACCCTTACTTTGAACTCTAGTGGTGGAACCATCAGCAATACTCACAGTGTGGTTAACAGGTGTAAGAGGGGGACGAAAAAAGGGATAACTCACCCGTCATGTGATCATTGGCTCCCGAGTCCAGAACCCACCATGGAGTTCCAGTCTTAACATGTAAAGCAGTGGAAGTACCTGTAGCAATGGCAGCCGTTGAAGAAGGATCTCACTGATGTTGCTGAAGTAGGGAGCCAAGTTGGCTCTGAATTTGTCCAAGCTGAGTTTGAAGCAGACTTTGATTCTGATGAAGCTGATCAATATCAGGAACAGTGGGGTCAGGACCGGTCTCAACGATAGCAGCGAAGCGGGTTAGGCCAGGATTGTGCGGTCGAGCATACTGTTTCTTCAACCCGGGATGGAATTGGAAACATCGATCTTTGGTATGGCCAACAACATTACAATGCTTACAGATCGGAGGTTTTCGATTACTGGGAGGAGGCCCAGTGTGAGCAGCAAAGGTCATCTGATTAGGAACAGCAGGAGCATCAGAAGGTGGAGTCTGAGAAGCCTGAATCAATTTCCGGCGACGCTCATCACCATCAACAATAGCAAAAGCCTCGTAAAGTGAAGGCATAGGTGATGTGTTCAAAATTTGAGTATGCAGAGATTCGAATTCAATTTTAAACCCATTTAGAACTGATAAGTGTGCAGACGATCAAGGCGCTGGACAATAATAGTGGCGGCTTTAGCAGGAATGTCACCAAGAGGCTCATACTGAGCCAACTCCTCCCAACGGGACTGGAGATAACCAAAATAATCAGAGACACTCAGTCAGAGAGAATCTTGAGAGGACTGAGAAATTTCACGTTGAATTTGATAAATCCGCGACTCATTACGCTTATGTGCATACATCTGGGTCAAGGCATTCCACAATCCATGAACCGAAGTTTGATACATAAACATATGATAAATACGAGGCTCCATAGAATTAAATAACCAACTCAAGGTAGCGCAATTGTCCATATTCCATTGATCAAAGGTAGAATCCGTGGGAGCCGGCTTGGGTGTAGTGCCATGAAGCCAACTAGACTTGCCTTTGGCACCTAGGAAGAGCCGAAGGAATGAGACCATGCATCAAAATTTTGTCCATCCAAAAGAACAGTAGTAACCCTTTGCGCAGGAGCATGTGGAGTCAGAGATAGAGAGAGATCTGTTCGCGATTGTGACCCAGTAGAGGACTCCGTAATTCCTTTATCCTTGGTCATTGTTGCAGATTATAATAACCAAAAATAAGAACAATAAGGTGTAAAAAGAAAATTATGAAGGCTGCTGGCAGACAAATATGGAAAAGGAGCACTAAGGCTCTAGTGCATCACATTGATGCAAAAAAGAGGCCCTCAACGGGCAAGCGGCAGCAACAAAGGCTGTTGAGAAAGGGCAGAGAGGGGCAGCCGAGAGAGGAGGGGCAGCGCCGAGGGCTGGGGGCTGCACCAAAGGATGGTTGGTGGCTGGGGGCTTCGGCGAGGGCTAGGTGGTGGCTGGGAGGCAATGGCGAAGGGCTGGAGTGGTGTGTAGGGGCTGCGGCTAGGGTTTTTTTGGTGGTGGATCGTATGAAGGCTTCGATACCAAGAAGAAAACAAGAATTGGTATAATTGTTTCTTATAATTATTTGTAATAGAACTCTGTTTATTTACAACCTAAAGATCCAAAGAAAAGAAAATAACAAGAAAGGAAATACTAGAAAAGGAAAGAAATAAAAGAGTACATAATCAAATAAAATCATTCCTAATCTTGAGAGAGAATATTAAATACGGGATAAGACCGTATCAAATATTATCTCCAACACATCAATACAGAGAAATAAAGAGAATTACACATAAGTCCTCAGATAATACGAGAAATACAAAATAACTCTCAACACTCCCCCTCAAGCTGGTGCAAAAATATCTCTCATACCCAGCTTGCTAAGAATAAATAAAAAAGGTCTACTAGGAAGACTCTTAGTTAGAACATCAGCCAACTACCCTGACTTTACAAATGGAGTACAAATAATTCCACTATTTAACTTCTCCTTAATAAAGTGTCGATCGATTTCAACATGCTTGATCCTATCGTGTTGCACTGGATTGTGAGCTATACTGATCGCTGACTTGTTGTCACAGTATAACCTCATTGAATCCTTAGACCCAAATCCAAGGTCAACCAAAAGAATTTGAATCCACAGTAGCTCACACACCCCTTGTGCCATGGCTCAAAGCTCTGCCTCTGCACTCGATCAAGCTACAACTGACTGCTTTTTGCTTCTCCAAGTAACAAGGTTACCGCCAACAAAGGAACAATATCCTCTAGATTGGCCTCTCCATCAGTTTGATGTTAAAAATATCTTTCTACATGGGGACTTGGCAGAAGAGGTTTATATGGATATTCCTCCGGGGTTTGAAGACTCCAAAACTAAGGGAAAAGTTTGCAGACTCAACAAGTCCCTGTATAGACTTAAACAGTCTTCGAGGGCGTGGTTCGAAAGGTTCACTCGAGCTATGCTCAAATATGGCTTTAAACAAAGCCAAGGTGATCATAGCCTTTTTATCAGACATTCCTCACAATGGAAAGTAACAGCTCTCATAGTATATGTGGATGATATTGTGCTTACAGGAGACGATGTGGAAGATATACAGGAGTTGAAGAGATATATGGCCAAGGAATTTGAAATAAAAGACTTGGGAAACCTCAAGTATTTTCTAGGAATTGAGATAGCAAGAAGCAAACAAGGGATCTTCATCTCGTAGAGAAAATATGTTCTTGATCTCCTGCAAGAAACTGGTATGCTAGGGAGTAAGGCGTGTGATACTCCTATGGAAGTTAATAAGAAATTAGGGGATGACACAGATGGAGAAGTGGTTGACAAGGGGAGATATCAGAGATTGGTTGGGAAGCTGATTTATCTGTCTCACACTCGCCCTGACATTGCCTTCGCCGTGAGCGTAGTCAGCCAGTTTATGCATGCTCCTCGTGAGTCTCACTATGGTGCTGTTCTTCAAATCCTCAGGTACTTGAAGTCAGCCCCTGGAAAGGGTTTATTCTTTGGTATACATAATCACCTTCAAGTGGAAGGATATACAGATGCAGATTGGGCAGGTTCAGCTATAGATAGAAGATCTACCTCAGGGTATTGTACCTTTGTTGGAGGGAATCTTGTTACTTGGCGTAGCAAGAAACAGTCTGTTGTACCTACATCCAGTGCTGAGGCAGAATTTTGTGCTATGTCTCAGGGAATTTGTGAGTTATTGTGGATAAAGATTTTATTGAGAGACCTTAATCTTACGCCCCTTGATCCCATGAGACTATATTGTGACAATAAAGCAGCCATCAGTATTGCTCACAACCCAGTGCAAACATGACCGAGGCAGAATTTCGTGCAATGTCTCAGGGAATTTGTGAGTTATTGTGGATAAAGATTTTATTGAGAGATCTTAATCTTACGCCCCCTGATCCCATGAGACCATACTGTGACAATAAAGCAGCCATCAGTATTGCTCACAACCCAGTGCAGCCTACAGACCCTCCATGCCTTAGCCGCAACCCTCCAAACATCATCCTCACTGGCAATCGCAACACCCTCTCTCTTTCTCATTACTGATCGAGCCCTCTGGGTGCAGATTCACATAGGTTTGACTAGGGGTGTACGCGGTCGGTTTCGGTCGGTTTTTTTGTGTATTTTAAAACCGACCGATAAGTTCGGTTTTGGTCGGTTTTGCGATTTTGGTCGGTTTTTCGGTCGGTTTTAGCTTGTACATGTATTTTATAAACCGACCAATTGGTTTTTTTGGCAGTCGGTTTTGGTCGGTTTTCGATTTTTCAGTTTTTTTGTTCACCCCTAGGTTTGACTTCACAGTGCTGTTTTTGATTGGTGATTGTCTCAATCATCCTGTTTCAGTTCTGCATTCTGCATGGGCCTCATTGGTTAAATTCTAGTATGCTGTTTTGACTTCATCGTGAATGTTCTTCTCCGTTGGGTTAGTGTGTTGGTTTAAGACTCCCATTCAATAGTTGGTATCAAAATGGCTGATTCTGGTTCCACCAAGAATGTCAATGATATTGTTAGTATGCAAATTATCACAACCAAATTGAATGGGTCCAACTACTTGTTGTGGGGTCAAGCTATGAAAGTTGCTATAGGTGCTAGAAAGATTCAAATACATTTTGTCTAGACCTCCCTTGAAGGATGATAAAGGTTATGATGATTGGGTTTTTGAAAATTATACCGTTATGTCTTGGTTATGGAATAGTATGGAACCGACTATTTCATCAAATGTCATGTATTTGTCTTCGGCCAAGGAGATTTGGGAGTCCATTCACGAGATGTTTCCATGAACAACAACGTTTCTCAAGTCTATGATGTTTATCAAAATTTGTTTCTTCTTCAACATAATGAGAAGTCGATTAGTGAGTACTACAGTACATTCAGGGGTTTAATGGATGAGTTAACACAGTGTCATCCGGTTACAAATGATGTCGAAGTTATGAAGAAACAACGTGAGGAATTTTGTCTCTAAATTCCTAGCTGGGTTACATCCTAACCTTCAACACGTTAAGTCACAAATATTAGCAGGCGATGGTAGCATACCTTCATTGAGTAATGTCTATTCTTGCGTCCTTCGTGTGACTACTGAGTCTTCCTCTGCTTCTAAGCCCTCTGCAAAGGATAATTCTGCACTTGTCACATATTCCGGCAATCAGGGGACCTTTCGTGGTCGTGGCAATTTTCATAATCATCGAGGTCATGGAGGTCGTGGATCTAGTAATTACCAGTCGGGTTTTAATAGTAATCGAGAACAAGTTGGTCCTCCCGGTCGTGGTCGTGGTCGTGGTCGTGGTTTTGGTAGAGGACGTAGGAGAACTGGCTCTCTTTATTGCACCCATTGTGGGGGTGACAATCACACAGTTGATCGATGTTATGATCTCCATGGTAAGCCCTGGGAGAATCCGTGTAATCCAGCTTTGTTCACTTCTGATAATCCCTCTGCGCCTCACCAGGAAGTTAGTGCTCCTATTCCACAAGCCGTTGCATCTTTTAGTGAGTCTATCACTCTGTCTCGGGAAGAGTATAATGCCTTAGTCCAGCACCAACAACAGCTATCCGTGTCTGATTCCGCCGGCTTTGCTCACTCAGGTAACATTGCATGTTTCTCTTCTTCTGCTCCTTCCTCTTGGGTTTGTAGAGTTTTATAATTAAAGAGAGATTGTATTCATCTAACTTATATCATTTATCACAATCAAGAGCCTTTATATAGGCTTGTACATCAACTATTTATGGTTACCAATAATATGAGTTTAAATTCAAATCCTTCATAATATTCAGAATATCCCCCAAATCTGTTCCAATCAAATCATATCACAATATCTCCAAATCATATCATATCTTCCCAAATCTTTCATTCTTCCATATCCTAATATTCTTCCATATCTTCTAACACTCCCCCTCAAGTTGGCACACGGATACTTGTTAAAGTGTCCAACTTACACACGAATATGGAAGGCAATCTTATACCGAGCTATCCTCTTTAAAACACCATCTTGTAGACTGTTGTAGCGACCCCTCTTAGGTAGTGTCTCGTCCACGTGTGACCCCTTCTTGGGTGGTCCACGTGCGGCTCCTCTTAGGTAGTCTCGTCATACAAACATCCAAAGCTCCAAGATCACATGGAGAAAGGTGACACATAAATAGAGGCAGTTGTCTTGTCTTCAACCACTCCCCCTCAAGTTGAAAGGGGGCTGTGTGTTCAAACACACCAATCTGTGCGGTGTAGCGGGTCCCTCTTCGGGTGGTCTCGTCGCCCGTGTGATATAGCGGGCCCCCTCCTCGGGGTCCACTCTCTCTATATTCTCCCCCTCAAACTGAAGGTGGGAGTGAACACGAACACCGAAGTTTGGAAGATTAAAGAATCAAAAAACCATTAAAGCCCAAAGCCAAACATGGCTTAAAAAATCTGAAATTTTTGAAAAAATTTTGGGGCTAATTTGTAATTTCTAAAAATTTGGCAAAAAGGTAATTTTTTTAAAAAAATTGGGGCAGATATGAAATTCCAGAAATTTTTAGGGTAGATTTGCAAATTTCACAAAGTTTTGGGGCCAATCTGCAATTTCAGGAAAATATGGAGCACTTTCAGAAATTTTGGGGTTGAAAATATTAAGTTGTAGAAGTGAATCAAGTGATGTTTTCTCTGCAGACAAAGAAAGTCTAAAAAATAAACAGTAGAAGTTGGACTAAAAGTCTAAAAGAACAAAAAGAGTAGATGAAGATCTAGATGCCCACATTTATAATGCTTAAAAAAAAACTTGGAGAGTAAGTGAGGGCATACAATCAAAGGGCTCCAGCAAGGTCTAAAGAGGTCTGGCAAAACCAGTGAGATTTGTTCACAAGAAGGCAGCGAGAAACGAGAGCAACATGCTCTACAAAGAGGGCTGCAAACAATAGATTTGCTGGTGAGAGCAGCGATAGGATGCGACAACCGGAGGCTTCGCCAGAGAAAGCTGCGAGAGGTACATCGTACCCGAAAGGAGCCTTCATGAGGCCAGATCTGCTTTGCGAGAGTTCCATTTCCTTTTTTCCTTTTCATTTGTTTTTAGGTAAAACAACCTTCAACCTCAGATTTGGGTTGATAAAAGAATCAAATAATGAAAAAGAAATTCCGGCAGAAACAAGTTCCAGCGGGCAGCGGGATGCCACCCGTTGCTAGCGGAGGTGGTGACTACTTTGAAACCCTTCTTAGGGTGGCTCTGATACCATGTAATAAAACGGGCCCCCTCCTTAGGTCCCGTCACCCGGTCCTGTCTCCCTATATTTTTTGTATTCAACTGGATAATCTTCTTTATAATACTTCAACCCTTTATATAGGGTGAGAATGAGAGAGAAGATAGGAAATAAGAGATAAGATCAAATCTCCTATGATTACAATCATATCAATTTAAATAAAATAAATCTGGTACATCAACTATTTATGGTTACCAATAATATGAATTTAAATTCAAATCCTTCATAATATTCAGAATATCCCCCAAATCTGTTCCAATCAAATCATATCACATTATCTCCAAATCATATCATATCTTCCCAAATCTTTCATTCTTCCATATCCTAATATTCTTCCATATCATCCAACAGGGTTTTTAGCTCAGGAGCTTCTGCCCATATGACTGGTTCGTTCTCCTGCTAAGTCCTCAGTTGTTCTTGCTGACGGTCGGTCTTGTCCTATTGTTGGGAGCGGTTCTGTCTCTCCGACCTCTTCTCTCACTTTGTCTTCTGTCAGTTATATTCCTCAACTTCCTTTTAATCTCTTGTCAGTTAGTCAACTTACTAAATCACTTAATTGTTCTGTAACCTTTTACCCTGATTGTTGTGTCTTTCAGGATCTCAGCTCGAAGAAGATGATTGGTGGAGGTCGTGAGCGGAATGGTCTTACTACCTTGAACAACATCCCTCAACTAATAAACCGGTGGCTTTACAAGCAACTGTCTCACCGCATCAATGACATTGTCGTCTGGGTCATCCGTCGATGCAGTCCTTGAAGCTGGTCTTTCCGTCTTTTCAGTCTGTGTCTACGTTAGAATGTAAGGCATGTCAGTTAGGCAAGCACCATAGAGTATCTTTTCCTTTACGTCAAAACAATCATCGGTCCACTCCTTTTGAGCTGGTTCATTCCGACATTTGGGGTCCGTCTAGACATAAGAGTCTGTAAGGTTTTTCTTATTTTGTTTCTTTTGTGGACGATTGTTCAAGGATGTCATGGATATTTTTAATGAAAGATCGTTCTGACATTTCTTCAGTTTTTCAATTATTTCATAGTGAGATTGTGAGTCAATTTGGTTGTGCCATTCGTACTTTACAATCTGATAATGCTTTAGAGGACCACTTCAATCATATTGTGATTCTCATGGGATTATACATCAATCTTCTTGTGGTTATACTCCTCAACAGAATGGAGTTGCTGAACGTAAGAATAGACACCTTCTAGAAGTAGCTAGAACTCTTATGATTCAAATGAAAGTCCCTAAGCAATTTTGGGGGGATGCTGTTCTTACTGCTTGTTATCTTATAAATCGTAAGCCCAGTTCTGTTCTTCACGGTGGCATTCCTCATTCTATCTTATATCCTGATAAGACCTTATTTGCTTTGCCTTCTCGGGTGTTTGGTTGTGTTGCATTTGCTCATGTTCTTACTCCAGGTCAGGATAAATTAGATCCTCGTGCTACAAAGTGTGTCTTTGTGGGGTATTCTCGTACTAAAAAAGGATATAGGTGTTGGAATCCTCAAAATCGTCGTTATGTGGTTAGTGCTGATGTTACCTTTTTTGAAGGTACATCTTTTTTTTCGTCGTCTGGAACCTCATTAGATGTTGATGTCCTTACTCCGGTGTCATCTGTTCCTCTGCCTATTCCTCCTACTTCTGGATCTCCTACTTCTGGGTCTTTGCCAATACAGGTGTACCGTCGCTGTGAAAAGCCACCAAGAGCTGAGACTCCTTCTGCTACACCTCCTACATCATCAACTTCAGGGGAGGTCCCCCAGTCTGTTGATCTGCCTATTGCACTTTGTAAAGGTACTCGTTCTTGTACCTAGCATCCTATTGACCAAGTTGTTTCTTTTTCTCATTTGTCTCCTACGCTTTGCTCCTTTGTCTATGCTTTATCCTCTGTTTCTGTCCCTAAGTCTCATACTCAGGCATTAACTTCATCGGGATGGAAGAGTGCTATGGACGAAGAGATGTTAGCATTGTCCAACAATGGTACCTGGGAGTTAGCTGATCTTCCTTCTGGGAAGCAAGTTGTGGGTTGTTGTTGGGTGTATGTGGTTAAGTATCACCCTGATGGTACTGTCGAACGGTTGAAAGCTCGGTTAGTTGCGAAAGGGTATACCCAAACCTTCGGCGTTGATTATTTTGAAACCTTCTCTCCCGTTGCTCGACTTAGTTCGGTTCGAGTGCTATTGTCTGTTGCTATTAATCAGAATTGGCCTCTTTACCAACTCGATATCAAGAATGCTTTTCTTCATGGTGATCCTCAGGAAGAGGTTTATATGGAGCAACCTCCCGGGTATGTTGCTCAGGGGGAGTCACATAAGGTGTGTCGGTTGAAGAAAGCTATCTACGGACTTAAACAGTCTTCAAGGGCCTGGTTTGACAAGTTTAGTCAAGTAGCTAGCTTATATGGGTTGAAGAGGACGAGTTCTAATCACTCGGTGTTTGTGAGACATTGTGAGAAAGGCATTATTATTCTAGCAGTTTACGTAGATGATATAGTGATAACTGGTAATGATAATGAAGGTAAACAGTTGTTGAAGACTCACTTGAGTAAGCATTTTCGTATGAAAGACTTGGGATTACTGCGTTATTTCTTAGGCATTGAAGTTGCTAGATCAAAGGAAGAAATTTGTTTGTCTCAGAGGAAGTATGTGCTTGATCTTCTAGATGAAACAGGATTGATGGGTTCAAAACCTGTTGACACTCCGATGGACTCAAATATAAAGTTTAGTAAAGATGATGGAGAAGACTTCAGTGATGCTGGACGATATAGAAGACTTATGGGTAAGTTGACTTATTTAACTGTGACTCGACCTGATATCACCTTCTTTGTAGGAGTTGTTAGTCAGTTTATGTAGAATCCCAAATTATCACATTGGGAGGCAGTGTGTCGTATTTTGAGATATTTGAAAGGTGCTCCTGGAAAAGGTTTAGTGTTGAAACCTTGAAATAACTTGGAGATAGTGGGGTTCTCAGATGCTAGTTGGGCAGGAGATCATTTAGATAGACGTTCAGTGTCAGGGTTCTGTGTATTTGTTGGTGGTAATCTTGTTACGTGGAAAAGTAAAAAGCAAAATGTAGTGGCAAGATCGAGTGCTGAAGTTGAGTATAGAGCTATGGCTCATGCTGCCTGTGAGATGTTGTGGGTGAATTCTATTCTGAAAGAGATGGGGTTTTCAAGTGATCAACCTATGAAGATATATTGTGATAATCAAGTTGCTATGTACATTGCCAGTAATCCAGTGTTTCATGAGAGGACTAAACACATTGAAGTCGATTGTCATTTTATTAGAGATATGGTCATGTGGAAACAAATTGTTACGTGTTTTGTTAGGACAAATGATCAGTTAGGAGATATTTTCACTAAGGCTCTGATTAAGGGACATTTCCATGATCTTTGTAACAAGCTGGGCATGATAGATATCCATGCTCCAGCTTGAGGGGGAGTGTTAAAGTATAAGGGTATTTTTGTAATTGTTAATAGTTTTCTCATTAATAATATATATACATATGTTGGCTAACCTGTTAGGTTAAGCCTTCACTTTCTCTCAATTCTCTCTTGTAACAATACCCTCAATCTGTCCCTTCGTACGCGGCTGAGAAGATGCGGATGTCTATGTAGACTCCTCCATAGCAATATAGTAATATATCCTCAACAATCACTTACCAAAGGTATCCAAACAAAAACGAGACCCAACAAGAGATTCCTTACTGCATCTGGGAACTAAAAAATTTGATCAGGTGGTCCATAGAGGGACCAATAACACAGAGAACAATTTTGGTGGGCTGTAATCAGTCCAGGAGTAGCGACTGGATAGAACCAAGGTTGGGTAGAGTTGTAGGGCCTGGGCAAGGTGCTGTATGGGTGTCGCGAGGCTAGGTGAGGGTCATGTGGTAGTTGCTAGTGGCTGGGCTACGGCTGGTTGGTGTCGCGAGGCTCAGGTGAACGACTGGTGGGTGTCGCGAGGCTTAGGAGAGGGTCATGTGATGTTCGATGGAGGCTGGACTGTGGCTGGGCTGTGGCTGAGTGGTGACTGAGGCGTGAGGCTGTGATAGAACCAACCCTAATTAAGGAGGGTCTGATACCATATTGATTATCGTATGATTCAGCTTAAGGAGAGATTAAGGCCTCTGCCCTATTTATAAGGCCTTAGTTCACCTCTCCTTAACACCTGGGTTTTAAGGAGTTAAATGGGCTGAGCCTTACAAGTGGTATCAGAGCCAGGTTTGTCCCCTATCTCCGTAATCCACGTGTGTGCCTTTGCTACACCCGCGGGGTCGTGTTGTCATTCCATATCGCTTAGATGTGTTGTTGCCTGTGCAGTTTATAAGGCCTTAGTTCCCCTCTCCTTAACACCTGGGTTTTAAGGATTTAAATGGGCTGGGCCTTACAAGTTAAGTTACAAGCTGCTTCAAAAGCTTAAGCTGTTAGAGAATGGCCCAACCATGTATATCAAGCTTCAACAGTTAGGGGCGTGGGCTTGTTGAGGTAATTTTGTTTACCTCCTTCATGGTTATTTGAGTGCTACCTGACAGTTTTCCTGTGGGTGGTAGTCTGATACTGGCAACCATATTAATAGGCACAAGGCTCTCTGGAGAGTGAATCACTATGATTTGATAGAGAACTTAAGTCTTGAAGAACTTATTTCTTGTGGTTCCATACATCACTCAAAATGTGCTTCAACTCTGCTAATTTATTCTTTTCGAATTTGTGTAGGTTAAGTGCCTCAGAAGATGAAGATGATTCTCATCCAAATTTATTGCGGGGAACAATGGGAAATGGTAATTTGTTTTCCTTCTTTTATTGGCCCCTAGTTGATTTCTTGTAATTTTTAGGCGTCTTTCATTATCAATGTTCCTATGGCAGGTCACCCTGAATGTATATTTGACTGGACGCGGGAAATAGACCCAGACATGTCAAACCAGAATATCAACAATCAAGCATTCTCTAAAAAGCATTGGCGTCTTCTTCAATGCCAAAATGGTTATCTATTTTTTTTTAATTGGGTATTATTCCACAGTTTAACATCGATGACAATCATAATTAGTTATTCGACGGGGCATGGGTTGGCAAGGTTATAATGGCATCCATCACTGTTAATGCCATTTTTTGCATGCATTGCTGCAGATCTTCGCATTTTTGAAGAGCTTCTCGAAGTTGATTACCTTGTATGGAATAATACTTTTGTTTTGGTTTTGCAAATGGCATGATTTTGCTATCAAGTAGGTTGTTTCAGGCCATATTGATCATGTATACTTTCTTTATGCAGCCAAAGAGCTGTAGTAGAGCAATGAAGGCTGTAGGGGTTGTGGAGGCTACCTGTGAAGAAATATTTCAGCTTTTAATGAGCATGGATGCAACACGGTTTGAGTAAGTTCTATTTATTTTGGTTAAAACATTTTATGGATTTATTTTAAGTGTATTTTGCTACGGTGTTTCTTGTTGTACGCAAGAGAAGGTTGTTACAGTCACATCATTAGGTAGGGTTGCTAACAATACTCGTTTGCTTTCATTTTTGACCAGAGACTTTGCAATTATGTTTTTCCTTTTTTCTGTCTAATGTATGTAAATCAATAAGCTTCTGTATATTATATTTTATGTTTCATTGCATGATTTTCTGCACCTCCTGCGATGGGAAATTACAAAATAAAATTTTTAATCTGCTATAGTTTTTTTTCCTTTTCACTTTTTGGACAAGATATTCATTATATATATATATATTTACAAATGTTTATATTGGGCTGTCAGAGATTTTGAGTTCCAGTGTGACCAGTAGCATAGCAAAGGTCCATGTATAAGGCAACTTGCTGCATTATGGGAACAATTATTTCTGGTACTCTGATGGACAAACTTATGATTAACATTGTTAAATTACCAAAACTCGCCGTGTGACCAGAAACACTGAATATGTCCTATATCGGTTAGGATTTGCATGTGTCCCTTCCAAAAGTTAGGCCCATTTGGAGATTGTGCATGGGTTGGACTTGCAGGCTGGATGTATGTGTTTATTTATAATGAAAGAAAAGGAAATTACAATTGAGGCCTCAAACTCTAAATAATAACATAAAGATAAGAAAAATAAAAAATAGAAAGACTTCTTTCAACACTTCCTCCACTTTCTCCTCACTTCCTCTTCCTTCCAGCTGAGATGTCTCCACAGCTTACGATTTTTTATTTGTTATAGTATGTCCAACTACTTTTGTACTCTAGATGTTTGTGGGTACTTGGTATGAATCTCTCCACGTGTCATGCTTCAATGGCACTTCAAGGTCCTACATGCCACGATGGCACTTCATCCTTTATTTTGGCTAGGTTTACTGCGTAGATACTTGATCGTGTATACCTCGAGATTTTCACTTCGAGCCAGATTAGAGATCGCCTCATGTTTGCACGGCTTACTCAGACTTGGGGGCAAAGTCTAAGTAGGTCTCGTGGGATTCTCAGGGCTACGTGGCTTGGTGGCTAGAGATAAGGAGTTCACCAAGGATGTCCGCATGGTGTATTGGTCCTGCGGTACACCTCCTTGGCCCCTTTAGGGCGAGAGATGCTTCTAGTGCCTTCTATGGCATAGTGACGTCATCGCCGTGATGTCATTCCTTACGTCAGCCATGTGCCTAGTCACGTGAGGGACTGGGATGATCACGTGCACCGACTGCTGTAAATAGGGTTTTGAGAGAACTTTTGGATAACCTTTGACAATATTCTCCTAACATTCCATGCCCAAGGATCGACTAAACCATTCCGGTAACGGTCTCAGTGTACAGACCTGTCCGTATTGCCCTAGGAGCTCCATGCCCCACTTTCTCTCTCTAGGTTGTCAGTTGTCTTGTCTCTCACCTGAGCCACTCCTCGGAGTATCCTATTGGCATTTGACCGTGTAATCACTCATGTACGAACTTTTTCTCTCATCCCTTACACACAATGTTCATGCTATACTAATTCTCTTTGCCTTCTGTAGGTGGGATAGCAGTTTCCAGGATGGTAGCTTAATTGAGGAAGTAGATGGACATACGGCAATACTCTATCATCGGCTTCAGCTGGACTGGTTTCCTATGTAATATTCTCTCCTACTCATGCAAGTTGCTTCTTTATGCTTTGGATAGCGGCAGTTTTGAAATTGTTAAAACAAGTTTCACTCACGCAATGCCAGCTTGCTGCTTTTTTTTTTTGGTTGCTTTGGTGTGTACAAATGGGCTTCTCTCTGATAATTTGCACATTTTATTTTTGGCCCCTTGTGAGTCACATTTGATTTTAATGATTAAATGATTGTGATGTGAATGTGTGCCTGCAATATGATTTTCTGCAATCTTGTTGGAATAAATTATCTTAGGGTGGTACCCAAGACAAAACAGAAATTAAAAGGTTTATGTGCTGATTGCTTTTACAAAGGTTTAGTTGGGGAATTATTTTTATGATTAATTGCAGTTCATTTCTTTTTTGGAAGCTGTATTCCAAATTTTTTACTCCATGCGAGATCATAGTCACAGACTTGATTCATTTAGGAGAAAATTATTATTGTTTTCTTGTAGTATTATTGAGTGAAATAGCTGTATTGACAAAATTAATAACTTGCACTGGTCATTATTCTATTCATTTTTTAGTAGCACACTTCTTTGATCAAATTAAAGTTACTGTTGAATCCAAAATATACTTGAATTTGGCTCCAAAAGAATTTGGTGATGTATTCTGTTCGAATGTGCTGCTTAAAACAGCATGGAGTTCTTATGGAGAATTCCTGAAAGAAATTTGATAGTTTGTAATTTCGTGTTTCGAGCTTATACTTGATTTCTGGGCTTCCAAAGCCTTCTTAGTTCATACCATTCTTTGACATGCTAATTGCAAGTTTAATCCAACGAATTCTATTTCATTGACCATGCCCGGTGCTTCTACCCATCATATGGGGGAATGGCACTGACAAGTGACAAGGTCTCAACGATATTGTGTTGAAAACTAACTAGGCATGGGTATTTTTATTCGGACTTCTTTGATTCTTATACCTGCGGAAATAGAAATGCAACAAACGTCCACTTGATATCTGGTGATTTGCTGATTGAAGATGTTATAGTATGGACAAGCTTGGTGATAGGTTTTGCTATGGATAGACATGTTGGGAGCTTGTGCTATTTTTAAGAAGTCACGTACTGTGTCATTGCCTGTTAATAGTGTTAGAGGTCTTGGGTACCATACAGAGCCTATATCCTCAGATTACTTCTCTAATGATCCTCAGATCTTGGAACAAAAAATAAAAGTAAGAACAGAGAAAGATCAAGTAAGAGAAGGAGAGGGAACGAGGAGAATGATTAAACACCAGTTACTAGTAAAAAGTTGTTTGATTCCCATTTGATATATTGTCAGTGATTGAGAAATGAGAGGACTGAAGAAATAGAAGAGAATGAAAGAGTGCCAAACTGAGAAGGGTACGTTTATTTAATAATTTTAAGCAAACTGAAAGGACCGCACCACCCTTACTACAACATAGTGCTGATGCTCTGACATAACACAAGAACACGCAACACACTCCCGAGTCTAGATTCCCTATAGACTTTGAGAGATTTTAAAATCAAAACCTTCACAGTTGATTCAACTTACTTAGGGTTGATTCTTCAAAGCTCTGAATATGCTCTTCCCCTTGCTTTCCATCCTGGGTGGGTTTGTAGACTGTCTTACAATATCTAACTCTTATAATGCTCTAAAACTTGTTTCTGGTGTGAAGATTAAGGTCCTCTATTCCCTCCCACTCCCACCTTTTCCCCCTATTTTCGGGAAAACATGATGGTAGGCATTCTTTTTCCCCTTTAAACACTAAAGATTGCTATGGCAGGTTTATATGGCCCCGCGACCTTTGTTATGTACGTTATTGGCGCCGAAATGATGATGGAAGTTATGGTATTGCGTTAATTGACCTTTTCTAGTTCATTCCTTTAACCTATACATTATTTTTCACTGTAAAATTGTCATTTTTCCTAATTTTATTATTCTGCAGTTGTGTTATTCCGTTCTAGGGAGCATGAGAACTGTGGTCCACAACCAGGATTTGTGCGGGCCCATATTGAGAGTAAATTTCTTTAATTCTTCTTTGTTAAATGTTAATTAAAAAATTAATTATGTTTTAAATCCCCAGTTTCTTCATCCTATTTCATAATAAGTGATCATACATTGTGATGTGTTCTCTGTCAGGTGGGGGGTTCAGTGTTTATCCTCTGAAACCTCGGAATGGGAGGACCAGAACACGGGTGGAACATCTTATGCAAATAGATTTGAAAGGGTGGGGGATGGGTTATATTTCATCATTTAAGCAACATTGTCTCCTTCAGATGTTAAATAATGTTGCTGGTGAGTTCTTATATTTGTTTGTAATTGAGTTTGGAGTGTAATTGGGTGAACCTTCATTTCTTGTCATACTCATGCTTATACCTAATTGCTTGTTTCTTTTGTTCTGTTAGGTGGTACTCCAATTTTGGTGCAATAGCACTAAAATTTTGTTTGTTCCAATTCTATTGCCTTCTTGTAAATTTGTTATATATACTTCTCCGAGATTTTTGTCTTTTTGCATCATCATAGATTTCTGATTTTGATAAAACTATGCTGATAGGATGAGCAAGGAAGAAAGAGTTGTGTGTGTGTGTGTGTGTGCGCGCGCGCGCGTTTGTAATCATCCTTGTAACATGGTTTAAATTGTTATTAGGTTGTTTCAATAGAATTGGGAAAAGATAATTATTATTACTGTACATCCCAAGTATATATAGCATTACAAGATGAAATAAGAAGGAAAGAAAATAACACAGAAAAGGAAAGAAATAAATCTACTTAAATGTGGTCAACATGACCCATCAATAAGAGAATAAAAACCGGGATAAAATACCCTAATTTCAACACTCCGTCTCAAGCTGTGGCGAAGATGTTGACAAGACCAAGCTTGCTAAGAGACTACTGTAAAAGTGTTGGACCAACGGACTTGGTGAACATATCAGCGGTCTGATCCGATGAAGGAACAAAACTCAGACCCCACACATCGGACTGAATAAGGTCAAAGGCACTAGGTGCCCTGTGCATGCGAGGAATATAAGAGGTGTAAGTGTGTTTTGACAATTCACAAACCACGGATTTAAAATGGAAATCCTTACAAGCTTTATTTAATGGAGGGAATAACCAACATAAATATTGAAAATTGACATGGCCTAGACGGGCATGCCACAAATCCAAAGTTTGAAGTGAAAACACATAATTATTTCAGTCGGGCAAAATAGAATTATTAAAAGCGGGTAACACGGAAGCTTGAAGGCTGGAGGACATCCGTGACACCGAAGGATCACCGAAGTAGTAAAGGCCGTTACGCTCAAATCCCCTGCCAAAAATCTTCTTCGTAGTCCGATCCTACAAATAATAGGAATGGGGTAAGAATACTACAGCACAATTATGATCTTTGACAAGGTGGTTAACAGAGAGCAAGTTAAAAGCAAAATTGGGAACATAGTACACAAATGAGAGGATGATGTCTGGGGATAATCGGGCATCTCCCTGACTACAGATGGGAATGAAAGATCCATCTGCGATACGTACAGACTGTTTAATGGAGGTAAAAGGTGAAGTAAAAATAGAAATCTCACCGGTCATATGATTATTTGCACCAGAATTGAGAATCCAAGTGAGGTGGCCTGACTTACAATGAAGAGCAGTAGTAGTACCTGCAGCAATGGCGGCTGTGGGCCAGAGGATGAGGGAGGAGCTCCCAAACCTACATGTGACTGAAGCTGAGCAATCTGAGACTAAAGCTGACCATAATGGGGTGGAGGAGGAAGCATCTCAACAACTGCTCCTGTACGAGGAGCACCCCGGCCGCGACCACTACCAATGTTCTTACCAATATCAGTCATGATGCTATGAAGAATGACCATCACCAAAAACGGCAACAAAAACAATCTCAGCCGGAAACTCGACAGACGGGGGCAACCGGAAAATCGGTTATCCAAGCAACAAAGACAACCACAGCCGAAAACTCGGCCGACGGGGACAACCGGAAACTCGATTACCCAGACAGACTGACAATTAAGAGCACATGACCTACTCTAATACATCACAAAAGTGCCCAACACGGGTAGAAAAAGGCAGCTGGACAGCTGCCTGACCAAGTCGAGAGGCGTGCTAGTGGCGCAGAGGCTGAGAGAGGCTTCGGCAAGTACTGGAGAGCCTCGGCAAGTGCTAGCGCAGGGAAGGTGGTGTTCGGCTAGGGCTTGCGCAGGCAGGTGGTGGTCGGCAGGTGCTGCCGCAAGTGTGGCAGTGCTCGGCTGGGTTGGTTGGCCTAGGTTTAGTCGTTTAGGCTCTGATAGCAAATAGAATTGGGAAAAGATAATTATTATTATTGTACATCCCAAGTATATATAGCATTACAAGATGAAATAAGAAGGAAAGAGATAACAAAGAAAAGGAAAGAAATAAATCTACTTAAATGTGGTCAACATGACCCATAAATAAGAGAATAAAAACCGGGATAAAATCCCCTAATTTCAACAGTTTCCTTTAATTTCATTTTCACATTTGTTGTCTGAACCAACTCTTTTGACACGGACTCTCTTTTCCACTAGACTGAATCCTTGTCCTTGCTTCTTCCTTTTCTTTTCTTTTTATTTTTATTTTTATTTTTTAAATACAGGTCTGCGTGCATTGTTTTCTCAAACAGATGAACGGCTTGCTGTTCCAAGAATCCCAGTTATGGTAAATATGGCATCAGCTTCTGTTTCTGCAAACAGAAATGCCGTGTTATTGGATGAGTACTCCGATGAAGACGACGAATTCCAAATAGCTAACCAAGAGGTTTGCATTATACTTGTGCTCTCACAAATTTTTCTGTACTATTTCTTATATCATATTTTGAAATCTTTTCAGGCAGGTCCAACTGGAATTGAGAATGAAGTCAAGAGAACTGGTAATAATGACTAATATTTGTCTTATTAATCTGGCATTGAATATTTGTATTTGGACTCAACTGGGCCTTCTGTTCACAATACTTTCCATGAATTGAAGTCTTCAAAGAAGAACCTATGGATAAAATTGATTTGTCCTGTTTCTCGGGTAACCTACGACATGATGACCGTGACAATGCTCGTGACTGCTGGAGAATATCTGATGGAAACAACTTTAGAGTAAGCAGCAAGCATTTTTGTTATGACAATTCAAAGGTCTCCTGATTCTTTGCTTGTTTCCCATGTATATTTGCCTTTTTGAGACTTTTGGAGCCAGTCTTGTGACCTTTTTAGGTTTTAATTAATGGCAATTTTGCATTGTGTTTGAAGATTTCTGCAGGTAAACAATTATGCTATACTTGGTAGGAGGTATGGAAAAGTAAGGGAAGGGAGGAGACTGGAGAGGGGGAAGAGGTATCCCAAGGGAAAGGAAGGGGTCTTCCCTCGTTGTGAAGAAGGCGAGGATGGAGGAAAAAGTATTGAATATTATGTATTTTACTTTCCATAAGAATAGAATAATTTTATTTGAAGGACAAAAAAGTCAAAAAGTGGGGAAGTCTCTTCCTCTTTCAATTCGTCCACATGGAAGGATAAGAAATAGTGGGCCGGAGGGATTCCTCCCTCCTCTCTTCCCTTCCATCCCCTGTTCCACTCCACCTCACAAAGGATTTTCTTCTCTTCCCTCCCACCTTTCCTTCCATCCCTCCTTCCTTCCTACCAAACATAGTGTTAATGGATCTTGTTGTTGTAGATTGGTTGATGTTAAGAGAATCTTTTGATTAGATTTCCAGCAAATTGATTACCCAAGTTTAGGCATAAGTTTGTTTATATGATATGATCCCCTAAGTTAAGGGATCATGATGTTAGGTTTGATTATAATTTGATATTCTTGTAAGGCCCAGCCCATTCAACTCCTTAAAACCCAGGTGTCAAGGAGAGGGGAACTAAGGCCTTATAAACCGCACAGGCTACAACACATCTAAGCGATGTGGACGACAACACCCCCCCGCACGTGTGGCAAAGGCAAACACTTGGATTACAACACAAACAAGGCTTTGATACCACCTGTAAGGCCCATCCCATTCAACTCCTTAAAATCCAAGTGTCAAGGAGAGGGGAACTAAGGCCTTATAAACCGCACATGCAACAACACATCTAAGCGATGTGGGACGACAACGGATATGATTCCCTAATTTAAGGGATCATGATTTTAGGCTTGTGTTTTGACTGATGTGATTCCCTAATTAAAGGGATCATGCTTTTTAAATATTTCCATTTTTGTATATTGAGCAAATATATATTGAAGGATCCTCTAAAGGAGGAATGATCTAATTTTTCCCAAACTCTCTTTTGAATTCTTATTCTTCTTCACAATTTTGTCATGGTATCAGAGCCATTGACAATGCATTCAAGAGATTATTCGGAATTTTTTTTGAAGTTATCTTTGTTTTATAGCGGGTGTGCTTCACTCACTCAAGAATTTCTTTCCAAACTTTTTTACGCCTAGAATTCTTGGTTCTCATGCTGAGAAATCTGATACATTTTTAGCTTGCTTCAATGGAAAAAATTATCTTCCTTGGGAGTTTTAATTCAGAACGTTTATTCGTGGAAGAATTTTGTGGGGCCTCATTGATGGATCCAATATGAAGCCTAAGGCCATAAATAAGGTGAAAATTTGGCTCAACGGGAAACGAATGATGCCAAAATCATTAGCCGGATACTCAACTCTATAGATCCACATCTTGTCCATAATCTTCGACCTTACTCGACCAGCAAAGGTATGAGGGATTACCTAAAAAGGGTACATAACCAAGACAACATGGCTAGAAGATTTCAACTTGATTGTGATATCTTGGAATATTCTCAAGGTGACAAAACTATTGAGTATACTGGTTTTTTGAACCTTTGGAATGATTATACCAAACTTGGTTTACAGCACAGTTGATGAAGATGAGATACCCACTCTACAAAAATTTCATGCGAGATCAATTCTTGATGAAACTCCGCAAAGAGTTTGAACCGGTCTGATCAAATCTTGTGAACAAAAATCCTATACTCATTGAATGTCTCTAAATGAGTTATTGCGAGAAGTAGAACGACCTTTTGTTAACAATAGAATTATGCCAAACTTAGGTTGACAATTAGTCACACCCCATATATATTATTCAGTAAAGGAGAGAAATAATAATTACATTAAAGCCCTTGTATAATAATAAAATAAAACTAAACTCATTTTAACTAACACTCCCTCTCAAGCTGGTGAGAAGATATCTCTCAATCCCAGCTTGCCAAGCATATCATGAAATGGTTTAACTCCAACTCCTTTAGTAAGAACATCGCAAGTTGATTACTACTCTTCACAAAAGGAGTGCAAATTGTTCCATTATCAAGATTCTCTTTAATGAAGTGCCTGTAGATCTCAATATGTTTCGTTCTGTCATGCTAGACTGGATTGTGTGTGATACTAATGGTTGACTTACTATCACAGTACAACTTCATTGAATCACTAGTTTCCACCTTCAAGTCTTTCAATAGCAATTTTTGTTAGTGTTAGTTGTTATTTTGTATTTATGTTGCAGTCCAGGGACCTATTTTTAATTTCTATTTCTTCCTCTTTGTGATCAATATAAAAGGGTTCTAACTTATGTTAGAACCTAAGCTTTACCAAAATGAATATTCTTGACATGGTATCAGAGCTAATGGATCCTACCCAACCCTAAACCACCACCACAACAATTTCGGTAGCCTCCACCACCCTCTCTCTCTCCCTGCTTCAGCCACCTTCCCACCTGCGCCAGCCCTAAACTGGCCTAACCTACCCTGCGCCGCAGCCCATACCCCTAACCAAGGATCAAAATTTCGTTTCGATGTAGTGTTTCGGTGTTCCCGGAAACGGAAACGTTTCGGAAACATGTGGAAACACCGGAAAAATCTGGAAACACAAAGAAACTTGTGGAAACATAACTTCAAACTAAACTGTATGCATATATAAAGCTTGTAATTGATTAATTGAACCTTTGAGAGATCTATATATGTAGTTATATCAATAATATATAGTTCAAATTGAAAATACATGATAATTTAGGCGTCAATCTACTGTCAAGCAGTTCATAGAATACAGAAAACACAATTCATAGAAAAGAAAAGTTACATATAAGCACATAAGGAGCTAATCAGACATCTCTAAAATATAAATGGTTGTTCATCCAACAAATTCACATCCAACCAGTTGTAGAGTGTCGAGCAGGTGCATAAACTGGTCCAGGCTTAACAGATTTATAAATGGTACTTTTAAAAAAAAATAAATTTAAACTTAATAAATGAAGTATGACTAATTTTTTTTTTAATAATTAAACCACATAATACTATTTTTTTAATACTTAAACCACATAACTCATCTAGTAATAACAATATAATTATATAACACTAATATATTTATAAACTGCAATGATATTTTTTAACAGATTTATAAACTATACTTTTTTCAAAACAAATTTTAAGACTAATTAATACTCCCTCCGTTCTAAAATAAGTGTCCACTACACTTTTGCACGCAGTTTAAGAAAACAATAACTTGTGGATATTTATTCACCTTTTGGGATTGCACATTATCAACCACACATTTTTATCCAAAATAGAAAGTGGACACTTTTTTTGGAATATCCAAAAAAAGAAAGATGGACACTTATTTATTTATTTATTATTTTGGTCAACGAGTGATAACAATATAAGCACTATATATTACATACTACTCAGTCTACTCCTATATAACACTAACATTCAAGCTTTTAAAATTTAATCAATATACCTTGTGTTTATTTGGTGGTGATGCTGATAAATAGAGAGAGAGAGAGAGAGAGAGAGAGAGAGAGAGAGAGAGAGAGAGAGAGAGTCTCGAGCTAAACCCACATGGAACCCTAGATCATCATCATCGATTCATCACCATCATCACCATCATCGATTCATCACCATCAGAAGAAGAAGAGGTCAGGGAAACCCTAGATCAGCGACAATAGCAGAAGAAGAAGAAGAAGAAGAAGAAGAAGAAGAAGAAGAAGAGGCCAGCGAACCCTAGCCCAAGTAAGTTTTTTTATACAGTCTGTTGCCTCTTTCTCTTCTTGAATCATTTTGATTCCCCCAAATTTCTCTTCTTGTTCATTTTGATTCAACCTCTTTTTCCAGCCCTGCCGAATCACGTGAATGTTTCGGTCGAAACAAAAGTGTTTCCAACGAAACACAGCGAAACACTCGAATCTTGTCGAGACCATGGATTTTCGAGATTCCTCTACTGTTTCGTGTCGGTGGCCCACGAAACCGAAAAGTTTCGGGTGATTCGACCGAAACGAGACGAATTTTTGTTCCTTGCCCCTAACCTAACTAGTGTTGCAACCCACACACCTAACCCTAGCCTGCGCCACCCACCAACCACCCTCCTGCCTTCGCCACCCCTTGGGCTAGCAGCCACCAGCTACACCCTGGCCTGAACCTCACGACTACCTAACCTTTTTCTCTATTTTTCCGAGCCCCACAAGGGCTGTTTTTTTTTATTCTGACCATTCTAGGTCAGGGGGTTTGATTGGGGATTGTTTGTTGGTACTTCTTGGTCCCATAATGGACCCTTGAATCCGTCTTGGTGATTCTTTCATACCCATCTCCTTCGTCTTCCTTCATTTGTTGTGGCTTTTCCATTTGGGTCAAGGAAATATGACTGACCTAGATAAACCAACGGCGACTGTTCAGACCGTGGTTACACCCTTGGATCCCAATCTCAAAATTACTACCGTCCCTTTCAATGGCCAAAACTACTTGAAATGTTCTCAAGCGGTAGAACTTTATTTGAATGCACAGGGGAAGATGGGACATCTTGATGGGCGTGTTATAGCCCCTTCTACCACTGACACGGGATAAGATAAGTGGGAGATTGAGAACTCTATTATAATGACTTGGCTCATCAACTCTATGGTCCCTGAGATTGGTGAGAGTTTTTATCGGATGAAGACAGCTAGGGCTATTTGGGACACCGTTGCTTCCACTTTCTCCCGACGAGGGAATTATGCTCAGGAGTTTGAGCTGCTCCGCTCCATTGACCGTTCTGAGCAGGGTGATATGACCGTCACCCAATACTACACCTCCCTAGCTACTAGTTGGGATCGTCTTGATCACCTGCACTCTTTTCAGCCTACCTGTACAACTGATGCCGAGGAGTACATGAAATTTTTGGAGAGAACGGGTTTTTAAGTTTCTACAGGGGCTTTACTCCGATTTTGATGTTGTTCGTAGCCGGGTTCTTGGGATGGACACTTTGCCTCCTCTTCAGGAGGCCTTTGCTTATGTTCAGAATGAAGAGAGTCGTCGCTCTGTGATGCTCCCCCCTACTTCCACTAAGCGTTCAGCTCTTGTTTCTGTTCCGCCCAGAGAGGGGACCCAGCAGCAGTCTGCTTCTTCTGATCGCTTGGTTGTGATTTGTGATTATTGTCACCGGCCCCATCACACTCGGGCCAATTGCTAGACACTTCATGGCTGTCCCCCGGGTGGTTGGGGAGATCGTGGAAGCGATCGAGGAGGTTGTGGGGGTCGTTCTACTGGCCGTGGGGGGGCTGCCCGTGCACATCATTCTACAGTTACCGAGACTTATGATTCAGCTCCCAGTGATACTGCTCCTGTTTCTGAGTCGAGTTCTTTATCCCCTACTGAGCTTGATACTCTCAGACATCTGCTGGCTCGGTGTACTTCCTCGTCAGCTACTAGTACCTCATCTTCTTTTGCACAGTCAGGTAGTGTGATTGCGCCAGCAAGAGCTTTTCTTTCTCACTCTTCCTCTCCTTGGAATATTGATTCAGGAGCTTCTGACCATATGTCTCGCTCTTCTAACCTTTTTTATGATTATAAGCCATGCTCAGGTCAGGACAAAGTCAGAATTGCCGATGGTACCTTCTCCTCTGTTTCGGGGAAAGGTCTTATTCGTGTCACTCCTTCCTTATCCCTGACTTCAGTTTTGCATGTTCCTTGCTTCTCTCATAATCTTTTATCCTTAAGTTGTATTACTCGAGATTTAAATTGTTGTGTAACCTTTTTTCCCTCTCATTGTGTCTTTCAAGATCTTGTCACAAAGAGGGTGATTGGCAGTGGTAGAGAGACACAAGGGCTTTACATTTTGGATGAGGGGGAGAAGCTTGCTAATAATTCTGTCATTTTGAAGAATACTAATGAAGATTTAATGCTTTGGCATAGACATTTAGGACACCCATCCTTTTCTTTACTAAAATTTATGTTTCCATCTCTTGTTGCTAATTATGGAACTTCATATTCCAACTTTTCTTGTGATGCATGTGAATTTGGGAAACATTTTAGGGCATCTTATGCTCCCCGTAATACTAAAAGTTCAGTTCCTTTTGCATTAATTCATTCTGATGTATGGGGTCCTTCCCGGACTGTATCTCTGAGAGGTCATAGGTGGTTTGTGTCCTTTATTGATGATTATTCTCGTACTACATGGTTGTATATGATGAAAGAAAAGCGAGAGGTCTTCTCTATTTTTCAAAATTTCCTTAAAATGGTGTGTACCCAGTTCGGGGCGGTTGTGAACGTTTTAAGGTCCAATAATGGGGGCGAGTACATAGATTCGGGTCTAAGTAAGTTTTTTTTGTGACCATGGAATTATCCATCAGACTTCTTGCACCGACACTCCACAACAAAATGGGGTCGCCGAGCGTAAGAATCGTCACCTTTTAGATGTTGCTCGGTCTTTACTTTTTCAGGTTCAGGCTCGGTCTTATTGGGGTGAGGCGGTCTTAACCGCAGCTTATCTTATCAACCGCCTTCCTACCCAGGTGTTGGATAAGAAAACACCTCTTGAGGTTCTTTTCCCTTCCTCTCTCTCCTCTTCCATTCCTTCCCGTGTCTTCGGTTGTGTTTGCTTTGTTCATAATCACAGTCCAAACCGAGGAAAGTTAGATCCTCGGGCTATTAAGTGTGTGTTTGTTGGTTACTCTCCCACTCAGAAAGGTTATAAATGCTACCATCCACCTTCTAGGAAATGGTTTGTTACTATAGACGTCACATTTCGTGAGTCCCAGTCCTACTTTATTGACTCTACCGTACCCCTTCAGGGGGAGCCTAGGTGTGAAGGGCTACCTGTTTCTCCTATGATGATTGAGTTGGAAACGGGGAGAGTTGTGGGAGAGGAACCTGTTGCACCGGAAAGAGAGAGGTGTGAGACTGGAGAAGGAGAAGAGGTAGTTGAGGGGCCGAGGGAGAATGAGTTGAGAGTTTATTCTAGGGGAACATGGAGTAAAAGAAATGTCAGAGAGACTCCAGAAGGTAGTACTGCTCCTGTTTCTCCTCTTCCATTGCCAGTCCCTCTAAGTGATGGAGATTCAGGTAATTTCTTTAATACACCCTCTCTTGACTTAGAGGATTTAGATGTTCCTATTGCTGTTAGAAAGGGTGTTAGATCCTGTACTCAACATCCTATATCTAACTTTGTGTCTTATTCTCATCTATCTCCTTCCTATAAAGCCTTTCTTTAAAAAATTTCCTCTGTTAGTGTTCCTAACCTTGTTCAGGAAGCTCTTGCCGATCCTAAGTGGAAACATGCCATGATTGAAGAGATGAAAGCTCTTCGAAAGATGGGCACTTGGGAGTTGACCACGTTACTTAAAGGAAAGAGGACAGTGGGGTGCAAGTGGGTGTACACAGTGAAGCATCGAGCTGATGGTTCTATTGAGAGGTACAAAGCTCGATTGGTGGCAAAAGGGTTCACTTAGACTTACGGGGTGGACTATGCGGAAACCTTTGCCCCAGTCGCTAAAATGAATTTTGTCAGAGTTCTTCTTTCCCTCGCGGCAAATCGGGATTGGCCTCTTCACCAGTTTGATGTGAAGACTGCCTTCTTGCATGGTGATTTAGAAGAAGAGATTTACATGGATATCCCTCCAAGATTCGAGGACTCCAAGACTGATGGGAAGGTTTGTAGGCTTAAAAAATCCTTGAATGGCCTCAATCAGTCTCCTAGAGCTTGGTTTACACAGGCTATGCTTCGGTTTGGGTTCAGACAGAGTCATGTAGATCACACATTGTTCATCAAACACTCATCGCAGGGTAAGACTACTGCCCTTATTGTCTCTGTTGATGATATTGTGCTGACAGGGGATGACTTGGAAGAAATGGAAAGGTTGAAGAAGCAGTTAGCCTCTGAGTTTGAGATTAAGGACTTGGGGGTCTTGAAGTTCTTCCTTGGGATCGAACTTGCTCGATCCAAACATGGGATTTTTATTTCCTAAAGGAAGTATGTCCTTGACTTGTTAAAGGAAACAGGGATGCTTGGCAGCAAAGCTTGTGATATTCCTATGGAGGAAAATCATAAACTTGGTGATGATAGCAGTGGGGAATTAGTGGACATGGGGAGTTATCAGAGACTCGTTGGTAAGCTCATTTACTTGTCTCATACTCGTCCGGATATTGCTTTTGCCGTTAGTGTTGTCAGTCAGTTTATGCATTCTCCACGAAAGTCACACCAAGAGGCTGTTTTTCGGATTCTTTGGTATTTAAAATCTACTCCCGGAAAAGGTCTGCACTTTATGAGACATGACTACCTAAGGGTGGAAGCATACACTGATGCTGATTGGGCTGGTTCTATTATAGATAGGAGGTCCACTTCAGGGTACTGCACGTTCGTAGGAGGTAATCTGGTCTCTTGGAGAAGCAAGAAACAAAATGTAGTGGCTAGGTCTAGTGCTGAAGCCGAATTCAGGGCTATGGTCCAAGGTATTTGTGAGCTATTGTGGATCAAGTCTTTGCTGAAGGACTTGAAGATTGAACTGACAGATTCTATGAAGCTATATTGTGACAATAAAGCGGCCATCAATATAGCTCATTATCTTGTTCAACATGATAGAACAAAGCACATGGAGATTGATCGACACTTCATCAAAGAAATGTTGGGTTTATGCCCTCAAACCATTACTTTATGTATGAGACATTAGCATTTTAATATATGGATATCAGTTTTACATTTCATTATGTATGTTTCTTTCATGAGATGATTGTCAATCCTTTGATACTTAAAGCTTGTCACAGTGGATGATGAGACTGGATATCTCATCAGGTATACACTGTAGCATAATTAATTACCATTGGATGGAGTGATTAATCTCAATCACTAGGGTTGCTATGTAACCATTGTATTATCCCAATATATTCAATACATTTAGTTTTTTAACACATTGTATTAGTGTGGTGAACACAATGACGTGGTATCACCATATTAAATATTTTCTCCAATTTGAAGGAGGTTGGTGGTGGGGTCAAGAGAATCTTTTGATTAGATTTCCAGGAAATTGATTACTGAAGTTTAGGCTTATGTTCTGTTTATATGATATGATTCCCTAATTACTGAAGTTGTCTATCCTAGAATTAAGGGATTTATGCCTGCATAACATCCACATTGTATTAGTGTGGTGATACCAATGAGTGGTATCACTGTTGTATTAAAAATTTTCTCCAATTTGAAGGGGGTGGGTGGGGGGTCAAGAGAATCTTTTGAATAGATTTCCAGCAAATTGATTACTGAAGTTTAGGCTTATGTTCTGTTTATATGATATGATTACCTAATTTAAGGGATCATGATTTTAGGTTTGATTATAATTGATATGATTCCCTAATGTAAGGGATCCTGATTTTAGGCTTGACTTTTAATTGATGTGATTCCCTAATTAAAGGATTGTCATTTTTTGTATATCAATTATCGAGTAAATATATATATTGAAGGATACTCCAAAGGAGGAATGGTCTATTTTTTCCCAATCTTTTTTTTATTTGATTTCTTATTCTGCACAATTTTGTCAGTTAAAAGACAAAACAAATGGATCACGTTGCTAGGTGGTGTTGTTATGCGGCACAAGTATATTATTGGCAACACTTTTGTCGCATTGTGGAGCCAGTCTTGTGACCTTTTTAGGTTTTAATTAATGACAATTCTGCATTGTGTGTTTGAAGTTTCCTGCAGGTAAACATTTAATGGATCTTGTTGCTGTAGATTGGTTGAAAGACACAAAACGAATGGATCACGTTGCTCGGCGTCGTGGTTGTGCGGCACAGGTAAGAATTTATAGGCAACAATTTTGTCGCATTGTGGTTGTTGCGGCACAAGTATTATAGGCTACACTTTTGTCTCTCATATAGTTCTTCCTTTTTGCTTTCTTTGTTTCGTCAGAATCGTCACTCTTTTTCTAAGTCGCACTAATCAAAGCTTAACTGCTTTTAATAGTATTGCCTCCTCTCTGAAATTGCAAAATTGTTTCACGGACAAGGTGTCGTCTATAGTGGTGCTTGGATGAATTTCAAGATCCTCGTGATTTTTTTTTATTGTATACCGTCTTTTATTCTACATGATGGATATTAATTTATTCCATCATCCAGACAAGTGGGACAGTGAAATGAAATTCGTGAATGTTAAGTTACCAACTACTCCAAAAGCTTAAGCTGTTAGAGAATGGGCCCAACAATGTATATCAAGCTTCAACACCCTCCCTCATGTGCAACCCTGACTTGCACGTGGAGAGCAAACAAACCAAACTCCATCATAGTAGAGACAAATAACAAAGTACAAATATGCACAACAAATGGGGGATGGAGAGTCGAACCCAGGACCTCCCACAAACAAGGCTCTGATACC
Source organism: Hydrangea macrophylla (assembly GCA_033977485.1). Taxonomy (NCBI): domain Eukaryota; kingdom Viridiplantae; phylum Streptophyta; class Magnoliopsida; order Cornales; family Hydrangeaceae; genus Hydrangea; species Hydrangea macrophylla. The sequence goes on from CM066995.1 coordinate 95,265,626, forward strand.
ATGTTAAGTTACCAACTACTCCAAAAGCTTAAGCTGTTAGAGAATGGGCCCAACAATGTATATCAAGCTTCAACAGTGAACATTGTATTACATAGAATATGATTTAATATGTTCAGTGCCTGTCATGCCTAAAAGGGTTGCACAACGGTGTCCCACACCAACAAACAATGGACAGGCGTGTTGCATGCGCCAAAATGTGTGCCCTGTTTTTGGTTACTTTCTTTTTTAATTGGAAACAATGTGGACACTTATAGGACATGTTACACATTTTTGAACATGGGGCACCGTCTACGAAACTTTAAAAACATCGGGGGTAGGTCGGGGGATGTTTGCTAAAGAGGAAGAACGAAAGCTTGACAGCCATCACTTTTGCCTTATATGGACTATTTGGCATGAACAAAATAGGAAGTCTTTTCAAAATAAGGAATTACGTTCATGGATAATAAAAAATCTAATAAAATAAAAGTTAGTATTTGTTCCTTCCCTTGCACTTTATAGCAGTTTTGAAGCCTTTTATATTCAGAATCTAAATCCTAACACTTCCATTTTGTTATCATTGAGATGATTAATGCTTTTGACCCTGAAAGCCGTTACTACTTTTTGAAGTTGCTAGTGGTTATGACTTTTTTAAAAGTGAGAACAATCTGGGGGTTTTGAATTTGTAATTAGAGTACTTGGAAATAGAAAAAACTAAGGTTTATGAAATCATATCAGGAGTTTAGAAAATTGGTGATAATTGGAGCTACGAAATCAAATTTGGGGCTTTTTAAAACTGAAAATTGTTGGGGCCTTTTGAATTTGGGAATAGGTAGCCTTTGTAATATGTAACCATATACTAAATATATTTATTATTTGCCGTGTCCTTGCTGTGTTCATAACCTACCATTTTAGGATTTGCCTTTGTTGCCGTCTTCATGTTGCGTCATGTCCTATGCCGCATCTGCCTCTCTGTGTCTTAGGTCAATGCACTACATTATCACCAACCGCCTACTCCTTTGTTTCATCAGCATCATCGCTATATCATTATGTCAACAGTACCTTTAGTTTCATCAAAAGGCATCTAGTGTGCATGTCTTTTACTCATTGTGTTTTACTTTCAGCAGTTTCATATTTTGTCTTCAATATTTTCTCCCTTAATGGTTTTTTATCTCACAATGTATATGTGTTATATTTACCCTACGGACAAAGTGTTGGGCGGTTAAGAAATAACACACGAGTGTGGCGAAAAGTGGATGTTGAGATGGACATGTATTTGTTAAAATATGTTGGAATTAGTTGTCTACTAGCTGTCTAATTATCAGAGCCCTTCTTATGAGGGATCCCTCATTTTATTAAAATGAGGACTTCTAATCCTGGCCGTTGGAGATCATTTAATCAATGCAGTAAAAGTGAAATTCATTGTGCAGTAAATGATCTCCAACGGCCAGGATTAGAAGTCCTCATTTTAATAAATGAGGGATCCCTCATAAGAAGCTTTCCCATCTAATTATATTAGGTGGCTATGAGCTGTTAGATATTTTTTTCTTTTATTGCCTAAGGGCATCCTTGTAATTTCTCTCTTCTCAGTGATAATATAAATAAGGTTGAGAGTCTCTGTCTCAACCTAAGCTTGAATCATAAATCTTGACATTCTCTAAGAGAGAGATCCCATCACCACAACCACCCCAGCCGCAGCCTCCAGGGCAACCCAGCCTCTCGGCACAGCCCCCTAGGGCTTCGGCTCCCTTCACCCAGCCATCCTGGCTTAGCCGCACCACACTAAGCCCTTACAACCCTAGCCGAAACCTACTGCCACTTCTCTAACCCTAGCCGACACCTATAGCTTCCACTTAAACCGTTTTTGTGACCTTCGGACCTACTGTTTTGATCGGAGGTTATTTTTTCAACCTCGTCTTTGGTCTTTTTATGGACCTTTAATCTGCGATGACTGTTTTTTCTGTATCCTATATGGTGATTTAATTTTCTCTTGTGTGCTGCGACTTCGTTGGTACCAGTTCCTATTCCCTTCTTCAATGATTGTTGCGGGTATTTTGTTTGCGGGCTGATTTAAGATGTCGGGTGATCCGAAAAACCTGTCACTTCACAGTCGCTTAGAAGTGAGAGCATTGTTATTGCTCAACCTGATAACCCGAACTTGAAGATCACTACTTCCCTCTTCAATGGTCAAAATTTCCTGGCTTGGTCCTAGTCTGTGACATTGTTTCTTAAGGGCAGAGGACTGATGGGTTACATCAACGGCCGAATCAAAGCACCTAGCACCGAGGATGCAGCTTATGAAAAATGGGAGATGGAGAACTCCCTTGTCATGACTTGGCTTGTTCACTCTATGATTCCTGAGATTGGTGAAGTTATTTTGGACATGGCGATTGCCCAGGATATTTGGGAGACTATGGCCAACACTTATTCTAGAAAGGGCAATTCTGCTCATTCTCGTGCTCATCATATAGAGGTTGTTGATTCCTCCATTGTTGATGATACACCTCCGTCTTCATCCACGACATTATCTTCTTCAGAATTGGAAACTCTCCGCCGCCTGATGTCTCGACTGGATACACCTACTACTGCATCATCTATTGCCTATTTAGGTAACTTAGCCACTTCTGTGAGTGCATTCCATTCCCAATCTAGTTACCCTTGGATTATTGATTCAGGGGCTTCTGATCATATGACCTGTTCCTCTCCCGTGTTTTCTGATTATAAGCCATATTCAGGACAAAATAAAGTCACGATTGCTAATGGAACCGTTTCTTTGGTTTCAGGCAAAGGTTTAGTCCATGTCTCTCCTTCATTGTCTCTATCTTCTGTTTTGCATGTTCCTAGTTTTACCAATAATCTTTTATCTATCAGTCGCATTTTTCCCTTCTCATTGTGTGTTTTAGGATCTTATCACAGGGAGGACGATTGGCAGTGGTAGAGAGAAGAATGATCTTGAACCACAGGAACAACCTCATCTGGCACATCATACTACTGTAGCTGGCTCTAAATCTAGTGATATCATGCTTTGGCATAGACATTTAGGACATCTTGCCTTTGGGTTACTTCAGTTTTTATTTCCCTCTTTATTATTGTTAAAGGGTAGTCTTGTAACTTAGCGTAGTCGTGTATGTGTAATGATGTGTAGTTGTCCCACATCGGAAAACTAGAGATTTAGTCTAGGTGAGCCAAGCCTATATATAGGCTCTTGTACTCTTTGTTATTCATTCAATATACAAAGTCTTTACTTTTACATGGTATCAGAGCAACCAATCTTGGGTTCGCTCATTTTATTTGCCAATCCAAAGTTAGGATCGAGAGTTAGTTCTTCAGTGCTGAATTTCTGTGAGAATTCTGAGTGTTTGAGAGTGTTTTCCCTTCTCTTTCAAACCCTAATCATAGCAACAACCCCCCTGCCCAAACACCATAGCTGCTGCCTCCTATATCCAAACCCTAGCCACCAAAGTCACCAACCACCAACCACCAACCCACCCTCCGGCAACCTTCGCCTGCCTCTGACGACCTCCGGCGAACAGTCCCAGACTCCGGCGAAACTCCGGCGAGCCATTTTTTGCAAGTTTTTTGGGTTAGGTCTGCTCCTGTTCGTTTTGTGGCTTTGTTTCCTTCAGATTTGGGTTGGTTCTGTCCCGATTTGAGTTCCTAGTTTGTTTCTCTTGTGCCTGCTATAACAATGGAGTCCAAGGTTCTCCCTCAACTCACCAATTGGAAGTTGAATGGTTCTAACTTCCTTCAATGGTCTAGGGCTGTCACCATTGCTTTCACTGGTTTGGGTTTTGATGATCACCTTACCGGGGCTGCTCCTACCACCGATGAAAAGGTCATTAAGCAATGGTGACAAATGGATGCTCAGAAGTTGCACTTCTATGAAATTCTATGGAACCGCAAGTTGCGGATATGTGTGGTCATTTGGGCACGTGTAAGGAGATTTGGGAGTATGCTCATCTCCTGTACTCTTAGTGATTTGACTCGGATGTATGACCTTTCTTTTCAGTATTTTCAGTTGGAGCAAAGTGATTTGTCCGTGACTGATTATTTTGCTTCGTTTAAACGGCTAGTTGAAGAGTTGAATAGCGTCCTTCCTATCACTACCGATGCGAAGGAACAGCAGAAGCAAAGAGAACAGATGGCATTAATGAAATTTCTTACAGGATTGAAGTTTGATTTTTAGCCCATTCGATCTCAAATTCTCGGTGGTGCCTCTCTTCCCTCTCTTGCTGAGACATATCAGCATGTTCTTAGGAGCACTTCTCGGGATCCGACTACCCCCGTCCCTGCTGTTACCGTCCACTCAGCTCTTGTTACTCAGGCTCCTCTAATTGGGAAGGGTGGTGGTTATCCCCGTCGTGGAGGTGGAGGAAGACATCGTGGTGGACGTGGGGGTCGTGGCAGAGGCCCACCACGTCATTGTGACAATTGCAACAAAGATGGTCATACTAGGGAAACTTGTTGGGATCTCATTGGTCGTCCTGCAAGGTTTGCCAATGTTGTTACTCCTGCTCCAATTGCTGATGATCATTTCTCGGTCTCTCGTGAAGAGTACTCTCAGTTTCTTCAGTTCCAGGCTTCTCAGCAGGCATCCGGACCTAGTACCTTGCTTGCTCAGCAAGGTACTCCTACTGCCTGCCTCACATCTCGTTCTGCACCTTGGGTAATTGACTCTGCTACCACTGATCACCTCACAGGTATATCGAACCTTTTTTTATCTCTTGAACCATCCTCCTCATTACCTCCTGTGACGTTAGCTGATGGTTCCTCTATCCCTGTTGAAGGAATTGGGACTGTCCAATCGTCCCCGTCTTTGTCTTTATCATGGGTTCTTTATATACCTCGTTCTTTTAATTTAATATCTGTTGCTAAGTTGACTAAGAATCTTAATGCCTGTGTCTCTTTTTTACCTGATTCTGTTTTTATTCAGGATTTGACGACTCGGAAGATGATTGGCGTAGGGCATGAGTCCGATGGTCTCTACTATTTGGATGGTTCATCTCCACCACCTACCTCTCCCACTGCTTGTCCTGCTACCGTATCTCCCCACCGGATTCATTGCCGCCTTGGACATCCTTCCTTGGCCAACTTGAAGCTGCTAGTCCCTAGTCTAAGTCATTTGTCTTTATTAGAGTGAGTCGTGTCAGTTGGGGAAGCATCACCGTTTCCAATTTGCTTCCCGAGTCAATAAAAGAGTGTCTAGTCGATTTCAATTGGTACATTCAGATGTTTGGGGTCCACACCGTATAACCTCCATTAATGGGTATCGGTGTTTTGTTAGTTTTGCTAACGATTTCTCCAGAATAACTTGGATTTATTTAATGAAAAATCGTTCTGAGTTGTTTTCTATTTTTTGTGCATTCTGTAATGAAGTTAAAACTCAATTTAATGTTCCTATTAAGATTCTTCGTAATGATAATGCACAGGAATATTTCTCTCATCCATTTACTATGTACATGAACAAATGTGGAATGCTCCACCAGTCATCGTGTGTGCAGACAGCTCAGCAAAATGGTGTTGCAGAAAGAAAAAATCGTCACTTGTTAGAAGTCACCCGCACCTTGTTATTTGAAATGAGGGTTCCAAAATATTTCTGGGGGGATGCGGTTCTTACTGCCTGTCATTTAATTAATCGCATGCCCTCCTCTGTTCTTGATGGGTGCACTCCTTATGCTACATTGTTTCCTATTGAACCTCCGTTTCCTGTTAGTCCCCGTGTTTTCGGGTGTGTTTGTTTTATCCATCAGCTTACACCGGGTACTGATAAGTTAGAACCACGTGCTATCAAGTGTGTTTTCTTAGGGTACTCTCGAATTCAGAAAGGGTATCATTGTTATAGTCCTACCTTACGTCGTTTCTTTGTGTCTGCTGATATTACCTTTTTTGAGTCAACTCCTTATTATTCCGTGTCTAATTCCATGACAGATCCTGATTTTATGCTTCCCTTACCTCTTTCTGTTCCTCCGGCATCTCCTATTCTTCCCACGCCAGAGATTTCATCCAGCTTGGATTGCCCTAATCTGCAAACATACACTCGTCGTCGTCCGATTGTTGATACCATTCCGGATTCCGCTGCTCTGCCAACTACCTCCGCGTCTTCAGATCCCCCACCACCCGAATCTGACCTTCCAATTGCTCTCCGATAGGGTAAGCGTTCTTGTACTTCTCATCCTATTTCCAATTTTGTCTCTTATGATCATTTGTCTCCTATTTTCTCTTCGTTTGTTGCCTCTTTGTCTTCTATATATGTTCATAAGACTGTTGCAGAGACTGTTTCCCATCCAGGATGGAGACAGGCTATGGAGGATGAAATGTCTGCCTTATGGGATACTGGTACTTGGGACTTAGTTCCTCTTCCCCAGGGAAAGACCATTGTGGGATGCCTTTGGGTTTACACTGTTAAAGTGCATCCTGATGGCACGCTAAATTGCCTGAAAGCCCGCCTTGTTGCCAAGGGCTACACCCAAGTTTATGGCCTTGACTATTCTGAGACGTTCTCTCCTGTGGCTAAGATTACTTTTGTTCGTCTCTTCATCTCCCTTGCTGCCACGTTTCACTGGCCTTACATCAATTGGATGTCAAAAATGCATTCATCAATGGCACTTTATTAGAAGAAGTATATATGGAGCAACCACCTGGTTTTGTTGCTCAGGGGGAGTCTTATATGGTTTGTAGGTTGAGAAAGTCTTTATATGGTCTAAAACAGTCTCCTCGTGCCTGGTTTGGTAGATTCAATGATGTCGTTGCTGAATTTGGACTCCAAAGATGTGTTGATCATTTAGTCTTCTATCGCCATACTACAGCAGGTAAAATCTTATTGATTGTCTACGTTGATGATATTGTTATAACGGAAGATGACTCCAAGGGTATTTCGGAGTTGAAGTTATTTCTGCAGAATAAATTTCAAACCAAGGACCTTGGACAACTTAGATATTTTTTGGGTATTGAGGTTGCTAGATCAAGTGAACGGATTTGCTTATCACAAAAGATGTATGTTCTTGATCTCCTAATAGAGACAGGGATGTTAGGATCCAGACCTGTGGATTCTCCTATGGATCCTAACACCAAGTTACTATCAGATCAAGGAGAGTTATTGGAGGATCCTGAATAGTATAGACGTGTGGTTGGTAAACGTAATTATCTCCCTGTTACTAGACCTGACATTGCCTTCGCAGTAAGTGTAATTAGCCAATTCATGGGTTCTCCTCGAACCACACATTGGGATGCAGTGATACGGATTTTGAGGTATCTCAAAGGAGCTCCAGGTCGTGGTTTATTGTATCAGGATCATGGTCATATACTGGTTGATAGCTACAGTGATGCTAATTGGGCTAGATCCCCTGGTGATAGGAGATCCACCACAAGATACTGTGTTTTAGTTGGAGGTAATCTTGTGTCATGGAAAAGCAAGAAGCAGACAATTGTTGCTAGGTCAAGTGCTAAGTCAGAATATAAGGCTATGGCACACACTACATGTGAGTAAGTGTGGAGGAAGCATTCACTAGAAGAGCTTGGGTTCACCCAATCTAGTCCTATGAGTTTACTTTGTGACAACCAAGCTTCCGTTCATATTGCTTCTAATCCGGTATTTCACGAAAGAACAAAACACATTGAGGTTGATTGTCATTTTGTTCGAGAAAAGCTTCTAGAGAAAGTAATCCAAACTGTGCACGTGAAGTACGCGGACTAGTTAGCAGATTTGTTTACACAAGCCTTAGTTGGGACTCGGGTTAAATATATTTGTAACAAGCTTGATGCATATGATATGTATGCTTCAGCTTGAGAGGGAGTGTTAAAGGGTAGTCTTGTAACTTAGCGTAGTTGTGTATATGTAATGATGTGTAGTTGTCCCACCCAGAAAACTAGAGATTTAGTCTAGGTGAGCCAAGCCTAAATATAGGCTCTTGTACTCTTTGTTATTCATTCAATATACAAAGTTTTTACTTTTACAATTATCAAATAAAAATGTATCCACCTTTCGGTGTGAAGATTGTGAACTTGGAAAGCACCACCGTGCTTCTTTTTATCCCATTAATAATAAAAGTACTGGTCCTTTTTCTCTTATTCATTATGATGTTTGGGGTGCTTCTCGTATTGTTGCACTTAAAGGTCATAGGTGGTTTGTCACATTCATTGTTGATTTTTCTCGTGCTTCTTGGGTGTACCTGATGAAAGAAAAGAGTGAAGTTGACTCCATCTTCAAAAATTTTCATAAAATGATTTGTACCCAATTTGATGCTCGTGTCAAAATAATTCGTTTAGATAATTGTGGTGGGGGGGGGGGGGGGGGGGGGGGGGGGGGGGGGGGGGGGGGAAGTCTTGAGGATTATTTTTTGGATCATGGCATAATTCATCAATCATCTTGCACTAACACCCCACAACAGAATGGGGTAATTCATCAATCATCTTGCACCAACACCCCACAACAGAATGGGGTTGCTGAACGCAAGAATAGGCACCTCTTAAACACTGCTAGGTCTATGTTATTCTCTGCTCAGGCTCCAAAGTCTTTCTGGGGAAAAGTAGTCTTAACTGCTGCCTATCTCATCAATCGGTTACCCACTCAAGTACTCAATAAAAAGTCTCCGGTGAAGTACTCTCTAGTCCTTCTACCTTGTTTTCTATCCCTCCTAAAGTCTTTGGTTGTGTATGTTTTGTTCATAACCATACTCCAACACGAGGAAAACTTGATCCTCGTGCTATCAAATGTGTCTTTGTTGGTTACTCTCCTACACAAAAGTCTTTAAATGTTACCACCCTCCTGTTAACCAAGTATTTTGTGAAGCTTAGGTTAATCCAAAGTGATTAACCCATATATATTTCTGAATATTATTCAAAAAGAATTACAATAGTATCCTTGCCACTTAAATAAAATTAAACGCAATAAAAGGCTAAAATCTAACACTTCCCCTCAAGCTGGTACAAAGATATCCCTTAATCCGAGCTTGCTTAACACATCATGAAATTGTTTAGAACGAACTCCCTTAATAAGAATATCCACTAGTTGATCAAAGCTTTTCACAAACGGAGTGCAGATAGTTTTATTGGTCAGATTCTCTTTGATGAAATGCCTGTCAATCACAACGTGCTTAATCCTGTCATATTGTACCGGATTGTGTGCAATACTAATAGCAGCCTTACTATCACAGTACAACTTTATTGGACCACCAATCCTAGTTTCAAGTCTTTCAACAACTTGACCATAGGAGCTCACATACACCTTGAGCCATGGCTCTAAATCCAGCTTCAGCACTTGATCTAGCTACCACATTTTGTTTCTTACTCCTCCAACTAACATGGTTGCCTCCCATAAATGTGCAGTATCCTGAAATAGATCGTCTGTCTGTCACAGAACCTGCCCAATCCGCATCAATGTATGCCTCAACTTTGAGATGATCATGTTTCCCGAAGTATAAGCCTTTACCAGGAGCAGACTTAAAATACCTCAAGATCCTGTAAACTGCATTCATATGTGATTCCCGAGGTGCATGCATGAATTGACTTACCACACTTACAGCAAAGGCAATATCAGGACGTGTATGGGAGAGATAAATGAGCTTCCCAACAAGTCTCTGATATCTCCCCCTGTCAACCATTGCTCCACTGCTGTCATCACTTAATTTTTGGTTAAACTCAATAGGAGTATCACACACTCTACTTCCAAGCATTCCAGTCTCACTTAGGAGATCAAGAACATACTTCCTTTGAGAGATGAAGATCCCATGTTTAGACCTTGCAACTTCAATCCCAAGAAAGTATTTCAGTTCTTCTAGATCTTTTATTTCAAACTCTATTGCCATATATCCCTTGAGACGCTGCATTTCCTCTAAGTCATCACCTGTGAGGACAAAATCATCCACGTATACAATAAGTGCTGTAGTCTTGCCTTGCAAGGAGTGTTTGATGAATAAGGTATGGTCAGCTTGGCTTTGTCTAAAGCCATATCTACACATAGCTTGGGTGAATCTCTCAAACCATGCCCTTGGAGACTGCTTCAGGTCATAGAAAGCGTTTTTTAACCTGCACATTTTTCCTTCTGTTTTGTGGTTCTCAAATCCTGGTGGAATGTCATGTGCACCTCTTCTTCCAAGTCACCGTGCAAAAACGCATTTTTTAACGTCAAACTGGTGAAGTGGCCATTCCCGATTAGCTATTAGAGACAGAAGGATCCTGACAAAATTCATCTTAGCCACCGGTGCCAATGTCTCCTGATAATCCACCCCATAAGTCTGAGTGAATCCTTTGGCAACAAGGCTAGCTTTAAACCTCTCAACGGAGCCATCTGCTCTATGCTTCACTGTATACACCCACTTGCATCCCACAGTTCTTTTGCCCATAGGTAACTTAGTCAACTCCTAAGTACCATTCTTGTGAAGAGCATTCATCTCCTCATCCATGGCATATTTCCACTTGGGGTCATTGAGAGCATCCTGAACATGATTAGGTACATCAACAGAGGCAATACTTGAAAGATAGGCACGATAAGTAGGAGATTAGTGAGAGTAGGACACAAAATTTGAAATAGGGTATTGAGTGCAAGATCTAACACCTTTATGGAAAGCTATAGGAACATCAAGATCATTAGACTTAACAGGTAAGGAGTTACTTAGATTACCTGAATCACAATCAAGATCAGTTGGAGCCTCACCCGTTGGAGTAGATGGCAGTAGAGGAATAGGGGGCATTGGTTTCAACCTCTTTGCTTCTTTTCTTACTCCATGTACCCTTGGAATAAACCAACAATTCTTTTTCCTTTGGCAACAACTCTCCTTGTTTAGGAGTACTTGGCTCAACTTCCATCACTTCCTCTACCTCCACATTTCCAGTTTCCTTCTCTTTCTGAGATGACACCAACGGGGATAACAGGAATTTCCAGTAAAGTACCAAGAATCTCTTTACTCTGCTTCTCCCCTTGAAGAGGTGTCTTGGAATGCTAAAAAAGAAAAGGAACAGACTCATGAAACGTGACATCCATAGATACATACCACTTTCTAGACTCATGATGATAACACTTGAAGCCTTTCTGGGTAGGAGAGTATCCCACGAAGACACACTTAAGAGCCCTAGGATCTAACTTCCCACGAGTGGGAGAGTGATTGTGGACAAAACAGGCACACCCAAAGACCCGAGGAGGGATAGAAAATAGAGAAGAAGAAGATTCAGATAAGAGTTCAATGGGAGCCCTTTTTTGTGACCTGACTGGGCAGTCTATTAATGAGGTATGCAGCTGTAAGGACCGCATCATCCCAATATGATTTGGGAGCATTAGCCGTGAAAAGCATGGAATGAGCAACATTAAGTAAATGGCGATTCTTGTGTTCTGCTACCCCATTTTGTTGTGGAGTGTCAGTGGAAGACGTCTGATGAATAACCCTTTGGAAGAAAAAAAAATTTCCCAGACCCAAATCTATGCATTCTCCCCCTTGATCAAAACGGAGTATTTGAATTCCCTTCCCAAACTATGTCAATACCATTTGATAGAAGTTTTGGAAAATGGAAAAAACTTCATTTTTGTTTTTCATCAGGTAAATCCAAGTGGTACGTGAATAATCATCAACAAAGGTAATAAACCAACGATAACCTTTTAAAGACCAAACACGGGAAGGACCCCGTACATTAGAATGAACCAAAGTAAAAGGAGCTAAACTTTTATTAATACTCGGTGCAAAAGATGCCCAGTGATGTTTCCCAAGTTCACATGACTCACGTAAATATTCTGAAACATCTTTATTAACAAGTAAAGATGGAAATAAATGCTTAAGTAAATAAAAGGAAGGGTGGCCTAATCTCTTATGCCAAAGCCAAATGTCTGCAGACTTATTCTTAGAAACTATAGTGTGGTGCGCCCCTTTGGTTCCTACATCCAACAGGTAAAGACCATGCTCCTCTCTACCACTGCCAATCGTCCTCCGTGTGATAAGGTCCTGAAAAACACAAGAGGAAGGGAAAAAAGTTGCACTACAATTAAGATCACGAGTGATGCAACTAATAGATAAAATGCTAGAAGTGAAACTCGGAACATGTAGTACAGACGACAAAGGTAGAGATGGAGTGGCATGAATGACACCCTTTCCTGAAACAGAAGAAAAGATGCCATCGGCAGTACGAATTTTCTCGACCTGAAGAAGGAGTATCCACAGAAAACAAATCGGATGAACTCGACGAATGATCTGAGGCACCAGAATCAATAATCCAAGGGAGCGATGAGTGATACAAACATGCTGTGGCAGAGTGTACTAAGTTACCTGCCTGGGCAAATGAAGTGGAAGCACCTGTGGAAGTAGACGGAGAGCGACGAGTCATCAGGCAACAAGAGCATCTAAACCCCGCAAAGCATCCTAATACTCCATGGTAGATAAAGGGGCTGATGGAGGTATCCCTGGCTGAGCTGTGGACCCAGAATCTGTAACATCAATAACCTTAGTATGGTAAGCACGAGATTGCCCAACACGGCCTCCACGATTGGCAGAGCGACCTCCACGTGTCCCTGGTGGACGACCATGAAGACTCCAACAAGTAGCCCTGACATGTCCACGATAATTGCAATAATCACACTATTTCTACGACTTCTCAGAAGAGGCAGACCCACTCAGAGAAGGTGTACCACGAGGCTGCAGAGGGCCCTCTGGAGGAGAAGGAGCAGAAACAAGGGCAGAGCATTCGGTGGAGGTAACCGGAAGCATAGCAGAACGGCAACTCTCCTTGTTCTGAACAAAAGCAAATGCTTCCCGAAGCGTGGGAAGAGTATCCATCCCAATTACCCTACTACGAACAGAATCATACTCGGAATTAAGCCCCTGAAGGAATTTGAATACCCGTTGCTTCTCTAGAAGTTTCTGATACCTAATAGAGTCCTGTCCTGAGGACAAGCCGGATGATAGTCCTGAAGATGATCAACACGTTTCCACTGGGTATTGAGAAAAGTGTAATATTGGAAAACTATCATAGTCCCCTGCTCTGCGCTATCGATCACCCGAGATAGCTCAAACTCTTGAGCATAATTTCCCTTACGGGAGTAGGTATGAACAACTGTATCCCAAATATCGTGGGCTGTAGGTATGAACAACTGTATCCCAAATATCGTGGGCTGTAGTTATGCCCATAAAATCTTCACCAATTTCGGGTACCATAAAACGAATTAGCCATGCTCTAACCAGAGCATTCTCAACCTTCCACTTAGCAAAACTAGCATCAGCAACATTCGATGCGTGGATAGTTCCATCAATATATCCCTCCTTCGCTTTCCCTTCCAAGTAGAGAAGAACAGACTGTGACCAAGGAACATAAATTTGGCCATTGAACAAAGAGATCGTGATTTTAAGAGTTGGGTTGTCCTGGGGAGCAATTGACTGGCTCATCTGAGGCTGTTGAGCATCTCCGGGTGATGTAAGCTTATCGTTTACCATGGTGTCAACAAGTGAAGGAAACACCCACAATAATCACTCCAAACAACAAAATCAACGAAGGTAGGGAACCAACTTCAAGGCATACCGATCAGCAAGAGGCTGATCTGGGGTCCATAAGGGAACCCAAAAAAAAAAAACTGAAACTAAATAGCAATCAAAACGAAAACTTCGTAATGATGTGAAGGTGAATGAAGGGAACTAAAAATAAAGAAGGAGGATATATAGGTGGTGTAGCAGATTCAGTACATTAGAGAACAACCAAAGGGTTGAAATATGGTGGATAGGGGGTCGGCTGGACTAGGGTTGAAGTATATGGGGCTCGGCTGGGTTGGGTTAGTGGTGTATGGGGTGCGGGTGGGTAGGGTTGGTGGTGGAGGAGGCTCAGCGAGGCTAGGGGTGAGGGAAAGGAGGTGCGGCGCAGGCCTCTGGAGCTAGGGGTTGCGGCGCAAGTCTCTGGGAGGGGCTTGGGGTTGCGGCGCGGGTAATGGGGTGTGGTGGTGGGTGGTGGTGGTGTACGGCGCAGCAGGTGGTAGTGGGTGTTAGGGCACTCAGCTGGATCTAGATGGCTCTGATACCAAGTTAACAAAGTATTTTGTGAAGCTTAGGTTAATCCAAACTGATTAACCCATATATATATTTCTGAATATTATTCAAAGAGAATTACAATAGTATCCTTGCCACATAAATAAAATAAAATACAATAAAAGGAATATCTAACACCTCCTACCCGGAAGTGGTATGTCTCCATGGATGTCACTTTTTTCGAGGAACAATCTTATTTCACTCCTCAAACACCTCTTCAGGGGGAGAATAGACATATAGAAGAGTTGTGTGATGGCGTTGAGGTTTCTACTCCTAGTGTGATGCCTAATGTTCCTGTGTCTAATCCATTTGAGGTTTCTACTCCTAGTGCGGTGCCTAATGTTCCTGTGTTTAATCCATTTGAGATATTGGGGACTATTGAAACTGAGGATGAAATAGATAAAGAGGCAGAGGAGGAACCCAGAAAAAGAGGATATAGTATATCAGAGAAGAACTTGGAGGATGAAAGATAAGACCATCGCTTCTACTCCTGTTATTGATTCTCCTGTAATTGATTCCCCTCCTGTTACTGATGATTTGGATATTCCAATTGCTACAAGGAAGGGTGTTAGGTCATGTACTCAACACCCTATATCTAAAATTGTCTCATATAGTCGCCTCTCTCCTTCCCACAAAGCTTTTGTGTCCAATCATGCTTCTGTGTCTATACCTAACCATGTAGAGGATGCACTCACTGATCCCAAATGGAAGCATGCTATGATTGAGGAGATGAAAGCTCTTCACAAGAATAGCACCTGGGAATTGGTTGACATACCTAAAGGGTACAAGACAGTGGGGTGCAAGTGGATATTTACAGTCAAACAAAAGGCAGACAGATCCATTGAACGGTACAAAGCTCGGTTGGTTGCAAAAGGTTTTACACAAACCTATGGGGTAGATTATGAGGAAACGTTTGCTCCAGTTGCTAAGATGAATACTATGAGAATTCTTTTATCCCTTGCTGCAAATTTAAATTGGCCACTTCATCAATTTGATGTTAAAAATGCGTTTCTACATAAGTATATATGGGTATTCCTCTAGGTTTTGAAGACTTCAAAATCAAAGGGAAAGTTTGTAGACTTAAAAAGTCTCTGTATGGACTTAAACAGTCTCTAAGGGCATGGTTTGAAAAGTTTACTCAAGCTATGTTGAAATATGGCTTTAAGCAAAGTCAGGGTGATCATATTCTATTCATTAGGCATTCTTCACGTGGGAAAGTCATTGTTCTCATTGTTTATATGGATGATATGTAGAAAAACTAAATGTATTGAATATTATGGGATCGTACAATGGTTACATAGCAACCCTATATAGGCAAATGTAAGGAAAGGAAAATACTATAGTGCCCCTAGGGCTTACATCATTGATTGCCTAAGCCCTGACAATAACAATGACCAAAAAACCCATAGATGACATAACCCCTAAATATTAATTTATACCATAATATTATCTTCCCAATCTCATTCTTCCATATCTTCCAACACTCCCCCTCAAGTTGGCACACGGGTACTTGTTAAAGTGTCCAACTTGCACACGAATATGGAAGACAATCTTATACCAAACTATCCTCTCTAAAACTCCACCTTGTAAACTGTTGCCGCGGCCCCTCTTAGGTAGTCTCTCGTCCACGTGCAACCCTTCTTGGGTGGTCCACGTGCGGCTCCTCTTAGGTGGTCTCGTCATACAAACATTCAAAGCTCCAAAATCACATGAAGAAAGGTGAGATGTGCCCACGGAAACAACCATCGTGTGACACATAAATAGAGGTAGTTGTCTTGTCTGCAACACTCCCCCTCAAGTTGAAAGGGGGGTTGTGTGTTCAAACACACCAATCCGTGCGGTGTAGCAGTCGCCCGTGTGATACAGCGGGCCCGCTCCTCGGGGGTCCGTCACTCGGTCTTATTTCGTTATATTCTCCCCCTCAAACTAAAGGTGGGAGTGAACACGAACACCAAAGTTTGGAAGACTGAAGGCACAAGACCCCATTAAACCCCAAGCCAAACATGGCTTAAAAAAAGCTAAAATTTTAGAAAAAAAGGGGCTAATTTTTAATTTCTGAAAATTTTTGGGGCAAAAAGGTACTTTAAAAAAAAATGGGGTTGAAAAAAAAATTGGGGTAGATTTAGAAAATTAGAAAACTGTTGGGGCTGATTTGCAATTTTGGCACAATTTAGGGTAGTCTAAAAAAGGAGATAAAACGGGTGACCGGACCCGAGGAGGGGGCCCGCTGTATCACACGGATGACGAGACCACCCGAAGAGGGACCTGCTACACCGCTCGGATTGGTGTGTTTGGACACACAACCCCCCAAATAAAAGGAGATAAGACCAGGTGAGGGACCCCATAATAAATAATGTAACACACCAGCAGCCTTTGACCAAAAAAGCTCCAAACACATCCTTACGAGCAGTAGCAGCCACAAAAACATGAATCAAACAAGCCCTATGATCACCATCCCAGTGAACCAACAAACATCAAAGAAGAGAGTCGAGAAAGATCACACAGAGGTGATGCGCACCACAGCAGATCTGGGCAACAACCATATTAGAAGGTCATCGACAAATTTGGGTAGCCCAGGCCGAAGCAAATATCTTTAAAGAAATAAATCCAAACAAAACTTCACGAATCACTCAAGAAGGGGTTGAATATAAGGAGATAAGACCGGCAAAAGTTAATGTCCGTCGGAGCGGCAAGGTCGCCGGGAAGACGGAAAAAATCACCAGAACCCTATATGATTGGCTCTGATACCATGTAGAAAAACTAAATGTATTGAATATTATGGGATCGTACAATGGTTACATAGCAACCCTATATATAAGCAAATATAAGGAAAGGAAAAATACTAAAGTGCCCCTAGGGCTTACATCATTGATTACCTAAGCCCTGACAATAACAATGACCAAAAAACTCATAGATGACATAACCCCTAAATACTAATTGATACCATAATGTTATCTTCCCAATCTCATTCTTCCATATCTTCTAACATGATATTGTCTTGACAAGAGACGATATAGAAGATATGCAAGAATTGAAGAAATACCTAGCCAAAGAATTTGAGATAAAAGACTTAGGAAATCTAAAGTTTTTTTTGGGAATTGAGGTTGCTAGAAGCAAACAAGGAATCTTCATTTCCCAGAGAAAATATGTCCTTGATCTCCTACAAGAAACGGGTATGCTAGGAAGTAAGGCCTGTGGTACTCCTATGGAACCCAACCAGAAATTAGGTGCTCTTGTAAGGCCCAACCCATTCAACTCCTTAAAACCCAGGTGTCAAGGAGAGGGGAACTAAAGCCTTATAAACAGCACAGAGGGGGCATAAATGAGCGACGTGGGACATTCCAACACACCCCAGAACCACAAGTGCCGGACACTCGGCATACCATGGATCACAGCAACCGGACACTCGGCACGTTGAAAGACAAGCCCAACCTAGTTCTGATACCACTTGTAAGGCCCAACCCATTCAACTCCTTAAAACCCAGGTGTTAAGGAGAGCGGAACTAAAGCCTTATAAACAGCACATAGGGGGCATAAATGAGTGACGTGGGACATTCCAACAGGTGCTGATACAGATGGGGCAGCGATTGATAAGGGAAGATATCAGAGGTTGGTTGGAAAATTAATCTATCTTTCCCACACTCCTCCTGACATCGCCTTTGCTGTAAGTGTAGTCAGCCAGTTTATGCATGCTCCTTGTGAATCTCACTATGATTCTGTTCTTCGAATTCTTAGATATTTAAAATCAGCCCCTGGAAAGGTTTATTCTTTGGTATACATAATCATCTTCAGGTGGAAAGCTATACGGATGCAGACTGGGCAGGTTCACCTTCTGACAGAAGATTTACCTCAGGGTACTGTACCTTTGTTGGAGGGAACCTTGTTGCGTGGCGTAGCAAGAAACAGTCTGTTGTATCTAGGTCTAGTGCTGAGGCAGAATTCTGGGCTATGTCTCAGGGAATTTGTGAGGTTTGGATAAAAATTATTTTTAAGGGACCTTAATCTTGAGCCTTCTGATCCCATGAGGTTGTACTTTGACAATAAGGCTGCGATCAATATTGCTCACAACCCAGTGCAACATGACCGAACGAAGCATGTGGAGATCTGTTGAGAGTTATTTCTTTATTTCTTCTATTGTTTGGGGACTTATTTGTAATTCTCATTATTTCTCTTATAGATGTTTTAATATAATAGCAGAGAGAGTCAATTGCTCTCTAAGCCTGTAAAATATTTCTTTCTCTGATTGAACATGGTATTAGAGCCCCCTAAATAGGGTTTGCTACGCAACAACCACCACGCACCACCACTACACCACCAACCCTTCGCTGACCTTGGAATCACCACCCTAGCCTTCACCGATACCCTGCATCCTACCAGACCCTAGCCGCAACACCCAGACCACCCCAGCCACTCGCCGCACCACACACTACATCTCCCACCTTCGGCGCAACCCTCCTAGCTATCTAGGGCTACGTCGACTTCTCTTTTCTCACCCAATCTTTCTGTTGTTCTTAATAAGGGTCGGGTATTCCTTCATAAACAGTCTGGTCTGATTTTTACATTTCATCTCACCTATTTTTCTAGTTTTCTTCATTCGATTATTCAGCACTTACAGATTTGCTGATTTGATCGACTAATTTTTTAAAGTTTAGGTCCGCAATCGAACCATGATCTGTTCATAGACTGAACAAGTGCCGACTAGGTTTACCTTTCATTGTCGTGTGTGATATGTTAGACCAAGAGCCATCTTCAACATGTCGAAAGAGGATTTGACAAAATCTCCAGCCACTCCAAGTTTTGTGAGTTCTCTGTTAGGTAGTGCGAAGCATTCTATCATTACCGAGAAACCAGGTACAAAAATCACCATTGTCCTTTTTAATGGTGAAAATTATCTCTCTTGGTCCCAGTCTGCCACTTTTTGGCTCCGCAGCTCAAGGCACCTAGTCGTGAGGATCCCACTTATGCTAAGTGGGGAGACGGATAATTATCTTGTTATGAGTTGGCTCGTTCACTCTATGGAGCCTTCGATTGCTGAATTTTTCTTGGAGATGGAGACTGCACAGGATATCTGGGATACCCTTGCCCAGACTTATGCCCGGAAAGAGAATGTGGCTTAGGTTAATGAACTTCGCAGGGGTATTGAAGCGGAGGTTCAAGGTGAGCGTACTATTCTGCTGCATTATACCTCTCTATCCACGATGTGGAAACGTCTAGATCATTTGAAGAATTATCGTCCAGTCTGCCCCACAGAAGCAACTAGCTTTAAGGAATATATTGAGAGTGAGAGAATTTTCAAATTCTTGGTTGGCCTTAATACAGAGTTTGATCAGGTGAGGAGTCGGGTCCCTGGGATGGAACCTTTACCGTCTCTCCGGGAAGTATTTGCTTACATTCAGAATGAAGAAAGTCATCGTTCAGCTATGCTTGCCCCTACTACGACTGACAGGTTTGCTTTAGCCACTTCCAGCCAAAGAGGGGCTAAGGGTCCTTATCCTCACAAGAATCAACCTCTGCCTGATGAGGTAACAGAAGACAAGAGTAATCAATTCTGTGATTACTGCAATAGGCCTTATCATACTCTACAGACTTGCTGGAAGCGTCATGGCCGTCCTCCTTTGACTAAAGGAAGTGGGGGTGGAAGGGGCGGAGGTCGAAATGGTGGCAAGGGGAATGGACCTCGTGCTAACTTATCTAGGGGTCCGATATGAATTACTCAGAGAAATCTGCATCTCCTTCACCTGCTGGCGGCAACATAAGTAGTACTGATATGGAGACATTGAGGCGTAGTATGGCACAGCTTGACACTCCCACGAGCTCTTCTACCTCTTTTGCTCACGCAGGTAATGTTGTTAATTTTCCTAGTGCTTTACATGCTCATTCTCACCAACCATGGATTATAGACTCAGGGGCTTCTGATCACATGACTGGTTTGTCCACTGTCTTTTCTACTTATGATCCCTGTTCTGGTAAAGATAAAGTTAAAACAGCCGATGGTAATTTTTCTTCCATTTCTGGTAAAGTTGTCGTTTATGCTTATGATTCACTGGCCTTGTCTTTGGTTCTTCATGTCCCAAATTTTTCGACTAATCTTCTATCCATTAGTCGACTTGCATGTGATCTTAATTGTTGTGTAACTTTTTTTCCATCTCACTGTGTTTTTCAGGACCTCTTCACAAAGAAGATGATTGGCAGTGGGGAAGCGAATGGACTCTATTTTCTGACGCACAATGAAGCTAGAAGTGGAATTGGAAGTGTAACCCAAAGTGCCCATCATTCATCGAGGGAGACTCTTCCCGAGGAGGCGTGGCTGTGGCACCAAAGACTAGGACATCCATCCTTTTTTCTTCTTAGTTATTTGTTTCATTCATTAATAAACAAGGATCTCCATGCACAAGGATCCCCTGCCAAAATTTTTCTTCAAAGTCAAGTCTGCAAAAGACAACGGTCGGGTAAGAAAGCAACATCACAAGGATCCATCGGCAATACGAATAGACTGATTAATGGAAGTAACAGGTGAAGTAAAAGTAGATAGCTCACCAGTCATGTGATTATTGGTTCCGGAATCTAGAATTCAAGTGGGATGGCCTAATTTACCATAAAGAGCAGTAGGAGTACTTGTCGCCATATTGGCCATGGAGCCGGAAAACGAGGAAGAAGGTGCCAAGCCTAAATGTGACTGCAACTGGGCAATCTGGGACTGCAGTAGACTGTAATCCGATGGAGCAGGAGTAGGTGCCATCTCAATAACACCACCAGTACGAGGAGCATCTCTGCCTTGGCCTCCACTCCGGGCCCGAGAATATTGTTGCATCAATTCGGGATGGAGATCAAAGCAGCGATCAATGAACTGACCTGGCTTGTGACAATGCTGGCAATATGAGTGGTTACCCGCCGGACGAGAGCCTGAAGGTGCAGTAAAGCCATCTGATCAGGAACTGGAAGAGATGACTCAGACAGCTGGGATGGTGGTAGAAGATGGCGCCGCCGCTCATCTCCATCCACAGTGGTAAATGCCTCGTACTGGGATGGCATAGGAGATGTGATTAAAATCTGAGTTTGAAGAGCCTCAAACTCAAGTTTGAAACCCCTCAGAAGCTGGTAGCTGGTATGTGTTCGAACGATCAAGGCGTTTACACTCAACTTTAGCGTCATGAGGAAAATCATTGAGAGGCTCATACTGGCAGTTCCTCCCATCTAGTCTGGGGATACCCAAAAAAATCTGCAACGGAGAGACCCAAGGCCGCTTAGGAGGCGTGAGAGATATCTTGGTAGTGCTCGAAAATTTGAGTCACAGTGTGCTTGAGCATACATCTTGGTAAGAGCAGTCCATAAACCATAGACGGTTTTGTGGTACATAAACATCTGGCAGAATCGTTCGTCCATCGAATTGAACATCCAACCCAAAATAATGCAGTTCTCCGTGTCCAACTGATTAAATTGGGGATCAGATTCATCTAGCTTATTGTACGAGAAAAAAATCCGGAAATCACTAGACAAATACGGTAATCACGGCTCGACAAAGACAACAAATGCCCAAAAAACACGAAACGAGATGAGACAAACACTGTCGGAAATCAACGGCAAGAGAACTATCACAGCCGGAAACTCGGCTGAAACAACGAGGGCAACCAGACACTCGGTTACCCGGACAGTGGACAAAGAGCACAAGGATGCTTTAGGACATCACAAACTGCCCAAGAAGGGCAAACAGGGGCAGCCGAGGGCTTCTAGGTAAGGGTATTACTCAAGCCAAGCGACCCGGGCTCAACTCGGTCTCTGCTCAAAAAAATCTCGGCTCGTGCTCGATTCAATTGATAAATGAGCCAAGCTTGAGCTTTAATTGAGGCTCGGTAAAACCTCGGCTCGGCTTGGCTTTGCTCGGGCTCGTTAGGCGTGTAAGATATTATATATATACATATAATACCTAATTATTAAAGCTAGACTGAGTGGCTTAATGAATAAAATTTTAGACCTTTATGTAGAAATTGTCTAATTATGTGCAAAAAAATATGCAATTTATGTATAAAAAAAAATTCAGTGAGTAGAAATTGTTTGATTTTGTTGGTTGCAATTGATTTCTACTGGGCTCGTTTAAAAGCTCAGCTCGACTCGATGCTCGAAACACTCGGCTCGTTAGTAAACAAGCCAAGCTTGAGCATAGCAAAGCTCGTAAAGCTCGGCTCGCGTAACACCCCTACTGCTGGGACAGAGCCGAGGGCTGGGGTGGCTGGGCGATGGGATTGTGGTGGTCTGAGAAAGTCGCTGGACTTGGTTGCAATTGATTTCTATTGAGCTCGTTTAAAAGCTCAACTCGACTCGATGCTCGAAACACTCGACTCGAGCTCGGCTCGTTAGTAAACAAGCCAAGCTTGAGCATAGTAAAGCTCGTTAGGCTCGGCTCGAGTAACACCCCTACTGCTAGGCCAAAGCCGAGGGCTGGGGTGGCTGGGCGATGGGTTTGTGGTGGTCTGCGAAAGTCGTTGGACTTGGAGGGGGCCTCGGCGAGGCTGTTAGGGTGAGTAGGGGTGGTCGGCAACTAAGCTGTGGTGGTCGGGAGGCTGGCGTGATGAGGCTAGGGAGGAGGGATCATATTTTTGCTCTGAAACCAAAAAGTAATATGGGAAAAGATGATCTTTATTATTACACCAACCCAATATATCCACAATGTATTCCCAAGAAAATAAGGAAATAAATAGAAAATAAAAGAGAATAACAGATGTGGTCAACATAACCTAAAATAGAAGCATAAATAACCAAACCAAACCAAACCAAGCCTTGGGTCCCAATCATTGGGGTCGGCTGTATGAATCCTTTTTCTCCATTCTGCTCGATCAAGAGCTCTATGTTCATTTAAATTATATAAATTTCATATCTTGTTGCACTAAATACTCCCAAGTCAGTCTAGGTCTGCCTCTCCCTCTAACCATTCCAGGCACTACAATCTTATCACTCTTTCGCACAGGTGCACCTACAGGTCTTCGTTGCACATGGCCGAACCATCTAAGTCTATTCTCCCTCAACTTATCCTCAATCTGTGCCACTTCTACAATCTCTCGAATGTATTCATTTCTAATTCTATCTTTCCTAGTTTTACCACACATCCATCTTAGCATCCTCATCTCAGCTACGCTGACTTTGCTAATGTGTTGTTTATTAGTTGCCCAACACTTGGTCCCATAGAGCATAGCTGGCCTAATAGTTGTCCTATAAAATTTTCCTTTCAATTTTGCTAGTATTCTGCGGTCACATAATAATCCGGAAGCACTCCTCCACTTAAGCCAGCCTACTTTAATTCTATGGATCACGTCATCACCAATCTCTCCATCTCTACTGATCATTGATCCTAGATAGCGAAAGCGTTCCCTCTTTGGGATCTCTTGATCATCGATCTTCACTGCTTTGTCGTCTCTACTTCCTCTGTTGCTAAAACTGCATTCCATGTATTCTGTTTTTGTCCTACTTGTCTTCAGCCCCTTAGTCTCCAGTGCTTCTCTCCAAGCTTCCAGTTTAGTGTTGAGTCCTCCTTTAGTCTCATCAACCAAGACAATATCATTTGCGAACAACATACACCATGGGACTTTATCTTGAATGTGTCTAGTCAATTCATTCATAATTAGGGCGAATAAATAAGGGCTCAAGGCCTTGGTGCAAGCCTTCGATAATTGGGCATTCGCTTGTTTCTCTGGCCGGTGATCTAATTGTTGTAACCGCTTCATCATCCATATCCTTCACCACGTCAATATAACCCTTGGTCACTCCCTTCTTCTCTAGCACCCACCAAATTAAATCTCTAGGTTCCCTATCATAAGCTTTCTCTAAATCAATAAAAACCATATGTAGATCTTTTTTCTTCTCTCTATACTTTTCCATTGGTCTCCTAAGTAAATAAATTGCTTCCATAGTTGATCTCCCAGGCATAAAGCCAAGCTGAATTTCTGACACTGATGTTGCACCTCTTAAGCGATGCTCCATCACTCTCTCCCACAGCTTCATAGTATGGCTCATCAACTGAATACCTCTATAGTTGTTGAATTGTTGTACATCTCCTTTATTCTTATATATAGGCACTAGAATGTTCTTCCTCCACTCGTCAGGCATTTTTCTAGTCATTAAAATCCTATTAAAAACTTTTGTAAGCCAAGATGCCCCCACATCTCCCAAGCATTTCCAAACCTCAATGGGGATCCCATCTGGTCCTAAGGCCTTGTTGGGTTTCATCTTCTTCAAAGCAAATTCCACCTCACACTGCCTTATTCTCCGATAGAATCTGTATTCTCCAGTTTCATCGCAACTTTCTAGTTTCTTCTTCAATTGTGTTATCCATATGTTTTTCATTCTTTTCTTTTTTTTTTTTGCTGAGGCAATGCACCCACAGGGTGCCATGCACACACACAACAAGCAACTTCTCAAAATAGCTCTTCCACCTTTCCTTAATCTCTTCGTCGTTCACTAATACCCTAGAGTCATAGCTTTTTATACACTTAACCTGATTAATGTCTAAAATAGAAGCATAAATAAAGGCTAAAAAAATTTCCTAATTCCAACAGAATCAGTTACTTTAAACAATCCGCTGCGGAGCTTCAACCTGTCTCCATAGTTTTCCTGGAGCAAAGGAACTTCATATATCTCCAGATTGTATATATGCATGGAATCTACATATGCTGTGCAATATTTAAGAGCTTGTTTATAAACTTCTTTGTAGGTTGCCTCTAATAAAGGACTTTTCTCTGTGGTAATAAATCTGCAAGTAAGTTGCTTTTAGCTGATTTAAATTTTAAAATTGATGTGACTAGACGCTGGAAGAGAAATAATGCTGTGTTCTTGAAGGTACCTGGTTCGACACACTACAGTGTGGTTTTTTACTTTGTGACAAAGGATTTGGCACCTGGATCTCTCTTGCAACGGTTTGTTGATGGTGATGACAAGTTTCGTAACAGTAGATTGAAGCTCATCCCTTCAGTTCCCAAGGTATTAATCTCAATTTTGAATTTTTCTGAAGATTGTTCCAGTCTGTATGGTAGGGCTGTGTATAAAGTATTCCTTCTAAGTCCTACCTTCATGGTCCATTAACTCCATCAAGATTCCATGTGATTGCCTTCCCTGCAGCTTTTACACACATGCATGCATACACAGAGTATTTGGATTCTTTTGTGATTTCGTCCACTTTGTTGAGACTAATTGATTTTAGTAGGAACTTGATTTTTTTCCCCTTCAAAAGTTATAATGTAAGATAAAGAAGGTGTTTTAAATACAAAATTGCGGTGAGACAGCTAACTGAGTAATGTGATAATTTGCTGTTCATATAAATATATATATATATATATATATGTATACACAGATGTTTGGCACACCATTGATATACAATCATCCTTGTTGCTGTTTTGAATTTTTTGTAACTGGTTGTATTGCTTTAATTTGCTTAAATGGTTAATTACTTTGCAAAATGTATTTAATACAACTAATGATTTGGTCTAGTGATATATCACAGCTGAGAAGCAAACTCTAACAGTATTATTCTCTAGTTAAAAGGATTTAGAGAAAGGGATAATATTATTCACTATAATCCCATGTATATATACAGTTACAGATAAGAGCAGAAAAGGAAAGAGAATAATGGAAAATAAAGGCTAATAATAGTGGTCAACATGACCATAAATAAGACATAAAATAAGGAATAAAATCCCTTGATTCCAACACTCCCCCTCAAGCTGAGGCGAAGATATCGACGAGCCCCAGCTTGCCGAGAGAAGACTGTAGAAGTCCTGGACCAACAGACTTGGTAAACATATCAGCAACTTGATCAGATGAGGTTACAAATGTCGGCGTGGCAACTCCAGACCGAACTTTCTCACGAATGAAATGAACATCAACCTCTATGTGTTTCGTTCTTTCATGAAGGACTGAGTCAGAGGATAACATAATAGCGGACTTATTATCACAAAACAAAGTAGATGAATCTGTTACTGGGAAGCCCAACTCGTTGAGAAGACAACGAAGCCAAAGAAGTTCACATGTTCCCTGAGCCATGGCACGATACTCTGCTTCAGCGGAAGAACGTGAAACAACTGCTTGCTTCTTACTTTTCCAGGATATGAGATGACTACCACGAAAAGTACAAAAGCCAGAGGTAGAACGTCTATCATCCTTCGAGCCCGCATAATCTGCATCTGTAAAACAGGAGAGACCGGACTGTGCTCCTGTTTTAAAGAAGAGTCCAAGACCAGGACAGGTCTTAAGATACCGAAGAATGTGATAGACAGCATCCAAATGAGCGGTACGCGGGGAGTGCATGAATTGACTTACAATACTGACAGCAAACGTAAGATCCGGTCTTGTGTTCGTCAAGTAGATGAGACGACCCACAAGACGCTGATACACTGAAGGATCTGGTAGAAGTTCCCCCATATCTGTAGTTAACTTAAGATTTGGATCCATTGGAGAGGAGGCCGGCCTACACCCAAGCATACCTGTATCCTGAAGAAGGTCCAGAGAATGCTTTCTCTGGGATAGAGAGATACCATGGCGAGACCTAGCTACCTCATACCAAGAAAATTCCGAAGAGAACCCAAATCCTTAATATCAAAAGACATACCAAGATCACGATTCACTTGACCAATATCCGGTGCATCATCACTAGTAATAATAATATCATCAACGTACACAGAGATAATAATACATTGTCCTTGAGACCGGCGACGAATAAAACATGTATGATCTGAGTGACACCGAACAGATCCCATATTGAGAATCACATCACTGAAACGGCTAATCCAAGCTCGAGGAGATTGCTTCAGACCGTAGAGGGATTTTCTAAGGCGACAAACTTTCCCCAAACACTCCCCCTGAGCTCGAAACCCCGGAGGTGGGTCCATATAAATTGTCTCAGTCAAGTCACCATTAAGAAAGGCATTTTTGACATCGAGCTGGTGAAGAGGCCAAGAATAGGAAGCGGCTAGTGAGACAAGAAGTCGGACGGTAGTTAACTTGGCCACAGGAGCAAAGGTGGCACCAAAATCTTTACCAGGAACCTGAGTAAAGCCTTTAGCAACAAGACGGGCCTTATAACGATCGATAGTGCCATCCGCCAAATATTTCAGACTAAATACCCATTTACAGCCAACTGTGCGTTCACCAGGTGGAAGGACAACAAGCTCCCACGTCTGATTGCCTTGAAGGGCATCCATTTCCACTTTCATAGCAGCCACCCACTTGGGATCCTGAAGAGCCTCATGAACAGACCGAGGAATAGAGACCGAATCAACCTTGCTGATATAGGATTGATAAGAATCAGACAAGCCCTGGTAAGAAACATACTTAGAAATGGGATGGTTAGTACTACTTGAAAGAAGGAAACGGGAAGGGGGGCGTCGAATACGAGTAGGATAATGGGGAGGGACAATATCAGGGATTAAAGGAGGAGACGAGTTACCTGATTCCGGAGAAGAAGTTGGCGGAGGGTCTGGAGAGCGTGGACGACAAGAATATACATGCGTGGGATCAGCCGTGACAACTGGAGGCAAAGATACACTAGGGCACTCAAGAATAGGAACCGGGCGCGGAAGCAAAGAAGTGTCTTCCTCAGCAGTCTCTACGTCGGTGGTTGGAGAGGAAGAAGGACCTGTAAAAAAAGGAACAGTCTCCAAAAAAGTAACATCTAAGGAGTGGTAGAAGTGACGAGTGGCAGGGTCATAGCATCGATACCCTTTGGACATGGAGGAATACCCTAGGAATACACACCGAATAGCCTTATTATCAAGTTTAGTTCGTGTAGGACTTCGGTTTTGAACAAAACAAGTGCACCCAAAGACACAGGGGACAAGGGGAAAAAGAGTACAATCAGGTTTAAGGACATGAAGAGGAGCCTTACCTTGTAGGACACGACTGGGAGTACGGTTTATAAGGTAAGTAGCAGTAAGAACCGCCATGTGCCAAAAAAACTTGGGAACACCCATACCACATAAGAGACACTTAACAGTAGCCATAATATGACGGTTTTTTCGTTCCGCCACACCATTGTGCTCAGGAGTGTAGGGACAGGTAAGTTGTTGAAGAATACCACTCTTATTAAGTTTCGACCTAAGCTCATTCGTGATATATTCCCTACCATTATCAGACCGTATATTACGCACAACAGTATGAAATTGAGTCTTTATCATTTGCAAAAAAAATTTAAAGTGAGTGAAGACTTCGGACTTTTTCTTCATGAGGTAAACCCACGTGCAACGAGTGTAATCAGCAATAAAGGTGACATAATAACGATGGTGAGATTGAGCCGTGACAGGTGAAGGACCCCATACATCAGAATGAATAAGATCAAAGGCACTAGGTGCCCTATGCATGCGAGGAATATAAGAAGTGCGAGTGTGTTTAGACAATTCACAAACCACACATTTGAAATGAAAATCCTTGCAAGCTTTATTCAACGGGGGAAATAACCAACATAAATACTGAAAATTTGCATGTCCTAGACGAGCATGCCACAAATCTAATGTTTGAAGAGAAAAAACATAATTATTTGAATTTGGTAAAACAGAATTATTAGAGACTGGCAAAACAGAAGCTTGCAAACTGGAAGGAGGAGGAACGCCAAAGTAATAGAGACCGTCACGCTCATACCCCCTGCCAAAAATCTTCTTCGAAGTCAGGTCCTGCAAATAACAAGAGGTAGGTAAGGACACAACAGCACAATTATGGGTTTTAGCAAGAAGATTAACAGAAAGAAGATTAAAAGAAAAATTGGGGACATAGTAGACAGAGGAAAGGGTGATGTCAGGGGATAAACGAGCATCTCCCTGACTATGAATGGGAATGAATGACCCATCAGCGATACGGACAGATTGATCAATGGGAGTAAAAGGAGATATAAAGGAAGAAAGCTCACCAGTGATATGATTATTAGCACCAGAATCCAGAATCCAGGTGGGATGGACTGACTTACCATGAAGAGCGGTAGGAGTACCTGCAGCAATAGCAACCGTGGGGTCGGAAGAAGATGAAGGCGCACCCAAGCCCAAATGTGACTATAATTGGGCAATTTGAGACTGAATCTGATCATAATCTGTTGGAGTGGGAGTCGGAACCATCTCAACTACAGCACCAGTACGAGGAGCACCCCTGCCACGACCAGTAGGGCGGTTCCGGAACTGCTGCTTTAACTCTAGATGAAGGTTAAAGCAACGATCAATAGTATGACCCGGCTGGCGGCAATGCTGACAGAAAGGACGGTTACTTCCAGCATAGGGACGGTTATTGCCGGAAGGAGGACGGTTTCCTCCGGGACGATAGCCAGAAGGTGCAGCAATGCCATCTGATCAGGAGCCGGAGAAGGAGACTCAGGCACAGGAGGGGGCGATAAAAGTCGGCGTCGCCGCTCATCACCATCAACAGTAGCAAATGCCTTATATAGAGAAGGCATAGGAGTGCTATTCAGGATCTGGGTGCGAAGGGCTTCAAACTCGGGCTTTAAGCCCATCAAAAACTGGTAAGTATGCCGACGATCAAGGCGCTTGGACTCAACAACACCATCAGTAGTAAAGTCACTAAGTGGCTCATACTGGGACAGTTCCTCCCAGCGGGTCTGGAGATACCCAAAGAAATCAGCAACGGTGAGGCCCAAGGTGGCCTGAGAGGCATGAGAAATATCCTGGTAGAGCTCAAAAATGCGAGAATCACACTGAGCATAAGCATACATTTTGGACAAAGCAGTCCACAGACCATGAACGGTATCGTGATACATGAACATATTATAGATACGTTCCTCCATAGAATTAAATATCCAACCCAAAATAATACAGTTATCAGTGTACCACTCATCGTACTTGGGATCGGTTTCAGGAAATGTAGGCACTTTGCCAAGAATCCACCCAATCTTGCGTTTACCCCCAAGGAAGAGACTGTAACGCCCCGAAAACCAAACCACATAAAGGAAAGCAAGGGATAGTTCTACAAAGACCAATCCACAAGGCGGAAGCATATAGGGGAATCCTATGTGGATTCCAAAGAAAAGTTAATAAGTCAAGGGTTGACCCACGAGGACCAAACGGGTCAAATAGGGTCAACCAACATAGTTTGGTTTTTGAAAGGAATTTGTAAAGAAGTATTTAAAACATAATTTAACAAGGAACCCCAATATATTACAAGATCAACAAGGTTTAAAAGAAAGAGTTATTAAGCAAGGGCTAAACATATGCCTGATTACAGCTTCTAAGATCACCATATACATGATTCATTAATGGATACAAAAAGGAAAGGAAAGAAACATGTAAGCTTAGTAATCTATTAATGTCTAGGCATTAGATTACACCTATTACAAATCCTTTCTATCCATTTACTAAATATGGAGTTGCTTGTCAAAATAAGACTCCTCGAGGGACGTCTTCAAAAGATACATCCGAGTTGACTACTCGTGGGCCTTGCCCTTGTCAACTTCACCTGAAACAAAGTGGTTTTATAGATTTCATTAAGCACGACGGCTCAGTAGATAGCATTGAAGAAATGTACTACTACTTCTAAAATCATACTAAGACATGCGGTGCAATGATTTGCCGCCGTGGCAATGCAAATAGCCGTAAGGCCGAACCATGCAACTTCCCAATACCAAATTCCATAGCCACTCACTCTCAACACCGGATGCGAGCCACTCCAACGTGAGTGTAGCATACAAGATCTCCGGTAGCTAACCGAATATGACCTTGCGTTTTCGAATGTTTTAAGGATCACAAACAACCTTCCTCACCTCACACCCGCTTCCGGAATTTCATTAAATTACAACCCCAAACGGGGATTCAAAGGTCATTCCCCAATCGGGGGGAATTTTTATCAAATTCATACTCCCAAGCCAATGCTATGAATGCTAAGCCGACTTGGCGACTATGAAATGTGACTACAATGATTATGCAACTACAATGTCATTTCTATGGTTTCGATATTATGAAGTGAACATAATAACTCATAATGACTAAACAAGAAATCAAGGATCTCAAGTAGGGCATAGATATCATTTAAGTCATCAAAGAAATTACTAGCAACAAAGAGTAATTTAAATCATAACAACTCATTTAACATTTAGGTTTAAACATTTAAATTAACTAGACATGCATATAATGAGCAACTAACCATCAAAGCTAAACATGTAGGAAAAGTCATGAAACAAGATTAGTATGTGACATCTCTAGTCCTACACATAGCAAACCATGAGGTTAGAAAGAGGAGTGCACTTAGTCAATGAAATCTACCTCTTGTGTTCTTTGTTCAAGAACACACCAAAATAGGAGTCTAAAGGGGGAAAGGAAGAGATCAAAGAGAAGCCCTTGATGAGAGGAGAAATTTTGCTTCAAATAGCTTAAGTCCAAAAGTGCTTGCAATGTCTTCCAATGGAGCTTGGAGGTGAAGCTTCAATGGGGAACTTTGGACTTCCAAAATGGTGAGAGAATGAGAGATATAGAGATAGAGTTGTGTATCCAAAAAATGAAGAAGAAAGAAGATATAAGGAGGGAGAGAGAGAGCTGCCAAGAAAGAGGGGGAAGGTGAGGGAGTTGTCTCCCAAAAGTGATTGATTTGATAGGTTAGGTGTGGGTAGGTATGGGTTAGGTTTGGGTAGGTATGGGTTAGGTTTTAGTGTATAACACACCCAACCACAAGATATATTACACATGTGTACCCACTAACCAAAAAGTGCTACCAACATGTATCAAATTAAAATACACTGTCCCAAAACAAGACCCACATTGGTCCGAAATTACCAAAATACCCTTGAATAAATTCTGGGTTTCTACAGAGACGAAGGGAGCGAGACCAGGCATGCTCGTGACACACTGAGCTGGTGTAGGATAGGAAAGAGCCAGGGGTGCAGTGGGGTTGGTGACGATGTCTTTACCAGTATCGGCCATTGATCAGCAAAAGAATTTGGTAAAGAAAGACGAGGAAGAACAAACACGGCCGGAGACTCGGCGAATGACGACGGGGGCAACCGGACACTCGATTACCCGGACGGGAGACGAAGAGCACAAGACGGGCTCTAATACATCACCAACGTGCCCAACAAGGGCAAGAGAAGCAGCCGGACAGGCTGCTGGACGAGGCCGAAGGGCCTGTGAGGTGCGCCGCTGATGAGGGTTGCGGCTACAAGGGTGCTGCTGTGTACGCGGGGGTGGGGGGTGGTTCGCCGAGGGTTGGGTGGTCTCTGGGAGCCCTCGGCAAAGCAGTGGCAGAGGTGGTGGTGGCGGCGCAGCAGTGGTGGTGTTGGTGGTTTAGGTTTGGCTTTGATACCAAAAAGGATTTAGAGAAAGGGATAATATTATTCACTATAATCCCATGTATATATACAGTTACAGATAAGAGCAGAAAAGGAAAGAGAATAATGGAAAATAAAGGCTAATAATAGTGGTCAACATGACCATAAATAAGACAGAAAATAAGGAATAAAATCCCTTGATTCCAACAAGACTTTATGGTCTAAAGCCAGGCCATCATCACTCTCAACCCAGCCAAACTTGATGTTGATTCTTAAACATGGCAAGAGAGCAACTTAACCTGGTATGTTATTGTTAGAACACATTATTTGTGGTAAAGCTTAGGGTTAGACAAATTGTCTTACCCCTTTTATATATAAACAAGGTTAAAGGAAAAAGTTATTACAATATGACCCACACTGAAATAACAAAATAACAAGAAACATAAAAATTACTCTAACTCTAACACTCCCCCTCAAGCTGGTACGAAAATATCTCTCATTCCCAGCTTGTCTAAGATAGTGTAGAAAGGACGACTCCCAATAGCTTTGGTAAGAACATCCGCAACTTGATCGCCAGTCTTCACGAAGGGAACACAGATAGTACCATTACAAATCTTCTCTTTAATGAAATGTCGATCTATCTCCACATGCTTTGTTCTGTCATGTTGGACAGGGTTATGAGCTATACTAATGGCCGCTTTGTTGTCACAAAAAAGCTTCATAGACTCTGTCTGATCAACATTCAGATCCCTTAGTAATGACTTAATCCACAATAACTCACAAATGCCTTGGGCCATAGCCCTGAATTCAGCTTCTGCACTTGACCTGGCCACAACATTCTGCTTCTTACTTCTCCAGGTAACGAGATTACCTCCCACAAATGTGCAGTACCCTGAGGTAGACCTCCTATCAGTAATAGAGCCAGCCCAATCTGCATCAGTGTACCCTTCCACCCTTAGGTGGTCATGCTTTGCAAAGAACAAACCTTTCCCTGGAGCAGACTTCAAATATCGAAGGATCCGAAAGACGGCTTCTTGATGTGACTGTCGTGGAGAGTGCATAAACTGACTGACGACACTAACAGAAAAAGCAATATCTGGGCGAGTATGGGAGAGATATATGAGCTTTCCAACAAGTCTCTGATAACTCCCCCTGTCAACTAATTCCCCACTACTGTCCTCACCAAGTTTCTGATTCTGCTCCATAGGCGTATCACACGCTTTACTGTCCAGCATCCCTGTCTCTTTTAACAGATCTAGAACATACTTTCTCTGGGAAATAAAGATCCCATGCTTGGATCGAGCAACTTCGATTCCAAGGAAAAACTTAAGGACCCCCAAGTCTTTTATCTCGAATTCAGTGGCTAATTGCTTCTTCAGTTGATCCATTTCCTCCAGATCATCGCCTGTCAGAACAATATCATCAACATACACAATAAGAGCAGTAGTTTTACCCGGTGAGGAATGTTTGATGAACAATGTATGATCTGCATGACTTTGTTTAAACCCAAACCGAATCATAGCCTGCGTGAATCTCTCAAACCAGGCCCTTGGTGACTGTTTGAGACCATACAGAGACTTTCTAAGTCTACACACCTTTCCATCTGACTTGGAGTCCTCAAACCCTGGAGGGATGTCCATGTAAACTTCTTCTTCTAGGTCACCGTGCAAGAAAGCATTCTTCACATCAAACTGGTGAAGAGGCCAATTCTGATTAGCTGCCAGAGAAAGGAGAACTCTAATGGAATTCATCTTTGCGACTGGCGCAAAGGTCTCCTCATAGTCCACCCCATAGGTCTGAGTGAACCCTTTTGCTACTAACCGAGCTTTGGCGCAGGCAGGGAGCCTGGGTAGGCTTCGGCGCAGGCAGGGAAGGCCTTGGTAGGCTGCGGCCAAGGGCTGGGTGGGCTAGGGTTGAAGGCGCAGGGTTGGGTGGTCCAGCGGTGGAGATTGGTGGTGGTGGATGGTGGTGGATCTGTTCAGATTGGCTCTGATACCATGTTAGAACACATTATTTGTGGTAAAGCTTAGGGTTAGACAAATTGTCTTACCCCTTTTATATATAAACAAGGTTAAAGGAAAAAGTTATTACAATATGACCCACACTGAAATAACAAAATAACAAGAAACATAAAAATTACTCTAACTCTAACAGTTATTGGATGTTGCGGGCCATAAGTTGGACTACATGGGTTGGATTCAGGGTGACCATGTGCAGCCTTAGGAATTACTAATGGGATGCACTGCTAGAGGTTTATCTAGCCAAAGAGGTTGGACTCGGGCTGATCCAACCTGAAATTGTGCTGTGCCACTCATAAGAAAGTGAGCGATGCCTTGGCTTCATTCACATGTCAGCCCATGCAATGAGTTGATATACTGATGGACTTGAAAGTTATACATTTACAGATTCAATGGATCATCTATAACAAGGACAATTTTACCCAAGTTTTGAGACTTGAAAGCGCTTGTTACCTCCATTTTGACTCCACTGTTCCTATTTGTTTTGCTTTGGGGCTTCTTCCCCCTTTGTGACCTGGTTATTGTTTATGCATTTGTTCTTGACTTTCAGTTGTTAACCATGCAGGGTTCGTGGATTGTACGTCAGAGTGTTGGAAATGACTCTTGTTTATTGGGAAAAGCAGTTGATTGCAACTATATTCGGGGTCCCAAGTACTTGGAAGTAAATATTCTTACCCCTTTTCTAATACTTGAAGTTACCCATAGAGATGCCTGACTGATAAGATTATAATGTTATGAAATCTTTCTGTAGATTGATGTTGATATTGGTTCTTCCACTGTGGTTAATGGAGTTTTGGGGCTTGTGATTGGTGTAATTCAATCTCTGGTAGTTGACTTGGCTTTCCTCGTACAGGTATTATGTTTTAATTAATGAGATCATTTCTACTTCCTCTCTACCAGCTTTTCTTCCTACAGAAGTCCTAGGTTATTGTTGAAATATGTTTTTGCGTGAAGAATGAAGAAAAGAAGAGAAGAGGAAGTTGGAGAAATTGGGTGTGCAGATCGATGGGAAAAGAGAAAACTAATCTTCTATTTTCCATGTCTCAATATATTTTTGTTGAATAACATAACAAAATATTGTTGAAGGCTTTATCTCATAACTGTGAGACCTCTTTATTTATAATAAACAAGTAATTACAGGCAAGTCCCTATACTAATCATAAAATATATAAAACATTAATAACTAATAAAACTCAACACCCCCCTCCCCCCCCTCAAGCTGGTGCGAAGATATCTCTCATTCCCAGCTTGCTAAGGATAAAGTGAAATGAACGACTTGCTAGACCCTTTGTAAGAACGTCTGCTAGTTGCTCCCCAGACTTGACAAATGGAGTACAAATGCTTCCACAATTTAGCTTCTCCTTTATAAAATGTCTGTCAATCTCCACGTGTTTTGTCGTATCATGTTGGACCCGATTATGAGCAATGCTAATGGCTGATTTACTATCACAGTACAGTTTCATAGAGTCCTTTGGCCCAAACCCTAGATCAGTCAACATTATCGGAATCCATAATAATTCACATACTCCTTGTGCCATAACTCTAAACTCGATCCCTGCACTTGATCTTGCTACCATTGCTTGCTTCTTGCTTCTCCATGTGACCAAATTACCTCCCACAAATGTGCAATACCCCGTAGTTGATCTCCTATCCATCACTGTGTTGAAAGAAGTCTTTTTATTTTTTCTTATATTTATGTTCTTATTTAGAGTTTGAGGACTCAAATGTAATTTCCTTTTCTTTTATTATAAATACAAGAGAGACTCACAATTGTGAGTTCTAAGCCTGAAAAATACTCTCTCAAAAATCCAACATGGTATCAGAGCCACCCTGAATTAGGGTTTGACTCATCTCAACCACAACTACCACCATCCACAATCAATCACAAACCCTAACCACTACACTGTTCATGCGACACTGTTCACGGGGGCATTGTTCATCGGCACTGTTCACCGACACTGTTCACCGGCACTGTTCATCAGCACTGTTCATCGACACTGTTCATCGTCACTGTTCACCAACACTGTTCATCGGTGGGCTGTTTTGATTGGTGCTTTGTTTTCGAGGTTTTAGGTCCGTGATCGGACCAATGATTTGTCCATAGATTGGACTTCTGAGTACTAGGGTTGCCTTGACTACCTTCGTTTACTTGTGAAGCGGGTGTGTGTTCAACCTTCGACATGCCTAAGGATGGAGTGACACCCGAAAAATCTTCGAAGAGTGCCGAATCCTCTAGATCTCCTATAGGTAATGAGGGACAGCCCTTCATTACCGAGAACCCTGCTTCTAAAATCACCACAGTCTTGTTTAATGGTGATAACTACCTGTCATGGTCTCAGTCGGCAACTCTCTGGCTCCGAAGTCGAGCCAAGTTTGGTTATGTTGATGGTACAGTCAAGGCCCCTAGTCGCGATGATCCCTTTTATGCAAAGTGGGAAGTTGATAATTACTTTATCATGACTTGGCTAGTTCGTTCCATGGAGCCTGAACTAGCAGATCCGTTCCTGTCTATGGAAACAGCGCAAGGTATTTGGGACACTCTGGCTCAGACTTACACCCGGAAGGAGAATGTAGCCCAAGTTTATGAGTTTCACCATAGTGGTGGTCAGGGTAGTGGACCCCAGGATCAATTGACTAACGGATCTGAGTCTACTCATCATGAGGATTCTCATGCTTCCTTACCTTCATCCGCACTTGGAGATATTGGCCATACTGATATTAAGACACTACCTTGTATTATGGCTCAGCTTGATACTCCCACGAGTGCCTCTACTTCTTTTGCCCAATAAGGTAATTTTGCTAATTGTTCAAGTGCTTTAAGTGCTAATTCTAGGCAGCCATGGATCATTGACTCCGGAGCTTCTGATCATAAGACTGGTCTCTCTACTGAGTTTTCTACTTATAATCCGTGTTCAGGGAAAGAGAAAGTTAGAACTGCGGATGGTTCCCTTTCCCCTGTTTCTGGTAAAGGTGTCATTAATGTTTCTAATTCTTTGTCTTTATCCTATGTACTTCATGTGCCTAATTTTTCGACTAATCTTCTTTCAATTAGTCGTCTTACCCATGATCTCAACTGCAGCGTAACTTTTTTTCCTACTCACTGTATCTTTCAGGATCTCTCCACGAAGAAGGTGATTGGCAGTGGTAGAGAGGAGAATGGTCTCTATTTTTTGTTGCCCGATGGAGCTACTAGTGGGAACTTGACACAAGCTGCTCATCATTCACAGAGCGACACATTCCCTCGAGAGGCTTGGCTATGGCATCAAAGATTGGGACATCCCTCTTTTTATTTGCTTCGTTTTTTGTTTCCTTAGTAAAAAATAGAGGTGTTTCTGAGATTTCTTGTGAGGCCTGTGAGCTCGGAAAACACCATCATGCTACATTTAATTCCAGTTTTAATAAAAGTACTATTCCCTTTGCTATTATTCATACCGATGTTTGGAGTCCTCCAGTTATTTCTTTGAAGGGATATAAATGGTTTGTCACCTTTATCGATGATTGCACTCGCTCTACTTAGGTCTATTTGATGAAAGAAAAAAGTGATGTGTTTTCTATCTTTCAAACATTCCATAAAATGATATGTACCCAATTTAGTACAGTTGTCAAAATTGTTCGGTCGGATAAAGGGGGGGAATATATCTATGGTGGTCTCACTCACTATTTTTCAGAGCATGGCATGGTCCATCAGACGTCGTGTACTAATACTCCACAACAGAATGGAGTAGCTGAGAGAAAAAACCGGCACTTGTTAGAGTCTGCTAGGTCCATGTTGTTCTCCATGCAACTTCCCAAGTCTTACTGGGGAGAGGCCGTCCTAACTGCTGCATATCTTAGTAATCGTCTGCCTACCCGTGTGCTTGGTAAAAGAAGTCCAATCGAACTTCTTACTAATCCGTCCTCAATTTTCCCCATTCCTCCTAAAGTGTTTGGTTGTGCTTGTTTTGTCCACAATCACTCTCCTTTTCGAAGAAAGTTAGATCCTCGTTCCCTTAAATGTGTTTTTGTTGGGTATTCACCTACACAAAAAGGGTACAAGTGTTATCATCCTCCCACTCGTAAATGGTATGTGTCTATGGATGTTACCTTTGATGAGACATTGTCATACTTCCAGCCTTCCCAGCCATCTCTTAAGGGGGAGAAAGAAAACAATGAAGAGATGCCTGTAGAAATTGTTCCATTCACTATAGGAAGCGAGGAGGGTGAAAGAGAAGAAAAGAAAGAAGGAGAGATAAGTGAAAGTGAGGAAAAGAAAGAGGGAGAGTGGAGTGGAAGTGAAGAAAAGAAAGGGGGGGAAAGTAGAGAAGGAAATGGAAAGGAACTACTCACCTATTCAAAGAATAAAGGAAGGAAAATTTTTGGGATAACGGAAAAGAGGACCATCTCTCCAATACCACTACAATTGTCTTCTTCAAGTGATGAAGGTCCAGGTATTTCTAGTCCTTTGATTCCTTCTACTCCTATTCCTAATTCCCCTTCTTCTGTTTCTTCCTCTGTTGATGAATTAGACGTACCTTTTGCTCTTCGCAAGGGTATTAGGGAGTGTACTAAACATCCGATTTCTAAATTTGTTTCATACTCTCGATTATCTTCATCACATAAGGCCTTTGTGTCGAAACTCGATTCTGTTTCTATTCCTAACCATGTACAGGAAGCTCTATATGATCCTAACTGGAAATCTGCCATGGTTGAAGAGATGAAAGTACTTCACAAGAATGGTACTTGAGAATTAGTAGAGCTACCTCAAGGGAAAAAGACAGTGGGATGCAAGTGGGTGTTCACTGTAAAGCACAAAGCAGATGGGACAATCGAAAGGTATAAGGCAAGGTTGGTTGCCAAGGGGTTTACTCAGACTTATGGGGTAGACTATCAGGAGACCTTTGCCCCTGTTGCTAAGATGAACTCCATCAGGGTTCTATTATCCCTAGCAGCAAATCTAGAGTGGCCTTTACATTAGTTTGACGTGAAGAATGCATTTCTGCATGGTGATTTAGAAGAAGAGGTGTACATGGATATTCCTCCTGGGTTTGAGAATAGCAAGACTGGAGGTAAAGTGTGCCGTCTTAAGAAGTCTTTGTATGGACTAAAACAGTCACCGAGAGCATGGTTTGATCGGTTCTCTCAAGCTATGGCCAGGTATGGTTTCAGGCAGAGCCAAGGTGATCATACTCTTTTTATTAAACACTCGTCACAGGGTAAGGTGACTGCTTTGATTGTCTATGTAGACGATATTGTCCTCACAGGTGATGACTTGGAGGAGATGAAAAAATTGAAATCTTATCTTGCTAAGGAGTTTGAAATTAAAGACTTGGGAAATCTAAAGTACTTCCTTGGAATCGAAGTTGCGAGGTCCAAGGAAGGAATATTCATATCCCAGAGAAAGTACGTTTTGGATCTTCTAAAGGAAACAGGCATGTTGGGGAGCAAGGCGGTGGATACACCAATGGACTATAACTCAAAGCTGGGGGATGATCCAAATGTAGAACTAGCTGATAAGGGCAGATACCAGAGTTTGGTAGGTAAACTGATTTACTTAGCCCATACTAGACCAGATATTGCTTTTGCAGTCAATGTAGTTAGTCAATTTATGCATGCCCCTAAACAAACTCATCTTGATGCCGTGTTTCGGGTCATTCGATACCTTAAGTCAGCACCAGGGAAAGGACTGTTCTTTGCTAAGAATGGTCATACATCGGTTGAGGCCTATACTGATGCTGATTGGGCTGGTTCGATAAATGATAGGAGATCGACTACGGGTTATTGTTCGTTTGTTGGCGGTAATTTGGTAACGTGGAGGAGCAAGAAGCAGCCAGTAGTGGCTAGGTCCAGCGCAGAGGCAGAGTTTAGAGCTATGGCGCAAGGAGTATGTGAGTTATTATGGATCCAGATTGTGTTATCAGATCTTGGGTTTGGACCCAAGGACTCTATGAAGTTGTACTGTGATAATAAGGCTGCTATTAGTATTCTCACAACCCGGTTCAACATGACAGAACAAAACATGTTGAGATTGATAGACACTTCATCAAGGAGAAGCTAAACAATGGAAGCATTTGCACGCCTTTTGTGAAGTCAGGAGAGCAGTTAGCAGACGTTCTGACAAAGAGTCTTACTAGTCGTTTGTTTCACTTTATTCTCTCCAAGCTGGGCATGAGAGATATCTTTGCACCAGCTTGAGGGGAGTGTTGAAAGAAGTCTTTTTATTTTTTCTTATCTTTATGTTCTTATTTAGAGTTTGAGGACTCAAATGTAATTTCCTTTTCTTTTATTATAAATACAAGAGAGACTCACAATTGTGAGTTCTAAGCCTGAAAAATACTCTCTCAAAAATCCAACACACTGAACCTGCCCAATCTGCGTCGGTGTAGGCCTCAACTAGTGTATGACCATTCTTAGCAAAGAACAGTCCTTTCCCTGGGGCTGACTTAAGATATCTCATAATTCTAAACACAACATCAAGATGAAGTTGTCTAGGAGCATGCATAAATTGAGTTACCACACTAACAGCGAAAGCGATATCAGGTCTGGTGTGAGCCAAATAGCTAAGTTTGCCTACTAATCTCTGATATCTTCCCTTTTCAACTAGTTCTCCACTGGGATCATCACTAAGCTTCGTATTCGGATCCATGGGAGTATCAACTGCTTTACAACCAAGTAAACCTGTCTCTTTTAGGAGATCCAGAACATACTTACGTTGGGATATAAACAGCCCTTCCTTGCAGCGTGCCACTTCTATTCCCAGAAAAAATTTCAAATCTCCCAGATCCTCAATTTCGAAGTCCTTAGCAAGATAGGTCTTCAACTGCTCCATTTCTACTAAGTCATCGCCTGTGAGAACTATATCGTCTACATAGACTATCAAAGCAGTCAATTTCCCTTGTGATGAATGCTTGATAAAGAGAGTATGATCGCCTTGGCTTTATCTGAAACCATACCTTATCATAGCTTGAGAAAATCTATCGAACCAAGGCTCTAAGGATTTCTGGAGGCGACATACCGTACCTTATGTCTTACTGTCCTCAAACCCGGGAGGAATATCCATATACACTTCTTCTTCCAAGTCACCATGTAGAAACGCATTCTTGACATCAAACTGATGCGAGGGCCATTCTAGATTTGCTGCTAGCGACAGAAGGATCCTAACGGAGTTCATTTTTGTAACCGGGGCAAATGTCTCTTGGTAATCAACCCCATATGTCTGAGTAAAGCCCTTAGCAACA
The DNA here is from genome assembly GCA_033977485.1 of Hydrangea macrophylla. NCBI lineage: Eukaryota > Viridiplantae > Streptophyta > Magnoliopsida > Cornales > Hydrangeaceae > Hydrangea > Hydrangea macrophylla. The sequence goes on from CM066995.1 coordinate 95,307,057, forward strand.
AGCCTGGCTTTGTATCTCTCAACAGTCCCATCCGCATTATGTTTCACAGTGAATACCCACTTGCATCCCACCGTCTTTTTACCTCGAGGTAACTCTGCTAATTTCCACGTCCCATTTTTGTGAAAAGCTTTCATCTCTTCAACCATGGCATTCTTCCAATTAGGATTAGACAAAGCTTCCTGAACATAGTTAGGGATAGACACATAATCGATTTGTGACACAAAGGCCCTGTATGATGCAGACATATGAGAGTATGAAACAAAATTTGAAAGAGGATGTTTAGTACATGTTCTAGTTCCCTTTCGCAAGGCAATAGGCAAGTCTAAATTATCATCATCAGATGGATCAACAATAATGGGTATTGGAGAATAACACTTGTACCCTTTCTGAGTTGGAGAATAACCAACAAAGACACATTTGACAGAACGAGGATCTAAGTTCTTACGAGAAGGAGAATGATTGTGAACAAAACACACACAACCAAACACTTTAGGAGGAATGGGAAATATGAAGGATGGATTAGTAAGAAGTTCAATAGGATATTTCTTACCAAGGACACGAGAAGGAAGACGATTGGTAAGGTTGGTTGCAGTAAGGACTGCTTGCCCCCAGTAAGGTTGGGAACATGCATTGAGAAGAGCATTGACCTAGCTGATTCTAACAAATGACGGTTTTTCTCTTTGCAACACTATTCTGCGGGGGGGTATTAGTGCAAGATGTTTGATGGATTATCCCATGCTCTGAAAAATAGTGAGGTAAGACCATCATAGATATATCCCCCCACCCCCTTGTCAGAGCGAACAACTTTGACAACTGTGCTAAATTGTGTACATATCATTTTATGAAAGGATTTAAAGATAGGAAAAACATCATTTTTATTCTTCATCAAATAAACCCAAGTAGTGCGTGTATAGTCATCAATAAAGGTAGCAAACCATTTGTACCCATTTAGAGTGGTAACAGGGGAAGGACCCCAAACATCAGTGTGAATAATAGCAAATGGAATAGTACTTTTATTAGAACTAGAATTGTAAGTTGCACAGTGGTGTTTGCCAACTCACAAGCCTCACAAGAAATGTTGGAAACACTTTTATTACTGACAAGAGAAGGGAATAAAAAAACTAAGTAAATTAAACGAAGGGTGGCCTAATCTCTGATGCCACAACCAAGCATCCCTAGGAATAGTCTCTCTCTTTATACGATGAGCTGCTTGTGACAAGTTTTTCTGTGTCTCCCCCTGGTAGCAGAAAATATACGCCATTCTCCTCTCTACCACTGCCAATCACCTTCTTCGTGGAGAGATCCTGAAGACACAATGAGACGGAAAAAAGGTGACACTACAGTTAAGATCATGAGTAATACGAGCAATGGATAAAAGATTAGTAGAGAAATTAGGAACATGAAGTACTGAAGATAAAGGTAATGAATTAGAAATTTGAATGACACCTTTACCAGAGATGGATGAAAGAGAACCATCGGCAGTTCGAACTTTCTCTTTACCAGAACATGGGGTATAAGAAGAGAATACAGAGGAAAGACCGGTCATATGATCGGAAGCTCCGGAGTCAATAATCCATGGTTGACTAGAATCAGCATTTAAAGCATGTGAAAAATTAGCAAAAATACCTGTCTGGGCAAAGGAAGTAGATGCAGATGGAGTGTTCAACTGTGTCATAATACGGCGGAGTGTTTCGATATCAGCACTACTAATGCTACCCACTGCTGGAGAAGATGGAGAAGCTGAGGCAAGAGTATCTTTCTCCTCGGAAGGAGACGTCTCAGTAGTCAAATGTGCTCGTGGAGGGCCACGTCCACCATGACGGCCACCACCACGTCCCCTGGGAAAGGAAGGACGTCCATGAAGCTTCCAACATGTCTCATGAGTGTGCCCGAGACGATTGCAATGATCACACCAAGGCCTATTAATGTTGGTATCACATCCTATATACTGGGGATCACGCTGAGGAGTAAAGGACTTGCCGCCCCTTTGATTAAAGGATAACAAGGCTGACCTAGCGGTCGACGGAGAAGGCAACATAACAGAGCGGCGACTTTCTTCATCTTGCACAATAGAAAAAGCTTCTCGAAGAGATGGAAGAGGAACAATACCCAAAATACGGCCACGAACTGGATCAAACTCAGGCCGAAGACCGGCTAGAAACTTGAAGATTCTCTCCCCTTCAATATACTTTTGAAAACCCGCAGCATCAATTGGATTAGAGGGATGAAATGTGATTAAATGATCGAGGCGCTTCCAAAGAGAGCCTAGAGCAGTGAAATACTGGAGAGTAGTGCGATCCCCTTGAACTTCGTCCTGAATCACTCTTCGAAGTTCATACACTTGAGCGACATTCCCTTGACGAGAATATGTCTCTGCTAAAGTATCCCAAATATCTTTGGTCGTGCCCATAGATAAGAACGGATCTGCAAGTTCGAGTTCTATAGAATGAACTAGCCAACTCATAACGAGAGAATTATCACCTTCCCACTTGAGATATGTCGAATCATCACGAGTAGGGGCCTTGACTGAGCCATCCACATAACCGAATTTGAATCGACTACGGAGCCATAAAGTTGTTGACTGGGACCATGAGAGATAATTAGCACCATTGAACAAAGCAGTGGTGATTTTGGAACCCGAATTCTCAGTAGCGTACGACTGTCTTTCGTTACCCATAGAAGAACCTGAAGAGGCGCAATAGATTTCTCAGATGTCACACCATCTTGTGACATGATGAATGATGCAGATGATCAAGGGATGGTGGTCAAGGGAAGCCTAAGATGATCCGATCTAGTTAAAGAACATAGATCTGCTTGCGAATCGAAAACAAACAAACTAAGAGAAGATGGTGTCCTCAAAAATGTATGGTGGCTGAGAAAGAATTTCTATGGGCAGTAACGAGGTTGCGGCTCATGGAGAGGTAGCCAGAGGGTACGCCAAAGGGGCTAGGAGGTGCGCCTGGGCTGGCTTGGGCTGGCCGTAGGTGGGTGGGCTGCGGCTAAGGGTTTGGGAAGTTCCTGGGCTGCGGCAGTTTGGTGGAGGTGGAAAGGGGCTGCGACTAGGTGTGTTGGTGTTTGGGGGGTGCGAGTAGGGTTAGGATGGTGGTTGGTGGTGATGATGGTAGGCGGCTGATGGTGGTGATGATACAGAACCCTACTTTAGGGAGGCTCTGATACCATGTTGAATAACATAACAAAATATTATTGAAGGCTTAATCTCACTACTGTGAGACCTCTTTATTTATAATAACAAGAGAACAAGTAATTACATGCAAGTCCCTATACTAATCATAAAATATATAAAACATTAATAACCAATAAAACTCAACAATTTTTATTATTAGCTGATAGTAATCAATTACACAAATGCCCTTGACTTACAATGATATTCTCAACACTCCCCCTCAAGTTGGTGCATGATATTCTTTATGCTCAACTTGCATACAATGGACTAAAAAAACTTAACACTTAAGACCCGTAGTAAATACATTAACTAACTGACGGAGAGGAAGCTATGAGTCGTTGGAATCCACCAACAAAGAAGATACAAACTTGGAATCCACCAAGAACAAATAGAATTCTCCAAGAGAAACTGAAAATATTATTAATCAACTGCCTTGCAACAATCTATATCTAACCTATATATAATGCCAAGCATCCTTGGGCATTAAGGAAAGTAAAATAAGGAAGAGAATATACTTCTGAACCAACTAGGAAACTAAAAAGAGCTAAAATTCGGATTAAAAAGTGATAGAATCAAACGGGAAACCAAATCCCTAAAAAATAGGTGCAAAATCCGGATTCTGGGTAACCGCCGGTCGTGCCTGCAAGCATCTCCGACACGTTCTTCAATTTTCTCCCCCAAACTCTCTGCCTCCTCCTCGCGCTTGCGACCAGGGCTCTCACCCGCGATCACCTCATTCGCACCCTCGAGAATGGGCCAACATAGCTTCTTGTGGAATTAGAAATCTGTATTTCATCGTTATCTTATTAATTTATGAGATTGTGTGTCCCACATCGGGGAGTTATAACCTAGCTACTCAATATATAAGTTCAAGGGGCTACTCCTTTCATTGCCAATTGGTTTTGGGTTGGATGCTCCAATTTAACATGGTATCAGAGCTTGGTTGGGCTTGTCTTCCGGCATACCGAGTGTCCGGCTGCTGTGGTCCAGGGTATGCCGAGTGTCTGGCTCCTGTGGTTCAGGGGGTGTGTTGGAATGTCCCACATCGCCCATTTATGGCCTCAGTGCGGTTTATAAGGCTGTAGTTCCCCTCTCCTTAACACCTGGGTTTTAAGGAGTTGAATGGGCTGGGCCTTACAATTGGTATCAGAGCAGGCTATTGTTGGGCCAATTTGTCCACGTGTGCTCCGCGTCACCCTATCTCAGTAATCCACATGTTTGGCTCTCAGTCATGCCACACGTGCGGGGGCGTGTTGAGATTGTGTGTCCTACATCGGGGAGTAATAACCTAGCTACTCAATATATAAGTTCAAGGGGCTACTTCACTCATTGCCAATTGGTTTTGGGTTGGACGCTCCAATTTAACATAGAAGAAAGAGATGGGAGAAAAATAATTTCTGATATATTCATTCATCCAACATGTATGTGTTTATATACAAACAATGGAAACCAAAAAAGGAAAGAAAAAGAAAGGAAATAAAAAGATTACAATCAATCATAATCAATCTACTCCTAAAGACCCGTGATTGGGTTTGACCATAATAAGAATATATTCCAACAGCTATAGGAACATCTAAATCATTTAAGTCGAGAGAGGATGTATCAGAGGAATTACCTGAATCTCCATCACTGAGAGGGAATGGCAATGGTAGAGGAGAAATAGGACCAGTATTACTTTCTGGAGTCTCTCTGACTCTTCTTTTACTCCATGTCCCCCTAGAATAAACTCTCAACTCACTCTCCCTCGGCTCCTCAACTACCCCTTCTCCTTCTTCAGGTTCACCCCTCTCTCTTTCAACAGGCTCAGCTTTCTCCATCTCAGGTTTCTCTCCCTCAACTCTCCCCGTCTCCAACTCAATCATCATAGGGGAAACAGGTAGCCCTTCACATCTAGACTCCCCCTGAAGGGGTACCGTAGAGTCAATGAAGTAGGACTGGGACTCACGAAATGTGACATCCATAGTGACGAACCATTTCCTAGAAGGTGGATGGTAACATTTATAACCTTTCTGAGTGGGAGAGTAACCAACAAACACACATTTAATAGCCCGAGGATCTAACTTTCCACGGTTTGGACTGTGATTATGAACGAAGCACACACAACCAAAGACACGGGAAGGGATGGAAGAGGAGAGAGAGGAGTGGGAAAGAACCTCAAGGGGGGTTTGCTTATTTAACACCTGGGTAGGAAGACGGTTAATAAGATAAGCGGCGGTTAAGACCGCCTCACCCCAATAAGACCGAGGAGCCTGAACCTGAAAAAGTAAAGACCGGGCAACATCTAAAAGATGACGATTCTTACGCTCGGCAACCCCATTTTGTTGTGGAGTGTCGGTGCAAGAAGTCTGATGGACAATTCCATGGGCACAAAAAAACTTGCTTAGACCCGAATCTATGTACTCACCCCCATTATCGGACCTAAAAACTTTCACAACTGCCCCGAACTGGGTACACACCATTTGATGGAAATTTTGAAAAATAGAGAAGACCTCTCGCTTTTCTTTCATCATGTACAGCCATGTAGTACGAGAACAATCATCAATAAAGGACACAAACCACCTATGACCTTTCAGAGATGCGGTACGTGAAGGACCCCAAACATCAGAATGTATTAATGCAAAAGGAACTGAACTTCTAGTATTACTGAGAGCATAAGTTGCTTTAAAATGTTTCCCAAGTTCACATGCATCACAAAAAAACTTGGGATTTGAAGTTTCATAATTAGCAACAAGAGATGGAAACATAAATTTTAGTGAAGAAAAGGATGGGTGTCCTAAACGCCTATGCCAAAGCATTAAATCTTCAGTAGAATTCTTCAAAACGACGGTATTATTAGCAAGCTTCTCCCCCTCATCCGTCTCATCCAAAAAATAAAGTCCCTGCGTCTCTCTACCACTGCCAATCACCCTCTTCGTGATAAGATCCTAAAAAATACAGTGAGAAGGGAAAAAGGTTACACAACAATTCAAATCTCGAGTAATACGACTCAATGATAAAAGATTATGAGAGAAACGAGGAACATGCAAAACTGAAGTCAGGGGTAAGGAAGGAGTGACACGAATAAGACCTTTCCCCGAAACAGAGGAGAAGGTACCGTCGGCAATTCTAACTTTGTCCTGACCTGAACATGGCTTATAATCATAAAAAAGATTAGAAGAGCGAGACATATGGTCAGAGGCTCCTGAATCAATAATCCAAGGAGAGGAAGAGTGGGAAAGAAAAGCTCTTGCTGGCTCAACTACATTACCTGACTGTGCAAAAGACGACGAGGTACTAGTGGCAGACGAGGAAGTGCACCGGGCTAGCAAGTTCCTGAGAGAATCAAGCTCAGTAGAGGACAGAGGGCTCGGCTCAGAGGCAGGAGCAGTATCACCGGGAGTAGAGTCAGAAGTCTCGGTAACTGCAGAATGATGTGCACGGGCAGCCCCTCCACGGCCAGCAGAACGACCCCCACGACCTCCTCGGCCTCCTCCACGACCGCCTCGACTACTAGGGGGACGACCATGAAGAGTCCAGCAATTGGCCCGGGTATGATGGGGCCGATGACAATAATCACAAATCACCACAGGTCGATCAGAAGGAACCGTCTGCTGCTGGGTCCCTTCTCTAGGCGGAACAGAGACAAGGGCAGAACGCTCAGTGGATGTAGGCGAAAGCATAACAGAACGACGACTCTCCTCGTTCTGTACATAAGCGAAGGCCTCCTGAAGGGGAGGGAGAACATCCATCCCAAGAACCCGACTACGAACAGCATCGTAATCGGAATGAAGCCCTTGAAGGAATTTGAAGACTCTTTGCTTCTCAAGAAGTTTCCGGTACTCCTCTGCATCAGTGGCACAGACAGGCTGGAAGGACTGCAGATGATCAACTCTGTCCCAACTAGTAGTAAGGAAGGTATAATATTGGGTGACTGTCATTTCACCCTGCTCGGATCGGTCAATGGAACGGATAAGCTCAAACTCTTGAGCATAGTTCCCCCTTCGAGAGAAAGTGGAAGCAACGGTGTCCCAAATAGCCCTAGCCGTCTTCATGCGATAAAAACTCTCACCAATTTCAGGGACCATGGAATTGATGAGCCAAGACATGATAATGGAGTTCTCAATCTCCCACTTGTCATATCCCGGATCAGTAGTAGAGGGGGCGGTGATACGCCCGTCAAGATGTCCCATCTTCCCGCGTGCCTTCAGATAAAGTTCTACCGCCTGTGACCATTTCAAGTAGTTTTGGCCATTGAATGGAATGGTAGTGATTTTTAGATTGGGATCCAAGGGGGTAACCACAGTCTGAACGGTCGGTTTATCAAGGTCCGCCATGTTTTTGTGCCCGAATGGAAAACCCACACAATATGAAGGAAGACGAAGGAGATGGGTACGAAGAGATCAACAAAATTGCTTCAAGGGTCCATTAAGGGACCAACACTACACCAAACAAGTATCACCAATCAAAATAGTAGCCTTGGAATGGTGTCTTGAAAAAAAACAGAGGAAAAGAGGTTTTAGGGTTAGGAAATTAGGCCAGAGTGTTTCGGTACAAGTTATGGAAGAACACCCAAGCTTCGGCGCAGCCTGTGGAGGTCTGCTGGGCTGCGGCGCAGCTTGGGGTGGTGGTGTGAGCTGCGGCGCAGCCTGTGGTGGTGGTCTGAGTTGCGGCGAGGCTTGTGGTGGTGGTGTAGGTTCCGGCGCAGCTTGTGGTGGTGGTGGAGTGGTGGTTTGTTTGATTAGGGTTAGGGTTTTGAGCTAGGCTCTGATACCATGTCAAGTGTAAGATAAAATGATAGTGAAAAGCTTAGGTTTCTAACCTTGGTTAGAACCTTTTATATTAAGAAGAAAGACAAATATTACAAGTAGGTCCTTGGACATACAACAAAATACAAAACATAACAACTAAGAAGAATAACTAACAAATAACTCTAACAAAGCAGGGGATATCAAGCGCCGACGACGCTCATCACCGTCAAGAGTGGCGAAAGCCTCAAATAGAGATGGCAAAGGTGAGGTATTTAAAATCTGAGTACGAAGAGATTCGAACTCAGGTTTTAAACCCATCAGGAATTGGTATGTGTGCTGGCGATTGAGACGTCGAAGAGCAATGGAGGCTGCCTCGGTGGGAAACTCACTAAGGGGCTCATATTGAGCCAATTCCTCCCAACGTGATTGAAGGTAGCCGAAATAATCTGCAACGGAGAGACCCAAAGCAAGCTGAGAGGCGTGGGCAACCTCCTGATAGAGCTCAAATATCCAGGAGTCATTGCACTCATGTGCATACATCTGAGTCAAAGAGGTCCACAGATTGTGAACAGTGTCATGAAACATGAACATATGGTAGATCAGATCCGCCATAGAGTTAAACAACCAACCCAATATGGTACAGTTGTCAATATCCCACTGAGCAAATGTGGGATCAGAGATTGCCGGCTTCGGTTCAGTACCCAAAATCCACCCAGACTTGCCACGTCCTCCAAGGTAAAGACGAAAAGAACGTGACCAAGCAGCGAAGTTCCTCCCATTCAACAACACACTTGTAACCCTATGAGCAGGGGTGTGTTGAGAGAGAGACAGATCTGGACGTACAGGGACAGAAGTTTCCTTATCATTAACCATATTGGGATGTCAAAATCAGGATAAAAGCCAACAGAATCACAGAGAATCGGAAGCGAATGGAAGATAAAGAGCACTAAGGCTCTAATACATCACACAGATGCGAAGGAGGCCCACGGAGGGGCAGGCGGCAGCAGGACAAGCTGCCGCTGATGAGAGGAGAGCCGACAAGTGTCAGCGAGAGCTGTGAGGGCTGGAGGGAGTCTCGGAGAGGGCTTGAAGGTGGCTGAAGAGGGTCGCCGAGAGGTGGAAGGGTGTGTGTGGGTTTGCCGAGGGTGGCTAGGAAGGTGGATGTGGTGCGGCTGGTGGTGGGGGGTTGCGGCTGGTGATGGGAGTGGGCTAGGTTTAGCGTGTTTGCTCTGATACCAAGAAGAAAGAGATGGGAGAAAAATAATTTCTGATATATTCATTCATCCAACATGTATGTGTTTATATACAAACAATGGAAACCAAAAAAGGAAAGAAAAAGAAAGGAAATAAAAAGATTACAATCAATCATAATCAATCATAATCAATCTACTCCTAAAGACCCGTGGTTGGGTTTGACCATAATAAGAATATATTCCAACAAACATTAATAGCTTTGCTATCCACACACATCCTCCAACTTCCATCCTTCTTTGGAACTAATAACGCCGGCACAGCGCATGGACTCATACTCTCTTGTATAAAGCCCTTCTGACTTAGTTCCTTTACTTGTTGTAAGATCTCATTCTCTTTCGGACTCGGTAATATGGTAGGTTTGGTAAACTTGCTCCTGGATTATGCTGTATGTCCCTCATAGGAGGTAGACTTTCCGGTAACTCACTAGGAATGATATCCTGAAATTCTGCCAATAATGGTTGCAGTCTTTCAGGTATCAAGGGAGCTGTTGGAGAGATTATTTGATCCATGGAGATTTAATTTGATCCTATCAAATCCCATGATTTGCGAATCACATATCTTTAGTGATTTGATTGTAGTCTGTCTTTATTTCTTTGATTTTTTTTTTTTGTTTTTTATTTCCTACTTGTATATTAATTAAATAGAGGACCCCTAAGTGGAGATATACAAGAAAACGGTTTACCCCATTTTAGTTTTCTTCTTGGTATCAGAGCAGAGTTTTTCAAGCTCCACCGGCTCATCTTCTTGTCGTCGTTTTGTGCCAATTCATCGGTAGTGTTCATCTCTTTTTTTGTTCCCATATTTTCAAATAAACCCCCACTACTTCCCACTACATATGCTACTTTCAAATTCGTCAAACTTCGGCTAGCCCCTACGGGTTGTCAAGCCTCCGGCCAGCCCCTACAGGCACTGTCTAGCTGGGACCAACCCCAAGGTCACTGTCCAGCCATCGGTAGCCCCCAATGGCATTGTCAAGCCATCAGCCAACCCCAAGGGTATTGTCAAGCCATCAGCCAGCCCTTGTCTAGCCCTAGGCCAGTCCTTTGTGGGGGAGTTGAAGTGTGCAGCCCCTTTGGGGGCTCTCTTGATGGGCTTGAACATGTATGCTCTCGCCGAATAATGTGTACTGCCGTGTGTTTTTTAGTAGTCATGATCCCTTATGTTGCACCAAGTGTCCGGGCAATTTCTTCTCGTTGTTTGTTTCCCGTTGATAAGCTATGCCGTATTTTTCGGCGGCATTGTTCGTTTCTGTTGCACCGAGTGGTCCGGACAATGTTCCGATTGATTGTTATGCTGGGATCGCCACATATCTTGATTATGGTTGTTTGATTGTTCGGTAGTATCATTGAAGTTCGGATTCATTGTTCAAGTTCAATGTCCAAATTCAAGTTGGTCACTTCATCAAGTTTCCGTGACTCAACTTGCGGGGGAGTATTGGAGATGTTATATGATCCATGGAAATTTAATTTGATCCTATCAAATCCCATGATTTGTGGATCACATCTTTAGTGATTTGATTGTAATTTGTCTTTATTTCTTTGATTTTTTTTCTTGTTTTTTATTTCCTACTTGTATATTAATTAAATAGAGGACCACTAAGTGGAGATATACAAGAAAACGGTTACCCCATTTTAGTTTTCTTCTGGAACTTCTGGAACTGGTGTTCCTTTAATTATCATTACTACTAATTGATCAACCTCCTTGGCATCATTAATAAACTGTGAGCCTGATACAGTAAGGAATGATTTCCCCTCCACTTTAGAAGCTTTGGGTGGAATTTTCCTCTTATCATTAGGTAACAAGGCTACTTTTCTACCATGTCATGAAAACATGTATTATCTCTTCCCTTATGCATGGCATCCACATCAAATTGTCATTGCCTTCCCAATAACACATGACAAGCATCCATATCTACTACATCACATACAATTTCATCTTTATATATTTTACCAATGAATAAGGGAATGTGACAAGTTTCTGTTACCTTGGTTTCCACGTCTTTCTTAATCCATGCAATTTTGTATGGGTTGAGATGAGGCTCCATTTAAAGTTGTAAGGCCTTGACAAGCGCCCTAGACATAATATTCTCGCTGCTACCACTGTCTATAATCACATCACACTCTTTCTGTTTGATGGTACAACGTGTATGGAATATGTTATGTCGTTGTGGATCCTCCTCTTGCTTGGGAGCTAACAATAGACTCTCCATCACGCAAGAAATCAGCTCGTCGTGGTCTCCCTCCGCAAACTCATCTGTTCCTTCGTACTCATCATGGTATTCAGGGTCCTCTTCTCCATCGTCTCCTGGTTGTCCATATCTGTTGCTTCTACTATATTGATTTGTTGCTGTTCGGGACACTTGTTAGACACATGCCCTGGTTGCTTGCAACAATAACAAATAACCCCTCTTGGTTTGGTGTATGGTTATTGTTCTATGATGGTGCAACCGGAAAATTCTTTGAACCACTACCCCGACCATTGGTTGCAACTGATGTTTTCTGTTGAATGATGGATTGGGAAGTAGCACCCTTTACTTGTTTTCCTTTGCTCACGGGAGGCCTCACCGAGTCAGTTAGTTGCCATGTTAAACCTTGTCCTCTACTTTGTCTTGAGTGAATTCCCAAAAGCAATCCGCCAACATACCTTGCTACTTGTTGCGCTTGCGTTTCAGGCAAATTATTGCACGAGCTAAGGTGATAGAATTCATCCGTATAATCATTAATTGTCCGGATACCCTACCGATAGTTTTGGTACTGCTGATACAACTGTTGTTCATAATCGGGTGGTAAAAATCTTTCTTTCAACAATCGCTGCATTTTTTGCCACGTACATACCAATTGTTTTCTTCATCTCCTACGGTTTGTCTACACTTGTTCCCACCAAGCAGAAGCACCACCCTTAAGTTTGTAAGCCACAAACTTAACTTGCTTATCATCGGGAATCTCCATATAGGCAAAGAATTTCTCAACATCCAAAATTCAATCCAAAAAATTCTGAACATGGAGATGACCACTGAAGGTTGGTAAGTCAATCTTCAAGCGAAAATCTGGTGTATTCTGTGCCCTATTTCCACACTCATGACCTCTGCAAACTCTTTCATCACTGGAATTCGCATAGGGTTGAATAGGTCCCCTACGCGCTTTAACGTTTTGTAGAACAGGTGGTCCGTGAACCAAATCTCCGTGACACGCCTCTTCTACTTCACGATTACTATTGCCGCCAAGTACAGACCCGTCGAGAATACGACGCAACTCACCAAGGGTTCGTTCCATACCTTCAAATCGTTGTTCGGTCTGATCATGATGCCTTCGTGCTGCTTGCATCTCCTCCCAAAGTTGTTGGACTCTGTTGAGATTGTTTGTCCCACATCGGGGACTTATAACATAGCTACTCAATATATAAGTTCAAGGGGCCACTCCACCCATGGCCAATTGGTTTTGGGTTGGATGCTCCAATTTAACATGGTATCAGAGCCTTGTTTGTGGGAGGTCCTGGGTTCAACTCTCCATCCCCGCTTTGTCGTGCATATTTGCACTTTGTTAGTTTGGTTTGTTTGCTCTCCACGTGCAAGTCGGGGTTGCACGTGAGGGAGGGTGTCAAAGCTTGATATACATTGTTGGGCCCATTCTCTAACAGCTTAAGCTTTTGGAGTAGTTGGTAACTTAACATGGAATCAGAAGTGGTTATTGTTGGACCAATTTGTCCACGTGTGCTCCACGTCACCCAATCTCAGTAATCCACGTATTTGACTCTCAATCATGCCACATGTGCGGGGGTCATGTTGAGATTGTTTGTCCCACATCGGGGACTTATAACCTGGCTACTCAATATTTAAGTTCAAGGGGCCACTCCACCCATGGCCAATTAATTTTGGGTTGGATGCTCCAATTTAACAGACTCGTTCGGCCTGTACCCCGAGATCATCGTCGCCAAAGCAGTGGCTATCAACACCATCGTTCACCATATTAATCGAGGCTCTGATACCAATTGACGGAGCGGAGGCTATGAGTCGTTGGAATCCCAACAAAGAAAATACGAACTTGGAATCCACCAAGAACAAGTAGAATTCTCCAAGAGAAACTGAAAATATTAATAATCAACTACCTCTCAACAATCTATATCTAGCCTATATATAATGCCAAGCATCCTTGTGCATTAAGGAAAGTAAAATAAGGAAGAAAATATACTTCTAAACCAGCTAGGAAACTAAAAAGAGCTAAAACTCATAATAAAAAGTGATAGAATCAAACAGGAAACCAAATCCCTAAAAATTAGGTGCAAAATCCGGATTCTAGGTAATCGCTGGCCGCGCCCGCGAGCATCTCCGATACGTTCTTCAATTTTCTCCCCAAACTTTCTGCCTCCTCCTCGCGCACGCGACCAGGCCTCGCTCCTGCGATCACCTCCTTAGCGCCAGCGACCATTCTCGCACCCATGGGAATGGGCCAGCATGGCTTGCTGTCCTACGTTACTAACTGTTCCTCTGACTTAGCAAAAGGAGTACAAAAAATCCCCAGTTAGCATTTCCTTAATAAAATGTTTATTAACCTCTATATTTTTTTTTTTTGGTCATGCTGAAGTGGATTATGAGCACTATTGATAGCCGCCTTATTATCACAAATTAACAATACAACTTCATAGGTTCATCATTCACAATCCCCAAGTCTCTCATCAAATTTGTAGCCATAGAAATTCGCATACCCTATGAGCCATAGCTCGATATTCGGCCTCCGCACTCGACCTAGCTACCATTGCTTGCCTTTTATTTTGTCAAGTACTAAATTTTCCCCTGAAAAGGTGCAATAACCAGAGGTTGACCTTCGGTCATCAGCTGAGCCAACCCAATCAACCACAGTGAAGGCTTCCAAATTTAAATGGCCATTAAAAGAAAATAAAATTTCCTTCCCCGGAATTGACTTCAAGTACCTCAAGATACGTATGGAACCCCCAAATGGGGAATACGTGGATCATGCATAAACTGACTGACAATGTCCACTGCATATGATATATCTGGTCGAGTGTGAGAGATTTACAAGCATTTTCGAGTACGTGGATCATGCATAAATTGATTGACAATGCCCACTGCATATGATATATCTGGTAGAGTGTGAGAGATTTACAAGCTTTACAACAAGCCTCTGATGCCTCTCATTGTCAATACAACCACCAATATCTCGCCTTTAAGTCGGTGATTGGCCTCAATGGGAGAACGTGCTGGTTTGCATCCTGTAGAAGATCATATTTCTATGATCATATTATTATGGGAATGTATATATCATGATAAATATAAATCACCATAATTATGGTGATAAATATAATTATGGGATGTATTATCATCATAATTATGTGATATACATTCCCATAATAGTATGATCATAGAAATATGATCTCCTACACATTCTAACGTACGAATTTCTTGCAAGAGATCAAGAACATACTTCTTTAGTGATAGAAAGATAACCTTACCTGGCAACTTAAATTCCAAGGAAATATTGTAATTGTCCGAGGTTCTTAATCTCAAACTCCCTAGCTAACCGAGCCTTCAACCTAGAAATATCTTTCCACATCATCACCAATGAGTACTGTATCATCACATGCAATGGTCTTAAATTGGAGCATCCAACCCAAAACCAATTGGCAATGGGTGGAGTAGCCTCTTGAACTTATATATTGAGTAGCTAGGTTATAAGTCCCCGATGTGGGACAATCTCAACACGCCCCCACACGTGTGGCATGACTGAGAGTCAAACACGTGGATTACTGAGATAGGATGACGTAGAGCACACGTGGGCACACGTGGACAAATTGGGCCCAACAATAACCTGCTCTGATACCATGTTAAATTAGAGCATCTAACCCAAAACCAATTGGCAATGTGTGGAGTAGCCTCTTGAACTTATATATTGAGTAGCTAGGTTATAAGTCCCCGATGTGGGACAATCTCAACAAATAGACTTAGTAAACATATCTGCAGTTTGATTGGATGATGATACAAAGCTAGGTTTGACAACTCCAGACCGAACTTTCTCACGAATAAAATGAACATCAACTTCTCTGTGTTTCGTTCTCTCATAAAGGACTGAGTCGGAGGACAGCATGATAGCAGAATTGCTATCACAAAAAAAGGGTAGATGAGTCTGTGACTGGGAAGCCCAACTCGTCAAGGAGTGAACGAAGCCAGAGAAGTTCACATGTGCCCTGAACCATGGCACGATACTCAGCTTCGGCTGATGAACGCGAGACGACTGCTTGCTTCTTACTTTTTCAGGATATAAGATGATTACCACAAAAAGTATAGAAACCAGAAGTAGACCGTCTATCACCTTTGGAACCCGTGTAATATGCATCAGTGAAACCGGAGAGACCCGACTGTGCTCCTGATTTAAAGAAGAGTCCAAGACCGGACAAGTCTTGAGGTATCGAAGAATATGATATACAGCATCCAAGTGTGAAGTACGCAGTGAGTGCATGAATTGACTTACAACACTGACAGCAAATGTGAGATCCGGACGTGTATTTGTCAAATAGATGAGACGACCCACAAGATGCTGGTACACTGAAGGGTCCGGCAAACAATCCCCCATTTCTGCAGTCAACTTGAGATTAGGATCCATAGGTGAGGAGGTTGGCCTACACCCAAGCATACCAGTATCCTAAAGAAGATCTAGAGAATACTTTCTTTGTGATAGAGAGATACCATAACGAGATCTAGCCATCTCAATACTAAGAAAATATCTTAGGGGACCTAAATCCTTAATATCGAATGACATCCCAAGATTTTGCTTCACTTGCATAATACCCGATGCATCGTCATCGGTAATAATAATATCATCAACATAACAGAGACAACAATGCGCTTTCCTTGGGAGTTACGGCGAATAAAACAAGTATGATCGGAGTGACATCGAATAAATCCCATAGTACGCACCACATCACTAAATCGACTGAACCATGCACGAGGCGATTGCTTCAACCCATAGAGAGATTTCCGGAGGCGACAAACTTTCCCCAAACACTCCCCCTGAGCCCGAAAACCTGGAGGAGGATCCATGTATATAACCTCGGAAAAATCACCATTAAGAAAAGCGTTGTTGACATCAAGTTGATGAAGAGGCCAAGAATAAGAAGCAGCAAGGGAAACCAGGAGGCGCAATGTAGTGAGCTTAGCAATAGGTGTGAAAGTAGCATCAAAATCCTTCCCCAGAGTCTGAGTAAAGCCCTTAGCAACCAAGCGAACCTTATAGCGATCAATAGTCCCATCCGTTAAATACTTCAGGCTGAAGACTTATTTACAACCAACCGTGTGCTCACCTGAGGGTAAATCAACAAGTTCCCGTGTCTTATTGTCCTGAAGAGCATCCATTTCCGCTTGCATAGCAGCCACCCACTGGGGATCTTGGAGAGCTTCATGAACAGACGAGGAATAGGAATCGAATCAACCTGACTCAAATATGACTGATTAGTGGGAGACAAACCCTAATAAGAGAGATCCTTAGAAATGGGGTGGTTAGTACTATCAGATAAACGAGAGAGAGAGAGAGAGAGAAGATAAAATAAAATAAAATAATTCCGAGAGATATCTTCATGCTGATCGGGACTAGACAGGCAAATGGGTTTAATGTACTTCTAGAACTCAGCAAGGCACTTGACTTTTCTATGTAAACCATACAATGTGTTCCAGTGCCCTTTTCTTATTTTACAGGATATATATATATATATATATATATATATTGTTGTTCGTCCTGAGCTGCTGAAGTGTTTTGCTGTTGCTTCTTTTTTTTTTTTTTGTTATTCACAGGCAAATACTGCAGATGAGTTGCCAGAGGCGCTGATAGGCGCCGTCCGTGTTTCTCATATAGATCTGTCATCTGCTATATAGTCCCAAAGCAGAACCCAGATCCATCTGACTGATTGAAAGGATGACGCCTGCTAATTTCATATATTTTATTTCCTCAAACATGCATATGTTTCGCTCCGAAATTCATCTATTCCACCTCTGGTTTACAATTTTTTTTTCTTCTCCTGGAGTGAAATTATCAAATGTCCCCGAAAAGGGTTAAGAGGATGGAGATGGTAAAAGGCAGGTGTTACGGTTCGATGATGGTCAAGTAAATTCTGGATAAGCTTACAGAATAAGGATAACTTTCTTTCCCTTACCCCTTCTTTTTTATCTTGAAAATCGTTGTAAGAATATAATCAAGTGTTGTCCCTTTGCAGTGTAGACACAATCACATCCTTGTCTTTGCTTGCTTTTATAGCAGTACGCTGAAGGGGCATTAGAGATTATATGGTGATGAAACCTAACAACGAGTTTCTTGTTTTAAGCATAATTACTGCTCTTTCTTGTCTTACTCGTTGCAGTGTAGACACAATTATTGCTCTCTCTTGTTTCTTGTTTGTTATACTCATTCAACCCCCGTCTTGCACGTGGAGAGTTGGACTCTAGCATAATGGAGCGGAAACATGAACTCCAAATAAATTGTAATGCACACGATAGAAAGGAGGAGGAGACTTGAACCCAAGACCCCTCCTAGAACCCTGATACCATCCATGTTAAATCACTAGTAGGTTAGTAGCTCCAAAAGTTGAGAATGGGTCCAACTATGTATATCAAGCTTTAACACTTTCTATGGAGGATATGCAATGATAAAATACTTACCAAATATAAGCTTTACAAATGGGGGGCTGGTTCAAGATGAAACATGTGCTCTATGCTCTCAACATACTGAAACAGAAACAATTTATTCTTTGAGTGCTCTGGTTTGCCAAACAAATTTGGGAAGAAACTCTACATTTATGTAGCTACAGTATGAGAGCTAGTGGATGGGATAATGAATGTTATGAATCTTTAACACTAGCTACCTCATTCCAAACAGAATCACCAGGTTGGCTTTTGGGGCTGTGGCCTACTGTGTGTGGATGGAGAGAAACATCTGCTCATGGTCCGAGCAAAGGGAAAACCCATGGACAAAGATCAAAAACAACTACAACAATTGGGAATTAAGCTTACAATAGAGTCTTAATCGGCAGATTTTTTTTAAACCTAATTTAGGCTTAGTTTGCCATCCCTTTTGGTGCTTCTCCTTTTTCAGAAGCACAAATGCATGTTAATTCTTTGGTAACTAGTTTATGAGCTTTGCAAAAATTGAACTTGGGCTTTTTTGGTGGAACTTTTAAAGGCTCTCGAACTTAGCTTTTAAAAGCTGAAGGTTGCTTCTTTGCAAAAAGCTCATAAACTATAGTTACCAAATGAATTAACATGAAATTGTGCTTTGAAAAAAGAGAAGCACCAAAAGGGGCCAAACTAAGCCTTGGTTTGTTTTGTGCAGCTTCTGCTTTTTGTTTCCAGGGGCCGGTTTGCCCCTTAGCTCCTGCCTCCTTGTACATTTTGTTGATCTGATCTATACAATGCCTAATGCCACGTTTTGAACGGGAATGACTTTTTTGGGTGGTACATGTGGAAATATTGATATACATTAGATATAGAAGGGAAAAAAAAAACCCAAACAAGGGGTAGAGATGGGGATAAAAACATGATAGAATGAAATTGGGGAGCATGGGTTCCGTCAACTCCTAACTTATGTCCTCATATACAAAATCTCATCTCCAATTTAAAAGCGGAAGCAAGTAAGACTTGCTTTTTTTGAAAAAGTAGAAATTGTATTATAATGCATCTTTAAAAAAAATTGAAAATGAAGAGGATAATCAATAATGTAATTACAATTGGCGGGAATGCATTGAGAAAATGTCATTCCAAACACACTCAAATTCCTAAGACACAAAAATGCATTCCAAGCAAAAGAGAAGTTGTGTCCTCAATATCTGGACAATAGCTAGTTTAAAATTTGGAGTTAAATACGTTTTACCCTCATGTGGTTAGGTTCGTTTTTATTTTACCCTCTATGGTTAACAGTTGACACTTAAGCCCTTGTGGTGGTGAGTAAAATGAAACCGTTAAGTGGAAATTTTACATTTTTGTTCGGTGGCAATGTTTTTGATGAAATCTTAACAAAATCAAAATCCTTAAGAAGTTAGAGGGATTGAGGAGAGAAGTGAGGAAAATTGCAGAGAGAAGAGGGGTTTCTCTCCTTAGGTCTCCAAAGCTCCAAACGTGAGAGAGAAATAGGAATGAAAATCTGATTTGCTCTCTAAATTGTAAATGGGTTTATATGGACAAGGTACAAGCATAGGAGCATAATGTACAACTGGGTTTATATGGACAAGGTACAAGCATAGAAGCATAATGTACATCTGATCTGCATAATAAGTAATAGATTCCCAACACCTGAAAGAAGGACTTGAAAACTTATGGAGGGTGTGACTTGTGAGTTATGGGAGGGAGCAGCCCAAGTGCAGGAATCACTACCAAAAATTGTATCTGCGGTGGAGTCAACTGTTGTAGTAATTGTAACTGTTTAGGCTTTGACAGTTATGGAACTGAGTGCCTATATTGGAATTCAAGTTTGGAGTTCCATCAAAGTAACAGGTTGATGATTGATGAAGTTAGGGATCAACAACAGGACTGGCAGAACTTGGTCACTCACTTCTTGGTTCGTTGAATATTTACCGTCTTTGGGAGCGTTCACTCTTGCTTGGGACCCGAATGCGCGCCGGCTTGTAGTGAAACGACAAGGTGTGGTTTATTGGACTAGTGAGGTCTTGAGGGACAAGGCATTTGAATTAATTGTTCCCAAACCTGATTCAGCAAATCTCAACTATAATTTTTCCAATGTTACAAATGAAGACGAAGAGTACTTCACTTAATTCACTTATTAGCTTATTATAGATCCATTTTTGACACCAGAGAATCGAAAGGTTAGAGGAAGATGGCAGTTAAATTACCAGGGCCAAATGTATGATCCAGATAGGCTTACAATAACACCAGTTGATGAATGTTATGGCTTCAACACCCGAATGTCGGAAATTATGGAGGGTGTGAGTTGTGGGAGCGACCCAAGTGCAGGAATCACATATCTAAGGTCCGGTCACTTTGGTCAGATTGGTGAAGCATCATGCATCTTCTGATAATAATAATAAGAGCACAAGTCTCAGTGACTGCAAAGCCAACTGCTGGAATAATTGTTACTGTATAGACTTTTTTTAACAGTTATATTGGAATTGGGTGCCTATATTGGAATGCAAGTTTGGAGTTCCATCAAAGTTACAGTGGTGATGAACCTAAACTATACCTTCTTATATCTGAGGCTGAGGCTTCTGAGCTTGCAACTGCAAACAAGAGTAAGTTATAAGTTTATCACATCAAACTCAGTTTTCTTATCATTTCGTTTCAAATGTCATGATAAATTTAAAATGAGTTCGGCTTGGCCCCACTGATAAATCCTCCATTTCATTTTGATGTTAAAATTTTAACCCATCATTAATGCCAATTGAGAAATTTTTGATAGACTAATATGGTACATTGGTACTCTTTTGATTGAATAAGCAAAATATCATCCTGATTGGATTAATCACATTTTCTCATGTGGAATTTTATTTTTATTACATTTTCTCAACTACTAGACCATTAATGCTGTTTTAATCTCAACTGGAGTGGTGAGAGAGGCAGGGGAGGGAGAGGGTAGGAATTGTCAATTTTGAATGCGCGTCCAGTCCTTTTTCTGAGTTTTTAAGCACCTACACCACAAAAACCTCATTAGCAACTGGTTACACCCTATTGGCACCTTGTTACACCCCATTGGCACCCTTTGTTACTATGCTGTTTTGATTTATGTAGAATTTTCCAATGTTGTATGGTCAAAAGTGAGAATACAATAAGGCCTTGTTTGTTTGACGGATAAGATAAATGGATATTGTATAAAGTGTTGTTAGTTATCCTGGGATAACTAATCACAGGATAAAACAGTGCAGTATTATTTTTATACTATGTTTGATTCGTGTCGGATTATACTGGGGATAAAATTCAATTAGTCAATACTATGTTTGGATGACCATGGTATAAGTCTGGATTAATCTGTAACTTTTTCAAATTGCCATTTAAGTGAACAAATAACCAGATTACCACTAAGATGCAAAATCACCTATAAAGTGTAAGATAACCAAAAGCACATCAGATTGCAAAGCCACTCAATTCCAATCAAGAAAATAAACCCAGAAATAACCTCCAAAATCACATCAAAGCCAAATTTTAAACTGCTGTCACACCCGTTCTGGGAAAAATCAAATGTTTTAGCCTGCATATTTGAATTTCGTGAATTATCAATGTTATTTGATAATTGTGATGAGGTTGACTGGAGATCAACGGAAAGTATCAAGTGAGGACACGGTAATCTAACAATTAATAAGGTATCCGTATGATTTAAATGACATTTATGTGATTAAATGCTATTTAAGATATCTGGTATTTTATGAATAGTAACTTTACCTGTGTAGAGTAAATTTCTGTTAGTTTTGATCTCGGTTTAGATCGTTTCGAATACTGTGGTGAGAACGTGAGTGATACGTGACATAAAATGTAGGTGGTATAGTGTCACACCCCAACCCGCCTCGTGCATATTAGGACACGTGTAATAATGCTACAAGAGTCCAAGTACCTTAATTTGCAAAGAAACATTCGAATTACTAAGAATCGCATGTGTTTAGCAACATTAAACAACTCTCTTGTTACAAAACAGCCTCCAAGGGTAAAATGGTAATTAATAAGATATAGCAAATTTTATACCAAAAGATAGATCTTTGAGTCCCGGTTCCAACGCAAAAAAACGGCGCGCGAATCCGAGTTCTCTAGAGAGAGTTACGTCCGTTTCCGTAAAAGCCGTCGGTGCTGAAACTGAACCAGCGGATCGATCCGCCCAAAACCGGATCGATCCGGTTTTGGCAGAATGACCACTCTGGCTCCTCCAGATGCTCCGGATCGATCCGCTCAAGGCCCGGATCGATCCGGTTTTTGCAGAAGCCATTTTTGACAGCAAAACCTCTGTTTAGACAGCCCAAACACACCCAAAACCAACCCAAACCTCATAGAACCTTAACCAACCGTTTTAAAATCATTTAAAACACATTGAAACATTTCCAACACCAATTTAAGTTCTTCCGAACACTCAAAACATAAACATCACTTTATTTGAATCAAGCTAAGCCATAGACACATCCTTTGAATCAAATCAAGCGTGTTTGAAGTTCAACTCTTGGCAAAAGTTAAGATTTCATTAAACCTTCTTGGAAATGAACCCAAGTTATAACCAACAACATAAAACCATTAAAGAAGCATTTCAAACCATCTCCAAGCAACCCTTTACATAAACCTTCCAACAAGAGGATCAAACCTCACAAAAACATTTATTTACAAAGGAAACTTGACCAAAATCTACCACCCATGCATCCGGACTTGCCGGAATGATCCAAACATACAACCTACAACTTACACATAGAAATTACATAAGTTCCTTCAAATCTACATTAAACACATGAGTCGTAGGATTCCAAAACTAACTCCATGGATACAACCACGAGTCAAGTCTTTAATCCACAAGTCAAGGATACTAACCCACTAGTTACATCATATTACAAGTTATGAACATATTTACAACTCCCAAGGCCAAACCCGACGTGCCGGTCATTTCCTTTCCTCCTCTCGTGCCGTACCTGCGGTGGTTATTCAATAACCACAACAGAAAATAATATTTGTTTAAGCTTTCGCTTAGTGAGTGAAACTAATCACATGTATGAGTGTAATGTCATATTCAATGCACAAATCAACAATTAACATATCATTTAGTCTCCAAAGACCAAATATCAATTCACCGTGACGTCGCTCTTGCCTTTTGCCCTTATGTGCATATAGCACCTCTAATTCACACAATCTCACACACCCTTCTACAGCTGGGTCGCCACTCACACACCTCTAAACAGTTAGTGTGGTGAGTACCCTTACACCGTTGGATTTTTCCACGTCTCCTTATTATGGAGTAAATCCACGGTGAATCAACATAAGGCTTTCTTCGACCCACATAATACATAATCACATAATCCTCAACATGGCACTTCACAAATCATTTAACACATATTAAACTTCCAATTTAAAGTAAACCAACCAAACCCACATATATCAACAAGTTCATATATACCCAATTCTCATGTCCATGCTCTAATTTACAAGAATTCAACATACTAACATATAAATTAACACATTTAACATGATTTACATTCAGCCCATGGATTAGAGTCACTCACCTCAGCAAAATCTAAGCAAATTAAACCAAGAAGATGCTGAATTTACCAAATCCTAGCCCAAATCTTACTCCAAAGTAGTTCCTACACGTTTTCGGCAAGCCGCTTGTCACCGTTTAGAGTGAGCTACTAAAATCCAACAATTTTAACGTAAATTAAAGGTATAGAAACGTTCGCCTCACCTCCACGAGTCTGAAAATGGCTTCGATTCGTGAATCCGACGAACGGCAGCGACGGAACGGCGAAAAAATGACGTCGGCGTCTCGTCTCCGTCTTTCTCTCCCGAGCTCTCTCTCTCGTTTCTCTTGATTTTTCTGTCAATTCTTTTGAGAGTCTCCCACTCTCTATTGACACATACACACATGCACAATGTGTGTTGTCAATCCCACATTTTCGCAACTTTTCATTTACATCCCTACATTTTCTTAAGTTCTTATTATGACATCCCCCAAACATTCCATTAATTACCCAATTATCTAGTGAGTGTTTGTCTAAGTTCCATATGGGTCCCAATGTGGGTCCCACATATTTTGTGAAATTGCTATCGTACCTACTAATTTTAAATCTTTTTCCATTTATACCCTTACTTGGGTGTCAAATGCGAACACATAAATCATCATATAATATGAACGCATTTAAGCAAATATTCATGCAATCACATAAATGCATTTAACATATAAAATGCAAATTTCATTTTATCCGGGCCCTTCACTGGCTCCCACTCCAATACCTGTCCCACATCACTGGGGACTTTTCCATATGGTGTCCTTCTCTGAACACTTTTTCCACGGGCTAGTCCAAGCCTCCCCTTAATCCATTTTATACACTAATTATATTAATTAATGCATATTATGAGATAATTAAACCTTTTCCCCGGGTACGGGTGTTACATATAGAGATTCCACGGAGATTAATTTTTGGATCCTTATTTTGGACCAAAACGGAACTTAGACGAAAACTTTTATAATTGTTTTTAGTTTTCACTCGTAAAGTAATAAAATGGACGCGTGCGACGTTTCAGGAGATAATTAGAAGTTTTGAGAACTCGCGGGGAGGTAAATGTAATTCCCAAGAGTTGTGCCTATATATAGTTGAGGTTGAGATATTTTCCAAAATTCTTACAACCAAGAGATAGAAAAGGTAGATTTTTGGTTTCGATCTTCACGACGCAAAATGACGAAGTTTCGATCGTCAGTTTTTCTCCAGATTTCATATTCGGACTCCTCGAGGTAAGATCTATGTTTTAATACCTCTTAGGCCATGTTTGACAAACTTTTTCGAAAATCTAATTTTTAGAAATTTGGAAAAAAAACATGTAAATACTTGTAGGAATCTATTAAGATTGGAGATCCGATGATTAATCGGGCTGCTAGTACTTCCCCTGAAGTTATAGAGTTATAGCTTAAGGTATGAATTCTTAACTTATGTAATATAGGGAATTTGGATGCTTTGGATATTGTGTATGAAATTGTAATCTGGGCAAAATTCATGTGTTAAATTAGGCCCGTTAATTTTAGCGAGTACGTATAGAAAAGCATGGTAATATAACTATGTGAGTATGCGTTTGGTATAATTTCATGCCGGGGTACGCCTCTCGGTATTTGAGAGTTATAGTAGTGATGACTACTTGCTTGGTTTGAGAACCGGCCCAGCCAGAGCAGATGGATGCAATGGTTGAGTGATCGTTGGCTAGCCATTGGCATCACGGTTTAAGATTTAAGACTTGCCGATATACCAGATGAATGCGTATCTCTCTCCCTAGAGACTAAATTATGTGATTTAGATGTTTAAAGCATGAATTGCTCATATGCATATGTTTAGAATTGTACATAGCTGAACAGTGGAGACTTACTCCATTGTAAGTGAGAAAAAAAGGCAAGAAAAAGCGAGAGGAGTGAGGTCAAGGAATGCCGGGGAATCACACTTGTTTATACTTTTGTTTTAAATTCTAATGTTGTAATAAGAACTTTGAATTCATAACATGTTTAGTTTGGAATCTTGGGAAAGTTTTGTAGTTTTGTAATCAGTTTTAAAACTTTTGTAATTATGTTTGGAATCCGTGGTTTATAATGGCGAATGTGTTGGTTTTGGATTGGAGGACCATAGGTTGAGAAACTACACAACTTGGTAATCTGATAGGAAATAGTCGACTAACTCGACTGGTTGTTGGTGCAGTCGACTGGACCCTGTTTGGATCTAGACACTACTTTAAAATATTGAAAAAACAGTCGACTGGGTCTCCGACACAGTTGACTGGACTACTGATGGAATTGTTGTTTTTGGTTCTGTGAAAGGAATAGTCGACTGGATCTTGGTTTTTAAAACATTTTTTTTGGTTTCGTCGACTGAGAAAGTCAGATGACTGGGAATTTGAGACCCAGTCGACTGGGTTCCCGACGCACTTGACTGGACAATGTCTGAGATTTTCTAGCTCTCTGTGTCTTGCATTTCCAATCGATCGGACCCACGATCAGTCGACTGGATTACTGGTTTTCTGAATGAATTGTTTCTTTAAAAGTTTACAATGCACAAAACTTTTTATAACTCTGAAATTCATGGTTTATACTTATGTTTTCCACTGCTATTTACTTTAATGGAACTGGATAAGCCTTGATGGCGTGCCACGTGTCCTATTTCTGTGCGTAGCAAGATGGGGCGTGACAATTGCACTTGCAAATAACCAGTCAAATACTTTTTTTTTTTTTGCTAAGAACCAATCAAATATTATTACGATGATAGATTTAGAATATCTACAAGAAAAGTGAAGAAATTAAATTAGGAAAATTTGAAAAAAAAAATCTAGTCTATCTAGACATCTTGATGTTCCTCTCTGCTCATATACCTGCATCAGAGATTCAGAATAACAAGAAAGTCTTTTAATGTAGAATAGAGCAAAAATCTAGATAGGGAAAGCAACAAAAAGAAGAAACATCAAAAGAAAGAACTCAACCATGCTGAATTTGCTTATGTTATAATTTAATATGGTTCAAATTTCAAACTTCAGAAAATATTTCCTCAAGTGTACATCCAGCTTCAACCAATGGATTATCTTACTAATGAAAATGAAGGAAGAAACGGTGGGCAGTCCAAGGAAATACATTGATCTCTTCAAATACTTGATACTGCTGTTATATATGTCAACAAAATCAGACTAATTTAATACCTTAATCTGTAGATTACCTCAACATTCCAAGTTATTTTTCAATCTCACACACACACACACATACACACACACATATGCATATATGTTCTGTTTCAAGAAAGCCTTAAAAAAAGTTGTAGATCTAATGAAGAAAAAAAAGTTTAAAACATAGATCTAACATTTTTCCCCATTTTTATGAAACCCTAAGTTGTGAGATCTCATAAAAAGGGAAACCCATTAGTAAAAATGTTAGCAATTAGTTACCTCTTTCACGAACGCTTGAATCTGAGCAAGGGGGATGTTCTTCAACTTCAGATTCTTGCCCCTTCTTGGTCGAGATGTCTACTCATGTTGCTTTGGCGATTTTGTGGAGAGAGTGAACGCGAGAAAAGTGGGATGAGAAGCTGATGAGTTTGTCTTCTCCTTTGCTTCTCTCATCGGTTCTCTTGTCTGTTCTCATAATCTGATGATTTGTGAAGAAAGAGAGAGATGGGTTATTTAAATAGCAGGGGTAAAGTGGTATTTTTACCCTATAGTCCCACTTACTAGTTATCCTCGTGTATTTAGTACCACCCCCAGGTGGTATTGTTTTATCCCTCTCAATTAGTATAATTTTTAACCAAACCTTACTATGCCTTGAGTTAATTTATACTGAAGATGTCCAAACAAACATAGTATTAATCCGGATTGGACTAAAATAGTCCAATTCCCCTTAATTATCCGCCAAACAAACGAGCCCTAAGTTGATACAGGGGGTTTGCGTGTGCGCGTTTGAGTTTGAAAACATATAGTAAAAAAAAAAAAGGAGAGAGGGAAAGAGCAGATTATTACAAAAAAAAATGGAGAGAACCGTGAGTTGGAGACAGGTTGGGCGACTAGGGCTTCAATAGAAGGGAAACAAAAATAAGGTACTTAGTCTATTCTTCTTCCTTAATGTTATGTTTGATAGGAGGGATGAAAAGTGGAAGGAAAGGAAGATAAGAGGGAAGAAGAATCCCTAAGGAAGGGAAGATGCTGAAATAAGAAGGAAAGGAAGGGGATGCCACTTTCCTTTGTTTGGTATATATAAAGTGAGGAAGGAAGGACAAATCTATAAACTAATATTTTACAATTATATTCGTGTCATCAATTCTTGTGTATTTTTCTCCAACAATAAACCTTCAGCTAATAAGAGCATCCACAATGGCGTGAATAGGAAGCAGAAGTTAGCTTAAATTTAACTCTCTGCTTTGCAATAGTGTTAAAGAAAGGAGAACTTAGCATAGGATATGATAAGAAATTGGTGGGCCCGGAAGGAAGAAGATAGTAAGGAGGTTGAATGGGCTAAACCAGCTCTACTCAGCTTTCAAGGTGTTTAACTAGACATTATGAAGATTGTTTCATTTACACTAATGCTATCCTAAGTTCAAGTTATAAACACATAAGAACAAAAGAGTGCAAAAGACTGTACAAAATACATGCAATGTGCGTGCGAAAACAGTAATTCGGAGACTAAACGTATTACTACGCTCCCCTATGCATGCGAAAGGAAATAATAAAGAAGTAAACGTGAAAACTACATTCAAAACCCTAGAAAAACAGGAATTATATACACATGTACCATATAAGGAGAGAGCATTTTGGCTTACCCAAATTTGGTTCATCATTGCTCACATGTCACCCAGTGAAGGCATGGGTGAGCAATGGCGAACCAAATTTGGGTGAGCAAAAGTGCATTCTATAAGGAAATTTAAACCAGTTTTTGTCCACCTCATCATGCTTCTATGTGTTTTAGGAAGTCAATAAATAATAAGGAACTATTCAAGAGAACTTATATGGAATAACACATCATTCTCAATTATAGCTTTTTAATTGACATGGGTTGGAATAATACAAACATAATAACCAAATATGGATACCAAATGTATGTGTGCATGCACTACCCTTAATCGGTCTACGTGTGGATAGTGTTCATGTGTATGTATGAATAGGCAAAACTAGGTTAGAGATAAATAAACGATGCTAGAAGTAGGGTTTCATGGTCCCTAGTAAGATGATTGGAATAGTCATGGCTTGGCTACCAATCCCATTAGTGGTGGTTATCCCATGGTTGGGATAGGGATCACGAGGGATAGCCTATCCATAAACGGGATAAAAGACTAACCTAGATATCTAGGAGATCTGAACTACTAGGAATATAAGAACTATTACGAAGAAACAAGAAAAGAAAACTAAACTATAAACTACAACAATTTAAATTAAAAAAACAATAAAAACAAGAAAATAAAATAAGAAGAAGAAAGCTTACCCCAAGAACTTCCCTCAAAATCTTACTCCGACAGAGCTTCGTTAGCACCGAGAACACCAAGACTCGAATCCTAACTCTAAAACTTTTGTTTTCCTAAAAACTTTCTAGGAGTGCTTTAAGAATCTTCCAATGGGGTGGGCTCTCTCGTCCTTAGTAAGGGTGGAATTGGTTCGATTCGATCGGTTTGGAAGGATTTTCAACCTACCACGGTGCTTCACGGTCTGCTTCATAACTGACATTTTTCGATTCCAATTATCGGATTGTTTTTAAGGCGGGATTACTTCTGTCAAACGGACGAACCAAAATAGATATCCACAGTGGAAGTGTTGTTCTTCAAACGTGAGTGGAAAAAGTGCTGTTCGGTCAAACCTCAGGGGTGGTAAATGATATTAATCCATTTCTTTTTTCTTTTTAGGGTAAATTACACAAACCTCCCCTGAGGTTTGACTTAATTACACGGACCTCCCCTCTTGTTTCAAAAATTACACAGACCTCCCTCGAGGTTTGAATTAGGTAACAAAACGCCCCCTCTCCTAATGGTCCGTTAGTTTTTTTACATTAGCCTCCCCTAAAAATTACAATTAGCCCCCCTAATATTATAAAATTGTCATACTAAAGTCCCATTTCTCTTATATTTTTGTGCTAATTATAAAATTCCTCCTCCCTCCTATGTTTTTGGGTTAATTTTTTTAACATTAATTTATATCTACACAAAATATACACAAAACATATATAAATAAGTCCAAAATTTTTTTCCCCCGAACAAACCTCTATCAAGCCCCCCTGTATTAATTTTCTAGATCCGCCCATGTCCCTATGCTTCAAGAGTGGACATTTAACCCCCTGTGATTGTGGAATAAAATGGAATTGTTATGATTTCACTCAAAACTAACAAAAATTCTAAAATTGGTTAAAATATAAACACTTAATCCATTTTGTGATGTTAATTTTGGGGTTAACGCTCTTTGAGTGAAATCATAACAGTTCTATTTTAGTCCACAATCACAGGGGGTTAAGTGTCCACTTTTTAAACATAGGGACCGGGGGCGGATCTAGAAAATTAATACAGGGGGGGCTTGATAGAGGTTTGTTCGGGGGAAAAAAATTTGGACCTATTTATATATGTTTTGTGTATATTTTGTGTAGATATAAATTAATGCTAAAAAAATTAACCCAAAAACATAGGAGGGAGGAGGGATTTTATAATTAGCACAAAAATATAAGAGAAAGGGGGCTTTAGTATGACAATTTTATAATATTAGGGGGGCTAATTGTAATTTTTAGGGGAGGCTAATGTAAAAAAACTAACGGACCCTTAGGGGAGGGGGCGTTTTGTTACCGAATTCAAACCTCGAGGGAGGTCTGTGTAATTTTTGAAACAAGAGGGGAGGTCCGTGTAATTAAGGCAAACCTCAGGGGAGGTTTGTGTAATTTACCCTTCTTTTTATCAATCTTTTCCTGGTATGTGTGGGGAGCATAAAAAGCGTGGAGGCTAAAACCCTAAACCCCAAATCAAATCGCGCCGTTACCCAAAATCTGTGAGTCTGTGACTGCGATTGATCTGAACAACCCCCCCTTTCTCTCTCAATTTTCTTCTCGCTTCGGAAGCATTTTCGAAGATCTGAATCGACACTGTAATGGCTTCCAAATGCAACAGATTTGTCAACAGATCGTCATTATCGTCTCTCAAATCCGCCATTAAATCAAATCTTCGAACAGCTTCGTCTTCTGTCGACGGATGTGCGGCTTCGTCGTCTTCGAGGTTCTCTCTCCCTACCAGATCCACTTCATCACCTCTTCGCCGATTCTGCTTTTCCAGGTCTCTCTCTCTCTCTCTCTCTCTCTCTCTCTCTCTCTCTCTACACAAATATATAAGCACAGGAGTTGTTTTTCCTTGATTTTTGTGTTGTTACTTTTTCGGAATCTAATTTTGTTATCTCGAGTCAAATGCTTCAGAAATTTGTAGATTTATTTATTTATTTATATGTGTAACTGTTTTCGATTCGTATAGTGTATTGAGTTCTCTCTCTCTCTCTCTCTCTCTCTCTCTCTCTCTCTCTCTCTCTCTCTCTCTCTCCCTATTGTATAATTGTATATGAGCATTATTTTTGTATTAGTACTCCTTTGAATCTAATTTTGATATCTCGAGAGCAAATGCTTCAGAAAGTGGAAGCTTTTCTCATTTTTGAAACTGTTTTTGATTCGTATAGTGTTTTGAGTTCTACTCTCTCTCTCTCTCTCTCTCTCTCTCTCTCTCTCTCTCTCTCTCTACATAAATATACATAGTAGTATTTTTGTATCGATTTTTGTATTATTACTTTTTTGAATCTGATTTTGATACCTCGAGTGCAAATACTCCAGATAGTAATTGATTTTCTCATTTGTGTAACTGCTTTTGATTCGTATAGTGTATTGAGTTCTATTTCTCTATCTCTCCCTCTCTCTCTCTACTCTTGTATATAAGCACAGTAGTTTTTTTCCTTGATTTTTGTATTGTAACTTTTGTGAATCTAATTTTGATTTTCTCGTTTTTGTGTTGTTGATTTGTATAGTGTAGTGAGTTCTAGTTGTCTTTTCGTTTGTTAATAGATCACCTTCGGAGCTTGGATGTGTGCAGTCTCTGTTACCTCTGCATAGTGCTGTAGCTGCAGCAAGGATGACCTCGTGCCTGAGCTCGCCATCGGGAAGTTGCAGAGCTCTTTCACAGGGTACACTCTGCCGTACCTATCCCGGCCTCTAATATGTTTTTTGTTGTTTGAGTGTGAGTAGCTGCCTCTCCTACTGTTAATGTGGTTAAAAATCGTTTTGTGGCTTTGACTGTCCAGTTAATCATTTCATTAATGTTCATGTCTTGAGTGTTTGTTGAATGAATTTATTTAAATTTGAACTCCTTTGGTTTCCTTGAAAAAAAGGCGTGTGATCTAATGAGATTGTTGGAATACACATATGATAGACTGTGCAGAGTTTTGGCATTATGGGTTTTTACTGAAGAGCTAATGGTAGGGAAATGAGCGATGGCTATGTGACAAAGGGTTGGGTTGCATCACCCATTACACAATCTCTAATTGTCTGAAAATCAACTCTATTAAATTGAAAGATGATGCAGGATTTTTAAGTTGCCTGACATCTATTTCTAGTCAGTTTAATGACAGAAAATTTAGAAATTTCACACTTTTGACAAGTGACATAATTCTAGACTTGTGGACATCTTGTGCTTATGGACGGTCTAGTGCTCTTTAGTCTGCTTCCAACAGCACTTAACATATTCATAAGCTAGATATACTAAGCCACTTTGTCTTCAAGCCTTCTCGCTAGCTGATAAAGGGAGGTACATGCTTCGTGGCTAATATTTCTTGGAATTCTACCACAGACAGATGATAAGATCCATTGACTCATAATGTGTGTTGAATGAAAGGTTATGTTGGAATTTTTAAGTTGCCGGACATCTATTTCTACTAGGATTGGACTCAAAATGTAGGAATTTCAAACTTCAATAAATGATCCAAGTTTAGTTCTATTGTGCTTATGGACGGTCTAGTGCTGTTTAGTCTGCTTCCAACTGCACTTAACATATTCATAAGCTAGATATACTAAGCCACTTTGTCTTCAAGCCTTCTCTCTAGCTGATAAAGGGAGGTACATGCATCGTGGCTAATATTTCTTGAAATTCTAACACAGACAGATGATAAGATCCATTGATTCATAATGTGTGTTGAATTGAAAGATTATGTTGGAATTTTTAAGTTGCGGGACATCTATTTCTACTAGGATTGGACTCAAAATGTAGGAATTTCAAACTTCAATAAATGATCCAAGTTTAGTTCTATTGTGCTTATGGACGGTCTAGTGCTGTTTAGTCTGCTTCCAACAGCACTTAACATATTCGTAAGCTAGATATACCTAAGCCACCTTGTCTTCAAGCCTTCTCTTGACTTGATAAGGGAAGACTACAAGCATCGTGGCTAATATTTCTTGAAATCCTACCACATAGACAGGTCTTAAATCATTAATTAAATTTAAATGTTATGGAGCAGATTTGACATTTTTGGTCATTTATTTCTACTAAGATTAAGACTCCTTATTTAGAAATTCGAGACGTCAGTAAGTTACACAATTCTAGAATAAATGTGCTTATGGACGGTCTAGTGCTGTTTAGTCTTCTTCCAACAGCACTTAACATATTCATAAGCTAGATATACCTAAGCCACCTTATTTTCAAGCCTTCTCTTAAGTTGATAGGGGAAGGCTACATGCGTCGTGGCTAATATTTCTTGAAATTATACCCTGTAATAACATCCATTGGACCAACAATATGGGAATTATCACTATGTCTTGACTCCTTATAATTAAAAAAACATTAAATTGCATCGCTAGTATATCAACCTAAAACAAGAAAAAAATCTTGTAATTAACCTAAAATAAGCATAAAACATGAGGTTTGACAAGATCCCAAGCAAGGTTGATCTGATTTAAAAGTACCTCCTTTTCTTGCTAGCATGATATGCATCATTTGGTCAAATTCATCAGAAGTGGACCTTACCCGTGAATAGTTTTTTTTGTTTTGTTTTTTTTTTTGTTTTTTTGTGGGGTGGGGGGAAATGGTGGGGTGTGTGTGTGTGTGTGTGTGTGTGTTGGGTTTGATATATAACATCATATCATCTCAATCCTATTAGGCTATTACAATAAAGTGCATAATCCCAGACGTTTCTTCAGATTGAGGAGGTTATGAACTTGGGAGTAAGAAATCTAACACAAAATCTGCGGTATCATGAAACAGAGAGAGAACTCAGTACGCCCACACACAGAGGGAGCAGATAATTAGTTTCAGAAAAGTAAGCTGTGCATTTTCTAGAAAGAAGAATTAAAAAACTGTGGCTTTACCCTTTGAGAAGGTGTGAAGTGTTTGGCTTGTAGGACCAATGTCTTGACTGATCTTTGTTGTGACACTACAGATGAAGCTAACAAAAGTCTATTTTTGTTTGCTCATCTCTCTTTTTTGTTACTCATGACCTCTGGCCGAGTCTCCTTGCACTCTCTGCCCTCCTTTATAGAGCTCTTATCAAAAAACGTCTAAATTATAACTTGGATGTGGACCTGAATATTTGTTTTCTTATACAGATGTATGTATGTATGTACGTATTTTTTTTTTTTTTTTTTTTGTTTCATAGACATACACGTATCTGTGTCTTGTAT
Organism: Hydrangea macrophylla; assembly: GCA_033977485.1. NCBI lineage: Eukaryota > Viridiplantae > Streptophyta > Magnoliopsida > Cornales > Hydrangeaceae > Hydrangea > Hydrangea macrophylla. The sequence goes on from CM066995.1 coordinate 95,341,031, forward strand.
GGATATATAGAGGGAATGTTGACTCTTTGAGAGCTGGATCAGATAATGCAAATTAGGAGTACTACTAATTCTAATCATTCCTATGAACACTAAAACAGACTCAAGTTGACAGTGACTTTTGTGTGGGATCTGGGTCAAATGTGATTCATTCGGCAAGGTCCTCTCCCTGATTTGACTTTGCTTGAATTTCTGCATGTGTACCTTGAATATCTTAATTTTTTTTGAGTGGCATCATCATTTTGTGATGTCTTTTCCTTATATAATCAACAACATCCTCAGCAAACAAACTATTTTGTGAACACTTAGTCTCCTTAGTGAACAAACAAGTAACCTTCTTGGTGAACAAACTGGGGAATTTTCTGGGTTGAGAAAGTGAACTGATCAGATATCTGACTGGAATATTGGTTCCTGCAGGCACATGAGTTTCCCAATGCTTGAAAGATATATACTGGGATTTTACAAGACCTGTCAAATATGATTCAGTGCGTCATTCTCAAGTACGAATGCTCTGTTAATAATCTTGAAAACTTTCAGTTATATGTCTAGGTAGATTAAGAAAGGATATTGACGTAGAGTGTCAACCAGTTTTCATATATTTTGGTTTGAATATTCCCCTCGTGATTTTGTTTGGAAGTTTTTGTGGCATATTTTAAATTTAATACATAAAATTATTTAAGTTAAGTGGGATTATGAAATTTCATTTGGTCATGGTACTCTTTTTTGTATTATTGGTTTGTATCACTTTGAATTCATAATTCCTATGAACCTTGGACAAAAAATTATGGATTCAATGTCCCACGGAAATGTGAACTTCCTTTTGTTCCCAGGATGGAAAATAATAAAATCTAACATAAGATTTACTTGGTAACAATGTGAAATTATAGCTCATTATAGTTTTGTATACATTGTAGAGTACAATCTTCATTGTTAATGTTATATCTTGTTTGTTAATTAGATTTTTGGTTTAACTTAACACTCGTAAGATATAAACCTCTTTATGTTCCGATGTGTCTTGAGGATCTGCTCTTTCTGACTAGGGGGAGAGTGTTGCTGTAGAGTGTGACGAAGTAAGTGAATGCTGTGAAGCTATTCTTAAAGAAACCAAGACTATTTCTACATTCAAAGAATTTTGCTTAACTGCATTTTTCACGAGTTGTAATTTTTTTTAAAGTATGAATGTATTTTATTGAGTGATTGTATGGAGTTAAGCAAGAATATTATGGTAACAAGACTGCTCCTTTTCCCAGATGAAATCGATGGAACGTGAGGCATTGTGCTGTTTTTGGAGGTAGAGACAGATGGCAGCTTTATGCTCCAATATGGCTTTGAAGCATTTTCACACTATATTTATATATCAGATAAAGGACTAAAAAAAAAAAGGAGAGATGGATTTCAAGTACTATAGATCATATGTTCATGATGACTGAATACATGCTTGACCGATAATTCAAAATTTATGTTTCGTTTTGCGTTAGTGTATGATATAAAATTAAAAGTGCTACATAACCTTTTTACATTGTGTTAATATTCGTACATTAGGGTGACTTTTACTTGTATTGGTTTCTGATACGATTTCTATTTGATTGTTTTTTAGAGCTCGGTCAATCAGTTCCAAGGTGACTTCATCAGCAGACTTCACAATGCAACAAAGTTATCTTAAATTGTTGGAGACCAGGGTTCTGTAATTCGTCCCAGCTAAATTAGGTCAATTTTATATAGACTGCTCAAACTTAACGTAGCAGTAAAATTGGTTTTTGCTTCTGTCACAATTGTATTGAAAGCATTTGATCAGAAATGAGTGTGGTGATTGGTAAAGTAGATTCCTTTTCCTTTTTTTCTTTGGATGTACTTTTTTTTTTTGGCTGAAACAACACATCATTAAAACTAACACAAGTACATGAAATAAAAAAGGACTATCCTACAACACATGGATAACCTTTGGCCAAACAACAACAGAAAAGCAAGTGAGGGACAAGATTCCCTCCTTATGCAGAAAATAAAAAAGGAAAACACAGGAACACATCCCCGTGCACCTAAGAGAGGCAACCAAGGAGAGTTTATACCCACATGCTTGTAAGTTGTGGGAATCTCTATCCACCAGAATACCAGAGTACCATCCTGGACGGGTAAGAGGTCGCGGTTGTCGCTTTCCTTGAAGAGAGAACTTAGATGTGTCAGAACTGGCTTGAGGACACCAGCTCCGAACAGGACAACACCGGATTTGCAAGAAAGCATCTTCAAATCTGGGGAAAGCACACGAGAAACAACCATCACAAAGGAAGGGGAAGATCTTCACAAAGGAAGAGGAGAAAACCAAACAAGGCCTTATTATAACTGAGGACAAAAGAGGAAAGGAGAAGGGGGAAGGAGGGCGCCGGCCAAGGAGGGGGAGGGCGGACTGTGGAGGGAGGGAAGGGGGTCTGCGGTGGGGTGGGGGGAAAAGCAATCGCCTCTCTCTCTCTAGGAATCGCCTAGAGAGAGAGAGAGCTGAGGCGGTTTCTTTTCTTTTTCTTTTTCTTTGGATGTACTTGCATTTGCTTCATGAAATCTTTAATTGCTTTCATGAAATCTTTAATTGCTTTCGTTGCAGTGCTGCATTTTTTGTTTTTGTTTTTGTTTTTTTGTTTTTATTTTCTTGTGTGTGTGTGTGTGTTTTTTTTTTTTTTTTGAATTTTTGTTATTAGTTTAAGAACAATATTCAAATTGGCCTGCCAATGAAGTTGTGTTGCAGTTTATAAGAACCATTTAAGTGATTGTCATTGTCCGATGATTTTAGGGTCTGAGAGCATCTCTAATTGACCACTGCCAACGCTGCATTAAGGAGACTTATTGGCAGCAACGATGATTAGGAATTTACTCTCCTCTAAAGCCAATACGAAATTAGGGGAAATAGAAAATCCATTTATGTGATGTTTGAGACATTTTGAACTATACTAGGTCTTAGATACCATATGGGCTTAAAATATCAGGAAAAACATGAGTTCACAATCTCCACGGGTGTATAAACTTTTGCCGCTGTTTGAGGCACAAGTTAACCAATGTCTTATGCCCTTTGGTGGGATAACTAGCACAGAAATTTGTAGTAACTAGTTGAACACCCGTGCATAGGCACGGGAATTTGTCAATAAATAGAAATGCATAACAAATTTAATAGCATAAATTTCATCCAAAAATATTAATTTTTCTATTTTAATCATATTATATGAATTTGTACAATTAACAGTTAAAATATTCTCAAATTGGAGCTTAGAGATTGAAAGGAAAGAAATGCATTTACAGAAAACATCCTATAAAGATTTATCACAATTACAGTCTACTGAATAAAATTCAATTATATTTCAAATAAAATAAAATGAAATAAAATCCAATTATCATGTTATCCCAAGAGTGCCTAAGTAAAATAATTTATAGTACATCATAAATATGAAACAGATACACATGGACAAGTAGGATATTTGAAAATGGAAAACTAAGATAAACACATTCTAAGGAGAGAGAGATTTACACACCAATGCTTCTATTTCAATTCATTGCTTGAATTATTCAAATTGCAAGCTTGCATATGTATTTATACGATCCCAAACATAACCAAGTTCATGTATCCATTACATTTAATATTATTATTCTTCTAAGACTACTTTAAGACTAATACATAAACCTATATGATACATGAATAAACAAATACAATAAATAAATTCAATGAACTTAATTATAGAAGACATATCCTTTATGCATGAACCATCTAAATATCTAAGTTTAAAAAAAAAAAAAAAAAAAATTTGCCACGTATGATTTTTGGTGCAAGGAGAGTTGATGATGTGGAAGCTTGTAAAAGCTTCATTTGCTTCGGTATTTCTATATAAGTAATAGATAGATTTGCACAGAGGGTCACAGTAATGTTGCATCATTTGTGACTTGAATCTCACTTATTTGGAGCTCGAAAACAAATCCTCATGTATTTGAAACTCGAAAACAATTCCACAGTCTGCAGTTAAGGCTGTGTATACCCAAGTCTCATATCTTGCATTAAAGGGAGCTTTGTGCACTGGATTTGCCAGAGGTCCCCCTACCAAAAAGTGAAGATGAGACGCATCAAGGCAAGAAGCTGATCCCCAAACTTCCAAGCTTTCATAATGACAGGGTTGACCTCAATATGTGGCCGTTTGGGATAGTTTTTATGATTGCAATCGCAGAAATTCACAATTGGTAAGAAGCAGCGCATCTAATTGCGATTTCCAAACAGGGATTATGACAGAATGCATCATCACACCGTGGAAGAGGATGGGATCACATTTTCTACCTCAATCCAGCTGAGCCCAGCTTCTTTCTTGACTCTTTTCTTCCTCATCAGCTCCCTAACTGCACTCACATTCCCCCATTTTCCAAACCTTGCATAAATGTTAGACATCATAACATACACATACTCATCATCACTTTCCAATTCGATTACCTTAGCTGCTGCAATCTCCGCAACTCTCAAATCCCCACAAGTTCCACAAGCACCAAGCAAAGCCCTCCAAACCAACCCATGTGACCCAAACCCAAGTTCATGTATCATCTTCTCTGCTCTCCATGCCTCCCCTTCTTGTCCCATAAGCCTAATCATAGAAGCACAATGCTCAGCCGTCGGATTAATCCTGTAATCTTTGATCATCGATTCAAAATATTGATTTGCAACCTCCAATGGCATACGATTATGCCAACATGCCAATAAAACATTCAAAAAGGTTATCCCATCTGGTTCCAAACCTTTTTCCGTTTTCAACTGATCAAAAAGCTCAATCACACTCGTTGAATTACTGTTATGGGCGTAACAGGAAATCATTGCATTCCAAGTAATCAAATTCTTCTTGGGTAGAGACTGAAACATTGTTTCGGTATTTTTGACCTGTCCACATTTGGAGTACATATCAATCAAAGCACTCCCAACAACAATAGATTTATCAAAACCGCACTTTATAGTACAACAATGGAGCAACATACCCCAAGTTAGAGCTGAAAGACCTGCAATACCACTGAGAAGGCTTGAGAATGTGAATTGGTCCATGTCAATACCTTCCCAATGCATTTTACAGAAAAACATGAGAGCTTCTTGCGCTCTATCCCGGTTTACGTATCCTGTTATTATCGAATTCCAAGACGATGAAGTGGGATTTGGCATATCCAATAGAATCTGTATAGCATCTTCTACCCTGCCAAACTGGGCTATGCCATTGATCAATTCATTGTATGAAATTGCATCCGGATTCGGCATCAGCTGCAAAAAGCTGGCTGCTTGTTCAATTCTTCCACTTCTAGCACTTGCCGCTATAACCGAATTCCAAGAAATAATATCCTTATCAATCATCATATTAAACACCCAAATCGCCTCTTGAAGAGATCCGCATTTCCCATACATATCAACCAAGCAATTTGATACAACAACACAGCATTCCTCACCAAATTTGACAATCTTGGAGTGAATTGACTTGCCTAAATTCAGTAAACCCAGTTGGCCACAAGCAGCCAAAGCAGCTGTGCACGAAAACGAGTCGGCACAAAGACCAGACTTTTCAAGCTGAAGAAACAAACCCAGAGCCTTACTAAACTGCCCAGAATGAACATACCCAGAAATCAAAGAGTTCCACGAAACCACACTTGGTTGAGGAATTTCATCAAACACTTTGTGGGCATCACTTAATAACTCAAATTTCAAATATAAACTTATCAGTGAAGTGGAGACGAAGACATTTGACGCAAACCCATATCTCAGAACATAACAATGGAGTTTTTGGCCATAGGAATACCAACCCAGGTTCGTACAGGCTCTGATCAAGTGGACCAGAGCATAGCCATTTGGTTTGGTACCAAAGTTAAGCATCTGAGAGGCCTCAAACAGAGCCGTCTCAGAGTTGGGGTGACACTGGGCAATGGCAGAAATGAGACTCGCCAATGATACTGAGTCATGTGTTGGGGAAATTTCATGGTTCGTGGTTATGTTTTTTGAGAGCAGAGAATGGGGATGCTTTTGGTTTTGTTGGTACTTTTTGACTCCCTTGAAAAGAGATCTTGGCATAGCGTTGCATTATTAATATTCCCAAACAAAATTACACATTATCTTCGTTATGTTCCTATTTTTTGGAAACTAACTTCTGTACAGTGCAGTTGGAATTGTTTCTCTCACAGTCGCACAGTGAACTATACAGAAGTTGTTTTCCTATTTTTTATGTAATGTTTTTAGATTGTGTTTTTTCAATATAAGTTGTGGCAGAGTTTTTCTATGGACGTAAAGTGAGTATAGTTCGTTTGACACCGAACTGAGTTTTAGGCCCCCTCAATTGCATATTTCAAGTGCTCGACTTCCACCAACTTCCCCTTGTAATAAATAAAAGAGTTGTTCTATGGACTAGGGGCTGTTTTGCCAGTGGGTCTTGAGGGATATAAATTCTTTTAATGCAATCTCTCTCTCTCTCTCTCTCTCTCTCTCTCTCTCTCTCTCTCTCTCTCTCTCGTATTTTTGTAATTCTATTGAGGGCTGGGGGAGTCGCACACTTAACCATTGCAATAGATGGGCCTAAGACCCAGCTCGACAATATATGAGCTATATTCTCTATGCATGTATTCTCTTACTTAAGAGATTAATAAAAGGGCAATGTTATTCGCACTCCATGAACTGCATTGGATGCACCGTGCATTGTACAACCAATTGTCAGAGCGGTGTACATTAGTCAATTTATGGAGTTGTGAATTGTAATTCCCAAATAAAATACTATGCAAAAAATTTGTTTAAACACTTTGGGTGATATTTTATTTTTTAGATATTCGTAGCAGGCGTATTCCATTTAATTTCTATTTGACTATCTTCTTCCTCATCTCTATTTTTTTTCTCTCTAAACAAATAGTAGGTTCGTAAGAATCTTCATATATTCCATGAAGGTGTTGAACATCTTTCTTACGATAATATAGATAGCCTTTAAAATAGTACTCCATGATGAAAAATTGTACTTATGGCTCGTATGGTAAATAGCTGAGGCTTAAAGTTGGGCCCTTTTAAGCCTACGAAATATTATGGTCCAATATAATTCATCTCAAAACTAAAATAAAAGGAAACTAATGAATATAAAAAATCCCTAAGTTGGCATGCAAGCCTATAATTTATTCTAGAGCTTGAATCATGGACACCCAGCCTTGTGGATCACTAGTATCCTCCTTTGGGCCACTCAGATTAGTCTCAACCCAAATTTGTTGAACCAGCCCATTGAGATTGTCCTTGAACCGCTTTGCTCGCGCCCTTGTAACCGGACCAACTTGCAATCCGTTAAACATAATTGCTTTTTTTTTTTTCTTCTGAAAGTCTATTTAGGTGAGTAGGAAGTGTAGGTTCTAGTCACGTGTCGTTCCGAGTGCCAGAACCTATTTTTGTCTCTCACAACTTTAAAACTTAGTTTTAGAAGGGCTAAGTCTATGAATTTGTGTATTTGCGTCTAATATGCAATCCGTGATACGAAATTGGGTTCCTTTTCATCCTACAAGTCTATTTAGCTTAGTGGGAAGTGTAAGTTCCGATCTCGTGCTGTTCTGATTGCTGGAACCCATTTTGGTCTCTCAAAATGTCAAAACATAGTTTTAGAAGGCCTAAGTATGAATTTGCGTATTTGCGTCTAACATGCAATTCGTGAGTCGAAATTGAGTGCTGTTTCTTCATACAAGTCTATTTAGGTTAGTAGGAAGTGGGTGCCGGAACCCATTTTGGTCTCTCAAGACATAAAACTTAGTTTTAAAAGGAAAACCCAAAACTACATTTTTTCAAGCCTAAGTGACTAATGAATCATTTTTTTCGCATTTTTTGTGAACCGTGAATCCGTTATGCATTCTGTTAGTTCCCGCAAGTTTATTTAGACATGTTTGAGGTGCGTATAAGGTTTCATGGCGTTTGGTTAAGTGGTTTACCGATTCACTACTCAAAACCCCAAAAACTACGTTTTTTCAAGCCTAAGTGACTAAAGAGTCATTTTTTCGCATTTTTTGTGAACCGTGAATCCGTTTTGCATTCCGTTAGTTCCCGCAAGTTTATTTAGGCATGTTTGAAGTGCAGGTAAGGTTTCATTCAGTGACATGTAAATACGCCTTCTCACTTTCCATCCCATGAAAAGTGGGAAGCAGTTGAATCATCCCATTGCGAAATTGAAATTCGTCATTATGCGGTGGGATTTGAATGCAAGAGGGCGTAGGTGCATGTTCTGGTTGCATAAGATCGTAAAGAGGACGTACTGCCTCATCAATTGGTACCACAACATTGTCACCATTTTCACTCTGATGATCATCCATTGATTCAGTTGGAGTGGCATCCTGGGGAGTTAACAGTACAAAGGACCCTAGAGCAATGCGCTTTAGGTCGGCTTTTCCAACATGGTAAAATCCTTCTACCCACAGCCTTGACGAAGGCTTACGGGCAGAAGATAACCATCCTGGGAGCTAACTCAAGCAAAAAAGACTCCGAAGTAGGCTGAGTCTCAACTCTCGGTCACTTCTCGAGCATTGGTTTTTACCCATATCGCGCGAGCGGGTCGCGCGAGCGCGACAATTGGACCTTCGCGCGCGCGGATCGCGCGAGCGATTCTGGGGTTCTCGCGCGAGCGATTCTCAGATCGATCCGCCCATTTCACATGGATCGATCCGCCTGTTTTTCCAAAGTCTCTGCCAAAAATTTGAGTTTGCGGATCGATCCGCCCATTTCACATGGATCGATCCGCCCGTTTTTCCAAAGTCTCTGCCCAGATTTCGCAAATGCGGATCGATCCGGATTCTTCACGCGGATCGATCCGCGACTTTTCAGAGTCGTACTGACAGCGTTTTGTAGGAGCGGATAGATCTGGCTTCTTCACGCGGATCAATCCGCGAGGCCAAAAAACTGTCTTTTTAATCTCTTTGAGGGCTCTTTTGTTTGCACCATTTCTCATTTCTCTTGAGCCCCTTTTACCCCAAAAATTCCACCCCTTCTAAAATCATCCCTTCAAGCTTTTTCTTCCAAGATCCACACAAGGTAAACTTTGCTCTTTGTTTTCTCTTCCATTAACTTGTTGTGAGAACATGTTTTTGTTCAATTGGTTGGGTGATTTCTTCATTTATTCATTCTTTTACACATCAACCCTTAGAACTATGATCTCTTACACTTTTGCTTGCATGGTTAGTGGTTGAAAGCACTTAGTATGTTGTCTTGTTGCTTGAGTTGTTTAGAGAGAGAGAGAATAAGATTGCAAATGAGGGAGGTAAAGAGTTTTGAAAATCTTGCTGTGTAAATACCACGCCGTTTTAATCATGATGCATTAAATGTGGAGTGACTGGTGGGATTCTCCATGATCTGACATTCTCTGCATGCTTGATGCATGGCAGATATGCCTTGGAGTGACTGTCTATGGGTTATGGAAAGAGAGAAACACCAGAACGTTTAAGAAGATCTTCAATCCCCCAAACATTCTTCTGAAGCAAATAGTTTCTCGATCGATCGAGCACAACGAAAGTGCGATGACTACTTTCGAGAACAGAAAGAGCCCACACACACACAAAACACTAAGAATGCGAATTAAACAATCAATGGGGGTACCCCCATTCACAAATGAAAAAAACAAAAACTACGAGGGGGTAATCGTGGGGCCTCACCTCGAAAAACGCGCAAGGGGACGGTTGCCCGCAGTACTACTATGGCCAGAGGAGTCCGGAGCTTCGTGAATTACGAGGTAACGACACGGGAGGCCAAAACTTGTGGGGTGCGTCTCTGTTCTCGAGCGATTGAGTGGGGTGAGATAGAAAATGAAATTTTATAAAACTTCAGGACGACGCCTCGTTTTAACACCAGTCTCGATCGATCGAGAGATGGCGATCGATCGAAGGTTCAATCGATTGAGTTCTCTTCAAGCGCTCGATTATCTGATAAGATCGATCGATCGAGATGAGTTCGATCGATCGAACTCGCAAAATTTTAATAACCCTGAATTAAGAAATTTAGCACCCCCAACTAGCCAACAGTGTTCTGGACAATAGAATAGAATAAAAACAGTTCGAAACCAGGACATGTGAACCAAAAACACCGCCTCATAATAGAAAAATTGCAATTTATGTAGAAATAAAAACTTTATAATAGCATCCAAATTGCAACATTATTACCCCCAATGGTGTTTTAAGACCTCATTTCACTAAAGAAAACGAAAATAAAACTAGAACTAAAAATATTGTTGTCCAGGATTACACTTCAATTTCTAAAATACTAATGAAAAGACAAAGCACAATTGAAGTGGGACACTAATCATCTAACAAGAAGATTCCTTCTTCCACCATTGCTTCCTTCCCCGCTAAATCTTCGCATGTGGAATCCAAACAGGATGATTCCCTTTCCCAGAACAGTCGAAAAGCTGCCAGGACATCATTGAGCAAGTCTGAAGTCTCTAAAGAATTGAAAGCCCATGCAAGAGGTGATCCAGATGGAGACAATGATAAGGGAGTGTAATTGCGCAACGGACTGTCCTCTCGCGGCGGAGTGTGTGGGGGCCTTATGTAGGGCCCAAAACCATGAACCAGTTGATGTGGAAGGAATACCGGAATACCATTGAGAAACATAATGACAATCCTGGACAAAAGACAACAAACCGAATTTAAAATAACAGAACACAAGAAACACGGATTAACACGAAAAGAAAAACAATGAACAGAAACAAAAATACAGAGACATGTGACAAAGTTTCAACCTCACTATTGGCATAGATTCCCAAAATGCACTAGCTGGTAAGGGGCATTGGAGCCTGAAAAGCAGAAAGCTCAGGTGCACATAGCGGTATGGGACCAACTCGGGAACAAGGAAGTCAACCACGAAAACAAAGACGACATTGTGGCGTTCTGGGACGACATCCTGGAGGTCACGATCCTCCCATGGCTCCCACATATCCTCATTTTCCCATTGTGCCATGAGTGCATCATCCACCATTCTCCCCATGTATAGCTCTTCTTCCTCATCCACATCTTCGTCATCCTGAAATCCTATATTTTCATGATGAAGTGAAGGTTTGTGAGAACACTTCGGTTCTTTGTGATGAAGTGATGGTTATTGGGTATCATTTCAGTTCTTCGTGACGAAACGGATATGGTGAATACTTCAATTCTTCGTGATGAAGTGATGGTTATTGGGCATCCTTTCGGTTCTTCATGACAAAAACGGATACAGTGAATACTTCGATTCTTCGTGACGAAGTAATGGTTATTGGGTATCCTTTCAGTTCTTTGTGACAAAACAGATACGGTGAACACTTTGGTTCTTCGTGACAAAATAGATACGGTGAATACTTATGCTCTTCGTGACGAAGTAATGGTTATTGGGAATTTGGTTATTCGTGAGGAAACGGATATGGTGCACACTTCGGTTCTTTGTGATGAAGTGATGGTTATGAGATCGAGTATCCTTTCAGTTCTTCGTGACGAAACGGATGTTCCTGAACTCCTTAACACTTCGATTCTTCATAACAAAGTGGTGGTTCGTAGAGTTAGGACTCCTTTTGGTTATCTCCTTTTGATGTAGGTGATGATTTGAGGACAAATCCTTTTCAAGAGGAGGGGAATGATGAGAACATGGCGGCTAGCACAAGGTGGAATGCAGACCCGAACCACGTGCCAATTGGTCCGGTTACAAGGGCGCGAGCAAAGCGGTTCAAGGACAATCTCAATGGGCTGGTTCAACAAATTTGGGTTGAGACTAATCTGAGTGGCCCAAAGGAGGATACTAGTGATCCACAAGGCTGGGTGTCCATGATTCAAGCTCTAGAATAAATTATAGGCTTGCATGCCAACTTAGGGATTTTTTATATTCATTAGTTTCCTTTTATTTTAGTTTTGGGATGAATTATATTGGACCATAATATTTCGTAGGCTTAAAAGGGCCCAACTTTAAGCCTCAGCTATTTAAACAGTTTTAGGGTTTGTAATATTCAGTTTTGATCATTAATAATATTGTGAGAGTTTTCTCTTTGGTTCTTTGAAGAACTATTCGAACTTATCAGATTTACTCTGTGGCGTTCATACCTGGACTTATCAATCGAGTTTTCCATCCTTGATTGTGGCGTCTTCGTCCTTTATACCAAGGTTCACATCTGTTATAGGTGTTGGGTCGCGGTTTCCATTGAATCTGACAGTAGAACGGTCCGAGACATTAATCGTGTTACGGGTTTCGTCACATTATTGGCGGGGTTCGTATCAACTTTTTAAATCAATCTTAGAAAACACACAAGAACCATGCAGCTCATCTAACATATCGTCTAAACGAGGGATAGGATGACGATACTTTACCGTTATGTTGTTGATGGCTCGGCAGTCAATACACATTCTCCACGTCCCATCCTTCTTAGGTACTAACAGTACTGGAACTGCACATGGACTCATGCTTTCCCTTACGTACCCCTTTTCCATCAATTCACTAACCTGCCTTTGAAGTTCCTTTGTCTCCTCCGGATTACTTCTATAGGCTGGTTTGTTTGGAATAGTTGCTCCGGGCACGAAATCAATACAATGCTCAATCCCTCGGATTGGTGGTAAACCATGGGGTGTTTCCTCGGGAAAGACATCCTCATAATCCTGCAAAAGAGTCACAATAGAACTAGGCAAAGAGGGGTTAAGTTCGTTAGTGTTCAAAAATGCCTCCATCCATTTCGTCACAGAGAACCGAAAGGAGTCTTTACTCAAAGAACCACCGCTTCGTCACGAAGAACTGAAAGCGTTACGGAGTACAAGAACATCCATTTCATCACGAAGAACCGAAATGAGTCTTTACTCAAAGAATCACCGCTTCGTCACGAAGAACCGAAATGAGTCTTTACTCAAAGAATCACCGCTTCGTCACGAAGAACCGAAAACGTTACGGAGTACAAGAACATCTATTTCGTCACAAAGAACCGAAAGGAGTCTTTACTCAAAGAATCACCGCTTCGTCACGAAGAACCGAAAGCGTTACGGAGTACAAGAACATCCATTTCACACGGAGAACCGAAAGGAGTCTTTACTCAAAGAATCACCGCTTCGTCAGGAAGAACCGAAAGCATTACGGAGTACAAGAACATCCATTTCGTCACGAAGAACCAAAAGGAGTCTTTGCTCAAAGAATCACCGCTTCGTCACGAAGAACCGAAAGCGTTACAGAGTACAAGAACATCCATTTCATCACGGAGAACCGAAAGGAGTCTTTAACAATTCATCCACTTAGGCAATTTTTTATAACAACTTAGCAACTAAATATATTAGTTTACTCTATAAGAATATTTAAGGGAAATAAATCAAGATTATTTTCTATGCTTTAATCCCTAGCAATTCTAACACAAATCCCACATTAGAGATAGGAGACATAGTGAATCAAGACAATAAAATCTACCTTTGATTTAGGTGAAGAAAAGCATAAGAGGAGAAGAATCCAAGGAGGAAATAATAAAGCCCTAAGTTGTAGAGCTCCAAAAAATGCCATGGCAAGACTGCTCGACTTCCACCAACTTCCCCTTGTAATAAATAAAAGAGTTGTTCTATGGACTAGGGGCTGTTTTGCCAGTGGGTCTTGAGGGATATAAATTCTTTTAATGCAATCTCTCTCTCTCTCTCTCTCTCTCTCTCGTATTTTTGTAATTCTATTGAGGGCTGGGGGAGTCGCACACTTAACCATTGCAATAGATGGGCCTAAGACCCAGCTCGACAATATATGAGCTATATTCTCTATGCATGTATTCTCTTACTTAAGAGATTAATAAAAGGGCAATGTTATTCGCACTCCATGAACTGCATTGGATGCACCGTGCATTGTACAACCAATTGTCAGAGCGGTGTACATTAGTCAATTTATGGAGTTGTGAATTGTAATTCCCAAATAAAATACTATGCAAAAAATTTGTTTAAACACTTTGGGTGATATTTTATTTTTTAGATATTCGTAGCAGGCGTATTCCATTTAATTTCTATTTGACTATCTTCTTCCTCATCTCTATTTTTTTTCTCTCTAAACAAATAGTAGGTTCGTAAGAATCTTCATATATTCCATGAAGGTGTTGAACATCTTTCTTACGATAATATAGATAGCCTTTAAAATAGTGAGTTATATTCCATGATGAAAAATTGTACTTATGGCTCGTATGGTAACGTTCCGGTTTTTGGTTTTCATTTTTTGTATTGATGTTTGCCTATAATTCAATATAAAAAATGAAAACGAAAGCTGAAAATAAAAAACCACAACGTTACCATGCGATCCCTAAACTTATAGTTTTGATAAACTAAGGTAGCATCACGAGGGAAAGAATGAGAGAAAAGGAGAATCTCTCTTGTTTGAGTAATTTGAAGAGGGGAGAGAGGAGAGGGGAGAAGAGAGAGGAGAGAAGAGAAGGTTCTGTGTTAATTCATCATTTCACGTCCATCCAAAATGTAGATGAATTGAGAAATGGTAGGAAGTTTCCTTTTTATTTTCTGATATTTTTGTCCTAAACAAAAGTCATTCTTTTTGTCAGGGAGATGTGAAATAGTATAACACTTGAGTACTATTTAGTACTTTTTATTTATTTATGAGTAATACTTGGGGTATAATTAAAGTCACAATATTTTGCTCACAACTTTTATTTTGTGTCTATCTCTCTCTTAGTGGGCAATGTGGGGTCACTGGCACTGTGGGACCCATCAAGAGAGAGATAGACACAAAATGGAGGTTGTGAACAAAAAATTGTGACTTTGATTGTGCCCCAAGTATTACCCTTTATATATACATACATATATATATATATATATTTTAGGGCTTCTTTCCTGTTTTTTATTTTTTTATTTATTTTTCTCTCACACCTTTATTACACAAACAATATATGCAAAGGCGTAACTTGAAGTGGGCTATAGCCCAACCCTTAATTTTAGATTTTTTTTTTCATTACATAAAATATTAGCACAATTTGTTCAATACAATACAAAATCATGGCGTTCCCCAAACAAAATGTACTTACATATATCCTCTACTTTTACTGTAAATTTCACTAAAAAAAACACACACACACACCAAGCAAATAGTATGGCATAAAATTAGAACAAAGAGGGATTTCCTCCGAGAAATACTGAGAAGAAAGACAAGTGTACCATCAGGAAAAATCTAATAACGACCCTACAGAGAGATCCCCTCCAGAAAATGCTAGAGAGAGAGAGAGGGAGGGAGGAAAAGATCATTGTTAGTAAAAAGAGTGCCCAAACACAAATACAATTCATATATATATACCTGAAAAAATTATTCTCAAGAGAGAGAGAGAGAGAGAGAGAGAGAAACAGAGGAAAACCCAATTACATTGCAGAAAACCTGACTACCAACATATACAAAATAGGAAAATACAGAGGGGAAAGATTTGAATGTGTATAGGGTAGGGGGAAAAAATTAATGGGAAATCCAAAGATTTGCATGTAAAGATTTGGAGGTCTCATATAAATTGAATCAACCAAAAGAGAGACTCTAAGAAAAGCAAAGGAAAAAGGAAAGATGGGAACTTTGAAGAGAGAAGTGGTTGAAGATTTTGCAATAATAGGAGGATTGATAGGGGTCCAATTTGTATATGCAGGAAATACACTTTTATTGAGTTTTCTTATGTCATTGGGCCTCAAACCTCTCTCTCTCATCATCTTGTCTACCTTTGCCACCTTCCTTGTTCTCTCTCCTCTAGCCATTTGTTTTGAAAGGTCTCTCTCTCTCTCTCTCTCTCTCTCTCTCTCTCTCTGGGTTGGAATGTATTTAATTAACCAATTTTGTTAATGTTGCAGGAGTAAATGGCCCAAGCTAATCAGCTTAAAGTTGGTGATTCAACTGGTTTTAATCTCTTTTGGAGGGTAAGTATATATATATATATATATATAGGGAATTGCTATGTAGATCCGTGTATTTGTTATGTACACCAAAATTCATTTATTCTAATAAATTTTTTTCTAAAAAATCTTATTTTTTGTAAAGTTGAGCGGTGTACATAGCAAAATTAACGGTGTACATAGCACTTCCCAATTATATATTGTACGTTCATTGAAATACAAAAAGGAAAATCTTCCTGTTGAATTCATAGTTGCTTTTTTTTTTTTTGGTTGTTATTTCTTGTCGTGGGGTTGAAAATGAATTGCATGAGGTAGAGCTGTTCTTTGAATTCTAATAATCCACTTACACACAACAAGAATATACAGAAAATTATTTCTTAATTTTCGATTTTATTTTTGTATATTAAGAGTACTTTATCCTATTTTGAGATATCCGATTTTGAGAGTATTCCAAAGTTTGGTATGGGTTTGAATCTTATCACCACTCTCTTCCGTCCCTGACTTACTTATTGTGTGTGTTGTGGGCCAGTGCACGTACTCGGGATTTGCCATCTGTATAACTCCAATAAAATGTGGTGTGGGCAGCTCCATCCAAAAAATGATTGTAAAATATGAGCCGTCCCCAAAAATAAAAAATAAAAAAATAGACATGTTATTTTGAGCATGAAAGGAGCAATAATGAAAAGTTAAAAAACTCACAACAATGAAAAGAGTTCCATAAATGTAGAAGAGGAGGTGTTAAGTGGGTCAGATCGGTGAGAGAAAGATCATACGACGTGAACTGGTTATAAATGTAGAAGAGGAGGTGTTAAGTGGGTCAGATCGGTCCCCATATTAGTGAACCACAAAGGCTTTGAGTTGGGCTCGTGTTGGTTGGGAAATTTGACAAGTCGGGGGCTTGTCCGACCCATAAAGTTTGAGGCTAGAGCCCAACACAACACATGACAGGTGGGACTAATTTTTAATTTTCTTTTGCATTGTGCTTTTTATAGTTTTGAATTTCTTGAAATTTCAACTGACTTTTCTTTTCCTTGAGCCTATCCAAATCCTAGGCCTCTAAAAGAAGGCACACAAATTCCCAAAGAGTGAATCATGCCCAAGGGCCGGGCTTTTCATAGGCTATGGGCACCTCCTGGCATGCTGGGCCTAGGTAGCTAGGCTCGGTCCAACCCACTTTACACCTCTACATTGAATCATGTTTGATTACATAGAAATCCGTCCCTAATTCTGAAATCTAAAACCCAATAGGAAGATGAGAAGCATATACCCCAGCTTGATCCTATTTTGTCCCTTGCCAACCAATTCCATAACTTGCCTTTTCCTTTTCTTGAACACAAGTTGAACTAAAGTCTTTTTCCCCAATATGCCAAAAGGTAGGGGTGAAACCAAACCGAACCGAAAAAACCGAGGCTTTTCGGTCGGTTTTTTCAAATATACAATAAGCCAAAAACCGAACCGAACCAAACCGAGAAAAACCGACAAAACCGTCCTAACCGAGCATAGTCGGTCGGTTTTTTGGCAAAAGGTATGAAATGTCAGATTCTTATCATCACTATTGAGACAACTTCAACAGTAATAAGATCTAAAATCATTGTGTGATTGAACAAAAAGAAAATAATAAAGCATCAAAGGGGCTACACTAATAATTTTTTTATTTTTATTTTTTAATCAGGGTAACTTTATTTCAATCTTTATTCCTAAAGGGTATCAATCTAACATCACCAGCAGTGGCAACAGCTATGCCAAACCTTGCTCCTGGACTCATCTTCATCATTGCTTGGGCTTTTAGGTACCCTTTTTAACTTAACTAGCTAGTTTCATCTCTCTAATTGCCAAGAAAATTTTGAAGTAGTTCAACAAGTTGTACTATTTCGTTTAGTTCTTATTTTAAGAGTAGTACAAATTCCAGAAAACGCATACACCAATATCCGTTGACCAGACACACATACACAAAGGGGTTGCGATCCTAATACATGAAGGTATTAGGATAGCATTATGCAAGTCATTGTCATCTCATTGAAATGGGAGCGCAAAATAATTTTTCATTGAGACACTAATGTAATTTACTTTAGGCCGTCTTTTGTTTTTGTTTTTTTTTTTTTTGGGTGCACAACGACTAAATAAAAGCTAGTCTCCTCTGGGTAAGCAAATGCCAGTTTTGTCCACAAGGAGGTCCGGAGAGGGACCCTATTGAGTATTGACATACATCCAACAAAATAACACCATCCTCCAGCTTAGTCCCTCTTTTTTTTTTTTTTTTTTTTTTTTTTCTTTTTTTTCCCCCCCTATTGGGTATAATTAGTTTTTAATTTGTATGCAGACTAGAGAGGGTGAAACTTAGTTGCATGTACAGCAAAGTGAAAATTGTAGGCACATTTTTGTGTGTCATTGGTGCCATTACAATGAGTGTAATGCACAGTACACAGCATGGGACCACTGCAAAAGAGGCTCAACTATCAACTACTCCTCCAGCTGATCATAATATATTTGATAAAGAAAAGATCATTGGTTGTATGTATCTCATGGCTGCAGTCTTTGTTCTATCCAGCAATGTTGTCTTACAGGTTAGCTTCATCAAAGAAAGAAACAAAGATTACTATAAATTAATTGTTTGAGATTATTGAAAAATGTGAGCTTTTTATAACAACCAACTTAATTGTTGTTCTCAAAAATTGGAAATTTTTTTTTCCCCCAAAAAGGCTCGCTTTAAAAGAAATTAATTTGAAAGTAGCAAATTGATGTCCTTTCGAAAAATCTAAAAAATCTATAATTTCCCATGGCAATTCTGAATGCTAAATATCTTTTCAAAAAATATCTATGGAAAAAATCTATTTTATAAGAAATCTCTTAATGAAAAATCTGGTTTTGCCATGGAGATCCCAAATGGTATCTATGTGTGTAATAATAGGTTTCAAGAAATTGTTAGTTTGTTTGTTTTTTTCTTTGTATTTTAAGTGTGT
The DNA here is from genome assembly GCA_033977485.1 of Hydrangea macrophylla. NCBI lineage: Eukaryota > Viridiplantae > Streptophyta > Magnoliopsida > Cornales > Hydrangeaceae > Hydrangea > Hydrangea macrophylla. The sequence goes on from CM066995.1 coordinate 95,359,810, forward strand.
GTGTGTGTGTGTGTATATGTGTGTGTGTGTGTGTGCATTTTAATGTTTTCTTAGAGTAGTAATTGTAATGCTTTTACAGGCTACAACTTTGGGTGATTTTCCGGCACCAATTTCCCTATGTGCAATAACATCATTGATAGGTGTGATTATAACTGCAAGTGTACAATTGATTCAAGAACACAGACTTGAAACTGGATGGCCTCTAGTGAGTATTGGGGACGTGATTGGCTATTCTTTATTGGTACGTCGGTATCAATTAACCCTTTCACCTAAGAGCACTGCTATGTTTCCCATATTTTGTATACCAAATGGTTCCCAAGCACATGTGTTAGTGGTCCACTTGATTTTGACCGACACGTGTTTGGGAACCATTTGGTATAAAATCTCTTCACCTAAAAGATTGTACGTCGGAATCAATCTCTGCCTTAATTTATACTTTTTTTTTATCTATAATAAACTTGTCGAGAGGAGTTTAAAAGTTAAAAATGTTTATTGAAAATTTTTGTGTATTAGAGGTTGTTCCAAGAACTGGTTCTTATCAAACAATATACTATTGGTTTAAAACACGATGAGACTTGATCTGCACGTTATCCTGCTTTGAGCATTCCCAAACATGCTAGTGAGAACCAATTTTTACAAATGTGAGCTGAATGATGGTCTCATAATTTGCATAAAAATTTCCATAAAAATCTTTTGTTTCCCCTCTTTCTTTCTTCTTGTCTAGGGAGGCACGGTTAGTGGGTGTTGTGTAAGCTTCAACGGATGGGCAATGAAGAAAAGAGGACCGGTGCTTGTGTCCATGTTCAGTCCCATTGGAACAGTCATTTCAGTCATCCTCTCTCTCATCACCTTAGGCGAATCCATCACTCTTGGAAGGTAAACATACATATATATATATATATATATTTACATGGGTGTGCGTGTTTATGCGTGTATGGTATGAGATGATTACTCTGATCTTACTCGAGGATAGGTTAAATTACATCAGCTTCCTTGTAATGTGCAAAATTACACTGACCTCTTTCTTTCGGAGATGAAACCCTATAGTGTTAGTGATTAATGCAAAAGTATTAATACAACCGTAAAACAAAATACATAAAAATCAACACATTTTGAAATGACAAGTTTACCATTAGATAATTAATACATATGCAATCATGTGCATATGTGTAAATTGCACTCTTCACACCTAAAGTTTGGGTGGTTTGTCGCTGTAGATCCTAAAGTTTCAAATAGAAACAAACTGTTATAAATTAATAGAAGTTTTTTAACGTTGGTAATTGTAAGAAATTTAGGCTTAAGTCCCTAAAAGCTACTACCAAGCATTTAAAGTCCAATTTAAAGTCCGCATGTAATCAATCACACCTTAAATATTTGGCTAAACACTTTTTCTTTTCAACTCTAAGTTTAGCCCAACCCAAATTGTTTAACATCAACACAACATTTACAAATTAAAATCAATGATCATCACTCATTGTTGAATAAAAAAGTGATAATATGCACGCTAGGGCGTAATTAAAAAAAAGTGTCAAGAGATAGAAAGACCAGAACCACTTATACAATATAGGAATTGCTAGCACAAAATCTCCCTCTCTCTCTCTCTCTCTCTCTCCGAAAAAAGGGGTTTCTATGCTATCTTTGGATGGTAGACTATCTAAGGCCAGAGACAAAAAGAGAGCAGACCCATCTCACAAACCAAGAGGGTCAACATAGCCCGAACCACCAAAAGACCCAAGAATAACATGTCAAAGTAAGACATGGGTTGCCAAAGCAAAACAACAAAAGGGCCACCACACGAGAAAAACTGTCAAGCTCTCTGGCAGCCCTTTTTACAACTGCCACTAAATTTCATTTTTTCTTCCTTTTTGCTTTGTCTAGCACAAAATCTCTTAACTCTTAAAACGACAAGAAAACCTCACAGAACAAAAAGTAATTTTTTATATAAAAAACTTTTACATAAAAATATGTATAAATAAACCCCCCAATTTTATTTTTTCTCAGGGCCGCTACCCCAAACCCCCCAAGAAACCTATTTCCTGATAGACCCCTCGCCCCCCCCCCCCCCCCCCCCCCACAAATGCATTGTCACGCCCCGACGTAGCATAAATAAGGAAAGCGTTTAATTTTCTTTATAGACCCGTAGGTCGTGACAGTTTGAAGGATCGATTCCGTCCCAAACGTCAACAACAAAAGCATAATAATCAGAGCAAAGCAATCAAGGCTTACAAAATTTTTCTAACTTAATAGTTATTACAGCACAGGGTCTCTAAAGGCACAAACCGCCTTAAATCAAACAATGACTTAACATCTATTACAGTCATCCTTATTACAAAACAGTTCATAAATTAAAGCATATGATATTGATAACAGTTCTATCTTCCAAAGTAGCCGTTCTCAGTTTGCATAATCATCATGTTCCGCTTGATCAAAACCTGAAAAGCCTGAACACAAATGTCCAGAGCGCATCAGTGCCGTCAGCTTCAAGAAGCTAGTGAGTATTAAAAACATAACTTTGAATGTAAAACATACTCATTTACCATTTTTAAATTCCCTTTTAATTTAACAAGTTTACATTAAAGTAAAGAGTTCATTTTAGAAAACAACCACAATATCATTCGAAAGCTATAATTCACATATATGTAACAGTGTATGAAAATAATGCACCATCTCATCTTACCGACTCTTTTCTCTCGACAAACACAACAACCCACCAACTCTCACTAGTATCTTTGAAATACTCCGATAGCCACATTTTAGCACAGGGGTGCCAGGGAATGTCCAGTTTGCCTCACACTTTAGCACGGGGTGCCAGGGAATGTCCAATGCCTCACACTTTAATACCTAATCCGCCTCGCAAATACATCACACAATATCCAGACTCGGGTACCAGGGAGTGCCTGTAGGCCACACTTTAGCACTACCATGGGTGCCAGGGAATGCCCAATTTCGGCGTCACACACTTTGACGCTACCATGGTCGTCAGGGAGTGTCCAGTTTTGCCACTGTCGCATTTCAAAGACGCTCTAGCCGCAATCTCAACCACATCACACTTTGGTACTCACTTACCAGGGAATGTCCACAATACAATCTCAACCACACACTCTATACCACACTGACCATTACTCTTTTTCACACTGACCAACACCCACACTCACCATACATGTACAACTGACACCATATGAATGATGTGCAACAGAACATATGAAATGTCGGGATTGATAACCATAAATATTTGAAAAGAATTGAAATCATAATCGTCCTTTAATAACCAAAACGTAATCTGTTTTAACACTTCCAAACAGAGCCTTAGAAACCCATAAAATATCATCTAAACAGTCCTTTAGCAGAAAACAGACAAAAATCAGAAACTGTCAAAAGTTGCGATCACGGGCCGTCGCGCGGGCCGCTCGCGCGATATGCCCATTTTCATTTTCTTTTAAAATCTTTTCTATCTGCTTGAAACCAGCCACCTCGCTCGCGCGATGTGCCTATTTTTCGTTTCCTTTTTAAAATCTTTTCTGTCTGTCTGAAAACACACAGCTTGCGCTATCGCACGCGCGAGTTTCAGCAGTGTCTTCATCTTCTTCGCTGGTTTTCCCTGTTTCAGAAATTAAGGGGTCTTTTGACCCATTTTCTAAAACTGAAATATATATAACATATTGTGTGAGTTCTTTTGTGGTATGTGTAAAAGATGCGGATGGGTATAACACGTAAGCAGGTTAGTATTAGTGGAACGACAGATAAAATATGATAAATAATGTAAAAAGCATGGAATAATAAATATGTAAAAATATAACATTGTAATGGGATTCGGAGAGACTCGGATCGGATGAGAATCGAAGTAGCCCCAAGTGAGAGAGAGAGAAAGCAGTAGGTGTCTGGGAGTTATGTATGCTGGAGTACGTTCAAAGGGCGGTAAACAAGTATTAAAATGGGGTGAAGTGTAGGGTGAAACGAAGGGTCTGGAAAACTGAGGGTGTTGGTGGAGACGAAGGGTCAAGGTTAGGCGAAGGGCCAAGTAAGGCGAGGAGCCTGCGGCCCGAAGGGTCTGATTGTGCTCAGGACAATAAGAATATTTAGTAAATGGGTCGCAGGAGTAGTCACTGTTGATCTTTTGTGGTAGTAAAGGATTCTGTATGGTTGTCTTAGTCCCGTTGGATGTAGTAAATGAGACTACTATTCATACCGAAAGTCATATGAGGCTGCTAAGTTTTGATGTGGTGGAGAGAAGCTGAGTTGGCATTCTCTGAGTGGATCGTTTGTTTTAGGTAGATGGATAGTATGGATGGTTGAAATGCTCATGTTTAAGGTAGGTGGAGGTATTGAATGAGATGTTGATCTGTCATGGGCTTCGGGAGAAACAAGTCAAATAGAGAAGGTATTGTCTCTCGGTGGCAGACGAAGGTTGTGGGGTTAGTCAAGGGGGAAAGATATGCTATTGGTGCAGAGGTTTAAGCGAGTGAAGATACCGAGGCTCATGCCATTGGTGTAGAGGGTTAAGCGAGGGCGAGTGTCGAGGCTACAGAGGTTTAAGCGAGGGCGGGAACCAAGGTTCTCTTTTATTGGTGCAGCGCAAGCTTGAAGTGACTGAGCACTGTTGGTCAAGGGTTTAAGCAAGTTTTACGCTAATGGGCTTCGCCTATTGGTTGTGAGACTGGTCGGGTCAGGCACGTGAAAGTCACGTGTCTCTCTCTCTCTTTGGGACCAACCCTAACCTTGCCCATGGGGCGCAGCCGCGCAGGCTAGGGAGATGCCTTCGGTTCTAGCCACCTAGCCATGAGCATCCGAAATCCCAGCGGACTTGAACCACCCTTAGGTACTGCTTTCGGACCAAGGGTGGGTGTCCGAGAGGTGAGTGTGTGTATATTTGAAGTGTGCTTCCTTTGTGGGCTACTTGAGATGGGCTTTATTTGAATAAAGCTTCAGAGTGGAGTCATCCGTAGTGGTGCTTCGGAGTGGGCTACTTTGGGCCTTTGGAGAATAAGGCTTCGGTGTGGACTCGTAGGCTTCGGATTCCGAAGTGAAGCTTCGGAGTGGTGAGGCTTCGGAATGGGCTTATCCGAAGTAAGGCTTTGGAGTGGGCTCATTGAGGTGAGCCTCGGGGCGAGTTTCTCAGTCATGGAGCTTCACAGTGGGCTCCGTAGGGTGGGTCTAGTTTGTAGCAATTGTTGTTGGTGGAGCCCATATTGGTACACGTGGAGTCGTTGGTGACGTGTACTGGTCAAGCTGTATGAGCGGTCAACTACTATCTACACATATCATATATGGATTTCTTCAATTTTTCGCAAGGATTAAGAATCTACGATCCATTTTACTTGAATCGATCTGTAGCTCTCGGATTTTACGAAAAACCGAGAGTTGACGGAACTTTCGTTTTAATCATACGTCGTCATACGAACAAATTAAGCTCTAATTTTACAATCGTATACTCTCCATACTATAATCTTTCATATTTCAGTCAGAAAACGAATTTTAATTTAGTTTGAAAAATCCATGTTTTTGAGCTATGGAGTTCTTGAAGAAATTAACCATGGTGATCAACATATACATACATACAAACAGTAATTGAGCACAAATTACATTTGGAGTGAGTTTAAAATACTCACTTTGATTGAAGATTAACTGATTGTTGAGAAAGAATAAGCAAATAAGAAATTCAAGCTTCAATTATTCAAGCTATGGAGAATTGAGCTTTCTCTCTAAAATTTCAGCAAGATAACTCTCAAGCTGTCTCTTTTCTCTCTGCGATATGTGTGTGCTGAATGTAAGAGTTATGGGTGTGTTTATAGAAGGCCAAAAGGGAAAACTTGGGGACCAAGATCAACCTCCATTACTCAACAATTGAATTTGTTTTTCAAATTTAATCTACACCAAGTATTCATGAGGCCGGACTGATATACACATACGTATATACAGAATGCAAAGACTCTACATATGATTAAAGGGTCAAGTGTAGGAGTATAGGGGCCAACACAAAGGTGTTTGGGAAACTTAGCTTTAGGCACAAATCAATACACAATAAAAAGGCATTGCCAAACAAGGATCTAACCAATCATTAGTTTCTATAAATGGAATAAAGCATAAGTCACTTCTAGCTTTATGTCCATTCCAAAATCTGTGTGATCCCGTCGCGGCATTGACAGTTTTGGACATAAACTAGTATTTTCGCGGTGCAGTGATCACCACAAAAATACAGAAAATTCATTTTAACGTGAGAAATGGTTTTCTGGTTTTATAAAAATACAGTTTGAATTAAAAGAAAACATTTCCACCGTTTTTTAAATACAGACTTTGAAATCCAACACAGGTATTGCTAAATTTTATAAAATCACAGGTTGACCCCAAAAGAATTTCAAATATGAAAAAAACCAATAACAAGGTTTAATATATGAGAATCGAAATTAATAACAGCAGACAATACAATTTGATTTTAAATATGAAATACAAATAGATGAAAATGCAGGTTGTTACATGCACATTCCTGGGTCCGCCATTGGAGGAAATTGTTACTGAACTAGCTACAAAATTTAAGAGATCGAAGACTGTAATATTTCGTACCACAAGAGAAGCATTTGTATTTTGATCTTACCTCAAAGGGAGTTCAGTGTAATTATCACTATATAAGTTGTCATTCTTGATTAGCAAAGCAAAAATACACAAATACATATTCAAGTTCTTATGACATGCTCGCTCAACATTGCAGCCTTGCTGGCATGTTCCTAATGTTCACTGGTCTCTATTTTGTACTATGGGCTAAAGGGAGAGAAGGGTTTTCAATTGGAGATGAAGACACCTTGGAAAGTGAGTACGATGCAGAAAAGCCTCTCTTGTCTTAACATTTACTTAGATTTAATTAGTTGGTTTGTATTTTGTTATTAGGGTATATGAGTTACAAAAACAAAGAGGTGGAGAAAAAAACAAAAAGAAAGCTTGTTAAATTGAGTAGATATATAAAGTAAATACAAAGCTTGTTTAGTATTTATTCAGACAAGAAGCAAATGGCAAATATAATTGATTTGAGTATATTTATAACTTTAATATGTAAATGTTTTGTATAGCAATACATATAATAATGCTAACTCTTTTTGCAGTAAGGTGATGATACTTTGCATCTTGCCATTTTTTATGGCTTGGGGACTTCTTATTCAGATTATTTAGAGACATTTTTGAGTTTGGTCTGGAAGACGAACTGACTGTAAAGAAGTTGGGCAGCCAATAGTAATTATTATATACATATATGTATATAAATATAGTTTTAGAGCAAATCACAGAAAATAATGATTTTGAATAGGCCTCTAACTTTACATCATACCTTGCACATGGAATTGTATAGCAACTTTTAATCACTTATTGGATACAATTTGTGGTGGGTTTTTTTTTCCCCTCAAATTATTTGGTGTGCTTTCTTTGCCCATAAGGCTTTTTTTATGGTTTGATTTATAAGCTTTGTTAAATGGGTTATTTGGACCATGTTTAAATTTTGGTAGTGTCAAATAACAAATTTGGGGGAGGAAAAAAGGGTACATTGGAGCTATATATTGTACTTTGGAATTAACGTAATCGGATCATTTGATACATTGTTTTTTGAGATACTATTTGAGAAACATAGCATTAATTCCATCAATCACATATTTAGTCGTGTATCATACCACTCGTGTTACAGAAACTATTGAATAGTCAATTCATGCATATTAATGCAATGACATTTCTCTAGAAATTGACAAGTTATATAAGGTACAAAATTTACTACATTGACTTCTAAAACTACACCTAAACCCAAATAAGAAAATGTATCTCCTCCAACCTTATAATTGTAGACCAGTCAAAAGGAATCAAATCAACAAATTGCTTATCCAAAAAAAGAAGAAAATTAGGTCGCATAGTCAAGTTGCCAGAGTTCTTGGTCTCTCAAAGGAAGATCAAGGGTTCGAAACCTTTAAAGGTCGTGTGAGTTGGTTGAAAGGACGAATCTCATCAAGTAACTAGACGAACCGTACCTAGAGCTTGGTGTGGGGACGAATCCTACTACTCACTCACCTCCCTAATTAACCTAGTGTGTGATTATAGGATCGGAGCACGTCATACTCCATAGCAAAGGCAATAAATAGGTAAACAATCTGAAATATTGGACCGTAGATGACACGGTGAGAGAATTTGTCCTCGGGTTCCTTAAAAAAAAGAAAAGAGAAAAGAGAAACTAATAAATTGTGCCATAGAGAGGGAGGGACCAGGACCATAAAATAATTTCTCCATAGAGAGGGTACTGTAGTTGATTCGAATGGTGGTTAGTCCATTTCATTGAGCTCTTTCTGAACAAAGAATATTAGCCTCTGGGAATTATTATGCTTTAAAAAGCACCTGCCGGCGTGCTAAAGCCTTTTGCTGCTACAACTTACACAATTGGAGCGCCAGCAAAGTACTTCCATAGAATCAAATAGTGTAGGGACTGTTTGGGAATTGAAAGAATTGATTCTATTGGTTACAGAAAGATCGGTTCTTTATATGTTGAAGTTTGGAAGATTTCTATTGTTAGACTGAGATCCATGTTATATTAAAAATAATAATAAAATTTTTTTTTATTGAAACAGTTTCTTCTTTTAAATTATTGTCAAAGGCTGTTTGGATAATTCAAGAATTGATTTTATAATTTACAAAAGAATTAGTTTTGAATAGTGTTGTGTTTGTGTAACTACTTTTTTAATTAAATAGGAGTTCATGTCTAGCTTGAAAATACCCTTAAAATTGGTTTTTTTTTAATCAAAATAACATATTATTGATTTAAATCTGGTCCTATTTTCACATTTTCAAACATAATATGATATTACTATATATAAAAAAGCATATAGAAAATGAGAACCAAAATTGAACAATGATATTACTATGAGGTTGTTTGTCATTGCTTATTTGCCCATTTTAAGCAGTTTTGGTGGCTCAAACTGCTTATTGATCTGTTTGTTTCAGCAAAAACATACGCAGATTTGGTCCAAAAAGCAGTTTGAAAATAAGCAGGTGGGGGGGTGCTTTTCAATATTATCTCTTTATTTGATCAGTTCACAGCATACTAACCAAACACTCGAACCCTATTAAGCAGCTATACATTTAAACAGTTGTACTAATCACGATCAAGATCGCATAAGCATAAGCATAAGCACAGACAAACAGGCGCTATATTTCAAAGCATTCCCTTAATCTAGCAATTTTGCTGATGCATACTATTTTTTGGGAGGAATCCTCAGCTGCAAGGTGGGGTGTTGCCAATTGGGCAGCACTCATATGACATTGGTATAACTACAAAATTTTTATTATTTTTATTATTTTTTCATTTTTGCAAAAAGGAGCAAAAATAAAAATAAAAATTTGTGGTCCCGCATATGCTACATAGGTGCCACCCAATTGGCAGCCCCAAATTGACTGCAGAGAATCCTCAACCCTATTTTCTTGCAAATTATCTTTATAATATTATATATATGCGCGCTATATACAAGCATATCTTATCTTATTATATTATAATAATATGGAAGCCTCAAGTGCCATATGGCATAAGGAGAGATAAAGCTAGCAAAATTTTACAATTTTGCTAATTAATTTACTTCAAACACCCTTTGTTATTTAGCATTGAATGCCCAATAATTCTCCATTATTTTATTATGGGTGTAAAATTTAAAATGATTGAAAATTGAGATATTATGCTATCTACTAAATTGTAAAACTTTGATTATTTTTTACACTTTATGTTATATAATAGTTTACCCCGTGTATTACATGGGTAAAAAAAACTATTTATTGCATATATACTGAAAGAGGACGAGACTCAAATTCCAAATTTCTTTTAAAAAAAGCAAAAACTTACTATTGTTACATAGGATCCTAATAGAATTAATTGCACAAAATTAGCACGTTTTGTGAAAGATAATATAAGAACTCATTAGCAACAATATGGCGTGAACTTCTTGTGAAACATGGTTAATACTTAATGGCTTTATCATCAATGCCCTGTCTTTTGGTACAACAAACCCAACAGCTTCATTTGACTTGTGAATTATTCGTTTTTGTGATATATCCAAAACTATCCCTTCACACATCTCAAAAATGTCATACATATACCTTTCTAAAACCTTGATATAGTAATCTTGCCTTAATCAAGTTATCTCTCTAAACCTTGAATCATATAGTAGTATTCACATGTTCTTATTTGAAGGGAAAAAAAAAGAGAGAGACATATTGAGGTGCTAAACAAAGTAAAAGAAAAGGAAAAGAGTACACTATTTTATTTTATAAAAGATTTATACTAGTAAGACTTTTTCCATACATAGTATATGTTGGCTTAAAACTAAGGGTCCGTTTGATAAAACTGAAAATTAAGTACTGAAAATTAAGTGCTGAATTTTAAGTACGAAAAATTTTAAGTGATTGAATTTGCAATACAAATAACAGTGTTTCAACTACTGAAATAGACTGCATTCAGTGATTATTTTCAGTAGAATTTTTCACTTAAAGTTTTCAGTGATTTTTTGGCTGCTTTTTCAATTAAGTGGTTATTATCAAACGCACTGAAAAAAATTAAGTGCTGAAAGCTTTCATTTTCAGCACTTATTTGGGTTATCAAACACACCCTAAGAGTAATGCTATATAGGGAGAAGATCTAAAGTGAATTGGGTTGAGTGAACTTACCCAGTGAACTAGCTTTTAAGCCTAAAAGAATCCGCGGGTCATCGGGGCGCGCGGGGCAACCCATGGGTTCTTTTAGGCTTAAAAGCTAGTTCACTGGATAAGTTCACTCAATCCAATTCACTTTAGATCTTCTCCGATGCTATATAGGCTTCTCAAATTTTTATCTCAAAAGTGCTTCACAAATAATGTGGTAGTGGGGTCAGGTTTAATACAGTGAGACTAGTTGAATTCTGATTGAAAGTTTTTTACCCTGCCCTACTGTCACATCATTTAAGAATCACTTTTGGAATAGAAATTTAGAAAGCATAGCATTACTCTAAAATTAATAAACTTTTAGTATACAGTACGTAGGAAAACAAAAATGAATGAACGGTGACACTTTACCCGAAAGCATAGGGGTCAATTGGTCACTTTTAAACAATAGGAGGATAAAGTGTTATCGAGTCAAACCACAGGGAAGTAAAGTGTAATTAACCCTTTTTTTATATTCCAAAAATTATAGGACATTGGTTTTTTTTTTTTTAGGTACTTTTGAGTGCTATTCTTAAATACCATTGGTTCAAATAATATTCATATATAGACAACACTTACATAAATGGAGCAATTAGAGCAATTTTACAATATCAAGCGGGCTTTGCCCAAATGGTGTGACCTCTTCCCGATAGAGATCGAGGGTTTGACTCCTCTTAGGGAATAAGGGTGAAAACGGTTCAGTTCGGTTTGTTTTTGGTCAAACCGATCGGATTTGGTTCGGCTCGGTTTGACTTAGTGTAAATTTTTTGTTCGGTTCGATTTTTACACTGCATGAAATTTTTGGAAACCGATCGGTTCGGTCGGTCTGGTCGGCCTATTAGGGAGTCTTTGCTTTCCCCTTCATGTTTGTTCTTCAGTTCAAATGAGTGGCCTTTGTTGGGCTTTATTGTGGGACTTTTGGGGTTAGATTGGGTTGGGTTAAGGGTGTGTGCACAGCCATAATCCAAGTAAGTATTAAAAAAAAGAGTATTTTTTATTATAGAAATTTAGGCAAAAGTCCCTAGAAGTGACTATAAAGAGTTTAAAGTCCAATTTGATTCTTAGTTTGTTCAAAAGTTCCTCAAAGATCGAGTTAAGTGAAATTTCACTTAATATTCATGTACGAGTTTAATGAAATTCCAATTAATATTCATGTATACCAAGTGAACTTGCACTTATGGCATGTTTGGTTCATGGATTAGTTTAGATGGATTCTAATTACCAGGAATCAATTTACCAGAAATTTGAATCTCTGCAAAGTGTTTTGGTTCACGAGTGGAATCCTAGCTAAATTTAGAATCCAGTGTTCGGTTGGATCAAAGAAAATGAAATAGGAATATTGTTAAATACCTAAGCTACCCTTGAAGTCTAAAAAAAATTATAAGCTAAAATTCAAATTATTACACCTCTAAAGTTGGAGGATTATTAATGGCTTAAATATAAAAATTGGCAATATTAGATTCGTGTGGGGAGTAGAAAGACATCATTTTGATAGTTCTAAGAAAACAAACAGAGTAATACTTCACATATAACTTTTATACAACTTTTTGTTCACAACTTTAAATAATGTGTCTATTTCTCCTGTGTCACTGTGGAGTCCACTGACATCACAAGAGAGAGATAGACACATATTTTGGATTGTGAACAAAAAATTGTGTGAAAGTTGTGTGTAAAGTATTAGTCAAATAAAAACCTTATGTTTTGATATTGTAAAGGAGAGTTTAAAAGATTTAATTCACAACATATAAGGAATTTTGTGTAGATGACTTTTTCCCTCTTAATTGTCCTTAATTCTATATCATTTTCACTGATTGCACTGGTATTAAGGCTATTCACCGTTCATGTTTTTTTTTGGTGGTCCCCTCTATGTTTTTAAAATTCAAAATGGTCAAAATCTGAAAAGCGAACAAATTTAGACCCTTGGATTGACATAGATCAAGATTTAAAAATTTGTCTCGTTTTGGACTGCTAAGCTGCATAGTTAGAAGGTTAAAGTTTGGGACACAGTCATTCACACAACTTTTGAGACACAATCCCAAAGATGTGTTTATCTTTCTCTTGTGATGTCAGTGGACCCCACAGTGACACAAGAGAGAGATAAATACATCTTTTGAGTTGTGTCCTAAAAATTGTATAAATGAGTGTGTCCCAAGTATTACCCTAGTAAAAATCAAGGTCAATGTAATTTCTGAAACAACTAGAAATATCTTTGTAAATATGACATACCTCACGGGAGATTAGTGTACTTTACCCAATTTTTTTTTTAAACAAGTAGTTCCACCATTTATCTTTTTAGAAGAAGAGAATAAATCTCTCCACATGTCCTCCGTGTCCTAGATTTACCGTTATTTTTCTGACAAAATTATTAGCACCATTTTATCGGAGTAGAATAAAGGGCAAATTCCGACCACATACACCGACCCCATATTACACATGCCTATTAAAGTTAGGGAGGTGAATGAACTATAAGATTCGAACACACATCAAAACTCCAATTTGTTAAGCAAATCCATCATTACAACATAGTTACATCAAACTCTAGGGAGTTCTGAACATTTGACCCCATTTACGAACGTTAAAAGAGCTCTGTCCAACATGGAGAAACCAAGTTGTTTGAATATAAGTACAAAGAGTAATGCTATATTTCTCAAATTCAAATCTTAAATTCTCATTCCAATGACTTGACAGTGGGTCTACTGGATTATGACTGGAGCATGTTGAAGTGACCCCCACAATGGTCAATGGGTCCATTGAAATTTAATTAGTGCCACATCATTTAGGATGTATATTTGAGATTTATATTTGGAGTAAGTTTTTGGACACAAATAAATATCACAAACACCACAATGTGTCTATCTTTCCTCTGTGGATCCTGCAGTATCAGTGTAACCTACTAGAATAGAGATCAACATATTGTGATGTTTGTGAATTGTGTTTGTGAGATTTGTTTGTGCGGTTTACCCTAAGACTTAGGGGTGTTTGATATCCCAATTAAGTGCTAAAAATGAAAATTTTTAGCCCTTATTTTATTTCAGTGTATTTGATAAAAGTACCACTTAATTGAAAAGGCAGTCAAAAAATTACTGAAAACTTGAAGTAAAAAAATTCTACTGAAAATAATCACTGAATACAATCTATTCTAATACTTGAAATACTATTTTCAGTATTACAAGCTCAATCACTTAAAATTTTCAATATTTAAAATCCAACCCTTAATTTTCAATTTTATCAAACCTACCTTACTCTAATATTTGAGAAGCATTCCATTATTGTAACTCTAAAGTACAAATGTCCAACTAAAGAGGGAAGGGGGCAGAAGTTCCCTTTTGTACAAACCGTAAAGCTGTTAAAAGAAAATTAATTACAGGAATGGGCAAGATTTGCATGTTACTTCTCTCTCTCTCTACTCACACTCACAGTATCTCTTTATTGATTTTTATTTACTATTTTTCAGTTCCTAACAACTAATTACTTCAATACATATGACAACTATATACATAAATACGTAGTTTTGGGCTGTGTGTGTCTTTCGGTGGAGGAATGCTTGTCACCTACTCCTTTTAAGTTCCCCACTCCCCCTTGTGTTTCTCAAGCTTCTAGAGAGAGAGAAAAAACAGAGCTTTTAGAGAGAGAATCAGAGACAGAGAGCTAAAAAGCTTTGATCTTTGCTCTGTTCGGTGGTGAACTAAAATGGAGAGGCACAAGTGTAAGATTTGTTCTAGAAGCTTCTCAAATGGTAGAGCTTTGGGTGGTCACATGAGGTCTCACTTGGCCACCTTACCTATTCCACCAAAGATCCAACAACCTCAACTCGGTGACTCAGCTTCATCTCTGTCCTCTTCAGAAGTAGAAGAGAGAGAAAGTGAAGAGAAATTGGCTTTGGTATATGGGTTGAGAGAGAACCCAAAAAGGAGTTTCAGGTTGGTAGATCCTGAGTTTCTAGATGCTGGGTCGGTCATTGTTCAGGACAGAGAAAGTGAGACTGAGTCAAACAGAACACCAACTCGGCAGCGATCCAAGCGGACTCGGAAAATGGGTGTTGCAGAAAATGATCAAGAACCGATTGAGAAGCCCAACTTGACAAAACCCAGTTCAACCGAGTCAATGACCGAGTTGGAACCGGTGAGTTCAGTCTCTAATACGTCTCCTGAAGAAGACGTTGCTCTGTGTCTCATGATGCTTTCTAGGGATTCATGGAGTTCAGATGACTCGGCTGAGTTGAGACCGAGTCAGACTCAGAGGAAGTACCAGTGCGAGACGTGTAATAAAGTGTTTAAATCGTTTCAAGCATTGGGTGGTCACCAAACGAGTCACAAGAAGATCAAGAACAGAGTTGAAGATCATGAGTCAGACCCACAAAAGAAATTTGTGGGCTCAAGCAAAGTTTATGAGTGCCCATTTTGTGAAAAGGTATTCGGGTCGGGTCAAGCACTTGGTGGGCACAAGAGATCACATTTCTTGGTTTCATCTTCCTCAACAATGGCTGCCTCAAGCTCAGCTAAATTTAGGGACTGTTTGGTAAATTCAAATTCTTCTAAATTTAAAGAGAGTTTGATCGATCTTAACTTGCCAGCTCCAACGGAAGATGAAGATTTCAACCAACTAGATATATCTGCTGTATCTGATAATTAATTTATCAATTTCCTCAAAACATTAACAACATTCATAGGAATTGACAATGTTGGGAGGTTAGTTTATACTCTCTCTCTCTCTCTCTCTCTCTCTCTCTCTCTCTCTCTCTCTCTCTCTCTCTATATATATATATATATAGAAATATCTTTTGGAATATGGTTGTTTTGATTTGAGACTATATTAGGTTGTGATGGGCCATTGGGTTCTCTCTATAGACTATAATATTAGTAATAGACATTTATTGGACTTTTTATTTATAGATCAATTAATGAATTAGCTTTTTGGGTTCTTCTTTCCTTGTAATACATTGCATTAAATCTTCACAATTTACTTATAAGTTACTCTGTAGTGATTAATATACCTCTCTGTCCCCTTCTATATGTTTATTTTAATATATATATATATATATATATATATATGGAAAGGATATTTAATGCACTAACTTTTAAGCTTAAAAAAAATCTGCAAGCTCCCTGTTAACTCGCGTCTCATCCAGCTGTGTCTCGCGAATTATTTTAGGCTTAAAAATAGTACACTAGATAAGTGCACTCTAACCAATGCATTTAAAATTCTGACTCTATATGTATACACACATAACAAACTAACACATGTGTGTGTATGTTATGTATACTGAGCTTTGCTTGTAGCACAAGAACTGGTGTCTGAAAGTACAAAGTTAGGAAAGTTCTGTTTCTGTTTCCAGCTGTTCTTTGTGAACTGTGAATCTCTGCTAATTTGTTTTCTTTTATTCTTACTTAAATAGTAAAAAAAAATAAAAACATTTTTAGTACTTCAATTCTTTTCTCTCTCGTCATTGCTGAAAGGAACAATATGCCTCTGTCTACTTGGATCCAAGTATGGGAAACTAGATCTCTTACCTCTCTCAATAATACTCATTTTTCTGCAATTCAATCTTTTTAAAAGCAAAATGACCAAAAGATGGGTCATATAGCTTTTGCCTGAGAATAATGATACGCTTACCAAATTCGTATCTCAAACACGGTTCTCCATATATGTGACTGTGGCTACTTGAATGTTTATTAGAAGATATTGAAGTGGTTTCAATGTAACATATTGCGAAAAAACGTTTAGAAATCAAAATCTTGGAAGCTAGCATTACTCTTTATCCGGTCGCAGATTTCTGCAATTGACTCAAATTTTACTATGATTGTAGAATTTGGTTTACGGAATAATTTCATTTTGACTTTTGGTGTTGCATAATCACTTTTGAACTCGAAAAGCTCAATTGCCAAACACCCTTTGTTGTGTATCATAAACTATATTTTGAAAAGACTGAATTGCCCTCAAAGGAGCATCCAATTATTTATGGGCTTAATAGTTGGCAAATCTTTAAAATCCAAATCTCTCCATTTTCTGAATAAAATAAAGTCATACATTTAATGGCATTGAAGTGAACGAAAATAAATCAGGGAATGAAATCCTTATCGAAATTTCAGTCACCTACGTTATAGAATTGGTGAATGAATGAAAACATAAATGCTTCTTTTGTTTGTTTTTAACACTAATGTAAATGTTGTTAATTACAATGGCAGTTTAGTCAACCAAAGAAAAGATTGGTTTTAGGCCAGTTGGGGATCGTCGGCCGCGGCCGCTGTCAACAACATCTACGAGTTGCTTGGCAGCATCACAAAAAAAATGTTGTTTTTTTTTTTTTGTTTTGTTTGTTTTTTTTTTTTTTTGAATTTGTGGTACTATGTTAGAGATACTCATGCCACCTCATCAATCCGAGAAGACTCCAGCTCATCGATCCTGGATAGTCCACACAAGACTCAGATCAACCGTTAAAACTTTTCTACAGTTAGCAGCAGAGAATTCAATTAGATAGTTGTATCAGAGAAAGTTTGTTATGACAGCTGGAATGTTAGTTGTGCATATATAAATACAGTCGTGTATGTGTTGTGAAATTAAAATGAGAATGAATTACTTTCAGTCATCTTCTTCCCTTAGATTTACAATTCTCTACATGGTATCAGAGCACCATTGAACAGACCAACGTCTCACTTCAATGGCTACTGAATCACTAAATACTTCATCATCTTCATCTTCTTCAACTTCGAATATGTCTCACTCTCCAATTTATCTACTCTCAAATATCTGTAATTTGATAACTGTAAGACTCGATTCTTCGAACTATATCGCATGGAAGTTTCAGTTCTCAGCAATTCTGAGAGCACACTCATTGTTCGGATTTGTGGATGGAACCAATTCGTGTCCAGAACAATTTCTTCGAGATGAAAGAGGAATTCTCACAGATCAAGTCAATCCAGATTACCAGAATTGGATAGCTCAGGATCAAGCTCTTATGACTCTCATCAATGCAACATTGTCTCCTTCAACAATTTCTCATATTGTTGGATATAACACCTCAAGTGAAGTATGGAGTGCTCTGGAGTGAAGATTTGCATCCAGTTCTAGATCTAACATTCTGCAGTTAAAAGCAAATCTTCAATCAATTTCTAAAGGTAATGACTCGATTGATACTTTTATTCAAAGAATCAAGGAAGGGAGAGACAAATTAGCATATGTTTATATTCTGATCGATGATGAGGACATTCTCATCTACACTCTCAATGGATTACCTCCTGAGTATAGCGTATTCAGGACTTCCATTAGAACTAGATCACAATCTTTCAATCTTGAAGAACTTCATGTTCTTCTGAAAGCAGAAGAAATGTCTATTGAAAGTCTTAACAGACAAAGCCAGAACCAATCTGTATCACATGCCATGGCTGCAACATAGACTCGACCTCCTTTCTTTCATAACAATGGCAAAAACAATCAATTCAGAGGCCGAGGGCGAGGAGGACGATACAACAACAGAGAAGGACGATCTCAGAACTTTAATTTCGGAAGGTTCAACAATCAAGCCCAGCGACCTCCTCATTTTGGAAATCAGAAATTTGGATCCAATTCACAGCAATCTGGATACAATGTGCAGCAATCTGGATACAATCCACAACACATTTTCTGTCAGCGATCGATTGTTACCATCGTATGGATTATGCCTACCAAGGCAAAAGTCCACCTGCTCAACTTGTTGCAATGGCAGTCTCGTATAATTCTGGTTCTTCTGATGCTTGTACGTGGTTCACTGATTCTAGAGCATCCACCCATCTTACTCATAATCTATCAAATCTGTCAATCTCGACTGATTATCAAGGTCCAGATTCTATCTCTGTTGCCAATGGTCAACCTCTTTCCATAACACATATAGGTTCAGGTGTTCTTCCCACTCATTCTCATAATTTTCGTCTACATAATCTTCTCTGTGTTCCATCTCTATAGTCCAATTTGATATCTGTTCATAAACTATGTTTGGACAATAATTGTCGATGTATATTTCACTCTGATATGTTGCAAATTCAGAATCTCTCTTTGGGGAAGATAGTGTATCGAAGCCACTCCAGTAATGGTCTCTATCCCATTCAATTGATGTCTCCTTCTAACTCTCTTCCCTTTTTCCAACCAGGAAGAGATCAAGCTCCTTCTCAACAACACACTGCTCATTTAGGTGAACAAATTTCTCATATTTTGTGGCATAATAGGTTAGGACACCCTACTAATAAAATTCTGCAGCAAATGTTTGCACATGTTCCACACACTCCTTATGTAAATAGGAATAATACTATTGTCACTTCTGTTTGTGAACATTGCATGTATGGGAAGATGTGTAAACTTCCATTTTCTTTGTCAGCTTCTAGTACTAGTGTTCCATTATAGATTGTTCATAGTGACATTTGGGGTCCTGCACCTTTTTGTTCTTACAATGGCTTTAATTACTTCATTTCCTTTGCGGATGATTTCACACGCTTCACATGGATTTTTCCTTTAACACACAAATCTGATACTTTCTCAGTTTTTGCTCAATTCAAAGCATATGTTGAAAATGCTTTTAATACTAAAATAAAAGTTTTCAGAACTGATGGGGGATCTGAATACAAGAAACAGGGTCTCCAGGATATTCTTTCTAAGTTTGGTATTCACCACCAAAAGACTTGTCCTGATACATCTCAACAAAATGGGATTGCTGAAAGAAAGCATCACCATATTGTTGAAACTGGCCTTACTTTACTCTCCACAGCTTCATTGCCTCCTGCTTTTTGGTTTCATGCCTTTTGTACTGATGTCTTTCTCATCAATCGAATGCCTACTCTCACTACTTCCAATCAATCCCCCTTTCAACTTCTCTATTCTCAAGTTCCTTCATATTCTACCATGAAAGTGTTTGGATGTGCTTGTTACCCTTTATTGCGACCATATAACAAGAACAAACTTGAACCCAGGACCACCAAGTGCATCTTTCTTGGCTATCCTTCTGATTATAAAGGTTTTCTTTGTCTTGATGTTGCTAACAATCGAATGTACATCTCTAGACATGTTATATTTGATGAAAATGTTTTTCCAGCAGCTCAATCTACCACAGCATCTCATACATATCAGCATTCTCAGTGGTTGTCATCCTCTTCTAGTTCAGTCCCACCTTCCACTGCTTCTTCTTCCTTTTCCCCTAATCCCTCTTCACCTCCACCCTTTCATCCTATATCTATTCACACTATTCCTTCCCTTCCTTCCTCTTCTAGAACTTTACCACTCTCAGTTCCTGCTGTCATACCTATTTCCACTTCTACTCCTGATCCTTCTTCTACTCATCCTATACAAACTAGGTCCAAGTCAGGAATCTCCAAAAAGAAAGTCTATTTTACTCAGGCATCGTCTCCTTCTCATCTCACTGAACCTACATGTTTCTCCACTGCCTCTAAACATCAGGTTTGGTGTGATGCAATGGCAGAAGAATTTTCTTCACTCCACTAACAAGGCACCTGGACTCTTGTTCCTCTTCCTCCTAATCGTAATCTTGTTGGGTGCAAGTGGGTTTATAAAATCAAACAAAATTCAGATGGTTCCATATCTCGATATAAAGCTCGATTGGTTGCAAAAGGGTTTCACCAAGAGGGAGGTCTGGACTATACTGAAACATTCAGACCAGTGGTTAAACACACTACTGTGCGATTGGTTCTTAAATTAGCAGCACACTTTCACTGGCCTCTTAAGCAATTGGATGCTAAAAATGCTTTTCTTCATGGTCAGTTACACGAAGAAGTTTATATGTCCCAACCTCCAGGTTATTTGGATCCAATCCACCCTCACTTTATATGTAAACTTCATAAGGCTATCTATGGTCTTAAACAGGCACCTCGTGCTTGGTTCTCCACTTTCACTTCTCATTTGCTTCAGTATCAATTTCTCCAGTCACAGACTGATACCTCCCTTTTTGTTAGATCTGTTGGGTCCTCTCTTACCATCTTATTACTCTATGTAGATGACATAATTGTCACTGGAAATGATCCATCTTATGTTCAAACACTGGTGACTCATTTGAATTCCAAATTTGATATGAAAGACATGGGTGCTCTACACTATTTTCTGGGAGTTGAAATCACCAGCACCTCTCATGGGCTATTTGTCACTCAAACTAAATATCTCAATGATCTAATCCAGAAATCTCAAATGCAGGGCTGTAAGCCCTGTAAAACTCCATGTGCCCATTCCTCCCAGTTATCTAAAACTGATGGTCTCCCTCTCTCGGAACCTACCCAATATCGTAGCATTGTCGGAGCCCTTCAGTATTTGACTTTCACTCGGCCTGATATAAGCTTTGCTGTGAATAAAGTTTGTCAATTTATGCATCCTCCTACTGACATTCACTACACTGCAGTTAAAAGAATTCTTCGGTATTTAAATGGCACTCCATCACTTGGCCTTCATTATAAACCCAATTCTCTGACTCTTTCTGCTTATACCGATGCTGACTGGGCTGGAGATCCTAGCGATTGACGGTCCACCACAGACTTTGTTATTCTTCTTGGCTCTGATCCTATTAATTGGGGAGCTAAGAAGCAACCTATTGTTGCTCGTTCATCAACCGAGGCTGAATATCGAGCTCTGCCATGTCTCTTGCGTCTAACCCAGTCTTTTATGCCCGAACGAAGCATATTGAGATTGATTATCATTACATTCGTGAGAAAGTCTTGCATAAGGATCTTGCTATTCACTTTGTATCCTCCGCAGATCAACTGGTTGATGTATTTACCAAAGGATTGTCTCATTCTCGTTTTCTTCGTTTTCAGTCTAAACTGTTGTTGTCTCTTCCCAACATCAGTTTGAAGGGGGCTGTTAGAGATACTTATGCCACCTCATCAATCCGAGAAGATTCCGGCTCATCGATCCTGGATAGTCCACACAAGACTCAGATCAACCGTTAAAACTTTTCTACAGTTAGCAGCAGAGAATTCAGTTAGATAGTTGTATCAGAGAAAGTTTGTTATGATAGCTGGAATGTTAGTTGTGCATATATAAATACAGTCATGTATGTGTTGTGAAATTAAAACGAGAATGAATTACTTTCAGTCATCTTCTTCCCTTAGATTTACAGTTCTCTACATACTACCAAATCCACATGGGTTGCTAAGGTGCTGTTGCGCAAAGTGTTGCCGAGTTCCAGACTCTTTTAGGTCCCTTTCTTTAAGATTGCTGTTTAGTATTTCTTCTACACTCACATATATAACATGAGATGCTTCTTGTACTCTTGTTTACTAGCAATACTTCTTTCTCATTCAAGTAAATTATTGTTCAATTGGGTTTTTTTAGAAAATTCTCACTGAATTTGCAAGCTTGGAAGAATTTCACAATCTATTGGATTTTTTCATTCATAAAAATGCGTTTCAATAATCCAAAATCTGCTATTTTTTTTCTCCCCATAAATGAATGTTGAACTCCAAATGGGAAAACAAATTTATTTGACAAATCAGATTTTGCGATTCAATCATAAAAATGCATGTCCATCACAGAAATTTGCAATAGGTCAAAGCTTTTTTTTTTTTGGCGATTGAAGCAAAAGAAAAAACTGTACCAAACGAATCGTTAATGGTGAATGCTTAATTGATAAAACACTTTTAGGAAGAAAATTCTGTGATGCATACATTGTACATAGGATATTAGGGGTGTGTTTCAGGCGGAACAGATCAGAATACCCTCTTTCGAAAAAAAAAATAGTAATAATAATAAATAAATCCAAAAATTTGGAAATTAAATAGGTGTTCCAATTTTCGTTCCGATTTTTTCGGAATTTCATTTTCCTTTCCGATTTCGGAATTTCAAAATTTTCAAAATCGGAATTCTTCAGAAATTTTCAAAATTTTTGGAATCAGAATTTTCAGAAATTTTTAGAATTGGAATCAGAAAATTTTCATAATTTTTGGAATTTTCGAATACAAATAATATTGAATGGGTAAGTCATGCTTTTATAGAGAGTCCCCTACTCTCTCCTTTCTCTCCTTATAAGATGTGGGACAAATAAGTCTACATTCTTCCAAATTTTGAAAAATATTCGAATTTTTCCAGAAATATTTTGAGAAAAAAAAACATATATTCGGAATATTTTCAGAATTTTGAGAATTTTCAAAACAATTCCGATTCCATTCCGATTTTTTTTTTCTCGAATTTTTGGAATTCAGAATTCAATTTTTGGTGCCAAAATCGGAATTTTTCGGATCGGAATCGAAATTTCCATTCCAAATGACAATTCTATAGGATATACAACACTTCTAAGTACCAATGCACGATACGAAAGGTTGGTAATGATTAATACTTATATTGAATCGTAACGAGTTGAGCTTAGTTTAGTTGGTAAAAAGGCACTTTATGCGTCGAGCGGGCTGTTGTCCGATTGACATAGCTTCTCTCTTTACAGTGGGGAGGAAAAGAGTTCCAATCTCCATAGGGAATTCTAGTTGTTTGCCCCACCAATTATTCTTCAGTCATAATGAGTGACCCTTGTTAGGCTTTGTTATGGGGTTTTGGAATTGGGTTGGGGCTAGAGAGTGTGTGTGTGTGTATGTTGTGGGGGGGGGGGGGGAGGGGTTTGTGTGTATCCAGTTCGGATCTAGATAAGTATCAAAATAATAATAATAATAATAATAAGGCGTTCCATGCCACCCACATTATCAGAGTTCGAACTCATCTCTCTCCCTATCTTTGGACCCAGTATTTATGTTCACATTACTAGACCATTACACCAAAGAGGTTTTTTTTAATTAAAAAAAAAAAACTGTGTTAGTAAAATAAGACAAAGTGTTCTTGATACATAGAAAATGGAAAGTGAAAAAAAAGAGTAAGTGATTCAATTATAATTAATGTTGTAAATAAAGAAAAAATAAAAAGCAAATGAAAGTTCGGAAACAAATGATCCACTAATCTCCGTTAAATTTTTGGCCCACTAAAGGGGTAGATACAGGAAACTGAAGTAGGGGAACTTGCAAAATTTTTTTCGACTCTATTTGTTCGTATTTAGGCGTTCCATGCCACCCACATTATTAGAGTTCGAACTCGTCTCTCTCCCCATCTTTGGACCCAGTATTTATGTTTTCGTTAAAAAAAAAAACCTAACTGCATTAGTAAAATAAGACAGGATAAAGTGTTCTTGATACATAGAAAATGGAAAGTGAAAAAAAAAGTAAGTGATTCAATTACGATTAGTATTGTAAATAAAGAAAAAATAAAACGCAAATGAAAGTTCGGAAACAAATGATCCACTAATCACCGTTAAATTTTTGGCCCACTAAAGGGGTAGATACAGAACACTGAAGTTGGGGGACTTGCAATTTTTTTTCAAGTCTATTTGTGCTTATTTCTCAAGTAGAATTTTATGTAAAAGTTGAATTGATACGAAATCAACTTGGGTCACATTACAATAATAAGGGGAAAGAAAAATTGTTTGACCCAATACTTACGGCGAGGTAAATTCCAATTGTGTCAATATTCGTTCAATTGCTCTTTATATGAAATCTATAACTTAGTTCATGGTATAGGCCATATGAATTGGATTACAATTATTACTGCAATATGTATATTGCAATTCAAATTAATATACGTGGATGGTTATTGCTGCAATAACCAACGTGGGTGGTAACATAGTGGCTTCCTGCTCCCTCCCATGTGGTTTGGGGGCTAATAGGTCTTGGGTTCGAATTCGAATATGGATTCACTCATGATTATTTCTAGGCCCCCGACTTGGAGTTCACTAGCACTCCGTTGGGACTATGGTGATGTGCTCGCCCTCTTGGGCAGTAGCAATGGCTCAAAGCGGGTAGATAGCGGGTGGGAATCCTTCTAGTCACGCGAGAGAGAAATATGTTGGTCGCCCTTACCACCCTTTTTTTCTTGCCAAAAAAAAAACTTCCAAATCGATTATATTTTTTTTCTTCAATATATAAAAGGTAATGCTATAAAAATTAACATATAAACTCATAAAATATGGGGGCTCTCTGCAAGTTTAGGAGGGCTTATATGCATATTTTGTTTTTTTAAAGGGTATATTCCAAATTCTCCAAAACTTTAGGTGGGATTTTGAGCCCCCTTTCGGCCTCAAGTACATCCGCCCATTCTAAAATCAATGGACGAGGATGGGAGAACTGAATATTGTCGGTGTGTGTGAGGTGTAGATGATAAACGTTACTTGAAGGACTATTTTGGTAATTACATATCTCGATAATCGATATGATCAGCGTCTGTTATGCCACTCTTAAAGAGAACTCTGGAAACATAGGCTGAACAAATGATGGTGAGGTGGCAGAACTTTTTGGTCAACTTCTCAGCCTCTATTTTAGGGAAGAAAAATATTGAACATAGTGTAGAATCCTTCGTGGTATTATAATATAATAAAAATTATGTATGAAACTGTCTATTCTCTTATTTTCAGAAAAAATTTGTTCAACTTATCAAAAAAATTTACCAACTCAGTAAAATTTAAAAACAAGTGAGAGGAGATATAATCCTAATTAGTATCACCGTAATACCCAATATTTACTCCTATTTTAGGAGACAAGGCCAAGTGAGAAACCAACCTAAGATTGTAATTTTTTATTAGAGATTCTTTTGAAACCCCCCCCCCCCCCCCCCCCCCCCTCCCAAAAAAAAAATATATATTAGAACTACAATATTTAGGAACAAATTGATTATTTTTGGAAAGAAAAAAAATCTCATCCCGAACCCCGAATCTATGCATTGGAGGGGACTTATATAGGCCAAGCTCTTTGCCACTTGAGCTAAGCCAACCTATGCTTGTTCCTAAATACTTAACAATTGTATCACATGCTATAATAATGATCAGAATTCTTTTCATAATGTCACTGCAAGTATGAAAATTCCAATCATTTTTCAAAAAAAGAAAAAAGAAAAAAGAAACAACATTTAAATATATATATATATATATATATATTCTAAAGAATCATTTCATAATAATGTGAAAATTGCTATGAGTTTGCTTAATTGCGCCTGTGGTGGACCAAGATTTGCCTAGGTCCTTCCCCGTTAACCTAGGAAAAGTATGTTTATGTGCCGCCGCCGACCGAGTTGGGCGTGGGTTATGGACTTGGGCTTCCTTGAACAAGTATATATTCTTTTTGAAGAAAGTTTATTTAAATTTTTAATAATTCATTTTAAATTTTCAAATAGTAATTGTTTTCCTCCTAAAGCTGTTGGATTTACCAACAATCGTATCTGTTCTTATGCCTTGTTTGGGTGTGTCTTTTTTGAACAGTCATGTGCCTTGTTTAGGTGTGTTTTTTCGAACAAACACCAAATTGATTATATATACAACCTCCATATTCATTCATCATATCCGGAAAAAAATTCTCTCTCATTCGTCATATTAATTAGTCCTAGCAGTTCGAGTATTATACATAATTTTGCATTTGCTAGGTTCTGCTTATTGAAGTGCAACATATACAGAGCTAAAACCTGTTTTATCTGGGGAGACAATTGTTCATCAACCTTGTGCACCGAAATGAAGCAAATTCGTCTTAAGGAATCAGTGTTATCACTAAGCCCGAATTCTTTCTCAAATTTTAATTCCATGATTTAATATTCTTCAAATTGTAAGTTATTCTGTTTCTGATTTTTGTTTCCAGTTTCTGTCTCTTGCTAATATTTTTGTTTCAAATTAGGGGTGAAAGTTGATAACTGAGAACCGAACCGACCGACCGAACTGAGCAGTTCGGTCGGTTTTCCAAAAAAATCCCCCAAACTACAAACTGAACCGAACCGACAAAAACCGACCGAAATTGACCATTCGGTCGGTTTTGAAAATGCCTAAAACCTACCAAAATCAAACCGAATCAACCGACTTTCACCCCTATTTCAGATTATATATATTATTCCCTCCATTTCAAAATAAGTGCACACATTTCCTTTTTTGAATGTCCCAAAATATGTGTCCAATTTGAAAGTCAACTACAATTTTAGTATAAACTACCAATAAAACCCTCACAATAAAAGACCAACATCATTTTCTAGGAGAGTGAGAAAGGGGTAATGAGTAAAAAAAGTCAATGTCACATCAAGGGTAATATGGAACAGTGGAAAAAAAGAAGGACAAAAGACATAAATATAATACACATTTCTTAAACATTTGACAAATTGATAGTGGACACTTATTTTGAAATGGAGGGAGAACATTAATATAACAGATTGTTATTAGAGAATAACAAATGCAATATTCATTATAATCATCAACAATATAGTCTCCGGAAAGTCAACTCAGCCACCACCCCTGTAACATCCGTACCCGGACGAGAAGATTAATTTGGTAATAATATGTGTTAATTAAAAATAATTAATGCATGAGATGATTTAAGGTAGGGTTATGAACCCACATGTGAAAAGGTGCTCAAATGCGGGCATAGATGAAAGTCATGTGAAAGGCGGGGCTGGTATAGAGGTGGGGCCCAATGAGGGTCTAATTAAATAATTTGCATTTTTATGTCATTATATGTTTATATGATTACTTGTTTAAAAGTTTAAAGATATTATTATGTCTTATGATATGTAAGGGGACAAGTATGGGTACCCATGTGAGGGCGTAATTGAAAATAATTCATAATTGGTAGGTTTAATAGCAATCTCATGAATTATGTGGGACCACGTTTGGGACCCACGCGAGACTTAGATTAAATCCTTTTAGAAAAGCTGGGTAGTTAATGTAATTAACTAGGGGGTTTCATAATAAAGCTTAAGAAAGATCGTGGGTGTAAATGGGAATAAGGAGAAATGGTGACAACACATATGCATGCTAGCATATGTGTCTCTCCATTGTTAATTATAGCTAGGAATTGAGAGAGGAAAGAACCGAGAGCTCTCGACAAAGACGACATATTTTTCAACGCCGTTTTCTTGCCGTTTGTCCGCCGTCCGACGCCGGATTCACGAACCGAGATCAGATTTGGACTCATGGAGGTAAGAGGATCACATGCACGTCTTTTATTTTCAGTTTTGACAACGTTTTTACAGCGACCGTTCTTAATAGATGATGTTCTTGGCACCAAACTTATGTAGGAATTACACCGGTGGAATTTGGGTTGGAAATTTGCTAAAGGTTGGGATTTCTAAGCTTAATTCACTAGTAAATCGAAGAGGTGAGTGTTCTAGTCCCAAAATTGGGTGTTTATATATGTTGATGTGATAGTTGTTAGCTTAGAATGCTTGATCCATGTTTGTGTTTATATGTGTTGTTGAATTTGGGTAAAAAGCATGTCAAAGTTATGAAATTGCTATGCTTATATGCTTATATGCTAAGTTGCTTAAATGCTTATGTGGATCAAAGGGAAGTCAAGTAGTGAGCACCATTTATAGGTCCCATATGTAAGGGATAGGAAGTCCTCAATGAGTAGGACGTGGTGACGACCACAATGAAATGCCGGTGACGCCTTCGGGGTCACAAGAGAGTGTGTGTTGTGCTATATGCGCCAAAAGAGTGAGAAATTCCGTGGTGAGAAGGACCCGGGGGTGGTGGCTTGAGTTACTTAACTTTCCGGAGATCAATTTGTTGTTGTTTATAATGAGTGTTGCATTTGCATATTAAACATTCCAATAGCATGATTAGTCCCCTCACTAAGCGAAAGCTTAAACGAAAATATATTTTCTGTTGTGGTTATTGAATAACCATCGCAGGTACGACATGGGAAGAGGAGAGGAAATGATCCGCACGACGGAGTGGGTGTGGGAGTTGTGTCCTTGTGAATATGTTCCTATGACTAATTAGTTTATGTCTAAAATGTACTTTCTTGTTGGCAAAGTATAAATACGTTGAGTTTTGGAAGTCTTGTAAAATATTAAGTTGGGTGTTAATGTGAATTTTGCACCAAAATGTATGTTGTATTTACATGTCATGAGTCATGTGTAAGGGTGGGGGAGGAGTTTGAATTTGAGGAGGAAAATTTGGAGTTGTAAACCTTAATTTGGTTCCTTATGTTGGATACTCATGTATATGTTGGGAGAAATAGGATTTTGATGCAAATTATGATCCATGTGAGAAGCTTGTGTGTTTTAATTGTTGGATCACACTTGATTTAACTTGTGTTGATGATTGGGAACACTTAGAAATGGTTTTGGAATGATCTTTTATGTTTTCACAAAGTTTTGAGATGTTAGGAAATGTTTCGGACATGAAAAATTGATGTTTT
This sequence comes from Hydrangea macrophylla, assembly GCA_033977485.1. Lineage (NCBI taxonomy): Eukaryota > Viridiplantae > Streptophyta > Magnoliopsida > Cornales > Hydrangeaceae > Hydrangea > Hydrangea macrophylla. The sequence goes on from CM066995.1 coordinate 95,388,663, forward strand.
TAGCAGCAGGGAGCTATTCTGCCAAGGCCGGATTGATCCGGCCTTTCCACGGATCGATCCGCCCATTTCCGAGGACATTCTGCCTCAAAATCAATAAAATGGATCGATCCGCCCTTTTCGCGGATCGATCTGCCCCTATAAATTTTGACTGTCCACTTTTACGGAAACAAGCATAACTCTTTTTAGAAAGATCGGATTCGCGCGCCGTTTTTTGCGTTAGAACCGGGACTCAAAGATCTATCTTTTGGTATAAAATTTGCTATACCTTATTAATGACCATTTTGCCCTTCGGTCTGATTTGTGTCAAGAAAGCTCTTTTATGGAGTCTAAAACATGTTTTTTCTTCATGATTAGTGTATGGTTTGGTGTGTGGGCTTTGTTACACGTGTCCTAATCCGCCTGGGGTGGGTTGGGGTGTGACAACCCCCGAGTCGTTCCACCCCGGATCTTCCTCACTTTTGATCGCATATAGTATATCTTTCACTCTAGTGACTTCAAAGACATCACCATCATATCATTGTGGTCGTCACCACGCGCCACTCTTGAGGGCTTCTTCTCTCACTACGGGATTGTCACAACCGTCCTGGGAAATGAAAATGTTTTAAAATGAAAAATCAAATTTTGAGAATTCTCAACGTTATTTGATAATTGTGAAATTGGTTGACTATAGTCAACGGAAGGTGTCAAGTGAGGACACGACAATCTAGCATTCAATGAGGCATTGACATGACTTAAATGACATTTATGTGATTAAATGTTATTTAACGTAATCTGGTATATGTGAATAATGATTTTACCTGTATAGTATAATTTTTGATAGTTTTGATCTTGTTTCAGATCATTTTGGATGTTGTAGTTTTAACGTAATTAATAGGCTGCATAAAAGGTAGAGTATCTAGAAATTCCACGAAATTAGTTTTCATATAGTAATTACGGCGACAAACGAAACTTAGATGAAAACTAGTGCAATTATAGTTTTTACTCGTGAAGTAATAAATTGGACATGAAAGGCATTTCGAGGAATAATTAAGAGTTTTGGAAACTTGTAGGGAGGTAAACATAATTTTTGAAAATGATGCCTATAAATAGTAAGTCCAAGATATTTTTCCATAAATATCCAAAAACAACTTTGGGAACTTAAGAGAGATAAGGGAGATTTTGGGGTTTCAGAATTCCCGATGCCAAATGACGACCGTCCGTTCGTCAACTTTCAACCAAATTTTATATTCGGACTCCTCGAGGTAAGGCCTTCATTTTGATACCACTTAGACCTTGTTTGGCTAAGTTTTATGAAAAATTTAATTTATGGAAATTTGAAAAAAAACATGTAAACACTTGTAGCAATCGTGTGTAATTAGAGATCCGACATTTAATTGGGCTACTAGTACCTTCCTCAAAGTTATAGGATATTTGCATAAGGTATGAATTCTAAGCCTATGAATTATAGGAAATAACATGTTTTAGATATCCGATGTGATATTTTGGATCCGGGCGAAAGGCATGCAATAATTAGGCCCGCTATTTATGCACGAGAATATGTAAAAAAAGCACGTATAATTGTTTATGTGAGCATGTTATATATCTACTTAGGTCAAAGGGTGGTTTGGTGCAATTCCATCCGGGGTAAGCTCCTTGAAGTTTGGGGATTGTAACATCGATAGTTGTGATGTCTGGTACGGAGGAAGGCCGAACCAGGACACGGTGCATGGTATGGATGAAGGTCCAACCAGAGCACGAGATGCGTGGAAGAGGAAGGCCTTCCACGGCATCAATTTCATTTACCGGCTGGAAACGTACCACTCACCCTAGAGACTATTTGATGTGTTTAGATGTTTTAAAGCATGAATTGTCAGATAAGCATATGTTTAGAATTGTACACTCAGCATATAGATGAGCAATGAAGATTTACTCCGTTGCAGGTATGAAGAAAAGAAAGAAGAAGCGAGAAGAGTGAGGCCGACAGGATGCGGGGTTTGCTCTTATTTATACTGTTGTTTTCCCTTTCCGATGTTGTAATAATGAGAATTGAGAAGTTAGAACTCTATACTTAATTTGCAATCCGCAGAATGGATTTGTAGGATTGAATTATTGAAAAATAGCCTTTGGTTACGTTTAAAACGTATTTGAACTCTGGATATCATGTTTTGAATGCATAACTTGTCAAATTCGGGTTTTGGATGAATGTAATAATACTTTTACGTTTTAATCCAAACAGGCCTTACTTCGTTTCATTATCGTTCTTAGCAAGAATTAGTATGATGTTTATGGGTACTTATAACCTTGATGGGCTTGGAAAGTTTGGATTGAAAGTTTCAGAAGTTAAGAAATGTGGAAGGTTGGGTGACTCTTGGCAAAATTCTGCTGTCAAAGGGAATTCTGCCAGGGGGTCATTCCACCGGTCGAAGAGAGTCGTTCGACCGGTCAAAATGACCCTTGCAAGAAATTTTTTTCTACCACTTACGGAAAATATTTAAATATTTTAATTGACTCTTAAGGTACCTTTGGGACCCCTTTCAACATAAATGCATTCGTTTCAAAATATAATTACGTTTTCAAATTTATAAGGATTTTACAACCCGGACAGTATTGTTTTCAAATGAGTGAATACTCATTTGTCGTTTTAAGTTTCTTTTCTGCTGCTTAACATTTTAATGAATTGGATGAGCCTTAGTGGCGTGCCACATGTCCTATTTCTACACGTAGTGGGATGGGTAAACATTCTATGATAACTATTATCACATCAACACACCTAACCAGTGATAATCCTACATAGTTTTGACACACTGAAAGTTATAAACTATGAATAGTTGCAAGAAAAACGTTACCAAACTGAAAATAAAGGACATACGTACATGTGATCATTTTCCCTCCACGAGTCCAAATATGGTTTCGGTTCACGAATCGGACGTCAGACAATGAAGAAAAGGCTAGAAAACGTTGTGCGGAACCCCGTCATCAACTTTGAGAGCTCTCGATTCTCTCTCTTTTTTTGCCCAGTTGTGTTTCTTTGTAAATGAGACACATATGCATCTCATGCATATGTTCATACCATTTTTCCCTATTTCCTTTTACCTCCCCCAACTTTCCTATTTGTTTATTATAAAATCCCCAAGTTAATTATGTTAACTACCCACATTTCAAAATGGATTTAGTCTATGTCTCGTGTGGTTTCCAAACATGGTCCCACCTATAATATGAGGTTGCTATTAAACCTACCAATTATGAACCGCATTCGAATACACCCTTACATGGTAACCAACCCAGTCCCTAGCACCTGACATATGACATAAGAATAACTTTAAACAATTAAATATGTATTCATTTAAGCATACAATGGCATCAAAATACAAATTATATTACTAGACTCTCGTCGGGTCCTACTTTGATACTTGCCTCACCTGACACAGGACTGTCATTTATGTTCATATTTGAACATCTTTTTACCTGTGAGTTTATAACCTGATGATGCCAAAAATTGGTAAGCGAGATTTATGCGGGAAGATAGAGTAGAAAGAGGTTTGTATGTGGTTCGGCCCCGTTAACGAGGTGACCTACGTCCACGGGTGCGTCTATGCGCTTCTTACTAGCAGATCACCGGCGGGCCTGGTGAGCCAACAAAGACGGATGGCACTGCCAGTAATACCAGCCGGGTGTATGCTTCAAAGTGATGAGTTCTCTGATAGAGCTTATATGCTTAGAGAAGATAGATTCCGGATCCCCTTTTGATAGGGTAGGTGGCTCTTTTATAGATGCAAGAGTCCACCCTTACATGGTAAGTTGTTAGGATTAAGAAGCCTAATCTAATCGCACTAGATTTGTATGATCTTAGGAGAGTTTCCTAAGTAGTTTAGGAAACTACTCATCTTTCCTTGATAGAGTCCAGGTTTCATAAGGAAACTGCCTGGAATGCTCTTCACGAGCTGCCCATGCTGGAAAGCCGCCGTACATCACGCCCGGGCCGGCTGATCTCCCTGAGCGGTGGCGTCTAATGCGGGGTACGGGCCCCAAGATCTCTTCCCAGATAGCCCGGGTCCTTCTGCCACGTGGCGGTTGCTCTTTAGCGGATGTTTCCGGATATATCAGCTGCCCCCCATTTTCAAAGTTGATGTGACATCTCGGTGAATGAAATTTGAAAATCAAGACCGTCTCCACAATACCGGGCGGGAATAGATCGGGACTTCGCCCAGACTGGGGCCAATCGTAGCAGTCTGCCGGGATATCGAATGCCACGTGCCCCCTGACCACAGGTTTAGTTAGGATCCAACGACACCCATGCGGAAGTAACTGAATTGTTTGCGTGGCAACGGAAACATCACGTCGAGCATTTAATGCTCACACCTTTTAAGGCGATGCCCCATGTGCCCGAAATGACAGTTTTGGCGGGAAGGTATACTAGCCGTTCGATCCAATCTGATCTATGCCGTTCACGATGCCTATATAAGGGGCACCTGTTCAGTCCATTCCTTACTGCAGATTAACAACCGAATTTACCGAGCGGTTCTCGAGAGCAACACGTTCCCGAGCTTTCTTCCTTTGCTTTTATTGCCCATTCCTTCTTTTTCCAATGGCCTCCCATGTTGACCTGAATTCCGACGACGGACTTAGGATTTTCCGGGAAGACTGCGAAATTCCAGATGACGTTGGAGTCCGCCCCTACATCGAAGGGGAGGAAATCGCCTTCCCTTTCGTCCTCATTAGCAGCTATCTGCTGCTAGTTGTAGGGCTACGCTTCCCTTTCCCGGCCTCCTTCTGCGACCTGCTACAGGGGCTGCGTATTCCGCTCTCTAAGTGCCGTCCAAATGTGGCCCGCCTCCTCTGGGGGATATCAATACTGAACCAGCGACTTGGGGTGCTCCTCCGTTCCATCGACGTCGTCAGGTGTTATGTCTAGGGGATCGACCATGGGGGCCCTTATTTACGCCCTGGTGCAGAGGGAAGACACCTTGTCCAGGGCTTGGATTTCCCGAATAAGAGGTGGAGCCAATATCCTTGGGTTGTGGTGTCCGGCGACTGGCTGGTGGACCCTAATCTCCGCCCTCCTGCGGCCTTTGATGCCGAATTGTGCAAGGCGTCCTTTGCTGCCTTCCGCGGTATTGCCTCCTCTGTTGCCGACACAGAGGCCATCGACCGTACCGTCGAAGCTGGCCTCACGTTCTCGAATTTGACCGGGGGTCACGCTGGTGAGGTCGGCGGTGAGGCTCCGCCTGCGCCCCCTGCTGCTACTGCCTCCGGGTCTCACCGCTACACTAGGTCCATGGCTTCTGGTCGGCGTGCCACAAGCAGGGTCGGCCCTCCTGAGGGACCAGTCTCCCTGTCCACCAGCAGCGACTCATCCTCCTCCGGGGATGCGATCCCGCCACCGGGCCCATCCCGGAAGGGGAAAGAAAAGGCAGTCGGGGAAGAGTCTCAACCCCCACCAAAAAGGAGCCGGACGGAATCCCCGACCGGTCTTCATGTGCCGAGCTCTTGGACGGGCCTTGCCCTCGGTAACCTAGAAGGTCATCTTCAAGAGGTGGAGAAGCAGACTGTCCGTCTGCAGACTGAATCTGTCATGCAGGAGGTGGATGTTCACACCATAGAGCTCACAGTCAAGGAGTTAGTGGCGAGGATGACGGCCATGGAAGAGGAGGTGAAAGCTCTGAAGGGCAAAGGAACTTGAAGACTCCTTGCTATTTTTTTTTCTTTTTTTTTTTTTTTATCGGGGAGGCTACTATGACTGCCTCCCAACCTCTGTATAGTTCACTTTTTATTACAATAAAAAGGTTCTTGAGGCCGACACTTTCTCTTATTCTGCTTTTGCCGACTGTTCCTTACTTCTGCGCAGCATTTAGCCTCTAATACCCGATCGATTTTCATTGACCGACCTGGCTTTGGCTTTCTGCTCCTTAGCGACTGATTTTTGGAACTCCGTTTGGCTTTATCGGCACTGTCCCCCATTTTCGGAACTGACTAGACATGTCATCGGGCAAGGATCGAAAATCAATATTGCTCTAAAAATCGTCCGGGTAACTCCCAGGGATCCGGTTGGTGTAGAAAAAGGCTAAAGTGGCGGTATCGTGGGCCCGGACCAATTGCTGCCATGTGGCAAATGGTGAGTGGCCAGGTTAGGATCCAACAATGGCGGTGCGATCATAACCGAATCGTTGGTGGGCTAACCGAGCCGTCGTGTCACGCATTTAATGCGCGCGCCTTTTGAGGCGATGCGTCCTGTACCCGAAGCGACAGTTTGGGCGGGAAGTCATATGGGCCGTCGGATCCGATTTGATCTTGGCCGTCCATAGCTCCTATATAAGGAACGTTTGGCCACTTCCTGAACCACTTTCGCTGAGACGAGTATTCCCGGACAAAACTCCTGCGCTTTAAGCTTTGTAAGTCTCCTTCTATCCCGAACCTCTATTTACTGATTTCTCCTTCTTCCTCCCATCTCTCTTCTTGTCGGAGTGAGGCTGGAGAGGACGAGTCCGGTAGGGTTCGAGCGGGAGTGGGATTTTTTCCTTCTCAGATTCTGCGCATATTTTAAGTCGGGGGGAACCTTAGCTCAGTTGAACCGAGTGGGCATCCCGTGGGCTGCTTTGAGGGAGTGTTACCTAGCGTTAAGAAGCATATATTCGTTGCCGTTCAGGTTAGTGACGTTGCCCCCACTGTATACTAGGTTTGGGGTTTCCGACCCTTATACAGATCGCAGCCTGCTCCCTTACCGTACCGTAGGAATATCAGGGATGGACCACTCCGGGTTTAACTCTGCCTCCCGATCAGAGAGTGAGATGTTCAGGTCGGGTACGCCTGACCCCAGTATAGACCTACCGTCAGCTTCCCCCTCAGATCGTTATAGTGAGGGCCGTATCCCGGCTCGAGCGTCGACCGACGAGTCCAACCAGGAGACCGCCACTGCATCGGTGTCACGGGGCTCAGGTGACGAGGTGCCTAGGGAACCCGATCCCGAAGTTGCATTCACTTGCGAGTTTATTTCCTCATCCTTGCATTCCGGGGACCTCGATCGGATCAGAGGTAAGTACGCCGTCCCCGATGGCAGCTCCTTGTCCGTCCGCCCCGACGGGGCACATATCCACCATAGGGGTTTGGTTACCCTATACGAGGACGCCTTCTTAGCTGGCCTTCGTGTCCCCCTCCATCCGGTCGCCCGGGACGTTTTGATTTTTCTTGGAATAGCCCCCGGTCAGTTAGCCCCGAACGGGTGGAGGTATCTTATGGGGTCCATCTCCTTGTGGCCCCAGGTCTTCGGGTACGAACTCACCCTTCAAGAGTTCTTCTGGATCCACCGGCCCTTCCCCATTCATGGGGAGGCCAGATTCTTTTCTCTAGGGGCTTGGCAGGGGAAGAGAGTTATCGTCAACTGCCCGAGAAACAACAAGGGGTGGAAGAAAAAGTTCTTCCAAGTGTCCACCCCTGGGTTCTGCAAGCTAGCCCCTGGGAGTCAACTGAGGACCTCTTGGGCAGAGGAGTTGAGGGGTAAGTCCGTCCCATACTCCGTATGCCCCCTTTTCAAGCCTTGCTTTACGATTTTGAACTGATCGCTTTGGTTTACCTCGCAGCGGGGTCAGTCAACCTCCCACGTGTTCCGGCAGAGTGCGAGGAGAGAATCAGGGGCTTGATTGAACAGCCCGTCAATATCTGGGACGTGCTGACGCGGTTGGGTGATCAGAAAAGCAACCGCCGACCTCGTCATCCTGCTAAGGCTCCGGCCTTCATTAACATTCCCCCAGGTAAGAGTTGGTTCACTTGTATCAGCCCGGGCTATCCTTGTAAGTTTTTCAGACAGCAAAGTTGTCAGATTTTGCCTTGTTATCTTAGTTACTGATCCCGTGGCTATTTTTCCTTTGCAGAGATGGCCCCCAGGAAAGATCCCGAGCGCTTGAGGGCTCTTCAGGCGGCTGTTGCCGAGCGGATGGCGGTGACCGTTTAGGCGACTCAGGCATGGCCCTTCAACGGCCCGAGCTCTCAAGGAGGCGTCAAGCCTCCGGGCTGTCATAACGGGCGAAACGTCTGTCCCCCGAGCCGAGATTCCCTCCGGGACACCCCTGGATGAGACCAGGGAGACCCGGGACCGGGTCAGACCGTGCCTACTTCCCAGTCAAGTGGATAGGTGGGCCGGCATGTCTCCCCAAGTCTTTCAGGCTTGGCTATACAGTATCTCTCATCTGGTAAGTAACTGTTCTGCATCGGCTGATTTCTTTGCATTTTCTGCTCTATTGACAACAGTGGCTAACCATTTCCTCTTTTACCTTGATTGCAGGTTGGCTGCATGGCGGCCGGAGCTGAGTCCTTCATGCCGGCCCTTGTCGGGAGAGCCACTGCCGCCGAGGCCGTCCTCTCCTAAAAAGAGGTTGCACTGGAGACCAAAGAGAGGGCCTTGATCGTGGAGAAAAACAGGGTCAAGGGCCTGATTTCAAGCCTCGGGGCAGCCCAGGAAGACCTAGCGGTGGCACTGGCGGAGCTTGAGGCTGAGCGGGCTGGCCGCGCGACCGCAGAAGCTCAGGCGAGGACACTCTCGGAGGCGGCGACTGCCGCCAGTCCTCCGGGGGAAACTTTCGACGACGGCTTCTTCCTTGGGTACGAGGATTTGAAGAGGAGGCTGGCCCCGGACCACCCGGAGTGGGACACCACTCCTTACCAGGGGGTTGACTCTGACTACTGGGACATAGCGCCCGAAGCTACCGAGGATGCTGACGCCGAAGCTGCTGCTGCGGATGAGGGTATCATTGCCCCGGCTGGCCAAGAGGGAGCTGCCGCCCAGGAAGGGCAGCCTGGGAAGAAGTCGAAGAGGCTGTGGACATTGTTAATGTAGATGACGCCTAGGCTCCCTGCTCCCGGACTGTTGCTATTTTTCTCCTTTTTTTATTTTTTATTTTTGTTGTAGTTTCTTTTTTTATGGGGGGGGGGGGGCTACTACAACTGCCCCCTAGGCTCTGTACAGTTTTATATTAATAAAAAGGCCCTTCGGGTCAAATTTCCTTTCATTAACTGTCTTTTTTTTTTGTACTATGCCTGTTTATAGTTGCTAGTATCCGCTCGATTTTGGCCGACCTAACACCTGCCTTAGCAAATGCTTTAGGACCGTAACCAACAGAAACGCTTTGTCTTATTAACCTTTCTAAAAGGTAATCGCCCGGAGCGTTGTAGGGACTAGCCCTACCTAGCATCTGGGATCGTCCGGTGTATTATAGGAGTACCCTGTATTACCATCCGGGTTGTCCTGGCGTATCATAGGTATATCCTGTTTTACGACCCGTGACGTATCTCTAATCACTGTAAGCGCTTAGGAAGATCTCCCAAGCTCTTGTAATGACCGGTGTAATTCCCTGTTTTGGCCTAATGTTTCCCTGCCCCCAAGCATTTTGCTAAGGCGGGAGTTCGGGAACCGGTGACCGTAGGGAACCGACCTGGGACATGGGTGGTCGCAGGGGCATTTGAAGCTCGCCATTGTCGGCCACCTAGGGGTTTGGCCCTGTTGTTGGCTGGGCCTAGGCGAAGCTTGAAGTAATTTCCTGGTTAGGTCGACAATCCCCTTGCCCTTGGCGTCCTGCTAAGGCGAGGGCGTACTGGGGAGTGACCATAGGAAACTGACCTGGAACATGGGTGGTTGCAGGGTCCTTTTGTGCCTGGGTTTGGAGCCCGAGGTCTTTTCTGCCTTGGGGTTAGGCCCAAGGTCTTTGTTGCCTCGGGGTTAGGCCCGAGGTCTTTTCTGCCTTGGGGTTAGGCCCAAGGAATTTGTTGCCTCGGGGTTAGGCCCGAGGTCTTTTGTGCATTGGACGGTGTACTGACAGGAGTAAATTTTCGAAGTAGAACCATGTAACTTTATTAAAAAATAATAAACTACGTCGATTATCCAATCGGAGCTACAAGAAAGAATTTTACCTATAATACTAAACTCCCGTGGTCCGATGCTACTGATAGTACTTGCGGAGGTGTTGCACATTCCAAGGATGAGTGAGATCATGCCCGTCCATGCTCTGTAACCAGTAGGTTCCCGGTCGGTTAATTCGAGTCACCTTGTAAGGGCCTTCCCAGTTTGCCCCCAGTTTGTCGTGGCTTGGGATTCGGGTTGACTGGTTGACCGCCTTGAGGACGAGGTCCCCAACCTGAAAGCTACGGTGCTTCACCTTGCTATTGTAATACCGCGAGACTCTTTGCTTGTAAGCTGCTACCTTCGTATAGGCCTGGTCTCTTTTCTCTTCCACCAAGTCCAGCTCTGTCCTGAGGGCTTCCCCATTGTCTGGGTCATTGAAGGTAGCCACCCGGTATGTGGGCAGCCCGAGCTCTGTGGGGACTACTGCCTCAAAACCATAAGTCAAGGAAAATGGGGTTTCGCCTGTAGCCGCTCGAGGTGTAGTGCGGTAGGCCCACAGGAGGGTCGGTAGCTCTTCAGCCCACAGGGCTTTGGCGCCTTCTAGCCTTGTCTTAATCGACTGCAAAATTGTGCGGTTAGTTACCTCGACCTGACCATTAGCTTGTGAATGCTCGGGGGAAGAGTAATGATTTAGTATCCCATAACCCGAGCAGAACTGCCTGAAGATGGGTGTGCCAAATTGCCTTCCATTATCACTGATCAGGTTTCGCGGGATACCGAACCTGTTGAGGATATTTCTTTCCACAAAGCCTTCCATTTTTTGCTCGGTTATCGTTGCCAAGGGTTCAGCCTCTGCCCATTTGGTGAAGTAGTCAACAGCTATCATAGTAAACTTAACTTGCCCTTTTTCCTGTCGGTAAGGGACCAACGATGTCAATTCCCCACTGGGCGAACGGCCAGGGACTATAGACCGGTATTTGGAGTTCTCCCGGTCGGTTGATCATTGGAGAATGCCGCTGGCACTTGTCACACCTTCGAACATACTCCTGTGAATCTCGAGCCATGGTTGGCCAATAATAACCTTGTAGCAGGGCCTTTCTGGAAAGCGCCCGACCTCCGATGTGGTTCCCACACACACCTTCATGGATTTCGAACAGTATCGCTTGAACTTGCGCAGGATGAACGCAGCGGAGGTACGGGATAGTGAATCCCCTTTTATAGAAAATGCCGTCGAGAAGGTGATATCGCACTGCTCGGTACTTGACCCGGCGTGCCTCATCCCTGTCGTCTGGTAACGTTCCTGTCGTTAAGAATGTCACAAGCGGGTCCATCCAACTAGGTCCCAGGGTGACCGGGTCGACTTCCATGCCCTCTGAGTTGATCACACTCGGCTCGGGTAGGAACTGTATCCTTATCCCGGGCAAGTCTGACTCAGAGGACGAGGCGAGGCGAGCAAGCCGGTCCGCTCTGGTATTCTCTTCTCTTGGTATTTGGGTGATGGAGAACCCTTGGAGCTTCTTGGAAGCCGCTTGGACAAGGGCCAAGTAGGCTACCATGTTGTCTTCCCGTGCTTCATATTCTAGATTTACTTGGTTGACCACGAGTTGGGAGTCACTGTAGCCCTGAACCTACTGCGCACTCATCGAGATGGCTAACTGCAACCCGACCAAGAGGGCTTCGTACTCGGCCTCATTGTTGGAAGCGCAAAACCCAAAACTTAGAGCATATTCGAGCTGGATGCCGTCCGGGGTAGTCAAGATAATTCCAGCTCCGCTACCTTGCTGATTGGAGGAACCATCCACGTGTAGTACCCAGGTCCGGATATCGGAGTTTAATCCTGGCGGTAAGGCCGGAGGCTCGGGCCCTTCGATTGGATCTTCAAGGTATGTAAACTCAACCAGAAAGTCTGCTACAGCCTGCCCCTTGATTGCTGTCCGGGGTCGATAGATTACTTCGAATTCTTCCAGTTCCAAGGCCCACTTGACGAGCCTCCCAGATGTGTCTGGCTGAGAGAGAATTCTGCGGAGAGGCTGGTCGGTCAGGACTACAATAACATGGGCCTGGAAGTACGGGCGGAGCCTTCGGGCTGAGGTGATGAGGGCGAAGGCCAGTTTCTCGATCCGGGAGTATCGACTTTCCGCTCCCTGCAATGTCCGGCTGGTGTAATACACTGGGAAGTGTATCCCGTGCTCTTCCCGAACGAGTGCCGAGCTAACCGCCGACGGTGACACCGCCAAGTACAGGAATAATTCCTCTCCGGGTGTTGGTGTCGATAGTAGAGGAGGAGAAGCCAGATATTTCTTGAGTTCCTGGAATGCCTCCTCACACTCTTCTGACCATTGGAACGCTTTGCGGAGGATCTTGAAGAATGGTAAGCACCGGTCCGTGGCTCGGGATACAAATCTGTTTAGTGCGGCCACCCGTCCAGCTAAGCTTTGAACTTCCTTCGTTGATTTGGGTGACCGCATGTTGATGATAGCTTTGATCTTCTCGGAGTTTGCTTCGATTCCTCGTCTGCTGACTAAGTGGCCGAGGAACTTTCCGGACGAAACGCCGAAGGTGCATTTGGCCGGGTTCAACCTCATCTTGAACTTTCTCAAAATGCTGAAGGCCCCGGCCAGATTCTCGAGGTGATCGGACTCGTCCCGGCTCTTGACCAGGAGATCGTCCACATATACTTCCATGGATTTCCTGATAAGGTCTTTGAACATGAAATTGATCAGGCGCTGGTAGGTAGCCCCGACATTCTTGAGGCCGAATTGTATGACTTTATAGCAATACGTGCCCTGGTCGGTGATGAACGCTGTCTTCTCTTCGTCCCCGGGGTACATGCTGATCTGATTATACCCCGAGTAAGCGTCCATGAATGACAGGAGTGAGTGGCCTGCCGTTGAGTCAACAAGGAGGTCTATCCTGGGCAGCGGATAGCAGTCCTTGGGGTAGGCCTTGTCGAGGTCGGTGAAGTCCACACACATTCTCCACTTCCCGTTACTTTTCTTGACCAGAACGACATTGGCTAGCCAGTCGGGATAGTGGACTTCTCGGATGGACTTCGCCTTCATGAGTTTCTCGACCTCTTCCCCGACTGTCTTTTGTCTTTCGGGGGCCATGCCCCTCCTTTTCTGCTTAACCGGGTGACAATCCGGGCTAACATTGAGATGATGGGACATTACCCGGGGGTCAATCCCGGGCATGTCCTCGTGACTCCAAGCGAAAACATCTAGTTCTCGCCTCAGGAACTGGATCAACTCTTCCTTCAAGGCCGGCTCCAGTAAGGTCCCTATGCTGACTGTGCGGTCGGGGTGATCAGGGTTTAGCATGATCTGCTCCAGTTCTTCGATCGGTCCTATCACGTCGCTCTGGTCCCGGGGGTCCATCTCTTGGACGTTTAACGTTTCTGTTATTGCCCCCCGGCGCAATGAGCTGACGTAACAACTGCGGGCGATGCCCTGATCCCCACGCAAGGCTCCAGGCCCCTGCGGATAGTGGTGTCAAACGGGCCGGGCCGGGCTCGGTCAAAGCGGGCCCCGAGCGGGCTTCGGGCCGGGCCAGACGGGCTAGCGGGCTTCCTTCGACTTTTGGCCTTGACCGTGGTGGGCTTCGGGCCGGGCCGGGCTTTTTCTTCATTTCGGGCCGGGCCAGGCCGGGCCATGGACGGAAGAATGTGTGTCCACCCCGGTCCGGGGTATATGAACCGGGCCTAGCTGGCCGGGCCGGGCCGGGCTTTTAGCCCGAAAAAAGCGGGCCGGGCTTGGGCCAGCCCGGCCCGTTTGACACCTCTACCTACGGAGTTGGGAACTTCACTGTTAGGCTGTATGTGGAGACAACTGCCCTGGCCCTGTCAACGCTTGCCAAGGATGACGTTGTATGCCGACGGGGCCTCTACGATAACAAAATTGGAGAGCACAGAGGCCTGCTGAGGATATGTCTCCATGAGAACCGGAAGCTCTATTGTTCCGAGCGGTTGTGTAATGGAGCCGTTGAATCCGACAAGGGGAGTAGCGACCGGCCGGAGCCGATCCCTGGAGATCCCGAGCTGGTCAAACGCCGATGTGAACATAATGTCTGACGAGCTGCCGGTGTCTATCAATACCCTCTGGACCATATAATTGGCTATAGAAAGCGTTACCACTAACGGGTCATCATGAGGGCTATAGATCCCCTGCAGGTCGTCGGACGTGAATGTGAGAACATCGGCTGGGGAGGAACCGGTGGATTGGACTTGCCCGACCTCCATTCGGGAGGCTAGGGCATATTTTTTCCGCGCCGACTGTGAGTCACCTCCGCCTGATGTTCCTCCAGAAATAACATGGATGTGACCGAGTGGCGGTGGCGGCAACTGGTTAGGAGCCCGGACGTCCTGCCGAGGCCGTCCTTCTGTGACAAACTCGGCTAGGTGTCCCTGCTCAATCAGCTTCTCGATTGCTATCTTCAATTTGAAGCAATCTTCTATTTCGTGGCCATGATCCCTGTGGTAGCGGCAAACTTGTCCCGGTTCTTCTTACCGGGCGGGGCCCTGAGTTTAGCTGGCTGCGGAAGCAGCCTCTGCGCCTCAGCGGCAGCCATGACCTCATGGATCGGGCGGGAAAGAGGCGTGAAAGTAGTCTGGGGCTGATCCCTTGCATCTCTCTGATCCTGCTTCGGCTTCTTTCCCGAAATCTTCTCGAACCATTCGCGCTTGCGTTTGGCCTTGGGGGATTCGTCCTCCGTTTGACCAGCGCGCTTCGCCTTTAGGAACTCCTCGGTGTCTATGTACTTCCCGACCCTCTCTGAGAGTTCCACCAGGGTCGTCGGTCGATCGCGATGGAACGACGTGGCGACTTTGGTGTGCTGAACTCCTGAACAGAAGGCCATTATGGCGGCCGTTTCGTTAAGGTTGCGGATCAGGAGCCTTTGCTGATTGAAACGGTCCACATATTCCCTCAAGGATTCCCCTTTGCGCTGTTTGACGGTCAACAGCTGGGTGTCCGGCTGTGACCGGTCGAGCATCCCGACAAACTGACTAATAAAGAGTTTGCCGAGAGCTTTGAAGTTGTCAACCGTTCGGGATTTCAATGCGTGGAACCACTGGGCGCGGCTGACCCCTTTAGGGTACTGGGAAAGGCCAGGCACAGCAACTCGTCTGTCGTAGTGACCATTGCCATCTGCGCCTTGTAGGTGCGGATGTGGTCTACTGGACTCCCCGTGCCATCGTATGAGCTGAGATGCGGGGGTTTGAACTTTCACGGAATAGGGAACTGGGTCACCCGAGCGGTATAGGGCGACTCCGTCTCCGTATCAGTGAGGTCGTGACCGGACTTGCGGTTTAGCCTCTCGATTTGCTGCTGCAGTTCCTTGACCTGGGCTTTGACGTTACTCTTGTCACGCCCCGGAGCAGCATAAATAGAGAAAAATAAATTTCCTTTATGGGTCCATAGGGAATGACGGGTGAATAACCGCGTTGTCATCTACTCAAACCAATAAACACCACGATAGGGAGGATGCTATTCATAGAACATATCTTATTAACATTAATCAGAGGCTACAGCGGAAACTATAAAAGGTATGAAAGCAACAGATGCCCAAGTACCAATTATAAAAGTCTACTAAAACTATTACAACAGTTGGCTTATAGTCTCAGGCCTATAACAATAACAACAACAGATATACAAACTAACTATATAAAGCAGCACATCTTCGTCTTCCAGCCTTCAGCTCCAAGTCTGGCAGAACTATCAGTCTTCAGTCCTCAAGACCTACAAATCCCTAGACATTGGAATGTCCAGGGCATTAACGCCATCAGCTTTGAATACAAAGCTGAGTGAGTATACTAAACAACACTCCTCACCGCTATTGTTCAGCATCTTAAAATGCGGTTAATCTCTTAACAATGGCGTCACTCACGGACATAGCAGAGGTCTCATTAAACTATGCATGAATTCATCGATAACAGGAAACAGATTAAATGAACTCAATAATAAAGATCATGGTATAAATATCTCATCATGTATTCACCCAATCCATGCATGTAACCGTGCAACCCCCCATGCATATACCTTTACGTCGGGACGCTGAATCCACGACTAAACCTTTATCTCATCATATCCGTACTCATATTCATATCTCTATCCATCTCTGTATCCATACGTCAATCCCATCATTCCAATCTGATATCCATTCGTCGATACAATACTGCCAATCGGAATCACCCGACTAGGCAGCAGGTCCCACAATCCCTTGATAGGGTTACCGGTCGTCTACACGGTACCACCTATCTGTAAACGATGGAAGCGGCACAACGGACGTCTTCTACGCTGTGTATATCCTCACTGGTCGTCTACACAGCTGAGAATACATTAGAGCACTAGCCGGACGTCTTCAACGGTACACTGGACGTCTTCAACAGTGCATACGCATCACTGGACGTCTTCAACAGCGAGAGGCGCACTAGGAACTCTAACCATCCCATGTCCACCCGACTCGTCAGCCGTTGATCCCACGGATCCAAAGTACCAATATCTCATTATTCCACATTGAAGCACATATCCCATTTCTCATCAGATTCTCTTGTCTCTTTATAACACCATCCCATGCATGCTGACCACATGTTGTGAAATGCTCGTATACTAAGTACAGGAAATGCCACATGCTCTGTATTAATCAAATCTACTCATTTCTGATTATTAGCATGCTGTCGTGTTCCATTCTACTATTCAGTTCAGCAATATTATCATGTAACAGTTAAACAGTTCATCTCATAACAGTGTTGCACTATCTCTTAAATTAACAATATCGCATAATAAAAGCATGGATCAACATTTAATCAACTAAACAGTTCATATTATAATCAACAGGAAATAAACATGTTCTGCAAGGTTCGATCGATTGAGGTCCTCTCGATCGATTGAAGTCAAACGAAGTTCGATTGATCGAAGTCATTTCGATCGCTCGAGGAAAAGTCGTATCGATCGATCGAAGTTCCTTCGATCGATTGAGGAAGCGGTAAGTTCGATCGATCTAGAATAGTTCGATCGCTCGAACATCATCTTCTTCCCAGAAACTGGGCAGAGACGAACAAAGGTTTCGGGGTCACAATATAAACGTTCTAAACAGCATATAACACCCTAGAATCATTCCTCGAGTGAGTTAATGAACTCACCTCTCTCCGGTGGTCCGGTGGCGGCGTTCCGAGCTTGACGGCGACGGCTATGGTGAGCTCGTTCTCTCTCTCCTTCTTCTCTTTCTCTCCTCTTCTCCTCTCTGTCTCTATTCTCCTCTTCTTCTGCTCCTCTTCTTGTTCTCTTCTTCTTCTTCTCCTTCTGCCCAAGCACATATATATATATATATATATATCACACACACACATACGGTTACATATATATATATATATATGGAACACACATACACACACAAGCTCTCTCTCTCTCTCTCTAACTCTAAACTGCCAAACACCACACACACACAAAACACACGTATATATATAGGGAAACAAGAAGGGCAGGTGGCAGAATACGTAAACTGAAAATACAACGTTCGATCGATCGAAGTGAGTTCGATCGATTGAGAACAGGTCGGTTAAGGTTCGATCGATTGAAAGAAGTTCAATCGCTCGGGAAAGGGTACACATCACAGAATCAGGTCGGCAGAGATTCGATCGCTCGAAGTATGTTCGATCGATTGAGAAAGCACAATGTTCGATCGATCGAAGTGAGTTCGATCGCTCGAGAAAGATTCTTCCCCAAGGTTTCACACAAGCATACATGGTCTTATTTATATAACCATGCATCCGAAAATACAGGGTATTACAACTCTGCCCTGTTCTCCTATCCGTGTCTGAACGGTAGGTGGGGTCGGACGATGAGGCCTCCTCCTCAAAGTGCGTCGACCTCGGAGATAGTACCCGACTGTGGGTTCGGGTAAGCCTATGCCTAAGGTCCCCTCGGCTCAGGACGGGAGGATCGTCGACCGATTCCCGAATTTTCCGTCCGAATTTTTCTGCCCTTGCGCGCCGCCGATCAATGATGATTCTGGCGTCCTCCGCCAGGCGCGCTCGGCGAGGGATGTACCGAGGTACCCTTTGAGAGCGCT
This sequence comes from Hydrangea macrophylla, assembly GCA_033977485.1. Lineage (NCBI taxonomy): Eukaryota > Viridiplantae > Streptophyta > Magnoliopsida > Cornales > Hydrangeaceae > Hydrangea > Hydrangea macrophylla. Next base: position 95,406,538 of record CM066995.1, read on the forward strand.
TAGTGGCCTGGCTGCGCTCTCCATTTGCAGGACGTTCCCGGTCTGGTGGGGACACCGGAGCGGATCGTGCATGCTCTCGCACCCGAGCCGGCTGGCTGACGGGAACGCTTTTCTCAAGTCGATTCTCTGACGCGGGGCGCTTCTCACATTGGGCCATAAGCGCGTCTATCTGCTGTTGTGCTCGACGCTAGCCCTCCAGGAGCTGCTCCAATGCCGCCGTGACCTGTTCGGTAGTCATGGAAGTGGCCCGCGACTCGATCTGCAGGTTTTCCTGACCGGCTGAGTCGGCGGGGTTGTCAGTCTTCTTACCCTTCTTTGGCGGCATGTCGATCAGTCAAAGATTTTTGTTGCTGAGAAGACTGTGTCGTTCCCACAGACGGCGCCAAACTGATGATGCCAAAAATTGGTAAGCGAGATTTATGCGGGAAGATAGAGTAGAAAGAGGTTTGTATGTGGTTCGGCCCCGTTAACGAGGTGACCTACGTCCACGGGTGCGTCTATGCGCTTCTTACTAGCAGATCACCGGTGGGTCTGGTGAGCCAACAAAGACGGATGGCACTACCAGTAATACCGGCGGGGTGTATGCTTCGAAGTGATGAGTTCTCTGATAGAGCTTATGCTTAGAGAAGATAGATTCCGGATCCCCTTTTGACAGGGTAGGTTGCTCTTTTATAGATGCAAGAGTCCACCCTTACATGGTAAGTTATTAAGATTAGGAAGCCTAATCTAATCGCACTAGATTTGCATGATCTTAGGAGAGTTTCCTAAGTAGTTTAGGAAACTACTCATCTTTCCTTGATAGAGTCCGGATTTCATAAGGAAATTGCCTGGAATGCTCTTCACGAGCTGCCCATGCTGGAAAGCCGCCGTACATCACGCCCGGACCGGCTGATCTCCCCGAGCGGTGGCGTCTAATGCGGGGCACGGGCCCCAAGATCTCTTCCCGGATAGCCCGTGTCCTTCTGCCACATGGCGGTTGCTCTTTAGCGGATGTTTCCAGACGTATCATAACCCATTTTAAATCATCTTATTAATTAATTATTAATTAATACATATTAGCACTATGTTAACCTTCTTTTTCGGGGATGTGTATAACAAAATCTGACGTGCATGTTGGAGTACTTATATTGATCGGTCATGTCATATAGGCTCGAGTTGGACACCCAATTTCATCGAACTGAATTATTCGTAGGATTTCTTATATATATATATAAGATGGACAATCAAACCTATTTCTCGATTCAACAGATGCCCAAAGAGGTAAATAGGGTCCCAAAGTAACGAGAAATAAGTTTTACAAAAAAAGGGTCAGATTACGCCCATTCCTAATCCTAAATGGGATGGAACGATGTAGGTGGGGATAGTCTTTTATGCATTATCATATTGAAATATTGGTTGATACCAAACTCGAACCCTCTTGTGCATTATCATATTGGTCCTAATATATATACCAAAAAATGAGAGCAGGGCGAAATCTGTCCTATTGACATATTCATTTATTTATTTCACCAAACTTGAGGTGACTTTTTGGTTAGAAAATGTGAAGAATAGTTTAGAATTAAGAGTGCATTTTTACTCAATTAAATATTGCTCATTCAAGTATTTTATTGGGTGAGCATGTGAGATTTACTATGTTCTATTTTTTATTTATTTCTATTTTGTTCTTAAAAAGTGGTGAATCTCACATACTCACCCAATGAGAGACTTGGGTGAATGATGAATAAGTAAAATTTAATTGAACAAAAATGAACTCTTAGAATAAAGTGGACTTTCCCGGAACAAATTGACACATCTTTGACAGTTTCAGTTTTTCACTTTCCTAGAGCAGTTCAAATTTTACTTTGGACTGAGTATATATACTCAGATGTTGAATTGGAGGCCATGCACAACAATCATGTCCCATTTTGAACCTTCTTTAAGAGAGAGAGAGAGAGTAAAAGAATTGCATTAGTTGGTGAAGAATGAGAACATCATTTTTTTTTCTCAATCATACTTGTAAATTGTAATGCTGGCAATGTTCAACTTAATACCAATATTGTAGTCACCGACGGACAACATTAGTTGTTAGGGGGACATCTCATATATATGGGCCTGTCACAGGTCCATTGTTTCACTTCAAAGATGCGCACACACACACATATCTATCTATCTATCTATCTCTCTCTCTCTCTATATATATATATATATTTTTTGCTAAGAATCTATATATATATATATATATATATGCAGTCAAGCTTTAAAGTGTACTGAGTATGCACATTGAAATTTTAAACTTAAAAAAATTGCGTGTCAGTGGAACGGTGGGGTAGCCCGTGTTTTTTTAGGCTTAAAATCTCAGTGCACATATCTATTGCGTTTTAGATCCTGATTAATGTATATATATATATAGGTCTATACACATATATATATATATATATATTTTTTTTTGGGTAATAGGGGGTATCCGGGCTAGTTTGCGCGCACCTCGACTAATCCTCCGAGGCTTTGGAGTAGTCGGGTGAGTTCTCCAGTGGCCACCCTCTCCATGACTCAAACACTAAAGCTCTTGGATAATACACCCAAAAATTAAGCTTACCACTCAATCACAAGATGTGGTTTATAGGTCTATACATTGTTTGTGACTTAGCATGTGTGTATATATATATATATATATGTATATATTGCGTTCACATGAGTAATTTAGCAGCTACATGGTCTACAACAAGTGGGTCTGCTGGCGAGAATAAGGAGAAAAGAAACAAAGACACACACCCTTTAACGCCGGCTATGACTTCAACCTTCAAAGCGAAAGTTCAAAAGGAAGGAGTCAAAAAATGTTATCTTTGATTTCCTCGTATAGTGTCCTGTGTTTACATATATGAGTAAAACATAACAATCATAATCGTCACAACCCTCCTTTAATCTCTCTCTCTCTCTCTCTCTCCCTCTCTCTCTCTCTTTGCTGGTGTTAAATCAATGATGACTAAATAAATTTCTTTGCCAAAATTTTTAAGCGCTTAAAGGTAAGGGTTCAAAATAACATCACATGTTGTTTTATTTGGGTGGGACATGTGCCCCTACATATATGGTGTTTTACGATTTTTCAATCCCAATGTATGGATCCCACCTAAATAATTCACTCTTATTGGTAGGTTAATTTTTTTTTTTTTTTTTTTGTTTTGTTTTCCATATGAATTAGCTTTTCCAAAATCACTTTTCTTAATAGAAGTTTTTGTACTTTCATGTATGAGGACAACTCAGTATTTTTATTTAATACTAGATCCCTCGGAGCCTAGTTAACACACCTAATCATGGTTAAATAATTTTTTATGTCCTAAATGTACTTTCTTATCTTTATTTTACAAATATATACACACACACATCAAATATACATATATGTTTTAAATGCCCTCTTTACATCTACGGTGGAGGGTTGATATGATATAATGATTAGCATTAATGCCACGCAGTTGACTCATTTATGTAGAGAAATAACTGGTATGTAGACAAACTTTTTTTTTGTGACATTTATCTATATACAATTTTACATACTTAATAGAAATGATGGATCCAGTCTCTCTCTCTTCACATAGATTTGCGATGGGGATAATGATGATTCAAGAAGATGAAGGGTGCATCGTGATTCGAACTCTCCACCACCATAGCCCAAGTATGGTTCACACTTTGTTCCTTTCTTCTCTTTCGGTTTAAGAATCCCAAAATTTTTGTTTAAACACTCGAAACGAGTAACATTTTTTTTTTCAAAATAATTTGATATATATATTTTTTGAAATTGTTAAGTCATATTGATACAACAACTTCTCTCTTTATTCCCCGTTCCCATTTTCTAGAACATGTCGTGAGATTCACAATTCATGTTGTGACTCTTTCTTCCATTTTTGTTTTCCAAAACGTGTTGTGAAATTTACAAATCATGTTTTGTGATTTGTTTTGCAGAACATGTGAAATTCACAAATCTTGTGTGATTTGTTTTCCATAACACCATGTTGTGATATTCACAAATTGTGTTCTGTGATTTGTTTTCCAATACATATTGTGAAATTCACAAATCATATTGTGACTCTCTCTTCCATTTCCATTTTTCTACAATATGTTGTGAAATTCACAAATCATATTGTGAAATTTGTATTTGGTGAAATTCACAGAAACTACTGTGGAATTTTTCATACTTGTGTGCGTCTGCAAGGTGATGGAGATGATTGTGATTAATGGTGGTAAGGTGGCGACTTTCAATTTTCTATTCCCTTAATTGTTTGGGGAGAAATTTTGGGAGAAAAAAATTAATGGAGGGGGTGACCAATTCAAAAATTATCAAAATTGATGAGGGGGGGGGGGGGGGGGGGGGGGGGGGGGGCTAATGATAAATATGTTTTAACCAAGAGACCTATTGTCAAATAAGTACATACAAGGGGATATAATACTAATTCACCCTTTATTTTACAGTTGTGCAAACCTCTCTCTCTCTCTCACACACCATTTCTTTATGCATTAACCTTGATTCACGCCACAAACACCATGATTTCACACCCCATTGCGGCTCACAGGAAAACACTCTTCCAGTCATGTTGGTGAAGTGGTGCCTCCCATGTGACATGAAATTTGACCTAAGCTCCAACACCCATAATTCTCTCTCCTTCCTAATCCTTCTGTGTACATACATGCATATATATATATATATATGTGTATGTGTACTAAAAAAAAATATTAAGTACAACTGATTTGAACATCTAAATTATTTACTACTGATATGTCAATGTTTTGAAATAAATTTTAATTTTAACTTCTTTTATTTTGCAATTAAAAAAGAGCTTTAGTTATCCACATTACCATATGTCTTATTATGTGTATATAACATTAATCATATACATTATATAACGCAATCGAAAAACACAGAAAATGCTAAAACAAAAACTATGCTAGCTTTCCTACCTTTTACATACCCAGTTGTCTTAACATCATTGTATATTGCATTTTTACCTAAAGACAGAGACATTGAGGTCAATACATGCATGTACTAACTTTGATATTTTTGGAATATGAAAACATGTATATTCCCAAGCTTGGTCCCCCCTATGGAATTGGACATAATGGTATCCTAATTGGAAACTTTATTATTTGATATGTTACTCTACCCAGCTCCTATCTAGGCACATGGAACATTATGTCATGGCTAAGTCAGAGGCCTCAAGTGGCTTTGGGACATGGGACCTTACAAGGTTATTTTTGAACTAGTACTACTACATAAAGATAATGAATTAAGGCATGGGCCTCCAACGGGAGAAGATATTTAATGTAACGGGGTACCACATTATTTCTATCACCACACTATTATATAGTATTTGTGTTAAGCTCGTTTATTTATTTTTTTTGGTGTTTTTAATTTAGTAGTTAAGAGTTGATTTTTAAAAATTAAATCGGAATGAAGGGAATCGTTTAATTTTGAATATTCTATCAAAGAGTGGAATAATAATACTGAACATTATCCTAGCTATATAACATTTTCTCCATTCCAATCCAAAAAAAAAAAAAAAATCTCCAAGAATCCTACATAGTGAAGCAAAAAATAATCACACAGTTTGGAATCAAGACTTGTTTTCCTCTGCTAAACTTGATAGAAATACATCATTTATAAAACACACAAAGTAGAACTGGTTGATCTTTACTCACTTGTTGGAGCTCTAAGGCTGCTTCTGAACAACTAATTTGAACAATCCAAATTACATAAAGAACAGTGTTATGAAATGAGAATGGATCAGGAATTATGGAGCAAGAACAAAACAACACTTACCATGCTGAGCATATCTAAAGGGTCGGAGATTACGATCCATGCATTGTTTGTAACCTGCATCAAATACTATTTACATTTGCGACCATCAGTTCTTCAAAGTGAGCATCCACACCCCCAAAGCAGCAGTCATATGCGTCTATCAAAAAATAAAATTATTGCAACAAAATCATGTATAAAGAAAATTGACACAACACAATCATGGTTGCAAAACATCTGAAGCGATACATATCTAGTAACCAACGTGAAGATCAAGGTTTGAGAAAGAGAATAGTTGCAGAGAAAACTTAAAAAAAAACCCTCGTGAAGAGTAACCTTTGAGTTGCACAGATAGGTTATTACAGAATACAATCAATACATGGAGGCTGGAGCACTAAGACTTTGCAAATTGGATGGATAAATAAAGATGTTATTTGCAGTTTCTAAACATATTAGAGAAATACCTTGCCACATAGTACTTATTTCCATTTTTCGGATAAGTAAATGCATTGAAACATACCAATTCACATTGCATTTCCAATGGAAAAGTCAGAATTAAGAGAGAAATAAAGCAATTCCAAAAATAGGAAAGTAATAATTGGGATTAAATTGGCGAAAATAATAAAAGGAAAGTAATAAATTGGACTTTGACCACAAATCCACTTGGGGGAAAATTTTGGAAAGGCACCAATTAAGAAGAAATCAAACAATTATTGGAATGTTATCCTCCATCAACACAAACTCACCCTACACACACACACACAAAAAAAAAAAAAAAAGAGAGGGAAGTAAATAAATATGATTAAATTGGGGAAGATAATATAATGGAAAGTAATAAATTGGATTTTAACCACTAATTACTGGGGGGGAAATTTTGGAAAGATAAAACTCGAGAATCCCAATTTGGATAGAAGTTAGGAAAGGTAAATTGGTATTTTAGTGAGTGAGATTGTGTTCATCAGATCATTAAACATCAACAGAATTTTGATCCCCTGTAATCACACAGACCGAGAAACATAAAATCATGAAATAAAGAGGAAAACTTTTTCCATTTAAAAAAAAAAAAATCCATATCCTAAGACCAAATTGAAATAAAGACCATGAAACAACTCTCTCGAAAAGTTACAAAAAAACTTATTCAAATATATACATATAAAAAAACAAATAATTTGTTTTAAAAGTACCAAATCATTTTTCCCCCTAAAAGCTATAGTTAGAATATATATATATATATAGAGTAATATTTGGGGCACTAACAAATTCCACTAACACTTACACCCACACTCTATCTCTCTCCTAGTGGCACTGTGGGGTCCACAGTGGACTCAAAGTGCCACTAGGAGAGAGAGAGAGTGTGGGTGTAAGTGTTAGTGGAATTTGTTAGTGCCCCTAGCATTGTTGATATATATATATATATATAAACATGAATGGAATATAAGCTAAAGTTACATCAACACTTTTTAACTTTAAAAACAAAATCCGAAAAAAAAAAAATACTACAAATCATTTTTGAGGTTTGAGAAAACTTATTCTTCTAGACTTCCTTCGATCGGCGGTACCCGAGGTGGCGGCGGTGGCACCAACACACAAAAAGTGGTTTCTTGAGAAATTGCACATTGTGTGTGAGTGGGGGGCTTCGATCGGTGGTGGAGGGCGCAGTGGAGAGAGAGAGAGAGAGAGCAACAGATTTTGAGATAGAGAGAGAAGAATCGATTGATCTTCAACAAAAAGTGAAAAAGAAAGAAAACCCAGTAAACTTACATTGAAAGATTTTAGGAAACCCCTCATAATATTCTCGATTGATCTTCAGCAAAGTAAAGAAACAATAGTGGTTTCTTGACAAACAATAGTGGTGTGAGTGGGGGGCTTCGATCGGCGGTGGTGGGCGGCTTCGATCGGCAGAGGAGGGCGCGGTGGAGAGAGAGAGAGAGAGCGACACAGAGAGAGAGAGAGAGAGAGAGAGAGAGAGAGAGAGAGAGAGAGAGAGAGGTGTTTAGAGCATTTCCAAGGGACATGTCATATCCAATGTGGCATGTCAAATGACAATATTGACATCTTAGTTCTTCTCCAACCAAAATGCCAAAAGCCATGTAGCAAATGACATGCTTGCTCATATGTCAAAAATGACATCCAAAAGTGGGCATGCCATTTCCACTTTTTCATTAAAAAATTATTACATTTATTTGTCAAACCAATCACTTAATTTGTTAAATGATTAAAAAATATATAAAATTATAAAATTATGAATTTGACATATTGTGTATCATTTACTCCAACCGAAATGCCAAATTCTAATGCCAAATTGCCACATAAGCCCTCAATTTTTTTTGGCATACCAAAATTTGGCATATCCCTTGGAGATGCTCTTAGACTTTAGAGAATGAGAGAGAGAAGAGGGCATGGACACACTATTTCTCTCATTTTAATTACGTGACACAGTTGTGGCACAATTTTATTGGTGAAGAGCTGACTGTACACACACTAAAACATCATTAAAAATATGACTGGCCACACGTACACTGAACTCCAATATTATATAGATTTTCTTATTGAGTGGTCTGGGCCATGGGACCTCGGAAGTTTGTTATTGAACTAGTGCAACCCTACAACATAGAGGGTGAGAATTAAGGTGTGGGCCTCGAGTGGTTTGGGACATAGGGCCTCACAAGCTTGTCACTGAACTAGTGCAATTAAGTCTACTACATAAAGATTGAGAATAAACGCATGGGCCTCAAATTTTGTCCTTCACCTTAAAACCTTCTTGTTGAACTAGTGCAATTAACCTTGCAATATGAAGATTGAGTATGGCCTAACATGGTACAACTAGTGACTTACGCCATGTTTAGCATATGTCAGATATGTGCATTCAAGAAAACAAGATAAGACGTGATCGGATGTGATGAGATTCTCTAAGATAGTTTTATAGGAAGCTTTATACGTATTTGGTACCAAGCTAAATAATATATTGGAAACTGTTGGCCTAACACGGGTACAACTAGTTACTTGTACCATGTTTGGCATGTCAGATATATGCATCAAGATAAGAATAAGACATGATGGGATATGATAAGATTCTATCAGATAGTTTGTACATATTTGACAGGAAGTTGAACAATGGTTTCAAATATAATGGAATAATTCAGTCTCTGAGTTTGGTAGATTGTGTGTTTATGAGGTTGTTAACACTGGCATTTCAAAAGTACAACTCTCTCCTTTTCATGTGCGCTTGTGTCCACTGAGTTGTACACTATGGAGGAGGAACTTGCATGAAAGTTAGCATATGTTACTCACACAATAATAAGCCCATTGATTGAATAAAAGAGAAAGGAGAGCAGAAAGGAAATAAATAATTCACATTTGTTGCAAAGCCTCTGTGGGTCTAACTACTAAGCTTTTTAGCCCACTACGTTAGGAAAGGAAAGTTGAAATCAGGACTCTATTTTTGAAGAGTAATACAATATTTATCAAATTTCTATCTCATTCAAATGCATTGAAGGTATCCCCCAACTTCCAATAAATTTGAACACAGAGCACTAATCCTTTTGTGTATTGGCTCACTGTGACCTATCTAATTATGTGAGGTTGTAAGACTAAAAATTCATGTGAAATCACTCATCACAAGATTAAAAAAAAATACTGTGAATAGCTAATGGCACCAAAAAAAAAAAAAAAAAAAAAAAAAAAATTGAACAAACTGGTTTTTCATACACATGAAGTTCGAAGTAATCGTTGAAACATAAAATTCCAACCTTACAAAATCGTTTGTATCTTTATCATTGAACTAAAAACTCAAATAATAGATCATGCCTCACTCATCAAAAAACACAAATTAATAGAGGCAATACAAGTTATGAGTAATCCTCTATAAATAAATCATACTGTAATAAAGAAAAATGACTATAAAAAAATGATAGGGAAATATTTACTATCATAAAAGATCTACTAACAATTAAGGAATTAAGGGGTATCAACTATTAACAGGGGTTCACTATCGTCGGAGTTCTTGTGTTAAGGAGTATGAGTAATGCTATGCTTCCTAAATTTTGAAGCCCAAATGCTTCCCAAATACGTGTGGTAGTGAGCTTACCGGATTTTGATTGGAAGATGTTGAAGTGGTCTCATCATTGTTGATATGCATGCTAAGTGTTTGTATAATCACTCGGGATAGCCTAATTATAATTTAGAACATCCTAAATGTTTGGCACAAACACATTTTCTTCTCACATACCAGTTTATTTCTACCCAAATTGTTTCACTACAATTTCAAGTTGTACATAACTTGTTATTAAAAATAGCGGTAGTCTGCACGCAGGGGCACTACAAAATATATCACAAATTTTTTTTCCCTAGGGCACTGCTCTTGAACCCTTATTCTTTCTAAGCCCCTTGTACACAGCCGCTTAGTCATTAATTCTAGATCCATTACTGTGGATAAAGTTCTGAGTAATGTCCAATCTTGTGCTATTGGTAATTGGTGGTTCTGTGTTTGGTAGGGCTTGTTTTTTTTTTTTTTTTTTTCGGTTGGTTGCGGGGTGGGGGAGGAGGATTTGATGAGTAATGTGTAATCTTGTGCTATTGGTGATTCTGTGTTGGGTGTTTGGGGTGGTATCTGTCTTGTGCTATTGGTGGTTCTGTATTGGGTGTTTGGGGTGGTATATATGTTTTTTTTGTTTTTTTGTTTTTGGATTTGATACTTTCGTTTTGTAATGTTGGCTTGATATAAATAATCTATTCTTTGTTTTTTGGGGGAAAAAAAGGCATAAAAGAGTAAGACAAAATGAACTGGAGCTTTACAAAGATTGAGAACATGTAAATCTAAATATGTAATTGGACATAACCTCCTAATTAATAAATAGGGTGGCATGTGCTTTCTTTGCTCACCTACATTTTATGCCTACTTCATTCATTTAAAAACCTTCAACTACGGGTAAGAGTAACATTTGAGTGACAAACACTTTTTACAAACACATTTTGTCTAATAACTTATGCCATCGAAAAAAAATTATTACTCTAAAGTTTCCAAAAAAAAAAAAAAAATGAACACAAAAAAATAATAAAAAAAATAACTGAAAAATTCTAGAAATCAAATATGTACAATTAAAATTAACTTTTTTTTGCTAGATATTAAAATTAATATCGAGGAATTTTTCACTAAAAAAGTTATTATTATATTATTTAATCAATGATTTTTCTTATCGGGGGATTTAACACTAATTAAGGGTGTGTTTGATAACTCAATTAAGTGCTGAAAATGAAAAAATTTCAGCACTTATTTCTTTTTAGTGCGTTTGATAATATACCACTTAATTGAAAAAACTGTGAAAAAACCACTAAAAACTTTATATGAAAATTTTCTATTCAAAATAATCACTGAATGTAATATATTTGAGTACTTAAAATATTATTTTCAGTATTGCAAATTCAATAACTTAAAATTTTCAGTACTTAAATTCAGCACTTAATTTTCAATACGTAATTTTCAATTTTATCAAATAGACCCTAACCTTTGGTAGGAGATTTCATTTGATTACCTTTTATTAATAAAAATTTTAAACTCAAATAATTCTTTAGGGAAACTTTTTTAACAAATTTCTGTGAAGTTAACTAATCGTGTACTATAATAGTAAGAAGGCTGTCCCTATTGTCAGAGTAAAAACCTTCAATGACAGAGAAAAAAAAAATCACTAAAAATTTTATTGACACAAAAAAAAAAAATCACACTACCATTAAGAGTAATGCTAGATGCACAACAAAAGTGCACAACGAAATGCACAACCTGCTTTAATTTATTGAATCTCGTGCTGAAAAATTTATACACTCCTTTTTTTTTGTCTTTTTGTGTGTACAGACTTTTCAGCACGAAATCCAACAATTTTAAGCTGATTGTGCATTTCGTTGTGCACTTTTGTTGTGCATCTAGCATTTCTGCTACCATTAAAGGACCAAAGGTTAGTGCTACTGCTTTGGCAATGTGTCTAGTAAGAATCTATTAACTAAAAAAAAAAAAATAGACAAAAAATATAAGTACAACAAAAAATAAATGCCCAAAAACTCAGTGGGTTGTTGAGATTTCTGGAGCGAAATCGAAGGCGTGTTTTCTGCTCACTCTCTCTCTCTCTCTCTCTCTCTCTCTTCAATTCGTGTTGCGGATCGTCGCTTTGATCTGTAAGTTATTTGGTTTTTGTATGTGATTTTGGTTCTTCTTCAATATGATTCGTTGAATTGCAGCCGAAATTTGCAATTTTGGGTACTTTTTTTTTCCCCGTGTAGAATTTGTATGTTTGTAGAATTGGGGACGCGAAGAAACCCTAGATCTTTCTTTACTTCTGCTTCGATTTCGCTGATTTAGTGTTATTTGTTGGAATCAGTGGTTTTGCGAGAGAGCGATTGGGGATCTCGATTTTTTTGTGACATCTGTAGCTCGATTTTCCAGGTTTTGGCCCTCTTGGGTTCGTAGAAGTGCGATTTTTGAAGATTTTGAGTGGTTTTTCGGGTGAGTTTAGTGGCATACATTGAAGAGGATTGTTAGGGTTTGTTCAATGGCTTCGAATCCTCCATTTCAGTTGGAGGATCAGACAGATGAGGATTTCTTTGACAAATTGGTCGACGATGATGATGATATTACTCTCCCTGTGTCGTCAACCTCTAATATCGCTGATGGAAATGATTCCGATGAGGCGAAAGCGTTTGCTAATTTGAGTATTGGTGATGTGGGGGATGGGTTTGAAGAACCAAGCATTGAAGCTGGAACTGAGGCTAAAGCCGGAGTTATTGCTGAAGTTGTTAATAGCATGCCAGTGGGTCCACATGTAGAAGAGAGTAGTTCCTTAGTGTCATCCAATTCATTTGGGTTTGATAGTTTAATTGAATCCAATAATGATGTTATGGGATCCGATTTTACTTCGGATTCGACGATAAGTAAGAGCAGTGGATCTGCAAGTTCGGGTGTTAAAGAGGTGCAGTGGAGTGCTTTTCATTCTGATTCCGCGCAGAATGGTAGTATTGGGTTCGGATCATCCTCGGATTTCTTCAGTGACTTTGGAGGAGATATCAATCCACCAGGGGACACAAAGGATAATATTTTCATTTGGAATAAGGATTCGTCTACTTTGAACAATGAAACAAAGATCGTATCTGGTAGTGAGGAAACCGAAAGTGGGTATCCTGACACTGCTTATAATCACGGGCAATATCAAGAAAACCAGGTTGCTGTTTCAAAAACAGATCAAAATGCAGATGGGCAAGATCTGAATAGTAGTCAATACTGGGAGAATGACTATCCTGGTTGGAAGTGTGATGCAAATACTGGGCTGTGGTATCAAATTGATGGTTATGATGCAAATGTGCAGGGGAACACAGATTCGAGTTCAGCCGGCCAGGTTTCTTACTTGCAGCAAACTGCTCAGACTCTTGCGGGAACTGTAAACGAGAGTGGAACTACTGAGAGTGTTACAAGTTGGAATCAGGTGTCGCAAGAGAGTAGCAAGGCTGAGAGTGTTTCTAATTGGAATCAGATTTCACAAGGGAACAATGAGTACCCGACACATATGGTTTTTGATCCTCAGTATCCGGGTTGGTATTATGATACAATTGCCCAAGGATGGTGCGAGTTGGAGACCTACAATTCATCCGTTCAATCAACTGTCCAAGCTTATGATCAGCTAAATCAAAATGGGTTTGCATCAACTGGTAACTTTTCCCACAATAATAACCACACAACTTATGGTGAATATGGGCAAGTTAACAATTATGGATCACAAGGCTTTCGTAACCAGGGCCAAGATTATAACTCAGCCGGCTCTTTCAGTATTTCCAATCAGCAGGGTTTGAATATGTGGCAACCTGAGACTGTTGTCAAGAGTGAGCTTCCATTAGAACATCGTGGAGAACAGCAATTTGAGAACCATTATGGTCCAAAATTTTCCCCAAACAACCATGTCAATCTACAGAATGCTTATGATTCTAGGGGAACATTTCCATCTTATGAAAAAGCCAGTGATGGCCATAATGAATTCACCACTAGTAGTAGGTCGCAAGGTTTTGTTACTGGTGGGGATTTCAGCCAGCAGTTTAATCACCCTGTAATGAAGGAGAACGAGCAAGTGCATGGCTCAAATGATGGGATCCAGAATTCAGTGAAAACTTCCCAACAAACGTTTCAGACTGGCCATCAACTCTCTTATGCTCCCAATGTGGGGAGGTCGTCTGCAGGCCGGCCTCCCCATGCTTTGGTTACTTTTGGCTTTGGTGGAAAACTCGTCGTAATGAAGGATAATAGTTCTCAAAGTACCTCATCCTTTGGGAGCCAGGTTAGTTCATGCATGGTTGTTAGAATCGGTCGATTCACAAGTCAATTCACACTAGTTGATTCGGGTTTCATAGCACTATAAGATCAAGTTTAAGTTTAAAGTGGGAAAACTTTCAACATTTGGAAATGAATTGCCTAGAACCTGGATTGAGTTGTTATCTTGTTCATTTCAAGCATGTATATGTGATTTTTATATGTATTAAGCATATACATATATCCTTGTATGTACATGTTCTAAGAATAGTAATTCACGATTCGATATGGTTCATAATTCTTACTTTTGGCAAACTGGTTCACCATTTGACAACAATGTGTACACGAGCTCTTCTACCTTGATATTTCCATTAAAATGTTGTTTTATTGCCATAATTATGATTAAGAAGCTGAAAATGTATTTTTGCTTCATGTGAAGGATCCTGTAGGGGGCTCCATCTCTGTGCTCAACTTGATGGAAGTTGTCACTGAGAGAAATGATGCATCAAGTATAGGGCGCGCTTCTGGTTATTTCCAAATACTGTGCCGACAATCTTTTCCTGGTCCATTGGTAGGAGGAAATGTTGGTGGTAAAGAGTTGAACAAATGGATTGATGACAGAATTGCAAACTGTGAATCTCCTGAAATGGATTACCGAAAAGGTGAAGTGTTGAGGTTGCTTCTCTCGTTGCTCAAAATAGCTTATCAGCATTATGGAAAACTTAGATCTCCTTTTGGAACTGATACTGCATTAAAGGTAAAACTTCAGCTTGAGTCTTAAACTTGCTTTTAAATTCATTTTGAGCAATAATTATAAGTGGAATTATGAAACAGTGTACACAGTTGTTGGAAGCTCATTGCATCTGTTATCTGTGTTCACCTGTGTTAAATGTTTGCATTTTAAGCGGTTGTGTATTTTGCTTAATGGATTTTAATGGTTCCTTCAAAAATTTCAAAAGGCCTATAATATAATAGCACTATATTATATATTACCTCCGTCCCTAAGTAAGTGTCCACTGCAAGTTTGTGCATTTTGTTTATGAAAGATGTATTATATTCATTTTTTTGGTCCATTACATAACTACTTTCCTATTTTACCCTGAGATGTGATGGGTGTTTGACTTTCCTACTCATTTTTGGACCACACAAAAATGTTACTTGTCTTTAGTGTAAGGATACTGTAGGAAGTTTATGTAAAATTTGTAGTTGACTTTCAAAAGTGGACGCTTATTTTGGGACATCCAAAAAAGGAAAGGTGGACACTTATTTAGGTACGAAGCGGAGGGAGCATTTGATATTGTGTGTTATCTAGTGCTCCGCGATGAACCAGTAGCCCCTATTTTATTCTCATAAGAATTTTCAAACTTGCTTGTATTACTTGGGCATAGTATGTAACTAGAATCAAAACCGATGCACGGGAAAATGTTTTAAATTTCATGTACGTATTTTTTTGCTAAGCAAATTTTTATGTACGCACTAGTGGTATTGTTATTTTATATCTGATGTAGTTATATTAAATTAATTAATTTGTGTTGTGTCGTGTATGTATGTATATTTGGAGATATATGTATATATATTTATATAGATTAGATTCGATATTGATGAGGTTAGAGATGGTTTAAAAAGTATATCATAGCTAATCTTGGACTGCTTCAATTTTGGGAAATATACTATAGCTGCTATATATATGTATAAATTTTTTTTTCCCAATTTTATGCTATATAAATGTGTATTAAAACATGAGAAAAAAATACAGAGCTGCCACGTGGCAAGCTTCTGATTCCACTTTATAATATGCTGTATAATGTATATTAAAACATGAGAAAAAATACAGAGCTGCCACATGGCAAGCTTCCGACTCCACTTTATAATATATATATATAGAAAGTGACAGTGCCATAGGAACTAACCTGTAAGGACCAGAAGAGAAATACTCAATAAAGTTTTAGGAAAAAGTTCACTCATAGCACTAATGCCATATCGAATATATATTAGATATGGCACTGTCACTTTCTTTTCCTTTCCATTTCATTATTCAATTTCGAAAAATCGTGTCTGATAGGCTATCCCATCAAATTTTAGGACAAAACATGTTGTTTTGCATCTGGTCTCTTAGGCTATATTCTTGAATTGTGGTCGGATGTTTTTAGAAACATGTGTGAACCATGAGGCCATGTGCAGGCATTTTTGCTACGAAGGTCGGTACTCGGTGCTACAATCTATTGGTTAAATCTGGTCATAAAGAACCAATGGCACATTAAGGGATTAATAATGGGCTTCAGCCTGCCGAAGGGTGGTTTGATGAACTTTGAGAAACACATTTTTTGTATCCCACGTATACACAGAATATACAGGAGTTCTCTATGTATCTGCATGAATGAGCATGTTGTGCTTTAATGGTCACTTAGTGTTTATACAATTTGAGGCTCGTATGAGTTCAATATCTTAGTGTATGCCGATATCTTTTTGTGGTAACTGTCGTTTCCTTTTGTACCTTCTCATCCAAAGAATCCATACTTTTCCACCTGCATTGATTCATGAAGAGATATCTGTGGATTTATTTATAGCCAATTTGGGTAAAATAATCACTTTTCGGAATAACTAATTGGAGCTTTTTAAAAAGCTGTTTCTTAGCTTTAAAAAGTAATTAGATATTCTATGAAGCTGTGAAAAAGCTAATCCAAACGGTCGCAACTTGTTAAACAATCGGTTACAAGTGATTATTTGGCCGCAAGCTATCCCAAACAGGCTTGTAGTATCATTGATGATTGTTTATAGTATTCTGTTATACTTGATAGGAAAGTGATGTTCCAGAGTCAGCAGTTGCTAGACTTTTTGCATCTGCCAACAGGATCGGTGCACAATCTAGTGAGTATGGTGCTCTTGCCCACTGCTTGCAGAAACTTCCATCAGAAGGACAGATGCGGGTATCCAATGACTCATTTTGCACACAGTTACTGTATTGACCTTGGCTATTCCTTCTGTTAATGCTGGTTATTGATGTATGTTTAGGCAACAGCTGCGGAGGTACAAAGTCTTTTGGTTTCTGGTAGAAAGAAAGAGGCGTTGCAGTATGCACAAGACGGACAATTATGGGGTCCCGCACTTGTGCTTGCAGCGCAACTTGGTGATCAGGTTTGTTTCTATGATTTTTTGTCATACTTTAAGGACCCGTCTGGATTGTGACTTTTGCATTTAGACAGGTAATAGCAGAAGCCCTAGTCACAAGGGCACAGCGGGATTTCAGAGAAATTCATTAAAAACCTTTATCTAGTTCAGCTAAAAAATGTGCTTTTGAGGCTGTAAAGTGCTTCCTATATTCAATCCAAACGGGCTAATATGTATGTTTTGGGTCCCCAAAAGCACTTCTGGGGAGTGATTCCAAACAGCTCTAAATATGCTCTGTGGTGGCAAGTATGAGGAGGCTTTTCAGGTCTCTAAAGCACTTAGGATTCTTTGTGTATCGCTTTTTTATGAATAATATCTTTGGCGTTGGTGGTTGTTGCATGCAGTTTTATGTTGATACTGTGAAGCAAATGGCACTTCGCCAGCTGGTGGCAGGGTCACCTTTGAGAACATTATGCTTGCTAATCGCTGGTCAACCAGCAGATGTGTTTTCTACAAACCCCATGGCCTATAGTGGCATTCCAGGTGCTGTAAATATGTCTCAACAGCCTACCCAGGTATTACATCAATTCGAATTTTACTGTTGATATATTATTTGCACCATACTCATAGTCAAGTTTTTTGACTATCTGGAAGTTCCCTCGCAAAGTCCCTGGCCCTTAGGGCCTGTTTGGGAATGCTTAAAATAGGATCTGGTTTAGTCTCTGTCTCACTTTCAATCTGGTTTTTAGGAGAACCGGTGTTATGTTGGTATAACAAAGAATGGAATGGAATGGAATTTCACCGAACACTTTAGTTTATAGAACGCGTGCACTTATGACATAACCAGTTATATGCCCTTCCCAAACAGTTCCTTATGTTGAGGGTGTGAGCTGGTAATATAAAACGAACTTCAAGAGCAATCTTGGTGTCAGCCTTGATTGTTTTATATCGTTTCTCTTTCCTACTCCTATGCTTGTTATCTATTGTTATTTTATCAAACTTTTCTGTGGACATCTTTGGCCTCTCAATCTAAAACCTTATTTTCTTATGAACTTCAGTTTGGTGCTAATGGTATGCTAGATGATTGGGAAGAGAATTTGGCAGTTATTACTGCTAATAGAACGAAAGATGATGAACTTGTACTTATTCATCTTGGAGATTCCTTGTGGAAAGAAAGAAGTGAAGTATGTTTGCATGCTATATCTCTTTCAGAGTTCTGTATCATTTTCATTCCCCTTGAATGAACTAGAACAACTTGACCTATGTTGACATGTAATTATGATTTCAGATTATTGCGGCACACATTTGCTACTTAGTTGCGGAGGCAAATTTTGAATCATATTCAGACATCGCAAGGTTGTGTCTTATTGGTGCAGATCATTGGAAATTCCCCCGAACCTTTGCTAGTCCCGAGGCCATACAGGTGATAATCAACTCTATTTGGCAATTGTCTCTTTATGCATTATTTCTTTCTAGAAAAAAAGGAAACAGTGCTATTTTTGGTTCTGTTATTGCATGCATCTACACTTACCATTTCCCAAGCAGTTGTCACTTTTAGTCTGCTACACTTCTGGTGGTTTGATCAACCCTTATTACTGATATGTTTTCTTTCGTTCTCTCCTTTGTGTGTGCGTGTGTGTTTTGTTGGGAGGGTGGATGGGCTGCCGATATCTAATCTGATCTCCTCCTCCTGTACATTATGTACAAACTTTCACATTAAATTTCTGCAATTATGTAAGATTCACACGTGTGGCCTTTGCTTCCCTCCTCCCCCCATCTTTTTGAAATTACATTTTTTGATTCCGAATATCTTTCCTCATCTTATTCCACGCTTCTCTCATTTAATTGGTTGAGCTTTGAGAATGGTACGTCATTTTACTCTCCATCTGCTGCTTCTCTCATTCAATTGGGTGGGATTGGAGTATGGTATCTCCATATACTTTAGATTCCTATGGAGTACTTTAATACTAAATAGTGATACTGCAAATCAAAGATCAATAGTTGCATTTGGTTTTATACCTGATTATCTCAAATCCAACGAGTCTTATCTGTATTATGGCCTGATCTGAGGCTTTCAAAATGACAATCACGAGAAATCGCTGGCTGATTCAGTGACTTGTGAACTAAGCCCAGTCCTTCAGACAAGCTCTTCAAGAGAAAGAGATTTGCTGTGCTAGGGCAGCCCTCTGTTTCTTCTTTTCTTCTTTTTATCTCTTCGGTTTGGTCTGATGACTTTTTCTGAACATCCAATGAATTGTCGTAACATTTGACTCGCTAAAAGCATGAGGGCTAGACCTTTCTTTCTGTTATCATTGTGATATCTAGTGCTACCAAAGGTAAGTTCCTCGATATGTATAGTTGAAGTTGTGTTTGGACTGCAGAGAAGTTCAAAGGATTCACCTTGTTGCTACTCATGGAGAAGGTTTCTTAATCACCAACTCCTTACTCTAGAGCTATACTACTACTAGTCTCAGAGAGGGAGTTGCTGGGTTCAAGTCCTGTTTGGGATAGATGGGCGCATCATACTTAAAAGAGAAATTGAAAAAGTTTCATGATAAATGAGATGTTTACAAATGCATCACAGTGGTGTTGATTTCTTCTTTTTTTAGATCTTTGTTCACCTTTTTCATATCCTTTCTTGTGGTATTTATGGAATACACCGTGTTGCTCTCATGGGTTGACTCGGAGCACTCGCAAAGTCCTCGTCATTTCGCTCATACGTGGAAGTGTTCTATGTAGCATGGGTTATTGATGTTTTTGGTAGGTAACATGGTTTAAAACCTTGAATTACTAGAAAGAGTGAAACCTGTAACAATTATGCAGTCATGAAATTGTGTCCTTTCCTTGTGCTATTTGTCCAAAGAATATTCTCTATACCACACTTGGGGGATATCACATAAGGCCAGACCTAACTCAGAATATTCTTGTGGATAGGCACCTTAAGGAATATAGCTTGTTATGAATCCGAGCCTATATTGAGTAAATTCTGATCCTGACTCATAGCTAGGCATCCCTAGCTTGGCTCCTCTCACTGTGTGTGTGTGTGTGAGAGAGAGAGAGAGAGAGAGAGAGAGAGACTTCTCTTTCTTTTTCTGCGTGTGCATTTGTGTTTGAGAGAGTCAATTTTGATATTTTCAATGGACAGTGGTTTTGTGGTTTTATATGTTGTGCATTTGGGTACTTTGACAGAGGACGGAATTGTACGAATACTCAAAGGTGCTTGGGAACTCTCAGTTTGTCCTGCTACCATTTCAGCCATATAAGCTCATTTACGCGTACATGTTGGCTGAAGTAGGGAAACTATCAGAGTCATTGAAGTACGTATCTTAAAATTCTATTGTTCAAAAAGTTCCTGTCATTTGCCTTCAATTCTCTTAGCATAGTGAATGTGATTCAGGTACTGTCAAGCAGTATTAAAATCTCTGAAAACTGGTCGAGCGCCCGAGGTGGACATATGGAGACAGTTAGTGGCATCTCTCGAGGAGAGAATTAGAACTCACCAACAGGTATCTCTTTAATCCTCCAATTTGAATCTATTCAGTGTAGGAACCCGTGTGTATACCTATGACTTGGCCCGAGAGCAGATAACTGCACCTACTCAATTTCTCTGTGCAACCACATTATGCAGTGAGGAGTACATGTAGCTTCTCTTGTTGAGAATGTGGGCGTGGAGGAATTTTGTGGGTGTATTTAGTAACTCCCTTTGGCTTTTATCTGCAGGGTGGATACTCCACGAACTTGGCTCCTGCAAAATTGGTCGGCAAATTGCTCAACCTTATTGACAGTACTGCTCATCGTGTGGTTGGGGGCTTACCTCCGCCTGTGCCATCAACTTCACATGGCGGGGTCCATAGTAATGAACATTATCACCAAGACATGGTGCCTAGAGTGTCAACAAGTCAATCCACGATGGCAATGTCGTCATTAATGCCTCCTGCATCAAGAGAGGCCATAAGCGAATGGACAGCTGATGGCAATAAAATGACATTGCCTAACAGAAGTGTTTCAGAGCCAGACTTCAGCAGAACTCCAAGACAGGTTGGTGATTTCTATCCATATTAAGAACTTACTTCGCCATTTCTTCAAGTGTTTGGTGTTTTCTTGATCTGGGTAGAGAATAAATAAGGTCTTGCCAACTTGGTGTAGGATCAGGTTGATTTATCACAAGAAGCAACCTCATCCAATGCTCAAGGCAAGGCGTCAGTTTCTGGGGGTGCATCTCGGTTCGGTCGTTTTAACTTTGGCTCGCAGCTATTGCAGAAGACTGTGGGCTTAGTATTAAAGCCTCGCCAGGACAAGCAGGTAATTTCTTGAGTTGGGCCTTTACAAAATTTGATTCTTTTGGTTTCTCCGTATTAACTTTTTCTGTTTTGTTTTTGGCTACTGAAGGCAAAATTGGGTGATAAGAATAAATTTTACTATGATGAAAAGCTCAAGAGATGGGTAGAGGAAGGGGCTGAACTCCCTGCCGAGGAAGCTGCCCTGCCACCCCCTCCAACAGCTGGAGCCTTTCAGAACGGAATATCAGATTACAACTTGAAAAATGCGTTAAAAACTGAAGGCCCGCCCAGTAATGGAAGCCCAGAATATAAAAGCCCAACTCATGTGGAACACAGTTCAGGAATCCCACCTATTCCACCCACATCGAATCAATTCTCTGCTCGGGGTCGAATGGGTGTCAGGTCAAGGTAAACTTAAAAACTCTTTATTGTTTCGTTCACGTTGCTTTAAGTTATACGTGATGTGTCTCTATGCAAACAAAAAAAAAAAGTATGGCAACTTATTTTAAATGGATTCTCCTACTACCCTCCCAAGTACCCGATCCCCTTGTCCAACCCCCTCACCAAATCAGACACTCAATCCTTGAAAAAGTGAGAAGCTCAAATTTGATAGCAAAGATTCTAACTATTCATACAAAAGAAAAAACATAGAAAGTGCATTTATATGTTTATCCAACTTTCAGACACATGTCCCCCGATCCTAAGATTTTGAAGTACAGAGGTCCGACACCTAGATACCCAGCCGATTGCCGACACCCATATTACCCGAGTCTGGGTAACATAGCTGGCACCCATTTTCTTGTTAAAAAATGTATATATAAATATATATGGCGTAATTACACTTCACACCCTTATACTATTCCCGTATTATCAATTGGATACCTGTCCTCTCTTTTTTTGGTTCAATTGAACCTTGAACTTCAAAATTTTATTTGATACATGTCCTCTTTTTTTTTTTGGGTTCAATTGAACACCATTGAACTTTAAAATTTTATTCAATCAAACCCAAAGCCTGATATATATATATATATATGATATTTATATTTGAAAAAAGATGATATATCTGGTAGTGATCCCAATAAACGACATTTATGAGTAGTTTGACAATCCTTGGAGCCAAGTACTCGGTTTTGATGCAGGCCCTCTTAGTGACATGAATATTTGATAATTGGATTTGAGGCTTGTGGTGAAAACTAGGTTAATTGGGTTTTTTATGACCTGACTTATAACGATTGGATAGTTTTGACCGCTGAAGGTATATTGCTTCAGGAAGAGTCTTGAAAATTGTGGGTTAGTTTGGAAAAAGAATGGACAAACTATAACAAATTTAGGTTTAAAACAA
This sequence comes from Hydrangea macrophylla, assembly GCA_033977485.1. Taxonomy (NCBI): domain Eukaryota; kingdom Viridiplantae; phylum Streptophyta; class Magnoliopsida; order Cornales; family Hydrangeaceae; genus Hydrangea; species Hydrangea macrophylla. Next base: position 95,429,313 of record CM066995.1, read on the forward strand.
GAATCATTGAGGGGAGGAAATTGCCAAGGATGTGTTCCTGCACTTTTGCCAGGCAGGTTTAACTTGAGAGTTGGTTGAAAAACTCTTTGGAATTAGGAATGTTGCTCTTGCTTGTTTACATATTTTACTACTTACTCTAGCATACCAAAAAAATAATGTACACACACACACATATATATGTATATATATATTTAAAATATAATACACTTTCTCTAGAATGAAGATTTGATGAGCTTCTTTACCTGGGTTTTTGGCAGGTATGTTGACACCTTCAACCAAGGTGGTGGGAATTCAGCAAATTTATTCCAGTCACCTTCTGTTCCATCCAATAAACCCACCGGTGGTGCGAATCTGAAATTTTTCGTTCCCACACCTGTATCCTCTGGTGAACAGACATTTGACAGTATCCCCGAGAGTCCACAAGAAACTGCATCTATTAACCAAAATCCCTCGGTACCCGCTATGAACGACTCGTTCCAGTCTCCTACACCATCATCATTCAGTATGCCAAGATTTCCGAGCATGGACACCATCACAAACAAAGGGGTGATGATGAACGGCTCTCTCTCATCTCATTCTCGAAGAACTGCTTCGTGGAGTGGAAGTTTTAGCGATTCATTTAGTCCTCCACCGAAGGCTGAACCAAAACCTCTAGGGGAAGTTCTGGGTATCCGGCCATCATCATTTGGGGATGACCTACATGAAGTGGAGCTATGAGCCAATGGAGTTGTAAATATCATATTACCCAGAAAGGTCCAGGCGTCCCTAATGCAGAAATTGTGGAAAGAAACAGAAATCTTTCAGGGAAAGAGTTGAAGAAAATTGTTTTCCTTTTTTCTTTTTAACTTTTCTCGCAAAATTTTACACCGTTGTATGTTGAAAAGATCGTTGATTTTACATTACTGTTTACTTATAGAGATAGGTTTATATTTAATCTCCAGGAGTTGACACCATGTGATGCTTAAGGAGCTGGTGTTCATAGTTCTTACTATAAACCAAAAGAATAGGGTGGAAGTTCACCAATGTACAGTTCATTTGTTCATTTATTCAGGAAAGAGAGTCTCTTGAAGGTAATAGAAGAAACTCTGAAAAAATACTGACTATTTGGGCAGTGAGTTTTGATTATGTAGGCTAGGTGGAGGCTTGATCCACCATAATATAAGTTTACATTTTTTATTTTTTATTTTTTATTTTTTGAGAAGGTACAAGTTTACGTTTATATACACAAATGAGAACAAATTATACAATATTCCCATTCTGTACTTCAGAAGTTTTTCAATATTAAACTTGAAATTTATGTTGGTCTTTGCTGAATTTTCGGCAAATATAATATGCACATAAGGTGAAAAAATATCGTCATAATTTCTTGTATGTATAATCTTTGGTATAATGAATGCTACTATCAAAATTACATTATTTGGATGTGCGGATCCCCCGAAATATGTTATTATTATTATTATTTTTTAAAAATAATTGATTATTTGCATTAGTGATACTTTACCAAATAAGCATAACACCAATTTTTATGCGGAATATATTTTTGCTCACCCTTTGTCACGTTTCTCACGCATTGGCTAATACAGTGGGGTCTAGTATTAAATGACTTTAATAGTGGATCTCACTGTATTAGTTAATAAGAGAGGAGGGTGAGCAAAAGATGAACAATTTTGTGATGAGCAAAATTGCACTATTATGAAAACGAATAAAAGTGAAGCTTAGTTTGAACTTGAAATTTAAAAAAAAAAAGAAAAAAAAAAGAGAAAAAAAAGAGGTGGGGTGTTTGGTTTGAAGCTGAAATTATTTACATGGTTAGGAACAAGCTGATAGGGTACATGAAGTCGGAAATCCTATGAAGAGGTAACAAACAAACACTTAGAAGTAGTAGAACATGTTCCCAAACAGTCCCAAAAGTTAAAGTTAACAACAATGCTAGGTGTACACATTTTTTGACACACTGTGCTTTAAATGAATGCACATTATACTGTTTGAATTTTTCATACTTTTTTTTACACTTTTTTGTGCATCAATTACACAGCACAAGGTACATGCATTTAAAGCAGTGTGTTAAAAAGTGTGTATAAAAGTGTATACACACCTAGCATTATTGTAAAGTTAAACCAACCACTTCCCTTGTGGCCGGATGACAAGACCTTTGGGTGTTATATTCAGAGGTCTCAAGTTCGAATCTCAAGAGGGTGGCCACAGGTGATTCACTCGGACGCCCTGACATCGTGGGATTAGTCGAGGTGTGCCTAAACTGGTCCGAACACCCACGGCTGAAAAAAAAAATTATAAAAAAAAAAAAAAAAAAAAGTTAAAACCAACAGCAGCATGGGTTCTACTTCTATCTACTAACTAAGCTCACGCGCGTCAACAAAGCAAAGCCTAAACACATCTGGGGGAAGAAAACTATGAAAATAGTGTTAGCACGCTCAAGTATTTCACAATAAGACCACGATTAAGTTCCACTATATTAATTAAGGGTGATGCTATTTCCACTCCATCATTGAACTAAGGCACTCTATGGTACCACTCTTAAAGCATGTGGTACAATGTATGCAATGCATGACATACATGGTACCATATGCTCTAAAAATAGTACCATGGAGTGTCTTAGTTCAACGATGGTGTGGCAATAACAATTCCCTTAATTAATGAGGTATTTGGGTAAGTATTACTCGTAATAAATTATTTTGGGCGAATAAAAATGTTCTTATGAAAAATTATAGTTGTACGTCCGTGCATTCAGAGATTGTACAATTATTCCAGCGAGAAAAATATAAAATAAAAATAAAAGATTGTACCATTGGAATATTATTATTACTCCGTACTACTCTATTATTTACCATCGTAACCTAATCTGCATTCCAGTCTCTGAATTCCCCAAATCAAAATGGAAGAGAGAGAAGGGCTATTATAAACCCTAATTTTCGCAGAGAACCAGGCAGAGACTTTCTCTCAAAATCCTTGGAAGAACAAAAAAAAAAAAAAAAGTGAGAAGATGGATTTCTCATCTCTTCCAGAAGCTCAAAAACAGCAGCTTCAACAACTCCAACAACAATTCGAAGAACACCAACGTCAACAACAACAACAACAACAAGAAGCCCAAGCCGCCCAACAACAACAACAACAACAACAACAGCAAATTCAACATCAACAACAAATTCAAGAGTATGCTGCTTCGCAACCCTATGATCCAACTCAGGCTCAATCCTACGATCAATCGTATTACTCTTATTACCAATCCCAAGACCCCCAACATCAACCTCAACATCAACAACAACAATATGCGTATTATCAGGCCGATTACGGCAATGCGTATCAACAACAACCCCAGCACCAAAGTTCGCAGATCGAATCCGCATCAGGTTATGGGGTTTCGAGCGAAGCGCAGCCCCAAATTGTTGGATCTAGTGGCGCACCGGCTGTGCAAGTGCAGCCCCAGAATGTTGAATCTAGCGGTGGTGCTGCAACGGCGGCGCAAGTGCAGCACCAGAATGCGTATTATCCACAACCAGTGGCGGAGGCACCGCCGGCTGGAGATCAACAGGTGGCGGCTCCGGTGGGGCAGTCTGAGGTGAACCCGGCTGCGGCGATGGGGGGCCCGCCTGGGTTGAATGCGGCCGCTGCAGCGGCCGTGGCGGCACTGTCGCAATTGACTCAGTTTGCGGGGACTATGGATGCGGCTGAGAGGGCGATGGCGGAATTGCAGGGCCTACAGTGGCACGGAAGAGGTGGGGGGTATGGACAGATGATGGGTCCCGGTCTGGGGCCTTTCATGGGGCTGCCGGAGGTAATGCATCCGCCGGTAGGTTGTGTTTGATCAGTTAGTCATTTTCACCACCCACACCATTTGTGACTTTGTTTAATTGCTGTTTTAGGGGTTTCAGATGGTTTATTATCCTTAATTGTGTAGTTTCATTTGCATTGTTTAGAGGTTAACTGTGACTCTGCTTTTGCTTTCTGGTATGTGCATTAGGGTAAAGAGAGATCACTTTGAAAGTTGAAACACCGTAGATAGAGTTGATCGTGTACTCAAGTATAAGCACACTTGTGCATATTTGGCTGGTTCATTCTATTCAATCATTCAAGTCAGTTGTGCTTTGTTTGGGGGAAGAAAGGGGGTGGGGTGGGCAACGATATTGTTGGCATGTTTTGTGAGTTGTAGATAGGGTAACATTATGTCTCCAACCCTCACAGAAAACTCTTACCAAATTTAAACCATTTGGGTAAAAGTCCTCAGAAACTCCCTTCAGTCCTTGACTCAAACCGTACTAAATTTAGTTTCATTCAAATTTAAACCCAAGCCGGGACAATGTTGTTCATCGAACTATATTGGATATGGTTTCGATTAAAGAGTTGGAGGGGCATGATTTGTGGGGGTTTGATTTAGGGCTGGAGATTCTATAACTCAAATTTTACCTTAGATTTGACTTTGAGTTAACCACTGGAAAGCTTCTATCAAATGAAGCTTTAATCAAACTCACTTACAAAATTAAGTAAGGGTTGAAGATGGCCGTACTGTAACTTATCAAATTAGCCACTTACTGTATCTTGTTAGTGGAACCGAATTGGATTCAAATGTGTCCCATTTTAATGCCCATAAAAATCAGACCTCCCCTTTGGAAGTGTATATGAAGCTAGAGTCATGAAATTTTTTGAATTAAATTTAGTGTCTGACCAACTATGAAAATATTCATGGATACCTTTGAGCTTGGTCCTTGGCCGCAATACATTAATCTTAGAGTGATTGATTTAATAAATAAATGGATTTTGAAATCTACTTGTAACACTTGAGTACAATGTCAATAGCTATGGATAATATAGCATTTGAGCTTATCATCCAAACTTAAAATCATTTTTATCTTTTTTGTTCTAAACTTAGGTCTCTCACTAATCTCTTGGTGTTCCACCCAGTTCTTATATCCTATTTTAGATCACTTGATGCATCTGTTACCATATTTTATGTGGTTTTAAGATTATATTGACTCTGACTAGCAGGTTTCGAACAGCATGCGCCTCATCCTTCTATGCTGATGGGTCATTGTAGTGGTTCTTTTTGCTCCATAAATTGTTCCAGCCACATCTCCCTCCCATGGTGATATCTAAAATGACCGTCTTATCCCAAGGAGTTGAAAAAGGAATAGAAGACCATGACCTTTATTAACTCACCCATATGTATGCTTGAGAGTTGACGTAATCGTTTAGGCTCTGTTGGGTTCATGGATTTCGTGAGGGAAAAGAAAAGGGAATGGAAAACAAGAAGGAAAATCTAGTTCCCTCGTGTTTTCCTTCATGCTCAAGTAATATTAAAAATTAAAATTTTCTAAAATATAATTGTAATATACGAATAAAAGAAGGGAAATGACTGGTTCATTTCTCAACTCATTCTCTTTTCTTTTCTAGTTTCCTCATTGTTTTCCTTATTAACCGAAAAAGGAAAAAAGGTTTTCCTCTTATGTTTTCTTTTCTTTTCCCTCACTCAATCCGAGAACCAATCGAAGCCTTATACTATATTGCATGGCTTTGGTTTACTTCATTTCTCCTGGAAGTAATTTATGGCCCAGCTTATAAGCACCCTTCCGTTTGCTCTTTAAATCTCTCATAGCCAATGTTGTCAAATAGTGAATCGGTTTGCCAAAATTATGAATTGTGAATCGTAAGATTCACTTTTTTAGAACATAATTAATAATATATTTGTATATGCATATGAAAACATGTATATACATTGTTGTATGTATATACCTATAACAATGTGTGTGCTTTTTTTCAGATGTGAAGCCCAACACTTCACATACATGCATGAATGTGAATAGAAAAAAGGAACAAGCATAAGGGCAATTCTCATACTGCTGATTTGCTAATAAAAAGCTTGGCATTATTTGCCTAGTCACTTTTTTATTTCCACAGCAGAAGCTTTATATATAGAAATCGTATCACAAATTAACAACCCATAAACTAATAAAAAGTGAAGAATAGGACGTGTAACATGAGCGAAAGTTAAGACAACTCCTCATTATTATTATTATTATTATTATTATTATTATTATTATGATAGCGCAACTGAAAGTTTTTGTGAATCGGATGAATCGTGTGAATCGAATCGTGAATCGTCCATGAATTGGACAATTCAAACTGATTCAATGCGATTTCGATTCATAGGCATGATTCGAATCGTTCTGTATTAAGAATCGAATCAAATCGTATGAATCAAATCGTGAATCATACGATTCTGACAACCATGCTCATAGCGTGTTAGAGACCATCTTGAACTTTTTAATTTAAACAAACCTTTTGTTCTCCTTTTGGACTTAGGTTCGTTTTATCTGAGAGTTATCTAGGAGTCCAAGATCTAGCGCTTTCATGTTGTCGTTCACCTGGAGCAAGATTTATGCGTTGAGGATGTGGACAAAGACGGTTGGTTCTTTCTTTCAGTAGTTATTTCATTTCCTTTTACAAGAAGCAAAATGATAATGGTAAAAGAGAAATTATTTTTCAAATAATGACGTAGGAAAGTTTTTGTTCGTTAGGAAAGGAAGAAGTTGTGCCAAACATCAAGAAGCTTAGCACCTTGTTTGGGGAACACAAGAGAGTTGCTACACCAAATTTATCTCTACACCCACGTGTACAATTGTTGCATGTATTCCTCATCACATCATATGTGGGCGTAGAGAGAAAATTGGTGGGTGTATTTAGCAGCACTCGTCTTAGAATTCACAAAGAACATGTTCTAAATTCTTTTGTGGATAGAAATCTCAGCTCAATGTAATGGTCTTTGATCTAGTTGTTTGATACTCTATTGTTACAACACTTCTTACTAGGTTGAAGTGCCTGCATGGAACACTCGACACTCGAAAATGTGTACAAGGGGCCTCGACTTTTGGTTGGACACAGCATGAAACATGTTATCTACTTGTTTGACAGTATACTTGAAGTGTTTATAATTATATTATATTTTTCCTACTTACTTTATTTTAAACCATTAGATCATACACCTCTTTATCTCCATTCTCCACCATTGGATAACTGAACTTAACATATTTCTTCTTCTTACACAATCTCACATTCTCATTTCTCACACCCGGCTGCCACTACAAGCCAAGCCCTCAACAGATGAACAGAGTCTCTGCCTCTCTCCCTCATGTAACTCCTATCCTAGTCTCAAGCCCTCACCACAGTACATTTCTCCCTCTCGATTCTCTTTTGATTTGTTTATCTTGGATTTGCCATTATTTTTCTCCTTTGATTTATTTCTAGGTTGTTTATATATCAGTCCAAAGAATTTCCCACCAATCTACACAATACACACACACACCCAACATAAACGTCTTGTTTGTTCATGGAAACTCGGGCAACCTGAGCAAACTAATTTTACCACGAGTTGGGCTTGGCCAGGTGCAGGTCGGGCTTCACTTCAGCCTGGCTGGGCTTGGGCATACTACTCTATATCTCGGTCTCGGCCTGGGCAGACTTTGAGCCGGGCTCAACCCATCCGACTTGCACCCCTACATAGATTCATGATTTTTGAAGTCCGACTTTACATACATACCCTCACCCGAGAGTCATACCTAAGTCCAGGTAATATAGGCATGGATCAAAATTCCTCTTGTTTCCATCCCAACGGCCGGAATGTTTCCGTTTCTGGGGTCATGGAAACGAAACAGTCTAAGGAATCTCGAAATTCTATGGATTCCATTGAAACGATTTTGTTTATTTTGTTTCATCAAAATAGACCTATGGTTCCATATTGTTTCATTTGCTTCACCGAAACATGATTGTTTCCATCGAAATAATCCTATGGATGTGTATTTCTCATAAAAAGGGCAACTCAGTGCACGAGGCTCCCGCCATTGCGGGGTCTGGAGAGAGTGAGATGTACGCAGCCTTACCCCTCGATATGTATTTCTCATATGAACAATCATTTTATTTTGGAGATGGCTATTAGCTCAGTATGTGCTTATATGTAACTTTTGTGGTCTATGAAGTGTTTTGTGTATTCTATGAAGTGTTTGACAGTAGATTGGCGACTTAATCCTCATGTATTTTCAAATTGAACTACGTATTTTTAATCTAACTACATATATAGACTTCTCAATGGTTCAATATATCAATTATTAGCTTTATATATATATATGCATATAATTAAAATTGAAGTTATGTTTCCTCATATTTCTCAATGTTTCCAATTTTTTTCGGTGTTTCCACATAGTTCCGAAACGTTTTAATTTCTGGGCAGACCGAAACAACTAACAAGAGACCGAAACAAAATTTTGATCCTTGAATATAGGTTTGATTGACAATTGGAATATGCCTATTTTGTACGTCGCAGAATTGCTAAGTGCTTTGATTACGTCGTTCGTAGTGCCAAGGTACACAGCCCTGGGAGGGAAGATGATTGTGATAGGTGTCACTTTGACAACTGGGATGCCAGGTTTATGTACATACTTTTTGATGGGTAAGAAACTATGTTGACCTAAAAGAATGAAGTACATGTATACTAAAAGCAATGTTCTTAAACTCGGTAGGTGCTAGTCGGGCGGTGGAGAGGGCCTAGCGCCTAGGCGAAGCCTAGGCAGAAAAATTATTTTAAAGCAAATTTAATAATATAGAGACAATTCTACAAGTTTAATTTATAAACAAATTCCGAATAAATAAAAAATCATGAATAAAAAGTATTAACACGCATTATACACACTTAGCCACTGATACACATACACGTACACTGATATAAACAAGTTCTGAAATGAATAAAAAATAAAAAAATTAACACACATTATACACACACATCCACTGTTACACACATACACTGATATAAACAAGTTCTGAAATGAATAAAAAATATACACACATTATACACACACATCCACTGATACACACATTCACTGATATAAACAAGTTTTGAAATTAAAAAAAAAAAAAAAAATTAACACGTTTAATTTATAAGCAAGTTTTGCATAGACACTATGCAGACACATTTAATTTATACACACTCGCACACACTCTACACAGACACACACAAACACACACATTTAATTTTTTTTATATATGAAAATTACGCCTAGCCGTCTAGGACCCCGCCTAGTAAATTATCTGATTTTACAAACGCCTAGGAGAAACATCGGGTGGTGGGGGGCCGCCTACCTCGAGTTTTAGAGCACTGACTATAAGAGATATGAAGCACTATAAGAGATGAAGCACGGACACGGGCACTCCGACACAGATACGACAGGACGCGGTCAAGTCAATACGACAAATTCTAAATTACACATCGACACTGCATAAAAAGTGTCCACGAAGCGTCATATCCGTGTGTCGACATGATGCGACACGTTACCTCGTAGAAGTGTCGGTGCTTCCTAGACTAAGAGCATATTGAGCATTACTCTAAATGTGGGTTTATGTACTGGAATTTGTAGCCAGACCTTGGGAAAGAAGAAATGATGTAGTTTTTTTTCTGGAGGACAGGGAATTTTAGATCGCTCTTTCAAGTCGAATTACTTTTCTCTTTCACCATGATACTTCTTGCAATTGTTTTTCTTGGGCTTCATATTTCCGTGACCAACTTTTTCGGCAGATACATGGTCCAAACGCTTCTGCCGTTCATGGATCTACTAGTTTGCAGTGTAGATAGAAGGTCCCTTTAATGTGCTAGTAACAGTTTAGTGGGTCGTACATAAATGAAATATAAATTACTTGGTGAAGCATTGTATTCAAAATTTTCACGTTTTATTTTTGTACGTCATTATGTTGATATTTTGCTCTTTACATGATTTGTTGCTGGCTTTAAAGTACGACTTTACCCCAGCAATGGATAGGTTTTTGTCTATATCTCTTCCATTTGTAAAACACGTGAAAAGTTTAAATCCCTTCTAGACCTGTTCTGCAATTAAATATTCAGTACAATGGTTATTTTGATGACGTGGTATAACAAGCCCATAAAATGGCATTAAACATATCTGTTCATGAAAAATATGCTCACATCAGCACCGTGCCCACGTGTATTAGGAAGGTTATACAAATGACATGTATCACTGTTACTTTAAATATTTCCCCCTACTCTGCAGGTTGGTCGGTTTCCCTTCAGGGGTGGTGGTAGAAGGGGTGGCGGACCATTCAGAGGTGGTCATGTACCCAAGTCAGGTGGGTCCGGGTCACCCTCCCGTGGGAGAGGACGTGGCCGTGGTCGGGGTGGTCCTAAGCGCTTCCCACCTCAGGGTGCATCATCATCTTCAATTCCAGAACCTGATTCAGAATCGAAAGAGAGAGAGGAAGAGGCAGAGCCTTCAGGTGAAAATCATGAACCTCCAGTGCAGGGAAGTGCAGCTCCTAACCCTCGACCTCCACAAGCAATACGATGTGAACTGTGTAAGATTGAGTGCAATAGCTTGGAAATCCTTGAGCAGCACAACAATGGGAAGAAGCATAGGAAGAACTTGCAAATGGCTGGCTATCCCGTCACTGAAATTCAGAAACCCGTATCTGATCCCAATGCTGGAGTTACTTTACCTCCTGAAAATGCCAACCAGGGCAATAATTTACCCTCTGAAGCTGTTAATGGTGAAAGTAAAGTTGAGATTGATCAGAAAAATGGTGAAGCTGGAGAGCTAGAATTGCCAGAGGAACAGTCCACTATACAGGAAACGAAGACTTCGGTGAATCGGTTTGATAATCAGAGGCGTGGAGTGAAACGCAAGATGAGAGGTGGACGGGGAGGGAAACGCGTGAAAACTTTTGACGGTCCAAGGAGGGTGGCAGAACCTTCCAAGCCCAAAGTTGTAGTTCCTATAGTTTGTGACCTGTGCAATGTCCAGTGTGACACGCAGGAGGTTTTTAATATACATCTCTCTGGTAAAAAACACATTACTAAACTTAAACGCTATGAAGGTCACCATGCTATGTACGGGCCTGTGGGTCTTCAGGCTCTTTACCCTCCTAACCCTATCGCTCAAACTTCCTACCCTCAAGGCCCTCAACAAGCCTATTACGGTCCTCAAGGCCCATATCCTCCTCCGGAGGCTTATATGCCTCCTCAGGCTCACTATGCTGCACCGGCTGAGACTGGATATCAACAAAGTCACAACCCTCAAGTGTCTTAGTCCTTACGGGTACAACTCCCTTCCAACTAAGTTTAACATTCGATCTTATCTTATATTTGCCTCTTTCAAATATTTTGTAATTGAACAAATATCTTGATAGGGAAAACTGATGGTGATAGAGATTCTGCCTCCTGGTTAAAGCTTTGGTCCCTAAACATGTGAAGTTTGTCTTTTGATGTGCACATTGCTCAATGTTTGGGCGTTTCGCAGGACCAGCTATTTAAGAATGGCATATGGTTTCTGAACATACATTGATTGGATGATCTGAACCTTTTGTTACTTGATCATGTATGATCAACAGGATTATACTTCTAGTATTTTTAAATTTCTTTTAAGCAGTTCTGCAGGATATAAGGTAGTTCATAGTTGTGCCTTGAGAAATAATTTTGTTTGTGTTTTTAAAGATTTGAATTGTGCTGCTTTTGGGTGCCATTGAAATTTTTAGAGTTCCCTAGAATTATTATTATTTCGCATTGCTGGTTATGTCTTAATTGTCTCTGTGTGATTGCACACCATCTGTTCATGCATTTCATTATTAGCATTTTGCATCTTTGCTTTGTATCACACTGCTTTAAAAGCCTCACAGTGGCAGGGACTGGTTCATCAAAGCCCCCTTGAAAGCTTCACAGGATAAAAGGTGATAGCCTTGTCAATGGGTGTAAACAAACTTGAAAGGATTGGATTCTTGAAGTCAATCGAGAAAACAGACGTGGATTGAGCAAATTTTGCTTTCCAGTGGAAAAAAAAAAAAAAAAAAAAAGATGAGGGGATTACAAAGTTTTTATTCTGTTTTTGTGATTGTAAAAGAATTACTATAAGCTGTTTCATTTGTTTATCATGACTAGGAACCAGTCTCAATCTCTCTTCCGACGATAAACTCCTCATTTGGGCACATCAGGTAAATATGCACAATCAGCTACAAACCACGATGTTGATTTCATCGTCTTTGTGGTCCATTGTTGTGTTTGACAATCCCACAGGCCGAGTGTGACCTGAAACCGGCTTGGTTGCAAGTTAAAGGCGGGGTTGGTATTAGGGTCCGTTTGGAAAATAGAAAGATCATTGGTAGCACGTAGTGGTGCTACTGGGCAGCTATGTGGCACTTGTAATACCATATATATATATATATATATATATATTTTTTTCTTTTCCACATTTTGAAAAAATACCAAAAATAAAAAAGTAAAAAAAATTATGTGGTCCTTCAAGTGTCACATGGTGCTGCCTACCCAGTAGCACCCCTAAGTGTTAGCCGAGGATCTCTCCTCACAACAATTTAGCAATTGCAGCTGCAAATGTGGTGTCGCCAAATGCGAAATTACATTTGGGGCCTTCATAATTAGAGCCAAACTGAGTCCATCAACCTGAACTCACTATGATATATATTAACTTCGCTTCATCTAGTGTTTTGCTCGACATTGAGACCAGTATAGTGAGTTCAGAAAAGAATGCTACATTTGTGGTACTATGATATATATTAACTTATTGCCACCTAATATACCTAATACAGTCACGCAACCAAACACTCTTAAGGTGAAAGGTAGAGAACATAACACATTAGAGAAGCCAAATCCAACAGAAGAGAAGTAGCAAGAGAAGTGTTGCACTCCGTTTGGTTTGATTGTAAAATAGGATAGAATTGATTTGCAATTTTAATTCTCTTGTTTGGTTTAAAACATAAATGAAAAGAATAGAATTGAAAAGAATTATTGCTATTTCCTAAAATACCCTTAGACCTTAAATAAAGCATTACCCAAACAGACCTTAAACCAGACCAGACACAGACGAAGAAGAAGAAGAAGAACAAAGACGACGAAGAAGAAGAAGCTGTGAAGAAGAAGAAGAAGAAGCTGCGAAGAAGAAGAAGAAGAAGACGCAACGAAAGGAAGAAGACGAAGAAGTTAGGGCTTTCAGATTTGGGTATTTTGGAAAGAACACATTTTTAGATTGAATTCTCACCAAATTAGACCAATTTTGGTCGGATTTCACTTTGGCCTAAAACTTCAATTCTCGAGAATTGGCAAAAATTGAAAATCATTTTATTTCTAATTTTTCTGTCAAACCAAACACACGATTTGCCACAAACAAGAATTGCAAATAAATTCTTTTTTTGTTTATGGCAAACCAAACGGAGTGTTAGCGAGGCACGGAATGTGTGGCCGGCAAGAAAAGGTTTGGTACTTTCCACTATGTCTCTCCTGAAGCAAAAATAAAAAATAGAACGAAATTACATAAAATAAATTAGAATAGGAATAGGGTTGTACACAAATTTGTGGTTTGGGAGATCTTAGATTTTATCACTACAGGATTTCACAAGTGTCGCTCTCTATGAATTAATGGAAGCTATACATGAGTATATATACACTACTGTGTATACCCACTTTGCATATAATAAGGAGGGTAATGTTCAAGTAATTGAACGTTACTCAACTTTTCTCTTGCAATATCTTTTTCATAAAATATTTCACAAAATCTCCAATCATATGCGCTATTCTTATGGAGTACAACCACTCAGCTACTTGTTTTATCAAGTCAAACCTCACAAAAACAACATGGTAAAAAAGTAATTGTAATTTACATAGCGCATTAAAATAAATAACAAATATTATTAAAATAATAATCAATATCATTGACGTTACTCCAAGGTTTTACAATATTATTTAACCATGCATTGACGACTATTTGTCTACTCTATCTATCATCTCCAACCATAACGTGAGGGCTTCGAGTCTTATCAAGTGATTTCAAAAATAACATTAAAAAAAAAAAAAAAAAAAAAGACGAAGAATAAGGAGGATAAAGACCCAAAAAAGGGAATAAGTTTGAGGTGTTTTGTAATGCTAGTGTTGCAAGTAAATGTTTCTTTGTCTTTATCTTATCTTTTTATGAAGAGTTATGAGGATGAAATTGAAAAAATATTTTTCTGTAAAGAATTAACCATCATGTCATACGATAAGCTATTTTATGAGAAAATATTGTATGATCCGGGACCATTGTCATGTGGTGGTTTCAACCAGCAGAGGATTGCTATGTGGCAAAGTGATATCCCAAAAATCGACAATTTTAGGGAAATTATTCAGTGAGTCCATCACACTATATCATCATGCTGACGTGGTGTGATCCCCCAATTATGTAGTGACGTGAACTTTGGAAGAAGGTGGGCATGACATGTTTGATCACATTTTTAAAAAGTCAAATAAAGTTTGTTTACAGCATGATGATGTGGCGTGACAAGTTCGTTGAATAACTTCTCACAATTTTATCACATGATAAATCTGTATTGATCGGACCGCCATATAACATTTGGTTCAGGAACATTAAATAATTTCTCCTATTTTAGGTTTAAGAGTTTATATAATATGTTTAAAACTTCGAAATTAAGAGTTGTCTGAAAAAGACTCAGAATAAGTTGTATAATTTTTAAATAAATAACTTATTGCATTGTAATTCGCACCTAACTAAATACAAATGAGAGTAAAACAAAGTATGATTTTATTTTTTTTATCCATTCTCAAACAGCAAAAGAGGAAGTAACACAATAACTTGCATTAGGAATGTAGCTAGTCTGTCTTTAAGTGGCATGAGATAAAATGGTCAAATGTTAATATATTAATTTATGTTTTTTCTTGGTGACATGCGTCCCATTCTAATAAGTATATTTATAATATATGGACAAGTGAAAATGGAATGGATCACATCACATGTCATCCAATAGGGGTCTGAGTGTACAAAAATGCTATCAAATATTAATTGGTGTTAGAATAGAAAAAAAAAAAAGAAGAAGAAGAAGAAGAAGTTTGTAAAAAGCAACTTTGGACGCACAACACCATAGCAGGATTCCGTATGTACATAGAGAAGTGCTAGTCACACATCCCAAACTACACCCCAAATCACACCTTATGTTTTAAATGCATGTACTCTGTGCTGTTTGAAATTTTCATACTTTTCTGTGCACCACTTACATAGTACATGGTACATGTATTTAAAGTAAATGTGTGATTTAGAGTGTGATTTGAAATGTGTGCCTAATATTATTGATGTACGTAAAAAATGCGGAGTAAGTTTTAAATAATTTTGTCCTACTTGTTAGATGCATAAGAGGTCCCTACTTGACCTACAAATAATCTAACAATACCAATATAAACATATCTTTCACAAAAATAAAATAAAAATGGAACTTCTTCGATTCTATTTTCATCGTTAACAAACGAACCCCTAAAAAGTTGCTTGTTTGTGTTTAAATCCCCCAAGTAAAAACACAAATTTTGTACTAGCTCTCAAGTGTTTTTGAAATCGGAGTGATCTCTATGACTACTTTTGCTTCCTTTACTATTGTACCTTATGTTTTTGCACTTGTATCTTTTGTTGTTTTTGTTGCTGTTTTAGTTATTTGTGTAGTCTTTATTATGTTTGGCCGTAGTTCATTTGGCGACCTTCCTCTTTTTGTGTTTGGGGATAGTCACTTTATGATTAAGTTTTATCTGTACTGTTGTTTTGATTAATGCATTTGCCCTTTTAGAAAAAAAAAAAAGAAATCTCAAGTGGACTTTTTGGTCATAAGGAAATTAATAAAAAAATCAATCTAGTTGTTGTGCCATCTGTGATGACCAATCAACCTCCTCGGGCCTTTGTCGGTCGATTGATACAATACTTTTTAAATTATTATCTCAAAAGTAAAATTTTTTATCCAACCTATCACTATGTGACTAATATATACACGATTTATCACTGATTTAATTTATTTTTTAAATCTATCACTTTTTTTTTAAGTCGCTAGTTCAAGTAGCGACTTTACAAATAAAAAAAAAAACTGTAGAAGTCGCTAGTACAACTCGCAACTTTTGGCCAAATGAGAAGTCACTAGTTGAACTAGCGATTTCTGTTTTCCACTTTCTTCATGTGAGAGATCCTAGTCTCAAAAGTAAATTTTTTTATCCAACCTATCACTATGTGACTAATATATACACGATTTATCACTGATTTAATTTGTTTTTTAAATTCATCACTTTTTTAAAAATCGCTAGTTCAAGTAACTACTTCACAAAAAAGAAATCTATGGAAATCGCTAGTACAACTCGCAACTTTTGGCCAAATGAGACTTTCTTCATGTGAGAGATTCTAGTGTGTATGTCAATAGAGTTGCGGTCAGAAGTCAAAGGTTGGACTAGCGACTTTTGTAGATCTTTTTTTGGTGAAGTTATTACTTAAACTAGCGATTTTAAAAAAAAATGATAAATTTGATAAATAAGTTAAAACAATGATAAATCGTGTATATATTAGTCTACAGTAATGAGTTGAGTAAACACTTCTTAAGGATATGTCAATAAAGCAAGGTTTAATAGAAGGGCAATGCTAGGGTTACTAACAACTTCCACTAACACTTATTAATACATTCTATCTCTCTACTAGTGGTACTGTGGGATCCGCAGACACACTCTATCTCTCTTTTAGTGGTACTGCGGGGTCCACTACGGACCTCAGAGTACCACTAGAAGAGAAATAGAATGTGTTAATGGAAGTTGTTAGTGCCCCAAATATTAGTCTTAATAGAAATATATTGTCCTACTCTCACACCATTTGTAAAGAATTTTTTACAATAGAAATTTGAGTAACATACCAATATACCATTAGCCTTTGTCTCTGTTGTACCGCCGGGTATTATCTCAACTTGCAGATTATTGCCTTCTCCATTCCCCCTCCCCCCTCTCTCACACTCTCGCACAC
This sequence comes from Hydrangea macrophylla, assembly GCA_033977485.1. Taxonomy (NCBI): domain Eukaryota; kingdom Viridiplantae; phylum Streptophyta; class Magnoliopsida; order Cornales; family Hydrangeaceae; genus Hydrangea; species Hydrangea macrophylla. The sequence continues at coordinate 95,446,133 of CM066995.1, forward strand.
AGAGAGAGAGAGAGAGAGAGCCGGTGCATCAATGGCGGAACACTCCGATGATTTAGACCAACTTCTTGACAGTAAGAAATTGACTATCTTTCTCTCGCTCCATACATACATATACATATACATATACATATACAGATATATATATACTACATCAATCGATTGAAATTAAATTCTGTTTTATTCCGTTTTTCAGGCGCTTTGGACGATTTCCGGAACCTTAATCTTACTTCTGCTTCAAGGTTCGATACTCTCGATGTACATATACATAACTGCACACATACACAATCATAAGTGTATATATATATAACTATATATATCTGTATATATGTACATGTATTTCTTGAATTCGGCGTGTTTTTTTTTTTTTTTTTGAAAAATCGGAGCTTTGAAGAAAAGGGTAATTTGTTTTAATAGGAACGGAGACAGTGGATTGAACAACCATGAGGGGGGCTCTTCTTCTATGCCTAGTGAGGTTCAAGGTCTGGGGATGGGTTTGCCTGATTTGAAAAGTAAGAAAAAGGGTAAGCAAAAGGTTTCCAAGGAATCACATGTTTCAGAGGCTCTTGATAAGCTAAGAGAGCAGACTAGGGAGGCTGTTAAAGGATTGGAGTCGGTGACGGGTTCGAAACCTGGTGGAGACAATTTTGGTAAGGATCCAATGATGGAGGATTGGGTTAAACAGTTTGAGGAGCTTGCTGGGTCTCAGGTATATGGTTCTGCTCTTGAAATTGGAGTTTAGGTTTTTCTGATATTTTTTCGTTGGATTTCATGATCACTTGTTCTGTTTTTTTAAATTTTTTTTAGGTTGGTTTGAATAATTCTGGAATTGTGAAGTCTATGTGAATGATACTGGTTGATGCTTTGGGTCATGGGGTTGCATGATTACCCTGCTATTCATGTTTGTACTGTGTTATTGCTTGTGGCATATGAATATGAGATTCAGTACCCTCCTCTTTTAGTTTGAGTGTGATAATATGTTGTAAAAGTTTCATCACCATTAGTTGTGTGCTGATTTACTCAGAAAATTCGTGTTGCTTCAATGGGTTATTATTATCATTTGCATATATCAACTGTTTGCTAGAAAGTTCAAGTGACATTCTTAGCAAAAAAAAAAAAGTTCAGATGACCTAAATCTGGTCCTTACTTTCTTTAGAGTTTAGAGTGAAATTTTCATTTACCAATCGTGGGAGAAGTTAGTGTTTATTTCATTGAAAAATCATGTTACTTCAATGGATTTTCACTTTGTTTATCTGAATGTTCTAATGACCTAATTCTGGTGCTTGCATAAATTGGAGTTGTGGTTGTTGGAATATTTAGTTATATTCCTTGGGATCGTTTATGATTTTATTTCTTGATTTCTTTCCATGTAATCTTTTATTTGATTTATTTCCTTTTCTCTTTATTTCATTTTTCTGTCTCATTACTCCTGCATACATTGTGTATCAATATTGGGTGAAATAATAGAATTCTTTTACCCTAAAAACTACTTCTTGGTATCAGAGCCTCTCCTCCTTCCTGTGCCACCCCTAGCCTCCTGCAGCCACCTTCGGCCAGCCACATCCCAACCTCTGCGCACCACCAGCCACCTTCGCCCAACCCCCAGCCCCTGTGAAACCCTAGACACCTCACCCAGCCCCTGCGCAACCCACCCTTCCCCTGCACAACCCACCCTTGCTGCGCCTGTCTCCTGCGCAGCCTGTTGTGCTGCGCCTTGCCTTTTTTTTCCTCTCTATGATGTGTTATAGCCCTTTTTCGTGCTCTATATTTTTCTTTCTGGCTACAAGTGTATTGTGGTAGCCCTTTGTTGTTCTTCCATGTGATGATTTGGGTGGTTCTTTCTTGCTGTTCCTTGAGATTTTATCTTCCTCTCCTTTTTCTACAATGACTACCTCTAAGAAGGAAGTTCAACCTGCCACTGGTTCTCAACCACGTGCGGATCTCTCTGTATCTCAGTATTCTTCAGCCCAACGGGTTACCAGTGTCCTGTTAACATAATTTTGTTGCTTGGTCTCGTTCTCTTCGCCTTTTTCTTGGTGGAAAAGGCAAGCTTGGTTGGATTTTCGACAAGGAAGCTAAACCTGCGGATACTGATCCCAAGCGTGCACAGTGGGACATGGAATAATTGCACTATCTGGGATGGTTCTTCAATTCCATGGAGAATCGTATTTATCAGATTTTTATGTACCATGAATTGGTACCTGGTCTCTGGAAGGTCCTAACTAAGATGTATGCGCATGCCCATAATGCCTCTCGTATTTTTAAACTTCATCGGGAAATTTCTCAGGCCTCTCAGGACTCTTTACGATTTAGTATTGCTGACTATTTTGGCTTCCTCCAGTCTCGTTGAGAGGAATTGGCCCAGTATGAGCCTCTTTCTGGTTTACCTGTCGAAGTTGCAAAAATTATTGTCCAGCGGTCTGAGAGTCTGCACACTTGTCAATTTTTGATGGGTTTGAAACCAGAGTTCGAATCTCTTCGCACTCAGATTTTGAACACATCACCTCTGCCGTCTCTCTATGAGGCCTTTGCAACACTTGATGGTGAAGAGCGCTGTAGGCCCCTTATTCAGCCTGTTCAGGCCCCTTTGGCTCCGATTATTGAGCACCTCTTGTTCCTGATCATATGACATTGCAGCTAATATTGGTGCTCGCAAGTGGTAGAAAACCTATCTGTCACTATTGTAATGGCATTGGTCACACCAAGGATCGGTACTTCAAACTTCATCTGGAATTGAAGCAACAGTATGCTCGTAAAACTAATGGTGCTCCCGCTCCTCACTTTGCTGCGATTGCGGATACTGGTTCTGACCCCCCTTTTCCAAGTTCCAGATATTGGACAGCTTCATTAGGCTCAAAGTCAGCTTCAGTCACAGCTTGGCCAGATTTAGAGGTAGCTTGGTTCTCTTCTTCAGCAGTCATCGGGCTCCTCCTCTTCTACAACCACCGTTGCTCTTACTTCAGGTACTTGTACTGCTTTCATGTTAAGTCAAGAACTATGACTTGGGTTCTGGATCCTGGAGCTAACGATCATATGAATGGTGAGTTGTCTCTTTTTTCTTCCACCCTTACACTTGTTATCCAATTTGTCTGTCTTGCTGATAATTCTACTACTCGTGTTAGTTGTAAGAGTGATGTTCATTTATCCTTCACTATTACCTTATCTTCTGTCCTTCATATTCCTAAATCTGGCCAAGCTGTGACTGAAGCTGACTTTGAGCCTAATGAAGCTCTTCAGCAGTCATCGGGCTCCTCTTCTTCTACAACCACCATTGCTCTTACTTCAGGTACTTATACTGCTTTCATGTTAAGTCAAGAACTATGACTTGGGTTCTGGATGCTGGAGCTAACGATCATATGACTGGTGAGTTGTCTATTTTTTCTTCCACCCTTACACCTGTTATTCAATTTGTCTGTCTTGCTGATAATTCCATTACTCATGTTAGTTGTAAGAGTGATGTTCATTTATCCTTCACTATTACCTTATCTTCTGTCCTTCATATTCCTAAATTTTCCTTAAATCTTTATTCTGTCAGTTGTCTTGCAAAATATTATAATCGTGCTGTCATTTTCTTTACCTGATTGGTGTTTCTTGTAGGACCTGGCTACGTAGAAGATTTTTGGTACGGGGCATGAGCGCAGTGGACTCTATTATTTTGGGGAATCACCACCGATTATGTCTTCTAGTCTCCAGGCGTCTGTTTTACCTAGTTCCTCTTCTAGTGTTTTTCTTTTAAAACTTTAGAATTGTGGCATGCCCGTCTTGGCCATGCTAATTTATTTAATGAAGAAAAAATATGAGGTTTTCTTCCTGTTTGCTCAATTTTTACAAATGGTTAAAACCCGGTATCAAACCGTTTGTCATACTCTTCGTTCTAATAGTAGACGTGAATACATCTCTAATGAATTTTGCTCTGCACTAAATCAACAAGGTATCCTCCAATAGTTTACTTGCACATATACTCCTAAACAGAATGGTGTTGCGGAACGCAAGAACCGCCACATCATGTCTGTTGTTCGTTGCCTTCTTCGGGGGCATGGAGGTACCTGGGTATTTTTGGCATCCTGCTGTCCTTACTGCCACCTATCTTATTAATCGTACTCCGAGTCATGTGTTGGATGGAAAGGCACCTCTACATGTTCTTCAGCCCGAATGCACCCTCTTCCATGTTTTGCCTCGTGTCTTTGGTTGCATATGTTTTGTGCAAATTCGCAGTCCTCTCCGCATTAAATTAGATGATAAGGCTATCCGTTGTGCGTTTCTTGGATATTCGCCCATGTCTAAGGGTTATCGGTGTTACGACCCTATTTCTCGTAGATTTTATACTTCTATGGATGTTACTTTATTGGAAGATGTTTCCTTCTTTGCAGATTCTTCTACTTTACCAGCCTTGCCCTCTTAGGATACTCCGGTAGTGGCAGACGAGCTTCCTCGTTCTGTTCCTATTTTTGATGAATCTGTGTCTCCTACCGACTCACTTCCTTCTGTGATCACTTCTTACTCGGAATATCCTTACTCTCGCCGTCCACGTGCTCAGGTTCCTATTCCAGAAACTTCTCTGGAACCAGCTCCTGTACCTCTAAGACGGTCTATCCGTGTGTCTCGCCCGGTTAATCGGTATCACGGTTCGAAGTAACGGCCGATACCGAGACGTATCGGCCGAGTTAACTCGGTATCGAGAGGGGCCGTTACGAGATATGCGCCGAATCATACAGAGTTAAAAAAAAATCTTGACTCGTGATACGTATCGGCCGAAACGACCGAAACGACCGAGTTTCGTACATCTCGGCAACCGTTTCGCGAGATGTTTCGCGATACACCCGATACGTGAGAGACGACAAAATAAAAAGGGAAGAAAAGTTCAAAAAGCTACTGGAAACGTACCAGATCTCACATGCGTATGTCGGTTTAGCTCTCTCTCTTGAACCTCCTCTCAGATCTACTCGTTTTTTGGGTCAAAAGACTCAAAACTCTCTTGAATCTTCATCTCAAAGCTGCGATCTCACCTCCACTGCGTCTTCATCTCGATCTTGATCTCTCTCCAAGGTTTCGTCTTCGATCTCACACTCTCCAAGGCTGCGGCTTCTTTGATCTCGGCAAATCTGCGTCGCCATCTCCATCGCAGGTAAGGCTTCTTCGATTTTATTTTTGGGTTGTGAATCGTGTGGGTCGCGAGATGTATTGATCTGTGAAGGGGAAGGGGTTTTTGTAGTGTTAAAGTTGGGAATCTATTGTGTGTGGCATGTGTTTGTGTGTTATGGGTTTGACCATTTGATTTTTGTGTGTTAGTCTAATTTTTTAGAATTTCAGCGATTACATGGTGGGTTAACAGTAAAGGGTGGGTTATTCTAGTCACAATTTTTGTTAATCCTAGTGTATTAATTTATGTTATCTGATTTTTGTGTGTTAGTGTAATTTTTTAGAATTTCATTAATTACATGGTAGGGTTAACAGTAAAGGGTGGGTTAGTCTAGTCACAATTTTTGTTAACCCTAGTGTATTAATTTTTGTTATATGATTTTTGTGTGTTAGTGCAATTTTTTAGAATTTCATCAATTACTTGGTAGGGTTAACAGTAAAGGGTGGGTTATTTTAGTCACTATTAATTTTGTTTATTTATATATATTTATAAAAAAAATGTTATTGTTGACCCTAACCATGTATTAGAATCTAGTGTATTAATATTTGTTTATTTATATATATTTATAAAAGAAAATGTTATTGTTGACCCTAACCATGTATTAGAATCTAGTGTATTAATATTTGTTTATTTATATATATTTATAAAAGAAAATGTTATTGTTGACCCTAACCATGTATTAATTATAGAATCTAGTGTATTAATTTTTGTTTATTTATATATATTTATAAAAGAAAATGTTATTGTTGACCCTAACCATGTATTAATTATAGAATCTAGTGTATTAATATTTGTTTATTTATATATATTTATAAAAGAAAATGTTATTGTTGACCCTAACCATGTATTAATTATAGAATCTAGTGTATTAATTTTTGTTTATTTATATATATTTATAAAAGAAAATGTTATTGTTGACCCTAACCATGTATTAATTATAGAATCTAGTGTATTAATATTTGTTTATTTATATATATTTATAAAAAAAAATGTTATTGTTGACCCTAACCATGTATTAATTATAGAATCTAGTGTATTAATTTTTGTTCATTTATATATATTTATAAAAAAAATTGTTTAAGTAGTTGTATCTTGTATTTGTATATGTAACAATTTTTTTTATTTATACATATTTATTAATAAATGTTTATTTAGTTGTATGTGTATTAATTTTTGTTTTTATTCATAAAAAAATGTTTATATTTGGTCAAAAAGTGTGTATTAATTTAAATTTATTTAAAAAAAAAACGTTTATCTAGTTGTATGTGCATTAATGTGTATGTGTCCTTCACCCTGTTTATTTATTTGTTTGTATTTTCTAGAATGCCTCCAAAGAAAGACATTGGTTGGGATCATGCAACACCTGTTGGGGGTAATAAAAGGATCGTCATGTGCAATTATTGTGGCAAGATTGTGCATGGCGGTATAACGAGATTGAAGCAGCATGTTGCTAGAATATCGGGACAAGTTGACAAATGTCCTAAAGTTTCAGAAGAAATATCAAAATTCGTGAGACAGCATCTTAATGAATCAGCAAACGCTAGGGATTTGGAGAAGAGAAAAAAGGCACAACTCATAGAAAGTCTCCGAGATGATAGCTTGTATGAAGGAGGGGATAATATTGAGGATGTGGATGAGTACGACGACGATGACACTGAAGGAATGTCGCGGCTTGAACGAAGACAATTAAAAAATGCAATGAAAGAGAGTAGGCATATGGCAACTATGGACGAGGATAGACGTAGACGGTCTGTTTCCGAAAGAGGACGTTTCGCTAACGTGCCCCAGTATGAGAGTGGATCACATGTTGCTTCTGGCTCCAAACGTCCAACACCATCTCAAAGGAGTTTCAGCGTGAGGGAGAATGTTGAGATGCCTGCCTCAGGTGGAGACCCTTTTATGTTTAGGCCGAAGACAGGATTTCAAAAAAAAGTGAAGGACATGTTCAACAAACAAAATGCGAAGAAAGTAGGGAAAGCTATTTCTAAGTTTTTCCTTTTCAGTGGAATCGCATTTAATGCAGCTGACAGTGGCCCATACTACCAGACGATGATAGATACTATTGCAGATGCTGGACCTGGAATTAAGGGACCCTCTGGTTACCAGATCAGTAATTCATATTTGGATGAAGAGGTGAAAGAGCTAGAGATGTACATTGGCCAGTTGAAACAAAAGTGGCCAGATTATGGTTGCACAATAATGTGTGATGGGTGGAGCTCTAAAACCAATATACCTATAATTAACTTTATGATCTATTGTGATAGGAATATGATATACCATACATCGGTCGATACTACAAACCAATCAAAAACTGCCGCATACATTTTCTCACTAATGGATAAAGTTGTGGAAGAGGTTGGTGAGTCGAATGTCGTGCAAGTAGTGACGGATAATGAACCAAATTTTAAAGCGGCAGGGAGATTATTGATGGAGAAGAGGCACCATCTTTTTTGGACTCCTTGTGCAGCGCATTGTATCGACCTCATGCTAGAAGACATTGGTAACATAAAGATTGTGAAGGCTACTATTGACAAAGCAAAGAAAATAACAAGTTTTATTTATAATAGCCAAAAAGTGGTGAATCTTATGAGAACATATACACAAGGCAGAGATTTGTTGAGGCCGGGAATAACTAGATTTGCCACCCAATTCATCGCGATAGAGAGCCTTATACGTTATCAATCTGAATTGAAAAGGATGTGCACATCCAGTGAATGGGGTGAATTTAATCGTGAAAAGAGTAGAAGAAGTATTTCTGCAGCAGTGTCTGACCTCATTTTGACTGATCGATTTTGGAAGAATGCAATATTAGTAACATCCATTATGGAGCCGCTTGTTAGGGTTCTAAAAATCGTTGACCAAGACAAGAAGCCGACAATGTCTATCATCTACGAGGCAATGGATAGAGCTAAATTCGCAATAAAGGCATCAGTCAAAAAAGATTATCAGAAGTATTGGGATGTCATTGACTATCGGTGGGAGAGTCAATTACATAGACACCTTCATGCAGCAGCATATTTTCTAAACCCTGCATTTCAGTATTCCCATAATTTTTCTAATCACCCGGAGGTACGACTTGGCTTAAAGGAAGTAATTAAGAGATTAGAGCCAGACGTTGAAAACCAAGCGAAGGCGATTAGTGAGGTATGAAATTAGAAATTGATTGATTGCTTGTTAAATATAAATGATAAGTCCAACTAATAAAATTTAATTTGTAGATCAAAAACTACGCGGATGCAAGAGGAGAGTTTGGCCAACCACTGACAAAGAAGGCTATAACAACATCTCTCCCAGGTTATTGTTATAATTTCTAGCATTAACTTGATGATTAAATTGAATGATCTATTTATTTTTTAATTTCATTATTGCAGCTGAATGGTGGTATCACTATGGTGAGGAAGCTCCACATCTTAGGCGAATTGCGATTAAAGTCCTCAGCCAAACATGCTCTTCATCAGGGTGTGAAAGAAATTGGAGCACCTGGTCACTAATTCACACCAAACTCCGCAATCGCTTGGCAATGAATAAATTGCATAAACTAGTTTTTGTGCACTATAATTTGCGGTTGCGAGTTAGAAACATCATGTACACGAAACAGGATGAAGATTATTATAATCCAATTGATCTGAATAATATTTTTGAAGATGATGATATTTTAGGTGATTGGATTAGGGAGAAAGAGGCACCTGTTCTTGGGGATGATTTGTCCTGGTTGAATGAAGGAAATCAAAATAGTGATGAAGGTCAAAGAGGAGGAGCTGAAGAAGAGGAGGAAGATAATATTCCTATTCCTTCAAGGTCGAAGCAATCTACACTCAACAAAAAAGGGAAGGGCATTGCACAGAGAAGTCAATCAATTTTTCCTAGTTCTAGTTCTAGTAGTGATGATGATGATGATGATGATGGTGATGATGATGATGACGACGATGACAACAACGATGGTGGTGGTAATGATGATAATGACATCGAAAGAAGAGGTGGTGGTGATTATGGCGGCGACAGTGGTGGCCATTCTAGCTTACCCCATGGCATGTCATGGGCAGAGGGAAATAGTCAATATTATGCCACACAAGACACAGACCATGGATATAGGCCAGGAATAGATGCACAGCGTCAACATTTGGCTAGGTTGACTGAGATTTCTAGTGGTGATGATTATTCTAGTGGGTACAGTGCTGGTGGTTTAGGTATTGATGATCAGTTGCGTACTATGGGGATAGGATATCAGGATTATGGAGGATATGGAGGACATGGGGGATATGGTCAGCCGTATCATACGATAGGACATGGATATGGTCCTCATGGCGATCCTGGATATTCAACCAGTAGCACGGGGAGTAGGGGACACCTACCACCAGTACGACAACTTGAGAGATCTACTAGTACTAGCAGTGGTGGGTATTATGATCGTGCTCCTAGGAGGTATCGGGATACATCAGCTAGCACTGCCACAGGTGATGGAGGAGGATATAGTGGCTATGATTTGGGTCGTAATTATGATGGATCATCCAGTAGTAGCGTTGAGTATCGAGGATTTGGATTTTATCAAGGTACAAATCCTGTCAATCCTTCTCAACCCCAAAACCCAGATTATGGATCATCAAGCCAGTCGTCTCAACCTGCACCTTCAGAGTATGGTTCAATTTTATTTGGAGGCCTTCAGTTTCCATATCCATATAATGCCTTCAACAATCAAGGGAATAATGATGAGGATTTCGAGCCCCCACGACACTCCTTCTGGCACTAATTTTTCTATTGTATGTTACAAAGTTGTATTTTTATTATCATGTTATTATAATGTGTGTATTATGTAGTACTATTGAACAACTTTTATCCATTTATGTGTGTAAAGCTATCAAACACTAGATCGGCAGCGTGTCAATTGAATAATTTGTGATTATATGATTGGTACATTGTGTATTGTGATAATCTATCAGGCCAATTTTGCTATTCTGATGATTTTAAAATTTTTGGTTATTTTTTCATATTTTTTTGAGCCTTAAATCTAGTGTATCGTTGCGTATCGCCCGATACCAGGCCGCGACGCGGCGCCCGCGTCGTCACACTGGTCGCCGATACCGCGACCGATACCGCGACCTCGAACCATGATCGGTATGGTTACTCTTGTTTCACTGCTCATCCTATCTCCCAGTATATTTCTTATTTTGCTCTTTCAGGTTCCTTTCAGGCTTTTCTTGGTCAGGTTGACTATGTTTCTATTCCCCGGTCTGTGTCTGAAGCTCTCAAGAATCCCAATTGGGTTACTGCCATACTAGTATAAATGCAGGCTCTTGAGCATAATCGCACATGGGAGCTTGTTTCTCTCCTTCCTGGGGAGAAGACTGTTGGCTGCAAATGGGTATTTAGTTAAGCATCTTCCCGATGGTACTATTGATCGCTATAAGGCACGGCTTGTAGCCCGAGGATTTACCCAAGTTCCAGGCAAAGACTTCAGTGCTACCTTTATCCCTATTGCCAAGCTTACTACAGTTGGGTTTATTGTGTCTTTGGCTGCCTCCCACTCTTGGCCTCTCTATTAGATGGATGTGAAAAATGCATTTCTCAATGGTGACCTTCATGAAACTATTTATATGGATCCTCTAGGTTTTCGGGCTGAGGGGGAGTATTCTGTGAAAGTTTGTCGTCTTCGTAAGTCTCTGTATGGGTTGAAGCAATCTCCTCGGACAGTGAAGTTGTTCTTTCTACAGGGTTCACCAGATGTCATTCTGATCACACATGTTTTATTTGATGACGTCTTGATGGTCGGTGTGTAATCCTAACTGTATATGTGGATGATATCATTATCACCGGAGATGACTCTTTAGGGATTGAGGATATAAAGCAACAACTTGAAAAGTCCTTTGATCTTAAAGATCTAGGTGCACTACGATACTTTCTTGGCATTGAGGTTGCTAGGACTTGTCATGGGATATCTCTGTCTCAACGGAAATATGTTTTGGATCTTCTCCGTGATACAGCCTTACAGGTATGATGGGATGCTGTCCTTCCTCCACACCTATGGATTTGAATTTCAAGTTATCGTCTGAGTCAGGAGAGTTCTTATCTGATCCATCATCTTATCAGCATTTAGTTGGCCGTCTCATCTATTTGACCAACACTAGACCTGATCTTACTTTTGCTTGAGTGTTGTGAGCCAGTTTATGCATGCTCCTCGTACTTCTCATATGGATGCTGTTCATCATATCCTGAGGTATCTTAAAACCTGCCCAGGTCTGGGTCTCTTTTTTGCTACTGGAAAGCAGTCTGGAATTTCGTGTTTTAAAGATGCTGATTATGCTGGTTCCAAGAGTGATCGACTGTCTACTTTCGGTTTTTGCACGTTTTATGGTAATCACCTTATCTCTTGGAAAAGCAAGAAACAAGCAGTTGTTTCGAGGTCTTCTGCTAAAGCTGAGTATCGTGCTATGGCACAGGGCACTTGTGAACTTTTATGGATTCAGTCTCTTTTGCGAGAATTAGGATTCTTTGGACCGAGTCATCTACATTGTTTTGTGATAACAAGTCAACGATAATGCTTACTTTTGATCCCGTTCTTCGTGAGTGCACTAAGCACGTTGAAGTTGATGTTCATTTCTTTCGTTAGAAAGTTTGATCTGGAGTCATCGTTTTGCAATTTGTTCTTTCTTCTGAACAGACAGCTTTACTAAACCAGTTGGACCTTCTCTCTTAAAGACTTCTTTGATCAAGCTTGGGCTCTTGGATATCTTCGCTCCAGCTTGAGGGGGAGTGTTGAAATATTTAGTTATATTCCTTAGGATCGTTTATGATTTTATTTCTTGATTTCTTTCCATGTAATCTTTTATTTGATTTATTTCCTTTTCTCTTTATTTCCTTTTTTATGTCTCATTACTCCTGTATATATTGTGTATCATTATTGGGTGAAATAATAGAATTCTTTTACCCTAAAAAAACTTCTTCTATTGTTACTGCCTTAAATTGGACGTGCGGATGTGTTTTACTCTCTCTCTCTCTCTCTCTCTCTCTCACACACACACACACACACACACACACACACACACAGAGAAATATTGCCTTGACATTTTCTTGAGATTGCTTGGATTCAGTTGTTAGCAATCAAGCTGTGAAAAGACTATGCATAGAAGTTGCTTTATAACCTTAAAACTCTACCCTGCTATGCAGTGCCGGTCCTGACTTTTGGGGGGCCTAAACGAACTTCTAAAATGAGGCCCTCTGTAAATATTGCCTTTCGTGCATTTTTAGCTGCAAAATCACCAATTACACTTGTATAATCAATCTCCTTCACCATATATCTTTCAATAGATAACGTAGCTAACCCGTTCAATCTTTCTTGTGACATAGTCGATTAAAGATAAGACTTGATCAACTTCAACTTTTATATATACATACATAGGCTTAAATACTTAATTTGAATTGGGGACCCTTTTGAAATTGGGGGCCCCATGCGACTGCTTGTCTTGTTTGGCCTCAGGGCTAGCCCTGCTGCTATGTTTACTTCTCTTTTCAATGAACAAGGTGGTACAACTAATCCATTTGTCGGTTTAATCACTTGATCTCGTAGAGTGCCTTATTTTGGACTCCTCGTATCAGACAATTACTGTATGAGCTAGGTTGATGGATGTACCATTTTTCCAGTCCTCGGGCGCTTGAAAAATTTCATCTCCTTGAAGTTATGAGGCTGGCTTCAAAATTTCCTGGTAGAAAATTTTCATCTCCTTGAAGTTATGAGGCTGGCTTCAAAATTTCCTGGTAGACGAGTTATGTCATGCACCCGAGTAAGAGTATATGAGGTCTCTTGTTATTACAAACATTTGACGTTTATGAGAGTAAGAGTCTATGAGGTCTCTTTTTATTTCATACAAGTTATGTCATGCACCAAAGTAAGAGTCTATGAGGTATGACAAAGATGAAAGGTGTATGAGATGACACTTGCATATACATCTTGATATGCTCCATTGCCTATTCAATTTGGTGGGTGGCTCTCATCCTGTAATACATCTATGTGTCCATTTCACTCTTGACTTCCTAAATATCACCCAATAGCTTCCTAATTGTGTACACGGTTGTTGCTTATTGCCTAAGTTAGACCGTTCTTATTCACAATGTTCTAAAACTCGCTAAGCGCTAGTCGGGCGGTGGAGGGGGGGCTTAGCGCCTAGGGGCCTAGTTGGGCCCCTAGGCGGGGCCTAGTCGGAAAAATAATTTTAAAGCAAATTAAATAATATAGAGACAATTCTACAAGTTTAATATATAACAAGTTCTGAATAAATAAAAAAAATAAACACACATTATACACACACAGCCACTGATACACATACACTGATATAAACAAGTTTTGAAATAAAATTAAAAATTAAAAAATTAACACATTATACACACACAATGTGTCGTGTAAATGAGACTGTGAGAGGACTCAGTAAATGTAAATTAGTTTTTGGTTTTTTGGTTTTTTTTTAATATATATATATATATATGAAATTACGCCTAGCTGCCTAAGCCCGCCTAGGACCACGCCTAGTAAATTAAGCGAATTTACAAACGCCTAGGAGAAACTCCGGGCAGTGGGGGGCCGCCTAACCTGAGTTTTAGAACACTGCTTATTCATGGGTAACATGCCATTACTTTTTTATTGGGCGGCGAGTAGGGGCGTATACAAGACGAGCTTACAAAGCTCGGCTCGAGGGGTTAGTACTTTGCTCAAGCTCGGCTCGAGCTCGGTAAAATATTAAACGAGCTAGCTCGAGCTCGGCTCGTCTAAGAACCACCAAGTCAGTTCGATTAAGCAAAAGCTTTTTTACTGATCTCAAGTTAGACACAAGGCTCGGCTAAAAGCTCGGCTCAATTGATAGCTCGAATCCAACTCTGGTCAAAGCTCGTGCTCAGAGCTTGAGCTCAAGCTCAACTTGGGTAAGGCCACTCATGTATCGACATTCACAATTTGACTGGCGACCACTCCTTTTATAGACTTCTTCTATTATCTTCCCTGCTTCTGTAGCCGATGTGGGACACACTGAAGCAAAGTGTTGTTCCTTTGGCTTTCAATCAGTTTTGGTTTTAGTGCCACAAAGTCCATTAGTTCGAGTGCCAATACCTTTTTTTTATTTGAGTGGAATACCATTTGTTTATTATTTTGCATTTTTTTGGTTGGGCATTATTATTTTGCATTTATATAATTCTTAATAAATAGCTAAAGTGTAACATAGTCATTAAGTTAAAGCTTTAGTCGAGTGCCAAAGACAACATGGCCCCAATCTTAAGAACTTATTCTGTAAAATATTTTACAAATATATATAGACATGTAGATATTTATATATATATATATATATATAAAAATAAGCTCTTATCAAGCCTTCTCACGAGCCTATTAATGAGGCTTAATCAAGCATGTTCACGAGCCTTATCGAGCCGAGCCCATGTGTGCTCAAGCTTGGTTCGTTTGTTAAACGAGCTTGGTATTCGAGCTTGAGCTTGGCTCATTTAATAAACGAGCCAAACCTTCATCGAACGTGTTCACGAGCCCTTGTTGAGCGGCCCAGCTCGTGTACACCCTTAGCGGCAAGGATCGCGATATACTTATTCAGTCAACTGTTGAGATCCTTATTAGATGCAGCTATCAGATGTTTTTTATTAGTATTTGAGCTACCTAACTTTATCAACTTCTCTGCCTCTTCATGGAAAACATGTCTTTTGCCATTGTTCATTCAATTGTGATGTTAGCAGTTGTTCAACTTGCTGCTCTTGGAAGTTTCCTTTGCCTTTTGGGGAAGGTTGAGAAATCTTCGGAATGGCTAGTCTTACTCTTTTCTTGTGATTTTCATCTTCTTCTTTTATTCTTTTTGGCAAGTAATCTTCTCCTTTTCCTTTTTTGATTCAAATTGGATGCTCAACGGTCCTCTATCTCTCCAATCTCGTAGAGATGAGGTTGACATAAGCCAATTTGTAGTTCTAGATCTTGATAGTTCATCAATAAGGGGTTCTTCTTGAATAATTGTAGATGTTGTTCAGGAAAGATTCATGGCCATTTTGTTCAGTTTGCTGTTGGTTAAGACAGGAGGGTGTACTAACATTTACTACGATGAAGTTCAAGTATGATTGTGAACATGGGGTACATTTTAAGTGTGTAACCTTAGTTATGTACAGCCTATTAGCAAAATTCATAGGCTTTAATTGGGAAAGTGAAATTGGCTGATGTAGAAATGACTTTGATCACTATTGAAGTCCCATGCAAAAGTTGCCACTTGTGTCAATGGTTCAGTAAACTACACCTTTATACCCACAGACAATTGTGATGCCATTGTTTCACAAGGTTCCTGTCGGAAATTATGATGTTTCCGGTTTTATATTGTTATGTTGGGGTTTGACAGTGATTGACTTGGCCACAAAACATGTAATCTTTTGACTTTTAGCAATTTTCCTAACTACTCCCGACACATCTTATCGATCAAATCCGGGCAAAGTATTGTTTCGCTTGAGGAAGCTGTAATGCCACTCATTTTATTTTTGGAATGTGCAATCAGTTCCATAAGGGAGGCTAAATCGGGAGATGCATGGGAGTTTAAATTAGTTAAAGACTTAAAGTTCATATGCGAACTGCATAAATAAAAATAATGGCCAAAGAAGGGAAATTTTTAATTTGTTTGCTAGAAATGAAGCTGTGGATTTGGGTGGCACACTGTGATTGATATTTTTTGGATGGATTGCTTAGAAACGTGGGGACATTTTGGATTATTCAAAGTGTGTTACAAGTTTGGCTGTTTGAGAAGTTCAGATTGGTTTATGATATGTGGGGCTTGCATGAGTTCCAGATCTTTGTAAGTGGCTTTTTGAGATTGTTACGTGTGCTCTTATAGACCTAACTGCATATATAAGAATCATAAGTGGGCATATGTCATAAGCTATTTTCTGGAGCCTTCGCTGCAATCTGATAAAAGTGCATTCCAACATTCTTATAAAGAGGGACAAAAGCAATAAGTAATTCTTACTGAAGATGGGTGGGCTACGAAAGTGTTTTATATATTGTGAAATAAGCTATCATAACAGGGAATTCTGGATTTCTTTAGAAATTCGTTTTAATGTTGAAGACCATTAAGCAACGAGTGATAGGGTACGTTTGGAGTTTGGACGTCCCATAATTGCAAATTAGGCTATTTAGAACGAGCCCAGTATGTATTATCCTATTTAACCATATTGTCACATCATGAAAACTTTCTTTTGGGATATGTTATGGTCTGATGCATGTCATTTATCTGACTATTCCTCTGTTAAAAATTCATTATTTTGAATAGAAAGACCCTTGGGCCGGACTCACCCATAGTTATTTATGGCGCAAGGTGCAAATGCCTCCCAAAGCGCGAGCCCGAGTGAAGTGAGGTGCACTTCAAGAAAACTTATAAGTTAGATATGCTTGAGCAAATATCACCAGTCAACAATTAACATGTATATACATATTAATTGCTAAAACATCGATGTAATGTGCATTTTGACCTATTAGCTCAATTGGCCAACTAGTAAGTTGTCTCCATGATGCTGCTCAAAATAGTCAACCTTAGATTAACACACTGAAGATCTAATCTGGAATGAAAGTATCACAAAATTTTAAATTTATTTCCTACGTAGATTATTTGTACAATTAGGCTTTTTCCTTTCTCTTTTCTTTTCCTTTCTCTAAATTTGGGAGCCAATATGATTGTTAGTGTTGGTCAAAAAGAAGAATATCCTTCTATTTTCAAAAGTGACCCTTGTGGTTTGGAAGTTGTAATGATCTAATGAGTCTTAATATGGGTCCAAAGCTTATAAGAGGTGGGTCATGAGTTGGTCTAAAGTTAATATTATTTGAGTATGATAGTTTCATGCCTAATTAAGTCATTGATGCATAGTTTTATTGAGGCGCGGCCTTTTACAAAAAGGTGCAAGAAAGGCGCGCCTAGGCGGGGCTGTTTGAAGGGGCCTCGCCTAGGGCAAGGCGAGGCGCAAAGCCTGGGCTTGGGCCTGGGCCTGGGCCTGAGCCTGAGCCTGAGCCTGAGCCTGAGCCTGAGGAGAGCTTTTAACAACAGAGGACTCACCCTCAAAAGACTCCTGAGCCTGAGAGCCTCAGGCGCACATTTAACAACAAAGGACTCACCCTCAAAAGACGTCTTATGAGGGGAGGATTACCCAGGCTAATAAGGAGCAGAGGCGGCTATGCCCGGGCGATGTGGGACAATCCAACACACCCCTGGACCACATCGACATCGTCAGGGAAAGCCCAACAAGCAGAGGGAGCCCAACTCAGCTCTGATACCAAATAGAAAGACCCATGGGCCTGACGACGTCTTATGAGGGGAGGATTACCCGGCTAATAAGAAGCACATAGAGGGCTATGCTTGGGCGATGTGGGAGAATCCAACAGTTTGAAACATGTTAATTATTGGTTTCACAGAAATTGTTCTCTGGACATTGGGTTATTAAGTTGCCAGCTATACAATACCACTGGAGCTGTGGTCTGTGCATGTTTATCAAGATTCATGATGACATTTTTCAAGCCGTAGTTGGCAACTTAGTATTGAGTCTCCTTTATTGGAGAAATGACTTAAGGTGTCAGTTGAACATGCTGTTTAGAAGAAGTCAATATCATTGCTCCAATTGTGTTTTTGTTAAATCAATTTTCTGCCAGAATTCCGATACCCTTAAAAAGCTTTGAAAATTAAGTTGGTGTGCTGTTAGGGGTGTGGGGGTCTTATGCTTTGCACACCCTATGTTACCCCAACTTATAAGTAACATTGTTTACAATTGATCACTATTCAGCCTGGTTGTTTTTTTTTTTTTTTTTAAATCTCAATACAAGTTGTTTACATTAAATTGTCTGAAAATTCTCATTTAATTTTTTTAGTTTTTTATTTGAATGCTATTTCTTTTTGTCTATTGTATTTGGTTGACATGTTTTATTTACTAATTAAAAGGCCTCACCTCTTAGGGAGTAAAACATCTTATAGCCTACAGTCATGCATATGATGAAACCATCGAAAACTCATTATGTCCTCTTCAGCCAATGCGAACTGTCTCCTACATTTAAGATTGTTCGAGTATTATGGTTTTAGAGGTACTGTGTATGTGCCTAAGTTTTTTTGTTAAGGCATCTTTTGCTCTTCACTTTATTTTTTAGATGTTATATTGTTATTTTCTCAGACTAATACTTCTTATCTGTTACAGACTGTTACTAGCAATCTCTTGAGAAAGTTTTTATAAATGATTTTTATTGTTTTCTTCATACTGTCCAGGACATGGAGTCTATTGTCGAGACCATGATGCAACAGCTTTTGTCTAAAGAAATTCTTCAGGAACCTATGAAAGAGATTGGAGAAAGATATCCAAAATGGTTGGAAGAGCATAAAGCTATGCTAAGCAAAGAAGATTTTGAACGCTACTCCAACCAGTATAAACTCATAAAAGAACTAAACGGAGTTTATGAAAATGAGCCTAATAACTTCACCAAAATTGTTGAGCTGATGCAGAAAATGCAAGAATGTGGGCAACCGCCTAATGATATTGTGCAAGAGCTCGCTCCTGACTTTGATCTGTCGGCTCTTGGTCAGTTGTAAGTGTTCTACTCTCTTTACTTGGTGATCTTTAACACTATGCATATGCAAGTATTTCCATGAATATTTACTATAGGGAAATACCAACCTACTACATATATAAAAGTACGGAAATTTTTGTGGACAAAAAATCCTGCCGCATCATTAACATGAGGGCAACTAAAGAAATTTTGCAAAGAAGCTAAAGCAAATTACTTTACTGCCCTCATTCAAAAATTACTTTTTTGGGGTCAAATTCTAAATTTACTTCAGTGCCCTCAATTTAATGAGAAGGCAAACACTTTTCTTGTTCATTTAAAATTGACATACCTTCATGAAGTAGACGTACATCTCCCAAGTATGCCAATGTTCCAGATTTGTTATTG
Source organism: Hydrangea macrophylla (assembly GCA_033977485.1). Lineage (NCBI taxonomy): Eukaryota > Viridiplantae > Streptophyta > Magnoliopsida > Cornales > Hydrangeaceae > Hydrangea > Hydrangea macrophylla. The sequence continues at coordinate 95,465,209 of CM066995.1, forward strand.
ATCTTTTTCGCGTGTTAATGCAAAGCTTGTCCTCAGCAGGTTTTTAAGTTATGATCATTATCCAGTTTGTAGGTGTTTGCCTATGTTTGAAAATCCATTCACACTCAGGAAGTAAAAAGTTTCTGAGACTAACTTCTAAAAGTCCAAAGATTCTCTTATTGTTTTATGGATTGAGGGGAACATTTCAAATTCCGTCTTCCAAAAGAGCTATGTAAAATGCGAATGAAAATTCTAAATTGGCTTTTCCAAAGGGGCATCTGAGACATATCGAATGAAAAGATGAATGGACAAATTGGGCGTGTGAGGAATAATAAATAGGTCATAATTTATAGTGCCGCTTATGTAGAGCACTATGACAGGGCTAGATTATGCACAAACTTAACCTTTTTGTAGCATTATCTTCACGCAAGTCGTTGCTTTTGGACTTGAACCTGCTGCATCCTAACTTCTGTCAGCCTGATATTTTACCATTGCTCCTTTTTTAAATAGATAAAAGTGGTAATATTTATTGATTTCATGCTGAGAAGACAATCTCAGATTCTATTTTTAATTGCAGGAGAGTAAACTCATGGCTCTTATGGCTTAAATAGTTCTGTATTGTATCGAAAAACAATGAAAATGTTTTTGAGTGAGGAAAATCATTGAGTGAATATGTATATATCAACATTTCATAGCTTTGACACTGTAGAAACATCATACAGATTTTTGCAGACATTGCTGAACTGGTTGGTTCTTTTCCTCTTACAGATCTCCAGAGATGCTCGAGTCTCAAGAGAATTGTCATATAATGTGAGAGGAATTATCTGCATGTCACCCCACCCATGTCTCACATCAGATCTTTTTTCAAGATTTGTAAGAAATAAGAAGAATGATTTCACTTGAGGTTTAAGTGGTAAAGTTTTTGTTTTTTGAGGGGTAAATCAAGTGGTTATTATCATTTTCTAGTTGAACTAGGTGCTAAATATCTCGGGGATTTGGTTGGTTGATGGTTGGCATGTGTATAATCTGAGGTGGTGGAATCAAATTTATGGAAACATGGCTTCTAGTGGGCCTTTTTCAGTTTTGGCTACCAGTTCCAAGAAAATTCGAAAGTCTTTTGATCATATGCATGTTTAGTAATGTGTATACATACATATATACATATATATATAGACACATACGAACACAAATGTATGTATATGTATCTATCGTGACAGGGGCAGGGGCGGAACCAGGATTTTAGAATCAAGGGTGCCAAAACTCAGAAAAAATAATACATTAAAATATGTATATAGCTCTTTTCTATTTACCTTGCCCTTTTATTTATTTATTTATTTATTATTATTATTAAATTTTTTTTTTTAATTTTAAATTGAATTTGGTTACCGTATTTTGTTCCGTCACAGGAGAATAAAAAGAATAAGATATCTTATTTATTTTGAGGGTATCAATAGAAACCAAAATAAAATTTGGCCACATTCACATTAATATATAGAAAATTTCTAATGAAGTTAGATGTACCATACATCCTAGTGATTTGGTGCAAAAATGTTGTAATTTTGGTGCCAAAGTGTAATAACATTTGAAAAAAAATTTTGGTTTTTAAAAGTAAAATGATTTTAACAAAAACAAAGATGGTTTTTAAAGTTGACACAACGTTTTGGCACCAAAAGTGGTGTTAAAAGTGTAGTAATTTCAACCAAGGCCACTAGGATGTATCATAGAAGATACCTAATGTATATGCATGAAAGTTATTAGAAGCTGTAGTTCCGCCCTTGGACGGGTCAACAACTGCTACAAACGAGTAATGCTATGCTTTCCAAGATTTGGATTCCAAATGCTTCTCAAGTACATGTGACAATGGTCCCGCTGACAATAATGGTGGGGTCACTTTAATATTCTCCAATCAAAATCCAGTAGACTCACTGCCACATGTATTTAGGAAGTATTTTGAGATCCAAAATTTGAAAAATATAGCATTACTCGCAACAAAATTGGTAGCCCTCCTACAGGTGCATAAAGACTAGATTTTGTGACTGTGGCATGATTACTATGGGTCGTTTGGCTCAACTTATGCTTCTATGATTCAATAGCAAAAATAAATTATTTTTGGTCAAAAGTTGTCTAATATAGTTTTTGGCCGATTGCAGAATTCTGCACTGCACTCACATTTATTTGCGATTGAATTATAGAATCTCACTTGCCAAATAATTTCAGCTTAGCTTTTGAAATTTCACGATAGCTTGTAAACTTTATCGAGTTAGGGCCGTTAGGCTATCTAGTGTCTTCTAAATTGTTTATTTCATTTTCTATATTAGTGCAATGATACAATCATTACAATATATATATATATATATATATATATCAGATAAATCAGTCAGGCTATAAAGAGGGCGCCCTCTCTTTATTAAAGAGAGGACTTCTATTTTGGCCGTCGGATCGTGTTTTCATTAATGGCAGTTTTGTCATTTCACAGTTTTTAAACACAATCCAACGGCCAAAATAGAGGTCATCTCTTTAATAAAAAGAGGTGGCCCTCTTTAGAGAATCTTTGTCAGATAAATAGTATTAAGTGGTTGTTTTCTCCGAGCATAGTTACATGGGGTGTGAACAATTAATCAAGTCGAAGAAGTTTCACAGCATGTAAGAATACTAGAAAGAATAATATAGACATAATTAGGATGGGAAACAACTAAAAACTATGCAACATAAATTTGATTATATTCTCGAATAACATTTTAATATAACATATTTCCAATTCACAACCTATGGTATTGAATAATTGTAATAAAATTTTGTTAAGCTGACAATTATTTATGAATTTTAGCATGTAAAAAATACTGAATAAATGAATCAAAAGAATAGCTTAGGCGGAAAAAAAATGAATTAAAAGAATTTAAAAAAAAAAAAAAAAAAAAGTGATGTGGAAACAAATTAAAACAAAGAAAGCTAAGTATCAGAGAGTGCAATCCAGTGCCTTCCGTTAACGAAACTCTTAGCAAGAAATGGATGGGCCGTCTCAAAATCCAATTCTCTGGCCCATGACACGCCTCTCACTGCTGCTGCTCCTGGGCCCCAACACTTGTACACTCCAAAAAACACTGTCCTGCAATAGAACAACAAAACATCCACCTGGTCAATGTAGTACAAAATGATGGAAAATTATTAGTTTTGTGATTCAAACTGAACCAGTTCTATATATTTAACTAATTTATATATGTGATAAATGTTTATTTTTTGTAGGAATAATGTTTCACACATTTTAAAAAGTAAATCAAAATGTACAACATTACTAAAAAAAGTTAGGCATTGTGCTGAAAAGCCTGTACAGACAAAATGGTGTATTTTGTATATGCAGACTTTTCAGCACAAGGTCCAACCCTTTTAAACAAGATTGTTCATTTTGATATACTTTTAAGAGTGTGTGTAACATTACTCTTCTTGTAGTGGAGTCTGGGCTCATTCTAATATTGTTCATAAAAAGTGAAAACCGATTCTTTCTTAAACTAAACATAACATGTTCTCATAAGACTAATATTGTTCATAAAAAGTTAAAATTGGTTTTTTTTTCATAAACCAACATAAAATAGGTCTCTCATATGAACTAGTTATTCTAAATCAATAATGCTAGGTACACACACTTTTGCACACACTATGCTTTAAATGCATGTTTTGTACTGTTTGAATTTTTCACACTTTTCTGTGCACCCCTTAAATAGCACTTATATATTTTAATTTAAAACTAGGTGTGCAAAAATATGTATATACATAGTAATGCTAATTCTAAAAAGTTCGACTATCACTGAAAATTAAATTTAGGAATCTGATCATTACTCGTATTAGATTGGCAATTTATTTAGATTAATGATGACAAATAATACACACACACACAAACAAAAAAAAAATAAAAATAAAAATTTGTAGTGACTTTATTGACAAATTGGCAAGCTATGATGACTTTAAGAGGCTTCAACCAACACATAGGGTTTAATGATGGGATGAAAATCAAACCGATTAACACCATTATTAGCTGATGATGATGTCAAATAAGTAGGATAATACTTTGACCCCAAAAAAAAAAAAAAAAAAAAAAAAAAAAAAAAAAATTAGCAACACATAGTGCTTTACTAAAATATAATTGGTATAAATAAAATTTGCAAATGTGGACCAATCACTTCAGCATAATGCCTCCTTTTTTTTTTAAATAGTTATACTTGGGTCTTTTCTGAAGAAAAACGATGGGTTATTTAATTATAAGTCCATTATACCAATTAACTTTAGAATTAACGATAATTAAAACTCTTGATCAGAGAAATGTACTCCGTTCATGAATATCAAGTAAAAATTTAATAACAGTGTACTCGAATACTAAGGTTATACTTGGGTCTTTTCTGAAGAAAAACGATGGGTTCTTTAATTATAAGTCCATTATACCATTTAACTTTAGAATTAAGGATAATTAAAACTCTTGATCAGGGAAATGTCATCCGTTTATGAATATTAAGTAAAAATTTAATAACAGTGTACTTAAGTACTAAGTGAAATTTTCACTTTCAGTAAGTTTTTAATAAACTAAGAATCAAAATTTGACTTTACTCTTGGCAGTCACGTTGACGAATTTTCACCTAAATTCTGTTAAAAAAAGATTGAGTTGAAAAAAAAAAAAAAAAAAAAAAAAAAAAAAGAAAGAAAAAGAAAAAGGTGAGGCATACTTGTTCTTGTTGCTAGTGTGATCCCAGTCATCCCAGCCTCCATGGGCCACCAAGTCATCAAAGTAAGTATAAGAGAAAACAATCCTCGAGTACTGGCCCATGGCTCGGCCGACATAAAGTGGGCCTGTACCCGTTACCCTGCAACGCACGAAAGCAAAGCCCGTCTTCTCATACGGCGAGTTTCTATTTTGCGCCGCGATGGAACCGAACCTCGTGGCTATTGAGTGTAGTTGGCAGTCCTGGTCCAACCATAAACCATTCACAGGTCAATTCTCCAACAAATAAGTCAACCATTTCTAAAAGAAGAATATATATTATATACACACAAAACATATATTTATATATCAAAAATTCTTTAAAGAGGGTCACCTTTCTTTGTTAAAGAGAGTACCTCTGTTTTGGCCGTTGGATTGTGTTAAAAAACTGTGAAATGACAAAACTGCCATTAATGAAAACACGATCCGACGGCCAAAACAGAAGTCCTCTCTTTAATAAAGAAATATATACAGTCAGACCGTAAAAAAGGCGCCCTCTCTTTATTAAAGAGAGGGTCTCTGTTTTGACCGTCAGATTGTGTTTTCATTAATGACAGTTTTGTCATTTCATAGTTTCTAAACACGGTCTGATGGCCAAAACAGAGGCTTTCTCTTTAATAGAGAAAGGGTACCTCTTTAGAGAATTTTCATATATATATATATATATATATAGAGAGAGAGAGAGAGAGAGAGAGAGAGAGAGAGAGAGAGCAGCTTTGTATATATTGATGATGATTGATGAACACTCAGTACTGTGGGATTGAGTCTTTTAATTCAACCTAATGACCTAATCATTGTTGTCATTACTTCTTGTTCTGTTAGCTTAATCTTTAGAGATGAGACCATGAGAATCTTGTGCTTTTGACAAAATGGTCCTAGGTGTGGAGCCTTTTTTTTTTTTTTCTCGCTTAGAAAGAAACAAATTGTGTAGCCGCAAATTTAGGTAGATTTTTTTCCATATACATTTTTCTTTATCTTTTCATAATATGTGAATTGTGATACTTCTCAAATTTAAATTTTATTTAACTCAACGCTGAATATCGGAATTATTTTATTTTATTTATTTTTAAGTTGTTTAAAGCATATAACTATTGTCGCACTAATTAGATACAAATTGAAAACCATAATACTGCTCTTCATATCACTAAATTTGTCTATTGTAATGAGTTTTTCTCAACCCTTGTATAGGATATATTCAAGAAGGAAAATGAAGCTTACAAATATGAAGAGCAGTGTTATTTTAATGGTAGTTATAATTTTTTGTTTTTTCTTTCTTTTTTGGGAGCATGGTGGGTATTGGAGTGGAGAGGGGGGATATATTGCAATATATGTTCATTTAATACAAATAGAAAATAAATTCAAACTAGACTAGTAACTTAGTTTACATGCTTATAGATAATTAATCACATGCATGCCAGCTCTTCTAAACCAATAATAAGTTTCAACATGAAAAGTCCACAGGCTCATTTTCAAATTTTGTGAGCTATATATTCATATAAATAGGGCTAGGTTTAAAGCCAGGCACACCTACTGAGACATGAAGTACTGTTTTTATACTAAAAAGTTTAGGCTTTTGTTAGGCTTTTTGACAACACAGACATTCATAGGAAACAAAGAATGCCCATCACTTTACAAGTTTATATAAAATGTCCTTGAGCAGCTTTACAATTTTCTAACAAATATTAAAGATTAAATAGTAGAGTAATGCTATGTTTTTTAAATTTCTATCCCCAAAGTGTTTTTTTAAATGATGTGACAGTGAGGTCAGATCTAATACAGTGGGACCAGTTGAATTTTGATTAAAAATTATTTTACCTAGCCTTACTGTCTCATCATTTGAGAACTACTATTGAGATAAAAATTTAGAAAGCATAATATTACTCTAAATAATAATACTACGACTCTTATACATCTCACTGAATTAAACAACATTCAAAAATTTTGCGGCGGTTGTACCTTGTAATTTTTTTTAACAAAAAATATAAATATACCGGATTTATTTACCTAACTTTGTTAATTAGCGAATAACATCTTTGAAATTACAATATAAAATTATACTCCTTTGGTTTATAATATAAAAAAGAAGAATTTTACTGATCCACATCATCGAATGACTTTTTTTAGGTAGCTTTTTTTTCACATGGGCTAACATTACACAAATTTTAACCAAAATTATTGTAAGTGGTACTATTGACACATCCTTTTTGAAATCAAACCGTGTATATTAAAGTTGTGAACCGCATAGTAGTTTTTAATTTCAAATTACTACTCCCTCCGTCCCATAATAAGTGTCCACTTCTATTTTGCACATTGTTTAAGAAAGTTGTACTATTTTAGTTTATTTGGTTCATTAAATGGCCACTTTCCAATTTTGCCCTTAGATGTGATGGGTGTTTGACTTTTAGCTTGTTTTGAGGCCACAAATAAATGCTACTTTGTCTTTATTATAAGGGTAGTTTTGGAAAGTAAGTAAAAATTATATGCCAATTTAGGGAAGTGGACACTTATTGTGGGACATCCAAAAAAGGAAATGTGGACACTTATTATGGGACGGAGGGAGTATTATTTTCGAAATAAAAATGTAGTAATTTCTTACCTTGTACATGGACCGTCCATTGCCAAAAATGAAATCTATAGACCCTTCGATGTAACATTCCTTGAAGTAATGCCGGCCGGCGTCATCGCAGAGTGTGTCTTGTGCACCGTAAAACCCACAGCCTGAGAAGTATGCCTTGTCGCCGGAGATCCTAAATGCCGCCGCTTGCCACCCCTGCATTCCCGGCATCGGTGCTGGTGCCGTATTCTACACCATGCATCCAAAAAACCAGCTTTTTAACATTCTAAACTTTGACATGAATGTGCATCTTCAAATATATACTTATATCACATGAACGTGTGTTAAGTATACACCCTAATTATAAGTACTAGAATTGTTAATGGCATATATATAAGATGGAAAATTGTATTATAGACAAGGATGTATCATATATAGATCCATTTGCAGGGCTCATTGGACTTACACAAGGGGATATTTTGTGGTAAATTTGATGCTACTTGGTAAGTTTTTAGGGTGTCATTTTGTGTAATAATTTTTCTAAACAGCCATTTGTTAGGAAAATTGATTACATGTTTTTAATTTTTAGTTTATGAATATTATGAATTATTTAACCAAATTGAATAGTTTTTTATATTTTTTTTAACTCCAGCTATCCAGTGGATCACTATGCTACATTATCGCCAAGGAAGGATCCAAAGGGTGGCAAGTAGGGGCGACCATCCACCTAGATTTGAGAAAACACACCACACCTGAATTCCTGGATATATCTATGATTATCAATTTATCACGCTACTCATTGAACTAATGGTGATTGTATCTCTTCAAACTCACAACTTGGACCCCATATGTCTTCCAACTCTACCAGGCTTACCGTAATTGTATCGCAGGAATTAGGAAGACCATACTTATGTATGTAGAACGTTAACGCATTTTTGCTTACCCACTAACAATATTCTGACATGCACATATCTCATTTATGTCCTATTATGTATGTATTATTTTGATAAAATATGGACAAAATGATAATAAAATAAAACACGTGTCAGAATATTACTGGTGGGTGAAGAATGAGCGAGAAAAAACACACTCACCCATATAACACATACACCCTCACAAAAGGACACAGTATACATACGAATTTATTACCACAAATGGGCCAGTGGCAAAATCGTCATTGTAATTAATACATATGGGGTGGAAGTGCAATATTTAATGGAGAAAATAAGGACAGTGACTTCATAAATATATATATATATATATATATATGTATGCAGTCAGGCTCTAAAGAGGGCGCCCTCTATTTATTAAAGAGAGAACTTTTGTTTTGACCGTCGGATCATATTTAAAAACTGTAAAATTACAACACTGCCCTTAATGAAAACACAATCCGACGGCCAAAACAGAAGCCCTCTCTTTAATAAAGAGAGGGCGCCCTCTTTAGAGAATTTTCGTATATGTATGTATACTAAAATGTACAAGTACCTTGAAGCTGATGTTTCTAGCAGTGAAATAACTAGAGAACACAGTAACGGAAGCAGTATGATAAGTACGTAGCTGCTGACCATCTGGCCCACGGTCACATGCTCTATCATGCCATTCTATCACCGTCATGTCCCTCCCCGCTCCTTCAAACGTGATGTACGGCTTTGATGCTACCACCACCACTTTCTCTCTGCGCCCCCACCACCACCACCATACCCGGTTTTAAAATATTAGTATTACATGCCCATAAAAAAAAAAAAAAAAAAAAAAGAAATTAAAATTAGGAAATACTGTATAACAATACTACACACACTCTGAAAAACACACCAAAATGTACAACTTTCCTTAAAAATGTTGGACTTTGTGCTGAAAAGTCTGCACACATGCAGACTTTTCAGCACAAGGTCTAACCTTTTTAAGCAAAGGTTGTGCATTTTGATGTGCTTTTCAGAGTGTGTGTTGCATTTCTCAATACTATATGGTTTTTACTAACCTAGCTTAATAGAGTCGATATATATATATATATATAAAAGTGATTTTGGTTATATTATACGTCTGAATTTGGTTGCAAAGCCTAGTAATTTGGTACCAAATTAGTTTTTAAAGTTATTACATGTTCAGACAATTCTACAATATTTTGAGACCAAAATTAATAATTAAGATGTATAATACAATTAAATCAAAAGATGAGATAAAGAGCATACATATATATATATATAATTATATACTAAGCTAGTTTAACTGCTTTAAATAGAGCTGCATTGCAACCGGGTTGGTTTGGCTTTAGCTCAATACAGACTTAACTTGAGTTCTAGACGTAGTTTTCATAATTCGCCAAGCTAATACAGTATAAACAAAAATACATTTATGACATAAGTGTATAGTTAATGTAATTGGACTGAGGCTTAATTATGAGCATGGAGTAAAAAGTATATATTAGCAGAAGTTAGTGGGGCGCAAACTTACATGGGTTCGTCGGGGTTGCGCCCTCGACCCAAATATTTTTAAGTAGAAATAACATAAATTTTGTTTTCCAAGATTTTAAAACTAAACAGTTGTACGTTGGGTACATGGGTTTCACATCTAGTAGTTTACGTAAAGCATTTTTATCTAAAAACAAACTAATTTCTCCATAACTTTTTTCAAACAAAATTGTGCAAACTTACCTAGTTTATATTCTGGTTTAATTTCAACCCAGAAAAACCAAATAATTAAAATAACTCTGAAGTCATATGAAAGTATGCAGGGCAGCTAAAAAATTCTTGCCATACTTTTTTTTTTTTCCCTAAAAAATTTTTTTTTTTAAAAAAAAAAAGGAAAGAAAAAAAGAAAAAAAATTGCACAACATTGTTAAGGTGACAATGCAAAGACCAATGCTAGCTGAATATTATTTACATGTAATAACCAGCGCCTATTTGAATGAGAACATTCTCTCTGTTGTTCTCAGGGACTGAGTCAACGGCAGCTTGAACGGAGATGAAGTCGGCAAGCCCGTTAACGTCGACGGTGATCAGACGGTGGCCGGAGGGTCCCACCCACCTGTGCTGGTGCTTAGTAGAGTTTGCAATAGTGGTGGTTACTGGGTCAAGATCGTTGTGGGTTGATAATATTGAAGCTAATAAAGGTGCATGTAATGAAAATAACATAAAGATAGATAAGAGAGATTTGAGAGAAGCCATTAAAATAGCATTAAATTTTCAGAGAATATATAGAATGACATATATATATATATATATAGAATGTCTCTTCTGGAGATGTGGGTTTAATTTGTTTGGGTTTGATTTTGAGTTGAAGAGCTGACTGATGTAGTACAATGTAGGAAATAGAGACTAATACATATCTATATATATATATATATATACACACACACATGAACGTCTCTGAACTCATGAATGTTTTCACTTATAATTATGTTTTGTCGTGGAACAAATTGGATTGCTCCAACGGTCATTTTTCTTGTCTTCCCTCGCATTCATAAATATTTCGGCTCGGCTCGGTAATTACGTGGTGGATATTTGATGCAACGGAAAGGTGTAACGTGAGAAATTATTCAGTGAGACCGTGTGTACCGTCACGCTCAATAATACGGATCCATGTCACATGGACTCATATTACTGGCGGCGGTCTCATCGAATGATCAGCACATGAATGTGGTATGTTGATCTCATTGTATAACTTGCTTGACTTGAGGAAATTGTATAACTGGTTGGGACCCGTTATTTGTAGGTATTACACTGTTACACATGCAGATGTGGAAGGTCACCTTTAATAATCAATAATGATAAACCCACTCCTTCAACCACACCCTCAACCACATTCAGTAGATCCTGTCTCCTGATTTCAGTGGATCCTATGTTGAATTCATGTGGAACCCACCAGATTTAAAAGCAATCAATGGTCATAATATGCTGAATGTGATTGGGGGTGTGACTGAGAGAGTGGGAGTATCATTACTCTTTAATAATAGTCTGCAGGGGAGGGGCGGAGTAAAAAAGTTTCATTTTGAGAGTTGAGTTTTATATGCCATGGGTTCACCAGTGAAAAGACTCACATGGTGTTTGGGGACAACAATCCCAAGTTGAAATTTTTTTGGCATGTTTATACATATTTCAGGTATAATTTTTTATATTAGAAAGATTACAGTTTTGCGTGGGCTATTTTGAGAGTTTTTAAGGTTTGACGCTTGTAATATAATATTACGTATAGTGAATTTTGATATTTCTTTTCCCAAAGGCCAAGCCCCTTTTAGTTCTGCCCTTGTATATCGTCACTTATAACTAGAACTGATGCTGAATTAATTTGGATTAGACAAAAATGAGAAGTGAGAATAAAATGTGTTGGACCAAATTTTTAGGGTGAGTTGGATTACAGCTAGGCTATATAGTTGCCCTGGAATCCATGACATAGACTTTGGTTTAGCATATGTATTAGATTACAAATTTGAAGGGACAGACTATTAGATTACTTTGGTTTAAATTTTTGCATATTTTAAAAACATACACAGATTATTCAAAATTCTTATATAGGGGCCAAATGTAAGTAACATTTATACTTCTTAAAAACTTAGACGTAAAATTAAAGATTTTGGATTTCTGGATACTTTTGGGCCCACTCCTGGCTCTTGTATCCTCGCTTGACTTGAATTTGGTTACGTAGCTCCATCACAACATGTATTTAAGATTCAAATTTTAATTCCATAAAAAGATTAAAAATTTAAGAATAATGACATTACACATTCATACTTTTTCTTAACTGGTTCATACCTTCTCTTTTTTTCTTTTTCCTTTTTCCTTTTTTTCTCAATCACAAAAACTATGACTCAAATGCTCATTAATCTTCTAATTAAGATAAATCAACAAAGCCTCATGTGTTAAAATTAGGAAAAGACTTGCCTACTTTTCTTTCTATATTTTTCTTATTGTTTTGAGGCATGTAATTAATCTATGTGTACAAGGGGTACTGTATATACCAAATACGAGTAGTATTGTTGCACATATATAGATGAACCAATTAACAACATTTTAGAAGATAATGAAAAGTAGTACTGATTGTTCTTAAAATTATAAGATTAATTTAAGTGTTAATTGAGAATTAACACACACCTTATCATGAGGACTAACACACACACACAATAGATTTCTCTCTCATGTCCGTGAATCACTAAACTTTCAAAACGGTCATCTTGGTAGGAAATGGTGGTGTGCATGACTTGAGGAGCAAACATGGATATATATATATATATATATATATATGATGGTCCAGGCATGGGTTGATAAAATATTGTATTGTAGCTCATGCTCATCATCTGTACATTATGTGTCAGGCCCAAGTAGAGCCCACCTTTTTGTTGTTAAAAAAAAAAAAGTCAGAATTTCCGAACGTTGGAACCAGAAAACCTTTTCCCCCAAGTTTATGAGACTTGATAGAAATAAACCAAAAAAAAAAATAAAAAAATTGTCGAAAATTATATAATATCCAAAATGCCCCTGAAAGTTAAACCCAGAGTCATTTATGGTGATTGCCGATTGGCGTGATTATGGTTGGGCCCCCACAACAGTGTGTAAAAAAAGATGCCATATTCGCTCTTTATAACGTCTTTTTAACTCAGGAGGGAGAGAGAATTGGTCAGAAAGGGGTTGTCTCTCTCTGCATGATGACGATATGATGATGATGAGAGAGAGAGAGAGAGAGAGGAGGTGACCGCAGTTCTGCTATGGACGTCCGACAAATTGTCATTAAATCAGGGCCGTAATATCGCTGTGCGCGGGGGACAATTTTATTTAGGGAAAATGCTTTAGTGCAGTTAGCACAGTGTAGTTCGCACTGTGCTACTCACAGTTTGCTGCTTGCACAGTAAAATTGTCCAGTTTTTTAAAATTGCTTTTGCAAAAGCAGTTTTACTATACAAACTGTGAGTAGCACAGTGCGAACTGCACTGTGCTAACTGCACTGAATCCTTTTCCTTTATTTAGAGCACTACTACATTCACACAATTTTTTATACATTTTTTTACACATTTTTTTGATGCACAGCTTTAAATACATATACCTTGTATTGTGTGAGTAGTGCACAAAAAAGTATAAAAAAATTCAAACAACACAAGTTATATGCATTTAAAGCATATTGTGTCAAAAAGTGTTTAAAAAAGTGTGTATACTTAACATTATTGTTTTATTTTTATTTTTTTTACTAGGAGTATAAATAACCACTACAACAAAATAGACCTTTAAAGACAGAAAAAAGTGTTGCAATATGTGATAAAATGTGTCACTATTTATTTTACCAACACTTACTTAAGTGTCATAATAGGTGATGTCGCTAAGCCTTGTTGAGACACTTACTCAAGTGTTGGTAAAACTGTCGGTAAATGTTACTTTGTAACGATAGAAAAAAAAAAATTATCATTAAAAGTGTCACTAAATATTATTTTTGAAGTGACATATAATCGTGAGTAATGACAAAACGAAAGTGTCATTAGAAATTGCTATGAGTGTCGCTATGAGTGTCACTAGAAATTGCACCAATTTTTTTCCTAACAGTCTACCAAGTTTTGAACTTAAGACCTCCTTAAATATATTGCAGTCTTGAATCCGTTTGACCAAGTAGACAACTTTCAACTACAAGTACGAAAATTATATATTTGTATGTAATAAAATCATGTACTATTAACATATATTTAAAGTATTAAACACCAGTAATAATATATTTTATATTACTAATGTATTTACTTATTTTTATGTTATATATTACTATAATTATTATTATCGAATACATTTATTTAATTAATTATTTAAATAATTAATTTTTATTAAAATTAATGAAGACGCCAGAGATCGGTAAGAGTAAAGTAGAGCAATTTTAGGAGAGCGAGAGAGAGTGAGAGATTGGTTTTTTTGTATGTGGTTCGGCCCTGTTAATGAAGATACCTACGTCCACGTGTGTGTCTGAGCACGTTCACTAGCAGATCACCGGCGGGCCTGGTGAGCCAACAAAAAGGGGCGGCACTACCAGTAATACCGGCCGGATATATGCGTACAATGGTGAATTCTATAGAGGTGCTGTCTAGACTGAAAAGTCGGCCCCTTCAATGGGGGTGAGAGGTCTATTTTATAGATGTAAGAGACCTACTCTTACATGGATAAGGAAAATACAATCCAATTGATACAGATTGACATTAATTGTGGGGGTTTCCTAATTGGATTAGGAAACAGTTTGCACTTTCCCTTAGTCTTCTAGCTTGAGTAGGAAACTGCCCGTAATGCTCGGGATCACGCCTGTGATGCTCGGGATTATGCCTGTGGGCCCAGATGGGCTATTTTCGTGGTGGGATGTGTCTGTGCGGTTTTCCCGACCTGTTGGCTCGGTCGTGGATGAACCGCTCGGGATGATGAGTAGATTAGACCGCTCAGAATGATGCTTGTCCGAGGAGTTGTGCATGATTTGACCGGGGCATGGACTGGCTATTGATTTGAACCGCTCGGTCATAGGATAGCTGCCCCCCATTTCCAAGGTTGGCCAGATGCTATATCGGGGCAAGTTTAGAAATTAGTTTGATGTTACTTGCCACTGTCTGAGTGCTTGGAGAAGCTGCCTCGGGGCTTCTGAGCCTGGTGAGTCCTCAGGAACTGGCTGAGAGTTGAGACCCAGCCTAGCTCAAGACTTTTAGGTGCTCGGGAACTGACCGGGAGTTGAGACTCGGCCTAATTCGGAGTCTTTGAATGCTCGGGAAGTGATCGAGAGTTGAGACTCGGCCTACTTCGGAGTCTTTTTTGCTTGAGTTAGCCTCCAAGATGGTTATCTTCTGCCCGTGAATCTTCGTCAAGGTTGTGAGTAGAAGAATTTTGCCATGTTGGAAAAGCAGACCTAAAGCGTGTTGCTTTAGGGTCCTTTTATGTTAACTCCCCAGGATGGTTATCTTCTACCGAGTCAGCCTTCGTCAAGACCGTTGGGAGAAGAGTTTGACCATGTTGGCGGAGCCGGCCTAAATCATGTTGCTTTAGGGTCTTTTTGCTCCTCTATCGTCGGCCAACCTAAGAGATTTTAGTCACCTCTATCGTCGGTTTGGACCTAAGTGGAGTTAATGCCTCTGAGTACTGTAGGTGCTCGGGTTGTCCAAGATTTTGACTTGGTTATCCGCGAGGGTTGTAGATACCCGGTGTGATTACCTGTTTAGTTCACTACGCCACCTTTCCCCCCAAGCTTTCTCTAAGACGAGGGTCTTACAGAGACTGACTGTAGGTAACCGACCTGGAACATGGTGGTTGCAGGGTCTTTTGAAGCTTACCATTATCAGCCACCTAGGGGGTTTGCTGTTGGGTTTGTGCCCTCAAACCATAACTTTATGTATGAGACATTGACATTTTAATATATGGATATCAGCTTTACATTTTATTGTGTATGTTCTTTTCATGAGATGATTGTTAATCCTTAAGTATTATAGTAAGTAATTCGTGTGTGTATGAGATGCACACAAGTGAGATACGAATTACTATTCTTTAATACTTAGAATGTGTCACAGTGGATGATGAGACTGGATATCTCATCAAGTCTACACTGTAGCATAATTAATTACCATTGGATGGAGTGATTAATCTCAATCACTAGAGTGTAGCTCTTAGTTGATATGCTAGTGCTTATAGTGCATTGACGGACCTGAGTTTCCTATTGACGCTTAAGACTGTCAAACAGTCAATAGGAACTCATAACTTGTATAAGGTACGTGTTCTTAATCTTGAGACGATTATGAACACAGACTATGGATATGGCTGCTTTGACTTACCAATCAGTGAGGTCTATAAAAGATCAACACCTGGGTATCTTGGGTATGTCATGTTCATAGGGTTGTGAACATATATTGTCAAGATAGAATCTACCCTCTGTTTCAGAGTAAGCATTCCCTTGAGAATGTCACCAAGTCGATTACTGAGTACTGCAGTCTTGTTGATAAGAGTTATCAACATGTTTGGTAATCATGAGAGGTGAATGGGACTCAAGGAATACAAGAAGTAATCATGATTCAGGTTGACAGTAACTGTTATCCGACTACCTGAATATGATTACGAATGCTGACGGTAGAGGGACATTAGTACAACATACAAGTCTAGTTATCGCTTCGGATATGTTCTTTTGCGTTGGAGTTCAGTTATCGTTTTATAGTGGAGTAAACTTTAACTGACCAGTTAGTTAGTTTGCTGATCAAAGAGTTTGGTCATGGTGATTAACAAACTGGTCTGAGCCAACAATAAAGAGCCTAGGAGGTCCCACTCTTAGCTCCGCCAGGATGCTTGGAAAGATGCTTGAGGATGATGTCCAGACAGGTTCGATCGATCGAAGATGTCTCGATCGATTGAAGTCTGCAGGTTCGATCGATCGAAGATGGTTCGATCGATCGAATGTTCGATCGATCGAAGGCACTTCGATCGCTCGAAGTCTAGGTCGGTTCTGGGAATCTATAAATAGGGCAGCTGCGTTCTGGAAAAAGGTTGTTCGTCGTTTTGAACGTCAGAAGCTGCACAAACTGTTTTGGAGCCCCAAAACCTTCTCTATCCTCTCTATTAGGGTTCCCACCAACCCTAGTCTTTCTGGCAGGCATCCGCAGGAGTCATAAGGGTGAAGATCATCTAGTGGAGGCTGCTGGAAGTTGAAGATCAGAATTGGGTTCAAGACACTAAGGTATAACTCGTGTCCCCTCTTGTGCGCATCTGTAGAATTGACGAGTAGTAGATCCGGGCATGCCAATAAAGTTTCATAACTTGATTTTTCCGCTGCGCGTTTAAACTTTCCATTTAAACCTGTTTTTCCAACAATTGGTATCAGAGCCACGCTCGTTTGGATCTATAGATGCGTTTTTTGGAACACTATTTTGATTTGCATGTTGATTTTAGAACTGCTTTCGAAACTGCATCGTCACAGATCTGTTTCTGCAGTGTTATCGCAGCAGTATACAAATCTGTGATTGCATTGGATGCAAGATGGGTTCGATCGATCGAAGTAGTCTCGATCGATCGAACACTCTGTACTCGAGCGATCGAACAGGTTTCGATCGATCGAAACCTTCTGTTGTTCGAGCGATCGAATAGAGTTCGATCGATCGAGACAGACTCTTTGTCAGGATCTTTGTTTCACAGTTTTAAAAGTATTTTGAAATTAAAAGTTTAATTTTAACGTATTCTGCAAAATTTTTAATCATTCTGTGAAATAGAATGTTCAAGCGATTGAACAGTGTTCAATCGATCGAAGGTTCGAGCGATCGAACGGTCTTCGATCGATCGAACTATGACAGAGAAGTTAGATGCTGTTTTGAGTTCTAATTCAGTATGTAAAGAGTTTATATACTGTGTGAATCAATTAAGGTTTCCAATAGTTATATTTTGTTATATATATATGCGTGGATGTGTGTTCAACTAACCTTTTGCAGCAAAAGTTAGTCGCTATCTCCCATGGCGCCAAGAGCATTTAATTTTGTGTTTGAATGTTTTAGATTGGTGTGTTGTTTTAAGTTTGGTTTGGTTTTAAGGCATATGTAAAGGGCGCTGCGACTTCAATCCTACGAAAAGGAAAGTCGCACCGGTTTCCCTAGCCTTTTATTTTGTTGTTGCTATTTCTATTTCTAGATAAATTGTAAGCTTCAAAAGAGGCATAGGTTCAATGTAATAGAATTAGAATATCCATGAAGATGGAGCAAGGAGCCGTTGTCCATGAAGATGGAGCTGGAGGCGATCAAACCAAAAGCAGGTTCTATGGAGATAGAGCCATGGGAGATAGAGGCATCGTTTGGATGTCTTTTATTTCATTTTAGTTTTTTGTTTTATGTGCTTTGTTTGTGATTGGCGTATAATACATTGTTGCATGCACGCAAAACAAGTTTTCTAAAATAAAATTCAAAAACCGTTTTCAACACATTAGTAAACATTAGATGTTTATGGGAAGTGTGTAGAAACAGATTTTCTCAAAAAGCAAAATCCTTTTTTACTAAATCTAGTGGGAGAGGGTCTTATTAATTACACCCACGATCTTCCATTAACGGTTCACTGTAAGATGAGTGATGCATTCTGTGTCACCTCGCCAGGGGTGATCATTCCATACGGAGGATGCATTACTCATTGGTTACTAGATGTGAACTTCTTTTGATAAGGATCAATCAGACGTGTTAGAGGGTGACCACCATACGGAGGCGCTACTTGAGACGGTTGTGATTGGATCCTAGTTAATGGTACACACTAGCTAAGCTATGGATAAGGGATCCCACACGGGGCATTATTCAGAAACTTAGAGATCAAATAGGTTCGGAAGTCATAACTTGTTTTGCAAGAGTTGCATAGCGGATAAGTTATGATAAATTGAAAGATCGAACATTGACCACCACACGGAGGCTTTATTCTTTCGTTTCGATATTCCGGCGACTTTGTTTTAAAATAAAAGTTTTAAAAGGATTCTTTTATTTCAAACTGTCAAATTCTGATATCCATATTTATTTTGTTTTTTGATTTTTCAGTAAATCATAATGTCTGGATCTGCATTTAGTCCACTTGCCACCATACTCACTCAAAATAAGTTAACTGGAAACAACTACACTGAATGGAAACGTAACCTTGACATCGTGTTAACTGCGGAGGATCATATATATGTCCTCACCACCCCATGCCCCGAAGAACCCGCTGCAAATGCTTCGGCTGCTGCTAGACGCGAGTTCGATAAATGGAAAAAGTCGAATGGGATGGCTCGTTGTTACATATTGGCTTCTATGGCTAATGTGTTACAACACCAATACCAGTCGAACAATTCCGCCAGTGACATTATCGAATCCCTGAAAAAGATGTTTGGAGAGCATGGCAGGCCTGCCAGACAGGTAGCTATGCAGAAGATAATGAGTGCTAAGATGTCGGAAGGGACTCCAGTCAAAGAACATGTTTTGAAAATGATTGGTTATTTAAACGAGCTGGAGACCCTAGGTGCCAACATCGATGCACAGACCCAAGTTGATATGATCCTCAATACGCTGTCGCCATCATTCGCTCAATTCAAACTGAATTATAATATGAATAAAATGGATTTTTCAATGAGCAAATTGATGAGCTCTTTATTGGCAGCGGAAGGGGTGATCAAACCTGGGGGCAGCGTTTTAAACGTTGAGAAAAGCGCTTCCTCTTCCCGATCTGTGCCGAAAGGAAAGAAAGGGAAGAAGAAGGCTAGCACTGGAGGTTCAAGTGTTGGACCGGTCCCTAAGATTGCAAAATCTAAGGGAAAAGGTAAGGGCAAAGGGAAGGTGGGTGGCCAAGGCAAAGGAAAGTGTTTCCAATGCGGTGAGAAGGGCCACTGGAAGAGGAACTGTCCAGAATTCTTAGCTACAAGAGTTCAAGGTATGATTGAATCACATGTGATTGAAGTAAGTTTTATAACGGATACTTCAAACACTTGGTGCATTGATTCTGGTGCGACTAACCATATCTGTAATTCATTGCAGGGGTTCAGATCAACCAGGAAGTGCAGTGATGGGGAAATCGTACTTACTCTAGGTTCTAGCGCAACCGTTTCTGCGGTTGCTATAGGAGTCGTAGTTTTAGAATTTCTAGACAATAAAGTTTTGATTTTATCAGATGTACTTTACGTCCCTTCAATGAGACGTAATTTAATTTCAGTTTCTAATTTATCGAATAATGGTTATTCTTTTAATTTTGGAACTGAAGTTGTGATTAAAAGAAATAGTTCTTTTATATGTTCTGGTGTTAAATCAAATGGTTTGTATGTGATTACTCCCAATATTTCTAAGGATTCTTGTATGGAACTTAATAACTCAGTGGTAACTGTACCATCTAAAAGAAAGAGATCTTCCACTAATCCAACAAGGCTTTGGCATATGAGGCTTGGTCATATCAATCTAAATAGGATTGGCAGACTAGTCAAAGAAGGGGTCTTAGGCGATTTGGTTCTCGAACCAATAGAAGTCTGCGAGTCTTGTTTAGAGGGTAAGATGACCAAAAGGCCCTTTCCTGCAAAGGGCAATAGAACCAATGCATTGTTGGAATTAGTTCATACTGATGTGTGTGGACCAATAAATATTAGAGCAAGGGGTGGTTATGAGTATTTCATAACATTTACTGATGACCACTCTAGGTATGGATATGTGTACCTAATGCAGCACAAGTCTGAAGCCTTTGAAAAGTTCAAAGAGTTTAGGGCTGAAGTGGAGAAGCAATTGGGCACACATATCAAGGTCATTCGATCTGATCGAGGTGGCGAGTATCTCTCTAATGAATTTATTGATCACCTCGTACAGAATGGGATTCTGTCACAGTTGACTGCACCTGGTACGCCTCAGCAAAACGGTGTAGCGGAGAGAAGGAATCGGACTCTTTTAGACATGACTAGGTCAATGATGAGTTATTCTGAGTTACCTTTATTTCTTTGGGGTTATGCTTTGGAAACCGCTGCTTACATACTAAATCTAGTACCAAGCAAATCTGCTCCCAGGACACCACGAGAGATGTGGATTGGGCGCAAGCCTTCTTTGCAACATCTCCGGATATGGGGATGTCCGGCACATGTGCTAAAAGGAAAGATGAGCAAGTTGGATTCTAGATCGGAAGTATGTTACTTCGTGGGGTATCCAAAGGGTACTTATGGATGGTATTTTTATGATCCAAGAGAACAGAAGGTGTTCGTCAGTACGAATGCTATTTTCTTGGAGGATGATTATATCATGAACCATAAACCTAAGGGAAGGATAGATCTTAGAGAGATAGAAGGAGAGCCCTCAGTCCAACCCGTAGTTAATAACGATGTAAATCAGGAAAACACCACTTCTTCACCTATTTCCGCACCAGTACCTCGTCGTAGTGGGAGGATTATCAGCCAGCCTGATAGATACATGTTCTTAGGAGAAGTTTTTGAAGCTGTCTCCATAGAATCTGAATCTGATCCTACCACATACGAAGAGGCAATGGCTGATGTTGATTCAGCTCATTGGGTTAAAGCTATGAAGGCTGAATTGGAATCTATGGATTCTAATCAGGTCTGGGATCTTGTAGAACTTCCAGCCAATATTAAACCCATTAGCTGTAAGTGGGTCTACAAGAGGAAAAGAGGATCTGATGGAAAGGTTGAGACCTTTAAGGCAAGGCTTGTTGCGAAAGGTTATACTCAGAGGGAGGGCATTGACTATGAGGAAACCTTCTCGCCGGTGGCCATGCTCAAGTCCATCAGAATACTCTTATCCGTTGCTGCATGCCTAGATTTCGAGATCTGGCAGATGGACGTCAAGACTGCATTCTTGAATGGCAATCTTGAGGAGGACATCTATATGCAACAACCAGAAGGGTTCATAGCTGGTCGGAAAGGTAACTTGGTATGCAAGTTGCAAAAGTCCATTTATGGGCTTAAGCAGGCATCCAGAAGTTGGAACATACGATTTGACCAAGCGGTCAAATCGTTTGGTTTCATACAGAATCTGGATGAACCTTGTGTATACAAGAAATGTGAAGGCAAAGTGGTGGCTTTTCTTGTGCTTTACGTTGACGACATTCTACTCATTGGAAATGATGTAGCGGCATTGTCAACGGTCAAGATTTGGCTAGCTAGTACTTTCGATATGAAGGATCTAGGAGAGGCGAGCTATATTCTTGGGATAAAGCTCTTTCGGGATCGCAAGCGAAAGATAATGGGATTATCTCAAGCTGGTTATATCGATAAGGTGCTAACTAAGTTTTCAATGGATAATTCGAAGAAAGGTTTGTTACCTTTCAGGCATGGTTTAGCGTTCTCCAAGGACCAGTGTCCAAAGACACAGGAGGAGAGGAATCGCATGACAGGAGTTCCCTATGCTTCTGCAGTGGGAAGTCTCATGTATGCGATGTTATGCACTAGACCAGATATCTGCTTTGCCGTTGGCATGGTTAGCAGATATCAGTCGAATCCGGGTCCAGAGCACTGGACAGCCGTTAAGCACATTCTTAAGTACTTGAGAAGAACTAAAGATTACATGCTTATGTACGGTGGTAGTGAGTTAATTCCAGTGGGATACACTGACTCGGACTTTATGTCAGATAAAGATTCGAGGAAGTCGACGTCCGGTCATCTCTTTACCTTGGGAGGTGGTGCTGTCAGTTGGAGGAGCATTAAGCAGAAATGCATTGCAGACTCAACTACAGAAGCTGAGTATGTGGCTGCTTGTGAAGCCGCAAAGGAAGCTGTTTGGCTCAAGAAGTTCCTTATGGAACTCGAGGTGGTACCAGCATCGCTGTCGCCTATTACGCTTTATTGTGATAATAGTGGGGCAGTGGCTCAGTCCAAGGAGCCAAGGAACCACGGAAAGGGAAAGCACGTAGAGCGGAAATATCATCTTATCCGAGATATTGTTCAACGTGGAGATGTGACTGTCACCAAGATTGCCACAGCTGACAATCTTGCTGATCCGTTTACAAAGGCCTTGCCACAGAAGGTCTTTGATCGTCATCTAGATAGTCTAGGTCTTAGATGTAGTTCTGAATGGTTATGAGTGCAAGTGGGAGTTTGTTGGGTTTGTGCCCTCAAACCATAACTTTATGTATGAGACATTGACATTTTAATATATGGATATCAGCTTTACATTTCATTGTGTATGTTCTTTTCATGAGATGATTGTTAATCCTTAAGTATTATAGTAAGTAATTCGTGTGTGTATGAGATGCACACAAGTGAGATACGAATTACTATTCTTTAATACTTAGAATGTGTCACAGTGGATGATGAGACTGGATATCTCATCAAGTCTACACTGTAGCATAATTAATTACCATTGGATGGAGTGATTAATCTCAATCACTAGAGTGTAGCTCTTAGTTGATATGCTAGTGCTTATAGTGCATTGACGGACCTGAGTTTCCTATTGACGCTTAAGACTGTCAAACAGTCAATAGGAACTCATAACTTGTATAAGGTACGTGTTCTTAATCTTGAGACGATTATGAACACAGACTATGGATATGGCTGCTTTGACTTACCAATCAGTGAGGTCTATAAAAGATCAACACCTGGGTATCTTGGGTATGTCATGTTCATAGGGTTGTGAACATATATTGTCAAGATAGAATCTACCCTCTGTTTCAGAGTAAGCATTCCCTTGAGAATGTCACCAAGTCGATTACTGAGTACTGCAGTCTTGTTGATAAGAGTTATCAACATGTTTGGTAATCATGAGAGGTGAATGGGACTCAAGGAATACAAGAAGTAATCATGATTCAGGTTGACAGTAACTGTTATCCGACTACCTGAATATGATTACGAATGCTGACGGTAGAGGGACATTAGTACAACATACAAGTCTAGTTATCGCTTCGGATATGTTCTTTTGCGTTGGAGTTCAGTTATCGTTTTATAGTGGAGTAAACTTTAACTGACCAGTTAGTTAGTTTGCTGATCAAAGAGTTTGGTCATGGTGATTAACAAACTGGTCTGAGCCAACAATAAAGAGCCTAGGAGGTCCCACTCTTAGCTCCGCCAG
The DNA here is from genome assembly GCA_033977485.1 of Hydrangea macrophylla. NCBI lineage: Eukaryota > Viridiplantae > Streptophyta > Magnoliopsida > Cornales > Hydrangeaceae > Hydrangea > Hydrangea macrophylla. The sequence goes on from CM066995.1 coordinate 95,488,951, forward strand.
GATGCTTGGAAAGATGCTTGAGGATGATGTCCAGACAGGTTCGATCGATCGAAGATGTCTCGATCGATTGAAGTCTGCAGGTTCGATCGATCGAAGATGGTTCGATCGATCGAATGTTCGATCGATCGAAGGCACTTCGATCGCTCGAAGTCTAGGTCGGTTCTGGGAATCTATAAATAGGGCAGCTGCGTTCTGGAAAAAGGTTGTTCGTCGTTTTGAACGTCAGAAGCTGCACAAACTGTTTTGGAGCCCCAAAACCTTCTCTATCCTCTCTATTAGGGTTCCCACCAACCCTAGTCTTTCTGGCAGGCATCCGCAGGAGTCATAAGGGTGAAGATCATCTAGTGGAGGCTGCTGGAAGTTGAAGATCAGAATTGGGTTCAAGACACTAAGGTATAACTCGTGTCCCCTCTTGTGCGCATCTGTAGAATTGACGAGTAGTAGATCCGGGCATGCCAATAAAGTTTCATAACTTGATTTTTCCGCTGCGCGTTTAAACTTTCCATTTAAACCTGTTTTTCCAACATTTGCCCCCATCGTCGATTGGACCTAAGCGAAGCCGGTGCCTCGGGCATGACTCCGAGATCTTTTGTGCCTGGGTTCGGAGCCCGAGGTCTTTTGTGCCTGGGTTCGGAGCCCGAGGTCTTTAGATGCCTCGGGGTTAGCCCGAGGTCTTTGGAAGGGCTCTATGACAATCGGTGGAGCCTAATGTGGCGAGCAAGCAAGTACCACTATAGTCAGGCTCATCTAGACCGATGGAGATAGGGGGCCGGATCAGGATCGTCAGGCTCCTGATTTCTCGGTGCTGGAGGCAAAGTCGGAACTGCTTGATCCTGACCGATGCGAACTGGAGGTCGGGTCAGGGCTGCCAGACTCAGACCACTATGAACTGGAGGTCGGGTCGGGGCTGCCGGACTCAGACCGCTGTGAACTGGAGGTTGGGTCGGGGCTGCCTGACCCGGAATGCTGTGAACTGGAAGAACTGTCAGAACTCCCGGGCTAATCTCGCTTTCGCTTGCTTCTGGAAGACTTGTTGCTTTCTTGCCTGGGGTCTTTGATCTTTAGAAATTCTTCAGTGTCAATGTATTTTCCAACCCTCTCTGCGAGTTTAACCAAGGTTATCTGTCGGTTTCTGTGAAACGACGTGGCGCACTTGGTGTGTTGAACTCCCGAGCAGAAGGCTATAATAGCGGCGGTTTCATCAAGATCATGGATGCTGAGCTTCTCTTGATTAAACCGGCCGGTGAACTCCTTGAGGGTCTCATTATCCCTTTGTATGACTGTCAGTAGATGTATATCAGGCTTTGGCCGTTCGTGCATACCGATGAGCTGGTTGATGAACTGCTTGCTGAGTTGCTTGAAACTGCGGACCGATCGAGACTCCAAGGAGTAGAACCACTGCACGGCTGGGCCTTTCAAAGTGCTGGGGAAGGCTAGGCATTGTAGTTCATCGGAGTTGGTGGCTAGGGCCATCTGAGCCTTATAGGTCCAGACGTGGTCGACCGGGCTTCCCTAGCCGTTATAGGGATCTAGGCTAGGCGGCTTAAATTTGCGCGAGATGGCAAACCTCATGATCTGGCTGGAAAACGGTGACTCTGTCTCGGTATTGGATTGATTCGAATTACGATTTTGACCAAGCTTCTTGGCCACTCCGTCTCTACTTCTGCAAGTCCTTGATTCGGGCTTCCACTCCTTCCTGACTGGTATCTGAGGGGCTGGTTGGGTCGGTGGAAGAGGCTTCCTCTTCATGGCGGTGTACTGTCCTCTGGGATCGGGCTCGGCTATGACTCCGGGTAACCGTTCGCCTAGGGACAACTCTGCTCTTGACCGAGTGAACCCGGACTGATTCCCGAGCCATATGCTCCTGCCTTTTCTTTCGGACAGCACGCCCACTGTTGATGTCTCTGACATTCTCAACACGGGACGGGTTGGCTCGGGCACGTTGTCTGGTCAAGATCGGTTCCCGACCATACGCAACATTCCCGGGTCGTTTCCCGGCCCCTAGAGGACTGCTTTGCTGGGCTAGCAGGGCTTCGATCTGTTGCTGGATTTGACGCTAGCCCTCCAAGAGTTGTGTGAGGGTCGCAGCGATCTGCTCAGATGTCATGACTGCCGCAGCCGATGCCGGGGCCGGCGGAACATCCCGGTCGGACTACTGATCAGCCTTCTTACCCTTCTTCGGTGGCATGACGATCAGTCAAGAGATTTGTTGATGAGAAGATTTGTCGTTTCCCACAGACGGCGCCAAACTGATGATGCCAGAAATTGGTAAGAGTAAAGTAGAGCAATAGAGAGAGAGAGAGTGTGAGAGACTGATTTTTTTGTATATGGTTCGGCCCTGTTAATGAAGGTACCTACGTCCACGTGTGTGTCTGAGCACGTTCACTAGCAGATCACCGGCGGGCCTGGTGAGCCAACAAAGAGGGGCGGCACTACCAGTAATATCGGCCGGGTATATGCGTACAATGGTGAATTCTATAGAGGTGCTGTCTAGACTGAAAAGTCGGCCCCTTCAATGGGGGCTGAGAGGTCTCTTTTATAGATGTAAGAGACCTACTCTTACATGGAAAAGGAAAATACAATTCAATTGATACAGATTGGCATTAATTGTGGGGGTTTCCTAATTGGATTAGGAAACAGTTTGCACTTTCCCTTAGTCTTCTAGCTTGAGTAGGAAACTGCCCGTAATGCTCGGGATCACGCCTGTGATGCTCGGAATCATGCCTGTGGGCCCGGATGGGCTGTTCCCGTGGTGGGATGTACCTGTGCGGTTTTTCGGACCTGTTGGCCGGGTCGTGGATGAACCGCTCGGGATGATGAGTAGATTAGACCGCTCGGTATGATGCTTGTCCGATGAGTTGTGCATGATTTGACCGGGGCATGGACTGGCTGTTGATTTGACCGGCTTGGTCAAAGGATAGAGCCAATTTTGAGTGTATCAATTAATAATATGGAGAACTATTTAAAATAACAATGTATTCAATACATTCCAGGGGCATAATTGTTTTTTGAACATTTAAAGCCACCTTATTTTTATGTCACCAAACACTTATATAATATATTCTTCCACCGTAACCACTTTTACAATTCATTACCCAAACACCACAACTATTATAATCTATTTTTACAAAAGCAATTTCAAAGCTATCGCAATAGCAAGCGGAAACTACCCTAAATAGGGCTGTATATTTTCCCTTGTGTTGTCTTTCATGCTTAAATAACATTAAAGATTAGAAAAATTAGATAGAATTACCGACATCGTTTTATTAAGGTAGGACAGAGGACAAACGTTTAAATTTCAAATGCTGTTAATTAACTACATTGGTTTACAAACGCTGCTAATTATCGGTATTTTGTTTGAAAACGATGTTAAGTATCGACATTTAACTACCAAGTGCTGGTATTTGCGAGTACTCTTTAAAATCTTGGTAATGAACAACACTTATTTTTTTATTAAATGCTAGTAATTAATAAGTAAAGGTATATTTTTAAACGTGGGGATATGCCGTTTTTCTTGTTATGGTAATTTTTTTCTTGTTTATTGAGACAATTCTTTCTTTGTAAAGAAAAAATTAATAAATGTCGTTATTTTGTACTTTTGAATATACTTATTATCTTTTGTAGAGACATGAAATTATGTGTTTTTCAAGTAACTTATAAAGTCATGATTTTTTTTTTTTTTTTTTTTTTTTTTAGAGATGAACAATACATTTCCTTCTAAGGAATTTCTCTAAACACTTATTTACTTTTTTATAGACCAAAAATCATGTCCTTATAAGTAACTTCTGAAGACAATTTTTCTCTTTTGCAGAGACAAAAAATTATGTGTCATTACAAGTCACTTTTAAAGACAATTATTTTTTTTTGTAGAGACGAAAAATTATGTATCGTTACAAGTAACTTCTAAAGACACTTTTATTTTTTGTCTAAAAATATGTCTCTATAGGCCATTTTTGTTGTAGTGAATAAAGGTGTGGGATATTTGTGAGTGCATTTTTAGGTTTACCCTCACTAAGATTTTTATTGAGTTACATTGTGTTCTATATTATTTTTATTTTATTTATGTAATATGATTATTAACATACTTACTGGAATAAGACACATGTCATCCAATGAAGAACTAAGTGAATAATGATGAATCAAAATTGAGTGAGCAAAAATACTCTGGAATACTTATAAGATAATAATAAAGGGTGTTCATGGATCTGGTGGGTCAGGATTGATCCTCATTCGATCATCCACCAGAATCAAGCATCATCAAATTGTAGGCATATCACTCGTCATTCAATCGAGGATTCGATCTTGGGTTGAGTTGAGTCTAGTTCGTCGCGACACCGACAAAATGGAGGAAGTGCACCTTTGTGTTTGTTTATTTGTTTTTTTTGTTGTTTAATTTGCACCTTTTTTAATAAAATTTTTAACATTACACCTTTTGACATTTTGTCAACAAATTTGTTGAAACATACCCAATTAGTATATTAACAAACTAATAAATAGTAAACTTCATTAAAAACAAAATAAATAAACAACTAATAGTAATTAAGAGCAACATTTATAACTTAAAAGTACCTAAAAAAATGTTTTTATACTGACTTTGGGTCCAGTAGGTTTAGTCGGGTTCTAACAAGTAAGAGCAAAAAACCGTCTATCGAATTGACAAAAAATAAGAGTAATATTTGGGACACAACCTTCATATAACTTTCATACTACATTCCCAAAAGATGTATGAAAGTTGCATGAAAGAGAGACACATATTTTGGGAAGGTTGTATGAAAGTTATATGAAGGTTGTGTCCCAAGTATTACCCAAAAAAGAGATAGACACATCTTTTGGGAAAGTTGTATGAAAGTTATATGAAGGTTATGTCCCAAGTATTACCCAAAAAAAAAAAAAGAATGTGTAACATGTGACTCAACCAAGCACCTAATTAAACCGAGAAATTGTCCTCAGTTTTGGGTTAGTTGGGTTTCAATTTTGGATGAACAGCCCTAGAAGATATATTGGAGGAGGACACACCTTACGTACTACATCATTTGGTTTGTTCAAATTAGCTCCTACTTATAGTTAACTTAGTTAAAAGTAAGGGTAAATTGCATTTTGCACCCTCAAACTATACCATGTTTTGTACTTTGGTCCCTAAACTATCATTTTTCGCATTTTGGTCCTCCAACTATCATTTTGTGGCAGTTTGCCCCCTCCTTCACTTTTAGTGACGAAAAAAGTCACTTTTTAGTGACACCAAAAGTGACACTAAAAGTGAGGGAGGGGGCAAACTGCCACAAAATGATAGTTGAGGGACCAAAATGCGAAAAATGATAGTTTAGGGACCAAAGTGCAAAACATGGTATAGTTTGAGGGTGCAAAATGCAATTTACCCTAAAAGTAACTTTGATAGAGTATTTATGCATCTTCAAATTTTTTTTTTTTTTTTAAATCGCTGAGCTAAAAAAAGATTAGTGTTTTTTTCTCAAAGCAAACTAACAACCAAAGCAAGGAATCATGAACGAGTTAGAGTTCTTAGCAAAAAAAAAAAAAAATGAACGAGTTAGAGTTTATTTCCAATAATCAGAAATTTCAAGGGAGTTACCCTTTAAAATATAAAATAAAAAATAAAAAAACAAAAAATACACAAATATTGTGCTGTCAAACAAAGGGTGCCCTTGTGGAGCGCTGCTGGGACGCCACACACGGCAGAGTCCCCGGCGACTATGGATGTCCAAACACCATTTAAATTTGCTTCCTCTGAATGTTACATTTGTACCACGAGATTGGTGCTTCAAAAAGCACAACTGGAACTTCAAGGTGAGGGCGAGTGCCAAGATCTTTAATTAACAAAGTAAATTAAGAATTAATCAAAAGAATTAAAGACAAATGATTTTATGTCTACAATCAGTGTTTCCACTAAATTTGGTCTTCCAATAACTATTGTTTCCAATGGACCTCTTAGCCTTATAAATTGTCAAGTTTGTGCTTAAATAATAGTAACAACAACTAGAATTGTTACAGAAACTTGTTAGCATGGATCATCTAAAATGACACTGTGAATTAAAATTGGAATCAAGTAAAAATAAAAATAAATAAATAAGAATTATAAGCTTCCACAATGCAATGAATTTCAATGTTGAACTCTGACACTGACAAATAATACATCAGAGAGAACATAATGGGAACCCCTTTCTTGCTTCAAACAGTGAATATAAACAAATTGCATTCCACAGAAGCAGATTTCAACAGCCCAGACAATCACAAAAATTCCTTCTCATTTTCTCTTCAGAATAAAATAATCACTTTCAATAATTTCCAGTGTTTGTCCAAAGAATCTCGGTTTAACCACCACCATTTCATCTGTTTGGACATGTGTCTCAGTACAATTTGTTAAACCCCGGAGGAGAGGTAGATTCGCCCAATCTAGGCAAGAAAGCTTCCCTTTCTAAGGAAGCTTGAAGGCATGACATGACCTTACATAACGAAAGCCACACAAACGGTGCACAGCAAAACGCGTAACTAAACACGGCCAAAGCTCTCACGACCCCGTCTTTGTACCAAGGGCATGCCATCACCAAAAGGGTCCCGAAGATTGCAAGCCACGGCACTATAACGGGTAACATCGGTAGCAGAAAGGCATTAACGGCTATAGAGGAAAGTGCAAAAGCACCGAACAAGTAAAGAGACCAGCCGAGGAGTGGGTGAACTGTGTGAGGGATGAGGAAGAAGGGGACTATGTAGGCTGCAAGAATGGACCATAAAGCTATCAATTTAAGGCCGATTTGTAAGATAGAGACATTCTTGTCTGCTCGGCGGTAGCACAGCTTTGATAGGCTGGGACGTGCTAAACGTGTCATAGCCATTAGTCCAACGTAAAATATTGTTTGGATCAGTACAAGGGGCATTTCTCCTGCATACCTGTTATAATAATGATGAGCCGTAAATTAGGAATATCGTCGACAAAAATATAGAAGAAAGAATTGGATTAGCAATAAAGGAAGGAAGAATTTTGCCTAAACTCCTAGAGGTTAATGGTAGAGAGACAGGAGGCAAAAATTTGGACACATTGATAAAAAATTAAAATCTCCGAAAATCTTGTACATGTGACTTTTGTACATATTGCACTATTAAGTATTTAGCTTTGAAAAGTACCTTGAAATGCAAGAAAACAGTACAAAAATCATTGCTCACAAATTTTTTTCGAGGTTTTCTGATTCTGCCTCGTTGAGGACAACCCCCTTTTTTTCTTTACTTGGTACTTATCAAGAATTGGTCACCATGGTTTGATTTGGTAACAATCGTTTTGGGCAGAGGATACCTAAAGAGGCCAAACCAGAGACTGCACTTGGCACTCATACAAAGACAGACGTACTTATAGAGAAGGCACGAGTAGAATTTCTTTTGGAATATTTACCCAAGACTTTGACGACGTTGCTCATGCCACTGAAGGCCCAATGGGAGAACAGGCCATGACCACCAATACCATGGTTTCAACCATGATGCGCCAGGGAAAGTTATCACGCTGTTTGGCCCACAGGGTACATTCCACCTGAGCTTCAGATCTAGATCCAAAAACAAATAGAACATGGTCAATCACATTGAAGCACAAAGCTGCCCACAATTAAAAGAAAGTACAATTCATGCTTAAAAGAAAGCACAAAGCTTTGCGGATTTAAGGAAAAGGGAAAGGGAAAGGGAAAGGAATGGAAAACGAGAAGGAAAAGCATTTCCCTAATGTTTTCCCTAGTGCTCGCATCCGTGCTTAAAATACACTAAAAATTAAAATCCTTCAAAATAACAATAGCAAACTAAGAAAAGAGGGGTACAATTCACAAAATTCAAAAACCGCTTTCAGCTCTGCCTCCACTCCTGGCTCACAATGGGTATCTGCCCAATGTTCGTTGGCAACTCAGCTCTCTACTTGAATGAGTCAGCACGAAGTGATTCGTCATTGCTCAAACATAGCGGGGGAGAAGGATTAAAAACCTTGTGTGGAGGAAAGGCTGTCAAATTCGTTGACAGTGTTGGGAGGAAATTGATCGAAGTCAGGGCTTGATAAGTAAAGGGAGAGAGAGAGCTCAGCAGAAACTGAAAAGAAAAAAAGAAAAAAAAAATGCTCGTATTTTTTTATGTATTTACTTTTTCTCCCAATTTTAATTTCCTCGCTGTTTTCCTGATTTACAAAACAAAGAATAGGGTTCTCCTTAGAGTTTTCTTTCCTTTCCCCTGACTATATCCATGAACCAAATATAGCCTTAATAATACAGATTACAGTTAACAAAACAAAATTCGAGAAAATTTTGCTTTACTTACAGTAGTATGAAGCATCCATTTGGTAGCCAAGAGGAAGTCTGTATGTTCCATCAAGCTTGGTGCCATTAAGGGGCGGATGAAACATTGGCTGATCAAGCAAGTCAGAGAAGTAACCTCCGATAAAACCCTGGTCTGCACCGTCCGGGTTATCTCTTCCGATCTCCAACTCATGAACCATGTCCTTGAACACCTTCATTGATGGCTGCAATTCCATATGGTTAATGATATCAACGAAAAATTTCAAGTAGTTACTTTTTGGGTAAAGCAGTAGCAAAAATTGCAATTTGTTATTGAAACAATCCTAATTCCTATCGTGAGAGCAGCTTGCAATGAGTGAGGTACAAAGAAAAATGTAATGGCCAGAATAGTCTCAAAGGCCTGAATAACTTCTTTACAAGGGAAAAATTTATATGTGAAAGATATAAAGCTTGGGATTTTAAATCTTTTACTTCCTGGTTCAAGATCTAGGGCGACACAACAATGACTAGTCTTTTCGCTGCCCATAGAAAACCTCTGATACATGAACACTTCTAAATAGTTTGAAGTACCTGTATTAGACACTCGACTCTCAAACATGGGGTATGGGACATGTGTTTGATAGTATATTAAAGTCTCTAATTAAAACAGTAGCGAAGAATGCGATGTGTTTTTCAAACAATCCTATCCTGAGAAAATTTTGTACTGAATGACACACAAAGGGAAAAAAAAAAGGTAACGGCTGGAATAGTTGCCAAAGGCCCAAAAGACTTCTTTAGAACAAAAGAAGAGTGAAAGATATATAGCTTGGGATTTTTTATATTTTAAATGTGGTTCAATCAAAAAAAAAAATATTGTGGTTTAATGGTTGGGCTACACAAGTGAGTATCCAATCCCTGCCCATAGAAAACCCCCTTCAAAAGAAATCTATTGAAAATTTCTTTTCTTACAGGGACGGATGGACACAAGAAGGGGGGGAGGGGGGCTCAAGGCACCCCCCCACTCCCGAAGGTTTAAAAAAATTCTACACTTGCACTAAAAAAATAATAATAATAATTTACAATTAGCCCACCAGACATTATAAAATTGTCATACTAAGCCCCGTTTCTCTTATGTTTTTTATATTAATTATAAAAGCCCTCCTCTCCCTCTTATGTTTTTGGGATAATTTTTTTAGCATTAGTTTATATTATTTACACAAAATATGTATAAATAGGTCCAAAAACCTCTTTCAAGTCTCCCTGTATTAATTTTCTAGATCTGCCCCTGTCTGACCAACTGTGCCTTATTTTGGGATAATTTTTTTAGCATTAGTTTATATTATTTACACAAAATATGTATAAATAGGTCCAAAAACCTCTTTCAAGTCCCCCTTGTATTAATTTTCTAGATCCACCCCTGTCTGACCAACTATGCCTTATCATAACTTCCACGTAGAGAAGGTGACAATGAATGATTAAAATTTTGGTTTTTATTTTCAGGATTAAATATATATGTAGTAAGCTAAATGGTAACGCTATAAAACAGTAGGAACGATGGGCTTTTATGCATAAATTAGATAGAGGGCCCATATTGAAGCGAAAGTCCAAGATAGATTTTTTTCATGTCAGTTTAAGGCAACATTCTTTAACAAAAAAATCAGGAAAGAAAGCATTAAAAATTCTGCGAGGGCAGAGACATTCATTTTTGAAATTGCCATACAACCTAAGTAATAACTTGATTGAGAAACTCATGGAATAATTGTTATGTGATAAAGGTCCGATGAGAACTTATTCCTCAGAGAAGTTTCTATAAGTATTCACCTGCAGTACAAAGAGGCCAGTATGAAAGATGCAGGGGTTGATGAAGACTGCACAAAACTGGCCACATTGGAACAACTCGTCAGTTTTTTGGAGGAAGAGGTTATCAGAATCAAGCATCACCACCCTGTCGTAATCCACTAGGCTCCATGCGTACAGTTTGTTTAGTGTTAACTTGAATCTACCCTGGGTCATGTACGGATTATTTAAATTCTGCACTCTAACTACCTTTGCCCCATCTTCCTGTTCCCTGAACAACAAAAACATAACTGGTCAGTGGTCACTTCTTTTAACCGACCAAAGTGACATTTTTTTTTGGTCTCCTACTGTTTGAAGTTTATGTATATCTTCCAAGTCTACTACATTTGTTTGCTTAATAAGTAAAAAGCATACTGCTGTTTCACTATTGTTTACAGATTATTTTTACAGGCCAAGTTACTTTTCATTCTATTACACTTTCTGTACATGTAGTTGCTTATTCAATGAAGTATTGTGAGTCCCTTCAAGGTGCACAGAAAATAAGGGAAACAATGGTGCATTCCATAGAAGCATGAAGCGGGGGTGGGGGTGGGGGTGGGGGTGGGGGCAGGGAAGTGTTAAACGTTAAGAGGTTCAAAGAATTGGAGCGTCAAAGAAGCTCCAAATATTTCAGACATCGAAGAAGCTATTTCAGACAAATACATCATGTATTTATAATTAGTGAAGAGGAAGTTGGATTGAAATAAGATATTTTGATTGTAGGATTTGATTTTGAAAGTCCTAAACCATATTTTCCGATATAAACATATTTCTTCGATCAAATGTTTGAGCAAGATAAGAAATTGAATCTATTTATCAGATATTTTGAGACTTCGTTATAATGGGAGTGGGGTTCTAACAAGAGGGGAGTGAGGTTCCGACAAGCTTCTAATTAAGAAGCGTGGAATCAAGAGTCTGAGGTGAGAGCGTGACCTCTTCAAAATGTTCCTGCTTCTAAGGTGCATTCTATAAATTGGACACCACAAAACAATATGACTTTGTATGCTCTGAGGGATGTTTGTAACATTCTAATCCTTTCAATATTGAAAGAACAAGTATGGTGGAAGAGTGTAATTTGAGTGCATCTCAAAGAAGGGATTTGTGATGAAATATGGTCTTAGCTCATCTGCTAGCAGCTATTTAATTTTATAATGATGATACATATAAATTTATTCAACCCCCCCTTTGGTGGAAGAGTGTAATTTGAGTGCATCTCAAAGAAGGGATTTGTGATAAAATACGGTCTTAGCTCATCTGCTAGCAGCTATTTAATTTTATAATGATAATGATACATCGAGGGTATTACCCCCCCCCCCCGGTTGGAAGAGTGTAATTTGAGTGCATCTCAAAGAAGGGATTTGTGATAAAATACGGTCTTAGCTCATCTGCTAGCAGCTATTTAATTTTATAATGATAATGATACATCGAGGGCAAAAATGGTCATGTTAGGGAATAAAGTTTATTTTCCTATTGTGATGTTTTATATGTGGAAATTTAATCACCCCCCCCCCCCCCCCCCCCCCCCCCCCCCCCCCCCCCCCCTTTTTGGTCCTTTTAGGAATAAAGTGGGTCATGTTAAGGAATGTTCTTTAACTCCCCTAGCCCCAAATATTTCATGTCAAAAAAGGACACGGTAGGACTTCGGCATTAAGAGCAACTTTCTATGATCAGTACTACTACTACATAATCCTACCCCTTATTAATGGTGAATTACTATCAAAGCTTCAAATATTCAGACATGATGGATTCATCAATGTCGCCAAATTTAAGATTTTACTCCTATATGCTTATTCAAGATATCCAATCCAAAATCATACACCAACTTGAGAAGAAAAAAAATTCAATTCAAAGTTTCCTGATATTTTTATTACCATTTTACTAGGGGCATTGTGTGTTATAATGGCAAAAAAACAAATAATTTGTTCAAAGATGAGAATAATCACACTTTGTACAAAAAGTACTAAAGGATTAGCCTCTCACCAAGCTAACCCTCTAAGCACCTTGTTTAAGGTAAACGACCACAAGGTAATAACTATTTTAGATGTACAACCAAGATTAGTAGTATATGTTAGAAGACCCCTCCCTTTGTAGCACTGTTAGTTAGTGAACCACATGTATCTATTGCATGGTAGGTTTTGTCCTCTCAAACTAACCAATACACTTTTTCTTTTCTTATCGTTCTTTGCTAAAAAAAAAAATTTAAAAAGCTCACCAAAATCCAACCTTAAATTTCTACAGTTTTCATTTCACGATATTGCTTCAACTTTTGGTGGTGACAGCAAGATCAAACTAATCTTCTGAAATGCGTGCAATTGCACTATAAAAGTCAACCTAATACGGGAAAATAATACAATGAAGCTTTATGGCATGTATAACCACATCCAGAAATACCTCAAAACACACAATTAGCAGAAAGTACTACTAGTAATTTTTAGGACTCAATAAATCTGAGTCAACTCAATATGATTAAAGCAATTTGACTGAGTGAAATAATAAATTCGAGTTTTTCATCGGCTAATTTGGTATTTGATTGATCCGATTGAACAAGAGAAGCACTTCTTTATTTTACTTGTACGATGAAGACTCTTAAGTTTACATCTCATTATACACACAACCACTAGATAGAACTAAATCAACTAATACTTTTCCGTACAGGCATTCTTACTAAACAAACCCTCAAGGCAACAAGGGCATGTGAGGCCATGAGGCTCTCTTTCAAAGTCATCAAGTAGCCAGAAATGGGCCCGTTTTGCTTCTCCACTATGAGGCTGTAATGCGTTTAGATTCTGGACACAAACAGCTACCACTTGGAACTTACCATTTCACACCCACCAACACCTTCTTTCGCCAACTCACCTTAAGACTTATCTAAATTTGAATATGGAATAGGCAGAGAAATTCTAAGAAATAAAAAAGCAGTCAAGAAAAGGGTCATCCGACTCATTACCATTCAAACAAGTTAAAACTTAAAGAGTCATGAATGAGCCTTATTTTCTTGGGTCCCATTTCTTAAAATTTAAGACCCCCAGTTGTATTGCTTGAAAATGAAAAATTATAGAAATGAAATTGCAACATAAATCCTAAAAAAAACGCTCACCAAACTTAATTATTGTGCAGTGCTCAAATGGCCCGATTTAATTAAAGAGATCAAGTGGTTTCCACGATTATGCCTATCCTAAAAAGCATATTTACTCACGATCACTTGGCCCCTGTTGGAAAGGACACTCCATGCCATTTTCATTACCGGGGTTCAAACTCTGCCCCTTCTTGAACTCAAGTACTTAAGTCCTCGCACGAGAGTCGAGACAGTACACCAAATGATCAACAAAATAAATAAATAAATAAAGAGTTTAAATTTAATTCAGATGATCCGTAAAAATCATGCTTTATGGCATCCAATTACAAATTGCCATGCCACCACTTTTCTGATTCATACTATAAAAAATTAACTGTTTGAAATTAATTTTTCCACCCTTACTAGTTTCACGCTCTCTTATCTTAATCCACCGAGAAATTATTCAGTGAGCCCGTCACACCACGTCATCACATTGATGTAGTGTGTCACCCCAATAACATGGGGCCATGTGGCCACTAAGATGAAGTAACATGACATGATGTGACCCCCTATTTCCAAAGGCACGTCATTTTTCACTGGTCACAACCTCATAATTTTAGTGGCCATATAGTCCTATGTAATTGTAGCGTCACACCATATCGATAATAATGACATGATGTGACAAGGCTCCCTCAATAAGTTGTCAACTCTGGCTCTCTTGTTAACCATAAACATGGGGCGCACATGCATACTTTTATGCACTATGTATACACAAATATAGACATCCGTGGCATTTTATAATTAGATGCCGTAAAAGCCATTTTGATGGATCATCCATCCGAAATTTATACTCATAAATAAAACAATAAAAAAGGCATTTTGTTTCACGAGAAAAATTCGGGTACTAAAAGATACAGGAAAAATGGGTGTGATTAAATCAGCCCACACAATGATCAGATTCCGATTAAGTTAAAACCTTCCGGCTTCAATCAAGGCAAAACACTGAAGTAGCAAATCGAAAGCATCATATAGATATAATGAACGAATATACATATATATATATATATAGAGAGAGAGAGAGAGAGAGAGAGCTTACAGGGCTTCGACCCAACGGAGAGGGACGTCGACGGAGGCGATGACGACGAGATCTGCATCGACGTTGAGCTTGGAGAGAGATCGGAGCATGACACGTGTCGCAACGAAGAACTCGTAGTCCCTCGGAGTCCCCATGTACATCATCGTCGCATAAGCGTTCCTGTGCTTGCCTCCTCGAAACGCCGCCGTTCCGGAGACCACCATTGAAGCCAACCACAAAAGGCTCAACAAAAGCCCCAACTTCGTCGCCATTACTAAAAAAAAACACTCAAAAACAAAGAAATCCTTCGAAAAACTCAACAAATCACAGAGTTAAATCTCAAGCTTCCAATGTCAGATTTTTGCTAAAACTCTCATTAGATTTCAGTTCATTCTGCAAAAAAAAAAAAAAAAACTGCTGAATCAACGGTCACCGGAAAGTGGAGAAATTTCAGTTCAAATGGCTGAGAGAGAACAACTCCGGCGACCGGTGGTGAGAAATTAGATCAAATGACCTGGCTATAGATACAGAAATGATATACAAAATATAATACTTGCAGAGTAGAGAGAGAGAGAGAGAGAGAGAGAGAGAGAGAGAGAGGTGGGGTTGTAATTTGTAAGTTAGAAAGGGAAAGTGTGGGGGGGGGATGTTGGAATGGGAAGAGGCATTTCTTGAGTTATATATGTATATTTAATATGGTTAAATATATTTTACTCTTCTGTAATTACGTTTTTTTTCACTTTATCACACTATGATTTAAAAGTGGTCAACACTTAATCTTATTGTAAATTTGGATTAAAGTGAGTTGTTCAGATTTCTCTCAAAACTGATGCATACTCAAAAATTGGCCAAATATTTTGAGATTAACTACCTATGTATAGTTATTTAAACACTTAAGTGAGAAAATTTTAACACTAAATCCTCATATGAGACTATTTTAAGAGACATCTTACTAATTTTACCTCAGTTCAAAATCATAATATTTTAAGTGTTCATTTTTAAATTACATGAAGTAAAGTGAAAATGAGCCTAACAATTAAGAGGTAAAATGTAATTAATCCTATCTAATAATCATATATATATATATATATCTACTATAAATAACTAAAAGCGAAGAGTTCAAGCATAATCAAAGGAGAGTACGACACGTGGTAGCATCATTTATCTGTCCCAACTCGAAACGCCTCCTGTTAGTTCAATCGACTCTACGAGTCTACTCTCACGTTATACTTACCTTCTCATCTTTCTGCCTATTCATTATCATCTATCGTCTCTCTCTCTCTCTCTCTCTCTCTCTCCCTCAATCACCAAGATCACCATTGCGAAACAGATAGCATTCATCACATCTCTCAGACACAGTCAGCCGGAACTCCACCACCAGTACAGTCGGAACTCTCTTTCCGACCAGTATAGTTGGTACTCTCTTTCCCTTTACAGATCTTCTCGCAACTGAAACCCTATTAGTGTAGATATGGATCGACTTGGAAACGTGGATAAATTTACAACTTGTTTAACTAGGGTTTTGTACTCTGGGTTTAATTTTTGTTATGGATCGCTTTGGAGGTGGGGATGGTATTCATGGAACTCCCAATCCTCATCATCTCATGTAGTTAGGTGTAAATTCCTCTGGTTCTTCCTTTTTTCAGTTTGATTTCTACTTCTTTTTCTTGACTTGATTTTTGGTCATATCCAATTGGGAGCCCTCAATGATTTGCATGTTCATAAGTCTTAACCTACATTGAGGCCTTTTACCTGAAATGAGTGATTTTGTTGCTGCTAAACAAACTATGTGAATGAGTGAATTATTGCGTCTTCGAGTTTTTTTTTTGGGCAATTTTTTTCCCGTTGATTTATTCCATGTACTCATCTGTCATTGGTTATTGCAGTGAACAATTTAAAATTTGTGAATCTTGATTTGGAGAATTTCAAACTGACCTTTGAAATTGGTGTGAACTTTTTTTAAAAAAATTCATTGACCCTTATTCGTGACGCTGTACCTGGATGATAACAAGAACTTGATTTTGGCGATAATGGAGAATCAAAACCTTGGAAAGCTCGCAGAGTGTGCACAGTAAGTCAGTAAGTGAATATTAAAGTACTACTATGTGTTACTTGGTTACCTTCTGATGTGCCAGTCTTATAAGCATATTGTAAAATACTCTGACCATCCTATGGATAATATGTTACGCTAATCTCTTGCACTGATTAAACAATCTAATATAGAATTAACTCTTCTAGAACTCAAGGATTAATGAGATAGAGATCCATATTATTGGATTTAGTGATTGACCAAAATCTCGATTAAAATTGCATTGATTTTCCTCAGTAATATTCTTATCATGTTTGCAGGAGGTAAATGAGATGTGGGCAGGTTTGGACTGCTATAGACGGGCACGATATAGGTGAGCAGTGAGCTCTCTATTCTATTCTTCCAATTGCTTGCACATGCATCGCGAATATTTTTCATTCTTCTTTTTTCCTTTTTGAAATACTTTGCTTAATGGTGTGTTCATAGATACAATTGAACCTGTTTCCAGTTGAATAATTAATTATTTTCCCTCAGTTTTGGTTTAACCTAATAGCATCTCAAAATTGAAATACTATCACATATCTGCATTCAAGTTTGTTCTTTTACATTTGTGTCTAATTGAATTTGTATTATTATAAGATTTCTAAATTAACAGCAAATTGGGAATTAAAGAATTGGTTTTCAAAAAATCTACATTAAATATTAGAAACCACCTATTGATCAAGTTATATAGTTACAAAATTCAAAACAATGAATTTACGGTTGATGTGCAAAGCGAAAAAAATTCACCGTGGCGATGGCCAAGTCATGTTCGTTATGTTACACCCTGCATATGCGACACCATGACCTTTCCATTCTGAATGAATTTTTTTCCATGGATCTTCTTTGAGATTTTTTTCTTTTAATGTTTGGGTCTTTTTTGCCCTTCTTTTTGATTTTATTTCGTGTAGCTTCTCCGAGAAAATGGTTGACTCCAATTGGAGGCCACGTTTTACATTTGTTTCTAAAAATTTTGTTTTTATCTTAATATGAGCCCATGTTCTAAAATTCAAGAGAGAGAGAGAGAGAGAGAGAGAGAGAGAGAGAGAGAGAGAGAGAGTTGTTCAACGCATGCGAGAGTTTTGATTAGTTTGTGTTCTTCTGCATACGTGTTCGTGTACATATATGCGTATGGCATATGATCAAAAGATTTCACATATTCACTATATAAAAGAGAATTATATTATTACTATAGTGCACAATAAAATACACAAACACACCCTCATCTTTTACCTAGGACACGTGTTTCATTAATTTTCCCTTTTTATGCCCCTACTTGAATGAGATAAACATTCGTAGTAACTATTCCACTTTGTTGGACTTTGCTCTCATTGTAAGTTCAGTGTTTTATGTAATACTATAGAAGTATGCTTGTGTACATAAGACTCTTCTTTAATGTTTTGATGGAAAATACGCATTTTTAACTATGACTTATTTTTCATTTAAATCTACTGCTTTGTGGATGTTCATATGCTTCCTATTGGAACCACAAAGTTTCAAATCATTGTTGGTGCAAAATTATTTATTTTCTGCACCCTTTAAGATAGCTTCTACTTCCCATTTGCACCCTTTAAGATAGCTTCTACTTCCCATTTGCAGGATTTCACTTTTTCAGTTCTTTGCAACATTTCAATGTTTTGTATTTGTAAAACACTTGATTTTGGTTGTTTTCTATTTATTGGTCTTATTTGTTTTGGAAATGTGCTTTTAGGGTACTTATGTGGAGCCTTGGAGATGGAGGGTATAAAGGTAGAAGTTGTTTTATCTCCTGGTTATGTAGTTTGATCCGTTTTATGCATGTTTTCTCTTTTACTTTTCTTTAGATGATGTTAATTGTTCTGTAATGGCAGCGAGTCATGTTGGTTCAAATAATTTTAGGGTAATTTACACTAATACCCCCTAAAAAATGACCCCTTTTAAATATCCCCCAAACTAAAAAATACAATAAACTGACCCCCTAAACTAATACCTTTTTTTCAATAACACCCCTCCAGCTAGGATGTCATCCAAAAATCAATGCTTTTGTGTCATGTGACCAAAACATGATATAAAAGTGTCAACAAGAAGATTTAAAAAAAAAAAAAAAAAAAAAATTTCCGTGCATTGTCGAGTTTTTTTAAGGGGAGGGCGATGTTCAATTTGTCAAGTTTTTTAGATTTGGGGTATTGACAAAGAGTAATAGTTGAGGGAGTGTTGGTATAATTTGCCCATAATTTTAATATGTATAGTAGTTGAAGCCTAATACAATATATACTATGGTATGTGTTCTATCTTCAACTAATTGTCTTGTCCGACTTAAAATTGGGGCACATGAACCAATATTATTGGGGCCTAATGCTGCTTCAGCGATGACCATGTGGTGTGACGTTGATATGGAAAGGAGGATATTACAAAGAGCTCTCAGTCCAGTTTGTGAGCTGAGATAGAAAGTCTAAGAAGAGGTATGGTTTTTGCACTTCAGATATGCATCACAAATTTGGTGGAGAAGTCAGACTTAGAAGTTCAAATCACAATTGTTAAAAAATACGATTGAATCAAGTCCATTGAAGGAAATGATTGAAGATTGCAAGCTTTTGGTGGGAAAAGTACAAAGTTGGCTTTCTTACATCGAAAGACAACGAATTTCTATAGACCTAGAAGAAACATTTCAAGAAAGAATTTTTGTACTAAATTGCTTCACGTTGTACACTATTGTCTGTTTCACACTAAAGATGTACATGGAGGTGTGCTGCAAAGCATCTCTCTCTCTCTATATATATCACACTTGGTTAGTATTTCACGTGCCCGCGCATCGCGCGGGTTCAATGCTAGTATATATTAAGTCCCAAGCTCGAGCTTGGGCCGACCAAAAACGTATAACTATGAATTAACATTAACAACCAAGTTGTTACTTTATGAATTTTAAGACAAAATTGAACAAATTTAAGAATTATAATCTAATTCAACAAAATTCAATAGTTTGTAAGTCACAAGTTATATTACAAATAACATAAATTTACACACATACACTAAGTTATTCGGGCTTAGCATGCAATGGATCGTGCTTATATATATGCTTGAGCTCCGCCCAAAAATCAATTCGGGCTTGAAATTTTGGCCAAAGCTCGGCTCGGCTCGCTCCCATATAAAGCTTGGCCCAAAATGTAATGGGTCAAACAAGCGGGCTTCGGCCTTGTCAAGTCCAATTGACAGTCTTAGCTGAAGACATGTGTCTTTAATGGTGATTGTACAAGTGACACCTGACGTGCTATTAGCTACTATATGCAATCTTCCAATGAATAGTTAGATCATTTTAACTTATAAAGAATAATTTATTTTTTAAGGAGTAAAATAAGGAAAATGCCTTGATTTTGGGAACCATTATTCTCTTATTAATAGCTCAAATTTAGTTATCATATGTCATATATGTATTATGTATCTATCTATATATATATTTTTTTTGGGGGGGGGGGGGGGGGGACATCATATTGGACTAAATTCTAGTATATATAATATTACTTTAAAAAAAAAGCGCGTTTGGAAGAGAAGAGAGAGCTTCTTAGAAAGTGGAACGTAGTGCGTACCACGGTAAGATTGTTCTCGTTTTGTTGATGGCGTGTAACGATTTTTTCAAACGGCTGGCTGTCATAAAGTTTTTTTTTTTTTTTTTTTAATGATAAAAAGGGGGGACCCGGTCCCTATTGTACAGCCTAGTAATTTGATTGTAATAATTAATTATTTATTTATTTATTTTTAATATTTATTTAGATCTAAATGGATACACACATTCATAGTTTTAATTCAATTTTAAAGTCCCACACTGATCTACAGTAAAGTCTAACAAGAGTGATTCATTTCGACTTAAAAATAACTGGGGACAAGCAACTAGAATCCCAAATAGGGATTCGAACCCTCTCTCTCCCTAATGAAAAGAGAGAGAGCATATGTCAATTGAACTCCAACTCGCTTGGCACTGAACCAAGTAATTTGATTGGACCATACATATATCAATATTTATAGAGTAATGTTATGTTCTACAAATTTATATTTTAAATGGGTAATGATATGTGCACATAAAATGTGCACATAAGATTTTGGCCATTCATTTCGGTGGAGTCTGTGACTGCATATATAGGAACCATCGAAATTAATAGCACATATCTTTATGTACACCAATCATTACTCATTTTAAATAACTCCTAAACATATGTGACAATGAATGTCATATGTGTTTGTGAATCACTTGAGATACAAAATTTTAAAAACATAACATTACTCATATTTATATACTTATATCTCTTTGGGACTTGATTTAAGAACTGAATCTAAATTTGACCTTACGAGGTGACACACACTTATATGGGTGTTTAGCATGGATTTTTTTTTTTATTAATACTATAATTTTGAGTTCCTAAAATTTAAAATTATTAGGTTATTATGAGAGTTGCACATAAGTTGAGGGTTGAATCATAATTACTTATTATTTAAAGACAAGAATCTCTCCAATATCGTTTCTAAAAAAAATTGTGACCATATGCTAGTTGCACTTATAAAACCAAGAATCTTAGTATATATGTTCAAAACAATATTTATAAGTCCTTAAATGTTTGGAGCTAACTAAAATTTTTATTTTGTTGAAAATTTTAAAAAAAAAATTAGGATTCAAAGTGAAGAACTTCTGAATTTGTAACGGGTAAATTCAAAAGTTCAGGAGGTTCCCAAATAGATGCGAGGTGATTCCCAAATATTTATGGGATGTTTTTTTTTTTAGTGAATTTATGAGATGTGTTTAAGAACCATTTAAAATGCTAAATTACCTGTCTTTTTATGTTGTTATATCAAAATGACATAGTGGCTGGGATTGAATAAGGAACTTCGTAATCAGTTAAATTCAAAAACAAAATGACTTCCCAAGAGAGTACAATGACGTTTTGTCCATTCATAAATCAATCACACAAGTATATATGTATATGATCTCTAACACCATACTGTGAGAATAATATCCAACATCTAACAGCTCTTCTAAAAACTTTTATCATAGCCAATCTTATTTAATTAAGTAAATATTTTTGTTTATAGTCGTTGAATCTAGTTTTTATTAAAGTTATTGAAGTAATTTCACAGATTGAAAACTGAATTCAACGACTATAAACAAAACAAAAGGTCCTTACTTTGACTCCTTCATGACATGGATTCTGTACATATATATATATATATATATACACATAGATGTATAGGTGTAACTAGTAAGTAAAATAGGAAGGTGTTTAATGTTAATCTAGCTATCTAGTTTTTTCAATTTTTAAATCCCCCTTACTTAATTGGAGTTTACACCATACAAACGCATGTAGGTTATATAGATTCTAACTTTTGCAGGCATAAATGTATGATACTATGATAATAAGAGATGTATACTGTCATGTATTAATCACATCGAGTTGGCATAGGCACACACACTACATATATATATATATATATATATATATAGTCAGGCTCAAAAGATGACGCCCTCTCAGGGCCTCTTTTTTGACCGTCGGATCGTGTTTAAGAAATGTGAAATGTCAACACTGTCTTTAATGAAAACTCGATCTGACGGCCAAAATAGAGGTCCTCTCTTTAATAAAGAGAGGACGCCCTCTTTAGAAAATTTTCGTACATATATATATCTATATAATAAGTTAGAGCGGTGGGTCCTATCCTTTTTAATCTAACTTTCAATCTCAACCGTTGAGACAAGACTGGATATTTTACTCCGTTGAATGATTTGTCCCACAAAAATTATGTTAAATCTAATCTATAGGGAAATCATCTCACACAAATTTTTGATTTGGTAAAATCTAGAGTTAATACTAACCCTTTATAAAACTTACCAGTTTGAAATTTAAATAACTCATCAAAATCTTCAAAAGGAAAGAAAAATGGTAAGTTTGAAATTTAAATAACTCATCAAAATTTCAAAAAGAAAGAAAAATTAATAACATCATTGCAATATTTTAAATTTTTATTTTTTTTTTTGAATTTTCTTCTTTTTTGTAAAATTATGCAAATAAATTTGTTTGTTTGTTTTTTTTTTTTTTTTTAATGTACATATGTATATGCATTTATGATGAAGACAGTGCCCGTGGACACATGTACATGGGCAAATGCACGTTGGGGCTATTGCCCCCCTCAACTTTTCAAAATCACTATTTTACCCTATAAATTTCACATTATTCATTTTTACCCCTTAATTGCCCCCCTCAACTTTTCAAAATCACTCTTTTACCTTATTTAATACATTAGTCATACCCCCAACTTACATATTTCATTTTTGGATTATGCACCCCCCCGAACAAAACTCCTGGGTCCACCCTGTACATGTATATGCATCGCATAAAAATGTTTTGGGCGTCTATACTTGAAGTTCAAAACAAAATTAAGGAAAGAAAAATCACGACCGTCATGGCTATATTTAATCTGTTGGTATGGTCAATTGATTGGATTCGTTGCATTTTCTTGCAAGTCTATTGAGAGGGTGTTTTGTGAATCTTATGATTTTAAATTATATTATTTACACTTTTTGAACTAGAATGATTCCAAATTCCAATGGTCTTTTAAAGGATTAATTTATTTTTATTTTATTTTTTTCGCTTCGTGCCCACGGGCACGGGTTATAACTAGTATATATATATATAGTAGAGCCTATTGAATATAGTAGGGAAGTATAAAAGCTAATCAGAACAGAATATGGCAATTCAAAAACTTGCCACAAAAAGATGCTTATATTTGTAGAGTACAAAATGCTATTTATTGTTGGTTACAAATTTTGGTAGATATTAATTACTACTAAATAGTACTTCCTATTTAGAGTACTGTATTTTATTTTGGGATGTCCCAAAATTATATATACATTTGAAAAATCAATGCATATTGTTTCATACTTTTCCAATTTTTCTTCCACTACTTAAGATGAAAAGTCTTACATATGGGGAAATTTGGAAAGAAACACGCTTATTTATTTATATATTTATCATTTATGTAATGATGATGTCCTCTTAATAGGCTCCCTAAATATAGACTCAAAAAATGGGAGGGGAGGAGTAGTGTGTTTTCACTCTACACACGCATGCTATATAATTTCTTGTAGAGGCAATATCTTTCCTGTTTCTTTACGCAGGCACATTTATTCTAAAACTATATGGCAAAATGATGTAATAATGATGGTTGCACTAATTATGTTTTTTTTTTGGTTTTTTTTTTAAAATTTTTTTTTATAAAAATTTAGTACTACATAAGGGGAAGCTGTGTTTTCCCAACTCATAAACCCTCAATCTCATGAGACTTGAACCTATAATCACTTGCAGATATGATGAAATTTCTTGTCGATGGATTATCCCTTGGTCTCATAATTGTTATGTTTTTGAGTATATAACAACTTGGTCAATCTTAATTTTATTATTTGTTTAATCGTAAATTGATCAATTTTATTCTTTTTAAGCCCATCGCTTGTGAGAATCGAAAACCATAGGCTATTCTCTTTTGGCTTTTGGATTTTTCCACAATGCAAAGCATTGAATTGATAAGAAATTATTATTTTGAAGTCAGTAGCTTTGGACCGACCATGATTTGAATAATTTTCCCTAATTGAGGGACCAATATTGACCTTCTTCTATATTTTTGACCTTTTTTATATTTTATATAATTAAGGGGAATGTTAACTTACAATACACTGCTTTTTTAGCGACGAAAAAAAAACTCTTTAGTGATGAAAATTTTTCACCTTTAGTGATAAATTTTTTTTTCACCTTTAGCGATAAAATATTTTAAAAAGATTTGTCGTTAAAAGTTTTTTTTATCGCTAAAAATATTTTTGTTCGTCGCTAAAAATTGGTATACAATATTATCCTACCATCTCCATGTTGTAAGATAACAGCCCCTATAACTAAATATGAGGATTGGCTGATCAATATATATATATATATACACACATATATAGAATTTTGGCCAAAATTCCATCATATTTGGACTTTATAAAAAATAAAAAATAAATAAAATATTTATGGGAATTGGCTTCCAAACTCAGCGTTTAGCACAAATCGACAACTTATTCTCATCTTCTAACTTAATCCAAATCTACAAAACATTTGTCAGAGATAAACGGTACTTACCTATATACTCCAACATATTATGTATTAATAAATATAAAAATCTGAAAGGAAAAGTTTATCATTACGAAAATTAAGTATACTTTATTATATATATATATATATATGAGCGAAAAAAATACTATATGAAATTTCTATTGATTTTTGTAAGGGTACAATGGGAGTTATAAAAGTTCGGAAAAACAATTAATGATAAACATTACGTGCTCACCGGATGGAGAAGTTATGTAATCGAACCGTCACACCACGTCATTATACTGATGTGGTGTACCCCATTCATACTGGGCATATGCGTTTTCCAAATAGGTAATACATGACAAGTAGTGGAGGTATGGAGTACCACTTCATGAGATGGAGAAGTTTATGTAATGGAACCATCACACCATGTCATAACTTAAAAGTAGGTTACTCCATGGAACCATCTCATTGGAGCAATACACCACATCATCACACTGACGTAGTGTGACGATCTCATAATTTTTCCATAAGATGTACTTGTAGTGTTTTAAAAAAGTCCCACTATTTTAACCTTACTTTAAAATAGGGGTGTAAATTGGTCAGTCGGTCGGTTTTTTCGATTTTTTTGTGTGTATAAAAACCGACCAATAGGGGTATAAATCGGTCGGTCGGTCGGTCGGTTTTTTAAGGGATTCAGTCGATTTTGCGGTTGGTTTTAACTTGTACATATATTTAAAAAACCGACCAATCAATTTTCGATTTGATCAATTTATGATCGACGATTTGCGATTTTTTCTCACAACCCTACTTCAAAAGAAACCACTGCCTTAAATTAACAAGATATTTCTATATTTTGTAGGATATGGATTGTTTTTATGGCGCCAACTTCAAAAGAAACCACTGCCTTACATTAACAAGATATTTCTATATTTTGTAGGATATGGATTGCTTTTATGGCGCCAACATTGACAGGATAGTTTGGCCAATTTACATCTAAGGGACCATTATTGACTTGGTCCCATACTTTTAGAATGTTCAAATTAAAATCACCCAAAGCATTTCAAATTTTGATGGACACAAAAAGTTGATGATAGAGTTAATATCAAGACAGCCTATACAATACTAAGAGACTAGAGTCCATTTTGTATCACGGACTGCATCTAAATGTTGCTCACTTTTTTTCTCCCTGACTCCTATATAATTTTGATTGCCTAATTCCTTTCGAATTATGCGTGTCTGCATTTAACATAATACACAATTTAATTATAGTAATCTATATAATGAATTAGCTCAAGATCATTCAAACTGTATCTCAGTGATTAATTAACATAAGAGTAATGTTATTATACTTTCTAAATTTTGAATTTTAAATGCTTCTCAAATACATGTGACAGTGGGGCCTATAAGATTTTTTTATTAGAAGATGTTAAAGTGGTCCTATCATTTTTAAATATGGCCCCACTACCATATGTATTTGAGAGACATTTGAGATTCAAAATTTGGGAAGTATAGCATTACTTTGAACATAAAGGATTAGGATTAATTGTGGGCTTAATCTATTAATGGTCCACAAATTATTAGTTTGAAGAAAAAAAAAACCCTTTTTTTGGCTTTTTGAATTTAGAGTTATTTGGCTTCGGGTTAAGGCATATTTAACTTTTGACTTAAGGATTTGGCTCAAGAATTGTTTGTCTTTTGATTTAAGGGCTACCTGGCTCAAGGGCTAAAAGGCTGTTTGGCTTTGGCTTAGGGTTATTTTCCTTAATGGTGCATAACGGCATTTGGCTTAATGACTTCAGAGTTATTTGGTTTATGGCTTAAGGAATGTTTGGTTGGCATAATGGAATTTGGCTTAAAAACTGTTTGATTTAGTGGTTTTATGATTATTTGATTTAATGGCTTTTGACTAAAAAGAGTTGTTTGGCTTAGTGACTATTTGACTTAAGACTTAAAGGGTGTTGACATCAGGGCTTTTTTCTTTAGAATTGTATTATCAAATGTTTTATCATAATTTATAGAGAATTATTGAAGGAACACAAGATTATCTAATATTGAAGACATGGAATTAGTTTAGCCAAAGACATGCGTGGTCAGATTTGTTTCGACAGTGGTTTAAGCACGGTTAAACCTATTTATAGTAAGAGTAAGTGTTTGGGCACAAACAAATTTCATAAACACAATATACAAATATCACAATGTATCTATCTCTTTTCTGCTGGGGTCTATTGACACTGTAGAGTCAACAGAAGAGAGAGATATACACATTGTGGTGTTTGTGCATTATATTTGTGATATTTATTTGTGCCCAAAGAATTACTCATATAGTAATTCATACAATTAAAGGAGATTATACCTTATAATGTTATACATTAGAACAACATATAGTTCTGGTGAACCTAGAAGTTTGTTGAACTACTGTTTGGCTGTTTATCATTCGAAAGATATTTGTGTAATTTTGTGTGTACGAGCGTGCCATGCAAGTTAGGCAACTATAGAGTGGTTCTATCTACACCCACTTACTCTTTACACACACCGCCCTAATTTAAGTTAATATTGCACCCTTCATTCCCAAAAAACCCCAACCTTCATCTCTCTACACCCACCATCTCAAACAAAAAATAACCCTAAATTTCATCTTTCTACACCCACCATCTTCAATCTTTTTTTACATCTCTTTAGCATTTTCTTTTTAGATTCCTTTCACCAGAGACAGTAACTACTATGAATTCAGATCGAGTTCAATGGTTCAATCTCATATATATGTTATAGAAATGCCTCGTGGTTCAATTTACCCATAAATGAAACCACATATACATTATGTGTTTGTATATATATATACAAAAAAAATTAATGATAAACATTACGTGCTCACGGGATGGAGAAGTTATGTAATAGAACCGTCACACCACGTCATTATGTTGATGTGGTGTATTACCCCATTCATATTGGGCATATGCGTTTTCCAAATAGGTAATACATGGCAAGTAGTGGAGGTATGGAGCAGCACTTCATGGGATGGAGAAGTTTATGTAATGGAACCATCACACCATGTCATAACCTAAAAGTAGGTTACTACATGGAACCATCTCATTGGAGCAATACACCACATCATCACACTGACATAGTGTGACGATCTCGTAATTTTTCCATAAGATGTAATTGTAGTGTTTTAAAAAAGTCCCGCTATTTTAACCTTACTTTAAAATAAGGGTGTAAATCGGTCAATCGGTCGGTTTTTTTCGATTTTTTTGGTGTATAAAAACTGACCAATAGGGGTATAAATCGGTCGGTCTGTCGATTTTTTAGAGGTTCGGTCGGTTTTGTGATTGGTTTTAACTTGTACATATATTTAAAAAACCGGCCAATTAATTTTCGATTTGATCGATTTATGATCGACGATTTACGATTTTTCCTCACAACCCTACTTCAAAAGAAACCACTGCCTTACATTAACAAGATATTTCTATATTTTGTGCGTGCGGATATGGATTGCTTTTATGGCGCCAACATTGACCGGATAGTTTGGCCAATTTACATCTAAGGGACCATTATTGACTTGGTCCCATACTTTTAGAATATTCAAATTAAAATCACCCAAAGCATTTCAAATTTTGATGGACACAAAAAGTTGATGGTAGAGTTAATATCAAGACAGCCTATACAATAAGAAAAACAACTAAGAGACTAGAGTCCATTTTGTATCACGGACTGCGTCTAAATGTTGCTCACCTTTTTCCCCCCTGACTCCTATATACTTTTGATTGCCTAATTCCTTTCGAATTATGCGTGTCTGCATTTAACATAATACACAATTTAATTATAGTAATCTATATAATGAATTAGCTCAAGATCAGTCAAACTGTATCTCAGTGATTAATTAACATAAGAGTAATGTTATTATGCTTTCTAAATTTTGAATTTTAACTGCTTCTCAAATACATGTGACGGTGGGCCTATAGGATTTTTTTATTGGAAGATGTTAAAGTGGTTCTATTATTTTTAAAGATGGTCCCACTGCCATGTGTATTTGAGAAACATTTGAGATTC
Source organism: Hydrangea macrophylla (assembly GCA_033977485.1). NCBI lineage: Eukaryota > Viridiplantae > Streptophyta > Magnoliopsida > Cornales > Hydrangeaceae > Hydrangea > Hydrangea macrophylla. The sequence continues at coordinate 95,517,368 of CM066995.1, forward strand.
AAAATTTAGGAAGTATAGCATTACTCTGAACATAAAGGATTAGGATTAATTGTTCGCTTAATCTATTAATGGTCCACAAATTATTAGTTTGAAGAAAAGAAAAAAAAAAAACGTACCCCCCCTTTTTTTGGCTTTTTGAATTTAGAGTTATTTGGCTTGGGGTTAAGGCATATTTAACTTTTGACTTAAGGATTTGGCTCAAGAATTGTTTGTATTTTGACTTGAGGGCTACCTGGCTCAAGGGCTAAAAGGCTGTTTGGCTTTGGCTTAAGGGTTATTTTTCCTTAATGGTGCATAACGGCATTTGACTTAATGACTTAAGATTTATTTGGTTTATGGCTTAAGGAATGTTTGGTTGGCATAATGGAATTTGGCTTTAAAACTGTTTGATTTAGTGGTTTTATGATTATTTGATTTAATGGCTTTTGACTAAAAAGAGTTGTTTGGCTTAGTGACTATTTGACTTTAGACTTAAAGGGTGTTTGACATCAGGGCTTTTTTCTTTAGAATTGTATTATCAAATGTTTTATCATAATTTATAGAGAATTATTGAAGGAACACAAGATTATCTAATATTGAAGACATGGAATGAGTTTAGCCAAAGACAAACTTGGTCAGATTTGTTTCGACAGTGGTTTAAGCACGGTTAAACCTATTTATAGTAAGAGTAAGTGTTTGGGCACAAACAAATTTCATAAACACAATATACAAATATTACAATGTGTCTATCTCTTTTCTGGTGGGGTCTATTGACACTGTAGAGTCAACAGAAGAGAGATATACACATTGTGGTGTTTGTGCATTATATTTGTGATATTTATTTGTGCCCAAAGACTTGCTGTTTATCATTCGAAAGATATTTGTGTAATTTTGTGTGTATGAGTGTGCCGGGCAAGTTAGGCAACTAAAGAGTGGTTCTATCTACACCCACTTACTCTTTACACACACAGCCCTAATTTAAGTTAATACTGCACCACCTTCATTCCCAAAAAACCCTAACCTTCATCTCTCTACACCCACCATCTCAAACAAAAAATAATCCTAAATTTCATCTATCTACACCCACCATCTTCAATCTTTTTTTACATCTCTTTAGCTTTTTCCTTTTACATTCCTTTCACCACAGACAGTAACTACTATGAATTCAGATCGAGTTCAATGGTTCAATCTCATATATATGTTATAGAAATTCCTCGTGGTTCAATTTACCCATAAATGAAACCACATATACATTACGTGTTTGTATATATATATATGTGGTAATGTGCAAAATGTTTGAAAGTAGTACATGACTTCCCAACTAACCAATGATCTTGGTAATGGATGATGCGAGCTTGGTTCATGATCTAATACTTGTTTATAATTGATTCGATAATAAGTATAAATGTATGTATGTCTATAATTTACATATCTATATACACATTTATTATTTACATACTCAAATACAACACAAAAAAGTTGTTGAAAGGGGGTGAAGTGCTAGGGTTCCCCCCTCCCCTCCTCTTCCCTTTAAGCAGGTGGGTGCAAAGAGTAACTATTTTAGAAATCTTTTTATTAATTTGTCCTTATATGTCATTTTGTATAGGGTTATAATTGTGATGAAAAAATTCATTAAATAGCATGTGTAAAGAGTAAAATAGGTGTGTGCAGATAGAACCACTCGCAACTAAATTGCCATTATGATTGTGCAAGCCAAATGCACCTCACCACATGAATTGTGACTGTTCAAATGCCTTATGACCAATGACTTTTATGGTGTAAAATGAACTAACTGAAAAGGGTACAATTAAAGACTAACTAATTAAGAACTAGAATTAACTAAGGGTCCATTTGATAAAATTGAAAATTAAGTACTCAAAATTAAGTGCTGAATTTTAAGTAATGAAAATTTTAAGTGATTAAATTTGCAATACTGAAAACAGTTTATCAAATACTGAAATAGATTGCATTCAGTGAATATTTTCAGTAAAAATTTTTTACTTAAAGTTTTCAATGATTTTTTGCCTATTTTTCAATTAAGTGGTATGTTATTAAACGCACTGAAAAAAATTAAGTGCTGAAAGTTTTCATTTTCACCACTTAGTTGGGTTATCAAACACACCCTAAGTTAAAAACACCTAAAACAGTAAAAGGAAATTGAACAAATGAAAAAATTACTTTATTTAAAAATAAAGTAAGGTACAAGTCCTAACCTCGAAGGGTACTTCAAAGTGATTTCGTACTCCTAATTGTAAAGGAAAGTAAAGATACAAAAATATATTCTGAAGTAGTTTGTATGTGTTGTTGCACGTGTCTTCTTTTTTTCACTTCATCTTCTATCTCGAAGTAACTACTTCATTTGAATTGGAGCGCTTTGCAACTGCTCTTTTAAGCTAACATATACTCCGGCCTTTCACGTGTCCTAGCAGTTGTTGCTTGAATTCGAATGTCCTAGTTTGTGGTAACTACTGCGCCTCCATTCTTGTACCAAACTCTTCCACGTGTCAAACCCTTATTAATCCCCTGCCACGCAAACTTGACCAATCTGCGTAATCCAAATGTCTAACATGTTAGCCTTGACTTTATTTAAGGCATTATTTTTGTTTTGTTTTAATGATGACAAATCCTGTGATAATTGCATACTTTCATTGGTTCTGTTTTTAATCAATTATCATGTCATTTTCGGTATGCTAATCTCTTGATTCATGTACTTAAATGTTCTAACTTTGTTTAAGATCGTGAGATAGCATATGGTGAAGCCCAATAGTGATGGAGCTCAATAAGGATCAAGCTTGAAGACTTGAAGATTTTTCATCATTTGTTGAAGACTAGGATTTACGTGTAAGTATTTTGATCAATCACTCATAGGGACTCAAGTAACTTTAATTGGAATTTAGGTTCCTTTCTCTTACACTTTAAAATACTTTCAAGGACCTAAACATACTTAGACCACTCAATTAATTTCATTTCACAAAAGCTTTCAAGTGGCTAAGTCAAAAGAAAGTATCTTTGCGCATATAGGTCAACTTTATATGCAAACCTGATCCAATTGGTAAGGAATTAGATCTTGAGTTTTATATGATTGAAAAGGTATTTGAATCTAGTTTTCGAATCTTCAAACAGATCACGAATACAAGTTTTGTAGAGGAAGTTATGGCTGTTTTAGTAAAGAGGTGTCAGTCTGCGAAAAACTGCTTAAAACCAGTCGACTGATTTATTTCATGTCCAGTCGACTGGATTGTAAAATCAGTCGACTGGATGAACTTTTCAGTCGACTGGACAGCACTGAAAATGCCTCTTCACTGCTATAAACTTCCCAGTCGACTGAACCTTCGATCCAGTCGACTGGACTGCGCTGAATACACATAACGGCTAGTTTTTAAACTCTCCAAAAATTATTTTTACACCCTCTAACCACTTCCAACGGCTATAATCTTTTTTGACCTATAAATACATGTTTTCGCACACCATTTTATGTTAATCAATCCATTAAAAATCATCTATTTAAATCACACAAGTTGTTGATTTCTAATCATTCATATTTGAGCTCTAGTTGTGTGAGTTTATCAATTTGCTCTAGTTCTTAATTTATATTTCTTTGAGAGTAAATTGTAGTGAGCTTTTATTTGTATCATCTACTCAACAAGGAGTTATTATGTGAGTTTTAAATTGTATTATCCACTCTAGAGAGAGAGAGAGCTCAATTTGTACCCAAATTATCTGTAAAGAGTGAGGGTTAGTAACCCTTGATTGCAAATAAGAGGTTTTCTTCTTTGGGAGAGATTGAAGGCTCTTGTAACGGTTTGGTCTACATCCGTGAAGTAGATCGGTTTAAAGGAATTCTCAAGAGGTGTTCTTGAGGGGTGGTCGTAGGCCGCGGGGTGCGATTGCCGAACCACTTGAAAAATTGGTTTGTAAGTATCTCTTCCCTTATCTCTTCATATTATCTCTTGTGATTGTGTTTTAATTTGCTATCAAGTTTTAAAAAAATTAATTTTCGCTAAAACCTTATTCACCACCCTCTAAAATTTCTACATTTGGGCCAACATAACACACTGATTGGTCAGATATTTTTGGCACAAACAATTACCATTTGAAATTTTGAATTATTCATTCGTGGATATTAGGTTTTAAAAAATGCGTTGTGATTCTTGTGAAAGTGCATCATTTGATACAGTTCAAAAGTACTCTCAATGGATTTTTTTTTTCTCTTTGTTGTACACCTTATTTACCATGTTGACACGTTGTCTTATTTGTTCGTTCAAAAATGTAATTTAGCCCCTTCCGAAAAAAAAAAAAAAAAACCAAATATTATATTTTAAGGTCATCTTTAGCCTTTACTTAAATTTTTAGTCTTCAGTAAATATTTGAATAAAGCATCTTTTGAAACGAGGCTCCTCAATAATCGTACACCATTTACTCTATTATTACTTTCAGTTCGGTTTTGGTTAATTCAGTTCGTTTTGGAAATTAATAAACTGAAACCGAACTAAAATAATTTGGTTATTTCGGTTCGATTAACCAAAATTTCAATTCTGTTCGGTTTGGTAATTTAGTTAACTGAATTGTAAAACACTCAAAATTTATTTATTTATTTTCATTTTTCACAACTTTTTTTCCATATTACAAAGAAAACATACTTTTCTTTGTTTCAATTGTAAAACAACAATTGAAACACACATTTTACAAACACACTATCTCTCTCTTGGGTGGCACTGTGTGATCCACTGAAATTATCCGAACCCCACAGTACCATCCAAGAGAGAGTTAAAGTGTATTTGTAAGTATTTGTCACCCAAATATTGCTCATTGTAAAAATACTTATATATTTATTATATATAGGATTAGATATTAGGGGTTGTTTGGCTTATGGTTACGGTTGGGCTTAGGGATTGTTTTGCTATATATAGGGTTATGGACTGTTTTGTAGCAACACAAAGTAAGTTATTCCGAAAAAATAAATATAAAGAAATAAAGTTCCAAAAGTAAGATTTGCAAATAAAGATTCTCGAAAAAGAAGTTAAAAAAAAAAAAAAAAGAGTAATTTTTGGGACACAACCTTCACACAACTTGTACACAACCTTCATAAAAGATGTGTCTATCTCTCTCTTGTGATGTCACTGGACCCCACAATGATACAGGAGAGATATAGACACATTTTTAGGAAGGTTGTATGAAAGTTGTGTGAAAGTTGTGTCCAAAGAATTACCCAAAAAAAAAAAAGATGAGTAAAGATTGGGATACACCCAAAGATAACTTTTGGGACACAATCCAAAGACGTGTATATATCTCTCATGTGATGTCACTGGACCCCACAATGACACATGAGAGAGATAGACACATCTCTTAGATTGTGTTCCAAAAGTTGTGTCTTTGGGTGTGTCCCAAGTATTATCCCAAAAAGATTGCCAAAATTTTTAAGGGAATTTTTTTTTTTTAAATTGTAGAAAATTCTAGAAAATATTTGGTGCTTTGCATGGGAGATGGGTCAAATTAAAATTGAGAACAAAATAAAAACTTACCTAGTGAAGATTTCGATAGATACTATATTAAATACTTAATTTACATTGATATGTAGGTATTTTGAAATCCAAAGAAATCATAGCCATTAAATAAGTCTCATAATTAATCCTATGCATTAAATGTGCCCCACAGTTAATCCTAAGCATTCATGTTTATCACTCAATAAAAAAAAAAAATAGAAGTTTTACAACTAAATTAATTAGAGCACTAGATTAAAGACTTACAAAAAAAATATCTTAACCACTCTTTATCGCACCTATCAATATGGGGTCACACCTAGATAGTAAAGATTAGCTGCACCTTGCATATGTTCAACAAAATGGAAGTGCCAACGTCCAAGTACCTTTTAGTGGTCACCAGAGACGTTCCTATCAGCTAGGAAGATTACAGATAAGGTTGCAAGTGGAAGCAACATTAATAATTTGTGGTATCGTTTTTTTCTAACTAAGGATATTCTTGATTCTTTTCTCATAAATCCTTGTCATCAATTGTATATATAATGTTCTTTTTGTTAGAAATTTTATAAATACAGAATGCGGAAACATACAATTGTATAAATTTAAATTTAACAAGAAATAAACCATAAATTTCTAAGATCTTGATCTTAATGGCCTCACAACATAACAACAACAAAACTGTAAATTACATACCTTCATCGATAACCATAATCATGAGACAAAATACCCTTGAACCGTGTGACTGTTATTCAATGACGATAATGAACCGGACTCTGTAATCTACGAACAAAGCTTTGATATTGAAATTCTCCCTCTTGCCCTATAAACCATTCTTAATGTGTATTTTTTTTTTTTTTTTTTTGTATTCATATGTTATAGGTTTTTGATGGAATCACCTACTTATTTATAGGGAGAGAGAGGACTCAAATCCTAATCCCAATAGGACTCCTTTAATTTCTACATTCTATCATAGTAGACTTAGATTAGAAAACTAATCCCCACAATCCTTACCAATATTGACTTACCCAATTATATCCTAATCAAATATCGATTCTAGGGAACTTTAGTTATGGAATTTTATTAATATGAAATTAATCAAATATATTAATTAATTTCAATAGTTTCCCACTTGGTCTGTATGATAATCCTCATAATTTGATTCAAAGAACTTAAGGTGCGTATAAAAATTAGCTTAATCACCTTTAACTAGTGGAAAGCCCGTGCAATGCACAAAAAAAAAACATGAGACAATAGAAGGGAAAAAAATAATCTTAAAGGATAATAGAAAAAAAAAATTTACTGAAGCATGTATACAAAAGAATTAAAATATAAAAAATGGAAAGATTGAAGCATGAATAAAAAAGAATGAGGATTTCAGTAAAATGAGAATAAGTAGATAAAATGCATCAAATTTGATCTCTTCACAGAACTTTTGAAACCTGCTTGTCAATGAGGTGATGGCCAAAAAATCTAGTTTACTGGCCCGACTCCTTTAGATTTCCTTTGCAACCAAAATTGTTCTGTAGAATTAAGAGAATATAGAAGTATGCAAGTAAAGCTAGAAATTAATCATATTAACACTGTAAAAAAAATCATGCATCCAAGGAAAAGAATTGGAAACATATTGAAAGGTTATAATTGGAATCTGTGATTAAGTATAATACATCCGCAAGCATTAGCAGGGGAAGATTAGATAAATAGCGAAGGTGCTGGAATTGAAAATAGACAGCACAGGAAATAGAGAATAAGAAAGGTTCTTTTGTCTTCTTGTATACAACTTGAGAATGCATAATTGGTATCTTAGAATGTATTAAATTATATATGAGTAATACTATGTGCACATATGCTTAGAGAGGGACAGAGACTAAGACACAGAGAGAGAGAGAGAGAGAGAGGAAATGGAGGACAGAGAACGAGATTATGGTTGGTTTAATTGAAAAATTGAAGAGGAAAAAAAATTGGGAAGAGTGAGGGGCATCTCGGGAGGAGGATGGATAGTTAGGAGTAAGAATGATATTTAAACAAATATAGAGGTATGTAGTTTTTTCCAAGGCTTTAATGTAGTATAGGATAGATAATATAGCCATATTGGATTTTTAGTGTAAGTTTAGAGTGCCACGTAGGTGCCACATGGAGGGCTCGAGGATGGGCGTTTGGTCCCAGTAATAGTATATAGTATCTAGATGGTTCATCTTAATAAAATAAACCACGGATGTGAGTCATGACGGTTTCATACTAATTTAAGAGTACGGCCTCTTCCATGTACTACGACACTAATGACTTATTCAACAAGGCCTGTAAATTGGGGATTTACATTAATGGTCTGATAATGTCTTTGAAAATACTATTTCTATCAAATTCATTCATTCATTCATTCACACACACACACATATATATGTACATATTAATGCAAGATTGAAATTTAAGAATTCAGAATAAGTGATCAAAATATAATGTCAAATAATAAGCACTAGCAATTCATAATTCAAATTTTCTATTGGTTATACCCAAGACCGATATCTTTAGCATGCTTCATAAATATCTTTGGGATAGCCCTTCATGAATGGATCTACTATGTTAACACTCGTACTAATGTGTTCAATTGACATTCATCATTTCTAAACTTTTTTCTTAAAAGACAGGCATTTCATCTAATTAATGTGCTTAGAGCAGCTCCAACGCTCAGTCAAATGCAATGCTAAAGTCAAAAAATGACAGCCCACCACTCCATTCCTCACTCCAACGCAATGCCATACTTTCTCTCATAATATGACAAAGCCAAATGTATTCTTAACTTTGACAGAGGAAATGACTTTGCCAAATGAAGTCCACGTTAGAAGTGCAAGGAAAAAAAAGGTGTCAGCTGCCACATTTTCTGAATTTACTTTTATACCCTCCCAAATGCCTATAAATATAGAACTCGAACCCACTTTCTATGGTGCTCTTTTGTCAAATCTGGCATTTTGGATTAATTGAAGTAGTATTGTTAAAATATATAGCATTTTGGTACTCAGTGTCAAAGCTTTGAGATGAAAAAAATGACATGTTGCATTGGAGTTGCTCTTAGCTGCCTTATAATGCCTATCATTCTTTTAAAGAAACTTTATAACAATAAACTTTCAGTGTCTTAAGTCTTTAAGAGAACCATTATTACAATTAAACTTTTTGGGTCTTGAAAAACATCACCAAGACCTTGGGAAAACAAATACTTAGCAAACAGTCCATAAAGTTGCTCCACTTATTATTCTTAATTCTTTACAAGTGTCGTCCAACCTTTAAAATGGTTAGTACATTCATTCATACTAAATGTCTTCAAAATCTACTCGTGAACAAACTTAATGTCTTTTTTAGACGTCTCTCCATGAATTCTATGTCCAATGACACGGAAAAATTCACTCAAAACCTCTATTTCAAAAGTTTGAGAGAATCAAATAAGCACTCGTGTGTACTCCATCCGTCCTATTTTATGTGTCCCTTTTGGGGAATTTAACTATTTAAGGGGACAATAAGAATCTATACATACTTTCCACAATTGCCCATAATCATTGCACTTTCTTTTTTTGTTTTGTTTTGGTGTTGATTGCAAAGAAGGGTAGTTTGGAAAACTAAGTAAAATTTACATACTAATTTAGGAAAGTGGACAACAATTTTGGGACATCCCTAAAAGGAAAGGAGGACACAAAATGGGACGAAGGGAGTAGTAAATTTAAGATAGTGGTTGTAAGTGAAAGATTATCCACATCTAATTACTTCCACTGACCTCAAGGTATATTCAAGTATTCACAACATTCTTTGTCAAATAGTACAAAATTGTGAAACTTTAAACACCATTCAAAGAGATCCATATAGGAAATAATTAGCTATAAAATCAAATGACTATCTTTATTCGAACAAAATTCCAACTTCCCTGAGTATACTTTCCTTTATATCTCACTTGTTTTGCCTAATATAGCTCAATAATACCATGAATCTTAATAAGCCATTCTTTTATCAAAATAGAAGGTGCTTGGGCATATGATGTCTTCCATTGAGCATTTTTTATACTATATATGACATCATACTAAACAGTTATAATTTTCCTTTAGCCATGGTATATGAATCCAAGATGAGATCAAGTAAGTAAGGTTTAAAATCAGCATCATTCTAAATTTACAAGAAGCAGACAATATGTTGACTTGTTCCTCATAGATGATTTTTGAATTGGTTAACAACTCACTTTTACTCACAAGTATTGTACTTAAATCTTATGATCCTCCCACTCAAGCCAACATCACTCGTAAATTTAGCATTACTTATATTAATAGTTCTAGCTAAATGTGGAAATGAGATTGTTAGGAAACTGCATTATCAAAATCCGTTGACAGCGCGTATAATTGGTACTGCAAAAATTATGTGAAAGCTACAATAACCCTACAAGGGCGGAAATAGGGTTACCTTGAACTGCAAAAACGGATTGCTGTAGTAGATGAATCGAGAACACGGGTTCGATAACAGCTCACGATCTTCTACCGTATTCCTCCGCTGCCAGAATAACGACCTGAGTGTGGGCTCTATCGAAATCCTTTATATTTTCTGCTCTTTCTTTCTATGCTCTCTTTTCTATTCCGAGTTATAATACTCTTTTGGAAAAAACGCAAACTGAGAGTAGAGCCCAAGCAGTATATATAGGCTACGATAGGGACCATAAGAAGTCAATAAGGAATAAGATTCCTTATGGAATTAGGAAAACCCAATTCGAACTGAATCAGATTCCTATTTTCATAAATTATAATTCATACCACTAAAGAATTATAATTACACTCCTACCCTTATCTCAAAAATATATTTCGAGCTCCATGTTATTAAATGCTTATTATCTCCCCACGTTAAGATTACAGATATCCATTAATTAAATATAATTAATGACAATCATATTTAATTAATCTCTTAAAATTCCTTAAGATCCTCTGCTTAACTTACCTGATATGTTGGATACAAAATCTACCTGCAGGATTTGACATAATCAAAACTTATAAGCTTTCTCAAGGGGATATCATCAATCCCAAAATTGAGACATGGATTCCATCATGAATTTATATCCACCACACAATTAATATTGTCACCGAATCCAATGAGATATTAACCTATTTAAGGATCTCACCCTTTTAGGGATCAAAGTGTAAATATCAAATGTACGTGTCTAAAAATTAACTTCGGATTTAGAGCATAAGCACTCATAATAGCCATGAGGTATTTATTATCTTATAAGTCAGTATAAAGATAATTACCCTAATTCGGTCCCGTTTAATAGACAAAGTGTACCAGTATAGTGAGTTGAAACTGTACCGTTTCCCGCAGTCAAGACAAACCTACTACAACACCATGCTATAGTCCTACCGATGGTGTGTCCAATTCCATCTAAGACTGTAAACCAAAATCTTACATTATACAAGATCTGATGGTCTGATCTTCCGTGTGTAAGCCGAACTCTACACACCAAACCACCTACTATATAGAATGTGAGAGACACACATGCATAATATTAAATAAACAAAACAATACAAATATTGCCCACACAGATTCTCATAAAAATGGAATAACTGAATTTATTAAATGAATAATAAATTAACTACATAAAGCATGTCTTTTAGTATATATCCCTAACAGAGATATCTTATAGGAAAATTTCATTAACTGTTTTTTGGCCCATTTTTAATTTATGAATCTCATGCCTTAACCTCAATATAAGGACAAAACGTGTGTAACTTAATTAAATTAGGCTTCATCACTCTTAATTTGCTTCAAAAAGCGCCTAAGAATTAACATTAAATGGAACTCGATTTATGATTTACAATTATATCATATCCATAAGGGTATGGTTTTTACCTCTTTGTAACCCATTTTATAAGGCATATGAGGCATGATGTCCTAAACAATAATTCCTTATTCTTTAACGAACGAACCCGTATTTTGTCCTATTTTTGTATACCTACCATTATATTTTTTAAAAGGTATTACAATCTTTATAATTTTGTTAAAATATTTCTTCACTTATAACACTCTTTAATGGCATCCACTGCTTCACAATTGTCAAAAGAAGGTGGAGATTCATTAACCATTAATGATCATCAATAAATCAAATAGAATATCTCTAGATCATTTAGACAAAAGATAGGACCAATTCTCATAAGGTATGTGTATGATTCAAAAAAATATACTCCCTCCATCCCATATTAAGGGTCTCTTTTGGGAATTCCAATTACTTATTAAGAGGACAACCTTGATTTTCGTGAGATTTTCAACTTTCCAACATTGTCCTTTTTGAAATTCAAAATTATAGTGTCACATAAAAAAAAAAAAAAGAGGGAAGAGTTGGATATAATAAATGACAAATTTGGAAAGTGTGCATTAAAGTACTTTGACTTTTCAAAGAGGACTCTTAAAATGGGACATCAAAAAATGACATCAAGGCCTCTTAATATGGGACAGAGGGAGTACAAAAAACTATTTATTCCTCCTTACAACTTTATTGGACTTGTTAGGCTGCCACTTCTTCATGTAGTCCACACATATACCAAGGTTGGAAGAGATCAAAATTCTTTCAAGACTCCAACTTGAATTACTTTTATAACACCCATAATTGTGTTATTGCTTTTCATTACATTGTCATGCATGATAATGTGATGTGTTGTGCATTGTGGCACATGTGTGAGTGAGTTTTGACTCACGAGTCGATTTGGGTATCTGTGTTAGAAAACCCTCTGAGACGGTATTGAATGAGTGTTTTGTTGTTGTGAAGTCTCTCCGAGTATTAGACGTTCATTGTGGAATACCTTAAATGTTTATCTGAAAATAAATGTTTACTTGTGTATTTCACTATCTGTATTATTTTCTGGTTTAGAATATATTTCTATTGTTCATTTTGGTATCCTGGTGAGGACGAATTAACACGCTACAGAATAATAGGCTAATTAGCAATTTCATAAAGTCATGTAGAAATTCGCGTTTTAGCACCCAAACGGAACTTAGTCAAAAACTTTTATAATTTTTAGTTTTCACTCGTGAAGCTATGGATTATCTGTGTAAAAAGTTTTAGAGACTGATTAGGAGTTTTGAGAACTCGTGGAGAGGTAAACGTAATTCTCGAGAGTCGTGCCTATATATAGAAAGTTGTAGGATATTTTTATTTATAAGTTTTAACCTAAAGTTTCAAGAGGAGGCCAAAAGTGATATTTTAGTTCTTCGATCTTCACGATGCCAAAAGATGAACTTCTATTCATCAGTTTTTTCACCAAATTTTATATTTGAACTCTTCGAGGTAAGACCGTCATTTTGATACCTATTAGGATTCGTTTGGATAAGTTTTTCGAAGACTCTTTTTCTAGAATTTTCCTAAAAAATTTAATTGGATTTCTGATCGATAGGAATTGTACTAGAAGGATTACTGCACATTCTTTGTGCTTGAGTTTTCTTTGGATCGACGGTTGAGAGCGTAAATCGGAATCAAGTGATTCAACTTTGTAGTTTGGAATGATTACTTGACATGTATTCATGTTTGATATAAAAAGCATGTGCTAGTTCATAGATATATCAATGTAGTTCATATTCGACAACTATATTGATAAGTAGGCCCAATTGTACGGTGAGATATTATGATTATATCGACAACACAGTGACATATATTTGAGCATGTTGAGTTGTTATTTGGGTCAAGGGAGCACGTGGTACCAAGCCATCTTGTGGAGCTGATATAGGCATTAAGGTCACACGTTTGAAGAAAAGAAATGTGGGTCTTACTTTTTCGCGTGGATTTATTGGTGAGGAGTCGCGGATTAGGAGTATCGAACATACACGTGAGACTCCGCAGACTAGTATGAAATGTAGAGATGTGAATGCGAGCATGTTTTATCATTCATGTGCATGATTGTTTTATTCATTAAGCGTTAGCTAAAACAAATCGAATATGTGTGGTTATTCAAATAACCATTTCAGGTTTTAATGCCGGTGAGGAATCGCAGAAGTGAGCACGTGGATTGGGAGTTCTTGAAGAAGGCGACTTATAATGCCTATCTCGTAGTTTTGTAATAGAATCGTTGTAATAAGAATTTCATGGCTTTTGATTTTGTTTAACTTAGAATCGTAGAACGAATTCGTGGTGTTGTAATAGTTAGTAATCTCTTGTAATTATGTTTTCGTAATGTTGTAACCCAGTTGGGATCGCCTTGGATTGACTTTGGAGTATGTGTTTGGTCCTTGGTTGGATTCAGAAAGCTTTTAACCTTGGAGTTTCTGCAGACTGTTCTACTGCAGAAAAACCAGTCTACCAGACCAGGTTCGGTCGACTGGAACTCCTTGACAGTTAGACACTGCATCAATTATTGGAAAAATAGTTAACTGGATCCCCTGACACAGTCGACTGGACGGTATTTCAAAAATCAGATCGTTTTGCTCAGGTTGGAGTTCAGTTGACCGAACAGTACCAGTCGACTGGAAGTTTACAACCCCAGTCGACTGGACTTGGGGAACAGTCGACTGGACGGGCTGCAGAGTTTTTGGGCTCTCTATATCTTGTATTTCCAGTCAACCAACCTTGGATCAATCAACTAGATTGCTATTGTTCGAAAGGGTTCTTAAAATGTTTTCAAATGGGTAAAACCTTTATGGTCTGAAAACATGGTTTTCTACTGTTGTTTATTCCGCTGCGTATTCTTAAACTAAGTCTTTTGGGAACGTTAATGAATTGGTTTAGCCTCGGTGGTGTGCCACGGACTCCGGTTCTGCTATTGTAGGACCCGGGCTGTGACAATTTTTAAGAAAATTGTATCAATCTCCTATCATTTGGTATAGAGAATGTCTCATCTATTATAATTTCTTGGCTAAATTACATTTCACACCCTTGTAGTCTGGGTGTGAATTTACTTTGATCCATATAGTTTTAATTTAGTCAATTTAGTCCTTACAGTTGCATTTTTGATTCAATATAGTCCATTATAATTCATCAAATTTTCTTACATTTTCTAACAGATTTAGGTTCAATATACCTTAATTTTTAATTAAATAAACAATAATATATCAATGGACACACATTCATTATATATTTGGACATGTGGGCAACTAGAACATGCATGATATGAATACGGACATAAGAATCTAAGATTTATTAGTACATATTAGGGCACTGTGGTGAACACCTAATCTATCATAATATAAATAACAGAATAGGATTAAGCATTCATCTAATATCCACAATCATGAATTGGGCACTGTGGTGAACACCAAACATTGCATAATATAAATACTAAAATTAATATCAAAGTATTAAGCATTAGTCTAATATTTATTACATACAAATGAGGGCACAATGATGAATACCTAATCATAATATAAATATTAGAATTGTTTCAGCCATGTTTGTAATATTTATAACTATGAATTGGATCACTGTGGTGAACACCAAACATGCATAATATAAATATTAATATGAATATTATAACCTCATTAATTTTTAAACACATACATGTGAAACCCATAACCATGAATTGGAGCACTGTGGTAAACACCCAAACAATGCGTTGCACGGATATTATCTTCAATATTAAAATATAAAACATATATCTAATATCCATAATCATGGATTGGAGCACTATGGTAATTCTAACCAAACATACATGAGTATTAGAATATCTGTTAAAAGATAAAAACATCCCTTAATAGTTTTAATATATAAAATTGGAATAAATTAATTTTTTTTCCAAAAAATAAAAATTTTGAGTTAGCGCTACAAAAAAGTAAAGCTTGATTGAAAACAATTGACGGAACTTAAAAATCAATTTTATAGAGAGAGATATGGATGTTTACATCATTACCATAAACGGCAAATTCAAAATTTTTAGGGTTTAAATGATCTCGAATGGCTAAAAAATGATTTAGGCAATTGCATAGCAATTGGTTTTGTTTATTTCAACATTCCCAATAAACAGTCTGAATATCATTAATTTATGAGAAAGTCGACTTTTTATAAACAGACCAAAATAATGATAAAACTATTTTTTTAAAACTGTTAGGCCCTTTAAAGGTTTTAATTATAAATAGTAGCCTTAACGGAGAATCACGAGATCAAAAAATCCTAAGCTCTGATGCTATATGTTAGAAATTCCATGAATACGAAAGTTGGAAACATACAATCGTATAAACCTAAATCTAACAAAACATAAAACCATAAATCCCTAAGATCTTGATCTTCATGATCTCACAACATAACAATGATCAAATTTTAAATTATATACATTCATCGATAACCATACTCTTGAGACAGAATACCTTTGAACCATGCGGTTGCTATATATTCGGCGATGATAACGAACCAGACTTTGCAATCTACAAAGCTTGGATATCGGATTTCTCCCTCTTGCCCTATAAATCTGTAACAACCTGCATTTCATTTAATTAATCTGTATTTGCATTGTCATATTTAAAATCAAATTTCATTGTCTGCTTTTATTTTAATTACAATTCTTATGTGTAGAATTTATTACTTGCTTGATTTCATATTTGAAATTCTTACTGGGACTAAACTGCAATTTTACAAAATTGGTAATACCTGTGTTGGATTTCAAAACTGTATTTCAAAACGGTGAAAATAAATTCTTTTAACTCAAGCATTATTTTTATAAAACTTGAAACCCATTTCCTACGTCAAAATGAATTTTTCGTATTTTTGTGACGAATACCGCGCCACGAAAATACCAGTTTATGTTCAAAACTGTCCACACTGTGCTAAACTTCCACAGATTTTGGAAGTGATGTAAAGCTAGATGTGACATACACTTTACTTTCCTTTCCTTTTATGGCAACTAATGATTGCCTTGTGCCTTGTTTGCCAATGTATAACTTGTGTGTGTTAATGTTGTGCCTAAAGTTGATTTTCCCAAACACACTCTAGATGACCCCTATACACCTAACTTGACCCTTGTCAAATCCTGGAGCTCATGTAAGTGTAATTGTGTTTTTACGTATGGGTATATGCAGATGGTTAATGTGTAATTAGAGGATTTGTTAAACCAAAGTGAGTTGATTAAGTTGTTAAGTGTGAATCAATATTTCTTGGCCACCAAGTTCTTCCCAATTGGCTCTCTATATGTACACTAGCACACACACATTCTCTTTCTGCACTTAGCAAACTGAGAGATACACAGAGAGAAAATTGAGAAAGTTTGGGAAAGTTCATAGCTGCAGAAAATTTTAGAGAGATAGAACTCTTGAACTCCATAGCCAAAGCTTGAACTCCATAGCCCGCGCACGCGACTTTGGGCAGTTTCTGTTTTTTGCTTATTTTATGATAAGGAACTGTTTGGGTGATGTTTCATGGACTTTTAAAGCCCTCTTTGGGAAATTTACTAAATCAGAATCCTATTTGGTATGTTTGGACGATTAAAATGTTATATTACGACTTATCAATCCCCGTACGTACGCTGTTTCTATATTTCAGTGATTTACTTTATGTTTAAAGTTTCATGACATACATGTGGAGTCAGTTGTATATGCATGGTGAGTGTGAATGTTGGTCAGTATGGAAAAGAGTAGTGGTCAGTGTGGCATAGTGAGTGTGATTGAGATTGTGTTGTGGACACTCCCTGGTAAGTGAGTACCAAAGTGTGTTGTGATTGAGATTGCGGTGAGAGTGTCTTTGAAATGCAACGGTAGCAAAACTGGACACTCCCTGACGACCATGGTAGCGTCAAAGTGTGTGAAGCTGAACTTGGACATTCCCTGGCACCCATGGTAGTGCTAAAGTGTGGCCTACAGAGACTCCCTGATACCCGAGTCTGGATACTGCGTGAGGTTCCAGCAGTATTTGCATGGCAGATTAGGTATTAAAGTGTGAGGCATTGGACACTCCCTGGTACCCCGGACCAAAGTGTGAGGCAAACTGGACATTCCCTGGCACCCCTGTGCTAAAGTGTGGCTATCGGAGTATTTCAAAGATACTGGTGTGAGATAGTGGGTTGTTGTGTTTGTCGAGGGAAAAGAGTCGGTAAGATGAGATGGTGCATTGTTTTCATACACGGTCACATGTATGAATTATATCTTTCAAATGATATTGTGGTTGTTTTCTAAAATGAACTCTTTACTTTAATATAAACATGTTGAATTAAAAGGAAATTAGAAAAATGGTAAATGAGTATGTGTTACATTCGAAGTTATGTTTTTTAATACTCACCAGCTTTTTGAAGCTGACGGCGTTGATGCGCCCTGGACATTCGTGTTCAGGCTTTTCAGGTTATGACATTGCTGGACCCTATGATTATGCAAACTGAGAACGGCTGCTTTGGAAGGTAGAACTCTTATCAATAGCCTATGTTTTAAGTTATAAACTGTTTTGTAATAAGGATGACTGTAATAGATGATAGATATTGTTTTGTCTTAAGGCGGCTTGTGCTTTAGTTGACCCCATATTGTAATATGTAATAAGTTAGAAAATATTTGTAAGCCTTGATTGCTCTGCTCTGATTATTATGTTTTTGTTGGTCGACGTTTGGGACGGAATCGATCCTTCAAACTGTCGCGATCTACGGGTCCATAAAGGAAATTAAACGATTTCCATATTTATGCTACGTCGGGGCGTGACAAAATCATTCTTAATGTGTATTTTTTGTGTATTCATATGTTGTAGGTTTCTGATTGAACCACATACTTATTTATAGGGAGAGAGAGGACCCAAATCCAAATCCCAATAGGATTCCTTTAATTTTTACATTCCATCATAGTAGACTTAGATTATGAAACTAACCCTCACAAACCTTACCAATACTGACTTTCCCAATTATTTCCTTATCAAATATGGATTCTTATATGGACCTACCTTATAGGGAACTTTAATTATGAAATTAATCTGAAATTAATCAAATATGTTAATTAATTCCAACACTTTTTCCTTCCTTGGAGAGAGAAAAATGTGTGACTCAACAATGAACTAATGATAAACTAATAAGTAATGTTATGCTTCTCAAATCTTCATCTCCAATCTCTATCTCAAATGATGTGACAGTGAGACTACTTAGGTCCCATGCCACATCATTTGGAATGGAGATTTGGGATGAATATTTGAGAAGCATAGTATTACTCTTAGAGTGCTTCTATCTACACCCACTTAGTTTACTCTATACACCCACTTACTCTTTAATTACACGTACACTCCACTCTATTTAAGTTAATACAAAATACTCTCTGCACCCACCTCTATTCCCAAATAACCCTAATCTTCATCTCTCTACACCCACCATCTCAAACAAAAAATAACCCTAACTTTTATCTATCTACACCCACCATCTTCAATCTTTTTTCACATCTCTTCAACTTTTTCTTTTTATAATCCTTTCACCATAGACAGTAACTACTATATTCAAATGGAGTTCAATGGTTCAATCTCATACGTTATGGAAATACCTTGTGGCTCAATTTACCCATAAATGAAACCACATATATATTATGTGTTTGTATATATATATATATGTGTGTGTGGGTATGTGCAAAATGGTTGAAAGTAGTACATGATTTCCCAACTAACCAATTTCAGTTTGTCATAAACTGTATATCTATTTAACACAGTTTTTATGGATTATAGCTTGGTGCATATTTTAAAGTTCAGGATTATAGCTTGGTGCATATTTTAAAGTTCAGCCATTAATAGATTTGAGTCGCTGAGCTTCGTACAATTATATATATATATATATATGGGGATTTGTTAAATTACAGCATAGAAGACTTTCAACGACAAAAAACAAAGTTTTAGTGATGAAATTTTTCGTCGCTAAAAGTTGAAACCTTTAGCGATAAAAATTTCGTCGCTACAAACCTATTTTTCGTCGCTAAAAGTGTTGTTGTATGCTGCTAACTTACAACAATCATGTTGTAAGTTAGCAGCCCCATATATATATATATATATATACAGTCAAGTTCTAAAGAGGGCACCTTCTCTTTATTAAAGATAGAGCCTCTGTTTTGGCTATTAGATTAAAAGATAGAGCCTCTGTTTTGGCTATTAGATTAGTTTTTAAACACGCCCCGACGGTCAAAACAGAGGATATCTCTTTAATAAAGAAAGGACACTCTCCCTGGAGAATTTTCGTAATATGTATATCTATATATATATATATATATATATATCTTGGCAGTTTCATCTTGTAAAAACAACTTTTCTCACTGACCGACTGGCCAAATCATATCTGGGCACGACATTAATTTCCTTCGTAGAATATGTCGTTGTTGACGCAGGTCTGTAGACTCTCAACTATATGCTGGCCTCTCGCTTTTGAGAAGTTATTCAGTGAGCCCAACAAACATATTATTACATTGACGTGCATGGTGTAATGATCTAATTATATAGATTTATATGACCCTTACGGCTTTACAAATAGTGGCACATGACAAGTATTGACATCGTAATTTGTTGGTTAAAGTCAATAACTACTTGTCCTGCTTTCTAAAAATAGAGACCACATAAACTCACATGATTAGATGATCAACTCCACATTAATATATACTCCCTCCGTCCCATTTTGAGAGTCCATTATTCCATTTTGGGATGTCCCAAAATAGTGTCCACTTTCCTAAAATTGATGTACAATTTTTACTTACTTTTCAAAATTATCCCTCCTTGAAATCTACACCAAGACAAAACTAAAAAAGTTGTTGAAATTAAATGATTAGGGGCAATTGTGAAAAGTGGGTGTAGATTCTTTTTGTCCCCTTAATAAGTTGAGTTCCCAAAGATGGACTCTCAAAATAAGACGGAGGGAGTATATAATGATGTGGTATGACACGTCGGTCAGTACTGAATCAGTACTAAGCGACATGTCACACTAAAAAAGCGTGTGTGTGTGTGTGCAATGTGCATGTGTGTTGGGGGTAGGGGTTGGCACTTGGCAGTCTTACACACGTTAATGTTAAATCAGATATTGACGCAGAAAAGAATATGTTATTTAGCAAGTGGCATGCTTAGAGATGTATTTAACAACAGAGACATCTAAAATTAGTCAACTTCTTGTATCGCATGCCACCTTATATTGCGCTGAATGTATAACTTATTTAATTGTTAGGATAAATTTCAATATATGGACTTACATTGGATCCTAAACACCTAATACTCTGTTAGGAATTCTGATGTCTTGTTTGGATGTAGACCGTTAGCAACTGACCCATGACAGCTACTTGAACTATACAAATTCCAATTTCCAAACATGGGAATCTATAAAGAATATAGGTAATTGGTTACAGTTATTTGAGCATGAAAGAGAAACACTAACAAAAAAAAAAAAGTTGTTCTTACTGTTTATTTCATTCCTATATTTTATTATCTAAATCTGCAGACAAAAAAAAAAAAAAAAAAAAAAAGCATTTGGAAGTAATCACGAGAGATACTTGAACTATACAAAATTCCTAATATTGGAATCTATAGAGAATATAGCTAACTGGTATAGTTATCCAGATTGGTTTGTGGTATTGTTTCAAACTAAGGTAAACATGATGATTAAAATTGAGTTCAGCAAATTATTATTTATTTTTGCTCATGACAATAAAACAAAATAATTGAGTATTTTTTTCCCCTTATAAAAGTCATATAAAAAGTGAATATTAAAATTGCTAGTGCATAAAAAAAAATTAGTAGTAAATGTCACAAGGGTCATAGTTCAGTTGGAACGTTGACCAGAATTTTTTTTTTTAAAAAAAGATGCCAAAAATTGCACTAGCTAGTGTAAGAACTGAGGGAGGAAGGAACACGGCCAGGTAGGATATAGTGAAATAGAATGACCCAAAAATGAACGAATTTTGAAATTAGTTTCAAGGTTTGAAGAGCTAGTAGCTACATGGATTGTCTTGCACAAATCTTAAAACATCTCATATAAAAATGACTTTCACACTTTAATTGTTTGATTATTTAAAAAAAAAATGAAATGAAAAGGAAACAAAGCACTGTTATAGCACCAAATGTGAAACCTCTTGGGCCAAATTGTGTTTTTCCTTTCGATTTTGGTTCTCAAATTTGGGAGATTTTAAATGTTATAGGAGTGATATCACATGCAGTGATATGTGATCTCACATTTAGTGATATGTGATAGAATAATACTTGGGGCACCAAAGGACACAAAGAACTTCCACAAAATGAGTGGAAAGTCTATGTGGCACACTGGGACCCGCCAGCAATTAACCATTATTTCCATTAATTGCAGGCTGGTCCCAGTGTGCCACATAGATTTTTCACTCATTTTGTGAAAGTTCTTTGTATCCTTTGGTGCCCCAAGCATTATTGTATGTGATATCACGACCATTGTCACAGTATGTAATACAACAAAACATTTGAAAACTAAAGTGAGAATTCAAATTTTGAGATTCATAGCATTATTCAATTCATTTTCTATTTTATCAAAAAAAAAAGAAAAAAAGAAGAGTAATGCTTTTCCAATTTTGATAATACTAAATAAATAATAAAAAAATTACAACATATGTATTAGTGAGAACATTTAAAACATATTCCAATAGAAATTAAATGACTTAACTATTATAATATATGTTGTGAATCAAATTGTGATACAAATTTAGTATAACATTTTACTCTAGAAAACAGAACATATGGATTGCACCACATAATACATACCCTATATGAGAAAAGATCACCATTATAGGCTATCATTCTATTCATGTCTAAAGGTTTATCTAACTAAATACTTAATAATTTTGTGAGTAATCTTAATGTTCATATTTGACTTAATCCTTACGAATGTGACATAGGTGGGCCCGGAAAAAAACTTTCAGAAGTTCATTATATAGTTTCTGATGCTAACCCAACAATAGAAAAGAAGAAATGGTTGAAACCTTCTTTGTAATTTTAGCATGTAGTGATATTATGCTTCTCAATGGTCAAATTCATATTCCAAATTCATTTTTAAACACAACACACAGTGGACCCTCCTTCAACAAATTTTAGTGAAAAGTCAAGTAGTCCCATATGCTTTGCATCATATTGTTATGTTTTGGAAATTTGGAAAACATAATTTAAAATACACTTTTAATAACTATAACATTATTATTTACCAATATTAGACTGTTTGCGTATTGTAGGATAGAAAATAACAATTACACATTAAGTTCAAATTAACCTTCCCTAATTACCATGATTAGGGTCTATTTAAGAATAAATACAAAACGAGACAAGGTTCAGTCACACCTAGCCACCATTTTGGCGCTTCTCCTTTTTTAAAATACCATTTTATGTTAGGCTTAGTTTGGCCCCCACGTGGCTTTTTAAAAGGAGCTTATGGAATTTATTACTATTTCTTTGATAATTTTATACAAGTGACACACTACTCATTAAAAAGACATCATGAAATCAAAAAGCAACATTGAACTTTTAAAAGCTCCATTCTAGAGCTTTTCGAAGCTCCCTCCAAAAAAGCCCTAAGTTCAATTTTTGCAAAGCTCGTAAACTAGTTACCAAATGAATTAACATGAAATTGTGCTTTAAAAAAGGAGAAGCACCACGTGGAGGCCAAACTAATCCTTAATTCATTTGGTAACTAGTTTATGAGCTTTGCAAAAATTGAACTTAGGGCTTTTTTGGGGGAAGCTTTTAAAAGCTCTATTCTAGAGCTTTTAAAAGATGAAGGTTGCTTTTTGGGTTTATGATATTTTTTTTTGAAGAGTAATGTCTCACTTGTACAAAATTATCAAGGGTGATGCTAATGCCAAAGCACAAAGTGTCACTAAAAGCTTTAGTGACAGTCACTAAAGCTTTTAGTGACACTTTGTGCTTTGGCATTAGCACATTGTGCTTTGGCATTAGCACTAGCCAATTATCAAATAACTTAAGGGTAATACTTGGGACACAACCTTCATACAACTTTCATACAACCTCCCCAAAAGATGTGTCTATCTCTTTCCTGTGTCACTGTGGGGTCCAGTGACATCACAGGAGAGAGATAGACACATCTTTTGGGGAGGTTGTATGAAAGTTGTATGAAGGTTGTGTCCCAAATATTACTCATAACTTAATAATGAATTTCATAAGCTACTTTTAAAAAGCCACGTGAGGCCAAACTAAACCTAAAACTGGTTTTATAAAACTAACATCATGTTAGTTTCATAGATTACCAGTTTTAAGAATGACTTTAGATTGATCACGAACTCCCATGCACACAAAAGGACCACCCCTAAACACTTCAATTTGCAGAACCAGTTGTACGATTCCCAAACAGCTCCTTATTATCCCCATGTAATTCATAAGACAGAGAGAACAGCCCATATTCAATGTGATATATTAACTGAGAGTTTTGGCCCTATTACATTTGGAATTGGCCCTTGGGTTGGGGCAGGTTTGAAAGAGTTCTTGAAACAGCTGGCCCAAGAGAAGCTCTTCATTAGTTTGGTCATGCCTTAAAAGAGTGTTTCAATGTAGTCCATCCTTGGGAGATGAAGCTTATCCTGTGAACCCAAAAACCAGAATATAGGTAAATGGTCCCAAAGTTAACGGCCAGAACTCAAGCCCAATTGACCTATATCAAGGCATTACACTGTTGGGCCTCGTTTGGTGGTCATGATAAGAGGCATGATAAGATAATTATTATGCGTTTGGTGGTACTATCGAACATGAACTAAACACCTAATAATGGAGAGTCGGATAACCTAACCCGAGTGGAAGGGGGGGGGGGGGGGTGGTAATAACTTTTTGGAACAAAATTTTTATGTTTTTTATTCCATATCACCTTTTTTTTTTTTTCCTATTTCATATTCAGATCTCTCCTTTTTTTTTTTTAGATCTCTTTTTTGGTTCAAATTATTTTTTCTTTTTAAAAAAAATTTTCAGATCTACTTTTTTATTTTTATCATTATTATTATTTGATTTACACATGCTTATTCAACATCTGCAAATTTTTTGGGTGGGATTCAAACCCCTTTTTTGTGGTGTTAAAAACTTATAATTTAATTATTATCCGGACACAACCAAACATAGGAGTCTTTCCCTGTTATATCTGACAGTTTTATCCGGTCTGCTAAATGAGGCTTTGGTGACTTCAGAGTTAGGGCTCGGCATACGGAACAACTTTGCATGATGAACAACCAATTATTGTATATAAAAAAAAAAAAAAAATTCTTTTTTTTTTTTTTTTTTATGAAAATCATATGTAAGGTAATTTGCAAAAGAACCAGTTATTAGGTTAGTTTTTAGTCAGACATGGACTCCTATGTAGTAAAAAAATAGCTAAGAATTAGTTCTCCCTTTTTTTTTTTCTTGACTACAAAGCTGGTTCTCATGTTACCGAAACAGACTCTTAAGCTAGGCATGGACTCCTGCACTGTCAAAAGAGTCTTGCACCTTCCCAAACGGATATCTCTTGTCCATTTGGTTGCCTAATCGTATGTATACCCATTTTTTATTGGGTGTCAAAACATGTTATGATTTAGTTTTAACATATTATGATTTGAAAATTAGTCTGGTTTTCAAAGTTGTACTAATATATTGGGATCTATTTATAAAATATTGTGTAAAATTTGAAATTTTCACATTTCACATAACTAAGAGTAGTAATAGCTTCCCAAATGTACGTTACCAGTATATGTGGCAGTGGAGCCACTTGAATTTCATTGGAGGATAGGCGGACTTAACATTATTGAAGGGGATCCCACTAACATACGTGTTAGGATACAAAACTTGAGAAGCAAACTATTACTCCATAACTAGCTAGTTATGTGAAATTTGAAATTTTCATATACTTTTTTTTTACGTGAATTTCACATAACTTTTTTCTTTCAAAATTTGATATCAATAATGGTACATGTTTGGTAGACATAGTCGATTAGATTTAAAAAATATAAATTTATTTATTTTTTTTTAAAAAATATTAGATTGAAAGTTATGAATTTTTAAAATTCACAAAAAAAATAAAAATAAAAAAAATAAAAATTTAAAAGTTAAATAGGAAGGAAAATTAGACAATTATAGAGAAGAGCACGCAAGTTTTTGCGGTTGGGAAGTTTGGTCAAAATAAAAATCCAGTGGACTTTTGACTAAATATTGAAAATGTTTTCCATCATACTCTTTTGTCTAACTCTAATTTATAATCCAATAAATGAATCAATCGACCGTATCAAATTGACCCGAGTCTCATCATAAGTAAGAAATGAAATACTTACATATAAATAAAACACATATATGTATTGAAATGGAAACCAAAATTAAAAAAAGCTCACACTTGAAATATTTAGAATTGCTTAATTAAAGAGCTAGCATAGATAAATCACGCAAGCTATCCTCCTCGGACTCGGAGGTGTGTGACCTTCTAGCTCGAGCCACACTCTCGCAGACTAGCCGCAGAGCTCGCTCCCAACGCGCGTCATCACGGGACCCTGGTCCGGTACTAGTGTTGAAAGTGATATGACCCAATTGAAAAATGAATAGCCTCAATCCATAAGCCATGTCTTCATAAACTTGATGAATGGGTCTAAAACTGAATGATAGTTTGAGCACAAAAGGCCATACCAAACTGGTTACTACTAATGGGCTCAGTCGACTGTGGGCGGTGGTCATGAGGCTGAGCTTTGCTAGAACCATCAACTGCAACCCCATGCTGTACTATGTTTACATATGTCTGTACATCTATATATATATATATATATATATGTATTTGTGTTTAACTGTCTATGTTGAAATGGGTAGTATATTGGAGGTGCTGGAAAGTGTGTACAATGAGACTGTGAGAGAGCTTTTATACTACTTCCTTCTAAGTCATTTTGTGATTCCATCTTTGGAAATTTAATTTATTAAGGGGATAAGAATAATTTATATCTACTTTTCACAATTGTCCCTAATCATTACAATTATTTTTTAAGTTTTGTTTTGGTGTAGATTTCAATAAGGGTAGTTTTGAAAAGTAAGTAAAAATTGTATACCAAATTAAGAAAGTGAACACTAATTTTGGAACATCCCAAAATAAAATACATGACTCATAAATTGAGACGGAGGGAGTATTATTTAGGAGGATGAAGAAACAGCCATGGCCCATGGGCCATTGAGACAATCAAATGGACGAAACTACCCCGCAAAATTGATTGTCATTTTTCTATGTTGTTTTGTTGTTATCAAGGGTTAAGAAGTATTTTTGTACTTGGAAGAAGATGAGAAAGTTGAAGTGACCTTGGGGGTATAAAATCATTTTTTTTTTAACGTTCTGGAGCAATGAGACATGATTTGCATAAAACAATAACAGTGTATTAAAGCACGGATAAATTACACTCATCTCTCTCAAGTGTCTAACAATCATTACACAGATGAGTTTTTTTTTTAATTAATTGCCATGTGAGATGTGATTTTCATTCATTATTATATTGGTTATTTTGGAATGAGGATAATACTTATTATTTATAGGAGTAATATCATATTTTTTAAATTTTTATTTTAAAAGTATTTTTTAAATCATATGACAGTGGGAAGATCAGGTAAATAACTTCTAATCAAAATTAAACTACTCTCATTGTATTAGACATGACCCCAGTGCCACATCATTTAGAAAGTACTTTTAGAAGAAAAAAAAATTTGAAAAACATATCATTACTCATATTATACAGCTTTGTCAGATTATGTACTTGTATATTTGAAATCTTGGTGGGAATAAAAGATTTTATTAGCGTGATTTTTCTAATAGAGTTCCTTCCTGTTGTGATTTTTCAAATAATTAAATGTCCAATGTTTAATGTTGCTTGGGTAATTTAGAAATTTTTTTTATCCTTTTTTTTTTATTTATTAAAAAGTCACTTTTTTCGTTTTAAATTAGGGTGGGGTTAAATACACCTATATTTTTACTATGTACACCCATCACACTTTACATTTATGCATTTTTTGAGAAATTTGTATTGTTTTATTGTTAAAAAATATGTTTTTAGTTCCACCCTTAATTTAATATTTTTTTTTTAGCTTTTTAAAATAGATTTTATCAGTTGATTAGCAAATGCACACTAAGTCAATATTGTAGTATTTTCTTAAGTTATTACTACTGCCAAAGTAATAGTAATTATTGTCAAACTAAACTAATAATGTGTATAAGTCCTAATTTGTCACATAACTAATTTACTTTGACAATAACCGCTATTGCTTTGACAATGTGACAAACCTTTCCTTTAACTTTGTGATTTTAAGAAATTTGTACGAAAAAAAAATTAGTATATGGGCAAATCCGTTAAATGAAGAGGTTGGTCACAAATTAAGTAGTCAGTTGAATTGGGATTGTGATATTTTTGTGCTAGATTTGAATGGTTCGTAAAACTCGATACAAACATTTCAAAATACTAGGATAGAGGCCCGTGCAATGCACGTGTCAGTTAAAATTGGAAAATTAATTAGATGTTTTTATTGTTGATGCATTTAATATTAAATGTATTAACTATGCACTACTAATAAAATAAAGTTGTAAACGTAAAAACTTCAATAATTCTGGATGGAAGCAAATATATTTTCTTTACTTTATTTTTTTTTTTTCGTTTTCAAATATTTCTTTAGTGTCTTCACTTCTGTTTGTTTTTAGCATTTCTCTGCTTTATTTACTTATTTTTTTAACCACAATTTATTGTATGAACTATGTACAAAATAATGCAACTACGTATAAACTTTATACAATACAGTTGAGAGTAATGTTGTTTAAAAGTAATAACTTATTTTTAATATCATAACACGTGATATTTTGAAAAACCCTATCATCTTTTGTCATTTGTCTTTTTCTTTTTTTGTTTAATTACATATAAACTTCATACAATAAAGTTGAAAGTGTTATTTAAAAGTAATAACTTAGTTTTAACATTATAACACATGATATTTTGAAAAAACTAATCATATTTGTTCTTTTTTTTTCTGTCCCTTTTTATGGGAATGATATGAAATTGCATGAAATTACAAATTTCAAAAATAAATTTATTAAAACTATTATTATTATATATTTATTATGAGTATGTAAGTAATTGTAAATTATAATTTGTCTTTTAAGTTTGCAAAGTATTTCATATAAATTTATTATGCATATGATAGAAGTGTATGTGTGTGTGTGAATTAAATTTATAGGAATGCGTATTTAATAAAATATGATTGTAGATGTATTAGTAATTATAAATTACAATTTGTCTTTTCACTTTGCAAAGTATTTCTTATATATGTATTATTATTATTATTATTATTATTATTATTATTATTATTATTATTACTATTATTATTATTATTATTATTATCATTACTATTATTATTATTATATATATATATATATATGATGAATTAAATTTATTATATATATTATTATTATCTATTTATGAGGAGTATGAAATGATGTGAAATTAAATTTAAAAAGTAAACGAACGTATGTGTGTGTGAATTAAATTTATAGGTATGTGTGTATTATAAAATATGATTTTATATATATTAGTAATTGTAAATTACAATTAGTCTTTTAACTTTGCCAAGTATTTCTTAAATATGTATTATGATTATTATTTTATATTTATTATGAGTATGAAAAGATATGAAATTGTATGAAATAATAATTTTATAAAACAAATGAATTAAATTTATTAAGTGTAAATTATATGTGTGTAAAGCCTTGTTTGGGAAAAACCAAAACAAAAAAAACAAAAATCAAAGCACAAAATCGATTTGCCAAACAAGGCACCGAAATTGTTGACTTTTGATCTAATATATGTGTGTAAAGCATTGTTTGGGAAAAATGAAAACAAAAAAATAAAAACAAAGCACAAAATCGGTTTGCCAAACAAGTTAGCCGAAATTGTTGACTTTTGATCCATGGGTTTAGTGCATTGTTTGGGAAAAAATGGAAACAAACAAGACAAGCAAAGCCACAACTGATTTGCCAAACAAACCCTATTATTTTTGGAGTGCCTTGTTTGGTTTTAAAAAAAAACACAAACACAAATAAAGCCAAAATTCGGTTTGCCAAACAAGGCATAGCATCTCAATGTATTAGTAAATGCAAAATTACATATAAGGAGCAAACAATTTAAAGAATTCCAAATTAGGACAAAATTGAAATTGAAAACTACTCTAAGGCTCTTTTATAGTATAGTGTAGATAAGAAGGGAAGATCCGACGATGGTGGAACGTAGGGGTGTACATGAGCTGAGTCGCTCAACAAGGATTCTAGTTCGACTCGATAATAGCTCAGCTCGGCTCGGCTTGTATAATAAACGAGCCAAGCTCGAGCTTGAATACAAAGCTCGTTTAATAAACGAGCCAAGCGTAATCACACATGGACTCGGCTCGATTAGTCTCGTGAACAGTTTGATTAAGTCTCGTATAGTAGGCTCATGAAAATCTCTTTAATATGTTTGATAAGTGCTTGTTTAATTATATATCTATATATGATAATTATTAAAATATAATATATAATGTAAAGTATTTAAAATTGAAAAAAAAATATTATATATAATGTAAAGTACTTCGTATTTAAAATTGAAAAAATATAATATATATATAATACAAAGTATTTAAAATTGAAATATAATACAAAGTATTTAAAATTGAAAGAATATTGGCATGTTATAATGTACATAGTTCTAAATTTACGTATCAAGCAATTGTTTTAAGTAAATATATATATATATATATATATATATGTCAACTGTAAAGCATTGAGCTTAGTATGTGGGTTTTGGTTGACAACTTAAACTTGCTACTAAGGTGTACACGAGTTAAGCCGCTCAATAAGGACTTGCGGCTCGGCTCGATAATAGCTAAGTTTGGTTCGGCTTGATAATAAACGAGTCAAGTTGAAACTTGAACAGGATGCTAACTGTTAAAGTTTGGCACGAGCTCGACTCGAGTACAGTCCTAGTGGAAAGTAATGATACTATTATTGACCCCTTTATTAAGTGAATAATACACCACCCAATGCCACATGGGTATGGTAGAGTACTGTATGTATGCTGACAAAACCTCTAAATTATGTGGGCCTGGGCCCCATACTTCGAAACTTCGAGGAACTTTCGCCATTGACGACGATGGGTTGTTTGTATATGCTGTTTGTGTGAGAAGACAAAAACATGAAAGATGGCCACAACAAGGCCCACAACTACAAAAGTATTAGCTCTAATTAATTAAGCTTTCTTTCTCCAAGGCCTTTTATTCCCCCACATATAACAAAGATTCATGGAATGATGGATGGTCATTGTGGCCCCATTCATATCTCACCATACTCCCATATATTTTTTCGGTTCTGACAAATTTGATCACTTTCGATTCTATATACATTAATACATACAGACACACAGGGGTTTCTGAGTAGCTTTGAATTTACCAATGGTCAATACACAGAGGAAAAAGAAATAGAGATGTAATTATTTCTGTGTTTTTCTCAGAGTAGTCATAGAGACCCCACATTAATCCCTTGATTAATCAAAACGTGTTATATAAAAAGAATAATATTTTAATAACAACTAATTAATTACACAGTTAAGAAAAGTGTAATAAATCTGTGAAATAAAGAATTTATTCAATCAAAGTAAAATAAAGGGAAAGTTTTGAAAAAAATAATTTACAAAAATGTGGTCCAATTACGAGGGGCTTGGACTTAGGTTTGGCTCACGTGCGCATGAGTGTACACATATGCTAACTTATTACTTATGAGTTATGCCTAAGACCACAAATCTTATATAATCCTTTTTACACTCCTTTTCATAGTCAATGTAGGATAAATGTCACTTTCAAGCTTTTAAAGCACTTTCTCAAAAACTAGATAGAGAAATCCATTGATTTTGAAATACAACCATAGAGAATAAAAATACAACATATATATATATATATATATATACAACCCTTTTCGACTCTCTCTAATAAAAATCATGAGAGCTTGGGAAAAATGAATTCAAAGTTAAATAAGCACACGTAGTGGATTATGGGTCTACAATCTAATGCAATTGATTTATATAATGTTTTCCAATCATGATTGCGACCGGAATGATTTTTTAAGTTTATTGTCCAAATCGTAAGCATATCAATCCATAACGACCATACAAAATATATGACGCGTAATTAAGGGTGAAGGCATAATTATTTTATATAGAAATTTAGCGAATAGTGCTTTATTTTAGATTAATTAAGTTTAAAAGATAACTGTTTTTTTACTTTGGTCAAAACATCATATATGGCTAGTGAAACTTAAACCGATAAACTCCCAATGTTTTATAAGTTATATGGAATTTCACTTAACTTTATTGTGTAAAATTTCACATAACTAGTTTAATTTTCATAGAAGTTATCTGAATTTCACATAACTTTTATAACGTTTGAACTTTTTACTAAAAAAAAAAAAAAAAACGGGTTGGACCGAATGCTTAAAAAAATTATTTTCGAGGATTTTTGACTAATTTTATTATTTATTTTTTATTTGAGAGTTGGGATTGAACGTGCAGAGAATGGCAGACATATACTATTCAGTAGTGTTCTCACGGAGAAAGGAAAAAAAAAAAAAAACAATTGGTTCAATTTAAACTTAAGTGATTCTATTCATATCTACCTCTTCTGCTTCTACACCACTATTTATTCTCAAAATAACCTAATCATCATCCCAAAGAACCTAATCTTGGAAAATATTAGGGCTCGTATGGCAACGTTTCCTGTTTTGAGTTTTTAGTTTTTTAAAAACGAAAATCAATTTTGGTTTTTTTTTTGAAAAAAAAACAAAATTTTGTTTGGTAACATTGTTGATTTTAAAAAAAAAAAAAAAAATACAAAAAAAACAAAAAACAGGAAACTCAAAACGACTTTTTAGTGTTTTCATTTTTTACCCAAAATTTGAAAACGTTTTTTAAAAACAAAAAACAAAAAACAAAAACGTTACCAAACGTGTTTTCAATTTTCATTTTCTAAAAAACAAAAACAAAAACAAAAAACAGAAAACGACAACGTTACCAAACGAGCCTTTAGTTTTCCACCTCTCTCACTCTCTGTCACACATCTACAACTACCCCTCACCATCTGATTCTCGGGGTGGGCATGAGCCCGTTGGCACGTCTGTCCCACTAGGTCTGGCCCTAGGCATTGCAGGGCTTGGGCATGAAAAGTGGCCCATATGACTGGGGTTGGCAAATATTCTAAAGTCCGATCGTTTTTCGGGCTGGCCCTAGACATTGTAGGGCTTATGATTTTAATACTTTATGAGTCCTATATGAATCTTAAGAGCAAGGAAGAGATCACAATATGCTTTACTTAGTATGACGATCACATGAAATAATTTTTCGTATTCGATCAACTATCAACCTAACAAGTATTCTAGTCTATCTATTTAGCTTTTCAAAAAACAAAAAACAAAAAGAGATATAATACCCAAATTATGTGAATATCTTAGAGAATCAATTGACAATTTTTTTTGTTTCAATTTGTGCCTACCAAAAATGTACCACATGTACATCCTCATGTGCATAAGATTATTTTTTATGTTGGAGAAGTTTTCATTACAGTAAGCTCAGTATTGTGTAAATCGTGTCTCTTACAGTTTGCATAGTATTTGCATAGTTATTTTTTATTTTTTATTTTTAAAAATATTTTTTTGGTAAAATATAGTGTAAACTGTGAGAGGCACAGTTTGCATAATACTGAGCAAACTGTACCAAAGACTTCTCCTTTGATGTTATTGCATCCTCTTTTGAAATACCCCGTAATTTTTATTTTCAGATATAGCAGTTTTAGAATTTAAACTGTATTATTTTTTACCTGTGTGTGTGTGTCATCGCGTGAGCTCAACACACACAAGTAATTCCCACTAGAACTTGGTGCCCAAGCATTGTAATTCTATAAATGAACACCTAGCCCCCCAACCATTCACTTCATAACTCTCACAGACTCTCTGTCTCTCTATTCTCCCTCTCACTCGGCCACACACACACATATATTGATACACACACATATAGTTATATATATTCACACATATACATATATATTCAGAGAGTGGAAAAATTGATCAACATTATTTTTAAGATATGGGGTTGTGTACAATATGCTCTTAAATCTCCGGAGTATTTTCCTTGTCATCCCTATTTGTACTCTCTTTGAGTTATGTTGTCTTTCTATTGGAATCTATGTCTTTTTTTGGTTAAATGTTATTAAAATATTATTTTGGCTAAGTGTTATGGAACTAAAGGGTCATGAGTAAGGAGCGCATACCAATAGTCCAACAGGTCTCAGGGACCGACGTACTGGAGACGGGTGAGGTGAGGTGAGGTGAGGTAACTCTTTGCTATGTGTCCAAGAGGAACCTGATATGATGCTCTTGTGGGTGAGCGGGTATATTGTGTGAACGGGTGGGTTGAGTGATTGGTTTTTTTTATTTGATCTGTCGTGGTTGTTCATTGTATACTTCCCCGTGTATTATTTTAGATGTAAGTACCATTGGTAGCAATCAAATTGGAGCACATTAGAGTACCATGTGGATTTGGGTTATTTGGATCCTAACCGTGTAAATGAATTTATTTGTAATTTTGGGCACTCAAGTGTAATTATTTTTGTTGTTTTAAAATACACTTGGCAATTTACAAATTTTAAGGTAATTATTTATATTATTTTGTAAGTGAATTTTCGGGGCGTGACAATTTGGTATCAGAGCCTGTACCCATTCGGAAATGTAGGACTTAGTTCCACATCGCCTGGGGGAATCGATGAGAATAGTACTATATATTTTTTTACTACTTGGATTTTGTCTCTTAAAAAAAAAATTGAACTTCTCAAAATATTTATACTTTAATTTCGCGGACGAAATTCTTTTTAAGGAGGGTAGAGTGTAATACCCCGTAATTTTTATTTTCAGATATAGCAGTTTTAGAATTTAAACTGTATTATTTTTTACCTGTGTGTGTGTGTCATCGCGTGAGCTCAACACACACAAGTAATTCCCACTAGAACTTGGTGCCCAAGCATTGTAATTCTATAAATGAACACCTAGCCGCCCAACCATTCACTTCATAACTCTCACAGACTCTCTGTCTCTCTATTCTCCCTCTCACTCGGCCACACACACACATATATTGATACACACACATATAGTTATATATATTCACACATATACATATATATTCAGAGAGTGAAAAAATTGATCATGTAATAACCTGCATTTCCATTGATTCCTAAATTACATTTTCATATTTAATTGGCAATTGCATTGTATATTTAATTTCATTGGGTATTGACTGCTTCATTTAAATTACATTTCTCATGTTCTAAATTTTATTTCTTGGATTATTGCAAGCTAAGATTGTTGTTGGGGTTGAATTGTAATTTTTATAAAATTAGTGATACCAGTATGGATTTCAAAATCTATATTTCAAAACGGTGAAAATAACTTCTATTGACTCAATCAGTATTTTTATAAAACCAGAAAATCAATTCTTACGTTAAAATGGAATTCCTGTATTTTTGTGGTGACCACCGCGCCCCGAAAATACCAGTTTATGTTCAAAACTGTCCATGTTGTGTTTAACTTCCACAGATTTTGGAAGTGACCGATTTGGACATTTGCTTTATTGCCATTTATGGCAAGTAATCATTAGATATGCCTTGTTTGGGTATTGAAATTGTGTGTGGGTTAATTTAATGCCATAAGCTAAATTCCCAAACACATACAAATTGACCCCTACTACTCTATATTGCCTCTTCACCATCTGGAGAATTATCTACGTATATGTATTGTGTGTATATCAGATTTATGTGCTGAGTATTTAGTTTAGTAGATAATCTAAACCAATTGTTGAGTGTATTAGGATCTTCTTGGAGCCCAAGCATTGGGAGCTCTATATATACATCCAATATACACCACACATATCACTTTCAGCACACACATAATTCTGAAAAATTAGAGAGTTTCAGAGAAAACTCAGAGAGTTAATACAGAAATTATATAGAGAGAGGAAGCTTCAATCACCATAGCCAAGCTTGGAGTATTTTATTTTTGTGCTTATCTTTCTCAACAATCACACACCTCCTTATCACAGTGAGTATTACTAACTCACTAAGAATGTAATTACATGTCTATTTACTGTGTGTTTGTTCAATTTTGTAATACACTATTGTTGATCCTACGTATGAAAATTCATAGCTTGAAATCAAGATTTTCAAACCTTAATCTAAATCCGTTTTCAGAGATGAATATCAAAGATTACAGTATGTATTGACTATGTTTAATGTATTGAAGCTTAATTTATTCATATGGCAAAGTATATTAAAAATGAAGTTTTGACATCTTTTGAACACTCATAAAATTTGAGAGCTATAGATTGAATCTTGTAAAATTGATCTCATATTGGGAATCCTTGTTGAAAAACAAAGAGATCCATATATAATAGGACATATATACTAACAGAATGGAAATGGGTCAAAAAGACCCTTGTTTTGCTGAAACAGAATAGTTCCTGCGGAGAAGATGAAGCCTCAGCTTCATCTCGCGCCACGATCGCGCGCGCGAGTATCGCGCGAGCGGCCCGCGCGAGCGACCCCTCGCGCGAGCAGCCCGCGCGCGCGAGGTATGCTTCCCCAAGCAGACGTAAGAGTTTATATATATATAATTGAAAAATTGGCTGGTCGCGCGAGCGAGGGTCGCGCGAGAACCCCTTCGCGCGAGCGATCCGCGCGCGCGACCTTGCTTTCCTCAGGCAGACAGAAAAGTTTATTAATAAAAGGAAAATGGGCTTATCGCGCGAGCGGCCCGCGCGAGCGACCCTTCGCGCGAGCGGCCCGCGCGCGCGAGGTTTAGCAGTTTCTGTTTTTGTCTGTTTTTCTGTTAAGGGACTGTTTGGATGAAATTTATATACTGTTGAGGTTCTGTTTGGGAAACTTGGTTAATCAGAACTCTATTTGGTTATGTTTGAATGATTAAAACATTGTAGTATGACTCATTAATCCCCGTACGCGTGTTGTTCCTTTAATTCAGCATTTTTGTTTAAGTGCATACCATTCATGTGGGTCAGTGGTACATGCATAGGGGTGTCAGTCTGTGTGGAAAAGAGTAATGGTAGTGTGGAAAAGAGTAATGGTAGTGTGGAAAGAGTATGAGTTTGTGTTTGTGGTCGTGGTTGTGGTTGAGTATGAGTTTGTGGTTGTGGTCGTGGTTGTGGTTGTGGTTGAGATTGTGGAAGAGAGTATCTTTGAAATGCGACGGTGGCAAATATGGACACTCCCTGACGCCCATGGAAGCGTTAAAGTGTGTGAAGCCGAACTCGGACACTCCCTGGCACCCATGGTAGTGCTAAAGTGTGGCCTACGGACACTCCCTGATAACTCGAGTCTGGATACTGTGTGAGGGGTTGCCCCGGTATTTGCATGGCGGTTAGGGTATTCAAAGTGTGAGGCATTGGACACTCCCTGGTACCCCGGACCAAAGTGTGAGGCAAACTGGACACTCCCTGGCGCCCCGTTGCTAAAGTGTGGCTGTCTGAGTGTTTCAAAGATACCAGGAGTAGGATAGTGGGTTGTTGTGGCTGTCGAGAGAAAAGAGTCGGCAAGATGAGTGTGGTGCATTGTTCTCATACACGGTCCCATCTGCGTAAATTTACCCTCTTTAATAATGTTATGGTTGTTTTTCTAAACGAGCTCTTTAATCATAATTATAAACTTGTGGATTTAATTTGGGATTGGAAAAAGGTAAGTTGGTATGTTTTACATTCAAAGTCATGTTTTTTATACTCACCAGCTTCTTGAAGCTGACGACGTTGATGCGTCCTGGACATTCGTGTTCAGGCTTTTCAGGTTACAATCAGGAGGAATCATACGATTATGCTAATTAAGAATGGCTGCTGTTGGGACGAGAAACTGTTTATTATATGTTTTAAGTTATGAACTGTTTTGTTTTAAGGATGACTGTAACAGACTCTAAGTTATTATTTTATTTTCAAGGCGGTCTGTGCCTTAGTTGACCCCGGTTTATAAGATGTAATAAGATAGAAAATTTTTGTAAGCCTTGATTGCTTTACTCTGATTATTATGTTTTGTTGTTTGACGTTTGGGGCGGAATCGATCCTTCAAACTGTCGCGACCTACGGGTCCATAAAGGAAATTAAACGCTTTCCTTATTTATGCTACGTCGGGGCGTGACAGATCAACATTATTTTTAAGGTATGGGGTTGTGTACAATATGCTCTTAAATCTCCGGAGTATTTTCCTTGTCATCCTTATTTGTACTCTCTTTGAGTTATGTTGTCTTTCTATTGGAATCTATGTCTTTTTTTGGTTAAATGTTATTAAAATATTATTTTGGCTCAGTGCTATGGAACTAAAGGGTCATGAGTAAGGAGCACCTACCAATAGTCCAACAGGCCTCAGGGACCGACGTACTGGAGACGGGTGAGGTGAGGTGAGGTGACTCTTTGCTATGTGACCAAGAGGAACCTGGTATGATGCTCTTGTGGGTGAGCGGGTAAATTGTGTGAACGGGTGGGTTGAGTGATTGGTTTATTTTATTTGATCCGTCGTGGTTATTCATTGTACTTTTGAGCCTTTATTATTCCTGTCATATTGTATACTTCCCCGTGTGTTATTTTAGATGCAGGTACCATTGGTAGCAATCAAATTGGAGCACATTAGAGTACCATGTGGATTTGGGTTATTTGGGTCCTAACCGTGTAAATGAATTTATTTATAATTTTGGGCACTCAAGTGTAATTATTTTTGTTGTTTTAAAATACACTTGACTATTTACAAATTTTAAGGCAATTATTTACATTATTTTGTAAGTGAATTTTCGGAGCGTGACATCTTTGACTTTCATCTGTTGTTAGAAGATCATAATTTTATAAAGGACTTCTTAGCGTACATGCCCAAATGACCAAATGTGATGAATTATTAAGAGAATGATCTGTATATAATACATATTTGCAGTGCCGATCCTGACTTTTGGGGGGGCTCTACGTGAACTTCTAAAATGAGGCCTTCCATAAATTTTCGTATAAGAAAAATGACATTACTAAAAGAAAAGTTATTTACAAAAGAAAGTGACTTATATTAATAAGTAAAACTAACTTGTATCAAATAATAGTATTACTTAAATAGTGCCCTTTCATGCATTTTTATATAAAATCATCAATTACATTTGTATAATCAATCTCCTTCACTATATTTCTTTCAATAGATAACGTAGCTATCCCGTTCAATATTTCTTGTGAATTGGGGGGGCCTTGGGAATTGGGAGCCCTACGCGACCGCTTGTTTTGTTTCCCCTCAAGGCCGGCTTTGCAGATTTGTTTTGATCATCTTTTATCGGCAAGTAAAAGCTTTTATAAATTACTTAAAGGGTGTTTGGGAAATGGGTTCCTGAAAGAAGAAGGCCATTTATAGAAGTGAAATTAGTTTGGTGAGGGTTTTTTTTTTTGACAAGAAGTGTATCTCTAGAATACCCATTTTGAGAATCCAAAAATCTCGACTTCCCAAAACTATAACTTTTCACTTCCCTAGAAGTCAGCAACCTTTCTACACAATTAAATTTATATCCTATATTTTATAAATTAATGTAATCTTTATCCAAATTTCAAAACTAAGTTATATACCCTAGCCGATAGTTATATCTTCTATACACACGTACATGGGATGTGATGCAATTGAAAATTAAATTTTCTAAGTATTGAGTAACTAGTATTATCAACTTCATAGTTCTCATACGTGGAATTTGTTTTTAATATTTCCTTACCTATTTCAATGAGC
Organism: Hydrangea macrophylla; assembly: GCA_033977485.1. Classification (NCBI taxonomy): domain Eukaryota; kingdom Viridiplantae; phylum Streptophyta; class Magnoliopsida; order Cornales; family Hydrangeaceae; genus Hydrangea; species Hydrangea macrophylla. The sequence continues at coordinate 95,556,527 of CM066995.1, forward strand.
AATTATAAATTTTTTTTTCTATCTTACACATTTTTCCTGTGTCTTTTTTTAGTTGATTTCACATAATAGTTATTAGTGAATATTTTAAATTTATTTCAATTAATTATTTTTTTTACTCTAAAATTATATATTAGAATATGTTCTATGCATTTAGTTTTAAATTTATGGTTGAGGGTAGTATTGATAAGTAAGTGCAAGTATGCATTTTTAAGATATTGATACCAAACGTATTTACACATTTATTCTCTACTTCGCAAGAGGGATGGAAAATTGGAAAGAATGAAAGAAAGGAGGGATGAAAGAAGAATCCCTAGAAAAATGAAGTGAGTATTCCATCATCGTGTTTGGTTAAACAAAACATGAGTGAGGAAGGAATGAATGTAATATTATACATTTTACTTTTATACCCTTACATTAAATTAAATGTCATTATTTTAAAAGACAAAAAAGTCAAAAGATAAGGGAAGCCTTTTCTCTATCCTAATCAGCCCACTTTTGGACGGATTGAAATTTGTTGGCTCAAAGAATAGTAGCATCCCCCCTCTTCTCCATCATACCAAACAAGTGATTTTAATATTTTTCCTCCTCTCTTTCCTCCCGCCCTCCACTCATTCCCTTTCGTCCCCTCTTCCCTCAAACCAAACATAACATTAGATATACTTTTTAATTAAAAAGTACTCATTCACCAAACAATTAATTCTTTTAAAAAATCCATCTAAAAAAGTCCATCTTCACTGGAATAGAATTTAGTAAACACCACCTTAATATTGATCTCACATCACAATAAACCTTACGGCCTCGTTTGGTTGTCGGATTGGATAAAGGGGTATAGTATAAAAGTATACTTAGTTATCCTGGGATAACTAATCATAGGATAAAACAGTGCAGTATTATTTTTATACTGTGTTTGGTTCTTGTCGGATTATACTGGAGATAAAATGCAACTAGTACAATACTGTGTTTGGATGACTATGGTATAAGCCTGGATTAATATGTAACTTTCCATAAATGCCCATTTTGTTATTAAAAAAAACAATCAGTAAAACAGATAGAAATTAACTGAAAATGCAATAAAATATTGATGTAGAAGTCAAAAAATTAACTCAAAATGATTTTTTTTGTTGATATAGTTAATCAAGGTCTGGAAATGGAAACTGTAATGAATTGCAAATCATGTGAAGATGCTTATTTATTTATTTTTAACTGAAAATTTTCATTGATTGAATCTTTATTTTCTTATGATATACATGTATGTATACACAATCAAAATGGATGAACACATACCCTAATCTAGAAATGGATGAACCCAATCTGTAATATCAAGATCTAATAACCAAAACGAAAACGAAATAAAAAGCGCAGATCTAAATGAAATAAAAAACGCAGATCTGTATATGTACATACAATTGCTAATACTTTAATCAAGATCTATATATATACAAGATCTGTATATATATATACATATATAACGCAGATTTGAACGAAATTAAAAACAGAAACGAAAATGAAATCAAAAACGAAATTAAAAAAACACTGATCTGTGTGTGTGTCTATATGTATATATCTGCATATGTATATAGCGAAAAAATCACTACAAGAACTACCCCAAATCTACTCAATCAAAACAAGCCATACACAGACCTTGACTAATCTATTCATTCAAACCCATGGACAAGCCCATAACCAGGAATCTAAAGATCAAAACCACCATGAAACAACCATGGCATCGAAAAGCATCAACACAACCACTCTCAGTAGCAAAGCTTGAACTCAAAAACGCAGATCTGCCTTCGTCTTCATATATATATATATATATATATACAGATCTAGACCTCAAGAAATGGTCTTCACCTTCGTCTCTTCAGCTTCGTCTTCTCTCATATCTTCAATCGCCTTCTTCTCTTCTCTCTCTTCCATTTCTGTTTAGACTAAAATGAGAAAATGAACATAATTTTGGTCTTTTATATTAGGGGCAATATTGTCAAAATGAATCTCAATCCCACTCCCACTTATCCCCGTGTTTTTCAATACCTGCCCCTCCTAGTATTGTTTTATACCTCTTACACAGCATTATTTTTAACCACACATCATAATACCAAGAGTTAACTTGTCCTATAAATGCCCAACCAAACGCAGTATAAACCCGGATTGTTTTATACCTCTTACACAGCATTATTTTTAACCACACATCATAATACCAAGAGTTAACTTGTCCTATAAATGCCCAACTAAACGCAGTATAAACCCGGATTAGACTAAAATAGTCCAATCCCCCTTAATTATCCGGCAAACAAAACGAACCCTACGACTTGAAAGACTACAATAAACAAATAAACAATGCTCAATATATATAGGGCCTCTTAGGTATTCATGTCATGCTCATAATCACGTTCGAACCCTGTCCTTCACACCCTTTTCTTTAGCCTCTAAAAATAACGTCCTTACATGAGACCACTACCAAAGTAATAAAAAAAAATAAAAGAAAAAATAAATAAAAATAACTATGAGCGTGGACTTGCCCGGTCTTGAATGTCACTGACTAGATCGGAGAGGTTAAGACTTTAGAATGCAGGCCCACAAGCCCAAGGAGTTATTTAAGAAGGCTTTGACTTGATGAAAGTTCGGTCAAGCTTGACTTGGACTAGCAGTTGGTTCAGTTAGGTCAAGCCCAAGTTGATAAAATAATGAGTAATGGCTTAACTTAGTTGGTAAAAAGGCTCTTTATGTCACGTTCATATCAGAGTTCAAAACTTGCCCCCTCCCCCGAGTCCTAACAGTTATGCGCTCACACAATACCACTACACTAAATGATTAAAAAAAATCATATAATACTAGTCCAGGCCTAGTATGGTTCAATGTTGAGTCCAGGTCGTATGAAAAAAAAAATTATATTTTCAGACCAAGTTTCATTTTTTACCTTGTTCTTGTGAGAACCAATGTAATGATAGTTTGACAAAGAATCAGTTTTAAGAGAGTTGTTAGATTAGGCACGGACTCCTATATGAAAATGAACTGAGAGCATCTCCAATGAACTAAGACATCACCAAAATGCTCTCTTAATAAAAACTCCAAAATTCATCTCCGATATACTAGCCATTGAACTAGGCAAAACGCTCAGCAAAAAAATTGATTGGCAAACTGCCTAGTGCCTTTTTAGACTAGGCAGAAAAACTTCTCTAAGATAATCATTTTGGCTAGCATGGTTGGAGTTGGCTAACTATTTTTATTATGTATTTTACTGTTCAACGAGGCAAATCGGTGCTTCCCCCCCCCCCCCCCCCCCCCCCCCCCCAAAAAAAAAAAAAAAAAAAAAAAAAAAAACAAAACAAAAAACAAAAAAACCAAAAACCAAAGGAGAGAAAGGTACTTGTTCTTCTCATTTCTTCTATTCTTTATTATCTATCCAAATTGAGCATAGAATACATTACTTTTCTCTTCTCTTCTCTTATTTTATTGAGTTTCTCTTCTCTATATATATTCGAAGAGACTATATGAAGACTTCAAAGAGTTTTGGCAACTGCAATTGGAGTCTTTGGAGAGCTAATTGTGCGATTGGACTCTCCAACGTTTCCCCCAAACGGTCCCTAAGTGTCATGCTATACCAACACCATGTTGGATATGGGCCTCCCTCCCCGACCCGGAAGGGACAGAATAGTAAATCCAAGTCATACATTAAAGTGAAGTAGAAGACGAAGAAGAAGTAGGAAAGTGGTTACACAAAAGAGGAGTCAAAAGATATATTGATTATAATGAGAGAAATATTAGAAGTGGTAGTAGTTTGTACATGCCTCTAAGACTTAGTGAATATCCCTTAAATAGACTTTCAACTTAACTATTCTAGTAGGAAGGACAAATACTGTATGGAATCCAAAATGTAAATTTCACATCCGGATGCATGTATGTATCACTAACTTACAAAAGATCCTTTATTACAAAGAAGACTGAGTCTTTATACATTAATGGATGTGGAGAGGGTTTATCTACGTGTCCTCTTTCCCGCATTTTAAAAAGTAACCCTATCTGGATAACTTTTTTTTCCTATTGCAGAAACCTCCACATGTCTTGGATAAGGTTGGAGTCGTTCCGAAGTCTTCTACAATAATTCACCCTTGGCTGGGTCCCACTATGCTTCCATTGCATTTACCAGGTTTTGGTATGCTTCGTCTACAAAGTCGTAGATGCTTTCATCATCTGGGTCGTGGCTGAACTGTTGTGTACGAAATTGCTCCACGTCATCTGCTGTAATAGACAGATCTAGAGGAAGATCCAATTGATCTCTCTTTCTTAATCTTAGTAGCAGTTCTTCTGCTTCTTTGATTTGTTCATCTGACCTTGTATAGGCCATGGCATGATAAGTAACAAATAGTATTCTATCATCTGTTATCATCAATGGGAGAGTTGTTGATCCAATGATGTCTGCATCATTTGATGAGATAGATAAAAGGCTATCTACCCAATATTGTGCTGGATTTAATTTTCTGACTACATCCGATGTATCAGTTTTTATTAAATCATTTTCAAATTCCCATTCTCCTGTGGGTTTAAGATGCCAAATCTGATATGGTTGAAAGAATTTTTCTCTTTCTCTCCATCCAACGGTGCTTGCGATCCAAAAAGTAAAATATTTATTCCACATATAGGTTTGAACTATATAGGAAAGCATGCACTTAATCATAGCTGGAAAATGAATCCAACTATGTGATTCAAGAATTTGAAAAATAACTTGATTAGCTATTCCTCATTGAATGTCTTCATAAGACCATTCTTCATGGTTTACAAAGATGGTTATTTTAGGAATACTATCATGAAAATTAATTTTTTTCATGGAGTCGAAAAAGTAACGCACGAATCATTTCTTGATGATCTTCCACCATTTCTTTAATTTGAATAAAAATATCTCTTGGTAGAAGATGTCTTGCTTTTTCAAAGAGACAAATTCTCTTAATTTTTTCAAAAATTAAATATGAGAAATCATGGCTTATGAGATCAGATATCTTCTCTAAATACATCTTACTTGCTTATATTATTCTGTTCTTACGGTTGTTATTTCTCTTGATTATTAGTTGTCAGAGCCCATATACCCGTCTGTTTATGACCGTTTTGTTACCGTAGTTAGGCTTGTTCAGGTCTTTTGTAAACTTTTGGGAGGTCTTAGGCACCAGACAATTACTAAGCTTGAGAAAGAAATTTCCATAATGACAAATAAGTATAAGACAGTAACGTGTGTAGGAAATACTGTAGAATGTATAAATGACTCGTATGATCATGCACTTCATATTGAAAAAGAGTCAGCTACTATAGGTAGTATGTGTTCAAGTTTTAATAGTATAACAAATATTATGTGTTATTGTTTTTCTAAACTAGAAAATACCCAACAAATAAACCACAACTATCTAAGATAAATAATCTTGGATCTATTACTAGTATTGATCTGGAAAAAGAAACAAAAAAAACATATTAGTTTTTTAATCAAAAGTTTGGAAAAACCAACTAATGGAAAAAAAATAATGGTATGTGATCGGGAGAGAACAGATCCTAATTACATGCCTTAATTCACATTTGTTAGCATATTTTATCCTGTTTTTATGTATTTTTATTTCGTTTTCTATTTTAGAGCAGGTTTTGGAAGAAAACACTAATCCAGGTTCAATAGGGAGAAAAAGCAGGAAGAAAGAAGCTGAAAAAGGTACCTCGCTCGCGCGACCCGCTCGCGCGACTTCCCAATATCGCGCTCGCGCAGCCCGCTCGCGCGACCTGTGTAAAAATCAAATTCGTGTATTTCAATGTACTGAAGACTCCTACGCGAACGAAACTGCCTAATTATGTCTGGAAAGCTAAATACAGTTGTTTTAGTGCGAATTGGGTTAGGAAAGCTTCCAAAAACTTGCTACTAATCTATATATACCCTATTTTACTTCAATTTAGGGATTGGCAATTATTATACACACAATATACAACTAAAACTTTCAGCCATTGAAGGGAGGGAAGCAAGGAGAAGAAGAAGAAGGCCAAGGGTTTCCATGGCCTCCTCCATCAACTACTTGCCATCCGCCGCTTCTATGGACAACTAAACTCAAGATCTAGAGTTTCAATAAAACCCTAGCCAAGTAATATGGTGTATTTTATGTTTTTATTTTAGTTTTATTATGTATGGATGACAGTTACATGTTCCGAGGATTTTTATAAATAAATCGTGCTTTTATTGATTAAATCGTTACTTTCAAAGTTTACTCTTGTCTTAGATCTATTTTGATGGTAGTGTGCTCAATGATCTATGCTTGTTGTGCTTGTTTAGATTATTTACATGTAATGGTGCTTAAATTGAATTGTGCTATCAAGTATCCGAATAGTTCATGCCTAGATTAGACGGATTATACCACAACCCTAGTTTAGTGTGAGATAATTCGTGCTAACCGAAGATGGATTATATTGGTGCTTGAACCATAGTTATTTTTTTGACGGAGGAATTGGGCTTGTAGCTACAATTCCCCATTATCATCCAACTTAATAAGCTAAAGTAATTTGTAAATACCCTTATTATGAAGCTAGTGGTGAATTTGCAATCCTAGGTTTCATAAACTTATTATAAAAATAACTATTTAATTGCTTTCATAATTTAGATTTACTTTTATTGTTATTAGTTTAATTAAAATCAAATCAAAATATGTTTTTCTTAAATTAGCTAAATTTAGGTTTTAAAATTAAAGCGCGGTAGCTAATCAATCTCTGTGGGTTCGACCTTTACTTCCACACTGCAAATCTTTTGAAAGTAAAGCATAAGTAAGCATGCTTTTATATCTTGATTTTGGCAAGATCAGTATGAATAATCCAGGTGATAATAAAATCCCTCGATTATATTATGGATCCGAAGATATTCTGATGTTACAAGAAAAATCCTATAATAAGACCGAGTATGAGAATATCGTTGAAATCCTAGATTACTGGCGTCAACTATTTAAAGACCAAGATTTAACTGTTGAAGAAAGAAATAAGATAATCATGCAAATAAGAGACACTTCTCTACAATATGAAGAATTATTAAAGCATTTTGAATATTCTATAAATGTCTTATCAGATGATGATAGTCAATCATCCTCTTCAGAAGAATCCTCAAATGAAACCCATGAGGAAGAAACCCCAACTCCTAAGGGAAAAAGAAAAGCTAGTGAACCCTTAGATCCAGAATATTTTGGTGATTTTGGAATGAATGAGTTCAATTTGGACAAATTTATTCAAGCAGGGGAGGATGGAAAAGCTAAAGTAGACAAACCCTCTACTTCAGAATCTACTCCTGAACCAATAGCAGCCAGGAGAGATGATAACCATAAGTACCCAATAGCCTAGAATGGTACTTATTTAAATCTTACTAATCTACCATTTAGAGACCAAATAGCCGCTATTGAAGATTGGGCACATCACTGTCCATCATCATTACAAATTATGGTACTATATGGACTAAAGCAAAGTTCCTAGATTATATTGCAGCCACCCTACAAAAGGTGATGGAATACAATGGTTAAAGCAATCGAAAAAAAAGTGAGTTAGGACAAGCTCAGAAAAAAGAATTGTTAGAATATGACTCCTTTGACAAAATCCCAGCCAAATTTGCCCTTCTTTTAAAAACTAATTTATGTGGCTTTGTAGGTGATAGTAATTTGCAAGAAGATGCAAATTATATTCTCACTAAGATAGAATTATGTAATATATGTCTTTATGAAGACTATGTTGCAACTTTTAAAAAGTATTATTATCAACTTGATCCATCAGCCACAACATATTGGCTTGATCATTTTTTTCACAAGCTCCCTAATCCATGGGATGAGTTAGCTATTAAAGGCTACCCAGACTTTCTTAAGAAAATAGGAAAGGAAGATTCAGATAACTTGGGTTTTCGCATACAATATGTTTTTGGTTGATAACCCATCACTGTTTAGAACTAAAAGCGAAAAAACAGGTAAAAAACCAGATTCACAATAATAAATATGGTCAACAATGTTGTGACAAAATTTTAAGGAAAAATCTAAAAATAAGATGTTCAACTCCATCCTATAGGAAAAAGAAAGGATTTAAGAAACGGAAGTTCAAGTGGAAACCATGGAATAAAAATAAAAATTTTTCCAAAAAGAAAAAAATATACTCGTAGGAAAAAGCAAAAAAATACAGGTACTTTCAAAAAGAAAACCTGTAGGTGCTTCATATGTAATGAAGAAGGTCATTATGCACCTGACTGCCCTAAAAAAGGGAAGAGTGCAAAGAAAATGATTAAAGTTCTTGAAGAACAAGAATATAAAGTACTCTTCGAAGAAGAAATTTCATATAAGGAAGAAATTCTCTATGAAATTTCTAGCGAAGATTACAGTTCTTCAGATGAAGAAATTAACGAATATATCTTCATGATGCAAGATAACATTCAAGAAGTCCCACAAGACAAATTAGAAAATATTCGCCTTAAAGATGCTGTAGGAGAGGAAGTCACTCTCACTGAATCTGAATTAGCACGATTTGAAAAACTTCAAACTCTTGTTGTACTATAAATTTACAAAATTTCTCGATTTAATTTTTTCTCAGCACGAGTGTTTGAACAATATAGTGGAAACACAAAAGCTCAATTTTCCAGCGAATGAAAAATTGATATTCCACTTTTTGATAAAAGAAAAGTCGCTAGATGGAAGGCAAAATACCCCCATATCCAATATATTTATATTGGTGTTATTCAAGTCACCATTACTGCTTTATTTAGGCAAGGGCTAGACACCCCAATTTTAGCAATAATTTTTGACAAAAGATTTTCAGACCCAATGAAAGCAATCATTGGAGGAATCCTGTCTAATATGGCTAATGGAGTAATTTGGTTTAACATCAAACCAAATTTCTTTATTTCAGTAAATGATCCTAATATTGAAGACACAATTAGAATAAGGATCAAAACAAAAGGAATTGCTATGAAAGCAAATTCCCATGACTTGTCAATTAAATGGAAAACAGTCCATGAATTAACAAGGTTTACTGAAACTAGGGTCAAACAAAATTTTTGAACCTAGACCCTTTGACACAGTTATTCAACCTAGATTGATTAACTGGAGTGATCTAGAAATTCCTAGACAATATATGGTTGATTTCAGATCTTGTAGAAGAAGAAAATATGGGAAATACAACTCCTATGATGAATCTACAAGCTTCAGGAAAAAAACTTGATATTCAAAACCAAAAAAGAACAACTTCTACCTCCGTCTTTGAAATAGATTTTTCTAATAGACAGTTAGAAAAAGGAGAATCCAGTAGACAAAAAAGTATTGGATTCAAAAATGTTCAAGTTCCAATTTTACCCGGAACAATATTTCAAAAGGAAGATGAAATTAAATCTGCTTCTATTTATCATCTTCAAACCAAAAACGATTTTATCTTTTTTTTTCTCCTAGTCAAGGAAAAAAGAGATATACCTATGTTCAAAGAACATTTAATTTTGCAGGTTATAAACCATATAACCTTTGTGTTCTAATAGACACAGGAGCTACAATTAGTTCTTGTAAATGGAATGCAAATTCCCAAGGAAAATTGGACTTTAATGAAACACCCATCCTTTGTAATAACCTGCATTTTCATATTTAATTTGTAATTGCATTGTCATATTTAAATTTCATTGGGTGTTGACTGCTTCATTTAATTTCATTTCTCATGTTCTAATTATTATCCCTTGTGTTATTTCATACTAGAATTCTTTTGGGGTCAAATTGTAATTTTTACAAAAGTTAGTAATACCTATGTGGATTTCAAAATCTGTATTTCAAAACGGTGGAAATATTTCCTTTTGACTCAAACAGCATTTTTATAAAACCAGAAAACCATTTCTTACAGTAAAATGAATTTTCTGTATTTTTGTGGTGACCACCGTGCCCCGAAAATACCAGTTAGTGTCCAAAATTGTCCACGCTGTGTGAACTTTCACAGATATTGGAAGTGACTGATTTGGACAATTGCTTTATTGCCATTTATGGCAAGTGATCATTGCCTTAAGCCTTGTTTGGCAATGCTTGTAGTGTGTGTGTATTCCTTAGGCCATAAGCTAAAATTCCCAAACAACCAACATTTGACCCCTATATCCCTATGCTTGGCTCTTGGATACACAGTAGAGTTATATCAGCAAGTTATATACGTACATAAACTGATTTTGTTTAATATTAACACCATTTTGTAGAGTGAAGGTTAAGAGACTTGGCCTCCAAGTTCAATGCTTGCTATGTTTATTTATACACCTCACTCTTCATCACACACACACATACTTTCTTTCTGCAATATACAAAATACTGAGAGAAAAGAGAGAGTGCAGAGAGTTCTTCAGAATTTTGAGAGAGAAACTTCACAACTCCATAACCAAACTTGAGTATTGGATTCTTGTATTTTCCATTCTTTCTCAACAATTACTTCCCTCTCTAATCTCAGTGAGTATTTAGAACTCACTCAGAATGTAATTCATGCTTTAATTTCTTCATGCTTGTCTGATTGTTAAATTCTCCTTTGATGATCATACGTTGAAGTTCATAGCTTGAGAAATCAAGATTTTCAAAACTTAACCAAAACTTGTTTTTAGAGTTGATTATGAAAGATTATACCTCATTGATGATATGTCTGAAGTTTTAGAACCCAATTCGTTCATATAAGAAAGTATATTGAAAATGAAGTTTTGACATGTTTTAGTTTTTCCTAAAATTAGAGAGCTATGGATCAAATGGTGTTAAATTAATCATAGATTCTTAATCCTTGTTTAAAAACAAAGAGATCCATATATAACATGATAAACATACTTACAGATTTGAAATGGGTCAATTTTAGACCCTGTTTTCTGAAACAGAGCAGTTTCTGCGGAGAAGATGAAGCCTCAGCTTCACCTCGCGCCACGATCGCGCGCGCGAGGAATCGCGCGAGCGGCGCGCGCGAGCAACCTTTCGCGCCAGCGGCCCGCGTGCGCGAGGTAGGCGTCTCCAGGCAGACGTAAGAGTTTTATTATAAAAAGGAATTTAGGCAGATCGCGCGAGCGAGGGTCGCGCGAGAATCCCTTCGCGCGAGCGATCCGCACGCGCGACCTTGGCTTTCTCAGGCAGACAGAAAAGTTTAATTATAAAATTAAAATTGGACATATCGCGCGAGCGGCCCGCGCGAGCGATCTTTCGCGCGAGCGGCCCGCGCGCGCGAGTTCTGACAGTTTCTGTTTTTGTCTGTTTTGTGTTTAAGGTCTGTTTGGTTCAACTTTTTAGTATTGATAAGGCTCTGTTTGGGAATTTAGTTAATCAGAACTCTAATTGGTTAAGTTTGAATGATTAAAACATTGTAGTATGACTCATCCATCCCCGTACGCGTGTTGTTCCTTTAATTCAGCATTTTTGCTTTCGTCTTAGTGCATATCATTCATGTGGGGTCAGTGGTACATGCATGGGGGTGTCAATCTGTGTGGAAAAGTGTAATGGTTGGGTGGAAAGAGTATGAGTTTGTGGTTGTGGTTATAGTTGTGGTTGCGGTTGTGGCTGTGGTTGTGGTTGTGGTTGAGATTGTGGAGAGGGTATCTTTGAAATGCGACGGTGGAAAATATGGACACTCCCTGACGCCCATGGAAGCGTTAAAGTGTGTGAAGCCGAACTCGGACATTCCCTGGCACCCATGGTAGTGCTAAAGTGTGGCCTACGGACACTCCCTGATAACTCGAGTCTGGATACTGTGTGAGGGGTTGCCCCGGTATTTGCATGGCGGTTTGGGTATTCAAAGTGTGAGGCATTGGACACTCCCTGGTACCCCGGACCAAAGTGTGAGGCAAACTGGACACTCTCTGGCGCCCCGTTGCTAAAGTGTGGCTATCTGAGTGTTTCAAAGATACCAGGAGTAGGATAGTGGGTTGTTGTGGCTGTCGAGAGAAAAGAGTCGGCAAGATGAGTGTGGCGCATTGTCTCATATACGAATAACTGTTTTATGAATGAACGACCTTTATTATATTCCTTGTGGTTTTATAAAATGAATTCTTTCTGCGGTTTAACTGTTGATTTGACAAATTGAAAAATGGAATAAGGTAATTGGGTATGTTTTACATTCAAAGTCATGTTTTTAATACTCACCAGCTTCTCGAAGCTGACGACGTTGATGCGTCCTGGACATTCGTGTTCAGGCTTTTCAGGTTATAACCCGGAGGAATCATACGATTATGCTAATTGAGAATGGCTGCTTCTGGAATGAAGAAACTGTTTATTATATGCTTTAAGTTTATCTGTTTGAGTTTTAAACTGTTTTGTTTTAAGGATGACTGTAACAGACACTAAGTTATTATTTTATTTTCAAGGCGGTCTGTGCCTTAGTTGACCCCGGTTCATAAGATGTAATAAGTTAGAAAATTTTTGTAAGCCTTGATTGCTTTACTCTGATTATTATGTTTTGTTGTTCGACGTTTGGGACGGAATCGATCCTTCAAACTGTCGCGACCTACGGGTCCATAAAGGAAATTAAACGCTTTCCTTATTTATGCTACGTCGGGGCGTGACAGGATTTAGTGGTATCAGAGCCAGGTTATTATTTATCTCAAGATAGTTTAGCCAGGTTAGGGTTTACCAGTATAGACCCGATTCCACATTCCATTAAGTGTTACACACCCGATGATACGACAGGGAGGATAGACTCAGAACCCAAACGCCTAAGATTATTCTGTTCTGACTTTAAGTAGTACCTTTTTATCAGGTATGGATCCAGCTCCCCCACTATATGTACCAGACAGATTTGGAGGACACTTCGTGATACCTGGGGCAGTGATCCCAGCCTTTCTCGACTTATATCAGGCGGCCGTAGAGCAGTTGGCCGCAACGAATGTAGTATCTGAGGTATGGCACCAGGTTCACGTGGTAGGCCTAGTTGACCTGACCCGTATCCGTTTAGAGCTTCGTTATTTCGCAGAGGCTCAGCGTTTGGTTTTGGTCGAGATTCTGAGGTTGGTCGATAGCGATGCTTTCTACCTTCCCCTCGAGATCCAGATCGTGCATGCCCATCTGGCTCAGTTGGAGATGCCTCCGCCGGTGGTTCCCATTGCTGAGGACGATGTTGAGGTTGTTCATGTGGTCCCTGTAGGAGGGGAGATTATAGAGGACGGCATAGGTCTAGATGATCTTGCCGCTGAGCTCGAGGCTGAGCTAGCACTTGAGCTAGCCCTACCTGAGGAGATGGTAGATGAGGCAGATGCTCCTGTACCTGCTTCATCGTCCACCTCTCACAGCTATGACGGGGTTGGACCGTTCGTTGTTCAGCGATTTCGCCCTGTCGATTCGCTAGATCTCCTGATAGCCGCTTATGGAGATGATTGACGTTCTAGTTATGACTTGTACATATTAACCACTTTTAACTATTAGCTCTGTCTCTTTTTGCAACTGTAATTACATGCATTAGAGTGTAGGGCAATGACCCCATTTTTGTAACATTAACTCTTGCATGCGTCCTAACCCATACAGATAGGGTAGGCATTGATCTGACCATACATGCTTTTTGTATCTACTTGACAGAAGTTATATATATAAGATATACTCTTTTGAATGTTGTTGTCATTTAAATTACTTCATAGCACTATTGCATGCATGTTTCTCATTTTACTACCACTATCATGCATAGAATGGCTGGAGGAGTCAGGAGGAACAGGAACCTGATCGAGGGAGCACCCGAGGCTGCCGATCCTACAGGGATGTTTGAAGCATTTATCAGACGGTTAGAAAGAATCGGTAATACGAATGACAACCGAAGAGACCGTCAAACGGGAGACAAGTTGCTAGAGAGATTCCGTGCTCTAAGGCCCGAACAGTTTGCGGGTACCGCGGAACCCTGGAAGGTGGAATAGTGGTTAAGACAGATGGACTGCATGTTCGAAGCTGTCCAGTGCAACGAGATGGACAAGAGAAGATTGGCTACGTTTCAGTTGACCGATGCTGCCGCAGATTGGTGGGATTCGGTCATAGCCACTATCGGGAATGGAGCTGCTATGGGAATGACGTGGACTGCGTTCAAGGGGAGATTTTTAGAGAAGTATTTCCCGGCCACGGAGAGGCACAGAAGAGAGAAGGAATTCATGGATATGACGCAAGGAACCAAGTCGGTGCAAGAGTACACCACACAGTTTGAAAGACTGTTTCGGTTTGCTCCACACCTGGTTGATACTGAGGAGAAGAAGATCCGTAAGTATAACCAAGGGCTGACACCGCAGATTCGTCGCCTGACTCTCGGCCACTTAGATAAATCGTTTGAAGGACTTGTTGGTTTGGCTACTGATCTGGAAGAGGATGCTCGAGTGAGCCGAAAATAATTTGAATTCCGACCGCCTCAAAGGGGTAATTTTGGGAATAGACCACCAATGAATCGTACCCAAGGGCAGAAGAGGAATTTTGACGGAAGCAAGAAGACTCAGGCTATTACCTATCCGACTCAACCTCGAGTGGGCGAAGGAAGTAGTAGTGGAAAGTGTTTCAACTGTGGCAACCCTGGTCATTTGGCTCGTGATTGCAAGGCACCAAGGCGTGCTACTCAGCAAGGGATAGTCTGCTTCAACTGTGATGAACCAGGTCACATCAGCAGGTTCTGTACTGCTCCTAAGCAGGTGACTTATGGTCAACAGGGTCAGACTCGCTTGAATGCTGTTATCCCTGATGCCGCTGGATATGATGGAACTGCGTATGAAGAAGGAAATTATGGAGAAGCTCAACCTGATCAGCAAGCAGTAGAAGGTACATTAACTCTGTTTAACTCCCATGTTAAAGTGTTATTTGATACGGGTGCTGCTCTTTCGTTCATATTTGTTAATACAATTCGGAGATTGGGTATCTTACCTCATCGCTTAGAGAAAGCTTTGAAGGCTACTTCGCCACTAGGAGCTGCAGTCAGATTAGGACACGTGTGCAAGGATTGTCCCTTACGGTTAGGAAATCGTGAAATCCCTGCTAGGTTGATTGTCCTATCAATGAAGGAGTTCGACATAATCCTAGGAATGGATTGGCTCTCTCAGAATCAAGTGAAGTTGGATTGTGCGAGGAAGAGAATTACATTCCCCGACAATGAGAATCAACCCTTTGATTTTCAATGTAACCCTTCGGGAGATATGTTCCTCACGAGATGTTTAGCCAACATCGAAGTCGTCAGTACAGAGGTGACGGCGTCATCTATACCTGTAGTCAAGGACTTCGAAGAAGTGTTTGAAGATGTTTCTGGTCTACCGCCCGAGAGAAGTATAGAGTTCTGTATTGAGCTTATACCGGGTACCGTACCGATCACCAAGGTTCCCTACAGAATGGCCCCCACAGAACTATTGGAATTGAAGGAACAAGTTCAAGAGCTCGAGAACCTAGGTTTTGTGCGTCCCAGTACATCGCCTTGGGGAGCACCGGTGTTATTTGTGAAGAAGAAGGACGGGACACTCAGACTGTGTATCGACTACAGAGAATTGAACCGCATGACTATCAAGAACAAGTATCCCTTACCTCGGATTGACGATTTGTTTGATCAACTACAAGGAGCTACGACATTTTCCAAGATAGACCTAAGGTCGGGATATCATCAGTTGAGGGTACGAAAGGAAGACATACCTAAGACTGCTTTCAGAACCCGATATGGTCATTACGAATTTCTGGTGATGCCGTTTGGAATGACGAACGCCCCAGCAGTGTTTATGGATCTGATGAACAGAGTGTTCAAACCTTATTTGGATCAGTTTGTCATCGTCTTTATAGATGATATTTTGATCTATTCTAAGTCAGGAGAAGAACACGAGCAACATCTACGGATTGCGATGCAGACGCTTAAGGACCACCACTTGTATGCCAAGTTCAGTAAGTGTGAGTTCTGGTTGCAAGAAGTGAAATTTTTGAGACACAAGGTGTCATCTCAAGGAATTTCAGTGGATTCGTCCAAGACCGATGCTGTGTCAAACTGGGTTAGGCCGAGCAACCCTACAGAAGTTCGGAGTTTTCTTGGACTCGCAGGCTATTACAGGAGATTCGTTGAGGGATTCTCAAAGATAGCAGCACCTTTAACTGGGTTGACGAAGAAGAATCTGAAGTTTGAATGGACAGAGAAGCATGAGCGAGCCTTTCTAGAGTTGAAAGAGAGACTCACTACCGCACCAGTACTAGCAATACCCAAGCCTGATGAGAAGTTCACTATCTTTAGTGACGCATCATATCAAGGATTAGGGTGTGTACTTATGCAAGAAGGCAGAGTTATCGCCTATGGATCCAGACAGCTGAAGCCGAATGAGTTGAACTATCCCATTCATGATTTGGAGTTGGCAGCAGTAGTCTTCGCACTCAAGATTTGGAGACACTATCTCTACGGTGAGAAGTTTGATTTGTTCTCCGATCACAAGAGCCTAAAGTATTTGTTCACACAGAAAGAGTTGAACATGAGGCAACGCAGATGGATGGAGCTGATCAAAGATTACGACTTCACATTAGAATACCACTCGGGTAAAGCCAATGTGGTTGCCGATGCCTTGAGTCGACAGACTCGTGAGACGATTGCCTCCTTGATGGTTAGAGAGTGGCGAGCGTTGGAGACCTTGGCAGAGTTCGATGTACAGAGTGCTGAAGAAGGAAAAGGACAATTGTTCGGATGTCTTATCCTACAGTCTGTTCTTATCGACCGCATTATTGAAGCTCAGAAAGAAGATGAGAAGTTTCATACATGGTTCGTGAAGATGTCAGAAAAAGACCCGACAGAATGGAAGGTGGAAGTCGATGGAGGATATCGGTGCAGGAATAGATTATGTGTGCCAGGTGATGGAGAGCTAAGGAAGGATATCCTGGAAGAAGCACATAAGTCGAGATATACAGTTCACCCAGGAGGAATAAAGATGTACAAAGATTTGAAGAGAAATTTCTGGTGGGAAGGTATGAAGAAAGACGTGGCCGAATTCGTATCCAAGTGTTTGACGTGTCAGCAAGTCAAAGCTGAACATCAGAGACCGTCTGGATTGTTGCAACCGCTACCTATTCCTGGTTGGAAGTGGGAGCACATTACGATGGATTTTGTAGTGGGATTACCCCGGTCGCAGCAGAATCATGACGCTATTTGGGTAATTGTGGATCGACTAACGAAATCCGCTCATTTTATCGCTTATAGTATGACATACCCGGTAGAGAGAATGAGCCGAATGTACATACAACAAGTTGTGCGACTTCACGGTGCACCTGTGTCAATTGTGTCAGACCGTGACGCGCGTTTTACCGCTGGATTTTGGGAAAGTCTGCAAGAAGCTATGGGAACTTCGCTCAAGATGAGAACTGCTTTTCACCCTCAGACAGATGGGCAGACTGAGCGTGTTAATCAGATCATGGAAGATATGCTCAGGGCTTGTGTGATCGATTTTGAAGAATCTTGGGAGACGCACTTACCGTTGGTTGAATTTGCTTATAACAACAGCTATCACACGAGTATCGGTATGGCTCCGTTCGAAGCATTGTACGGACGACCATGTCGTTCTCCATTGTGTTGGGCAGAAGTTGGGGATACGGAATTGTTGGGACCAGATTTGGTTAGAGAAACCAACGAGAAGATTTCTTTGGTCAAGGAAAGGATGAGAACCGCTCAAAGCCGGTATAAGAGTTATGCTGATCGACGCCGGAAAGATTTGGAATTCAGTGTTGGGGATCACGTACTTCTTAAGGTTTCACCGACGCGAGGAGTGGTACGCTTTGGTCTCAAGAGAGAGAAGTTGGCCCCGCGTTTTATTGGACCGTTTGAGATTTTGGATCGTGTTGGGAAAGTAGCTTATCGACTGGCGCTACCACCGAGGATGTCTGGGGTTCACAACGTGTTTCACGTGAGTATGTTGAGGAAATACATACGAGATCCCTCACATGTGGTTAGTTATGACGATATTGAGACGAGTCATAACGTTTCTTACAAGGAGAGACCTGTGAAGATTCTGGATCAGAGTATCAAGAAGTTGAGGAATAAAGATATTCCGTTGGTAAAGGTTCAGTGGAATCACCATGACGAGAACGAAGCCTCGTGGGAAGTTGAAGCTGATATGAGGAAGAAGTACCCGGAATTGTTTTAAAACTAGTTAGTCTTGATTTCGGGGACGAAATCCTGTTTAAGGGAGGAAGGGTGTAATAACCTGCATTTTCATATTTAATTTGTAATTGCATTGTCATATTTAAATTTCATTGGGTGTTGACTGCTTCATTTAATTTCATTTCTCATGTTCTAATTATTATCCCTTGTGTTATTTCATACTAGAATTCTTTTGGGGTCAAATTGTAATTTTTACAAAAGTTAGTAATACCTGTGTGGATTTCAAAATCTGTATTTCAAAACGGTGGAAATATTTCCTTTTGACTCAAACAGCATTTTTATAAAACCAGAAAACCATTTCTTACAGTAAAATGAATTTTCTGTATTTTTGTGGTGACCACCGTGCCCCGAAAATACCAGTTAGTGTCCAAAACTGTCCACGCTGTGTGAACTTTCACAGATATTGGAAGTGACTGATTTGGACAATTGCTTTATTGCCATTTATGGCAAGTGATTATTGCCTTAAGCCTTGTTTGGCAATGCTTGTAGTGTGTGTGTATTCCTTAGGCCATAAGCTAAAATTCCCAAACAACCAACATTTGACCCCTATATCCCTATGCTTGGCTCTTGGATACACAGTAGAGTTATATCAGCAAGTTATATACGTACATAAACTGATTTTGTTTAAAATTAACACCATTTTGTAGAGTGAAGGTTAAGAGACTTGGCCTCCAAGTTCAATGCTTGCTATGTTTATTTATACACCTCACTCTTCATCACACACACATATACTTTCTTTCTGCAATATACAAAACACTGAGAGAAAAGAGAGAGTGCAGAGAGTTCTTCAGAATTTTGAGAGAGAAACTTCACAACTCCATAGCCAAACTTGAGTATTGGATTCTTGTATTTTCCATTCTTTCTCAACAATTACTTCCCTCTCTAATCTCAGTGAGTATTTAGAACTCACTCAGAATGTAATTCATGCTTTAATTTCTTCATGCTTGTCTGATTGTTAAATTCTCCTTTGATGATCATACGTTGAAGTTCATAGCTTGAGAAATCAAGATTTTCAAAACTTAACCAAAACTTGTTTTTAGAGTTGATTATGAAAGATTATACCTCATTGATGATATGTCTGAAGTTTTAGAACCCAATTCGTTCATATAAGAAAGTATATTGAAAATGAAGTTTTGACATGTTTTAGTTTTTCCTAAAATTAGAGAGCTATGGATCAAATGGTGTTAAATTAATCATAGATTCTTAATCCTTGTTTAAAAACAAAGAGATCCATATATAACATGATAAACATACTTACAGATTTGAAATGGGTCAATTTTAGACCCTGTTTTCTGAAACAGAGCAGTTTCTGCGGAGAAGATGAAGCCTCAGCTTCACCTCGCGCCACGATCGCGCGCGCGAGGAATCGCGCGAGCGGCGCGCGCGAGCAACCTTTCGCGCGAGCGGCCCGCGCGCGCGAGGTAGGCGTCTCCAGGCAGACGTAAGAGTTTTATTATAAAAAAGAATTTAGGCAGATCGTGCGAGCGAGGGTCGCGCGAGAATCCCTTCGCGCGAGCGATCCGCGCGCGCGACCTTGGCTTTCTCACGCAGACAGAAAAGTTTAATTATAAAATTAAAATTGGACATATCGCGCGAGCGGCCCGCGCGCGCGAGTTCTGACAGTTTCTGTTTTTGTCTGTTTTGTGTTTAAGGTCTGTTTGGTTCAACATTTTAGTATTGATAAGGCTCTGTTTGGGAATTTAGTTAATCAGAACTCTAATTGGTTAAGTTTGAATGATTAAAACATTGTAGTATGACTCATCCATCCCCGTACGCGTGTTGTTCCTTTAATTCAGCATTTTTGCTTTCGTCTTAGTGCATATCATTCATGTGGGGTCAGTGGTACATGCATGGGGGTGTCAATCTGTGTGGAAAAGAGTAATGGTAGGGTGGAAAGAGTATGAGTTTGTGGTTGTGGTTATAGTTGTGGTTGCGGTTGTGGCTGTGGTTGTGGTTGTGGTTGAGATTGTGGAGAGGGTATCTTTGAAATGCGACGGTGGCAAATATGGACACTCCCTGACGCCCATGGAAGCGTTAAAGTGTGTGAAGCCGAACTCAGACATTCCCTGGCACCCATGGTAGTGCTAAAGTGTGGCCTACGGACACTCCCTGATAACTCGAGTCTGGATACTGTGTGAAGGGTTGCCCCGGTATTTGCATGGCGGTTAGGGTATTCAAAGTGTGAGGCATTGGACACTCCCTGGTACCCCGGACCAAAGTGTGAGGCAAACTGGACACTCCCTGGCGCCCCGTTGCTAAAGTGTGGCTATCTGAGTGTTTCAAAGATACCAGGAGTAGGATAGTAGGTTGTTGTGGCTGTCGAGAGAAAAGAGTCGGCAAGATGAGTGTGGCGCATTGTCTCATATACGAATAACTGTTTTATGAATGAACGACCTTTATTATATTCCTTGTGGTTTTATAAAATGAATTCTTTCTGCGGTTTAACTGTTGATTTGACAAATTGAAAAATGATATAAGGTAATTGGGTATGTTTTACATTCAAAGTCATATTTTTAATACTCACCAGCTTCTCGAAGCTGACGACGTTGATGCGTCCTAGACATTCGTGTTCAGGCTTTTCAGGTTATAACCCGGAGGAATCATACGATTATGCTAATTGAGAATGGCTGCTTCTGGAATGAAGAAACTGTTTATTATATGCTTTAAGTTTATCTGTTTGAGTTTTAAACTGTTTTGTTTTAAGGATGACTGTAACAGACACTAAGTTATTATTTTATTTTCAAGGCGGTCTGTGCCTTAGTTGACCCCGGTTCATAAGATGTAATAAGTTAGAAAATTTTTGTAAGCCTTGATTGCTTTACTCTGATTATTATGTTTTGTTGTTCGACGTTTGGGACGGAATCGATCCTTCAAACTGTCGCGACCTACGGGTCCATAAAGGAAATTAAACGCTTTCCTTATTTATGCTACGTTGGGGCGTGACATCCTTGTCATAGGAATTGATGGTAATCACACCTCAATTCAGTTTAAAGCCAAAGTTGTAGCGATCTGGTTAGGTGATAACAAATTCATCATACCAAAAATTTTATGTTTTCCTTATATGCATGGAGATTTCCTTTTAGAAAATAATTTTATTTATAAATATTTACCTATGCATATCTATGACAAAGGTATTGCTTTAAGTATTAAAAATACTTTGATTCAGATACCTTTGCTTGAGAAACATAAATATGTATGTGAAAAAGAGTTTGCGCTCGTTCCAAGTGGTGAAATGACACCCATCATCAAAACCATTGATGAATCACATTGGATTTATAAAATCTTAGAAGAAAATTTTAGTGAAGATCCATTAAAATTATGGTCTCGAAGTCCTAGATTTTGCACGTTAAAGTTAAGAGATCCTAATGTCATCATTAGAGTAAAACCTATGATCTATAACCGACAGGATATAGATGAATTTGATATTCAAACTCAAGAACTTCTAGACAAGAAGCTTATAGAAGAAACCACTAGCCCTCACTCTAGTCCAGCCTTCATGGTACGAAACCATGCAGAAATTAAGAGAGGAAAAGCTAGAATGGTAGTCAATTATAAAAGGCTAAATGAGCAATTAGAATTTGATGGATATTTTATACCTCGAAAAGATGTTTTGATTTCCTTAACCCAAGGATCAAAATACTTTAGTAAATTTGATTGTAAAAGTGGATTTTGGCAAATCCAATTAACTGAAGAGTCAAAACCCTTGACAGCATTTAGCACCCCTCGAGGTCATTACCAATGGAAGGTTATGCCCTTTGGATTAAACATTGCACCTCAAGTTTATCAGAGATGGATGGATACAATTTTAAAGATCTAAAAGATTTTTGTGTTATATACATTGATGACATACTCATCTTCTCCAAAACTAGGGAGGAGCATAAACATCATTTAAAAATTCTCTGTGAACGATTTCAAAAACATGGAATTATTTTGTCCCCAAAAAAGATTGAGCTAGAAAAAGAATCAATTGAATTTTTGGGAATAATTTTAAATTAAAACGGCTTAAAATTACAAGAACATATTTTATCAAAAGTTCGTGATTTTCTTGATATTCTAAAAAATAAAACTCAATTACAAAGTTTATTAGGAATTCTAAATTACGGACGAAGTTTTATTCAAAATTTATCAAAAATAGAAATTCCTTGGTTAGCCAAACTAAGGAAAGATATTATTTTTGATTGGACTGATAAGGATGTTACCTTACTCATACAGATTAAGAATAATATCTCACAATTACCAGATGTTTATCTTCCAAAAAATGGAGATAAATTAATTTTAGAAACACATGCTTCTTATACATGTTGGGGATGTGTATTAAAAGCCTTTTCTGCTTGTTTATGGCCAGAAGAAGAGCCACCTCTTTCGGTTAATATTATAAAACCAAGAAAGAAACCAATTCCTTTGTATCTTCAAAAAGAAGAACTTATTTGTGGATATAATTCTGATACGTTTAAACCAAACGAATAGAAATATATCATTTTTGAAAAAGAATTACTTGCTATTAAATTAGCAATCAAAAGATTTCATATTTATTTGGCAGCAGAAAACTTTATTGTCAGAACAGACAATAAAGTTGTAAGAGATTTCCTTGTAAATAAAAAATCCATTGAACAAGGAAGAAGATTGGCTTGGTATAATAAAATTTCTGAATATACTTTTGAGGTAGAACATCTTAAAGGTACAAATAATTTGCTTGCAGATTTGCTTAGCAGGAACTGCTACTCCAAGGTGCATGAATAAGGGTAAACAACCCTCACAAGGAGATTGGGTTACTATTGCCAAAAAGGGAAATGAACTCTAAAAGAAAGTTTATGTTGTTTTTACTAGACGAAAACTAGACATTTCTCAAACATGGCCAGAATGCCATCTACAAGTTAATCAGTTTCCTGGAGCATGCTATCAATCTTATGAGAGCATGACAAAGGCTAGAAAAGCCTACTACTATACTATTCCTATGTCATTGCCAAACAAGCAATTTGAGCTTATGCCAAGATTTGAGAATACCCAGACACCAAAAAATGATGAATCTGGGAGTTCTAATTTTTATAATCCTGGACTACCCATGAAAATTTATGACGAACTCAATGGTGCATGAAAAATCCATTGTACCAATGAAAGATCAAAATTTTGAAAGCATATGAGTGCTTTGGCCGATAAAGTAGCTGAAAAAACAGCTAGACTAGATGAAAAAACAGCCAAATTATCTAGTCTTCAAAATCTTTGTTTCAATATCATTAAACAAATGAATTGAGCAGAAGATTTTAATTTGAAAAAATAAACAATTTTCTTCAAATATCTGATCTTGTAATCCATGATTTCTCAGATCCAATTTTTGAAAAAATTAAGAGAATTTGTCTCTTTGAAAAAGCAAGACATCTTCTACCAAGAGATATTTTTATTCAAATTAAAGAAATGGTGGAAGATCATCAAGAAATGATTCGTGCGTTACTTTTTCGATCCCATGAAAAAATTAATTTTCATGATAGTATTCCTAAAATAACCATCTTTGTAAACCACGAAGAATGGTTTTATGAAGACATTCAATGGGGAATAGCTAATCAAGTTATTTTTCAAATTCTTGAATCACATAGTTGGATTCATTTTCCATCTATGATTAAGTGCATGCTTTCCTATATAGTTCAAACCTATATGTGGAATAAATATTTTACTTTTTGGATCGCAAGCACCGTTGGATGGAGAGAAAGAGAAAAATTCTTTCAACCATATCAGATTTGGTATCTTAAACCCACAAGAGAATGAGAATTTGAAAATGATTTAATAAAAACCGATTCATCGGGTGTGGTTAGAAAATTAAATCCAGTACAATATTGGGTAGATAGCCTTTTGTCTATCTCATCAAATGCTGCAGACATCAATGGATCAACAACTCTCCCATTTATGGTAACATATGGTAAAATACTATTTGTTACTTATAATGCCATGGCCTATACAAGGCCAGATGAACAAATCAAAGAAGTAGAAGAACTACTACTAAGATTAAGAAAGAGAGATCAATTAGATCTTCCTCTAGATCTGTCTATGACAGCAGATGACGTGCAACAATTTCATACACAACAGTTCAGCCAGGACCCAGATGACGAAAGCATCCAGGACTTTGAAAACGAAACATACCAAAACCTGGTAAATGCAATGGAAGCATAGTGGGGCCCATCCAAGGGTGAATTATTGTAGAAGACTCCGGAAAGACTCCAACCATATCCAGGACACGTGGAGGTTTCTGCAATAGGAAGAAAAAGTTATCCAGATAGGGCTACTTTTTAAAATGCAAGAAAGAGGACACGTGGATAAACCCTCTCCACATCCATTAATGTATAAAGACTAAGTCTTCTTTGTAATAAAGGGTCTTTTGTAAGTTAGTGATACATACATGCATCTGGATGTGAAATTTACATTTTGGATTCCATACAGTAGTTGTCCTTCCTACTAGAATAGTCAAGTTGAAAGTCTATTTAAGGGATATTCACTAAGTCTTAGAGGCATGTACAAACTACTATCACTTGTAATATTTCTCTCATTATAATCAATGTATCTTTTGACTTCTCTTTTGTGTAATCAGTTTCCTACTTCTTCTTCGTCTTCTACTTCACTTTGTGTAACTGACAAATAATGGAAAGACCACAACGATTCCATTAGCGACGAAGGGCAATGGCTGAGTCGTCGTCGTCTTGCATCTTCTACAAAATCGCTCGCTCTTCCACCTCTATAACTCTCCTCCACATTGTCTTCTTTCTCTCTCTCTCTCTCTCTCTCTATATATATATATATATGTATATGTATGATCTGTTGACAATTTTATGAAAATTTGTTGCTACTTTTTAAAAAAAAAAAAAATTTATTTGTTTTTCTGATTCATTAAAGTTGACTCGTGCAGGATGAGAAGGTCGTTGCATTTCAAGACATCATTCAAGTTTCAATTTTTACTGTCCCTATCTTAATTATTTGAAACCTTGCGCAACCAGATATTTCAATTGAAGCCCTTTTTTTTCTCCCTTTGTTGACCATTAAAGACTCTATTTTTATCTATTTGGTTCCTGTGTACATATAGTCCTTTTAATGAGTGATCCCTCATTTTAAGAAAGTGATGGCTTCTGTTCTCGGTCGTTGGATCATGTTTTCATTAAGGGTACTTCTGTCATTTCACTAGTATGACCTGGATTAAATGACGAACCAACGGGCATAATAGAAGTCTCACTTTCTTAAAATGAGGGATCAGTCATTAGAAGTACGAGATTAATTGGATGTTATTTCAGTTGGAAGTGCACCTAATAATCCCATGTTTTAGTTTGATAATGTTTTCTTGTAGAGTAATGAGTGCTATGCTTCTTAAATTTTTATCCCAAAGGTGCTTCCCAAATCATGTGGCAGTAGGGCAGGTAAACAATTTTCAATAAAAATTCAACTAGTCTCAATGTATTATACATGGCCTCACTGCTAAATTATTTGGGAAGTATTTTGGGATAAAAATTTGGTAAACATAGCATTGCACTCCTTGTTCTAAGGGAATACACAACCAATTTTAGGATTCATGGTTCATAAGATTATGGTTGTAACGCCCTGTATTTTATTATCATTAATAAATAAACATTGCATTTTATTTCCATGAGTAGTTGATTTAATTTCTATTTATAAATATTTATCTGGGGCCAAACCGTAATATTTGAAAATATAGAAAATATTTCTATGGTTTTAAAATCGATATCTATATTTTGTTTAAACCAGGAATTTAATTCCTACATTAATATAATTTTCCTGTATTTTTCTTTCTACCGTAAAATACCAGTTTTGGTTTGAAGTCTGCGTTATACCGCGTTTTGGGTGTGGGAGCACGTGAGCTCAACCACACCGGGCGAAATCCGTTGATTGCTTGGAGCCCAAAACTAGCAGTTTATATATATGTGTTGCTATCACTCTCAACACTCACAGTCTCTAATTCTCTCTCAATTCTCTCCATTTTCTCTCTTCTTCTCAAGAACACTACACACACATATACATATTATATATGGTATATATATATACTCATACACATTCATAGTTATATATATATATCAATATCAAGGAACGGAGGAAGAAATTCTCAACGACGGATTATTACGGCGGAAGTTCTCGGCTTTTAATTTTCTGTAATTAAACACCTCGGTGAGTATTATAAACTCACTCGCCATGTTTATATATGTAATTTCAGTGTATATATGTGTGTATATGTGTATATATATCAATACACCATTGAAGCTTAAGAATTGAAGTTTTAGAAATCGTAACCAAAATCGATTCTGTAAATTGGAAATGGAAGATATTGATCCCGGTAAGCTGTGGTTCGAATCCTACACAGTAATTTATCCGTATCGCGACGAACCGTTAATTTTAAGTTTTGACACCCTCACTTTAATCGCGAATATCTAGTGATATAATCCGTATTAGTTAAAATTGATCGCGTATTCTTAATCTACGCGGAAAACCGAGGAGAACCATATATCACATGTCCTGGTACGAACAGAATCTGAAAATGGGTAATTTCAGTCCAGAAATTGAAAACAGGGGAGAAAACGAAGAAGATGACATTCTGCAAGAACTCGCGCGCGCGACCCGCTCGCGCGAGGCTCGCTCGCGCGGCCCGCTCGCGCGGACCCTTCCCCCTCTTCGCGCGCGCGATCCGCTCGCGCGACCTGTCCAGCCCCTCCGCTCACGCGACCCGCTCGCGCGATCTGGCCTTCCCCTTCGCTCGCGCGACCCACGCGCGCGATATCACCTCTCTCCCGCTCGCGCGACCCGCTCGCGCGATCTGGCAGTTTGAGCAGTTTCTATGTTTCCTTAGTAGGGACTGTTTGGAAAATGTTTTAAAAGTTTTTAAAGGACAGTTTGGCAAAAATATTGTTTTAAAGGTCTATGTTTTAATGATTGTACGAAACAAGAACAACTTAGGCCAAAATTTATGCTCGTACGATTATCCGGCTTTGTGATTTTATTAATGGTGTTATTTATGAAACATTGACATACATATTAGGGTCGAGGTTGCGTCAACATGCATGTGTGTGAGAAAGCGTGAAAAGAGTAAAGAGTAGCGGTCTGGTGTGCGACCTCAATATCGATCGGATATTATTCCTGGTATTGGAGGCGACAGTGTCGTGTACGACTTAGATATCGATCGGATAGTATTCCTGGTATCTAAGGCGCGCGTTTCGGATATTGATCGGATAGTATTCCTGATATCCGAAGCGATGGTGGTAATGTTGAGTACTGCTTAGATATCGATCGGATATTATTCCTGGTATCTAAGGCGCTTGTTTCGGATATTGATCGGATAGTATTCCTGGTATCCGAAATGATGGTATTGAGTGTGGCTTAGATATCGATCGGATATTATTCCTGGTATCTGAAGCGATAGTTTGGTGTGCTGTTTTGGATATCGATCGGATAGTATTCCTGGTATCTGAGATAATGGTTTGGTTGTGTTGAGTTTTGTTGAGAGAAAAGAGTCAGAAAGATGAGATATTACATTGCTCATGCATGGTCGCTTATTTATTGCTTTCTTTATTTTTCCCCCGTGGCTTATGTTGGAATTGGAACCTTGAATTTATTGCTTTTAAAAGTTAAATTGCACCGTTGTTTATATGCTTATATATACATTGCGAGCACTTGTTTATTTTGCTCACCAGCTTTCATAAGCTGACGGCGTTGATGCGTCCTGGACTGTATGTCCAGATTTTCAGGGTCAGGAGCAGCCAGGGTATTTTGACTATGCTACTTAGAGTCAAGAGACTTTCCAGGAGGCTGCTTTATATTTCCTATGTCTTTTAATTTGGGTTTTGTAATAAACTAGTTTAGACTTTTGAATAAGGCGTTTTGTGCCTAAGACTATGACTGCTGTAATAGTTTAGTAAGTTTTTATTTCGGAGCTTATGTTTTTGTTAGTATCCTTTGCTCTAGAAATGTTGTTAAGTTATTTGTTGCAGGGACAATTGGTCATACTCACTTGTCACGACCTACGAGTCCATAAAGGAAATTAAATGCTTTCCTGAATTATGCTACGTCGGGGCGTGACAATGGTGTTTTCGACCCGCACTTAGTGCACACCGGTATTGGATGCGCCGTGGATTCTATGAGTTCTTTTGGAGTGTGATTGGGGCTTTTTTGTAGCGTTCTTTTGAAAAAAAAAACATAAAATTCTTCATACAATTTTGAAAACTTTGGAGTTTTAAAAGAGAAATAATAGAATATAATAATAGCAATTATCTAAGGTATACACTAATGCACTAAGAGTTATAAAATAATTTGTAAATACTAATATATAAAAATATTTTTTAATAATTTATCCAAGTATTCCCGCTGAACCAGCACCGGCACCCTTACTTTTTGAAAAATTGGTAAACATTCCCATACCCGAGTCCCTGCACCTGCACCGGTACTACCTGGCGCTTAAGGAACTTGTTAGTGGGATTCAGAAGTTAATCATGTATCTTTACGTAGATCAAATCAAGTGGTAAATGTGTCTCTACTGCTTGGTGAGTTCTCTCCAATTCATCTTATTTAGGTTGATATCACTAGTACATTATTGCTGAATGGATTATGATGAGCTGGTTGGTTGAACCACAGTTCGCTCCACCATAATACATATTGGGGCAAGTTAAACTTGTTGTGCATAAGATAAATAGGCTGTCAGCGGCGTTTAGTAGTCAACGGAAAAGAACATGCTTTTAGGAAGCATCTTTTGGCTGATTCTTTAGTTTCATTAGTAAGAATTCATGTTTGCCCAGGATGCACCGTGAAAGACATATCCTTAAAGGTTTAAATCGCCAAATGAATCAATTATAGGGTACAAAATGATTTTAATTTATAATGAATGACTAAAATACCTTTCAATATGTCACATGACTAGCACAAGGGGTGAGTTTCCGTTAATTTTTGACAAAAATTATGACGGAAGTCCAAAACAATGACAACTATTAATAAGTCCTATTTACTCCCCTTTATTTGAAATAGGACTAAGCTCAAAAGGTTTTTAGCAATAGGTCCATAAAATAATATAGAGACCAAACTACCTCCATTTGTTCCACACGTTCAATCTGTATGTGATGCCATTTGGAAGAAACAGAGCTTCCATAATAAGCTCATTCGTGAGGAAAGCGCATGAAATCAGGCTCAATCTGTGTGCCATTAACATAATTTCAAAATTCAAAACTCCGAATTTGTATCATATTTGGTTTCAATTCTTGGGAGCAACTTCTATTCTTCATCTCTCTCTCTCTCTCTCTCTCTCTCTCTCTCTCTCTCTACACTTTCTCTGATCTCTAGATTCCATCTCCCCTACTGAGCTCCAACAATGGCGAGGCTTTCATCCTAGACTCCTCCAAACCCCAACGGCGGCGATCGGAAAAGGGAGCTGTGAGTGGGCAAGAGAGGCTTTGGTAAATTTGAAGATAAGGTTTTGGTGGTTGGGATGGCCATGATTTGGGCGATTTGGAAACACTGTGAGACATTTTTTCTTTGTTGTTTTCTTTCTAGGTGATTTGGGAAAATTAGACTGGGGTTTGGTTTTTGGTTTCTCTTTACTCCTCTCTAGTGATTGTAGAGAGAGCATGGGGGGAATATGTTGGCTGTTTGGAAACACTATGTGAGCCTTTTTTTTTTTTTTTTCCCTTTCTTGGTGATTTGGGTGTAAAATTTTGGGCATGATTGAGTGTGAAATTTTATATGATTTGTGCATTTTGGAACACTGGGTGAGAAAATGTTTTCTAGTAGAATCCATGGTTGATGGAAAAATTATATTGGGGTTGGGGGTTTGGTTTTTGGTTTCTCTTTACTCCTGTCTTGTGATGAGAGAGAGAGAGAGAGAGAGAGAGAGAGAGAGATAGAGAGAGAGAATATGGGGATGGAGTGAGGTTTGGTTAAATTTTGAAAAATTGGGTTATTGCAAAATTTTACACTCAGATTTCAGACATGAGTAATGAATTCTACACTCAAAATTGTACAAGCAGAGGTGGTGATGAATCGGACAGTACAATCAACGATTAAAAAACTGATGTACACGTAGGTGTTGACAACAACATGTGATTTTGAAGGTGGAACTGAATTTGAAGGTGTTGAAATACAAAATTGTTTCATAGGTTCTCTTTTTGGTAGGTGTTGACAACAATAGTCATACCGGCCTACTCCTTAATCTGCAAAACGGCTGCGTTTCCCGAGAAACGCCCCCGCATGATAAACATCACACGGGTCAGCATTGTATAACAACACTGGTATGAGTAAACACGCTCCAGTCTCAAGGATCACTCGTGGTCCCCTCAATTCCAACCCAACAATAATCAATTAACATAATAATACCCAATAAATTCCCCGGAGGTTGGGAATCCGCTGGACTCCCTCCCTCTCTTGATCACAAACACATACAAAGTTGTAGGCAGAACTGTAGTTCCACACGTGAGTGAGGACAAGCGGTAGTTTCCTCGAGTCACGGCGACAGTTTGTTCCACCCACAAAGTAAAAGAAACACTTACTCTTAAATGACATGGTGAGCCAAAGCCTGCATACAATGATTAGTGGGCCCACCATCCTGCAACTCGAGAGTTAGCACAAATCCTTAGTATCTGTTTGTGATAAAATATTCAGCCAATGCAGGGTTGACACATAAGAGATGATGTGGCAAGTTAATTGGTGGATACTGATGGACATTGGAACCGTTATAGGCAGTTGAAACTGATTCATTTCGTTCAAATATTTATTTGATGGAAGACACGTGTTGAACATCATGGATTAATTGAAGGACAGTTGTCAATATGAGAGAATGTCACGGATAAAAGCAGTTATCAGTTTGAAAATAGGAGGGAACATTCAAATTAAGTTGCTGAGGCTTCGACATCTATAAATAGAAGGATTGTGTATTCGAAAGGGATCCTTCGATCAAACATCAACATATATCTCTCAATACATCTACTGTATTGTTATTTAGATACTTAGAATTAGGAGTAGAACACCTTCGAAGTCATCTTCAAGGTTAGATTGTAGTTTCTTTAATTTAATAAAAGTAGTTCAATTACTTTTAGTCATTTTACTGTTTTATTTAGGAGTAGATATTAATTTAGTCAGTTCGAAGTTCTTCAGTTAGTTACATCTTTACACAATTAAAGTCCTGTTTAAGGCATCGAAAGTCACCACAATCTCCCTGGTGAGGCGCAATTTGGATAATCACACATACACATTGGCAATTTGCTTGCCTGGCACGCCCGCACTTATATATATAAATTTTCCAACCAAACAGTATCATAATAAACAATTCTTCAATGCCAAATCATTTAATCAATTTTCTTCGCATTATACCACGGTAACCATTTCGGGTTTTCAATTTCATGTTTCGCAATAGTTTATCCATTTGTATTTGACGCACTACAATCACTGTCATTTTATTTTCTTGCCCTAGGTTCACCACTAAGGTCACCCTACTCATGGTCAACTTACTATTTATGAACGATTCATTATTCAATTTCCTAGCTTCACCACTTGGTCACCCTCCATGGTACACCCACACATATATCCCATGTGTGCCCGGACATACTACTAACATCCACTCTGGTGCTAGTTTGGTTGGGGTATCAACCAAACCAGGTATACACACAGAAGGCCAGTCAATATGCCTAGACGTCTAACAAATAAGCCGGGCATAAGGCTTAGACCAGCTTGATCACGAAGCCACTGGCAAAAGGGTACACTCAGCAAGTCGACCTACCAAAAAAAAACATATCACACAACGGGAAGCGGTGAACACTAAGGAACTTGAAACCACTTTTTTTTTTTTTTACCATCTGCGTTAATTCACACAAGTACCATTCATGAGGATTTAATCACGTCATTAACCACTTCGAAAATTTATCATTTATTACATGGATTACCATTATCCGATTATTCACAATAAAGCCCTTGCGCTAAACTTCTATTCACGTCTCTAACGTAGTATTTCCACAATCATCATTTAATACTACACATAGCATAAGTCATAGCATTTAAAATTGGCATTCAACAGTACTATTTAAAATGGTACCAAACAAATCTTATATTAAACAGCCCCAAAACTAGAATGGGTTGAAATTGTTCTTCATAATAATACCGTACAAAGAAACATCTCTAACAATTTTCATAAACATAATTCGAAATTCGGAGTTAACATTTACTGCTACTGTAATATGAATTTTCTGCCCAAACGGTACAGAATTGAGAAAAATACTATTAGACGAAAAACGTGCAGAATCGCGTTTTACATTGACTTAGGTGAACAGTTTTACCAAAAACAAAATGTATGAATTAATACGAATTATTTTCTAAAACAGATCTGAGATTTTCTTCAATTTTACCCAAATTCGAATTTGTGTTAGTCTTCTTTTTTTTCTTCAATTTTCTAAATAACTTATATCTAACCTTTGATATATATATATATATATATATCTATATGTATATGTATATATCACTATAGATCCGTATTATATAAACACCAATCCATACGATTTATTCAAACTATAATGAACACAAATCAAAAATCAATCAAACTACGAATTAACCCTACAAATCTAAATGTTTACTCACCAAATTGGGAAAAGCAGGATGATGTTGATGATGGTGAACTCCCTTCTTTTCTCTTCTCTTCTCTTTTTCTTCTCCTTCTAGGTGACTAGGGTTGCCTCTTCTCTCTTTGTCTCTTCTCTCTCTCTCTTGAGGCTGCTCTCTTTTTTTTTTTTCTAACCCTAGGATATGTTATCTATCTATATACATATAATACACACACAATACATATATTACTCACACAAATATTAATAATCCCGTTTTTCTTTTTATGGGCTAACAAAAGAGACTCATATGAGCCCAGAATGTAACACAAACCACTAAAATGGCCAGCCCAAAGGGTACTCATACCCCGGGTACTTAATTTTCATGTTAAATTCACTACTTAACTTACTAGTGGGCCTCGAAACACTACCCGACACTAAACTCGTCATTCTACAAAAGTTGTAACTCAGTCAGACAATAATCTATCATATAATTTAATTAAAGCTCAAATTTCATGTCATAATAATAATGAAATATTAGAAATTTTAATACAAAAACAAACGGGGAAATATTACTGGTATTACTAACTAATTAAATATGGACAAATTAAATATGCTTACTAGCAATTTAATTTATGGGTTCTTCAAACTTAAAATTTTAATCACATGTCTTACCTAGGTACACTCATATATCATTGCTAATTGAAAAAAATTATTTAAAATAATTATTTACACACTTAAAAATTTAGGGTTGTTACATTCTACCCTACTTAAAGAAATTTCGTCCCGAAATTTGTAGCAACGGTAAATACACAATTCAATCATAAATAAAGTTAGGCACGCAATTTCATACCAATCATTGATTACGTTTAACTCTCAACTATACAAGACTTAGTACGTCGAGCGAATAATCCAAACAAGGAAACCCTCATGTATATACCTATAGCCTCGTATAATCGATTGTTAAATTCTAACCAGAACTAAAATATAACACAATATAACTAGTCATTTCATATACACTTAGACCTTACAAATAATTTCAACATACAGTGATGCAATTCACGAATATAGTCTATGTACATGCACATGTTTACCTCTTACCGTACCCCGCACTACACCTCCAATTACTTACCGCTTCACCCAAGTCCGAGAAAATACTGGCATTGAAGATAAAGAAATTTTCGTCCGATGGTAAGCCTCGTATATAATCAATACTCACCTGAGATTCATAATATAATCTTGGCAGATAGAAGAAGGCCACTGATTTGATAGATACTCCAGATATAATTCCAGAATATTGATAATAATGATGTATTCATATGAATAAAATGAGCTGGTTGTAACAGCAGAATACCCGAAGAAATAATCAGCTTTAGAAGAACTCCAGAATATCCATAATGATAATATTGTGTTAGATGCCCAGTTGATAATAGAAATAAGAAAACCCGTAAAAATAAAGAAATCCCAATGACAACTGATCTCTTCCATATAATTCAGAAGTTTAGCAGAATATCAATAGATACGCCGCAAGAGGTCACCAAGATAAGAGGATTCTCGACTAAGAAATTCCGGTGATTGACGTGACTTCCAAATTCCCCCATTACTCCTCATATAAATAAAATGAATGCACTACTATGCAATGCTAAAGAATACTATGTATGACTTCACACAGTTATCATGAAAATGGTAGGCAATAAAAGTTAAACAAATCAACAAAACAAAGCACAAAGCTCACACATAACAGAGAAACAGATGTAGCACATACTCAACCTTAATCTCAACCCAAGAAGATTCGCAGTCCTATAGCTCTGAACAAACACAGTAATCCACATTCCGAGGATCACCTAGACTCGCTAAGCTAACCATAAGCTCTGATACCAAACTGTCACACCCCGATTTTTGGACAACCAAATATTTAATCCAGAGCATGTATCTAGACTAATATTCAATTTCCAAAGCACCGAGAGTGACACCCTCACACAGGCTAATAAATAATTATTGAAAATAGTATTTTTATACTCATTAAATAAGGACATGTAATCATGTATTAATATAAAAACTCTGTATTATTAAACTTCTATTCCCAATCCTCCATTTCATTATAAAAGAAATAACATTCCATTATAATATAATACCATTTTAATTTACAAAAGGAATACAAAGTTTATTAAATAAAATTTCTTACAAAGTTAAAAAAAAAAGAAGAAATAAAGTCTATACATCCGATGGTCAGAGCAACTACAACGTTCCAATACCAACTACAATAATGGCCCACAATGCCAAATAAATGAAAATAGCAAATGAACAGTAAAGGTCTTCATGCCCTCAACCAAATCCATGCAATCCAATAGTCATACCGGCCTACTCCTTAATCTGCAAAACGGCTGCGTTTCCCAAGAAACGCCCCCGCATGATAAACATCACACGGGTCAACATTGTATAACAACACTGGTATGAGTAAACACGCTCAAGTCTCAAGGATCACTCGTGGTCCCCTCAACTCCAACCCAACAATAATCAATTAACATAATAATACCCAATAAATTCCCCGGAGGTTGGGAATCCGCTGGACTCCCTCCCTCTCTTGATCACAAACACATACAAAGTTGTAGGCAGAACTGTAGTTCCACACGTGAGTGAGGACAAGCGGTAGTTTCCTCAAGTCACAGCGACAGTTTGTTCCACCCACAAAGTAAAAGAAACACTTACTCTTAAATGACATGGTGAGCCAAAGCCTGCATACAATGATTAGTGGGCCCACCATCCTGCAACTCGAGAGTTAGCACAATATTTTGGAAATGGGAAAAAAAATCAATTATTAATAGCGTTTTTTGTAAAAACGCCACTATAATAGCGTCTTTTGTAATCACGTTGTTCCTATTAGTAGCGTTTTTTGAAATAACGCCATTTTAATGGCGTTTTTAATAAAAACGTTTTACCCCTATTATGTCTTTAAGTTAAAACACACTCTAATTTAATAATTAAGTTATTTAGGGGCAATATTTGTGGAAACAGCTCCATTATCTCACCCCAACAACTCTCTCTCTATAATTTCTCTCACTAAAATGAGGTATTGGGTCTGAAGAATTTGAGTGGCTTTTCGTGGTAAATTGATTGGGTTAGGGTCAGTTTCTTTTTCTTTTTTGAATGAAGTTAGGGTCAGTTTCAATGGCTTCAAATCCTCCATTTCATGTGGACGGTCAGACAGATGAGGATTTTTTTGACAATTTGGCCATGGTGATAGTGGTGGTGATCGATGGTTATGGACAACGACGGAGATGGCAGGCAGACCACCACGAGCAGATCCGGCTAGATATGTTTTTTTTTTTTTTTTTTTTTTTTAAAGTCATTTTTTGTGAAATTTATCAATATTTTTTTACCAGATTTTGATATGGATCAACAATGGTAGATCTAGTTGAGTAGGTGTAGATATCAAAAGTTGTCAAATTTCACAACATTTTTTTTTTTTTGTGAAATTTCACAACTTTGTTTATATTTTCAGTTTTGAAGGTGAGGAATTTTGTTTTGTTTTTTTTTTTTTTTCAAGTGAGCAATTTGTAATCAAAATACTAGATTGAATCGACAATTTCTCACCAAAAAGTGAGAAATTTGTATCAAAATTCTAGAACCGAGATTTTCTCACCAAAAAGTTATATATATAGAGAGATTATGTTATTATTGAGGAATTTCTAGAACCGAGAAATTTGTATCAAAATTCGTATTATGTTATTATTGAGGAATTTCTCACTCTGTGATGTATTTTAAAGTGAGAAATTTCTCAATTGTGATGAAAATTCAGATTTATTATATATATATATATATAGAGAGAGAGAGAGAGACTTATGAGAGAGAGAGAGTTATATGGGTTTTAATCTTAATTGTAGGAGTGGGGGTATTTTGGTCCTCAAAATAGGTGAGGGACTGATTTCTAAGTTGACTTATACAATGGATCTATTTCTAGAAAATGACACATTAAAGGACTGAAATCTAACGGACATATTGGGGTTGGGGGTTTGGTTTTTGGTTTCTCTTTACTCATGTCTTGTGATGAGAGAGAGAGAGAGAGAGAGAGAGAGAGAGAGAGAGAGAGAGAATATGGGGATGGAGTGAGGTTTGGTTAAATTTTGAAAAATTGGGTTATTGCAAAATTTTACACTCAGATTTCAGACATGAGTAATGAATTCTACACTCAAAATTGTACAAGCAGAGGTGGTGATGAATCGGACAGTACAATCAACGATTAAAAAATTGATGTACACGTAGGTGTTGACAACAACGTGTGATTTTGAAGGTGGAACTGAATTTGAAGGTGTTGAAATGTAAATTGTTTCATAGGTTCTCTTTTTGGTCGTACGATAATTAGCAATGCCAAATTGTTGCTCCGGATTTTGAAGTGTAAAATTGTTCTGTCAAGTATTTTTCAGATTTAAAGTGTAAAATTGTTCACTGTTAACTATTTTTGGATATGTATAACCTCCATTTATATTGCTACTCCATTTTTGTGTTAGTTTATTGGTTGTTTTGAATTTTGGTGGTAAGGGTGAATGGGCTTTTGATACTTGATTAAGAGGTTGCTATGTGGTGTTGTGTTTCTTCTACCATAGTAAGTAGCAACATGTTACACTGTTCAAAACACTGTCAAATTTTACACTAGTACTATCACTAAAATTTGCTGATGAAATTGCACTTAACAAAAAGGGGCAGTGGGTAATCTAAATGCAAATGTGAGAGGAATTTATCTCATGTAACATGACATATGTTTAGCAAAAAAATAAGTATTGAATGTAATATGAAACTCCAATTTTGATAAACTATTTTTGGATTAGAATAGCACTACAAAAAAATACCAGTGTTAAATAACTATTTTTGGATTCCAATGGATTTTTGACTAAATATTGAAAATATTTCCCATCATTGATTTTTGACTAATCTATTATATCTATCTATTAACTATACTTAAAAGTCAAGTGAAAATTACTCTTAAAAAAAAAAAAAAAAAACCGGTCAATTAATAGAGTTTTGCAAAATGACTCTTTTACTCACTACTCCTTCCGGCCAAACCGGACTCCCTATATCCATTCTTCTAAATACAAATTCGAAGTTTCTCTCTCTAAAGCTATATATCCATAACCTAGAAACAGTGGCTAAGATGATAGATAAAGATGAGAGAACTCAAGGTCCTTCTCAAACCATAACCCTTTGCATTTACGGTGTGGCATCTATCATCTTGATTGCATTTGTTTTAAGATTGTTTGGTTCGTGTGACTATTTGATGGGGTTCATGCCGATTGTTCTTTCATCTAGATAGATGAGACTATATATATATGTATATATTTTTTTTTTTCCGCATTTTCTGTTACATGTATTTTTAGTAGTACTGTTTGTCTATTTTTGGCTGTTGGTTATGTAATTTGGGTTGGTTATCTTTTAGGGTCAATGTTTGCTTTGTGCTGTGCACTATAGGTGTTTGTTTAAAAGTGATCTCATTGTACTTCTTATTACTATTAATGATTAAACTTTATCTGTTTTTCAACAACTAGGTCCTCGGCAATCCGCCACAATCCAGCTAGCATTAAAAAAAAAATTAAAAAAAATATAATTTGGCTTCTTGGCTTGCTGCTTTGAGACAAGAGAAAGCGACCAAGGGCAAGGGGGGAAAACGAGCAACAGATGCCAATCAAAGCAGTGAGTTCTAATTGGAAGCCATTTACACTATGCATTATCTATTAGGATGCTTAAAGTACAATACAGTCAAAGTAGAGGATCAAGAGACTAATTAAATTTCTTTTAATGACAATTTAATTGTTAGTCTTGGAAAAAAAATGAAAGGTCATGTCCTCTAATTTGACTAATAAGTTAATTCTCTGCAGCAAAATTACAAAGTTTTCCCATATTCCTCATTCACATGTAAAATGGTTAAAATAAATCATGACATGTTTCATTACTTGGAATAAATCTGTATTTCGCATTTGTTTATTGTTGTTTTCAGCTTTGCAAATTAATTGGTTTCGTAGGTGATTATGCCAGCTCTTCGTTGGTATTCAAATAGTTTGATTTCTATGTATCTTTGTAGGTTAATATGTAAGATCAATGAATTTAGGATAAATGTAGAGTTAATCAAATTCACCTATGAATTTTTTTTTTTTTAGTACTTGAGGAACAATTAGTGGTTGTGCTCATAGAATTGATTCATAACATATCCAAATGCCCAAACACTGATACAATTAGCTTCATGGAGTTCACTTATTAAGTCAAGACTCAAGAGGAATACTTTTTGGCAATGAATTACTACTAAAAAGCCTCTAGCTCTTTAGTATGAAAAGCCTCTACCAATTTTTGTTTTTACATTAGTTTTATTGCTTATTGTCCAACGTTATAACTCCTATGTTGAATGACTTTAAGGATCCAACAATTACAAAGCTCCTTGAATAGAATTACAAATGTTCAGATTTTAGGAAGAATGTCTTTTACACTACCCAAACATTATATATACGTATGTTTAATACATGCAGTGGGTGTAGAAAGTCTTTTTTCTCTCTTCCTCTCATATGAAGACTCCACTTTTTGTCCAGCATTTGAAGTGGATTTTACACTGCTCATGCTACTGCCAGGTAATTATTAATTAATACTCCTATATGGAATTTTAGTCTATGGTTTTGGCTTAATTAAATTTTTAAGCAGTTTTGATCAATACTCCTAAATAACGATTTTCAGGGATATGATTGAACTGCTGATATCAATTTCAATTTTAGTGCTTATTAAGAGGATCTCACACATATTATCAATCATCTTCAATTCACTTATGCTTTTATTTACACCCTAAAGTGTGGATGTCCCTGTTTCTATTAGTAGTGGACTTATTCGTTTGCTGTTTTTTCCTGGAATTCTGATGTTCTTGAAATATGTAGTATCAAGTGTAGTACCATTTTAAAAGTGTAATTGATTTTGTTTTGGTTTCTCAATAGGTATCATCTCTAACAGAAAATAGCGAGCATGTAGAAAAAAAAAAGATTGTGGCTTCGTAGGTAAATGAAATTATGTCACAATCAATTTGTATAACTTAGGGGCAACCCTAAGATGTGCTAATCTCTCATACACATACATATATACTAAGAAATGTAATATTGAACTTATAGAGGAAAAAAAAATCAATTTGTTCGTAGGCGCTTTATTTGATTCTAGGAAGTTTTAGTTTAAAAAGAAAAAACAGTAAATAAACTTTAAAGAATGAGTAATGCTATGCTTCCTAAATTTTTATCCGAGGTTGTTTCTCGAACACATGTGACAGTGAGCTCACCTGATTTAGATTAGAAGACGTCGAAGTGGTTTTACCATTATTAAATATGGTCCCACTGCCATGTGTGTTTGGAAAATCATTTGGGATACAAAATGTGAGAAGCATAACATTACTCTTAAAGATTACCACATGCGAGCATAATGCTATGTTTTTCAATTTTCTATCGCAAATGCGGTTCCCAACACATAGCATTACTCTGATATTTGTTTTGATTGCAATGTCTTTAGGCTTCAATCCAGTCTGGTAAGGTGATCTTGCTTTCAAGCTTGTGTATGCGCTTCCATATTTATATAGTGTTTGATTTTTAAGATACTCTTCATTTTCTTTCTTCTGTTTATTTAATTTAACAGCTCCTAATCTCTTTTGTGAAGTCTTAAATAGAAATAAAATCTCTTTAGTAGGAATAGTTTTCCCCGGTGATATATGAATTGTTTTTTAGGTTGCTATTGGTTTTATATACCAAGGACATGGGCACTGGGCAGTATTTTTACTCTCCCTTTGGATTCTTTTTTATTTTTGAATTTTTTTGCCCTTCAGATTCTTTGGTCGTGGATTTTTATTCAATCTGTTATCACTCAATTTTTTGGATTCTCTTCTAAATATGGAGGTGACTACTCTCTTGATGCATATAAAGT
This sequence comes from Hydrangea macrophylla, assembly GCA_033977485.1. Lineage (NCBI taxonomy): Eukaryota > Viridiplantae > Streptophyta > Magnoliopsida > Cornales > Hydrangeaceae > Hydrangea > Hydrangea macrophylla. The sequence continues at coordinate 95,597,089 of CM066995.1, forward strand.
TTGAATATTTGAATCTAATTCTATTTCATAGACCTTAATCGTAATTTCCTTATTTCATTTTGTAGGTAATGTTGACACAACATACGAGAGATGTGCTCATGGACACGCCAACCTTTTGAAAAAAATTGACCCTTTTTAAATCTTAAATTATTTTCCTTAAAAAAAAAAAAAAAAAAGCTCCACTTAGTAACTTTTTGAAAATCTCTTCTTTTGAAAATGGATATCAAAGCTAACCCAAACAAGCTCACAGTAATAAACTTTGCTTGAACAGTATCTTTATATTTTTACAGAAAGTCACTTCACTCAAATTGAATACAGCCCGTGCATAGCACGGGTTTTCCGACTAGCATATATAAATACCAAAGCAAAAGGTCTTCTATTAGGCTATCTCTGTCACCATCCTCCCCTTTAGAAAAAAAAAAATCATATGAGACATTTCCTTGATTTTCCATTTTTTTTTTCATTTCTTTGTTATTCTTCTTCTTCTTCTTCTTCTTCTTCTTCTTCTTTTTTTTTTTTTTAATTTTATTATTTATTTATTTATTTATTTTAAGTTTTTAATATTCTCAAAATCAATAATGAAAATGTTCCATCCCAAGAAGTCTCAAATTCCAACTAATTAATTTTGAAAGTCATTAAAAATATTGACTGATTTTGTTTGATTTTTCAAATAGTAATTTAGTGACTATCTAATTGGGAACTGCACCTATCTATCTATCTTCTATCTATATATAAAGACCGAAGCAAACCAAGTATGAGGTAGCCACATCACCATCTTCCCCTATCCAAAAATCCTACGTGGCAATTTCTCCCTTTTTGCTCAATTTTTTCTTCATATTCAATTTTATAAATAAATTTGTTCTTTTTTTTGTTACATATTTATAGATAGATAGATACACATTGTTATACGTACATATTCATTTAATAGTAGTATCCTAATAGACCATCATTAATTTTTTTGTTATTTAATATATCTTTTCAGTTCACAAGTTTCAACAAAGAATTTAGGGCAAATTATACTTTAGTCCATTAAACTATACACCTATTTGTAAAATAAATAAAAAAAACTATACACCTATTTTCAATAGGGTCCATAAACTTTTTTTTTTGCAATTGGATTCTTATACTTCAAAAATTCATTCAATCAGGTCTAAATTATGACACTATTAGCGTCAATTATTAGAAATTGTCATGTACTTTGCGCGTAATGCTTACCTGTTACATGTTAGGTTAAGACAAACACGGGAGACTGTGAATGACTAAAAAAAAATGTGATTTTGGGTACAATTGAATGCAATTTTGGATCTAGTCGAATTGGTTTTTGACTTTGATTGAATGCGGTTTCAAATCTGATTGAATGCGATTTTTTGCACTATTCACAATCTCCCTTGTTTGTCTTAACCTAACATGTGACAGGTAAGTATTACACATAACGTACGTGACGATTTCTAATAGTTTAAGCTAACAGTGTCAGAATTTGGGTCTGATTTGAATGAATTTTTGAAGTTCAAGGACCCAATTGCCAAAAAAAATATTTATGAACCCAATTAAAAATATGTTATAGTTTAATGAACTAAAGTGTAATTTGTCCAATAATTTAAACACATTGTTTATAGACGTCTATTACATCTATATACAATACTTAAAAAACAGGAGGAAAAACTTTCATCTAGGCTATTCACATGGCGCCTACATGACACTCACATTTGCCTCCATGCTGTGCCTATGCGTTCCTCTCCTTTGACCTTCATTTCACCATGTGCCGTCTTTTCATCTTTTTCCATTTTTTCCCTATATTTTTTTTTTGGTCATAGTTATAAAAAAAATATTATTGTCTTAGTTATATATTTTTAATAAATAAAAACATTAATTAGGAGGGTTTTTCAAGAAACAAAAAATCCTCTCTTGAAAATTAAAATATTGTTGTTTTTGTTATGTCAAACTCAATGTTATTTTGAAAAGAAGTGACCTTTCATTTTTACTCTCCATAGATGCATATATTTACGTATTATGAATTATTGCCCCCTACGGTCCTACCATATTCAATGAGCTGAATTTCTCTCTCTACAAAGTCCATGCACCTTCTCCGCTTCTCTCTCTCCAATAACAGCCGTAGGAACTTGGAAGGCCATAGGACACTCCAGTCAATTAATGCATTATGTACCACCTTCAATGTAAATAGGACCATAGGACACTTCAACCAATTAATGTTGTATTTACCACATTGTATGTAAATAGGCTATCCCATTGCCAACCTATGTATGGACCTGCATATCAATTCTTTCTCTCTCCACCTTCTTGAGAGAGTCATCCAATATAACAAGTCGATAATCCGTGCTATGCATGAGTTACACCATGATTGAGCGAATTCGAAAGTAATTTGTTATTTTAAAAAGTAAATTTATGTGTATATAATACAGACACATATAATTGTTAAAATTCAATGCTTTAGAAAGAAAAATTCAAAGTATGAACAACAAATGAACATGCTGTAAATTTGCAAGAAAGTGTTTACCTCACATTTAATTGTTTAATTTTCTTTCAAACTTGTCCACAAGATAATTGCCACTCCAAATACCAAGCCAAAGGCAAAGTATAAGGCTAAGTACTCACATTTTCAGAAGTCTAAATCCTCACAAATCCAGAGCTCAATAAATCCCACAAATGGGCAACCTCTAAACTCACAGCCCAAGCTTAAGAGTTAAACCAAACAAATAAAAATACACACAAGAACACAATAAATTAAATTAATGAATCATGTTATAATGCTCGGGCTTGGAAAGTGTCTCTTCTTTATACCAAGAACAATTTGATTCAAATACAAAGAGAGGCCAGCAGAGAAATGAAAGTGTGTTTAAGATTAGTGGTGAGTGTTGAACATGTCAGAGGGTCTGACCAAAAATACTGGGATTCATAGATGATAGATCCAATAGTTTCTTTAAGTCAATTCATCAAAAACAATTCAGTACCACCAAATTTAAGGAACATATTTCTAAAACTAATAGTGGGAGGAAATACCAATCAACTACTACCACCAAGAAGACAAACACAATTCATGTTCCACTGAATCCGCCCCAGTACAAAACGACCAAAGCGGAATTCATCCATGCTCAGCAACTCTTCTCTTTAACATAAACACAAACAGTTAATGTGCAATTGCAAGTCAATCCAGAAACTCTCAAAACAGTAACAATTCAAGAACACTTTAGTGCAACAACACAGCAGGGGGAAAAAAAAACAAAAAAGGCAGAAGAGAATGAAAGTAAAAAGATAGTTACAAGTGAAGATCTCTAATTGTAGGTATAAGAATTGAATCCAAAAATCAAATTGTTCCAACCCTAAATCAGTTAGGTTTACAAATCCATCTCTAAGAAATATATAGACTGAAATATGGAAGAAATTAGGAGGAAAATTTACCTGAGAAAGGAATGGAAGACAGGCAGACAATTAGGCAAAGGAGGTTGAACTAATACATGTATATACACTTAGGGAGACACATGGAGGTAGATGAAAGGATGGAATTTTATACCCATAGATATGCAGTTATGAACTCCTGGAAGAGGAGGCCATGAGGCAGAGGAGAGAGAGCGGCTTTTCCTGGGGAGGAACTTAAGCTAAGCCACAAGGTACATGTATTTAAAGCATAAGATGTCAAATTCAGTGTGGATTTCAAAGTGTGCCTAAAATTAATCTTAAAACATATATATATTTTCAATTTCTTTTCTCCAAAGAGTGTGAAGAGGCAACTGCATTATGTTTTAACTTCAAAATTACAAGTTCCAACCTCATGGATGAATGTACAGTGAACGTATGCAGAGGCTACTTGGAATATGTGGCTGTAAATTCTTAAAATTGAACTCTCCTACATTGTGCTATCTACAATGTCACATATACACATACATGTATGTCTATCTATTCATGCTCTATATATCAGAAACTCTTTATCATGAAAGGTAGCAAACATCCATTTGATAGTAGTATTATTTTTCGTTACATCTAGATGATTGTCCTTTTCTCCAATTTTTTCTCTTGACATGTAACTTGAACATAAGAGTACGTAATACTATATTTTTCGAATTTCATATCTTTAATGTGTTTTTCAATTGGACTACTTTTAATAATGATGAAGTTACTTTAATATTCTACAATGAAAATTAGGTGAGCCCACTTCTACATGTCCATATGTGTAATTAGAAACAACATTTGGGAAACAAATTGGAAAGCATAACATTACTCAGAACATATTAGCAATTGTTACTTTGACCAATTACAGTTTGTTTTGCAATTTTCAGTAGATATATATATATATATATACACACACATATACCAATATCGTATAATTAGGAAACTACTTAACTATGATTTCACTATTGGCACATGCCATTTTCTTTTTTATTTTTTTCCCCTTTTCAGTTTGTAATTGGTATGAAGGACCATTCAACTCCACATTACATATATGTGTATAAATACATATATATATATATATATATATATATATTTGCATTCAGACTTTTCAAGGCAACGAAAAACATGGTCATTTTTAATATCTGACGTTGTCCATCGGAGATTCGGAGGACAAAGGTTCGAAGATTGGATCGAATTATGACCATCGGTAATAGAGGATTGCTAATAAATTTTGAAGGAATTCGGGTTTTATGACTTTAATTGACAGCGGTTTCAACAGTTTTGTTTTGTGTTTTTATTTTTTATTTTTGTCAATAATAGCTTGTGCATAGCACGGGTTATCAACTAGTTACCCCAATAAATGAATCAATCGACCGTATCAATGACATCCTCTAGAAATGAAATGCTTACTGCCAGGGACACATCTAGTATAGGGGGCGAAGACATCCAAAAAAAAAATGACATTTATTTATATATTTTTTATAATGAGATAAATATATAAGGAGAGATAAATATAAACCATTTGAATCAACAAGGTATGAAGCAATTTGCAAAATAAATTAAGAATTTATATTTATAAATACACACCAAACTTTTTCAAAATTACATATACACATTAGGATTTTTTTTTTTTTTTTTAAATTTATAAAAAAAACTGAGGAGCGAGCTTAATAATTTAGAAAAAAATTTAGGGGGATGGGTGAGTGTATATACTTAATGTGTATTTTCGAATAATTCGAGTGTAATTAAGTTTTTTTTTTTTTTTCCAAATCTAGCACCCCCTCCTCTTAGATCCATCCTTGCTTATTGCTTATTGGAATGGAAACAAAAATTTAAAAAAAAAAAGAAAAAAAAAAAAAGAAAGAAAGATCGAAAAGCTCACACTTGAAATATTTAGAATTGCTTAATTAAAGAGCTAACACAGATAGATCAGGCAAGATATCCTCCTCAGACTCGGAGGTGTGTGACCTTCTAGCTCGAGCCACACTCTCACAGACTAGCCGAAGAGCTCGCTCCCAACGCGCGTCATCACGGGGCCCTGGTCCGGTACTAGTGTTGAAAGTGATATGACCCAATTGAAAAATGAATAGCCTCAATCCATAAGCCATGTCTTCATAAACTTGATGAATGGGTCTAAAACTGAGTGATAGTTTGAGCACAAAAGGCCATACCAAACTGGTTACTACTAATGGGCTCAGACGACTGTAGGTGGTGGTCTTGAGGCTGAGCTTTGCTAGAACCATCAAGGGCAACCCCATGGTGTACTACTATATATGTTTACATATGTATTATATAATATTATAATGAAATGGGTATTGGAGTTGTTGGAAAAATGGGTACGATGAGACTGTGAGAGAAGGTGGATGAAGAAACGGACATGTAATGGACGAAACTACCCCTCACAATTGGTTGTCACAATTAATTGGTTGTCACAATTGCGTTAAGAAGTATTTTTATACTTTAGAAGAATATGAGAAAGTTGAAGTGACCTTAGGGGTATAAATCATTTTTTTTTTTAACGTTCTGGAGGAATGAGACATGATTTGCATAAAACAATATTAGTGTATTAAAGTACAGATAAATTACACTCATCTCTCTCAAGATTTCTGGAGTAACAATTACTCCTATTACAGACATGAGTTTTTTTTTATTAGGCTTAGTTGGCCCCCATTTTGGTGCTTCTCTTTTTTAAAGCACAATTTCATGTTAATTCATTTGATAACTAATTTTTGAGCTTTGCAATAATTGAACTTATGACTTTTTTGGAGGAGCTTTTAAAAGCTCTAGGTTACTTTTTGGTTTCATGATGTCTTTTTGAAGAGTAGTGTGTCACTTGTATAAAATTATCAAACAACTTAGTAATAAATTTCATAAGCTCCTTTTAAAAAGTCATGTGGGGGGCCAAACTAAGCCTTAATTGCCATGTGAGAGTTGTGATTTTCATTCATTATTATATTGGTTATTTTGGAATGAGGTTAATATTGTAGGAGTAAGAGCATCTAAAACGCGTACACTAAATTTAGTAAAAACTTTCCTTAAGTTTAATGTACAGACAAAAACCACTAACAATGGTGCAGAAGTGGCAAGCAACATAAATAGAACCACGAGAGTACTAAGTGGCACACACTGTGCCGTGTGACATTAGGCGCACAATGTGTGCCGCTTGAGAGACTATTCTATCAAATGAGGATATACATATTTACATATATATATATATATACATATATATATAGAGAGAGAGAGTATGTTCAAAACACCAAGCGACCCACACTGTGCCGCTTAATGTTCAAGCGGCACAACGTGTGCCGCTTGGTACTCTCGCGGCTTACCCTGTGACGCTTGGGTTGCTTTTGCCCCTCGCGGCTCTGTTTATGCCGCCTACCTCGTACATTAGTGAAACTTAGCCGAACATCAAACTTAAGTGGCTAAGTTTCACTAAGTTTAAGTAGTTTACACTATTATACAGAGCCACCGTTGTTATTGGTTTTTCCTTAAGTTCACTAAGTTTAATGTACAATATCCCCCCATTGTTGATGCTCTAATGCTTTGCTTCACAAATTTCTATTATAAAAGTATTTTACAAATGACATTACAAGAAAATTGACGTTTAGTAACGAAAACTTTCATCACTAAAGGTCAAGTTTTCGTCACTAAAGGTCTTTAGCGATGAAAAAAAATTCGTCGCACAAACGTCAGTAATTCCTCGATGGGAAAGGTCTTTCGTGACGAAATATATTTCGTCGCCAAAGAGTATCATTTAGCTCGGGAAAAATGTATTTTTCCCTAACGAACCAAATTTCATCACGAAAGAGTCCTGCTATTAGCAACGAATTTTCGTCGAAAAAAAAAACCACCATTATCGACAATTTTTTTGTTGGTAAGTGGTTATTTTGCTGACAAAATATGTTCTTCGATAAAAGAACTCTATTGACAACGAAAAAATTCGTTGCTAGAAGGCAATCATTAGTGCCGAAGTAAGTTTCGTCGGCAAAAGATCTCTATTCCCAACGAAATATTTCGTTGCTAAAAGATAATCATTAGCGATGAAGTAAGTTTCGTCACTAAAAAAATTTAATTAGTGACGAGAGTTTTCATCGCTAAAGGTAAAACTAGAAAATACATGTGAAAATGAACAAAATGATACAATACCACAACTATGGACTAGGTATTGTATCAATTTATGGTATCCTACTGGCTCTCAACAATAACACGTAAAAAAGTCAACTCTGGATCAAGTTCGCTAGATACTATTTGAGATGTGTGTGAGGCGTTGGCTTGGGCGGCCCGTGACCAAGACCCTTAACTAATATTATTGAATAAAATATTGCTTACAAGATGGGACCATAATATCTTTGCTGAGTAATGCTAGATGCACTCTCAAATGCACAATTAAATGCACAATCCTGCTTTAAAATGTTGGACTTCGTGCTAAAAAGCTAGCACACTCTGCACACCTCTTTTTTGTGTACAGATTTTTCAGCACGAGGTTCAATATTTTTAAACAAAATTGTGCATTTAATTGTGCATCTAGCATTACTCATCTTTGCTCCCAAGGAATCAAATAGCATATAAAATTTGGGACCACAATGACAATAATAGCAAGTGGGGCAAAAAAAATTGTAAATAATTGACACATCACGCCAAGAAAAACGTGCAAATAATCTACAGAGCCATAGTTAAGTGGGGAAAAAAATTATAATAATAAAAACCTTATCAGCATGGTTGTGCCTAACCCATTGGTGAAGAATATGTATTGACATACATAACCCATGACTAAACGAGTACACTTTTAAATCAAGATGGGTTTGATAATAGAGATTGCTTCTTTAGTTTACATCTACATGTTCTCATCAAAGTGGAAGGTAAAATCCAAAAATAAAAAAGAAAATAAAAGTATAGTGAAAGAAAAGAAATAAACCAATATTATACATATATACCTATGATTCGCAGGGCTAGGAGGGCCGGCGAGGTGGTGATGGTCGGACAGGCAATGGTAGGCGTAGCTTGGGGGGCTAGGGCTTGGGAGTAACTTCTTCTATTTTCTTTCTTTCTTCTTCTTCTTTCTTCTTTTTTTTTTTGGATAAGCAATAACGTGGGGCAAGGGCCAGTGCGTAAAAATGAAAAATACTATGACACAACCTAGTGCTTTTGGTGTATCATATATACTAGTGGTTTTGGGGTGTTAATATGGGTAGTCGGTAGAGCAATGCTATGTTTCCCAAAAAAAAAATTTAAGTGCAGTTTTTCTCACTCCAAAATTGCTCACATTTGCTCATTTTCCTTTCTTATTGGCTACTACAGTATGACCCAATATTTTACACCATTAATTAATTCTCATTTAATCATGGGTCTCACTGCATTAGCCAATGAGAGAGAAGGCTAAGCAAAGGTGAGCAGTTTTGGGGTTAGCAAAAATGTATTCTTTTTTTTTCCCCCTCAAAAAGTGTTTCCCAACACGTGGCAGTAGACCCAGTTGATTTTGATTGGTTAATGTTGAAGTGGCTCCACCATTATTGAAGTGAGCTAGCCCTATTGATTTTGATTGGTTGATGTTGAAATGATTCACCATTATTGAAGAGGGGTCCACTGTCACATGGTTGAGAAACATTTTTTTGGAAAAAAAAATTAAGAAGTATAGCATTACTCGTGTGTGTACCTCTCAAAATAGGTAATATTAATTTTTTTTAATGTAAAATGTTTTAAATCATACAAAAATAATAATAATAATAATAATAATAATAATAATAATAATGATAAGTTTTCAAAGTTACCACACACTACTTTACGCAATTAAAACACTTTAGGCGAGGAAAAATATTTCGTCGCCAAATAAAACACTTTATGTAATACCCGTAAAATTTCTAAGTCTAATAAATGAAGTCACCATATTTTGATTCGTATTTTCAGAATCTTATACGAACTATACGTATTTTTAACTTAGACTGTAAGTTACAATACCTGGACTGACACTGTCACACAAACCTGTAAAATCTGTATAAACTAAGATTGTATGGCATGTAGTTTCAAACAAGGACAAAACCATAGAAATGTAGAAAAACAAGTACAACCTAGGATGCTTATTGTACAACCTAACTACCTTAAACCTACTGTGTAATACCCCTCCCCAAACTCCTCCTCAACCCACCAGATAATCTCCCCAAGCCTCACCACCAACCGCCGGATACTCACACACACCCCTAACCGTTGGCCCTTCTTTCCCCCTCCCAAGTACACCCTCAATCAATCTCTCTCAATATCTTCTCCATCTAGTCAATGCAGATTTGCAAATCTGTATATAGATATATGTTTGCATGTATTGTATTTGTGTATATATATATAGGGCCTTTGAGAGAGGGAGAGAGTTACCGAGAAGGGAGAGCAAACACCACACATATCCCTTTGCCTCTCCTTACTCACACGCAGACCCAAAAGGAGAAGGAGAAGAAACATAAGGAAGGAGAAGAAGAAACTGAGAAGAGAGAAGAGAGAAAGATATAAGACTGTTTTGGTAAACCCCTTTCCTATCTATTTTATTGTCTGCAATTATTATACACTACAAATGAACACCAACACCCCCATGCATGAACCGAACAGAGTATTGGACTCTTAAACCAGTCTGGCCTCCATTGTAGTTCTTTGAGAGCTCAAAATCCTAACCACTACCAAAGCTCGTAAAATCTATACCAAACGGGCCCTTATGACCCCTTTAGTGACCCTTGTAGCATCTTTGCAATGGTGTGTGTTTGCTTGGCCAAGCTGGCCATTATCCTAGATTTTGGCCGAAAGAATAATGGTTTGGGAGGAACCCTAAATGAGATAACTAGGAACCAAGCTTATACTATGTTATTGAGGAGATCAAATCGGTCATTTTGGTATTGGTTAGAGTAAATTATATGAACAGGTGAAGGAGATATGGCCTCTGGAAGATTTTTCGACCACCCGCGACTCGCCGACGACGAACCAGGTTGCTGGACATGGTCTGACCCAAATAAGCTTTTGGGTTATATCATTTTTGCTTCGGGTCGGGTTCGGGTAAGAGTTATATGTGCGTGTGTATGGGTAGGACATAAGACGAGTCGGGTTCATTTTAATAATTCGTGGGGCCACTTAATGAAACGTCGTTTCGTTTCAGATCGTACTAGATCCGTTTGGGTCGGGTACGGGTTAGAGTTTGGATAAAATACGGGCCGGGTTCGGGTAAACCTATGGGTATTCGAGTTGGGTTATTTCCTTAGTATATATTGTTAACCCATCCACATTTGGGTCGGATTAGTTTGACCCGCGCATTATTTAACTTGAACTTCTCTGAGTCTATAAATGGATGATCCATTTGGAACGAGTCAGTTCGGGCTGACCCGCGAATCCTTGATTAATTAACATTCGGTTTTATTTAATCAGTTTTATTTATAAATAGATTTTATATGTTTTTAATTGTTTTAAAATATGTTAAAATAGTTTTTTTTTTATCATTTTAAATTATGAGATATTATTATTTAACATTACTAATATTATGGAATTATATATATATATATTATAATGATCATTTACTTAGTTTTAAACAAACAATAATTATTAGTTTATTCCCATAAATAAATATATGTTATTGGCAAATGGTTTTAAATTATTTAAAAATAGTTTAAATCCCAAAACTAAGTTTTAAATATTCTAAAATTTAATTTTAAATAATATTCTTACATTATGCTATTATATTGTGTTAATTATATATTATACTTATTATTTACTTAGTCTAAATAAATAATAAGAATTTGTTTTAAATTAAAACAATGCGGTAATAAATATTTAATGGTGATTAAAATAGAAGAAGGTTATATTAATTTTTCCTAATGTCTAATGCCTTTATTTTTATGAATTATTATTTATAAAACTCAAACTTTGGTATTTTTAATATTGTTTAATTATTTATAAAGGCCCCGTTTGGTTGTCTTTTAATTAATTTAAATACCAAAATGAAAAATACCACTAGCCTATTTTAAGTTCTAATATTTAATCAAAATATTCTTAAGGACCAAATGTATTTCTGAAATATATATTTTTAATTATAGGACTTCTAAGTCTATTATTATATAAATAAAACTTCAATAAATCGAAATAAATAAATTATAGCTCAGAAAAATATACGATCAGTTCCTAAATTTCTAGAATGATATGTAGATCTATTTTCTTAAGTTTATAACTTTCTGACTCAGTCGAAAATACAGCTTACTGTTAGGGCCCACACTGGTATAAGAAATCCAACCTTTTATATGACGGACTCCGATTTGAGTCTAGTCAATGGCGTCAGACTGAGAATGATGTCAGGATAATCATGTTGAGGTTTAGGAACTCATTTGGAACAATTACCATTATACCCTTATAAATAGAACGAATGCTAATCGTCATTCTATGTATTGATATGAATTATAAGGACCGAAACAATACTTGTATTCGCAATTCGCATCAAGGTGAGTCGTCCTAACTCACTTGGTATATTATATAAATACTCCATGTATATTATATAAATATCCCGTGTGTCTTGTGTGGACATATTCGATGAGTATTATATGTACATAAGTTAAAGATGAACCATTTTTATGAAATCGTATGTCTAGATAACTATACTTCATGCTTCATTGATAATTGTTGTTATAATTCATGATTGTTATGTTATACGTCATATACTCGCATGAACACTCATATGAACGTAGTCGAGTCATGATGTCAAAGTTGACGTCTGCATGGATAGTCGATGAGACTGACCCAATTATATTATCACACATGTTTGAGTGGACCGCGGTGGTCCGGGTAGTCCAATCAGATCAATGGTTACACTTGTGATGCTATTGGGCCCTGATAGGCGTTGATAGCTAAAGTATTCATTCGAATCAATTTAGTCAATCACGAGTTGGTGTTCTAAAGTTATTGGGCCCTGTTAGGCGACGATAGCAAAAATATCCAAGTCTTGAATACAATAGTTACCACTTGTAATGCTATTGGGACCTGTTAGGCGACGATAGCGGTGTAACTATTCTATTCTTGAGGCAAGGTCACGAGGACCTAAGAGTAAAGTGATTACAAGATTTTAAACCAAAACTGCTATTGGGCCCTGATAGGCGACGACAGCAAGTGATCATCATACTCTAAGCTACGGTGTTACACTGGTAATGTAACAAGTCACATGAGTCAGTGATGGTGTCTGAGTAAAATCGAATATATCGATAATGCATTGTGTTGTCACTACCCCCTCATCCTATCATGTTATATGCTTATCAAATGTTTAGTTTGAGATAATTCACTACACCATATGGCCCGATTTGTAATGGGAATATCCGTTACAAAAATTATTTGTAACGGATATACCCGTTACAATTTTGGTGTTGCAAATTTGTAACAGATTTTTGTAACGGATATATCCGTTGCTAATTAGTAACGGATATTTGCAACGGATATACCCCTTACTAATATATTATTTGTGACGGATATACCCGTTACAAATTAGTTTAGTAACGGATACATATACGAATTTTTTTATTTTTTGAAAAAAAAATACTAACGGCTTGTAACGAATTAGTAACGGTTATATCCGTTACTAATATTCAAAATGCATAAAATTAGTAACAAATTTTGTAACGGATATTCCCGTTACAAAATTTAATTACAAATATAAAAAATTATTTATTTGAAATGTTTCCCAAATTTTTTCCCATTTGATTAACAAGCATTATAATCCATATGAAACACAAAAAAAAAAATGAATGAATAAATAAAAAATAGCAATAGACTTAATCCATAATACATAATCCATATCAAACACAACAAACATAATCCATAATCCATAATACATAATTCATACCACACAAAACAAACATAATCCATAATCCATACTAATCATAACAAGTAAAGAGTTCATGCGATCAAACTTAAACTAACTATAACAAACCATGTCCGAAATTTAAAGAGTTATAGAAAATAAGATAATCGAAGTCAAATATACTTTAACCTGTTTTTGAGCATAGGAACAACGCCCAAGAGTATGGGGAGTCTCTTGTTGTTTTTGATTGCTACAATTTGTAACATTTTGCTCCTTTTTTGGATCACTCTCATTTTCTAGAAACTTTCTCCAAATATGTGGATCAATATCGGTCGGTCCGACTTCTTCATTCAAAAGGCCCGCAAATTATTTTAGTGAGACCTAAACTTTTGGGGCCACGATTTCTCCGCCAATGGTCGAACCACATCTGGTGGAACATCTAGTTCAAACTCACCCTAGTAGTAGAATAAGATAGTTATGTTACAAGTAAATAATTAAAGCAAAACAACTAATTGAATAAAGAGCATACAAACAAAAGTTTACCATCAAAGCATTCCAAATATCGGCTTTGAAGTTCTTTGGCATAGTTCAAAAATCTTTGTAGCTGATTGGAAGGTAGCTTCTCACAAAATCCCCTGTATGACTACTCCATGCCTTTGCATATTTACCCACAATAGACCCGTCAGCTTGAATTATGACTATCATTTTCTCCTTGGGGCCCTTTGGGGCTTTGCTTCCTAATGACTCAGATGCGGGCGGGGCTGAAGAAGATGGTTGAGATAAACTCGGGTTTGAATTACCTTCATTTGTTGACATTATACAGAATGCCTATCATTTGAAAATAAGGTGTTAGTTCGCAAGCAATATTAAATTAATAATACAATATTAAATGACATAGCAACAACGAACATACCACAAGGACATTTTTACAATAAACGTAGCAATTATATTCCAAAATTAGCAACAATTAACTGACCATAAGGAAATTTTTACAATAAAGGTAGGAATTACAATCTCAATATAGTAGCATTTAATGCGAGAGCCAAAAGTTAGGCAGAGTCATGCTACTTTAACAGGTTTTCCAAATGAGGTTGGTCTTCAAGAGTAGATTGGAAGACCGTTGGTTTCTCTAACGTACTCATCTACTCTCTTGGTCAATCTTTTCGGTGAATGTATAATGACCTACCAATTGGGATTTCTAATGTCTTTTGAATAGAAGACTTGACTCGCCACGGAAGCAAGAATAACAGGCTCGTCTAGCTCGCTATTGACACTCTTTAACTTATCAAAATTTACTAGAACCAAGTTAGAGTCCGAATAGTGCTTACAACCATTGGTCTTGTCCTCCACCCTCACCCAGTCACAATAAAACACTACCTCTTTAAATATTATATAGTCCAACTCGATCATATATTTGATAACCCCATACCATATAGTCTACGCATCCTTGAGCCTTTGATCACTCTTTTTTGCCCTAAATTGAGTCCATGCCTTCATGCAAACTCCGCTATCTTGCATGACAATAGTGTCATCGTGATACCTAAGAGAAAATACAAAACCATTAACGCGGTACTTTTTGTATGTTTTAACCATATGGGAAGGCCCTTAAACTAAACGCCACAAAATAACATTTGTCTCCATCTCTCCAGAAGACACCAACTGTGAAATGAAAATAAAGGACAATAAGAATCTAACTAAGGACAGACCATATTTCCATGCCTTTATTAATGAAAAAGAATACCTATTCATATAACCAAGGGATGAAAGAAGATTGTAACTCTACTTCTATCTTTGTAATCCCCTTTCCTTTACCACAAGAAGTGGATTCCAAAAGCGCTTTATACTCACTGAAATTTGTAGATACAAGTTTGGATATTAGTTGTTATAGGTGGAATTCAATAAATATGTTTGAAGAAATCAAACCTGTAGTATTCTGCAAGTCCATCAACGTTAAGTCGTAACAGTACCCATCGACGTATTTGTTAAAATTAACTAGGTTCCAACCTTAGAGTATTATCGTCCAGCAAAGGCCCTTCGTCAGAGAACTCACCATTTTTCTCTAAAAAGGCTTCACGAGTACGTTTGTGATTTCCATCCATTGGATTTGGATGTATTCCGTGCAATAACTAATAGATTCTGCAACAACATACGACTCTGTAATAGATCCTTCAATATACCTCTTATTGCTAGGTATGTCTTTAAATTTCTTCATTTCCCTATTTGTATATGTAGATGTGTTAATCAATAAAGTCGTTAATACTCCTAAATATGTACAAAATTAGAATATAAGTAAAAGAGTATATTGTTCAAAAGGAAACATCCATCGAGGTCCAGTAGGTCCACAAATCAATGCTTCATCAGCTAGATGCACCATGAGGTGGATACTCATGATATCAAAAAATAATGGTAGAAAGTGTTTTTCCAACACACATAATGCCTCAGCAACCATGTATTTGGCTCTTTGGATATCCTTCCGAATTAAGACTTTTGAGAATAATAGCTAGGTTAAAGAATAAGCTTATTTGTTGGATAGCTCTACGTAAATCTCAGTGTTTCAGAAAGGCGTGTTGAAGCAGCAAGGGTAACAAATATTCTGCAATAACATGAAAATCATGCGACTTCAATGAATGCAAACTAGGTGGGTTAACAGTGACAATGTTGCTCAGGTTAGATGAAAAACTAGTAGGGAGCTTCAAGTCTTTCAAGATTTGGCAAAATTCTCGCTTCTCATCTTTATCCAAGTGAAATGACGCTTTTTGGTTTTATCTAATTGACTATGTGGTCATCTACTCTCATCCATTGGCCACCATGTATGCTGATAGCCTTCATATCCAAACGTGCATTGATTGTCTCCTTTGACTTGTTTTTATCATCTAGGATTGTGAAAATTAGATGCTCTGTGACATTGTTCTTGGTGTGCATCACATCAAGAACATGATGAACTTGATGAGAGCTCTAGTATTCCAAATCAAACAAGATGGACCTTTTATACCATGCCTCTGTAGGTTCAACATTACCACCATCATCCTCATTACACGTCTTCCGTTTCCTACCCAAAACTTTTGGGATCTTGTCATGAACGTACTTTATCTGCCGTAACTTCTTTAAAAGTGCATCTACATTTAATCGAGGAGGAGGATGACTATGTTCAGATAACCTATACCCCAAACATCCACCACTCCTAAACGGGTGATCTGTGCTAAGGAAAATACGGTAGTTTAGGTAAACTATTTTCTTACTATGAGGTAGATGGATGGATTGAGTGTCATCTCCACAACTAGGACATGCGTTATAACCATGTGTTATATACCCAGATAAATTCCCATATGCGGGAAAATCATGAATACCCCACATTAGCATAGCTTTTAATGTAAAATGTTGCATTTTGTACATGTCAAAAGTCATCACTCCTTCTTCCCAAAGCTGCTTCAACTCCTTTACTAGAGGTTGAATGAAAACATCAATGTCTTGACCCGGTGCCTGTGGCCCAGGAATTAGCAAAGACAACATTTGGAACTCTCATTTCATGCACAACAAAGGTGGGAGATTATAAGGCACCGTGATAACAGGCCAACAACTATAACTAGAGGACTGAATACCACGCGGATTAAACCCATCGGTTGCAATTACAAGCAAACGTTACGCCCTTCTTTAGTAAATTTTGGCCATTTTTCCTTAAACATTCTCCATGGTGGAGAATCAGATGGATGGCGTAGATAATCCCATGAAGAGGTCGATCGATCGTGCCACACTACACCATATGGACCAATTTCTAACGGACAGATTTTAAGCTTTCTAACGGATATATCCGTTACTAATTTCTAACGGATATATCCGTTAGAAATGAGGATAATCCGTTAGTAATGACCCTTCATACAGACTTATATTTTTTCTAACGGTTTTAAAAACAATACTAACGGATATATCCGTTAGAAATGTTTTATACCGAAATTAAATACTCCGTATCATAATACAAAAAAGCAGGAAAAAAAATTAAAGTAGAAAGAGACTAATTTAGTGGCGGGAGATTCTCTTTACATACGCGGGAGAAAAGAAATCTAACAAGTTACTAACACAAGGTGTCACACACAAGAGGAGTAATCTCACAAGAGGGGGAAAAAACCCTAAAACACCTCACTCATCTTTATTCTCTCAGCCCTTGCCTCTTTCATCTCATATTGCCGTCCACCGCTCGTCGCCCATCGATCTCTACTCGCCGCCCGCCCTCTCAAGCTCCCCCTTTGTCTCATCTCTCTCTCTCTCTCTCTCTCTCTCTCTCTCTCTCTGAGCGCTCTGTTCCCTTTGCCGTCGGTGCGCCACCTCTGACCACCAACCTCCATCTCTTTGGGTATTGATTTGGGAAATCTAGAGTTTTCTCCTTCCTCTTGGCTTGCCCCCAAAACAGAAAGGTTTGCCCCAAATCTGATTTTTTGTTCTTTTGTCCATTACACAGTAGTTTTAGTTATTTTTTTGTTCATGATTTTCTCTATCTTCGTGAATTTGTGTGTGTTTTTTGTGCGGTCGAGTCTGTGTTTGTGTAAGAGTATGTTCTCGAATGTTTGTTGGTATGGATTACTTTGTATGATCTCTTAACAAAGAAGAATATTATGCTTCTTTTTGTCTTTAACATTTTTGGGGTTTCAAAAAATTACTCTACAAGTACCTTTACTATTTTTTTAAAAAAGAAAAGAAGGCACTCCAACATCTGCAAAAGCTTCTTTTTGGGCGTAAAAAAAACTGACTTGAAAACAATCAAGACTGACGTTTTGCAAGAATGATAAACAAGGACCATTTGTTAAATATCATTTTTGTCAAATTGTTGTATTAGGTTCCTATTTGGATTATAATCTTTGGGAATCTCAAGTATTTGAATTTAGTTGCTGCATTTTGCTCTGCCGATGATCTCAACTCAAGGACAATACCATGTGCAACCACCTGTTCCTGCAGTTGGTAGAAACTTTATGAAACAGAGCCACTCATGTATTGACTGTTTGATGTATTACCTTTTTATTTGATAAACTGATGCTATTAAAAGAGGGCTTGATGGGATGTGCTTAGCTTTTGTTTACTATGGGCTTATTAAGGTTTGAGTTTAACAATGGTGGGTATAATCTTTTGGGGGTTCAAGTGGGTATAATGTATTGCATATACATTATTGATTTGAAGAATCACAAATTAATGGGGTCATTATTTCATTTGTGGGTATGACATTTGAACATTAATCTGGCTAAGTTTTGTTATTAATAGTTTCTTTTTGTTGAGAAAATTCATTTGTAGTTTCTAATTTGAGTTATTTTTGCAGTTATATATTTTGGGAAAATTATTTATATGTTTGCAAGTGGTGGAGAGATTGAGCTCTCTCTCTCTCTCTCTCTCTCTCTCTCTCTCTCTCTCTCTCTCTCTCTAACTAGTGCTTATGGAGAGGATTTGGTGAATAAATGTATGCTGACTATATCCTTCCATGTTCCCCTCCAAACAGTTCACTTTATAGTCAAAGGGAGGTCAATTTAATGGGTTCCCATTTGAAACATTCAAACATCACTTTGCTTTTTTATTTTGCTTTGGCAGATTATTGATGTGCCAAATCACACCTCCAATGGAAAGTTTGTGTTTTTCTTTGACTTCCTATGGTTTTTTCTTCCTATTTTTTTTTTTTTGATAATTTGCTGCTTTTAATTTCAATATGTTCACTTTTTTTTTTCCTCCTTTAATCAATCACTGCTGGGTTTTTTTTTTTTTTTTTTTTAAGTTTCACCCCTTTCTTTAATTGCAACAGGTATATATGTGGTTACTTTTCATTAACATTGTTTTTAATGGCATGTTTAGTATGTGGTTCTATAACTCATCAAATGTGTTTAGTAATTAGTTTATGGTAGTTGGGCTACTATATATTAGATGGTGTGGCTACTATAGTATTTTGTTTGCTCTATGTATCTAAAACTGCTGGAGCTTCAAAGAACCATTCAATTACCTTTTCAATTAGGACTTTTTATTCTCTCTCTTTTTTGTTTTTTACTTGGTTTGGGTTTGTGGGGGTGGGGGTTGGATTTAGAAGTGGAAAAATAATTAAGTAGTTGGTGCCTAAGTTTAAAAAAAAAGTGAGAATTGTGGGGGTGGGGGTTGGATAATGGGTATGTTCCTTGGGCAGTTTGGTAGGAAGGAAAATCTGAGAAATTAGTGAGGGAAAGTTTTGAAGGAAAAGTGAGAATTGAGGGTTGTTAAGGGTAACGTATGGTCTGAAATTTTGAGGGTTGGTCTCTGGACCAAAGAGAAATAGGTGGAGGTCGTCAATGGCAGCTTGAAGTGGTCTGAATAATCGCCAAAGGCGGCCTAAAGCAGCGCGCAGCAGTAGCATGGTAGGCCACAAGGAATTAAGCCATTGCTTTGGGTTTTTCTTCCATTTTTCTTGCACTACAGCTACAGTGAGTGCTATCCTAGTTTTTATCTACCTAATTAGCTTTGTTAGATGGGATTTGAGGTGTTGATGGTGGCCATTGATGGCTGCAAAAGTAGGATTATCAGTATTTGCCCAATTGTCTGAAATTTGGGTGCAAATTTGGATGGAATTTTAATGCCCTTGAGTTTGGCCTATGAACATGAGGCTTAGTTTTGTGGAAAGCCTACATGGCAGGCTTCAACCTTTATGAATAGACCTAGGTTTAAATAGGTCAGCAACCTAACCAAACAGAACCTTAACTGAAGTACTACGCAGATTTGATCAGTCATTAAAAATAGTGTTTTTTTTTCCCTTGTTTTCTACCTATTATTTCCCTTTTCTAAATTCATGAACCAAATGGAGCCTTAATGGGAAAAATGTAGTACTACACAGATTTGATCAGTCATTAATACAACTATTTGTTTTGTGTTCTTGATCTTTTGGTGCTGATTGAATTGACCACATCTGCTTTTGTATTAGAATTAATTTTTCACTGTTAAATATATGTTAATCCAAACTGTCTTTTGAAATTATGTATGGTCATAGCTGCAACTTGGGCATTCATCCTTGTTTCAGGTCTGTTGTCATTCTAGGATCATCTCTCTCTTTGTTTATATACGATTTTGTTGGACGTCTTAAAATGCCATCTGCAAATCCATATTCATCCGATCAAGATCCGGAACCAGTTGTTGAGGTTAACCCATCCGAAACCATTTTGCCTAGTTACTCTTTTTTCATAATGCACACGCAGCCACTCAACACTCAGATTTCTTATGTATCATATCCTTCTAGTGAATCAATTGCTGTAGAATCCATACCATACTAGGCATTTATGAGTGTTGCTCTATGTATGGTTGAAAGATGATTTTCAATTAACTAGGCGTGATTTGACTCTTAATTATTACTGCTTATATTGTTGAGATTTGTTTAATCAGAAAAATTAGGGTTCTTTTGGATCATGTTGGTCTTTTAGCACAACTGGAGCCTGAAAAGCTACACTTCTGCTTTGCCTACTCGATGGAATTCTCTGTACCCTGAGGTAAGGCAAAAGGAATAAGAGAAATCACAATTTTTTATTCTCGTTGCTTTCTTTTCTGATTCAGATTCTAAGGGGTTGTTTGGGAAGGCCAAGAATACGTGGTAAAGACAAGTGCTTGATGTTGTTTGGCTTCTTCTTTGTGTCAAAGAGATCAAAAGGTGCTCTCTGGGCATAAAGTGCTTGAGTCGGGTCTAATGATGCACAAACTTAGTTCTAAGCATAGGCTTGTAGTCTCACCAAATATGTCATTCAAACTCTTGATCAATGTTTACTTCGTATGGATTAATATTTTATTTTTTTGCGTGCTGGTTATAATTCAAATCAAAAACACAAGAAATGTCAACCGTACTGGGCAGTTGACAGGTTATAAGCTGGTACCTGGTTAAAATCGTCTTCCATTAGCTCGTGTCGATGAGATGTATCCTGGAGGAGAATCTTTGGGTTACACCTTATGGTAATGATGAGATGTATCCTGGAGGGGAATTTTCTAATCAAAATCCGCGAGTCGGGGAGGGATTAGCTACTTGGGTTAAGCAGAACCGAACACTGGAAGAAACTGATATAGTTCTTTGGTTGGTTATTATTTTCTGTGCATAAGCATACATAAATACTGTAAAACTTTTTCCTATTCTTGAACCATGAAAGTATGCATAGAGATTGCCATGGTAGTCTACATGTATTTGCATAGTTGGCACCTGTAATTTTAAGTTAGGAGTTTTTAGTTGTAGATCCATGGAAACCTAATCTTTTCCACAGATTTTAATGATGCTGCCAAACTTTTACAGGTATGTGTTTGGAGTAACACACATTCCTCGACTGGAAGACTGGTCCGTAATGCTGGTAGATCACATTGGTTTCACTCTCATGGTACATCACTTTCATTTTAACTCCATTCTCGGTGTACTCGGTCTCTGTTGTTGCCTTGCAGAATTTCAAATATTCGAGTCGTCGTCTCCAAATTATGCAATGTGACTTGAGTAATGTACTGAAATATTATTGCTATTGACACTGTTACTTTGAACCATAAGGTAATTTATTCTCCACTCTAAAATTAAGCTTCCTTTGCTGGATACTTTTGAAGCATCGAGCACCCTGAATGAAGAACCACCAAATTATCAGGATGACTCATATTATCTATATATAAATAATAATAACTAATATATATACTATCTATAAAAGCACCAAATGCTTTTAAGTGTTTTACACTTTCTGGTGTTTCCTAAAAATGCCCCTTAAGTCCCACTTAATTGAGTCTTATTAATTCATTTTACCCACTTTGTTCCTTAATTATTTAGGCACACTATATTGTTTCTTGACTTTTGAGTGTTCCACCAAAAAAATCATTGAATTTAGTCATGATCAATAATCAACTCAATCACTCACCTTGGATGCAACCGGTAGAAATGCAAAAGATAGGTTCAAATGACTTGCAAGGGCTAATAGATATGCCAAAGTTGATAAATTGGTGAACTCTCTGTTCATAAATTATAAACTACCTAGGTTTTAACTTTTAAGTACCTCACAAGAGAGCTTTATAGGCATAACGTGCTCGCACGTATTGCCGCTATATATACGTAAGGTGGCAAGCTTGCATATTTCAGAAAACCATTCATGTTTTCATTTTTTAAACCAATTTGCCTTTTAGTCTCATTCCTTGTGAATCCACAACAATGTAATACTATTACAAAAATATTATCTTATTCCCATACAGATTACTGACTTTCAAGCATCCAAATGCACTTAGAAGACTCGTTTAGGGATTGATGATGTTGCGGAAAGGTGTTTGTTCTAAAGAGCTCCATTGTAATCTGCGTTAAACTATGTGTCTTGTGCTGCTCTTGTTCTTCGAATGCTCTTATGCATATTAGTATGATCATATGATACTTGTTGAACATAAAGTCAAGTTGATTTCCCTAAATTTCTTGAGATAGTGAAATTCCCAATTGAAAGAGTTTGCTATTAGATTTTTTCTTCAACTTTTCTCCTGTCATTTGTGTTTCGTTTGATCTCAATAGTCTTTCTATATTTCGTTCATTTTTTGAACTTTCCATTGAACGTTACTCTAAATTTCACACATATGCATGCAGGTACTTTGTCATGTTGTTCCTTAGTGAAGTTGCGAAAAGAAGGCTTCTGGTCATGAGAAGATTAAGAGTTATATGTGTGCTTAGTTATCCTTTTGAAGCAATGAGACGAGTCCTCTCTATTTAGTTTTGTAGTCTATTTTGTAATTGATCATGGTGTATTGAATGTTGCAATGCAAGCCCAATGGATTATTTTTGTTGTGTAGGGTATAGAGATATTGGTTAGACATGAATGAACGCTTTACTTGTTATGATTACTTTAAATTATGTTTGTTGTGTTGGATATAGATTAATCTTGTATATTTTGAGTTTGGTATAGATTAATATGTTTGTTAATTAGGTGCAAAAAAAAAAAAAAATTGGGAAGCATATAAATAAATTATTTTTTTTTAGATTTATGCACATTTCTAACGGATATATCTGTTAGTAAATCCGTTAGTATATTTTTTTTAAAATTTTTTGGAAATTACTAACGGATATATCCGTTAGTAATAGTTGACAAACCGTTAGTATCCAATAAAAATCTTTTAAAATTAGTTGAACAAAACCGTTAATAAGTAGTTTTCTAACGGATATATCCGTTAGAAATCCTTTAATTTACTAACGGATTTACTAACGGGTATATCCGTTAGTAAATATACCCGTTAGTAAATCCGTTAGTAATAATACTAACGCTAAAATACTAACGGATATATCCGTTAGTAATACTTTTTCCAACGGAAATATCCGTTAGTAATGAGGCCAAATGGTATAGTGCCATGTCATTTCATGGGCAATCCATGGTATAGTATACAATCTCACAAGTCTTGGAATCAAAGGAAAATGTCTCAATACTTTCAAAGGTTCTTTGCAAACTCTCCCCCCTTCTTTGTTTTCACATCATATCTTGGTTCTCCACATTGAGGACATTGCTCCTTATCTTCATTACCATCCCAATATATAACACAATCATTAACGCATGCATGAATAAAGTTTGCCTTCATTCCTAAGTCTTTCATCATATTCTTCATGTGCGGATCGGCAAAGTGTTGTCTTTTGGGATCCACCTTTTCAAGATGGTCAAAAGTGCTATCACACTATTTCCTAACCAACCAAATTGCTTCTTAATGTTGTGTAGTTCCACAATTGCAGAAAGAGTTGTCTCAGGACCCTCACATGAAGGGTACAATTTCTCAGTTGATAATCTTATGTATTCATTGTATTTCTCATTACCGGCATATGGTTCTTCTGAAACTCCAGCCTGACCATTGCCATCATCTTCATGAGGTTCTTCGCGCATTCCATAAGAAGCGTCAACAACATTCTCCATCCCAAGCCCTCCAACCTCGATGTTTTCTTCTTCAATGTTTTGCTGTATGAACATCTTCTACTGGCGGATGATGTATCAAATTCTTATATGGCTTTTCACCATGCAAAGCCCATACAGAATATGACCTATCTATACCAGCCCTAATAAGATGGTTTCTGACATCTAATGGTTTACGTCGTGTCCCATTCCGAAAATTTACTCACAAGCAAGGTAACATTGTGAAGTGTGCAACATTGTTTGCTTTCGCAAATTCAAGAAACTCTTCAACTCCCTTCATATATACGGATATACCGGGCTAACTCGATTTCTTTAATTTATCCACTCTTTGTTTATGGTTCGGGCCATTCTGCGATACAACATTGAAAAGTGAAATCAAGTAATGAGAATGCTACTAATTAAACAAGAAGGTGAAATGGTAAGAAAGAATAGGCTCTAGCGAACATAGAAGAGTTACTAAACATTTATTTTTAACATTTCCAAACATACCAAAAGCCTAACACACAAACACATACTCTCTCTCTCTCTCTCTCTCTCTCTCTCTCTCTCTCTCTCTCTCTCACACACACACACACACACACACACACACACATATTCCCAAACATAACATTTGGTTTTAATTCTAGATTAACAAAGTGGGTCAATATCAAGTTAGCTTTTTATTCATTGTATTGGAAGTCAAAGTTGAAAAGTGTGTAGTTAAACAACATTGAAAACTGAGAGAGTTTTATATAATTATTGGAGAACTTGAAAAGTGTGTAGTTAAAAATGACTCTTATATCAAAAGTCTACCACACACATACACACACACACACACACACACTCTCTCTCTTTCTCTCTCTCTCTCTCTCTCTCTCTCTCTCTCTCTCTCTCTCTCTCTCTCTCTCTCTCTCTATATATATATATATATATATCCAACTCCACTATGTTAAGCCTGGCTAGCACACACTCGATCTCTCTCTATGTCATCTCTCATCCAAACATGCCATAAGACTAGCACACAAACACACACACACACACACACACACACACACACTCTCTCTCTCTCTCTCTCTCTCTCTCTCTTATATCAAAGCTTGCCCTTTTTCCCTCTAGTCTCAAAAAAGTTTCTAGTGAACATGAACATTTATTATAATACAAAGAAGCTTTCTCCATACTAGTCCATACTCTCTTCCAAATATAAATTGCTCTTCACCTTCTTAGCTAGGTTGATCATGTGAGAATTTTACCCAAACAAGTTAAGGATATAACATTATTAATGAGGTCACTTTCGTGAGATTATGTTGTGCTCAAAATTCAAATCTTTCCTTTTAACTTTATGTGCATTTTTGGGCGTCGACCTTCGCATTGCTCATGACCAAATTACCATTTTATGTGAACTTTAAAATATTTGTTATGTTTTGAAGTTGCACATGCACTCTATGGTATGTATTCAAAACTTCGTCAAGAGATTCGAAAAAAAAAAGATGTTATATGTTAGGAAAATACTAAGTACATCGATTTTGTGTACCTATATAACTATCCACATGCTGATGTGTCATGACAATTTTGAAATTAATTCAAACTTTATTTGGTAAGTGATAATAAATTTTGGAAATCCACATTGACAAATACATTATTTAGGTATCCCGTTTAGATGTACCTAGCATTACTCAAGTCATTATTATAAGGTTGGAATCACAATAGAATGTGATCTTCATTTATGGTGAATTTGGAAATGAATAGAGAGTGAATGTGGTTAATTTCATATATAGACTCTATTGTTATCGTAATATCTGTAAGCAGTAAATAGATGTAATATCTGTAAGCAGTACATAGATATTTTGTGGGTGTTTCAATTTGACTGTATGATCATGCGTGCATGAAAAAGTTACTACACAATGCGACAATTTATCCTTATTTATCATAAGATGTAATAATACTCTAACCGAAATGACACTTCTTTTTTAGCAGAGTTGATATGTTTTTCTTTCACTTCAAGTGCCAACCCACTCCCACTAGATTTAAAACTTTAGACAACTTATAAATTTTTATATTTTTCTCAACTTTGATAGAGATGAAGTAATTATATGAAAAGTTTAACTACATACCAGCCAACTAAAAGATCTCCAAAAAGTCATTCTCTCGTGTGTCGCATGATAAAAGCTAGTTATATATACTCCTTCTGTCACATTTTATGTATACATTTTGGAGAATTTAACTATTTAATGAGAAAAAAAAAATATGTATCTACTTTTCACAATTGTCCATAATTATTGCACTTTTTTTTTTTGTTGATTGTAAGGAAGGGTAGTTTGGAAAACTAAGTAAAATTTGCATACTAATTTAAGAAAGTGGATAATAATTTTGGGACATCCCAAAAATCAAAAAAAAAAATGGACATATAAAATAGGACGGGGGAGTATATAGGATAGAATAGTAATCAAATTAAACGTCATGTCTTGGTCAAGATCGACTTTGATTGAGATGAAGCTAGTTATATATAGGATAGAATGGTAACCAAAAAGTCATTATTTTCCTTTTCATAAATCTCATAGGTCATAACGTCATGTCTTGGCCGGTCAAGGTCGATAATATTTTCTTTCAAAACAAGGAAAGGAAAGTTGGATGATATATGCAAGATAGAGCTCAATTATATGAGGACCTTAAATGCATTGTATTGATTAATAATTGTTTACAACTCAATAATGCATATGGAAACAAAGTGAAAGTACATGTTAAAACCAACCATCAAGATATTCTATAAGCCGTTAAGATCAATAAATCCAATTTCCATGAATGTGACGTAGAGACAATCCTTTGATTTACTCATATGTACCTCACTAGTTACTAGAAATGAGCGAAGAAAAAGATAACGAACTACTCAGCTAGAACTTCTTAGACAAGTTAATTAGATTAATTAACTAGTTTAAGTCAAGTTTCATGCTTAAAAAATCAGGGTTAAATACAGACATGCCCTTCGCGGTTAGTGTGTTTTTCAGTTTGCCCCCTATAGTTTCAAACTTACCCAACCCCTATAGTTTGGATTAATGTGCAGCCACTACAAAATTCATAAATTTTAACGAGACAAAGCTTGCACAAGGGGTGTATTTGAAAAATGCAATAGTGTATGTGTAACTAACAAAAAAAATAAAAAATAAATAAAAAAAAAACTGTGCACAAACCCTTGAAGTTAACCAATTTTCTAACAGTGGCACACTAGCTCCAAACAATAGGGTATTACTGACACGTTTGGAACTACAGAGGACAATTTAAAAAAAAAACACGTTAAAACAGTGGTGTATATGTTATTAACCCTAAATTCAAACAGTCTAGGATTTGGACAATGAAGAGAGACAAAAAGTACTTCAAATTAACTAAGCCCATTGATTGGGAAAGTTAGCGACAATCTGTGAGAGACTTCGAGTTTTGGGACATGGTTGCATTAAAGGGACCAAGATGATAGGAGCAATGTTAGAGATGAACTAGGATTGGTGTTTCTTGGTCATTTCTTTGGCAAAGCCAGCTATGTGATAGATGAGACTATTTCGATCTTTTCCATTGGGATACAGAAAATTTTAATTACATGGGGTTAAAGAGAACTAATTTTAAATTTATGGGTATTTGAATAGCTTTGCTTGAAATATTTGTATATTTGAGTTATATGAAATTCTTTGAGTGAGCAATGTTTAATTAGTTTAATTAATTGGCATATGACAAGTTTCTTTGTTGGGGTCTTGAAAAAAGGGTTAAGAAGAAGGTGAGAAAACAGGGAATTTTGAAGGAAAATGTCAATTTTGTTTAGTTTTAATTGACAGTCCACACCCAAGTGGGGAACTACATTTGGCAGATGCAGAAATTGATTACGTTGAATGAGTCAGAATGACCCTCTAGGCAGTGTTGCTATATATATATATACAAAGATTTTCTAAAGAGAGTCACCTCTCTTTAATAAAGAGAGTGGACCTCTGTTTTAGCAGTCGGATTGTGTTTAAAAACTGTAAAATGACTAAACTATAAAATGACTAAACTGTCATTAATAAAAACACAATCCGACTGCCAAAACAGAGGTCTTCTCTTTAATAAAGAGATGACGCCCTCTTTAGAGCCTGAAAAATGAATAACCCCAATGCATAAGACATGTCTTCATAAACTTGATGAATGGGTCTAAAAACTGAATGATAGTTTGACCACAAAAGGCCATTCCAAACTGGTTACTACTACCGCTCGCTGCCTACTCGACGAATCACCACAATGGGCTCAGTCGACTGTGGGTGGTGGTCATGAGGCTGAGCTTTGCTAGAACCATCCACTGCAACCCCATGGTGTACTACTATATATGTTTACGTATGTATGTACATATATATATATCATATAAGCCAGGCTCTCCAATGGATTGGTCCGTTGACGGGCCAGTTTTTAATGACAAAATTTCGTCGCTAAAAGTTAACATTATCGTCACTAAAGGTGAATACATTTTTAGCGACAAAAAAATGACTTTTAACTACGAAATCTCTTCGTTAAAACTGGTCCGCGTTGAAGAGTTGCCTGTATATCATATATGTATTTCTGTATAACTCGTGTGTATAATGAAATGGGTACTATATTGGAGGTGTTGGAAAGTGGGTACAATGAGACTGTGAGGGAGCTTATATACTAGTATTATTTAGGTGGATGAAGAAACAGCCATGGGCCATTGAGACAATCGAATGGACGAAACTACCCCTCACAATTGGTTGTCATTTTTCTATGTTGTGTTGTTATCAAGGGTTAAGATGTATTTTTGTACTTAGAAGAAGATGAGAAAGTTGAAGCGACCTTTTTGGGGTATAAAATCAATTTTTTTTTTTAATGTTATGGAGGAATGAGACGTGATTTGCATAAAACAATAATAGTGTATTAAAGTACAGATAAACATAGGTTTGTATAGCTCAAGTGATAAAAGGCTTAGTATATATAAGTTTCTTCTAATATATAGGTTCGGTGTTCGAACCTCATCCCTCTCTCCTATATAAAAAAAAAAGTACGGATAAATTAGACTCATCTCTCTCAAGATTAACAATTATTACAGAGATGAGTTTTTTAATTAATTGCCATGTGAGATGTGATTTTCATTCATTATTACATTGGTTATTTTGGAATGAGGATAATATTATTTATAAAGAGTAATGCTATGCTTTCTAAATTTTTACCTTAAAAGTGTTTTATAAATGATGTGGCAGTGGAAGGATCGAGTAAACAACTTCCAATCAAAATTCAACTACTTCCATTTTTTAGTTATGGACCTACTACTACATCATTTAAGAAGCACTTTTAAAATAGAAATTTAGAAAACATAGCATTGCTCATATTATATAGCGTTGTCGGAATATGGTACTTGTATAATTGGAATCTTGGTGGGAATAAAAGATTTTAGGGTAAATATCATTGGCCTCCCCTGAGGTTTGGTCTAATATCAAAGACCTCCCCTGAGGTTTGAATAATATTAGAGACCTCCCTTATTTTTAAAACTTTGTATCACTAACCCCCCTTATGTTAACGACAGATGATGAAATCTTGTAATACCAACAAAATTTTAAAGGTGAACTGACATTATTGCCCTTATTTTTGACTAATTGATCAAGACAACGTCACAAGCTTGTGTCAAATGACATAAATACTCTCATATTAAATATTTCACTAGACAAATGTGTCCATTGAAATACCTCATGTGAGGGCATTTGTGTCATTTAACTCATTTGATACACGCTAGTGAGCTTATTTTGGCCATTTAGTCAATAACAAGCGAGCTAATGTCATTTCACCATTAAAATTTGTTGACATCACAAGATTTTATCCACTAGTGTTGACAAAAATGAGGTCTATGATATAAAGTTGTAAAAATAAGGGAGGTTTATGATATTATTCAAAATACAGGAAAAATCTCTGATATTAGGTCATACCTCAAGGGAGGTCAATGATATTTACCCAAGATTTTATTAGAGTGATTTTTCTAATAGAGTTCATTCCTGTTGTGATTTTTCAAATAAATGTCCAATGGTTAATGTTTCTTGGGTAATTAGAATTTTTTTTAATACTTTTTTTTTTATTTAAAAAGGTCACTTTTATAGTTTTAAATTAGAGTGGGGCTAAATATACCCATATTTTTGCTATGTACACCTATCACAGTTTACATTTATGCATTTTTGAGGAATTTGTATTATTTTATTGCTTAAAAAATATGTATTTAGCTCCTGCCTTAAATTAATATCTTTTTTTTCAGCTTTTTAAAATTGATTTTATCAGTTGATTAGCATATGCACGCTAAGTCGATATTTTAGTACTATCCTTAGGTTATTAGTATTGTCAAAATAATAGTAATTATTGTCAAACTAACCTAACAATGTATACAAGTCCTAATTTGCAACAAAATTAATTTACTTTGATAATAACCACTATTGCTTTGACAATGTTTTGACAATGTGACAAACCTTTTTTTTAACTTTGTGATTTTAAGAAATCTGTAGGAAAAAATTAGTATATGGGCAAATCCGTTAAATGAAGAGGCTGGTCACAAATTAAGTAGTCACGTGAACTGGGATCGTGATATTTTTGTGCTAAATTTGAATGATTAGTAAAACGGGATACCAATATTTCAAAATATAGTCATGGGAGTAAGGTTATTGGAGAATTCACCCGGCGACTCCAGAGGCTCGGGAGATTAGTCGAGGTGCGCGCAAGCTGGTCCGGATACCCCCAATTACCAAAAAAACATGAGAAGGGAAGATCCAACAATTGTGATAAGTAATGATATTATTGACCCCTTTATTAAGTGAATAATACAATTTGACCCCCAATGCCACATGGGTATGGTAGTGTACTGTATATATGCTGACAAAACCTCCACCCGTATGAGTCGTATGACAAATTATGTGGGCGTGGGCCCCATGCTTGGAAATTTTGGAGGAACTTTCGCCATTGACGGCGAAAGGTTGTTTGTATATGCTGTTTGTGCGAGAAGTCAAAAACATGAAAGATGGCCACAAGGCCCACAACTACAAAAGTATGGCTCTAAACTTTTATTTCCCAACATATGGTAAGATCCATGGAATTAGGCCTGGCAATCTTCAGCCCGCTCAACAAGCCAACCCGCTAAAAGCCCGAGTCAATTGCTTGCGGGTTGTAAAACTTTCTAATGAACGGGCTGTTAATGGGTAAAGAATGGCCAAGTTCGGGCTTGGACGGGCCTGAAGTAGGCCCATATACAACCGCAACAAACCAAAAGAAAACAAAGAATTTATAAAGAAGAGCATGTAGCTGTAAACAAGCCATATTATATATTTAAGAAGAGCATTTATTCATATTCATAATTCCATAACACACTCTCTCTCTCTCTCATCTTTTGACTCTCTCTCTCTCTATATACAAATCTCACGCCCTTTCTATCTATACAAACCACTCTTCTTCTTCTTTCTTCTCTCTACCAGCAACCTCTCTCTCTCTCTCTCTCTCTATATATATATATATTTAGACGCTCCTCTCTCTCGTCGATTGGTAGATCTGGATTTTGTCAACTTTAGATCTAGATTTTGTCAACGATTTTCTCTCTTGCCGATCTTCATCACAGGTTCTCAACAACTTTAGATCTCAGCAATCACAGATTC
Source organism: Hydrangea macrophylla (assembly GCA_033977485.1). Classification (NCBI taxonomy): domain Eukaryota; kingdom Viridiplantae; phylum Streptophyta; class Magnoliopsida; order Cornales; family Hydrangeaceae; genus Hydrangea; species Hydrangea macrophylla. Next base: position 95,628,789 of record CM066995.1, read on the forward strand.
TCTCTCTCGCCGATCTTCATCCGTACATGCACTGTGTTCATATTTCATAAATGTTTTTTTTTTCCATGGAAGGGTGGGTTTTGCAGATCTAAGGTGCTTTGGGATTTTACTTTTATGATCCCCTCATGTTTTTTCCTTTCCAAACAAGGCTTTTTGGCAGTGGGGAAAAGGGGGCCAAAAAAAATAAAAAATTAAAAGAAGGGAAAACTTGCAAAAACCCGGACTCGACCCGGGCCGCTTGACAATGGGTTTGTAATGAGCCCGGCCCGATCTTAGCCCGCCAAGAGCTCGCTCGACCCGCTCATTTTGCCAGGCCTACATGGAATGATGGATGCTCATAGTGGCCCCATTCATACTCCATCAAATATTTCCCTTTTTTTAATCACTTTCGATTCTATATACATTAATACTAGGGGTGTGTTTCGGCCGAAACGGATTGGAATACCCTCTTTTAAAAATTTTTTTAAAATTAAATAGGTGTTCCAATTTCCGTTCCGATTTTTTCAAAATTTCATTTTCCTTTTTGATTTCAGAATTTCAGAATCAGAATTCTTCGAAAATTTTCAAAATTTTTTCTGATTTTTCAAAATTAGAATCGAAAATTTTCATAATTTTTGGAATTTTCATAATACATTTGTTTTGAAAGTGTCACGCCCCGGAGCAGCAAAAATAGAGAAAAATAACTTTCCTTTTTGGGTCCATAGGAAATGACAAGCGAAAGTCCCTAATTATCCACACCACACAGTACTAGTCAACAAGAACAACAAGAACATCATAACTAATATAAAATAACAATTGTATCTATTACAAATATCAGAGTGTCCTCAGGATCATAACAGGTCTGGAGACAACATATGCCCAAGTACCCGTTAACAAAGTTCAATAGAAATATCGGAAATATAAACTAGATAAAACTATCTTCACATTTTCAGCTGCCGTAAGGGTAGTCGTCAGCGTAGTACTCGTCCCTGGCATTGTCATCATTAGTGGGGTCACTCGCAGCATAATCCCCCTCCGGGTAGTAGTTATCAACGTATGCTTCATTACCTGCATTATTAAGAACAGAGTAGTCTAAACGGGGAATGTCCAGACAATAACGGTCGTCAGCTTATTGGGAGCTGAGTGAATAGAAACTCACAGGGTATCAATGATATAACCTATAACGAGTTATTACAGTCATAAGATATAGTTCTATGAAATAATATCTTCTCTGTATTCTAATGTTGTAACTCAACCCTTATCGTCTTATTATCCCAAGACCGATAATCAACATACTCTGCCTAGAAAGAACACACTCAATCGTTTCACATATATAAATATACCATCATTCTGTCCATTGCTCGTTAAGGATATATACCATCCACCGTAATCATGGACACCATGTCTGTCACACCCTGACCCGCCACGACAGATCATGGCACGTGACAACGCCATCAAGGCATGCTCCCAAAAATTAATGCTCAAATACGTTTAAAACCCCCCTTTTACATATCCACTTGTAAGTAATTAACCCCGAGGGTAAAATGGTTATTTTGAAATTTTTAGTCAAACCCAATGTCAAAATACCATATTTTTCATTTAAAAACCAATGGTGAAGACAGTTCGTGAATCTGAGCTTCCTAGCCCAAGTTGTGACAATAAAATTCATGATTATTTGGCAAACCTACCAGTCCGGCTGACCAGACAGAGACCTCAAAATTATCTGGCCGACCGGACAGAGAGCCCTACTGCAGAAAATTTTGCAGCACCATCTCCCAATCTGTTTTGCAAGTTTAAACTTCACCAAAATCAAACCACACCATATAGGTACTAGAAAATACTTTCCAAAACCTTGATACCAACATTCAAAAGCATCTCTAAACATTTTTAAACCATAATTACCCTTACATGAGGATCAAAGCAAGTCCTTGGAACACAATCCTCATCCAAATTAGCATTTTGCCTAAAACTTGTTAAAATGAACTCAAGTCAAACCATTCCTTGTGAACATTTCCAAAACCTTTTTCAAGCATTCCAAAGTCTTTAAAACTTCATAACTATGACAATAAACATATTTAAATACCTCCACACAATCAAAATATAACCCAAACCTCATTTGAAACAAACTGAGTCATGGGAACCCCACACTTAGTAGAACTAACATAAGTAGTGAAAATTATTAGAACATGGATTTGAGAACTTTACAACCAACTTGCTTGCAAGTAAACCTTACCCAAAATGATTGTGACACTAACCGAAATCGCTGGAAATGTCCAATCTCAACCAACTCACATACCCATAGTCGCTACTACATTAAGAAATACATAAGTTTGTCAAAATAAAACTACAACTTCCCAACCACCTATATTACAACTCAAGTCAAGGATTCCAAACTACAAGTTAAACCATATTACAAGCTATAGACGTAACTACAAGTCCCAAATCTCTCCCCCATTCCCGAGCACGTTACTTCCTCTCCGGATATTGCTCCGTACCTGCGGTGGTTGTTATTTACCACAATAGAAACAAAAAATGATTTTCTTAAGCATTACGCTTAGTGAATAATCTAAACTTGATTGAATGTTTAACATGTGCAATGCTACAATTAACACACAGCTCATATCCGTAATCACCGAGTTATCGGATCAATGATTCATTCAGACCCGAAGACCCTCCCTTGGTCCCGTGGTCACTTCTATTTCTTGGACTTTCGTACTTATTAGATTCTTCCTCTTCACTACCCTTATTACTCCCAACCATAAATCATTTACCCGGTACTCATTAAATACCACATAAACATATAAGCACATAAACAAGTAGGCACATAAAATTTTCATAAGATTGACATGCAATTCACATTTTAAACATCTCCATGACTTCTAAGCATGAATAATCAATACCATTAAACATTCTCATGGCTCCTAAGCATAAATTTTTATCTCTAACATCATTGAAGCCTTGAACATCTTTAAACACAATCATTCTTTAGTGTAGAAAACTCACCTTAGCAAGATTATACTCAAATTAAGCTAGAAAATGCTGAATTGCACCAAACCCAAGCTCAATTTCTACTCCAAAATGAATCCTATAAGAATTCGACAACCGCGTGTCACCGAGTAATGTGAGCTACCAAAATTACGACGACTAAAGTGTAAATTAAAGGTATAGAAACAATCTTATCACCTCCATGAGTCCGAATACGGCTTCGGTCGCGAATTAGACGAACGGCGACGACGGAACGGTGTAAAAACGGCGTCGACTTCTCGAAATCTCGTCGTCTCTCTCCGAGCTCTCTTTCTTTTCTTTAATTTCTGTAAAATGAGAGTCTTCTTCTCATTTGACACCTACACACGCAAAGGCATGAGGTGTCTTGACCTCATTTTTTCATCTTTTCACTTACACCCCCAGAACTCTTAAGTTTTCATTATGAAATCCCCCCAAACATTCCATTAACTACCCAATAATCTAATGAGTGTTTGTCTAAGTCCCGTATGGGTCCCTATGTGGGTCCCAAATATTTTGTGAAGTTGCTATCGCACCTACTAATTATAAATCTTTTTTTTTCAGTTATACCCTTATGTGGGTGTTCAACTATTACCAATTGCTAACACATATGTTATCATGTAATATGAAAGCATTTAAACAATTAGTCATGTAATCGTATAAATGCATTTAATCACATAAAATGCAAATATTTCTAATCGGGCCCTTCACTGGGTCCCACTTCCAAACATGTCCCTCCTCACTAGGGACTTTTCCAACTGGTGTCCTTCTTTGAACACTTTTCCACGGGCGAGTCCAAGCCTCCCCTTAATCCATTTTACACACTAATTATATTAATTAATACATATTTAGATATTAATTAACCCTTTTCCTAGGTACGGGTGTTACAACATCAGTCCATCCCCCGCTCGTTAAGGATATAAACCATCCACCGCATGTCAGGGATACAACGCTTTGAACAACATCATATCAAATCTATTACCACGACTCATCGATGTACAACAGTGATCCCCATCCACTGCTCGTTAAGAATATAAACCATCCACCGCTCGTTAAGGATATAACATGGATCATCTGGCTATCTTAGGACTACATAGTCCTGCCCACTACTCGTTAAGGATATAAACCATCCACCGCATGTGAAAGCATATTATGACCAGGCGTCCTCCCATGTACCATTTCCAGAACCTATCAAACCTACTTAAACTCAATTTTAATATTGATTCATGACTTCCCATGTGGCCTGACTACTTTGATTGAAATAAATGGATATCTAACTCAAACATGAACCACATACATCTAACGTTATTACGTTAATCCATTATTCTTAAACATACTCATCTGTGTTGTTACATTTTCCCTGATTAACCCATATTCGCATAATAGAAGTCCGAATTGTCAATCAAATAATCGAACCTTATATATAATAAACTACAGAAATAATCCATGTTCTACAAATCTTAATCGATTGAAACCATTTTGACAGATTGAGAAAAAGAACTGTTCGAGCGATCGAAATCCATTCGATCGATTGAACCTTCGATCAATTTAACTCAGTTCAATCGTTCGAGAATCGTCTTCTCTAGTAGATTCGTAAATAACATATATAAACATCTTATGGACGTGTTTAATATATCTAAACATACCAAAAACTTGTAAAAACATTATATAAATGAGACCAAGTGAGTAAAGACTCACCGGAGATTATAAGGTTGCATTTAACAAAGCTTGAACTCCCGAGCTTTAATGGTTACTCCTCTTCCTCTCTCTCCCTGCTCCTCTGTCTCTCGCTGCCTTCTCTTTCTCTCTATCTACTTCTCTTTTTCTTCTTCCTCCTTCTACTTCTTTCTCTCTCAAACTGAATATATATATACGAATATGTGTATAATATATGTATATGTGTATATATATATATACTAAACACAAGCACACTGTCACACCCATTCCAAAAATTTATAGTTTTATCATGCATATTGAATGTAGTGGTTATCAATGTTATTTGATAATTGGATGGAGATGAGGTTGACTGTGAGTCAACGGTAAGGTGTCAATGAGGACACAGGAACATGGCAGTTCATATTGCATAATCATGAGTAAATGGCATTTATATGATTTAAATGTTATTTGACCTTATCTGGTATTTCTGTGAATAGTAATTATACCTGTATAGTATAATTCTGATAATCTTTGATATTGATTATATTATTTTGAGAACTGTGGTGAGAACGTGAGACACGTTAATTAAAAAAGTAGGTTGTGTAGAGATTCCACAGAATATAGTTTTCGGACGTTATTTTGGACCCAAACGAAACTTAGTTGGAAACTTTTGAAATTTATAGTTTTCACTTGTAAAGTTTTAAAATGAACGTGTGCGAAGTTTCGAGAGCTAATTAGAAGTTTGAGAAACTTGTGGGGAGGTAAACGTAATTTCCAAAGAGTTTTTCTATATATAGATGAGGATGAGATTGAAATCTCATGCACAACTTCTAAATATCTAGAGAGAGGAGAGAGAAGGGAGATTTTGTTGCCACGGGCTTTGCGACGCCGATCGACGACCGTTCGTCCGTCAGATTTTCTCCAGATTTCAGATTTGAACTCGTAGAGGTAAGACCTACGTTTTGGTACTACTTAGGTCGTGTTTGGCAAAGTTTTGTAAAAATCTTAATTTTGGACTATTGGGAAAAATCAGGTAAAACTTATAGGAATCGTACCAAATTCGAAATCCGATGATTATTTAGCCCCCTAGACGATCCTTCAAAGTTTGAAGAGATTCGCACGAGGTATGAATTCTAGATCTATGAAATATATGGATTTTCATGTTTTGGACATCACTTTTGATATTCTTGGATCCGGGCGAAATTCATGTGTTAGTTAGGCCCGTTAATTATGCACGTGAAATTATGATAAAAGCACGTATAACTGTTTATGTGAGCATGTTATATGTCTACTTGGGTCAAAGGGGAGTTTGGTGTAAATTCATTCGGAGTAAGCTCCTCGAACCTTGAGGATTGTGATCTTGTTGGAATTGGAATTTGTGGTTGTGTATGGATTGGAGGTGGGCCCAACCAGTACACGGTACCTGGTATGGAGGAAGGCCCAACCAGTGTACGAGATGCGTGGGAGAGGTGGGCCTCCTACGGCATCGACCGGATGAATGCGTACCACTCACCCCAGAGACTATTTCTATGTGTTTTAGATGCTTAAACCATGAATTGTCATATAAGCATACATTTAGAATTGTACGCTCAGCATATAGCTGAGCAGTGGAGATGTACTCCATTGCAGGTAAGAAGAAAGACAAGAAGAATCGTGAGGTGTGAGGCCGAGTGTCACACCCGTTCCAAAATTTCATACTTTTATCGTACATATTTGGAAAGTTGTGAGTATATCAATGTTATTTGATAATTGGATTGAGTTGAGGTTGGCTGTGAGTCAACAGTAAGGTGTCAGTAAGGACACGGAAACGTGGTATATCATATTGCACTGGCATGAATAAATGACATTTATGTGACTTAAATGTTATTTGACTATTTAGTGTTTCGTGAATAGTGAATTATGCCTGTGGTTGGTAAATTCTGGTATTTTTGATATCGTTATATATCATTTTGAGAACTGTGGTGAGGACGTGAGTGACACGTGAAATAAAAGGTAGGTTGTGTAGAGATTTCACATAATTTAGTTTTTGGACGTTATTTTGGACCCAAACAGGACTTTGTTGAAAACTTTTGGAATTTATAATTTTCACTCGTAAAGGCATAAAATGAACGTGTGCGAAGTTTCGAGAGCTAATTAGAAGTTTGAGGAACTCGTGGGGAGGTAAACGCAATTCCCGAGAAGTTTTTCTATAAATAGTAGTGGATGAGAATTCATTTCTCAAAACATTTCAAAATATCTTGAGAGAGGAGAGAGAAAGGGGGATTGGTGGCCACGGGCTTTGCGACGCCGATCGACGACCGTTCGTCTGTCAGATTTTCTCCAGATTTCATATTCGAACTCGTGGAGGTAAGACCTACGTTTTGATACTACTTAGGCCGTGTTTGGCCAACTTTTGTAAAAATATTAATTCTAGACTTTTGGGAAAAATCAGGTAAAACTCGTAGGAATTGCGTATAATTTGAAATCCGACGATTATTTAGTCCCCTAGACGATCCTTCAAAGTTTGAAGAGATTCGCACGAGGTATGAATTCTAGATCTATGAAATATATGGATTTTCATGTTTTGAACATCATTTTTGATATTCTTGGATCCGGGCGAAATTCATGTATTAGTTAGGCCCGTTAATTATGCACGTGAAATTATGATAAAAGCACGTATAACTGTTTATGTGAGCATGTTATGTGTCTACTTGGGTCAAAGGGGAGTTTGGTGCAAATTCATCCGGGGTAAGCTCCTCGAACCTTGAGGATTGTGATTGTGATTGAAATGGAATTGGAATTGTGGTTGTGTCTGGATTGGAGGTGGGCCCAACCAGTACACGGTACCTGGTATGGAGGAAGGCCCAACCAGTGTACGAGATGCGTGGGAGAGGTGGGCCTCCTACGGCATCGACCGGATGAATGCGTACCACTCACCCTAGAGACTATTTCTATGTGTTTTAGATGCTTAAACCATGAACTGTCATATAAGCATACATTTAGAATTGTACGCTCAGCATATAGCTGAGCAGTGGAGATGTACTCCATTGCAGGTAAGAAGAGAGACAAGAAGAAGTGTGTGGAGTAAGGCCGATGAACGCCGGGGGATCACCTTTGTAAATGTTTTGTTTTAAATCCTAAAACTTGTGTAAGGGTTCGAGTATTGTAATATGTTGTAATAGAATTCACAGAGTAGTTCAATAATATGGTAATTCTGTATTTGAACGTCTGTAACTATGTTTTAACGGTTGAAATCAATTGTGGTTGTGTTTAGTGTTTGGGGTGGAGAAGCTTGGGTTGTTAATATTTCATTTTAGGCTGCCCAGCAGGGGAGCAGTCGACTGGACCCAGGGTCAGTCGACTGGATCTCGTGGGATTGAGGCACTGAAAGTCTATAGTAAGAGAAGCAGTCGACTGGATCCTTGATCAGTCGACTGAGGCACTGTAGATTTTAGCTACTGATCCAAATAGTAACCAATGCAGTCGACTGGGTTCCCTGATCAGTCGACTGAACCCCTGATGAGCAAATGTTAAATTTTAGTTCTGCATAACACAGTCGACTGGGGTTCCCTGAGCAGTCGACTGGACCTCTTTGCAGTATGATGTTTTTTTTTGTTCTGCTTAACACAGGCGACGGAGCAGTCGACTGGACCTTGGTGCAGTCGACGGGGCAGTCGACTGAGCCTCTGTTTTCAAAACTATTATCTTTGAATGTGTTTTCAATGGCCAAAACTTTTTATGACTCTAATTTCAATGTATTTTACAATACAGAGGGGAACGTTTCCCTAAGTTTTAAACTACCAGGGTTGTTTTATAGAAGTTCTTTCCGCTGCGTATTATTAGATGATGTTGGATGAGCCTTGGTGGCGTGCCACGTGTCCTATTTCCACGCGTAGTGGGATGGGTCGTGACATTTATTGGTATCAGAGCAATAGGTAACAAACCTTTGGGAACGTTCGACGTCGAGTGGAGTGTTGAGTGAATTGTCACATGTTCTAGAATGCATCCATACATTGTAGAGATGTTTGATGCATATGGTATGTTGTTATACATATATGATTATGTCATTGTCGTACATGCATAGCATTTATGCATTTGCGAATCGGTGGAATCATACGGACGTAGAGCTGTGTGATGAGATGAGGCTTACCGCGCGTTATAGTAGACCTTGTGAAGGAAGACGAGGGAGAGACGACATCTTGGTGGTAAGAGACAGTTGGATTTCTAAACAAAACTAGATGATTTTGATCAAATCGGTTGATGTTCTTAATGTTAGTGATGAGTGTCCTTTGGGAGATCTTACCGAGAACGAAGTCGAGTAGTAAACGTCAGAGAAGATTTCCGTATAGTTCACCTAGAGAATGAAAGTGAGTGTTGTGGTTGAGTTTTGAGATTAGAAGTATACTTCAGACATGGGATGAACGTCATGATGCGAGAGAAAAGGGATGACCAGTTGGGGTTTATGACAGAAATATAGTTCAGCAGCATGTATTACTCGTGTATGGGACTGGTGAGGAATCTCTCACCTTATCTTACGATGTTAATCTACGGTACAATCGTACGAGGTTATCTTATGATGTATCTTACGGTATATACGGTGTGTATTGGGTAGTTGAAGAATCTTTCAACTTATTGTGCGGTATATGGTATGTATTGGATGGTTGAGGAATCTCTCAACCTATCTTACGGTATGTATTGGACGGTTGAGGAATCTCTCAACCTATCTTGTGGAATGTATTGGGGATTGGACAATATCTCTACGGGTTATCAATATTGTGGTTGTTGAGGAATCTCTCAACTGAACCTGGTTTCAAATAGTAGTAAGCACTATAACAGATGCAGATGCAGTGTAGGGATTTGTAACAAATGCTATTGAGTTAATAGTATAAAGGAAATTGTTGGGATTTGAAGGTTGACCTAAGATGAGAATTATGAATGGAAATGATAGAATATGAGTGAACGGTTTGAGCCTATAGATAGTCGAAGGTTAACTGATGAGATGATGAGACTTCTAGAGTGGTTTCCTAGACTCGTTGGTTATGCCGTAAAAATGCAACAATGAGGATGATGACTGATGTTGAAGGACGACATAGGTCGGAGAAGAAATTGTAGAGGCATTGGTGAGAAACAAAGAATGGACATGCATAGTAATGAAATTTCGTTAGTGTTTTGAGATGGGTCCCCAAAGGAAATGGAATAAAGGAAGTAAGAAGACGAGACCAGAAATAATAGGTGAAGGAAATCGATCAAAAGGGATAGAAGTTCAGAGGAATCAAATTGATAATTCGATAACATAAGGATAAGAGGAACTTGATAGAGGAATTCTATGGAAAGGTTGATGGAGAGTAAATGGACAAAGATACAAAGTAATAAGATTCCCTGATGTTTTGCCGGGGGTTGTCGGAAGAGATAGAATAAAGGGAGTAAGATTAGGAGACCGGGAATAAAAGATAAGTGTGAATTATGGAACGTGATAAGAAACTCAGAGAAATTGAGTGGAATTTGGATATCATGGGGATGAGAGTACTTTGATAAGAAGCTTGTCGTGAAGGTGGTTATCACAAAGGGGTGAAGTACAGGCGATTTAAAACCTGGATTTTTAACGTATTTTCAAAATGAAACGAAAAATCTTTCCTTTGAATGTTTTTAAAATATCGTTGAATATTTAACACAAGATACTATCAGCAGGACGCCAGAGTATAACGGGTATTACGATAATGAACAAGAGCGGTTGTGGGAACGATAGACGGGTAGAGAGACTTTGGGTAAGTCAATGTAGAGTAGCGAAAATATAAATCGAGGAAATGAAGCTTTAATGAGCAAATGAACGGGGACAGTTGAGTGGAATGAAGACTTGGTAGTACGTTGAGTACGTTAACAGATATGATAGTGGGAATGTGAGGTTGATAGAGTACAGTGGTGAATGCAATGGGAAGCTATCACAGTTGTCTTGAATTCCAACCTTGTTGGAGGATTTTGAGAATGTCAGATTCCGTCCCTGAGAAAATTTTAAAATGTTTAAAATATTTCAAAACCTAACTTTTGTTTAAACGAGGGATGTGATATTAAATGCTGGCGATAATGTATTGAGTAGGTTTTGAAAGCTAAGTATTGCAGAAGGATGCAGTATGCGTAGTACTGGGGATGCAACAAAGGTGGTCAAACGATTGAGTCTCACGGGAGTAGGGGGTGAACTTCGAAAGGCTAAAGTAAGGAGATGGTGGGGTTTCGCGCACTTGAATTTGATAAGTTTGAGCGTATGACATTTATTGAGTTGTCGTGAGTATCGTGCCAAAGGGAGCTTGATCTGGGTTAGGTATTGGGACAATCTGAGATTGTGAATGATTTGAAATTTTGAACGATCAGGAACTTGGCGAGATTTATAACGTATGAAGCACTTGAGAGAAAACAGTTATGATCCATCGGTTGACTTAATAACCGGAGTGAGAATGGGGTGACCTTGTGTATTGTCGCGACAAGTATGAGCATTGGGAATTGATAAGAAATGTACTGAACACAGTGAGACATACCTTATGGAAATGTTTGATTACTGGACTACCTCTAGATGGGTTACGAGAAAAATATGAACGTTAAGCAACAGAATTATTTGGGAACAAGGGAGTGGAGATCCGGATAGAACAAACAAAGGATTAGAGAGTTCGAATTGAAATTTAGTCAAAATCGACTACAGTTATGGAACATTAAAAGTTGGGATAAAATATGGAGTCGTGAGATATTGTACGAGGAGCATATACTTGGGGTGAAGGTTTATTAAGAGCTCGGTATGAGATGAGGTATACGGAGGTGTGAATGGTCTGGACTTGTGTAAAAGTTAAAGTGAAACAACCGAAGAGTAGGAAAATTTTACTACTACGGCAATGGTAAGGGACCTACGTGGATCGATGAATGTAAAGAATAGTAAACGGGTAAGGTATGAGATGGGAATGAACTACAGTGGAGTTGTGATCTCCGATAGAGAAGGAATTGGCTTAGGGTATATGTATACTATGAGAGTCGGATGGACTGTGAACCGTCAACGATAGAGACAGTGATGAAGTATGTGTTGAACGTAGGGATACGTTGTAATGAACTCCGTGATATATGGATGATTGACTAAGTTGATTTTGGGCGACAATGTTATTTGTTACTAAGGATAGTGGGGCAATTATGTTGCGAGAAGGGATGAAAGTATTATGTGAGATTTTAAAACAGCTTGTTTTAAATCATAAATGCATTTGACTTTGTTGAAAAGTTTTAAACCAAAAGGTATGAGGTATGAATCCTTTATTTCAATCAGTGGTAGTTCGAGTGCAAACTTGGGAAAGAGGAACGGCAATTGTATTTGGCTTCACCGTGGGTGATTTGAGGCATGTGCAAACTTGAATGAATAAAATGGTGTGAGATTTCCAGTAGAGAATTTGATTGATGCCTTATGAGGTACGATTGATGGGAGTATAGTACGAGATTGGCAAAACCTGAATGGGATGCTCCGAATTTGTAGGGACAGAGGGAAGTACTGAGTGACGAACTACCGATTATGTGATAATTATTGCAACTGATGTTGCCATGATGTGGAGTTATTAGGAAGGCAAGTCGGAATTTGATAAGAACTTGGGAATCATTTGAAATACGAAATGGTACTGCAAGTGGTATGATGATCTATAGTATGTGCAACAGTTGGTTGAGGCATTGACTTATCGACATTGTATTTGTGTATGATAGTACTCAGTTTGGGTCACTTTGAGATGAAAAACTGTGTATGATTGTACACTAGCTAGGACATGTTGTCAACGACTTATAGTCGAAAAGCAAGATAGGTGAATGAGAGATGAATGGTTGTCTTGAGTTGAGTAATGTGATGAAACTTTTGAGTTTCGGAAATGGAATGTGACAAGTAAAATAAAGATATATGTGAGTTGATGTGGTGATGTCGTGAGGTGAGTTAATGTCATGTATGACTATTTGTAAGTTTCACTCAGGTATTGATATTCTTATCTATCGAGATGCTTCGGAGTATTGCTAGGATTCTGTTTGAATCTCCTATCAGATTGAGACGGAGGCTCTGAGGATTTATTTTCCTAAAGAGCCTGAGGATTTATTTTCCTCGTGAGATTATGACATCTCAGTAAAGTAGGTTGTGTATGAAACAGATACTGAGGGTACTTATGAGAAGTCAAAATGAATTGCTGAGATGGTTTAAGTTTGGGGACAAACTTCCTTTTTGGAGGGAAGAGTTGTCACACCCGTTCCAAAATTTCATACTTTTATCGTACATATTTGGAAAGTTGTGAGTATATCAATGTTATTTGATAATTGGATTGAGTTGAGGTTGGCTGTGAGTCAACAGTAAGGTGTCAGTAAGGACACGGAAACGTGGTATATCATATTGCACTGGCATGAATAAATGACATTTATGTGACTTAAATGTTATTTGACTATTTAGTGTTTCGTGAATAGTGAATTATGCCTGTGGTTGGTAAATTCTGGTATTTTTGATATCGTTATATATCATTTTGAGAACTGTGGTGAGGACGTGAGTGACACGTGAAATAAAAGGTAGGTTGTGTAGAGATTTCACATAATTTAGTTTTTGGACGTTATTTTGGACCCAAACAGGACTTTGTTGAAAACTTTTGGAATTTATAATTTTCACTCGTAAAGGCATAAAATGAACGTGTGCGAAGTTTCGAGAGCTAATTAGAAGTTTGAGGAACTCGTGGGGCGTTTTGACGCTAAAATGACCACTTTAACCCTCTTTTAAGCTCTGAAAATCCTGTTTTAACCCTGTAACTTAAGAGCTAAGTCTTCAAAACTCTATATGTAGATCCATACGAGATCATCTTTGACACACAAGAGATAGATAAGAGAGTACACACAAGTACATACAAGAGAATATACAAGATATAGAGGAATATACTTAGAATTCAAGAGAGATTTTTAGAGAGATGAAGTAAATCATGAATTAAAAACTTTCCAAGCTAATCTCTAGGTAATTAGATTAGAGATAAATTAGACATCAATCTCCTCCATTAACTCCCATGGATGAGTGCTTGAAGTGCTTGAAGCACACTTGAAAAAGAAGATCTTCAAATAAACTTTGATTATACAATTGAGAATCCTCCAAGAGGTAAACATCTATGATTCATCTCTAATTCCTATTTTTGTATGTATAGATCTATAAGATTTGGATCTAGCTTAAGTTTTATTTTATTTGTTAGCACACTCATCTTCTAGGATGGATAGGTTATACGATAAGGAAAACATCTCACCAAAACGTCGAGAATTGTACCGACTGGCTGGAAGCCAACAGTCAGTGGAACTCTAACTGGTCCAATCAATCTACGTGTAATGCGGCTATACCATCTCATATATGGGTCTGAGGCAAGCATCTGAGCTCCATCTGGAATACCTACCATAACATGCTGTAGCCGATGGTCCCAGAGCTCAACATACTCCCTATGAAAGTGACTCCAGTCGGTATTCGTATGACCACGTCAATCAATGCGATGTAATGTCGTCATAGTGTTGCATGGCTCTGGGACTGCCTCATCCCGAATTGTCTCATCACTCTGTCAGGATGATGCCACTCAACCACAACGTACATGATCAACGGACATCTAGCCATCCATGTGCCCTACCCAGCACGACAGTACTGAGGTAACGAAGCGACTAGCTCAGCACTGTACGGCTGCCAAATCATCTATGAAATAATATATAAAAAATTAGCAACTTGAACATGAGTAGTGACGCTGCCAAATCATCTATGAAACAATATATAACTCTGCACATTATTTACCTGCTCAGGCCTCATCTAGTCCAACTGGTCCCGAAAGTGACGCTGGACAATGTTTGAACCCATCAATGGACGCCTTAAACGCCCAAAATACTCTTTCGAAGTTCTTCACACTCGCACTTCCACCGTTCACATAGAACCATTTTACAATCGTTCCAGGATTATACTGCTGAATTGCAGCCATGAACTTCGACAATTCTGTGTATAATGTACACCAATCCCTAAATATCATTGCAATGGCTTTCTGTTTCGCATTCCATGCCTTCTTGTATGAGACGGTGTACAAATACTTATCTTTCACCTTTTCCAATATCGCTGCGATGTTAATAGATGCGTCCGCCTTAATCATTGGCATTATGTCCCTAGCTACTAGCCGAGCATTTAGATTTCTATGACCAAGGTTCATCGTAGGGGACATACAAGTGTGGCTTTGCTCAACCTTTATGACTTTTAAACATCCCGTGTCGTTTCAACCTTACCCGTAGCTGCCACTTGCAACCTTGTGATGCCAACACACATTTCAACGACCAACGATCCAGACTAGTTTGATCCACCGTGTACCGTTGATGTGTTCTTATCGAGTATAACTCCACAAATCTCTGCAGATCATCTTTGATTTTGAACATGATACCCTTGACCAACTCGTCTCGATCTGAATTCCATTGCCTACCCTCAATGTTTGAAGCATGCCTCTCTAGTATGGATGCCCAAGTCAAAGGATGTAAAAGATGATGAACGAGGCTCATACAAAGCATTTTTAAGATTTATTTGGGCAGTCGGCTCAATATCTTCGATAACATCGTCTTCTTCACCCCCCCCCCCCCCCCTCCCCAGTATACTCGTCCGCATGCACATCTTCTTCATCCGAGTTTTCCGGAGTCAAGCTGGTGTCCATCCCTCTGTGTGCCCAATCATCACCATATTCACAATCATCTGAATCGAACTGCACATGAATTGGCCGTTATGAAAAAATGTCTTGCATCGGACTCCTATATTCAGTCTGACTGTTTTGCAATGGATTTGAGCAATCCACATATTGTGTAGACGTGGAAGGCAATAACCCCTGTACAAACGGGTTTGAGCTTTCGCCTTCTTGTGTCAACAGAGAGGTGTACGGCCCAATCTAGTCATGTAATATTTGATGGGCCTCGGGAAGATTCTCTGTCTCGACATATAGATCCATAGAGTTTATAGCTGCATTGGTAGATACTGTTTCTAGTATTACTTGCAGACTTTCGTCATCAATTACTTCAAACGGTATAAACTTGCAAACTTGATATCCAAGAACCGACGGAAACCTACAAGTGAACATCAAACGAACACTTTTTTTTATGAACCCCCATTTTCTTGCAGACGTCTCTAACAAGTTCAGTGTATTGAGTATCCATTCTCATGCGAATGAAACTTCGACAGTTACTATCATAGTATAGACCATCCACCCCAATGCACATGTCCACCCCACCCCCCCCCCCCCCCCAAATACAACATTATAGTCACAACACTAGCCATTTTAATACCTTCACATTTGCAAATTCAAATGTAGTAATCAATGGTCCATCGTGTCGTTGATGTGTCCCATGGTTGGGTACCCTTTCAAGTTTTTGACTCTGTGTGTGTGAGCATTACAATCAAGTTTTGGGTGGCAATAAAGGCACCTTCATTTTTTAATTAGAGTTGAGTTAAGAGAGTTTTTCCCTCATTTTTTTGACTTCATTAATTTTGAGAAAGAATTGTACTTTTCTATCGAAGTGTACACCTATTAAAGAAGTCCTTATCGAGGATATGTTACTGATAAATCTTCCTACTAGCCATTGCTCTTTTCCTTAACTTTTCTAATTTTAATGTATATAAATTCTGATCGAATGGAATCTCAACCACCCTAACAATATTTCTGAGATGTAGCATAAGGACCATTTCCTTTTTCTCAAATACCCTAACAATTTTAATGAAAATGTGTATCTGTGTGTGTATACATTGTGTGTCTCTGTGAGTATGTGCCTGTGTGGATGCATTATGTATCTGTGTGTGTATGTGTATCTGTGTGTGTATATGTATCTGTGTCTGTGTATCTGTGTTTGTATGTGTATTTGTGTGTAATATATATACATTATGTGTGTGTGTGTGTGTGTGTGCGTGTCTGTGTGTGTAATAGAGAGAGAGAGAGGCACCTGAGAGAGAGAGAGATCACTAAGAGAGAGAGGCAAATCGCAGAGAGAGAGAGAGTGAGAGACCTCTGAGAGAGAGAGAGAGAGAGAGAGAGAGAGAAAGAGAGCAGATCTGGGACGAAGAAGAAGATGCGGGTTCAAAGTAGCGGGTTCTAATGAAATCGCTACTTCAAGTAGCGAGTTCCATTTTAAATGAAATCGTTAATTCAAATAGCGATTTATACTTAAAGTCGCTATTTGAAATCGCGATTTCAAGCTGAATTGATTTGGTCTGAAATTGCTAGTTGAAATCGTGAGTTTTAGAAAAGTGATGGGTTTGAAAAAAAAGTTGAAACAGTGACGGGACAGGGATATAATACCCCCACTTTGAAGCTTTCGGTAAAAAATTCGAATTATTATATAACTTGACCCCATTGCTACATGTCAGTGTACTCTCACCTCGAATGGAATTGGTCTTGGCCGTCTTGGGTAGGGATGGCAATCTACTCGGTCCCACACAAACACCCCCCCCCCCCCCCCATCCAAGACGGGTTTGGGGAGCCTGTGAACAAAGCAGGGGTGGGTATGGGATGTTACAATTGAACCCGTTACGGGCACTTCGGGGCAGGAATGGTATTAGAGGAGAGTAATGTTAGCAGTACAACTATTTTTTACAACTCATTTATAATTATATGTATCTCTCTTAAGTGGCACTGGAATCCTTTGAAATTTAACTTGATCCCACAGTACCACGTATGAAAGAAATAGAAATAATTATAAATAAATTATAAAAAATAATTATACCTTTAATATTATCTATTAGAGGAGAAAAACCCGTCCACCCTGTTTATGTTATGTGTGTATTGTATCTTTACGTGCCACATCATAAAAAAGAAAAGACTTAATATCTTAGGGACCTGATCCTACACCGTTGCTCAATACCTTAGTGACAATTGTTACTTTGACCAATTTGTTTTGCAATTTTCAGTAGATATATATACACACATATACCAATATCGTATAATTAGGAAACTACTTAACTATGATTTCACTATTGGCACTTGCCATTTTCTTTTTATTTTTTTTCCCTTTTAGTTTGTAATAGGTATGATGGACCTTTAACTTCACATTACATATATATGCATAAATATATATATATCGAAAATTCTCTAAAGAGGGCGTGCTCTCTTTATTAAAGAGAGCACCTCTATTTGAACTGTTAAATTGTGTTTAAAAACTGTGAAATGACAAAATTATCATTAATGAAAATACGATCCGATGACCCAAACAAAAGGGAGGACACCCTCTTTAAAACCTTACTGATATATATATATATATATATATATATTTGCATTCAGACTTTTCAAGACAACGAAAAACATGGTAATTTTTAATATCTGACGTCGTCCATTTGAGGACGATCGTTCGAAGATTGGATCGAATTATGACCATCTGTAACAGAGGATTGCTATGACTTTAATTGACAGGGTTTTCAACAGTTTTATTTTATTTTTTATTTTTTATTTTTGTCAATAATAACTTGTGCATAACATGAGATATCAACTAATTATCCTAATAAATGAATGAATGACTTCCTCTAGAAATGAAATGCTATTAGTCAGGACGGATCTAGAAATCTAGTCTAAGGGGGGCGAAGACATCCCGAAAAAAAATGGTATTTATTTATACATTTTTTATAATGAGATAAATATATAAGAAGAGATAAATGCAAACTATTTAAATCAACAAGGTATGGAGCAATTTGTAAACTAAATTCAGAATTTATGTTTATAAACATACACCAAATTACTTTTTCAAAAATTACATATACACATTCATTTTTTTTTTTTTTTAAATCTAATGGGTAGCGAGCTTAATAATTTAGAAAAAAATTTAGAGAGGGGCAAGTGTATCTACTTAACGTGCATTTTCAAATAATTCTTGTATAACACCCCCCCCCCCCCCCCCCCCCCCCCCCCCCCCCCCCCCCTTGCTTACTGCTTATATATATAGTGATATTAGGTCATAGGCCCCTTAAAATTATGTGTTTTAGCCAAAAACTCACATTTGTTTGCAGTTTTGTGAAAAGACACTCACTGCTTTTCATATTTGATGAAAAGCCCCTCAGACAATATTATATTATATTATCTATGAACTTTAAATCATCAAAACTCACTTGTGTTTTGTCCTTTTTGGGTGATTTTTTTTTTCACATCATGTATTTTTTCGAGATATACGCATTGGACTTGAAAGTTGTACAAGAAAAAGTAATTTGGAACTTCGTTTTTCATTTTTATCTTTCAGACGTATAATATTATCCGTTGACACTGACAGATAATATTATTTGTCAACTTTAAACCATCATAACTTTCTCAATTCTTGAGCTTTTTGGATGCATTTTTTTTTATCATTTTTTTGATTTCATGTATTTCTTTGAGATCTACGCAATAGGCGTGAAAATTTTATGAAAAAAGTTAAGTTGCAGCCTGATTTTGAGGTTTTACAGATAATATTATATGTTATCTGTGTGTCTAACAGATACTATTATCTGTTATCTGTGTGTCTAACATATAATATTATCTGTCAACTTTAAACTACCATAACTTTCTCAATTCTTGGATTTTTTGGATGATTTTTTTTTTTTTTTTGATTTTGTGTATTTTTTTTAAGATCTATGCATCTATGGTGTCAGTTGTACGAAAGAAATATGTTTTTATTATATGTATGCTAAAAAATGCAGTTTTTCATACGGAGCATTTGTTTTATGTTTAGTTTTTTTGTCCCAGTATTTCATGGTCAATAGTGAACTCGTTTGATAAATCTCATTTTGCTGATTTTAAAATATCAAATTTTACAAAAAAACGGACTTGTATAACAAAAGTTATAGTAATTTGAGTGTAAAAAGGGCCCAATACGATTTAAAAAAAAAAAAAAAAATTAGCATGTATTTTAGTTTTGAAGAATTTTATTTGAAGGGGCTATGGTCGAAGCTCCTATATATATATATATATATGGGATTTGCTAACATACAGCATAGGAGACATTTAGCGTCAAAAAACAAGGTTTTAGTGACGAAATTTTTCATCGCTAAAAGTTAGAACCTTTAGCGACAAAAAATACTTCTAAGGTGGCGAAATTTTTATATAGGGAGATGATCTAAAGTGAACTGGATTGAATGAACTTACCCAGTGTACTGGACTTTAAACCTAAAAGAA
Organism: Hydrangea macrophylla; assembly: GCA_033977485.1. Lineage (NCBI taxonomy): Eukaryota > Viridiplantae > Streptophyta > Magnoliopsida > Cornales > Hydrangeaceae > Hydrangea > Hydrangea macrophylla. Next base: position 95,648,558 of record CM066995.1, read on the forward strand.
CCAGCGGACTGACCCACTGACCAGCGCCCGATGACCCACAGGTTCTTTCAGACTTAAAATCCAGTTCACTGGGTAAGTTCACTCAATCCAATTTATTTTAGATCCTCTCCCTATATATATATATATATATACACAGAGTCCAGCTGTAGTGCGCACTAGACGAGCGCACTGAGTAACATATATCGGTCAAAAATGGGTCATAGAAGATTTTTAAATTAGGGCAATGATATTAGCCCCAATTATCCACACCCCCTCTCTGCGATATTGGCCCCAAACATCTCCATCTCTATGCGTCTCTCACTCTCTTAACCTACAGTCCGGCGCCGGCACCGGCGCCGGGAATCGTCCCTCACCCAAACCCCTCTCTCTCTCTGCCTCACCCAAACCTCCAATCCTCTCTGCACTTATATTGAAAATGCACTATGTTGAATTCAATTGAAGATGCACTTATATAAATAAAAAAAAAATGCACTTATATTGAAAATGCACTGTTGAATTGGGATGTTTCTGTTGCTATGTCTAGGGATTCTAGGTAGGGGTGTTCACAAGTCGGGTGAGTCGGGTTTGGCCTTCATCCGCTCATCCATCCGAACATAGTCGGGTTTGCCCTCCTTCCACCCGTCATCCACTCGCTTTGTCGGGTGCACCCGACTCATCGGGTGGTCGGGTGAGTCGGGTCGAGTCGGGTGAAACCCGACTATCTCATTTGTCTCAATCAAGTATTTTCTTTACACATGACTTTGTCTACATTTTCTTTTTTCTTTTTTTTTTTTTTCTTTTTTTGCTTTGAATGTATTTATTTAGATATTCATGGGCTAACCAAAGCTCTGACGAAACAAAAAATAAAAACATAATCATGTGCTAGTTTAATGGTTTTAAGATTTTTATATCTCCGCTAGTGATATATATATATATATATTTTATTGATATAAGAATATAACATATATATTTAACGACTTTATAATACATAACACATATACTAATATAAGCATATTATATATATATATATATATATTAAAGACTATATAATACATAATGCATATATTGATATAAGCATATTACATATATTTTTTTAAAAAATTAAGTGTGTTTCGAGTCGGGTCGGGTGAATCGGATTTTCACCCCCCTAGACCCGTGACTCCACCCGAAACTGTCGGGTTTCCACCCCCAAGACCCGTGACTCCACCCACATTGTTTAAAAATCAAAAAAAAGTCTACGGGTGAGTCGGGTGGTCGGGTGAGTCGGGTGAGCGGGTGATTTTTGAACAGCCCTAATTCTGGGAATTGGGATTCATGCTTAGATTCTGTTGGAGATGCACATTTCTTTCATAACAATTCAGTGGTTTTGTTGTTTGGATTACGGATAACAATTAAGTGTAATGATACTATAGAAATCAAGAAAGTAGGGTAAATGATTCTGGGCATTTCAGGAATGGAACTAAAAATGTTGATGGGTTTCTCAGAAATTATGGATTTAAGGGAAATGAATCAAGAAAGAAGGAAAAAAAAAAAAAAAAAACTCACACTTGAAATATTTAGAATTGCTTAATTAAAGAGCTAACATAGCTTCTAGCTCGAGCCACACTCTCGTAGACTAACCGAAGAGCTCGCTCCCAACACGCGTCATCACCGGGACCTAGTTGGGTACGAGTGTTGAAAGTGATATGACCCAATTGAAAAATGAATAGCCTCAATCCATAAGCCATGTCTTCATAAACTTGATGAATGGGTCTAAAACTGAATGATAGTTTGAGCACAAAAGGCCATACCAAACTGGTTACTGTAACTAATGGGCTCAGACGACTGTGGGTGGTGGTCTTGAGAGGCTGAGCTTTGCTAGAACCATGGCCGGCCCAAAGGGTGGTGGTCTTGGGCTCAGACGACTGTGGGTGGTCGTCTTGAGGCTGAGCTTTGCTAGAACCATTTGATGAATGATCTAGTATTTTACATTTAGGCTTCCTCCAAGTCTCAATTTAGTGTCATCAATGCATATATATATATATTAATATAAATATGTATATATATATATAATTCAAAAGCAAATGCCCCTAGAATTTTAAAAATTACTCCGTATATTTTTAGTGTAATAATTATTTGAGTTTTAGAAAGAGGCCCCTCTAGAATTTTGAAAAACACCATACAATGTTTAAGTTTCACAAATAGATTCATATTATAAGTAGACCCCAAAAAAATCGTCAATTATGTATAAGTAAACTCCAATTTGCCAATTTGCATAAGTAGACCCTAAAAAAAATTACCTCGAGACGTTGCCCCGAACCCCCGTATAAGAACTTACTCTTTAGTAATTCGTCCCGGACTTCCAAATAATCAGAACCGGCCACGGCTAGAACCATGATCAACTGCAACCCCATGGTATACTATATGAGTAGTGCTACATACACACACTTTTTGACAGACTTTTTGACACACAGCTTTAAATGCATGTACCCCGTGTTGTGTAAGTGGTGCATAGAATAGTGTGTAAAATTCAAACAGCACAAAGTACATGTATTTAAAGCATAGTATATCAAAAAGTGTGTCAAAAAATATGTGTACCAAACATTTCCCATACTATATATGTTTACATATGTATAATGAAATTTGGGCATTGGAGATGTTGGAAAATGGGTACAATGAGACTGTGAGGGATCTTTTTCTACTATGTAGGTGGATGACGAAACAGTCTTGTGCCATTTACAAAATCAAATGGACGAAACTACCCCTCACAATTGGTTGCTATCGATGGTTAAGAAGTAATTTTGTACTTCGAAGAATACGAGAAAGTTGAAGTAGTGACCTTTTAGGGGGTATAAATCATGTTTTTTTTTTTTTTTAACGTTCTAGAGGAATGAGACATGATTTGCATAAAACAAGAATCTATTATATATATATATATATCTATTATATATATTATAAAGTCAAGGCCAAAACTCTTCTCACATGCTTCCATGTGGAGCCTACATGGCTTTCTATACTTCAAGAATGAAACCTACGTGGCTTTGTTGCTTTACCCACTCACTGCCTTTACATTAGCAAGCAAAAACATTCGTATATCATTAATAACAGTCGTGCACCTCTTCGTCTTCGTCTTCTCGCCTCTTCATAAAAGGCCCTCTTTTGAAACGCCAAGCGTCCCACTCCCTTACCCTTTTACCTAGAGACCCTTCTTCTTCCCAACTCTCCCTCTCTCTCATGGCTCTTTATTAGTTATTGCTGAACCACCACCTACAAATCCCTTCAATCCTCAACAAAGCATCAAAAAAAAAAAAACCAGACGATGAGATTGACTCCAACGCGACGCAGATCAATGTCAAAATGTCCAAGACGGAGAAAGATCAAATGCGTCGTCGACCGAGGGTGCTTAGATTGAGCCACAGCAAGTCCAGTGCGGTTTTTTTCCTTTGGTCCAATTGTAATTTTTATTCTCATTAGTTTTATGCTATAACAGAAGTATCTCTAATTGTTGTATTACTTCAACATAATTGTAGCTGGATTGGATCAATTTTAATGTAAGTTGTAGATTAATCCAATAATTGATCGGTAGAATCTCTGGAAATGATTCTCTTTATGTCTCTCTCTCTCTACTATTGGGTATGCTTACATTTATGTCTCTCTCTCTCTACTATTGGGTATGCGTACTATTGGCAGTTTTCCAATATGGGTTCATTTGATCTTCACTATTTTGTAGGCAGTTCCTTAGTATTGATTGATGTTTCTTTAACATTTGTGTTCATTGTGTATTTATTAGGCTTTGTTGCTTTATTTTTGGTCCAATACATTCCTGGGTATATTAGGCTTTGTTGCTTTATTTTTGCCCACAAGCTGTTTGATTATGCTTGCGTGGAAAGCTCGGTTTTTGGGATTGCTTTTATGGTTTGGTGTTGGTCGGGTATATGTATATGCTATTCAGTGCCTTGCATTGTGAAATTTTATGATGAAATTTTATGAAATTACTGAATCAAAATAGAAACTTTATTCAGCATTTCAATGGTGGTTAAATTATTGGTTTTATCTGAAAAAGGGGGTCGGCTCGCTAATTGGTCATTTTTCCATTTTCTTGATCCACTTATTCGAACTTAATTTCTTATGGAGTATCAATTTTGCCCAACTACCTGCTTTGTCGGCATGCAATCAGTCCACTCCTTTCAAAGGAGTGTTGTAGTTGTTGGGGTTGATTTTGATCAGTGTGTTTAATACATGGTAGTATTGGGGTTGATTTTGATCTCAGTTTGCTTTCTGCATTTTTTTGGGCTTCTTGATGTACTACTTCAAGTATTGTGGTTTTTTTATTTCATTTTATTATATATATATATATATATAAACTTAATTCAAAGAAAATTCTCTCTCCCTCTCTCTTCTACTAATTTACCCCTCATCATTCTCTATGTGAATCCACAAGTTGCTATGAACAAATTGTCACTTGAAAGAGCACTCCGTGTATCAATAAATGCCCAAACATATGGTCTTTGTTTTTGGCTTCTTTTTCCTACTTGCTCTCTTATATGGATAAAAATTGTGCTCTCATTTTTCTTTGAGTCCAGTGGCTCTATAGATATGTGGCAATGATGTACCTTTCCTGTAACTCTGACCTACAAAGATTTTGCTTAACATATGGCTACATATTCATATGTAAATCCATACATCCGAATAGACAGAAATTGGTGAAATACATTTTAGGATATACTAAATGCAAATCCCTTTAACATTCATTTTAGGTGTAAAATTGTTTATCAAACACAACCAATGACTTGCTGTAAGATACAGCCCGTGCATAGCACGGGGTATCGACTAGTATATAAAGAAAGTCAAAAGTCTTCAATTAGCCTATCCACGTGGCCTTCCTCTCATTGTAGAAAAAGTCCAATGTGGCAAATGTTAGTCTCTTCTTTTCTCCAATGTGGCAATCTCTTCTCTTGCTTTAAAGCATGATCAGCGTTTAATTTGGACAATGAAGCAGCCTTTTTCCTTAGTTGAAGGTAAGTGAAAAGCCTCCACATTTAAAGCTTCCAGATGACTCTCTTCCTCTTCCAACAAGGGACTATTCCCCTTCCCCTTTCCCTTCCCCTTCCTATTTCCCACTATCTCACATAACTCTTTGGATAATATTAACTATAAATTATTGAGTTCTAGACAAACTCCTCATGGACATTCTACTCTCTCTCGCCTCAAAAGTCAAAACCCATTTCAATCATACCTTTCATGTGTGATATGCAAAGATCTGAGGTAAAAAAAATTGGTAAGATCTCTTTCTATATTTCTTTGCTTCAACCTGAAGTTGGCAAATCATCACCCCTCTCCCTCTATCTTATTTCTGCTCTCTGTATAGTCCTCCATTTATCAGAGATAAAAGATAGTAGGTAATATATCTAGAGAGAGGAGAAGAAAGTAGGGAAAAAAAAAAAACAAATCAACTTTTAGTATTTTTTTTCTCTTTTGAAACAAGCTATTCACGTGGGTTTGTTGGGTTTTTGCAGGGAATCCAATGTGACCCCAATAATCCAGTGTGCCAAGCTCAAGCAAATGAAGGATTCCGATTGGCCAAATTTTGTGACAACATAAGTTGCTTTAAATATAATTGTATTCTTTGTGTAGTTTTTTAGTTCTGTTTTTGTGTAGCTGGGGTCTGCCCTCATTTGCTGTACCTTTCTTGGGTTTTATGTTTTACACTTCCAATTAACTCAAATATGTGTATGTATATATATATATATATATATGTTGCAGTCTTTTTTTGGGGCTAAAATTTTATGTTACGGTAGATGCATGACATTAAACGCATAACATAGTGAAACGTCGATAGCAGTCTAAATCGTTTTTATTATGGATGTTATGTTTGGATTTTTTATGATCACTAAGGGGATTTATAAGGTTTTAATTTTATATAACTTGGTGTTTTATTTTTTTTTCTCCCATTCTTTTATATATTATCATAATTTTTTATCTCTCTTTGTTTGAAGTTTCTAATTTCATACCATTTTTAGATTAATTTTACGTTCCCGTGCTTGCACGGGTTATCGACTAGTAGTGTATTAAAGTACGGATAAATTACACTCATCTTTCAAGATTTCTGGAGTAACAATTATTACAGACATGAGTTTTTTTTTTAATTAATTGCTATGTGAGATGTGATTTTCATTCATTATTATATTGATTATTTTGGAATGAGGATAATGTTATAGGAGTAAGAGCATCTATAACGCTTGTACTAAATTTAGTGAAAACTTTTCTTAAATTTAATGTACAGACAAAAATCACTAACAATAGTGTAGAAGTGGCAAGCATCATAAATAGAACCACGAGAGTGCTAGGTGGCACACACTGTGATGTGTGACATTAGGCGGCACAATGTGCGTTGTTTGTGAGACTATTCAATCAAATAAGGATAGGCATATTTACATACATATATGGGGGCTGCTAACTTACAACATGATGGTTGTAGGTTAGTAGCATACAACAGTCTCTTTAGTGACGAAATAGCAACGAAAAATTTCGTCGCTAATAGCTTGTTTTTCGTCGCTAAAAGCCTCATTTGCTGTAGGTTAGCAAATATATATATATATATATATATATTGAGAGAGAGAGAGAGAATAGTATATGTTCAAAGAGTAATAGTTGGGACACAACCAAAGTCACAACCTTTTGCTCACAACCTCTATTTTGTGTCTATCTCTCTCTTGATGGGTCTTACAGTGCCAGTGACTCCACAGTGCCCACTAGGAGAGAGATAGACACAAAATAAAAGTTGTGAGCAAAATGTTGTGGCTTTGGTTGTGCCCCAAGTATTACTCATGTTCAAAACAACAAGCGACCTATACTGTGTCGCCTAATGTTCAAGCGGCACAGTGTGTGCCCCCGCCTGGTACTCTCGCGGCTCTATTTGTGCCGCCTGCCTCATACATTAGTGAAACTTAGCCGAACATCAAACTTAAGTGACTAAGTTTCACTAAGTTTAAGTAGTGTACACTATTGTACAGAGCCACCGTTGTTAATGGTTTTTCCTTAAATTCACTAAGTTTAATGTACAAATTCCCCCCATTGTTGATGCTCTAATGCTATGCTTCTCAAATTTCTATTCCAAAATTGTTTTTCAAATGACATTACAAGAAAATTGACCTTTAGTAACGAAAACTTTCGTCGCTAAAGGTCAAGTTTTCGTCGCTAAAGGCCTTTAGCGATGAAAATTTTCGTCGCACGGTCGTCGGTAATTCCTCGACAGGAAAGGACTTTCGTGATGAAATCATATTTCGTCGCCAAAGAGTATCATTTAGCTCGGGAAAAGTGTATTTTTCCCAACGAACCAAATTTCATAACAAAACAGTCCTACTATTAGCGACAAAATTTCATCGGGAAAACCACCATTATCGACAAATTTTTCGTCGGGAAAAGTGTATTTTCCCAACGAACCTAATTTCACGATGAAAGAGTCCTACTATTAGCGACGGAATTACGTCTGGAAAACCACCATTATCGACAAATTTTTCATCAGAAAAGGTGCATTTTTTCTAACAAACCAAATTTTGTCACGAAAGAGTCCTGCTATTAGCGACGAAATTTCGTCGGAAAAAACCACCATTATCGACAATTTTTTGTTGGTAAATGGTTATTTTTTGCTGACAAAATATGTTCGTCGGTAAAAGAACTCTATTGCCAATGAAAAATTTCGTCGCTAAAGAGCAATCATTAGCGACGAAATAAGTTTCTTCAGCAAAAGATCTCTATTCCCAATGAAATATTTCATCGCTAAAAGGTACTCCCTCCCTCCCATTTTATGTGTCCCTCTTTCCTTTTTTGAGATGCCCCAAAATTATTGTCCACTTTCCTAAATTAGAATGCAAAGTTTACTTAGTTTTCCAAACTACCATTCCTTGCAATCAACACAAACAAACAAAAAAAAAAATGCAATGATTATGGGCAATTGTGGAAAGTAGGTGTAAATTCTTTTTGTCCCCTTAAATAGTTGGATTTCCCAAAAAGGACACATAAAATGGGACAGAGGGAGTAATCATTAGCGATGAAGGAGGTTTCGTCAGTAAAAATATTTAATTAGTGACGAGAGTTCTCGTCGCTAAAGGTAAAACTTGAAAATACAGTTTGACTATTAGTGACGAGCTATTTCGTTGCTAAAAGTATTTTTTTTTTAATATACAATTTATTCACACTAAATAGATTTTTTGGGTCCACCTGCTAACGAGTAATCTAAAACATCCACAATATACATATTAACTAAATCAAATTTTCGTTCATTAATAAATCACCTACTCAATCCAACATAACAAAACAATATAGTATCTCAAAACATCCAAAATTCATATACCAAATACAAATTCTAAAAACAAAATAGTATCTCCAAAAATTAATGTAAATTGTTCCTAAGAAATGAGATCAAAACCATATGTAATTTTCATTCATGCACTCCAGATGCCCGTAAATCTGCAATACAAAATATATATATATATATATATATATCAATTTTAAATAAAGTAAAAAAATAAATAAAAATAAAAATAAAAAAAGAAGTTTGTAACAATTCTTTAATGAAAGGAGGTGGATATTGTAATACCTCTGGTAAAAGTTCAGTGGAGACACCATGACGAACGTGAAGCTTCTTGTGTAACAACCTGCATTTCCATTTAATTCTAAATTTCATTTTCATATTTAATTTGTAATTGCATTGTCATATTTAATTTCATCTGGTATTGACTGTTTCATTTAAATTACATTTCTCATGTTCTAAATTTTATTCCTTGAATTATTGCAAGCTAAGAATTTTATTGGGGTCAAATTGCAATTTTTACAAAAGTTCGTAATACCTGTGTGGATTTCAAAATCTGTATTTCAAAACGGTGGAAATGTTCCCTTTTATTTCAAGCTGTATTTTTATGAAACCAGAAAATCACTTCCTACGTTAAAATGAATTTTCTGTATTTTTGTGGTGAACACCGCGCCACCAAAATATCAGTTTACTTTCAAAACTGTCCGCGTTGTGCTAAACTTGCACAGTTTTTGGACATGACGTAAAGTTTGACATGACTCATGCTTTATTTCTATTAATGGCAAGTGATCATTGGCTTAGGCCTTGTTTGGCAATGCTTTGTGTGTGTGTGTATTGTTGTGCCAAAAGCTGGGTTTGCCAAACACCCCCACATTGACCCCTAAGCACCTACTTGACTCTTGGGGCATCTGTGGGGTTATACACATATCAGTGTATATATATACGTATGTTTTTATGCTGCTAATTGGGAGGAATTAGATAATTAGTTAAACTAATTCAATTTGTTGGGTAATCAACATTTTGCTTGGCCTCCAAGTTCATCAAATACATCCTCTATATATGCTACACTCTCATCCATACACTCACACATTCTGCACACATAGAAACACAGAGAGTTAGAGTGAGCTTGAGAGTCTAACCACTGCAATTTTAGAGAAAGGAAGTTTATTTCTCCATAGCTTCAAGCTTAAAGTTTCATTTGGGTTTCTTGAATTAGCTATCTTTCTCAACAAATCTCTCTACTTTTAAACTCAGTGAGTATTCTAAACTCACTATGGTTGTAATGTCATATTCAATTACTGATTGGGTGTATGTAAACATGAACCACCATTGCTAAATTCGTTCATGGAAGCTTGAGCTTCAAAATCATAATTTTTCAAAGTTAACCAAAATCTGTTTTTGTAGATAAATATGATAGATTACATGTCATATAGGTTGTACCCAAAGTATTAGACCTTAATTTGTCCCAATGAGAAAGTATATTAGAAATTAAGTTTTGACATCTTTTGGAATTTCATAAAATTCTAGAGTTCTAGATTGATTTGTGTTAAATTGATAATGGATTCTTAATCCTTGTGAAAAACCGAAGAAAATCATATGCTATATGATCCATATACTTATAGATTTGAAATGGGTCAATTTTAGACCCTGTTTTCTGAAACAGAGCAGTTTCTGCGGGGAAGATGAAGCCTCTGCTTCATCTCGCGCCACGATCGCGCGCGCGAGAATCGCGCAAGCGGCCCGCGCGAGCGATCCTTCGCGCCACGATTGCGCGCGCGAGAATCGCGCAAGCGGCCCGCGCGAGCGATCCTTCGCGCGAGCGATCCGCGCGCGCGATCCTCGTTTCCACAGGCAGACAGAAGAGTTTTATTATAAAAATGAAGATTGGACAGGTCGCGCGAGCGAGGGTTGCGCGAGAAACCCTTCGCGCGAGCGGCCCGCGCGCGCGATCCTTGCTTTCCCAGGCAGACAGAAAAGTTTATATAAAAAAAGAAAATTAGGCATATCGCGCGAGCGGCCCGCGCGCGCGATATTTGGCAGATTCTGGTTTTGCTTGTTTTATGATAAGGGACTGTTTGGTTCAACCTTTTAGTACTGTTAAGGTTCTGTTTGGGATATTTAGTTAATCAGAACTCTATTTGGTTATGTTTTGAATGATTAAAACATTGTATTGCAAGTTATTAATCCCCGTACGCATGTTGTATTTATATTTCAGTAAATTACCGCATGTTTAAGGTTCATGACATACATGTGGGGTCAGTGGTACATGCATGTGGGTGTCAGTCAGTGTGGAAAGAGTAATGGTAGTGTGGAAAGAGTATGAGTTTGAGTTTGTGGTTGTGGTTGTGATTGAGTTTGAGTTGTGGTTGTGGTTGAGTTGTGGTTGTGGTTGTGGTTGAGATTGTGGTTGTGGTTGTGGTTGTGGTTGTGGAGAGGGTATCTTTGAAATGCGATGGTGGCAAATATGGACACTCCTTGACGCCCATGGAAGCGTTAAAGTGTGTGAAGCCGAACTTGGACACTCCCTGGCACCCATGGTAGTGCTAAAGTGTGGCCTACGGACACTCCCTGATACTCGAGTCTGGATACTGCGTGAGGGGTTGCCCCGGTATTTGCATGGCGGTTAGGGTATTCAAAGTGTGAGGCATTGGACACTCCCTGGTACCCCGGACCAAAGTGTGAGGCAAACTGGACACTCCCTGGCACCCCGTTGCTAAAGTGTGGCTATCTTAGTGTTTCAAAGATACCAGGAGTAAGATAGTGGGTTGTTGTGGCTGTCGAGAGAAAAGAGTCGGTAAGATGAGTGTGGTGCATTGTCTCATTACACGAGTATCTGTTTTTATGAATGAACGACCTTTAATATATTCCTTGTTGTTTTATAAATGAATTCTTCCTGCGGTTTAACTATTGATTTATACAAATTGAAAAATGGAAAAAGGTAAATGGGTATGTTTTATATTCAAAGTCATGTTTTTAATACTCACCAGCTTCTTGAAGCTGACGACGTTGATGCGTCCTGGACATTCATGTTCAGGCTTTTCAGGTTATAACCAGGAGGAGTCGTACGACTACGCTAATTGAGAATGACTGCTTTTGGAATGAGAAAACTGTTTATTGATTATATGTTTTAAGTTATGAACTGTTTTGTTTTATAAGGATGACTGTAACAGACATTAAGTTATTATTTTATTTTAAGGCGGTCTGTGCCTTAGTTGACCCCGTATCATAAGATGTAATAAGTTAGAAAATTTTATAAGCCTTGATTGCTTTACTCTGATTATTATGTTTTGTTGTTCGACGTTTGGGACGGAATCGATCCTTCAAACTGTCGCGACCTACGGGTCCATAAAGGAAATTAAACGCTTTCCTTATTTATGCTACGTCGGGGCGTGACATCTTGGGAGTTGGAATCAGAAATGCGCAAGAAGTTTCTAGTTTTGTTTAGTGACTAGTTAGCTCAGATTTCGGGGACAAAATCTTTGATAGGAGGTGGATATTGTAATACCTGTAATTTTTATTTCACTGTATTAATATAAATTCCAGTTCTAAACAGTAATTATAAGATTTTTACTATAATTAATATTATTTCTGAAACCGTAATTATACATGTTTTACCCAACTCTGCTTGTACCCTAAGACCAACCCCCAAACAACCCCTACAAATTGTGTGTGTATGTGCCGACATATGAAGAAAGGGTGAGTTTGTGTTGTGTGCCATGTGTTTGTGTGAGGAGTGTGTAGAGTAGTGAGGTGTATGGTAGGGTGCTTGACTGTGTAGGGTGTAGGGTGGTATGCCATGTGAATGTGTGGTGTTTAAGGTATGAGAAGTGTATATGTGTGTCATGTGTGTGACAGTGGTGATGCATGGTTGTAAGTTTGTGTGTTTGTGTGTATGGTTATATATATATATATATATATATAATATTTTTAACCCAACCCCCCTATAAGTAGAGCCTCCCATTAGAGTTTTAGGGAAAAAAAAAATTAGAGAAAGTTTGGATAATAGAGAAGGAAGGGAAAGAAAAAAAAAAAGAAAAAAAAGAAAGAAAGGAGGCTTAGCCCTTATGTCACACCGCAACCTCGAATTTACGGTGAGTTCCTAACTCACTTGGTATATTAGATTAATGCCCACATTATCTTCCGTTTATTATTTTATGGAAAACTAATGTTTTAACATGTGGTGTCCCTAACCCAGGTTCGTATTATAATTATTATTTTTCGCTTATTATTATTATTATTATGGTTCAGTTAACCTCGTGATTAACATATGTACCTTGAACATACTAATGTATGTTTTATTATTCCGTTAATAATAATGGTATTACTATTGTTATTATTATTATTTTATTATTATTATTATTGATTAAACTTCAAGTCCTAATATGTTATACCCCAAACATATTATTCCGCTACTATTATTAATATTATTATTAATATTAATAATATTATTGTTATCACTTTCTGGTTAATCTCAGGTTAATATGTTACACTCCAAACATATAATCTCTGTTATTATTATTATTATTATTATTAGTTTGGTTGACCTAATGCTTTAACGTGTGGTACTACGAGCTTAGAGCCTGTACTATATTTCAAGAATAAAATAGTAACTGTTTAATTAATTTGTACCTCGTGCATAACATATGATACACCTCATGTAGAAGTTGGTGTCGTAACGTCAAGTCGACGTATACGAGTATAGAGTCGAACGGTCGCGGTGACCAAGTCCATATGCATTTGGGAATATGTGTAGTCGATCGCAGAGGTTTGAAAGTTGATATGGAGTGAGTCGGAACTGTCAAATGGAATTATAGGATCGCATGTCGGCGATGATTGCTACTATGGCCACAAAGAGGCAAACATGATAACAAAGTAACCATGTTGATAAGAATACATCGAGAAATGAATAAACACGGTTAGCCTTTAAGGCGAGATTACTACTGCGGTCGCGACGACTAACGATATTAAAGTAACCGTTTCGCAAATCAAGGACGATATTCGAAAGGCAAGGTCCCGAGGACCTAGAGTACATGGTTAGCTTGTAAAGCGAGATTACTACTATGGCCACAGAAAGGCAGACAATGATAGTAAAGTAACCATAGCTCGACCAACTGGGCGAGTCACTATAAGCCAACGGCCTTACACTGGTAATGTAACAAAGTTAAGTAAGTCGGACGTTAAGTCAAGTGAAGTCGAATATATCGATGATGCATAGTTTTATGCATAGTCTAATTATAATTCATTGATCAACCGTCGTAACTAGTCGCTGTATACTTTCAGATACATATTTTATATTAGGAGTGTTCGGTTAGGATGCTCACTTAGCTTTTATTAAAGCCAATGGCATACTACGCCCTAGACATTCCTATGCCTAGACTATACAGGATATGATTGTCCGAAGGAGGACTATCAGGGAAAAGGCTACGAAGAGGAAACCTTTGAAGGGGAGGCCTACAATGCTAAAGGTCACGGCTACGCCAGTTAGAGGTGCAGCTATAAGAAAGAAGACTTAGTGGTTCTTTATAGACTTTTGTCTATTCGTACTAAATTGTAAACTGGTGTCACATGTCTTACTTCAACGATCTTACATGTCCTTTTGTCTTTACAAATGAAGATGTAAATGACGTCCAACGCCATAATCTCTTTTGTTCTTTTATCTTTGGATAACTACGAACTCTGATGTAATAACTAGTAATCTTTTAATGTATATTCAGTTTACGCTTCCGCTTAAGTTACTCTCTTTTGATCTAGCGTGTTTGTGGACAATCAGTTAATGTAACTAGTCATGGCTTACGGACCCAAAAAGGAAAATTTTATTTCCTGCTAATTTCTGCTGCTCCGGGGCGTGACAATATTATACATTTTACATTTGTACTCATATATTAAATTAAATGTCATTTTTTTTAGGACAAAAAAGTCAAAAGATCAGGGAAGCCTTTTCTCTATCGTAATCAGTCCACTTTTGGACAGATTGAAATTTGTTGACTCAGAGGGAAGTAGCATCCCTCCTCTCCTCCATCATACCAAACAAGTGATTTTAACATTTTTCCTCCTCTCTTCCCTCCCGCCCTCCACCCCTTCCCTTTCTTCCCCTCTTCCCTCAAACCAAACATAGCATTAGAAGTACTTTTTAATTAAAAAAATACTCATTCACGAAACAATCAATTCTTTAAAAAAGAGCCATCTAAAAAAGTTCATCTTGACTGGAATAGACTTTTGTAAACACCACCTTATTATTGATCTGACATCACAATGGACCTTACGACTTGGAAGACCACAATAAAGAATTAAACATTGCTCAATATATATAGGGCCTCTTAGATACTCATGCCATGCTCATTACTAAGGCTTTGACTTCAAGAGAGTTTGGCCAAGCCGGACTTGGACTAGTAGTTGGTTCAATTAGGTCAAGCCCAAGTTGATAATAATAAGTAATGGCTTAGCTTAATTGGTAAAAAGGCTCTCCATGTCACGCTCATATCAGAGTTTGAACCTTGTCCCCTCCCTCGAGTCCTAACACTTATGTCCCCACACAATACCACTACACTAAATGATAATAAAAAATAAATAAAAATAAATCATATAATACTAGTCCAGGCCTAATATGGTTGAATGTTAAGTCATACTTTTATAGAGAGTCCCCTTCTCTTTCTTTCATTGAGTTTCTCTTCTCTATATATATATATTCAAAGAGACTATATGACGACTTCAAAGAGTTTTGGCGACCGGAATTGGAGTCTTTGGAGAGCTATTGTGCGATTGGACTCTCCAACGTTTTTCCCAAGCGGGCCCTTAGTGTCATGCTTAGGGGTGCCACTTGGAACAAAAATTTCGATTTTGGCACCAAAAATTAAATTCCGAATACTGAAATTTTGAAAAAAAAAAAATCGAATCGGAATTGAAATTGTTTTGAGAATTCCGAAAATTCTGAATTTTTCGAAAATATTTTTGAAAAAATCTGAATATTTTTCAAAAATTTGGAAGAATGTAGACTTGTTTGTCGCACATCAGATAAGAAGATAAAGGAGAGAGTATGAGACTCTCTATAAAAGCATAGCTTACCCTTTCAATAATATTTATATTCCGAAAATTTCAAAAATTATAAAAATTTCTAATTCTAATTCCGAAAATTCTGAAATTCTGAAATCGGAAAGGAAAATGAAGTTCTGAAAAAATTGGAACATAAATTGGAACACTTATTTAATTTTAAAAAATTTTGGAATTTTTTTTTAAAAAAAAAGAGAAGATTCTGATCCGTTCCGACCGAAAGACACATACAGTGATGCTATACCAACACCAAGTTGGATATGGGCCTCCGACTCCCTACTCGACCCGGAAGGACAGAATAGTAAATAAGTCATTTTAGTCAACAAAAAATGGAAAGACCACAACGATTCCATTAGCGACGAAGGGCAATGGCTGGGTCGTCGTCGTCTTGCATCTTCTGCAAAATCGCTCGCTCTTCCACCTCCACAACTCTCCTCCACACTGTCCTCTCTCTCTCTCTCTCTCTCTCTCTCTCTCTCTCTCTGTGTGTGTCTATGTATTTATGTATATATGTATGATCTGTTGACAATCTTATGAAACTTTGTTGCTACTTTTTTTTTTTTTAATTTTATTTGTTTTTCTGATTATTAAAGTTT
The DNA here is from genome assembly GCA_033977485.1 of Hydrangea macrophylla. Taxonomy (NCBI): domain Eukaryota; kingdom Viridiplantae; phylum Streptophyta; class Magnoliopsida; order Cornales; family Hydrangeaceae; genus Hydrangea; species Hydrangea macrophylla. Next base: position 95,664,470 of record CM066995.1, read on the forward strand.
GAGTTGTGCAGGACGAGAAGGTAGTTGCATTTCAAGACATCAACCCTTCTGCATTCAGGTTTCAATTTCTACTTTCCCTATCTCAATTATTTGAAACCTTGCGCAACAAGATGTTTCAATTGAACCCCCCCCCTTTTTTTTTTCTTCCCCTTTGTTGACATTTATTTTTTATCTATTTGGTTCCTGTATACATATAGTGCTAATGAGGGATCTCATTTTAGGAAAGTGAGCACTTGTGTTATCGGCCGTTGGATTGTGTTTTCATGAAGGGTACTTCTGTCATTTTACTAGCATGGCCTAAATTAAATGACCATCCTACGGCCACAATAGCAGTCCTCACTTTCTAAAAATGAGGGATTGGTCATTAGAAGTAGGGGATTAATTGGATGTTATTTCAGTTGGAAGTGTACCTCATAATCCCATGTTTTTAGTTTGATTGTGTTTTCTTCTAGAGTAATGAATGCTATGTTTCTCAAATTTCTATCCCAAAAGTGCTTCCCAAATCATGTGGTAGTGGGCTAGGTAAACAAATTTCGATCAAAATTAACTGGTCCCGATGTATTAAACCTGCTAGGTAAACAAATTTCAATCAAAATTCAACTGGTCCCAATGTATTAAACCTGGCCCACTGCTACATCATTTGGGAAGCACTTTTGGAATAGAAATTTGGGAAGCATAGCATTACACTCTTTGTACTAAGGGAATGCACTGCGAATTTAAGGATTCATGGTCTTCCTACGATTATGGCGTTTTCGACTTGAGCACAGGGTGGCTGTGTGACGATCGAATAAGAGAGAGAATTTACAAAATAAGATCGGTGTTGGTCCGTAGATAGGAGAGCAAATTTTATACATTGGGATTAAGCTTTTTTGTGTCACCATCATCTCTGTCCTAAAAATTATTTTAGAATTGGGATACTTTCTAATAAGATTAAGGAGATTTCTCTCTGGGTAATGAAAAGGCAATGCTTGAATGACATACAAAAATCCATTATGGGTTTGGGCTAGGAAAGAAGTGTAATTCGAATTAAGGATGTTGAGAAAATATTGAACCTCTCAAGTCTCAACTGTATGAGGCACATTGCTGAGAAATGGACTTGGAATATTGATGATGACTCTTAAGGAACCTGTTAGTGGGATTCAGAAGTTAATCATGTATGTTTACGTAGATCAAATCAAGTGGTAAATGTGTCTCTACTGCTTGGTGAGTTCTCTCCAATTCATCTTATTTAGCTTGATCCCACTAGTACATTATTGCTGTATGGATTATGAGCTGGATGGTTGAACCACAGCTCGCCTCCACCATAAAACATCTTGGGGCAAGTTAAAATTGTTGTGCATATGATAAAAATGCTGTCAGTGGCGTTTAGTAGTTCAACAGAAAAGAACATGCTTTTAGGAAGCATCTTTTGGCTGATTCTTTAGTTTCTTAGTAGGAATTCATAAGTGTATCCCCCCATGTTTGCCCAGGATGCACCTTGAAAGACAGTCTTATATTTCGAAGTTCTGGTAAATGCTTCTAATGCAAACTTTAACCTTTCTCTTTACCCATAAACAAATTAGTTCGCATATGTAAAAGGAAAGAAAAAGACAATTGAATTGGAGATTTCTGTCAAACAGACAGGGATAAATTTTTCCCTTCCTTAATATGTTTTGATCTACAGAATCGCTACAAACTTGTCTTTAGTCTTTTTAGTTTTCTGTACCTTGATTCCCACATGAAATCTATGGATGAAGGAAAATGCATGACGAGGCATGAAAGCTTGTGCAGAAATAGTTTTCCAGGAGATGGGGGTCTCGGATGTGATTATTTCAATAACCATAATGTTGGTACTTGCTAGTATGTTTCCTGTTGCATTAGAAAGGTTAAGTGCATCAATGGCACCATGGACCACCATTTGGACGGTTAATATGAAGTCTAACAATTGACTCTATGTAAGAATGCTACTAAGGAAATTTCAAATTTGTCCTGCTTAGTCTTCGGCCCACAGACATTGTAATCTGACAAAGTTGGGTGCTATTCAATATGTGGAACCCCAATCCAAACACCAAATGAAGATTTGGAATTTTGTGTCAGATAAATTTACCCTTGCCCAAGAGTGGCCTTACTTTCCAAAAGAGATCCATATATTTTCAGGTTTATTCTTATTCCTCTTCTTCTTCTTCTTCCTTTTTTTTTGGGCCAAGAGGGGGTGGGGGTGGTGCGGCATGGAGTGAGGGATTGTTGACTTGCAACGTATTGATCCTACAAGTCTACGACCAAACATGACAGCCTGCCCTTAGTTAAACTTAAAATGGTTTGGTAAATGTATGGAAAGTGGAAACTAACGAAATTTGGCGTAATATTCTTTACGAGTTCTTGAGATGTAAAGCTAGTTATTTGGTTTTTTTTATTGAAACCTAATTCTTGTAAAATCTTTTCTGAAATATTGGTTTTTCCTTCAGTTTTGAGGGTGAAGGTTCAGCATCTCATGCTAAAAAATTATCCTAATATGTTCGCACAATGTTTTGACTAGTACATTGATTTTAATGAGAACACATCACTTTTTTCGTAGTACTTTCTTGTTGTGGCTCCTTAGATTGGATTATTCCTTAGAAATTGCATGTTCAAATTCCAAATACAACTAGTGCATTGGTTTTAACGAGAACACATCACTTTTTTGTAGTACTTTCTTATTATGCTAAAATTGGATTATTCCATACAAATTGCATGTTCAAATTCCAAATACGACATGATAATGTTCGTTTATTATTAGTTGTTTTTCAGAAAATAATAATAATAATCTTTTAATAACCTACTGTATTGAATTGGATATCTTAATAGGCATTATTTGGTGATTCCTGTTGAGCACATTCCATCTGTCAAAGACCTGCAGAGGAGAACTGAAGACTTCTCTTTGGGTAAAGAGAATCCCAACGATGGAAATTTATACAAGTTCTTAACCAGTTTGAAAATTTTGTAATTGTTCTCCTTAGTATTCTATCTTTGGCTAATCTTTTTAACTTTATTTATTTTCCAGTGAGTCACATGTTAAATGTAGGGCAGACTCTATTACGCAAAGATGCACCTCAGTCCAAACATTACAAGTATGTTTCTCGAACATGAAACATGTCTTCCTCTCCTTTAATTCACAATATTGTTTTTGAATAATGCGTTAAATTCGTTATTTTTAGCCAACCATTGCTTTGAGTTTTTCCCAAAATTATTTTTAACCCGATTTTAATTGAGGATAGTCATTAAGAAAGATGACAATTGAGTGGCTTCAATAATTGTCCACAATTGAAATCTATTAAATACTCGGAGGTCTTAAAGCCTGAAGTAAAATTTTAGGGGAACCAAAGTGTATTTGACCTTTAAAAAATCTTCATTCTATTGTGATTAAAATTTACTTTACGATATTTAGCTTACTATACAATTCTTCTTTGTTTGCTTTCTGGTCCTTTTCAGATTTGGCTTTCATCAGCCTCCTTTCAACAGTGTAAATCATCTCCACCTCCATTGTTTGGCACTTCCCTTCACTCCTGGGTGAGTTATTTGGGGCGATGGTTGCCACTTTTTGGAATTATTACGTCGTATTGCTTTCTCTACCTCAAATATTTCCATGGTGGTTACACAAATACCTGCTTTGATCCTTGAGATCTTATACAGATGGAAACATGTAAAATACTCGTCTTTGGGACCATTTGGTGGATTTATTGAAGCCGATAAGTTATTGGAGAGGATCAAGCCATTGTCACATACATAAGTTGGATATATTGGATTTAATATGATCTCATTTACCAATTGTATGCTATATGAAAATCACTCAGTTGATATATATTCAAATGCTTTGTTGTATGATCTCAATTGTATGTTTCTTCGTCTAATATTTCATTAATCTTTGTTTTACGTGTGAATCATCCGTGAAGTGACGCACTTCTTACCTACGAATCTAATAAGTGCTTTACGTAAAGTCGGCTCTCTTTTTTTTTTCTTTTTTAATTTTTATTTTTTTTCGTTTAGCAAGGTAGTTTTGTTAAAACGATTACCTTACTGAAACTTGTTAAGAGGTAACGAACTCCATCATTTCATGAGATTTGAAAATGGTCACATGATAAGCACCCCCCCCCCCCCCCCCCCCCTCTCTTCACCCAAATAAATAAACAGACAACCAAACTAATAATAATGTAGAAAAGGAAAAAAGGAAAAATAAGGTTGAAAACAAACAAGTTAATTGAATAAAATGCTACATGGTCACAAATTTGAATCTTCATGTTAATTGGATGTTTGTGTGCGCTGTGTAATCAGATGTTGATGTGCCTATATTGCTGCTATGTTAATTGGCCTTGACTTGATAGATTTAATTAAACCAAGCGAAGGGGGAGAGGGGGTTTTATACATCTCAACAAATTCTAACTTTCATTCGAGAATCCATTTTAAAGAGTTCTTTGGATCATTGGTCTGTTCAATCTACCTTGTTTTGCTTTGCTACTCTGACAATATGGTTTAACCCGATAACACTCTGTAAAGTTCTCTTATTTAGAGCATCGTAGTGCATTTGAAATCCCCTTCCCATTTTCTCAACTAGATAGATTTTCATGCTTTGTCTGTTTAGGTATGCATTAAATAGGATCAGGATCAGTTGCTCTTTCTTTTTTTTATCCAAACCAAACCAAGCCTTGTGTCCCAAAAGCAATTGGGGTCAATTCCTTTTTTATCCATTTTTTTTTTTGTAAAAGTCAGTGTCATGTGGGTTTTGACAAATAACCTGTTTTAAGAGTTTTTGGATCATGCGTGGACACTCCTATGCAATGAAAGGGACAGTTCACTTATGAACCATAGAACTGCTTCTTAACCTTCCTAAACAGCCCCTAATTGACACAACCCCACCCACCCCCCACCCCCTCCTTTTTTTCCCTCCTCGAGAGGTTTGGAAAGGATGGGATGTTATCAAATTGAGAATGAACAAGTACCCATGAAATTTATCTTGTTCAATATGAACTTGAAGATTTCAGAGCCAACCATTTGTTGGTTTTGTAAGACATACATTGACTAACTTTCGCGAAGGAACTCTTGCATTCTGTGGATATATCATTCATTATCATCTTTGTTGTAGGTGTACTTGTGATTGTTATGTTCAACTGCTTGAAAATTGTATCTATATCTAATATTCTATGGTGCTCAATTCAGGTTTAGGTCCCATTGGTCTAGATCTAGATGCACATGAATCTGGGTGGGGTGATTTAAAGTTTCATGACCTCTGATCTTTGCAGATAATCTTTGAAAGTGAATCCAACTTCGGCAATTTAAGACCCTCTGGCATTATTAATCATATGTGTTGTATGATATCTTTTCGCCGGTGACTTTGTTCATATGCATAGCATGTTATTGGTGTGACAGCTTGCAAAGGCTATAAGTTGCCTTCAATTGTTGGCTTTCTTGGGGTAAGTAGCTTATCAGTTAATGTGTAGGCACTGGTCAGGTTTTAACTTTGGTAATGGTAGATAATAATGTATGTTTTTGGTGTGTACTTTTGATAGTATTTTTCTTGTTGCTTATATTGTTAGTATTTGTACAATTATGCAACAAATACAATACAGATATAGCTGTGTCTATACACAAATATAACAAATGCCTAGTTTACTTTTATCCTGGCTGTATTTGATATGGAAAAATAAAAAAAGGAGTTGTTACTTCTGGGTATGCTAGAGAAGTGTATTTGACCAATTTGTTACGAAGTTTATACAAGATCCATTCAGCTCTTTGGATTTTCAAAATTGAGAGCCCGTTTGGGTTAGCTGAATTATTAAGAGATTGTTTAATATTTCAGTTAATCCAAACGATATTTCAGCTCTTAAAATTTCAATTAGCCCAAACGTGCTCTATATAGTTAGAAAATTTCGGGGGTCACAAAATATATGTAGAAACAAGCTGAACCGACCCGGTATGTGCTGGCCTGGTTTGTTCGCTCTAAATGAAGTGCATTGTATATATCTAACCCTTCCTAAATCCCTCAATGTCGGAAGTCTCTTGCATTATATGGGGACTATTTCCTAAGTATTGACCTCAAAGTGATGAATTTTAATGGAAAAGACTTTAGTAAAGTTCCTTATGTACATTTCATTAGGTTCTTTTTACAGTTTTTAAAATTGTTTTTTATTAAATATGCATTTTTTAAAATATTTTTGTTAGAAATTGTGCATCAATGTGTGAGAAACGTAACGAAGTGGACCTAAGGAGCTTTACTGATGTGTTGTCCAATTTTAATGGTTAGAATCTATAAGCTAAGCCCGTCAAATACCTGTTATGGCCATCAAATAATTGGAACATATATATATATATATATATGTATATATGATTGCCATCTTTGTATCAATTATACCAGGCACTATCAAATATGTCTTCAAATTTTTTATGATGTTTCATTATTATACTCTCTTCTCATGTGTGCACGCCTTTGAAAGATTGGGGTTTGGATTGTTGAAACTCCTATCCTTGAAGGAAGGGAAGCTTTTGGCTAGCTCTTTTCGTTTCTTTAATATTCTTAAAGTGCACTGATATGCTAATTTTGTAGCATACAATTTAGCTCAATGATTGCCAGTTGTAACTGTTTTGGGCACATCCATCAAAGGAGAGAGCGCCTTGTTTTGTCCTCATTTTGTTTAAATATATATTTAGTAAAAATTTCTTCATTTTAGATTAATTAAGTTTATAGGACAACTCGTTTTTTATTGTGGTCAAAACTCCATAATAAAAAATCAGAAAACTATTTTATGTAAAATTTTATATAGCTAGTTCAATTTTATACAAAAGTAGCATGAATTTTACATAACTTTTATAATATATGCACTTTTTACTAAAAATAAAAAAATAGAAAATCAAACAGATTGGATGTAATACTAAAAAAAAAAAAAAAAAAAATCTATTTTAGATGACTTTTGACTAAAATTTCCATTATGTATTGATACTATCTTGTTTCAGAAAGAAGAAGAAGAAAAAAGAAAAAGAAAAAGAAAAAAGATGAGCACCTATCAGTTAAATATTTGATTACCCCTTGAAACCTTAGAACTTGTGGGCCAAATTGTTTGTGGAAACGGGTGTACTATTATTTGTGATGTATCATAATCTACAATTATTGGGTGAAGAATCTAAAGTTGCTCTAACCTATAATAATAATAATAATAGGAACTGAAAATATGATTAGTCTAATCCAAAAAGAAGAAAAGGAAGAAAAGCAATAAGCATGAGTAGAATGTTGCAAATTGAAAGAGGATGAGATACAACTTAGACTTTAGTTAGGTGCACCATACATTAGGTATAAACAGCTGATACATATCAACAATAATACAAATACTAATACGCATCTACATATCTGTTATATAGGGCCCGTCTTGGCAGGGGTGGAACTTGGAGTTTGTCTTTTAGGGTGCCGAGTAACTACGCAGGCTGTCTAACAATGTTCCCAAGATAATTTTTTTTGTTCTATTTATACATGAGTATACCTTCTTTTTTTTTTTTTTTTTTTAATTATCAGTAAGATTACAAAATTACTATGTGTTTGCACCCAAAAACCGTCAATGATTTTTGAGCCCGAGTCAAGTTGAAGTGGGGCAAAGGAGACGCTGGGACAAGTAGTGATGACTCATCGGACTCAAGAGGTAAGCCCGATGGGAGGAACAACTGTTTGGAGATGAGGAGAGTCCGATGGGAGCTTGTGGCCAAGTGTAGGCAGCATCGGGCTATGAGAACATAACTTATCATGTTGAGAGCCCGATAGAAAAGTAAAAGCAACGTTATAACTAATCGGGCATCACGAAACGGAAGAGTGTGGCCGTTTGATTATAACAAGTTGAAGAAACATGATCGGACATGGAAAGAGTCATGAGCCCGATTCATCTAACAGGGAGAGGTCGATTGATGAAGGACAGGGCAGTGATGTCCACAGCTGGCATGATGACGTCATCTCAGAGTTTTTTGGGAAACAGGAGTCCGTTTAGGAAAGGAGTTGTCAGTTGCCAGCTGGATGGGAGCGTGTAATCCCTAATTTAAAGGGATTGTTTCAAGCAAGTTCTGGATAAGGAAGGATTTCTTCAATTAACCAATCAGTGAATAGCTTAAGGCGCAAGACAAGGAGTCCTTTCCTAGTAGGAATTAAAGTGTGGCCGCTATAAATATACAGGCAGGCCAACCATTGAATTCACTCCGCGTCACTCTCGAAAACAGCATTCTACACAGCATTCAAAAGCATTCAACCCTTTTGTTTTTTCTGCACGCATAGCAAATAGGTCTACCCTTTTTCTTTGTTAATTTCTTCTACTGTTTTCATTCTTACGAACAATCAGTCTGTTCTGAATTTGTTCTTTGGTTGTATTTTCCAAACACTTAATAAAATCTGTATTTTATTAATCGTTTGTGATTGTTTACTTGGTAAACTCATACACTATTTGGCTTGTGCGCTTCAGTACTGCCAAGGGATTTCTGGTGAGGGTACTTTCCTACTCGCCGCACACAATTGTTTAGTTTAGAAGTCAGATCTAAAAGCCTTGAGTATCACTGACTCAAGCATATAGGAAATTAGTTTGCACACACCGAACCACTTTTGGTTCTGGCACGCCCGCGCATAACTACTAGCAAACATTTTGGCACGCCCGGTGGGACCCATAGTGTCAAGTCATGCCGCCAAAGAGGGATAAGCAGATCGGCAAAAACGGCCAGGAAGAGTCGGCCGTTGATACACCTACGGAGGAAAGCACTGGTCATTCTCCGGATGACGGTGGCGTTACTATCGAAGCAATCTCGGAAACCGTGAGAGCCACCGTTGATCCTTTGAGGCAGGACTATAACACCTTAATAGGGTCAATGGCAGGTCTCAACCATGTGGTCAGACAAACGGCCGATATACGCCGGGAACAGTCTGAGTTGGTCATGGAGACTAGGGTAACCCACGTGAAGCTGGACGCCCTGGCTACTCAGATACAACAGCTTTGCGCCGTTCTTGAGGCCAATAACAAACAAAAGGCCTTGGGATCAGGCTCAGGCTCGGGATCGGGCTCTGGCACGCCGCTTGAGTCCGACAAACCAAAAGACCCACTCTATGTCTGTCCAAACCTAAGAGAGGGTAACATCTCGGGCAAGAAGCCCGAATTACATAACGAAACGGCCAGTGGCGTGGTGGTCACCGATCCCAGTGGATCGGCGACACCAAGTTTTGTCCAGATAGGAGGCCGTGTTGAAACCCAGTTTGACCGGACTCCACCTCCAGTTCGCGCTGCTGGGGGGCAAAGAAACAATGGGGGGTTTTGGACCCACCAGGTCAATAATAATCAACAGGTTCCACCTCCCCGAGCAACTCCGGTAACAGGGGCTCAGCCTGAAGTAACTGCAACGAATGGCCGTAACCCAGAGGTAAACGGCCAACAAGTGCCCCCAGGTAACACTGCTGGGGGGCAAAGGAATAATGATGATTTTTGGCTTCGTCAGGCCAATAACAACCAACAGCAACCACCACCCCCTTTGGTGAATGGGCGACCCGCTGCACAGCCCATTAACAGGGAGGAGTTGGTGGCGGCCATACATGAAGAATATGGCCCGTTCATGAGAAGGATGGAGAGGCCGACGTACCGACGGCCTTACCCGCTTGAAATTGACCAAGTTAATTTCCCACCAGGGTATAAAGTCCCGAACTTTACTCTATTTTCTGGGGAAACTGAGCATACCACGGTAGAGCACATAGGCCGATTCATCGTGCAATGCGGCCATGCAGGCAATAGTGACCCTTTAAAATTAAGGCTGTTCCCAAATTCGCTCACGGGCATAGCGTTTTTGTGGTATGTCAATCTCCCGGCCAATTCAGTATGAAATTGGCCAGCAATGGAGGAATTGTTTCATGGGCAGTTTTATAGGACTGAGCCCGAGATCTCGTTGGCAGATCTGTCTAGGATGCTCCAACTAGTAGGAGAGACCGTCGAAACATATATAGCCCGATTCAGGAAGGCTAAGTACAGATGTAAGACAATCTTGCCCGAGGAAGAATACGCAAAGATGGCTATGGGCGGAATGTCTTTCGAGCTTCGCAAAAAGTTCGAAGGGACCGATTTCCGTGATTTATTCGAGCTGGCTTCAAGGGCCGCCCGTTACGAGCGTATCCTGCTTGATGAACAGGAAAAGAAGAATTCTTCTAAGGGAACGTATTACAAAGATCCCAATTACGAGGTCCATCTAGCAGAATGTGACCTCGAGGCAGAAATTGACATGGCCGAACTAATCTCTAAGCGGCCTATTGTGTGTAATGCCTTGAACAAACCGGTCAATAATAACGCTGCTGCTAAAAAAATGACGTTCGAGGCAGGAAAAAATTACACATTCGACATAACAATGGCCGATCAGATTTTTGACGCCCTCTTGGCTGAAAAAGTGATCAGGCTAGGTGAAGGTCATCGGATACCTAAGGCCGATGACATAAAAAATAAAGAATATTGTAAGTGGCATAATTCCTGGAAACACTCAACTAACAACTGCGTTGTTTTTCGTAATATGATACAGGAGAACGTGGAGAAAGGAGTGTTCAAATTTTCGGACAAAGCTATGGGAGTTGATGCGAACCCGTTCCCACAGATCACTGGAACCAACATGGTAGTGCCCGATTTGACAAAGCTGACACGGCCAAGGGTCAAGATAGACTTGACCGACAGCGAGAAAGTCCCAAAGCAAAGGGAGGGAAAACAAATTGCCGTTTCAGGAACTGATAGACCGAAGGTGACTATTCATGAGCTTCAGAGGACATACCAGGAACGCAAGGAGGCAGAACTAAAGGCTGATGGAGCCCGGTCAAATACAGAGAGCTTGATTACGGATTTACGACACCAACTAGAGCTGATTGAACAAGGCCTGTGTCCGAGGTGCAAGGCCGATATTAAGAAAGGGGCCTCTAGCCCAAGCAAGAGGCCTAGGGTTGAGGAACGACGAGAGTACAGCCCGAGAAGATCCGTGCATGAGAGGCTTTCCTTGCCCAAACAGGGACGCCCAAAACCCGAGTGGAAGCCAAAGCCGCCGCCAGCAAGCAGTAGGCCTAGCTCGAGTCGTAGGGAAGGAAGGGAATATGGAGCACGACCCACGATGAGTGCATCACAAAGGGTTGCAGCATCGGACATTCGCTCCCGAATGATACTCCCACCAAGAGTGAGTGATGGGAGATGGTATAGAGCTGAGCATCCAAAATTTCCAGCGATGCCTCAGTACAGCAAGTCTCAAAAGAGGAGGTATCAGAGACTGAGACAGGCCGAGAGGGAACGGCAGCGCTCGCAAGACCGTGTCCGGATTCCTCAAGAGTCCCTTCAGCGCAAGGCCGACAAACAGATAACGGCCATGGAAGAAGATGAGCCCGTTTTCGACAAGAAAGCGGGCAAAGGGGCAATGCATGCCACAGAGCGCTTGAAGAAACTGTTTGAACAAGAAAAGTGTGAGCCATCGGCCAATCTAATGGAGGAGGCTGATGATTATGAGGATGAGGACGATTCACCGATTCAATTCGGGACAATCCCAAAAAATCTATCGTCGAACATGGTGTTTACTTTGCCCATGTCATTTATGGCCAAACCGGATCAGCCAACGGCCATTGAAGGTGACGTAATAGAAGGCCGGACCAAGGAGTCGGCAGTAATGGAAAGTGTATGTTGGGGTGGAGGTGAGACCGTCAGACCCAAGGTGGTAGAGGCTACAAGCAAGAACGTGGATACTATCGATATACAAACCGATCGGCCTAAGATAACCATCTTGAGGCCGAAAGGGATCCAAACTGAGGAGGGGTTGAAACCGGCGGGGCCAGTCAAGGTGGTTTTCGAAAAACCTACCTATCAGATGTCTCAGCACCTGAAGCCCTTGTACGTAAAAGGTCACATTGAGGGAATCCCCGTGAATAGAATATTGATTGATGGGGGATCTACAATTAACATCATGCCCCAAATCATGCTGAGGATCCTTCAAAAATCTGAGTCGGAACTGATTCCGACCGAAATGAATGTTCAGAGCTTCACGGGCACACCGTCTAAGACAAAGGGCATCTTGCCTCTGGAGCTGAGGGTGGGAACCCAAACGGCCATGACAGCCTTTTTTATTGTGGAGACATCGGCCGCCTACAACGCGTTGCTTGGCCGTGATTGGATCCATCCCAATTACTGCATCCCTTCCACTCTCCATCAATTGTTGATCTTTTGGAGAGATGACGAAGTGGAAGTAGTTGGGGCTGATACGAAGCCATTCGTAGCCCGGGTGCAGACGGCCGATGCAGTATTATATGAAGATGATATCGGACCTATCAAATTACTAGGATGTGGCAAACTTGGTAGACCAAATGCAGCCACGTTCCGTAAAGAAATTCTACCAAACTTAAAGCTTGGTTATCACAATCTAAGTCGGACAGAAGAGGTAAGGCCGATAGAAATTAATGAACAAGAAGACTTTGATGGATCTACAGCCAATTGAAGTTAGAAGACAGCTGGCCCTTAAGGCCAGCATGGCCAGATGGTGTGCATATCTGGCCGATAGAAGATTAGAGATCGGCCCTGTAGACGGGATGATTAATCTGGCCGATTGTATCTATGAAGAGGAAACGCCAATAGAAGAGGAGATTCAAATGGATGAACTCGAAACGGCCACAGCCAAGCTTGATGACTTGAAGGCCGACGTGCAGGATCCACTATTGGAGATCAACCTGGGCAATAAAGGAGAGCACAAACCCACATATGTGAGTCAGGTGCTTGAACCACAGTTCCAGGCCGATATCATTGCTCTCTTGCACAGATACAAGGATTGCTTTGCTTGGGATTACGACGAAATGCCCGGACTATCCCGAGAATTGGTAGAGCACCGATTGCCAATTAAGCCGGGCTTTAGGCCGTTCAAACAGCTCCCACGGCGCATGTCACCTGAAGTCACGATGAAGGTGAAAGAAGAAATTGAGAGGCTTTTGGGGGCTGGCTTCATTCGGACAGCCAGGTACGTGGAATGGGTATCAAATGTAGTCCCAGTGGTAAAGAAAAATGGTAAGCTGAGAGTTTGTATTGATTTCAGAAATCTAAACCTAGCTACCCCAAAAGACGAGTACCCTATGCCCATGGCCGATCAATTGATTGATTCGGCCGCCAAACATAAAATTTTGTCCTTTATGGACGGGCACTCGGGGTACAACCAGATTTACATCGCTGAGCAGGATGTCCCGAAGACAGCTTTCCGGTGCCCGGGGGCAATCGGAACCTTTGAATGGGTTGTCATGCCTTTCGGACTAAAGAACGCCGGAGCCACATATCAGAGGGCGATGAATTCAATCTTCCATGATATGATCGGGCATTTCATGGAGGTTTACATTGATGACGTTGTGGTAAAATCGAGTGACCACGCCAATCATTTGAGAGACTTAGAAAAAGCATTTGAAAGAATGCGGGCTCACAAACTAAAAATGAACCCTCTCAAATGTGCTTTCGGCGTTTCAGCAGGGAACTTCTTAGGATTCCTGGTGCATCAAAGAGGGATAGAGGTTGACAAGAACAAGGCTCGGGCAATACAGGCAGCAAAGCCACCGGCTAATAAGAAAGAGCTTCAAAGGCTACTCGGGCAGATTAATTTCCTGAGAAGATTCATCTCTAACTGTGCAGGAAAGACCCAAGTATGGACCCCATTATTGAAGATCAAGACCGACGAAGAGTTCAAATGGGAAGACAGCCATCAACAGGCCTTTGAGGGAATTAAGCAATATTTGTCAACTTCTCCAGTTTTAATGCCACCCAAGAAGGGTAGGTACCTTAAATTGTATATATCGGCTTCTGAATGCTCTATAGGAAGTATGTTAGCTCAGGATAATGAGCAAGGAAATGAGCAAGCCGTTTATTACTTAAGCAGAATATTAACTCCAATCGAGCAGCGTTATGCGCCGATTGAGAAATTATGTTTGGCATTATATTTTTCATCACAGAAGTTAAGAACGTATATGTTGCCCGTTTCTACTTATATTATATGTCAAACCGATGTGATAAAATATATGTTGTCAAGACCAATCATGAGAGGCCGAATTGGAAAATGGACCTTGGCCCTAATGGAATTTGCCATCCAATACCGATCACAGCAATCGGTTAAGGGCCAGGCCATAGCCAATTTCTTGGCTGATCACCCAGACCCAACTGATCTGGGAGAAGTACTACCAGTGCCTAAAGTGTTAAACACTTCCTTGGTCCCATGGACATTGATCTTTGATGGGTCCAAAAGCGCAGAAGGTGCTGGGGCAGGTGTGGTCATTGTATCACCCAAGTATAAGAAGACAAAAATGTCATTTCGGCTCGATTTCAAGTGCACAAATAACCAGGCCGAATACGAGGCATTAATTATCGGACTAGAGATACTCCTTGAGTTGGGGGCATCGTCCGTACACATCAAGGGAGACTCAGGTCTGGTGATCGGGCAGATCTCAGGAGAATTCCAGATAAAAAGTTGGGAATTATGCCCGTTTCACTCTGTCGCCACGCAGCTCATGGACGAGTTTGATGATATTAGCGTGAGTTATATCCCTAGGTCTACGAATACTGAGGCCGATAAGCTGGCAAAGACAGGATCGGCCTCGTCTCCAACAAAGGCTTTAGAAGACCAAGTTATCACGGTTCATGTCCGATCAATGCCTTCCGTTGCAAAGAGAGGTTGGTATGCTACTACTAATTCGGTCTTGATGGAGGACGACGATTGGAGAAGGCCTATCATCGAATACCTGAACCACCCAAATGTCAGGGTAGACCGAAAAGTTAGACTCTTCGCTGTCCGATTTGTGACACTTGATGGAGAATTGTTCAAAAAGCCCATCGGTGACGACGTGATTTTGAGGTGTTTAGGCAAAAAACAGGCCATGCAGGTGATGGCCGAAGTACATGAAGGGATCTGTGGGGCTCATCAGGCCGGTACAAAAATGAAATGGTTACTGAGAAGATATAACTATTATTGGCCAGGCATGTTGAAGGATTGTATCAGCTATGCAAAGGGATGCCAAGCGTGTCAGAAGCATGGCCCGATTCAGCATGTACCGGCTAAAGAACTTCAACCAATAATAAAACCATGGCCGTTTAGAGGATGGGCTATGGATCTGATTGGCAAAGTCTTGCCACCATCATCAGGCCAACACTGTTTCATTATAGTGGCGACGGATTACTTCACTAAGTGGGCCGAGGCCATACCATGTAAAACGGTGACCCAGACCACCGTGATAAAATTCATTGAAGAGCACATTATACATCGATTCGGCCTCCCAGAAACCATAACGGCCGACCAAGGATCTGTGTTCACAGGAGCTGAAACGACCGCTTTTGCGGAGAGCAGAGGGATTAAGATTCTCAATTCTACCCCGTACTATGCTCAAGCTAACGGTCAGGCTGAGTCAACCAATAAGATCCTCAAGGGGATCATTGAGAAGATGATAGATGAGAACCCTAGAGAGTGGGACAAGTTGTTGTCCGAGGCTCTATGGGCCTATCGGACATCTAAGAGGTCCAGTACCGGGGTCACACCATTTATGTTGACTTACGGGCACGACGCTATGTTACCAATGGAGGTTACCGTCCGATCGGCCAGGAGAGCTTTACAGAACCAGCTTGAGCCTGCAGAGTACACAGAGGCTATGATAGCTGAGTTGGAGGGACTTGATGAAACGAGGCTCATGGCTTTGGACTCTTTAAAAGTGCAGAAGCAACGGGCCGCCCGAGCTTATAACAAGAGGGTGAAAGCAAAGTCTTTTAGTACAGAAGACTTGGTATGGAAGGCCGTTTTACCTATCGGGGACAAGGATAATAGGTACGGTAAATGGTCGGTCAACTGGGAGGGTCCGTTCATTATACATCAGGTCAAGAATGGTGGTGCTTACAGACTGCGGGATATGGATGGTGGTATTCATCCTAGATTAATAAACGGTCAGTACTTGAAGTTTTATTACCCTACTCTGTGGGAAACTATTGATTTGAATTATAAGCCAAATCCAGGATTAGAATACGACCAAATCATTAACTACGACCCTGAGCCCGAGTAACAAAAATATGGTTTGTATTGATAGGCTGAGCACAGCTTACTTACAAATGTATGCGAAATAATTACAAAAGAGGAGTCGGCCTCTAGGCCGAATCAAAATTCCTAAGCTTAGCCTTCAGGTCTTCCCAGGTTTTGACGGCCCCAGACCGGTCCTTCTTGGCCCTTTCTAGCTTCTGGGCCCAAGCCCGGGATATGGGGACGCTGGCTTGTAACTGATCACTGCACTTCTGAGCGTCCCCGCCTAGTGAAGATAATGCCTCGTCAATTTTTTCAATGGAGGCGTTGTTGGTAACAACCTCGGCCTCACATTGGGCGAGTTGAGTTTTTAATACAGCAATACGGTCCCGCAGCCAAGTACCCCTGGCTAGAACTTGAGCACGGGAGGCCTTTCCCGCTTCGAACTTGGTTCGGGCCCCTTCCAAGAACCTCAATGCTTTCTGACGGGAGCCTAAATGAAGTTCTGCATCCGCTTGAATCTTCGAGGCCGTTCTATCCATAAGACGGACGCTAGGAAGTCTTTCTTTGATCTCCACGAGTAATGATAGCTGCCCATCTGAAAGAGAAGGATCGGCTATGAGGGTGTTCAAAGCGGTGTCAACGTCAGCCGCAGCAGGAAGATTGGAAAGTTCTTGGTCAGCAAGCCCGAAGAGCAGGTCCTTGGCTTGTTGAAGGACGGAAGGTAAAACCGCTTCGGGCTCAAGGGGGCCGAGGTCAAAAGCTCCCAGGTCCAGGCCCAAGAAAAAGTCATCGAAAGGAATAACGGGTGCTGGGTCTGAAGGATCGGCCTATTCAAGAAAATACAGTCAGGTATTGTTTTTAGAAATGTATGAATTAACGTAAAGTAACACAGCAGTACCTGGGTATGAGGACGAAGCGAGGCCGAGATTGTTTCGCGAACATCGGCCTCGCTTGGTTGAGAAGATGTTTGGGAAGAAGAAGGGAGGCCGGTTCCTGCGCCCGGACTCATTGGGGCCATTGTCGGCTGTTGGGTTTCTGCTTCAGGGATAGAGCCCGAATTATCATCACCGGCCTCAACAGCAGACACTTCAGGAGGAGTGACCTCGGTCACCACCGGTCCTGGTATGATGTGGACAGGAGAGCTGATGGCGGTGGTAGGTGCCCCTTGACCGGCTGAAGTTTCGGGTGCAGAAGGGATTGCTTGATTTACTTCCTCCTCAGCAGCCTCGGTGGCAGGTTCAGCACCGGCCTCACCCTCAGTACTTGAAGAAAGAACAACCTGCTCAGGGACTTGGCCGACATGAGCAAGGTCTTCGTCTCCGTCTCCGCTTGAGGGAGTTAGAGGAGGTACGATGTGAAGTGGCATCACCCTAACGGCCACTCGCTCTAGATAAGCCGCTGCAGAAGCCGGTGATGTAGGGAGAGTTGGGGGAAGAGTCTGAGCAAGGTTTGGAAGTAGATCCTCTCCCGAATCTTCATCAGCAAGCTGCAAAGATAGGACAAAAGGATTAATATGGAATAGCAGGAATTCGGGCTCAAATCAAAAGGGGAAGAGCAAACCTGAACAGAGGCCGGTGTTTTTTGCTTCTTTTGAGGCTGACCCTTGCCCGGAGTTTGTTTACGAGCCGGTCTCTTGGCGACTTGTTTGCGCCGAGTTGGAGCCGGTGCTGGTATAGGGACATCGGCCACAGTGGCCGATGTTGCAGAGAAAGGAGCCAGGGCCTCAGCAGCGGAGCATGGAAATATGTGTCTAGCCCGTTCACCCCACCATTGGGTGAACTCTTCTGATACTACTGGCCGGGTGGAGAAGGGTGCAAAATTGAACGCGGCTTTGAGCCGGGCAGACCTCTCTGCTATCTTCTTCACCTGCCCGTCGTTAACGATAAGGCCCCGTTCAACCCAATCAACGTTGACAGTATTACCAGGAGGAACGGGCACTAGTTGAGTAAGCCCGAATTGGCGGGCATATAAAGGAGCAAAGTAGTACTCGGCCCCGCATTTATTGTTGGCCGACGGGATGCTTGGGCTAAAAATAATGTCTCTAGCTACTAAGTAGCTAGAAAAAATTTCATTATAGGTTGACTGGGTGCCCGGACCCCAGTTTGAAGGGTTATTGGAGAGCTGGAGAAAAGAAGAAAATTGAAGAGAAAAGAATGGGGTGAAGAGATTGAGGTCCCGAGGGGAGCAACCCTGGTAAAAGAAGGAAAAACACTCTTCAAAGGAATGTACAGAGGGGGATACGTTCACGAATTGAACGGCAGAGATAGGCACGTCGGCCAAGGGGGTAATTGTGGGCTGGAATTCAGGGAAGTAAGAATGAAGCCACAGTTGTAGTATCCACATCGGGCTCCCACCAGCACTGAAGCCCGAATGAACGAAGTCTGTTGTGCCTCGAACTAAATGTGCCCAAACCAGCGTAGCCATGGCCAGTGGCTGCCCTGATGCAAGGGCCAGGGCTACGGTTGTATATTCTTTAGTGATAGCCTGGCTGGCTGAGCAGAAGAGATACTTGTTGAGCCAGTAGATGAGGAAGGCAGTGTGCTCTGCATCGGACACCGCTGTATCATCTGCCCCTATGCAGGCCGCAAGGAAACCTCCAAAGGCCGTGATCGGCCTATGAGAAACGGCCCCGTCCCTGACAATATCTTGTTGAGGATAGGCAAAGCTGGCCGTTCCAACATTAAGCCCTGGAGTGATCTCTTGTCCGTGGGGACGGAGGCAGAGCAGATAACTAATGTCTTTGATAGTAGGAGCCATTGGTCCGCAACGGAAAAGAAAGCCGTTGCAAGACGAGGACCAGAAGAGTAGAGCAGAAAGGAGGAGAGGCCGGTCTATCTCAATGCGAGACCGGCTGAGCATGATTGCGTCGTGGATGCCCGTTTGCTTCCAGACGGCGGCCTTAGAGGCTGAAACCCTAGTCACCCATTTGTCCCAGTCAGCTGCGGGGGTCGGCTATCCCCGAATGGGTTGATTCGCCGTCTGAACCTTGGCCCAGTGAGCAGGGACTTGTAGGAATGTCTCGTTTCCTACCGGAGGAAAGAAAGGAAGGAAAGGCGCCGGAGGGTGGCCCAGAAACGCTGCGCCTAGGCCTGGAGCGACGGGGGAACCGTCGGAGGAGCTGTAGGGGGTAAGATATTCGGTGGATATGTCAGCGGCGTGCGCTTTAGCTAAAGCTCTAACCTCCCTACAGCGATTTTGTGGTGGTGGAGCGTCGGCGAAGGACTTTTTTCCTTTGGAGGTGGCTGGAGCGGTTTTGGGAGCCATGGCAATGGAAAGAAGAAAGGTCGCCGGAAAAGATGAAGATAAAGAGTGAGAAGCTTTGTGTTTGCTTGAATTGCTGAAGGTAAGATATGAATGTGTGGTGAGTTTTCGGACGTTGGGTGGTAGTTAAATATCACGACGCCGTAATCATGGCGCATTAATTGTAGGGTGACTGGTGGGATTCTCCATAATCTGACGTTGGCTGCGTACTTGACGCGTGGCATATTTTGAAATTCAAAACGTCACATCAATCAGGGCGGGACGTTTGATATGACCTTTTGGGGGGCAATTGTTTGCACCCAAAAACCGTCAATGATTTTTGAGCCCGAGTCAAGTTGAAGTGGGGCAAAGGAGACGCTGGGACAAGTAGTGATGACTCATCGGACTCAAGAGGTAAGCCCGATGGGAGGAACAACTGTTTGGAGATGAGGAGAGTCCGATGGGAGCTTGTGGCCAAGTGTAGGCAGCATCGGGCTATGAGAACATAACTTATCATGTTGAGAGCCCGATAGAAAAGTAAAAGCAACGTTATAACTAATCGGGCATCACGAAACGGAAGAGTGTGGCCGTTTGATTATAACAAGTTGAAGAAACATGATCGGACATGGAAAGAGTCATGAGCCCGATTCATCTAACAGGGAGAGGTCGATTGATGAAGGACAGGGCAGTGATGTCCACAGCTGGCATGATGACGTCATCTCAGAGTTTTTTGGGAAACAGGAGTCCGTTTAGGAAAGGAGTTGTCAGTTGCCAGCTGGATGGGAGCGTGTAATCCCTAATTTAAAGGGATTGTTTCAAGCAAGTTCTGGATAAGGAAGGATTTCTTCAATTAACCAATCAGTGAATAGCTTAAGGCGCAAGACAAGGAGTCCTTTCCTAGTAGGAATTAAAGTGTGGCCGCTATAAATATACAGGCAGGCCAACCATTGAATTCACTCCGCGTCACTCTCGAAAACAGCATTCTACACAGCATTCAAAAGCATTCAACCCTTTTGTTTTTTCTGCACGCATAGCAAATAGGTCTACCCTTTTTCTTTGTTAATTTCTTCTACTGTTTTCATTCTTACGAACAATCAGTCTGTTCTGAATTTGTTCTTTGGTTGTATTTTCCAAACACTTAATAAAATCTGTATTTTATTAATCGTTTGTGATTGTTTACTTGGTAAACTCATACACTATTTGGCTTGTGCGCTTCAGTACTGCCAAGGGATTTCTGGTGAAGGTACTTTCCTACTCGCCGCACACAATTGTTTAGTTTAGAAGTCAGATCTAAAAGCCTTGAGTATCACTGACTCAAGCATATAGGAAATTAGTTTGCACACACCGAACCACTTTTGGTTCTGGCACGCCCGCGCATAACTACTAGCAAACACTATGTGAGGTTGTTTTGTACTATTTGAGAGTTGTTGGGAGGGTTTGAGTTTATCATAATAAGTGGTCTAATTGTACAAAGTAAAGTTATTCTACCCAAATCTTGTATCCCAAATGATTTTCAAACACATGTGGTTGAAATTTAGAGTTGAAAGAATGCAATAAAATGATTTAAGGTGACTAAGGGAATAACATATTTTATTGTTTGGGTGTGCCAGAAACAACAAAATTTGGATAGTAGTATATTTTTTTGTTTGGGGGTGCCAACAAATAACAAAATATGATAAATAACATTCATACATGTATATTAGTAAAAATAATTTACCACATGTGATGCGTGCCATGACACCCCACAATACACACGTGACACGTTCCACCACTGCGTCTTGTGCATTGGCTGACAAAGTAACCACTTTGACCCCCAGATTTTTAAACCCAATGTTTATACTGTATGTATGTAATTCATAGATTCAAAAACAAAATACGGAGTACAAATTTACTTAAACTTCAACCTAATTGAAGGCCTAAACCCGAGTCCAAAAGGGCCAAATCTTACGTGAAGAAAAGATTTAAGAAAAAAAAAATGTATCTCTCTCTCCTCTCTCTCTCTCTCTCTCTCTCTCTATATATATATATATATAAAGGGATCATTTTAAGAATTCGTTTCAGGTCTTTAAAAAAAAACTCCAGATCGACCCCTGTTGATAGAGTAACTCTATCGACACAAAGTGATCTCACAAAGAGATCTACGAAGAGTCTATCTCTCTTCTAAGTGGTACTATGGAGTCTGATAATTTTAATGGATCCCATAATACCGCTAAGATAAAGATAAACTCTTTGTAGATCTCTTTGTGTCCAAAGAGTTATTCCCGTTGGTATGTATTAACATTGAGGACTCCACAAGGAAAAGGAACTTCCAAATATTAAGCAATACGGTAATGGAAACAAACAAATTAATAAGGGCAATGCTATTGTGAGAAGCTTTTCACATGAGAAGGCGAGTTTTAACCGTTAGATGAGCATCTATCCTTAAGATTCCCAGGAATCTGAAAAAAATCTTACGACTAAATGCTCATCCAATGATTAAAACTCGTCTTTTCATACGAGAATAGGATTATCCAATTAATAATCGTTTGCTTCCAAATTTATTGTCAAAATGTTTGGTGAACCCCGGCGGCCTGGCCCAAGTAGCTAGTTGGCGCTTACAAGTTACAATAAGCATGAAAGGGACTGGTAGAGGATAGTGACACCATGATCTTCCTTTTTTTTTTTTTTTTTTTTTTTTTTATCTACTTTCAATAATTTTAGGCACACATACACTTTTAACTACATCTCAAATCACAACACATATTTTAAATATATGTATTTTATACCGTGTGAATTTTTCACATATAATTCACACTATTTTAAAAAATATAAGATACATATATTTAAAATATAATTATAATTAAGAACGTAGTTAAAGATGCGTACCTATAGCATTGTTATTTTCCTTTTGGGTATGGCAAATAATCATGATTTGTCGAATCAAACTATGCCTCCCATACTCATTTCTAGAGAGAGAAAGAAAAGGCGGACATCCTCAGGTATGGTTTTTGTTTTTTTCGGTCGAACTTCAGGTATGGTTGATACTTGTCACTTTTGATATTCTGATTTCTTGTGAAGTCATTGTGTAGATACATCAGTGTGCATGAGTTATAGTGTAGCATACAGCTGTGTACAGAACAAAAATAAAAAAACAAAATGAAAAATATACAGCTGTCTCTCACTTGTCAACAAGCAGTAAAACTTGTTTTAGAAAAGAGTAATTTCTGACATTACAGTAGAGAGATAGACACATCTTTTTAGGAGGTTATATGAAAGTTGTATAAAAGTTGTGTCCCATGAATTACTCTTTGGAAAGACAAAATAACTTAGAGTGATGCTAATGCCAAAGCAGAAAGTGTTAATGCCAAAGCAGAAAGTGTTTAACTTTGGTGACTGTCGCTAAAACTTTTAGCGACATTTTCTGCTTTGGCATTAGTACTTTCTACTTTGACGTTGCACTAACCAATAACTTATCCTATGATTAACAAGTGAACTAGTGAACCGATTCTATTATATATTTTTACGTGTTTGATGAATGTATATTTCTTCACATAATTTCTTGTCTTGTTTTTTTTTTTTCTAAGAAGAAATTCATTAAGAAAGAAACAGATCCAACAACATAGAATAGTCACTAAGCCTTGTTGATTCCCTTCCTTGAACACATGGCTAGGAATGGAGCCAACCAGGATGGGCCCAAAAAA
The DNA here is from genome assembly GCA_033977485.1 of Hydrangea macrophylla. NCBI lineage: Eukaryota > Viridiplantae > Streptophyta > Magnoliopsida > Cornales > Hydrangeaceae > Hydrangea > Hydrangea macrophylla. The sequence continues at coordinate 95,687,380 of CM066995.1, forward strand.
ACAACATGAGGCCCATTGGGCTAAATTGTGCGCGACAAAGTTCACGGATCTAGGAATTTTTGAAACATTCCAGCACACAAAAGACAGGGAAAGAAAAAATCTGGCCTCCAAAATAAGTGAATCAATGGCCCATTAAGGCGAAGCAGCCCAGTCCTGGAGGGGCTGGCAGACCAGCAGCGAGTCACCCTCAAGGATGATTAAATTAAAGCCAAGGAGTGTAGCTTCCGAGATAGCAAGGACTGCGGCTTTAGCTTCAGCAACAACGGGCTCGAGAGGTTCCTCTAACCTGGCGAAAGCATGCCGAATGGACCCAGAAGCATCTCTCAAAACCACTACCAACGTGGTGGACTGACTACGGATGGCAACATCAAAATTTGCTTTGATCCACCCACTCCACAGGAGATGGGCACTAACCACCCAGCAGAGGTTTTGTAGGAGTGGGGATTTTCCTTTGGGCAGTCTAATGCTCAGATGTCATTGCGTCGATCAAGGTTTTCCACCGTAGGACATCAATAAGAAGCTTTTGATGGAGGACTTTGTTTCTAAAGAGCCACACTTGTTCCATCAAAGTAACGGCAAACACAGTGAAGTTTTGAGCATCCTCTCAATCAATGATAAGGTTTTAACCGATTTGCAAAATTTTGGAAATAACCTTATAGATGACATTACACAAGCTTATATTTTTAAGTGGTTAGTGAAAAGGGGCTATCCATTTTAGGAATGAGGGCTAAATTTGTATGATTTAGATTTTCAAAAGGAAGCCCCCATTAAAAGAACTCTGAATAGTGGCAATCATATCAAATTTAACATTGGTCCAAAAAGTTTGTAGAAGATTGCGGACATACCATCCGTACCAGAGGCCTTTGTAGATCCATTTTGGAACAAAGCAGTCTTGATTTTACCCTCCTCAGGGATCTTGGTGAGGACTATGTTATCTTCAGAAGTGATAATTTTACTGGCCAGTCCTTCCAAATCGGGGGGAAAGTCTGGCTTTGATGAGCAGAAAGTGGATTGGAGACGTTCTATGAAGGCTTTGCCAATCTGCTCTTGATCATCTGACCACCTGCCGTTATCAAGTTTCAGGAAATCGATCGCATTTCTACGACGTCTGATAATCGTGGAGAGGTAGAAAAAGCGGGTGCTCTTTTCTCCATCTTTCAACCAACAAATTTTGGATTTTTGTTTCCACATAATTTCTTCCCTGCACAGGTTTTCATCCTTAGAGATTTTACTGACATTATGGACCGAGGGATCCAAAGATTGCAGCAATTCGATGGAGGAAGTGGCTTCACGAATATGAGTTTGGATTTTTCCAAAGTGGTATTTGTTCCACTTCAAAAGAGCAATTCTCACAGCCTTTAGTTTTTGACACAACCTAAAGGCTGGAGAACCATTACAATGGGTAGAGTTCCAAGCTTGTTCCACCACTAGACTACAACTACTGTCACAGGTCCACATGGCCTCAAATTTAAAAACCTTTGACTTTTCTCTTCTCTCTCTAGCAGTGTTAAGGATAATCGGAGAGTGATCGGAACCAGTGATTGGGAGATTACGAACAGTAGCTTTTGGAAAGAGCTCACGCCAAGCTAAATTACTAATGCCTCTATCAAGTCTTTGTTTGATGATAGCCCAACTAGATCGACCGTTATCCCACGTAAACGGGTTCCCAGAGGAACCGAGATCAACTAGATCTTTATCTTGCATTAAACCGAGAAGGCCACTATTTGAGGAGCAAGCAAAGGGCTTTCCACCTTTTGTCTCAGCTTGGCTTGTGATGCAATTGAAGTCACCAAAAGTAACCCAAGGACCATTAACAGCCTCAGCTGTTGTGTTCATGGCCTCCCAAAACTGGGCTTTGTCTTTCCAATAAGGTGGACCATACACAGCTGAAAAGACCCAAGGGTTTGAGGGGGGATCAGAAAGGACTGAGGCTGTGATTATATTATCATTGGAGGTAGAAGTCACAATATTTACACCATTTTGCCAAGCCAGACAAAGACCTCCAGCTTTGCTGTTTGCTAGAACAAGATAGAAATTGTAGAAATCCAAACGTCGTACAACCGTACTCATTTTTACCGAACTCACTTTTGTTTCTGATAAAAAGAGGCAATCCGGACGATGCTCTCTTATCAGCGCCCTAAGCGTTCTCTCTGTCGCGGCTCAGGCCAAACCGCGACAGTTCTAACTGAGGATAATCATTGGCCGAGAGGGGGCTCCTCGCCCACCTAATCGGCTTCAAAATTAGCTCTATTTTTGTAAACAATGTTGGAGGCTTCAGGATGTCTTCCATCATCATTCTGGGATGAGCTTCTTCCATTCCACAGTCGAGAAGTCTTTTTTCCCTCACAGGTACTACTACTGCAGTGAGAAAGGTCCTCAAAATTCCTTTTCTTCTCTGATTATTTTTGGGGTTTATGGTGGTCATAACCAATAACAGTTAGCACCGAGCTGGGAGGTAAGGGAAAGGTAAATTTTAGCCATGGTTGTGATGGGTTTTGGTATTGGTGGTCATGATTGGTTTTGGTTAACTTGATGGGAGGCAAGATTTCAGGTTCAACTATGGTTCTTTCCTTTTTTTTGGTCATAAGCGGAATACACGTGATTGTGGTTACTTGGGTTTTGTGAACACTGGTCAATTTCAATAATTTGGGTTATTCTGGATATAAGTGGGCTATCTGCAAGGGCTTTAGGTGTGAGCTTTTGGATGGCAATTGATGTTGGGGTGGTGATGGGCCAAAACTTATGGTTAGTAGGGTTTGGGTTGGTTCTAAGTTGGGGTATGATGTAAACACTGGAGGGGTTTTGTTGGGTTGGGTTTGGCTTAAACGGAGGGTTTGGTGGGCTTGGGTTGATGGAGGGTCCAGGTATATGGGTGGAGGTAAAGGAAGGATGCGGAATCTCCAGATTAAGAGGGCATTCGGGCTTATAAGGATTGATTGTACCCACTAGGTCGGCCAGACTGGGTCTAGAAATATCTGACACCTTTTTTTTAGGACCATTTTTCCTTGAGTAGTGCGATTGATTGACCGGTGTACTGGAACGTCCTTGCTACGATTGCTTTCCGGTGGCTTTTCTGATTGGTTCTAGCCGTCTTCGTCCAAACCCACCATGGCTTTCCCACCGCTGTTGCCACTGTTGAGATCTTTTTCCTTTTGTCGGTCTGAGAACTTTCTAATATTACTCATGGACCTTCTCTGGTTTTCCGCCCACATCCATGGACCAAAGGCATGGGAATCTTGTCTAGGCTTGTTTGGGTTTGCACCATCTGGTTTAGTTTCAAAGCTGCACATCTTGGTGGTATGGCTGATTCTACCACAGTTGTAGCCAAACTCAGATAGTCTCTCGTATTTGAACTGGATCCAGACACCGGGTAATTTCCCTCTATTTAGAAGAAATCCTATTTTTAGGGGTTGGGAAATATCAATTTCGATCTTCATCCTGAGGGCTTTGGCCCACACAGGTGTGGAATAGGCTAAGTCAACTATCTCAATGTTCCCAATAGTTGCTCCGATTACTCTTGCATTTTTCTTTGAAACTTGGTTTGGGGGCATTCCATGTACTTGGACCCAGAAAGGGGAGTGGTTTAGGTGACGCTCTTCCAGCACTAGGCATGGGGTCCATGGTTTTAAAACCATGTGATGTCCCATGATTGACCATGGGGCTTGGTGAGTTATTCTTTGGAAATTTCTGGCTTCTCCAAAAGCAATAAGGATGGTGTTTGTCTCCACTTCTGAGATATGGAGAGTTCCTGTAGGGTTCCATGATTTTTTAAGTGTGGATTGAACCGCTCTGAGATTTATGTATTTTTCTGTGATGATCTTCCCCACCAGGGGGAGTATTTCTTTTTTCAATTGGCTTCCCAAGTTAAGGGTGAGGGTGTTTTCAAAGGATGAGAGATTTGAGGTTTGGGCGATGAGTTGGGATATATCGTTGGTCAAATTATCCTCCATAACGACACAAAGGCAGGGGGGACCACAACTAGGAAGGAGACAAAAACGGAGTTAAGACGAAAGAAGATGAGTAAAGGCAAAGGAGTAAAGGTCAGTCAGTACACCACGTAGAGTAGAAATGGGGTAGATGAGGGTACGAAGAAGACAAGAAGGTGAGAAAGGGGGGTCATAAAAACAAGGGAAATAGTTGGAGGAAACAAGAGGGGACTGCAACGGAAGTGGGATATAGGTGGAGGAAAGAAACAAATGGAAGAGATGACCGGAGGAAATGTGCAAGGAGCTGCAGTAGGAAGACGCTACCCAGAGCGTGGAATCCGTGCTTAGTGTATTCATATGGAATAACACTACATAACCCATTTTCCTAAGAAAAATGTAGTGAAAGGTCTATGAAATTTAAGTTGCAAATCCTATGCACTTTTGAATAATTTCTTGTCTTGTTTAATCCCTCTTTGTCAAGACCTTTGTGGTCTAGTGGTATTAATCCCTCTCTCCCAAGTGGGAGGGGGAGAGTTCAATTCCATTAAGGATTTATTTTATTGCCCCTCTGTTGTGTGCTTAAGTAAGAATAAGTGGCCTTTATTGGACTTTGTTGTGGGTCATTGAGGGGCTTGGGGTTGGGTTGGATTGGGGTGTGTGTGGGGTGCGTGCGTATCCAGTCTGGATCCAAGTAAGAATTAAAAAAAATAAAAAAATAATTTCCTCTCTTAATATCAATTTTTATATTAATATTATTATACTGTTAATCTTTATTTTAGAGTCCAGTTGGCTAACATGATCAAAACATCTCTTTTAATATCGATTTTCTATTATAAGGAACACGGGCGCGGAGCTAGCATTCTTTGTCAGGAGTGCAGTTTTTCTCAAGCCCTCCTCTCCTTTTATTGATTAATGTAGTGGGGTCAGTATTTTATACTATTAATTAATTCTCATTTTAATATTTTAGGTCCCACTGTATTAGCCAATAAGAGACGAGGGTGAGCAATTTTGGGAGTGAGAATATATTTTTTTTTGTTAGGAGGGGCCTAGGCTATAGGGGGGTGCTGCCCCGAGGTAAGTTTTTTGGGGTCTACTTATACATAATCAGATTTATTTGTGAAATACACATCTTCCATACACACAGTGTTACCTCCAACTTTCCAAAATCAAATTACAATTCACAGATTGAGCAAATACAAAAACTCTACAAGACATTGTAACAATCTCCTTCGTGTTTTTAGATAATATGTTATTTAGTATTATACCTTTAAAGTAGAGGTGTTTAAGAAAATCAAAAAATCGAAAACCAACCAAACACCAATTAGTCGATTTTTCAAAGTAGTGCACAAGCTAAAACCGACCAACACTGTCTAAAACCGACCTACCAAAACTGATTTGTCGATTTTAAAATCACTAAAAAATCGAAAAAAACCAACTGCGACTTTTACTTTTATTTGTGTGTGTGTGTGTGTGTGAGAGAGAGAGAGAGAGGGGAGGTGTTGGGGGCTAAAATTTTAGTTCCCAAAATCTGAGGGGTGGGGGGCTGGACCCATCCTAGTCGTATGCTCTGTCCGCCCCTGAAAAAGCAATATACTTGTGGTCTTTATCTTAGAGGCTATTTGAGTAACACGAGAACTGGTATTTGTGTCGTCGTTTTTGGCTACATATATAGTAGTCCATGTTTGACTTTAAAAATAAAAAAATAACCAAGAATTAGTTCATTTGTTAACTGATTTTAATGTAAACATGTACAAATATAATCGGATCTAATTCCATTAAGGGCAATATTTGGGACACAAAAGGGTCTCAAAGAGATACTTACAAATGGATATGTCATCCCAAGTGGCATTCTATGGGTTGAGTTAAGTGTGATGCATCCTATTGCTACATGGGATACCACATCCTTTTGTGTGCATCTCTTTGTGACCCTTTAGATATTGAAGGTAACTATTGCATAATCCTACATGATATCACAAACTAATAAGGAGAATACATTAATTCATTTGGCCTCATATTTTTACAGTCCAACTCAGCAAAAAAATTATCCAACTCAATAAATTTTAAATCATTTGAGATGGGATAAAATCCTGTATAGTTAAAAAGTTAAGGGTAAATTACACTTTAGTCCATCAAACTATACACCTTTGTTTAATTGGATCCATAAACTATTTTTTTTTCAATTGGGTCCTTGAACTTCAAAAATTCATTCAATCAGATTCAAATTCTGACACTGTTAGCTTAAATTATTAGAAATCATCACGAACGTTGTACGTAATGCTTACTTGTCATATGTTAGGTTAAGACATGTGTGGGAGATTGTGAATGGCTAAAAAATTATGCGATTTTGGGTATGATAGAATGCGCTTTTGGATCTAGTCGAATGTGTTTTCGAATTTGACTGAATGTGATTTCGGATCTGATTGAATGTGATTTTTCGCACTATTCACAATCTCCCGTGTTTATCTTAACATAACATATGACATGTAAGCATTACGCGCAACATACGTGATAATTTCAAATGATTTAAGCTAAAAGTGTCAGAATTTGAATTTGATTGAATAAAGTTTTAAAATTCAAGCACCCAATTGAAAAAAAAAATAGTTTATGCACTAAATTGTAATTTGCCTAAAAGTTAAATAAATAGATTCTCAAAATTGTACTTAAACTTCTGTGTATATGATATTTGCGGGTACAGATTAGTGGTAGACTCGCTGTGCATGCTTGATAACTATTGATAGTTTTAGGTAATTAGAGATGGGATTATTAAAAATCAGTCCACTTTTATTTAAAAAATTAAAGGATAGTCACCTACTTTTTTAAAATAAAAAAGAAATCAAGTTAAAACTAAAAATCAAAAACACATCAACTTTTTGATATTTTTAAAATAAAAATAAATAAATAAATTACACTTACCCCCATCTTCTTCCTCACCACCACCTCCACCAGCTGCACCACCATGGCTGGCCACCACCACCAGCCACCCCCACCACAACCTCTCTCTCTCTCTCTCTCTCTCTATATATATATATATATATACACACATGAACATATATGGAGTATATCTTATATATGGCCACCACTACTCCCAATCTCTCTTTATCTCTTCTCTCTTCTCACCATCACCACCATTGCCCTCTTCCCTCATCCACCCCTGCTACTGCAGCAAAAAAAAAAAAGTTGCAGGTTAGAGCAACTGTCCAAACGGCAAGAGCAACTCACCAAACTTATTGGGAGCAACTCACCAAATGAAAAGAGTAAGTTGCTTCATACGTTTGCTAAGTTGCTCCTGATATGTTTATTGAGGTTGTTTCTTCTGCTTGGACAATTGCTCCAAAAATCTACGCCTTGCTCCACCACCCCCACCCCCACCCCCACCCCCACCCAACCTCTCTATCTTTTTTCTCTATTTGATCTCTTCTCTCACTCTTCTCATTGCTACCACTACCACGGGCTACCTCGCTCTTCCACCATCGCCACTATACACACAAAAAAATGTATAGGTTTTTGGAGCACTTATCCAAACAAAAGGACCAACTCACCAAACTTATCAGGAGCAACTCACCAAACGCATCGGGAACAACTCACCAAACGTAAGGAGCAACATTATTCTTTTCGTTTGGTGAGTTGCTCCTACTGTTTGGTGAGTTGCTCCCAATAAGTTTGGTGAGTTGCTCCTGCCCGTTTGGACAGTTGCTCCAATCTGCAACTCTTTTTTTTTTTTTCCTGCAGTGGCAGAGGTGGACGAGGGAAGAAGGTTGTGGTGGTGTCACGCCCCGGAGCAGCATAAATACAGAAAAATAAATTTCCTTTATGGGTCCATAGGGAATGACGGGTGAATAACCGCATTGTCATCTATCAACCAACAAACACCACGATAGGGAGGATGCTATTCATAGAACATATCTTATTAACATAATCAGAGGCTACAGCGGAAACTATAAAAGGTATGAAAGCAACAAATGCCCAAGTACCAATTATAAAAGTCTACTAAAACTATTACAACAGCTGGCTTAGAGTCTCAGGCCTATAACAATAACAACAACAGATATAAACTAACTATTACAAGCAGCACGTCTTCTTCTCCAAGCCTTCAGCTCCAAGACCGGCAGAACATCAATCTCTCGTCCTCAAGTCCTGCGAAGCTCTAGACATTGGAATGTCCAGGGCATAAACGCCATCAGCTTTGGATACAAAGCTGAGTGAGTATACTAAACAACACTCCTCACCGTTATTGTTCAGCATCTTAAAATGCGGTTAATCTCTTAACAATGGCGTCACTCACGGACATAGCAGAGGTCTCATTAAACTATGCATTAATCAACGATAGCAGGAATCATATTAAGTAATGACAAGGATAAACATCATGGTATAACATATCTCATCACGTATTCACCAAATCCATGCGTGTAACCCATGCATCCATCCCATGCATATACCTTTACGTCGGGACGCTGAATCCACGACTGAACATTAATCTCATCATATACGTACTCACATTCATATCTCTATCCATCTCTGTATCCATACATCAATACCATATTACAAATCTGTGTTCATTCGTCGATACCAAAATCTCATATCCGTATCCATACGTCGATACAATAATGCCAATCGGAATCACCCGACTAGGCAATAGGTCCCACAATCCCTTGATAGGGTTACCGGTCGTCTACACGGTACCACCTATCTGTAAACGATAGAACGGCACATCGGACGTCTTCAACGATGCGTATACCCTCACTGGTCGTCTACACAGCTGAGAATACATTAGAGCACTAGCCGGACGTCTTCAACGGTACACTGGACGTCTTCAACAGTGCATACGCATCACTGGACGTCTTCAACAGCGAGAGGCGCACTAGGAACTCTAACCATCCCACGTCCACCCGACTCGTCAGCCGTTGATCCCACGGATCCCAAAGTACACATATCTCATTATTCCATATAATATCATAGTTCCCTTTTCTCATCATATCTTCTCATCTCTTCATATCAATATCCCATTTCTCATCAGATTCTCTTACATCTTCACATCACTATCCCATGCATGCTGACACATGTTGTGAAATGCTCATATACTAAGTACAGGAAATACCACATGCTCTGTATTCAACATATCTACTGATTTCTGATTATTAACATGCTGTCATGTTCCGTTCTACTATTCAATAACATATGACAGTCCAATAATTCATCTCATATTGACAGTTAATAATAAACAGTTCATCTTGTAACATCAACATAAACATCATATAAGGCTAACGTAGTATCATGTTTGACTAAGCACATATCAAATATCACGTAGGGTACAACCATTAGCAGCTTAGGTACATTACAATCAGCTCATAACATATAACAATAGATAAACAACATTCTGCTCTTCCCAATCGATTGGACTTAATGTCAATCGATTGGACTTTATGTCAATCGATTGAGATATCAATCGATTGAACTCTATGTCAATCGATTGAGATATCAATCGATTGAACTCTATGTCAATCGATTGAACTCTGTCTTCTTCCTCGAAACTGCTGGTTTTATTTTAAAAATGTTGGGGTTCCTCTTATTATCCATACACGTTATTAAACACATATGTACATCCTAAAAACAACCTCTTTGAGTGAGTTAATGAAACTCACCTCTCCCGGCGTTCCGTTGACGGCGTCCCGAGCTCCGCGGCGGCGGTTATGGTGGTTGATCTCTTTCCTCTCCTTTCTTCTCTGCTTTCTCTTTCTCTGCCTGTCTCTGTTCTCTCTCTGTTCTCCTCTTCTTCTCTAACCCGAGAGTGTGTGTGTGTAATATATATACAATATATATGTGTGTGTATATATATATAAGAGTATGTATCTCTCTCTTTCAAGGCTGCCAAACTTGGCCCAAGGCCACAAATGAACAAGTATATATAAGGGTTAAGAGTGCCACACGTTCAAAGCTGAAGGAAAGAAGAAAATGTTTCTCAGGTTATGTCAATCGATTGGACTCTATGTCAATCGATTGGAGACAGATATTTGTAGTCAATCGATTGGAATAATGTCAATCGATTGGAATGAATGGCAATCGATTGGAATGTTGACACGTCATCAATTTTAGTCGGTAGAATGTCAATCGATTGGGAACATGTCAATCGATTGGTATCTGAAAAGTGTCAATCGATTGGAAAAACTTATCAATCGATTGGAAACTCAAACTCACCAAAGACTAAGAAAAGTACAAGGGATATATATACCTGAAAATACAGGGTATTACAGGTGGTGATGGTGAGAAGAGAGAAGACATAGAGAGAGGTTGGGGTGGTGGTGGCCATATATAAGATATATAAACTCATGTGTGTATATATATATACTAGGTATTGCCCGTGCCCGAGGGCACTACACAAAAAAATAAAAAGAGTTTCTATGTCTAAAATGAGCAATTAAAAATATTTTTAACTCTAAAACAGTATAACGTGTACAAAAACTCTTGTAAACAAATCGATAGTCTATTAGAAAACATTGATTTTCAACATTAGACCTAATTATTTTAACATTAGACCTTGTTAACATGCAATTTATAAGCCGTACCTAAAGGCACTTCGAAACATACTAACCATGCATGCATTCAGTCAATATCTAACTCTACATGCCTTCGGCACTTAAAACTTTGCATGTATTCGACACAAAATGATTGCTCAAATGCCAAATACAACTCTAATCCTCACTTTTCAATAGAATCAACTCAATTTTCATAAACTAAAATCCAAACACTTGTTAAAGCCTAAAATACTCAAATCAAATTGATTGATTAACCACAAAGATTAAGCAAACAAAGATTTATAAGCAGCATTGCAAGGCAAACACTTTCTCTATAGCGAACAAAATTGACCCTATCCAACTTGTATACATATACTTAGCAAAACATTGATTTTTAGCACAATGTGAGCAATTCCCAATTATCTTCCACTTCTTACATTGCCCTGTCTTCCACAATGCCGGCTTCTTAGACATTTGATTAGCAACCAAACTTGAATCAACGACCTCTTAGATTCAAATTGATAAGACCCAGTAGTTGAAAAGCGTATAGAAAAGTCTTTGTATTGAAGCATGAGCTCTGCTAGTTGAGGAACATAAGGTCCTGGTTATAAATTGATTGGTATATGCATCGACAGATAAGCATCATAAGTAGTAGGCATAGGAAGAATTGAACCTGTTTTGGCTCCAAAAAAGGCAACTCCCAAAAGCTCCCCAAAAAAAATTTACAAAGAAATGAAAAAAGTAAGAAGATAAAAAAAATCCCAATTTGATTCAAATCATATAAAATTCTTACTACTTCAAGAAGTCAAACCTTTTGGTTTAGGCTAACAATTTCAATATGCCCATACCTGCATTGAATTTGCCATTTCACTTCAATTTGAAATGGCAATTCGTTTTGCATCTTTAAAAAAATCCCAATTTGATTCAAATCATATAAAATTCTTTTTGCATCTTTATCAATCCTGCATTGAATTTGCCATTTCACTTCAACAATTAACCAACGTATTTAATCAAACAAAAAAAAATCATTCACAGACATATCATGAATTATACATTTTTTGGGTTTATTTTCTTACATGTCAAAGAGACTCCGAGGGAATAATCAACACTCGTGCCTAAAGGCACTACAGAGCAATTCTAACCATGTGTATGTCTAGTTAATAACTAACTCTACCTGTATTTAAAAACTCAAATAGAGAAATTCAAAAGCAGTAAAATCCCAATAAAGATAAAATGATTGATCCACTAAAGTCTAAAATATAGCAACTAAAAATTCAATAGAAACAAAACATTACGCGAGGCTCACAACCAGTAAAAACTGGTTTTTAACTCCAACTTTAATCAAACTATAGAAAAAAATTAAAAATAATAGTAATGTCTTCACTCACAATTCGATCTAGGTCTCTCTTCTTCAGTTTCAAGTGGATAGGTAATAGCAAAGCTTGAGCAGAGTCTTCTCCTCAAAACCCAAATGGAGATAGATATACATCATAGTTACTGAATTGGGTAACCAAGGTATTCAACCTATCAAAAAGTTTTAAAAAGGAAATTAGTCAAATATACAGAACAAAATTTCAATTAAACAGGGATCACGAACCAGATAAGATAGTACCAATTTCAGGAACTGATAGTTCATGGGGGATTACTTGCAACCACCAATGGTTATACCCTTCAGGACATTGTGTGGCTTAGAGTAAACGTAAGTGTGGCTTATTCAGGTCTAACATGGCATCGACTTTGAATACATGGAAACATGGGGTGAATTACAACATAAATAGAGATTTTAAACTCAAACTTGCACAATATTCAAACTACAATACTGAGCAATGGCATCAGTATTCCAAACAACAAAGATCATGAATCCGCAATCAATACTATCATGATCAAATAACAAATAGCAAATGTTTCATCTTCTTTTCTTTTCTTTTCTTTTTTTTTTTTGTGGTGAAATTATGAATACAAATAATTATGAAACACGAAAAAATAACACATGGAAAAGTAAGAGGAAGAACATACATGGGAAGTTTTCATGTGTGACATTCTCTAGAGTAAAATTTTAGAGAGGGGGGGAAGATTGTAAAAGGGCGAGATTGAAGTGTAGAACATGAGATAACTGGGATGATCAAACTCCATTGAAACATCTAAAAGTTAGAAACTGCATCTATATAAACCATTAACAAAAAATAGATGCATGGGATAATGTGAGTATAGAAATATGGACAGGTAAATTGAGAAAGGATTGATATTGTGACAATTTAGTTACATTTAAAAGTATAGAAGTAATGAAAAGTAAATTGGGATTTTTGGGATGAATGGAAAACGTGACCGACAGGTAAAGGAATGTAACAACCCTAATTTTTTAAGTGCTTTTAGAAAATTTTATATTATTATTTTCAAGTATTAGACATTAACTATGTGTATGTATCTTAGTGAGACCTAATAAAAATGTTGAAATAGCGTGTACGGGTCGTTAGTATGTTAAGTAGTGTGCTTAACATAGAAATTTAATTCCCGGGGTCATGGGTACTCATTGGGCTAATCATTTGTCACTTTAGAATGCATTTTCGGGCTCATATGAAGCCTTTTTGTGAGGCCCTTAGACAAAAAAACGGGATTTATATGTTTGCATTTTAACACCACAGGGTGGTTCAGAAAAATATTACTTTTGACTTGGAGGCAATTTCTTCTATTAAAATAAGAAGATAAAAGAGAAGTTGCCACACAGGGTGGTTCAGAAAAATTTCAAACTAATACAGGAACTCTAGAAAAGATAAGGGTGCTAATGTACCCAATCTCAAACCAAGTGAGGGAAATGATACCTGGGATATTTCCATAAGGACTCATGGTGCTGCTATGTACCTTCAACTAATGAAGAGAAAAAAAGTGCGATATCTGAAGAATTGCAGGAAGAAAAGATTAGCATGTACCAAATTTAAAAAAAAAAAAAAAATCCTTTTCTAACTAAGTGAAAGATATGAGAAAATCAAATAAATAAGAGATATCTTATATCAGCGCATGAGTTATTTGAATCTAAATTTTGTTCACAAATGTTTTCTTGCAACAAAAATTCAGTAGCACTATTTAAAAAGAAAAGTGATTTTACCTTTTGATTGACAATAGGGGTAAATATATGTAAGGGTTTGTCTTTCTACACAAAATGATAAGTACTGCACAGCTAGATCCATTCGAATCAACAATCAACATGAATCTATGTGTAATTAAATTAAAATTAAAGTCAGAAATCAAAATTTTCTCACCTAGCCTTGCAATCCAAAAAGCCCCAATATTTCAGTTTTTTCTCACCTTCGAAATTAAAAGCCCTAGAATCATAGAAATTTAAAAAGGGATGAATCACAAATTAGAAACCACAATTCTGAAACCCCAATGAATATCAAAATCAATATCATCTCACCTACCAATCGTCGATTTCAAGAGCATGCACCCGTGTTGGAACATAGAGGAAGACAATTTTTGCAAAGAGTGTGTACCCATCTTCAACTCAGAACAGAGAGGATGACAATTTTGCGAACAGCATGTACCCGAAAACGACAACGGCAATGACGATGACCCAAGTGTCGTGGAGTGCTTCATTCTGGTCGTGGTTGGTGTACGTGGTGGTCCGGTGTTGGTGGTGGTGGTTGAGAGATAAAAAGAAGAAGAGATACAGAGAGTGTTAAGATCGAGAGAGTAGAGAGGGAGAATGAGAGAAATTGATAGAGAGAGAGAGAGAGACTGGAGGGACGTTAATTGGGCTCTGTCTAGGTTAATTAGTCACACATTACTCTCACACGCTAAAACACATCATCAATTCTACCCAACAAAATGGTCCAGTCAGCATCCTAGTCATATTTTGTGTGTCCTAGGATAAAGTCCTACAATATAATATAGATATATACATATATATATATAGAGAGAGAGAGAAGTTGTGGTGGGGGTGGCTGGTGGTGGTGGTGGTGGTGGTGGTCATGGTGTGGCGGTGGCCGGCCATGGTGGTGGTAGCTGGTGGAGGTGGTGGTGAGGAAGAAGATAAGGGGGTAAATGTAATTTATTTTTTTTTTTTTATTTTAACAAAATTAAAAAGTTAATGTGTTTTTAAATTTTTAGTTTTAACTTGATTTCCTTTTTATTTTGAAAAAAGTAAGTGACTGTCCTTTAATATTTCTAATAAAAGTAGATGATTTTTAATTATCCCATTATAGATAGCGATAGATTTCAAGCTGTTAAAATAATTGATTGATTGTCTGTTGGTCATTAAACACAGCGAGTAGTATTGAATTGTTTACGAGAAATGCTAGACACACATTCTAAATCACACCTCAAACTATACTATATGCATTAAATGCATGTCCTTTATGCTATTTGAACTTTTCACACTTTTCTGTGCACCTCTTACACATCACAGAGTACATGCATTTAAAGCAAGGGTGTGGTTTAGGATGTGGTTTATAGCGTGTGCCTAACATTTCTCATTGTTTACACCATCGCGTATGGATGGGCCCATCTCTATGAACTTCCGGGCCTGAGTCTCGATTGGTAGCCAGTGTGAGGGGTAGGATCCTAGACAGTATATATGGGTGCTGTTGGATTGGTGATATTCATATGACACTGGTAGAATCATATATATATATATATATATATACAGTTCGGATCTTAAGCGGGTGTTAAAAGACGGACTTTGGGACGGATCACTTTTAGTGACGAAAATGTCGCTTTTAGCGACGAAAAAATTCATCGCTAAAAGCGACATTTTCGTCCCTAAAAGTGGTCCACCCCAAAGTCCGCCCCTTAACACCCGCACCTGATCCTCTCTACACATATATATATATATATATATATATATTTTACCTTTTACAAATTTCCAAAAGAAAAACCAAAAAATAAAAATTCATAATTCTCTGCCAAAGACACATAAGTAAGAGCATCCATAATGCGTATAGTAAATTTAAGGTTGATATTTGATAAGTTTAGTGTACAGATACAATACACTTATAATGGGTAATTGTTCAAAATGCAATTAGAGTGTCATGTGTGATATCAAACGGCACATAGTGTGCCGTGTGGGAGTAGGCGGCACAATGTGTGCCGCATGATATCACACGGGTTTACATGTGCCGTTTGCACACAAGAAGCCGTGAGAAAAGTGTACAATTTCACACGGCACAATGTGTGCCGTTTGTAGTCTCACGGCTCTTCCTATGCCGTGACCCTTATACAATAGCTGTACACTAAACTTAAATTTCCTTAAGTTTAATTATTATATATTATTGTATAACGAACCCATTACAAATGTGTTAATCCAAACAATCCTTAAGTTTATTGTACATTTACCCATTATGGATACTCTAACCCCAATTGCGGCAAACGATCCTCAAGTCGTGTGAGCTGACGGGAATCTATACCCAATCGAACCGCGAGACCCAATCTATACGCAATTTGTTGTGAGCCCCGCTTAATTGGGCCCACAGTCCACTCCTTTCTTGGCGCGAAGAACAACAAGAGTTATTTAGTATACTATGCCACGTATTTCCCACAACAAAAAAGTAGAGAATATGCCACGCGTCGGTCTGTGACGTCTTTGTTATGAATGAGCTGGCAGAAGAGAGAAAAGCCAGAGAGGAGCTGTAGTTTTTTAAAGAGTAATAAAAGCTATTATGAGATCTGACAAGCTTTTAATATGATAAAGTATTTTATGACATTTGAATGAGAAGTTGTTCTTGGATTTTTAAAAAATTTAAAATGTATTTATAATTATTTTTATATTTATAGGTAATAAAGTATTTTCTCATATAAAAAATTTATCATGATAAATTCTTCAAAAAAAAAAAATTCTCACAATAATTTTATCCCCTTGTAAAAGTAAAGTATGGGAAATTATTGGCTGGTCCGAATCACCATCTCATTCGATGTGATGTGATGATGGTCTTGGCTAATATGAAAAAATTATGTGCATTTAAAATTACAATTTTATATTCTCTTTTATGCTAAAGATTACACTTTCCCATTTTAAAATTACACTATGATTGGAATCAATCAATGCTAATCTCTAGATTAACTCTTTTAAGAGCTTTGCGCATGCGGATTATAGTATTAGGATGATGATTGTTGATAGCAAAGGGGCTGTTTAAAGTAGTCTCATATGATTCTTTTAAATCACTTAAATTTTTTAATAAAAATTTTAAACTTAAACGATCATTCATTAAAAAGCAATTCTTCAGAAATCAATTTCTATATTTAATTCTACAATCCTATTTCTTAATGGTTGTAGATCATTAGCATTGATAGCATTGATTGATTCCAATCTTTGAATAATATCTATATATTTATTTCTAACATACGTTTTTAAGAAGACAATATGATGTAAATCACTTCTTAAACTCATAAATAATAAACATTACAACAAAATACTTACTTTTGAAAGTGAAGCCTTACAATGCACACTGGCTCCAGCTATAGCAGCTTTTAGCTTTCTTAAGCATACTCAAACCTCACACTTATCTTACAAGCAACTTGAAACTTGAAACTTATATTACAAACACTCAAATATATTACAAAGGAGAAAGAGAGAGAGATCAGTGATCATTAGCTATCCTCTGATCTTTTTCTTTCGATGATCTCAACTGAAGAGAGCTTCTGAATATATAGAGGCATCCGAATGCTCTAGAGGAACAGCTGGATGTCACTAAAAGATTCTTCCTTATCTTCAGTGAAACGTGGACGGATAGAATTTAATCCGTAAAAGTAACTTTAGATAAAGTTGTCGGCCATCAGTAACTTTATATCTTTAAAGATGATTCTCCTTTATTTTTGTCGGGGAATCTTGCTTTTAACACGTGAACTGGGCCCTTGCTTTATTACAGCTAAAGCTTCTTTATTAAAAGAAGAAGTGACATAAAGTGAATTTCCATTAATGATTGAACTGTGTTTCAAAACCATAATCTTCTTCATCACGAGGAAATTCATTTGTGGGATAATAAGGGTCTCCTTGTCCATCTTGCATTTATGTATCGGATGGAGTAGCAGTCTCATTGTCACTATCAGAATCAAGATTTAATCTTTTACATATTTAATCTTTTACATAATTCATTTTTTAATCTATTTTTAAACTCTTGTGGAGTTAAATTGGGAAACCTGGATTTTAAATCCATCTTAATTTGAGATTTAATCTCAGAGATATCTGGAGAAGAGGAGGAACCTTCCTTCTTTTCAGAAACAGATGGAAGATCAATATCAAGTATTTTCTCCATTCTATCAATGGATAGGTCTGGGTTATTATACCTAGCCCACCACCAGACTCGGAATTTTCGGCAAAGTGTCCATATATGAGAAGGAGAATTTTGCAATGCAAATTCCCATTTGAGAATCCATGGAATTGAGAACTCAATGAAAAAGTAGAATAATGGACAGTCATATCTTCCTGGAAGATTTTTGTTCTTGTATAATTGAAAACAACTATTGACTTCCATAGGTAGAATCTCAAGCTCAGGACCATGTTTAAAAATCCAAGAATGAAACCAATTAGGAATATCAAAATTAAAATTCCTTTTGAATTGGAAATACCATGTATGTTTATACAAGGAATTTTGGATAAGCAGGACTTTATCCCATGCTCTTTGATAATCATAATAATTATATGATTTCGAATCACTAGGAAGATATTTTAATAACTTCCTTTCTTTTGTAAGATCAAGTCCCCATTCATAAGAGGATATAATCTTAAGAATAAACATTTGAGAAAACGCTGGTTTTCCTGCAGCATTTTTATGTCTGATGTCTACAGAACCAGTTTCTATTAAAATGTTTTCATAATATTCCCTGGAATTAGCATTAACTGTCTTTGGATAATACCAAAGATTGGGAATATCAAAATAATGTGTAGCAATATCACTTGGCAGTTTAACTGCTTCAATATTGTCATTTAAGACAATTATTGGCCAAAGTTTAACTTTGTCAACTGGATCAGAAAAGTTTATGATCCTTTCTGGAGGACTATATTGGACTTTATTTTTACCTTTATTTCCAGAGTTATGGTAGTTTCTTTGAGGTCTACCTCCACCTTTGCCTTCAGGAGTATAACTTCTGAAGTTAGGCCTCATGGCTGGTCTGCAAAAATTCCCGTGTAAGGAAGTCAGGTAAAGAATTTGAACTTCCTTTTATAAATTCTATTTTGAAATCAAAGGCAGACAGGATTCCTTGCCATCTGGAAAATATTTGCTTTGAGGCGATGTTTTTAACATCTTTTGTTAATACATCTTTGGCTGCTCTGCAATCTACTCTAATCAAAAATTCTTGATTAAGTAAATCACCTTCAAATTTAGTAACACATAAAACTATTGCCAAAATTTCTTTTTTAATAGTAGAATAGTTTTTTTGTGCTGGCTTCCAAGCTCCTGAAGTAAAGCGAACCAGTTGTTCAGAATTATTAATTCTTTGTTTAAGGATTCCACCATAACCTATATTTGAAGCATCTGTCTCAACAATTTTAAAAGCATTAGGAATAGGCAAACATAGACATGGTAAAACTTTTACTTTTGCCTTAATCCTTTAATTTTAACTGCTTCAGTATGGATATCTGTCCATGGAGGAGGAATCTTTTTCAGTCTATCATAAAAGACTGCAGAATCTTTGTAAAGATTTTTATAATATTCAGAGATGTAATTTAAACTTCCAAGGAATCTCTGAAGTTGGGTTTTATCTTTGATTATATCAGGGAACTTTTCTTCAAATATAATTGCCCTGTCAATAGGGATAATGGTTCCTTTATTTATTTGGTGTCCAAGAAATCTGATATCTGTTTGAAAGAGTTTTATCTTCTTGGCAGAAACCACTAAACCATTTTTTTGGATAATTTTATAAAATAGATCCAAATGTTTCCAGTGTTTTTCTATAGATGAGGAGTAGATTAAAACATCATCTATATAGACAATACAAAAATCAGAGTAAGTATTAAAAATATCATTCATAATATTTTGATACTCTGAAGGGGCATTTTTGAGTCCGAAAGGCATTACATTCCACTCAAAATGTCCAAAGGGAACATTAAAAGCAGTTTTGTACCTATCTTCCTCCGCCACCTGAATTTGCCAATATCCTGACTTCATGTCAAATTTTGAAAAAATTGTTGCTTGGCAAAGTCGGTTAAGTAAATCTTTTTTATTAGGTATTGGATACCTAATCCATTTAAGAACTTTTTTAAGAGGTTTATAATTAATAACCAATCTAGGAGTTCCTCTTTCAATTTCTGCATTTTTATTTACATAAAAGGCAGAACAACTCCATGGAGATTTACTCTTTCGAATGAGCTTTTTATTTAATAATCCCTCAATTTCTTTTTTACAAAATTCCATTAATTCTTTACTCATTTGAATTGGACGTGCCTTTGTTGAAATATTCTTTTCATCAAAGTCCTTTTCATAAGGTAAAGAGACAATATGTTTTTTCCTATGCCAAAAGGCATTTGGATGTTCAGAACACACATTGTCTTCCAACATTTTCTGGAATTTTTCAATTTTTAATTTTAAACTTGTTTTCGAAAGATCTTCTCTAATTCTTTGATGAATCAAAGATTCTTTAATCAGAAAAATTTGGTTTTCTTTAAAAACAATATTCTTTTTAAGAGAATGAATTTCTGTTTCCATTGGTTGATGTAGGAATCTGAACATGACTTCCTCATCTAACAACTTTGTTATCAAACCCTCTCTAGTGACCGTGAATGGTTTGATTAGAGACAGAAAAGGGGTACCTAATATAATAGGTTGATTCAAGGATTTAACCAAGATGAAAGTGGTAGGAATACAAATTTCTTGATTGCAAACATAAGCCTTAGGAAGCTTATACTTGATATCAAGTTTGCTACCATTGGCTGCTATAAGAGTTTGGGTTGTTTTAACAAAATATTTAAAAGGAACCAACCCTTCTCTAATACAGTTCATATCAGCACCAGAGTCAATAAGAGCAATTTCATTAAGAATAAAATCTTCTCCTATGACAATAGAGACTTTAGCATACCATTTCTGATAAATTTGCTTTTCAATAGAAAATATTCCTGTTTCTTCCACAAATC
The DNA here is from genome assembly GCA_033977485.1 of Hydrangea macrophylla. Classification (NCBI taxonomy): domain Eukaryota; kingdom Viridiplantae; phylum Streptophyta; class Magnoliopsida; order Cornales; family Hydrangeaceae; genus Hydrangea; species Hydrangea macrophylla. The sequence continues at coordinate 95,707,875 of CM066995.1, forward strand.
CTTCTGGATATTCTTCAATTATACCTTTTCCTTTATCCTGGGGATTGAGTGGATTGAAAACTTCTTCTGAAATGAAATTTTCTTCTTCTAAAGCATCAACTCTTGTTTTTAATTCTCTCACTGACTTTTTTAAATCATTTATCTCTTCTTGTAAATCTTTTACAGAAGGGAGATTATCCCTAGATCTTTGAGATCTAGCATTTATTCTGGAAACTACTTCTTTAAAATTATAAATTTCCTTAGACTTAGGTTTTATAGTTTCAACTTCTTGATCTTGTGAAGTTCCTTCTTCTCCTTCTAAGGACTTCATATATTGTAAAATAACCTTTTTCTTTCCTTCAAGATCAGGTATTTTATCAATGATTTTTAACACTAAACTTTCCTGACTTGATATGGTATTTATACTCATACCATTCATTTTTAAAATGGATTCATAATAATCAATTTTATCTTTACATTGATCAGAACATCCTTCTTCTGGTTCTTGTTCTGATTCTTCCTGTATTTCATTAATCTCTTCTTCTTCTTCTTCTTCTTCGTATTCTGAGAAGCCATATTCTTGTTCTAATGCTTCTTCTTCTTCTTGGCTTAGAAGCATTATAGATATTAATTTATCTTTAAGATCTTCATCAATGTCTAAAGCATTGTGTAGACACCCCATTTTGTCGGCTATCAGATTTAGGAGACCCATAGCTTGGTGGTTCACAATGATCGTAAAAGACTCAAAAGGACTCTCGGAAGTCAGCTCTATCTCTCAGAATGCTCAGAATGACCAAAATGCCCTTGAAAGTCCGAAAACTCCCAGATTTGGTCCCAAAGTTCTAAAAACATGCTACGTCGTAAGAAAAGTGATAAAATGAGTTTTTTAAATAAAACCGAAAGAAATCGTCAGCTCCCAGAGACCCCCGGAAGTCCCGGAAGTTCCCCGAAAGTCCCCGTTGACCGGTTTGACCAAGGTTTGACCAGAGTTTGACCAAGTTTGACCAAGTTTGACCGAAATTGTCTGAATTCACCAGAACCATTCTAAATCATGAGAAAAGTATTAAAACAAGTTCCAAAAGAAAATCGAGCGAAAACATCAGCTCCTGGGAGCTCCCAGAGGTTCCCAGAACTTCCCGGGAATCCCAGGTTTGACCGGTTTGACCAAGATTTGACTTTGGAATCGGGGCACCGAAACAATTTTCAAATATTTTTCATGGATACTAGAGGTCAATAGCTTTCCAACGGTATATCGCACATAATTTCTCGATTTAAAACGAATTTATTATAAATTTCCAAAGGCGAAAAAGGCGATCAAATCGGCTTTTATTGCGAATACCGCAAAACTTTTCGAAGTGACCTATCCCCAAACTATTTTTTATGTAAAGTAGACTCCATTACCTTTCCAACGGTATATCACAACCTCAATTTGGAGTTCGTATGCATTTTCTGTGAATTTCAGACGAAATAGGGCCTTTTCGCGAATACCGGAACTTCGGGGGGCCTAAACAGCATTATCCAGACGAAGGGAGGAGCAGTGCCGCCGCGGCAGTGGCCCAGTGCTGCCGCGGCACTCCCCTCTAGAACAGTAAGTTTTTGTAAATACTTTTGTGGTCCCATTTTGATTAATTAAAATCCAAAACGACGTGGTTTCATGATTTCAGATGTTTGGGACCAATGGGAGTACTTTCTAAATCCCAAAAACACCCCAAGTTGGCCTATATAAACACCCCATTACTCCTCATTTTGGGGGGAGTCAATTGCAAGTTTAGAGAAAGTTTGGGAGAGAAAGTGTAGAGATAAGGTTAGAGTGGAGAGAAAAGAAGCTTTCTTCTTTGATTTTTCAAAACAAAAGTGAGTTCTAACTTTGTTTTTACTTCATTACTTCCATTTACTTCAACATTCAATACTCCCAACCACCATTTTAGTGAGCATTCAAGAGTGTGGAAGCTTCTTCCATGTCTAGTGTCATTACATATGAGTGACACACCAATCTACAAGTCTCATGCTTCATGAATATCATCTATTGATTATCATCTACTTGCTTGCTTATTTATTGTTCATCTCTTCTCATCCCATTTCTTTTTATTTTCTTTATTTACTTACTAGTTAATCATCATCTAAGTGATGACATGAAGTTTGGGGTGAGTGAATCCTCATGGATAGTAGCTCTTGACCTCAAAAACATGTTTGATAGATGATGACCATAACCTCAATACTTCCAAGGTATTCTTGGAATGTATTGAAGTTATGTCCAAAAACAAAATAAATCTCTCCAACAATCTTGGAGGTTCTTAAATGATGAGTTTGATGTAGGTATTCTAAGTGGCTATGATCCTTATTGAGTGTTGAAAACATGTTTTCAAAACACCTATTTCAAAACCCCTCTCAATCCCTCTCATTTGGTTTCAAGAAACAAAACTTTGTTTTCTCCAAAATCTTCAAAACAATGAGTCAAAACAGTGAGTGAGTTGAGTTCAAAGATTTTTCTAGAACACAATACTCAACATATGAATACAAGGCCACTTGGAAAGTCTTCCTAACTCATTGGAGAACACCCATGATTTTTGGTTTGACTTGGAAGTACTTAGAAATGGTCCATTTGGGTCCCAACATTCCTTCCAAACATTCTGTTTTTGCTGTCACAGCAGCTAGGTCAACTTACGACCTCTTTTCCAGAAAACTTTTCCAAAAGGGGTGGTCCTAACTTATTTTTCTCTTAAAATTCAATGTCTTAGGAAACTTTCTGTATAAAATGGGCCTCTAGATCATTCTTTTTCATTTTCTAAGATTTTCTAACATTTCAGACGACAGTACGAACTCTGTTTCTGAGTGACCTCTATTGTTTGTGTAATTTCTCTCAATATGTGATAGCTATTCAATATTGACCTTTTGGGTTGTGTTCTAGACACAATAAGGAACATCTCCATAAAAAATCATGCATTGAAAACATTCCTAACCCCTCTTTTCAAATTCCAAAAGATCATGCTACTGTTCTGTCCACTATTCACAGCAAGTACACTTTAACTTTCATTCTTTGATTTGAGGCTTATATGCATTCCAAATTAGTTCATATCTTAGGAAGTGGTTCATACTACATTTGTATATATCCCATGTTGATTTCATTCATTCATTCTTGCCCATTTTAGACTTCTAAGCCATTCTAGAAATCCATGTACACAAAACACACTACAACCTTTGCACATTTTTAGATACATACATTGCATTCATGCAAGATTTGGGGTTTTTGTAACTCTTAATCTAAGGAGATTATAAGGAATGAACTCGATCACTCGTTCATGCTTCCCCTTGATCTATTCATCATTTCTCATCCGTCCCGGGGATTGAGAGGTCTTCTTTTATCAAAGAATAACATGCATCATTCTAGCCTTGCTAAGCATATTTTGATTTCTTTGCTTATTTGTTTCAATAACAATTCATGTCCCCCTTTAGATTAGGAAGTCTTGATTATTTGATACATGATTAGACGATCTTTCCTAGGTTTATTTGTGTGGTCCTTCACTTTACATTGCATGATATTTGGCTTAGATCTTATGAATGATATCTTATCTTTTGATCTTCCAATTTCAAGTTTTCTTATGTGATGTAATATACTACAATAGTATTAATTGTCGAACCAAACATAGTATAAGATGATTATTTGGATGCTAATTGAGGCCCGTCGAAAGACGGGGCGAGTTGAGGGTGTTTTAGTCGCGACAAAGGCTCCTTCCTCTCTCGTACCAAAACCCCGAACCAAGTTCTTTGGTTATGAAGGGCCGGTGCCCTTATCCGCTTGGGTGAGTCAAAATTAGGTTTCTTGGTTCCTTAAAGACCAAGTGGCGACTCTGTATCTGTTTTCAACAGACCTTTCGTTTTCTTTCCTTGATTCAAATCAATTTCAAAACAATCTCAAACAAGAGAGAAGTGGTCCGAAGCCCGGTATCCACAATCTGGCGACTCTGCTGGGGATTTTTATTTTAAAAACAAAATAATACAGAGGTTTGACTCATAAGAAGCATCCTTAAAATCATCTTTTTACTGTGTTTGGTTCACCGCATTGCCCTCTTGCATTCCCCCCCCCCCCCCCCCCCCCCCCCCCCGACTGTGTCTGAAACGCGGCGCTGACTTTGTTCAGGTCTTGCTGTGCCAGGGCACAAGTCACCGTTGATACTGTACCTTCCAAGGTATATCAAAAAGAGTAAAAACCTCCGTACTGTCTCCCTGACGGTATATTGGAACTCTCGTCAACGGACCCTCTTTGACTAAAACCAGCCTTTGCATATAGATTCCTGTAGAACCTTTCATAGGACTGTTCATTCATCTTTTCAGATAGGACAACATGATATAACTGCTGTATGCCCTGATGGGATTACCTGAGCGATGTAGACGCTTGTGTGACATAGAACATAACCTCTTTCTTATGATTCCCAAGGCAATCACTCCCATGTGGTCACATTGAGTTGACCTGCCTAAGCATCATGACAAGGATGTCTGTTCCATGCTCGCAAAGATATACACTGCAAACCTTGTTTGTCGGTCTTGAGACATAGGAGTATGAAAACCTGCCAGAAAGTATGATCACTGTAACCGTACTTACCAGTTTCCCGGAAACTAATCCCAGATATAACTACATTAACCAGTTTCTCCCAGAAACTCTGTCCGAATATCCCAGATATGACCATATTAACCAGTTTCTCCCAGGAACTCTGTCCGAATATCCCAGATATAACCACATTAACCAGTTTCTCCCAGAAACTCTGTCCAAATATCCCAGATACAACCACATTGACCAGTTTCTCCCAGAAACTCTGTCCGAATATCCCAGATATGACCATATTGACCAGTTTCCCACAGAAACTCTGTCCAAAATTTCCGGAGTATCTTGGAAATCCATGTTATCCCTTGGTGATCATACTAGAAAGTAAGGTTAGCACACTCTGTATGGCTAGGACCTTATTTGTTTAGCTGCTATCTGTTAGAAATAGGAGCATCATATAGATTAGGGCTTACATCCGCATGTTTGTCCCATTTGCATGCACCATTCCCCATCAATTTGCACGCACTGTTTCGAGTCGGTCCACATCACTATCTTTGTCTGCCTAAAGTCACCACTGTCAAAGATCTAATCTAGCCCTTTCAAAATTTGTCAGGTCAGTATAGATTCCCAAGGTCAGCAGTCAGGGTCTTATTCGTGGGTCAGAAGTGCGGATAATCGGTTAATCAGAATCAGTCCGACAGCTTACGTCAGCATGAATAGGGAAGAGTTGGAAAACAAGGTTACTGAATTGGGAGCGACTATAAGCCAACAATCAGACAGTCTAGCCCAAGTCCAAAAATTCATGGAAGAACTGAAGCAGCAACAGCCGCGACCTCCGCCCGAGTTTCCGCCACCAGGGTTTGAACCTCCTCTACATGAGAATAATGGGGAGGAAAACTGGTTTCAAGGGGTCCCACCGCTTACGTATGAGAAGAAGCTCCAAGAAAAATTGGACAAGGTCGATAAACTGGAAAGCGTACTCAGGAAAAGCAAGGGTATCGACGATTACATGTTAGATCTGGAAGGCCTCTTCGAGCCTGTCAAGCTCAAGCTGAAACTGCCAGAGAATTTCAAAATGCCTGCCACCGATCGCTTTGATGGAACGGGAAACCCGAAAAGCCACGTGAAGCTATGTATGAGTATCTTCCAGTCCATGGGTTGCACCCACGAGCACATTGCGATGCTATTCCCGCAAACTCTGGCAAAATCTGCACTATCGTGGTTCCTAACCTTGGAAGCCTCCAAAACCCGGGCCTGGGAGGACATTGTTCGAGTCTTTGTCGATCATTACTCTTACAATCAAGAGCTGGACGTCACCGTCAGGGATTTGGAAATAACCCGGCAAAGCAACAATGAATCCTTCGCTGCATTTCTGAGCAGATGGAGGAACAAGGTAGCCCAAATGACCCACCGGCCAATCGAGAAAGAACAGGTAAGGATGCTCATCCGGAATCTGCAGCCGCTCTATCATGAGAAATTATTCTACCAGTCCATCTCCACCTTTGAGGAGTTGTTTGAAGTCGGAACCCGAATCGAAGATGCTATCAGGGAGGGTAAGATCAAAAAGGAAGACCCTCCGAGTCAGCCCAGAAGGCCCAACTACTCCCGGAATCCCCCGGATGTCAATGCCCTTAGCGGCCAACCCATGGCATATCCTCCAAGGCCATACCAACCCTCCAACCAGGCAAATTCCTCCAACCGCCCTTTCCAGAAAAAGCCCCCTCGCAATTTTGCCAAGCTAGAAATCTCTCTCTCCTCAGCCCTAGATCGCCTCCTCAAAAAAGGCCATCTCCAATTACTCCAGCCTCGAAATACCCCGCTCCCGCCTAACTGCGATATGTCCAAGCGATGTACTTACCACCAAGCCCCCGGCCATAACACTGATGATTGCATGCGCCTCCGCCACGACATCCAAGACCTCATCGACCAGAATATCATCGAGCCGCCACCGAAGCAGCCTCATATCACCCAAAATCCCCTACCAAACCACCAAAATGTCAACCTCATTGAGTCCAGTCCCGTACCCTTCAACCCTGCTACTTATATCACCCCCCTAGGACAACTGTCACGCCCCTAATTAACAGATAATAATCCGTTGTGTGAAAAAAATGGAGCGGTGACTGATAAGGAGATTACACGTGTCAGATCATACATTATTTAATCGTTTCAAAGTAGAATATTACATCAGCGAAAACTAGCTATTGTACCACCCTAACTTCAGACTCAAACCGATTATCTTACAACCCTAGCTTCAAAACTTTTATTTATTTTACACAACTCTCATGACTTTATTCCTTTCCACGACTCATAGGCGAGCTTCCACGTACCCGCTATCCATTCTTGGGCCCTGCAATGTTTTGGTATAACTACCATGAGCTTTACGCCCAGTAAGGAAAATCTATTTTATTTTAAAACTTTATTAATCATCGTACATATGCTCACGTAAATAGAATAAGTTTAACCAGTTGCTTTTATTCAACAACTTGCACATGTAAAACATACCTGTGTATCTCATCCACGTTACCTGCAAAATTAACATCTCACACAAAAATTAGGGTGAGTATTCACTTTAATTGCGCACACTTAGCCCAGCTCAAGTATGTACAATTCTATGGCCACAGCACCCCAGCCCCGCTCGCAAGGTGTATACTATCCACCAGCCCAGCTCAAAATGGAGTAGCATATTAGTGCACTAACTGTAGGACTTTCTTAGTCCTAGCCATCTCAACGCAGACTATTTTGGTCTCATATTATAAGAAAGGCCTCGGCCTTAACCAAATCCATAAATCAATAAAAAAAAATTGTGCATGCATGACATTATAACAAGTATTTTAGAGCATCAGGTCCTTTTCGGTAATAAGGATCCAATAATAAATTGGGGAAAGATTAATAATAAGTTATCTTCATAAAATCCCTTTACATCCAATTTATTCGTAATTTACTTAAAGTTGTCAACCCAAACAGATCTTAAATCTGGATTTAGAATGCCAAAAGCAAAATTCTTAAAAGACTACTTCTAGAAGTGGAATAACTTATCTACAATTAATTAATTTATTCACACTAGTCTATGGTAGACATTATCTGCAAAATAAAAGAAATTCTCAAATAGAACCCCACAATTCTAGCCAACCAAACAGCCCCTAAAGGGTCAGATTGGCTGTGACTAAAAAAAAACAAAAAGAAACTAATAAAATGTTAGCCCTTGAGTTTGAACCCATGACCGATGGGTTCCAAAGCACCAGCCCACACCACACTGCCATCCAGGAATTTGATTTACTATTACTCATAACTATAGCTAATAACCTGTTGTCCTACTCTCTTTTAGATTTTATTTTTAAAAAAAAACACTACCATTGTCAAGGGTCGAACCCAAGACCCCAAGTAAACCAAGTGCTTCCTTCACCAACCAACTAACCAACGTGGACTTTTGTGTAAACATTTGTATATAAATATACTTAGTCTATACAAGCAGACCCTTACCCAGACCAATAACACACGAACCCCTACTCCGGCGACTCTCCGGTCGTCTTCTCCGGCGACGCTCGCCTGAAATTGCAAATCCTAATCAAAATTACTTTGAACCCTTCACTTCCTAATTGAATTGGGTAACTTTTGAAATCAAAGATTTATTAATAAACTTTAAATATACCCAATACAAGAAAATATTCAACTTCCCATTTCTACTACCATAACTAAGTTTGCACAAGATTTCCATTCACAGTACTGACTGAATAGAAAGTTAAAGAAGAGATTCCTTACCCTTTCTAATCTCGAGTCTTGCCCGGTCACCAAAGGCTCTATCTCTCTCTTTTTTTTTCTTCTAATTCCAACCTATATCTATCTATTTATAGGCAGCCCCCCCCTAAGTCTGATCAAGTAGCTCCAACTTGCTGAGTGGCCTATTCTAGGGACCTAAAGCAAGCATATATCACCACCTCAATCCCTCTCTTGTCCTTCTTTCATTGGTCCCTTGTTTTTCAATCTTATCATATATACATATACTGCTTCCCAAACCAAGGAGAAGCTTCCATGCTTCTATACATTTTTTTTATTACCTCCGTATAGTGTATATGTATCGGATCTATCTATTTTTCTTATTATAATGGTAATTATGTATTATTTATTTTTTTATGAACAATTTTGTTTTTCATAGTTATCACACCCTACCTCCCTTAAAAGAATTTCGTCCTCGAAATTAATGTACCTGATTATTGAAGAGATGCGGGTATTTTTCCTTCATTTCTCCTTCGAGCTCCCATGAAGCTTCATTTTCATCATGTTGATTCCATTGTATCTTCACCAAGGCAATTTCTTTATTCCGGAGTTGCTTTATCCCTCGATCAAGAATTCTAATTGGCCTTTCTGTATAGGTGACATTTTCAGATAACTCAATGTCCTTAAAATCTATGATATGTGTTGGTTCATGTATATACTTCTTTAGCATTGATACATGGAAGGCGTTGTGAACTCCCGATAGTTGAGGTGGTAATGCGAGTCGGTATGCTACCGATCCAATTCTTTCTAGAATCTCAAATGGACCAATAAATCTGGGTGATAATTTTCCTCTTTTCTTCCCAAAACGTACAACCCCTCGAGTGGGTGATACTTTAAGTAATACTTTATCACCAACCTCAAATTCTAATTCTTTCCTTCGACGGTCTGCATAACTCTTTTGTCGGCTTTGGGCGGTGCGCAAACGGTCTCTAATGACTGATATTTTTTCCGAAGTCTCCTTAACCAGATCTGGTCCAAGTAATGCCTTATCTCCCACTTCTGTCCAACATGTGGGCGATCTACAAGGTCGTCCATACAAAGCCTCAAATGGCACCATCCCAATGCTGGTCTGATAACTATTATTATAGGCAAATTCTACTAATGCTAAGTGAGTTTCCCAAGCTCCTTTAAAATCCAACACACATGCTCGTAACATGTCTTCCACTATACGAATCACCCGCTCTGTCTGTCCATCCGTTTGTGGGTGGAAAGCAGTACTTAGCTTAAGTGTCGTACCTAATGCTTTCTGTTGACTAGTCCAGAATTTAGAGGTGAAGCGTGGATCACGATCAGATACAATGGATACCGGTATACCATGGAGTCGGATAATTTCTTGAAGATATATCCTACTCATCCTATCAATTGAGTATGTGATGTTATAAGGAATGAAATGTGCGGATTTGGTTAATCGATCTACAACTACCCAAATCGCATCATGTCCTTGTCTTGTCCTTGGCAGTCCCATGACAAAATCCATGGTCACATGTTCCCACTTCCATTCGGGAATAGGCAAGGGTTGCAGTAGTCCCGATGGTTTTTGTTGTTCAGCTTTTACTTGTTGACACGTGAAGCATTTTGACACAAATTCTGCTATATCACGTTTCATACCTTCCCACCAGAAATGCCTTTTAAGATCCTTATACATCTTTGTGCCTCCAGGGTGTACTGTAAATTTTGAACGATGAGCTTCTTCTAATACTTCTTTTTTTAGATCAACTACATTTGGTACACAGAGCCTCCCTCGAAATCTAAACCCTCCATCAATTCCAGTGCACCATTCGGATGGTTCTTTTTCCATCATTTTTGAAAATGACTTCTGCAACTCCTGATCTTGACCTTGCAATTGTAAAATCTTGTTGACCAATGTCGGTTGAACTGTTATAGTGTACAAGAAATTCCTCAGTCCTTGCATTGTAAGTTGAACATTAAATTCTGCTAACGTCTCAAGCATGTACCACTCTCGTATCATAAGAGAAGCAATGAAACCTTTAGGCCTGCGACTTAGTGCATCAGCAACTACATTTGCTTTGCCTGGGTGGTACTGAAGGGAAAAATCGTAGTCCTTTAAGAGTTCCATCCATCTCCGTTGTCTCATATTCAACTCTTTTTGTGAAAATAAGTACTTTAGGCTCTTGTGATCAGAAAATAGATCAAATTTTTCTCCGTACAAATAATGCCTCCATATTTTTAGAGCAAATACCACTGCAGCAAGCTCTAAGTCATGTGTGGGATAATTAAGCTCATGTGGTTTAAGTTGTCGAGACCCATAAGCTACTACCATATTATCCTGCATTAGAACGCAACCTAATCCCTGATGTGAGGCGTCACTATAGATAGTGAACTTAACTCCACTTTTTGGAAAGGCTAAGATAGGTGCACTTGTCAATTTTTCCTTCAGTTCTTGAAATGCCCTTTCACAATTATTATCCCAAATGTACTTCGTGTCCTTTCGAGTCAATCGAGTCAACGGTGCAGCTATTCGTGAAAATCCCTCTACAAACCTCCGGTAATATCCAGCTAACCCAAGGAAACTCCTAATTTCTGAAGGCGTCATAGGTTTTCCCCAATTTAAAATAGCCTCAACCTTAGATGGGTCCACTGAAATTCCATCCTTAGAAACAACATGGCCTAAGAATTTAACCCGATCTATCCAAAATTCACATTTCTCAAACTTAGCATATAACTTATGCTTGCGTAATGTTTCAAGTGCAACACGTAAGTGTTGTTCGTGTTCTTCCCTCGACTTTGAATAAATCAAGATATCATCTATAAATACAACAATAAATTGATCCAAGTATGGGCGAAAGACTCGATTCATCAGATCCATGAAAACTGCAGGCGCGTTTGTCAGTCCAAAGGGTAATACCAAAAATTCATAATGTCCATAACGCGTCCTAAATGCTGTCTTTGAGATATCCTCGCTTCTTACCAAGAGTTGATGATATCCGGATCTTAAGTCAATCTTAGAAAACATCGTAGCGCCTTGTAGCTGATCAAATAGATCATCGATCCTAGGTAAAGGATATTTATTCTTGATAGTGACTTTATTGAGTTCACGATAATCGATACATAATCGAAGTGATCCATCCTTTTTCCTTACAAACAATACTGGCGCTCCCCACGGGGACGAACTTAGTTTAATAAAGCCTCGACCTTCCAAATCTTGGAGTTATTTCTTTAACTCTTGCATTTCAAGTGGTGCCATACGATATGGTGTCTTTGAGATCGGAGGTGTATTAGGTACCAAATCGATACAAAAGTCAATTTCTCTCTTGGGAGGTAGTCCCAGTACCTCTCCAAATATATCTTTGAATTCACCTACTATGGGGATATGAGAAATTAGAAATTCTTCATCCACATCTTCAAGATGAGCTAATATTCCAGTGATAAAAGAATCTCCAATTTGATGACAATAAAAGGTGTACGGTTGTTGCTCAAGGCTAGAAAAAGTAATGGTCTTCTTATGACAATCTAACGTAGCATGATATGTAGTAAGCTAGTCCATACCAAGAATTACATCAAATTGACCCATTGTAAGTACAACCAAATTAGCAGGCATCACTCTCGCCCCCAAGCTTACTAAGCAACCTCCACATATACGATCAAGTATTATCGTACTTCCTAAAGGTGTGGCAATAGGTAAAGGGGGGTCTAGATATTCAGATACTATACCCAAACTCTGCATATATCTAGTTGATATAAATGAATGTGTAGCACCTGTATCAAATAAGACTCTTGCATGAGTATTGTAAATAGATAGTGTACCTCCAACACTTGCTTGTTCTGGAACTACAGCATAAACTCTCGCCTGACCACCGGGTGGTGCTGGGTTATTCCTCTTTGGTTTCTTACAATCTTTGCTGTAATGACCTGGTTCACCACAATTATAGCATACGCCTCGTGCATTCTGTCTCTCTCTACAATCTCGAGCTAAATGGCCTGGTTTTCCACAATTATAGCAAACTCCCCTTGGTCCTATTGGTGCTACAGTTGGTGCAGGTGCTCTAGTTTTCTCAACTACTATTTCCATCCTTTGCTTCTTTCTAGGGTTATTGTTATTCCTCCAGTTCCGACCTCCTTGTTGCACAACCTTTCCTTTGTTCTTACTTTCCATTTCCTTCTTGTATTCCCGATTATTTTCTTCTTGAAGTAACGCCTCCACAACCATCTCTTCGTATGTCCTATGACCTCCAATAACCATTCTTCGAATAGACGGTGTCAGTCCTTTTGCAAATTTTCTGGCACGTCGCTCAAATGTGTCTATCAAATGAGGGGCATATCGAGACAATGCTTCAAATTTATTTTGATACTCTGTCACCGACATTTCTCCTTGCTTTAATTCTATAAACTCCATCTCCCGACGTTCCCTTTCAATATCTGGAAAGTATTTCTCAAAACAATTTGCCTTAAATTCTTCCCAGGTCATCTGTTTTGCAGCTTCCACTCCAATAGTAGTTTTGGTCAATTCCCACCAATTCCTTGCACCCTCTACTAATTGGAATACTGCAAGCTTGCGTTTGTCTGTTTCAGTGCAATTGAAAACTTCGAATATATCCTCAAGTTGTCGCACCCATTGCTCAGCCTTAGCGGGTTCAGCAGTTCCAGCAAACTTTTCTGGATGTAAAGCTAGGAACCGCTTTATTTGATTATCAACAGTTGTTGGTGGAGTCCGTTGAGCATTCATCTGCTCCATTTGACGCACAAATGCCCCAACTACGTCAGTGGAATCAGCGATGTTTCCTGTCCTACTTTGTCCATTTCCTAGTGAATCTGCCATTACCTTCTAGAAAAAATATAAACACTTGTCAGATATGTTAGAAATTTTTTTTTTCCAACACACATTAATTAGATTATCACTTAAGGACAATAAAAGAAAAACAACATAATTACACTAACTTCATATTTATTTATACACATAAACCTGGTTACAAAAGGTGAAGTTTGAGCTCAAAAAGTGTCCTCACAGGACAGTTACAGCATACCACACCTATCTACATAACTACAGGTCAAAAGAGGTGGTAAGGTAACTAGCTGCAACTTCTTTCCTTCTACTATTCACAGTCAAAAACGAAACGGTGGTTCATCTCCTCTATTCTAGTCTACGTCTCACTCGTCTAGCCATATTGGAACTGGTGATTGACGCAGTAGATGGTGACGATGACGAGTCTACAAACTGAACTGGTGCTGGTACTGGTGCTGGTGCCTGAGCATGTGGTGGCTGCACTGGTGGTGGTGGTGGTGAAGGTGGGTGAGCTATATGATCTTCTGCCACCAATCGCTCTTGGATCTCATAAAAAGTTGGACAATATGACAACTCTAGTGCCAATCGTGAAGCACGTTGTTTGGCTTGTAAGTTATGCCGAACAACCAGTCTTTGAGTAGTTGGCATATAAAACTTTCTCCTCTGGCCAACCCTATCAATTTCCTGGTGCAACATGGCAACTGCATCTCTAAATGTGGTGCTATCATACTCGTCTCTGTCTCCAGGTGTGATCCTACCAAGGTGAGAATAATGAAAGCCTCCCCAACTATCATTGCTATTGAAGCTATCCATTATATCCTGCCAAAACTTAAGATATTAGTAACATAACTTAACTGAGATTTCTAATACATCTAAATCTAAATAGACATGTAACTTAGCTCTGATACCAAAAATTGTCACGCCCCTAATTAACAGATAATAATCCGTTGTGTGAAAAAAATGGAGCGGTGACTGATAAGGAGATTACACGTGTCAGATCATACATTATTTAATCGTTTCAAAGTAGAATATTACATCAGCGAAAACTAGCTATTGTACCACCCTAACTTCAGACTCAAACCGATTATCTTACAACCCTAGCTTCAAAACTTTTATTTATTTTACACAACTCTCATGACTTTATTCCTTTCCACGACTCATAGGCGAGCTTCCACGTACCCGCTATCCATTCTTGGGCCCTGCAATGTTTTGGTATAACTACCATGAGCTTTACGCCCAGTAAGGAAAATCTATTTTATTTTAAAACTTTATTAATCATCGTACATATGCTCACGTAAATAGAATAAGTTTAACCAGTTGCTTTTATTCAACAACTTGCACATGTAAAACATACCTGTGTATCTCATCCACGTTACCTGCAAAATTAACATCTCACACAAAAATTAGGGTGAGTATTCACTTTAATTGTGCACACTTAGCCCAGCTCAAGTATGTACAATTCTATGGCCACAGCACCCCAGCCCCGCTCGCAAGGTGTATACTATCCACCAGCCCAGCTCAAAATGGAGTAGCATATTAGTGCACTAACTGTAGGACTTTCTTAGTCCTAGCCATCTCAACGCAGACTATTTTGGTCTCATATTATAAGAAAGGCCTCGGCCTTAACCAAATCCATAAATCAATAAAAAAAATTGTGCATGCATGACATTATAACAAGTATTTTAGAGCATCAGGTCCTTTTCGGTAATAAGGATCCAATAATAAATTGGGGAAAGATTAATAATAAGTTATCTTCATAAAATCCCTTTACATCCAATTTATTCGTAATTTACTTAAAGTTGTCAACCCAAACAGATCTTAAATCTGGATTTAGAATGCCAAAAGCAAAATTCTTAAAAGACTACTTCTAGAAGTGGAATAACTTATCTACAATTAATTAATTTATTCACACTAGTCTATGGTAGACATTATCTGCAAAATAAAAGAAATTCTCAAATAGAACCCCACAATTCTAGCCAACCAAACAGCCCCTAAAAGGTCAGATTGGCTGTGACTAAAAAAAAACAAAAAGAAACTAATAAAATGTTAGCCCTTGAGTTTGAACCCATGACCGATGGGTTCCAAAGCACCAGCCCACACCACACTGCCATCCAGGAATTTGATTTACTATTACTCATAACTATAGCTAATAACCTGTTGTCCTACTCTCTTTTAGATTTTATTTTTAAAAAAAAACACTACCATTGTCAAGGGTCGAACCCAAGACCCCAAGTAAACCAAGTGCTTCCTTCACCAACCAACTAACCAACGTGGACTTTTGTGTAAACATTTGTATATAAATATACTTAGTCTATACAAGCAGACCCTTACCCAGACCAATAACACACGAACCCCTACTCCGGCGACTCTCCGGTCGTCTTCTCCGGCGACGCTCGCCTGAAATTGCAAATCCTAATCAAAATTACTTTGAACCCTTCACTTCCTAATTGAATTGGGTAACTTTTGAAATCAAAGATTTATTAATAAACTTTAAATATACCCAATACAAGAAAATATTCAACTTCCCATTTCTACTACCATAACTAAGTTTGCACAAGATTTCCATTCACAGTACTGACTGAATAGAAAGTTAAAGAAGAGATTCCTTACCCTTTCTAATCTCGAGTCTTGCCCGGTCACCAAAGGCTCTATCTCTCTCTTTTTTTTTCTTCTAATTCCAACCTATATCTATCTATTTATAGGCAGCCCCCCCCTAAGTCTGGTCAAGTAGCTCCAACTTGCTGAGTGGCCTATTCTAGGGACCTAAAGCAAGCATATATCACCACCTCAATCCCTCTCTTGTCCCTCTTTCATTGGTCCCTTGTTTTTCAATCTTATCATATATACATATACTGCTTCCCAAACCAAGGAGAAGCTTCCATGCTTCTATACATTTTTTTTATTACCTCCGTATAGTGTATATGTATCGGATCTATCTATTTTTCTTATTATAATGGTAATTACGTATTATTTATTTTTTTATGAACAATTTTGTTTTTCATAGTTATCACAACAACCCTTGGTTTGCATTGACATCCCGGATTCTGAGGGGATTCATCTGATCGGAGGGGAGAATGACGAGTGGCAGCAGCAGCTTGACGACGAGCAGGACTTGTTCTTCCTGGAAGAGCATGACCTAGGGGCGGTAGACCTCAAATGGTATGACCCTAACGACGAGAGTGATGCTTCCATCTGGAACGAGCCAGAAAAGCCATTTGTGGGAACGGATTGTGATTGGTTTAAAAAGGATGGGACTGTAGAAGGGCCTACTCCTGCTGAGATTGATCACCTAACCAGGTCAGGCCGCCATTATCAGCCTCCACAGCCTGCCATCGAAGCCATCGAAAAAGGTCCAGTTAAAGACAAGGGGAAGGGCAAGATGGATGAGGTCATCGAAGAAGACAATGAGCTGATCAAGCAGCTAAAGAAAACCCAAGCGCATCTCTCGATGTGGGATATTATGGTGACATCCTATAAGCACAGGCAAGCCGTGTTAAATGCCTTGGCTGGGATTGAAGTCCCCATCGACGCCGCGCCGGAGGACATGGTAGCTTTCTTGGGTGCACTTACCCCCGACCCCATCATTACATTCTCCGACGAGGACCTGCCGCCAGAGGGATCCGCGCATAACAAGGCATTATACATTACTGTGGGATGTAAGGAGCAACAGGTGCCGTTTTGTCTAGTCGATATAGGTTCTGCTTTGAATGTTTGTGCCTTAAGAACTGCCACTGCTTTGGGGGTCAGTATCCTCGACATTACGCCATCTGTGCAATCCGTGAGAGCCTATGACAACACTAGAAGAAATGTGATGGGAACTGTTTCTCTCCAAATCCGGGTAGGATCTTTGGTGAGCACCGAGATTTTTCAAGTCATGGACATACCTGCCTCGTTCAATCTGCTAATTGGGAGACCCTGGCTTCACGCCAACAAAGCTGTATCATCCACTGTGCATCAAATGATCAAGTACATTCATGAGAGGGAGGTAAAGGTCATCCTCGGTAATAGTTGGGGTAGTGAGGCTTTCCCGAATTACGCTCCCATTTTTGAAGTCCAAATACCTGAGCTGGAAGAAGGAGAAATCGGAGGATTCTTCATGGAAGAAGTTCATGTGATCGAAGACGAAGACCGATTCCCTGAGGTTCACTCCGCAGTCGTCAACATTGTCCGTAAGATGAACTACTTCCCCGGAATGGGGTTGGGTCGGCGCCAGCAAGGAATTCGGGAATTCCCGCAGATCAAAGGGCAACAAGGCAATTTCGGGTTGGGGTACAAGCCCACTGATGAGGACGTCGAGCTACAAAGGCCATGGAAGAAGAGGGTGAAGGGTCTCCCGCCATACCGCAAGACTTTAAATGGACAATTCGTCAAGGAAGGGGATGATTTCCCTTACTTCGGGTTCCCTGAACCATGGGTCCATCAAACCACTGGGAGAAAGCACCCCGGGCTTGAAATCTTCGCTGACTGCGAGAGGCCCCTATATCAAGACCCGTTCTATCCCGAAGAAGTTGAAAAGACCCCAGAGGAAGACTGGTTAAAATACCTTGACACTGAGGCGATCAAGAAGATGTGGGAGGAATCCACTGAGGAGGAGGAAGAAAAGAGGGCCAAGAGCCAAGATGATCAGATCAAGCCAGCTGAGGAGGGTCTGAGCAACCAGGCTGTAGAGTCATCTGTCTGTGTCTCCCAATCCCCTATCCCCCCAAAGTCTGTACTACCAATTATCGAGTCTGTACTGGAGTCGGCTGCTGTAAGCCCACCACTATCCAATGTAATCACTTCACCTGTCATGAATGAAATGAAAGACGATTCTGCTTACTCCTCTGTGTCTGACACTTGTGAATGCACAGATCCCTCCGAGGATCTCCCAATCGAACTAAAGCAACTAATTGAAAAACCACCTGCTTATGAAATAATCGAAGATACTTTATCAGTTAACTTAGGTGAAATAGATAATCCACAGATTGTGCAAATTGGCTCAACCCTTAATAAAGAAGAAAAAGAAAAATTAACCCTCTTGCTAAAAGAGTTCAAAGATGTTTTTGCTTGGTCTTACGAAGACATGCCTGGGGTCGATCCCGACATCGTCCAACATCATATTCCTCTCCTCCCTAATTCTAAACCTGTCAAGCAGAAACTGAGGCGCATGAGACCGGAATGGGCACTCAAGGTTAAAGAAGAGGTGGAGAAGCAGTTCAAGGCAGGGTTCATCATTGTCACCGAATACCCGGAATGGGTTGCCAATATCGTGCCAGTCCCGAAGAAGGATGGAAAAGTTCGTGTGTGCGTCGACTTTCGTGATCTGAACAAGGCCAGTCCCAAGGATGACTTCCCGCTTCCCCACATTGACATTTTGGTAGATAACACCGCAGGACATGAGCTACTGTCTTTCATGGATGGCTTCTCAGGGTATAATCAGATTCTAATGGCGCCAGAAGATCGGGAAAAGAAGACATTCACCACCCCTTGGGGAACCTACTGTTATAGAGTAATGCCCTTTGGGCTCAAGAACGCGGGGGCAACGTACCAAAGAGCTGCCACCACTCTGCTGCATGATATGATTCACAAAGAGGTAGAAGTATATGTAGACGACATGATTGTAAAATCCAAGGATAGAGAAGGGCACCTGGTAGCGCTGGAAAAGTTCTTCGAAAGGTTGCGCAAATACAAGATGAGGCTGAATCCAAAGAAATGCATTTTCGGCGTAACCTCCGGTAAACTCCTGGGTTTTCTCATCACACAAAGGGGGATAGAGGTGGACCCCTCTAAGATCAAGGCAATCCTCGAAATGACGTCACCACGGAATGAAAAAGAAGTAAGGGGGTTCCTCGGAAGAATCCAGTTCATCAGCCGCTTCATTTCTAAGCTCACAGCTACATGCGATCCTCTGTTCCGATTGTTGAGAAAAGGGGAGAAGTTCCAATGGGATGACCAATGCCAAGCCGCTTTCGACAAAATAAAAGCCTACCTTCAAAATCCACCTGTCCTTTCACCACCCACTCCTCATAAGCCCTTACTCCTTTACCTGTCTATCTCCGAAAATGCCATGGGTTGCATGCTAGCCCAAGAAGGGGAAGAAAGCCACTCCGAAAAAGCCATATATTACCTCAGCAAGAGGATGACTGGGTATGAGCTCAACTATTCTACCCTCGAAAAAACGTGTTGGGCCTTGGTTTGGTGCACTCGCCGACTAAGGCACTACATGCTGGCCTTTCCGGTTGTGCTCATATCTCGCATGGATCCTCTAAAATACCTTCTCGAAAAACCCGCCCTGACCGGTCGTATATCCCGTTGGTTACTTCTATTATCCGAATTCGATATCAAGTATGTTACGAGCAAGTCGGTAAAAGGGAGAACCGTAGCTGAGCATCTCGCAGAACATGCCGTTGACTCCGAAGAAAGTGGGGACTTTCCGTTTCCAGACGAGAGCATCATGGAAATCAAGGAAGAACAGTGGAAGTTATACTTCGATGGAGCAGCCAACATGAAGGGATACGGAGTAGGGATGATCCTAGTATCGCCGAGTGGGGACCACACTCTGTTAGCAGTCAAGCTCAATTATAACTCCACCAACAACACTGCTGAGTACGAAGCATGCATTCTGGGAATGGAATCAGCCTTAGAGCTGAAAGTTCGGAGGTTGGATGTCTTCGGGGATTCAAACCTCATCATATCACAAGCCAGAGGAGAATGGAAAGTAAAAGAAGAAAGGTTGAAGCCCTATCATGATCATCTCGACCAACTCAAGAGGCAGTTCGAAAATATCACATTCCTCTACTTGCCCAGGGAAGAGAACCAACTGGCAGATTCCTTGGCCACTCTAGCATCGATGATCAAAATTCCTGTGGGAGTCAGGATGATGCCCTTGGTAATTGAGCAGAGGTACGAGCCTTCGTTCAGCATGATCGCCATAATCGAATAAGAAGAGAATGAAACACCGTGGTACCAGGACATCTGGAATTTCATAGAAAAGGGGATGTACCCCCAAGAATCCACCGAGAGAGACAAAAGGGCAATTCGAAGATTCGCAGCACAATTCATCATTTGCAGCGGGAAACTGCTGAAGAAAGGATACAATGGTCACAACCTGACTTGCTTGTTTGGGAAGAGCTCCAGAAGAATGATGGAAGAAATACACGAATAGGTATGCGGCCCACACATGAACGGCCACATGCTGGCCAAGAAAATCGTGAGACAAGGATACTACTGGACAACATTGGAAAAAGATTGTTGCGAATACGTGAGAAAGTGTCACAAGTGCCAGATTCATGCAAATATGATGCATGTACCACCATCCCTTCTGTACAGCATGACTTCACCTTGGCCATTCTCAACCTGGGGAATCGACATCATTGGAGAAATCATTCCGAAAGCCTCAAATGGAAATCGGTACATCCTGGTAGCCATAGATTACTTCACAAAATGGGTAGAAGCTGCATCTTACACCAAGTTGGGGGCCAAGGAAGTGGCCAAATTCATCAAGAGAAATCTCATTTGCCGTTATGGAGTTCCCCAAGAGATTATTTCAGACAACGGAAGTCATTTCAAGGCAGAAGTTAGGGATCTGTTCGAGGAATACAAAATCACCTATCACAAGTCGTCGCCATACCGACCACAGACCAATGGGGCAGTCGAAGCTGCGAATAAGAATGTCAAGGCCATACTGCAAAAATCAGCTGATACCTACAAAGACTGGCATGAAAAGCTACCATTTGCACTTTGGGGATACAGAACATCGATAAGGACGTCCACAGGAGCGACTCCTTACTCATTAGTGTATGGGATGGAAGCGGTACTTCCGGTGGAGATAGAATTACCATCCCTACGCGTGATGGCAGAGTGTGAAATTTCGGAATCAGATTGGTTGAGAGAAAGGTATGAAGAATTGGCCCTCATAGATGAAAAGCGTCTAGCGGCGGTCGACCATGTCCGAACCTATCAGAAGAGGATAGCCCGTGCCTTCAACAAAAGGGTTCGTCCAAGGAAGATTGTCAAGGGCGACCTTGTCCTTAAGGAGTTGCGAGCTCCGATCTTTGATCCCCGTGGGAAGTTTAAACCTAAATGGGTCGGCCCTTATATCGTCAAGACTGTTCTTTCCGGAGGAGCAACTTATCTCATGGACCTCGATGGTGTCGAATTCAAAGAACCGATCAGCATGGATCGCCTCAAAAAGTACTATGCTTGACTATCAAATAACCTTTCCTTTCAAGCCTTGCCTTGAACTACGCTCGACCTGATTCCCGCTCGGGGATACGTAGGCAACCACATCGGTTCGGTCGCTCCACCAACAAAAATAACCTTTCCTTTCAAAACCTTGGCCCGAACTACGTTGGACCTGATCCCCGCTCGGGGGTACGTAGGCAGACTTTCAAAAAGAAAAAGAAGGATGGCTCGCTAGGTTGAAAATCCGAAAGGACGCCTAGGCAAAAATTAGAGCTAAATCCAAAGTGAGCAATAACAAAAGAGAGAAAATAGCTCGCTAGGTCACCTCCTTGGTGCCTAGGCAAAAATTATGAGCACGTGAGAAAAAATAAAGTCGCGGTCCTTACCATAACCCAAAAACCACCCTCCACACTAGGGGCAAACTTCAGGCCACTCGCCTCGTTTGCCTGAACCTCTTCTAAACTAGGGGCAAACGTCGGTCATCTACCTCGTTTGCCTCACAACCATATATATCCCAAACTAGGGGCAAACTTCGGCTACCCGCCTCGTTTGCCTCTAACAACCCCAGCATACTCAAGCAAGTACCAAAATCAACAACTAAATTGAAATCTCAAGTTACAACATGTTTTCAGAAAGCTAAAATGCATAAAATGAGATTCCCAAAATAACCAAGGTTCACCGATAAACAAACTTTGAATATTACATAAGCAGGAATAATCAAAGAAATAAAAGTCTTTCAAAAAGCAACCACATGTTCAAAGACACTTGGAGGAATGAGCAAAATCAGTCAGGACTAGTTTTGTCTTAGTGTCTTTTATTTCTTCAAAGGTCTTTAGAAGTAGACCTTTACTCGGTCAGTCCAACCATCAATAAAAGCAGCAATAGTGGTAGCTCTGATCCTGGAAGCAAAGACCCTCTCAGTAAACCCCCGGGGAACCTCCTGAACCTGTCCATACTGTCGGGCCAAACGGCGAGGATGATAGAAAGAAGTCTCTCTCAGACCCATCAACCACACTCTCTGGTGACCCCTGAGGCTCGTGGTGATAGCATAGAGGCCCCAACGCCTCACGATCCAGCAAATGTCAGCCTCAGATAAGGTACTCATCATGCCCACCCAATCGGCAAAGGTATAGTGAGAATGAAGCACGGCTCGACGAAAGTAAACTGGTGGTATACGGCCCGTCCACAGCTGAAGGCGCTCGTAAAGCCAAGCCTGTAACACCAAAGGCGCCCCAGAAAGAAGAGGAGTCCCTTGATTGAAGGCATTATCCAAACCGTTCAGAGTTTCAGCTAGAACCATGGCCATGGGATTCCTGCTAAGTTTCAGCCCGAGGCACACATGCACCAAGTCAACGGAAGTGCTCGAGAACAGGAAGTGCGAAGTCATGCACAATATCAAAGCGGCCCCACGGGAAGCATCATACATGCTGGGATTCCAAGGACTGGCATACCGGGCAATAATAGAAGCAATGTTGAGAACCTCACCTTGAATCAGCCGGCGGGAAATAGTGACAGAGCAATTCAGGTATTCAGCCAAGGCTCGCGTAGGGCTGAGGGTATCAGCAGAAGGGAGAATCAAGTCGGAGTCAGAATCATAGCCGAGAATAGCGCAGAACTCCTCAAGCATGGGGCATATTTCCAGGCCGTTGAAGTTGAAGACATGGTTCACTGGGTCCCAGTAAGCAATGGCAGCACGCAAGAACTCTGTATTCAGGGTCATCTGGCGAAGAGAAAACAGCTCGGTCAAGCCGTAGCTAAAGAGGTTGATCCGCTCCACGCCATCCGTAATGTTCAGCCAAGCTGTGAGATGAGCAGGATCATACAAAGCCATATTTTCTGTCACGGCTCTAGCAAAATTCAAAATTTCGGCAGCACCTCCCCGTTTCACGGACTATCCCACCTGCAAGGCAAAAGCACTCACTATCACAAAACTGCCCATCGCAGTAACATCCAGCAATCACAATGCACATATATCAACAAGCACACAACTGCGCCTCTAAACCGGAAGATATCCGGCCTGGGAGGCAAAACATCATAATACTCTGTCAAAAGGTCACAAATTGTGCTACACATCGTCCTACACTGTCCTAATAATCATATCCTCAGTACAACCCAATCGAAAACAGGAAAAGAAAATAAAATAATAATTCCCGCTTGGGAAGCCTCAGTCCTCCTCTTCTTCGTCCTCCGTCGGACCACCCGGAGTGTACGTCGGCGACGGCCTCCTCCTACCGCCTCTACATCTTGGACCAGTCCTCGATGAGCCAGCCCCGCCTCCACGATACTGCACACACAAATAAAAATGAGGGCAATCAGTAAGGGAACAACAAAAAGTACAAAAACAGAGTCGAGTCAGAGACTTACCAAGGACGCCATCTGATTGGCGGCAAATTGCCGCATACCATCCATCTGTCAAAATAAAAAAATCCAGGGTTAGAACCTTGTAACCTTAAGAAAGTGCAAAATTAGAGACATACCCGGTGGTCTCGTGTAAGGACCAGGGACCGTAGGCTAGCCGCCAAGGCGTGACCCTCCTCAGCGTAACTCCAAGGAACGTTGAGGACACCCGCTGGCTGAGTAGGGTACCCACATGTGACTCGCGGCACCTCCATCATTTGGGGAGTGCCATCAGCGCCTAGAACATTGACAGTCCAATCCCAAGGAGGGATAGGGTCGGGAGCCTGAGGAGCCTGTCTCCTGTACATCTCGCGAAGCTAAAGGCACAGAATAAGTTAGGAAAAGATAAATCAAAAACATGGACAATGAATATAAACAAAAAATACAAAAAGAACTCACCTCCAGGAGTGGGAAGTTAGGCATCAGGAAACGGCCACGGTAAGCCTCATAACTGGTCTCAGAAAGAAAATGGTCCCAAACATCGGTGCCAGCTAAAGCCGCCAGCAGAGCATCTCCAGAAAGGTCACTAGCATCCATCACAGGAGGATCATGAGGGACGCGATACTGGGAACCACCAACCACCTGCCGAGACACCCGCTCACCAAGGAACCACTGCCTGCACTCAGTACTCTCCAGCAGAAGGCGGCAAGAGGTAAGAGATTTAACCGCTTGTATCTCCTCAGTGGCGGCATAAGCGACGCCCTCCCAAGGCGTCCAATCAACACTAGAGGCTGTCAACCCAGTTAAGAAGTTTCGAAGCAAAACAATCCGATGGGCCCCGCTCTTCACCCCAACAACGTCCCTCCGCCATCTCAAGCCTCGTGGGAATAGAGGCACAGGAGCCATACCATCCTCATCCTCGCCTGACTCGTCCGCTGGGGAGGGAGCCAACATCTTCAAGTATTCAAAACTCCAAAGCTGCACAGACAAAGGAGAAATCAGAACAGGTATGAAAATCAAAGAGATGGAAAATAAAAGAAGAAGCAGTGCATACCTCCCAAGCTCGCCAGAATCCCCCAGTAGATTTAACATCGCCCCGAGAGACCTCCCCCATATGCTTGTAGAGATGGGCCAGGGCAGCACCGCCCCAGTTGTAGGAGGGGATCTCATCAATGGTCGCCAGGCAAGAAAGGAGCCTCAAGCTCACCCGGTCGTTCCTTGTCGCAAAGATGGAGCACCCGAGGACATACAGAAGGTAAACCCTCAAAAGCTGGGAATTGTTCAGATTGTGATTACCTCTACCATAGGCCCGGTAAAGCCAGCCGCAGGGGAACCAATGCCTCTCCAAGTTGGGGGGAACAGCCCCAATCAACATCTCCACCGCCTCCGGGTCAATCTCATAAAAATAGTCCAGAACCAGGCGCTTCCCGCCGACCCTCAAGCCCGTGATCATGGAGAAATCAAAAGGCGTCATAGTCATCTCTCCGAACGGCAGGTGGAAAGTATTGGTAGTGTCCCACCACCTCTCGGGCAGTGCATAGAAGTGAGCCAGATCGTTGCTACTTTTCGAAACCAAGCGGACGAAGCCTCCGAACCCGGCATCATCAACCATCCTCTTAACGGTGGGCGAAAGCTGGGTATACCATAAGAAAGCATGGGCAAGGCTACCATGGCCTTTCAAGGCCACTTCCGGCACCTGCACACAACAAAGGCGACAAAAGATGCACAAAATCACTATTCACAACCCGAGAGCAAAAATTCACAAAATCAACATTTGAGCACAAGTCGAGCTTCTAACGGTCTCTAAGTGCACACTACGGCTCACAAAACTAAGCATAGTACATAAAAGTGGTCCTAAAATGTCGAAAGTTTCACATACCAAGCTCGCTAGAGCCGCGGCCGAAAGGTGGTGTTGGGGGTCTCGCAAAATCACGTCCGGGGTGTGCATCTCGGCCTTCATCCGTCCTTTGGCCTTCTTAGACGGTCTCCTTGAGCTCGAAGCCATGGATCTACAAGAAAAATGGAAGTCACATTTAAACTTTCTTCTTGAAAATTTGGGCAAACCAAAACACCAATCAAAAATCCAACTACGGGGAAAGATTACTCACCTGAGCACGCACAAGCTGCATTTTGGTGAATTTTGGCTTCAAAAACACCTCAAAATGGCCAAGAATGAGCTTGGAGAGCTCAAAAACCCGAAGATGAAGTCCGGCCACCCAGTGCCGCCGCAGCACTGGCCAACTGCCGCCGCGGCAGTGGCCCAGTGCCGCCGCGGCACTGCTCCCCGTGGGCCCCGTTTCGCTCCGTTTCGCCCCGTTTTGGCCCATTTTGGCCTTTTCGGCCCGTTTTTGGCCCCGATCAGCCCCGATGGCCCGTTCCAGTCAAGATTTATGAGGATTTACCCCAAGCAGACTAAAAGTTGTCAGAACTACCTCCAGCAGGCAAAAACTGGGAAAAATCGGCTCCCGAAGACCCGAATCGGTCGTTTCAGGACAATCGTCGCGAATTCCGATAATTCTAGTAACGGATCCTGGTTTTTAGTTATTGCACCGAATAAAGAAAAGAGATTCCCCATGAACCCTACATCATCCTCCGAGGACAAAAGCAGACAGATACCAGCTCCCAGAGGCCCTGACAGGCTCTCTTGGATTGAGCACCAAAAGAGATTCCCCGTGAACCCTGCACCATCCTCCGAGGACAAAAGCAGACAGATACCAGCTCCCAGAGGCCCCGACAGGCTCTCTTGGATTGAGCACCAAAAGAGATTCCCCGTGAACCCTGCATCATCCTCCGAGGACAAAAGCAGACAGATACCAGCTCCCAGAGGCCCCGACAGGCTCTCTTGGATTGAGCACCAAAAGAGATTCCCCGTGAACCCTGCATCATCCTCCGAGGACAAAAGCAGACAGATACCAGCTCCCAGAGGCCCCGACAAGCTCTCTT
The DNA here is from genome assembly GCA_033977485.1 of Hydrangea macrophylla. Classification (NCBI taxonomy): domain Eukaryota; kingdom Viridiplantae; phylum Streptophyta; class Magnoliopsida; order Cornales; family Hydrangeaceae; genus Hydrangea; species Hydrangea macrophylla. Next base: position 95,734,352 of record CM066995.1, read on the forward strand.
GGATTGAGCACCGAAAGAGATTCCCCGTGAACCCTGCATCATCCTCCGAGGACAAAAGCAGACAGATACCAGCTCCCAGAGACCCCGGCAGGCCCGAAAGATTCGATCAAAAGGAGCAGTTGAAGAGAGATCCTAGAAAGTATCGCTTCATCCCCAGCAGATTCAGATTAATCCTCAGCGGGTTTATACACCGTCAGTAGTCCATAGTCGACTCGTCATCTCGATGCAAACATCGTCGGTCCATCGCTCTCATCACACCATTGGGGCCTCCATGTTCATCACAGGACGTCCCAGGATTTCACATTTGTCCCGTGACTTCTATGCCAGTCTCTTAATTTCCGGAGCCCCTGTGTCCGTCGGTTATTTGCCAAAAGACATCTTCGATCATAGTCCTTTGAGACCCCACACCCAATTACATTCGCTCGCAAAGCGCACTTCCAGAAGTTTTCCCCTAAACCCGGAGTCTTCTAGACTTCAATGACCTTATCTGAGTCACCCACCACGTCACAATCACAAACACTAGCACAACACTAGCCCACTCGGAGTGGCACACCCCTTGGCACCTGCTCATTCTAGGATCAGAAAACTAGGCATGATAGGACTCATGTATGAGATCATATCACATCCACACATTTCATATCATCCTCATATAGCATAGCATCCGCCTGATTGTTGTGTATGTGCATATGTGATTTATCCCTTTGTGTCCTGAACTACGTCCTGGTCTGATTCCCCTTGGGATACGTAGGCAGCTCACGCGGAGCACGACCAGCATCATCCTTCCATCTTTTGCAATGCTGTTTGTCCTAAATCTATAGCCTCCAAAAAGTCCTGTCTCTTCAAAACTTTGACACTCGCTTGCGACATGCGTTGCCTCGCAAGTTCATGCCAAAGAGGGGCAAACTGTAGACACCCCATTTTGTCGGCTATCAGATTTAGGAGACCCATAGCTTGATGGTTCACAATGATCGTAAAAGACTCAAAAGGACTCTCGGAAGTCAGCTCTATCTCTCAGAATGCTCAGAATGACCAAAATGCCCTTGAAAGTCCGAAAACTCCCAGATTTGGTCCCAAAGTTCTGAAAACATGCTACGTCGTAAGAAAAGTGATAAAATGAGTTTTTAAATAAAACCGGAAGAAATCGTCAGCTCCCAGAGACCCCCGGAAGTCCCAGAAGTTCCCCGAAAGTCCCCGTTGACCGGTTTGACCAAGGTTTGACCAGGTTTGACCAGAGTTTGACCAAGTTTGACCAAGTTTGACCGAAATTGTCTGAATTCACCAGAACCATTCTAAATCATGAGAAAAGTATTAAAACAAGTTCCAAAAGAAAATCGAGCGAAAACATCAGCTCCTAGGAGCTCCCAGAGGTTCCCAGAACTTCCCGGGAATCCCAGGTTTGACCGGTTTGACCAAGATTTGACTTTGGAATCGGGGCACCGAAACAATTTTCAAATATTTTTCATGGATACTAGAGGTCAATAGCTTTCCAACGGTATATCGCACATAATTTCTGGATTTAAAACGAATTTATTATAAATTTCCAAAGGCGAAAAAGGCGATCAAATCGGCTTTTATCGCGAATACCGCAAAACTTTTCAAAGTGACCTATCCCCGAACTATTTTTTATGTAAAGTAGACTCCATTACCTTTCCAACGGTATATCACAACCTCAATTTGGAGTTCGTATGCATTTTCTGTGAATTTCAGACGAAATAGGGCCTTTTCGCGAATACCGGAACTTCGGGGGGCCTAAACAGCATTATCCAGACGAAGGGAGGAGCAGTGCCGCCGCGTCACTCCCCTCCAGAATAGTAAGTTTTTGTAAATACTTTTGTGGTCCCATTTTGATTAATTAAAATCCAAAACGACGTGGTTTCATGATTTCAGATGTTTGGGACCAATGGGAGTACTTTCTAAATCCCAAAAACACCCCAAGTTGGCCTATATAAACACCCCATTACTCCTCATTTTGGGGGGAGTCAATTGCAAGTTTAGAGAAAGTTTGGGAGAGAAAGTGTAGAGATAAGGTTAGAGTGGAGAGAAAAGAAGCTTTCTTCTTTGATTTTTCAAAACAAAAGTGAGTTCTAACTTTGTTTTTACTTCATTACTTCCATTTACTTCAACATTCAATACTCCCAACCACCATTTTAGTGAGCATTCAAGAGTGTGGAAGCTTCTTCCATGTCTAGTGTCATTACATATGAGTGACACACCAATCTACAAGTCTCATGCTTCATGAATATCATCTATTGATTATCATCTACTTGCTTGCTTATTTATTGTTCATCTCTTCTCATCCCATTTCTTTTTATTTTCTTTATTTACTTACTAGTTCATCATCATCTAAGTGATGACATGAAGTTTGGGGTGAGTGAATCCTCATGGATAGTAGCTCTTGACCTCAAAAACATGTTTGATAGATGATGACCATAACCTCAATACTTCCAAGGTATTCTTGGAATGTATTGAAGTTATGTCCAAAAACAAAATAAATCTCTCCAACAATCTTGGAGGTTCTTAAATGATGAGTTTGATGTAGGTATTCTAAGTGGCTATGATCCTTATTGAGTGTTGAAAACATGTTTTCAAAACACCTATTTCAAAACCCCTCTCAATCCCTCTCATTTGGTTTCAAGAAACAAAACTTTGTTTTCTCCAAAATCTTCAAAACAATGAGTCAAAACAGTGAGTGAGTTGAGTTCAAAGATTTTTCTAGAACACAATACTCAACATATGAATACAAGGCCACTTGGAAAGTCTTCCTAACTCATTGGAGAACACCCATGATTTTTGGTTTGACTTGGAAGTACTTGGAAATGGTCCATTTGGGTCCCAACATTCCTTCCAAACATTCTGTTTTTGCTGTCACAGCAGCTAGGTCAACTTACGACCTCTTTTCCAGAAAACTTTTCCAAAAGGGGTGGTCCTAACTTATTTTTCCCTTAAAATTCAATGTCTTAGGAAACTTTATGTATAAAATGGGCCTCTAGATCATTCTTTTTCATTTTCTAAGATTTTCTAACATTTCCGACAACAGTACAAACTCTGTTTCTGAGTGACCTCTATTGTTTGTGTAATTTCTCTCAATCTGTGATAGCTATTCAAGATTAGCCTTTTGGGTTGTGTTCTAGACACAATAAGGAACATCTCCATAAATAATCATGCATTGAAAACATTCCTAACCCCTCTTTTCAAATTCCAAAAGATCATGCTACTGTTCTGTCCACTATTCACAGCAAGTACACTTTAACTTTCATTCTTTGATTTGAGGCTTATATGCATTCCAAATTAGTTCATATCTTAGGAAGTGGTTCATACTATATTTGTATATATCCCATGTTGATTTTATTCATTCATTCTTGCCCATTTTAGACTTCTAAGCCATTCTAGAAATCCATGTACACAAAACACACTACAACCTTTGCACATTTTTAGATACATACATTGCATTCATGCAAGATTTGGGGTTTTTGTAACTCTTAATCTAAGGAGATTATAAGGAATGAACTCGATCACTCGTTCATGCTTCCCCTTGATCTATTCATTCTTTCTCATCCGTCCCGGGGATTGAGAGGTCTTCTTTTATCAAAGAATAACATGCATCATTCTAGCCTTGCTAAGCATATTTTGATTTCTTTGCTTATTTGTTTCAATAACAATTCATGTCCCCCTTTAGATTAGGAAGTCTTGATTATTTGATACATGATTAGACGATCTTTCCTAGGTTTATTTGTGTGGTCCTTCACTTTACATTGCATGATATTTGGCTTAGATCTTATGAATGATATCTTATCTTTTGATCTTCCAATTTCAAGTTTTCTTATGTGATGTAATATACTACAATAGTATTAATTGTCGAACCAAACATAGTATAAGATGATTATTTGGATGCTAATTGAGGCCCGTCGAAAGACGGGGCGAGTTGAGGGTGTTTTAGTCGCGACAAAGGCTCCTTCCTCTCTCGTACCAAAACCCCGAACCAAGTTCTTTGGTTATGAAGGGCCGGTGCCCTTATCCGCTTGGGTGAGTCAAAATTAGGTTTCTTGGTTCCTTAAAGACCAAGTGGCGACTCTGTATCTGTTTTCAACAGACCTTTCGTTTTCTTTCCTTGATTCAAATCAATTTCAAAACAATCTCAAACAAGAGAGAAATGGTCCGAAGCCCGGTATCCACACATTGATCTTTTGTTTGACTTTACACTGGCTTTTATAATGGCCAGGTTTTCCACATTTAAAACAAATAGGAACCTTAGGTTTTCCTTTAGGTTTTCCTCTAGGTTTTCCTTTCGGTCTACCTGTAGGTTTACCTTTAGGTTTACCAGTTGGTTTAGAATAGGGTTTTGTCGTAGTCTTTCTTTTAAAAGGATTTCTAGCTTTTCTTTCCGAAGAGCCCATATCATACCCTAATTGTTTACAGAAATCTCCTAATTCTTTGTTACCAGATTTCCTTTCTCTTTTCATTTGTTTCTTTAATTTTATATCATTACAAAGAGCTAATCCTTCAGCATTTATTTCACTGATTAGTTCTCCATAAGTATACAGGTTATAAGGAAGAAGGTTATTATTCTTCTGTCTTAATCTTATCCTAATTTTTTCAGCAAAAAGACCTGGCAAACCTGCAATAAATCTTTCTTTCCAAAAATCTTGGTTTGCATCATTTCTGAAATATAATTTGGATAAGAAAACATCTTTATACCATTTAAAATGGGAAAGTGTAGGGCATTTAAGATTTATTAATAAATATTTCCCTCTTTCCATTATTTGAGAAACTTCTCCTAGAAAATGAAAAGTTATTGCAGTTATTAATGCAATAACTGCATCAGGAATAGGATTTCTATTCCTATCAAGGATGGGATTACCCTCATCATCGGTTTTAAATGCATTTACAATTTCTTCTCTTTGAAATTCTGTGAGAAATTGATTCCACCAACCATTTAATTGCCCTGTGAATCCAGCAATTAATAAATTTAAAACAGTTGTCTCAGAGTTGGGGTCATCAATTCTAGCTCTAATGGCATTAGCTGCCATGGCCATATGTTGAAGGACTTTTAAAGTCTGGTGTTCAGATAATCCATCAATATTCCATTCATAAATGGAATTTCCATTGTATTGCATTGGATTTATGACATTTCTTTCTTCAAATTGAAGATCAATTGGCGTTGGTCTAGGATAATAATTCTGGGTGGAAGTTTTAACCGTAGAATTAATAAACTGACTTTCCAAAGCAACTACATCTATTTCTTTTTCATTGTTTGATAATTCTTCATCAACATAATAAATAGTGTTTACTGAATCATCTTTAGTTCCCGATGCTTCAGTTTCTGCTTTAGGAGTTGGAGGATCTTTGAACACTTTTTTGGGTGATGGTGGTTTAACTGTACTAGGAAGTTTTATAGGTGTTAGTCTGTCACCTTTCCATTTTTCTTTTAAGATTTCCAGAAATTCTATATTAACAGTATTTCTTTCAGCAATTGCACCTATATTTCCTTTATTGACAGGTAATTTTGATTCTTCACTAAGTTCTGGTATGTCTCTTTTAATTGGAGATGCTTTGACTTTTTCATTAGTATCTATAACCCTGACCCAGAAAGCTGTGTTAGGAGAATGAATACTTTCATGTATTTCTCCTGAGGGATATAATCCCCACTGATTCATGATAGTATTATTACCTACATAAATTCCTTGTGAAAGGTTCCATTTTAACCAATCAAAATAAGGAATTTGCTTTTCTATTATTTTTAAATAGGCTAAAAATTGCTCTTTAAAGCTATTTTGTTCTTCTTCAGAAAATTGTTTTAAAAGTAATATGTACTTCTTATTTTCTGGTTTTAAATAATCTCTGTTTAAAAGATCTCTGTCAATAACAAAGTTTGAAATAGTATTTATTGAAAAATCTGTTACTGAGTCATTATCAGTCTCCTGATTATAAATCACTTGAGGTATTTGTGAAGCTTTAAGCTTAATACCCTGGACACTAGGTACTTTATAACCATTTTCCGATAATTTTGGAATGTTTATTTGTGGAACAGATGTTTCCATGATGGGTTCCTTCCCCGGCCTCCTTCGAAGACTATTAGTTCTTCTAATTAATCGAGAAGATGAACTACTAGTCTTAGAAGACATATCATCAATGGAGCTCCTTGGAGGACATCTTATGATAACATTACCATTTTCATCCTGAATAACCTCGTTTGGTTCAAAATTATTCATTGTATTTTGAGGATGAGGATTTTCCAAGATCCATTCTGTGGGAGGAGTAATTTCAGACCATTTAATCATTCTAGGAGCAGTTATGGATGATTTATCCATATTTGCCTGAATTAGCACAGTAGTCTGTTCTGGATTATTTCTGATATTCAGAGTTTTAAACTCTGGACACATAGTTGTCATGACCTTATAATAAATCCTATATCCAACTAAAATATTCTCACTTCCTGACTTCATATTATATCTTTGAGTTTGGATATTAAAGGTCAGAACATCTAAAATATTAGCTAGCATCAGCTAAGCTAACAGTAAAGTTTGGGAAACTGTTAAAATAAACAGGACCATGACATAAACTTGTTTCTATCATTCCTATGAGAGAATCCAAAAAGTTTAAATGTCTAGCATCTCTTAAGCATGCTAATAAAGAAGTATCTAACCCTGTAAGGGTCATAGGTTTTATATTAACTTGAACCATTCCAATATGTAGAAATTTGAATCCTTGTAACAAATATTCTGAAATGGCTTGAGAAGTAAGCATTTGAAAACTTTCTCTTTTATTGAGAATTTGATGTGAGCTTTCAACAGTCTTTATTTTATAAGACTTGTTTAAATTAAAAGCTGGTCTATGATATAATTTATTTATAGGCATAGATGGCATTTTCCAAATTTTTAAAGCTTCTTCAAGATTTTCAATAGAAACTTCATCCATGTTTTTAATATTACTGAAATCAAACTTCTTTTCAAGAGAGTCTTGTTCGTTAATAGTATAAGCTCCAAATAACTTAGCTACTGTCTTCATTGTAATAACTGTGAATAGTAAATCTCACTAGCTACAGTCCAGTTACGTTCCAGTCAAGTTCCAGTCCTAAAAGCCTACCTGGCAACAGCGGACCTATTCGACCTATGCAACCTATGCAGCCTCGGAGAGTTCTATATCCTAACAGATAAGACAATGTCTCAACAGGAACCAAATACTTTGGCTCTGATACCAAAAAGGGGAACGGGTGACAGTCTTAACAAGCTAGTATGAACAGTTTATGATTAGTTTTACTAATCTCTAGATTAACTCTTTTAAGAGCTTTGCGCATGCGGATTATAGTATTAGGATGATGATTGTTGATAGCAAAGGGGCTGTTTAAAGTAGTCTCATATGATTCTTTTAAATCACTTAAATTTTTTAATAAAAATTTTAAACTTAAACGATCATTCATTAAAAAGCAATTCTTCTGAGTCTTTCGTTATAGAAATCAATTTCTATATTTAATTCTACAATCCTATTTCTTAATGGTTGTAGATCATTAGCATTGATAGCATTGATTGATTCCAATCTTTGAATAATATCTATATATTTATTTCTAACATACGTTTTTAAGAAGACAATATAATGTAAATCACTTCTTAAACTCATAAATAATAAACATTACAACAAAATACTTACTTTTGAAAGTGAAGCCTTACAATGCACACTGGCTCCAGCTATAGCAGCTTTTAGCTTTCTTAAGCACACTCAAACCTCACACTTATCTTACAAGCAACTTGAAACTTCAAACTTATACTACAAACACTCAAATATATTACAAAGGAGAAAGAGAGAGAGAGAGATCAGTGATCATTAGCTATCCTCTGATCTTTTTCTTTCGATGATCTCAACTGAAGAGAGCTTCTGAATATATAGAGGCATCCGAATGCTCTAGAGGAACAGCTGGATGTCACTAAAAGATTCTTCCTTATCTTCAGTGAAACGTGGACGGATAGAATTTAATCCGTAAAAGTAACTTTAGATAAAGTTGTCGGCCATCAGTAACTTTATATCTTTAAAGATGATTCTCCTTTATTTTTGTCGGGGAATCTTGCTTTTAACACGTGAACTGGGCCCTTGCTTTATTACAGCTAAAGCTTCTTTATTAAAAGAAGAAGTGACATAAAGTGAATTTCCATTAATGATTGAACTGTGTTTCAAAACCATAATCTTCTTCATCACGAAGAAATTCATTTGTGGGATAATAAAGGTCTCCTTGTCCATCTTGCATTGATGTATCGGATGGAGTAGCAGTCTCATTGTCACTATTAGAATCAAGATTTAATCTTTTACATAATTCATTTTTTATTGGCCAGAATTATCACATTACATGTGTAACACTTCTATCAGAATCAAGATTTAATCATTTTACTACATGTGTAACACTTCTATTGGCCAGAATTATCACATTACATCAAGACGCGGTGGTTCTCAACTAGTCCCAAAGCATACTCTTCTTTCTTATTTGACCAAACTACCCATCTTAACTAGTCGTTTGTTACTGTGTAACACTTCTATTGGCCGGAATTATCACATTACATCAAGACGCGGTGGTTCTCAACTAGTCCCAAAGCATACTCTTCTTTCTTATTTGACCAAACTACCCATCTTGTTTTTCACAAATGATCATGGATTTGTATCCCTATGGTGTGATATATTCTTCTCAAAATGTCCATTTGTTACTGTTTATTTGTCCATTTTATATTGTTTTAGTAGTTCAAACTGTTTTTTGATCTTTTTATTTCAAGAAAAAAAAAAACAAATAAATTTGGTCAAAAAAATAGTTAAACCATAAGCACGTGGGGTACTTTTCAAAATTATCTCTATTTTTATCATTCCATAACATATCAATCAAACACCTAAAGTACAATAAGCAATTCTACCAATCTCAATCAAAATCTCACAATCATAAACACAGACAAATAGTCCCAAAGTCCCAAGTCAGATCTTTCTCAAAATGTCCAATTTTCTCAAATTGTGTGTTTGTTGTCCTCTCTGGAATCCAATCATCAATCTACCCTACCATCTTTTTTGTCATCAATCAGTCAACTCCAATGGTCTTATGGAAAATGACCTTATTTTAAACTTTTAAAAATGCGTGCACAATTGAATATTCTTGTGTGCATATTTATATGCCTTCAAATGAAGTATTGTTTGTACTCCATATATAAGTAAATGTTCTACATTTATAGATTACAAATTTACAATGCATTAGCAAGAAAGGAATTCCTGTCATTTATAAATTTTCCCTAAAGGAAATTTTTATTCTTCTTAAATAAAATCTCCTACATGCTACACAAAGAAGTCAGTTTCTTTACATTCTCATGTTTAAGAGCATCTTTAGTGGGTTGAATTGTACCACAAACTTAGTTAAATTTAGGCTTGTACATTTGCAGTGGTGTAGGTTGAACATTAAATTTAAGGGCAAAACTTAGTGAAACATAAGTTTGTTGTTCGCTTAAGTTTCCCTATTGTACAAGGCAAACGGCACACACTGTGCCGTGAGATCCCAAACGGTACACACAAAGCCGTTTCACTCCCACGCGGCACACACAAAACCGCCCAATCTCCCACACGGCACACACTATGCCGCCCACTCCCAAACGGCACAGTGTGAGCCGTTTGGGGCAATTCTATTATTATTTTTTTGTGTAAATGTTTGCATTGCACATAAAAACGCTGTCGTTTCATCTCAAACGGCTTTGAGTGTGTCGTTTGAGAGCTACACCATTGCAAGCGCACTCAGCTTGTACAACAAACTTAAGCTAAGTTGTGCTTAAGTTTGTTGTACCCACTGCAAATGCTCCGCTGGCCAATAGCAATTATTCCAGATTTAACATGCTAAAGTAACCTAAATAGAAATGAGATATTTGGTCATAGACTCCTTAAAATTAAGTGTTATAGTAAAAAATTCACACGATTTGACCATTTTTTATAAAGCTCTTCGCTACTTTTTGAATTTGGTGAAAAACCCCTCCTGAAACAGAAAAATGCCTAAGACAACATTATCTGTCAACTTTAAACCACCATAACTCACTCATTTTTTTAGCCTTTTGAGTGATTTTTTTTATTTCATGTATTTATTCGAGATTTACGCAATGGGATTAAAAATTGTACAAAAGAAAGTAATTTGGAATCTCATTTTTTTTTATCTGTCAAAATAGATGATATTATCAGTCAACTTTAAACCACCATAATTCATTCATTTTTTAGCCTTTTGAGTTTTTTAATTTAATGTATTCAGTTTTCTTCGAGATCTACACAATGAAGTTGAATATTGCACAAAATAAAGTAATTTGAAACCTCATTTTTTTGATTTTATCTGTCAAAACAGATAATATTATCTATTTTGACAGATTATATTAATATTATCTGTCAAATTTAAACCACCACAACTCACTCGTTTTATGTTATCTATTTTGACAGATAATATTTATATTATCTGTCAACTTTAAATCACCATAACTCACTCGTTTTTTAGCCTTTTGAGTGATATGTTTTTTTGATTTCGTGTATTTCTTTGAGATCTATGCAGTAAAGTTGAAAATTGTACAAATTAAAGTAATTTGGAACCTCATTTTTTTATTTTATCTGTCAAAACAGATAAAATTAATATTATCTATCAACGTCAACTTCAAACCACCATAACTCACTCGTTTTTTTTTATAGCTTTTTTGAGTTATTTTTTTTTCATGTATTTCTTCGAGATCTATGCAATGGAGTTAAAAATTGTACAAAATAAAGTAATGTGAAACCTCATTTTGTGATTTTATTTGTCAAAATTGATGATATCATCTGTTTTGACAGATAATATTAAGTTAGACCATCATAAATTTTTTTTTTTTTGGCCTTTTGGGAATAATTTTTTTTTTTTAAATATTTTTTGTCTCTCATGTATTTTTTTAGATCTACCCAATGGGCGTAGAAATTTTACAAACAAGATACGTTTTTTGCATCCTAATTTTGAGATTTTATCTGTCTAACAGATAATATTATCTGTATTATCTATTTATATTAACGACGATAACTTTCTCAATTCTTGAGCTTTTTGGGTGATTTTTTTTTATTCTCTGTTTTTTTTTCGAGATCTATACACCTATGGTGCCAATTTCATGAAAGGGATATATTTTTGATATGTTCATGCAAAAAAAAAAACTCAAATTTTCATATTTGCTTATTTTTTAGGGTTTTTTTTAATGGTCAATGTTAATCTCGGTTGATAGATCTCATTTTTGCTAATTTTAAAATATCAAATTTTACTAAAAACATATTTGTAGAACAAAAGTTATAGCAATTTGAAGTTGTTTAGGCCTAAAAAGAACCTAATAAATTAAAAAAAATATATAGTATGTATTTTATCTTGAAAAGATTTTATTTATGGGGACTATAGTCAAAGCCCCAATAGAAATAGGGTTTGTTTTGAACGAACTGTAAACTTGGACATATTGAGATCGGCTCCTAAGTTCGTCATAAATTACATGATAGTAGCAGAAACTCTGATTGTTTTCATGACTTGTCGATATATATATATATATATATATAGTGAGTACTGCTAATACATAAATTAATTATGGTACTGTATATCATGATTACATCCTTGTAGTTGTCTATAGATTGTGTAAGGTTATAGTGAGTAGCTATTAGTCATTAAATTCATAGTATATGGTACAATTATAATGGATCTTTATCGGATATCTACAAATATTAAAAATTCAAAGACGAGAAGTACTTGCTTTTTAATATGAGAAAATACTGCTATTGCCTTCTTTCCCATCTAAATTTGATTTTCGTGCAATAAGGTAAATGAACTCTACCAGCTACCGTGGCCTAGATGGTTGTTGGATGAATGTTCTCAACTGGTCAAGGGTTCAAGGCTTCGGAGAGAGAGAAGAGAGATGAGCAAAGGTACATGAACTCTTGAAATTGTTCGGTTACCGTGCAAATAGTTGTATGCATTTAAACCCTCAAAGTAACGAGTCACGAAAAAAAAAAATCCAAACCCTCTTTCTTCAACTGCAATAAATGATCTTTAATCTTGGCTGGGTTTGGGTTATGACTGATAAGAGTAAATCCTTAGTACAGCTCACTCATTATTTGTTATTTGACCTTTATGCAGTTGACTTTGGACTAGGGCACTTAGCTGGACCTTGATTCTATCTTGAGCTTAACTATCATCAGCTTTTTTAGAGCTTTTTTATTTATGGAGTTTGTAAGTAGACTTTGACACCATTTTCCAACAACTTTGGAATTTAGGAAGTGATTATGAAATACAAAAATTAAAATGAAACTGTTTGATAAACACCTTCTGTATTTTAATTGCAGAGAAAGTGCAATTAGCCAAAATTTACATTAGGAGCTTTTAATTTTCTGAAATTAATTTATAGCAATTGTAGCAGAAAAAATTGTCGAAGAAGCCCTTTGGCTATGTTTCACTTTAATATATTGGCAATGGATTACTTTTAAATATATTGTACTTGGGATTGAATTGTAATTCACTCAAATAATACAGTCTATGTAGGGATGTAAAAAAGCCCGGCCCGACGGGCAGCCCGATGCCCAGCCCGAAAAAATGGGCCTTAAGCCCGGCCCAAGTCCGAGGTAGGGCCAGCCCGGCCCTAGGCCCTTACATCCCTGGGTGGGGCCTGGGCCAATCTCTTGAAGCCCGAGCCCGGCCCGAAAGCCCGACCCGAAGCCCAGCCCGAGGCCCGGCCCGATCAAGCCCAGAAGCTTTCCAACAATTCATATAATCAAAATTGCAAGTGACAAAATTTATAGTATTGCCAGCTTGAGAGTAAATTGAGTAATGCTATGCTTCCAAAACTTTGTATCTCAAATGATTCCCAAAAATATGTGACAATGAGCATACTTTGATTGGACGATGTTGAAGTGGTCCTACCATTATTGAAGGTGGGCTCATTACCACTTATGTTTGGGAACCATTTAGGAAAAGAAGCGTAGTGTTACTCGAATAATTTAAGGATATAATACAATTATACATAGGAGTAATGCCAAATGTGGGGCGTAATCATTTTTATTTCTAATTTCTTTTAATAAAAGTTAATGATTTTTATTTTATTTATTTAATTAGACTCTAACCATTTATATCTTCCGTTACTTTGTCACTTATTTACATATTTATAATGTCCTTATATATCTTATAAGAGTAATAAATAAATAAATAAATAAAAAGAAGACAACTTAGGTCCGGCCCTGCACGGCCCGAGGCCTTAAGCCCAGTCCTAGGCCCTAAGCCCGGCCCAATGCCCTAGGCCCTAGGCCCTCGGGTAGGGCCTAGAGCATGAACCCTCTAGCCCGGCTCGGCCCGAAAGAGAGAAGGAGCCCGTGGGCCAAAGCCCAAGCCCGCCCAAGCCCGATCAATGTAGGGCCGAGCCAGGCCCGATGGGCCATTTTTACATCCCTAAGTCTATGGTAAATGGTACTTGGATTGTATACTTGTAATGTTTTGTAATTTATGTGAAAACTCCATATTGCTTTGTTTGGTGAGAGTTTTGAAAATTGCAGCGGAGGTAGAAGAAATGATGGTATCGTGTAGGAGAAATTTTTTAGATAATCTCAAGGATATTTATTATATGGCATGCTGACGTGGTATGTACTTGCAATCAAATGGACCTAGTTATTTGAGTGGAACCCACTCATCCAAACCCATAAATAATGGGAGAATTCTATGATACGACCTAATACGACCAAGTGATCGATTTAGTCGTATGATTTGGCCGTATAATTTATTTATACCCAAATCACAATACATTACACCAAGCTGATATCTATTGCTGTTTTGCTTAGATTAGGAAACATTAGACCATCTCTAAAGGTAAAACATCAAATGGGAAGGCAAATGGGTGATTTGTTGCATCTAAGGCAAAGTAGATGGGTTGATTTTGACGAGTCACTCTAACCCATACATCATCCATTATTCATTTTAATATTTTTTTTTTATCTATTATTATATTTGTATTCTACAATTTCCGAAAGACACTGAATATTTTGATTGAAAATATTGAAGGATGCATATGATGCTAGATTAAAATATTAGAAAAAATACATTTAATGTGTGGTTTGACTTGCAGCAAAATTGCTACAATTTGAGCAATACATCAACTTTGCCTGAGCCTTTGATGCATCCTTTTTTTTTTTGGTACGAAGGAAAAGAAAGAAGGCTAGCTTCCCGGAGGAAACTAACACCAGTCAAGTCCGCCAAATGTCACGGGCCGAGACTTTATTGGCTGTCCGTGACACAAAAGAGGCTTACAAAGATCCTGAATAGGAGAGTGTAACAAAACAAGAAGGTTAAGTTGGTTAACCTCAAAATTAGCTAATAAATCCGCACATTGATTCCCCTCTCTTGTGACATGTGAGAGAGTACCCTTACTTCTATATAACAAAAATTTGCAATCTTCAATGATGCTTTTGAGAGGGCGATTGCCCTCCGTCTTCAAAATCAACTGACACGCGGTTGTAGAGTCAGTTTCAATCACTGCTCCTTCTATGCCTTCTTGGTCGAGCATGTGAATACCTTGTCTGATGAGTTTCAATTCGACTTGGAGGCTAGTACAGTGTTTGATGTGACCATAGTACCCCTTTCTCCATCTTTCCTGATCATCGCGGATAAGCCCTCCAATTCCTCCACGCCCTGGGTTTCCTTTACAGCTGCCATCAGTGTTGAGTTTGTAGGTTCTTGGAGGGGGAAAAGACCACCCAATAAGTTCTTTTGGTAAATTCTGAGGATTGTGATCCTTCCTCTTAAAAGCTTTGAGGATATCAGAGGCAAGATTTCTGGTCAGAAAGACCAAAGTATGCACATTGTTAGAGTAATTGTTGAAAGCAAAATTGTTCCTGTCTTTCCACAGAAACCAAATGCCTACAATAAAGAGATAATCATAAGGTAAAAGATTCAAAGGATTCAACTCCATATTCTCCATATGATTGTGAATCCAGTGGGCAAGATCACAACCAAGCTCTGTGATAGTAGTAACTTTTGGGAGGAAGCGAGCCCAGAAAGCCCGAGCTTTAGGACAGTCCCTTAGGATATGGTGGTATCCTCCTTCCAAAAATGGCACCTGGAACATGAAGCATCATAAATAATACTACGAGTCAAAAGTAAATTTCTAGTAGGCAATCTGTCCTGAATACATGTCCACACAAAATATCGGAGTTTGTTAGGAACTTTCCATTTCCACAAGTTATTCCAAATCTGGTCACTGGGGGAATACCCATTAGTGCTAAGGAAATTGTAGGCACTTTTGGGGCTAAACTTGTCACGACCCATCCCACTACGCGTGGAAATAGGACACGTGGCACGCCATCAAGGCTTATCCAGTTCCATTAAAGTCAAATAGCAGCGGAAAACATTATTAAGATTCATTAAATTCAGAGTTATAAAAAGATTTTTGGCCAATTGAATCCTTTCAAAAGAAAACAGTTTTGAAAACAGAGGACCAGTCGACTGATCGAGGGTCCGGTCGACTGGTGATCTCAAACAGAAAAGGATTTCCAAACATAACAGCCCACCCAGTCGACTGTGTCGGGGACCCAGTCGACTGGTGCCTAAAATTTTCAGTCGACTGAAGAAGTCCAGTCGACTGGTACCCTACTCCAGCAGAATGTCATGGCCAGGGGCTCCATCCAGTCGACTGTTTTCTCAACCCAGTCGACTAAACCTCAGACGAAACCAAGCAGTAACTAATCTAACACAGCGGTCCAGTCGACTGGATCAAAAACCAGTCGACTGATTTCTATCAGCAACTCCCAAAACTGCAACTTTCCCACTCAAGGTTCTTCCAATTCCAAACCAACATATAACCACTCTATTTCATCATTCAAAACATAAATACAAGAGCGTTTACCAGGGATTACAAGTACCAAATCTAAGTTCAAATTAAATTACAACATATTACGAAAACTCAAATCCTTATACGAGTTTTAGGATTTAAACAAAAACATATACAAGTGATTCCCCCGGCGTTCTTTATCGTCCTCACTCATCACGATTCTTCTTGTCTTTCTTTTTACCTGCAATGGAGTACATCTCCACTGCTCAGCTATATGCTGAGTGCACAAGTCTAATAGATGCAATATATGACAAAACATGCTTTAATCTCATAAATCATATAAATAGTCTCTAGGGAGAAAGATACGCCTTCATTCGGTAGCGGCAAGTCCAAGCCTTAAACCGCGATGTCAATGGCTAGTCCAAGCCTACAAACATTACATCCCACAAGTGCCATGGCAAGTCCAAGCCTACAACCATGTACAATAGCCGTCGCTACTCAAATTCTCAAACATCGAGAAGCTTACTCCGGCATGAACTTGTATAAGACTCCCCTTTGACCCACATAAACAACTCAACGTGCTCGCGTAAATTTAGACATGCTTTTCACAAATTAGCGCGTGCATAATTAACGGGCCTACAATTAACACATGGATTTCGCCCGGATCTCAATTTCGTCGTCGAAATATAAAACATGTATTCCTCTATATTTCATAAGTTAGAACTTCATACCTCGTGCGATTTTCCCCAAACTTTGAAGGATCGACTAAGAGGCTAAATAAACGTCGGATTTCGAATTTAAGAAAATTCCTACAAGTTTATACCTGTTTTTCCCAAAAGTCTAGAATTAAGATTTTTACAAAGCTTAGCCAAACACGGCCTAAGTAGCATCAAAACGTAGATCTTACCTCCACGAGTTCGAATCTTGAATCTAGAGAAAATCTGACGGACGAATGGTCGTCGATCGGCGTCGCAAAGCCCGTTGGCTCAATCTCCCTTCTCTCTCCTCTCTCTAGATATTTTGGAAAAGTTTGAATGAGATTGAAATCTCATCCTCATCTATATATAGACAAACGTTCTGGAAATTACTTTTACTTCCCCGCAAGTTTCTCAAACTTCTAATTAACTCATGAAACTTCACACACGTTCATTTTATACCTTACGAGTGAAAACTATAAATTTCCAAAGTTTTCGATTAGGTTTCGTTTGGGTCCAAAATAATGTCCGAAAACTATATTCTGTGAAATCTCTACACAACCTACCTTTTTAATTAACGTAACACTCACGTTCTCACCACAGTTCTCAAAATGATATACTAAAGGTATCCAAATACCAGAATTATACTATACAGGTATAATTACTATTCACAGGAATACCAGGTAAAGCCAAATAACATTTAAATCATATAAATGCCATTTACTCATGCTCATGCCATATGAACTATCATGTTCCCGTGTCCTCACTGACACCTTACCGTTGACTCACAGTCAACCTCATCACCATTATCAACTAACATTGATAAACCCCCAAATTACAAATATGCATGATAAAATTATAAATTCCTGAAACGGGTGTGACAAAACTTGCCATTGCTAGATAGTGTCCAAGAGGGGAAGTCAGCCAAAGAGTTAAAAATAGGCAAAGACGTGGTAAGGATGGCATTCTTTTCCTGGGGGGATAGCCAGGGTTGAAACCTCTCAATGTTCCAGGATCCCTCCTCATTAATAATATCTTGAACCAAAAAAATCAGGGGATTCCTCTTCCTGTTGGATGATTTGGAGAGGAGAATCTCCACACCACCAATTTTTCCACACCTTTATGGAATTACCATTCCCAACAATCCACTTAGTCACTTTCTGTGCATAATCTTTAGTCCCCAGAATTCCTTTCCAAGTGTTAGTTAGAGCTAGTCCTTTTGGCCTTCCACTCAGAATGAGGGTTGTCATTAAGGTACTTGTTAGTGATGACTTGAGTCCAAAGGTTGTCTTTTTGTATTAAAAGGTCCCAACTCATGTTGCCCAGCATGGCAAGATTGTTCTCACGACTCTTCCTTAATCCCGGACCTCCTTGGAATTTTTTAAGGCAGACTTTATCTCAATTACTCCTTTGGATGACGAAAATCTCACCTAATACATCAACTTTGCCTCAAATTCCCTTTTGACGTAAGAGGGTTGGAGACAATCTTAGAGGTATAGGACTCTTATTATTATTCGTAAGAGTAATGCTATGTTTTTCAAAAAAAAAATTCCCAAAAAGTATTTTCCAATACATGTGATAGTAGGATCCTTTTTAATAATAGTGGGATCAATTCAACATCAACCAATTAAAATTAACATAGTCACATGTGTTGGAAAAAATTTTTGAGAAATTTTTTTTTTTTTTGGAGTAGTACTCCGTATAACATTACTCTATTCACAATAGTATTGTTCATTTGACTTGGACAGCGGACCATTGTCTACGAAAGTTGCAAAAGTGGATTAGGCCAACTCAAGTTTTTATTATATACTTAAAATTTTAATTCTGATTCTATCAGTCCCAATTGTTTTTGGCATTTTGCAAATGAAATGCAAATGGAGCAGCCACTCTTAAAAAAGGAGTTCACAGCTGTCCTCTCCCAATCTCTATGCTCCTTTGTTTTTAAGCACACTTTTATTTAAACTTTCAAAATGATCATTCACTACCTAGCAAAAGCACAGTGATGATGATAAGTCTAAAAACTTTTTTCAAGTCCCCAAATAAGCCTCCTTCTCTTGCCAACCAAAAACCCAGCCACCAGAAGCTTCCTCCTCTTCTCCCCCTTTAAAATCCCCCTCCCCTGCCACTCCCTCTGGCTCTCTCTATAATTATAACACAACACATTCAAAACTCTCCCTTTCTCTCTCTATACACACACACACATATATATATATATATGTATATATAAACATATCTCTACTATCTAAACCAATTCCCATATAGCTATTATGCCTTCCTCTCTCTCCATCATCTTCATTACCATCTTCCTTGCACTACAAATTTCTCTCTCCTACTCTAAAATTCTATTTCTACCATTAACCCATTCTCTCTCCAAAACCCAATTCAACAGTACCCCACACCTCCTCAAATCCACCTCCACCCACTCCGCCGACCGATTCCGCCGCCGCGCCAACCACCACCAACAAGTGTCACTCCCACTATCCCCGGGAAGCGATTACACTCTCTCCTTCTCTCTAGGAACCAACCCGCCCCAGACAATCTCTCTCTACATGGACACCGGAAGCGACCTCGTTTGGTTCCCCTGCGCACCCTTCGAATGTATCCTCTGCGACGGCAAGTATAACCCCTCCGCCATCCCCAACGCAGCTCCGGTCAACATCTCCGCCTCCGCGTCGCATGTCTCGTGCAAGTCACGTGCCTGCTCTGCCGTTCACTCGTCTCTTCCGTCCTCAGACCTCTGCGCCATGGCGCAATGCCCGTTGGAGACGATTGAGATCTCCGATTGCGCTTCTCACTCTTGCCCCCCATTTTACTACGCTTACGGCGACGGAAGCCTAATTGGTCGCCTTTATAACGACAGTTTATCGATACCCATGTCGTCGCCGTCGCTAATTCTTCGGAATTTCACTTTTGGGTGCTCTCACTCTGCTCTCGGCGAGCCTATCGGCGTTGCTGGGTTCGGCCGTGGAGTCCTATCATTGCCGGCACAGCTCTCTAATTTATCGCCGGAGCTCGGTAACCAATTCTCGTACTGTTTGGTTTCTCACTCATTCGACGCCGACCGAGTTCGCCGGCCAAGTCCACTTATTCTCGGAAAATACTCAATCAATAATAGTGACAATAAAGAGAAGCAATTGGGTGATCGTGAAATTGGGTATGTGTATACCCAAATGATTGATAATCCAAAACACCCATATTTTTACTCAATCGGACTCGAGGCGATTTCGATCGGCAACCGGCGAATCGGGTCGCCGGCGAGTTTGAAAAGGGTTGATAGAGAAGGGAACGGTGGGTTAGTGGTGGACTCGGGGACTACATTCACTATGTTGCCGGCGAAATTGTATGACTCGGTGATGACCGAGTTCGACGTCCGAGTCGGACGGGTTTTGAAACGGGCGACTCAGATTGAGGAAAAAACTGGACTCAGTCCGTGTTATTATTTTGATGACTCGGACACAGTTAGAGTGCCTCCATTGGTGTTGCATTTTGGGGGAAATTCCAGTGTGGTGTTACCTAGGAAGAACTACTTTTATGATTTTTTGGACGGTGGTGATGATGGGAAGGTAAAGAGGAAGATTGGGTGTGTGATGCTGATGAACGGTGGTGATGAATCTGAATCAAGTGGGCCAGCAGGGACACTTGGGAACTACCAGCAACAGGGATTTGAAGTGGTTTATGACTTGGAGAAGAGAAGGGTTGGTTTTGCAAGGAGGAAATGCGCATCTTTGTGGGATAGTTTGAACCAGCGCTAACTTGCGCCTGTCTAAGTCTAGGTGTACATGGCAATCTGGGGGGTTGACTTTTGGTGTGTGAAGTCAACGCATGAGGTTGGCGTGGCGGTTAGTGCACTGGGGGGTTTGTGTAAAATGTAGTGAATGGTTTTATGTTTGTGTGAAGGTTATAGAGTTCAGGACACTCCCATTTTTCACTTCTTGTACTCCACCCACAACACAACATTGTGTATATTTGAATGTCCATAGCACCCAAAAAAAAACAAAAAAAATTGTTGGGAAGTGGATTACAAGAAGCAAAAACTGGTGAGACAAATAAAGCGATGAGAAAAAAGTTTGTAAATCTTTGGAAGTTATAAACATAAGATATTTTGCTTGAATTTTGTGGAGATTGGCTGCATGTATCTCTGTCATGAATTTCAAATGGGAAATGTTATCTTTGCTATAGTCTAGAGGCCAACTAATCAAACCCTTTTGTTTTGTTAGAGCATCCGCATTATACCGGCTATGTCATATGTTTGTGTGAGAAGCTTAGTAGGGTTTAAATATTTCTCTCCAATGGATCAATTAGTGTGGATAAACATGACAATGTCAGATGTTAGGATGTGGGCTAATTGTGGTGGGTTGTTAAGCTCCTCTTTAAGCATTAAAATACTAATTTACCTAAAAAAAGTTAAAAAGTTCCGACTTTTTGAATATCACCATCTCTATAAGCGAGCATGCATGGGCTTTGATCTGACTGTTGGCCTTGGAGAACCCAAATATAAAGGCAAAGTTAGCATGTGATCGATTCTTCACTTTATGTCCACGTGTACACTAAAAATCTGCTAACACACACTAAAAATATTGCATCATTAAAAATGCCCTTAGATGCTTCCACAAGGGAGTACGCCTCTTATGGTAGACGTTTCCGGTATTTGCTCCTCGCGTGAAAGTTAGTTTGGTTGTAGGAATTACTAACTTTTTTTGGGTTATCGAGAAAAGGGTAGGAAAGGGCAATCAATCGGACGAATTCTTATTTGAACGTAATTGGAGTAGTTGCTTTCTATACATTGGAAAATAATGGCTAGAGGGGTCTAAACGAAGACAAGTTATAAGGTAAAAGTGTTACAGCCCGGTCCCACAATAGCGGAATCGGAGCCCGTGGCACGCCACCGAGGCTAAACCAATTCATTAACGTTCCCAAATCTAGGTTTGAAGAACACACGCAGCGGAAAACAAAACACATTTTCAAAGCAGAGGTTCAGTCGACTGCTCAGTCGACGGGAGAAGGCAGGGAGTTTTCACAAGGTTTAATAGCAATTCCAGTCGACTGAGGCTGGGGTCCAGTCGACTGAGGCGGGACCCAGTCAACTGCTTTTGCTATAATAAGAAGCAGTAGCTAACAGATACAAGGATCCAGTCGACTGAATCAGGGATCAGTCGACTGCTCCCCTGACAGCAGCACATTCTGTAGCATTTCAAGTTTTAAAAGCTTTCTAACTTTCACCAATGATCAACCACTCAATCCAAAGTAATCTTAGCTGTATTAAAACATTTCTAAAGCAGGATTACAACATGTCACTAACTATTACAACGGTTTAAAATCCATTCCAACATACCAAATTAAACATGGGTTAAAACAACCAAATTCTTATTACAACATTCCTATTATCCCAAAACTACAAGATTAACATTCAAGTTGCCTTCCAAAAGAACTCCCAACCCACGTACTCACTTCTGCGATTCTTCGCCAGCATTAACACCTGAAATGGTTATTTGAATAACCACACATATTTCGATTTGTTTAAGCTAAAGCTTAGTGAATAAAACAACATATGTACATGAATGATAAACATGTCCGCATTCACATCTCTACATTTCATACTAGTCGCGGGAGACTCACGTGCCCGTCCATACTCCCAATCCGCGACTCCTCGCCAATAAGTCCACGTGAAAGGGTAAGACCCACGATTCTTCTCTTCAATCGTGCGACCTTAATGCCTATATCGGCTCCACAAAAAGGGCACGGTGACCACGTGCTCCTTCTGACCCACATAAGCAACTTAACATGCTCAAATACATATCACCATACTCGCGGTAATCAAAACATATCACCGTGCTATTGAGCCTACTTATCAATATAAATGCCCAATATGAACTACACAATATATCTCTAAGAATTAATACATGCTATTCAAACATAACATGAATACATGCCAAGAAATCATTCCAAAACATAGTTGAATCACTCACCTCCGAATAACGCTCCTATAATTCAATCTGAAGAAAACCCGTGCACAAAGAACGTGCAGAAGTCTGTCTAGTACGATTCCTATGGATCAAAATTCTATTTATCAACTTTTATGAGAAATTCTATAAAACAACTTTTCGGAAAATTTGGCCAAACAAGCCCTAACATATATCAAAACGAAGCTCTTACCTCGAGGAGCTCAAATATGAAATCTGGGAGAAACCAGACTGATGGAAGGTCGTCGTTTGGCGTCGCAAAGCTCTAAGCTCCTAAATCTCCCTCTAGCCCCCTTTTGGCTTCCTTTTGGAATTTAGGTTAGAAGTTAAGAAAAATCTAAGTTCATCTCTATCTATATATAGGCAACATTCTCGGGGAATTACGTTTACCTCCCCACGAGTTTTCATAACTCCTAATCAGTCTCTGAAACTTTCTACACAGCTAATTCATAGCTTTATAAGTGAAACTTCAAAATTATAAAAGTTTTCGACTAAGTTTCGTTTGGTCGCTAAAACGCGAATTTCTATAAGACGTTTCCGAAGTTGCTAATTAGCCTACCAAATTAATAGCGTGTTAATTCGTCCTCACCGGGATACTAAAACTAACAACAGATATATATTCTAAGCCAGAAAATAATACAGATATTGAAATACACAGGTAAACATTTATTTTCAGATAAACATTTAAAATGTTCCACAGTGACCGTCTCATACTCGGAGAGACTTCACAACAATAAATCCTCAATCACAACAGTTTCAAAGGGTTCTCTAATACAGACACCCAAATCAACTCGTGAGTCAAAACTCACCCAATCATGTGTCATAAGACACCCCACATCACATTATCATGCATGACAATGTAATATAAATGAATAACACAAATGTGGGTGTTATAAAAAGTCCTCGCGTAGTTTGAACTGTAGTATGATCTAGTAGACTTACCAAAGGTACTAGTGGACACTCATACAGGGACATAATCCTTACTAATTCTAATTGTTAGAAAATAATAATGTATAGACACTGGTATGAAAGAAAATACTAATCAAACGGGTCGAAGAAATTGATTGAGTCGTGTTGGAGAACACTGTTCTTAAGAGTAATTTCCGCCCATCGGAGTTCTTGTCTCGGTACAGAAAGGTCTCAGCGGTTTATCCTCCAGGATTAAGCAGCCTCATCTTTGTTATTGTGCACTCGATGAACAAAGGGCACAGAACAACCTTGTATGCATATCAATGATCGAGTGAATAGAGAAGTTTTAGAAAAAAGAGATAAACTAGTATATTTTTCTTTTTGTGTGCTTATTCACGAAGGAGACCTGCTATTATATAGCTTTAGAAACCCAACAAAATCCCACAAAGAAAGCAAACGTGTGATTTGATCAAGGATAAAATTTCGTAACGTTCATATGATTGAGCTAGTTTGGTAAATTGCATTTGGCAAGTCAAAAAAAATAAATTGTAAAACTAAGCCCAACCGGGTGAGCCCGCGAGGCTTGGAAGCCGGGATTTGCACCCGATGCGCCCGATTAAAAGATTTCCGGATCGAAACCCAAATTTCTATTGGATTTGGGTTTAGCTTGGGCTTGGCTCATGTGCGCGCAAAAGCCTACATGTGCCAACTTATTACTAAACCCATAAAGACAAATCATATATAGACCCTTCCAACTCTCTCTTCATAAGCAATGTGGGATAAGGATCCCTATCACACTTTTGGGCAAGACCACACCCACTAGAGAGATGTAGAGAAAGAAAAAGGTTTGACTTTAAAAAACACCAAATTTAATTTACAAATTACAACACTAATTATGGGATTGGAACTCAAAATCTGATATTCACCAAGTCACTTGAGAATCAACCAAATGCCTCAACACTCTTGGTTCTAAGCCTAACTCACCTATGGGTGTATTTGTCATATTCATACCACTAGGACCCTCCTTGACTTCTCTGAATGTTGATTGCGGTTCCGTAGTCATTTTTAAGCTTACAACCATTATTATTAGATGCTTAAAAATTGGGGGTATAAGGTTTTAATTAATAGTGGGTGTGTGGAACCATGGCTACTAAGGACAACCTTGGCTTGTAACGGACTAGGTCGGTCATAAGAGCACGGTGTTGAGTGTCTCAGATTCTTTGAACCCATAGCGTAGAGCCTCAGCCAAGTGAAGAATTAAAAGCCATGCCGTCTGGCAGATTTGAAGATCATGCTGGAGCATGACTTACATACATATATATATATATATATATATGGGTGAGTTTACTATGATATAAGAAACCGAATTTTAATCATTGGATGAGAATTTAGCCATAAAATTTTCAAGAATCTAAAAATGCATGTATTACCAGATTCTTATCTAACGGTTAAAAGCTGCTCATTATAGACTTGTCATATATGTATACTATATGTGCCATTATGATTACAATTAATTATGACTTCCAAATTTGAATTTTTATTCAAATTCTCTAAATGAATTTTTATTCAAATGCTCTAAATAGTTGTATCACATCGTATTACAGTAGTCAATAATATCACATGTGATTGTATGTTGTATAATTGATAAAGTATTTAAGAATTAAATTTAAAATTTATATCTTTATTCGACTATACTACACCGTCGACTAGTGCTCTCCCCTTTTAATTGTTAAGGGCATGTTTGGTTGTCCTTGAATGAAATAATTCTATTCATGTTTTTGTACACAATTTTATATAAAAAGATGAAGAGCTTGAATGGTTTCATTTAGAAAACGGATGCTCGTCTCAAAAATGATGCTTGCAATCATGAATTTTGGCATTCTAGAAAAATGAACATTGCCTCATAAGAAGAAATATGGTGAAATCTCCCATATTTGTAAATGGATTCATTCATGGTGATGAATTTTGCCTTTAACTTCTACACAAAATTTGAATGAAACCATTCAATTTAAAAGTACAACCAAACAGGCCCTAAATGTATCCAAGTCATTTATAAGAAAGAATCAAGATTCTAGGAATAGCACATTTGTTGCTTTGCAATATGCTATGATCCATTCATTACACGGTCATGGCCGGCCCAAAGGGGGGCAAAAGGGGCAACCGCCCCGGGCCACCAAAGTTCACAAAATTTTGAAGGCCCTCGTGAAATTTTTAAAATTATATTTTTACCTTGAGATTTGTAGCATTTTACTTTTAGACATCCTCAAGGCCCAATTTAGTGTCATTAACTACATATATATTGATATACATGTATATAAAACTCAAAAGCGAAGGCCCTAGAATTTTGAAAATTACACTCTTAGTGTAAAATTTTATTGAGTTTTAGAAATAGGCCCCTCTAGAATTTTGAAAAATACCATACAATGTTTAAATTTCACAAATAGACTCATAGACCCCAAAAAAATCACCAATTATGTATAAGCAAACCCTAAAAAAAAAATGTAAATGATGTATAAGTAAACCCCAAAAAAAATCGCCGCGGGAGCGCTACCCCAGAACCCCCGTATAAGAGCCTCCTTTTTAATAGTTCGTCCCAGGCCTCCAAATACTCGGGACCGGCCCTGCTAACACAGTAAATCGAGTGAGTTTACCTCCTACAGGATGGATTTTGATTTTTCATCCACTTTTAAATAATAAAAATAATAATAATAAGTTACATTTAACTTCCCCGAAATATATCATAATTATACGGACTGCTCTCATAATTTTCAGAAGTTGTATTAAATTTCCTCAAGGTTGGTAGTTGTGTAACACTCATCTTCCTTTCGTTAGCTAACGGTTGGTTAACCATTAATTCTATGGTTAAACTTTTCAAAGTAACCACCTTGTCCTTATTAGTTATTAAAGTCCACAAATAGAAATTTAAAGAAATTTTTTTCCCACTTTGTTTTAATGTTATATTTTAGCGAACCGACTGTAGGGTGAACCGGCTACGTGAACATACCCGATGAATATGGATCGATCTAGGCTACTTAAAATTGGGTTAAAACAATTTGGGGGAAAGATTTGGGGGACAACCCAAAACTCACTGTGCTCTCTCTATCTCTCTCAGGTCGCCGCCGCCATAGTCGCAGCACCGGCCTCTCTCTCTCTCTCTTTCTCTCTCCAGGTAACATTGGATCTCACTCTCTCGATCCCCTCATTTGTCTCACTCTCTCGATCTAAAAAACAAAATTCCTTGGATATTTTGATGCTTGCAGCCACATGGATTAGGGCTTGTAAAGTTTTCTTTTTCTTGTCGTGATTCTGCTAAACATTTTAATACAAAATTTTCATTTCTCTTGATCAGTCCATCTTCATCATTCTGTTTACTTTCATTTGCAAACTTAAAATTTGGTTTCTTATCCCTATCATTGCAGAAGTGAAGTGTGTATTAATGTAGTTTGGATTAAGAGGGAGAAGGAAAATAAAATGGGTAAACTTATATGTTGTAGAAGTTCATGAGAAGTTCTCATCTGCAAAAATAAAATGGGTTCTAGCACAAATTTCACAAATTATAAAAGATACTCTGTGCTAGAAATACATGGCTTTCTTTGTGATATGAATTTGGTTTGACAAAGTACTTTTCCTCTTCTGTTGATTCATTGATTACACCAGATCACTTGTTGGAACTTCATGAATTGGGTCACAAATTTCATGTATTGGGTCTCCCCTTAGATTCAGTGTAGATTCATTGATTGGACCAGATCACAAATTTCATGAATTGGGTCTCCCCTCAGATATTTGATCCGAAAATGCATAACTATCTGGAGCTGCAACTGTGGCGACGGCGACCTGGCAGAGGCGCAGTGAGAGAGAGAGAGAGAGAGAGAGAGAGAGCAGTGAGGGGGAGAGTGAGAGAGCACTGAGTTTTTTTGTTTCCCCAAATCTTCCCCCTAAATTGTTTTAACCCAATTTTAAGTGACCCGCGGTCGACCCATGTTCACCGAATATGTTCACCTACCCAGTTCATTCTAGAACCCAATTATATATTTTATGGACAAATTTCTTATTTTTATAACTTGTTTACTTTTATTATTATCAAATCTATTTTAGTTCAATGGTAGATACCTACTCTTACATCCATTTAACTCTTGTTTGGATGTCATGTCTAGCAGAAGGTAAGTGTAATTTTTTTAAAATTATAAAAGAGCTCCTTGTAGTTATCAGTGTAATTTATCTAAAAGAAAAAGGGATAAAAAAAAATAAGGATTAATTTCACAAACCTCCCCTGAGGTTTGCCCTAATTACATCGATCTCCCTCATATTTTGAAAAATTACACGAACCTCCCTTGAAGTTTAGATTGAGCTACACTCACCTCCTCTCTGTTAGTAGACCGTTTACTTACCCACTGTCAGAAAATGATGGTGTAAACGATTTTTAATTATCTAATGCCAAAAGTAACCTTGTTTATCCTAATAAAAAATAGGAATGATTGCACAAACCTCCCTTGACATATGACCTAATTACACTGACCTCTCTCATTATAAAAATATTTTTTTGTTAGTTTTTTTTTTATTTTTTTAGAGCATTTTTTCTTACCCAAAAAATAGTTCACCAATGCTCACCCAAACATTCCATTGATCAATGCAGTGGGACCCAGGATTAAACGTCCCACTGCATCGGCCAATGGGATGTTCGGATGAGCATTGGTGAACCATATTTTGGGTGAGCAAAAGTATTTTCTTTTTTTTTTTTTTTTTCCTTCTTCCTCTTCCGTCTCTCAACAATAATGATTTTTTTAAAAATTAAAAATCATCTCTCTTATTTGTAAGAATGACTATACTTACCTGCACCTTTTTTCACAATCCCCTCAATTTCCACGAAGTGCAAAAAAATCTTTCCACCAAACCAAATTGAATATTGCACAGATTATTTTGATCTATCATGTCCGTCATATTCATTTTCATAAACAGAAGAAACTAAAATGTGGAAGAAAAAAAAATATAAAATAAAAAATAAAAATAAAACAAACCCAAGAAATTTAAAATATGAAATTGGAATTTTTTTTTCCTCTCTTCTTCTTCCTCCCTGGTTCCGTCTCTCAACAACAAAAAATGATTTTTCCCAAATTTAGCATTATCTCTCTTATTTTTCAAAATGATTATATAACTCTAATTATTTTCACAGTCCCTTCAAATTTTCACGAATCACAGAAAAGTTCTTTGCAACAAAGCAATTGATGATTGCCCAGATTCTTTTGACCTAACATGTTCGTCATATTTATTCCATAGACAAGAGAAACAAAAAAACCAAAACCAAGAAATAAAATTATGAAATCAAAGAATTTAAAGAAATGTTTTAAGAAACTGCAGATCGTAGAACTATAAGAAATTTGAAGAAATTGAAAGCTACACTTCTTAGTGGTATGAAAAGCTTAAAAATCAAGTTTAAGTTTTAAGGGTGATAAGGAAGGTCCCTATAAATTTTCAAAATTTGAAAGAGGTCCGCGTAAATAGATCATACTTCAGGAGAGGTTTGTGTAATTTTATGTAGGGGCAATTTAGTCCTTTCATTTATTCCGTCATGGATGTTATCAACTCTGTTACCGAGAAAGGAGGTCCGTGCAATTTAACTAAATACGAGAAAAATCTGTGTAATTATGACAAACTTGAATGACGTTTTGTAATTAACCAAAAAAACAAGATAGTCTAGTTTCAAAGAGTAGAACTTCAGGCACACTCATTTCCACAACCTCAACCCTCACAACCTGATGTGTCAACCATGTAGTGGGACTATTATATGTGAGGTTGTGTTAAATGGTGGGTCCCATCTCACTACATGGTTGACACATCAGTTTGTGGGGTTAAGGTTGTGAAAATGGGTGTCTCTAAAATTTTACTCAGTTTCAAAAGGCGACGGCTATAATTTATAATTGATGTAGTGGTACCTAGTAAATTCATTGAATTGGGTAGGTGAAAAATCATAGGAGTACAGAAAGGAGAGTATTTTTATTCACCCAATAAAATAGTTCATTAATGTTCACCTAAATATCTTATTGATCAATGTAGTGGGATTCGAGATTATATTAATATTATTTAATTATGAGTTTTACTGTATTGACTAATAGAATGCTTGAGTGAGCATTAATAAACTATTTTTTTTGGAGAGTATTTTTGCTCATCTAAAAAATGGTTCACTAATGCTCACTCAAGCATCTTATTGGCCAATACAGTGGAGCCCAGAATTAAACATATAAAAAATTTACAGTGGAGCCCAGAATTAAACATATAAAAAATGGTCATTGGGCAATAAGATGCTTGGGTGAGCATTAGTGAACCATTAAGATGCTTGGGTGAGCATTAGTGAACCATTTTTTAGGGGATAATATTTGGGGCACAACCAAAGACACAACCTTTTGCTCACAATCTTCATTTTGTGTCTATCTCTCTCTTGATGGGTCCCACAGTGCCAGTGACCCCACAGTGCCCACTAAGAGAGAGATAGACACAAAATGGAGATTGTGAGCAAAAGGTTGTGACTTTGGTTGTGCCCCAAGTATTACTCTTTTTTAGGTGAGCAAAAAAAAATTTCGTATAAAAACTAAAAAATGAGAGACGAGTGGACTAGTGGTGTGAGTCAAAAGAGTTTTTGGATGCTTGACATAGGGGTGATATGACACGTCGGCATAATAGGACAAAAACTGCCGCCAATGGGAACTTTGTTTGAACCTGACGTCAACGTGTTTTGAAAAACCCATTGAATTAAAAAGCGTGCTTGTCTGCTTGCTCATTGCTAGCTGTCTCCCATTCGTGCGCTAGACAATTCCCTCACGTTTTTTACAGTCTTTGCCTGTGGGCCCAATATTTTACTTACTTCCCATTCGTGCGCTAGCATTTATTTGAGGAGTATACATTTTCCTCACCCATGGCCACAGGTACGGGTGTTTAGGTCAGAACGGAACATAATGTATAAGTATTCTTTCGGAAAAAAGTTTTAAAATTTTGAAAATTAAAATAAGTGTTTTAATTTCTGTTTCGATTTTTTTAGAATTTTATTTTTCATTCCGATTTCGGAATTTTTGGAATTTGAATTCTTCAGAAATTTTCAAAATTTTTTCCAAATTTTTAGAATTGATATCGAAAAGTTTCATAATTTTTGGACTTTCCGGAATACAAATACTATTGAAAAGGTAAGTAAAGCTTTTATAGAGAGTCTCTTATTCTCTCATTTCTCTTCTTATTCGATATGGGACAAATAAGTCCACATTCTTCCAAATTTTCGGAAAACATTTATATTTTTTCGAAAATATTTTTAAAAATTTTTCGGAAAAACATATTTTCTGAATTTTCGGAATTCTCAAAACAATTCCGATTCTGTTCCGATTTTTTTCGGAATTTTCGGAATTCGAAATTTAATTTTTGGTGTCAAAATCAGATTTTTTTTTTATCGGATCGGAATTTCCATTCCAAATGACACCCTAGCCACAGGCCATAACCCATTTATGCTCAATCATTTCTCACTCACCAATAATTTTTAGTGCAGTTTTGTTCACTTCAAAATTGTTTACTTATTGTTCACTCAACTTTCTCATTTGTTAATATAGTGGGACTCATGATATTTTATCATTAATTAATTTCTACTTAATCATGGGTCCCTGTACTGCATTAACTAGTGGATGAGTTGGATGAACAATTTTGAAATGAGCAAAAATGTATTCATAATATTTACCTCCGCCCTTGCGTGTATGAGAAGAGAGAGAGAGAGGACTGTGAGGTTGTCATGGAGTCGTGTGTCATTCTGATGAGTAATAACGATAAGTAGGTATAAGAAACGGACATCACTCCATACATTACTTTATTATTCTCTCTCACAAAAAGGAGCCCCATAATTAAAAAAACTGTTGTTGGAAAATAATTTTTATACAGTGGGGCTCACTTGTGTGAGAAAAACAACACCAGTAGTACCTAAGTAAATGTATGGAAGTGTATGTTAGCATTAAATCAAATTAAAGTGCCCAAAAAACTTACCTTCAGCCATGTAGTTATAGCACAGATGATGAGAACGAACTTCTGCTTGATCACGAATCCACTTAATGACCACGACCCTTACACAATTTGGTATATTGTATGGTGAGGGATGGATATGGGTTTCCAGCCTATCGTTCTGTATATCATTCTGTAACGATGGTTGTCACAGGCCTTATGTATATATAGATAGACTAGGACTCTTATCCATGTGTTTAAATGCACAACAACTTCCTACCATCAAGGAAGTTGAGCAATCCCAAATACCATTTAAAATATATTCTGTAGAGATAAGTTTGTGCTATTATTTCATATCTTATCACCAAAGAGATAACTATGTCAAACTAGGATAATATAAAATACTTAAATAATATATATCTTATAAAATATGTGGGCCACACTATCATACGTTTATATTCTCCCACTTGGCACACATGACACACTGTATGTTCTCTTGGTGATAAGTTAACACTTAATCATGATCATGAATCAAAACAGCACATACTTTATTTGAGAGACATAATACATGAATCACGGCGGTCATACCCCATTCAAGAAATACTTCCTTCCGTGTATTACAATATATCACTCTCTTTATAACTTTATGTGGTATAAATGCTTTATAAATGACTTCTTATAAGTCATTGTGGGTCCAAAAGTCCCAACGGACTTTCATATAAAGGCAAACACTTAAATGCGCAAAACAAACAATGCATTTATTTGTGAGACACAAATTGTCAATAAACAAAACTAAATCAAGCATAAAACGAGCTAAATAATCCCATGTGCTCTATATGTATCGAATATATCTTTATTAAGAGCCCCTTTTGTCATGGGATCTGCAATCATCAAATCTGAACTAGTATGCTCAAGGACCACCTCTTGCTTCTTAACTCACTCTGTAATAGCAATATACTTTATGTCAATGTGCTTGTATTGGCTGCCATTTCAATAATTAATATTGCAACAAAATTATCACCTTATATTCTTAATGGCTTGAATATCAAAATAATACCCAGACCTTGTGATAAATTTATCCTTAACCATATAGCCTGTGAAGTAGCTTTAAAGCTTATTGTCCTTCGTTCCTTATAAGTACCTTCCAAACTTAAAGATAAGTACTACATTTATGTTGAGTTTCTCTAAAATCCTTTAATGTAAGGCTTATGAGACAATCCTAACGTCCTTTCAGACATGTCTCCATGAGATCTCTATGTCTAATGACACGAGAGATTTCACCAAAATCCTTCATTTCAAAGACTTAAGAAAATAAGTGATTTATGTAGCAAATTTAAGTCAGTGGTTGCCTATAAAACGTTATCCATATCTAAGTACTCCCACTAACCTCAAAGTATATACAAGTATTCACAACATCTGTTTGTCAAATTTTATGAAGTCGTGAAACTTTAAATACCATTGAAGAGATCCATATAGGGACGTAATTAGGTAGCAAACCGAATGACTATCTTTATTAGAACAAAATTCCAATTTCCTTGTGTATATTTTTCCCATAAGATCTGATCTGCTTTCGCTTGATGTAGCTCTAAAAGAGCCAATATTGCCACGAATTTTTAAATAAGCCCTTTAAATAAATCAGATAAAAGGTGCTATGGTAAAAGATGCCTTCTAGATGACATCATACCAAATATTTAGAAGTTTCCTTTGTCATGGCATAGAAAACTAGATGAGATCAGTGTAAAGTCTGACATCAAAGTCCAACTTTATCAAGTATACAAAGAAATCAACAAAAATGCTTAAATTTATAAGATGTGGACCATATGTTGACTTTCCTGTGTGGTGCCTCTTGAATTGATTAACAATTCATCTTTATTCATGAATATCGCATCTAAGTCTCAAGATCATCCCACTAAAGTCAACATCTTTAGTAAATTTAGCATTATTAATATCAACAATTCAAGGTGTGCAAAAAGAGCTTTACCCTATAGCTAATAGAATATCCATTAACTGCCTTTGGGCCCAATTACTTTAGTTTGTGGAATAACATAACAATTCTTTATGTGTAACTGAATTAAACTATGTTTCATCACTACCTTGACTCAAATAACATCTAAGGAATGACCTTATATGGAACAAAGTTTATGACTTACACTTGTGTCCTTAAAGGCTTATTCCACAAGGCTATGGAAGAATCATATGCTTACTAAGTATACTACTTTCCATTTCCAGAAGGGTATGGTTTTCACCTTTTGTATTACCCATTTTGTGAGACATAGCATACTAAGTAATAATACCCTCTTCCAGACATGGGGGGCTCTTTGTCCTATATCTGCGTCCTGACTGAAATATTTCCATCCATGGGTCTTTATAGTCACTTCCTTTTACACACTATTAAAGGTATCCACTACCTCATAATTACTGGGAAAATCGTCGAATGAAATAAAAATATCTCTGACTATTTAGACAAAGATAGAAATGGCTCACATATGTTATGTGTATGATTCCAAGAACTTTGTAGCTCCTACTTACACCTTTATTAGACTTGTTGGTCTGCCCTTTCTTCATGCAGATTGCACAAGTACCAAAGTGGGAAGCAATCCAAAAAGCTTTTAAGACTCCATCGCTAACCAACCTCTTGATTTCCTTTAAGGAGATTGCCCCAATCTCCAATCCCACGGTGTAAAGGTGAACTCATCACTCATTCTACCTAGTGCCAATATCATCTTGTAAGTTTAGAAAAAATCATTTAAAGATAAGATCCAATGCTAATGTAAATTAGTGACAAAGATTCCAAAATCAGTGAGAGAAAATTTCTTTTGGACTTGCAAAAAGCAACCCAAAATCCAAAATTGTCAATTTTTGAAAGAAACCAAATTTTCAAAAATATTTCAAGCCCAAAATAATTTTCAAAATTTCTTGGTTAACGAACACATCCTATTGCTCCAAATGTGTCTTGTGTTCACTTCCCATTGACTTCGTTAAGCAGAAAAAACAAAATATAATATTGGCAATGTGAATTGTAGTTCCTGAACACCATTTATTTAGATGAGCATCAAACAATCTAGAATCATAACACAGTCCTAGAATTATTGCACGTAATGCCTGATAACTAGTTTATTAAGGTGTTTGTTAATGCCTTATTAGAACTGATAAAATGCCTTTATAGCCCTTATGTAGTCCTATACTCACTGTATTGTGGGAAAAAATACTAAATGTTCTCACTCATACGTGACTTGATGAACATTTAACTTAAGTGATTACATCGCTCCCACTATTTGTAGGCATTCTATACTTACATGGAACTCACTTCTGTGGATACAGACAGCTTCACACAGCTTTACTAAATTAATTGAGTTCCATTCACCCTGATATTAAAGGATTTTGTCCAAACATAAAATTGCTACAAACTCGCTTAGCTTAAGAAAACTCATCATTCAAATAAGAGACTAATAACTATAGAACCAAGAACGTACATTGATCAAGCAATGAAGCAATAAATTTAGTCTGATTTGACCAATGTCAAATTCAGTAGTAAGTCTAAACCTTCCTGTGGGTAGAGGTTGCAACATGCATTAGACCTACTAATTTATAATAAGACTAGTAGATTATTCTGATATAAAGAAGAAGGGA
Organism: Hydrangea macrophylla; assembly: GCA_033977485.1. Classification (NCBI taxonomy): domain Eukaryota; kingdom Viridiplantae; phylum Streptophyta; class Magnoliopsida; order Cornales; family Hydrangeaceae; genus Hydrangea; species Hydrangea macrophylla. The sequence continues at coordinate 95,769,305 of CM066995.1, forward strand.
ACCCATACCTGTGGGTTTAGAGAATCCAAACTTCTAAATGTTCAATCCACTATCTTATCCCAACTAAGTCATTTAAAGAGACAACACATATAACAACCTAATTGCAACATGGAATACCATTATATGATTACAATTATTAAACTTAATGTGATCATCATACCAAAAGATCACACATCATGATGACTTAAGATACTGTGGCTACTCTTATGACATCATGATGTTTTTACTCTTAATCTGTTAGAATCCATTTGTCCATAAGTTCACGACGCTCTAATAATATAGGTTAAATGGTAGCATTTTAAAACTTTTACCTTTACGTGAATATGTTATCAAAAGGTCACCCATCAATATGCCTTAAGGTGCTGTGGCTACGCCTAAGACAATATGATGTAACTTTAGTTTAATCTAATTTACTTAACACCGTGAACCAATGCTTATGTTCGTGTCCAAATAAGCCTTAAAAATATGCAATGCGACTTTATGTGACCAAAATTTCTTAAGAATCACATACCAACACATTTCAAGATGATGTGGATATTCTTAAAACATGTGATATCCTTATGATGACCTAATTCATTGTAATGAACGAGTCCTTATGTTCATAATTAAGACAACTTTAATAGACACAAAAACAATTTTAACCTTTTCATGATCATGAAAAGAAACATCAAAAAGCCTTAGGATGTTGTGGCTATCCAAAGACAATGTGTTGTTCTTTATGTCAAAATTGAAATACTAAATAACAAAATGTTCATGATAACTCCTCAATGCACGATATACACCTATAGTGATAGTGCGTTTTATGACTTTAATCTTTATGTGATCAAAATCTAAGATCACTCATTTATGTCTTAGGGCGCTGCGGAGTATTCCAAAGACCTTATGTTATCATAAATAAATCCTTATATTCATGAACATTTAAAACTTTCCAATAAGTTGGAACATGAACATTTATAATTTTCTAACAATGTGCAAATAATCCATACAAAGTCATAGCCCTAAATAGCACAAAGTATGCACCAACAAGGAACAAATTATCCCTAAGTAACATGCACAAATAACCAAAAATTCAAATGTGCAGTAGTACTTTAAGAACACTTAAAAGTAGCCCAAGAATTTTTTTTTTCACACAAGTATACAACATTCAAAACTTTAGGGGCATAGTTGACAAATTATGAGGCCCAAACTGTAAGTCACTAGAGTCCTTGGGACTATAACTTTAATATTAATACTTTAGAAAAAATTTGTCATGCCACTTAAATGTAGGAAAAAAATTAATCTATAGACATCATCAAAGAGCTGCACAAATACAAATAAAAAATTGTCCCTAGATCGCATGCAAGCACTAGATAACTTAAATGTATAAAACGGTGCCTTAGGATGCGCTATAAAGCCCATAATTATAAATTGTGAGGACTACAACATAGGATCCATAATTTTAAGGGGTATTACTGTAATTCTCAAAACTTTAGAAAAAAGGTAAATACCAAAAAATAGTCCCAATCTGTCAATTTCTAGAGTGATGGATCCAAATATAAGAAGACAGAATTTTGGGGTCAAAAGCAATTAATTTTAATGTTTTGGATTAAACTATAAATATTTAAAACACTTGATCCAACTAAAATTTGAAGAGTTTTGAGCCTTTTGACTGTCATAATTGTAAATATGACTAAATCAAGTGTCATTGGTTTCTTTGAAAAGACTAAAACCTAAATGTCTGTCATGCCTTTTCTTTAGCCAGAGGTCCAGAACCAATATATACATACATATATATATATACATAATTAATCGAAATACATGAAACTGTTGATAACTATAGGCAATCAATTCCAAACAGATTCTGGTCAAGCACGGGGAATAACAGTTCAACATAATCTCGTGACTTATATATTTGAATATATGTATATATGTATATATACACGGATCATTAAATCAATAAAATACTCAATATACTTTGGACCCAACTTAGAATATGGAAAACTTTAAGGTCATATTGGAAATATGACTAAGCTAACTCAATGTCTACTACATTGGAAGAACACCATCAGGGCTACTCGTTTAAAACAAAACATATTGCCGTAAGGCCCGTAGTGGTTCGAAATTGGCCATAATCTGGAGACCCAATATATCTATAGTTATCTATATATATATATACGGTAGGGCTCTTGGGAGGGCGCCCTTATTTTGCTAAAGAGAGGGCTGATTTTTCCCACGTGAAGAATGGGCCCCACTTCAGCGAAATAGAGAGTCTGTGAATCAAAAGCCCCACTGATACCACCGAATGGGAAGAGAAGGAGAGAGAGAGAGAGAGAGAGAGAGAGAGAGAGAGAGAGAGGGCGCGCGGCAAGGGTGACTACTTCCGGCAAACGGCGATCGGGCTCCGGCAACTTCAAGAGGTATTCTTCTCTCTTCTCTCTTCTCTCAGTCTCTCTTACTCTCACTCTCCAAAAACTAGGGCTGATTTGAAAAGAAAATCAAGATTGAAAGATTTGGGGATATAGGTCTCAAATCTCTCACTCTCACTCTCACCCTCACCCTCACCCTCACCCTCACCCTCACCCTTACCCTCACCCTCACATTGATAATTTTGGGGGTTGTGGTTGAAATAGCCCTCTGATAAGAGGAAAGGGTAAATAATGAATTAGGTTTATTGGTGGCTTATTTATATATTCATCAATACAGTTAATGATTGAAGATTCAAAAAGAGTTTTGAATGTGTCTATGAAGAATTGCTTGGAACCCTATTTTCACATGCATATTGCTTAGCTATGGGACTACTATTTCATTATTGAACCAATATAAATCTTCTATGCTAACTCGTTAATTTAGTTGCATTTCTTAGTACTACCTGTTCTATTTATTCCACCCAAATACTGATCTACATTTTATTGGATACTTGAAAACTCATGATATTGCATAGGATTAAGACTAACTCATGTTGAAACAAAAAAGAAAATTTTTTGGGGGTTTTTATTTATTTATTTTATTGTCAAATAGGGCCATAAATGGAAGTTGAGGGTGGGGACGACAATGTGGATATGGGTGTCATAGGGGATGAAGGTAGGGACGACATTGTAGAAATGGGTGTTCTAGGGGATGAAGGTGAGGATGATATTTACACTCCTCAAGTAGGTGATGATAAGAAGCCTAGAAAAGGTCAACAATTTGAGACACTTGATGATGTCTTTAATTTTTACAACGCGTATGCAAAAGAAGCTGGGTTCAGTGTTAGAAGTTACTCTCTTAGGAAGTAGGGTGATGAAATAATTCGAAAAGAATACGTTTGTTTTAAGCAAGGGAAAAGTTGTAGAATAGCGGACAGTGAGATACAAAGGCGTCGGGGCACTATAAAAGAGGGATGTAATGCAAAGCTTGCTGTGGTGAAGTCCAAATCTGGGATGTATGTAGTCACTATGATTGTTGAGGGTCACAGTAAGTCATTGCCAACCCCACGGAGAACATATTTATTGAGGTCTCACCGTAATTTTTCAAATGCACAAAAAGATTTAACCCAACAGTTCGCCATGGCAAATATACCACAATACCAACAATTTAATTTCCTTGGAGTACAGGCAGGAGGCATAGAAAATGTTGGATGCACTCGGAAAGATTTTTATAACAGTGGCAAGGATAGGCGTCAAGAGTTGGTGGGGTATGACAGCAATATGTTATTTGAGTTTTTAAAATTGGAACAAGAAAAGAACCCTGCATTCGCATTCAAAATTGAGAAAAATGAACAACATAGGATAACACGTTGTTTTTGGTCTGATGCAACTTCTTGAAGAGCTTACAATTCTTTTGGTGATGTGGTAGTATTCGATACTAAATACAATACCAACCGATATTCGATGATATTTGCACCATTGGTAGGGGTTAATAACCATGGCCAAACAACTTTTTTTGCGGGTGCATTATTAAATGATGAAACTACCGAATCGTTTGTATGGCTATTCAATCAAGTTTTAGAAGCTATGCCTGGTGATGCCCCTAGAATGATTATTACATATCAAGATCTTGCGATGACAAAGGCTATTTCAGAAGCTCTCCCTAGTACTTTTCATAGGTACTGTAGTTGGCACATATTAATGAAATCTTCTGAAAAGTTAGATTCAATTAAATATAGTGTACACTATAAAGAGTTTTCAGATTGCATATGGAAATCAGAGGGTAAATCAGAGTTTGACTCTAAGTGGATGAAGCTTGTTGTAAAAAGTGGGTTAAATGACAATAAATGGCTATAGGATATGTATGAGATTCGTTCAAAATGGGTACCTGCGCATGTGAATCATGTTTTCTCGGCCGGTATGTCAAGCAGCCAACGAGCAGAAAGTTCTCATGCATTTTTCAAGCGATTTGTTAATAAAAGCAATTCTTTATTGGATTTTATGATTCAATTTGGACTTGGTCTTGCACGCCAACATCAAGAAGAGCTGATGGCCGACAACAAAGATTTGGTTGAGAAGCCCAAGTTGAAAATGCCTCATTACTTCCTAGAGCAAATGGTTGATACATATACATATGAAATGTTTTATGAGTTCCAAGAATAGTTGTGGGAGAGTTGGAATTATAGATTTGAGCTTGTCATAGATGGGGAATTTCAACAACTCTATAATATTTCAAGAAAAAATGTTGACAAATGTAAAGTCCGACAACTCACTTATGGCAAGAACTCGAGTTTAACTGCATGTAGTTGCAAAAATTTTGAGAGTTCGGGTATCCCATGCAGACACATTTTGGCACATTTGACAATGATGCATCATTTGGAAAAAATACCCGATCTCTATATCTTGAAAAGATGGACTAAATCTGCCAGAGGTGCACCAGTTGTGGATGGTATTCGTACACAAATTAATGATGAAAGTTCAAGGTTGTTGAGACGTAGTCAATTAATCAAATTATCTTTGGATGCAATTGATAAGGCTATTGAGAGTGAAGAAACAATCAAGGTTTACACCGATAGTGTTGATCAAGCAGTGGAAAAAATTAATGTAATGATTGGGTGTGGTACAACTGTTGGGATTGGAACAAGTACAAAATTCTCCCAAAGTATTTATATTGGCAAGAGTGCACGGCGCTCCCAAAGTGTTGAGCAAAGTTACCATGAACCTATTCAAGTAAGGGCTAAAGGGTGTGGTACAAGATTAAAGGGAGGAAAAGAGAAGGCACTAAGGAGGACCAAAAAATATAAAGCGAGGAAATGCAATGGATGTGGTGAAGTTGGTGTTTCCCATGATAAAAGAAATTGCCCAAATCGGATGCAACTGTAAGAATCAATAATTACAAGTTCAATTATTATTATTTTTCCTAATAAGTGTATGAATGACTAATTTGTTTTAATTATTTGTTTCATGCAGACCTATTGCGGCAGATGAAGATTCAAGTCCAGATGATGCAACTCAAGGTTTGGATAGACTGACTGGTTTTGATTAGGACTGGTTTTGATTTGAACTGTGTAATAGTAATTTTTATGGATGTTATTATTGGTGTAGGAAAAGTATGTTGTGGAACAAGTATTATTATTGGCATAGGCCAACTTTGTTGTAGATGCTTATTGTTTTAATGTTGGTGTAGGCAAACTATGTTGTGGTTACAAGTAATATTATTGGCATAGGCCAACTGTGTTGTGGATGTTTGTTTTATTGGTGGTGTAGGCAATCTATGCCTCATTACAAGTATTATTATTGGCATAGGCCAATTGTAGTAGCAAAAGAGGTGTATTTCAACATGCATTTACAAAATGTACACAACTGTAACAGAAACTGTTAAACTTAGTCCAAAATACCCCAATTACATAGTTCAACATACCAACATACACCAATTACATTAAAGGGGATGAAATTGTTCACCATACCAAAATACCCAATTACATTTTTCACCATACCAAAATATCTAATTACATAGCAAACAGCAACTACATAACTATTCATTAGTCTCGGTTATACTGCTATTTCAATGGCAAAGATGGACAACACAACGCTTGCAATTAATAGACATTTGATCACGCCTTGCTTTGCTTCCATCACTTTTAATTCACCATAAATTTCTCTGTCGCGGTTCTTCAACTCAAAAACTTCATCATATAGCCAGTTTCTCTGTAACAACCTGCATTTCATTTAAATTTTAAATTTGCATTTCCATATCTAAATTCAAAATTGTATTATCTACTCTTATTTATTTACAATTCTCATATTTATAATTCTAATACTTGCTATAATTCATATTGAAATTCTTATTGGGGTCAAAACTGCAATTTCTGTAAAATTAGCAATACCTGTGTTGAATTTTAAATCTGTATTTCAAAACGGTGGAAATTTTTACTTGGACTCAATCAGTATTTTTATAAAAACCGGAAAATCAGTTCTTACGCAAAAATGAAAATTTTGTATTTTTGGAGTGACCACCGCGCCACGAAAATACCAGTCTATGTTTAAAATTGTCCGTGCTGCGCTAGGATTACACAGATTTTTGGAAGTAATGTAAAGTTGGACATGACTTATGCTTTATTTCTATTAATGGCAACTAATGATTGGTTAGGACTTTGTTTGGCTATGCCTAGCTTGTGTGATTTAATGTTGTGCCATAAGCTTCATTTCCCAAACAACTTCATATTGACCCCTACTAATCTAATGTTGCCTCTTCAGTTTATGTGGGAGTGTATATACGTATTGTATATTTGTGTATATGCTGAGAGTTATACATTTAGTATATGGGATTTTGTTGAGTAAACAACACAAGACTTGGCCTCCAAGTCCATCAATTTCATCTTCTTTATATACTCCACTCTCACACACAATCTGGGGATTACAAACTGATATCCAGAGAGAAAAAGAGAGAGCTTGAGAGTTTAAATTTCTGGAGAGAGAAAGCTCATCTCCATAGCCAAGGTTGCAATTGGAGTTCTAAATTGTGATTCTTTCTCAACTAATATTTCAACCTCTTATCTCAGTGAGTATTATTAACTCACTTCTAATGTAATTCATGCCTTGATTTCTGTTTACATAGCTTAATTTAGAAATATCCATTGATGTTCATACGTAAGAAATCCATAGCTTGAAATCAAGATTTTTCAATCTCAATCAAAATCCGTTTTCTTAAATAAATATAAAAGATTACATGTTGCAGGTGCTATGTTTAAAGTTTTATAGCTTAATTTGTTCATAGGAGAAAGTATATTAGAAATTAAGTTTTGTCATCTTGTAATCTTTTAAAAAATTCTAAAGTTATAGATTGATTCATGTAAAATTGATTATGGATTCATAATCCTTGTGAAAAATCGAAGAGATTCATATATTATAAGGCATGGTAACTTACGGATTAAAAAATGGGTCAAAAGGACCCCTTAATTTTGAAACAGGGGAATTCTGACGAAGAAGACGAAGCTTCTGCATGAACTCACGCGCGATCGCGCGAGCGACTTTGGACAGTTTCTGGTTTTTGTTTATTTTATGTTAAGGAACTGTTTGGGTGATGCTTCATGGACTTTTAAAGCCCTGTTTGGGAAATTTAGTAAATCAGAATCCTATTTGGGTATGTTGGACGATTAAAACGTTGTATTGTGACTTATCATTTCCCGTACGCATGCTATTTCTATATTTCAGTGATTTGCTTTATGTTTAAAGTTTCATGACATACATGTGGAGTCAGTTGTACATGCATGGTGAGTGTGAATGTTGGTCAGTGTGGAAAAGAGTAATGGTCAGTGTGGTAAAGAGAGTGTGTGGTTGAGATTGTGTGGTGGACACTCCCTGGTAATTGTATACAAAAGTGTGACGTGTTGAGATTGCGGTGAGAGTATCTTTGTAGTGCGACGGTGGCAAAACTGGACACTCCCTGACGCCCATGGAAGCGTTAAAGTGTGTGACGCCGAACTTGGACACTCCCTGGCACCCATGGAAGTACTAAAGTGTGGCCTACGGACACTCCCTAGTACCCGAGTCTAGATACTGCGTGAGGTTACCTCCGGTATTTGCGAGGCGGATTAGGTACTAAAGTGTGAGGCATTGGACACTCCCTGGTACCCCGGACTAAAGTGTGAGGCAAACTGGACACTCCCTGGCACCCCTGTGTTAAAGTGTGGCTATCGGAGTATTTCAAAGATACTGGTGTGAGATAGTGGGTTGTTGGGTTTTGTCGAGAGAAAAGAGTCGGTAAGCTGAGTTGGTGCATGATTCTCATACACGGTCACATATATGTGAATTATAGCTTTCAAATAATATTGTGGTTGTTTCCTAAAATGAACTCTTTACTCTAATGTAAACTTGTTAAATTAAAAGGAAACTTGAAAATGGTAATTGAGTATGTGTTACATTCAAAGTTATGTTTTTAATACTCACCAGTTTCTTGAAGCTGATGGCGTCGATGCGCCCTGGACATTCGTGTTCAGGCTTTTCAGGTTATGACCATGCTAGGCCCTATGATTATGCAAACTGAGAACGACTGCTTTGGAAGATAGAACTGTTATCAATATCCTATGTTTTAAGTTATAAACTGTTTTGTAATAAGGATGACTGTAATAGATGATAGATATTGTTTTGTTTTAAGGCGGCATGTGCCTTAGTAGACCCCGTATCGTAATATGTAATAAGTTAGAAAAATATTTGTAAGCTTCGATTGCTCTACTCTGATTACGATTTTATGTTGTTCGACGTTTGGGACGGAATCAATCCTTCAAACTGTCGCGACCTACGGGTCCGTAAAGGAAATTAAACGCTTTCCATATTTATGCTACGTCAAGGCGTGACATTCTCTCAACTTCATCCCCATGTTGCTGAAAAACTGGGCTTGTGGACGTTGGAGGTAGAGTTGGGGATAGAGGCCTATACCAATTCCACATTTTGTATGTGCCATTAGGGCAAACATAATACAATTTCCCTTTGTTGTTTTTCTCATTTGACTCGGTTATTTTAATTGCACACCTTTGGCCGCATTGACAAAGCTTATTTCGGTATCTTAGATCCATTGCATCACCAAAGCTAATACCATCGGAGCTTAATGAAGACATTTCCATCTGCAATTGAGAAATCAAAGGAAAAATATGGTAGAGTCATTTTCATTTCCCTTAAAATGTATAGTATTCCTATCAAGGGTATTGACAATGTTGCAAAAGTGACATGAATGGGCTTGGAATAAAATGAATAATAACAAGAAGAAATAGAAAGAGGTAAGGACAAAAAAGAAAAAAGTGAAAAAAAGCTAGTCCTTTGATATTAGTAATCCAATATGAACCACAGTGAGTGAGATAGGTCTACAAGACTACAAAGAAGGTGAGTTTATCAAACATTAAGTGCATAAACTTCACTCTTCAGTTAATATTTCTTCCTCAGATCGCTGGTAACAATTATTGAAAACCTTAGACCAATGCTCTAACACTGATTTTGTAATTTTCAACTAAAAAAGCATAGCCTAGTACCCAAACAAGCCCAATTAATCCCAATCTAAAAAAAAAGCGTTAACTTGATATTTGTTTACGTATCTGCAGGATGTAAATTTTTTGTCGATCAATCCCCCAAATGTGCAAAATTTCACATCATCATCTCATATCCAAACCAAAGTGTTAGCTACATTCAAATTGGGCAGATTTGAATAATTTGGTTAAGTATTTGAACGAAGTTGATTTGTCTTCCCAGATTAGGTAAACCGAACATCGAAAAAAGGATAACTTATGAAATGATTTATCTAAGCACTAAAAACTTGCCTTCTTGAACCCCAGATTTTTTATTTATTTCTAAAATGACTCTAACAAGCATGGGTATTGAAAAATCCCTCAAAACTAACAAGCACGGGTATTGAAATTGGAAGTATTGAAATTCAAATTGGAAGTATCAAAATTCAAATTGGAAGTATTCAAATTGACAAGCAATGTTTCATATTTTTGGGAGCTAGCTCTCTTTTTCAAGCAAGTGAAAATCCATCAATAAAGAGGCAGTTAAATTATTGCTTCCAGATGCGCGCACAATCAAAGGAAGAAATTAAACAAGTACTAGGCAGCATAAGTGAAAGAGATTAGTGATACAAAAATACAGATTCATCAAAGCAGAAGTGGTTGACCATCATTCTTAACAGGTAAGGTAGCACGAGAGAATTTCTTCAATTTAAATGCATCAAATATGTCAATGTATCAGTTTGTTTATTAGGGCTACCTACTTCCTCAGTTTAGTTCCTTTGCCTTCTCTGTACAATAAGTTTACTCAATGTGAAGGTGAAGGTGAGGGTAAGGGTGAGAGTGAGAGTGAGAGTGAGATATTTGAGACCTATATCCCCAAATCTTTCAATCTTGATTTTCTTTTCAAATCAGTCCTAGTTTTTGGAGAGTGAGAGTGAGAGAGACTGAGAGAAGAGAGAAGAATACCTCTTGAAGTCGCCGGAGTCCGATCGCCGGAAGTAGTCCCCCTTGCCGCGCGCCCCCTCTCTCTCTCTCTCTCTCTCTCTCTCTCTCTCTCTCCTCTTCCCATTCGGTGGTATCAGTGGGGCTTTTGATTCACAGGTTCTCTATTTCGCTGAAGTTGGGCCCATTCCTCACGTGGGAAAAATCAGCCCTCTCTTTAGCAAAAGAAAGGCGCCCTCCCAAGAGCCCTACCGATATATATATATATATATATATATGTAAACACACGTAGATATATAGAACTAGTTAATGCAATCCTCATTCTTGTGATAAATCTGGGTATAAAAATTGAAGTTGTGAATATGTTCAGCAACAATAGCTTTCTAGCATACGAGTTACACATAATTTTATGCTAAACAACATGACTTGAAGGGTGGCTCTGATACCAATTGTTAGCATTAAATCAAAGTAAAGTGCCCAAAAAACTTACCTTCAACCATGTAGTTATATCTCAGATGATGAGAACGAACTTCTGCTTGATCACGAATCCACTTATTGATTATGAAAGATCCTCCACGACCCTTACACAATTTGGTATACTGTATGGTGAGGAATGGATATGGGTTTCCAGCCTATCGTTCTGTATATCATTCTGCAACGATGGTTGTCACATGCCTTATGTATATATAGATAGACTGGGACCCTTACCCATGTGTTTAAATGCACAACAACTTCCTACCATCAAGGAAGTTGGGACAATCCCAAATACCACTTAAAATATATTCTGTAGAGATAAGATTGAGTTATTATCTCATATCTTATCACCAAAGAGATAACTATGTCAAATTAGGATAATATAAAATACTTAAATAATATATATCTTATAAAATATGTGGGCCACACTATCATACGTTTACAGTGTATTCAATAATAGATTGCTCTCATTAAAGTACTGATATAGACTTAGTATTAAGTTTAAGATTAAGGATAACATTCAATAGTTAGTATAATTTTGCACTTTTAAGATATAGCTACCAAGCAAAGAAGCACTTATGAATATAAAAACACTTCTAAAACAGGTACATTTTTTTTTTTTTAATACATGGGGAGGGGGAATGTTTGAAAATAGAACTTGGATACACAAAAGGGCATTAATTAAGTGACAACCATTTGCTACTTGGGCTATGAGTCCTTGTGTAATACACATACTTACCAACACAACCACTTTATTTACTTTTACAACCATTTTTGTATGTATAAGATGTACGACGAGATCGCGTTGATCCAGTTCTTCCCGTTTGCTGGTCGATGTGGAAGCAGATCATTGGTGACCATAGAGCAGCTCATAAGCATGCACATGGTATGCTACATGTGGGACTCTACCCCTCTAATTAAGAGACTCTACTCCTCTGTCACACCACCACAGTGGCCTCACGGGATCGACCAGAGTTTGCTCTGATACCATTTGTAATATCTTAAGTGGTCTACTTGCCCAACAGCTCGACGGGCCTACCACATTGGCCCTTAAGCCCAAATTGTTAAGAGTAGCCCCCTTAATTCTAAATATATCATATTAACATTTCTGAGATATGGGAGAAGATCTCACATGTGCCCAAAGTACTCTATATATTAGTAAATGTTCATTTTCTCACAAAAGTTCGTGATCAGACTTAAAAGTCTTTCTAATTCCTTATAAAACCAATATAATTTTGGTTTTCATAGAAACGTAGGTAAGATTGAAACTGAGGTTCCTGTTTCACATATTTGTAAACATGCGCCACGTATACCTGTTATCGCTCATGTAAAACTCTCCTCTCTCCTTCGGAACATTGTTACAAACTCTGTTTGATACAAAAGGAGAAAAGAAAAAGAGGAGAAATGAAGAAAAAAAATGAATAAAAAATAAAGATGTAAGAAACTTTTATTATCTAGAAATACGTTTGTTTAAGAAGAAAAAAGTTAGTTAAGAGAGCGTAGACTTTTTTAAACTTTTATTCTGGTTTTCTTACTCCCAAATTTTCTATTCCGAAACTTTGTTAAGTATTTCTACTTCAAAAGAACTAAGAACTAGTATCAAATATTCAAATTGTTGGCAATAGATAGTTATTGTGAGAATGCATTAGCGATGAAATAAACTTATTTTCAATCATTTTAAGTAAACATGACAATTTCCACCGATTGAGACATTAACTATAATTATAATACTTGCATAAATTATTAAAGTTTAGGAGCAACTGTTGGAGCTCCTTTGATATAATTTTTGCCATTGAGATTACGCTAATAAAAAACAAAATAGGAAAATTTTCGAAGAGGGCGGAGTGTAAAGGGTTTGCAAAAAGGAAAGCTAGTAAATGGATGCACTAAGAGTATGTTTGATAACATAATTAAGTGTTGAAAATAAAAAGATTCAGCACTTATTATTTTTTAGTGCGTTTGATAATGTACCACTTAATTGAAAAAGTAATAAAAAAATTACTGAAAACTTTAAGTGAAAAGCATTCTATTTCAGTAGTTAAAGCACTATTTTCAGTATTACAAATTCAATCACTTAAAATTTTCTGTATTTAATTTTCAGCACTTAATTTTTAATTTTATCAAACGTACCGTGACGCAAAAGCTTTCGCACGCTCATTCTTGTTGCTTCGCGATCCCCTGCCTCATTTAGTAGTCAAAACTCTCCAGAGAACTCCTTTATTCAAGCACTTCAATGGGTAGAAAAGTCATCATACCAGATTTACGATTAAATCTTTTAAAAAAAAATTAATAAGTAACGATTATTTATTTTCTTGTCTCCTTATTAACCAAGTAGTCAACCAAACAATGGGGATGACTGGATGAGGATCTTTTAAAAAAAAAAAAACAATGGGGATGAGGATGACTATAAATTTGCCCATCTTTTCTTTTTATGACTAACACAAGATTTTTGTTGGTTGGTTTTTAAAAAGGATAAAATTTCAGACACAACTTTCACATAAATTTTTGTTTATAATTCATAAAATTGTGTCTATTTCTCTCTCGTGTTAGTGTGGAGTGCACTGACACCATAGGATGACACATGAGTGAGATAAACATAATTTTATGAATTATAATACAAAATTGTGTAAAAATTATTTGTGAAGTATTTATTACTCTTCCAAAAAATCAACTTGGTGTTTTTAGGGGAGCTAAGAGCATCTGCAGTGGGTACAACAACCTTAAGCAAAACTTAGCTTAAGTTTGTTGTACAAGCTGAGTGCGCTTGCAATGGTGTAGCTCTCAAACAGCTCTCCCAAAGCCGTTTGAGACGAATCAACATCGTTTCATATTAAATGCACCATTTACACACACACACACACACATACACACAAAACATAGTTTGCCCCAAACGGCTCACACTGTGCCGTTTGGGTGTGGGCGGCACAGTGTGTGCCGTGTGGGAGATTGGGCGGCTTTATGGGTGCTACTTGGGAGTGAGACAGCTTTGTGTGTGCCGTTTGGGCTCTCACGGCACATTGTGTGCCGTTTGCCTTGTACAATAGTAAAACTTAAGCGAACAACAAACTTAAGTTTCACTAAATTTCTTCCCTAAGTTTAATATTCAGTCTACACCACTGCAGATGAACACGGTTAAGTTCAGCTAAATTTGTTGTACACCCACTGCAGATGCTCTAATAGAGCTATAACTTGTGGTGGGGGACCATAACTTGGGTGTACTTTATCAGGTATGCGTAGAGGTGTCAAACAGGGCGACCCACGGCCCGTCCCGTCTCGCCACCTTGACGAGTTGAGCAAATTTTGGCGAGCCACGGGGCAGGTCGGCGAAATAGACGGGGCGGGGCGAATTGATTCGGTAAGGGATATAGGGTGACTCGCCCCAACCCACTAATTCGTGGGTCAACAAGGCGAGGCGGGGAGGGGCGGCTAACTCGCAAGCTAACTTGCAGGTTAGTTGGCGAATTAGCCCACGAGTTAGCCCACGGGTTGCTTGCAAAAACTTATTTTTATTTTTAATAAAAAAATTTCTAAAATATAGTTTAACAAAACACTTTATTTAAAAATTGTTTGTTGAAAAAAGTATTTGAAAACTATTTTTTTAAAAAAAATATTTATTTTCTACTTAGAAGTTTAATAAAATTGTTTATTAATAAATAGTTTATTTGAAAACAATTAATAAAAATGTTTTATTCACGGGTTGGTCAGGCGGGGCGAGGTGGGTCTGCGAAGCTAGGCGGGTTACGAGACGAGGCGAGTTGGTGGCGAGTTAGTGGGTTAGACAAGCTGGGTCACGAGGCGAGTTGTGGGTTGCAAAAATGAAAGTCGACCCGAATCCATACCCAATGAATTGAGTCACGAGCTAGGTTCATCCACAAGGCAGGACGAGTTGCGACTCGCTAAATGACGAAATGGGGCGGAGCAGGGCGGGCCAATTCGCCCCGTTTGACACCCCTAGGCATGCGTATCTGCTATGGATTCAATTTTCAATTCCCTTGTACTTCTACAGAACAATCTAATTAGAGATGGATCCACTCACTATTGTCCCATCAAAAATGTACTCCTATACATTGTGGCACTAGAAAATTGCAATCTTAAAGCAATTCTAAGGTTAATAATTAAATTTGAGTATCCAAAATACTAATATTTGATTACTTGAATAATATTTTATATTTGTTTAATATATTTTGATTATAGATGCATAAAAAATATTATTTTAATCACAAATCAATGATTAGGATTTTTCCATCAAATATGGATCCCCTCACTTTTCTCTATCAAAAGGCTATAAGTTTGGAGATCCAAACCTTGAGTTTCTATAATAGATCTCCCATTGAATTGTAGTTTTTGGGATGAAATGATTCATTTTTGGCATTTTTTGATTTTAGATACCCATTTAGTTCCCCCATTGGAATTGTTCGTGGAATTGGTAGTGGGCCTAGTGGCCAATTAACCCTTTTTAATAGTATATTTTTGCTCACCCCAAAATTGCTTACCTTTTGTTCACCCTTCTCTTCCATTGACTAATGTAGTGGGATCCAATTTTAAATGAAAATTAATTACTGCATTAGCAAATAAGAGAGGAGAGTGAGCAAAGAGTTATCAATTTTGGGTTTTTTTTTCCTCTCTCTCTCCTGTTTATTTGTTTTTGTCTTTACCCATTTAAAATAGGGACCTTCGGTCATAGCCCCCTCAAATAAAACTCTTCAAAACTAAAACCCATGCTACTTTTCTTTATCGCATTAGGCCCTTTTTACACTCAAATTGCTATAACTTTTGTTATACAAGTCCGTTTTTCGTAAAATTTGATGTTTTGAAATCAGCAAAACGAGATCTATCAGTCAAGTTCAATGTTGATCATGAAATACTGGGACAAAAAAAAACTAAACATCAAACATATATGAGAAATTGCATTTTTTTTCGCATACATATAATAAAAATATATTTCTTTCGTACAATTGGCACCATAGATGCATAGATCTTAAAAAAAAAAATACACGAAATCAAAAAAAAAAAATCACCCAAAAAACCCAAGAATTGATAAAGTTATGGTAGTTTAAAGTTGACGGATAATATTATCTGTTAAACACACAGATAACAGATAGTAGATAATATTATCTTTAAGATAGATAAAATCTCAAAATTAGGCTACAACTTGATTTTTTTTCTTAAAATTTCCACGCCTATTGCGTAGATCTCAAAGAAATACATGAAATCAAAAAAAAATTATCCAAAAAGCCCAAGAATTGATAAAGTTATGGTGGTTTAAAGTTGACAAATAATATTATCTGTTAGTGTAAACAGATAATATTATCTGTTTGTGTTTGAAAGATAAAAATGAAAAAAGTTCTAAATTATTTTTTTTGTACAACTTTTAAGTCCGATACGTAGATCTCAAAGAAATATATGAAATTAAAAAAAAATCACCCAAAAAGCCCAAGAATTGATAAAGTTATGGTGGTTTAAAGTTGACAAATAATATTATCTATTAGTGTAAACAGATAATATTATTTGTTTGTGTCTGAAAGATAAAAATGTAAAACGAAGTTCCAAATAATTGCTTTTTTTTGTACAAATTTCAAGTCCAATGCATAGATCTCAAATAAATACATGAATTCAAAAAAAAAAAAAAAAATCACCCCAAAAGCCCAAGAATTGATAAAGTTATGTTGGTTTAAAGTTGACAAATAATGTTATCTGTTAGTGTAAACAGATAATATTATATATCTGAAAGATAAAAATGAAAAATGAAAAATGAAGTTCCAAATTACTTTTTTTTGTACAACTTTCAAGTCTAATGCGTAGATCTCGAAAAAAATACATGATATCAAAAAAAAAAAAAAAAATTACCCAAAAAGACCAAAAAACGAGTGAGTTATGATGATTTAAAGTTCACAGATAATATAACATAATCTGTGAGCGGAGGGGCTTTTCATCAAATACGAAAAGTAGCGAGGGGCTTTTCATAAAATTGCAAAAAACGTGAATTTTTTTTTACTAAAACACATCAATTTAAAGGGCCTATGACCTAATATCCCTTTAAAATACCAACCTTCTCTTTTGTTTGTTTCTTTTGCCACTTGATTCTGAAATGTGCGATCCTCGTTTATTCCCGCTCTTTTAAATATGCGTGTACCGTATATATTTATAAATTAGGGTTAATTACATTTTATTTCTTATGGTTAGGCCCAATTTCACTTAACTTATGTGCTTTAGAAGTGGACACTTAATCCTTTGTGGTTTCGAACTAAAGTAAAATTATTAAGATATCTCTAAAAATATCCCCCACATGGGAATTAAGTGTTAAAATTAGCCCCACATGAGAGAGTTTAACCTCACATAGACAGTTAACCTCAAAATTATCTCCACAAAGAGGTTAAGTTTTAGAAATATATCCACGTAGAGGAGCATGTAGGAAATTAATCCCAAAATCAATCTATCAAAGGGGGTTAAGTGTTATTTTTTTGGACAATTTTAAAATTTTTATCCATGTTGATAAAAAATTTAACAGTTTCACTTTAGTCCGAAATCAGGGGTTAAGTGTCCACTTTTGAATCACAGAGGGTAAAGTGCAACTGAGTCTAACCACAGGGGTTAAAATGTAATTAGCCCTAAAAATTAATAGGATAGTTCTGTATTGGTAACTTACCAACAAGAATAAGTTATTTGAGTGAAACTTGTGTTTACAGAATCCTATAATATGAGTTTCAAGACATGTATCCTAGGCCTGTTAACAGATCGGATCTGGACCAGATCACACAAATCAGATTCAGATCTGTTAATAATTCTACTATCTAGATCTGGTCTATTTATCCGTCAGATCTGGCTTATTTAATCCATATCCAGATTTGATCGGATTTGGACATTCGGATCCGTTTGTCGGATCTAAAACGGCAAATAGTTGCTTATATGTATTCTAGTATTATCATATAAACTATTATTTTTATTATTTTTCTCTACACATACACAAAAATCAATCAACGTTTAACACATTAATACATTTGATTATGTAAAAAAAAATCCTATCTTTAAATCAAAATAATATACCACTAAAAGTAAATATGTATAATTATGTAATAGTTCTCTTATCTAGTGAATTATATGCATATTTTTTGTACATAGTTTATTCTTATTCGGATTCAGATCTTAGGTAGATCGGATATCACAAAACCATATCCGATACATCAACCTAACATTTTAAACGGATCCGGATATGGATATGGATCTAGATCTAAACAAAAAAGCTCAAATCCATCAAAAAGTGCTGGATCTGGATTGGATCCGGATCAAGATCTGGTCCATCGACAGGCCTAATGTATCCCACCCAGATTCGGATCAAGATCCGGTCCATCGACAGGCCTAATGTATCCCACCCAAATATTAATTATTAGCTGCAGGATGACACGTGGTATCTCAAGGTACATACCAAACTTAGGGATGACAATTTTATTCGCCCTGCTGGAGCTTCACCCCTAATGGAACGGGTTTGGAGGAGTTATAACAGGAGTAGGAGTAGATTTGGTATGGAAAAACAAAAAACCTATAGGAGTCGGGGCAGAGTTGGTATCCATGAAATACTACCATTTAAAACCCGCCCCGCCCCGATTAAATCATTAACTTACTAAATCACCATCATGCTTACAGTTATTTACAATAAATCAGGGCATATATATAGATCTCTTTCTCTTCAGTATTAATATTTGATTTCTGAATTGTGATTAACAAATTTATAATCATTTGTGCGAGTGATTTTTAGGAAATCAAGCTAAAATATTAGTGGGTTTTGAATAATAAAAGAACATTTAATTTTGGAATGGTGATTAACAAACGGAGTAGGAGTGTAATAGGAGTACCCGATAGTAAACGGAGTAGGAGTTTGTATTTTACTTAAACGGGGCGGGGCGGAGTCTGAGTAGGAGGAAAATAAACGGAGTAAGAATTGGTATGGAGAGACTCCGTACTAACTCTGACCGTTGCCATTCCTAACCAAACTTCTCCTATTAATGGTACTCGAGTCTCAATTTTTGTGAGAATTAAAATACTCTACTGTTATGACTCAAAAAAAAAAAAATTTGTTGTTTATACCAAAAAAAAAAAAAAAAAATCAACTTTAAAAGATCTACTAGATTGAGTACGAACTTTTATATAAGAAATGAACAATTAGTAAACGCTTATTTTATAAAATATGTTTACTTTTATGAACCATAAAATAGGTTTTACATTATCAATCAGTGATTCAGTGGCAGGGCTACAGCCAAGGCAACGAGTTTAATTTGTATGAGTCTTTGTATCGCCAAACAATGGCAAGGCTTCGGCCAAGACAATGGTTAAATATAGGTATTCTCCCAAAATGACCCACTAAAATAAATGATAAATAAAGAGAAGGATGTCAATTTAGTCATTTGACTTTACGATTCCTGGATATCTGCCAATGTTTCAAATGGTTAATCTGTTGCCATTTTATGGAATGGAACAGAGAGGCGCACTCTGGACACTGATCCCACAACACACGCACTAAGTCGACTTTGAGATCTCTGCCAGTATTTTAAACAGTTTATCTATTGCCGCTTTTATGGAGTAGGATAGGGAGCAAGGGTGGACCGAGGACGGGGTATATATTAAAAATATAGGGACCTTCTGCCATAGCCTTCTCAAATAAAACTCTTCAAAACTAAAACACATGCTACTTTTCTTTATCGTATTAGGCTCTTTTTACACTCAAATTGCTATAACTTTTGTTATACAAGTCCGTTTTTCGTCAAATTTGATGTTTTGAAATCAGCAAAATGAGATATATCAAACGAGTTCAATGTTGACCACAAAAAAACTAAACATCAAACAAATATGAAAATTTGCATTTTTTTTGCATACACATAATAAAAACACATTTCTTTCGTACAATTGGCATCATAGATGCATAGATCTTAAAAAAAATACACGAAATCAAAAAAAAAAAAAAAAAAACACCCAAAAAACCCAAGAATAGTTTAAAGTTGACGGATAATATTATCTGTTAGACTCACAGATAACAAATAATATTATCTGTAAGATCGATAAAACCTCAAAATTAGGATGAAACATAACTTTTTTTCGTAAAATTTCTACGCCTATTGCGTAGAACTCAAAGAAATATATGAAATTAAAAAAAAAAAAAAAAATAGCCAAAAAGCCCAAGAATTGATAAAGTTATGGTGGTTTAAAGTTGACAAATAATATTATCTGTTAGTGTAAACAGATATGGCTCTGATACCAAGAGGGGAAGCAGATACCATGAAATTCAGAGTAGCAAAAGACTGAAGAAGATAGACACAGATAAATAGAAGATAGTGAACACAAGAAATAACTGAAACTTACAGATTATATTACTGGAAATGAATCACTGAAGTGCTCAAAGTATACATCAAGTATTACAGACTATGAACTGGATAATTGTGAGAGAAGTAGAAGAATTAATTCTCAAAGAGAATCTCACGTAAACTCTCTAAACTCTCAAAAAAGTCTTCAAATGAAGTTTTGAACTCTAATTGAAGCCTCTGCCTATAACTGGATGTTGAGGGGTTTACTTATAGCCTTCAAAAGGATCCTGTTGGGCTTGTGAATGCACAATGAGCTGTAAAGGACTTCTGAAAAGCTGTAATGTCACATGGGATGACTGTGGATGAGCAGTATTATGTTTGTTACTGTTTGATCACGCGGAATCTGAAAAGCTGGCTGTTACTGTGGCCGAAAGGCTGATTTGACTACTGTACTTTTACTGTTGAATTCTCCAAAGGTAATGGGAGTTTCACCGGGAAACTTTTGCATTACCCATGGTTAATTCCATTTTACTAATATGGCATTATTCTTGACTTTCTTCATATGGATCTTGAGCATCCTGGAATGCTGAACTGGAATAAGGATCGAAAGGCTGTGCAACTGAGCATGATCCTTCAGAACTATTACTGTCATTATCTTTGTCATTTTGGCTAACTTGGGCAATAATCTGCTGGGCCAAGGCCATTAACTGTGCGTTAGATTGCTTGAGGCTTGACTTGGCTTTGGGCTTTGACTTGTCCCTGGGACCGGTAATTGTACATTTAGCCATGGGTCCTGTGATTGGAATTGGAGGGCTAATTACTGGTGGAAATTCGAGATTTACTTGATTAATGATCCTTTGGTGACCAAATTTATCCCACCACTTAACTGAATATTGCCTCTGGACAGTATTATTCTGAATTTGGTACTGCCATTTCAAGATCCATGGAACCTTGTATTTACTAGTAAAAATGAGAAAAATAGGGAACTGGGTATTGTGTTCACTTATTGTATATTTGGTGGAGAAGTATTTGACCATATCTTGGAGAACTTGAGGGAGGAGATCTGGCATGGGACCATGTCGGGACCACCAATGAAGAAACCAAGTGGGTAACTGACTTTTGAATTTGGTATCAAAATTGATGTACCAAGAATGGGTGAATGTTTCATTTTGATGTAAGAAAGTATAGAACCAGGCATCAATATAATCAAAATAATTATACTTAGCTTGGTTGGGGAGTGACTTAAGAATGCATGGGTGGGAGCCCCATTCTTTACTAGAGATAATTTTATTGATGTATAACTTGTGGTATAAAATTTTCTTTTCCTCCTCTGGGATTGACTTATCATTAGCATTTTCTTTGACTGAGACAACAAAAATAGACTCAGTAGAGTACAAAATGTCTCTATAGTAACTAAGAGATTTTTCTGGGCTTTTGGGAAGGAAATGCCATCCAACGGGAAAAGGTGGCTTTAACTAATTCAACTGGGTTTTTAAGATGACTTTGATGTGGCTCAATCCAGAACAAATGGACTGGGTTGGGTTTTATTATGTAATCTGTTCTGGGGGTTTGGACTGGTCTATGAACTATTGTTTGAATGGGCTGAACAGCAAATGGATCATTGACTAAGTATTGACTGGAAGAAGGCTTTGCCAGTACTGACTGGTAACTGGGCCTGTGTATTGATCCAAGAACTTGATATCTGTTTACTAACCCAATTGGGGAGGTGACTGCTGGAGGGGAAGTGACTGTTGAAGGTATAACTGCTAACTTGTTATCCTTTTTCTTGTCCTCCATCTTTATACTGTAGAAATTCACGAGTGAGAAAATCAGGGATTGAATTGTCACTGCCTTTGATATATTCAATATCAAAATCAAAAATAGATAAAATGGATTGCCATCTGGCAAATATTTGTTTTGAAGCTAAATTTTTGACATCTTTTTCTAAAATGAATTTAGCACTTTTGCAATCAATTCTGACTAAAAATTTTTGATTTAAAATATCATCTTGAAATTTACTTATACATAATACTAAAGAAAGAATTTCTTTCTTTATGGTACTGTAATTATTTGTGCATTGTTCCAAATTCCAGAATGGAATCGAACAATCTGCTCTTTGGATGAACCATTGATCTTTTGGAGGAGGATTCCTCCATAACCATGCTCAGAAGCATCTGTCTGAATAATTTTAAATGTATTTTCTGAGGGGATGCCAAGACATGGCAAGGACTTGACATATTTTTTGACTTCTTGAACAATAGAAGTATGGACATGGGACCAAGGAGGGGGATTGGATTTCAATCTGTCAAATAGAGGTTTACACTTTGAACGAAGATTGGGATAAAAATCAGATATGTAATTTAATAATCCCAAAAACCTTTGTAACTGGGTTTTGTCTAAGATTTCATCTGGGAATTTATCAGCAAATTGGATGACTCTATCAATTGGAGTGATTTTCCCATGATGAATGTTGTGACCAAGAAATCTGACTTTTGATTGAAATAAACTGATTTTTGAGGCTGAAACAACAAGACCATTGGTTTTGATGGTATTGAAAAACGAATTCAAATGTTTCCAATGTTCATCAATTGACTTTGAAAAAAATAAGAACATCATCTATGTAGACAATTGAAAAATGACTGAATGGGTTAAATATTTCATTCATAATATTTTGAAATTCACTAGGGGCATTCTTGAGACCAAAGGGCATTACGTTCCATTCATAATGTCCAAAAGGGGTGGTAAATGCAGTTTTATATCTATCCTTTTCATGAATTTGGATTTGCCAAAATCCACTTTTCATATCAAATTTACTGAAAACAACGGCTTTGTCTAACCTATTGACTAAGTCTCTTTTATTGGGGATGGGGTACCTAATCCATTCTAAAACTTTGTTGAGTGGTTTGTAATTGATGACTAACCTTGGTGTTCCTCTTTCTAATTCTGCATTCTTCCTAACATAAAAAGCAGGGCAAGACCATGGTGACTTACTTTTGCGAATTATTTTTTTATTTAATAGTTCACTAATTTCTTGTTTACATAATTCCATGTCTTCTTTACTCATTTGTATTGGCCTAGCTTTGGTAGGGATATTAGTTTCATTAAAATCTTTGACATAAGGAAGGGTGATTATATGTTTCTTTCTATGCCAAAAGGCATTAGGCAAATCGGAGCATAAATTACTAATAATCCTAGACTCAAAATCTTTTATCTTGGTTTGAAGTAATTTACTGGTTAATTGATTTTCAATTTTTATATATCTAACTTCATCTTGTAAAGATTTTAGGTGCAGAGTTTTACAGTAAAGTATATGTTTGTTATTAAAAACTGATTGATTCTTTAATTGTTTCAAATCCCTAAGTAATGGTTTATTAAGAAATTTAAATTGGACTTTTTGTCCACATGCATAAGTGGTTATTCCACTATTATTAACAGTGATTGGGTAAAGTAAAACTATAAATGGTATTCCTAAGATAACTCTATCAGTCATGTTTTTAACTAGAATAAATGACGTTCTAAAACAGACCTTGTCTTGACAGACATGAGCACTGGATAACTTATATTCAATCTGCATTTGACTACCATTAGCAGAACTAAGGCGTTCACTGGTTTTTTCATAATACTTAGTTGGGATTAGTCCTTCTTGAATACAATTAAGATCAGCACCTGAGTCAATAAGTGCCATAGTTTCTATTTCTAAATCTTTGCTTATGATTATTTTTACTTTACAATGCCATTTCTGTAAATGTATTTTACTTAAAGCTTGGACTGAACTAGGTTGTTCTAATTCTTTATTCTGGGTGTCTTTGTCACTTGAGGAAGTTTCTTCATCACTGGAATCATTATTAGAGGGAGTATCATGATCTTCATTTAATTTAGTAACTTGTTCTTGTAAGTCTTTAATATCAGATTTGACTTGTTTTATTTCAATTTGTAAATCTTGAACTGTGATTTCTTTTTTTGGTTTATTAAACCTTTCTAATGTTTTGTCAAGACTAATCGTAGGATGACATTGTTTACTGGTTTCTTCCTGTTTTAATAAATTTTTAAGTTTGTTTAAATATGTTATTTTTAAATCTTCATTATCTAGCTTACTTATTAAGTCTAATAATAAGTTTTCATGTTCTTCTTTTTTGTGTAGGACATTTATACTTTCTTTCTTAGAATCTTTAGACTTTTTAGGTTTACTAGTTGTTTTACTATTTTCATCTTTTTTCTTCTTGGGTTTTTCTTTCTTAGACTTTATAGGTTTTTCTTTAGACTTTGTGGACTTAGACTCTTCTTTAGGCTCAATAGGTTTATTGTTTTTACCTTCTTTTAATTTAATGGGTGGTTGATTACTAGCTTTTTTTAATGCTTTTTTGATTCGTTGTTCCATATCATAGAATTCATCATGATGATTTTCTAAATAGTCAAAAAGATATATATTTCTTTTAACTAACTTCATGTATCTTTTCCAATACTTTAGATGGGACTTTTGATATGTTAAATTCCAATTTTTATAATAACCAATTATTTTACTGTTGTTTTTATATTCTTTTTCTAACATTTTCATATTTATTTCAAATTCTTTACTTATAGTAAATAACTCTTTATTAGGACCTTGAAAATCTGATTGAGTAGGTGACGTAGGACTATTATCTTCACTAGGAATTTGATAACAAGGACTATCAATTTGTGCCGTAGTCTTGATTCCTTTTAACTTAATATTAATTTCATTGAGAAGATCTTTATCTTTTCTAACCTTTTTAGATTTATCAGAAATACATGATGTACTTGAATTAGAATCAAAATCTCTAATTTTTAAAGAGGGTAACTTAGTATGTTGTTCATCAAAACTAATTCTAACTTTTCCATCATTAAATTGTTGAATTTTTTCTAAGTTAACTATATTATTATTATTGGCAAAATTACTTGAATGATTTTCATTTTCTAAAATCCAACATTCTGGTAACTCTACATCTTTCCATAAGATGGTTTTGGGAATTTGAATATTAGCATGTTCAGAACTTCCTAACATAAGTAATGTTTGATTTTTAGGACTTTTAATTAAAGCATGAACATTAAGATTACTTCTAATACATTTATAATAAATTCTGTAAATTAAAGCAAGACATTGTGAACCACTATGCATATTAGTAATTTGACCAGCAGTTTTAATATTTAATGTTAAGGCTTTTAATAAATGAGGATCACTAAGACTTAAAGGGAAATCTGGGAAACAATTAAAATGAACTGGTCCAGCATGAAGACTGGATTCCATAATTCCTATTATACTAGTAGTGAAATCTAGAAATCTAGCATCTCTAAGACACAATAAAATTGAAGAATTTATTCCTTTGAGATTGAGGGGTTTGACTGCAACTTGTATTAATCCTAAGTGAATGAAGTTGTAACCATCAGATCTATGTTTTTTAATTGATTCACTGCTAAGAAGTTGACATTTTTCATATTCTTTATTAATACTATAAGTTTTCTCTACTGTTTTAATATTGTAATCAGTTCTAAAACTAGTCCAACTTGACTTATAAATTTCTCTAGTGGAAATCTTAGGGATATTTCAGTTACTGTAATCTTGGTTAACTTCTTCAAACCTATGTTCTTCTTCATTAACTATGTCTGGTAATGTGGGAAAAGGGGTTCTAGAGCTAGAACCTATTGTTGAGTTTGATCTAAATAGTCTATCCATCTTAAGGTGTTTAATCAAAACAAAATTCTTAATCTAGGACAACTATTCAACACATACCCAGGAAGACTCATACCCTTTATCCTCCGCTCAGGCCCGTCTTACGCTCCTTCTGCAGGTCTTATTGTTTGGCAGGACTCTAATCAGGTGGCCTCTCAGCCTAGGTGGTTGACCTCGCTATCTTTTGAAAAAGTTTTTTGAAAATTAAAAACACAAGAAGATGAAATAACTAATGAAGATACAAACACTCTAACGGGGTCTTGGCTCTGATACAAATAATATTATCTGTTAGTGTAAACAGATAATATTATATGTCTGAAAGATAAAAAATCAAAAACGAAGTTCCAAATTACTTTTTTTTGGTACAACTTTCAAGTCCGATGCGTAGATCTCAAAAAATACATGAAATCAAAAAAAAAAAAAAAAAATCACCCAAAAAGCCCAAGAATTGATAAAGTTACGGTGGTTTAAAGTTGACAAATAATATTATCTGTTTGTGTAAACAGATAATATTATCTGAAAGATAAAAATGAAAAACGAAGTTCCAAATTACTTTTTTGTACAAATTTCAAGTCCAATGCGTAGATCTCAAAGAACTACAAGAAATAAAAAAAAAAAAAAAAAAATCACCCAAAAAGCCAAGAATTGATAAAGTTACGATGGTTTAAAGTTGACAAATAATGTTATCTGTTAGTGTAAACAGATAATATTATATGTCTGAAAGATAAAAATGAAAAACGAAGTTCCAAAATACTTTTTTTTTGTACAACTTTCAAATCCAATGCGCAGATCTCAAAGAAATACATGAAATCAAAAAAAAAAAAAAAAAAAAATCACCCAAAAAGCCCAAGCATTGATAAAGTTATGGTGGTTTAAAGTTGACAAATAATGTTATCTGTTAGTGTAAATAGATAATATTATATATCTGAAAGATAAAAAATGAAAAATGAAGTTTCAAATTACTTTTTTTTTGTACAACTTTCAAGTCTAATGCGTAGATCTCGAAAAAATACATGATATATTAAAAAAAATCACCCAAAAAGGCCAAAAAACGAGTGAGTTATGATGATTTAAAGTTCACAGATAATATAACATAATCTGTGAGCAGAGGGGGGTTTCACCAAATACGAAAAGTAGTAAGGGGCTTTTCATAAAACTGCAAAAAATGTGGGTTTTTAACTAAAACACATAATTTTAAAGGATCTATGACCTAATATCCCAATATATATATATATATATATATATTATAAAATAGGGTATGTATTACTCCCTCCGTCCATTTTTTTGAGTCCACATTTGGGAACTCAACTTATTAAATGGATAAAAAGAATCTACACATACTTTCCACAATTGCCCCTAATCATTACGATAACTTTTTTTAGTTTTGTGTTGGTGTAGATTTCAAGGAATGATAGTTTTGGAAAGTAAGTAAAAATTGTATACTAATTTAGGAAAGTGGACACTAATTTTGGAACATCCCAAAATAGAATATAGGTCTCAAAAAAATGAACGAATAAAGTATAAAATATATGAGCTTTAGTGAACTATTTGTTAACTAATTTTTGAGATTTTAATAAGATTTAATGTGAAGATGAGTATTATAAACAAGTTATCTCATTACTTTGTTGTGTTAAAAATATTATATTTTCATATATATAATAATATTTTTGGTGTTTTAATACTTGGAAAAAAAAAAAAATCTTTCTTAATCGTTAGTAGGGTGTATACAAACCGAGCTCTTATGTGTTTGAGTTTAGTTTGTTTATTAAACGAACTTGAATTCAGGGTTGAGCTTGATTTTGTTTATTGAAGCTAGGAGCCGAACTTTTGTATATTTGAGATTGATTTGTTTATTAAACGAGCTTGAAATTGAAGCTTGATTACGAGCTTTTTGTGAGCCATCTGAAACTGCATAGTTTTATGACTAGGAGTAAATATTGGATATCACGGGGCTACCATGTAGGATTTTATTCTGGCTCAGAAGATTTAAATTTTTGCTGAGTTGGAGAGATTATTTTGATGAGTTGGATAAGGCTTTCTCTAGAAATTGGGGCAATGGATGCATAACCGTTTTATTTTTTGGAATATTGCTACACCCACTCCTCCAACTACACCCCAAGCCACATCTTTGCTTTAAATTTAAGTACCCTGTGCTGTGTAAGTGGTGCACAGAAAAGTGTGAAAAATTCAAACAGCACAGAGTACATGTATTTAAAGCATAGAATGTGGTTTGGGGTGGAGGAGTGGGTGTAGCATTGCAGTTTTTTTTTTGGCGCCTTTTTAAGAGTCTGAAAGAGAATCAATCTTTGGAAATGGAGAGCATACTTTTTTCGGTTACTTGGTGTTCAATCATTCTCAAAATTCGAAATCGTGTATGGAAGACAAGCATAGCATTCGATCCCTCCAAACGTTGCCCTCAATTCAGGTTTTTACTGAACTTGTTTGATCCATTTTTGCTAATTGAGATATGGGTTTTGTATATTTCTGAATTGGGTGGGTTCTATTTCTCTTTGAATTTCATCTTTGTTCGAAATTCAATCGCTTTGGTTTTGTATATTGGTGAATTGGGCGTTTATTATATTCCTATCTCATTCCTCTTTGAATTTCAGCTTTTTCTTTCTTTCTTTTTTTTTTTTTTCGAAATTCATGCTTTGCAGTTTGCAGCTTGAATTTTGATTACTTCTGAATCTGTTTTTTTTCTCAAATTGTTGATTGTGTCTGTGTTTTTCCCGCTTAACTTTTGAGTAGAGTGTCTCATTTCTCATATTTGGTCATTTGTAATTGGTTTCATCATTTTCATTTTGTTATTTGTATTTGTGTTTTTTTTCACTTCTTGCTCTCTGAGTTGGAAGACCAACTTATTTGTGATATATATATATATATAGAGGAAATTAGACATGATAAATTGATGGGAGTCCCAGACCTGTTGAAACTTGGGAGCTTAAAGTTACAATTTTGATGCAGGAACAAAATTAATGGATTAAGCAAATCAAGGAAGATATCTTAATTTCATTTTTCTCTCAACTAATTTTTTCTGGACATATTGTTTCATACATATGCATAAATTAAAGGAAAAAAGTAGGGAAATATTTATATCATCCGGCACCTTAGAGAGTAAGCAAACCTCAAGTTTTAATAAAGGAGAGGCCACAAAATCTATTCATCCACCCATTGAAAGCCATTGGCACTTACCTCCTCAAGAAGAGTACAAGGAATTATCGAGGCGGAATTTAAACTTCAAGTCAATGTTATCTAACCCGTTCAAGTTTCGGTCTTCTTTGAAAAGAACCCGAAGGAGCCAGAGCATGCAAGTGGTTCTACAAGGAGCTCATGATCCAAAGTATGAACAACTTGTTGCGGAGTTCCGTGAGGTTCTTTTTCTTGAGGGTCAACTACTCGAGAAGCACAATGATTATCACACCCTTATGCGGTATGTTTCAATGTAAAATTACGACTATTTTGAAGATTTTTGTAAACTAGTTTCTTTGAAATTTATTAAATCCTTTATGATAGCACTGTCTATGTACTTATGGTTGATAAACGAATTGAATAACCGTATTGTTTTGTTATTTCAGATTTCTAAGAATGAGAGATTTTGATCTAGCTAAAGCAAAAGAGATGTTCCTAAAGTATCTTAAATGGAGGGAGGACTTTCGGGTTGACGCTATTCCAAAGGTGAATTGATCAGACCATCCACCTTTTGTAGTTTCTTAGTGGTACTATTTGATGTTAACAAGCGGAAAATGTGTATCTTAGATTTTAGGCCATTCCACCTTTTTAAGATCATATAAATTTCTTTTTACAATACTGTCCTCACTATGAAGAAAATGGTAGTAGTATTTTGTGGGACTCAATTGTTTTAATATATATATATATATATAAATGCTGCAGGAATTTAAGTTTGAAGAGTACAGAGAGGTTAAGAAGTACTATCCTCATGGATTTCATGGTGTTGATAGATATGGAAGACCACTCTATATAGAAAGGATTGGAATGGTCGATCTTAATGCCCTCCTGCAAATAACTACTATGGATAGATTCGTGAAGTATCACGTGTCCGAACAAGAGAAAACATTGAACTGGAGATACCCTGCATGTTCAGTCGCAGCAAAGAAGCATATAGCTTCTACTACGAGTATCTTAGACGTGAAGGATGTGGTGAGTACCTATATTCGGGTTTTTTTTAAAAAAAAAAATTTTCTTCGGCAAACATATAACGAGATGATTAAACATGATAAGTTTACTCATTAATCACCTTACATTTAGTGTGCTTGTTGGCAATAGACTAATTTACTGCTCATGATAGACTGTGAGAGTTCATTATAAGTTATACTCAAGGTTCATTGATACTTGAGAAAGAATTAAAACTCGTTATGAATTTATTGTCGCCGAGTTTGATCACTCTTTGTTTCCCTCTCAGTTGAGGGGGAAAGGAATATATCTTTTCAAAGGTTTTCTATAATAATTTGTCAGAAGAATGGAATTTATTTATGTTAAATAACTGTCATTGCATGCCAAATATTTAGGGAAGTTGCCAAATTTGCTTACAGAATGATATTATTTCTTACTTTTTGGGTTCCTTTACATGATGATTCTTCCAAAAGTGTGGCTGTTTGGTTGGAAAATTTATATAAGTGTGTGCGAGCGTGCCAGGCAAGCAAATTGCCAATGTGTATGTGTGATATCCAAACTGCGCCTCACCAAGCAAATTGTGGTGACGTTCGTTGCCTTAAACAGGACTTTAATCGTGTAAAGATGTAATTAATTGAAGCACTTCAAACTTATTCTAAAACAACTACTCCTAAATAAAACAGTAAAGAAAGCAATAAAATAAAGAACAACTTCTATTAAATTAAACAAACTATAATCTAACCTTGAAGATGACTTCGAAGGTATTCTACTCCTAAAGTTAAGGATCTAGATAGAAATACATTAAATGTATTAAGCGATATATGTTGATGTTGATCGAAGGATCCTTTTCGAACACAAACTTCCTCTATTTATAGACACTGAGGCTTCTCAGTAACTTTATTCGAATGTTCCCTCCTCTTTTCAAACTGAAAACTGCTCTAACACCTGGTATATCCCCATGTTGACACCTGTCTTTTCAGTTGTTTCTCACTGACCAACACATGTCCCCTAGCAGTTGACAGAATGAACTCGCAAACTGTTATAATTGCTCCTGAGTTGCTTCAAATTTGGGCAATTTTACTACCACGTCGGATCCTACGTGGCACCTTTACATTGGCTGAATATTTTCATCACAAACAGTGGCTAACTCTTATTACCATGTTAGATGTTTGTGCTCATGAAAATAAGTTATCTCTCAAATGTTAAACTCAGCGAAGGGAGGAATTCTTACTGCAGCATAATGTCGAATTTGTCCAAACACACGGATTCTTTTTGTGAAAGTTTGGATTTACATCATGGTTGTGTTTGAAATTTGCTATGTTTGTATGAAAGGGACTTTTTTTCTCAAAATACATGGACCAATATTGGTATAGTTAATGTATTTCGAGAGAAGAAAAAAAAAAGCCAAAAGAGGGATATAGATGGAGATAGAAACATTATACAACGATTAATTTTCTATAGAAGTGAGGAGCATGAGGTTCCTTCATCTCACAACTAATGTCTTCATGTGCAAAACACCATCTCCAACTTAAAATTAAGCAGAAGCAAGTAAGACTAGCTTTTGTGAAAAAGTAAAAATTGTATTAGAATGCATCTTTAAAATATGTTGCTAACGAAGATGATTTTGTAATTACAATTGATAAGAAAGCATTCTGAGCTTATCATACCAAACATACTTATTACAGTTCATAAGCATACATTATGAACTTATCATTCCAAACATACTTTTCAACTTATTTCAAAGATGCATTCTGATACAAAATTTACGTTTTCAACAAAGTTACTTCTTCTACTTTGAAGTTGGAGATGGAGTCATACATGCAAGGACACGACTTGAAGTTGGCAGAACCCCATGCTTTTCAACTTCTATAGCGAAGAACTTCTACTCTATCATGTTTCTATCTCCATCTCTGCCTCTCTTTTTGTTCTTCTTCTCTCTTTAAAGTATAGCAATACTGATACATGTACTACGGGAAAAAAAAAAAGGTACTATCATTTCAAACGCAGGAATAGTCCTTCACTACCGCTGGTCTCATTGCAAGTTTTGAATTGAAAGCCATATTTTCTTTGTTTGTGTAGGGAGTTTCTAATTTCTCAAAGCCTGCAAGATATCTCTTTATGGAAATTCAAAAGATTGATAGCAACTATTACCCTGAGGTATGTGTAATGTCACTACTCACTATTTCGGTATTTCCCAATACTGTTGCTGAGTTACGTGGAAATCACTCTTGTGTCATACAATTTTTGATTCAGCTAAAGTTTAAGTATAGTTGTATCAAAAGTCATGCAATCCCCCACCCCCAAAGGACAAAAAAAAAAAAAAACGAAGAAAAGAAAACAACAAAGGAACAAAAAATAGGAAAAAGAAATAATTATGAAAGGATATTGCATACACACCAGTACACCACTATATGCCTTTCCTCACCTAGTCATGAAATTAAAGAAATACCAAAAACTTATTGAAATGAAGGATACGGTTGTTTAAGGTGGCTTAAAGGGTTGTTGATTTAAAAAAAAAGTGTACTTAAATTTCCGCAAGCAATATATTTGCAGACTCTGAATCGACTTTTTATCATCAATGCTGGACCTGGATTTAGAGCCCTATGGAAAGCAATCAGGGCTTTTCTTGACCAGCGCACATTAGCAAAGATCCAAGTAAGCAGTATTTTGGTTTTCTTGTCAAAAAGCGTAAAGTTTCATTTGGCCAAGAAAAGAGAAGCAAGAACAGATTGTTGCAAGTTTTCTATTTGAACATTAAAGGCTGCAATGTCAGGTTTTAGGAAGCAACTATGGAAGTAGCTTGGTTGAACTAATTGATCCAAGGTACCATGTCTGGTGCATAATCATCCTTATATATATATATATATATATATAAATATTTCTTACTCTGTATGTATTATTATATGGTTGTTTTGGTGTCGCTATTGAGTCTTGCGTATATTTTGACCACTACGCATTGTTCATTCTGCAGTAATTTGCCAAGTTTCCTCGGGGGAAACTGCACATGTTCTGACTATGGGGGTTGTTTGTTTAGTGACAAAGGACCCTGGAATGATCCAGAAAATATGGAAATACTTGAGGTGAATTCTCGATGTTCAATGATTTTTTTATTTTATTTTTATTAATTTTAATTGTTTAAAACTTTTCCCCCGGCCTGCAGTTAATTGACAAAACAAAGTTGATTTGATAATTGAGAAAGAGATCCTTTTTTTTTTTTTTCAGGCAATGGTGGATACTGAAGAAGCCATGGATGGTGACAGAGTAAGCAACCTTAGCTGTTATTGGGAATCCTAGATTTACCTTCTTTGTTACCACTCACTAGTTTTTTAGCCTAGTTATTTAAATATAGCATAATTAAAGAACATAATATGAATTTTGGGTTGTATAACTACCTTGGATATTAGTAAGGAGAATAAAGGAATCCCAACTACTGCCGAATATTTCTTTTCTTACCGAAATTGTTAGTGTTTTTTTTTTTTATTTATAGTTTTTGATCTTGGTGAAATAACCCACGAAATACTCGAAGTTCGTTACTGAGGGCTCTGTTTTTTTAACATGCAGGGCAATGATCAAATCAAAGATGTCTATGACATAGCTTCAACAAACGTTGAAGATCTTGGGGAAAGTAGGGAAACAAAAGATTTTGATAAGCCCTTGTCGCACAAGATTCGGGCATTTGAAGCTGCACTTGAAGATTTCAAGAGAGTGAGTTGTGCTACTCGATATGCCTATGTTAGTGTATGTGTGCGTGTGTGTGTGTTCGTGTGCGTGCCTTTTGTTGCTATTTATTTGACTAAATGGAAGTATATTCACAGAAAATTCAGACATTGGAAGCTGCACTTGAGGATACCAAGCTGGTGAGTACAGAACAAACTTGTCTTAGTATGGTTATTACTTGTATCTTATAAAATAAGATGTTTTTTTTTTTTGTTTCATCTCTTTTCTCTCTTTTTCCCCCAGGTCTTACGAGGACTTGCACATCATATAGAAGAGTTGAAAAAATAAACCTATTGCCAACTACAACCCACAGCCCAAATTCTGAAGCAGATGCTTTTTTCTTTCTTTATTTCTTTCTTCCACTTGTTTTAATAACAATTTATTTAATTATTTATAGATGTGGAAAATGGTTTGTATGGACAATGTATACCAGAGCTAGAAGTTGAGAGCACTATAAAAAGATTGTAATAGGTGATCAAGGCCAATTATATTACGATTCAATAATGGCGGTTTATTTATAAAATTGCCAATTCAATTTGTTTATAAAATGGTGGGGCGTTTTGAGAAAAAATATTGAATGTAATAGTTACTTTAGGACATCACCGACATGGTTTTAAAAATTAATAGGAATCATTTATTTATTCATCTGTTCTCCTATTTTCAAAAGAGGATTTCCTGTATCTGACAACTTTATCACATAGCAGTTCTGTTCTAGTGTTAATAAAATTTGTTAATGAAATGGTAACCCTATCCAAAAAGAAAAGAATGAAAGAGTGTTGACAATGACACTGTAAGGCCTGGATTTGCCTACTCCTAGAAGTCAGAGAGGCTGTTGTGGAAATTAAAGTCCAATACACAGAGACCTAAGAAAACCCAGCCAATAAATAATTCAAAAAGTGAATTGTCATCATGTGATTGGAAGTTCTTTTAATATTTTGATTCTGCAATTTTTTATACAAAGTTATTTGCCGGTGGTTGTACCACACGATATAACGCAATTTCAGCACACAGTAAATCATAATTTATCAAAGTACCCTTTTTTTTTTCTTTTTTTTTTTAAATTACCATCACCTCTGTTAAAGTAAAGTCAAAATATTAAGGCTTCTCTCATACTTTGTATAATTACGCTAATCTCCCTTGATCTTTAGGATAGAGTAACATTTTTTTTTTCTAGTTAGACGTTAATTTGATTATTAAATTTTTTAATAAGATAAATTTATCCTTTACTAAAGTTAAGATATATTTTTTTTACTATAGATTAGCCCATTAATACTGTGTCGATTTTTAAAATTAATAATATATAATTTTCTATTTTAGCTGTAGGTAGATAATTTTGCATGCACTATTATTAACTTAGCTTAATTTCCATCTAGATCAGTATAATTATACAAATTATGAGAGAGGTTTTTATATTTTAATCTTAAATCAGGGGAGGTCATTATAATTTACCCTAATTTATTTCCATACACCCAAAACAAGAATCGCACGGCACAAGAGAGGAACCAAACTCTTCTCTCTCTCTCTCCAGGAATTCCCGGATCTCCCTCAAATTTATTTTTCAAAAAAAAAAAAATTAAAAAGGAGCACTTTTTCGATTTTCATTTTTTCATTTTCTTCACAAAACGCAATTGCTTTGGAAAAATGAGCACAGGCGAGCTTCTCAATATCGAACCTGTCGAGCTCAAATTCCCATGTAAGTCGCACCACTTGATCTCATTATGGATCTCATTTTCTTCTGATTTCTCTGCTTTCATTTGTTTTGATTTTATCAAAAAAAAAAAAAAAATTTTGTTTGTTTGTTTGATTAGTCGAGCTCAAGAAGCAGATCTCTTGTTCTCTTCAATTGTCTAATAAAACTGAAGATCATGTCGCATTTAAGGTAACTTTTTAAAAATTATTTATTTATTTATTTTGTATTTGTTATGAATTGAATGAATCGTAATTTGTTGTGATTAACTGTAGATTTAATTTTGAATCTCGAATTGCTTATGTTCTGGTAAAAACACAATTTTTTTGGGAAATATTATGATTCGACTTGTAAAAAATGATAATTTGTGTATATTTTTTTTTAGGTGAAGACGACGAATCCGAAGAAGTATTGTGTTCGTCCTAACACCGGAGTTGTTGTACCTCGGTCAACATGTGATATTATAGGTGCTTATTCTAATCACTTTGATTTATCATATTCATACTCTCACTGTTTGGTTGCTGAGAAAGTAGATAAACAGGAAAGAAATACATTCTGTTGGTTTTTAGTTTCAGAAGGAATTGAAATCACTCCCTTAATGAAACCCAAGTGGAGCATCTTATTTTTATCTGTCCTAAACATTATCATTCCAGGTCCAATACTGATTTAGGGCTTGTTTGGAATCACTTTCCGAATGTACATTTGGGCCCAAACGTGCTTCTGGGACCCAATAAATTGCTTATTTTTGCCTGTTTGGATTAATTTTAGGAAGCACTTTAGATCTCCAAAAGCACATTTTGGTTGAGGCAAGTCTAAGCCAAATGTGATGCAAGAAGCAGATTGGGTTTTAAATGAATTTTTTTTGTTCCCCTTGTGATTAGAAGTTCTACTTCTGCTTAAACACAAAAGCCGCAGGTTGGCAGGCTCGCAGCCAATCCAAACAAGCCTTTGGTCTTCTTTCCGGCATCTTCTCAGGAACCAAATAGCAAGTTTTTGTTGATTTTATTGTATGCGTATATCGATTTGTATAAAATTTTTTTTATTCAGTTACCATGCAAGCACAAAAGGAGGCTCCTTCTGACATGCAATGCAAGGACAAGTTTCTTCTTCAGAGCGTACTCACCACTCCTGGGGCAACAGCAAAGGATATTACCCCTGAAATGGTAGCTATATGATGTAAATAATTTTTGTCAGTTCATTCGGATTAATCGTGGGTGACCCTATTGGTCTACCTTCCAATTCTGAGATTTCGCCTTCTTAGTTTTTGTGCACTTATGGATAATGAGAATAATAAAATTAGAGTTTCAATGTACCATTATTAGGCTTTTTAAAGAATATAATTTGTTATGTGGCATGGTTTCCATAGTTCAATAAGGAGGCGGGACATGTTGTTGAGGAGTGCAAATTGAGAGTGGTTTATGTTTCTCCTCCGCAACCACCTTCCCCTGTTGCAGAGGGATCTGAAGAAGGTTCTTCTCCAAGGGCTTCCTTTACAGAAAATGGGAATTCGAACAGTTCTGAGGTTATTTCTTTTAGAACTTGGATGTTTGTTCTTTACTTTTCTTCTTTTGCTGTTCAACATGTAGGGATATTGATGGCTCACCTTTTTTCCTGGTGCTTGCAGGTCACAAGAGCTTTTGTTGAGGCTCACGATAAATCTTCGGAGGTACGAACTCTCTCAAATACATATACACATAATCAGTTAGATTTCTGAACTACTTGAAGTCATCTTTTGTTGTGTGTGTAATCAGCTATTAGATTCGCATAGATTTGGTAATAGTGAACAATTGGTTTATATTTTCTTTGTCAATGGAGAGCATATAATGTGCTTATCTCTAGGTCCAGGTATATGTACTTCTATTGTGATAATTAATAGCTAGTTTCAGCATCCTTAAAGAAACTTGTTACTACGATAACCTTTAACACAAGCTAGACACTAATAAGCGCGTGGATCATTCCTTTTTTATTTTTTTCGATGAAGTGTGTCGTGCATTCTCAATAGCACCTTTATAACAAAGTAATTACACTTTGCTGTTCATAAAATATGGACATAGGTTGTAGTTTTACAATGATTGATATCTAAGCAATAACTTGTAGCACCACGTAGTACCAGAGCTGGTGCCATGATACTGATGAATTTAGATCCTTTTTTAATAGGTTTGAGCTTGTTGGTTTTAGAGCTTACTGAATTAGAGGTGAGTAATGTCCTACTGGTGTGTCTATGTTTAGATTAAAGTTTAGATGTAGAAAGTATCAACCTTCCTCAACTTTGGATTGCCGTGAATGTGGTATTGGATAAGGAAGTTCGAAGCCGTTGTCCCCTAGAAAATGTAAAGAAAAAAAAATTACAAGGAAAATAGGAACTAGTTGTAGTAACTTCTCTTCCCCATTTCTATCTTATTTCTTGCCTGGAAAAAGGAGGATATCTACTCTAGCCTTTGGAAGTCGATCATAAGTATCATAATTGTGTTGCTTCAGTTTCTTTACAAGGTTAGACTTCACATTGTGTCAAACTAATGAGGCGTAAGGATCATACCTCTACAACTAATTAAAAGAAGAAAATTATTAAGTTTGTCTTCTTGTCCGGTGATGGTGGTTTACTTGTTTGAGTTTTGCCCAGTTTAACAATGGTTCGAGCTCATCTGCAGCCACCTTCATTGGAATTGGTTCAGTAAGTACGAGTTTGCTAAGTTTAACCTTTGCTACAGCTCATCTCCAGTTTATTTTCGTTCAAAGTTGGTTCAGCATTTCTTCAAGCACCTCATGCTTGATTCCCTTGGAAGTTTGGAACCCTTGGAATGCTCAGTTGTTTTAGAAACTTTAGGTGCAGCACGACAGGTGGATTATTCTGCTGGTTAATGTGTTTTTTAGCTTGTACTTTTTTTCTGTTGCTGAGTGATTTAAAAAGCATAGGCAAATAATACAATAGGTTATCGTACTTAGTGGCTGTCACTCCAAGACTAGGTTTCTTATTTCTGTGGACCATCTAACAAAATACAAATAATAGGCAACTCCATAGCGGTACTATTAAGACCAGGTTTCTTCTTTGAGAATGCTCCCATTAAAAAATTCACCCCTTTCACAGAATAATCCCATCAATGTGCTCATCAATACTAATTCCATCAATTTCACAGTGTAATCCCCTCAATGTATTTTTGATTGCATATGTTAGTCTGAGTAAAATGAAACTTGGCTTAATTTCAGGCAAGAGCTCTAATTTCAAAGTTGACCGTTGAAAAAGCTCATGCGATTCAACAGAGTAACAAACTTCGTCAGGAATTGGTGAGGGATTTCTACTTCTTCTTTTTCAGTAATCTTAATTTTTGTTATCTAAATCTTGCATTCAAGACTGTTTAAGCTACTTTACAATAGTTATCATGTCTTTTCAATGTGGTCCCCCCTCTATCCTCGCCTAATATTTTGTTTTTGATCTATTTCTTTAAATGTGGAATCACCGGCTGAATTAGCAACAATCATAAATACAAAGGTCATGAGGTAGAAATTTTACAAGTGCTATTATGAAGAGCATTAACTGTCAGGAAGGACAAATAGTAATAGGCAATTGCTAAGAGCTTGCATGGAAGGGGATTCATCCCCTGGATGCTAGGAAGCACGGACGCGGGTGCGGGGATTCGGGTGCGGGGACGTTGGTGCGGAGAGTTCGGCATTTTTCCCAAAATCAAGAGTGCGGGTGCGGTGGGGGTACTTTATATAAAATATTAAAAATATATTTTTATATATTACTATATATAAACCATTTTTTTTTTCTAATTAAAACATAATAACAACAAACAAGCAATAAACTCATAAACATAAAGGCTACTACATTTATTAAGAAAATAAGAATAAAATAAGTTCGTAGCAAACATTAAATTGCAGGCTTGTACAACAAAATCAGAAAAATAAAACTCACAAAACTAACTAATATTTGGAATTAGCAAGAATAACAAAATCAGAAAAATAAAAAGCCCAAAACTAACTAATATTTGGAATTAGCAAGAATAACAAAATCAGAAAAATAAAACTCACAAAACTAACTAATATTTGGAATTAGCAAGAAAAACAAAATTAGAAAAAAAAAAAAAAAATCATCTCTGGGGAAATAAATACCATATTGTCGGTTCCTCGTAGCCTCGTAGATTGTTGGTTTAACGATCTCTATGTTCCTCGTTGGCTGACCTGACAAAGAGAGAGAGAGAGAGAGAGAGAGAGAGAGAGAGAGAGAAAGAGTGACTGAGAGAAATGAGAGAGAGAGAGAAACAGAGACTGTGTGTGTGTGTGTGTGTGTGTGTGAGAGAGAGAGAGAGAGCGAGAGAGAGAGAGAAGCAGAGACTGTGAGTGTGAGAGAAAGAGAGAAACGAGAGAGAGAGAAACCAGAAACGACACACAGAGAGAGAGAGAGAGAGAGAGATTACGAACCTGCCGGAGATCGCGCCGACGGAGATCGTGAAGCTGGAGATCCCCTTTCAGACATTTCTTGTGTTTTGTGTTTTGTTTTAACGTATTGTAAGGCTATTTAGGTTTTTTTTTTTTACTTTTTGTTATTTAATTTTAGGACCCCTAGCTTATAAAATATTTGTTTTGAAACTCTTTTTTTTTTTTAAATTGCCCAGCCGCACCCCCCCAAAGTGTCCCTCCCGCACCCCCCAGTGTCCACGCCGCACCCTCTGCGTACCCTGCCGCACCCAAAACAGGTAAAGCACTCAAAAAGCACTCCGAAGAACTCCATGCCGCACCCGAACTGGGTGCGCACTGAGTACCCCTGCGGCTCCATTTTTGGAGTGTCCGAGCATCATAGCCTGGATGTGAGAGTACGAGTATAGCCATACACAATATGTTGATCACTGAATGGATATATTTGCCCTGCTACACAATGTCGCACATAATTTTGATCTTTTTATCGTCTAATTGATCTTTGTTGGGCACTTCATAATATGACTTAGAGTTTATAGCTCTG
This sequence comes from Hydrangea macrophylla, assembly GCA_033977485.1. NCBI lineage: Eukaryota > Viridiplantae > Streptophyta > Magnoliopsida > Cornales > Hydrangeaceae > Hydrangea > Hydrangea macrophylla. The sequence continues at coordinate 95,809,574 of CM066995.1, forward strand.
GTTCTCTATGTCAGAATTGTGATCTTTGTTAGCATATGTGAATCATGTGTATAAAGTTATTCTATTGCATAAAAGTTGAAAAATACATTTTTGAGGTTGTTATCGTAAATCTAAATATTTAAGATGGATTTTTATCTTTAATTTGTTTCACAACACATGTGGCAGCGAGACCACCAAATGTAACTTCCAATGATAATCAGGTGGTCCCACTATAATTGGGTGTTATGAAATAGCAATGTTAAGGAAAGTAAGGAAGATTTTTTCATTGTGTGGTAATTTTTGACTTTCTCATCAACGCGAGGCATATGAAAAAGCAATCCTTTGGATTGGTAATTTATTATTGAGGTTTAGAGAACTTCTGCCGCTTTTTTTTTTTTAATTTCTAAAGTTCGCTCAATAGACATAAAATATATTAACTGTTTTCATCGAACTTTGAAAATTGCTTATGCTATGATATTAAATTGTGTAATGATTGTTTTCATGGAACTGTGAAAATTGCTCATGCTATGATATATTACGTTGTGTAGGAACTCTTGAGGCGTGACAGCAACAAAAGTCACGGTGGCGTTTCGTTCATGTTTGTAATTATTGTTGGCTTGCTAGGCCTGGTTTTGGGGTATCTAATGAAGAAGACATAACCATGCTGCTGGTATTCGTCATAGTATGCCATAATTTTACCGTGACAAATTTTTTGTATCCTCAAGGATAAAAAATTATGTGGAAAAGAAAAGAAATTCATGAGGAGAGGACCTTTTTATTTCTTTTCCTTTCCCTTTTCCTTTTTTTTCTTACTTTGCTTTTGGGCATGATTAAAAAAAAAAAAAAACCACAATCTTAGTCAGGATCATGGGTTTTTTTAACTGTTGAAAACGCCAAAATATTGTTTGAATACTCCTGCTTTGTTTACATGCATTCTTTTGGTAACTTAATATAATGTTCTTCTTCTTCTTCTGCTTCTTCTTCTTTATTCCATGAGAGATTCTGAATATGCTTGGCACCAGGGATTCCACTTCATTGATCATGAATGCTACCATCTAAAACAGGATTGATTTATCAGTCTGAATCTTCTTTTTGCCGATTTTGTAATGTTATAGCTTTACTGTCATAATGGAGTTTTGAGAGAGTTGGAAAAGAAAGGAGGATACTTAACTTACATTGCATGGATCAACTGCGGATTCCATCAGATTTTGGCTTCTTCCCTCATTTGTGTATTGTTGGGATGGAGTTGATGCTTTGAAATTTCAAGTGCTTGAATTTGGCCAAATATATATATATATATATATATATATACTAGTTTTAGACCACGTGCGTTGCACGTGGTTGATGTACAAAAAGAAAGATACTAAACAATTCCTAATTTCGATTATTGAAGTGAAGTACTCAAACACTTCCTAAATGTTTGATTTAATTTAAGTCTTAATGTTTAGGATTAATTATATTTACCGTTTGTGGCTAGACCCATTTTCACGTTACCCATATGCTTTAAAAGTGGACACTTAACTCGCTGATTACTATTAAGATTCTCTTAAAACAGCCTCATATGGGAATTAAGTGTTAAAATTAGTTCCAAATAGAGAGTCCATCTTTACACAATTTATTTTGCCCTTATACTTCAGTCTTTGAAATTAAATCGGAAAATCGCATTGTGGAATATAAAACTCTTATGGATGGAATATATAATTTCAAACAATTACCACATATTAGAGTAGCCTTTGATTGCGGCTTACATTATGAATATAATTTTTATCCATATATCTTTAAGAAAATTGTTCGACCTTGTATTCTTCATTAAGGTAAATGCAAAGTTATACAAATAATGAAATGTTTGGGTGAGTAAAATTTGGGTGAGCAAAATAGTGTCATGTTGATTTCCTATGTAACTAAACCATAAACAGATAATGAAATGTTTGGGTGAGTAAAATTTGGGAGAGCAAATTTGTTTTCTGTAACAAAATTATGGATGGAATATATAATTTCAAACAATTACCACATATTAGAGTAGCCTTTGATTGCGGCTTACATTATGAATATAATTTTTATCCATATATCTTTAAGAAAATTGTTCGACCTTGTATTCTTCATTAAGGTAAATGCAAAGTTTTACAAATAATGAAATGTTTGGGTGAGTAAAATTTGGGTGAGCAAAATTATGGGTGGCAATTCGGGTTACACAGGTCATAATCGTGTCATAAACGGGTTGCATGATTTTGGGTTGATTTTTAGTTTTGAGTATTATTCAATAAAAAATATTAACTTTTTTTAATTAATCGTGTCGTGTCGTGTCATAATCGGGTTGTCTCAGTAAAACGGGTTGTCGTGTCAAAAATTGCCACCCCTAAGCAAAATAGTGTCATGTTGATTTCCTATGTAACTAAACCATAAACAGATAATGAAATGTTTGGGTGAGTAAAATTTGGGAGAGCAAATTTGTTTTCTGTAACAAAATAGTTTTCGATCAAATAGGAATTAACCAGTCATTCACTAATTGAACAAAAAATATGCGACAAATGTTCAAATAATATAAAGTACTCAAATCAAATCTTTCTCATACTATATTTTGTCATAGAAGATAATCAAATCAAAGTCGTAGTGGATATTCTAATATCTAAAAATTTCGAACTCTAAAATAAGTCTTAAATGGAATACTCTAACAATTATATTGTTACAAAAATCATGTTGGGAATTGTGATTATCTCGAATAGATCACTTGAATGTTATCTATGTAATGATCAATCAAGTTTAGTTTGATTATAATACAATATTAGAAGAGCATATGATTCGTGACTATTAAATTAAGGAGAAAGCCGTTAAAATTATGAAAAACATGAAAAGTGCAGACGTCTATTTCTCTCTCTATTTGGATATAATTTGGATGATTTTTAGAAGTAGTTTTATATTATTAGTCTTCTAATCTAAAAACAATTAGAAGCATGAACTTGGCAAAACTTCAAACAAAAGGGAAATAAAATTTAAATCTCAATATGAACTTTAGATTTACCATATCAACCCAATAGGAACGTTAGCGTGAGTATATACATTTTAGAGTCCTACAGTTATAAGACGTAATGTAAACCATAGAAAAAAAAAAAGAAAAAAAAAATAGAAAAGATACCCAGTAGAAACAATAATGCTATGCTCTCAAATTTGAATAATAAATTTGGATCACAAATGGCTAAACAATTCTACCACATACTGTGCATGGTAGTAATTGGTGGTACCACATACCAAATCCATGGAACCCACCAAAGTTAAAAAGCATTAGGAACATGAGCAAGCCAAAAAAAAAATTAGAGTCTAACCAAGATCGGGAAAAAAAAAAAACAATCTAAACCAATTAAAAAAATTTTACTAAGGAGAATTGGCAGTGTTGAAAAAATTGTAAAACACTTAATGGGGTTGGTACACTTCTATAAATATTATTATAAATATAAATTTTAAATTATCAATAGATAGATAGATATTATAGACAAATAGATATAGTTATTAATAGATTATAGATTACAGATAGATAGATTATTACAGATAGATGATACAAATTATGTGGAAAAAAAAAAAAGTAAACATATAGTTATTAGGTGGGATGGGCCGACATTGAAAAAAAAAGTATTCTAAATCATAGGAAGTGTATTCCTTATGACTCGCATGGACGGACCTAAAAGAAAGTGGCATACCAAAGAAAAGGGTTACGAAAACTCTATAAAAATTACTTAAGTAGTGCATCGAATGATAAAAAGTGTAAAATTCTTAAGGGGGTTGGTGCACGTATAGATTATATACATTATATATAGATTATAGATCATCTAGTTGTATAACACCAGCGTGCACGTGGATGTGTCCTTTTCATTTTTACTTATGACTTAAATTTTGTAAGTTGTTAAACTTAATGCATGAAAGTAGTAGACAAAATAGATATGCAACTTTATTATGATATAATTCCTATAACAATGTTCTTTTGTATGTATGTAATATAGTTGTATTATCATAATCATTATGAGTGAAGTTAGATATAATACTAAGTCAAGTTCAATATTAACTATGCTTTGTACTTTCTTTCCTAAAACACTATTTTGAGATATTTTTACATAGAAAATTAGAGTTAAATCCTCACCATATTGTTAAAGGATAGTTAACAAAAGATTCTAGTGGTAAGTATTAGCACAATAAAATCGTGATTAGGACTTTAGATAATTGATGAACACAATTTTTGGACTAATCTACCCCTCTATAGAGCAGATTTTCACCACCACCATCAACATCACAATTTTTTAAAATATAATTTTTATATATAAAAAAATAATTTGTAATTTGAAAGATGTGGATTTTTTAGAAAATTCTTTTAAAAAGTTAGTTTTGAGATAGACTGTCAGTGACCTAGAAAGCTTGCATGATAATGCATTTTAAATTAATAAACAATACTGGACACATAACACAATAGAATCAAATTAAATTAAATAATTTTAAAAATGAGTTGTAAATGTTCATTTTATTCCTCTCCTTCTAATTTTGATTATGTCACACTTCTAATTTTGATTCAGTCACACTTTCCAAAAATCACACGGTTATTTATTTATTTATTTTTTAAAGTCCAAACTTAATTTCAAATGAAACACCATTACACCTATAAAGAATTAATAATGAAAATGAAGCTATGTAATTACTCATGAATAATGATTCAAAACCTTTTCAAATACATTTTTCAGATTTTATACATTCTAGATTTTTGTATATATGTGTTATTATTTATATCTATAATGATATTCTCACAAAAGTTATACAATAGCACTCTAAAAAGTTTTTACAATATAATGCAATTTTCTCAATATTTATGTGCTCTATTTACTACAAGATTATTTATCTAATGTAAATAAGTATATGACAGTAATATAGATAGTGTATATATATATATATATATTAAGCTAAAAAACATGTTCACTGGGTCAGCGAGGCAGCCCGCAAGTTTTTTTAGGCTAAAAAACATGTTCACTGGGTAAGTTCACTCAACCATGTTCACTTGACTTAAGAGCCTCACTGTATATATATTACGCTATCTTAAGTAAATAAGTAGCCATGGTTATTGTACCTAGCGATGTTAATGGTTCGGTCGGTCTTCTTCTTCTTCTTTTTTCCTTGTATAAAAACCGACCATATAGGGACGTTTTAGTCGGTTTTTTCATGTTTTTCTTTGTTTGAATTTTTATTAAGCTATGCTTTTGTTTGAAAAACCGATCGGTCAATCAATTGGTTCAATCCAATCGGTTTTCCTAACACCTCTGTCTATGATCAAAAGGGAATAAATAGCAAAAAAAAAAAAAGACGAAGAAAAGAAATTAACAAACTTCTAATCGGATAAAAATGTGAAAACTTTGAAGATACTTATTTGAAGTTTTACTTAATAATGAAAACAATATAGATAGAGAAAGTAGAAAACCAATGACATTGCTAATAAAATTTGGCATTCATGTATTTGCATAGAACTTAGAGAATCTGTGTTAGAAAATAGCTAAAATCTTATATCAGATGTCTAAATGACATTTTTGTTGTAATCAGTAGTCACCACCAAAGATACTAACATGAACTACCAAACAAATCCTTAACTAACAAATAGTGAAGTAAAAAAAAACATTCAAACGAAGTATATAATATGCATATGCGCATAATACATGTAAAATAAAATAAGTATCTCATATATTCTAATAAATATTCTTATTTATTACTCACATTTTCTTAGAAGTTAGAACATATATTGTATGGTGCTGATTAATATTGCTATTTGAATACAATAGTTAATACTTGTAGAATGGGGAGGAAGATAAACCAATACATAGAATTCCTATTTTGATTGTACTACTTAGATCAATAATAATGAGTCCCAATGACATAGAAAACAATTTTAATAGGTGGCTTCAGTCATAGTCCCCTCAAATAAAATATGTCCAAGCTAAAACCCAAGCTATTTTTCTTTAACTCGCTAAGTCTTTTTTTCTTGTTTTGGTAGAAAAATGCCCTTTTATGCCTAAAAAAACTTCAAATTGCTATAACAAAAACATATTCATTTTGTAACATTGGCACTATAAGTACATAGATCTAAAAAAAAATACATGAAATAAAAATAAAAACACACACACACACACAAAAAGTCTGAAATTTATTAAAAAAAAATTTATTTGCAGACAGACAAAATCCCAAAATCAGGCTGCAAATTTCCTGTTTTTGTAAAGTTTTTTCCAAGTCGAATACGTAGATCTAAAAATAACAACAACACCACCACCACCCAAATAATAGCCCAAGAATTGAGAACGTTGTCGTCGTTAATACATATTACCTGTTTACAGACATATAACAAATAATATTACTTGTTGCAGACAGATAAAATCTCAAAATCAGGCTACAACTTATCTTTCTTTTTTTTTTTTTTGTAAAATTTTCAAGTCTAATGCATAGAGCTCGAGGAAATACGTAAAATAAAATAAATAAATAAATAAATAAATAATCATCCACAAAGACCAAAAATGAGGAAATTATATATGGTCGATTTCGTTAATATTATCTGTCTGTCACCAGATAATATTATCTATTTTGACAGATAAAATCGAAAAGTTCCCAAATTTTTTTTTTTTTTTTGGGTACAATTTTAAACTGCAATACATAGATCTCAAACAAATACATGAAGTCTAAAATAAAAAATAAAAAAATATACCAAAAAAGCAAAGAGCGAGTAAGTGATGGTGGTTTAAAGTTGACAGATAATATTACATGTGGGTAGCGAGGGGCTTTTCACCAAATTGAAAAAGTAGCAAGGGGCTTTTTAAAAATGGCCAAATCGTGTGGGTTTTTGGCTAATACACATAATATTAAGAGGTCTATCACCTAATATCCCTTTCTTATAAAGAAGTAGAGTTCTTGATGGTTTAAGATACCATTTAGTGACATTTATAGAACAAATAGGTCTCATTCACGTGGGACCTAATGGGTAATCTAGAAACAATTAAAAAAAATTAATTTGTGTACCAATAGAATTTTATTCGACTAACTATATAGAAATATGGATCGACCAATTGTAAAAAAATTAAAAAAATATTGACAATTGTAAAACATTAGGAATTGGTACATTAATTAGTGGAAAATACGTATTAGTGGAAAAAACGTAGTAAAGTAGGAGTCTCCTTGACGGACCAAATAAAAAAAAAATTGCCATACTAAAAAAAAAGGTTATTCAAACTCTAAGAAAATTAGTTAAGTGAAAGTGCACCGATTGATAAAAGTGTAAAACACTTATCCCGATTGGTACTTTTATATATATACTAGTTTATATCGCACGTGTGTTGCACATGAATGATGTCTTTTTTATTATATATCTATAACTTAAAGTAAATAATTTGTCAATACTTAATGCATGAAACTGGAAATATTAAACAAAATACATAGAAAACTTATATACGCAATTATTCTTATAACAATATTTTCTTTTCTGTGGAGCATTTTGATTATAAAAAAAATGTAGTATTGGAGTATGTATTATGATATAATATCATAATAATTCTGGGAGAAAATTAAAAAATGTTTACTGATTGTGTTATTAGATATAATATTGATTCAACCAAGTTGAATTTAGTTGTTATTAGTACTTTCTTATGAAAACACTATAAAGTGAATATTATTGTTTTGAACGTACGTATTAAAATAAGCATTTGAGTAGTTCATTCTATTGGCTATTATAAATTTTCAATGGCTAAAAATAAAGCAATAAACCAAAAATTCTAACATTGTAATTTTTCATTATCATAAATTAAAATTAACAAAATATTCAAAGTTATAGGATACTCTCAAAACCAATCATTGTAGACTATTTAAATGTAGTAGCAAAAGTGCATTCACTGTAAATAATCAAATCAATTCTTTGAGGGAAAAAAATATTGCTCAATTATTGCTTTTAAATATTAGTCAAGTATCTTAATTCTTAGGAAAGTATTGTAATATGATTTTTTTTTTTTTTTGGTATCTTAAAGATGTTATAGTCTGACCAATATTAATTCAAAAAATACAATTAGCTTTTTTTTTTTGTTTGTCATCTATTGTCATACCCCTACTTATTGTTTGTTTTATTTTTCGTATGGTAACATTGAGTTGATGTGTTTAAAAGTAAAAACTTTTTACATGACAATTGAGCCTTGCTTGCAGAATAAAGTTCAACTACACCACTTTTGAAGTACTTCATTTTTCTTCGATGAGCACTTTTGAAATGCCTAAACAAAAAGAGATGGCTTATGTTCTATATTCAACACGTCCCATTTCACCTAAGCATTAGGTATCAAGATTTTTTATTTTATTTTTTCAGCATAAGAAAAAATTCTCGATACACAATGCTTAGGAGTTCATATAAAGTGATACTGATGTTGGAATTTTTTAAAATTGACCTTTTAATTGTACAACCAATAGGAAGATTTCTTTTAACAGTCAGCTTTATTTGAATAAATTCTATTAAAAAATAATCATAAGTTCATATCAACTTGATTAGCTTAGTTTTAACATGTAATTAGGTAAAACCTAAATTCCTGCCTTCTTTTTTAGTCTTGAATTCATTCATACGATGATAATTTGTTAATTTACAAAATTAAAACAACTATTCCTTGTGAAAACATTTATAGGTGTTAGGAAAAATCATAAAGATATTCAAACAATGTAAAAAAGAATTTTTTTTGAGTTGCTATTGTAATAAAGTACTAAAACATGAATTAGCATATAGGGCAAATTTTTTAGTATCACATATCAATAATTAATGTAATCAATTTGGTATTACTATTTCGATCATTATAATTTTCCATACTTCGAGGATTCCCCTTATTTTGACCGTACCCATGAGAAGTCAGTATAATTCACCCTCGTCATTTTGTTTTTTTTTTTGTTTTGTTTTTTTTTTTTTTTGATAGTCTTGTCGTTTTCATTTCAACTAATAGAAATTGTAATCTTATTAGGAATGACTATTAAACAACAAGTAAATGAAAATCATTAATTATTGGAAATAAAGAATCGGAAAGAAAAAAAAAATAATAGATATTGTGTGTTCATCAAGTGGAACGAACCTAATTGAAAAAAGTGAAAAACACTAAAACTAACAATAGATATTGCAATGCACGCGATTGGTACACAAGTGGCTAGATAACAACAAATTGAAGGATCAAACTGGCTGAACAACTATTACATACTTGAACACTTATCACATGCTTAGCATTTCTTAACTTATTTTAGAGAAGTATCAGCTCAGATATATATATATATATATATATATAGCTTTGAATTATCTAAATTGTAAGATATCACTAAATTGATATTTAAAATATCCTTTTAAGTATTGAGTGAAGTACTCTAACACATTAGTCTTTCATTTTTCTAATTTTTTCTTACCATTTTGACTATGTTGCTTTCTTTGATAACTATGTGGTCACGTTCTTTGTACATTTTATTTTAAGTGAAAATTATAACTGTTATATATCCTGTTTTTTTTCTATTTTTTCCCCTATAATGGACATGCAATAAGGAAAATATATAGAAAGTAAGTATAGAGAGTTCTTTTTAAGAGTAGAAGGAGAGTATGAATGGTACAAAAAACCGCATAGCCAGTTTACTTTGGCAATAGCTACTATTAGTTTGGCAATAGTGGTAGCCATAATTAATTGATAAAGTAATTGTGTAATCAACAATTTCGTGTCCTTACGTGATTATACTGAAGTAGGATTCCTAAAAACTAAAACATACAACATAAAATTCTAACCAATTGGAATTGTGCAATGAGGTATGTCGAAAGAAATGTACAACACTTATAAGGGAGTTGGTACATATATAATATAGATATTATAATTTCTATTATAGATCATTTGCGATCTGATTTTACTTATTTTTTCAATAAAGTCTATATGGATAAAGTTTTCTATTAAATTTTAAAAAAATATGCATATTTCTATCCACTTTATTAGTGTAGTCATCGCATGTAATTTTTAATGATCATCAAGCATACAATAGGTAACACTTTGCATTTTATCTGCCAATTTTATCGTAAACTCACCAATACAATAACAAATTAAGCTAAAATTTTATACTATCTTACTTTGTTTACACATATAATTTTAATTATCATCAAGTAGATAATTAGGAAAAACTTTGCATTTTATCTAGCATTTACTAAAAAAAAAACAAAATCTAAAATTTCAAATTATCATGCTTTTTAGGAAAATTATTAATCTATCTTCAATAAACAAATTACTACCCTCTTTGGAAGTACTCATGGGTATTAAAAAAGGAACAACTATCTTAGTCTTATTTTTTGTAGTTTATATTGATATTGCTATTTTTGATAAGCTTTTTTTTTTACGCAAGTTAGTATATAATACCGTAGATAATATTGCTCCAAATTAGTTACTATAATACCAATCACGTATATTAATTTTTAGAAAATGTTAACTAAACCACTGATGACTATTTTTTTTATTTTTTTTAATTAAAATACTAAAATCTACAAAGAAATGAAAATTAATCTACCCCCAATTTTGGATATTGTTTTTAGTTGAATTTGAGAAGATTTTTGGATTTAGAAACCTATTTGGATAAAATTGGCAGATTCAATAGCAATAGTAATATTTAATATAGCATGTAAACAATCCTACATATTATATAATGTCTGGTAATTAGAGAATATAATCCGTGTAGGTTGAGGAAAAAAATAAATAGAAGGGAGTTGATAAGAGGCATGACTTAGTAGAAGTAAAGGTCTTTTTCTAAATAAAAAATAAAAAAATAAATCTAAAAGTCAACTTTGAATTGTGTATTTTATTAACAATAGGAGTTCATATATTTTATTAAGAAATAGGTTGTATCATCAATTGCCTCTACATATGGCTCTTTGAAAAGAATAAAATTGTGGTTAAATTTTAGTTAACTCTTTTTTAATAACTGTCTCTTTTCAAAAGTGTATTCAATTTTACTCTTGTAAAAGTTATCAAAGGGAGGACATCTTATGGACAGACAAAAAAAAAGGCTTTTAAAAAAAAAAAGAAGAAGAAGAAGAATAAGAAAACAAATCGGGAGTCTGTAAAAAGAGTCATGTAATACTAAGAATTGATATCAAGATATAGCGAAGAGTCCTATCATTTTAATAATAGATATTTACTACAACTATTAAGAGATATATGTTACTAATCCTCCATTGGAGTCCATCAGAAAGTTAGCAATAGTTTGCTAAACGTATCTCAACTTTGTACAACACATAAATAGGATATCAAAAGAGAGAGAGAGAGAGAGAAGAAAAAATGAAGACTTTAATTAATGGATGAACCCAAAAAGAAAAAAAAAAATGGCACACCATAAAATAAAATATAAAAGGTTATTAAAATTCTAAGAAAATCATTCAAGTAAGTGCACCGATTGATAAAAGTGTAAAACACTGAAGGGCTTCAGTGCAGTTATATATACGATGGTACTAAGAATTGATAATAGGAGTATAGTTAAGAGTCCTAAAATTCTTTATAGACATTTATTATAACTCTTTAAGAGATATATGTTACTAATCCGCCATTCGATCAAGTAACTTAAAAACGTAATCCACCATGGAGTCAAAAAAAAAAGGGGTAATTACAATAATACCCCTTCAACTATGAACTTTTTTCAACTACCCCTCTACATTCTAACTTTTAACTAACACCCCTTCTATTATGTTGTTGTAAAAAAAAAAAATAATACTTTTGTATCATGTTACCAACACATGATCTAAAAGTGTTAGCAATATAACATTTTTGTCTCTTTTATGAGTTGTTGAAAATTTTAGAGCAAAATTGCCTAAAGTTTGGTGTACAATCAAGGCCAATTATGTGTGTAACCAAGTTTGGTGTACAATCAAGGTCAATTATGTGTGTAACCAGAGCCGGGGGGGGGGGGCTGGACAACCAAAGTTCATTAAATTTTGAGGGGCTCCCATGAAATTTTCATAATTACATTTCTACCTTGAGATTTTTTAGTATTTTGCATTTATTAGGCTCCCCTCAATAATGTGTAGGCCCCCTCAACTTATGTTTAGGCCTCCCAAAGGGTCCCAAGGCCCAATTTAGTGACATCAACTATATATAGAGTCTGGTTCCAGTGTGCACTGGGTGTTCGCACTGGGTTTTTAAGCCTAAAAAAACCGTGGGGCAATGGAGCGGTGGGACTGGTCACGGGTCAGTGGGGAACCCCGTGGTTTTTTTAGGCTTAAAAACCCAGTGGGTTCACCCAGTGCGCACTGGAGCCACACTTTAGTGTAAGAATTTTTTGAAATAGCCCCCCCTAGAATTTTAAAAGACACCAAATATACAATATTTAAGTTTCACAAATAGACTCATATTATAAGTAGAACCCCAAAAAATTACCAATTATATTCAAGTAGACACCCTAAAAAAATTGCCAATTATGTATAAGTAAACCAAAAAAAAAAAATCGCCTCAGGGGCACCCGTATAGGGGCCTTTTAGTCGTTCATCCCGGGCCTCCAAATACTCGAGATTGGCCCTGTGTGCGACAAAGGATAATTTTGTCCAATATTACGTAATGGCTAAAATGATGAATAAATGAATATCAAGTTGTTAATCTTTTGTATCATGTGTTACTCACATGATAAAAAAAAAACATTCTTTTTTGGGATGGTATTTTAATGGAAGGGGTTTTGAAGGGAGTTATAAGTTTGTACAAAAAAAAAGGAAAAAAAAAAAAAAACAAACAAAAAAAAACTGTTAGGCAAAATTAAATATTTAAAAAAAAAAAAAAAAAAAACCTTGGACAAAAGTGGCCGGGGGAAGTATTCCCCATATGAATCTAGGATCCAAAAAAAAAAAAAACCACCACCGTGAGTTCACTTAAAAAAAGAAAAAGCGAAACCAACCATGAACTAAAGTGTGATTAATTATATTTTTATGAGTTGTTTTGGAAGAAGTTGTAACACAATAGGAATGTGGTATGTCATTATATAAATGAGTTGTTAAACAATAAGGATTGTATATAACATACATGATATATCCAAAGAAGAAAAATCAAAAGTTAGGACTCTCATGGACGGACCAAAAAAAAAAAAAGTGGTATATTAATGTTGTTAAAACTCTAAAACAATTTACTTAAGTAAAAGTGCACCGATCGATAAAAGTGTAAAACACTTATGCACATTGGTACATTTATATATATTATAGATATAGATATAGATATAGATAGATTATAGATATATATATATATATATATAGATATAGATTATAGATATAGATATAGATATATATATATATATATATATTCAGTTGATTTTTGTCCCATTATGCATAATTCGGATATCATAGTTCCAACTGCATGTTCCCAGATTTTGATTTCAAAATTTTCAAAAAAAAAATCTGATTTTAAAACTACATTCCCGCTCCTGAAATGGTACCTTATGCCTCACAAGCCTTCAAAAGGTAGAGATAATAGCTCTATTGTGAATAAAACCCACCATTTTTCTCAAGAAAAATTCACACAATTGGGTACTACAGCCATAGATAACCATCAGTTTGAAAGAAATACCACAACATGAAGCAGTGATAAACAGTAACACCACCCATTGGATTTATCTGGAAATTTTAAATTGTCCACAGCGAAACTAAACTCATACTTATGAACCAAGTAACTAGTCCCCATAGCTTTTTTTCTTTCTCGAGCTTTCCAGTTTTCAACACAAGCAGCATCAACATGAGGCGAGGCATAACAGCTTTAGTTGAAAAGTTAATCATCCTTTGGTTGTAGAATCTGAAATCTCTTGTATCGATGACCCATGAATTGCACAAAGAAATATGAGAAGATATATATATATATATACACATATATAACCAGGGACAAGTTTCTGGCCAAATTTCCTCCACAATTCCATCAGAAGATGAAGTCACTCAACTGAACTTGCTTGCCATTCTGGGAATGCTTTCTAACAATATATGCACTGTCTTCTACATTTGCATTCAAACAATTCATACGGTGCCTGGTATATAGACATCCCAAGTCCAATCAGTTAGTTGGTAAAATGAAGATACATAAGTGATCTTGATGATAAAGTTACATTACTTACCAATCAAAGTGATCCTCACAGCATATAGAACCCCAGATGATTGAAAGCCCAGCTCCTTTCCTGCAGGCAAAAATAGCCGAATAACAACAGAGAATTTCAATGAGCTCTTGTCCTGTGATCTTAATGCTCATCTCAAAAACATTTTCTTTTTGAGCCTCTGTAAAATGCTTGACACTAAACGTAATAAAGCACATTTAAGTAGATGTAGTCGGTATAAGATGGCATCCACTTCCTCCCATTAAGCATATTTAAACTAAGAAAACAAATTAGGAAAGAAAAGCACAAGTGATACTGGTCACGCACCAAGTTGCAGTGTACATATCATAGAACTTGTCGAAGGCTTTGTCAAAGCAGTAGTGACAGGCCAAAAGATCCCTGATATCAGTCACCTTGCATGTTGATTTACAGCATTTAACCTATGACAATAAAAAGTTGCTTATATTGAGCGCGTGAAACAAGTAAAAAAACCATAAATCATTGGATTATCAAGCTGAATCAAGAACAACTCTCTGCATTAGTGAAGACATATCAGACTCAAAAGAGGTCAACAGTCCTACCCCTACACTTCAGTAGAAGGCAAATGGAAATGAAAGGCGAGAAAAATAGGGCTACTTACAACAAGCGTAAAAAGCAGGTAAAAATATCCACAAATTAGAATTGGTAGAATATAACAATAACCATGAGAGCCAACCTTTCTTGAATTATGTGTTTTTAACGGAGCAATTAAACTGAACACAGAACAAATTCATAGTGAACGTGAGTTTCTTGAACTAAACAGTGCATTTCTTGAAAGTTGAAACACTCTGATATCTATGTCTAACTTGGTATTGGAGTGAAATAAACCAATGTGACTGCACATATAATTAGCTTTCTTAAGATGGTGGAACTAATGAATCCTTGTCCCTACATTCTATCTCCTATATAATATCCTTGCACAACAATACACTTGCACATTGATATTGAGCTGCATTGCTGATATTAGGTTGCCAACACTGCTACTAAATACCATGGCCTCAAATTATATAGGGACCCCATTTTGATCAATGGCAAGTATTTAACTCCAAATTACACATTCCCCTATTAGATGCTATAAAAGACAACACATACATGTGAGTATGCTATATTTTTCCATTTTACGGAGCCTGCCGGTGACAATACAATACGCACTTTAAATGGCAGAATGCAATTTAACATTCTAATGGCAGGTTACTCAAAAGTTAAACACTCACCAGACGCTTGAGCTTATAGGAGTAATATTGCCGATGGGAGGGGTGCGCCCTGATATGCTCACTCAAATGACCTGCACTGAGATTATCAAAATTTCAGTAAACATAACCTCTTCCCGAGACTTAGACCTCTTACATGATAGAACATCATATGAACATAACTAATAACAACACCATCCACTCTTTTTATTCAATACTTAGTTCAAAATTTTCAGTAAACATAATCTCTTCCCAAGACTTAGACCTCTTACATGCTAGAACATCATATGAACATAACTAATAATAACACCATCCACTCTTTTATTCAATACTTAGTTCAATAGTGTCATGCTTTATAGTAAGTCTATTAAATTAACAAGAAGTCTAAAAATCTTTCTTGGACATGGTTCAAAGTCGCGGTATCAGACGCGGAATCGGAGACCGTTGTGATGACTCGGTGTCGCGGCGATGCGGCCTGGTATCGGGCGATACACTCCGATACGCTAGATTTAAGCTTCAGAAAAATATGAAAAAATTATGGAAAATTATAAAAGAATAGCATAATTGGCCTAATAGATTTCCACAATACACAATGTACCAATTCAAGAAGCACATCTCATTCAATTCAGACGCTGCCGATCTAATGTCTAATAATTGTATACACATAATTGGATTTAAATTGTACAATACTACCAAATAATACATATATTATTTTTTTATGTTGTCCAACCTTATTTTTTTTAAGGAATACATTTTTGCTCACCCCAAAATTGCTCACACATTGCTCATCCTCCTCTCCCATAGGCTAATGCAGTGGAACCCAGTAATAAATGAAAATTAATTAATTGTGTAAAATACTGGACTCCGCTATATTAGCCAGTGGGAGAGAGAGGGGAGCAATTTTGGGGTGAGCAAAACTGCACTATTTGTTAAGATTATATATACACTCAAATTGGGTTATATTCAGCAAAAAACAAATAAACACAAAAAAAAATAATAAATAATAAATAAAAAAAATAAAAAAAGAAAAGAAAAGAAATTGCTAGAAATTACTCCATATATATCTACAAATTAAGGCTGTGGTTAAGCCAAAAGGCCCAAAACACATATTCGACACAAACAGATCACACACACAAACAGATCACGCACACACAAACACTCGACACACATAGATCACACACACAAACACTCGAAACACACAATCACACACACTAACAGATCGACACACACAAACTGACAAACAGATCAACAACCACAATCACACACTCGACACAGATCGCGACACAGACACTCACACTCGACACACACACAGATCGATGAGACATACCTGGGAAGAAGATGAAGATATGAAGATGAAGAAACCCTTGTGGGGTTTGGGAGTTTCCGACAACAAAAGGTATGTCCTCGCAACATTTTTTTGCTATCACCTCAAAACATCACGTTTCGGACGATCCATACCGATTTTTCATCATCTCGTCTGTATCGACCGAGATAACTCGCAATACACACTTTTTTTTAACTCGACGGTAACTCGCCGAGTTAACTCGTATCGGTACCCACCGAAACCAAGTTAACTAGGCTGATACGACTCGGAATCGACCGAGTTTTCGAACCATGATGCTGGATCATATGTGTTGTCCGAAATACTGTAAGAAAAAAAAATGAGAGGAAAGACTGCCCTTTCATGTCACTTGGGAACTAACAGATCGTGGAAACCTTTTGCACCAACTCTGTCTACAGCTTACATCTGCATTAAAGTGTCCCCCAATAACTTATTTCTCATCATCAAGACCAGCCCAACCCCTGAATCACTGTTCCCAGACCAAGTCTCTTGAATAGGTTGGTAGTGTACACTAAGCCACTCAATCAATTTCTCCTTAAACAAGTATATGAAGCTACTTGTGAGTCAACCATACAATTGTACGACACTAGATACATCACCAACTCTCTCCCCCTGTCCTGCACTTGTTTGCTAATTAACATTGTCTTCCCATAATGTAGTTTAGACACTTACATTCACCATTGATTGTAATTAAAAAAAGTTTGTCTCGCCAAAGAAAGTATGAAATCGTACATCTTAATCCACTAGTGTAAAGCATAACGAGAAGAATGATCCAAAAAGAACACAAAACCAATGACTCAACAAATCGTTCTGACAGAATATAGAAAAATGAAATGCAAATAGTTTTTACCTGTCACAAAAGGTGATACTACAGTCAATGCATGTTGCCAAGCTTGATGTCCTACGGCATACATTGCAATTTGTAGCAGACAAGTTTTTGACAATTTGATGGCATCTGCAAATAAGTTGAGCCACAAAGTAAATACAAAGTTTTGGTCTTTGTACCCTTTGAATTGCACTGGATATAATCTGTAGCATGGAATAGACAAATATAAAAGGAAAACATTGATTCCAAATACATGGAAAAAGGAAGTATAGGAAAACTTGACAACTGACAAAGGTAAGTGGTAGATTACTCGATGCTTGAATTGAACAATGGGCCAAAAGAAATTTAAAAAATTACAAGTGAACCCCAAAATGCATTCAACTTATGAGGAGTATAGGACTACACCAACAAGAATGGATGTCGGAAACAACTAGCAGTCAACAATTCTGAAATGCAGGAGAAGTGAGAAACACCAGAAGATCCCTTTATTTCAACTTAGTAGATGACCTTAACCAGGCTGTGTAAATTGTCCTTTTACATGCTATAACTAATTACAAATACATCCATTCCACACAGTTTAATTTATTCAGACTTAAACAGAAATGGTAATACAATTATATCCTATTTCATAGAATTGTGCAGTGGGCACAAACTAAAACCGTGCTTCTTTTCCTATTCTCTTACATCTTCCACCATCCACAAGCCGTAATTGAACCGATATGAGTGCAATGTAAGCAGTCGCCATAGATTTTAATTCTTGAATTCACTAAGAAACAGAAATATACATGATGTAGCTTGTTAGCTAAAGTGGAAAATGAAGGGAAAAGAAAAGGAAAAAGAATATCAGACTCATTTGCTTTTAATATGGTGGTGGAATGATGTCTTTTATTTGCAACTCCAGTAGAAAATTAAGAAGTAACGAAAAGGTTGTTGACAATCACACGAATAAACCCTAAACAATATTTTTTAAGTAGTGAATAACTTCTGTTTTTCACCGGCAGCGAGTAGTCATTCGACACATCAAATTACAAAATCTTTCATCATCTTATGCCCAGCATTTGAAGTAATGTGAGCAAAATATCAGTATGTCAATTGTTGGGAAATAATGTCGTAAAATATTAATAAAATGCCACAAGAGTACAAGATGGAGAGCATATAAGAGATGAAGAGACCTTTTGTACAGTTCAAGAAGATCCCTGGGTATGGAACTGGAGTTTTCCTTCCCTACTGCCACCTGTCAAAAAAGGAACAGCTATGAACCTCAACTAAACCATGATAGCTACAGGATAGATTAGGACACATAAATTACAGGATCTTCATCAAAGTAGAAGGAAAAGCAGCACCTAGTTACATGTTTCACCTAACAAAGGGATTGAGAATTAGATGTACTCACCAAACAGTCTTCAGCTAGATGCCCGGGCCTCTGACATTTCCAGCTACAGAATTGCAATAATGATAGACAAAGCACTGAGCATGATGAGGGTGTGTATTTATGTGTTTATAAACATGATTATAAATGACCCCACACAACATAATTCTAAATGCCCGCACATTCATTGCTCACAGAAAGAATCTATGCTCCAGTCCAGGAGATTGAGAGCAGAAACCATCAATGACAGCATGTAAAAAGCAGACAAATCTGTTCTCATAGCTGATTCAACAACAATGTTCATTTCCTGCTCAAAAACTGGTCTAGATATATAGTACCTCATTAAGAACCCGTCTGGGATACAGTTCTTAAAGAAAAGGCTCCATTTGTAGCTTTTAGAAAAACACTTGTTCCAAAAAGTGATTATTTTAAGAGCTAACCCAAACAGGCTCTAAGAAGTTTGCAGATGAAATGTACCACTCGTAAGTACAAAGGCTGGATCTCTTTTTGGACCAGCGGTGACGGTTATAATCCCAAGTATTCCCTCCCAACACAGGCATTTGTAACGTACAGCTGGGTCCAGGTGAAGATTCAACCAAACTTTGATTGCTCAAGGGTCCCTGAAACATCATCATTGGAAGATTGAATAAGGCAAACGAGGTGTGATACGTTCTTGATATTGATCCCAAATGTGAAAGTATAAAATCAAAAGCACCTCAGGAAGCTTGAGATTCTCCAGAAGCTCAGTTTTGCAATCTATACTGCAGATATCATCATCAGTCTATCAAAACAGAGATACACACGATATAGTTGGTCAACAGAAGGATAAACAAAAAAGGTGTGAAAAAGATCTAATTTTCAAGTAAATATATGGTAACATATCCCACCTCATCACATATATATTCTCCATATTTGCCACATACTACACAAACAGGTTCTCCTGGAACTGGAAAACGCTGCTCACTACTCTTCTTGATTCGTTCAACTTCATCCTTGTCACCTAAAAGAAGTAAATCAAAGTTGTTGTGTACATGACTCATGCTCGACTGCTAGGAGGTACCAAGTTAAAAGAACCGAGAGACACCACAAGTGTATAACCAATATCCACCAAACTTAATACTTTATTCAATGATCTTGGGAAGGATTGTCATAGCAATCTCTGGTAAAAGCAACAAACCGGCTTGGAGTTTGCTAGTTTGGCTTGGTAAAAGAGCCTAAAGGGATAGGATTATGATGGAACAGCCGAGAGCTAATGAATGGATCCAGGTCAAAGTCTCCATTGTTTCTAGTTTCTACTAAAAAAAGACATAGACGTTAGTATGCCATTCCTGGAACTTGGCACATTTGCTTAATCAGAAATAATTTGGCAAAAGAATTTTACATATAACACTTCACTAAACCTTCCAAGCAATACCTGAAAATAATGTGTTGTTCCCTAGTCAATCTACCTAAAGTCAATGCAAAACTACCCCCTCCTGCCGGTGATGTTCACGGTCATATTATTTTCATCCTCTCAATGGTTCTGCTTCAACTAATCACCAGGGAATGATACTAGAGGTTTCCTCATAAAACTAATCTTTGATTCTTGTTTTCCTTAATATATTTACTTGACTAAAATTTTCAAAATTATAATCACTCAGTATCTAACAATAGTTTTGAAACATTGAATAAGTGAAGTATTGCCAACAAAAGACCACAAGTGTTCTATAAGTTAGATAGTGACGATGAAACTGGCTGGTTTTACTGAACACATATGATAGCTTAATAGCAAATAGATGGGCATCCAGAAACAAATCAGAATCAACAGAACGCTTCTTTCCTTTACCAGTATCCAGGATCAATCTGGAATTAGGCGGATCCTGCTTCTCTTCAAATTCTGGGGAAGTGCTTCGATCACCTGATTTTCCAGACAAATGAATACAAACACAACGTCAAAGAACGACTTCTAGATATGTAAATTGCAGAAGACATATGTTGCCATCATGTTGGAGGGTGGGAGGGAGGTGGGAGGGGCAGAGATGCTGTAAAATTTGGCATTAATAATTAAGGGAAGAAAAAACACAAGGAAAATGAGAAACAAGGGTATTAAAAAAAATAATAATAAAGGTAGAAAAAGAAGAAGAAGGCCTTTAGTGTATTGAGAAATTTGAACGCATGATCTCCATACCAACATATCCTCTAGAATAGGACTATACCAACCAACGCAATATAAGAGTGTTTGGGATGATGTACATCTAACTCAGATGATCAATTAGCCTGTTCGCAATAAACTACAATATATATCATATCTCAGAGTTTGTTTCTTGTATTACTGATAAAAAGATAATTGCTGAGGGGTTAGGCTGACTGTGCTTCTTCCTTATTTTTGCATTGACAGCCACAATAACTAGTTAACAGCTTATTTGTTAAAATAAAAAGTGCAAATTGATTATAAAATATTCCCAGTTTAAACTTCACTGGTGACTTATCAAACTGTAAACAAATGTCAGAAACCTTAAATTATATCCAATGCCACTGAAGATCACTTACGACTAACAATTGCCAATGATTACAACATATGCAATCCCTAAGATGTTTCAACCATTAAATGGTACAATAATCAATAACAGAAAGTCATAGTAAGGACTTACTATCATAATTCACCAATTGCATACCCGAATTCGAAGTTTCCTGAGAGACAATGAAACCAATAACATTTGAAACATAGCAATTTACATAAGGTGGCAAAGAAAAACAATAATTACCAACACATCTTCAGTCAACTCCTGATAAGCCTGAGCTGAGTTAACTTCTTTACTGCTCATACAAATATTTAACAATTCAACACAAATTAGCAAAAATAAATACACAAACCAAGTTAACGTAATCATAAACTTGAGAATTTTTTTAATTTTTTTTAAATGATCAAAATCAACTTAAAAATCCAAACTTTAATATAGGGTTTGGAAGAGGAAATGAAATTCAATTTTACCTAATTTTTTTAATGTAATCGTCGTGGGAAATTGGTCCATCAATCTCTTTGATTTCGACTTTCCGACTCGGAGGTGGCCTCCGTTCACGGCGGCGTTTACGGTGTTCGATCTTGTCATCGCCGGCGGGCTCAGGTTCGTCGGTCGTCGGAGCGTTTCCGGTGGCGACATTGTAAGCTGTAAATTGGACACAATTACAAACAGAATAAGCAAATGAAACAAACCCTAAATTAGAACCAGAACAGAGGGGAGAGAGAGAGAGAGAGAGAGAGATTGGGATTGGAACCTGTGAGGTTTTGAAGAACAGAGTTGAGATTGAAATCTTTGTTGTACGTATAGGAAGGGTTCTTGTAGAAATTCGTTCTAGTCCCCATTCTTCACCTTACTCATTTAATTTCACTATTCATTTTGCAAGTTTTCACTTTTCACTGCCCTTTCTGGTTTGATTATAAAATACAATTTAGTTGAATTTGATCGTATAGAACAAAAAAATAAAAAGAATAGAATTGATTTATGGGAGCAATTAGGACTTAATCTAATTTAAGGAAAGTATAGTGGTTTTGGTATAACTAGTAAAATATTTGAGATTAGGTCCACTCTTTTGTATTTTAACAAATTTATCCCTAATATTGGTCTACACCAAGTGTTTTACCCTCTGCACCTCCGGCGACCTCGCTTGACTTTCGACCACCACCACCATCACCTCGCCTGACCTTCAGTGACCTTGCCTGACCTCCGGCGACCTCGCCTAAGCTCCGACGACCACCATCACAACCTTCCTTGCCTCCACCGACCACCACCACCACCACCACTAGTAGTAGCGATCACCACCACAACCTCAGCTTACTTCCGACGACCACCATGACCTCACTTGATCGACCTCCTTCCCAACCAAGCCATCAGATCAACATACAATGACCAGAAACATGTTTTCTCATATCATACCACCGAAAAGTTGTGAAATTTATCATAAAAAAGTTGTGAAATTTCTAAAAAAAATCCATAACCTTAACACGATTTTTTCAGTAGAATTTTTTTTTTTTGAAAACTCATATCAACTTAATAGAGCATTCACAACTTGGAAACAAACCAAATTAATGCTACATTAACCCCAAGATTTGTTGTGAAATTTTTTCATGCAATGATCACAAAACAAATTTCCCAAAGCACTGAAAAGTTGTGAAATTTCACAAAGTTCGTGAAAATTAACAGAAAAGTGAAAATGCTTGCTGTGCACTGGCTTGTGGTGATGTGGTGGTCCTGAATCTGCTCGTGGTGGTCCCGGTGATGGTAGATCTGGTCGCAGTGGTGATAGATCTGAAATTGGTGGTGGTCGGAGGAGACATATCTCCAAGCTTTATCCAACACTTCAATCTCTCTCTCCATTGCCTCTACTATTTGTTTCTCAACTGTAACTCTTTTCTAATCAGCCTCATTCTCAACATCACCTCCATTAACCAAATCATCCTCTAATTCGACCATCATCAGGCCGGGTTATGGTGGCGACGACGGTGATAGTGGTCAGTGCTAAGAGAGAGAGAGAGAGGTGGTTGGTGGTCCACTGAGATAGAGAGAGAAATGGAAAAGAGAGAGAGGGATGAAAATGAAAAATGCAAATGAGGGTAAAGTATGTCAAAAAAATATGTGGTCAACTGGTCAAAGGAGCTAATTCTAATACTCTTACTGAATAATGTCCTTATTACTAAAAAAGCTTCTCTTGTGTCTTATAACCAAATAATTCTCCTAATGTGTGATTTAATACCAAATTTCTATTGATTTATGCTATTTTTTTTAATTTGAATTATAGCAGAATATACACACATTACACACACATCCTACCCCAATCCAATCCAATCTCAAAACTTCATAATGGCTCACAACAAATCCCAACAAGGGTCACTCATTTCGACTGACGAACAACAGGGGACAAGCAAGTGAATGTGATGAAATTTATTTTTGGGCTAAAATAAGAATTGGTGAGAATTTGCTAGAATTAAAAATCAATTCTTTTGTCAAACTAAACAAAAGATTTGTCACAAACAAGAATTGCAAATCAATTCTTTTCTTATTTATGGCAAACCAAAAACGGGAGAATCGGAGAGTAGAGAAAGGGCAACTCATTAAACATGAATAGAAGAGAAGGAAAAAAAAAAGATAAAGAGAAAGTATTAAGAACCAATTTTCTCTTTTACCCTCTATTAATTAATCGTAATGACAATTTGCAAGTGTACACAGAAAAATTTCTTTCAATTGAGAACCTATATGGAGTTTTTTTTTTTGGCTTGCAACCTATATGGAGTTGTGTAGAAAAATCTCAATGTCATACTCATGGGCTAAGAATTCTCGAAGGGGTGGGCAAGAAAGCTAGTAATAAAATCATGGGTATATTTGATAACCCAATTAAGTGTTAAAATTTTTTATTTTTAGCACTTTTTTATTTTTATTTTTTTTATTTTAATGCGTTTGATAATATACTACTATATTGAAAAAAAAAGTCATCTAAAAATCGACTGAAAACTTTAAGTGAAAATTTTTTACTACTAAAAATAAGAAAAAATTAATTAGTGGTCCCTCACTTAGAGCAATTTTGAGCAACAATCCAACCCGTCTCTTTTTAGCTTAATAAGGACACAAGGATTTAAAAAATAATTGTGATAAGTGTTATAAAACTAATGATTAAACATGCACACAATGAATAATTAACATAAAAGAACACAAATATTTCAGGTGGTTCGGCAATTTGCCTACGTCCACTGCAGAGGGGATCATATTTATTGTTGTGATAACAGTATAATACAAGCACTCTTATCTTACCAGTATATTACACTGATATACTTCTTCACTTGAATCTCCAATCTGATCTTTCACTAAATATCTTCTCTATATCACTTCGTCCCACCTTCATTGAGAATGTTCATTCCCTCTTATAAGAAACTCATTTATGTCTTCTTCTATAATCACATGACATGTAGATCCAAATTCCTTAATCAAACTAAAGGCAACAAACATTCACATGCTACTAACTAACAAAATTGCATCCCTCCAAAAATTAACATGTGATAGACATCCAATATATATATTCATAACACTCCCCCTTGGATGTCTATCTAAAAGAGAATATTCTTGCCAATTGATTGCTCCCCCTCATGTTGACATGAGCATGAACTTCTCAAGAGAACTCTTTCAGTCGGCGCATCCCAATGCTATGCACTAGCTTCTTGAACGTTGTAGCTGGTAGTGCTTTGGTAAATAGATCTGCCAGATTATCAATAGAGCGTATCTGTTGAACATTGATCTTACCCTTTTCTTGGAGTTCATGTGTATAAAAGAATTTTGGTGAGATGTGCTTGGTTCTGTCACTTTTAATGAATCCCCCTCTGATTTGTGCTACACATGCAGCATTATCCTCATAGAGTGTTGTTGGTGTATCATTTATTGAAGATAAGTCACACGACTCTCGAATATACTGTATCATGGATCTCAACCAAACACATTCGCGACTGGTTTCATGTAGTGCAAGAATCTCAGAATGATTCGAAGAAGTGGCAGTCAATGTCTGCTTCATAGATCGCCATGATATAGCAGTATCGCCACAAGTAAATACATAGCCGGTTTGAGATCTAGCTTTGTGTGGATCAGAAAGATAACCAGCATCAGCGTATCCCACTAATGGTGATTTGGATTCCCTTGGATAAAATAATCCTAAATCAATTGTACCACGAAGATAGCGAAAAATGTGCTTGATTCCGTTCCAATGTCTTCGAGTTGGAGCTGAGCTAAATCTTGCTAGTAAATTGACAGCAAATGCAATATCTGGTCGTGTACAATTTGCAAGATACATGAGAGCACCAATTGTGCTCAGATATGGCACTTCGGGGCCAAGTAACTCCTCTTCATCATCTTGAGGACGATAGGGATCCTTCTTTACATCAAGTGATCGAACTACCATCGGAGTACTCAATGGATGAGCATTATCCATATAGAAACGTTTTAAAATTTTTTCCGTGTATGCAGATTGATGTAAGAGGATCCCTTCAGGGAAATGCTCAAGTTGCAATCCAAGGCAAAATTTTGTTTTTCCGAGATCTTTCATTTCAAATTCCCTCTTTAAATAATCAGCGGTTCTTGTGAGCTCTTCGGGAGTTCCAACAAGATTTAGATCATCTACATATACCGCAATAATTGTAAAGCCAGATTCTGATCTTTTAATGAAAATGCATGGACACATAGGATTATTTATATATCCTTCTTTCAACAAGTATTCGCTTAGTCGATTGTACCACATGCGTCCGGATTGCTTTAATCCGTATAAAGATCTTTGCAATTTTATCGAGTACATATTTCGTGGTTCAGAGGTATATGCTTTAGGCATTTTAAATCCTTCAGGGATCCTCATATGTATGTCACTGTCTAGTGATCCATATAAATATGCTGTAACCACGTCCATCAAGCGCATATCTAGTCCTTCGGAGACTGATAGGCTAATCAGGAATCGAAACGTAATAGCATCCATAACAGGAGAATATGTTTCATCATAATCTATACCAGGTCTTTGCGAGAAACCTTGTGCTACAAGTCTGGCCTTGTATCGCACAATCTCATCCTGTTCATTACGTTTCCGCACAAATACCCATTTGTATCCAACGGGATTTATGTCTTCAGGTGTACGGACTATAGGCCCAAATACTTCCCGTTTTTCCAATGAGTTCAACTCCGCTTGGATAGCCTCTTCCCACTTGGGCCAATCCTTTCTACATCGACATTCTTCAATACTATGTGGTTCAGGATCATCATCACTTCGGGTGATTTCAAGTGCTACTGTAAAAGCAAATGCATGATCCATGACAATATTATTACGGTCCAATAAATTTCCAGTGGATATATAATTTATCGATATTTCCGTATTGTCTAATACTTGTGCCTCTTCGGGGGCTATTTGTTCCTCTTCGGGGGAAATATGCTTACCAACGTTGGATTTATCAAGTATTCCGATCATGCCTTTTGAGGTTTCTCCAGGAATTTCTACCTCATTCATTTGCCCCTTTAGTTTTCTCTTTCTAGGAACTTTGTCCTTTGAACCACTAGGTCTACCACGCTTCAAGCGTGCCGTAGACTCACTTACCACTGCACTACCAGATTGTCCTGCAGGGACGTCAATTCTCGCAGGAGTGTTTACAGCTGGTACATGTGATTTTATCACTTTCTTTGTATCAGTGAATGCATCAGGCAATTGATTTGCAATTTCTTGTAAGTGAATGATCCTTTGCACTTCAAGTTCACATTGAGTAGTACGGGGGTCAAGATGAGACAGAGTCGATGTTTGCCAAGAAATTTCTCGTTGAGCTTCAGGCTCCGGCTTTGCTCCCCCTAATGATGGGAATATTGTTTCATCAAAATGGCAATCTGCAAGTCTTGCCTTAAAGAGATCACCCGTTAGAGGTTCAAGATATCTTATTATAGATGGAGATAGATGGAGAATCAAAACCAACATAAATCCCAAGGCGTCGCTGAGGACCCATTTTTGTACGTTGTGGTGGTGCAATAGGTACTTGCACAGCACAACCAAATACTCTTAAATGAGAAACATTGGGTGGTTGCCCAAAAACGAGTTGTAACGGAGAGTATTTATGATAAGCAGTTGGTCTAATGCGAACCAATGATGCAGCATGTAATATGGCATGACCCCAAGCAAA
Organism: Hydrangea macrophylla; assembly: GCA_033977485.1. Lineage (NCBI taxonomy): Eukaryota > Viridiplantae > Streptophyta > Magnoliopsida > Cornales > Hydrangeaceae > Hydrangea > Hydrangea macrophylla. The sequence continues at coordinate 95,837,075 of CM066995.1, forward strand.
AATAGGTAGTTTCGTTCTTAAAAGCAAAGGTCTAGCAATCAATTTGAGACATTTGATAAACGATTCAGCTAACCCATTTTGTGTGTGTAAATGAGCAACAGGATGTTCAACATGAATACCAATAGACATGCAATAGTCATCAAAAACCTTAGATGTGAATTCACCGGCATTGTCAAGGCGTATAGCCTTTATAGGGTAGTCAGGAAATTGTGCTCGTAATCGAATGATTTGGGCAAGGAGCCTAGCAAATGCAGTGTTCCGAGATGACAACAAACAAACATGTGACCATCTAGTAGAGGCATCAAGTAAGACCATGAAATAAGAAAATGGTCCAGATGCTGGATGGATAGGTCCACATATATCTCCTTGAATGCGTTCCAAAAATGCTGGGAATTCAAAGTTTACTTTTGTAGGAGATGGTCTTACAATCAATTTTCCTTGTGAACAAGCGGTACAAAGATTATCACTAGGCAAAAGAATTTTCTGATTTTTCAAAGGATGTCCATGTGAAGTTTCAATGATCCTACGCATCATAATAGCCCCAGGGTGGCCTAGACGGTCATGCCAAAGACCAAAAACTTTTGGGTCAGAAAACTTTTGGTTTATCACAACATGTGATTCAATAGTATTAATTGTTGTCTGGTACAACCCGGAGGGATGAGCATGAAGTTTTTCCAAAATATGCTTTTTGTTTGAAACAACTTTAGTGATGCAAAGGTAATCAATATTACCCTCATTAACAGTTTCAACGTGGTATCCATTTCGGCGGATATCTTTAAAACTGAGTAAATTCCTTCGGGATTTGCTGGAGTATAAAGCATTTTCTAAATGAATTGTTGTTCCTTTTGATAAAATTATGCTCGCCTTTCCAGATCCTTCAATGAGACTAGATGTACCGGATATCGTGTTCACACTGGCTTCTGCTAATTTTAAGTTCAAGAAAAATCTTTGGTCTCGGAGAATGGTATGTGTAGTTGCACTATCAACCAGACATATATCTCCACCTTTCATCATGCAATCTATCAAGTAATAAAATTTATATATTAGTACAAACAAAATGTTTATTCATTACTCAAGGAAAATACATGCATAGTGCTACAAGCCAAACTTTAATACATTAAGAAAAGTACATGCATATATAGTACTACAAGCCAAACATTAACACATAGCATAGATGGTCTAAACACATTCATTGTTTAAAGGACCGAAGTAAGGATCGGAGTCAACCAGGAAATCAGCCACATCGAGATGAGTGATATCCAATGGATCATTGTGGTCAACAAAATTTGTCTCTATCTTATCTTCTTTCCCTTTTCCTTTTATTGAGGCCTGATAGAGATCTACTAAATGTTTTGGCGTACGACAAGTACGCGACCAATGCCCTTTCATGCCACATCTATAGCAGCCATTTTCATTTTTCTTGACAGCTCTTTGTACGCCTTTGCCATTTTTATTCCACTTCGGGTGGTAAGGTGCATTGTTCTTGTATGGATGATAACCCTCACGGTACCAATGTTTATTTTTTCCTTGACCATGACCACGACCATGACTACGACCACGACCACGGCCACGACTATGATCATTTCCACGACCATATCCATGTTTGCCTCCTCGTCCAGCTCTTTGATTATTGTATGGAACTTCATCCTTTTCAGCGAATGTGGTTCCATGTGCTTCAGGCAATGGAGCAGAGCCAGTTGGACGGCGATGATGATTTTTCATCAATAGTTCACTATTTTGTTCTGCCACGAGAAGACATGATATTAATGATGAGTACTTCATGAATCTCCGCTCTCGATATTGCTCCTGCAAGAGTACACTCGAGGGATGAAAAGTAGATAATGTCTTCTCTATCATCTCTGAATCAGTGACCGTTTCTCCACATAATTCCAATTGAGAAGTAATTTGAAATAAAGCTGAATTATATTCTCCAACTGTCTTATGATCCTGGAATCGCAGTTGGATCCAGTTATATCGAGCTTTTGGTAAAGTAATTAATTTTATATGTTGAAAACGTTCTTTTAAATTGGTCCAGAGGACAAGAGGGCTTTTTACTACAAGATATTCATCTTGTAATCCTTCATGGATATGGTGCTGGATAAACTCTAGTGCACTGGCTTGGTCTCGTTCTGATTCATAATTTCCTTCTACAATAGTATTCCAAAGATCCTTTGCTTTTAGTCGTATTTCAGCTTTATGAGCCCATGATAGATAGTTGTTTCCCGAGATGTCCAGAGGTACAATTTTAAACTTGTCAAGATTCGACATATTCAAACACTATACAGATAAAACAAAGTAAGGTTTAGAATCAAGTAAAATTAAGGTATGCAAATAAACAGGTTAATGTCAAATAAGGGATGTAATAATGTAAAATAAAATTCCTTCTTCAAGAGAATAATCAGTTAGATTTTCCATAATCTCTTCAAGAGATTTCCTCTTCGGGAGGGTCATGAATTATCTCTACGGGAGACTTTTCAGCACATGTATATATATGCTTAATATACATATTGATAATCACTAAATTGCGTGATAGCAGAGTGGTGGGGACTGAGGATCTTTAACTCTAAGATCTCGGGTTCGAACCTGGCTATCCGCGATTGTTTTGTTTTATTTTTTTTTTTTTTCTTTTACTCTTTAGTTTTTCCATTCAATAATGGTTAGACAATCGTGTGGTAGCAGAGTGGCAACGAACTGAGTGCCGAATAACCCACGTCCGCGGACTCGAGTTCGAACCTGGCTTCTGCATGGTTGTCTTTTGTGTTTTTTTTTTTTTTTCAAGAGTTATGTCTAAGATATCAATTATTTATTTACTACTTCTTCAAGAAGTTTATTTATTATCTGTTTGGGAGATAACTCTTCAGGAGTATACACACACATATAGAAAAGTAAATATATATATATATATGTATATCTCTTCAGGAGACTAGTTCATTAAGAGTATGATGAGTTTTTCTGCAGAAGATTTATCTACTACCCCTTCAAGAGGTTTAGTAATTAGCTCTTCAGGAGTATATTCAAATATGCCTCTTCAAGAGTACTACTGCCTATAATCACTTCTCCATAAAGTCTGCAATAAATTCTTCTTCGGGAGGAGCAAAATTTATAACCACTTCAGGGGTGTATACATATATACATATGTGTATATATATATATATATAAGTTAAACAATATAGATATCATACCTTTTGTCATGAGCCAACCCAGTTGGTATAGGCTCGTGCTGATAACGTGTTATAAAACTAATGATTAAACATGCACACAATGAATAATTAACATAAAGGAACACAAATATTTCAGGTGGTTCGGCAATTTGCCTACGTCCACTGCAGAGGGGATCATATTTATTGTTGTGATAACAGTATAATACAAGCACTCTTATCTTACCAGTATATTACACTGATATACTTCTTCACTTGAATCTCCAATCTGATCTTTCACTAAATATCTTCTCTATATCACTTCGTCCCACCTTCATTGAGAATGTTCATTCCCTCTTATAAGAAACTCATTTATGTCTTCTTCTATAATCACATGACATGTAGATCCAAATTCCTTAATCAAACTAAAGGCAACAAACATTCACATGCTACTAACTAACAAAATTGCATCCCTCCAAAAATTAACATGTGATAGACATCCAATATATATATTCATAACAATAAGTTCATTTTTAAATCTTTAAGAAACTTATTAACAGAATTACCATCTCTGTTGAAATAGTGGTTGCAACCCAATTCCCCTTCTCTCTCTTCCCTCTTTTCCCTCTCACTCTCTTTAACACACCAGCTGCCTCCATCTCTTCCAACCTCTCCAACCACCATAGCTGCCACATTTTATTTGATTCTTCACTGTCGCCGACCTCCATGCTGATAGCCATCGTCCCTGATAATTTAATTTCAAGAAAATTTTACTAGTTTAGGTTTCAACTCAAAGTAAATTACATGAATTTGTCGAGTTTATATGAAGATTAAATTTGACATTTCAAGTTAAAAAAAAAATGGCATTTCAGATACTAAGTTCATGCCTCTTTTTTTTTTCTTTTCATATAACTTGAAATTCCAAAGTTAGCCTTCATACAAAAAAAATGACAAATTCATGTAATTAACAGTGGAGCCAGGATTTTTGTCTAGGGGCAGCTAGGATTGGATGGACTTGGATACAATGGTGAGTATTTACAGGGGTCCTCAGGGGTGAATTTTTTTGGGTCTATTTATCCTTATTTTTAGGTTGAATTCTCTTAATTAATATCATATTTTTCTTTTATTACTCCCATAATAAGGGTTAATCAATTCTCATAATTTGTAAGCGTCACGCTCCAGAACCACCCATATAGTTCTAGGACACGTGGCACGCCACCAAGGCACACACTAAACTCCCAGATGCTCAATAAGAACCATAAAGCACAAAGTTAAAAAGGATTTTTCATTTAAACACATAAAAACATTGCCTTTTGAAAATAGAGGTCCGGTCAACCTATCGGGAACCCAGTCGACTGCATCATGGGTTACGGAGAGCCAGAATTACAGAAAATCCAATCCAGTCGACTGACCCCAATTCGGTCGACTAAGTGTGCAGGGGGTAGTGTCAAATTCGATCAACTAATACCTGTTCGGTCGACTAGATTCGCATCACAGAGAGCTCAGTTTTGAGAATGTCGATCCTGTCAACTATAAAAAATACTTCCAATCGACTATAAAAGGCATGGCATGTTTGTGATGCATTGTTAACACTCTATTTGCTAAACGGGGTATAAGTAGTGATTTAAGAATTTTGGATACAATTGCATGGTATTTAGTGTCTTAATAATTAATCTACAATTTATATCGTCCGCATTTATAACAATAATGTTATAGAGTTTTCAATTGGATAACCAAAACCTAGTTACTAACACTTGTGGTGTAATGGAGCATTTAAAGTAATAGGGAAAAAATATAGGGAGATCCACTATCATTTAATGTGCACCAATGCTAATTATTGAAAACTAAATTTGTGATACAAATTTAAAAAATTACAATTATTGAATGTGTATACATTTTTTTTTTAATTACACTGGGAGGGGATTGTTCAAACATAGAACCTGGATACACAAGAGGGCACAAAGTGTCAGCTCTTTGCCACTTGGGCTATGAGTCATTGTAATTACTAGTATAAGTAAATCATTTGGATTTTGAATTTTTTTTTTTAATCTCTATTACCTGTGGGCATGGTTTTAAAATTGACTCAAAAATCGTTGGTAAAAGTATAAATATGCAATGACAATTGTCATTATAAGCGACGGACATACAACCGTGGCCAAAGGTATTGTCGAGGTTTTACCAACCGTGGCAAACATTAACCACGACCGAATAGATCACAGATGCAAAAACCGTAATAGAACCAGCATTAATACTTTTACCAACAGTTTGCCTCTTTTTGCCACAGTTTGCGATCGTCGCCAAAAGTCGTTTTTCTTGTACAAGTTTTAGCCATTTTTCTGTGGGTAGTAAGAGGCCTTTTACCAAATTGAAAAAATGACGAGGGACTTTTTAAATAATGGCCAAATAGTGTGAGTTTTTGCCTAACACTCATAATATTGAGGGCTTTATCACCCAATATCCCTAATTTCTTTTGAAGGCTCACTGTAGACACCCCAATTTTGACCGGTCGTCGAATTTAGGAGAGCGTCACCTCCACGTCCAATGATGACAATGACCGAAAAAAATTCGAAGTATTCCAAGCTCTTCAGAAAATTCTCCAAAACGCAATAAAATTTCACAGAAAGAGGGAAATACCAGGTATTTAGGAGAATTCAGATATAAAACACAACTTTTGGAAAAGATATTCAAAAATAATTTGTTTCAAAAAGAGAAAAGACCTAAAAGGGGAATTTTAGCCAAAACCGGCACACGGCGGGTTTCCGCGGCACTCGGTGACTGCCGCACGGCAGTCACAGAGTGCCGTGTCGGCACTCGTCAAGTGCCGCCACAGGCTTCTGACTGCCGTTTGCTTCTAAAGTCTGTATTTTGCAGAGCAATACGTATGCGCATGCAAATAAGAACAAAAACTGATAAAGTAAGACTGACAAAATTGCGGCAATCCATTAATTGCCGCGGCATTTGGTGAATGCCGCGCGGCAGTCATGAAGTGCCGCAACGGCATTTGATGAATGTCGCAGCGACATTCACGGACTGCCGCGTCAGTATCTGGACTGCCGCGCTGGACAGCAGTCTGCATAATTTCAGAAAGTACACATTGTACCAACTAATGAGGGAATTACACCTGTTTTTTGCTCCGAAATTCACCAAAAATACCTGGTAATTTTGCTTATAAAAGAGGAGAGGTATCTTCATAGACAAGGAGGAGAACACCAAGAGATATTGGGAGAGAGAACATATACTTCCATTTCACCAACATTCTTTTAGAGAGAAAAGAGAGTGTTTAGAGAATTAGAGAAGAGCTTGGAAGATCTTCAAAGAAAAGAAAACTTTGAGGATAATTTGGAGGTGATCCTCTAACCATAGATTATTAGCTTATCCTTTCTTCTCATCTCTTAGTCTTAAAATCTTTCATTATTTTCTTTGTTTATCAAATAAACTTAGGAGTTTCTTTTGTTTCCATGTTACTTTCTTCCATTCTCTTGTTTATTTTCTTCTCTTGAAGGTCTTGGAGATCTTCAATATCTCTTTTGACCTCTAGAGCATGATCTTTTGAATCCTATGTAGGCTTGTGCTTCACATAGGAGTCAAAGTTTAATCAACACTTCATAAGAGGCTCCAAGTCCACACCCATGATTTGGATCTTCTAAACTTGATGTCTTGAGGAATCCCTTCAATATTCCTTTAGGACTCATGAGTCATAGTCATGTCTCTCCTCCAATGACCATCAAATGGTAGGAGAATGTAGTTTCGAGTCTAAACCCATCTCCATGGTCTAGACTCCTTGTCTTATAGATTTCATGAAGTCTATCCATACTTCACTTGAAATCTACGAAGAATAAAGGTTTGTAGTCTCCCATGGCCATCAAATGGTAGGAGAAGTGGTTTGGTTCAACTCAACTTCATAGTTTAATAGTTGGAGTTACCAAATAAGAGTTGAACAAGCAAAATAAAAACAGTGAATCCACAAACTGTTTTTGATCAAAGATTTTTAGTTCGAAATCTAACCGTTGAAATCAAGTGAAACCAACGGGAAAGTGTCAATAACACAATATTCTACCTCTGTAATTTTTGTTTCAAGGTGGTTTCATGTTTAGAATGGTTTGATCATGGGTTTTGTGAAGCAACAATAATCTGTCCAGAATTTCAGAATAGTTTCAGAACAGCAACACTCTTTTGAAATAATTAAATCAGAGTTCTAATAAAGTTTCTATGACCCAAAATAATTTTTTCCAAGTAGATTAGTGTGTAAGAAAGTCACCCTAAAAAGAACAAAGCAATTCGGATTTTTTTGCTATTTTTAATAAATCGTGCAAGAATTCTGGACAGAAGGTTGTAAAGTGCTGAGTGACGTCTAGTATTTTGCATATTCCCGGAGATCCGACCGTTGGAATTTTGATTTTCTTTTTGATTTGAAAACTAGACTCACAGAGGCATATTGAGTCCAAAAATCATCAAGATCAAACCATGAGAGATATGCTATTTATTTCTTTTAAGTTCTAGTCTACTCTCTGCAATTTTCAGAGTTTTATGACACATTTGACTTACCTTGTAAATAAGGGTCTAAATGACTTCTCTATGATCTAAGGCTTAAACTATGCTTTAATAATGATTAGTTGAGTTTGAATTCAAAGTTTAAGAGTATTTCATAGTTCATCCTTGTCCATGTACATATTCATCTATATGATTCGACACTTGTAATTAAGACTTGTTTGCTTTGGATTTAATTACATTAGATAGATGTAAGTTAGAAATTTAGGATTGTCATTTTTTTAACATTGTGTTTTGCATATCATGTGGACTAACCCTTTGTTTTGTAGCGCTATTAAGGTACGATTTCTAGAACCCCTCTTTAGTTTATCTTAATTTCTTGTTTTTATTGATTTTTCGACTTAATGCGCGACACCTTAGAATTAGGTTTTGCCTTATGTGTATATATGATTAGAGACTCTTTTTAGGATTTTCTTTTATTCGCATGCATTGCACGTTTATTATCGCTGCTGGATCTCGGGTAAGTTCACTTGTTCTCTATTGCATATCATATCGCTTGTTACCTGAATTACGTGGCTTTTGAATGATATTTTGTCAATTGCAATTTTGCACCCCTTTGGACATGCTTTTGTGATGTATATGTATATATGTATTAATTGAGGGCATGCTTAGATTAATAAATTCGATTAAAAAGATGTTGAGTAGAGGCCTATCGCAAAGATAGGATGAGAGAGGGTGTTTTAGTCCGACGGGCTCCTTCCTCTCTCATTCCATAATCCCCGGACCTAGTTAATCTTTGGTTTCGCAAAAGATCAGTTTGCCTTTAAAATGGTTTCTTAATTTTCCTTTTAAAAAAAAATTAAGTGGCGGCTCATTTGTTTTTAGAAATTGATTTTGAAAAGCTGTGGGTAAGTCAACCTGCGATATCCACAATCTGGCGACTCTGCTGGGGATCGAACCCAGAATCTCTGGTTTCGCAGACCAGAATTCTGATTTTGGGTTCACTTGAGGATTAGACTTGAAAAATGTCCTTTTAATCAAATTAATTAATCTTTGTGTGCCTGTTGCATTTCACTTGCATGTCCAGCCAGTCGATTGCACGGAACTATGACCTTGGAGGCTCGGGGCAACCCGGTCGGTCAAGTCATCATGGGACTGTGTGATCACCCTTGATCTCGTACCATGATTTGGTATATGAAGCATCCTATCGGGTGTGTCAAGGGTCCCTTATTTGACCAAAACCCAGCCTTTGCATAGTAGTTTCTATAGAACATTTCAATCTTAGGAAATCAATTCTTGATTAGGGTTATGTGTTAGGAAGTTTTGTATGCCCGGAAGGGATTACTTGAGATGATGACGATACTTGCTTGATGAAAGATGAATAATCTTTTAATCACCTTTTAGCAATTTCTCCTCGTGTTACATGACATTTGGAGGACATGCCAAACCTTGATTATAAGATTATACTTTTTATATCATGTTTAGTTAAGCATCATTGACCTTGTATGCATCCAAATTTATGAAAAGTACGGTAATAATCCGATCGTGTGATCCTTCTACCCCGAAAGGATTTTAAGACCATCTTTGAAAGCAAGTGGATTTTTTTTGTAATCTTCATCCCAAAGTTTTCAATTGCTCTTTCAAAAATCTTTGGAGTTCACTTTTGATTAAAGCTCCAAACTAATCTTTGGGAATTGTTTTTGGAAGAAATGCTTTTCAAATGAATTTCAAAGCAAAATTTTAATCAAATCATCGTCATTGAGAAACATTTTCACATTCTCATTTTTTTCAAAATCCTTGAGAGTTGTTTTGAAGAATCTCATCATTTAAAGAAATGCTTTTCAATTGAATTTCGAAAATATTTCGCCCGACCTTTGAAGGGGTAGTGAGGATCACAATGATAGGTGAAGTTGGCGCATTTGACATGAATGAGGATTTTATGTGATTATGTGCTTTATGTGTTAGGACTAGAATTTTCCTTTCTTTTGCATATAGAATAGGCACACACACACACACATGCATTGCATCCGCATGATGCATAAAATAAAATCTTCCTCGAATAAAATAAAGGTAAAAAGGTTTTTCCTAAAAAGAAATTTCCAAAATTTATTGTAGGAGCAAAAATAGCAAACCAAGGGTGGTTTAGAGGTCCTACGGCAAGGTTAGTGAGAAGAGGATACGCTGACATGGCCGAAGAGAGAGACAATGAAGAGATGACCGGATTGAGGGTACTAGTTGAGCAGCAGGCGGAACAGATGCGAAGACAGGCTGAAAACATGAACCGAATGATGGGAATGATAGAGGAGCTGAACCGCCGACCACCGCATGTGGTTCCACCTGTCATGGACCCGCCTTTGGGAGGAGGAGATGGGGATTGGTTCGACGATCAAGAGGCACATTGGAATGATGCACTGAGAGCCAACAGAGACAGGGAAAAAGATGAGAAGGAGAAGGTGCTGACCGAGAAGATAGAAAAGTTGGAGAGGGTAATGCGCAAAGCTCAAGGGGTGGATACTTATCTGATGGAACTGGAAGGGTTGTACGACGGAGTCCATGAGACGCTGCCGGCCGGTTTTAAAATGCCCGTCTTTGATAAATTTGATGGCACAGGCAACCCCCGCAGTCATGTCCGAATGTGTATAGGGGCTTTTCAGCTTAGTGGGCTGAGCACTACCATGATGGCTGTCCTTTTTCAACAAACCTTAACAGGAGCCGCTTTATCGTGGTATCTCACACTTGAGCCAAGCAAAACCAGAGTATGGGAAGAAGTGATTAAGGCATTTGTGGCACAGTACGAATACAATCAGGACTTGGATGTTACTGTCCGAGATTTGGAAACAACCAGGCAGGGGAACAAAGAATCATTTGCCGAGTATTTAAGCCGATGGAGAGGGAAAGCTGCGAAAATGGTACAAAGGCCGTCCGAGAAGGACCAAATCCGAATATTGATGAAAAATCTACAGCCAGTTTATCAGGAGAAGATGAGATTCCAGTCAATCAATACCTTTGCTGAGGTGTTCGATGTGGGGACAAGAATCGAAGATGCAATCCAAGAAGGAACAATCAAGAAGGAAGAACCACAGAACCGATATCGGAGGCCTAGCTATGGGTCGAATGGAGGGCATTCGGGAGGTCACTCTGGCCCCACCGATGTCAATGCACTTAGCGAGCCGGAGAAGAAATTCGATATCACCAGAAGTCATCCAAGGGGAGGGGAGGACAAGCCAATGAGGAAGTTTTCAGATTTGGGAGTATCATTATCAACCGCCCTCGATAGGCTGTTAACAAAAGGGCATCTCCGCCAGCTGGAACCTCGACCCCCGCCGAGTCCACTCCCGCCATACTTCAAAGGAGACCTCTATTGCAAATATCATCAACAAAAGGGCCACTCGACCGATCGGTGCATGAGGTTAAAGCATGACATACAGGACCTCATTGACAACAAAGTGATATCCGAGCCACCTGTCAAGGCTCCCAATGTCACCAAGAATCCACTGCCAAACCATCGTGCCGTACCGCCGCCGCGGGGTCTTTACTTCTTAGGAGTAGAAGAAGTGACATTCGATCCGTCCAAGCTAATCACAAAAGTTGGGGAACCAAGGAAGTTTTATCAATCACCGGAGAATCTGGGAATCTGTATGATGGGAAGCCAGCCAGGGATATGGGAAAACGAGGTAACGAGGCAGTCAGATTGGTGGGTCCAAGAAAGCAATGATCGGAACATAGGCCGGGTAGGGGAGGATGATCTGTGGTACCAAAGCGACGAAGAGGCAAAAGAGGGCTCAAAGACCGTTTCAGAAGTCGACGACATTTGGGCAAAAGAGGAGATAGATCATTTGACCAGATCTGGTAGGCACTTCAAACCGCATGAGCTAGAGGAAGATCACCCGGGGAGGGAATTGGAGAAAGGGAAAGGAAAGATGAATGAGGAAGAAGAAGAGGATCGGGTCCTAAAGCAAATGAAGAAGACCCAGGCTAACATCACTGTCTGGGGGTTGTTGATTGCCTCCAAACGTCATAGGCAGGTGGTCCTAGATGCTCTGAATCAAACTGACGTGTCTATCGACACCACCCCGGAAGACCTCATAGGATTGATCGGCAAAATCCCGACTTCGGCTATCACCTTTTCATCGAATGACTTACCTCCGGGAGGACCCACGCTCAACAAGCCACTATATATCACCGTTGAATGTTTGGGGAACACCGTGCCCGCTTGTCTCGTTGACAACGGGTCTGCTATTAATGTATGTCCCTTCCGCACAGCCAAGCGAATGGGCCTAGATGAATCTTCCTTTGTGCCGTCTCAACAGAAAGTCTGGGCATATGATAACACCCAAAGAGCAGTCATGGGCATTATCTTTCTTAATCTCGCTATCGGGCCGATGGACAAAGAAGCTGAGTTCCAAATCATCGATATCCCCGCTTCTTTCAATCTGCTGCTGGGAAGACCTTGGTTGGACAGTTTGGGCGCTATACCATCGACAATTCATCAAAAAGTTAAGTATGTCTGGGAAAACAAAGTCTGTGATATCCTCGGAGACAGTTGGGTTCGATCATCTGAAGCGTCGTCAAGTGCACCGGTCCTAGAGTTACAGCTGCAAGAAGAAGAAGCGAAAATGGAAGGATTCGAGTTCATCAGCGTGATAGAAGAAGGAAAGTCGGGAGAATCCCTACCACCCCATTTTGATCAATATGCTAGTCCAGTCATCGCCGGAATCATGAAGAAAATGGGTTTCTTTCCAGGATTGGGGTTGGGGAAGAATCTTCAGGGCCTGCCAGAGGCCCCAAGAATCCCTACTCAGACTCACACTCACGGTCTTCGGTATCAGCCGACGAAGAAGGAGCTAAGAGCCAAGAAGAAGTAGGGATGGCAATTTACCCCGCCCCACTGGACCTCCGCCCCGCCCCGCTCCTAATGGAACGGGTTTGGAGGAGTTATAATCGGAGTAGGAGTGGATTTGGTATGAAAATATAAAAACCCTATAGGAGTCGGGGCAGAATTGGTATCCATGAAATACTACCATTTAAAACCCGCCCCGCCCCGATTAATTCATTAAGTTACTAAATTACTCTCATACTTACAGTTATTTACAACAAATTAGGGCATATATGTACATCTCTTTCTCTTCAGTATTAATATTTTAATTTCTGAATTGTGATTAACAAATTTAGAATCATTTGCGTGATTGATTTTTAAGAAATCAAGCTAAAATTACGTAGGTTTTGAATTATAAAAGAGCATTTAATTTTGGAATGTGATTAACAAACGCAGTAGGAGTGTAATAGGAGTACCCGATAGTAAACGGAGTAGGAGTGGAGTAGGAGTTGGTATTTTACTTAAACGGGACGGGGCGGAGTCGGAGTAGGAGGAAAATAAACGAAGTAGGAGTTGGTATAGGGGAACTCCGTACCAACTCCGACCCGTTGCCATCCCTAAGAAGAAGGCCGTCAACGCACCGCTGGACCCTTACTTGAAGACCCTCAACGGGTATTTTGTGAAGGAAGGAGAAGATTTCCCTTTCTGTGGCTTCCCAGAGCCATGGATGGACCAAAAGGACAAATGCATGAAGCCGGGGTTCGAGATCTTCTTCTCCCATGAAATTTCTGGGTACAAAGACCCATTTTTGCAAATGCTTGAAAAATCTGTTGCTGCCAAGGACTGGGTTGGTACGCTGGACGGTTCTGCCATGAAAGATCTGTTAGGCGAAGGGAACGCAGAGGTCATGAAGGAGGATCCCGGAAAGACCAAAGGTGAATACGTCGAGGGCATAGTAGAGGAAGCCGCCGAAAGTGAAGAAGGTGAGGAAGGGAAGGCTGAGGAAGAAGAGATGGAGAAAATCACCAAGACAGGAGGTCCGGAAGAATACTTTATTACTGGCCTGGGAGGAGAGCACAAGAAGGAGTAGGTCTTTGAGTCTAGTGATAGGTTCCCCCCACACCCAGAGTCTGTAATGGCCCAAATGAGACGTCTTTCAATTTCTATGTCTGTTGTAATCACTCCAAAGAAAATCAATGAAAGTATGACTGATTCTGCCTACTCGAACGCGCTTAATGAATGTGATGAATGTGATGATCATGAAATACCTATTGAACTGCAAAAACTAATTGAAAAAGAAAAAGAATCTGCATGTAAAATCATTGAGGACACCCTAACAATTAATCTTGGAAATGAGAACAATCCTCAAAATGTCTTCATCGGCTCTACACTTAGCAATAAAGAAAGTACAGAATTAATCAGTTTATTAAATGAATTCAAAGATGTTTTCGCATGGTCTTACAATGATATGCCAGGTATCGATCCAAAAATAGTCCAACACCACATCCCCCTCTTTCCCAATTCAAAACCCATAAAACAAAAATTGAGGCGAATGAGGCCAGAATGGGCACTCAAAGTAAAAGAGGAGGTTGAGAAGCAATTAAGAGCTGGATTCTTGATGGTCACCGAGTATCCCGAGTGGATTGCCAACATTGTGCCTGTCCCAAAGAAGGATGGTCGTGTTAGGGTTTGCGTCGATTTTCGAGATCTAAACAAAGCAAGCCCTAAAGACGATTTCCCATTACCCCACATCGACGTGTTGGTTGATAACACTGCGGGACATGAGCTTCTATCTTTCATGGATGGATTCTCCGGGTATAATCAAATCCTCATGGCTCCCGAGGATAGAGAGAAAACCACGTTCATCACTCCGTGGGGAACATATTGCTATAGGGTCATGCCATTCGGACTCAAGAATGCAGGCGCGACCTATCAAAGGGCTGCCACCACTTTACTGCACGACATGATCCACAAAGAAGTAGAGGTGTATGTGGACGATATGATTGTGAAGTCCAAAGAAAAGGAAGGACACCTAGGAGCTTTGAGAAAGTTCTTTGGGAGATTGAGGGAGTACAAAATGAGGCTAAACCCGCAGAAGTGCACGTTCGGAGTCACCACCGGGAAGTTATTGGGTTTCCTTATTACTCAGAGGGGAATAGAGGTGGATCCTACGAAGATAAAATCCATAACCGAAATGCAGCCACCGAAAAACGAAAAAGAACTGAGGGGATTCCTGGGGAGAATACAATTCATCAGCCGCTTCATTTCCAAACTCACTTCGACCTGCGACCCCCTTTTCAAACTACTCAGAAAGGGAGAGAGATTCAAATGGGACACCTCGTGTCAACAAGCCTTCGACAAAATCAAAACCTACCTCCAGAACCCACCTATCTTGTCACCACCATCACCCGGGAAACCTCTGTTACTTTACCTCTCCGTGTCCGAAGATTCGATGGGATGTATGCTGGCCCAAGAAGGAGAAGAGGGGCGCGTGGAGAAGGCCATTTACTACTTAAGCAAGAGAATGGTAGGATATGAGTTAAAGTATTCGCCCTTGGAGAAGGCCTGTTGGGCCTTGGTTTGGTGTACCCGTCGCCTCCGCCACTATATGCTAGCCTTCCCTGTAATCCTGATATCCCGAATGGACCCATTAAAATACCTGTTCGAAAAACCCGTCTTAACCAGTAGGATTTCCCGTTGGACCATGATGCTGGCTGAGTTCGATATCAGATATGTCACCTCCAAGTCCGTAAAAGGAAGGGCCGTCGCCGAATTTCTAGCCGACCTCGCTGTAGAATCTGAGGATAAGGGAGACTTCAAGTTCCCAGATGAAGGAATAATGGAGGTCAAGGAGGAGTTGTGGAAAATGTACTTTGATGGAGCAGCCAACCAGTTGGGTTACGGGGTCGGAATCATTCTCATAGCACCAGACGTGGTCCCTACCCCATTAGCTGTCAAACTCAAATATAACTCAACCAACAATACCGCGGAGTACGAAGCCTGCATAATTGGGATGGAGGCGGCTTTAGCTTTGAAAGTCGGACGGATTGATGTCTTCGGAGATTCCAATTTGATCATATCCCAGGTCCGAGGAGATTGGAGGGTAAAACATGAGAAATTGAGACCTTACCATGACTATCTAGAAAGCCTGAAAGCGCAATTCCGAAAGATTTCCTTCTACTATCTCCCTCGTGAAGAAAACCAACTAGCCGACTCTTTGGCTACCTTAGCCTCGATGATCCAAATCCCTTCCAAGATTGCCATGATCCCGCTGTCCATAGAAGTAAGGGACCAACCGTCATTCGAAATGATCGCAGCCATAGAAAGAGAAGATGAAGTGCCTTGGTATGTGGACGTGTGGAAGTTCGTTAAAGAAGGAGAATACCCCGAAGGAGCCTCAGAAAAGGACAAGAAGGCGATACGACGATTTGCCACTCAATTCGTGATCTACGCAGATAAACTATGGAAGAAGTCCTACACCGTGTATAATTTGGAGTGTTTATATGGAAGGGAAGCTAGGAGAATGATGGAGGAAATACATGAGGGAGTATGCGGGCCCCACATGAACGGGCACATGCTGGCGAAGAAGATCATCCGACAAGGGTACTATTGGACGACCTTGGACAAAGACTGTTGTGAATATGTTAGGAGGTGTCACAAGTGTCAGATTCATGCAAATTTGATGCACACCCCACCGTCGCAGCTCTATAGCATGACCACCCCTTGGCCATTTTCCGTATGGGGGATTGATATCATCGGTGAGATAGTTCCAAAGGCTTCCAATGGGCACCGGTATATAATCGTGGCGATCGATTATTTTACAAAATGGGTAGAGGCGGCCTCATACGCGACTTTGAAAGCCAAAGATGTGGTGAGTTTCATTGAGAAGAACATAATCTGCAGATATGGAGTCCCGAACGAGTTTATCTCTGATCATGGCAGCCATTTCTAGGGGGAAGTCATCCCGCCCTTAGAGAAATATAAGATCACTCGCCATCAGTCATCCCCGTATAGGCCCCAGACGAATGGAGCAGTAGAGGCAGCAAATAAGAATGTTAAAGCAATCTTGGGAAAGACGACAGATACGTATAAATATTGGCATGAGAAGCTGCCATTTGCTTTATGGGGGTATCGGACGTCAGTAAGGACTTCAACGGGTGCCACGCCATACTCGTTGGTCTACGGAATAGAAGCAGTCCTCCCAGTCGAGGTGGAAATACCCTCTCTCAGAGTCTTAGCGGAATGTGAAGTGACATAATCAGAATGGATACAGGGAAGATATGAGGAATTGATGCTGCTTGATGAAAAGAGGTTGACCGCGATAAACCATACTCGGGGGTACCAGAAGAGGATAGCTCGTGCTTTCAACAAAAAGGTTCGCCCAAGGAAGCTTGCTGAGGGTGACCTGGTCCTCAAAGAACTAAAAGTGCCCGTTTATGACCCCAGAGGAAAATTCAAACCCAACTGGGTCGGACCATACATCATTAAGACTCTCCTCTCCGGAGGAGCAGCTTATCTTATGGACCTGGACGGGGTTGAATTTAAACAGCCAATTAACCTCGATCGCCTCAAGAAATACTTTGCTTGAAACCATTTCTTTCAAAGCCTCCTACCTCGATGAACTACGCTTGACCTGATTCCCACTAGGGGATACGTAGGCAACCTATTTGGTTCGGTCATTTAAATAAAACCGCCCGGGCGGCGTCTTCTTTCAAACCTTGAGCTGAACTACTGCAGGCATGACGCCCACTCAGGGGTAAGTAGGCAAGCTCTCAAAAAGCCTTCGGCCCAAGAAAACCTAAAAGCAAGAAATGTGTGTGCTAAACTAGGGGCAAACTGGCATTTGCCCGGAATCACTTCGAAGCCCTAAAACCAGGGGCAAACTTCGTTTGCTAGCCGAAGAACCCAGAAATAAAACCATCCTTCAGGTCACCTGGCTGTCAGAATAAGTACTATAAAGAAACAAATAAGAATTCATGGAAAAGAATGAGTAGAAAACAAAAAGCAAAGTAGGGAGCCGAATAAAGACATTAAAAGGAGAATTCTTCATAAAAGATTAATCGAAAGGTTGAGCGCTTTGATTAAGCATGCTAGAAATTTCCCTAAAGATAACAACATCAGTCAATCACATTCGGAAAGAGTAAAAGAGTAGGCAGGGTCCGTCAGAAAGTTTTGTGAAAGGGCCAACTTTTCTCTGTCTTCGTCTGTTTTATTGTGCACGTGTCTCATCAAGTCTGTCTCACAACCAAGGCCTGGATCTCCAGAAGATACTGGGCGGTGGGCACAATCAAAGCAGGGACCCTCGGGCACGGAGCAGCCATCCTACTCGACCAAGCCTCTATGAAAGCCTTCACGATGGGAGGACGCAGAGTAGAACCCCTGGTGAAATCAGCAGTCACAGATTCAGTAGTATCTTGCAAAAGTCCGAACTGACGGACAACTCGGTCAGGAATGTAGAAAGTCGTAGCGTTTAAACCCGGCAGCCAGATGCCAGGACGCCCAGGGAGGCGTACAGCAACAGAACGATGAGTCCACTGAGGGCAGATCCAGCAAATGTCACCAGAAGAGAGGCCTTGGAGCCAACCGAGCCATGCATCGGCAGATTGGAATAAGCAATGGATTTCCATGCGGTCGTAAGAAAATGGCCCACGAAGATGCGAGGGGTGAATGAAGAGATCAAGGCGTTCCATGAGCCAAACTTGCAGAACAAAAGGTGCCCCGGCAGATAACATAACCCTAGTAGCATGAGCATGGCCCAGCCCGATCAGAGTTTCACCAAGAATCAACATAACAGCACTTTTCATCTCCCTCAAACCACAGGCAATGGGTATAAGAATGTCAGAAGATGACTGGAATAGGAAGTAAGAGAGCATGGCAATTGACAAAGCACTACGTCGGATGATCTGGTACTCGCCATCATAGGGGTCCCCTATGGGAGCATAAACGGAGGCAAGGCGCTCAAAATCGATATGCCTGTCACAAATAAGGGAGCCCGCTGCATTTCGAGATATGTGGAGAAGAGTGGCTAAGTCGCGGACATACCCAGCCTGAATCTGAGGAACCGTCAATTCAGCAAAAGGATCAGTGTGGAGAATAGCGCTAAATTCCTCGAACAAAGGACAAATCTCCTGAAAGACAAAACGAAAGACGTTGAGAGCAGGGTCCCAACACTGAATAGCAGCTCGAAGTAAGCCCTCGTTCAAATTCATGCGTCGGAAAGAGAAGAGATCGTTCAATCTGAAGCATTCAAAGTTGAGCTTTTCAATACCTGAGAGAGTATCCATCCATGGGAAGAGAATTTGGGAGCTAATGGGGGCCATTTGAAAGGAGGATGGAAAGAGAAAGAGATGTTTTGCGGAGTGTTAGAAGAAGAGGGGTATAAGTAGGGAAATAAAGCTGCCCACTAGATCGCGGCACTCGATAAAGTGCAGCGGCACTCCATGAAGTGCCGCGCGGCAGTCCGTGAGTGCCGCACGGCGTTCACTGACTGCCGTTGCGGCATTCGTTGAGTGCCGCGGAGGCCTAACCAAGTGCCGTTCCGAGCTTTTTACTGGCCAGGGTTTGTTTGTAACACGATCTGCCCACCTGCAAATAGAAAAACTAGATAGAGAGGCAATAAAAAACGTGCGCATCATGCAGCACGTGCAAAAAAAAAAAAACATTCATTCATTTCATTCACTTTGCATATATCAAATAAGTAAAAGAAGCAGAAGCATTCAAAAATAAAATCGGGACCAAGCCATGGTCCCACATACGGCAAGATTTGGACCAAGCTATGGTCACACATACGGTGAATAAGCAGAAAGCATAATGAAATGTTTAAAGCATCTATCCTACCAAATAAAAGGAAGCAGCCATCAAAAAATAAAACATGTATATACAGTCATCCACCAAAATATAAATTCTCCCACAAACTCTCAAAAATGAAAAAATAATAAAAATAACAAAAGCAGAGTCAGCCGCGACCCCGACCCCGGCCCCGGCCGCGAGTCTGACGAGTCATACGTCTGAGAGGCTCCTCCTCTGACTCAGTCCCGCTGCCTCCATCAGTCCCACCGTGTCCGCCGCTGCCGCCGCCTCGGCCTCTGCCACCGCTGGTGCCCTCGCCGCCACCTCCGCTACGTCCAGCACCGCTACCTCCGGGGGTATCGCTGAGAGGGACGCCGAACTGCTGACGCCGCTGCTGGAGCTGCCCCACCTGCTGAGATAGGACTCTATTCTCCTCCATCTGGAAGAGAAGGGATGAGTCCAGAAAATTGTTGAAAAGGCATTTGGAATGCTAAGAATATGGAAAGGATAAAAGATCATACCTGGGCCCTCAACTGAACCGCAGCAGTCGCCCGAGCTCCCTCAGCCTGAAAACAAGAGTCAGGAACAAAGATCAGTAAAAAAGAGATACGATCCCAGTCAAAAGTAGAAAAGGGGATAAAATTTCTTACCATCCACTCGCGCCCGAGAACCCACTGTCGCACGCTGTGGGCATACAACAGGCCCTCCTCCGCGTAATCACGCGGGACAAGGTCGTAGTGAATAGGAATGGTGGGGGCGCCCTGCGAAAGTCGGGGGATCGTCGTCACGTGAGGCTCGCCAAATGAGACGATTGACATAGTCCAGTCCCACTCAGGTAGGCCAGGGGGGCGGACCGCAGCAGGGACATGCTGCAAACAAAAGTAATAAAACATGGGTGAAGAGTAAAATGAAGAAGTCACAAAAATAATAAAGGAATCATTTACTCACCCGAGTCACTTCCATCAGCGGGAAGTTCGGCATCAGCTTGGCGGCACGGAAGGCCGCGTATCCGTCAGGGTCGTCCAAGAAGCCGTGGATACCAAAGCCAGCTCGAGCAGCCGAGTAGTCGCCGCCCTGAAGTGTGTCTGTAGCTCTCATAGAGTCGGGAGGAGGGAACGGCACAAAGAATCTGGGAGCCGCTATAGACTGCCTGGTCACCCTCTCTCCCAAGTACCACGCCATGCCCTCTGACCCACCATCGAGTAGCAGTCTCATCGGGTCATACCCGGCCGACTCCTGAATCCCCGCGCTAGCCTCGGGTAGCGCCCTGAGCCACGGCTGCCACTGTACATGCTCCTCCCGTAGGTTCGTCAGGAAGTTCCTGAACGAAACAAAGTCATGAGCCCCGGTCTTCCGCCCGACCCTGTCCTTCGCCCACTTCAGCCCCTGGGGCATGACGAGGGCGTCAGCAGCACGTGTCTCAGGAGACATCATGCGGAGATACTCATGAGACCAAATCTGTAATAAAAGAGAGAAAGAAAAGAGAAATTAGTATCGCAAGGTAAATAAACTTCTGGAAGTAAAATAAGCGATGGAAGATAAAAAAAAAAAAAAAAAAAAAAAAATAATAATAATAATAATAAATAAAAAATATATATATATACCTCCCACGCTCTCCAATACCCGCTGGTAGCTGTCGACTTGCCCCGGGAGATGACACTCATGTGACTGTACAGGATAGCTAAACCTGTACCAGCCCAATCAAGCTCGGTGACCCGGTCCAGATGCTCCAGCGACGCCACCAAAGAAGCAGAAATCCGATCACCCTTGGTGCTCAACAAGGAGCACCCCAGCACGTACATCAAAAAGCCGCGAGCCATCTGCTCGTCCGTAAAACCGGGCTTTCCCCGGAAAGTATCCATGAACCACCGGGCCGTGACTAAGGCCTCCTCCGGGACCACCCCTAGCAGCGGCTCCATCTGATCCCACTCCTGGTCCGTAAGGTGCCGCAGGGGCTCTCCTCCGAATGGAATCCCCGTAATCATCGAGAAGTCCAGCGGGGTCAACGTCATCTCGCCGAAGGAAAAGTGGAAGGTACTCGTGGTATCCCACCACCGCTCGGCCAGCGCATGTATCTGCTGCAAGTCGTTGGAGCTCTTCGTCAAGAGTTTGACGAAGTCTCCAAAACCCGCTGCGTCCACCAGAGCTCTCACGGTCAGGCTCAGCTCGGTGTACCACTCGTGGCCGTGTGCAAGGCTGCCATGGCCCTTCAGCACTTTGGACTGCAGCTGCAAGAAAGAATCACAAGATTTGTTGTCAGAGAATAAATAAAAAGGAGAAAGCAATAAAGAAGGAGATAAGTAATAAATAAAAGAAAAGAAAGTATAGAAGTGTTCACATAGGATTTCACAGGAGAGACATTCGTTTGCATTCAAGAGAAAATGAATAAAAGGAAACGCTCAAAATTTTAACAAAGTTTCGAAAAGAAAAGAAAAAAAGAAAGAGTAGTTTTTGTCCACCTACTTTGGAAAACGTGCATATACAAGTTTTAAAGGAGATTTTGGGCCCGGAAAGAGTCTGGTTGCAAAAAAGGAATGCGTGATTGCAAATATTCAAGAATCAATTATTTTTGAATAATAAAATGGCATTAAGAAAACTCGCCAGGACGGTAAATACAAGAAAAGGTTCGTGATTTCATTTCTACGAGCATTGGATTTCATTATTCACAAGCAATGTTTGAGATTTCAATTAAATGGTTTTCAAAAGTCGTTGAACAAAATCAAAGGGGAAAATAAAGGACAATTCGAGCATAAACTTCATTTTCTATTTTATTTATTTATTTATTTTTTCAAAAGTTCACAAGAAATAAAAATAATAAAATTTGAATTCCTTTACGAAAGGCATGGTATAAGGTATTCGAGACGCTCGAGGGCGCCACAAACATGACGTTTGGAATAGGGTATCTAAAAGTGGTGACAATCCTACGTTACATTCACAAGGAAGATATACGGGAAAGAAATACGAGAAATAGACAAAAGGGAAGCGTTTACCTCGCGCTTGAACGCGCGGGCTGACAAATGCTCATCAGGGTCTCTCAATAAGAGAGTAGCATCTGGATGATGGGTGGCCGTATACTTGGCCCTCTTCTTCCTAGAACCACTCGCCATAACCTGTCAAAAAGAAAAAGAGAGAAAAAGGGAGATTCGCACGTTAAAATTCGTAAAAGTTCAGGAAAACAATGAAATAAAAGAGTCTAACCGAACCATGATCTAGCAGAACTTACCTGTGGACGTCGTAGATCGATATAGAAGCAGAGAAGAGGATGAGAGAAAATTTCTCCAGAGAGATTTCAAGATGGAGAGAGTGAGAGAATGAGAAAATGTGTTGAATCCCGGCGGTTTTAACCACTGCCGCTCAAACGCGGCACTCAAATTTTCGTGCGCGGCAGTCAGTCAACTGCCGTGCGGCACTCGCCGCGTGCCGCAATGGCACTCCGTGAGTGCCGCGCGGCAGTCACGGACTGCCGCGGAAAACCGCGTGTGCCGCGATTATGGCGGTTCAAAGATATTTACATTCCCCCCAAAAAATTCAAATCAAGTCCCAAAAATTGAATTTGAGGCCCCAAAAATTGCCCTCATTGCACTTTTGGCCCTTAGGGTCGTTTCATAGGTACACTTTGACTACAAATTTTGGAGTTCAAAAATATTCGAGCCCGTGGGCCCCCTTTTTTTTTGAAAATTGGAGATGTTTGAGCTCGTGGGCTCCCAATTTATGAAAATTAAAATATTTGGGCCCGTTGGGTTCCCAATTTTGAAAATCGCAGTACACGAGCCCGCGGGCCCCAACTCTTTAAAATTGAAAATATTTGAGCCTGCGGGCCCAGACTTATATTCTCGGTTTTCGCACCCGCGTTTTTGAGAAATATAACGGACTTATATTCCCGGTTTTCGCAACGGACTTGCGTCAACCCGCGTTTTTGAGGAATATAACGGATTTATATTCCTGGTTTTCGCAACGGACTTGCGATTAACCCTCGTTCGGAGAATATAACGGATTTATATTCCCGGTTGTCGCAACGGACTTGCGATTAACCCTCGTTCGGAGAATATAACGGATTTATATTCCCGGTTGTCGCAACGGACTTGCGATTAACCCTCGTTTGGAGAATATAACGGATTTATATTCCCGGTTGTCGCAACGGACTTGCGATTAACCCTCGTTCGGAGAATATAACGGATTTATATTCCCGGTTGTCGCAACGGACTTGCGATTAACCCTCGTTCGGAGAATATAACGGATTTATATTCCCGGTTGTCGCAACGGACTTGCGATTAACCTTCGTGATCAAATCAAAAGCACTCTCATGACTCCTGTGACAGATTCTCAATAGATCATCTTCCCTGACTAACACGCCACGAAATGCACGTCATACATAGGGAAAATGTGATAAGCATGACATTTACATAACCAGGTTAATTCAGACAACACCATTGCATAGCACGTGCATCACGACAGGATAGGTGCATCCATCCGTGTGACTATTTGCGTCTGTGAATGATCAACCCATGCCTGAACTACGCTTTGGTCTGATTCCTGACAGGGATACGTAGGCAGCTCGTCAGGGAGCCCGACCAATTGGGATGTCGCTGCACGCCCGTTTTTGCAACGCATTTTGTTTTCGCCTAAATTCGACAGTCAGGTCAAAGGCTTGTCTTCACACAGGCTTTGACATTCACTTATGGGACGCGTTGCTCCACAAGCTCTGTCAAAGAGGGGCAAACTGTAGACACCCCAATTTTGACCGGCCGTCGAATTTAGGAGAGCGTCACCTCCACGTCCAATGATGACAATGACCGAAAAAAATTCGAAGTATTCCAAGCTCTTCAGAAAATTCTCCAAAACGCGATAAAATTTCACAGAAAGAGGGAAATACCAGGTATTTAGGAGAATTCAGATATAAAACACAACTTTTGGAAAAGATATTCAAAAATAATTTGTTTCAAAAAGAGAAAAGACCTAAAAGGGGAATTTTAGCCAAAACCGGCACACGGAGGGTTTCCGCGGCACTCGGTGACTGCCGCACGGCAGTCACAGAGTGCCGTGCCGGCACTCGTCAAGTGCCGCCACAGGCTTCTGATTGCCGTTTGCTTCTAAAGTCTGTATTTTGCAGAGCAATACGTATGCGCATGCAAATAAGAACAAAAACTGATAAAGTAAGACTGACAAAATTGCGGCAATCCATTAATTGCCGCGGCATTTGGTGAATGCCGCGCGGCAGTCATGAAGTGCCGCAACGGCATTTGATGAATGTCGCAGCGACATTCACGGACTGCCGCGTCAGTATCTGGACTGCCGCGCTGGACAGCAGTCTGCATAATTTCAGAAAGTACACATTGTACCAACTAATGAGGGAATTACACCTGTTTTTTGCTCCGAAATTCACCAAAAATACCTGGTAATTTTGCTTATAAAAGAGGAGAGGTATCTTCATAGACAAGGAGGAGAACACCAAGAGATATTGGGAGAGAGAACATATACTTCCATTTCACCAACATTCTTTTAGAGAGAAAAGAGAGTGTTTAGAGAATTAGAGAAGAGCTTGGAAGATCTTCAAAGAAAAGAAAACTTTGAGGATAATTTGGAGGTGATCCTCTAACCATAGATTATTAGCTTATCCTTTCTTCTCATCTCTTAGTCTTAAAATCTTTCATTATTTTCTTTGTTTATCAAATAAACTTAGGAGTTTCTTTTGTTTCCATGTTACTTTCTTCCATTCTCTTGTTTATTTTCTTCTCTTGAAGGTCTTGGAGATCTTCAATATCTCTTTTGACCTCTAGAGCATGATCTTTTGAATCCTATGTAGGCTTGTGCTTCACATAGGAGTCAAAGTTTAATCAACACTTCATAAGAGGCTCCAAGTCCACACCCATGATTTGGATCTTCTAAACTTGATGTCTTGAGGAATCCCTTCAATATTCCTTTAGGACTCATGAGTCATAGTCATGTCTCTCCTCCAATGACCATCAAATGGTAGGAGAATGTAGTTTCGAGTCTAAACCCATCTCCATGGTCTAGACTCCTTGTCTTATAGATTTCATGAAGTCTATCCATACTTCACTTGAAATCTACGAAGAATAAAGGTTTGTAGTCTCCCATGGCCATCAAATGGTAGGAGAAGTGGTTTGGTTCAACTCAACTTCATAGTTTAATAGTTGGAGTTACCAAATAAGAGTTGAACAAGCAAAATAAAAACAGTGAATCCACAAACTGTTTTTGATCAAAGATTTTTAGTTCGAAATCTAACCGTTGAAATCAAGTGAAACCAACGGGAAAGTGTCAATAACACAATATTCTACCTCTGTAATTTTTGTTTCAAGGTGGTTTCATGTTTAGAATGGTTTGATCATGGGTTTTGTGAAGCAACAATAATCTGTCCAGAATTTCAGAATAGTTTCAGAACAGCAACACTCTTTTGAAATAATTAAATCAGAGTTCTAATAAAGTTTCTATGACCCAAAATAATTTTTTCCAAGTAGATTAGTGTGTAAGAAAGTCACCCTAAAAAGAACAAAGCAATTCGGATTTTTTTGCTATTTTTAATAAATCGTGCAAGAATTCTGGACAGAAGGTTGTAAAGTGCTGAGTGACGTCTAGTATTTTGCATATTCCCGGAGATCCGACCGTTGGAATTTTGATTTTCTTTTTGATTTGAAAACTAGACTCACAGAGGCATATTGAGTCCAAAAATCATCAAGATCAAACCATGAGAGATATGCTATTTATTTCTTTTAAGTTCTAGTCTACTCTCTGCAATTTTCAGAGTTTTATGACACATTTGACTTACCTTGTAAATAAGGGTCTAAATGACTTCTCTATGATCTAAGGCTTAAACTATGCTTTAATAATGATTAGTTGAGTTTGAATTCAAAGTTTAAGAGTATTTCATAGTTCATCCTTGTCCATGTACATATTCATCTATATGATTCGACACTTGTAATTAAGACTTGTTTGCTTTGGATTTAATTACATTAGATAGATGTAAGTTAGAAATTTAGGATTGTCATTTTTTTAACATTGTGTTTTGCATATCATGTGGACTAACCCTTTGTTTTGTAGCGCTATTAAGGTACGATTTCTAGAACCCCTCTTTAGTTTATCTTAATTTCTTGTTTTTATTGATTTTTCGACTTAATGCGCGACACCTTAGAATTAGGTTTTGCCTTATGTGTATATATGATTAGAGACTCTTTTTAGGATTTTCTTTTATTCGCATGCATTGCACGTTTATTATCGCTGCTGGATCTCGGGTAAGTTCACTTGTTCTCTATTGCATATCATATCGCTTGTTACCTGAATTACGTGGCTTTTGAATGATATTTTGTCAATTGCAATTTTGCACCCCTTTGGACATGCTTTTGTGATGTATATGTATATATGTATTAATTGAGGGCATGCTTAGATTAATAAATTCGATTAAAAGGATGTTGAGTAGAGGCCTATCGCAAAGATAGGATGAGAGAGGGTGTTTTAGTCCGACGGGCTCCTTCCTCTCTCATTCCATAATCCCCGGACCTAGTTAATCTTTGGTTTCGCAAAAGATCAGTTTGCCTTTAAAATGGTTTCTTAATTTTCCTTTTAAAAAAAAATTAAGTGGCGGCTCATTTGTTTTTAGAAATTGATTTTGAAAAGCTGTGGGTAAGTCAACCTGCGATATCCACACTCACCAGTAAAGTCTTCGTTTATCCACCCAAGGATGGATTGGGGGGGACTAGTAAAGTCTTCGTTTATCCACCCAAGGATCTAGATTTGGAAAAAATACTTAATTATACTAGTATTATTCGTAAATACACGTTCTCGCTCCCCCTAATTTTTTTTTTCTAAATTATTAAGCTCGCCCCCCCTTAGATTTTGATTTTTTATTTTTTTAAAACTGATGTGTATATGTAATTTTTGAAAAAGTTTGGTGTATTTATAAATGTAAATTCTGAATTTAGTTTACAAATTGCTCCATACCTTGTTGATTCAAATGGTTTATATTTTTCTCTCCTTATATAGTTATCTCATTATCAAAATGTACAAGTAAATGTACAAAAAAAAAAAAAAAATCAGGGTCACTGCCCCTGAACCCCCCGTATCTTTTCGCCCCCAGACTAGATTCATGGATCCGTCCCTGTATCCACCATACCCCTTTTTTTTCATTGGGTAAATTACACACACCCTCAACTATTACTGATTTTTACAAAACCATTTAAACTAAAACAATGAACATATTGACTTGACCCCCTCATCTATGTGAGCTGAAATGTCCTTTAACATTAACTAAACAAAATAAAATGACAACTTTGCTCACACATGTCCAAACCAAAGACATTATTAACCATCTATCGCCAGTCCGTAATTTGCCTCAAAGCTCCTAATTATAAAAAAGGTAACTTAGAATTTAGTCCTAATATAGACACATAACTAGAAATATGTCCCTTTTTAAAATGAAACTAGAAATAGGTCCCTTATTTATTTTGAGGACCAAAATACCCCCATTTAGTTATTTTTAGAAATATATACACACACACACACACTATTTACTCCTCATAATGAGGGTTTTGAAATTAAAAATAGATATAACTATATATACATAGAGAAACAAAACAAATCACCATATTTACTCCTCAGAATGAGGGTTTTGAATTTAAAAACAGATATAACTATATATATACATAGAGAAACAAAACAAATCACATACATAACGGTAAGGAAAAAAAAAAAGATTACCACAGTGACGAATTATGCTAAGTCACTTCTTCCAACAAGTTTATTACCAGAATCTCAGATTATCAACTACATTTAACAACTTCATATTTAGAACAGTTATGAATTTCTCAAAAAAAAAAAAAGTTCATCTTACTTTTTGTATAATTTCTCACTTTTTAATACCATGTTCCTTCATAAAAAGTGAGAAATTCTGCAATAATTGTTCATCAAAATTCTCACATATTTTCTACGAATCTTGAATTTTCACCACAATAGCTGTTAATCCTCTTCTTCATATCTGAATAAAATATCATATGAATTTTGAATTTAAAGATTAAATGTTCATAAACCAAGAATCCTACTCTTTTCAACACAATCACCTTGATTTTAGGAATAAAACTCCCCACATCCAAAATCTCCTAAATTTTCGACTACCTTACCTATAACTACCGATTTTCAATCCCTAAAATACACATAGTTGTTCTATTATATATATATACACACATAATATTTACTTCCCATAACTATATATATATGGAGAGAGAGAGAGAGAGAGAGAGAGAGAGAGAGAGAGAAAATTTGCTCACAAACTCTTGATAATTTCGCACTACGTATTCAGAACTTCATACTTAAAAAGTGAAAAAATTATCACTGAGATTTCGCTAAATAGTGTGAAATTTCTCACTATATTAACTAAGTATGAAAATAGTGAGAATTTCATATTTTAATGTGTATAACGATTGAGAATTTCTTACTTATACTAGAAGGGTAGAATAACCCACTTTTAAAAACAAAAATAAGCATACACAGAGAGGATTTGATGAGAAAATTATCAACAATTAACAATTTTTGAGAATAATTAAAATATATATATACATATCACACCTTTTAAACGGATATGACGAGTAATTTCTCACAAAATGAAAATAAATTTCTCACCTTTTCAATACAAATTTCTCACTTTTAGATGAGAAATTCTTACTTTTCTGTGAAAAATTATGACTTTTCTCTCTATACCAGAACTCCAGACTGTGTTTCTCTCGAATTTTTGATATATGATTCTCTTTCTTGCATCAATCTGTGTCGAGAACTTCGGCCTTCAAGCTTCTTGTTCTCATCCACAAAACAAATTGTTACCAGTCCTGTAGAACCTCCAAAGATGGCTCGCTACTCTCTGATTCATCAACTTCGGCGACGGCATCGGCGTCAATCGGAAGGTAAGGTTGATCGGCATTGACCGTTGGAAAGTGCATGAGTAGCTTCTTCAATGGTTTGTAACAGAGAATTTCTCCTCCAATCCCGTACGACTTCTTTAATATGCATAAAAAATTCCTTCCCAAACTTCATCTCAACGATGATGATAATGATGATGAATATAATCCTTTGTGTGGTTGTATTTTAGAGAGAGAGAGAAGAATTGGAGAGAGAGAGAGAGAGAGATAAGAACTATGGAGTTTCAGACTTCTCTCTCTCTCTCTCTATATATATATATATATATACATGTATAGATAGTTGTTTGGGGTTTGAATTTAAAACCCCTAAATTCAAGCCTTTGTAACAAATATATGTATATAGAAATATATGTAATGAAGGGTATATTGGTCCGCAAAATCTCTATCAAATTGGAAAAAATGACTAAATTCTGATTACCTTCCAAAATCTGGGACTAATTATTATACATGCAATCTGGATATGGTCAATTCCTATTAATGACCCAAAATAGGGACCAAATCTTATATTTCTATTATAAAAAACCAGTCAGGCTCTAGAGAGGGCTTCCTCTCTTTAATAAAGAGAGGGCGCCCTCTCTGGAGAATTTTCGTATAAAAAACAATGTTCAGCAAATTTTAATCGGGTTCTATGAATATGAAGTTGTAAGAGATTGTGTTGCCGTAAAATTAGATTAGGTCTGAATTCACAGGCACTGAGGTATAATCTGTAAACCTAATGTTGCATTTGATGTGTCATGAGCTTGGTTCATCTGATCATCTCTTTGATTACAATACAATGACCAAAAAACCAACAAGTTTTAGTAGCTAGTTGAAACAAAAACAGAGAAATTAAATCTCTTCTTGATCTCTAAATCAAGAGTAATGTTGAGCAAATTTTCTTTTCCCCATTCTTCAATTGTGGTTTAATGGCTGTAGTTTGCAAACTTTCAATATTGGGTGTAGTTGTGAAAAGTGGCATGTGCTTAAGAACCACTCTCTCTCTCTCTCTCTCTCTCTCCTCTAATTAATCAAATTTTCTTAAGAACCACTCTCTCTCCCTCGCCGAGTTATAGTTGAAGGGGTGTTCATGTAATTTACCCTAGTTTTCTTTACCAAAACATAAAAAAAGACAACTTTTGGTGGAAGAGTCAAATTTGTCACAATTATATATACATATGATTTACATACATGCAGCTTCCCAGAAGAGGAGAAAAGATGTTGTAGTAATCGCCAATAACCGGAATTGCTTAAAAAAAACCATAGACTTGCTTCCACGCCATTGTCCAGATCCCATTAATTGTATTTATTCATAGGCTCCCCACCCCCTTATCTCACTAAAAATATATTTGTGCACACACACACACACACACATAAATATATATATACCTAGATGTATCAACCCCGCTGTTCCATAACTCATATATAAAATTGCATATTTAAGGATCAACAATCATGTCCAACAACTCGGACTACTGCTTGGACGAAAGTTTGGTGGACCAATCATTCAGTCCTAATTTCAGTGCACCTATGCCATGGGTTGGCCTATATGTAGCAGCAGCATCTCTGATCTGCACCCTTGCAATGGCCGCCGATGCTTTCCTCGGTTTCCGCAACAAAAAGCTCTGGTTCCCATGCAGATTCTTCACCCTCAACGCCGCTACTCTCACACTACTCGCTGTCGCAATGAAGCTTCCAGTGGACCTCACTACACCCATGCCTAGAGAAACAGATCAGCTGTCAAAGCTTAGCAGCATCGTCTTCATGTGCACGGTAATGGGTAATTTCATGCCATGTTTAGGACAAATGAGTAATAAAGACATCGTTATGAACCTAACAGCATTGGGCATTTTCGTAATCACGATTTTTGGGAATCTTTGCATACAATTAGGTACCGGTGAGCTTGGCACTGGATACTACCTTATAGGTCGGACAATTTATACGTATATAATAAAAGTTCGATTTGAAATAATATTGGTGATTTGCTTGATGCCTATTCTGTTAGCAATGGTGTGTTTCTCAGCTTTATCTATTCCATCCACCAGAAAATATATAGACCTGAAATACAGCGAAATAAACAAAGAAGATTTAAGTAAAGAATCAGATGAAACTAAAAGGCTTGAATTTGATAAATTGAAGGAGTATGTGAGAAATCATTGGATGATGGCTGAAACAGGTAGTCCCCAGTTTGTGGTTGGGCGTTCTGTGACATGTTGTGTCTCGGGGGCGATTTGTATTTTGAATGCTCTCATTTTAGTTGAAGCTGAGTTTAGGATTTACACTGTGTCATTCATTGGATTCAGACTATCGGGATTTTCACCATTTTCATATAATACTTGGTCAGATTATACTTGGTCAACCTGTGTCATTCTTTGGATTCAGAATATTGGGGTAGGAATAGGTACAATTGCCCCCGCGATTAGATGGTTCAGTGATATGAAAATGGAGTGCTCGGAAAAAAGAGGCAAAATCTTCACATCTGAGTTCAAAATAGAGAAATATTGGACTGAGAAGCTGGAAGAGTGGAAAAAGAGCCCTTTACCTTTCAAAATCCGGAGCACAAAATTCAAAAAACTTGTTCACACCACAAGGAAACTTTTTCTGTCCTTCTGTATATGGGTTCAGATTGTAATTGTGGTGGCAAGCAAATGCATTCAGCTCTTGTTTGTTCCCTTCATTACCCCGATCTTGTTGTGTTACCTTTTCTGCAAGTGGGTGCTGAGGAAACTTATACCAATATGTACTATCTCAAGCAATCACACGAGCACAGATTCAGAACATGTTAGAAATGTGGATCGTAGATATGTTTTGCATCTTGAAGGCGAGAAAGAACTACCCGAAAGAATGTTGAAGAACATCCGTGACGTTGCAGATTGTTTGATTCAGATGGGTAGAAAGAAGAAACCCAAACATCTAATGCACCTTCTGGAAAAATCTGCGGGATTCAATGGATTAGTAGAGTTTGATAGCGCACAAGTTCAATCTCTTAGTTCTTGTGAACCCCCAAATTGTTGGATGCTACCTTTGGTGACTCTAACAAGCATTGCCATTTCACTTCCCAACATTGCAAGTCCTAAGGTGGAAGGTTTACTAAAGAGTGTACGTGAGGGGCTCGTATATGTACGCCTTGTAGAAAAAGATTTGGATGCAAAAGGAGATTTGACAAACATAAAAAATGCAGCAGAAGAGATTTGGTTTAGAATCGAAGTTGATGACAAATGGTTGGACACTGATCTTCGTAAAATGGCTCCTATATGGAAAGATGTGAAAACAACTCTTCAGAGCCTTTCTGATATAAGTGTTACGGAATTCAAGAAAAATGCGAACGAAAGTGTGAAAGAGAACCATCTAAAGTGGCCCGCAAAGGTTATAGCTACTAATTCAATGTATCGAATCGGCCAGACTTTACTGTCGAACTATGAATGCCTCAATATTGAGAACATCGAGGAGAGTTTGTTTGAGAAATTATCTGTAATGATATCAGACATAATGAGTGCTTGTCTTACCAATTTACCACGTGTTATAACTATGAAGTGCATTTCTAGTGCAGTTGAAAATAGGGAGGAGAATGTCCAACATGCAGCTCGTGTTCTTGGTGAAACCGAAGAGATTCTAAACTTCCTTCAACAACGTGAGCTGCCTAGTCTGGATCTATATCAAGCAGCATATATTGACGAGTGGCGTGCGATAATCAAGCATACCTCTTTTGCCAGTTCTTCAAGCCATGACACTGCCTCTTCTGGTTCTGGCGATTTTCATGTAGTCATCGAGTAGGAGGTCTTATGGATGAGTCAAGATTCTCGGGGCATGACCTTCCTTCGCTACTTTCCTGTATTGCTAGTACTCTTAGCTGTAATATGTACATTGTTGGTCTTTGATTAGTTGAATATTATCAAGCCTGTCCTCTTCTTTTTCCTTTTTCATGTCTCTGTTCTGCGCATTTTTCAGGGGCTAGCTGTTATATATATCTTAGTTTGCTGAGCTTTGGTTAATTCTATGCACTTTTCGGTGGAGTAGTGTATGATCCCCATCCTTCATGCATATATAAAATTCGTTTACTTTTCAAAATACTAGGGGACATTTGGAGGGTG
This sequence comes from Hydrangea macrophylla, assembly GCA_033977485.1. Classification (NCBI taxonomy): domain Eukaryota; kingdom Viridiplantae; phylum Streptophyta; class Magnoliopsida; order Cornales; family Hydrangeaceae; genus Hydrangea; species Hydrangea macrophylla. The sequence goes on from CM066995.1 coordinate 95,870,292, forward strand.
GGAAATTGATTTAACCAGTACTTGAACAAGTCATTGACCAGCTAGATTCAACGTCATTTGTTTGATTACCACCCTTACGCCTTGATTATGTAACCTGTTATCAAAAGCCATTTCAAACATTGAAAATAAATTGAGGTGCTAATATCCTCTCTCCAAGGCGTATTTTGCAAAACCAATCTATTGGCTTAGTTAAGGTGAGAATTTTAAATTTTTTTAGACGAAGCAACATGAACATAATAATAGCATTCTAAATGTAAATTTCTTTTATGTTCTGCAATTTTCATGGAGAATGAATCAGAAGAATCTCAACTCACAGACCAAATAATAAACACACCGATTACATCTTAGATCCTAAAAAGAAAACCTAATGAGCATCAAACAAGTATAGCACTAAGTACTGCTTGGTAGGCCAACAGCCAAGTGATTTATTGGGCATGAACTCTCACACAGTAAAAGAGTATCAAAAACTTGATTATACAGAAGCAATTTACTTGGGAATACATAACCAACTCACCATTTCCAAACCTCTTACTAACCCTTTTTTTTTTTTTACTTATTAGAGACTTGAGAGAGAAAGGGGTAGAGATGAAAATAAAAAAAGTAAGAGAGATAAGAAGGCCTTTCCATGTCAGCCATAGAATACTCCAAACAAAGCTTTTAGTATAGGGCAAATTTATAGTGAGCAGCTTCTTATGTGAGAAGACGGATTTTAACTGTTGGATGAGAATTTGACAATAAATGTATATTCAGATTCTTGTTAATTTTATTGCCAGATTCTCATCCAACGGTTAAAACCCGCCTTCTCATATGATAAACTTCTCACAATAGACTTACCCTTTAGTAAAATTAGAGTAAGACACCTTAGGCACTTCCGTCTAACAAATTTTCACGCCGTTAATAATTGGGTATGGTTGCACCACGTATGAAACTACATGGATCCAAGTGAAGAAAAAAATAGAATATATACCTAATTGAAAACACACCCCAAGTACAAGGGACTAAAGTGTAATGTGGCTAAATTTTATTGACACAAATTCCAATACAGCTAATTAAGAGGCTGATCCAGGGAAAAAAAAAACCCCCCAAAAAGCAGCCATACACAGATTCCTAACAAATGAACCCAACACACAGAAATGCATATGCCTCAACATACAAAATCAAACCACTTAGCAACAAGTCAGAAACCAACACCAACCAGATGCCAAGACCAACATTAATTGTTGAAATTTTAGAAGCCCACCCCTTAGATGCCAAAGCCAATGTCCATAAGCCTTAGCAAACCACCCAAACCAGAGAATAGATGAAATTTATCAGTAAGGCAACAGCATAGGATAAAATGAAAAGCAGCAAAAACTAGCAGCATAACCTCTAGAGTTGGTCTGTATCCATTGTAGTACCACTTTGCCTCTTGTAAGTAAGTTTTGCACAAATCTCCTCAAGTTTTTGCATAGTTGGTTTGTATCCATTGTATCATTGTTGATTTCTCTTACTTTAATCCTTTGTAGGTTCATGAAGATTAGTACTATAGCTATCAAAATGATGTTTCAGTGTGACCACCTAAAAATAAAATTTCCTATAATAATTCATATGGTTCCCTACAATTGTCCGTAGTTTCACATTATATCATTAGAGAACCAAACTGAGATACAAATTAAAATTATAAACAATAGCACAAACAATGCCTTCTATCATTCAAAAATTGAGTTGATATGTCATCTAACATGTGTCTTAAAGTATATACAAGCATCTAAAGAAGCAAAAATAATTCTTCATAGTAGGACAGATTACTTTTGAAGTTTCACCAGTACAGTTCATGTTTTTTTTCATCCACCACACCTTTTTTTTTTTTCCTATTAAAATAACAACTATCACGAACAGTAGTAAAATCAAATCTGTCACAATTATTACTTGTGTACATACCAGCCACTATTGGTTACCATAACCAGAATTGCTTCCGTTACGTACCAATGTAACCATAGTCCAGCTCCCAATTGTATTTTCTTCATAAGCTCCCCACCCACTTTCACTCACTAATATATTTGTACACATACATTATATAAGGGATAATTTTGGGGGTATATAAGAATCTCACAAAAATAAGATACTCTGTACATAAATCATAATGTGTCTATCTCTCTCCTGATAGGATGCACTGATACTGTGGACCTCACGGTCATTGTGGAGTCCACAGAGGAGAGAGATAGACACATAAGTTTATGTATCTTGTTTTTATGATAAATTATAATGTGTCTATCTCTCTCCTGGTAGGATGCACTGATACTGTGGACCTCACGGTCATTGTGGAGTTCACAGAGGAGAGAGATAGACACATAAGTTTATGTATCTTGTTTTTATGATACTCTTATGTGCCTCAAGAGTTATCCTTATATAACTTTATATAACTAGACTAGATATATCTTTGTCATCCAGGCCCGCCCTGGGCACATGCGACATAGACGATTGCCTAGGGCCCCCCCAAAATGAAGAAAAGTTAGAGCATCTCCAACCTAAGCCTTCAAATCTTCAAATTTTGAAGACAATTTCTATTTTCTCCACTCCAACCTACCTTCAAAAGATGCTAAAATGAAGAAATTTTTTGAAGCCATGAATAGTAGGTCTTCATATATGAGATCCAAAAGGACCTCCTTCAAAATACTAATCATCCCAATAAATTCCACTTATATTCCAAATTCTTTCCATAAAATATCACTTATGTTCCACTTTATATATATATATATATATACTAGTTGGAGCTCTGCGCGTTGCGCAGCAAATTTAATTGTGTCGTTTCGTGTGGTTAAGTGGTTGTTAAAAGTGTATAATAAGATATTAAAACAGTTAAATAGGAAATTGTAAATGTAACTATTTAATCTAAAACTCTTCTTACGGAAGAAGTTGATAATTCTGACTATCTTATAAAGCAGTAATAAAGGTACCTAATAAAGCGTCACTAAAAATATATGACACAAGTAGGGTATTTCCTCTAAAAAAAGGGCATGAATGTGTTTGTAGGCCTTCATTGATATTCGAATACAATCTATAAATCATGAATTGGAGGGAAGAAGTTGACCAAAATGTAAATATTAGTGACCAATTCATAATAGCTAGTAAAATAGCCACTTTGTTTGACATTTTATATATACCAGAACTGAAATTTTAGAGAAGAAGTTGACCAAAATGTGAAATTAGTGACCAATTCCTAAATAGCCACTAAAATAGCCACTTTTAAAAACTTTTTTAAAGTGAATAATAAATATCCAAAACCTGCTGATCTAAATGCAATTACACATATTACAATATATGAATCCTAAATTTGAGAGAAGAAGTTGAGCAAATTGTAAATATTAGTGACCAATTCCTAAATAACCACTAAAATAGTCACTTTTTTTGACTTTTTATGAAGTGCATAATAAATATCCCAAAAATTATTGACCCAAATGTAATTAGACACAAATTGTTGATTGAAATCTCATTTCAGAGAAGTTGACCAAATTGTAAATATTAGTGACCGATTCCTAAATAGCCACTAACATAGCCACTTTTGTTGACTTTTTTTGAAGTCAATAATAAATATCCCAAAAATTGTTGATCCAAATGTAATTAAACACAAGATTGTTGATTAAAACCTCATTATTATATTAAATAAAATTTCAAAAGCTGACTTGAATGTAATTATTTGTCCAAAATTACATATTTACCCTCACACAAATCTATATATCCTTACGATGTATAGATAGATATATGAGTAATTATGATGTAGTGAAGGGCAAAATAGGAAGTTCATATTTTTTGACGTGCTTGTTTGTTTGTTCGTTTTTATAGTATAATAGATATATAAGTACTTGATAACTAAAATTTATAGCTTGTGCACTTTTTAAAAATTGTATCCGACATAATAATTTTTATAATTACGTAAAGAATTATGTAATTAATTAACTTTTACACTTTTTAATTAGGATTTATTAATGTATTAAATATTTTTAATATAGATAAATTGGTAAATATTAAAACATGATTGTTTATCGTTTGTTATTATGCATATGTGATATGCAATGTCTTTTTTTAAGTATGTTTGTTACATTTGTATTTGTAATGACGTTTAAATTTTAGTGGATTTTGTTTTATTATCATGGTGTTGATAAATATTTTAGTTTTTTATTCGTCAAAAAATAAATATTTTAGTTTTATATTAAAAAACAAACTAATTAAGTTTGAATAATAGCTTTATTAGAATATCAAATATTGTATAAAATTGTGATAAAATGAATCGATTTTAAGATTTGTTGAATAAAAGAATAGTGATTTGAAGAAATTAATAGTACAATGAAAGAGGGATGATTGAAGTTCATTTCTAGAAAAGGTGAGACCATCTCCTTAAAAAACAAAAAAAATGCCAAAATGAAGAAAAAATGAAGGACTTGAATTGAAGATGCTCTTACAGCCCACAATTCTGCAACATAATCTCTTCAAAAACCCTGAGTAAATAAACAGTGCACTGGCGACTTGCCCACATGTCTCCTAGTCAGTCCACTTTTCTTCATTATTGTAGACCCACTATTAATACAATATTAAAATAGAAAAGTAAAAGAGACAAGACATTCCCTTAAAAAAAGAGACAAAAGACCAATACCTAAATAAGCTTTTCTCTCTCATCTCTCCATACCGTGTTGCCCCCCCCCCCCCTCCCTCAAAAAAAGAAAAGAAAAGGGCAATGTTATAGTGAGCAATTTCTCATATGAGAGAACGGGTTTTAACCGTTGGATGCGCATCTAGCCATAAGATTCTCAGGAATCCGGAGATGCATTTATTGCTAGATACTCATCCAACGGTTAAAACCTGTCTTCTCATATAAAAAGCTTCTCATAATAGACTTACCCAAAGAAAAAATGCTCCTATCTCTCTCTCTTCTCTTTCATACAGTCTTGAGCCTTCTCCCCTAAAATCAGCCTTTTTTCTTTCTATTTCTTTTTCTCTTTGCCAAAAATCTCTCTCTATCTCTCTCTTCGAAATTCTTCTGTCTCTCACTCTCAAATCTCCGCAAATTTTATGATGGGAGAAGCCAACAAAGATTCGTAAGCCCGAATCAACAATGCACAGCGAAATAAATTGTTCTCCCACTTTGTGTGAACCTAAGAACAACTAGGAATGCGAAAACAAGATGCCCTGAAAATCAACTTATAAATCAACAAGAACAGCACCAAAATTTCACGTGGAAAACCTCCCCAAATTGGAGAGTAAAAACCGCGGGACCGTAGTCCACCCAATCTCCACTATCAACAAATAATGGGTATTACAAGAGTTCTTCTCTAGATAGAACTAGAGGCATACAATCAAGCATATACAAGATTAATCTTCAAGAAACAAACATTCTTGGCAACTACACAAACATCCACAAGGATTTTTGGAGAAATCTTACCAAACGAAGTCACTGTTCACGTCCAGAAATTCTGCAGAAGAGAGCTCCAAATCCGATCCACCGTTCAGATTATAGAGGCATAAGTTGTGAACCTGCCTGCCAAATTTCAGCTCAATCGGACCACGGATGACGCTGATTGAAGCGTTTGATGAAAACTGGACAGACTCCCTTTCTCTCCCTTTTCTCTCTGTTTTGGTGGCTGCTATGTTTTTTTTTTTGTATATGCTTGCAAGAAAAAAGATAGGTTTTCGACCAAACCTACAAGCTTGGGCCAAAGAAAAAAAAGACCCTCTCCATGTGGGCTATGATCCCACATGGGCTTCAACACAAACTTGGGCCATCCTCTACATAGGAGGGAAACCCAACCCAACATTTTAGTCACCAAACCTTCCCTTTGTTGTACCTTACTAGTTGTGTTTTCCATAACAAGAGGATGAAGAAAAAGAAATTTGTGTATTTTTCATCGTTTCCACAAAGATCTTGTTAGTGTGAAATTTTCAGCAGCTCAACATTGATGACCACCTTGCCATTGCTAATTCGAGTTGAAGCTACTCCGATCCCTTAATTTTTATGCTTTTCTCCTATTACTTCTCTCCATTTTTTGGAATGCTCTCTAACTCAGTGACTCTAAATGTTGGATTTCTCTCTTTATCTTTTTCTTTGACATGCTCTCCCTCTTCAATTCATCTCTCCTCATACATCGTCTGTCACCATAATATTCTTTTATCACCCCACTTGGTTCATAGCTCATTAAATTGCATATTTAAGGATCTAACTATCCACATGGCTTGCAATTTCGACGAAGAATGCTACCTTGCACCTATACCATGGATTGGCTTCTATGTAGCAGCAGCATCTCTGAACGCTACCTTGCACCTATATATATATATATATATATCTACGGAGAGGCTTTTAAGTGAATTGGGTTGAGTGAACTTATACAGTGAACTGACTATTAAGCTTAAAAGAACTCGCGGGCTGCCCCGTTGACCTACGAGTTCTGTTAGGCTTAAAAGCCAGTTCACTGAGCAATTTCACTTGACCCAATTCACTTAAAAGCCTATCTAATATATATATATATATATGAAAACAGATGGATTCTATTTCACCACCTAAGCGCCTATGTTGTAGCTTATGTGAAGTCTCTCTCTCTCTCTTAACAAATTGTAATTAATGATAATAACTATTTAAGATTAATGCTAATAAAATTTAAATGAAAAATGCGCACGTGCACACACACACATACACACACACATGTGTATATATATGTACATATAGATTAATGCCATTTTACATTTAACTTTTATTTCCATGTGTGACGTTCTAAAAAAATTGCTTATTTTGATTTTTATGTATATGAATAACATATCAAAATTAACGTTTGTGACTAAAAATGTAAACTACCTAAGCCATACATTTCTCTCTCTCTTTTATCCCTCCCCTATTTCCACTCCCATATATCTCTGTCTCTTACCATGTATATGTAATTGACTATTAACCGTCCTTGTTTTTTTTTTTTTTGAGACTTCTAAGTTGGAATTTAACTCTCTCTCTCTCTCTCTCTCTCTCTCTCTCTCTCTCTCTCACACACACACACAAAAAAAATATTATCTCCACTCATCACGTAATACCATAACCAATATGAAATAATCTCTCCCTCTAATTCTTTTATTTCCAAAAAAATTATCACAACCCTCCAAACACTTTTTATATCTATCTCTTTCTCTACCTCCCTAAATCTTAATTAGTTTTTTTTCTCTACCGATTTCTACTGATACATGTTTTTGCATTCACTAAAATCACATAAGTTGATCTCCATTTTTCTAGATTTTTTTTCCAATATTAATTCTACTATTGCTCTCGGTTTTGCTGCCTCTAAATTAACAACCAATCGTGGTTTGCAAGAAAGAAACCATACTACACCAAAAGCCCCTTTTTCTAACGGACGGTTTTTGACATTACTAACGGATATTTCCGTTACAAATTTGTAACAGAAATATCCGTTAGAAATGTCAAAAAACCGTTAGAAATATAAAAATCCGTTGTATTTTACTTGGCATTGAAAAGTTTTTGTAAAAATAAAATACAGTGGTAGTTTTGTAATAAATCCCAAAAAATTGAAAAATGTAAATAAAAATTCAAACCGTGGTTAATCAAAATGAATGGCTAAGATTTCTAATAATAAAAATAAAGGGTCCATATGGGTTTTGCCTAAAGACCCCGCCTAAATGAGTTTTGCCAAAGATTTCCCCCCATATTTTCCCCCTAAACATTTATCTATTCTCTGACTCTCCACTGTAAGAGTCAAGAATCAAGATCCAAACACCATCTCCTTCGCCTCTATCTCCCTTTTCTCCCCCCAAATAAACCCTAGCAACCCCCAGACCAAACAACAATGCCCATTGCTCCATCTCTCTCCCACACAAAGATCCTAACACGTACAAAACTACACGGAGACCACCAGACGCCCTTCCATTACAGGCCTCGAAGAGACGGCTAGTCCCTTTCTCAGCTCATCTCTCTTTGTAGGTTAATTTTTTTTTTCTATATATGTATGTTGTATATATATAAGTATACATATCAGATCTAGGGGTTTTACAAGCGTATATTGATTGTACTGGTACACATCTGGATCTGAAATGGAGACGATGAATAGGTGTGCTCGGCAACGGCGACACAAGCTTTACAACCATTTTCTCTCTCAACAAAACTACATGGAGACAGTATCTTATCCCATCTAGATCTCGATCTGTCTTCCTACTTCAATTTTGTGGCTTTTAGTTTTTAGGCTCTTTTGTGTGGTAGATAAGTCTTTTCCTTTTTGATATAGTGTTTTCTTAGGTTGGCTAATTTTTCGTATTGTTTATACTCTACCAATCTTGTTCAATTAGGGCAATATTTTGATTACATGGCAGAAGGTTTATCATGAATTCACAGACCTCACTAAAATCATACTGATTTCTTAGTGTATTCATGATGATTTAGGGCCTCCTTATGGTGGAATCTGAACATAACTTTAAAATTCCCGTTTAAAACGAAGTATTGGTATGTAGAACTATGTATGCAGCAAATTAATCCTTGTCATCATCTGCGTTTTTCCCCTTGCTGTTCCTTTGGTATTCTGGGTGTTATTTGAGTTTCTATGCTAAATTTATGTGGTAACACTAACACTGCTCTGTACTACTCATGCTTTGCATTTCCAAAAAAAAAAAAAGGTTTCTTCCCCGATTTACTTCTCTCTGTCTCTCTCTATGACTCCACTGTTTGGATGCTATTCTAACACCATATTTGTCCAACTTCATTTGAAGCTATTCTAGTGTGGAAGGGATTTTAAATTTAGGGGTCCCAATTAAAAAAAGCTTTACCATTTGAAACTTCAGTTAAAATCATTTTTGTAGGTTTTTGTAGCAACCAAACCGAACCCAATTTACTTTCTCTAATGTATCCAGTTGTTTGTGACTTTGGGTCTTAAAGAGTTCTTGAATGTATCTACTTTCCCCCTATATGAAATGATTTTCTCTAATACATTCCATGTGCGTGTAAAATGGGTCTTAATGAATGTATATGCTTGTTCCCTCGTGTCGTGAGTTTTAAAAAAAAGACACTTTTCTTGAGTTTTTCTGATTTTTGAGAAAATTTTAACCCTCGTGTTGTTTGAGTATGGACAAAAACAATCGGAAAAAAACACTAGGGAGGTAACTTTTCTACCTATTTTATTTTACCTTTTTTCTCATTCTATGAATCAATTTAAAGTGTGAATGGCTTAGGACGAAAGGTCACCTTACATGTCCCCCTCATGGGTGGTCCGTAACTCGTTCACGTGAATATATTGTATTTATAAATGGAGTCGTGATTCGAACACGGGACCTTTGTCTCTGACACCATGTTAGCAACCATCTGCTCCAAACACTTAAGTTGTTAGAGAGAGGTGCAATTTAACTATTTATTCAATAATATTTTTCTTGGAATTTGAATAGATTGAACTTATTTTAGTTGCTTTATTTATTTATTTTTTGTGATTTTGTAGGTAGGTCGAAGAATGTGTGGGATTCTCCAAAGGGTTGCCTTTTGTTTTCTTTCACAATACAGATGGAGGATGGTCGAGCCATGACAGAGGCAATAAAGGATGTTTGTGACAAAAATGTAAGTGTTTTTGGTCAAATACATATCTAGTTGTTGGGCTTGTTAATGAACCCTGCTATGTGAATGTCCTGTTAGATAAATATATGTAGTAATCATAATGCCTCCATGGAAAGTTCTAAATTAATGCATAAAATTTTAATATATAGCAAAATCTGACCAACTCAACAGCAAGGAATTTTGCATATGGTTTTGTGAGTATCTTGTAGCAAAGAAATTCAAGTTGTTCCTTTTGATAACAGTAACAGTGATTTTTTTCCCAAGTTTAGTTAAAGATGTTTTCATATTTTTTTCCTCCGTGCATGAACAGCATTGGATAAAGTGTGAAATGGAATCCAGTAGTACTTCACTTTTGGCCATGTACGAGATATACAATTGTATGAACCACAATATCTTACACCCAAGTTCTTTTTCCTCTGTGTGCTATTATTTCTCTAGTCGTCCTGGGAATCAAATATGCTATATTCAATATTTAGTTCTCTTTTATTCTTCATTCTAGGTCTAATGAGAGAATAGTTAAATATAGCTGACATTAATTAGAATCCTAACAATCTTCCTTTTTTAACACTCCTCATCTGTGTGAGTGGTTTATCATTTGCTTCCAAGTTGCATAGTTTTCTTCCTTGTTGTGAAGATCAATTTTAAACTTCAAGATCCATGTCCTCATCTATGTGTTTCATTTAAATGTGTGGCTCTTCTTTTGCACCCCATCTCTAGCTTATTTGGGATCAAGTTTCTTTTCCACTTCAATAGTTCATTTTATTAATTTCATCCTTTTATCTTTGCCATTTATAGTCACATTTATGAAATGAAAGTGTGATTTTTCTTCGAATTTACACGAGAACGCCAATAATCAAGTTTGTTCATAGTTAGACCATATAAAATTGGGGTAAAAAGGAGGAAGGAGGTCAAGTCATGTACTTCTATTGGGTTTTTTTTCCCCATCTTTGTGACTAGGGAAGAAGTTGAAGTTGCTATTGTTAGACTATTAATTTGAATCTTACAGTCTTACCAACTATCAGCAGATAAAATAGCTTCCTTCTTTACCCAACATTTCTCGATTAGTTGAATTAAAGTTGAAGATTGCTATCTCATCGGTTGAATTCAAGCAAGCTAGCTGAACGTCATGGACTCATGAATTAATATTCATTTGGTTGTCATCGTCGCTACCGCCGCCACTGTTTGTCATCATCGGAACTGGTTGGCTCGCTCTCTCTCTCTCTCTCACACACACACACACACACTCACTCACTCACATACACACCAGATCTGGTATGAGATTCACACATGCACACACTCCAGATCTGGACCTGTACCAGATCTCTTCGACACACATACACATACCCTATTCCAGCACGCGCGCGCATACACACAAGCACTCCTCATTATTTGATTTTTTTTTTCTTTTTTGCAGATTTTGAGGTCAGTGACAGCGAATGACTTCTCATACGTATCATCGTCATTGATTATTGGCTATAGAACCAGTGTAAGGGTAATGTTTATTAGTATAATGTCTATCATTTTTTTAATGCAAATAAACATTTCATGTGGTAGGTTTGAACCTGATATGCTAGTATTCTCTGGATGCTATTATGGTAGAGGTGAAAAGAAATGAAAAGAACAATTTTAGAGTCAACTAGCTCTTGTTTAACTAGATAGTAGCAACCCCGTTAAAGTGACAAAGTTAAATATAAAAAAAAAGGGTAGTAAAGTTGGAGTGTGATCATTGATTCATGTTCAATGGTCACATCTAACTCTCTGCTTTAAGGCTTATTTATAACCATCCCTTGACTTTCATTTAATTCCTTCCATTGTAGTAACAAGTTTTTTAAAAAGCTTGGATTGTCCATTTATGATAATGCAGTAGTTAGTTTTCTAATTATTTGGAGGATCTTTTGAGTTTAGTACAAGTCTTTATTTTCCAATATGGTTTGTACATACTTGGTTGCAGATACAAGAGGGTATTGTGGCACAACAATAGCATATTTAAGATTGAAATTCTTAAGAAGCGAAAGTAAGTGTGAAAAGAAAACGATTTGGTACCTTAGTTGAATAAGCTCCTGTTCACCAAACACTGATAGCCTTACATTTAGAAGGCTTTGATCTAATTGTGTGCTTTCTTCCTGCACTTAGTTGTTAAAACGAATGATTGGGATCCAAGTTCATAGTGATGAACTAAGCTTCTACATGTGGAGAAGTTAATGAAAATGACATGTTAGTTAAAAAGAATTAATTTTCACTTTGGTTTGAATCTTTTAGATGAAAATGTTGGTTAATAATGAAAATGTTTGAATCTTTTTTTGGTTATATTTTGTCTTTCATATACTTTTTGCTATCCTGGTTTTAATGGACAATCAATTAGAAATTATTAGTGCTATTTGAATTAGTAGTATTTCATATATTTTGGATACAATCCTTTTTCTTAACCATGCCAATGTTACTGTTCATCACATTTTTGTCATACACTGCCAACATTGGCTTTTTGGGCCTAAGTGGATGAACTCATAATATATCTATGGTCTGATGGATCGAGTCAATAATCGCGCTGTGTATGGTTGCAAAGCTTTTTGGCATAGTTAACATAGAACTTGTATCCTAATTGCCCCTCTCTGTTTGTCTAATTTTAGAGTAAGTAAAGTTCACACTATGATTCCATCTGTTCGAGATGTTAACATGTTAAATTCTCATTCATCCCTTCATTAGCACATAACATAAGCATCCCAAAATGCATACATAGATAAATATATATATATATATATATATATCTAAGGTCTCTCTCCTTGTCTTCCTGGTTATTGACACAGGTTTTTGAGGGCAGCGACGCCATGAGTAAAAGAGGAATCTATGGTGGTGAAAAGAGTTTATTGGCTTTCTATATGTATTGGTTTTCTTTGCTTGTTATGATTAGGTTTGAATGGAAGAACTCTTTAAATTTCAGACTTTGTTAGACATATATGAACTATTTGCTTGTTATGATTATTTTGGATTATGTTTGTTGTGTTGAGTATTAGAGATGTTGGTTAGACTTGGATGAATGCTTTACTTGTGATGATTACTTTAGATTATTTTTTGTTGTGTTGGATATAGATCTTGTTATTTTTTTTGTGTTTGGTATAGATTAATATGCTTGTTATAATTAGGTGCAAAAAAATAAAAATTTTGGGAAGCATATAAACAAATAATTTTTTTTTTTAGATTTCTGCATATTTCTAACGGATATTTCCGTTAGTATTTTTTTGTTTGTTTTTTGAAAATTACTAACAGATATATCCATTAGAAATTGTTGACAAACCGTTAGTATTTAGTTCAAATCTTTTAAAATCAGCTGGAAAACAACCGTTAGTAACTAGATTTCTAACGGATATATATCCGTTAGAAAAATTATATCCGTTAGTGAATCCGTTAGTAATATTACTAACGCGAAAATGCTAACGGATATATCCATTAGAAATCTTTTTTCCAACGGAAATATCCGTTAGTAATGAGGCCATATGGTGTAGTGCCAGTTATTTATATCAAAGTAGTACTCTTTATGGGTATGTGTTTCATAAGACTTTTCCTAATCAGTGATGGCTCAAATCGTTTTAAATGGCTTTATATATGTATGTATTTCTACTACTGAGATTATGATGTTGTTTCATAGTATTTATCTTTCTATTAAAGTATTATTTCAAAAGTAGGAGCATACTATTATGGAGTGAATACTAATTATCTGTCTCAAATGGTGTGCACATGTGTGTAATCCTTTATATTAAAATATCATTTCAAATATTGTTTTATAAGACTTTTCCAAATTTATTTTTTCGATTATGATATTTTTTTCATAAGATTTTTCCTTGCGAGTTATTTTGCTCAGAATGGTGAGAGCATACAACTATGGAGAATTTTATCTTACCATCTCACTTAATTTGATATGGTTTGTGCTCATAATTTTAGTTTCTATTTTGTTAAAAAAAAAGTGTTAAATAATAAAATAATAAGTAAGTTGCTATACTTTTTCCCCCCCTTGAATGAATCAACATATATGATGTACAAAGTTCATACAAATGAGTGTCTTTTTATATATATATATATAGAGAGAGAGAGAGAGAAATGAACTTTTTAATGGAACTATATTATTTCATTTTAACTTAGCTCATGCATTGCACGGGTTCACGAAAAGAAAATACATACACGGGATAGGCTTAGTTGCTCCTTTTTCGTTTTAACTTAGCTTGTCCTTATAAGTTATAACTGCCAAGTCATTGCCACACTTTGCTTAGATGGATTGGAATGGACGAATTGCATAAAAAAAATATCTATGCTTACTTTCATCTCTTAATATTTTGATTCCATGCCTATGTGATTTATTTAATTGTAAATACATTTCTTCATTTTCTGTGATTTCCTTTAGGTTTTTTTTCCCCTCTGTGTGCCCTCCCCGATGGAACGGGCAATTACTAGTCTACTATTGTAATGCAACTTTTGAATTTCAAAAAGAGAGGTCCGTAATAAATAGCATTTAAGTTGTATTATAACATTAATATAATCATGAAACAAAAAATTTAACTACTTAAGTGGAAAGTTCTTAGTTCAGGAACAGATCCGAGTCCAAATGGAATTGGAGAATTCAAACCTTCAAACCAATAGTTTGTGGTCCATTTTACATTTGCCATGCTTTTAAATTTATGGTGCACACTGAGGTAAGAGAATTTATATTCATATCTTGCTATTTTCATTAGTTATAACTCCTCAGGAGATAAGTTAGTTGTTTTGCCATTGTATACAAACGTGTAAATATGATTATATGAGTAATTTGTGTTCATATTGCATCATTTCAAGATTAGCTTGAGTTCATCACTTGGGTCATCTCATCATTCTCATATATCTTACTTATGACTTTTGATTTCTCTTCATGACAGGCATATCATACTACTTCAAAAAGGGAGGATAGATTTAGGATCTTATGTTCGAGGTGAAGGAAAAAGTGGTTTAAAGTTAGAGTTTAAACGCGCAGCGGAAATAGGTTAAGTTATAAAACTTTTGGTATTCCAGGATCTACTACTCGTCAATTCCATAGATGCGTACAAGGGGTGCAAGAATTATACCTTAGTGTCTTGAACCCAATTCTGAAACTTTAACTTCCAGCAGCCTCCACTAGATGATCTTCACCCTTATGACTCCTGCGGATGCCTGCCGGAAAGACTAGGGTTCGTGGGAACCCTAATAGAGAGGATAGGAAGGTTTTGGGAAGACTATGATAGTTTCTGCAGCTTCTGCGTATAAAAACGACGATCACTTACTTCCAGAACGCAGCTGCCCTATTTATAGATTTCCATAACCGACCTAGACTTCGATCGATCGAACCATTCTCGATCGATCGAACCTGCTGACTTCAATCGATCGAACATACTTCAATCGATCGAACTTGTCTTAACAGCTTCCTCAAGTGTCTTTCCAAGCATCCTAGCGGAGCTAAGAGTGGGACCTCCTAGGCTCTTTATTGTTGGCTCAGACCAGTTTGTTAATTACCATGACCAAACTCTTTGATCAGCAAACTAACTAACTGGTTAGTTAACGTTTATTCCACTATAAAACGATAACTGAACTCCAACGCAAAAGAACATATCCGAAGCGATAACTAGACTTGTATGGTGTACTAATGTCCCTCTACCGTCAGCATTCGTAATCATATTCAGGTAGTCGGATAACTGTTACTGTCAACCTGAATCATGATTACTTCTTGTATTCCTTGAGTCTCATTCACTACTCATGATTACCAAACATGTTGATAACTCTTATCAACAAGACTGCAGTACTCAGTAATCAACTTGGTGACATTCTCAAGGGAATGCTTACTCTGAATCAGAGGGTAGATTCTATCTTGACAATATATGTTCACAACCCTATGGACATGACATACCCAAGATACCCAGGTGTTGATCTTCTATAGACCTCACTGATTGGTAAGTCAAAGCAGCCATATCCATAGTCTGTGTTCATAATCATCTCAAGATTGAGAACACGTACCTTATACAAGTTATGAGTTCCTATTGACTGTTGACAGCCTTAAGCGTCAATAGGAAAGCTCAGGTCCGTCAATGCACTATAAGCACTAGCATATCAACTAAGAGCTACACTCTAGTGATTGAGATTAATCACTCCATCCAATGGTAGTTAATTATGCTACAGTGTAGACCTGATGAGGTATCCAGTCTCATCATCCACTGTGACATATTCTAAGTATCAAAGAATAGTAATTCGTATCTCACTTGTGTGTATCTCATACACACACGAATTGCTTACTATGATACTTAAGGATAAAACAATCATCTCATGAAAGAAACATACACAATGAAATGTAAAGTTGATATCAATATATTATAATGCTAATGTCTCATACATAAAGTAATGGTTTGAGGGCACAAACCCAACACGAGGTACCAAAACAAAATTTTGCACTTATACATTCTTTTTGAATTTTTTATCTTTTAATTTCTTTTTGATGGGTCATATTATATTTTTTTAAGCATAAATATAATTGAAGTTTTAGTTTTACTCATAATATATATACTACATACATAGATAATATTATTACAGTTAGTAAGAAATAATATTAATTTAATAGAGATTCCTAGGAAATCAAAGTGCCTTAATACTATTTTTTTTTTAATCATAGTACCTTAAGGAAACCGGTGGATAGTTTAGGTGTAACAACTTGCATTCCCATTTAATTAATTGCATCTGCATCATCATATTTAAATTTAATTTGTATTTTCTGCTGTTACTTTAATTACAATTCTCTTGTATTAAATCTGATTATCTGATTTATTTCATGTTAAACTCTTGTTGGGGCCAAACTACAATTTTATAAATTTAGTAATACCTGTGTTGAAAGTCAAATCTGTATTTCAAAACGGTGAAAAATATTTACTGTGAACTCAAACTGTATTTTTATATAATGGAAAATCAGTTCTTACGCTAAAATGAATTTTCTGTATTTTTGTGATGATCACCGCGCCGCGGAAAATACCAATTTATGTCCAAAACTGTCCGCGCTGCGATGGACTTCCACAGATTTTGGAAGTGACGTAATGTTGGATTTGACATTGCTTATTTCTAATTATGGAAACTAGTCATTGAGTAAGGCATTGTTTGGATGTTGCATTTGGGCATGTGCATTCTTAGTACCATAAGTTATTTTTCCCAAACATGATAAGTGCTTCTTAACTAGTTGCTTATGCCTTGTTTGTTAACATTTTATAAGTGTGGGTTAACTTGTGCCTACAATCTAATTACCCAAACACCTCTAATTTACCGCCTATACATCTATATGTGGCTCTTTGTTTAACTGTGGAGTTACAAACCTTGTGTATATACATATGTATTTCTTTGTGTATATGCTTGGGCTCCAAGTTCCTATATCTCTATATAAGCTCACACATCTCACAAATTAACACATTCTCTGCTTAATCCCAGGAATACAGAGAGAAAAGAGAGAGCTTGAGAGTTTATTTTGCTGAAATTTTTCTAGAAAAAGAAGTTTGAAACTCCATAGCTAAAGCTTGAATTGGATTGCTTAATCTTAGTTCTTTCTCAACAATTCTCCAGTCTTTATCATTGGTGAGTATTTTTAAACTCACCTTGATTGTATTTCATGCTTGATTACTGTTTATATATATATATATATATATGTGATTATGAACTGCCATTTTCAAATTCGTATGAAAACTCAAGCTAAAAAATGGTGATCTTTCCAAACATAACCAAAATCAGTTCTTAGAGATGAAAATGAAAGATTAGAACACATAGAAGTCACGTTTTAAGTATTAGAGCCTAAATCATCCGTATCGCGACGTATATAAGAAACGAAATTTCTGTCAACTCTCGGATATTCGTAAAATCTAAGAGCTACGGATCGATTCGTGTTAAATTGATTTTGGATTCATAATCCTTGTGAAAAACCGAATAAATTCATATATTACATGTCCTATATACTTTCAAATTCGAAAATTGGTCATACTGGGTGTTGAAAACTGAAACAGGGGATTTCTGACGAAGAAGACGAAGACACTGCATGAACTCGCGCGCACGATCACACGAGCGAGGGCCGGCCAGCGGCCGGCGCGAGCGACCCCTTGCGCGCGAGGTGTGTGTTTTCTGGCAGAAGGAAAAGTTTTTAAAAGGAAAATGAAAAACGGGCATATCGCGCGAGCGGCCTGCGCGAGCAACCTCTAGCGCGAGCGGTCTGCGCGCGTGACTTCTGACAGTTTCTGGTTTTTGCTTATTTTCTGTTAAGGGACTGTTTGGATGATGTTTTATGGGTTTTTAAAGCTCTATTTGGGAAATATCTTAAAACAGATTATGTTTTGTTATGTTTTGGTTATCAAAGAGTGATTATAGTTTTGATTCTTCTTAAAATATTCATGGTTATCATTCCCGACATCATATGTTCTATGTATAGTTGCACGACATTCATGTGGCGTCAGTTGTGCATGCATGGTGGGTATGAGTGTTGGTCAATGTGGAAAAGAGTATGTGATTGTGGTTGTGTGGACACTCCTTGGTAATTGTGTGCTAAAGTGTGACGTGTTGAGATTGCGGCTAGAGTGTCTTTGAAATGCGACGGTGACAAAACTGGACACTCCCTGGCACCCATGGTAGCGCTAAAGTGTGTGACGCCAAACATGGACATTCCCTAGCACCCATGGTAGTGCTAAAGTGTGGCCTACAGACACTCCCTGGTACTCGAGTCTGGATACTGCGTGAGGTTTCCTCCGGTATTTGCGAGGCGGATTAGGTACTAAATTGTGAGGCATTGGACACTCCCTGGTACCCCGTACTAAAGTATGAGGTAAACTGGACACTCCCTGGTACCCCTGTGCTAAAGTGTGGCTATCGGAGTATTTCAAAGAAACTGGTGTGAGAGAGTTGGATATTGTGTTGTCGAGAGAAAAGAGTCTGTAAGATGAGAATGGTTGCATTGGTCTCATACACAGTCATATGTTTTATGAATTGAAGATTCTAATATTATCCTCACCATTTTATAAATTGAATTTAATTCTATGGTTAAACCGTTGATTAATGAAATTGAAAAGTGAAAAATAGTAAATGAGTATGCTTTACATTCGAGCATATGTTTTTAATACTCACCAGCTTCAATAAGCTGACGGCGTTGATGCGCCTTGGACATTCGTGTTCAGGCTTTTCAGGTTATGATCAGGCCGAACAATATGACTATGCGAACTGAGAACAACTATCTGAGGAAGAATTTACTTTATGTGTTTTAAGATATAAACTGCTTTTTGTAATAAGGATGACTGTAATAGACATTAGATATTGTTTTGCTTTTAAGGCGGTTTGTGCCTTTAGGTGACCCCGTGCTGTAATATTTATTAAATTAGAAAAATATTTGTAAGCCTTGATTGCTCTACTCTGATTTATATTAATATGTTGTTCGATGTTTGGGACCGAATCGATCCTTCAAACTGTCGCGACCTACGGGCCCATAAAAGAAATTAAACGCTTTCCATATTTATGCTACCTCGGGGCGTGACATTAGGTGCACAAAACCGATGCACATAACATTTTCCTTACATGAATTAGTTTCACATTAAGAATATTACAAGAAAAATAGTGAATTTCTACGAAAATTCCTCAACCTGTTTAGAGATAGAAAGTAATGGAATAAAAAAATTAGCAAATACAAAGGGTGTCTTGCTAGGGTCATTAACGAAACACTGGAGAAATTCACAAAAGTTTGGGATTAGTTAATATTCCAAAAGAAAAAAGAAATGCTTTATTGACTTTTTCCAAAAACAATTCTATGGAGCATATAGTCATATTGGTTTTGTTTTGTTTTTTTTTTTTAATACTTTTAAAGTAGAAAAGAAAAGAAAAGAAAAGAAAAGAAATGAAAAAATAGATGTAATTGGGTGACTTCTCTAAAAAATCATATTATTTTAAATATTTAAAACTTTTTAGTTGGACGAATATCTCTCTTTTATGAGATATTTATACACATCATTAAGGGTGTAATCGGTTTGGTTTGATCGGTTTTGGGGGGGATTTTCAAACAACTGAAATCGATCGATTCAGTTCGGTTTTAAGCCATTTTTTCAATTCGATTTTAGTTTTACACTGTACATATTGTATGAGAACCGATCGAACCGATCGATTCGGTTCGATTTTTCGGTTTCTCTTCCACCCCTACACGTCATCAATAAATACACAATTTTTTTATCGCTTAAAATCATTTTTCATATCTTTCTTCTATTTTTTAATTTAAAAGTATTATTTTTATCATATGACACTTCGTCTTGTTAACTCTGTCATGCATTGTACGGGGTCATGATTACTAGTTTAAATGAAGGACAATGCTAGGGGCACTAACAACTTCCACTAACACTTACTAACACACTCTACCTCTCTCCTAGTGGTACTACGGGGCCCACTGCGGACCCCACAGTACCACTAGGAGAGAGATAGAATGTGTTAGTAAGTGTTAGTGAAAGTTGTTAGTGCCCCAAATATTACTCTTTGGATTATAAGTCAGTCATTACATGGTCAACCACTTTGGCACTTATATAAGACCATAAATTATAATTATTATTATATCTAAGTGATTGGCACAAGCTGCGACCGAAGAGTCCTTCCCCATCTCAGATGCCAAATGAAATGGCCCGATACAAGAGACTAGTTCACGTTTCACTGATGGAAAGGTACCACTTGGAACGTACGTACACAGAAAAAAATTCTTCCCATTAAGATTCTATTAACGGAGCAATAATGATACAGGGCAAAAAGAAATGAAAAAAATAGATATAATTGGGTGACTTCTCTAAACAATTATATTATTTTAAATATTTTAAAAAATTTAAGTTGGACAAATATCTCTCTTTTATGAGACATTTATACACGTCATTAAGGGTGAAATTGGTTCGGTTTGATCGGTTTTGGAGGGGATTTTCAACCAATCGAAACCAATCGATTCAGTTCGGTTTTTCAGTTTTGAGCCATTTTTTCAGTTCGATTTCGATTTTACACTGTACATATTGTATGAGAACTGACCGAACCGATCAGTTCGGTTCAATTTTTCGGTTTCTCTTTCACCATACACAATTTTTTTTATCATTTGTAATATCTTTCTTCTATTTTTTTAATTTAAAAGTATTATTTTTTATCATATGATACTTTGTCTTGTTAACTATGCCGTGCATTGAACGGGCTCATTACTTGTTTAAATGAAAGAGAGAGAATAGAGTTTGTGCGTCACTCAATTGTTTCTCTTCACTATCGTCACAGGTTTTTGATTAAAGTAATACTTGGGACATAACTAAACACACAACTTTTGGGACATAATCCAATTAATGCGTCACTCAATTGTTTCTCTTCACTATCGTTGCAGGTTTTCGATTAGAGTAATACTTGAGGCACAACCAAACACATAACTTTTGGAAGACAATCCAATTAATGTGTCACATAACTTTTGGGACAATCAAAAATTGAGGCACAATCAAAAATTGTGTATTTGATTGTGCCTCAAATATTACTCTTTAGGGTATAAGTAAGTCATTACATGGTCAACCACTTTGGCACTTATATAAGACAATAAATTATTATTATTATTTCTAAGTGATTGGCACAAGCTGCGACCGAGAGTCCTTCCCCTTCTCACATGTTGGAGTCGTTGCATGTGTAATTAAAAAAAAAAAGAGAGGAAAAACTGTGGAAAAAAACTTTTACAAATTTATATTTTAAGATAGTGAGGGAATTGTTATATTTTAATAAAAAGCTTTTATTACTATGTTATAATTGATGTCAATAGTAATTGTTTAAACCGTTGGACTGTTTTAGAAATAGAAGGAGAAAAAGAAGAAACGTGTGTGGAGAGTTCCCACTACTTTCTATCCTATATTATAGTAATAGATTTATATATAAATATATTAAATGTAAATTGATGGTTTTGGTGTGAAGACTTAGGGTGCGTTTGATAAAACTGAAAATTAAGTACTGAAAATTAAGTGCTAAATTTTAAGTACTGAAAATTTTAAGTGATTGAATTTATAGTATTGAAAACATATTTTTAACTACTGAAATAGACTACATTCAATGAATATTTTCAGTAGAAATTTTTCACTTAAAGTTTTCAGTGATTTTTTGGCTGCATTTTTAATTAAGTGATACGTTATCAAACGCACTGAAAACAAATAAGTGCTTAAAGTTTTCACTTTCACCACTTAATTGAGTTATCAAACACACCCTTAGTCTTCCACTCAATATCTATCCTTGTAACTGTCAGAGGAAAAGTAGCAGTGAAATGTTGCCAATTGCAACGTGATTAGCTTCACTGTGCATATATAGATGTATACATATATTGATATAAAAAAAAAGGTTTTGATAGGAAGAAAATAAAAAAAAAAAGATGTTTCCATTTTCCAAAAAATTAGAGAGTTTACAAAATTTTTGTTTCCGAGCAATCAAATCCGAAAGATGTTGGTATACCAGTTTTTCGTTGTGCAAGAGAAACTGAGACAGAGGAGATTCTGTGTTGATTTATCCTGGGGACGGCGTGACAAGTATGAACTGCTTGCACAACTTGGGCAGAGCCGCGAAACGTCTTAAAGAGAGCGACCTAGTCCGCGACTCGACCCAAGATTTTGTGAAGAGGCTACTTAACCGGTAATTTCGTTCCAATTTTATTTATATGTTCCAACAATTTTAAGACGATTTCTTCTACCATTAAATAGTGGATCATCCTCTTAGTCCCCAGATCTCAACAAGCGCTTTTTAATTTAAGAATCTTCACTTCCAAGAATTGAAGACAAATTGTTATTTTTCTGAACAACAAAGAAATTGATTTTCTTTTGGTATTTTTGAAAAAACTGCTAAACCCAGAAATTATAATATATATATATGGGTCATATTAAAGTCACAGAGTGGGTAGAAAATAATTTAATGTAAAGAAAATTATAACTTTTAAATAGTCATGAGTTTAACCTCATGGAGGCTAATCAGAACACTAGTCTCTTGGCCATTTCTGTGCGTGTAGATACAAATATGTATGTTTATGATTTGCAATCTATGGTCTTTATCTACACATTAGTATGTATATATTCATGAGTCTATATATATATATATATATATATATCTATACTCGGTCAGAGGAGAATTCTAGATTCTTTTAGGAATGTTGTTATGCTATAACTTTGATATGCAAAAATTTTGGATGTCGTTGATTAAGTAGGAAACACAATATCTCCTAAAAAAATGTTGATTGGGGGAAGTTTTGAACCGTGTGTATATGATTATTTACGATTGTAAGGAACAATCACAGTTGTGATCCCTTAAAAGAGGAACTGAATAACTTTTTATTCTCCACCAACAAATATTTTGCCTTTATTCTTGGTGGTTTCCATGTGGGTTTCCATAAGAGTATTTTGGGTGTGCCCTTTGTGGTCTAAGCATGGGAGTATATGTGTTATGTGTACGAGCTCACATGTATTTATCATTTATATAAAGCAAGCTTTTGAATATTGCTCTCTCATACCATTTATATGGTTTAAGTTCCTATATTGGTGCAATACTTTGGAATTCATGTTTGGAAGCTATTTATTGCTATTATATAATTTTGTAGTAGTATATATATTTTGTGGGAGTAACAAAGCATATGATATGTGTATTATAGAGTATATAAATATTATAGTATTTTTCATTTTGAGAAAAAGAGGAGAATATATTGTTTAAAAAAAAAATTATGCTTGGTTATCTTCACGAATTTTGAAGATGGTTGGAGTATTGATGAAGGATATTTATCCAATGCGACGGGCTCATGAAAACAAATTATATGTTATGTTTTAATAGAGTACTCCACTCTAAAATAAAATTACTTCTTTTGAGTATAGAAAGAATAGAGAATCCAATTTTGATTCTTTTTTTAAAATTGGGTTATTTGGCTTATGATAATCGTATGGAACTTGCTAGTAAAGTCATATGTTTTTGGGATCTGCATTTAATAATAATGCTTGTAGAATTTTTTAGATATAAAAATTTATTTGACTCAAGAATCAATTGATTCAAATTTTTATTAGCATGTATTTCTTTTTCCCAATTAAGGAATAGTGGGGGTTCTCAACCTCCTAATTTTGTTCCCTCTACATAATGATTTTAGAGTGCATGATAGAAATCACGGCACATAACTTGAACCACAAAAGAGCAAGAGAGCTAAGCGCTCAAATGACATTGAAAAGTAATTTTTATACAATTACTTTAGAAGGGATCCTATTTGTTTAGAGGTTACTCTTACTTTTTCAAATGTTGATTTCTGAAAGAAGCCATTCAAGATGAGATGGATGAATTATTTTATTTCCAACCGTTTTTTGGAACATGTG
The DNA here is from genome assembly GCA_033977485.1 of Hydrangea macrophylla. Taxonomy (NCBI): domain Eukaryota; kingdom Viridiplantae; phylum Streptophyta; class Magnoliopsida; order Cornales; family Hydrangeaceae; genus Hydrangea; species Hydrangea macrophylla. The sequence goes on from CM066995.1 coordinate 95,894,217, forward strand.
CATTTACCATTTGAATGTCAAATGATAAGAAGTATATGGAGCCTTAGATAAACTCGATGGTTATATTGAAAAATATGAAGCTACTTTAGCAGTTAAGGGTTTTAAACAAAAAGGAAATTGTTAATGATCTATCTTCTGTTCTGTGTGTTACATCTGTTGAACTTTTATTAGCTACTATTGCTAATCATGATTTGATTATTCATCAAATGAATGTAAAGCAATTTCTTATTTGGATAATCCAGGAGGGATTATAGATATGAGTATAAAGTGTGTATACTTGTATACACTTTATTTGGTTTAAAACTGGCACCCAACCAGTAGTATGAAAAGTTTAATCAAACTATCTTTTCAAATTGTTTTTAAAATGAAAGTGACAATTGTATTTGCAACAAATACGGTTATGAAATATTTGTTATTATATGAAGATGATTTATTAATTTTTGGTTCTATTTTTGAGATTGCAAAAGAGACCAAAAGTATATTGTCACTTAGTTTTGATATGATAGATTTGGGTGAAACCAGTGTAATTTTAGCTATTAAAATTACTAGACCTCTTGCTGGCATTTCTTTAATCAATCTTATGAGATAGAAAAATGTTTTGAAAAGAAAATTTTGTTATGAGCCAGAACCGTTTTAAGGATATACAAACTAGAAACTTCCTTCAAAACAAAGTGACCACATTAATGTAAGTTTTATTGTGGGAAAACTCAGAGTTGTCGGAAGCGTCAGTCTATTCTACAGGCTAATATGACTCAAGAGCCATTTGTGGCTATGTTGATGGAAATAAATTCCTTGACCGCTTTTGAAGGATGGTTAATTGGTATGAGTACCTATAGGCATATGTGTAACAATTACAACTGTTACAAGAGATACTCTCTAATGGAGAAGGAAAAATATTTTACTTGGTGATTCACACAGTACTGGCAAAGTGAAATTAAATTTCACCTCTGGGAAGAAATTAAATTTTGAAAAATGTTTTGTATACCCCGGAGATAAGAAATAAATTATTTTTGAAAATATAATGCATACTTCAAAATTCGAAAGGATTTAAAATCTGGTTTTTTTTCCAATGCAAGTTTTTAGTCAAACTTTTTGGAGAGAAAAATATTAAATTTAAATATTAAAAAAATAAAAAATAAATAAAAAATAAATAAATATGCAATTAGAAGAATTATGAGAGGTTTATCGCTGTCCTTAAAAGACATAGCGATGCTGATCGGAATGCCCTTTCAGGTGACTCCAAAGCCACAGTAAATACAAATTTTTTTTTTTTTGACTTACTGGAGCACAGTTTTATGAAAGTCTAAAAATAGACTACTTTGGTTAAGTTCTCGATTGAGTCATAAATGATTCCATTAGCTATTGCTAGTGAGGAAGAAGCTTTGTTGAAAAGCATGTTATGAGATACCCCTTTATGGGAGATGATTACAGTTGTTTATCCACTGCGATAGTACCGCGGCTATGGCAAAAGTATACAACTGTTATAATGGTAAGGAGCGATAGATATGTCGCAAGAACAGTACTATTAGAGAATTTATCTCTAAATTGGTTGTATGAGTGGATAATATACAGTGTAAAAATAATATAGCTGATCCTTTGACGAAAGGACCAGCTTGATAGAAGGTTTAAAAGACCTAGAAAGGGATGTGACTAAAAGCCCATAGATAGTCGAGTCACTTGTGATGGTAACCCAACCTATAGACTGGAGATCCCAAGAAATAGGTTCAAAGGGTAATAACAAGTCATGAAGTGATATGAGTGGAATCATGCTATTATTATTATATGGGGTTAACACTCCAAGTCCATCCCTAAGAATTAAGCATGACATCCTGAAGGACAGAAGGTTGAGTTATTTATAACTCTTAATGAGATCTAAACTCCATTTGGAGTGGGATACCTAGCTACAGGAGTATTCTTGTTAGACTCACCTAGGCGAATGTGGAAGTGAGGCCGCTTCCTATGAAATTTGGCAAATTCTCTAGATGATTCGCTATACTGGGATATAAGCACATGGCCGTAAAGTGCTGACTTTTGTACTATACCTTAGTAGGGTTGTGTGTGGGGTGTTGTCAGAGATAGAGTTTAAAACTACGTGTTACTCTAGTATATTCTGAATCACCATCACTATGTAAAGGTTCAAGTTGAAAAACACCTTTACTTATGCACAATCTTATGATACGTTGCTCGATGAACATAAAATCTTTTTCAATTACAAGTGGGGGATTGTTGGAGTCGTTGCATGTGTAATTAAAAAAAAAAAGAGAGGAAAAACTGTGAAAAAAAACTTTTACAAATTTATATTTTAAGATAGTGAGGGAATTGTTATATTTTAATAAAAAGCTTTTATTACTATGTTATAATTGGTGTCAATAGTAATTGTTTAAACCGTTGGACTGTTTTAGAAATAGAAGGAGAAAAAGAAGAAACGTGTGTGGAGAGTTCCCACTACTTTCTATCCTATATTATAGTAATAGATTTATAGATAAATATATTAAATGTAAATTGATGGTTTTGGTGTGAAGACTTAGTCTTCCACTCAATATCTATCCTTGTAACTGTCAGAGGAAAAGTAGCAGTGAAATGTTGCCAATTGCAACGTGATTAGCTTCACTGTGCATATATAGATGTATACATATATTGATATAAAAAAAAAAGGTTTTGATAGGAAGAAAAAAAAAAAAAAAAGATGTTTCCATTTTCCAAAAAATTAGAGAGTTTACAAAATTTTTGTTTCCGAGCAATCAAATCCGAAAGATGTTGGTATACCAGTTTTTTGTTGTGCAAGAGAAACTGAGACAGAGGAGATTCTGGGTTGATTTATCCTGGGGACGGCGTGACAAGTATGAACTGCTTGCACAACTTGGGTAGAGCCGCGAAACGTCTTAAAGAGAGCGACCTAGTCCGCGACTCGACCCAAGATTTTGTGAAGAGGCTACTTAACCGGTAATTTCGTTCCAATTTTATTTACATGTTCCAACATCACATGCCAAATGAAACGGCCCGACACAAGAGACTAGTCCACGTTTTTTTTTTATCACTTACCTAGGGGAACGCGCGCACACACACACCCATACACACAACTCAAGCAAGATATAGCGTAACAGATCTCTACAGACTAGGGAACAGGGCCAGTTCTACAATGCAAGAGGAGGAGATCCCCACTCCCCTTGGGGAGATTCGAACCCTCCACCTCCCACTTGGGAGAGGTGGAGTGATGCCACTAGGCCAAAGTGGTCTTAGCGAGACTAGTCCACGTTTGACTGATGATAAGGTACCACTTGGGACCTACGTACACAGAAAAAAATTCTTCCCATTAAGACCCTATTATCGGAGCAATAATGACACACCCACATCTCCAATCACATCCTTGCTTTAAATATATGTACCCTGTGCTGTGTAAGTGGTGCACTGAAAAGTGTAAAAAAATCAAACAGCGTAGGGTACATGCACTTAAAGCATAGAATGTGGTTGAAGGTGTAATTGGAGATGTGGGTGTATCATTATTGTTAGCGGAGTTGCTAAAGTAGAAAAATCTCACCGTCATGGGACTTAAATGGATTTCTTTTCTTCTCATTAAGACCGTATTAACGGAATTGCTAAAGTAGAAAAGAGAGCATTTTTGCTCACTCAAATATTGCTCATTCATTATTCACCCAACTCTCTCATTGACTAATACAGTGGAACCTAGGGATCTTACACTATTAATTAATTCTCATTTAATCTCAAATCTCATGCACTGCATTGGCCAATGAAAGAATTATTATTATTTTTTTTTGCTAATGGCAAAACCCCTAGGGGCACGCACACACACAAGAGGAGGGAGAGAGAGGGCCGGTACCACTTGGACAACAAGACCCATAATGGCCAATGAAAGAATTAGATGAGTATTGGGTGAGCATAAATCCATTCTATCCCACTGTCATGGGATGGGACTTACACATGGATTTCTTCTTAATTAGAACATCCAACACCTTTGCAACGAGAAATTAAATCATGCGATCGATAACAACAGTGATCTCTTAATTTGTTACTTACTCACAGGATCCATAAAATATTAAAATTCGAGTCACACAATCACATAGTGTGATAGTTCTACCGAAGTTTTGCATACAAGAAGTTACTTTCTCTCCATGTCACTAGAGCTGCCAAATAACAACCAAGGTGAAAAACGTGTTTAGAGAGAGATTTCTCCTACTATATTTCTTTGTTTCTTCATGAATTAAGATTAATACTATGGGGGTATCAAAATGATGTTCCATTGTGAACACCTAAAAATAAAATTTCTCCTAGTAATTCATAAGGTTCCCTACAATTGACTATAGTTTCACATTACATCATTAGAGAACCAAATTGAGAAACAAAATTACAAACCATAGCATAAACAATAATGCTATGGCTCTCCAAGAAAAATAAATGCTATGGTTCCCTAATTTAAATATTAAATTTAATTTTTAAATGCTTTAATAGTTGCACCTTCTAATACAACTTTCAATGAAAATTTAGATATGCACTGTCATAAAATTATTAAAGCATTTGCGATTTAATATAGAACCACATAAAGTAATTTAAGCAGAATTTGACGAAGAAGAAGTTAAATCAGGAATTTGGTTCAATTGGTAATTTTATAGTGTATGGCAATTTACTTCTTCCTATAAAAGGCGTAGTATGTTTGTGATGCATTGTTAACAATATATTGCTAAATAGGGTGTATGCAGTGATTTAGGAATTTTGGATAGAATTACATGGTATCTAAATTAATCTACAATTTATATCGCGCGCATTTATAACAATAATGTTAGAATTTTCAAAAATGGATAACCAAAATCTAGTTCCTAACACTTGTGGTGTAATGGAGCACTTAAAGTAATAGGGAAAAAAATATAGGGGGATTCCACTATCATTTAATGTGCAACAATGCTAATTATTGAAAACTGAATTTGTGATGCAAGTTTAAAAAATTACAATTATTGAATGTGTATAACTTTATATATATATATATATATATATTATATACATGGGGAGGAGAAGGTTTGAACATTGAACCTGGATATATAGGAGGGCACAAAGTATAAACCCATTGCTATTTGAGCTATGAGGCCTTGTAATTACTATAAGTAAAGCATTTAGATTTTGAATTTTTTTTAATTGCTAATACCTTTGGGCACGGTTTTAAAATTGATGCGAAAATCGTTGGTAAAAGTACATATATGCAATGACAATTGTCACTATAAGCGATTGGCGTACAATCGTGGCCAAAGGTATTGTCGACGGTTTTACCAACCGTGGCAAACATTAACCACGGCAGAATAGACCACGGATGCAAAAATCATGATAGAACCGTCGTTAATACTTTTACCCACAATTTTGCCTCTTTTGCCATGGTTTGCTACTGCTGCTAAAATTCATTTTTCTTGTATAAGTTAGCCATTTTTCTAAGCTGTAAGGGGCTTTTCGCCAAATTGAAAAAGTGGTAAGGGACTTTTTTTTTATTTTAAAAAAGGTCAAATTGTGTGAATTTTTGCCCAATACACCTAATATTGAGGGGTATATCACCTAATATCCCTAATTTCTTTTGAAGACTCACTAATAAAGTCTTCATGACTTTTTTTTAATCCACCATATCTTTTTTTTTTTCCCTTGGGTAAATTACACAAATACCCCTCAACTATGACTCATTTTCACAAAACCCTCTAAACTAAAACATTGAACAGATTGACTTGACCCCCTCATGGGCCTCATCTATGTGAGATCAAATGTCCTTTAACATTAACTAAACAAATAAAATGACAACTTTGCCCACACATTTCCATACCAAAGACATTATAACCAACTATCATCAGTCCGAAATGTCCCTCAAAGCTCCTAATTATAAAAAGAGTAATTTTTTGGTGACAACTTTCATACAACCTCCTAAAAAATATGTCTATCTCTCTCCTAAACCCTAAACCCCACAGTGACACATGAGAGAGATAGACATATTTTTTAGGAGGTTGTATGAAAGTTGTCACCAAAGAATTACCCAAAAATCAAAAAACAAGAAAATACTTTTGCTCACCCAAAAAATCGTTCATCAATGCTCACCCAGGCATCCCATTGACCAATGCAGTGGGACCCAGGATTAAAACCAAAGATGTTTAATCCTGGGTCCCATTGCATTGGCCAATAAGATGCTTGGGTGAGCATTAGTGAACCATTTTTTGGGTGAGCAAAAATGCTCTCAAAAAACAATGTTCAGCAAATTTTAATCGGGTTCTATGAATATGAAGTTGTCTGAGATTGTGTTGTAAAATTAGATTAGGTCTGAATTCGCAAGCAATGAGGTATACTTTTATCCGCAGTTTTGCCTCCATTTGTTTTGATGTAAAATATTTTTCGAAAAATGCTTTCACCTTATAATAATTAGTACATGATAACATTTTCCGAAAAACATTTTACATCGAAACAAACGGACTACTGTTAGAATTTGATGTGTGTATTGGCAAGAGAGATATGGAAGCTTGAGAGCATTAAGTTTCAATCTAGTCAGATTTTGATGCCATATATATACTTGGCGACTTACATTGGTTGGCCAATGTTTGCATGTGGATTGTGATTTTGTTTACATTTTCTCCAACCATTGATCTCTTTCAATGTTATTTTGGGAAAAATACAGAGCTTGGTTTATCTGATCATCTCTTTGATTACAATACAATGACCAAAAAACCAACAAGTATTAGTAGCTAGTTGAAACAAAAACAGAGAGATTAAAATATTTTCTTCTCTAAATCAATACTAATGTTGAGCAAATTTTCTTTTACCCAATCTTCAATTGAGGTTTAATGGCTGTAGTTGCAAACTTTCAATATTTTGTGAAAAGTGGCATGTACTTAAGAACCACTCTCTCTCCCTCTCCTCTAATTAATCAAATGTTCTTAAGAACCACTCTATCTGCCTCTGCTGAGTTATAATTGAAGGGGTGTTTATGTAATTTACCCTTTTTTTTTTTTTTTTTCTCTTTACCAAACATAAAAAGACAACTTCTGTTTTGGTAGAAGAGTAAAATTTGTCACAATTATAAATATGATTTTATACACATGCAGCTTCCCAGAAGAGAAGAGGAGAAAAATTGTATTAATTGCCACTATTGGTCCAGCTCCCATTAATTGTATCTTCATAGGGTCCCCACCCCCTTTCTCTCACTAAAAATATATTTGTGGACATATACATATACATATATATATATAAATATACCTAGATATATCTTTGACATGAACCATACCTTACTCTCCCTCTACAATTCCTCTCACACCATCCGTCACCATATATTATCTTCTTCGATCACCCCCAACAACTGCTGCTCCATAACTCATATATAAAATTCAATATTTAAGGATCAACAATCATGTCCAACTCCTCGGACTACAACTGCAGCCAATACTATAAAACAGTTATGGAGGAAGAAAGATTCAGTGCACCTATGCCATGGGTTGGCCTGTATGCAGCAGCAGCATCTCTGATATGCTCCCTTGCAATGGCCGTCGATGCTTTCCTCGGTTGCCGCAACAAAAAGCTCTGGTTCCCATGCAGATTCTTCACCCTCAACGCCGCTACTCTCACACTACTCGCTGTCGCAATGAAGCTTCCAGTGGACCTCAGTTCACCCATGCCGGGCGACATAGATCAGCTGTCAAAGCTTAGCAGCATCATCTTCCTGTGCACGGTAATGGGTAATTTCATGCCATGTTTAGGACAAATGAGTAATAAAGACATCGTTATGAACCTAACCGCATTGGGCATTCTTGTAATCACGATTTTTGGGAATCTTTGCATACAATTAGGCACCGGTGTACTTTACACTAAATTCACTATAAAGACTATACAGTATGGGCCACTAGTTCATTATGAAATAATAGTGGTGATTTTCTTGATGCCTGTTCTGTTAGTAATGGTGTGTTTCTCAGCTTTATCTATTCCATCCACCAAAAAATATATAGACCTGAAATACAGCGAAATAAACAAAAAAGTGTCAAGTGAAGGAGGATCAAATGAAACTAACAGGCTTGAATTTGATATATTGAAGGAGTATGTGAGATATAATTCGATAATGGCGGAAACAGGTAGTCCCCAGTTTGTGATTGGTCATTCTGTGACATGCTGTGTTTTGGGGGCAATCTGTATTTTGACTGCTCTCATTTTAGTTGAAGCTGAGTTTAGGATATACATTAGGACATGCTACTCTCATGGAGGAGTTTTCAATCCCTTTGTCCCACTAAACGGACAATATTCAAATTATAAGTGGTCGACCTGTGCCATTCTTGTGATTCAGACTACTGGGGTAGGAATTGGTACGATTGCCCCTGCGATTAGATGGCTCAGTGATATCAAAATGAAGTGCTCAGGTAAAAGAGGCAAAATCTTCACATTTCATGAGTCCGTAATAGAGAAATATTGGACTGAGAAGCTGGAAGAGTGGAGAGAGAACCCTTTACCTTTTGAAATCCGAAGCCCAAAATTCAAAAAACTCGTTCACATCACAAGGAATCTTTTTCTGTCCTTCTGTATATGGGTTCAAATTGTAATTGTGGTAGCAAGCAAATCCATTCAGCTCTTGTTTGTTTCCCCAATTGCCCTCTGCAAGTGGGTGTTGAGGGGATTTATATCAACATGTACCGTCTCAAGCAATCCCACGGGTTTAGAGTTGGCATATAGCAATCTTAATGGTTATGTTTTGCTTCTTGAAGGTGAGAAAGAACTACCCGAAAGGATGTTGAAGAACATCCGTGACGATGCAGATCTTTTGATTCAGGAGGGTATAAAGAAGCAACCAAAAGATCTAATGAAGCTTCTGATGAAGAAATCTGTGGGATTCAAGAGATTGGCAGAGTTTGATAGCAAACAAGTTTCATCTCTTAGTCCTTATGAACCCCCTAATTGTTGGAAGCTTCCGTTGGTGACTCTAACAAGACTTGCCATTTCACTTCCCGACATTACAAGTCAGATGGTGACGGATTTACAGAGCAGTGTAAGTGAGGGGCTCGTATATGTTAGCCTTGTAGAAAAGGTGTTGGATGCAAAAGGGGATTTGATAAACAGCAGAAAGGCAGCAAAAGTGATTTGGTTAGAAAATGAACTTTATGGCAAGTGGTTGGGCATTGACCTTCGTAAAATAGCTCATGAAGGGAAAAACTTGAAATCAACTCTCCAAATGCTTTCCGACCTAGCTAAAGAAAGATTTACAAAATTAAGTAGAAACACCAATGAAAGTGTGAAGGAGAACCCTGTGAAGTGGCCCATAAAGGTTGTAGCTGCTAATTCAATGTATCGAATTTGCCAAACTTTACTGTTGAGCAATATTGAAAACACGGAGGAGATGTTTGAGAAATTATCTGTAATGATATCGGACATAATGAGTGCTTGTCTTACCAACTTACCACGTGTTATAACTATGAAGTGCGTTTCCAGTGCGATTGAAAAGAGGGATGAGAGTGTCCAACATGCAGCTCGTGTTCTTGGTGAAACCGAAGAGATTCTAAACTTCCTTCAACATTGTACACCGCCTAGTTTGGATCCAGATCAAGCAGCATATATTGATAACTGGATTCAGTTCATTCAAGATTCTCAGGTATGACCTTCCTTCGCTACTGTCCTGTATTTAATATTGCTATTGCTAGTACTCATGGCTTCTCTGGGGCTATGTCTTCTACAAGCATGGTGAACTCATCATTGTGATGATTCTGACAAGGACTCAGCCGTAATACATTATTAGTCTTTTTGATCAGTCGAATGTTATCAAGTCTGGGCTGGTTAGCTTTTTGTACTCTTCCTTTTCCCTTTTTCATGACTTTGTTGTGTGCATCTGGCCTCTCGGAGGTTTACTTTGAGGGGCTAAGCTGTTATATATCTTTGTTTGATGAGCGTTTGGTTAATTCTGTGCACTTTCCGGCCCATGGTGTTGTGTATGATTTTACAATAGTTATGAAATACAAGTTTTCAATATTATGTATCTTTTGATCTGATGATCAACAATATTTGTATATATGAATTGATTTTAAGTACTACAAGTAATACTTTTTAATTTGGTGGTAATTAATTGAAACAAAAAAACGATAATGTTGTTGTTTGTTTACTAATTGCATGAACTAAACTACAAGTAATACTTACGACCGTAATATTCTTTTTGATCATATAGACTTAAAACAACACAATAAGTCCAGTCCAAAGTTTTATAACCAACATTTTATTACTTGACATCCTACATTATCCAATCGCAATATTTATTTACTACTCTCTCATTGTTCATAATTTTTATTTGAGAAATGCTATGGTTCTCAAATTCTAATTCTAAAAACACATCTCAAATGATGTGGCTGAGATGTGGCAGTCAGGAGATGACCTTCAATAATGATGAAACGACTTTAATATCATCCAATCAAAAATTCAATGGACGTACTACCGTATCATTTGAGATGAAAATTTGGACTTAAAATTTAGAAAGCAAAACTTCACTCTTTTTATTTCATTGACGTGCATGTAACAAATTTTCATACTGAAGAGCAACTCCAATGGGGGATGCAAATGGGTATCCAAATCCAAAAGATGCTAAAATAGATCCCTTCATCCCAAAAAATGCACTCCAATTTTGGGGGATCCAAAATGGGATCCATTATGCAAACTCATGGTTTGGGTCTCCAAACTTATAGCCTTTGGAGAGAGAAAGTGAGGGGATGCATATTTGGTAGGATGATCCTAGCCATTGGTTTGTGAATAAAATAATATTTTTAGTGTATCTATGGTTAAGATACATCAAAATATATTAAACAATAAAATGGCTACTAGTTTTGGTTACTATGGTTGGAGTGCGTAAGACTTATTTCGTATGTAAAATACTATTTAAGTAATCAAATAGCATTTTGGATACCCAAATTTAGTTACTATTCTTGGAGTTGCTCTTATAAAAAAGAACTCAAATACTTGTGTCAAGTTGTCATCCTCATAGAGTCAGTGGACTCCACGATGTCAATAGACTCCACCAGGTGTTTGTGGATTGTGCTTCTAAGATTTGTTTGTACCCAAAAACTTACTCATAGAGGAGTGGTCCATATGGATGTCATAAAAAAATCTGTCCACTTTGGCCGACTCGTTAATGTGGCATCCAAACCACACAAATTTGGAAGGATGAAATCGGTCTATTCGTACATCATTAACTAGGTGCTGTGGTAATTATTTCTAATAGCATTTTAATTGAAGAATATCGAGTGGTTCATGCAATCTCACTATCGCAATATATTTATGAAGCTATTCACAATTTGAGACGCATAACATTATTGTGGTTTTTTTTTTTGCACTCAATTATGAAAGGTGTAGAAATTATAACATTGTTGGGGCCCAATTTGTTCTTTTGGAGATTTTATTTACTGGACACAATTCCAATACAGTTCTATGGGTGTGGTTGTTGCTGTTCCTCTCACGTAAACAATAAAAACTGTATAAAATTACAATTTTATCCAAACTATTCTTACTATTCATGTGGAGAATAACACCAACCATACCTAAAGAACTTGTTGGATCGAAACAATCACACGCAAACAATATATGAAAAACAGAAAGATTAAAGAGATACAGAAAATTATCATGTGATTCGACAATGTGCCGACATCCACACCGAAGAGCTTAAAATTTCCACTATCTCAAAATATGAGCCATGCACAACAAAACTTTACTGAAGTTTTTTCCTTATTAACTCTTGTGTCTCTATCACTTCTTCCTTTATGTATCCGGCCCATCACTAATTTTCGACCAGGAAGGTATTGCTTCAGCTCTCTTTCTATGAAAATAATTATAAGAACGACTATGGAGAATTGGGGATAAGTGTCTCACTACACAAATTAATTCTTAGAGTATCTACAAAGTGGACAACAAACTTAAGCAAAATTTAGTTTAAGTTTGTTGGACTAGTTGAGTGTCTTTGCAATTGTGTAGCTCTCAAACAGCACTCCCAAAGTCGTTTGGGACGAAACGACATCGTTTAGATTAAATGAAACCTTTACACACAGACACACAAAAAAAAGAGGGGGGGGGGGGGGATAAAATGCCTTTTGTACCCTCAAATTATACCCTATTTAGCCCTTTAATCCCTAAACAAATTTTTCTGGCATTTTGGCTCCTCAACGATCTGTGGCAATTTTCTCATTCCGTCACTTTTAGCCGTTACAAGTGATAGAAAAAGTCAAACTTTTTTTGGAAAAAAAGGGGGGACTTTTTTAGAAAAAACCATGAGGAGGTACAACACATTCTAGTAAGTAGCAGAGCTCAATAAAAGACAAAAATATATCAAACAGTTCACAATACCCCTTGTGGACCGTTTGACAGTTTTTTTTGTTTATTTATTTTATTTTTTTTATGTAATTAAGTCTCAAAATTTGCAATTGATAAAAGTTGTCCAAGGTAGCTTTTGGCCTGCAATTGCATAGCCTATTTTGCTAATTATTTGAATTTAACTTTTCGAGTTTCATAACTTTTAGCGAACTCCAAAAGTTGTTGCCAAACATGGCCTATGTAGGCTTTTGCCCATTAAACTTAACTAATTTCCACTTTAGACCAGAGTACAGAGGATATTAGTGATATGATTGAAGTATATGGTGTAAAGTGAAAAATGGTTCAAGTACAAGGGGTGTATACGTAATTAACTCAACTTTTTCTGTCACTTTTAACGGCTAAAAGTGATGGAATGGGCAAAGTACCACAAAATGTTAGTTGAGGGTCCCAAAATGCCAAAAAAAAGAAACAAAATTTATTTAGGGACCAAAGTATCAATCATGATATAGTTTGAGGGTGCAAAATGTATTTTACCCAAAAAAAAAAAATTTATTTTCCTCCAAACGGCTCACACTGTGCCGTGTGGGAGAGTGTTTGGTGGTGGGACGACTTTCTGTGTGCCGTTTGGGTGTGGGACAGCTATGTGTGTGCCGTTTGGACTCTCGCGGCACACACTGTGCCGTATGCTTTGTACACTAGTGAAATTAGGCGAACAACAAAGTTAGGTTTCATTAAGTTTCTTCTCCTGAGTTTAATGCTTAGCCTACATCATTGCAAGTGTACAATGCTATGTTCTACTAAACGGCCTGCCCATTGTAGATGCTCTTACATGCTGAATATTAGTAACAATAGGTCCCTAAATCCCATAAATTATCTATTTTATGGACATTTTTACCTTTTAAATATATGTATCAGAGACCAATTGAGGCATAGCTCAAGTGGTAAACAGCTTGACATTTAAGTCTCATCCAAAGTATTGGTTCGAAGTTCAAACCTCTCCCTCCCCCATGACATAAAAAAGGGGTTAATTACCCTTTTAACCCCTATGGTTTGAACCGATGACAATTACCCCCCTGTGCTTTCGGGTAGAGTGGAATCATTACAAAATCTAACGGAAATTGTTAAGTTATTAAAATACCCTCAAACCACTTTGGGGGTGTGGGGGGGGTGGTTGGTAAGTGGTCACTTTTAAACCACATGGGGGATAAAGTGTCATCGAGTCAAACCAAAATTTAGGAAGCATAATTCGTATTGTATTTTTTTTTTTTTCAAATCTTGACTTCCCAATTCCCACTACTTCATTGTTTAAGGTAAGTTTTTCTAAACCCTTGCACGTCTATTTTTATTGCTTTCCATTATGTTATCATTCGAATTCCGGGACGGAATTCTTTTAAGAAGGGTAGATTGTAGACATCCATAATTTTATTAAGGGTATTCTGGTAATTTTCAGACTAATGTGGGCCTTGGTTTGGGACAATGTATTTAACTTTGGTATATGTTGGTAACACATATTGGTTATTGCGTCACATGCTGTACAAAGATTCTTGTGTTTGTGTTTTTGTGTGTGTGTGTGTGTGTGGGGGGGGGGGGTGTTGGTGTTACACCCTAGACCAACCCCTCGCATAACAACATCACATCAGAACTTTTTGGAAACACCACACTCTCTCTTCTCCCCCTCCTCTCTATCCGACCAATACTCTCTCTCTCTCTCCTTCATTTTCTTTTCCTCATTCTCTCTCTCTCTCTCTCTCTCTCTTGGGTTTTGGAAGTAAAAACCTCCATAGCCACCTAGAACTTCAAGCTCAATTTGAAGACCATGAAGCCATATTTGGAGCAAGATCATTAGAGAGAAATTTGATCATCTCAACAAGGTCTATTTTCCGGTGTTCTCGGATCCTCCATAAGGTCTACGGTTTGGTATTTCTTGCTCAAAGATTCAAGAGGTAGTTTTGATTTTTTTGATACACCTTAGTTTCTCATTCCTAATGTGATTTTATTGAACTAGGTGTTGATAGCTTATGGGATTTGCTAGTGTTGATGATTTCCCCTTTGGATCTCTTTGGTGAGAGCATTTTTCCCAAATACTCAAGAGGTAGATTTTATTATTTAAGTGCACTATTATTTCTAATTTCATGGTTTGCCATGTGTAGGTTAGTGGTAATAAATACTAATCTTGTTTTGGATATCTTCTTATGTGATTAATTAAATGATTATTTTCTCTTATGTGCTTACTTGAATCCATGCTTAACCTAAATGTCATTTTGTTGTTATGGCTTCAAATGATTGTTGATATTAGTACTCTCTTATTTGCCTAAGATGATAATTGTGCTTTTACATGTTTTCTCCTATTAATTTAGTTTTGGTATCTTGAACTACCATGCTTATTTTATAGTATTTGAAATAATAAAAATGACAATGTTAAAGCATAATCACATCTAGTAGCATTTTATAGTTGCCAAGTCGGCAAAGCATTCATGACATTGGCTTGAGACATATGATATTGTTAGAATTTCCACGATTGGGGAATGTCTCTTGAAATCCCCGTTTGGGGGTAGTTCTTGTTGAAATTCCGGAAGTGGGTGTGAAGTGAGGAAGGTTGTTTGCGAGCCTTAAAACATTCGAAAATACAAGGTCATATTCGGTTAGCTACCGGAGATCTTGTATGCTACACTCACGTTGGAGTGGCTCACATCCAATGTTGAGAGTGAGTGCTTTTGGGATATTGAGTTGAGAATGTCTCACGGTTTGGCCATCTGGCTAGTTGCATCGCCACGATGGCTAAACATTGCATCACATGTTATAGCATGATTTTAGAAGTAGTAGTACATTTCTATAATGTTTTCTACTGAGTCATCGTGCTTAATGAATCTATAAAACCCCCCTTTTTCAGGAAATGTTTATACATAATTGGTAATTTTTTTAGGGTCTACTTGCATATAATTGCGATTTTTTTGGGATATGCTTATAACATGAGTCTATTTGGTGACAGGTAAATATTGTATAGTGTCTTTCAAAATTCTAGGGGGGCCTATTTCTAAAACGCATAAAATTCTCACACTATAAGTGTAATTTTCAAAATTCTAGGCGCCTTTTCTTTTGAGTTGTATGTACATGTGTATCAATATATATATATAGTTGATGTAACTAAATTGGGCCTTGGACCCCTTCGGGTGGCCTAAACATAAATTGAGGGGGGGCCTAAATGTAAAATACTAAAAAAATTTAGGGTAAAATTTTAATTCACAAAATCTCAGAGGAGGGGGGGGGGGGGGGGGGGGGGGCTGGGTTCCGCTCGTCTGCCTCCGCTAGTGTACGGTGGACTATTCCTTGTCTTTCTTTGTATTGTTTAACTCGTTGTCCTTGTCCACGTGGCTTGAGTTTCGGGGGCGTTACAAAGCTAGAGTAGTAAAAGTTAAAACACTTTGTTTGGGAGTTTGGGAGAGAAAAGAATGAAGAGGTATGATGGTGATTTTCTTTTATCATGTTTAGAAGTTTAGGAGAGAAGAGAAAGTTACTTTCTTTCATCTTGTTTGCAAGTTGAGATGAAAAGAAAAGTAAAAAAGAAGATTCTATTTATCAAGGACTTCAAGTAATAGAGAGGAGAGACACTAAATTGTTAATGGAGATGAGAGACAAAATCATGGCCGTAGATGATCATTTTTGTGTGGCAAGGTTAAGTTTTATTTTATTTTTTAGAGACAAAAGACATGTCTGTTGTGTATTATGGGAGCCCTAGGACCTTAATGAAATTACAATTAGGTAAGACTAAATGAAAGGGCATTGTGGGTATTAAGAAAAATTCATTAATCCCCACATTCGTTTTTCTCATTTTCTTCCCAACTTGGAGAGAAATATATTGAGAGAAAGTAGGAGTTAGTTTTCTTTCCTTTTCTCTCCTAACTAAAAATAAAACGAGAGAAAGATAAAGAAAGTGAGGCACTTTCTCTCTTTTTCTCTTCTTTTCTCTTTGTTTTTTAAACTCCCAAACATAACATAAGACTAAAGCTATGCTTCCCAAATTCTAATCTCGAATTCACACCTCAAATGATGTGGCAGTGGACCTATTGGAATTTGATTGGATGATTTTGATTGGGATTAGGATTTGGGAAGCACAACATTACTCAATGTTTAAAGGGTTAAAGGCTAGACTATTTTCAATTTGTCCTGATACAGTCCTGAAGTTTGTCACTTAACCCCATTGTATTATAGTTCGGACTGAAATAAAACTGTTAAATTTTAGTCAAAATTAACTGTGTAAAACCATTTGACTCCCATGTGGTTAGGTTTATTATTATTATTATTATCATTTTTTTTTTATTTTACGACTCTATGGTTTAAAAGTTAACACTTAACCACACCAATACTTATGATTGAATTAAAGGTATTTTTATTATTTCAAGTGACCAAAGTTAACATCTGTCCCAAAATAAAAATAAGAATAAAAGTAAACAGCAGCAAAGTTGACATAGTTTGGAATTGACCTTAAACCACAATCATAAGGAAGTTAAGTGCTAACTTTTAAATGTTAGGGGGCAAAATCAACATGAACCTAAGTACAGAGAGGTAAAATGTATCTAAGCCAAGTTTAAAAAGAAGAAGAAAGCAAACGAAAAATAAGAGGGATAGGCTCTTCACCATATTTTTTTTGCTGCTATGGTTGTCAGAGTTAGATTTAGAGGTTGAATAAAAAAAAATTGTCTAATTAACACGAGAAATGGTTATATGGTTTAGAAAAGAACCATTTCTAAATAGTTTTGTATTTGTGCAGTTTGACTTTGGCTGTAGAAGTTAGTGCTTAACTTAAAAATACCCTAATAAATAGTTCTTTTGCAAACCACCTTATACATGATTTTCATAAAAACTAGTTAAATATGAGAACAAGATTAAACTGATCCTTTTTCAGACATTCTCAAACAGTTTAGTTTCCAAATAATATGGTAATGAAAAATTGAGGTCTTATTCCAAGGGAAAGGGAAAAATATCAAATATCCGGAGTTCCTATTCCTTCTCTTCCTCTGTACTGTTTAACTCGTTGACCTTGTCCATGTGGCTTGAGTTTCGGCGGCGTTACAGAGCTAGAGTAGTAAAAGTTAAAACATTTTGATTGGGAGTTTGGGAGAGAAAAGAATGAAGAGGTATGATGGTGATTTTATTTTATCATGTTTAGAAGTTAGGAGAGAAGAGAAAGTTACCTTATTTCATCTTGTTTGCAAGTTGAGATGAAAAGAAAAGAAAAAAAGAAGATTCTATTTATCAAGGACTTCAAGTAATAGAGAGGAGAGACACTAAATTGTTAATGGAGATGAGAGACAAAATCATGGCCGTAGATGATCATTTTTGTGAGGCAAGGTTAAGTTTTATTTTATTTTTTAGAGACAAAAGACATGTCTGTTGTGTATTATGGGTGCCCTAGGACCATAATGAAATTACAATTAGGTAAGACTAAATGAAAGGGCATTGTGGGTATTAAGAAAAATTCATTAATCCCCACATTCGTTTTTCTCATTTTCTTCCCAACTTGGAGAGAAATATATTGAGAGAAAGTAGGAGTTAGTTTTCTTTCCTTTTCCCTCCTAACTAAAAATTAAAAAAATGAGAGAAAGATAAAGAAAGTGAGGCACTTTCTCTCTTTTTCTCTTCTTTTCTCTTATTTTTTAAACTCCCAAACATAGCATAAGACTAATGCTATGCTTCCCAAATTCTAATCTCAAATTCACATCTCAAATGATGTGGCAGTGGACCTATTGGATTTTGATTGGATGATTTTGATTGGGCTTAGGATTTGGGAAGCACAGGTTAAAGGCTAGACTATTTTCAATTTGTCCCGATATAGTCCTGAAGTTTGTCACTTAACCCCATTGTATTATAGTTCGGACTGAAATAAAACTGTTAAAATTTTAGTCAAAATTAACTATGTAAAACCATTTGACCCCCATGTGGTTAGGTTTATTGTTATTATTATTATTTTTTGTTTTACGACTCTATGGTTTTAAAGTTAACACTTAACCCCACCAATACTTGTGATTGAATGAAAGGTATTTTTATTTACATAAATCCGGAACATGATGCACATCTGTCAAAAGCCTTGACAACCAATTTGAAGTCTTGATTCGAACGGTTCCAACACCCTTAATTTCTCCAACTGTGTTGTTCGTCATATAGACTTTTCCCTCCATCGGTTTGTAGGACAAGAACCAATCTACATGCAAACATAAGTGAGCAAAACAAGCTGAATCAAGAACTCAATTCGTGGTTTTCTTCTCCTCCTCTGTAATTGTCATGACTTCTACGACATCTTCATCCGAATGTTCTGACACGTTTGCAGTGGCACCGCTATTATCCTTCTTCGCTGGGCAATCTCGCATAAAGTGACCTTTCTCTCCACAATAGTAACACTCCTTATCCTTCATAGGAGTTCTATGTCGTGCTCCTCTACTACCGCCTCTGTTAGAGTTCTTCTTCCCCTGCCTTGTCCTCTCTTGTGTAACAAGTGCTTGTGCATCTTCCAACTTTCCCTCTTTGTTATCCTCTTCTCGCTAGAGAATAGAGCTTTCTTCATATGTTCCTCCGTTATGGTATCTCTCCCCTACAACAATGTATTGAACAATTGATTATGGATTCATTTCACCGACGTAAGGAGAATGATAGCTTTGTCCTCGTCGTCTAGTTTGAAGCAACGTTGGATAACTTGCACAATAACTTGTTAAACTCACCCATATAGGCTTGAAGATCAAGTCCTTCTTTCCGCCTAAAGGAGTACAACTCTTGCTTCAACATAAGACGGTTGGTGAAGTTTTTCCCCAAATAGAGATCCTCAAGCCTTTCCCACCAAGATTTTGCGGAGGTCTCTCCCATGACATCGTACACTAAATCGTCCAACAAACTAAGCCGCGTGGTACTAACGGCTTTAGAGTTAATCCTCTTCTACATCTTGTTGGTCATCCCTTCCAGCTTGTTATCTTCACCACATAATGCAACCTCTATACCTTGTTGTACCAAGGTGTCCTTCATACGCACTTGCCATGTGCTGAAATTTTTCTTGCCATCGAACTTTTCTATTACCATTCGCATATCCCCAAGCGAAATATCTCCAGCTGCCATGGATTCTCAACCGAGCTCTAATACCACTTGTTGGGAATGGGCCTACAATCACAACAAGAAAACCACACCCACACAAGAATGACACAACCGCAAAAGAAAAATCAAGCAAACCAACACAACAAGATTTAATGTGGTTCGGCCCAACAATTCCTACGCCCACGTGCAAAGGCGATCACCTCGATTAATATGAAAATTACAAGCACTCAAGACCTCACGTGTATAACTCTCCAACCAAGTTATATGACACACACAATTGCTAGAAACTAATCTCTCCCTCACTAGTTTGCAGCCCTTTCTTGTGTATGTAGAAGATTTCCAACCAATCTTATCAATCCCTTGAGTAAGCCCTATATTTATACATATTGTAGAGTCCCAATCCTAGTTGTACCATGATTTACCCCGTGGTAAGTCTTGTACAATAAGGAATACTCTCACAAACATTCCTATATAAAATAGGTAACTTCCACCATCAAAGGAATCCTTATTTGATAAGGAAACCACCAAATAAGGAATCAAATCATAATCAGGAAATGCTTTCACTAATGGAATTTTAGGCACAATCCTAACAGGTAGAGTTCAGTTAATTCAATCTGTGCTTACAAGTATAAACAACTACTGGACTGGTATGTTCATTCTCCATAAGTACATCCTTAAGCAAGTTGAAACTCTTCTTAGAAGATTTCTCTGGACTGGTGGGATAGATAAATTTCATGGTGCTAAAGTTTCTTGGGAGAATATTTGTAAACCCAAGAGTGAAGTAGGGCTTGGATTTAAAAATATTACTCACATGAATTGTATTCTTAACTTGAAGCATATTTGGGCCCTTTTCTCGAAAGACAACTCTTCTCTTTGGTCCTCTTGGATTCATATTTACATGTTAAAAGGCAAAAGTTTTTGGGCTATTAAAACCCCCTCCCAATGCTCTTATTGGAAGAAAATTCTAAAACTTAGAGATTTGGTTAGGCCTTTAACAAAACACAAGATAGGTAATGGGTGCAATACTTATTTGTGGTATGATAATTGGCACCCCCTAGGCCCTCTTTTGGATAAGTTTGGAACTAGGGTGGCTTATGATGCTGCCATTCCTTTAGATGCCAAAGTTGATCAAATTATATCAAATGAAGAGTGGCTTTGGCCTAGAACTAATACTTTCGAACTTATGGAGGCAAGAAGTACTTTCTTTAACAGACAAATAAAATGCCCTGTTTAGTTGTTACAAAGAGACGCGAAGGGAATGGTAGGAGGGTGACCTTAGTTAATGGTCTGGATTAGCATAAATGTAAAATGATTTTCAGAAACTCTGCACTGGGTTGCAGCCCAACTGAGTCCGCCTTTGGTCATGGGACCTATATGCACCGTGTTTAGAGGGAGATTTCTCCTTCTATAATCCTTTGTTTCTTCATGAAGATTAATACTACGGCTATCAAAATGATGTTCCATTGCGAACACTTGAAAATAAAATTTCTCATAATAATTCATATGGTTCCCTACAATTGACTATAGTTTCACATTAAATCATTAGAGGACCAAATTGCTAAACAAAATTACAAACCATAGCAGAAACAATATTGCCTTGTATTATCCAAAAATTATAGTTGATATATATATACGATAAAATTGAAAATTTCATCACTATTGCCTTTCATACGATAAAATGAATTAGCAATAATGCTATGGTTCTTGGCACGTGCCTCTTAGAGTTTAAAATTAGCAATTTAAAATAAACATACACAATAAAATTTAAAATTTAAAACAATATTGCCATTCATCACTAGGCTATTGGCACGTGCCTCTTAGAGTTTAAAATTTTCTTTATTTTATACAAAAAATGAATTAGCAATAATGCTATGGCTCTTCAAGAAAAAAATAATTCTATGGTTCCCTAATTTGAATATTAAATTTAATTTTTTAAATGCTTAATTGTTGCACCTTCTAATACAACTTTCAATGAAAATTCACATATCCACTATCATAAAATGTGATAAAATTATTAAAGCATTTATGATTTAAACATAGAACCACATAAAGAAGTTTAAACAAAATTTGATTGAAGAAGAAGTTAAATCAGCAATTTGGTTCAATTGGTAATTTTCTAATGTATGGCAATTTACTTTTCTTCATATAAAAGGCGTGGCATGTTTGTGATGCATTGTTAACACTATATTGCTAAACATGGTGTATGTAGTAATTTAGAATTTTTGGATGCAATTGCCTGATATATAGTGTCTTAATAATTAATCTACAATTTATATCGCGAGCATTTATAACAATAATGTTTTCAAATGGATAACCAAAATCTAGTTCCTAACACTTGTGGTATAATGGAGCACTTAAAGTAATAGGGATGTCTCGGGCTACACGCTCGGGTCGATCCAACCCATTGACATGAATAAAATTGTGCGTACTTTTAATGTTGTACCCAAGTATAGGCGATTGTTCAAGTAATATAATTCTAATAAGCCTAGGTTGAAACCAAGGGAGAAGTATTTCTAATGTTAATTTTATCCAACTTATTATTATTAAAAAGTAAAGAAAATGTGATTTCTTTTGAAGTTTATATAAACACTACTTTTGAGAAAATAAAACTATTAATTGACTAAGACTTTTAAGAATATTAGATTGCAAAAAATAATATTAAACTAATGATTTCTATTAACTAAGTGAAACTACTAACTATTTAAAGCAATATTTTAAGTTTTAAAACGATTGGACTAATTAAACTAATTAATAACTAGAAATTAATTAAAATAGCGAATTTAGATTAGAGACTTCTAAATATGAGAAAAGCGTTAGGAAATCACGAATCTATGGCGGTAATTAAGGAAAGATATAGCATTCTCAATCATCCAAGTCGAGCCTCTTTGTATGTAAGTTCCATTAAAGTAGTAAAACACCTTATAGTCGGCTTAAAGATGTGAAACGACTTCAATTAGTCCTTTATATTAAGTCTGGGCAGATTGATAATGAACACAATTCATGACCAAATACTAATTTAGCATGCATTAAAACTTAACCTATACTAAAACCATGAGTTGAGTTCATAATCAAGTGGAAAATCTAAGTTAGAAAACATGAATGTCACGCTTGTTAATGCTATTCATATTAAAAAACTTGAAATCCTATGAAATCAAAATCAAACACTCATAACCTTCTGGATTTAGGGGTTGTCAATTGAAAAGTTGCATGGAAACTAATTTGATCATCGTTTCATCGCTTTTCCTAACTATGAGTTTAGCCTAACATAGCAAAATTGAATCTAACGATTGAAATGATGATATTCATTGCAAAACCAACTAAAGACAGATTTGGAATAGATAAAACTAATAACAACCAATGAAATACCTTAATTGCTTGAGAACCACAAACTTTAATTGCTAAAATCTTTGAAACTATACTTGAATCCTTACAACTCTTGCTTGAATGGAAACTAGGGTTTGAGAAACCTTAGGATCTCCTAAAGTTGCTCTAAAACTCGTATATTATGAAAGTGTATTTGAAATACATGAAGTTGCGCTATATATATAGGTTTTAGAAGTTTAATTCCTAAAATTTCTGCTTCCCGCGAATCTGCAAAGGCATGACAGGTCATGCTTCTCTATCGGGACCAGTCATGACCACGACCTGTCTCACATATGTTTCAAGACCACTCCTACTGAACACCAGGACCACTGCTGGTCTTATTTAGCCAACTTCTTCCTCTTATTCTTCTAAACAACTTTCCTTTCAGCGCCATTGTTCACTTCATTTTTCTTATGCCCTTTTAAGTTCAAAACCACAGACTTATGCAAATATTAACAGTATTGCCTCTAATATGCACTTGTATCACAAAAAAGCATAAATGCCTGGAGTTAGGGGTAGAATCATGTATAAATATCCTTAATAACGCTTATGAATGTGAAAAACTCATCGTTTGTCACCCATAGCGTACCTCGTCCGGGTCCGGATCCGAATCCGAGTTGCCCATGTGCGTGGGACATGCTCCAAATTACCTTGACACGTGTTACGTACCACTTGTGAATATATCAAATAAAGATAACAAAAAAGAGAAAAGAGAGAAGAGAGCTAGAGTTTCTCATAACCCAAAACTGAATGAATGAATACAATACAAAAGGAAGAGAGAATAATAGTATATCTAGGAATACCCTAATATAAAGTAAAAGACTAAACTACCCTAAAGCTAAATATAAATAAAACTAATTATAATAGCTAACTCTAATATCCCCCCTCAAACTCACGATGCTGCAGCTAGAAGCATAGAGAGTTTGCCAACTAAAAAACGAAAACGCTGAATCGGATGAGACTTTGTAAACAAATCAGCAATCTGCGCGGAAGAAGGAACAAAAGGCAAAGTGATAGCTCCATGCTTAAGATGATGACGAGTAATGTGACAATCAATCTCTATATGCTTGGTCCTCTCATGGAAAACTGAATTGTGAGCAATCTGAATAGCACTCTTATTATCACAATACATAGGTGAAGGGCGAGGAAGAGAGACACCCATATCTGTAAGTAGCCGGCGTAACCAAATAACCTCACGGGTGGTCGAAGCCATAGCACGATACTCAGCTTCTATGGAAGACACAAAAACAACATCTTGCTTCTTACTCTTCCAAGAAATGAGAGAATCACCCAAAAATATACAAAATCCAGTAACAGACTTGCGATCTGTAGGATCACCGGCCCAATCAGCATCAGAGTATGCACGCAACTCCAATGAAGAAGATGACAAAAGTAAAAGACTTTGAAACCGAGTGCCCCTCAAGTACCTCAAAATACGATGAACAACAGCCCAATGAACTGTAGTAGGGGAAGTAACAAACTGACTAACAACATGAACATCATGAGCAATATCTGGACGAGCAACGGTAAGATAAACCAAGCTACCAACAATAGTGCGATATAAGGTAGGATCAGGCAAAGGAACGCCATCAGAAGGGGAAAGACGAACATTAAGCTCCAAAGGGGTATCAACAATCTTATTATCAGTGAGGCGAGCACGCTCAATAATGTCACCTGTATACTTAGACTGAGAAAGAAGATAACCTTTTGGAGAACAGGCTACTTCAATCCCCAAAATATAACGTAGTGGACCTAAGTCCTTCATTTCAAAACAACGAGCTAATTTAGACTTCAACACTGCAATCCCATCAACATCATCACCAGTAATAATCATATCATCAACATACAAAGAAAGGATAATACGGCCAGCAGTGGTACACCTAATAAAGAGAGCTGAATCATATTCACTCGGGGAAAACCCAAATGAGGTAATCACTGTGGAAAACTTCTCAAACCACGAGGGGCTTGTTTAAGACCATATAAGGCTTTTTTAAGCCTGCAAACTTCACCAGGACCATGAGGAACACCCTGAGGAGGAACCATATAAACCTCCTCTTGGAGGTCTCCATTCAAGAAAGCATTTTTAACATCCATCTGAGTTATATGCCACTGACGAATAGAAGCAACTGCAATAAGAGTACGTACAGTAGTCATTTAGCAACAGGAGCAAAAGTCTCCTCGTAATCCATACCATACTGCTGGGAAAAACCCTTGGCAACCAATCTTGCTTTGTACCGCTCAACAGACTCATCTGACTTGGTTTTGATTTTATAAACCCAACGAGAACCAATAGCGCTCTTACCAGAAGGTAAGGGAACCAAACTCCAAGTGTCTGTCTTATACAATGCTGAGAGTTCCTCTGCCATAGCCTGTTGCCAAAAAGGATCAAGAGCTGCCTCTTTATATGACAGAGGCTCAGAGAGATCATGAACTGAAGCTAAAAATGAAGCAAAAGAATCCGAATAACAAGAATAAACAAAATCAGGTGATTGAGTGGACTTACGAGTGCGAGCAGGATAGCGAGGAGGTTCCACAGTCTCAGTAGGTGCTTGGGTGGCCTCTGGAAGGGAGGTAGCATCAAGCGGCAAGGTACCAGTATCAGCAGAAGTAGAACCATGAGGTGAGACAATATCAGTGGTGCATGGGGCTTGAGAGGGCACACTATCAGTATCATCAGAGAATGGGTCAAGATGGATGAGATCAGATTTAGTCAACTCATGATGATTATTAGGAATAGAAAAGAAGGGTATGTGCTCGAGAAACACAATATGACGAGATACATATAGTTTCTTAGTAATTGGGTCAAAGCAACGATATCCCTTCTGACCCTCACCAAAACCTAGAAAAACACAAATAGCAGACTTAGGTGACAATTTGGTACGCTCTACATGAGGTCGAAGGACAAAACAAGTACAGCCAAACACCTTTAAGGAAGAATAATCAGGAGCATGCCCATACAATTTTTCAGAAGGTGACAGACCTGAGCAGTGAGATGACGGAATTTTATTAATTAGATTGACAGCAGTGAGGACAGCCTCTCCCCAAAAATCACTAGGGACATATGCAGATAATAAAAGAGAGCGAGCAGTTTCAACAATATGCCAATGTTTCCTTTCAGCAACACCATTTTGCTCAGGAGTGTCTGTACAAGAGGATTGGTGAATAGTTCCATCTAAAGCAAGCAACTCACGAAATTTATGATAGGTATACTCTCCACCTAAATCACATCTAAAACATTTGATGACAGCAGAATGTTGAGTTTTAACAAAAGCACGAAAGGTATTGTAAATATCAAAGAAGTCTGAACGGCGTTTCATAAGATAAACCCAACAGTAACGAGTGCAATCATCAATAAATGATACATAATATCGAGACCCCCCTCTTGTAGTAACAGGAGAGGGTCCCCACACATCAGAATGAACTAAATCAAATGGTGCAAGAGAATAAGAAATACTTCTATTAAATGGTAAGGCGGAAAATTTTGCCAGTTTACAACCACTATAATCAGAAATGTCATGAGTTTTTAAATCTCCTAATTTTCCTGTAGAAGCTAAATATTTTAAACGAGAGGCTGAAACATGACCAAGGCGAGAATGCCATAAATAAAAACTAGACGAAGATGAACTCAAACGAAAGGATGACAAATCAACACTAGAAGCTGCAACCACTGGTACATTGAGCTTGTCCAAGATGTATAATCCCCCTTGCCTATGGCCTGTCCCAATCAGCGTCTGAGACTGCGGATCCTGCACATGACAAAAAGTAGAAGAAAAAGAGACTAAGTAACCTGCTTCACAAAGCTGACCAACAGAAACAAGATTCATAGTAAGTTTGGGAATGTGGTAAACACTAGAGAGAGATACATGAGGTGTGACAACAGACCCAACACCTGGGAGTACCATCAGCAGTCATAACAGGCAAAGAGGAAACAGGACATAAGGAAGCAAAAGACGACAAATCAGGTGACATATGATTAGAAGCTCCAGAGTCTAAGACCCAAATACCTGAGGACATACCTGAAGACATTTCGGAAGACATACCTAGTGAAGAGGTGGCCATAGCATGTGGCTGTGTGGCAAGGAACTTCTGAAATTGCTCAGCAAGGGAGGCCATAGATGGAGTGGATGGGGAAGGGGAACCGGGTCCAAATGAGTCTGATGGTGGTACAATTGCTGCAGTGTTAGGCTGTGGAGGCCTATACGAACGCTGCTGAGATTGGTTGTCAGATTTCCAATGAGAAGGCTGAGGTTGCTATTGTTGTGGTGGTCGACTATTGGAAGGTTGGTTACTGCTATTGGGCTGGTTTGCACGACCCAACCTAGGACACTGAGCCTTCCAATGACCCTTCTCCTTACAGTAGCTGCATACATCACTACCAACTCTCGAGTAAGGCTTATTCTGATTGTTTGACGGTGGTCGAAAAGGGGCTGCTAAAACAGATGAAGTAGAGTTAGGGAGAATTCCCTTTCCAGACTGAGTCTTGAGACGTATTTCCTCAGCTACTAACTCATGGACAACAGAATTAACTGACGGAAGTGGGCTACGATGGAGAATGGACCCACGAAGGCCCTCAAAATCACCACATAGAGCCATCAAAAATTGAACCAGACATTGTTCCTCCCTACTAGCGATATGTGGTGCAAACGCCCGCAATTCAGGCGACTCCATGAGAGCCAACTGATCCCAAAGATCTGTCATTGTAGAATAGAACTCCTGAATACTCAAATTTTTTTGTTCAAGGGCACGAATATCACTCTCTAATTGGTACCTTTTTGCAAAATTGGACTGTGTAAACAGTTTAGCCAAATGATCCCACACCTCCTTTGCATATTCAAACTTTGCCAATTGTATACCTATTGAGGGAGCAACGGAGTTGTTGATCCAAGTAATGATTTTCGAATTGTTTGTTTCCCAAACATCTAGCAATTCTGCAAATTTATCAGCCTGTTCATTCATAGGTTTACTAAAATCCCCATTGATATAACCCCACATCTTCTTCCCCTTCAGAAAATTCTTCATCACATAATTCCAATATGCAAAATTCTTGCCATCGAGTTTAACACTAATCGCTTGGAGCGAATCATCGCGTTCAGCAGCCATTACGAAAACGAAACAATTAAATAACAAAAAAGAGAGAAGAGAAGAGAGCTAGAGTTTCTCATAACCTGCTTTGATACCATGTGAATGAGATTCGAACCTGCTTTGATACCATGTGAATATATCAAATAAAGATAACAAAAAAGAGAAAAGAGAGAAGAGAGCTAGAGTTTCTCATAACCCAAAACTGAATGAATGAATACAATACAAAAGGAAGAGAGAATAATAGTATATCTAGGAATACCCTAATATAAAGTAAAAGACTAAACTACCCTAAAGCTAAATATAAATAAAACTAATTATAATAGCTAACTCTAATACCACTTGGCCAGCAAAATGGTGGCGTATTAGAGATCATCAAGAAAGATCGACGAAGCCTTCGTTGAAGTCATAGAACACCGTCATAGAATAGCGAACCAACCAAAACCAAACCGCTTATTAATGGTTTGATTTGCTTTGGTTTGGTTTGGTTCGGTTGTATACAAACTTCGACCGGCTTAGGTTTCATTTCTATCTCTGTTGGCGGATACGTGTGACACTAGCTAGTTTCCTCAGAGTATCTAATTTTATTCTTTTGTTTCCCTATAACCAAAAAAAAATGAAAAAGATAGCTATGGCTATCAAATGACGTTCCAGTGCGACTAGCCGACCACCTGAAAATAAACTTTTCAATAACAATTCATGTGATGCCCTACAATTAATTATAGTTCCACATTACATCATTGGAGAATCAAATTTGGAGACAAAATTAGAAACCAGGCACAGCAGTAACAATGCTTTCTATCATCCAAAAATCTAGGGCTTGTTTGGCAACTTTGCGGTTTCTGTTTCTGCTTTCACTTTCATTTTTTAAGAAAATGAAAAATAGAGAACACGTTTGGTAACATTTCTGTTTTTTTTTTTTTTTTTAACAAAACGTTTTTAAATTGTGGGGTAAAAACAAAAATGGAAAAAGGTGTTTTCAATTTAAAAAAAAATCGAAAACGCCCTCCTTGTTCAAGTCGATCACGACTTTCACCCATTTTTTTTTTTTGGCGTTGGACTGAGACTCACATCAGAGCCCTATAGATAAGAACTCTCTCTCTCTCTAGCTCAAACCTCCAAAACAGTGTCTATATATATATACACTAACACACACCATTATATATATATAATGAAATGACACAAAAATCATGCATCCCAATGATCCCATCGGACTCTATATATGCTTATAGAGATATCAATTTGTTCCCAAATTTGAATTTTAAATACTTTAAAAGTTGTACTATATGTTGTGACAATGGTTGGTGACACCACATAACATTGCATGTTGTACAATTGATAAAGAATTTGAGAACCATACATATACACACACACATACTGTGTAAATTAGATTTGACATTGATACATTTACCAAACGCATTTATTGTTTTTGTTTTTTGTTATCATTTTTAAACCAAAATTGTTACCAAACAAGTTTTCTGTTTTTCATTTCTAAAAAAAAACAAAAACTTGTTTTCGTTTTAAGAAAAAAACTGAAAACTGAAAAACAGAAAACGTTACAATGCGAGCCCTTAGTTGATATGTTATTAGACATGTGTCTGAAAGAATATACAACCATTCACGCGCGATTCAAATTGGAAAAGTAATTACAAAGGGTAAATTAAATTGACCTCCCCTCAGTTAAGGTCAAAAGACAGAGACTTGTACCAAGAGTCAGTTAGCCTAAGTGGAAGGGGCTTTGGCTCCTAAGCAAAGATCTCAAGTTCGAGTCCTTGTGTATGCAAAAAACTATCTTGGGAGAGCTCCCCACTTCGATGCCCGACAGTACCTCGGAGGATTAGTCCTAGGCGGAAGGCCTGGGGATACCTTGGAAAACCAAAAAAAAAAAGACAGAGACTTTCCTCATGATTTGCATAATAAAACTGACCTCCCTTGGAGTTTGGGGTTGAGTAACATTCCTCTTTTCATTATTCAATAATTAGTTGACCGTTAATTTGATTGTAAATGTTTTTTTTTATAATGACCAATGTATCTATACCAAATTCGATTAAAAAAAATTCATAATATATAAGTTTTTTTTTTCAAATAATAAATTTGCCCATTAATAATGTGTTGATTTTTGAATTAATAAGTTATATCTTATTTAGGTATCTAGTAAATTTTGCATGGACCATTAGCTTTGGTAATTAGGTTTCTACCTCTAGCAATACCAGGAGGAAGGTCCACCGATTTTGACATTACCTGAGGGGAGCTATTGTGTAATTTATTTACCCTTAAAAGAGCATTAATTGGGGGTCCATGCACGGAACATGCGACATTTCTTCATAATAGGAGTAAATTTTTTTTATGAAGATTCACCAGGAGAAAAGTCATAATTTTCTTATGAAGATTATTATTTTTCTTTTAGAAATTTGGTATTAAATACCAAATTAGGAGAATTATTTGGTTATAAGACACAAGGGAAAAATATTTGGGGACAAGTCCATGATTAGTGGACATTAATAAACATAAGTACTTTGACCCAATAAGTGACACATTTTTATGACGAATGTACCCCTTTCTAGACTAATACACACAAATCCAAAGTGTTCAGCTGAGAGAGAGAGAGAGAGACAGAGAAAGAGAGAGAGAGGCGATCGCAGCTCAGCTTCTTCGCACCTCCGGCCACCTCCATCACACCTCCGACCACCTCCATTGCGCCTCCATCCAGCACCATCGCACCTCCGGTCACCTCCATCGCACCTCCGGCCACCTCCATCGCCCCTCCATCCAGCACCATCGCACCTCCTCTGTATCTCTCATTTTCGTCGAACTTCACCATTATAATCACGAACCAGATCGTGCGGTCGGACAACCAGATTGGCGAGATCTATCTTCTCCAACCACTAGCAATTCCAGATCCACTACAATCACCCACGAGCAGATCGGGGACTACAAGCTAGTGCCGCAAGCATTTTCACGAGCAGATTCGGCCACCAGCGCACCGATCCACTACATACATGTGATAAATTCTTCGTTGAAATGGTGTGGAGAGTGTTGGTTTTTTTTTTTTTTTTTTTAACACTTTTTTTTTTGAGAAATTTATCAAAAAAAAGTCAGTGAAGTTACTCAACATTTTTTATTTTTTATTTTTCCAGATTTTGATATCAACTATAGTACTTATTTGATAGATCTCATTAAGTAGGTTGTAAAAAT
Source organism: Hydrangea macrophylla (assembly GCA_033977485.1). Lineage (NCBI taxonomy): Eukaryota > Viridiplantae > Streptophyta > Magnoliopsida > Cornales > Hydrangeaceae > Hydrangea > Hydrangea macrophylla. The sequence goes on from CM066995.1 coordinate 95,925,225, forward strand.
ATAGATTTTATGCAAAAAAAATAAGTTACAGATCAATATGAATGCTCAAATTTGTAACAAATTTTTGCAATGTTTGTTAGAACATATTTTTTTGTGAAATTTTACAAACTGTGAAATTTCACAACCTTTTTTTTTTTTAAATCTCTCAACTTTTTCGGTACTCGTATGAGAAATTAAATTTTAGAAACTTGTTATGTGTTCATTTCATGTTGATGTGGTGGTTTGGTTTGAAGATATCAATCAGGTGAGGTCGTGGTAGTGATCGGCAGACGTTTGGTGTGGCGCTGGTGATTTCATGGAATTTTCACGAACTCTGTGAAATTTCACAACTTTTTGTTGATAAATTTCACAACTTTTTTTTAAAATTTCACAAGTTTTTCGGTGCTGTGCTGTGAGAAATTTACTTTCAGGATCTTGTTTTATGATCATTTCAAGTTAATGTGGTGGTTTGATTGTGAAGAGATTGATAGAGGTCTCGTGTGGCGTTGGTGGTGAACGACAGATCGAGAGGTCTGGTGGTGGTGGTGGTGGTAGTCGCTAGGGGGTCTAGTGTGGTGGTGTTCGCCGGAGGTCAGACGAGCTCCGGCAAAGTCGCCGGAGCTCAAGTGAAGTCGCCGGAGCTCAGGCAAAGTCATGGTGGTGGTCGCCGGAGGTGATGGTGGTGTTGCTTATGTTTTGTCACTGTTGTGCAAAAGTTCAGGGGTATTTGTGTCAAAGTAGCAAGGTGTAGACATAATAATACAACCTTTTTCTAACTGGACTAAAACCATAATATTTCTCTTAATTTGGTTTAATTGCTAATTGCCCCTTTTTCTTTTCTTTTTTTTGGCTTTGAGTTTCTTATGAAGATTCACTAGAAGAAAAGTCGTAATTTCTTATGAAGACTCACCAGAAGAAAAGTAGTAATTTCTTATGAAGATTCTTTTTTTTTTTTTTTTTGGCTAAGAATTTCTTATGAAGCCTCATCAGAAGAAAAGCTGTAATTTCTTACGAAGGCTCACCATAAGAAAAGTCTTCATGACTAGTTTTCCTGGTAGCTAGTTTTCTTCTTTTGTTTTCTATAGCCCAAAATATGAAAATAATAATAATAATAATAATAAAAATAAAATATTATGGCTATCAAATGACGTACAGTGCCACCGACGTTATTAATATAATTAATTTAAAATTTTCCTCCAATAAAGAAAAGTTAAATTAGTAATATTTTTTTGAAATTAATTTAGAATTATTGAAAAGGACAATTATGGACACTTGTTAAGTTTAAAGACAATTTAAAAGTACACTTAATAAAAAAAGATAAAAAGTTGAAAGCTGGTGCTCGCACAGTATAAGTGCACGCACCATAATATCTCCCATGCACAACCACTGTCACCCCACGCGCGCGTCTTCCTGCTCGCACCGTGCGAGCAATGTATCGTATTATTTCCAATTTTGAAAAATGTTTTTAAACTTTAAACATCCATAACTTTTGATCTACAACTCCATTTTTTGCAAATTTTATACCGTTGGAATCGTGTCGACGAGAGCTACAAAACTAGTACCATTGTTGATATGTTTTGAGAAAAACAAATTTCATGTTTTTACATATATTAATAATAAGTGAAATTTCACTTGATATACATAAAATATTAAGTGAAATTTCACTCAATTCTAGAGCTTTTAAATACTCTCCCCAAAGAAGCCCTAAGTTCCATTTTTGCAAAGCTCATAAACTAGTTACCCAATTAATTAACATGAAATTGTGATTTAAAAAAGGAGAAGCACCAAAATAGGGGCCAAATTAAGCCTTAATGAGGTAGCAATGACTTTATTGCTATTCGTCTTTTTTTAATTTTGTTTTTTCTCAAAACATATAAATTTGGCTTACATAAATATTAAGTGAAAATTCACTGAACCCGTACATGCCTTCTTCTTGAAAAACTTGAAGTTAAACTTAACATTCGTGTACTCGTTCAATGAGATTTCACTTAGTATATCAAGTGAAAATTCACTAACTATCCCAAAAGTCGCTAGAAGTAACTCTCTAGAGTTTAAGGTCTAATTTGATACTTACTTTGTTAAAAAGTTCCTCAAATGTCAATTTAAGTAAAATTTCACTTAATATTCATGTATGCCAAGTGAAATTTTACTTTTTATTTATTTATTTTTGTTTCTCTTTCATATTAAATAATGAATATTTCATTTTTTAAAAAATCAAATTTCACAAATAAATTATAAAATATAGTTTTTCAACCCAAATAAATGCAAAATTCTTGTGAAATTTCACTGAAACTCTCCTTAAGAACAAAGTGAACATTCGAATTTTTTTTCTCACAACATGTCAACTTGGCATACGTGAATATTACGTGAAAATTCAATAACCCATACACGAATATTATGTGAAAGTTCTATTAGGTTCGTCTGGAACATGGCATGTAAAAACAAGAGTTTTTTTTTTCTTTTGCTCAAAAGTTATCAACAATAGTACTAGTTTTGTAGCTCTCATTGACACAGTTCCAACGGTATAAAATTTGTGAGTAACAGAGTTGTAGATCAAAAGTTATGGAGGTTTAAAGTTTAAAAAAATATTTTTGAAATAGATATCATATGGTACAGCCACTCACACGGTGTGAGTGGCTAAAAGCAAGCAGCGGGCGCATGAGGGTTGAAGCCACGTGGGATTTTCTATGGTGTGTGCATTTATACCGTGTGAGCACTATATAAGATTCCTTTTATCCTTTTTAGAAAATGGTCAAACCAATTGGAATTTCAAAACTTTTGAAGGTTACTTGTAGGGATTTTCCAATAATTTTCTATAAAAAAAAAATAACATTTTAGTTGTTATTATTATTATTAGTATTAATATTATTATTATTATGTAACTAATCATCAATATCTCTTAGTTTTTCTAACATTATTTAGGAAATGGAGCTCAGTGTTACAAAGTTATAAATATTAGAGAAATGTCCTTCACTTTTTGTCAAATTAATTAGGCTATTTGTTAGTATACCAAACCCAAAGGTTAGTATAATAAATGGTGGCATAATTAGTGTGGTACATTTACCCTACCCTAAATTTAAATGAAAGAGAGAGAATGGAGTTAGTGCGTCTCTCAATTGTTTCTCTTCACTATCATCACAGGTTTAGGATTATTAAGTAGAGTAAGTCTTTGGGTACAAACAAATCTCACAAATACAATTCACAAATATCACAATATGTCTATCTCTTTTCTGGTGGAGTCCATTGACACTGCACAGAGGAGAGAGATAGACACATTGTAGTGTTTGTGAATTGTGTTTGTGAGATTTATTTTTGTCCAAAAACTTACTCTTATAAGTAAGCCATTGCATGATCAGCCACTTTGGGTAACATATATGTGGGCATTTGCAGGACCACATATTATTTTTTTTACAAGTAACTGTTGCGGCCGAAGATTCTTCCCCATCCTCACATGCCAAATGACATGGCCCAACACAAGAGACTAGTCCACTTTTGACTGATGGAAAGGTGCCACATGGGACCTACGTACATAGAAAGAAATTCTTCCCATTAAGACACCCTATCAACGGAGTTGCTAAAGTAGGAAAATCTCACTGTCATGGAACTTACACATGGATTTCTTATGTGAATTGTTTTACCCGAATCATCAATTTGTGACGAATATGTCCCTGACTCTATTTCAACTTATTTCCTAAACTCATCACTTTCTTAGAAGTCCCTACTTCAAGTAACGACTTCAGACCAATTCCAACAAAAGTCACTACTTCAAATAACGACTTCAGAACAAATGAGAAGTCGCTACTTAAAGTAGAGTCTTTAGTGAAAAGTAGAAGTCACTACTTTACTTCAAGTAGTGACTTTATCACCATTTTATTCTAGCTGCTTTCCTTCAGTAGCAGTCCCCCTACAAATCACACATAAACATAAATCAACCAACTAAACATAATCAACCAACAATGTCAACATAATCAATCCACTAAGATGTGTATACAATGTAAAAAGTGAGAGAGGTAGAGATAGAGAGAGGGAGAGGGAGAAGGAGAAGGAGAGGGAGAGGGAGAGAAAGGGAGAGAGAGAGATGTATACAATAAAAAAATTATCTATGTACAATTGTGTAATTTTTATTTATAATACATCAAAAAATAAAATATTGTTGTGGACCCTATGGACTATCTTTGTTTATAATGTGTCCCACACCATGGAACCTTCTTCATTCTCTTAGGCCTACCCTCCTCCTGTGGTAGATCCTCCACTAGTGGAACCTCCTTCTACGGCGGATCCTTCGCCTGGATGACCTGCGATACCCCTCTCCGGCCACGATGACCTCTACCCCTAGTGTAAACTGCACGTACCGGAGGTCGTCGCTGAGACTCGGCCTGTGTCAAACCCTCATCTTGTGTCTCTGCCATGGGGGTATCATGTCCAGTCGTCTCCTTCACCTTTACGTACATCTTCTCCGCCTCCACCTGCGTCAAACTCTCCATTATTGCCTCAAACTATGAAGCTAGAGCTGGTGATATAGGATTATGTGGTGGAGGGATCGACGATGACGACGGTGCATCTGTATGTGTGTACTATGGGATGGAGAAGTCACGGCTCGGAGATATGCAAAAATTAGTGCCCTCTGGAGTGAAAGGCCTATAAAACTCGTCCGTATCATCATATGCATACACGATAGGATGATGTGGTGTTTGTGGTTCAGTCTCAGAGTGTGTAGATGGGTCTGTCTGCTCCTGAGACTAAGGTTGAGGTTTAAGCTGAGGTTACGGCTGCTGTTGAGGTTGAGGCTGAGGCTGTAAGAGGCAGGGCATGAATACTGTGGAAGATGGAACATCCCCAGATAAGCGTCGATCCTCGTGAATAGCCTGTAATGAACACTCACTAATAGTATGAATCTCCTCTAATGCCGCCATCACCTCTGTAGGGACAGAATGAGGGTCTCTTGCTAATCTATCCAACATCGAGTGCGCAACCTCGTACACACGAGTTACACCATCCTCCTGAAAAAAAAAGGAAAGTTTAATTAAGTGAAGTTATCTTGTAACATGTGTTGTTTGCAAAATTTATATGTTATACTATAAGGAAAACATCTCACAAGAATGTCGCGAATTGTGTAGACTGGTTGGAAGCCAACTGTCGGTGGATCTATAATTGGTCCAATAAGTCTACGGGTAATGCGAGATACCATCTCATAAACGGGTATGAGTCAAGCATCTGAGCTGCATCTGGAATACCTGGAATAACATGTTACAGCCGATGGCCCAGAGCTCAACATACTCTCTATGTCGGTGACTCCAGTCGGTAGTCCCATGACCACGTCAATCAATGCGGTGTAATGTAGCCATAGTGTTACATGGCTCTGGGACTACCTACCTTATGCTAAACTGTCTCATCACCCTATCGGGATGATGCCACTCAACCACGATGTACATGATAAACGGACATCTGGCCATCCATATGCCCTACCCAGCCCGATAGTACTTAGGTAATGATGTGACTAGCTCAGTATTGTACGACTGCCAGACCATCTATAAAAATAATATATGAAAGATTAGCAATTTCACTAACTATAATGCAACTCACGGTTTAACTCTTTCATTATTTACCTGCTTGGGCCTCATCTGGTCTAACTGGTCCTGATAGTGATGCTATACGTGAGTAGGCACATCCCAAACTAAGAATCGATTCGTCAACATAAAGTAATGTCAAAATTATTAGTACCTAAATCAATGTACAAGTACTGAATAATTAATAATGTAGAGGACAATGTAAGTATCTCTACAACCCAATGGACCATCCTCTGGTACAACTGCTGGTACGGGGACTGGTCAGATGTGGGTCAATCTCTCCCTTTCCCAAATCTGCGAATGATAATAATTGAGTTAAGTGATTATGATAGAATGAATAATCATAAAATATGCGTAATTCATAAAATTCACATAACATATAACCTATAAAAGTAAAAGCGGGCCGCCTATCTGTACTGTGGCACGACTCATGGCAACATACAACTCACAGTAGAGATACGCCAATGCCACACTACCCCAGCTATAGCCAGCATCAAAGTGTCGTAGATGTGGTAGATATAGGAGGCTAACCTTATTCCCAGACTTGTCGGGGAACAACGACCCTCCTATCAACATCATACAACATTGAGCCATTTGTTGAATAGTCGCATTGTCGGCATCCTCAGCGATATGTGGAGTGAAATGATCCCGTATCATAGTCAGGCAAAGTCTCAATCCAGAGATAGCGTTAGGGGGTGGCGTGAAGCCAAGTAACTCCTGACATAGCTCCTGCCACTGTTCCTTGGAGCGTGACTCATCAATACCAGTAACAGCAAGCTCATCAATCGGTAGGCCCAATAGAATGACAACGTCCTATAGCGTGATCGTAGTCTCACTGACAAGTAGGTGAAATGTGTGTGTCTCAACACACTACCTCTCTACTAGGGAGGTGATCAAACCCCGATCGTACTGTGTAAAACCAAGTCTATATGCACCGTAGAACCCAATCTGTCGGATGTAACCTGGAATGCGATCATCTGAAACAACACCTCGACGTAAAACAGCCACAGAGCACTGGAAATAAAGCTCACCCAATAACTCACTAGCCTAGATGGCCGATGATCGATGTGCATCTTGTGATGATAGTGTTGATGGATCCTCAGGGTCAGGGTGGACATCCATGGTAAAAGTTGATGAACGAGGCTCATACAAAGCATTTTTAGGATTTATTTGGGCAATCGGCTCAATATCTTCAATATCATCATCTTCCTCATCCCTCCCAGTAAACTCTTCTCATGCACATCTTCTTTAACTGAGTTGTAAACTCTTCTGCATGCACATCTTATTCATCTGATTTGTTTGGAGTCAAGTTAGTACCCATCCCTCTATGTGCCCAATTATCACCATATCCGCAATCATCTCAATCAAACTGCACATGAATTACCCGTTCTGAAACAATGTCTTGCATCAGACTTTTGCATTCAGTCTGACAGATTTGCAATGGAGTTAAACGATCCACATGTTGTGTAGACATGGAAAGCAATAACCATTGTACAAACAGGTTTGAGCTTTCGCCTTCTTGTGTCAACAGAGAAGTGTACGGTCCAATCCAGTCATTTTATATTTGATGGGCCTCGGGAAGATTCTTAGTCTTGACATATAGATCCATAGAGTCTATAGTTGTATTGGCAGATGCTGTTTCTAGTATTACTTGCAGACTTTTGTCATCATTTACTTTAAACGAAATAAACTTAGAAACTTGAAATCCTAGAATCGACAGAAACCTACAAGTGAACTTCAATCGAACACTTTTCTGATCAACCCCCATTTTGTTGCAGACTTTCCTAACAAGTTCAGTGTATTGAGTGTTGATTCTCAAACTAATGAAACTTCGACAGTTGCTATCGTAGTATAGATTGTCTACTCCAATGTACATGTGCCCCCCCCCCCCCCCCCAATACAACATTATAGTCACAACATTAGCCATTTTAATACCTTCATATTTGCAAATTCAATTGTAAGTAATCAATGGTCCATCGTGTCATTGATGTGTCCCATGGTTGGGTACCCTCTAAAGTTTTTGTTTAGCTATTTAAAATTAGTGGTCTGGTTTTGTTTGGTTCATTGATTTCATGACAAAAGGTGCATAGTATTACAAATTTGGGGGAGCATAACAAATTGGGGGCACATTAGATTACAAATTGGGGGAGCATAGTATTATAAAATTTGGGAAATGTAGCATTACAAAATTAGAGAGCATAGGATTAAAAATAGGGAGAGCATAGCATTACAAAATTTGGGAAGGCATTAGAATCTATGTGTGTGTGTGTATGTGTCTGAGCTTGTATACATTGTGTGCATGTGTGTGTGTATGTGTGTATGTGTATGTGTTTGTATATATACATTATGTGTGTGTATATACATTATATGTGTGTATATACATTGTTTAATATGTGCGTGTGTGTGCGTGTGTCTGTGTGTGCGCGTGTGTCTGTGTAATAGTGTGCGTGTGTATATGTGTATGTGTATGTGTATATGTATGTGTGCGCGTGTATGTGTATGTGTGTGTGTGTGTGTCTGTATAACACACACACACACACAGAGGGGGGGGATGTCACGACCCATCCCACTAACGTGCGGAAACAGGACACGTGGCACGCCACCAAGGCTCATCCAATTAATTAAACGATTATACGCAGCGGAAAAGAACTTAACACAACCTTTCGTATATAAAACTTTAGGAAACATTACCCTTCGAGTAGTAAAATCCGTATAAAATTTAAAACGAAATCATATTTCAAAACGGATGAATTTATGTTGAAAGGGGTCTCAAAGGTACCCTAAGAACCAATCAAAACCTTTTGAAAATTTTTGGAAGGTGTATAAAAAGATTTCTGGCAGGGGGCATTTCGACCGGTCGAACGACCCCATTCGACCGGTCGAATGACCCTCTGGCAGAATCCTGCAGAATGCTGCAGAATTTTGCCAAAGCATCACTCAACCTCTTCACTTCCATGCTTCCTAACATGTTGAAAACTTTTTAAACTTCACCATCTATACTAGATTTTCAAGATCGTCATAACAACATAATAATCCACAGAAAGAGATAATTAACGGAATAAGCTAAGGCTTGTTTGGCTCAAAATATAAAAGAATAAGTACAATCCTTCAAACCGTTAAATTTACAAGTAGAACCTTCCAAAACACGAATCCACGAGTTCGGATTCATTACCACGAATTCAAAAGGAGTTAAGTACATAACATGACCTTACAATTCCATTCCAAAACTTAGAAGTGATGTTTCTAGTCCTAACTTCCAAAAATTTCATTATCAACCAAGGAATGGAAGACAAAAACATATACAAAGTGGTTCAACCCCGTCGTTCCCGCGGTCTCACTCTTCGCGCTTCTTTTTCCCTTTCTTCCTGTCACCTGCAATGGAGGAAATCTCCACTGCTCAGCTATATGCTGAGTGTACAATTCTAAACAAATGCATATGAGGCAATTCATGTTTTAAACATCTAAATCACATAATTTAGTCTCCGGGGAGAGAGATACGCATTCACCCAGTATATCGGCAAGTCTTAAATCTTAAACCGCGATGTCAATGGTTAGCCAAGGATCACTCAACCATTACACCCATCTGCTCTGGTTGGCCACTTCCCACACCAAGCAAGTAGTCGTCACTACTATAAACTCTCAAACATCGAGAGGCGTGCACCGGCGTAAAATTATATCAAACTCCCCTTTGACCCACATAGACATTTAACATACTCACATAATCATGTCACCGTGCTTTTCTATACATACTTGCTAACTTTAACGGGCCTAATTTAACACATAAGTTTGCCCGGATCACAAGTCATACAAAATATTTAAAACATCCAAAATTGTCTATATTACATAGGTTCGGAATTCATACCTCGTGCGATTTTCCTATAACTTCGAAGGATGAACTAGGAGGTCGATTAAACGTCGGATTTCGAATATCAAGCGATTCCTACAAGTTTACAAGCGTTTACCCCAAAATTCTAACATTAGGATTTTTATAAAACTTAACCAAACTAGTCCTAACTAGTATCAAAACGAAGCCCTTACCTCAAGGAGTTCGAATCTCAAATTTGGTTGAAAACTGACGGACGAACGGTCGCCGTTTGTCGTCGCAAAGCCCGTAGCAATCAATCTCCCTTTCTCTCTCCTCTCCCAAGATATTATATAAGTTTTGTAACTAATGCAAATACATCCACTCCTTTTTATAGACAAACTCTTCGGGAATCTCGTTTACTCCCCCGTGAGTTTCTTAAACTTCTAGTTAACTCCCGAAACTTCGCACACGTCCATTTTACAACTTTACGAGTGAAAATTATAAATTTCAAAAGTTTTCGACTAAGACTCGTTTGGTCCAAAAATACGTCCGAAAACTGAATTATGTGGAATCTCTACACAACCTACCTTTTTATGACGTGTCACTCACGTTCTCACCACAGTTCTCAAAATGGTATAAAACAGTACCAAAATTACCAGAATTTACTCTTCGCAAATAAATTCACTATTCATGAAATATCAAATAGTTCAAATAACATTTAAAGCATATAAATGTCATTTAGTCATACGGATGCCTCATGGTCCTCCGATTACCGTGTCCTCAATCGACACTCCACCGTTGACTACAGTCAACTACTTATCACAAATTATTAATTAACATCGATAATTTGTGAAATTCAAATATGCATGTTAAAACCATGAATCTTTGGAACGGTTGTGACAACTCTCCCCTCCAAAAAGGAAGTTTGTCCCCAAACTTATACCTCATCGGTCGAAAAGATGCGGATACTCACTCAGTATCTCCTCCTCATTCTCCCACGTAGCTTCCTCGATCGTATGGTTACACCATAATACCTTCACCATTGGAATCGTCTTCGTTCTCAACACTTGTTCTTTCCGATCCAAAATCTCCATAGGATGTTCTATGTAACTCAAATCCTCTTGAATCTGTAACGGTTCCGGTATTATGATCTTACTCGTGTCTGTCATACATCGTCTCAACATCGATACGTGAAACACATTGTGCACCTGCTCCAGTTCAGATGATAAGGCTAATCGGTAAGCCACCAGCCCTACCCTCTCTAGGATCTCAAAAGGTCCTACAAATCGCGGGTGAAGTTTTCCCCGTTTCCCAAATCGAACAATGCCTTTCGAAGGCGATACTCGTAAGTATACAAAGTCTCCTACCTCGAATGACATCGGTCGTCGCTTAGAGTCCGCATAACTTTTATAACGACTCTGAGCTACCTTAAGTCGCTCCTGAATCAATTTCACCTTCTCGGTAGTCATTTGCACCATCTCAGGTCCTAACAATCTTCTTTCTCCAACCTCGGTCCAACAAACCGGTGATCGGCACTTACGCCCATACAAAGCTTCATACGGTGCCATTCCAATACTTGACTGGAATCCATTGTTATAAGCAAATTCAACTAACGGCAAGTGGTGCTCCCAATCACTCCCAAAATCTAGAACACACAGTCTCAACATATCTTCCAAGGTCTGAATCGTTCGTTCTGACTGTCCATCGGTCTGAGGATGAAATGCAGTACTAAAACTCAACTTAGTACCCATAGCTTTCTGTAGACTTCCCCAAAACCTCGATGTAAAACTACTATCGCGATCTGATACTATCACTGCTGGAACCCCATGTAGTCTTACAATCTCCCTCATATACAATTCTGCTAACTTGAATGGCTTAGTCGTCTTGATTGGTAGAAAATGTGCTGATTTCGTCAATCTATCAACTATAACCCAAATCTTGTCATTCTTGTTGGGTGATCGCGGAAATCCGGATACAAAATCCATCGTGATCTCGTCCCACTTCCATTCTGACACTGGTAACGGCTGTAGTAACCCCGCGGGTACTTGTCTCTCTGCTTTCACTTGCTGACATGCTGAACACTCAGAAACATACTTAGCAATCTCACGCTTCATGCCCCTCCACCAAAAGTTTTCTCTCAAATTTCTGTACATTTTATTGCTTCCCGGATGTACTGAGTATCTAGTGCTATGTGCTTCTTCCAGAATCCTCTCTTTCAAGCCTTTCACATTTGGTACACATAATCGATCTCCAAGTTTCAACGTTCCTTCTTCTAAGGTAAAACCAGGTCGCTTTTCCAAAGGTACCTCGTCTCTCATTTTGCACAGGTAAACATCATTAAACTGTTCCCTCTTGATCTCATCAATAATATCTGGGTGCGCTATGATTGCCATCATTAAGCCATCATTGGTCCCTGGAATTACATCCAATTCTAAGCGTTCCATCTCTTTTATCAATTCTTTTTGTTGGGTTAGCTCGTCGGCTAAATTCCTTGACGTCTTCCGGCTTAATGCATCGGCTACTACATTAGCCTTTCCCGGATGATACTCAATCGAAAGATCGTAATCCTTCATCAGCTCCAACCATCTTCGCTGTCTCATGTTCAAGTCCCGTTGGGTGAAAATGTATTTCAAACTTTTATGATCGGTGAAAATCTCACACTTTTCCCCGTACAAATAATGTCGCCATATCTTCAAGGCATGAATTACCGCGGCCAATTCAAGATCGTGAGTCGGATAGTTTACTTCATGTGTCTTCAACTGTCTAGAAGCATAAGCAATTACTTTACCACTTTGCATAAGCACACATCCCAATCCTTGGTGTGAAGCATCACTATAGATTACAAATCCTTCAGTTCCAGATGGTATGGTCAAGATAGGCGCCCTTGTCAACCTTGACTTCAACTCCTGAAAACTGTCTTCACATTCTTGACTCCATTCGAAGGTAATCCCTTTCCTCATCAACCTGGTCATAGGTAAAGAAATCTTCGAGAAATGTTCAATAAAACGGCGATAGTACCCTGCTAATCCCAAGAAACTTCGGATTTCAGATACAGATGTCGGTCTTTGCCAATTTGATACTACTTCCACTTTGTGAGGATCAACTGAAACTCCATTCTTGTCAATCACGTGACCAAGAAAAGTAATGCTAGGTAACCAAAATTCACATTTCTTGAATTTTCCAAACAGTTGCTTCTCCCGCAATCTCTGAAGTATAAGTCTCAAATGCTTCTCGTGCTCTACTTCACTCGATGAATAGATAAGAATGTCATCAATGAACACTATCACAAAATCGTCCAAGTAGTCCTTGAAGACCCGGTTCATAAGATCCATGAACGCAGCTGGTGCATTTGTAACTCCAAATGGCATGACTAGAAATTCATAATGTCCGTAGCGCGTTCTGAAAGCAGTTTTCTCAACATCTTCAGCCTTCACTTTCAACTGATGGTAACCCGACCTCAGGTCTATCTTGGAGAATACTTGTGCCCCACGAAGTTGATCAAATAAATCATCAATTCTGGGTAGTGGATACTTGTTCTTGATTGTCAACTTGTTCAATTCCCGATAATCCACACACATTCTCATTGAACCATCTTTCTTCTTTACAAACAACACTGGAGCTCCCCACGGCGAAATACTTGGTCGGATGAAACCTTTGTCAAGTAACTCTTGCAATTGAACTTTCAGTTCCTTCAATTCTACTGGTGCCATTCTATACGGTGCTTTGGATACCGGCCTTGAGTCTGGTATAACCTCAATAGTGAACTCGACCTCTCTCTCAATAAGGACATCTGGTAACTCATCAGGAAATACATCTGGATATTCTCGTACTATCGGAATGTCTTCTACTTTTAATTCGGTCGCTGAGACATCAGTCACTGAACATAGGAATCCTTGACATCCCTTTTTCAATAATTTTCCTGCTCGGATAGCTGAAACCAAGTACGGCGGCGGTATAACCCCACTCCCTTGAAAACAAAAGTTCCCATATACTGGTGATCGAAAATTAACTTCTTTCCACTCACAATCTATCGTAGCTTGGTTAAGGGCTAACCAATCCATCCCTAATATCACATCGAAATGATTTACCACAATCGGTATAAGGTCTACGGTCATCAACTTCTCGCCCAATTTGATTTCACAGTTCTTATATACAGTAGACGTCATTATCGATTTACTAAGTGGTACAGCAATAGACAATTCATATCCTAACGGTGCCGATTTAACATTCAAATGTTCAACAAAAGCATGTGATACAAATGAATGCGTAGATCCCGAGTCAACAAGTACGCGTGCTAAGTGCGAACATACAAGCACCATACCTGAGACTACTGTCTCGGAAGCAGTCATATCTCCTGGGGTCATCTGATAAGCTCTTCCTTGACGTTGTTCAGTCCTTTGTCCCCCATCGTTAGTCTGTCTAGGCTTCGACCCACTAGAAGCCATAGAACTAGCTCCTTGCTGAGGACGCTTCCTCGGGCATTCCTTGGATTGATGTCCAAACATCCCACAATCGTAGCACTTGCCCCTCATATCAGGTGTAGCACTTGCACTGTTCATCCCTTGGGTTTTGTTCTAGAAATTTGTCATAAAACATCGACCGGTGTATGGCCGATTACACAATGGACACAACGGTATGTTACTTGCCGGCTTCCTGAAACTGAAACTAGAGTTAGAACCTCTTGCAAATGGCCTCTTGAAAGATCTACCATAGTTCCGGTCATTACCCTCGTGGTTTCTCTTTCCTTGTTGGCTTTGCTGATTTTGCCTCAATTTCTCCATTCCACTTTCGGCTACAAGTGCCGTTTGTTGTACTGCTGCTATAGTTGAATGTTCATAGGTTTCAACCCTCAAGCGGATATTATCCCTCAACCCATCTTCATATTTCCTTGCTCTATCTTCTTCTGTCAACACAGACCCTTTTCCAAACCTCAACAAAGCGTTATACCTTGAAGTGTATTCCGTCACAGTCATATCTCCTTGTCGGAGATTATCAAACTCTCTCTTCTTCGCATTAAGAGCAGCCCTTGGAAAGAATTGGCGATTAAACTCTGCTTTGAATCCCTCCCAAGTTATTGGTGCTCTTTGGTCTAGGATGTTCACCCACCAGTTCTGGGCTTCACCCTTAAGTACATCACTGGCATTCTCAATTTTCTCCTTATCGGTCATCGGAATCGATCGGAAAATTCTCTCCATATCCATGATCCAATGTTCTGCGAGCGTTGGGTCGGGTGTCCCATGAAATTCCATTGGTTTCTTCCGGGCAAACTGTTCTGATATTGACCTCATACCCCTATTTTCAGGCGCATGTACTACAACTATCGGTTCTGGCTCCAATGGAGGTGTTGGAGGTAATCTGTCCGCTATATTTCGTATCATCTCTCCCATGTTCCCCATCATCTCTGCCATTTCATTCATACGTCGAGTATGTGGCGATAGTTCTCGCTCTTCGTCACTCATGATTTCAATCCTGTAGTTCTCAATGCATAAACACTATGCATGTACAACAATAACAATAGTATGTATGTAAAACAACATCCATATGCATCAAACATCTCTAAGATGCATGAATGCAATTGAAAACATGTGGCAATCCACTCAACACTCCACTCGTCGTCGAACGTTCCCAAAGTTTTATTACCTCTAGCTCTGATACCAATAAATGTCACGACCCATCCCACTAACGTGCGGAAACAGGACACGTGGCACGCCACCAAGGCTCATCCAATTAATTAAACGATTATACGCAGCGGAAAAGAACTTAACACAACCTTTCGTATATAAAACTTTAGGAAACATTACCCTTCGAGTAGTAAAATCCGTATAAAATTTAAAACGAAATCATATTTCAAAACGGATGAATTTATGTTGAAAGGGGTCTCAAAGGTACCCTAAGAACCAATCAAAACCTTTTGAAAATTTTTGGAAGGTGTATAAAAAGATTTCTGGCAGGGGGCATTTCGACCGGTCGAACGACCCCATTCGACCGGTCGAATGACCCTCTGGCAGAATCCTGCAGAATGCTGCAGAATTTTGCCAAAGCATCACTCAACCTCTTCACTTCCATGCTTCCTAACATGTTGAAAACTTTTTAAACTTCACCATCTATACTAGATTTTCAAGATCGTCATAACAACATAATAATCCACAGAAAGAGATAATTAACGGAATAAGCTAAGGCTTGTTTGGCTCAAAATATAAAAGAATAAGTACAATCCTTCAAACCGTTAAATTTACAAGTAGAACCTTCCAAAACACGAATCCACGAGTTCGGATTCATTACCACGAATTCAAAAGGAGTTAAGTACATAACATGACCTTACAATTCCATTCCAAAACTTAGAAGTGATGTTTCTAGTCCTAACTTCCAAAAATTTCATTATCAACCAAGGAATGGAAGACAAAAACATATACAAAGTGGTTCAACCCCGTCGTTCCCGCGGTCTCACTCTTCGCGCTTCTTTTTCCCTTTCTTCCTGTCACCTGCAATGGAGGAAATCTCCACTGCTCAGCTATATGCTGAGTGTACAATTCTAAACAAATGCATATGAGGCAATTCATGTTTTAAACATCTAAATCACATAATTTAGTCTCCGGGGAGAGAGATACGCATTCACCCAGTATATCGGCAAGTCTTAAATCTTAAACCGCGATGTCAATGGTTAGCCAAGGATCACTCAACCATTACACCCATCTGCTCTGGTTGGCCACTTCCCACACCAAGCAAGTAGTCGTCACTACTATAAACTCTCAAACATCGAGAGGCGTGCACCGGCGTAAAATTATATCAAACTCCCCTTTGACCCACATAGACATTTAACATACTCACATAATCATGTCACCGTGCTTTTCTATACATACTTGCTAACTTTAACGGGCCTAATTTAACACATAAGTTTGCCCGGATCACAAGTCATACAAAATATTTAAAACATCCAAAATTGTCTATATTACATAGGTTCGGAATTCATACCTCGTGCGATTTTCCTATAACTTCGAAGGATGAACTAGGAGGTCGATTAAACGTCGGATTTCGAATATCAAGCGATTCCTACAAGTTTACAAGCGTTTACCCCAAAATTCTAACATTAGGATTTTTATAAAACTTAACCAAACTAGTCCTAACTAGTATCAAAACGAAGCCCTTACCTCAAGGAGTTCGAATCTCAAATTTGGTTGAAAACTGACGGACGAACGGTCGCCGTTTGTCGTCGCAAAGCCCGTAGCAATCAATCTCCCTTTCTCTCTCCTCTCCCAAGATATTATATAAGTTTTGTAACTAATGCAAATACATCCACTCCTTTTTATAGACAAACTCTTCGGGAATCTCGTTTACTCCCCCGTGAGTTTCTTAAACTTCTAGTTAACTCCCGAAACTTCGCACACGTCCATTTTACAACTTTACGAGTGAAAATTATAAATTTCAAAAGTTTTCGACTAAGACTCGTTTGGTCCAAAAATACGTCCGAAAACTGAATTATGTGGAATCTCTACACAACCTACCTTTTTATGACGTGTCACTCACGTTCTCACCACAGTTCTCAAAATGGTATAAAACAGTACCAAAATTACCAGAATTTACTCTTCGCAAATAAATTCACTATTCATGAAATATCAAATAGTTCAAATAACATTTAAAGCATATAAATGTCATTTAGTCATACGGATGCCTCATGGTCCTCCGATTACCGTGTCCTCAATCGACACTCCACCGTTGACTACAGTCAACTACTTATCACAAATTATTAATTAACATCGATAATTTGTGAAATTCAAATATGCATGTTAAAACCATGAATCTTTGGAACGGTTGTGACAGGGGATTACCTGTGAGAGACCATAGAGAGAGAGTCTCTAGGGCACACAGTGTACAAGATAGATCGTAGAGAGAGAGTAGAAAAAAGTGATGGGTAAAGGAAAAAGAAGAAGGGGCCCATATAATGTAAGCCTAAAGTCGCTACTTAGTAACGACTTCAGACCAAAATAATTTCAACAAAAGTCAGTACTTCAAATGACGACTTCAGAGGAGCGACTAAGTAGCGATTTCTAAGAAAGTGATGGGTTTGGGAAATAAGTTGAAACAGTGATGGGTCAGGGACATATTCGCTCCAAATTGATGATTTGGGTAAAAAATTCTTTCTTGTGTAGAGCATCCAGCACCTTTGCAATGAGAAATTAAATCATGTGATCAATAACTATAGTATGATAGTTCTACGGAAAATTTGCCTAGTATGACAGTTCTACGGAAGTTTTGCATACAACAATTTACTTTCTCTCCATGTCACTAGTGTTGCAAAATAACAATCAAGGTGAAAACCGTGTTTAGGGAGAGATTTCTCTTACTATAATCCTTTGTTTCTTCATGGATTAATACTACTAGTATGTAACCCGCGCAATGCGCGGGTACACTGTCTTTGTAGTTCTTGCCCAAAAAAAATGTCTGAATTCCTATTGCAAAAGGTAATGCTTTAGATAAAAACTTAGGTTACATGCAACAACTGAAAAATACTACTACACATGGTGGGTATATTGAGTAATGCTCAGCCTCAATAGATTTAACTCTATTACACAGTTCCTAGCTTTTAAAAAAAAATAGAGATTCCACAAATAAATATGTTTACCAATGGATCTTTAGGAACACACAGATTTAACTCTATGATATAGTTCCTTGCTTTAAAAAAAAATTAGAGATTCCACAAATAAACATATTTACCAATGGATCTTTAGGAAAAACAGATCAAGGATCCGGTAATCAGAGATTTGTATAATTCATTAGGCATAACTCTACACAAAAGCAAATAAGCTCGAGTAGTAGAATATCCAAAAGGATGGATCTGCCATCCAAGTTTTCTGGTATATTAGATCAATGTAATGCGGGATTGTCTTATTAGTTATCATGCATATACCTATCTCCTCTCTAAACCAAAGAGAAACATGCATACACATATCTCATCTCTTCTAAACCAAAAAGAAAATAATAAGTAAAGTCAGACATAGAAAGAAATTTCTATACCTACAGAAAAAAGCTGAATAATTATAAGCCACAAGGCAACCAATACTTTTTCATTAGAACAAAACTATTGAGCAAATATTGATTATGTAAAAAACCAAATGAAATTACAAAAAATACCAAATAGGGGCAAGAGGGGGGCAGATGCCCCCCCCCCCCCTCAACTTTTCAAAATCACTATTTTACCTTATGAATTTCACATTATTCATTTGCCCCTTAATTGCCCATCAACTTTTCAAAAAAACAAAAAGCTTTTAAGCTTTAAAAAAAATCGGGTAGGGGGCGCTACCCCCGAACCTCTGTATAAGTTTTTGCCCCCCTGAATAAAACTCCTGGGTCTGCCCTTGTGTATGATACAACCAATTTTTAGGTTCCAATCTATAGTTCTGACAATGTGCAATTTAGTATGATTGGGTGCCAAGGATAGTAGCACTTTTAAGGTGCATGTGATAGTAATTATTGGCCATTTCTACAGTAATCAAGTCCCTATACTGATCATATATATAGGTCTTTCTGGCTATATCCTTAACATATATGTTTACAGCTATGCATGTATGAAAAAGTTGAATGCTCCCTAAAATTAGATTGCTCGTTCTCAAGAAAATAATTATGGAAGAACCAATTTGAATTTCCCACTAATTCTCAGCTTGGTCGGATAATTTAGTGAACGGAAAAAAGGAAAATTGATTTCCCTAGTTTTTTCTCCTACACTCAAATAGTTTTAGAAATCAAGAACCAGAAAATGTAATTGAAATGTTTAAGAAAAAATCACTTGTTTTCTAATTGCAATGATAGGCCCTGCTACAATTATAGTTCCCAAACAATGAAAAGTGTTTCCTTTGTGGTTCCATTTCTTTTCTTGTCCCAAATCTTTGAACCAAACAAAGCCCAAAAGCTGAAGTTGTAGAAAGTCCATAAAGAGGTTAGAACAGTGAAGGAACTTAGGAAAACATTCAGAGTATTAAAGCTTACCCGGACAGTTTCCTAATCGCAATGATAGGCTCTGCTACAATTAAGTCTTGCATGTTGTTCTCCATATAATAGAAAGTACACAACACATCACTTACACCACTGCGTTATAAAGATGGATTGCAGAGATGAAGTTAAGACAGATTGTAGCAATAAATGTAATTCTATACACCCTATGTAGATGTATACAAATCTCTCAAATGGTATATTAGTTAAATTAGAAGGAAGTCAAGAAAAAGCATACTTATCCTCCATCATAACCTAGTATACTAATGAGCAACAATATTCATTAACACATAAAGAAGGTATGGTATTCTGAATGTTCCACAACTGCAAAACAAAAACCAGAATAAAATCTTGAATTGAAAATACAAAGAGAAGCTTTTAATATTACATGGATGATACAAAAACTTGGTTTACAGCATACACCATTTTCTGGCATGTGAGCATTTCAATGTTCTGTTATACGAATCAGCAGTACCATATTATTATCCTTTCTTCCCTTCTGCATACACTCTCCATCAACGGATGTCGGACTGTACATGGAGCCACTATCACCCATCATTTTTAGACACTTAGCAACTCTATCAATAATTTTACTTTTTAATTAACTTGATCCAACATTGAATCAAAACAATGGTAAATGAACAGATTTGGTTCAATCAAGCCACATAGATGAAGAAATAAATTTGAAAGCACACAAAACTGTGTTTGCTTTACATCTTTAATGACATGAAAAGGATTGGAAAAAAAAATTAAAGATCTCTAGTTTTTGCAAAATTTCATCTAGGAAATAACAAAAGAAAACTTTTGAAGTGAGATATATAAGATTCAAGTTCATAATCAAGACAATTCTATTTTTTCTGGTGAAGATGTTTTCCACGAAAAGTAAGTCTGTTTCCCTATTTCCTATCCGTGAATTTTATTTTAGAATCTTCAAAAACTCATGAAATGATCAATGACCCAAGATAATGCAGTTTTTTTATATACATAATTTTGGGGAATAGCTCAACAAAATATTATTCTTGTCCCCACCCAGGTAAGAAAAAACAAAGCCATAAAACAGCCACCAAACAACCCCCTTACCTCAACCCCAACCACCCTCAAAACCTCTCAGAGGCCTTTGGAGAGAGAAAGACAGAGAAAGTAAGCATCATCCGGTCTCGGCATTCCTCTCTGATCTTTGATATCAAAAAAATTTCATACCATAGAGTCTAAATCTTTATACTTGTGCCAAAAGAAATATAATTTAAGGGAATATGAAACTTCAATTCAATACTATATGCAATCCCAATTAAGAAGGGTCTCTCTTTCACAGCTTTTTTTGTAGATATAGAAGAAATGCTGATGTATTGTTCCTTCCATCTCCGTCGCCCTCACTATTGCACAGATCTTGTGCACTATTATCCATTCAATTCAATGCCAATACAGATTAACAACAACATTAGATAAAATGCTCCCAATTAAAAAATGAAAATAAATATCGAAATCCGAATGTTAAGACAGGTAAAGGATATTGTCAACACCTTTACTGTAACCTGTTAAATTAGAGAATAAAATACTTTTACATGAAAGTATGAAACACAAATCACAGATTTATTGGTTTTCAGAAAATAAAGAAATCGAAAAAATTAAATCTTTATTCGAAATGAATGAATTGACAAATTAGTAATTAAGAGACTAAACTGAACCGATAAAATAATAAAACAAAACCACAAGAAAATAGATGAAAAAAAAGGTGCTGAAATGGGTAAACAACCAAAATGTCATCACCAAATATGCTCACCCTAAACCTAGTCTACCTAGACCAAAGATAAAACCCTGTGGTTGCAGATCATCCATTAATCGACAGTCATTTCCCACAAAAATTTATGCAGTCTAGAGGACAGAGAGAGTAAAAGGACCTTATTTTTCATGGTAGAGGCATGAATGTGGTTGGGAATTGCTAAGCTTGGAGGCCTTTGCGACGCTTCGTTAGCTTTCTTCGAGAGAACAGGGAGTTGGATTTCTTTTTTGGGAAGATACATAAAAGCCCTAAACAGTACTAACTCATTCGAGATCGAGCGAGCGAGAGAGAGCGAGAGAGAGAGAGAGAGAGAGAGAGAGAGAGAGAGAGAGAGAGACTTTTGACGTTTCAACTCTCGGGTCGTTTCAACTTTTGGGGCTTTAAAGAGCTCGTGCCACATGTCAACACCAGGTTCATTTCCGCTCAAACCTTCCGTCATTAGTATTTTAGATAGATATGGCTATCAAAATGATGTTCCATTGCGAGGCATGTGCCAGTTAGAGTTTAAAATTTTCTTTATTTTATACGAAAAAATGAATTAGCAATAATGCTATGGCTCTTCAAGAAAAAATAATGCTATAGTTCCCTAAATTGAATATTAAATTTAATTTTGAATACTTTAATAGTTGCACCTTCTAATACAACTTTCAATAAAAATTCACATATCCACTGTCATAAGACGTGATAAAATTATTAAAGCATTTTTAATTTAAATATAGAACCACATAAAGTAGTTAAAATAAAATTTGAAGAAGAAGAAGTTAAATCAGCAATTTAGTAAAATTGGTAATTTTCTAATGTATGGCAATTTACTTTTCTTCATATAAAAGGCGTAGCATGTTTGTGATGCATTGTTAACAATGTATTGCCAAATGGGGTGTATGTAGTGATTTAGGAATTTTGGATACAATTGCAAGATATTTAGTGTATTAAAAATTAATCTGCAATTTATATCGCGCGCATTTATAACAATAATGTTAGAGTTTTTAAATGGATAACCAAAATCTAGTTCCTAACACTTGTGGTGTAATGGAGCACTTAAAGTAATAGGGAAAAAATATAGGGGAATTCCATTATCATATAATGTGCGCCAATGCTAATTATTGAAAACTAAATTTATGATACAAGTTTAAAAATTTACAATTATTGAATGTGTATACTTTTTTTTTTATTACATGGGGAGGAGAAGGTACGAACATAGAACCTGGATACACAAGAGGACACAAAGTAGTAGCCCTTTGTTACTTGGGCTATGAGTCCTTGTAATTACTATAAGTAAATCATTTGGATTTTGCATTTTTTTTAATTGCTAATACCTTTGGGAACGGTTTTAAAATTAACGCGAAAATCATTGGTAACAATACATATATGCAATGACAATTATCACTATAAGTGACGGTGTAGACACCCCGATTTTAACCAAACATCAAATTAAGGGGAGTACTACCTCTAGATCCGATGATGACAACATCCGACTAATCTAGGACTTCCAAAGGTGATTCAAGCTCTTCAAAAGGCTCTTCAATTCAAACAAAAAGAAATAAAGAAGAAAAAGAAAAAGAAAAGGGGAGAATGGAAGAGAACGGCACATGGCACAGATTGTGGCAGTCACGGGTTGCAGCTGCGGCACTCTTTGATCACCGGACCGGCAGTCAGTATGTGCCGCAATAGCATTCACTGTTTGCCACAAAAACACACCAAATGCTGCAAAAATCAGAATTCCAGAAAAGACGACAGTCCGTGGAGTTGTCCATGGCATTCATTGAGTGTTGCATCGACATTCATTGAATGTCGCGCCGGCATTCATTGAGTGTCGTTCCAGCACTTACTGAGTGCCGCTTCCAACTCCACTGAATGCCGCATTTTTATGGCAGTCTGCTTTAATATAGTACGTTTTGTACCTTCAAAAGGACATCCAGAATTAGGGTTTTCACCATGAATTTACCAAAATAACCCTCCAAAATTTGCCTATATATAGGGAATGAATATCCCATTACAAAGGGTCTAGAATCTCTATCATCTCGCTCGATTCCAACAAAAGTTTGAATCTTATCTTGAATCTCTCTTTGTTCTTTGAATTTTTTCAAATTATTTTATACAACTAGGAGATAGCCTTAGAAAAGTTTAAGAAAATTAAGAAGTTACATAAGTTGGAAGAAGAAGAGCTTGAACCACTTTTGAAAGACCTTCAAAAACTTAAGAGTTGAGGATAATTGGAGGTAACCTCTAGTTAATTATTCTTTAATTCAAGTTCAATCACAATATATAGAGTTCCTTAGGACCTCTTACACATTTTCAAAAACTCCATTTCCACCTCATTTCATCACACACCACTAATATTGTGACTGAACTTCCATTTTATTGGTTTGGATTAAAATGACATAAGGTTTAAGATTAAACAAGTCATGAAGTAAAAGTTAATTTGAATATTATTTGAACCTCAATTTCCTTTTCTTTTGTAACAACCTGCATTTCATTTAATTTTAAATTTTTGCATTTCATATTTAATTAATGTTCCTGATGTTAACTCAAATTTGTAATGTCTGCTTTTATTTAATTTGCAATTCTCATGTTTAGAATTTTAAAACTTGTTTTAATTCATATTGAAATTCTTATTGGGGTCAAACTGCAAATTTTACAAAATTAAGTCATACCTGTGTTGGATTTCAAAGTCTGTATTTCAAAATGGTGAAAATGTTTTCTTTTAATTCAAACTGTATTTTTATAAAACCAGAAAACCATTTCTTACGTTAAAATGATTTTTTGGTATTTTGTGGTGATCATCGCGCCACGAAAATACCAGTTCATATCCAAAACTGTCCGCGCCGCAATGAACTTTCACAGATTTTGGAAGTGATGTAACGTGTAATTGGACTTTTGCTTTATTTCCAATTATGGAAAGTAATCATTAGAAGTGCCTTGTTTGGCAATGCCTTTTTGTTGTGTATTGATTTGTGCCTAAAGCTAACTTTCCCAAACAACACAATTGACCCCTAGGAACCTATAGTGTCCCTTAGTTAATCTGTAGAGTTATGAGTTTTTTACATCAGTGCTTATACATATGTGTATCTGTGTATGAGTTAGTTTTAGTTATTGAGAAACAAGGTCATTTGTTGAGTATAGTTCACAGAGCTTGGCCCCCCAAGTTCTATACTTGCTATGTTTATATATACCCCTCATACACACTAAAATCTGGAGAATGAGCTAACCAAATAGAGAGAATTTCAGAGAGAGTTTGAGAAGTTCATACCGATTTTAGAGAAAGGAAGCTTTAAATCCTCCATAGCCAAGCTTGGATTAGATTCTTTATTTACTTCTCTTTCTCAACACACCACTTCAACCTTTATCACAGTGAGTATTTTAAAACTCACTCCAAATGTAATTCGTGTTCAATTACTGTTTATATGTATGTGTATGTTAATCTCCATTGATGACTTACGTTTGAAACTTAAAGCTTGAAAAATATGGATTTTCCAAACTTAACCAAAATTCATTTTCTGAATGAAATATGAAAGATTATGGTATGTAGAGTATACGATTGTAACATTAGAGCTTAATTTGTTTGTATCGCGACGTATGATTAAAACGAAGTTTCCGTCAACTCTCGGTTTTTCGTAAAATTCGAGAGTTACGGATCGATTCACGTTAAATTGGTCGTAGATTCTTAATCCTTGTTAAAAAAACTGAAGAAATCCATATATGATATGTTATATATACTTTAGTTTTCGAAAATGGGTCAAAAGACCCCTTAATTTCTGAAACAGGGGAAAACCAGCGAGGAAGACGAAGACAATGCTGAAACTCGCGCGCGCGAGCAACCCGCGCGCATGAGCTGTGTGTTTTCTGGCAGAAAGAAATGTTTTTTTTTTAAAAAAAAAGAAAACGAAAAATAGGCATATCGCGCGATTGGCCCGCGCGAGCAGCCTGCGCGAGCGAGGTTGCCAATTTCAGGCAGACATAAATGTTTTTAAAAGAAAACGAAAATTGGGCATATCGCACGAGCGGCCTGCGCGAGCGACCAGTCGCGTGAGCGACTTTGGACAGTTTCTAGTTTTTGCTTGTTTTATGTTAAGGAACTGTTTGGGTGATGTTTCATGGACTTTTAAAGCTCAGTTTGGGAAATTTACTAAACAGAAACCTATTTGGTTATGTTTGGACGATTGAAATAATATATTACGACTTAATAATCCCCGCACGTTTGTTGTTCCTATAATTCAACATTTTTACTTTTGTTTAAGGTTTCATGACATACATATGGAGTTAGTTGTACATGCATGGTGTGTGGTAGTCAGAGTGGAAAAGAGTGTGCGGTTGAGATTGTGTTGTGGACACTCCCTGGTAATTGTGTACCAAAGTGTGACGTGTTGAGATTGCGGTGAGAGTATCTTTGTAATGCTACGGTGGCAAAACTGGACACTCCCTGACGCCCATGGTAGCGTTAAAGTGTGTGACGCCGAACTTGGACATTCGATGGCACCCATAGTAGTGCTAAAGTGTGGCCTACGGACACTCCCTGGTACCCAAGTCTGGATACTGCGTGAGGTTACCTCCGGTATTTACGAGGCGGATTAGGTACTAAAGTGTGAGACATTGGACACTCCCTAGTACCCCGGACCAAAGTGTGAGGCAACCTGGATATTCCCTGGCACCCCTGTGCTAATGTGTGGCTATCGGAGTATTACAAGGATACTGGTGTGAGATAGTGGGTTGTTGTGTTTGTCGAGAGAAAAGAGTCGGTAAGATGAGATGGTGCATTGTTTTTCATACACGGTCACATATATGTGAATTAAAGCTTTCAAATGATATTGTGGTTGTTTTCTTAAAAAATGAACTCTTTACTTTAATGTAAACTTGTTGAATTAAATGGGAATTGGAAAATGGTAAATGAGTATGCGTTACATTCAAAGTTATGTTTTTAGTACCCACCAACTTCTTCAAGCTGACGACATTGATGCATCCTGGACATTCGTGTCTAGGCTTTTCAAGCTATGATATTGCTGGACCATATGCCTACGCAAACTGAGAAACACTGCTGGAAAGAGAGTTTACTTTGGTGTTTTAAGTTTATTAACTGAATTCTGTAATAAGGATGACTGTAATAGACGATAGATGCCAGTTAAGGCAGATGCCCCAGCGCCTGCTTCCTCGTCGACCTCTCAGAGCTCTAATTTTGATTTGGTGGGCCCGTTCCTTGTTTAGCGATTTTGCCCCATCGATTCGCTAGATCTTCTGATAGCCGCCTACGGAGACGACTAATTTCTTAGATATCACCTTGTATATATTGACTATTTTGACTAGTAGCTCTATCTCCTTTTACAACTGTTCTTACATGTATTCGAGTATAGGGCAATGACCCCATTTTTGTAACATTAACTCTTACATGGACATATGCGTCCTAACCCATATGCTAGGGTAGGCATTGACTGATCATACATGCTTTTTGTATCAACTTGACAAGAAGTTATATATAGAAATACCCTTTTTGATATTGTCGCTGCTTAAACTGCTTTACATTTTTGCTTCATCCATATTTTCATCCTGTCATCATTATCATGCATAGAATGGCTGGAAGACCAAGGAGGAAAAGGAACTTGATTGAGGGAGCACCTGAGGTTGCCGATCCTACAAGAATGTTTGAATCTTTTGTCAGACATCTCTAAAGGATTAATAACCCAAATGAAAATCAACGAGACCGACAAACTGGAGATAAGCTGCTGGAGAGATTTTCGTGTGCTAAGGCCCGAGCAGTTTGCGGGTACCGCAGAACCATGGAAAGCGGAATAGTGGTTAAGACAGATGGACTGCATGTTCGAGGCTGTCCAGTGCAATGAGATGGACAAGAGGAGGTTAGCTACTTTCCAATTGACTGATGCCACTGCAGATTGGTGGGATTCAATCACAGCTACCATCGGGAATGAAGTTGCGACGAGAATGACATGGAATGCATTTAAGGGGAGGTTTCTGGAAAAGTATTTTCCGGCTACAGAAAGGCATAAGAGGGAGAAGGAATTCATGGACTTGACTCAGGGAACTAAATCGGTGCAAGAGTACACCTCTCAGTTCGAGAGACTGTCCCAGTTTGCCCCTCATATGGTTGATACTGAGGAAAAGAGGATCCGTAAGTATAACCAAGGGCTGACACCGCATATTCGTCGCCTGACTCTCGGCCACCTAGATAAGTCTTTCGAAGGACTAGTCGGTCTGGCCACTGATCTGGAAGAAGGTGCTCGAGTGAATCGGAAGCAATTCGAATTCCGACCGCCTCAAAGGGGTAACTTTGGAAACAAGCCACCAATGTATCGTACCCAAGGACAGAAGAGGAATTTCGATGGGAGCAAGAGGACCCAAGCTATCACCTATCCGACTCAACCCCGAGTAGGAGAAGGAAGTAGTGCTGGAAAATGTTTCAATTGTGGCAACCCCGGTCATCTGGCTCGAGATTGCAAGGCACCAAGGCGTACTGCTCAGCAAGGCATAGTCTACTACAATTGTGGTCAACCAGGTCATATCAGCAAGTTTTGTACTACCCCTAAGCAACTAACTTATGGTCAATAAGGTCAAACTCGCATGAATGATGTTATCCCTAATGCCGCTGGATATTATGGGATATGTACGAAGAAGGAAACTATGAAGAAGCTCAACCTGATTAGCAAACGGTAGAAGGTACCTTGACTCTATTTAACTCCCATGTTAAAGTGTTATTTGATACGGGTGCTGCTCTTTCGTTCATATCTGTTAATACGATTCAGAGATTGGGTATCTTACCTCATCGTTTAGGGAAAGCTTTGAGGGCTACCTCGCCATTAGGAGCCACAGTCCAGTTAGGACATGTGTGCAAGGATTGTCCCTTACGACTAGGAAATCATGAAATCCTTGCAAGGCTGATTGTCCTATCGATGAAGGAGTTTGACGTAATCCTAGGAATGGATTGGCTCTCTCAAAATCAAGCGAAGCTGGATTGTGTGAGGAAGAGAATTACATTCCCCGACAATGAGAATCAACCCTTGGATTTTCAAAGTAACCCTTTGGGAGATATGTTCCTCACAAGGTGTTTGGCTAACATCGAAGTCGTTAGTACAGAAGTGACAATGTTATCTATAACTGTAGTTAAGGACTTCGAAGAAGTATTTCAAGACATTTTTGGTTTACTGCCCGAGAGAAGTATAGAGTTCTGTATTGAGCTTATACTAGGTACTGTTCTGATCACCAAGGTCCCCTACAGAATGGCCCCCACCGAACTGTTGGAAATGATGGAACAAGTTCAAGAGTTCGAGAACTTAGGTTTTGTACGTCCTAGTACATCGCCTTAGGGAGCACCGGTGCTATTCGTGAAGAAGAAGGACGAAACACTTCAGTTGTGTATCGATTACAGAGAATTGAACCGAGTGACTATCAAGAATAAGTATCCCTTACCCCTGATCGACGACTTATTTGATCAACTACAAGGAGCTACGACATTTTCCAAGATAAACCTAAGGTTGGGATATCATCAGTTGAGGATACGGAAGGAAGACATACCTAAGACGGCATTCAGAACCCGATATGGTGACTGTGAATTTTTGGTAATGCCGTTTGAAATGACAAACGCCCCAGCAGTGTTTATGGATCTGATGAACAGAGTGTTCAAGCCTTACTTGGATATGTTTGTCATCGTCTTCATTGATGATATTTTGATCTATTCTAAGTTAGAGGAAGAACACAAGCAACATCTATGGATTACGATGCAGATGCTTAAGGACCATCACTTGTATGCCAAGTTCAGTAAGTGTGAGTTCTGGTTACAAGAAGTGAAATTTTTGGGACACAAGGTGTCATCTCAGGGAATTTCTGTGGATTCATCCAAGACCGATGCTGTGTCAAACTCGGTTAGGCTGAGCAACCCTACAGAGGTTAGGAGTTTCCTTGGACTCGCAGACTATTACTAGAGATTTGTTGAAGGGTTCTCTAAAATAGCTGAACCATTGACTGGGTTGACAAAGAAGAATTTGAAGTTCGACTAGACAGAGAAGCATGAGCATGCCTTTCTAGAGTTGAAAGAGAGACTCACTAACGCACCGGTACTAGCTATACCCAAGCCTGATGAGAAGTTCACTATCTTTAGTGACGCGTCATATCAAGGACTAGTGTGTGTGCTTATGCAAGATGGTAGAGTTATCGCTTATGGATCAAAACAGCTGAAGCCGAATGAGTTAAACTATCCCATTCATGATTTGGAGTTGGCAGCAGTAGTATTTGCACTCAAGATTTGGAGACACTATCTCTACGGTGAGAAGTTTGATTTATTCTTCGATCACAAGAGTCTGAAATATTTGTTCACACAGAAAGAGTTGACATGAGATAACGTAGATGGATGGAGCTGATCAAAGATTACGACTTCACGTTAGAGTACCACCCTGGTAAAGCTAATGTGGTTGCTGATGCTTTGAGTCGGCAGACTCGTGAGACGATCGCCTCCTTAATGGTTAGAGAATGGCGAGTATTGGAGACGTTGGCGGAGTTCGATGTATAGAGTGCTGAAGAAGGAGAAGGACAACTTTTCAGATGTCTTATCCTATAGCTTGTTCTTATCGACCGCATTATTGGAGCTCAGAAAGAAGATGAGAAGTTTCAAGCATGGTTTGCGAAGATGTCAGAGAAAGATCCGATAGAATGGAAGGTAGGAATCGATGGAGGATATTGATGCAGAGATAGATTATGTGCACCAGACTGTGGGGATTTGAGAAATGATATTCTGGAAGAAGCACATAAGTC
The DNA here is from genome assembly GCA_033977485.1 of Hydrangea macrophylla. NCBI lineage: Eukaryota > Viridiplantae > Streptophyta > Magnoliopsida > Cornales > Hydrangeaceae > Hydrangea > Hydrangea macrophylla. Next base: position 95,955,091 of record CM066995.1, read on the forward strand.
AAGACATATAGTTCACCCAGGAGAAACAAAAATGTACAAGGATTTGAAGAGAAATTTCTGGTGGGAAGGTATGAATAAGGATGTGGCTGAATTTGTATCCAAGAGTTTGGCGTGTCAATAAGTCATCGTCAGGATTGTTGCAACCGCTACCTATTCCTGGTTGGAAATGGGAACACATCACGATGGATTTTGTAGTGGGATTGCCTCGATCACAACAAAATCATGACACCATTTGGGTAATCATGGATCGACTGACTAAGTCGGCACATTTCATCGCTTACAGTATGACATACCCGGTAGAAAAGATGAGCCGGATGTACATACAACAAGTTGTACGACTTCACGGTGCTCCTGTGTTGATTGTGTCAGACCGTGATGCACGTTTTACTTCTGGATTTTGGGAAAGTCTGCAAGAAGCTATGGGAACCTCGCTCAAGATGAGCGCTGCTTTTCACCCTCAGACAGATGGGCAGACCAAGCATGTTAATCAGATCATGGAGGATATGCTTAGGGATTGTGTCATCAATTTTGAAGAATCTTGAGAGACGCACTTGTCTTTGGTTGAATTTGCCTATAACAATAGTTATCACGCGAGTATCGGGATGACTTTGTTCGAAACATTGTAAGGACGACAATGTCATTCTCTGTTGTGTTGGGCAGAGGTGGGAGACACAGAATTGTTGGGACCAGATTTGGTTAGAGAAACCAACGAAAAGATTTCTTTGGTCAAGGAAAGGATGAGAACCGCTCAAAGCCGGTATAAGAGTTATGCTGATCGACGCCGAAAAGATTTGGAGTTCAGTGTTGGAGTGTGGACAAGCGGCGTTCCACCGCTTTGCTTGTTTTGAAATTGATTTGAAAATAGAGAGAAAAGGAGGGTCTGTTGAAAAAAACAGATACAGAGTCGCCACTTGGTGTTTAAGGAACCAAGAAACCTAATTTTGACTCACCCAACGGATAAAGGGCACCGGCCCTTCATGACCAAAGAACTTGGCTCGGAGTTTTGGTATGAGAGAGGAAGGAGCCTCAACTCGCCCCGTCTTTCGACGGGCCTCAATTAGCATCCAAATAATCATCTTATACTATGTATGGTTCGACAATTAATACTATGATAGTATATTACATCACATAAGAAAATTTGAAATGGAAGATCTAAAGATAAAATATCATTCATAAGATCTAAGTCAAATATCATGCAATGTAAAGTGAAAGATCACACATATAAACCTAGGAAAAATCGCCTAATCATGTATCAAGTAATTAAGTTTCCTTAATCTAAAGGGGACATGAATTGTTCTTGAAACAAATAAACAAAGAAATCAAGATATGCTTAGCAAGCTAGTATGATGCATGTTATTCTTTGAGAAAAGAAGATCTCTCAATCCCCGGGACGGATGAGAAAGGAGGATTAGATCGAGGGGAAGCATGAATGTGTGATCATGATCATTCCTTATAATCTTCTTAGATTAGGAGTCACAAAAGCCCCAAATCTTTGCATGGGTGCACTGTATGTATCTAGAATGTGCTAAGGTTGTAGTGTGCTTTGTGTTCATGGATTCCTAGAATGACTTAGAAGTCTAGAATGTGTATGAATGAATGAATGAAATCATCATAGGATATGTACAAATGTAGTATGAACTACTTCCTAAGACATGAACTAATTTGGAGTGCATGTAAACATCAAATCAAATGGGGAAAGTAAAAGTGTGCTTGTTGTGAATAGTGGACAGAACAATAACATGATCTTTTGAAAATTGAAAAGAGGGGTTAAGAGTGTTTTCAATGCATGATTTTTTTATGGAGATATTCCTTATTGTGTCTAGAACACAACCCAAAAAGCCAATCTTTAATAACTATTACAGATTGAGAGAAATCATATAAACAATGAAGGTTACTTTGAAACAGAGTTCGTACTGTCGACGGAAATGTCAAAAAATCTTGGAAAATGAAAACAAATGATATAGAGGCCCATATTATACAGAAAGTTCCCTAATACATTTAAGTGCAAGGGAAAAATAAGTTAGGACTACTCTCTTTGGAAAAGTTTTCTGTAAAAAAAGTTGAAAGTAGACCAAGCTGCTGTGACAGCAAAAACAGAATATCTGGAGAGAATGTTTGGGGTCCAAATGGACCATTTTCAAGTATTTCCAAGTCAAACCAAAAATCATGGGTGTTCTCTAATGAGTTAGGAAGATTTTTCAAGTGGTCTTGCATCCATACATTGAGTATTGAGTTCTAGAGAAATCTTTGAACTCAGATCACTCACTGTTTTGATTCACTGTTTTGAAGATTTTGGGAAAAACTTGAGTTTTCTTTCTTGAAATCAAAATGAGAGGGATTGAGAGGGGTTTTGAAATAGAGGTTTTGAAAGTACATTTTCAACATCAAATAGAGATTATAACTTCTTGGAATATCAACATCAAACTCATCATCAAGAAACCCCAATATTATTGGAGAGATTCATTTTTATTTGAACATAACTTCAAGGATACCTTGGAGGTATTGAAGTTATAATCATCATCTATCAAACATGTTTTTGAGGTCAAGAGCTACTATCCATAAGGATTCACTCACCTCAAACTTCATGTCATCATCTAGATGCTGATGAACTAGTAAGTAAATAAATAAAATAAAAAAGAAATGAGGTAAGAAGAGATGAACATTGTATATAAGCAAGCAAATGAACAAATCAATAGATGATATTCAATGGTGGAACCACAAGCATTCAACCTCTGATATGTGTGTATATGGGTGAGTACATCACTCTCTAACTCATAGGAAACTCAAAGAAGATGAAGAAGATGGATTGAAAGCTTGAAAATAAAAGTTTAGTTTTTAGAAACTAATTGAAACTCACATTTTGGATTGTTGGAAGAAGAAAATCTATACTTCTCTCTCTCTTTCTCCCTAACTCTCTATATCTCTCTGTAATGACTTCCAAGCTCCTCCCTAAATGGAAGTAAATGGGTCTCCTTTATAGGCCAACTTGGGGAGGTATTTTTGGTTTTAAAAAGTCTCTAATTGGTCCAAAATCCCGGAATAATCAAAACTATATCGTTTTATTTGTTGAAATTTTGAATTAAAACCCAAAAATTAACCAAAAATTACAAAAAAAATGAAAAAACACTCAGAGTGCCGCCGCGACACTTGGCCAGTGCCGTCGCGGCAGTGGGCCAGTGCCGCCGTGGCGGTCAACTCCCCCGTTGACCAAAAATTGCATTTTGGCCCCTAGAACTCCCGAAATTCGCGAAATGGAAATTCGCGAAATGGCCCTATTTCGTCCGAAATTCACAGAAAATTCATACAAAATCCAAATTGAGATCGTGATATACCATTGGAAAGGTATTGAGGTCTAATTTTCATAAAAAATAGTTTGGAGTTGGGTCACTTTGGAAAGTTTTGCGGTATTCGCGATAAAAGCCAAATTGATCGCATTTCCACCTTCAGAAATTCATAACAAATTCATTTTAGATCCAGAAATTATGTGCGATATACCGTTGGAAAGCTATTGACCTCTAGTATTTGATAAAAAAATTTCAATGTCGAAAAGAAGACTTTGATTTTTGGTCAAACTTGCAGTCAAATCAATCAAACAATGCACTTCCAGGAAATTTCGGGAAGTTCTGGGAGCCTCCAAAGACTGGCGTTTCCGTCCGATTTTCTTTTAAACATATTTTAAGACTTTTCACATGATCTAGAATGATCTCGGAACTTTTGGGTGAATTTGGATGATTTTGGTCAAACCTTGGTCAAACCTGGTCAAACCTTGGTCAAACCGGTCAACGGAGACTTTCCGGGAACTTCCGGGACTTCCGGGGGTCTCTGGGAGCTTGTGATTTCAAATATTCATCTTTTAAAATACCTTTTTTTTTTGTTTTGAACAACATCGAATGATTTTTGAGATTCTGGGTCAATTTGGAGAGTTTTGGGCTTTTAGGGGCATTTTGGTCATTTCTTCAAATTCTTTGGCTTCTTGAGAGTTAGAGGCAATCTCTAAAAATCCGATCTTTCTAATCATCGAGGTTTGACATGCTTGTGGCCTCTTAAATCTGTTAGCCGACAAAATGGGGTGTCTACATGGAGATCACGTACTTCTTAAGGTATCACCGACCCGAAGAGTAGTACGATTCGGTCTCAAGAGAGGGAAATTAGCTCCGCATTTCATCGGACCGTTCAAGATTTTGGAACGTGTCGGGAAAGTGGCATATCGACTGGCGCTGCCACCAAAGATGTCTGGGGTTCACAATGTATTAGATGTGAGTATGCTAAGAAAATACATACAAGATCCCTCACACGTGGTTAGTTATGACGATATTGAGATGTATCATAAAGTTTCTTACAAGGAGAGACCCGTGAAGATTCTAGATCAGAGTATCAAGAAGTTAAGGAACAAGGACATTTCGTTGGTGAATGTTTAGTGGAATCACCATGACGAGAATGAAGCCTCGTAGGAAGTCGAAGCTGATATGAGGAAGAAGTACCCGGAGTTATTTCAGGACTAGTTAGTCTTGATTTCGGGGACAAAATGCTGTTTAAGGGAGGAAGGATGTAACAACCTGCATTTCATTTAATTTTAAATTTTTACATTTCATATTTAATCAATGTTCCTGATGTTAACTCAAATTTGTAATGTCTACTTTTATTTAATTTGCAATTCTCATGTTTAGAATTTTAATACTTGTTTTAATTCATATTGAAATTCTTATTGGGGTCAAACTGTAAATTTTACAAAATTAAGTCATACCTGTGTTGGATTTCAAAGTCTGTATTTCAAAACGGTGGAAATGTTTTCTTTTAATTCAAACTGTATTTTTCTAAAACCAGAAAACCATTTCTTACGTTAAAATGAATTTTAAGTATTTTTGTGGTGATCACTGCGCCACGAAAATACTAGTTCATGTCCAAAACTGTTCGCGCCGCGATGAACTTCCACAGAGTTTGGAAGTGACGTAAAGTGTAATTGGACTTTTGCTTTATTTCCAATTATGGAAAGTAATTATTAAAAGTGCCTTGTTTGGCAATGCCTTTTTGTTGTGTATTGATTTGTGCCTAAAGCTAACTTTCCCAAACAACACAATTGACCCTTAGGAACCTATAGTGTCCCTTAGTAAATCTATAGAGTTATGAGTTTTATACATTAGTGCTTATACATATGCGTATCTGTGTATGAGTTAGTTTTAGTTATTGAGAAACAAGGTCATTTGTTGAGTATAGTTCACAGAACTTGGCCCCCAAGTTCTATACTTGCTATGTTTATATATACCCCTCATACACACTAAAATTTGGAAAATGAGCTAACCAAATAAAGAGAATTTCAGAGAGAGTTTAAGAAGTTGATACCGATTTTAGAGTAAGAAAGCTTCAAATCCTCCATAGCCAAGCTTGGATTAGATTCTTTATTTACTTCTCTTTCTCAACACACCACTTCAATTTTTATCACAGTGAGTATTTTAAAACTCACTACAAATGTAATTCGTGTTCAATTACTATATATATGTATGTGTGTGTTAATCTCCATGGATGATTTACGTTTGAAACTTGAAGCTTGAAAAACATGGATTTTCCAAACTTAACCAAAATTCTTTTTCTGAATGAAGTATGAAAGATTATGGTATGTAAAGTATACGATTGTAATATTAGAGCTTAATTTGTTCGTATCGCGACGTATGATTAAAATGAAGTTTCCATCAACTCTCAGTTTTTCGTAAAATTCGAAAGTTACGGGTCGATTCACGTTAAATTGGTCGTAGATTCTTAATCCTTGTTAAAAAACTAAAGAAATCCATATCTGATATGTTATATATACTTTAGTTTTCGAAAATGGGTCGAAAGACCCCTTAATTTCTAAAACAGGGAAAAACCAGCGAGGAAGACGAAGACACTGTTGAAACTCGCGCGCGCGAGCGACCCGCGGGCGTGAGCTGTGTGTTTTCTGGCAGAAAGAAATTTTTTTAAAAAAAAGAAAACAAAAAATGGGCATATCGCGCGAACGACGCATCGCGCGAGTGGCTCGCACCAGCGAGGTGGCCGGTTTCAGGTAGACATAAATGTTTTTAAAAGAAAACGAAAAATTGGGCATATCGCGCGAGCGACTTGTTGCATAAGCGGCCCGCGCGCGCGACTTTAGACAGTTTCTGGTTTTTGCTTGTTTTATGTTAAGGAACTGTTTGGGTGATGTTTCATGGACTTTTAAAGCTCAGTTTGGGAAATTTACTAAACAGAAATCTATTTGGTTATGTTTGGACGATTGAAATAATATGTTATGACTTAACAATCCCCGCACGTACGTTGTTCCTATAATTAAGCATTTTTACTTTTGTTTAAGGTTTCATGACATACATATAGAGTCAGTTGTACGTGCATGGTGTGTGGTAGTCAGAGTGGAAAAGTGTGTGTGGTTGAGATTGTGTTGTGGAAACTCCCTGGTAATTGTGTACCAAAGTGTGACGTGTTGAGATTGCAGTGAGAGTATCTTTGTAATGCTACAGTGGCAAAATTGGACACTCCCTGACGCCCATGGTAGCGTTAAAGTGTGTGACGCCGAACTTGGACATTTTCTGGCACCCATGGTAGTGCTAAAGTGTGACCTACGGATACTCCCTGGTACCCGAGTCTGGATACTGCGTGAGGTTACCTCTGGTATTTACGAGGCGGATTAGGTACTAAAGTATGAGGCATTGGACACTCCCTGGTACCCCGGACCAAAGTGTGAGGCAAACTGGACATTCCCTGGCACCTCTGTGCTAAAGTATAGCTATCGGAGTATTACAAGGATACTGGTGTGAGATAGTGGGTTGTTGTGTTTGTCGAGAGAAAAGAGTCGATAAGATAAGATGATGCATTATTTTTCATACACGGTCACTTATATGTGAATCAAAGCTTTCAAATGATATTGTGGTTGTTTTCTAAAAAAATGAACTCTTTACTTTAATGTAAACTTGTTGAATTAAATGGGAATTAGAAAATGGTAAATGAGTATGTGTTACATTCAAAGTTATGTTTTTAATACCCACCAACTTCTTGAAGCTGACGACGTTGATGCGGCCTGGACATTCGTGTCTAGGCTTTTGAGGTTATGATATTGCTGGACCATACGACTACGCAAACTGAGAAACACTGCTGGAAAGAGAGTTTACTTTGGTGTTTTAAGTTTATTAACTGAATTCTGTAATAAGGATGACTGTGATAGACGATAAATATTGTTTTGTTTTAAGGCGGCTTGTGCCTTAGTTGACCCCGTATTGTAATATGTAATAAGATAGAAAAATATTTGTAAGCTTTGATTTCTCTGCTCTGATCTATATGTTTATTGTCGTTCGACGTTTGGGACGGAATCGATCCTTCAAACTGTCGTGACCTACTGGTCCATAAAGGAAATTAAATGCTTTCCTTATTTATGCTACGTCGGGGTGTGACATCTTTTGATTGTATTCATCTCTTGGAGTTCATGAAACCTTCAATGTCTTACTTGAGTCCCTTGACTTGGAATCCTTTAACCTTCTTGTAAACTTATGATTTCCAAGAAGATTAAGGTTGATATTAGTATGTTTGGTTAATGAGTCTAAACCTATCTCCATGGTTTAGGTTCATTCTTTTGAGATTTCATGAAGTTTCTTCATACTCCATTGAAATCTATAAGTATGAGTGTCCTTAGTCTCCAATGACCATCAAATGGAAGGAGAAGTAGTTTAGGTTAAGCCAAACTCCATGGCTTGGTAGTTAGAGTTAACAAGTAAAACATGAACTTGAAAATGGTGTAGTGAATTCATAAGCCACCTTTGATCAAAGATTTTTAGTTAAATAATGGAGCATTGGAATTGAATAAGACCAATTGGAGAGTGTCAATGACACAAAGTTTTACCGCTATGATTTTTGTTTTGATGGGGTTTCATGTTTAAGATGGTTTGGTCATGAGTTTTGTAAAGCAACCATAATCTGTCTAGAGTTTCAGAACAATAACACTTTCTTGAAATGAGTAAATCAGAGCCTTAATCAAGCATTCTTGACTTCAAATAATTTTTTCTATGAAGTTCAATGTATTAATGAGATCCCCTAAAAAGATTAAAGTCATTCGGATTTATTTACTATTCTTAGAAAATCATACAAGAACTTTGGACAGAGAGTTGTAAATTTCTGAATGATGTCTAGTATTTGTCCAATTCCCAGATATTGAACCGTTGATTTTTTATTTTTCTTTTTGGGTTGGAAACTAGACTCACAGAGGCATCTTGTGTCCAAAATTCATTGACATCAACCATGGGAAGCATACTTTTTCTATTTTTGAAGTTCTGGTCTGCTCTCTGTAATTTTCAGAATTTTGTGACAGATTTGGCAAACTCTGTAAATAATGGTTCAAATGACTTTTCCATGACCTAGGGCTTAAACCATGCTTTAATAATGATTAGTTAAACTTCAATCCAGAGGCTAAATGATCCAAACCGATGAATATTTCATAACTCACTCTTGTTCATGTATTCATATGCATAAATCCATATAGGTTAATGTTTGTAATTAGGATTTGCTTTGCATTGGGATTAAATTACACTTAATTGAACCTAATTGTGAGTTCCTTATGATCATGTTGGGACTACATCATCTCTGTATGGACATTACATTGGCTCCTAGTTGAGACTTGTATATCTATAGAAGTGATGCATTTCCAACTAATTAGAGGGAGTTCATAATTATGTCAATTCTTTCATACTTAATAGATTTAAGCTAGAAGTTTAAGAATGTTATTTAGAATTTCTCACTATTTCTTGATTAAGGCATGTGGACTAACTCTATGTTTTGTAGCACTATTTAGGTATGATTTCTCAGTCCCTCTCTAGTGTATTGTATTCTTTGATTTTTTAATTGATTTTTGACCCCATGTACGACACTTTAGAATTAGGCCTTGCCTTATGTGTATATATGGATTAGAGACTTCTTTAGATTTTTATTTACTTGCATGCATTACACGCTTCCATATTCGCGGCTGGATCTCGGGTAAGTTCTCTTGTTCCCTATTGCATATCATATTGCTTGCTAATTGAATTATGTGGTTTTGAATGCTATTTTCACCGTTAGCAATCTTATACTCTTTAGACATGCTTTTGTAATGTATATCTATACCTATGTATTAGTTGAGGGTACATTTAGATAATTAATTTGATTAAAAGGATGTCAAGTAGAGGCCTATCACGAGATATGATGAGATGGGGTGTTTTAGTCCGCAGGGCTCCTTCCCCTCTCATTCCATAATCCCCGGAGCTAGAAATATCTGGTTTGCAAATAGATTAGTTTGCTTTAAATTGGTTTCTTAATTTTCCTTTTAAAAAAATTAAGTGGCGACTCGTGTTTTGTATTTTGAAATTGGAAAAGATTTTGAAAAAGCTGTGGGTAAGAAAAACGCGATATCCAAAGACAGGCATATAACCGTGGCCAAAGGGATTGTCGACAGGTTTACCAACCGTGGCAAACAGTAATCACAGCAGAATAGACCACGGATGCAAAAACTATGATAGAACCGTCGTTAATACTTTTACCCAAGGTTTTGCCTCTTTATGCCACAGTTTGCTATCATCGCTAAAATTCATTTTCTTGTATAAGTGAGCCATTTTTCTGCGGGTGGTAAGGGATTTTTCACCAAATAGAAAAAGTGGCAAGGGACTTTTTAAAAAAGGTCAAATTGTGTCGATTTTTGCCTAATATACCTAATATTGAGGATCTATCACCTAATATCCCTAATTTCTTTTAAAGACTCACCAGTAAAGTCTTCGTGACTTTTTTTTATCCACCATACCTTTTTTTTCCCTGGGTAAATTGCACAAATACCCCTCAACTATTACTCATTTTTACAAAACCCTCTAACCTAAAACATTGAACAGATTGACTTAACCCCCTCATGGGCCTTATCTATGTGAGATCAAATGTCCTTTTAACATTAACTAAACAAATAAAATGACAACTTTGCCCGCACATGTCCAAACCAAAGACATTATTAACCATGTATCATCAGTCCGTAAATTCCCTCAAAGCTCCTAATTATATATAAAAAAAAACAATGTTCAGCAAATTTTAATGGGGTTCTATGAATATGAAATTGTCTGAGATTGTATAGTCGTAAAAATTAGATTAGGTCTAATGAATTCACAGGCAAAGAGATATAATATGTAAAACCTAATGTTGAATTTACTAGCAAGAGAGTTGGAAGCTTGAGAGCATTAAGTTTCAATCTAAGTCAGATTTTGATGCCATATATATATACTTGGCGACTTACATTGGTTGGCCAATGTTTGCATGGGGATTTTGATTTTGGGAAAAATACAGAGCTTGGATCATCTGATCATCTCTTTGATTACAATACAATGACCAAAAACCCAACAAGTTTTTAGTAGCTAGTTGAAACAAAAAACAGAGAGATTAAATCTCTTCTTGATCTCTAAATCAAGAATAATGTTGAGCAAAATTTTCTTTTCCCCAATGTTCAAATGATCTAAACATAAAAAGAAAACTTTAGGTAGAAGAGTCAACTTTGTCACAATTATACATATGACTTACATACATGCAGCTTCCCAGAAGAGAAGTGGAGATAAGATGTAATTGCCACTAACTATTGGTCCCCATTACCAGAGACTAATTTCTTCATAGGCTCCCCCCACCCCCTTTCTCCCACTAAAAATATATTTATGCTACACACACACACATACATACACACACACACACATATATATATACCTAGATATATCTCTGGACATGCATGAACCAGACCTTACTTTTCGTCTTCAAATCATCTCTCCTGAACTCATACCATTTGTCACCATAATCTTCTTCTATCACCCCCCAACAATCATGGATAAATTACGTCCTACTACTACGACTGTTATGATAAAATCATGGAGGAAGAAAGATTCGTTCACCTATGCCATGGGTTGGCATGTATGTAGCAACAGCATCTCTGATCTGCACCTTTGCAATGGCCGTCGATGCTTTCCTCGATTTTTGCAACAAAAAGCTCTATTTTCCATGCAGATTCTTCACCCTCAACGCCGCTACTCTCATACTACTCGCTGTCACAATGAAACTTCAAGTGGACCTCAGTACACCCATGCTTAGTGATATAGATCAGTTGTCAAAGCTTAGCAGCATTGTCTTCATGTGCACGGTAATGGGCAATTTCATGCCATGTTTAGGACAAATGAGTAATAAAGACATCGTTATGAACCTAACAGCGTTGGGCATTTTTGTAATCACGATTTTTGGGAATCTTTGCATATTATTAGGCCCTGGTGTAATGAACACTTCATTCACTATAAAAACTACACAGTATGGTCCACTATTAACAGAACTAATTATAGTGATTTTCTTGATGCATGTTCTGTTAGTAATGGTGTATTTCTCAGCTTTATCTATTCCATCACCAGAAAATATATAGACCTGAAATACAGCAAAATAAACAAAGAAGATTTAATTAAAGAATCAGATAAAACTAAAAGGCTTGAATTTGATAAATTGAGGGAGTATGTGAGATATAATTCGATAATGGTGGAAACAGGTAGTCCCTAGTTTATGATTGGGCATTCTGTGACATGTTGTGTTTCAGGGACGATCTGTATTTTGATTGCTCTCATTTTAGTTGAAGCTGAGTTAAGGCTATACATATACCATCGGCGATCCGTTCACTTAATCTCATTAGAATCAAATTATAAGTGGTCAACCTTTGTCATTCTTTTGATTCAGACTATTGGGGTAGGAATAGGAACAATTGCCCCTACGATTAGATAGTTCAGTGATATCAAGATGAAGTGCTCGGAAAAAGAGGCAAAATCATCACATTTCAGTTTAAAACAGAGAAATATTGGACTAAGAAGCTGGAAGAGTGGAGAGAGAACCCTTTACCTTTTGAAATTCGAAGCCCAAAATTCAAAATTTGTTCACATTGTTGGGGTTATATCACATGTGGGAGAATCCCTTTAATTTACGAATTAAGATTTGGCTAGATTCCTATTTTAATTTGGTTTCCTTTGTGATAGAGTTGTATTACTTGTCCAATAAGTAATGTGTTGTAACTCTATATATAGGGATGTTGTATAGGAATTTAGGAAGCCCTTGGTGTACCAAGTTGGGGGTCTCCCTCATGGGGGTGCATGGTCTAGGGTGAGAGAGATATTAATCACTGGGGTTTTCTGTGAGGATTGTTCACAATGATAGGGATGTGAGGTAGGAATGGGTATTTCTTTATCTCTGTGATTTCTCTATGTTACAGTGATTAATTGTGTCAGGTTCTTTGGGGTAAGTGGAGAGTGTACATGGGTCTTGTATTTGGGTTATGGGATTTAATCCATGTAACTTGTACCAATTTTACTCAATAGTAAAAGAATGGATCTCTCGAGTGTGGACGTAGGCAGGTGTTTGGCCGAACCACGTAGAAATCTATGTGTTTTTCTTTGGTGTGCATGTTTAATAACTGCTCATGTGTGTGTGTTTATTTGGGAGAATTTGGTTCCGCATGTTAAATTCCCAACAAGTGGTATCAGAGCCAGGTTGGTCAGATCATGGTGATAGAGGTGCACGGTGACAGTGGAGATTAGCAGCACGGTGGTTAAAAGATAATACAGGATGAAGAAAAAAAAAAAAGGAAACAGGTGAACATATTAGTAACGTGGTAACGATGGTCATGGTTGTGGTCTATGTGGCATGGTGTAGCGAAACTTGAATCATGATTGGTTGGAATTTCAAAGAGCTGGTGGGGATAAGCTATGTTGCTTGGAATTTGGGTCAGAGATGGTTTTTAAGGTTTTTGGGTGTTGCATATTCATCTGTTGGTGCGGATTTATGAAATCCTGCATGGATTAGAATTTATTTTCTTGGTGATAGATCCTATATATATTGTAGCAGATTGGGATCTAGGGTCGAAAAATAATTTTGATACTGCTGTGATTGTAGCAGGTTGCGTATGGTGGAGAGGTCCTCACATTCCACTCATACGGGCATTTCTCTTGGGTTGTTAGATTCTGGGTACAGTAAGTACGTGCTTCTGGAGAAAATAATTTGATGGGTTCCAAGAAGACAGGGGCAAACACAGGCGCAATTATTCGACATAGGTAATTGTTAGGATACTGCACGTAGGAACGTTGATCAAATATTTTTAGAGCATGTTTGATATTTGGGTGGTGTGATATTGATCCCAAAGTTGTGGAGGAATCTAATATTGTTGCTGAAATCACACACAACAGTTGGGAGAAGTGTGGATGGTTTATGTCGTCTGGTTGGTAGAGTTGTACTCCCAAGTCCTCGATGAAAAATTCTTATATAAGTGAGTGCGTGGATGGTCTATTCATGGTTTAGACGATGGTGTGGGGAAATCCTATTAGAGAGAAAGAGAGACCGAGACTCTTCTCCGGTGGAGTTATTGTATATAATTAACTCAGAGTAGCTGTATATGTATTAGCCGCGGTTTGATGAATCGGAGGTGTTGAGACCATATTGATTCGGGGTGTGCACGCTGGTACGGAAGACGGTCAATGGCAAACAGTTACAAAGTCATCAGCTTTGTAGGTGCTCCGGTTGAGGGGGTGTTGATCATGTATGATAGATTGATTGGACAGTTTCCCCACAAGTGATAGAGGGGGTGATTGTTTGGGTTATATCACATGTGGGATAATCCCATTAATTTACGGATTAAGATTTGGCTAGATTCCTATTTTAATTTGGTTTCCTTTGTGATAGAGTTGTATTACTTGTCCAATAAGTAATGTGTTGTAACTCTATATATAGGGATGTTGTATAGGAATTTAAGAAGCCCTTGGTGTACCAAGTTGGGGGTCTCCCTCATGGGGGTGCATGGTCTAGGGTGAGAGAGATATTAATCACTGGGGTTTTCTGTGAGGATTGTTCACAATGATAGGGATGTGAGGTAGGGATGGTATTTCTTTATCTCTGTGATTTCTCTATGTTACAGTGATTAATTGTGTCAGGTTCTTTGGGGTAAGTGGAGAGTGTACAAGGGTCTTGTATTTGGGTTATGAGATTTAATCCATGTGACTTATACCATGTTTTACTTAATAGTAAAAGAATGGATCTCGCGAGTGTAGACGTAGGCAGGTGTTTGGCCGAACCACGTAGAAATCTATGTGTTTTTCTTTGGTGTGTATGTTTAATAACTACTCATGTGTGTGTGTTTATTTAGGGAAATTTGGTTCTGCATATTAAATTCCCAACAAGTGGTATCAAAGCCAGGTTGGTCAGATCATGGCGATAGAGGCGCACGGTGACAATGGAGATTAGCAGCACGGTGGTTAAAAGATAATACAGGATGAAGGGGAAAAAAAAAGGAAATAGGTGAACATATTAGTAACGTGGTAATGATGGTCAAGGTCGTGGTCCATGTGGCATGGTGTAGCGAAACTTGAATCATGATTGGTTGGAATTGCAAAGAGCTGGTGGGGATAAGCTATGTTGCTTGGAATTTAGGTCAGAGATGGTTCTTAAGGTTTTTTGGGTGTTGCATATTCATTTGTTGGTGCGGATTTATGAAATCCTGCATGGATTGGAATTTATTTTTCTTGGTGATAGATCCTATATATATTGCAGCAGATTGGGATCTAGGGCCGAAAAATAATTTTAATGCTGCTGTGATTATAGCAGGTTGCGTATGGTGGAGAGGTCCTCACATTCCACTCATACGGGCAATTCTTTTGGGTTGTTAGATTCTGGGTACAGTAAGTACGTGCTTCTGGAGAAAATAATTTGATGGGTTCCAAGAAGACGGGGGCAGACACAGGCGCAATTATCCGACATAGGTAATTGTTAGGATACTGCACGTAGGAACGTTGATCGAATATTTTTGGAGCAGGTTTGATATTTGGGTGGTGTGATATTGATCCCAAAGTTGTGGAGGAATCTAATATTGTTGCTGAAATCACACACAACAGTTGAGAGAAGTGTGGATAGTTTATGTCGTCTGGTTGGTAGAGTTGTACTCCCAAGTCCTCGATGAAAAATTCTTATATAAGTGAGTGCGTGGATGGTCTGTTCACGGTTCAGACGATGGTGAGGGGAAATCCTGCTGGAGAGAAAGAGAGACCGAGACTTTTCTCCGGTGGAGTTAATGTGTATAATTAACTCGGGGTAGCTGCAATTGTATTGGTTGCGGTTTGATGAATCAGAGGTGTTGAGACCATATTGATTCAGGGTGTGCACGCTGGTACGGAAGACGGTCAATAGCAAACGGTTACAAAGTCGTCAGCTTTGTAGGTGCTCCGGTTGAGGGGGTACTGATCATGTGTGATAGATTGATTGGACAGTTTCTCCACAAGTGATAGAAGGGGTGATTGTTGGGGTTATATCACATGTGGGATAATCCCATTAATTTACGGATTAAGATTTGGCTAGATTCCTATTGTAATTTGGTTTCCTTTGTGATAGAGTTTTATTACTTATCCAATAAGTAATGTGTTGTAACTCTATATATAGGGATATTGTATAGGAATTTAAGAAGCCCTTGGTGTACCAAGTTGGGGGTCTCCCTCATGGGGATGCATTGTCTAGGGTGAGAGAGATATTAATCACTGGGGTTTTCTGTGAGGATTGTTCACAATGATAGGGATGTGAGGTATGGATGAGTATTTCTTTATCTCTGTGATTTCTCTATGTTACAGTGATTAATTGTGTCAGGTTCTTTGGGGTAAGTGGAGAGTGTACAAGGGGTCTTGTATTTGGGTTATGGGATTTAATCCATGTAACTTGTACCTTGTTTTACTCAATAGTGAAAGAATGGATCTCTCGGGTGTGGACGTAGGCAGGTGTTTGGCCGAACCACGTAGAAATCTATGTGTTTTTCTTTGGTGTGCATGTTTAATAATTGCTCATGTGTGTGTTTATTTGGGTGAATTTGGTTCCGCATGTTAAATTCCCAACACAAATCACAAGGATTCTTTTTCTGTCCTTTTTGTATAAGGGTTCAAATTGTAATTGTGGTAGCAAGCAAATCCTTTCTGCAAGCAAATCCTTTCAGCTCTATAAGTGGGTGTTGAGGAAATTTATATCAATATGTACTGTCTCAAGCAATCACACGGGGTTCAGAGTTGGAATATGCTAGCAATCTTAATGGTTATGTTTTGCTTCTTGAAGGTGAGAAAGAACTACCCGAAAGAATGTTGAAGAACATCCGTGACGGTGCAGATCGTTTGATTCGGAAAGGTAGAAAGAAACAACCAAAACATATATATATATATATATAATGAAACTTCTGAAGAAATCTGTGGGATTCAAGGAATTAGATGAGTTTGATAGTAAACAAGATTCATCTCTTAGTTCTTATGAACCCCCTAATTGTTGGAAGCTAGCGTTGGTGACTCTAACAACCATTGCCATTTCACTTCCCAAAATTGCAAGTCAGGTGGTGAAGGATTTACGTAGCAGCGTAAGTGAGGGGCTCGTAAATGTCAGCCTTGTAGAAAAGGTCTTGAACGTAAAAGGGGATTTGATAAACAGCAAAAAGGCAGCAAAAGTGATTTGGTTAGAAAATGAACTTTATGGCAAATGGTAGGGCATTGACATTCGTAAAATGGTCGTCTCTTGAAGGGAAAAACTTGGAAACAACTCTTCAAATACTTTCTGACAAAGCTAAAGAAAGATTTACAGAATTATTGAGAAACACCAACGAAAGTGTGAAGAAGAACCCTTTGAAGTGGCCCGTAAAGGCTATAGCTGCTAATTCAATGTATCGAATCTGCCAAACTTTATTGTCAAACAATCAATGCAACAATATTGAAAACACTACGAAGGAGATGTTTGAGAAATTATCTGTAATGATATCGGACATAATGAGTGCTTGTCTTACCAACTTACCACATGTTATAACTATGAAGTGCGTTTCAAGTGCGATTGAAAAGAGGGATGAGAGTGTCTAACATGCTGACACGACTTGAAATGTGTTCTCTGAAGAGTACGTCCAAGTGTAGACGGTCGCGTCGCGTTAAAAAAAAACCGGTAAGACCGGGTCGAATCCCAAAGGACGGAATGTAAAGGCGGAAGAATCTAGATTGAATCCTAAAATAAAATAAAAGATGATTGCTTAAAAGTGGGGGGGGGGGGGGGGGGGGGTTCTAACGGTCCTAATGAACTTAAATAAACAGATTAACGTGTAGCAATACTTAACTAAGCAAAATTAAGAACTGTGATATAAAATTCAGTATGAAAATGAGTTGGGAACATGTGAATCCACAAAGTACCAACCACTACCATGATTTAACAAGAATGAACAGCTGGGGTTTGTTATGAGAGTTCATTGATTTAACTAATCGAAAGAGCTTTTATTCCAAAATCATATTACAATTTGAACTTGAAAGATCAATTTGGACTTAGTTTCTGAAACAAAAGTTACTGGAATACAGAAAGGAGTAAACCCAAGTCATAATCATACCAATCGATTGACATGATAGCAATCGATTGATATGAAATGGCTTTCAATCGATTGACATTTATATCAATCGATTGACTTGGAATCAATGTCAATCGATTGAACTCTGTATTCAATCGATTGACATTGACTCTTTTACAGAATCATGGCAGAGGGTTGGGAACAATGTTTCTTCATATTATTCCCAACCAGAAACTACTCAGACATGTTGAATCTAATGAAAACAGAAATAATTCGAAGAAAATTATAATCAAAAGGCATGGATTAAATTTTAAACACAATAAATTTCAAAAATTGAATTCAAATCAAATCAAGGTATCATGCAATCACTCAAACAGTATAACCACAAGGGAAATGGAAATAGACCTGAACTTAAAACTGAATTCAAAGAGACAAATCTTTCAACTTGAGCTTTTAATCCGAAATAACCATGAAATTCCTACAAAACCATACAAAATATGAGCCAACCCCTGGCTCTCTCTACTCTCCTCTATATATAATGTCAGAAATACGAGCTAGAGGCGTCCAGGTTCATTCCATAACGGCTGGTCGTCGCCTGATTGCTGAGATCTTGCGCCATTAAAACAGACTGTTTCCAGTTTAAGTCAATCGATTGACAAAGATGTCAATCGATTGAAAAAGATGTCAATCGATTGATAAATAGTTCAATCGATTGGTAAGGAAAACATGTCAATCGATTGAAACTATGTCAATCGATTGGTATCAAGACTTCATCAATTTGTTTCTTGAGTTATTCCTTTCAACTTGTAATTCCCTTCAACTTCAGAACCTGCACTCAAAGAGCCAAACACAACAATATACCACGAAAAACACATCATTGTGTAAAGAAACAAATTAAACACAATTGCAGGTAATACCAGAGAAATGAGGTTATATCCAGTCAGTTTTTACTCCTTATCGAGCTAATATTAAGCTAATATCAGCTCTCATCACGACCCCCAACTAGCGTTTTGCTAGTCTCTAGCAATGAAGCGGAATTAACACAAATTGAGACGACCAACTATTAACGTTACAGTTTTATTGAGCTAAAACAAAAGGGAAATCCTAACTCACTGTCGCAGGAATCGCGGTTGCATTTAGCGTATGCAACAAGCCTTTGAACCCTTAGGTTTACCCTAATGGACGAGTTGTGTCTCGTGAGGGTTTTCAGAGAATTTACCCACAAAATTCAGATGTCAAATTTCCAAACTTGTCAAAGCTTCAATTTCTCTTTTATGCTAAAAATTTTGCTTAACAAGGATATGAATTCCTTTACTATGCTATGGAAGTAAACAACATGTTACGAAGTAACTTATTCAAGTTAAGCTACATTCACAGCCTTTATATATCCTTGTGTGTGTGTGGGGAGTTAACAACTACGATATAAATCTTTATCTTAGAATTCTTTAGATTGACATGTTTAAGACTTCATAGTTTCAACTCAATTCTCACACGGTTTACGCTCAAAATAGAAATCACTCTGAAACTGGCATAAAGCTTATGCACTCATAGTATGAAGCTCAAATGAGTAAATGTAGAGGCAATCAAACATGCTTACATACTAGACACTGAAAAACGCTTATTTGAGGTGCATGAGTCTCATGAATGGAATGCCAATTACAACAAGAGCGATCTACTGTGGAAAACTCATTTCATACTCGAGATTTGTTAAAATTAATCTAGAATCCTTAGGACTTGTGACAGAAATATGAGGAGAGGTAAGAGATAATGGACTGTGAAAAATGAGTTCAAGCATGTGACATAGTAAAACCAACTCCACTTCACATCTTTTATTTAACAATCCTCCAATTTCTTTTATTTATTGCTTTCCACT
Organism: Hydrangea macrophylla; assembly: GCA_033977485.1. Classification (NCBI taxonomy): domain Eukaryota; kingdom Viridiplantae; phylum Streptophyta; class Magnoliopsida; order Cornales; family Hydrangeaceae; genus Hydrangea; species Hydrangea macrophylla. The sequence goes on from CM066995.1 coordinate 95,974,329, forward strand.
TTTCTTTTCTTTTCTTTCTTTTTTTTTTTTTTTTTATATATATATCTGCAATCACTTCTCCTTTTTCTCCTTTAACTATTTTCACGAAATCGTCACATACTTGATTATAAAAAGGTGATTTTAGGTAGAGACTTTGATTTGTGATAGGTAAGTGAGGTTTTAGATTTCCTCGAGAGATGAGGTGAAGAAACGATGGCCTAAATCATCTTCTAGACATTATAACTTATCTCAAGTATTTCCTGAGTTTCAAAATTAGTAAATCCTGAACGTTCTCCTGATGCATTAGCCAACTGAAACAAGAATGAGACTCTCAACGAGATAAAAGTGTATTTCAAGAATTAACACGAGTTTTGTGATTAACCCTCAGAATAAACGAATGGCTCAAAACTCACTAGGGTTAAAAGTTTCACTATTAATCCATTAATCATGACAATCGTATTTCATTCTCATTCAAAGATTCTTTCGTGATTGTCAACTCGTGCGGAATTGTTTCAGGATATATTCGTGCTATGGATGTAAAACTAGATTAGTGACTAAGTAACATGTAATCGAAATCCATAATATAGCAAGGAAAACATAACTGCATCATTGCACAATAATTTAGCTAGGAGGAACGAGGTTTTGATAGTTAGAATATTAACAACAGTTTTTTTTTTTTTTTAAAACAAAACAAACTAAGAAAGCTAGAAACTAGGAAATTCAAATATTAAAAAGGTGTGCATTTTAAATTCAAGAGAGAAAAAACAGGTGAATATCTATTCCCTACCCCCAACTGAAATCGACATTGTCCACAATGGAAGTATTTCAAGAAAAAGAAGAAATCACCTGATTAAAGCATTTTCATACACATCAGAGAATACACCTGGTTTAATATAACAATCTCCGCACACAACCAAGATCAAGAGTAAAAGGATAATAATCAAAAATATCAACAATAGAAACACAATCCATGAACACACAGAACTATCTGTAAAGTAAGATCAGCATCCAACTATAAACATCCAACCAAACCATAAAGTATCCACAATTACAGATCCAAAAATAGTCATCCAACCCAAAATATCCACAGAGACAAAATAAAGTGACAAAAGAGAGAGAAAGATATATGAAATAACAACACACTCTCTCGCTTGCCACATCTCCCTCCTAAGGATCGGCAGTCTGGTCAACGGATGGTGTGATAACTACCTCACTGCCACCCTCAGCAGCTGTCCCAGTCTGGGCGACAACCGCCGGGTCACTCACAGCTGGCGGTGAAGCAGCAGCTGGAGGTGGTGGCTGTGAAGGTGTCTCTAAGGTGACGCCCTCTGGCTGAGCCGAAGTCAAAGCTGGATCTGTCGGTGGAGGTGGCATAGATGAGCGCAAAGATTGCTCAATCCCAAGCAACATCGAAATCTGCTCTATCTGACCACCTAGCCGCGACATCTGGGTAGCTAATAATAACTGCTCAGCCGTGAGCTCTCTAATCATCGCATGAAGCTGTACCCTCGCGGCTCGCTCCTCTAGCAAGAAGTCATAAATGGTCTGAAGAGATGGAGGGGTAGATGTAGAGGCTGTAGGTGGTGCAGGGGCTGTAGGTGGTGTAGAGGCTGTAGATGGCTCACGCATCCTCAACTCATACTGACCCTCAGCCTCAGTCGGCGTCCCAGAGTCCTCATCCTCCTCCTCCTCAACTACCTCCGTATCCTGACCCTCCGCCTCAGTAGGCGTCCCTGGGTCCACGTCCTCCTCCTCTGACGTCACATCTCCTCTCTTTCTCTTCTTTCTCTTACTACTCTCACCTTCTTTTCCCTTCCCTTTTGACAATTTTTTAAATTGCGCTGCTGACCGTCTAGCAGCTGACTCACCAAAAACACCAATCTTAGATTTTAACTGCGCCTCTCCTGCGGGTATCACCAACCCTGCCTGCTCGCACACTCTATGTATCACCCATGCACCCTTGAGGTGCTGGGCCTTGCCATGATGACGTGTAGGCTCAACTAAGAACTCGATGAAGAGCCGAGCGAGGCAGATGGGCAGACCTGTCCCAATAGCATAAAGAACTCTCGCGTACCACCCAGCAAAATCTAACTTATAAGTCGTGGGGAGGATACAGCTGCAGAGAGTCAAATGTAGAAGATGATAGTCTGGCGTCAGGTCGTGATCGTCGAATACTGTGATCCCTGAGTATTTCTTCACCTTCCCGCCTGAAATCTCTGAGGCCACAACATCATACGATGGAAAAGGACGGTCGGGATGAATAGGATACATATGATCAGGAACCTCAGGGATACCAAGTGCCTGAGCGACCGTTGCTGGGCTGAACTCAATTGCCCGTCCCGATACACACGAGAAATATGTGTAAGGAACGTTCGGCACCTTAACCAAACTGGCACATGCTGGCCGAATCCAAGAAGCATACACTCTCTTATCTGCTGCAAGAACTGGGATCCAATCGGGAAAAGCTCTAAGACGGGCCAAATGGAATGGAATCTTGTTGTCGCTCCATATATTCTCGAATTGCCTTTCCACCATAACTGCGCGAGTTCGGAAATATTTGGTGTACCATGTGTTCTCTTTGGCGTTCCTGAACCCGTGAGCGAGCGGTGGGTCAGGGATCTCGAGAGATGTAGATTTTTCTGGGTGGGGCCCACTGTCCTTGGGTTTCGGAGCCATAGGAGCTGCAATAGAAGCATAACAGAGAGTTAGGATGAAAGAATTTAGAAACTGCTTCTCTGTTTATGTCAATCGATTGACATAAATTGTCAATCGATTGAAGTTGAGTTCCAATCGATTGAACCCTGATGTCAATCGATTGACATCAGCGATCACAGGGGGCTGCCCACAACAAGGTCTCACGTCCCCCTATATTAAATTAATGGTCTTAAGACCATGAGGGACTCCCTCAATTGATTTGAACAATGAAAAAAAGGTGAGAAAGTGAAATGGGTTTGGGGGTTACCTCAACCGGAATCGCAGCAGAAAGTTTGCCCCCAAATTGTTGAGGACGAGATTAATGATGATGAAGAAGATGATGGTGATGATGTGAGGCCCGAATCCTTCTCCTTCCTATGATTACGCGAGAACAGTGGCCGCGGTGGTGGTGATGAAGATAAAGATGATGAAGATGGAGATGATGAAGATGGATGATGATGAATGAAGATGATGATGTGAAAGGGATGGGGACCCCTGCCTTCCCAAGGAATCGCCTTCTCCCTCTCTCTCTCGCAGAATTTTGAATTGAAAAGAGGGAGAGGGAGAAGGAGAAGAACAGACATTACGTCTGGTGGGGTAGTCAATCGATTGACAATAGATGTCAATCGATTGAATAAAATTCAAGTCAATCGATTGAAAAAATTGTCAATCGATTGGAAACTATTTATATCAATCGATTGACATTAATATCAATCGATTGAATAAGAAATTTATGGGGACCCAAATTATCCTCATGTGATCACCCCCAACAGTTTAAGAATGCATTTGTAAGACAGAAACAAGACTTTTGATCATTCAAACAAGCATTAGACTCATCAATCACACAAATAGGAAGAATTTATTCCAAACATCATCAATTCAAAGTTCGAAATGGATTATTATCATCCAAAGAGTACAAGATCTTGGTTGGGAAACAAACAGACACAAAGAAAACAAGAAACAAAATTCTGTCTTTATTCATCTGCCATAGGAATTATCAATTCTGCTCAGGTTCAGGGGAAGAAAAGTCTTCTCCCACAGCATAATCCACAGAGTACTCCACAACTTCCCCGTCTGAATTGATTTGAAGGTCTTCCAGAATTTCACGAACTGCGCAAAGAAAATCCCAGGTATTCATATTGGCGATTACCGCAATAGGGGAATCTGGGCGTGAACTGGAAAGTGGAGTAAAAATTGGCCTTTCTTGCTCCCTCGGTTCTGGGGTTCCTGGAGAACGGACCCCATGGTAGAGCAAATGTGGCAGGAAGTGCAATGGATTCATCCTATAGCCAATCAAAAAGGCAGAATAAGAATAAAAAGAAACAGAAAATAAAGAAGCACAAAAGAAAAGAAAACTACTATACAACAACACAAGGTTCTCAAAATTTTTCAAGAAGAATAATCAGGATCATCCAATTGGATGGTCTCTGATTCTGGTTCGAACTTCTCCAAAAATGGTTTTAAACGTTGTCCATTGACTTTAAAAACATTACCATTTTTGGAGTTAACAATCTCTACTGCTCCGTGTGGAAACACTTCTTTGACAACAAAAGGTCCTATCCACCTTGACCTCAGCTTCCCGGGAAAAAGATGAAGCTTTGAATCGTAAAGTAATACTTTCTGTCCCGGTTCAAACTTCTTTCTCAGTATCGATTGATCATGCTTAGCTTTTAACTTTGACTTATAAGTTCGAGCACGATCATATGCATCATTCCTGATCTCTTCCAATTCATTGAGTTGTAGTTTCCTCAATGTACCACTTTCATGGATATCAAAGTTTAGCAGTCTAGTGGCCCAATATGCCTTATGCTCCAATTCCACAGGCAAATGGCAAGCTTTTCCATATATCAATCTGTAGGGAGACATCCCAAGGTTCGTCTTGTATGCCGTTCTGTATGCCCATAGAGCATCAGTTAAACGTGACGACCAATCCTTTCTATTGATGTTTACGGTTTTCTCCAGGATGTGTTTGATCTCCCTATTGGCTAGCTCTGCCTGACCATTTGACTGTGGGTGATATGAAAGAGCAATCTTATGGTTAACCCCATATTTTTTCATCAATGCCGCAAAAGGCTTATTGCAGAAATGGGTTCCACGATCGCTAATCATGGCTTTCGGTGTTCCGAATCTTGACAAAATATTCTCTTTTAAGAATGAGATCATTGTTCTGTGATCATTTCTCCTTGTCGGAATGGCCTCAACCCATTTAGACACATATTCGACTGCCAAGAGGATATATTCATAATGAGAAGATGGCGGGAATGGTCCCATGAAATCGATGCCCCAGCAATCGAAGATTTCAATGGTAATGATCGGGGTCATCGGCATTTCATTTCTCTTTGACAAACTTCCTAGTATTTGGCATCTAGCACATGCTCTACAGAATGCATAACAGTCTTTGAAAACTGTCGGCCAGTAGAAACCACTACTAAACACTTTTTGAGCAGTTTTCTGGGCTGAGAAATGGCCACCACATGCCTCTGAGTGGCAGGAAGCTAAAATATGAGAGATATCTTCCTCGGGGACACATCGCCTAATTACTTGATCCGCACAGTACTTAAACAAGTACGGATCATCAAAGTAAAACCATCGGGCGATGGACAGAAACCTTTTTCTGTCAGGGGTGGACCAATGGGATGGGGTCTCCCCTGTTGCCAGGTAATTGACAATGTCAGCATATCAGGGCAAGCTAGTTGCTGCAAAAAGTTGCTCATCTGGGAAAGATTCACTGATCGGAATCGATTGTGAAGAATTGTCTTCAAATGTCAATTGTGAGAGGTGATCGGCTACAACATTCTCCACTCCCTTTTTATCTTTGATAACCAAATCAAATTCTTGGAGCAGAAGAATCCAGCGTATCAATCGCTGTTTTGTATCCTTTTTGGATAGCAGATACTTCAATGCAGCATGATCGGTGAAGCAAATGATCTGCGAGCCAATTAAATATTGCCTGAATTTCTCTAATGCAAATACAATTGCTAGCAACTCCTTTTCAGTAGTAGAATAATTACGTTGAGCTCCATCAAGGGTTCTGCTAGCGTAGTAGATCACGGTAGGCTTCTTGTCTTTCCTTTGCCCTAAAACAGCTCCAATCGCTGTGTCACTCGCATCACACATTAGCTCAAAAGGAAGACTCCAATCCGGAGATTGCATTATCGGAGCTGTTGTGAGGTGATGCTTGAGTTTATCAAAGGATTCCTGACACTTGCTGTTCCACTCAAATGGTTGGTCTTTAACAAGGAGTTGACATAGTGGTCTAGATACAGCACTAAAATCCTTAATAAACCTCCGGTAGAAACCGGCGTGACCTAGAAACGATCGTATTTCTTTCACTGTAGTGGGGACATGAAGATTGGAAATTATATCGATCTTTGCCTTGTCTACTTGTATTCCCTCAGCAGACACGATATGTCCCAAGACAATCCCTTTTGTCACCATAAAGTGACATTTCTCCCAGTTGAGGACTAAATTCTTTTCCTCACATCTTTTCAAGACTTTCTAGAGGTTTTCCAAGCAATCATCAAAGCTGCTTCCAAATACAGAGAAATCGTCCATAAAAACCTCCATAATCTTCTCTACCATATCGCTGAAGATGCTCAGCATGCACCGCTGAAAAGTAGCAGGTGCGTTGCACAATCCGAATGGCATCCGGTGATATGCAAATGTTCCAAACGGGCAGGTAAAAGTGGTTTTTTCTTGATCAGCAGGATCAATTTCTATTTGGTTATAACCACTATAACCATCCAGGAAACAATAGAATTGGTGACCCGCTACCCTTTCGAGCATTTGATCCATAAAGGGCAATGGAAAATGATCTTTCTGAGTTACCGCATTCAACCGTCGATAGTCAATACACATGCGCCAGCTCGTGGTTACACGTGTGGGTACCAATTCTCCTGCTTTATTTTCTACCACTGTAATGCCAGCTTTCTTCGGCACTACTTGAGTCGGGCTTACCCAAGGACTATCCGAAATTGGATAAATAACCCCAACATCCAGCAACTTCAAAACTTCCTTCTTCACCACCTCTTGCATGTTTGGGTTAAGACGCCTTTGCATTTGACGACAAGGTTTGGCATCTTCCTCAAGGTAAATCCTGTGGGTGCATATAGATGGACTAATTCCTCTTAAATCAGCAATGGTCCATCCTAACGCACTCCGTGTTGCTTAAGCAACTGTATCAGTTTGCTTTCCTGTTCGTGATTTAAAACAGATGAAATTATTACAGAAAAGGTCCTCTCTTCTCCCAGGAATACATATTTTAATTCTTTTGGGAGCTCTTTCAGTTCCAACTCTGGAAATTGCAAGTTTGACGGCACAGCCAACTTGGTCTTTGGCGGTAGCTGCTCATATTGAGCCGTCCACATTGTTCTTGCAACTTCCTCTTCAGTAATCTCCAAGATAGAACATATCTGACTCATTCTTTCATCTTGTGGAGTGTATCTTTCCAATTCATAACATGAGTTAGTCATAACGGACTCCACAGGATCAGAGTGAGCAGTTGAATCAAAGCAATCTTGAATTACTGCTTCTACCCAATTCACCTCCTCTTCCTCCTCATCAAAATCTTCAATTTTGGGATTTGAAAAGATCTTGATATTTAATGTCATATTCCCAAAAACAACAATCATAACTCCACTCCTTACTTTGATCGTCGCATCAATTGTCGCGAGGAAAGGATGTCCAAAGATCACCGGAATCTGAGATTTAGCATTGTGTACTAGTTCGGTGTCTAGGACAACGAAGTCAACAGGAAAGACAAAGGTGTCAATCTAGACTAGAACGTCTTCTAAAACTCCTCGCGGATATTTAATTGATCGATCTGCCAGTTGGAGAGTAATGCGAGTGGGCTTAAGTTCTCCTAACCCTAACTGTTGGTAGACAGTGTAAGGTAAGAGATTGACACTCGATCCTAAATCGAGTAACGCATTGTTCACTTTCTTCTGACCGATTATACAAGAAACTGTTGGTGTGCCTGGGTCCTTGTATTTAGGTGGCAGGTCGTGTTTTAAAATTGCACTTGCCTGGCATGCCAAGTAAGCACTCTTCTTAACACTTTGCTTCCTTTTAACAGTGCACAAGTCTTTTAGGAACTTGGCATAGGAAGGCACTTGTTTAATTGCGTCCAGGAGTGGGAGATTGATTTTCACCTGTTTGAATAACTCCAGAAACTCCTGACTTTTAGTTTCTTGTGGAGGTTTCTTCAACCTCTGAGGATATGGTGCCGAAAAAGGACATTTGGGTGCCTCCTCAAGGAGAGGTTCTTTTCCAGGTCTTCTCTTTATTTCATTATCCTCAGGAATTGTTATTTTGGGCTCAACTGTTTCGCCCTCTTTTCCTTCTTCCACCAATTCTTCTTCATTCTCTACCTCTTCTTCATCACCAACTACAGGTTGTGAGGTCAAAGAGACTTTCTCAATTTCTTTTCCACTTCTCAACACAATTACAGCCTTGGCCTCCTCATGTGGTCCAGATCCTGAGGGTCCTGTACCCGAGTGTTGGCCTTTAGGATTTTGCTCTGTCTGTGCAGGGAACATAGTTCGTTCTCGATCCCCTTGTTGGGCAGCTAACCTCTCTACACTTGTATTGAGTTTACTCATTAGCTGCATCATCTGCTGCATCATGAGTGTATTAGGATCTTCTTGTGCCTTCTTATGAGGTGGCACATAAGTGTTTGATGAGGTTTGGTTGTTGCTTCCCTGATTGTAGTTGGATTGAGGTAAATGATTTTGATATTGGTTCTGGTGATACCCTTGATTTTGTTGATAAGTAGGAGGAGGTTGGTAACTCTGGTGGTACCCTTGGTTCTGAGGTCGGTACTGGTTTCCTTTATTTGGCTGCCACTGTTGAGATGGGTTTGCTGCAGCAGCACTGTTTCTTTGATCGAAACCAGGATGACTCCACCTATCATTGGGGTTGAAACGACCAGGGGCATTTACAGCATGTACCTCCACTGGACTCTGTTCTTGGTAAACAGGGTATATTTGGCAATGTTGAGAGGTATGCCCCATCTGTAGACAACTCGAACATGATTCTTCAGATGTAAATTGTATTACCGGGTCCTTCTTCGCTTCCAAAATTTCCAATTTACGAGCCAGTTGCTCGTATTTCTCCAGTAAGCCATCTTCCGCCTTCAGCTGATAAATGCTCTTTTTACTCGAACTCGAACTGGGCTGAGTTCTCGTCACTTGAGTTTCCCATTCCGGTGCATGTTCGGCTAACCATTCAAAATGAGCTTCTGCTTGGTCAGCATTTTTGCTCATGAACTCACCATCACTCGTAGTTTCTACGAGCTTCTTTGACTTTGGACTTAGGCCATCAAAGAAGAAGCTTATCGTTCGCCACTTCTCAAAACCATGATGCGGGCAGAGCAGTAACAAATCCTTGAAACGCTCCCATGCCTCAGCAAAAGTTTCTTCCTATTTTTGATTATACATCTTGATTTGTCTCAAGATGTCAGTTGTTAACCGGTTAGGGAAGAACTTTTTGAGAAAGGCTTCATGAATTGCTGGCCAAGTCGAAATCGAATTCGGTTTAAGTGACAACAACCATGACTTCGCTTTGTCCTTCAAGGTGAAGGGAAAAAGCTTTAGTCGGATTATATCACTTGGGCAAGTCTGATCTGTGAAAGTGCCACAAACATCTTCGAAATCTCGAATGTGCAAGTACGCCTTCTCTTTATCCATCCCATGAAATGTGGGTAAAAGTTGAATCATCCCATTACGGAAATGGAATGTACCTGTGTGTGGAGGGATGCGGATACAAGAAGGTGTGGCTGTTCGATCAGGGGCCAAGAGTTCTCGTAAAGGTCGCTGACCGTCATCGATGAGGTCATGCCTATTCTCTCCTTGTTGGCTCTCCGTATCAGACATTGAGTTAGAAGTAGATGGGGTGAAAATGGGATTATCAGCACTATGGATTGGATCTTCAAATAGATTTGTGATGAAGGCTTCAGTGGAATCAAAGGACATAGAAGGACATAACAATACGGCTTGCGTTCTGAAGAAATGAAAAGAAAAAGAAAAATAGAAATGGGATAAGAAAAGATTGGATCAAATCAAAAATTCCTGGCCTTCGTTACCGTCCCCGGCAACGGCGCCAAAAACTTGACACGACTTGAAATGTGTTCTCTGAAGAGTACGTCCAAGTGTAGACGGTCGCGTCGCGTTAAAAAAAAAACCGGTAAGACCGGGTCGAATCCCAAAGGACGGAATGTAAAGGCGGAAGAATCTAGATTGAATCCTAAAATAAAATAAAAGATGATTGCTTAAAAGTGGGGGGGGGGGGGGGGGTTCTAACGGTCCTAATGAACTTAAATAAACAGATTAACGTGTAGCAATACTTAACTAAGCAAAATTAAGAACTGTGATATAAAATTCAGTATGAAAATGAGTTGGGAACATGTGAATCCACAAAGTACCAACCACTACCATGATTTAACAAGAATGAACAGCTGGGGTTTTATCCTTAGAGTATTCCTTATTTCGAAATGATTAAGTTAAGCATTCTAGACACTAAGTATGTGAATCTTGCATATTTAGTGGTTCGTTTACCTCACTTATTTATGAAGAACTGAAATAAGTAGTTAATTAAAACTATGAACAATAACTGACAAATTGAGTATGGAGTATTCGAAGTGTTTGTTATGAGAGTTCATTGATTTAACTAATCGAAAGAGCTTTTATTCCAAAATCATATTACAATTTGAACTTGAAAGATCAATTTGGACTTAGTTTCTGAAACAAAAGTTACTGGAATACAGAAAGGAGTAAACCCAAGTCATAATCATACCAATCGATTGACATGATAGCAATCGATTGATATGAAATGGCTTTCAATCGATTGACATTTATATCAATCGATTGACTTGGAATCAATGTCAATCGATTGAACTCTGTATTCAATCGATTGACATTGACTCTTTTACAGAATCATGGCAGAGGGTTGGGAACAATGTTTCTTCACATTATTCCCAACCAGAAACTACTCAGACATGTTGAATCTAATGAAAACAGAAATAATTCGAAGAAAATTATAATCAAAAGGCATGGATTAAATTTTAAACACAATAAATTTCAAAAATTGAATTCAAATCAAATCAAGGTATCATGCAATCACTCAAACAGTATAACCACAAGGGAAATGGAAATAGACCTGAACTTAAAACTGAATTCAAAGAGACAAATCTTTCAACTTGAGCTTTTAATCCGAAATAACCATGAAATTCCTACAAAACCATACAAAATATGAGCCAACCCCTGGCTCTCTCTACTCTCCTCTATATATAATGTCAGAAATACGAGCTAGAGGCGTCCAGGTTCATTCCATAACGGCTGGTCGTCGCCTGATTGCTGAGATCTTGCGCCATTAAAACAGACTGTTTCCAGTTTAAGTCAATCGATTGACAAAGATGTCAATCGATTGAAAAAGATGTCAATCGATTGATAAATAGTTCAATCGATTGGTAAGGAAAACATGTCAATCGATTGAAACTATGTCAATCGATTGGTATCAAGACTTCATCAATTTGTTTCTTGAGTTATTCCTTTCAACTTGTAATTCCCTTCAACTTCAGAACCTGCACTCAAAGAGCCAAACACAACAACATACCACGAAAAACACATCATTGTGTAAAGAAACAAATTAAACACAATTGCAGGTAATACCAGAGAAATGAGGTTATATCCAGTCAGTTTTTACTCCTTATCGAGCTAATATTAAGCTAATATCAGCTCTCATCACATGCAGCTCGTGTTCTTGGTGAAACCGAAGAGATTCTAAAATTCCTTCAACATCGTACACTGCCTAGTTTGGATCCAGATCAAGCAGCATATATTGATAATTGGATCCAGATCAGCCAAGGTTCTCAGGCATGACCTTTATTCGCTATTGCTCTGTATTGCTAGTAGTACTCCTGGCTTCTCTAGGGCTGTCTTCTACAACAAGCACGGTGAACTCACTATCGTAGCACCATACAAAACTTTTGAAACAACACTGATGATTCTGATAAGGTAGTAGCTGTAATACATTATTAGTCTTTGATTAATCCAATGTTATCAAGACTGGGCTGGTTAGCTTGTTGTACTCTTCTTTAATTTCCCCATTTTCCATGTCTCTGTTGCGTGCATCCTCTCAGAGGTTTTGAGGGATTGTTATATCTATATCTGTATCTGTATCTATACTATATATAAATGTACCAATGTCCATAAGTGTTTTACACTTTTATCAATCGGTAAACTTTTACTTGAATAATTCTTAGAGTTTTAATAAGTTAGGTATACCACTTTTTTTTTTTAGTCCGTGGATTTTTAAGTCTAAAAAATCTGCGAAGCGCTCCACTGACCCACGCCCCATCCTGCCGCCTCGCTAACCCACAGATTTTTTAAGCTTAAAAGTCCAGTGCGTTCACCCATTGTGCTTACCCGTGCGCACTGGAGCCAAACTCAATATATATATATATATGTACCAACCCCTTAAGTGTTTTAGACTTTTTTCACACGGTCAATTTCGTTAATGAATGCATAGTTTTTTATTCTTTTGCAGTTCTTCTATTATTTGTTTATTTTATTTTTTTTTTCTCTCGGTTCGTTAATTCTAATGAGTTTTAAGAAAATTTAAGACCACTACTAACGGCTAAAATTGACGAAAGGGGAAAAGTACCACGATGTGTTAATAGAGGAACCAAAGTGTCAAACAGGGTTTAGTTTAGGAGTGGTGCAAAATGCATTTTACCCTTATTTTACTTTTTGGAATCGATGCATTCGCATAAGCAATACTTAATACTCCCTCTGTCCGATTAGAGTTAGCTATTATAATTATTAGTTTTATTAGCTTTAGGGTCGTTTAGTCTTTTACTTTCTATTAGGGTAATACTGTATACCTAGATATATTATTATTGTCTCTTTTTCTATTGTATTCATTCATTCAGTTTTTGTGTTATGAGAAACTTTAGTTCTCTTTGCTCTTTTCCCTTTGTTGTTTTCTTGATTATTTAATATATTCACATGTCCCATATTAAGAGTCCTTGATGCCATTTTTTGATGTCCTATTTTAAGAGTCCTCTTTGAAAAATCAAAGTACTTTAATACACACTTTCCAAATTTGCCCTTTATTATATCCAACTCTTCCCTCTCTTTTTTTGATGTGACACTATAATTTTGAATTTCAAAAAGGGAAATATTGGAAAGTTGAAAATCTCACAAAAATCAAGGTTGTCCCCTTAATAAGTTGGAATTCCCAAAAGAGACTCTTAATATAGGACGGAGGGAGTATTATTTTTCGGATGATTCTGGTTCGTTTTTGGATTTCTCGTTGATTCAGATTCATATTTGGATCGATCTCACACTGATTCGCGTTCGCTTTTGGATCTGTCCCTGATTCTGGTTCGTTTGTTTTGTGTTTTTGGATCTGTCTTTGATTTTGGTTCGTTTGTGTCTTATTTAATTGCTTCGTTTTCATTATGGCTGCTGAACGCGATGATTCGCTTCAAGCTATTAGTGTTAAACTCGATGGAAAGAATTTTGCATATTGGAATTATGTGATGAAAAATTTTCTAAAGGGGAAGAAGATGTGGGGTTATATCAATGGAGATTTTAGTAAACCTACGAATGAACAGGCTGATAAATTTACAGAATTGCTAGATGGTTGGGAAAGAAACAATTTAAAAATCATTACTTGGATCAACAACTCCGTTGTTCCCTCGATAGGTATGCAATTGGAAAAGTTTGAATATGCAAAGCAGGGTGGGATTATTTGGCTAAATTGTTTACACAGTCCAATTTTGCGTAAAGGTACCAATTAGAGTGTGATATTCGTGCCCTTGAACAAAAAAATTTGAGCATTCAGGAGTTCTATTCTACAATGACAGATTTTTGGGATCAGTTGGCTCTTATGGAGTCACCTGAATTGCGGGCGTTTGCACCATATATCACTAGTAGGGAAGAACAATGTCTGGTTCAATTTTTGATGGCTCTACATGATGATTTTGAGGGCCTTTGTTGGTCCATTCTCCATCGTAGCCCACTTTCGTTAGTTGATTCTATTGTCCATGAGTTAGTAGCCGAGGAAATACGTCTCAAGACTCAGTCTGGAAAGGGAATTCTCCCCGACTCTACTCCGTCTGTTTTAGCAGCCCCTTTTCGTCCACCATCCAATAATCAGAATAAGCCTTAGTTGAGAGTTGGTAGTGATGTATGCAGCTACTGTAAGGAGAAGGGTCATTGGAAGGCTCAGTGTCCTAGGTTGGGTCGAGCAAACCAGCCCAATAGCATCAACCAGCCCTCACATGGTCGATCACCACAACAACAGCAACCTCAACCTTCTCATCGGAAATCTGATAACCAATCTCAACAGCGTTCGTATAGGCCTCCACAGCCAAACACTGTAGTAGTTGTACCACCATCAGACTCATTTGGACCCGGTTCCCCTTCCCCATCCACTCCGTTCATGACCTCCCTTGCTGAGCAATTTCAGAAGTTCCTTGCCACACAGCCACATGCTATGGCTACCTCTTCACTAGGTATGTCTTCAGGTATGTCCTCAGGTATTTGGGTCTTAGACTCTGGAGCTTCTAATCATATGTCACCTGACTTGTCGTCTTTTGTATCCTTATGTCCTGCTTCTTCTTTGCCTGTTATGACTACTGATGGTACTCCCATGCCGTTGTGTTGGGTCTGTTGTCACACCTCATGTATCTCTCTCTAGTGTTTACCATATTCCCACACTTACTATGAATCTTGTTTCTGTTGGTTAGCTTTGTGATGTAGGTTACTTAGTCTCTTTTTCTTTTACTGTTTGTCATGTGCAGGATTCGCAGTCTCAGACGCTGATTGGGACAGGCCATAGGCAAGGGGGATTATACATCTTGGACAAGCTCAATGTACCAGTGGTTGCAGCTTTTAGTGTTGACTTGTCATCCTTTCGTTTGAGTTCTTTGTCTAGTTTTTATTTATGGCATTCTCGCCTTGGTCATGTTTCAGCCTCTCGTTTAAAATTTTTAGCTTCTATAGGACAATTATGAGGTTTACAAACTCATGATATTTCTGATTGTAGTGGTTGTAAACTGGCAAAATTTTCAGCCTTTCCTTTTAATAGAAGTATTTCTTTTTCTCTTACACCATTTGATTTAGTTCATTCTGATGTATGGGGACCCTCTCCTGTTACTACAAGAGGGGGGTCTCGATATTATGTATCATTTATTGATGATTGCACTTATTACTGTTGGATTTATCTTATGAAACGTCGTTCAGACTTCTTTGATATTTACAATACCTTTCGTGCTTTTGTCAAAACTCAACATTCTACTGTTATCAAATGTTTTAGATGTGATTTAGGTGGAGAGTATACCTATCATAAATTTTGTGAATTGCTTGCTTTAGATGGAACTATTCACCATTCCTCTTGTACAGACACTCCTGAGCAAAATGGTGTTGCTGAAAGGAAACATCGGCATATTGTTGAAACTGCTCGCTCTCTTTTATTATCTGCATATGTCCCTAGTGATTTTTGGGGAGAGGTTGTCCTTACTGCTGTCAATCTAATTAATTAAATTCCATCCTCTCACTGCTCAGGTCTGTCACCTTTTGAAAAATTGTATGGGCATGCTCCTTATTATTCTTCTTTAAAGGTGTTTGGTTGTACTTGTTTTGTCCTTCGACCTCGTGTAGAGCGTACTAAATTGTCACCAAAGGCTACTATTTGTGTTTTTCTAGGTTATGGTGAGGGTCAAAAGGGATATCGTTGCTTTGAGCCAGTTACTAAGAAATTATATGTCTCTCGCCATGTTGTGTTTCTCGAGCACATACCCTTCTTTTTCTATTCCTAATAATCATCATGAGTTGACTAAATCTGATCTCATCCATCTAGATCCATTCTCTGATGATACTGATAGTGTGCCCTCTCAAGCCCCATGCATCACTGATATTGTCTCACCTCATGGTTCTACTTCTGCTGATACTGGTACCTTGTCGCCTGATGTTACCTCCCTTCCAAAGGCCACCCAAGCACCTGTTGAGGCTGTGGTACATCCTCGCTATCCTGCTCGCACTCGAGTCTACTCAATCACCTGATTTTGTTTATTCTTGTTATTCAGATTCTTTTGCTTCCTTTTTAGCTTCAGTTCATGATCTCTCTGAGCCTCTATCCTATAAAGAGGCAGCTCTTGATCCTCTTTGGTAGCAGGCTATGGCAGAGGAGCTCTCTGCATTGTATAAGACATACACTTGGAGTTTGGTTCCCTTACCTTCTGGTAAGAGCGCTATTGGTTCTCGTTGGGTTTATAAAATCAAAACCAAGTCAGATGGGTCTGTTGAGAGGTACAAAACAAGATTGGTTGCCAAGGGTTTTTCCCAGCAATATAGTATGGATTACGAGGAGACTTTTGCTCCTGTTGCTAAAATGACTACTATTCGTGCTCTTATTGCCGTTGCTTCTGTTCGTCAATGGCATATAACTCAGATGGATGTTAAAAATGCTTTCTTGAATGGAGACCTCCAAGAGGAGGTTTATATGGTTCCTCCTCCGGTGTTCCTCATGGTCCAGGTGAAGTTTGCAGGCTTAAGAAAGCCTTATATGGTCTTAAACAAGCCCCTCGAGCTTGGTTTAAGAAGTTTTCCACTGTGATTACCTCATTTGGGTTTTCCCCGAGTGAGTATGATTCAGCTCTCTTTATCAGGTGTACCACTGCAGGTCGTATTATGCTTTCTTTGTATGTTGATGACATGATTATTACTGGTGATGATGTTGATGGGATTGCAGTGTTCAAGTCTGAATTAGCTCGTTGTTTTGAAATGAAGGACTTAGGTCCACTACGTTATTTTTTGGGGATTGAAGTGGCCTTTTCTCCAAAAGGCTATCTTCTTTCTCAGTCTAAGTATACATGTGACATTCTTGAGCGTGCTCGCCCCACTGATAATAAGATTGTTGATACCCCTTTGGAGCTTAATGTTCATCTTTCTCCTTCTGATGGTGTTCCTTTGCCTGATCCTAACTTATATCGCACTATTGTTGGTAGCTTGGTTTATCTTACTGTAACTCGTCTAGATATTGCTCATGCTGTTCATGTTGTTAGTCAGTTTGTTACTTCCCCTACTACAGTTCATTGGGCTGCTGTTCATCGTATTTTGAAGTACTTGAGAGGCACTCGGTTTCAAAGTATTTTACTTTCGTCATCTTCTTCCTTGGAGCTGTGTGCATACTCTGATGCTGATTGGGCCGGTGATCCTACAGATTGCAAGTCTGTTACTGGATATTGTATAGTTTTGGGTGATTCTCTCATTTCTTGGAAGAACAAGAAGCAAGATGTTGTTGTTGTGTCTTCCACAGAAGCTGAGTATCGTGTATTGGCTTCGACTACACGTGAGGTTATTTGGTTACGCCGGTTACTTACAGATATGAGTGTCTCCTTTCCTCGCCCTTCACCTATGTATTGTGATAATAAAAGTGCTATCCAGATTACTCACAATTCAGTTTTCCATGAGAGGACAAAGCATATAGAGATTGATTGTCACATTACTCGTCATCACCTTAAGCATGGAGCTATCACTTTGCCTTTTGTTTCTTCTTCCGCGCAGATTGCTGATTTGTTTACAAAGTCACAGCCGATTCAGCATTTTCGTTTTTTAGTTGGCAAACTCTCTATGCTTCTAGCTGCAGCATCGTGAGTTTGAGGGGGGGGGAGTAATTAGAGTTAGCTATTATAATTATTAGTTTTATTAGATTTAGGGTAGTTTAGTCTTTTACTTTCTATTAGGGTAATACTGTATACCTAGACATATTATTATTGTCTCTTTTTCTATTGTATTCATTCATTCAGTTTTTGTGTTATGAAAAACTCTAGCTCACTTTTCTCTTTTCCCTTTGTTGTTTTATTGGTTATTTAATATATTCACATGTCCCATATTAAGAGTCCTTGATGCCATTTTTTGATGTCTCATTTTAAGAGTCCTCTTAGAAAAGTCAAAGTACTTTAATACATACTTTTCAAATTTGCCCTTTATTATATCCAACTCTTCCATCTTTTTTTTTATGTGACACTATAATTTTGAATTTCAAAAAGGGCAATATTGAAAAGTTGAAAATCTCACAAAAATCAAGGTTGTCCCCTTAATAAGTTGGAATTCCCAAAAGAGACTCTTAATATGGGACGGAGGGAGTATTATTTATAGGATCTAAAATAAACTAAAACTATCATTCTATTAGAGTAATGCAATGATTCACAAATTTGAATACTAAAATTGGTTTCAAATGTTTTGTCAGTTTTACAACATCCAATGACATGTTGTACCACCTATTACTATCATAACATGTGGTACAACTATTCATCCAATTGAAGCTTAAATTTAGGATTCAAATTTGGAAAGCATAGCACTGGGTATTTTTAAAAATTTTTTTTAATATGATATGGATTTACATTACTTCTTATAACCATTGGACGGTAAAATATACTCACACTAATGTTCCTATTGGGTTGATATAATACATCTAACGTTCCTATGGGGATTTAAGTGTTATTTCATTTTTGTTTCAAATTTGGCAGGTTCATGGTTCCAATCGTTTTTGATTAGAAGACTTGTGATATAAATATATTTTTAAAAATCATTCAAATTCTATCCAAATATACAGGGAGAAATTTACGTGTGCACTTTTCATGTTCTTCTTAGTTTTAGATGCTTTCTCCTTAATTTAATAATCATGAATCGAGGCTCTTCTCATATTATGCTCTTTTATTTATTTATTCGAACTACTTCTTAAATTCAGTTGCATTACCTTTCTATAGTTTTATATGTCTTATCATATCTCAGACAAATTCATAACTCAATTTTTGCCACAATATAATTTACAGATATTCAATTGAAGACTTATTTTAGAGTTATAAATTTGTTAGTTATTAGAATATCCACTATAACTTTGATTTAATTATCTTCAATAATAAAATATAGTTGAAAAATATTTGATTTGAGGACATCCTATTATTTGAACATTTGTTGCACATTTTATGTTCAGTGAATGATCGGTTAATACCTATTTGATCAAAAACTATTTATTATATAGAGAATCAACATGACTCATTTTTGCTATACAATCAGTGTACTTGTATAATTTTGCATTTACCATAATAAAAGAGCTCAGGGTCAAACAAGTTTCTTAAATATATTAATAATTATAATGTAAGTACACTGTGCACCACAATGAAAATACTGTAATTGTGTTTCAATTGTTTGCAATTATATAACATTGAGAATCAATGACACTCCTTTGTTTAATAAATACAACACACTTATATAGTTTTGCAATTATCATAATGAAAGAATACATGGTCAAAAAATTTCTTAAGTATATTCAAATAAAAATTAATTAAAATGTAGGCACATTGGGCACACAATCAAAGGTACCCTAATATATCTTAATTGTTTGAAATTATGTACTTCATCTATCAGATTCCTCTATTTGTTGCTTTTGTTATGTTTGTTAATGCTAGAGATCTTCATTTTTTTTATTGTTAAATTCGATGTCATTTCTAAGCCATAGTATAGAATTCTTAGCTTTTTTTAAAAAAGCAGATATAGTGTAGAATTATTAACAAGTTATAGTACACAAACTTGGGAATATACATTATAGAGTATAGATGATCTCACATTAATCTCTTCTTTAGTGCTACGGTATTATCAAAAGGTACGAACATTTTAAGTTTATGTTTTAACGAATAAGAGTCGACAAAGAAAATCTTTCAATCTACATATACATAGTAAAATATACCTATAAAATGAGGTGCGTATGCAACACTCCTTTCAATCTTTCAATCTTTCAGTATGTACTCCTTTATTGACAGAGAAGTGAGATGTGTACATTTTATAAAATTAGGGAGTCCTCATAAGATAAAAATCGTATACATATATGTGTACTATATAAACGCATGTACATTATCTCATCTATGTATCTCTTTCTTGGATAACATTCTTATTCATTAATTGCAGTTGTTTAGCAAGTTAAAATAGTGCACCAAATTCGGCATTATTTATTACATAGTATATATTATTTTAAATCATCTACGTTAGTTATTTTTTGTTTATGTTTTTGCACATCTTTTAAAGCCATTTTGAACAAGGTACATACTTTGCTAAAAAAAAAAAAGATATAATTGAATGATTGGTCATGATAACTTCAAGTAGTCATGTGCCATATTCATTACATTTACCTTATGGCTTGTGAATTAAACATTTCGTGTTAATTAATTGTTTCATTTGTGGACTATCAAAATAATATTATAATTTTTCTTCTATACTTTGAATTTTGCTAATTTCTAATTCACATACAGTACTTCAAATCTTTCGTGTCAAGAAAAGAAATATAATCGTAAAAATGATTTCAAAAAGTATTTTGATTCCAAACAATGGAAAATGAGATTGGATTTAATTATTATTTTTGTAAGAAAAAAATCCGTAAAACAATTTTCTCTCATTTATAAAAACAAGTTATTCACAAAACACCTCTTCATGTTATGGCAACTAAAATTATGCTCATAAAAAAATATTAACCATACAATTATTATTCTTCTAGAAGCTAAGAAGGCAAAAATCATTAGTTTTCCTTCAACACAATCTAAAAAGAAATATGAACACAAAGGGTTGATCTTCGGATTGATCAGATTAGAAATTCAAAAAATATTTAATAATTTTCGAAATACAGAAACTCATTTTGATGAACTTCATAATTTCAAATTTAGCTTCCAATTCCAAAATTTTGTATTTTTTGAAAAGTTTTGAAAATCGGAATTTTTTTTTCTTTCCTAAAAAAAATTGAGTTTTAGTTGAAAACAACATAAAAACTTCTACTCCTTTTGTTTTGATGTAAAATATTTTTCGGAAAATGCTTTAACCTTATAATTAATACATGATAGCATTTTTTCGGAAAACATTTTACATAGAAACTAGTAGAGCGTTTTCATGTCATAAGTTTTGAAATAAAATATATAGGCATATATTAATTTCAGGTTAAAATTTTAGGATCAAAATTTGTTCAAACTATTGAGGAAGTTATAAATTTTAAAATTTCCAGCATCATTTTGATCCGAACCCTTTTTTTTTTTTTTTTTTAAATTATAAACTTTTCAAATTTTGCAATTTGAACTAAATTTACAATTCCATAATCGGAATTTTTTGAATTCGTTTCAGAATTTTCGTTCCAACCTAACACTGTGAGAAATTTTCTCACAAAAATTAACACATAAATTAAAGTGAACCATTAGAAAGGGTTTGAGTACTCCACTTCAAAAGTTGAAAGATTTTTTAAATCTAAAAAGTTTAATATTAGACGCCTGACTTGATTTTTCTAGATTTTAATATTTTAACAAGGATGTTAATAAATTGTTTGTATGAATCAAGTGTTGAGTAATTCACTTCAACACTTCTAAGATATTTTATAATCTAAACAATTTAATATTAAACGTCTGATTGATTCTTCTAGATTTTAATACTTTTCAAAAGGATGTTAACAAATTATTTGTACAAGTTAAATGTTTAGCCAATTTGTTTTTTTTTTTTTTTAATTTGTTAGCATCTACCCTTTTGTGCCCCAACCACTTGCAAAGCACGTTCTGTAAGACTAGTATATATATATATATATGTCTCTTAGTTTGCTGAGCTTGGGTTAACTCTATGCACTTTCCGGTGGTGTTGTGTATGATTCCCATCCTTCATGCTTATATAAAATTAAATTACTTTTCAAAATACGTAAATATACATATAGTCATGAAGTACTCATATATCTTTTGATCTCAACATTTGTATGGATTATAACTACAAGTAATGCTTTTTTGGTGGTATTTGGAAAAAAAAAAAAACCGATAACGTGGCTTATTATTATTTTTAAAATTTTTATTTTTTCCCTGCTAAAAATGTGGTTGTGTTTGTATGTTTGCTTGCGTGAAGGCACGGGGCCAATGCCCCCCCCCCCCCCCCCCCCCCCCCCCCCCCAGATTTTTGAAAATTGTAATTGCCACTTAAAACATTTTTTTTTTTTTGAAATTTTAGATATTTGATATATTGGCCCATGCAAATAAAAATAAGTTACATATTGGCCCTTACAAAATTTTTAGTTTTACAAAATGGTCTATGTAAATATATGTTTGATAATACTAATTACAATCAAACCACCTCTAAACCATCAAATGAGTTATGGATTTGAATAAAGAATATCAAAATTCACTATAAATTCACTGTACACAATGAGAATTACAAGTAGCAAACCTTTCAACACTAAAAGTGATTCATAGAGCCGACATCAAGTAATTGGGACACAAGACTTAGTTTGATTTAGTATGGTATAGAACATCCTACCTAAAATAGGGATATATTAAAAAAAAAAAAAAAAAAAAAAAGAGAAAAGAAGAAAAAGAAGAAAGAAAGAAAGAAAAACGCTCGCCACTACAACAAAAATGCGCTTTGGCGACAAAACATGACGAGAAAATCAAAATTTCCTCGCCAAAAGTATAGTATTTACGAGGAAATTATATTTTGTCGCTAAAAAGTCTAAAAGAGACACATATTTGGCTACAAAAGTCTTATTTCCTCAACAGAAGTATCAAAGTTGGCGAGGAAATAATATTCCCTCGCCAAAGTCAAGACTTTGGTGACGAAACATTTATTTCCTCGCCTATAGTAAAGTCTTTGGCGACCAAATATAATTTTCCTCGCTTAAAGGTATGTCAAAAAATATAATTGTGGGAAATACCTTTTGGCGAGGAAATATACATTCCTCGCTAAATAGTACTTTTGGCGAGAAAAGCAAAGTTTCCTCGCTGATTCTATGTTTTGGCGAGGAAATATGGATTTCCTCGCGTAAAGTTAAGTCTAAAACAAATAAATGTGGGAAATTTTTTTCGGCAACGAAATATGTTTCCTCGATAAATAGTACATTCGGCGAAGAAAACAATGTTTCCTCGCTAAAAAGCATGTTTTGGCAAGGAAACTCATTTGCCTCGCTAAAACTAAAGCAAGAAGCGAGAAACTTGACTTGCGCAGTTAAAACTCAAAACACAATCAATAGATTTTATAGTTGATTTCGGCTGCTTTTAGTCAGAAAGACCTCGAAATTTGATCAATTCTCATAATCTATAAGTGTCACGTCCTTGAACCAACCATATAGTTATAGGACACGTGGCACACCACAAAGGCACGCACTAAACTCCCAGATGCTCAATAAGAACCACAAAGTACAAAGTTAACAAGGATTTTTCATTTAAACACATATCAAAATATTGCCTTTTGAAAATAGAGGTCCAGTCGATTGATAGGGAACCCAGTCGACTGCATTAAGGGTCACAGAGAGCTAGAATTACAGAAAATTCAATTCAGTCGACTAACCCCAATCCAGTCGACTAAGTCTATAAGGGGTAGTGTCAAATTCAGTCGACTAATATCTGTTCGGTCGACTAGATTCGCATCATAGAGAGCTCAGTTTTGAGAATGTTGATCCAGTCGACGATAAAAATAGTTCCAATTGACTGTAAAAGGCATGTCATGTTTGTCATGCATAACACTATATTGCTAAACGGGGTGTAAGTAGTGAATTAAGAATTTTTTATACAATTGCATGATATTTAGTGTCTTAATAATTAATCTACAACTAGTCGACAGCCCGTGCAATGCACGGGAGTCTAATTTAATGATTTTTTTTTGGGTACTCTTTGCTATTAGTTTATAACATAAATATGAAAAAGTTTTAACTTTGGCTAAGACTTAACGAAACAATAAGAGGAAATCAAAGAAACAAATGAAGTCGATCCCTAAAAAAAATATACAGTAATCATATCATATATATTAACCAGAAAATGTTACATGGCACAATAGGAACGCGTTTGGTAATCGCTTTCGTTTGTTCTTTTGAAAATGAAAACTAAAAATGGGCCTAAAAACAAAAACAGGAAAAAAAAATTTTCACATGATCTGCAAAATCGCAATGTTATAAAACTGGCCCTAAGTGAATCCTTGTGAGTTTAGTGTATCAGGTGAAGACGATTTGAGAGTCGGTAGGGATTGTTCATAGAGAGAGAAACAAAAATATAAATGTCTAGATTACATGGGTTTATATAGTATGGGTTAGATAATTCTAGAACTCAAGTACTTAATGTATACATTTATCACTTCCAACTTCCATACATTAATCTCCCTAAATACATTCACGTACAATCCTAGATACATACATGCATTATACTAAAAACAACATGTGTCTAATGTATTTGACCAAAATGTATCTATCCAAATACTTTTTAGTGTTAAAAAGTAAATAATTACAAAAAAAAAAAAAAAAAAAAAGGTTGTAGAGCCATTATAACATAAATTAAAAAAAAACAAAATAAAGAAAACAAATAGAGAAGATGTCATGTGGCAAGTCTTAGAAGAGGGTAAAAGCTTTTTCTTTGATATATTTTTATAGATATATAAGATTGAAAACATGGAAATTTTCAAGTGTTAAATAAATTTATTATTGTTCCAAGAAAGCACACTATTTTTGACTAATATTCCATCCCAATGTCCCTATTTAAATTTAATATAATATACATAAAAAGTACAAAAAAAGGGGAAGGGAAAAAAAAAAAGGAAAAATGTAATAAGATTGAAAATGTGCGAATTTTTAAGTGTTAAACAACTTTATTATTATTCCAAGAAAGCACACTATTTGTAGGATTTTAGGATTCCCACTAATGTTCCATCACAATGTCACTATTAATATTTAATATAGTCTACATAAATAATAAAAAAAAATTAAAAATAATAAATAAAAAAAAGGAAAAAATGCTAGATTTGCCACATAGGATTTTGAGAGTAGTTGATGTGGATAGGCTCATTGAAGTGGAATTGCTTTGGCCACATAGGTTGAATGAATGCTAGCAAAGTTGAGGGAAATCATGCCACATAGGATTTTTTGGAAGATGATGTGGCTTATTGTGGAGGCTTCATTTGCTTCATCCTTTATTTATATATAATAGATTTGTATGGCGCGCATTTATAACAAAAATGTTAGGTTTGTGTTTTTTTTTCATATACTGGAAAGGATAATCTTAGAGTTTTCATAGGGATAACTAAAATCTAGTTCCTAACACTTGTGGTGTAATGGAACACTTAAAGTAATAGGGAAACAAATATACCGGGGATTCCACTATCATTTAATGAGGACCAATGCTAACAAAAGAAACCAAATTTGTGATACAAGTTTTAAAAAAAAAGAAGGGTAAATTACACTGATCTCTCTCCAGGTAAGGTCTAAATTTAGGTACCTCCCCTGTGATATTGATAAGTACACTTACCTCCCTTGTTAGTGTTTGTCAACTTACAACTCGAAGTGAGAATGCAAGGTTACCATTTTGCCCTCATATTTTTTAAATTTTCTACAAATGGACTAAAGTTCTCACTTTCTGTCTCCTCGAATTCTCTGTTTCAAAACTTTGAAAAACTCCACCATTGCAATTCTCGACTCACCGACACCACCCCGAACATCACCCCCAAATTGAAGTCCTTCCTCGCCCCCTCCTATTCTCTCCAAACCCCATAAATCCATGAACAATTGTAGACCCAAATGCATTACTCCAAATTGTAGCCATTGCAAATTGAAGTTAGCAAAGGGCATCCATGGCCCTCAAATTACGGTGGTGTTTTGGTTAGGAATGGTGGTCGCCAATTCCATGACCAATGACCCCTAACAAGTGTGTATATATACATATATGCATATGGAGAGACTCATATTTTCAATCGTCACTGCAACATCCGACAAGAACAATGAATGGGTTATATGTCGATTTATGTTGATTTTGGTGATGAATGGGTTATATATGTTGATTTTGGTGTTGGTGTCAGTTGTGGTCTGAGTTTAGAAACACGAATTTATCAGATTGTATATACAATTTACACATACACACACACACACACACACATATATATATATATATATACTAGCATTGACACACACACACACACACACACACACATTTATATATATATATATATGCATGAGAATATTAGTTTTTTTCACAAAAGTAATTACTAAATTTGTTAGTCTCTAGAAAGCATACCAAAAAGATAGAATCTTGTCAAAATAAGTTGTTATGTCTCTCATTATATAGCAATGACTGTATTTTTTGCCGTAGAAAATTGTTTAAAAAAAGTACTATGGATTGTCTACCTCGTGATTGAGCACAGTGGTGCATACATGTAACGCCCTGAAAACCAAGCCACATGGGCGAGGTCAACGAGTCAAACCATATAAAGGAAAGCAAGGGATAGTCCTACATGGACCAATCCAACAAGGCGGAAGCATAGGGGAATCCTACGTGGATTCCAAAGAAAAGTCGAAAAGTCAAGGGTTGACCCACGAGGACCAAACACGTCAAATAGGGTCAACCAACATTGTTTGGTTTTGAAAGGAGTTGTAAAGAAGTATAAAGAAACTCCAATGGTTTAAAAGTAACAAGTAATGAAGTCTGCTTTGAAAGTTTATCACTAAAGTGGTTTTTGAAGGAATACGACCAAACGGTCCTTAGGCAATTGAAAGTAGTAATTTTCCCATAATAGGGTAACCATGGGCTAAGAAATACTAACTAGTATTAAAAACATAATTTAACAAGGATCCTAGAGGATCCAATTGTCAAGATTAAGATTAAGAGGGGGGATAACTAAGATCCCCAATATAATACGAGATCAACTAAGTCCAAAAGAACGATTTTAAAAGCAAAGGCTAAACATGTGCCCAATTACAACTACTATGAAATAAATATAAATCCTTGTAATTCAATCTACGAATAAGATAATGAATTACAACTAGAACAATGCTCCTACCATGAGTCGTGTCAAAGAAAAATTTTCTTTCAAAACATAAGACTTCCTCATAAGGAATCTTCCAATGGGACGCCACGCGTCGAATACTTTTGGGCCTTGCCCTAATCAATAATTCTTGAAAAAAGGGTTTTATAGATTCATTAAGCACGATAGCTCAGTAGCAAACATTGTAGAAATGTACTACTACTTCTAAAATCATGCTATGACATGCAGTGCAATGTTTTGCCGCCGCGGCGATGCAATTAGCCGTAAGGCGAAACCGTGAGACATTCCCAACTTAATATCCCATAAGCATTCACTCTCAACACCGGATGCGAGCCACTCCAACGTCAGTGTAGCATACAAGATCTCTGGTAGCTAACCGAATATGATCTTGCATTTTTGAATGTTTTAAGGATCACAAACAACCTTCCTCACCTTACACCCGCTTCCGGAATTTCAACAATAACCACCCCCAAATGGGGATTTCAAGAGACATTCCCCAAACGTGGGAATTTTAAGGATTTCGTATGCCCCAAGCCAATGTCATGAATGCTTTGCCGACTTGGCGACCATGAAATGCTACTAGATGCGATTATGCTTTAACAATGTCATTTAAAAGATTATAATGCTAAGAAATAAACATAGTAGTTCATGGTACCAAAACTAAATTGATAATGAAATTCCTATAAAGCATAAGCAACATCTTAAACAAGAAAGAGATTACTAACATTTATAATCATTTGAAACCATAGCAACACAAATAACACTTAGGCTAGACATGGATTCAAATAGACACATAAGAGCAATTAGTCATTTAATAAATCATGTAGGAATAGTTCTTCAAACAAGATCAACATGTAATAACTCTAACCTACACATAGCAAACCATGAAATTAGAAGGAATAGTGCACTTAAACAATGAAATCTACCTCTTGTGTTCTTTGTTCAAGAACACACCAAAATAGGAATCCAAAGAGAGAAAAGCAGAGATCAATGGATAGCCCTTGAGAAGATAAACAAGAGGTCCTCTAATAGTCTTGGTTCAATAATAGCTTGAAGGCATACAAAAGTAAACTTGAAGGTTGAAGCTTCAATGGAGATTTTTAGCTTCTAAACCAAAGAGATAAGAGAGAGATATCGAGAGAAAAAATGAAAAAGAAAAATGAGAGGAAGAGGAGGATATAGGTTGGTTATATAGGGAGAAAGAGAGGGGGAAGCTTCCTAGGGAAGCTTTAGTGGTTGGGGTGGTTAAGAGTGGTTGGGAGGTGACTTGTGGGTCTTGTCCTTGTCTCCCACACACACACACACGCACACACAAATATGTAACATACATATACACACATGTGCCAAAACAAAACACACTGTCCCAAACCAAGACCCACATTGGCCCAAAATTACCAAATGCCCTTTTTAAAATTACGAGTTTCTACAATCTACCTCCCTTAAAAGAATTCTGTCCCGGAATTCGGACGAGAACGAAAGGTACTGAATCAAAGTATGGTCCACGACCACACCAAAATGCCGTAGTGTCACAAATAATGTGAACACTAGCACAACGTGAGAAAATGAAACATCTCACACATCGATTCCAAAAAGGAAAGGAAAGAAAAGCTCAATAAAACAGTCAGTAAGCACACTAAGGGTGCTGAGGAACAAATGCAAGGGACATACGAGGTTCAACATTAAAAGATGGAGTCAACTCCAAAGATTGACAATAATAATGGACATGAACCTCCAAACCATTGGATCAACCAAAACGTACTTGAATGAAAACAAAGTACAACCGGATATCTCAAATTCATCGAATCAAAACAAAACGTGATCCCTTCAAAAGGAACACGTGATCACAAGAACACAAAGCATATGTATACCATCAAAATGAACTGAAAGTTCCCAAACCAGGTGACTCTGAAGTGTCACACGAAAGATGGAAGCAAACTAGGCGGCACACCTACAACAAGAGTTATAACAAACTCACATCACAAACGGACCACAAATAACGAAAGTGTTCAAGAAAACACGATTGAAGTTTTATAACAGAATGAAGACAACTCTTCAGAAGTTGCCACACTAACTGAATGTGATCTCAAAACAAATGGTCACCAAGAATCCTCATCTACTCAAAGCAAGGATAAAATTGAAAGATCGCAATGATCTTTAACAAAGCTCAAATACAATAATCTCACGACAGGGTGAGGACAAAGGGCTCACTGATCTCAATAAACAAGGAATGCACCAAGTGCATGAATCAAACTTGTCAACTATGACATCAGCAATAATATATCAAGATGATGAAACAAAATACAATCTAATGGATAAGTCATAGAATCAACTAAAAATCTCCCCCTATGGATCAATCGTAAGGTCAAAGAAATAACAACGGTTCACATCGATAGGCCACCTCAATAGGCCACAAAATTAGGCAATTGCCAATAAGTCCAAAATAATATGGAAATTCAAGTTATGAAATACCATCAACATTCCTCAATAAGGATAAGGTATGCTTGAGTTCAACATGCAACAAGATCGGAGAACTCACAAGTGACTCTAAAGTCTAAACGGGTCCATAGTCAAAACCACCGACACTCAAGAAAAGAAAGAATCAATCGATAAGGAAAACAATGCTTACAACCACAGCAAAAGGATACATCTTATGCAGATTTACACGAAACTCTGACACACTCCAATAATAAAATACTATGCAAACGACCATAGTATTCAAAACATAGAAGATTACGCGATTGCTCAAGGCGTACAATCAAACGTAATTGAAATTTAAGCCTTAGTAAACAATAAATTAAGGCTCCAATCAACAAAGATCTACTATACGAAAGAGACCATGCTCCAAAAAAAAAAAACGGTATGATCTTGGATTCACAAAGATAACAAGCCGAGAATCTCAACAAATAAATCATCTAATAACATCTATCCCCCAAGAAGTAGGGAAGGATCCAAGCGTTTTAACAACTCAAGTCCGAATTCAACGAAATAAATTCCAAGAATTTAACAAGGCAAAACTGCCGGAGAAAATCAATTCAAAAGTCATCAAGTCTAAAGCAAAGGACATCACAACACTTACAGTGCGACATACCCAAGTTCAAAACTTTAAGGGTGAACTAAGCAAAAATAATACGCTACAGTCATGAGAATCGAATCAATAAGGAATGTTCTTTCAATAAAAGACTTGGAACAATGGAATGGCATCGCTCTATCAAGAGCTCAAAGATCGCAAGGGTCAAGAATTAAACGCACTTCAAAGAAGTATTATGAAAATGAGAATCCATATGTACTCAAAAGGAAAGAAACACTAGATAATTTTATGTTTCAAGGCCTAACATCAAAGCATTAACCACACTCAGTTAACAATAAATCTTCAATGAAAATCATAACAAAAATCGATAACGATCGATAAACAACTCATAGAAAAGATTTCACCAATCAACAGGATATGCAGTCTCGAAAGAAGAGACGATCCTTAGAGTCGCATAATTCAGTCAAATGTGAAAATCACCGAGTAAAGGAACTAATAGACTTGGAACAACACAAATCTATTCCCCCACAAAAGCTAGAATCCTCACAATGATTCATACGATAGGATTCAATCATATACAATGATCACATAGTGAAATGACAATTTGATTATGAAGATTTAAGCAATCACCAGAAATTTGGGTCAACCTACCAACCACAAGATAGAAAACTCGTAATCTACTCAGAAGAGTAATTACAATGTCAAACTGACATCCGAACAATGAAATTCTCACAAGACAAATAGTACGACAATTCTATAAGTAGGAAGAACTATTCCAACGATAAACAACAAGTATTCATATCCACATGAAATATACATGGACTACCAGCCACAATCGAGAGCTAACAAGATAGAATGCTCTCACAAAGATCAACATAGCCTTTAGAAAGGTTTTGTAACATGTGCGAAATAAAACCCATGCCACTCGAAGGTAAGCATCTCAAGAATGTACACAAAAACCTACCCAAGTCCGAAGACACAACCTATATAAGCCGTCTAATAGTACGTAACGCCACGTTATTAGAACCAATAAGTTATTCGTCGGATTAGAAAACATCTTTTAAGTAATTCAAAAGCACATATAGATATAGGTTTTCAAATATGCGCAACATATTAACATGTTGGTTTTCACAAGTTCGAAACTTATCTTCCAAATTTTTTTTACTCAAGAAATTTCATTATGAAACACCGATCAAAGTATCTATGAGTACGTGTATGAGCTACTCTAAACACGTAAAATCTGAAATATTATCTCAACATGCTATCGTTATCATACTTAACAATTCAATGATATTGAAACAAGTAATCACGAAAGCACATATACGCATTAGCATGTTATCACATAATCCCCGAAGGCAAGTAAGCTTATAACATGAAAATTTATCGTGTAATGTGTTAACCAATACATTATGTTACAACAGTGTAAACATATAAAATATATGCACGAAAACATATAGACACATAATTTTAAAGGCATGTAGCACCTAAGCATGCTTGCTTAACAGATTCCAATTTAAAGAAAATCGATGACGATTTCATCATATTGACATGCAATACTTAAGCATGTTTCCTCAATAACTGAAATGTAAAACAATGAGCAATGTAAACAAATAATCTTAAAAAAAAAGATCTTTAAGCATACAACTCGATGCAAAGCACTGAACAATACCTAACCACCAATCTTACAAGGCATAGTACGTCGAGCGAATAATCCAAACAAGGAAACCCTCATGTATATACTTTTTAACCTTGCATGGTCAATGGTTAAACATTAACAGATAGTTACACCAAGATGCAATACAAAAGTCACTTATAATGAGTACAACGTTTAAGGTGAATCGAAAACTAAAGGCCACCTCAAGTCCACGAATCACTTAGTCAAGATATACATGCATGTGATCACATAAACACGTAAGCACTTAAGCATGTTAACACGTAGTCCCATAAGCAAGCAAACATGCTATCATAATCAACTCATCATTTAAATGAAACGGAACAAATCATTTAACTATGAATGATTGAAATCAAAAGAGGTGCAAGTGACCCAATTAACTCCCAGAGTACTAAGGTATTCGAACCTGGTTAGCTCTGATTATTCTGTAACGCCCCGAAAACCAAGCCACGTGGGCGAGGTCAGCGAGTCAAACCATATAAAGGAAAGCAGGGGATAGTACTACATGGACCAATCCAACAAGGCAGAAGCATAGGGGAATCCAACGTGGATTCCAAAGAAAATTTGAAAAGTCAAGGATTTACCCACGAGGACCAAACGCGTCAAATAGGGTCAACCAACATAGTTTGGTTTTGAAAGGAGTTGTAAAGAAGTATAAAGAAACTCCAATGGTTTAAAAGTAACAAGTAATGAAGTCTGCTTTGAAAGTTTATCACTAAAGTGGTTTTTGAAGGAATACGACCAAACGGTCCTTAGGCAATTGAAAGTAGTAATTTTCCCATAATAGGGTAACCATGGGCTAAGAAACACTAACTAGTATTAAAAACATAATTTAACAAGGATCTTAGAGGACCAATTGTCAAGATTAAGATTAAGAGGGGGGGGATAACTAAGATCCCCAATATAATACGAGATCAACTAAGTCCAAAAGAACGATTTTAAAATCAAAGGCTAAACATGTGCCCAATTACAACTACTATGAAATAAATGTAAATCCTTGTAATTCAATCTACGAATAAGATAATGAATTACAACTAGAACAATGCTCTTAACATGAGTCGTGTCAAGGAAATATTTTCTTTTAAAACATAAGACTTCCTCATAAGGAATCTTCCAATGGAACGCCACGCGTTGAATACTTTTGGGCCTTGCCCTAATCAATAATTCGTAGAAAAAAAATGGGTTTTATAGATTCATTAAGCACGACGGCTCAGTAGCAAACATTGTAGAAATGTACTACTAATTCTAAAATCATGCTATGACATGCGGTGCAATGTTTTGCCGCCGTGGCGATGCAATTAGCCGTAAGGCAAAACCGTGAGACATTCCCAACTCAATATCCCATAAGCACTCACTCTCAACATCGGATGTGAGCCACTCCAACGTGAGTGTAGCATACAAAATCTCCGGTAGCTAACCGAATGTGATCTTGCGTTTTTGAATGTTTTAAGGATCACAAACAACCTTCCTCACATCACACCCGCTTTCGGAATTTCAACAATAACCACCTCCATATGGGGATTTCAAGAGACATTCCCCAAACGTGGGAATTTTGACAATTTCATATGCCCCAAGCCAATGTCATGAATGCTTTGCCGACTTGGCGACCATGAAATGCTACTAGATGCAATTATGCTTTAACAATGTCATTTCTAAGATTATAATGCTAAGAAGTAAACATAGTAGTTCATGGTACCAAAACTAAATTGATAATGAAATTCCTATAAAGCATAAGCAACATCTTAAACAAGAAAGAGATTACTAACATTATAATCATTTGAAACCATAGCAACACAAATAACACTTAGGCTAGACATGGATTCCAATAGGCACATAAGAGCAATTAGTCATTTAATAAATCATGTAGGAATAGTTCTTCAAACAAGATCAACATGTAATAACTCTAACCTACACATAGCAAACCATGAAATTAGAAGGAATAGTGCACTTAAATAATGAAATCTACCTCTTGTGTTCTTTGTTCAAGAATACACCAAAATAGGAATCCAAAGAGAGAAAAGATGAGATCAATGGATAGCTCTTGAGAAGATAAACAAGAGGTCCTCTAATAGTCTTGGTCCAATAATAGCTTGAAGGCCTCCAAAAGTAAGCTTGAAGGTTGAAGCTTCAATGGAGATTTTTAGCTTCTAAACCAAAGAGATAAGAGAGAGATATAGAGAGTAAAAATGAAAAAGAAAAATGAGAGGAAGAGGAGGATATAGGTTGGTTATATAGGGAGAAAGAGAGGGAGAAGCTTCCTAGGGAAGCTTTAGTGGTTGGGGTGGTTGAGAGTGGTTGAGAGTGGTTGGGAGGTGACT
The DNA here is from genome assembly GCA_033977485.1 of Hydrangea macrophylla. Lineage (NCBI taxonomy): Eukaryota > Viridiplantae > Streptophyta > Magnoliopsida > Cornales > Hydrangeaceae > Hydrangea > Hydrangea macrophylla. The sequence goes on from CM066995.1 coordinate 96,007,833, forward strand.
TGTGGGTCTCGTCCTTGTCTCCCACACACACCCACACCCACACACAAATATGTAACATACATATACACACATGTGCCAAAACAAAACACACTATCCCAAACCAAGACCCACATTGGTCCAAAATTACCAAATGCCCTTTTTAAAATTATGAGTTTCTACATACACAAAACATTGTATTTGGTAAATATTGTGTATTCATAAGCTTAATGGATCTACAACTTTTTGTGGAGAATAATTTCAATGTTAATTAAGATTAGAGAAAAACACATAAATTTACAACACGCATTACAGTAATCCTACCAACAAAAGAACAAACTAAATAGAATAAGGACACTTTCTCTCTCTCTCTCCAGTTGCTTCTCTTTTTGTTCGTCTTCTTGTAAACTTCAGGTGCTGCATTGTAAAAAAAAAAGTGTATTGGCCTAAGCATATATGGGAATACAGAGAGATAGAAAGTAGTTAGAAGAATGTGGGTGGGGACAGTTTGGGAGGAAAAAGGGGTAGTGGGTAGTTAGTTTTGATCTTATATATTTGAAAGTTTTAAACTTATTGATAGGGATAAATTAAGGGGAGAGCCATGGGTGGTTATGTGGTACTTTAAATTTAAATAAGAAAGTAAAACGTGTGTATGTGTGTGTGAGAGAGAGAGAGAGAGTGTGTGGAGAAGTGGGCAAGTTTTTGTTGTTTTTTTATGTATGTTTCTTATGCAGTACTTATATATAGTTGTATGTATATAAGTTATAAACATAAAATAGTGCCACGTGGAAGCTATTGTTGAATGATTGTGTCATGTGGAAGGTCTACTACATCCCTATCTATATATGTATAGATATATATATATATATGTATGTATATGGATATAGCTAGATACATAACTCTAGTTAGGGATTTTAGGGATTGCTCCGATGGTGGGTCTATTTTTAAAGAGAGAGTGGACACAACTAATATTTTAGGAATGCAATTTTGCTAAACAAAAATTACTCGCCCAACTTTCCCGTTGGTTAATGCACTGGGATACAAGATTAAACGAGAATTAATTAATGGTGTAAAATGTTGGTCCTACTGCATTGGCCAATGCAAGAGTTGGGTGAGTAATGAGTGAGCAATATTTGGGTGAGCAATGAGCGCTCTCTCATTTTAGTACTCCATATTTTATTTACCTTTCAATTTAATTTAATGAGGGTAGTTTAGTCATTTTAAAAAATTTAACTTCAAAAGTATCATTTTTTGTTTTGTTAACTAACTGTGCCATGGTGAAGCAAGCGAAACCAATGCAAGAGTTGGGGAAAGTGTTACCAATATACAAAGCTCAAGGGAGGTCAATGTAATTATGCAAACCACGAGGGAGGTCTATGTATTTTGACCTTACCTCAAGGGTGATCAGTGTAATTTACCCTAAAAAAAAATTAGAATCATAAAATGTGTATATCTTTTTTTTTTTTTTTACATAGAGGAGGGAGAAGGTCAAATATAGAACCTGGATACATAGGAGGGCACAAAAATGTCAGTCCTTTGCCACTTGGGCTATGAGTCCTTGTAATTACTATAAGTAAACCATTTGGATTTTGAATTTTTTTTTAATTGCTAATACCTTTGGGCAAGGTTTTAAAACTGACACTAAAATTGTTAGTAAAAGTACAAATAAGCAATGACAATTGTCACTATAAGCGACGGGCACACAATCGTGGCCAAAGGTATTGTCTACGGTTTTACCAACCGTGGCAAACATTAACCACATCAGAATAGACCACGGATGCAAAAATCATGATAGAACAATCGTTAATACTTGCACCCACGGTTTCGCTTCTTTTTGCCATGGTTTGCGATTGTTGCCAAAAGTCATTTTTCTTGTATAAGTTGGCCATTTTTCTGTTAGTTGTAAGGGGCTTTTCTCCAAATTGAAAAAGTGGCAAAGGGGCTTTTTAAAAAATAACTAAATCATGTGAGTTTTTGCCTAATATACCTAAAATTGAGGGGTCAATCACCTAATATCCCTAATTTCTTTGAAGACTCACCACTCACCAGTCAAGTCTTCGTGACTTTTTTTTTTTAACTACCATGCCCCTTTTTTCCCTTGGATAAATTACACAAACACCCCTCAACTAAGGCTTAGTTTGGCCCCCTTTTGGTGCTTCTCATTTTTTAAAGCATAATTTCATGTTAATTAATTTGGTAACTAGTTTATGAGGTTTACAAAAATTGAACTAACGGCTTTTTTGGGGGGAGCTTTTAAAAGCTCAAGATTGCTTTTTGGTTTCATGATGTCTTTTTGAAGAGTAGTGTGTCACTTGTATCAAATTATCAAACAACTTAGTAATAAATTTCATAAGCTCCTTTTACAAAGGCACATGGGGGCCAAACTAAGCCTAAGACTCATTTTCCCAAAACCCTCTAAACTAAAACATTGAACAGATTGACTTGACTCCCTCATCTATGAATATGAAGTTGTCTGAGATTGTGTTGTCTTAAAATTATTAGATTAGGTCTCAATTCACAGGCAATGAGGTATAATCTGTAAAATCTAACGCTCCGTTTGTTTTGATGTAAAATGTTTTCCGGAAAATACCTTCACCTTATAATTAGTACACGATAACATTTTGTGAAAAACATTTTACATTGAAACAAATAGACTAATGTTGAATTTGATGTGTGTATTGGCAAGAAAGAGATGGAAACTAATGTTAAGTTTCAATCTAGTCAGACTTTGATGCCATATATATATATATACTTGGCGACTTACATTGATTGGCCAATGTTTGTGGATTCTGATTTTGTTTAAACTTTCTCCAACCAATGGTTTGGTAGAAGAGTCAAATTTGTGTGGTCTAGTCAGATCAGAGCTTGGTTCATCTGATCATAGACAATAGACTTTTTGGTCCAAGAGTCAAATTTGTCACAATTGTAATTGCCAGAGACTTGCTTAAAAAAAGACCATAGACGTGCATGAACCAGACCTTTACTCTCCGTCTTCAATTCCTCTCTCCTGATCTCACACCATCCGTCACAATAATCTTCTTCTATCACCCCCCAGCAACTGCTCCATAACTCATATATGGACGAAAAAAGATTCAGTGCACCTATGCCATGGGTTGGCTTGTATGTAGCAATAGCATCACTGATCTGCTCCCTTGCAATGGCCGCCGATGTTTTCCTCGGTTTTCGTAATAAAAAGCTCTGGTTCCCATGCAGATTCTTCACCCTCAACGCCGCTACTCTCACACTACTCGCTGTCGCAATGAAGCTTCCAATGGACCTTACTACACCCATGCCTAGCAACACAGATCAACTGTCAAAGCTTAGCAGCAGCGTCTTCATGTGCACGGTAATGGGTAATTTCATGCCTTGTTTAGGACAAATGAGTAATAAAGACATCGTTATGAACCTAACAGCATTGGGCATTCTCGTAATCACGATTTTTGGGAATCTTTGCATACAATTAGGTACCGGTGTGCTTTACACTCCATACCTTATAGAGAAGATAAAGTATAGCCTACTAGTTCAACGTGAAATAGTAGTGGTGATTTTCTTGATGCCTATTCTGTTGGGAATAGTGTGTTTCTCAGCTTTATCTATTCCATCCACCAGAAAATATATAGACCTGAAATACAGCGAAATAAACAAAGAAGATTTAAGTAAAGAATCAGATGAAACTGAAAGGCTTGAATTTGATAAATTGAAGGAGTATGTGAGAAATCATTGGATGATGGCAGAAACAGGTAGTCCCCAGTTTGTGATTGGGCGTTCTGTGACATGTTGTGTTTTGGGGGCGATTTGTATTTTGAATGCTCTCGTTTTAGTTGAAGCCGAGTTTAGGATATACATTGGGACATATTACTCTCTGGAATTTTCCAATCCCTTTGTCTCAGAACTTTCAAATTATAGGTGGTCAACTTGTGTCATTCTTTTGATTCAGACTATTGGGGTAGGAATAGGTACAATTGCCCCTGCGATTAGATGGTTCAGTGATATCAAAATGAAGTGCTCGGAAAAACGAGGCAAAATCTACACATCAGAGTTCAAAATAGAGAAATATTGGACTGAGAAGCTGGAAGAGTGGAAAAGGAGCCCTTTACCTTTCAAAATTCGGAGCGCAAAATTCAAAAAACTTGTTCACACCACAAGGAAACTTTTTCTGTCCTTCTGTATAAGGGTTCAGATTGTAACTGTGTTAGCAGGCAATTCCATTCAACTCTTGTTTGTTACCCTGATCTTGTTGTGTTACCATTTCTGCAAATCGGTGCCGAGGAAAGTTATACCAATATGTACTATCTCAAGCAATCACTCGGGTACTGATTCAGAACATGTTAGAAATGTGGATCGTAGATATGTTTTGCATCTTGAAGGCGAGAAAGAACTACCCGAAAGAATGTTGAAGAACATCCGTGACGTTGCAGATTGTTTGATTCAGATGGGTAGAAAGAACAAACCAAAACATCTAATGCAGCTTCTGGAAAAATCTGCGGGATTCAATGGATTAGTAGAGTTTGATAGTACACAAGTTCCATCTCTTAGTTCTTGTGAACCCCCAAATTGTTGGATGTTACCTTTGGTGACTCTAACAAGCATAGCCATTTCACTTCCCAACATTGAAAGTCTTAAGGTGGAGGGTTTACTAAAGAGTGTACATGAGGGGCTCGTATATGTACGCCTTGTAGAAAAAGATTTGGATACAAAAGGGGATTTGGTCAACATAGAAAATGCAGCAGAAGAGATTTGGTTTGGAATTGAAGTTGATGACAAATGGTTGGACACTGATCTTCGTAAACTTGCTCGTAAATGGAAAGACGTGAAAACAACTCTTGAAAGCCTTTCTGATACAAGTGTTATGGAATTCAACAAAAATGCGAAGAAAAGTGTGAAGGACAACCATCTAAAGTGGCCTGCAAAGGCTATAGCTGCTAATTCAATGTATCGAATCTGCCAAACTTTACTGTCGAACAATGAATGCAGCAATATTGAAAACACTACGGAGGAGATGTTTGAGAAATTATCTGTAATGATATCGGACATAATGAGTGCTTGTCTTACCAACTTACCACGTGTTATAACTATGAAGTGCGTTTCCAGTGCGATTGAAAAGAGGGATGAGAGTGTCCAACATGCAGCTCGTGTTCTTGGTGAAACCGAAGAGATTCTAAAATTCCTTCAACATCGTACACTGCCTTGTTTGTATCCAGATCAAGCAGCATATATTGATAATTGGATCCTGCAGATCAGTCAAGATTCTCAGGCATGACTTTCTTTCGCTATTGTTCTGTATTGCTAGTAGTGCTCCTGGCTTCTCTGGGGCTGTCTTCTACAAGCATGGTGAACTCACTCACGCAAAACTTTTGGAACAACACTGATGATTCTGATACAGAATTAGCTGTAATACATTATTAGTCTTTGATTAATCCAATGTTATCAAGGCTGGGCTGGTTAGCTTGTTGTACTCTTCTTTTCCCCCTTTTACAGGGGCTAGCTGTTATATATATATATATATATATCTTAGTTTGCTGAGCTTAATTTGGTTAACTCTATGCACTTTCCGGTGGTGTTGTGTATGATTCCCATCCTTCACATGCTTATATAAAATTAAATCACTTTTCAAAATACGTAAATATACATATAGTTATGAAGTACTCCCACTATAATCTTTTGATCTCAACATTTGTATGGATTTTAACTACAAGTAATGCTTTTTTGGTGGTATTTGAAAGAAAAAAAGAAAAAAAAAACCGATAATGTGTGTGTGTGTGTGTGTGTGTGTTTTTTTTTCTGCTAAAAATGTGGTTGTATTGTATGTTTGCTTGCGTGAAGGCACGGGGCCAATGTCCCCCAAGATTTTTGAAAATTGTAATTTCACCACTTAAAAACTTTTATTGTGAAATTTTACAAAATAAAAATAAGTTACATATTGGCCCTTACAAAATTTTTAGTTTTACAGAATGGTCCATGTAAATGTATATTTGCTAACATTAATTACAATTCAAACCACCCCTAAACCATCAAATGAGTTATGGATTTGAATAAAAAATATCAATATAAATTCACTGTATACAATGAAAATTACAAGTAGCAAACCTTTCACTAAAAATGATTCATAGAGTCAACCCCGAGTAATTGGGACACAAGACTTGTTTTGATTTAGTATGGTTTAGAACATCCTACCCAAAATAGGGATATATTCAAAAAAAAAAAAAAAAAAGAAAGAAAGAAAGAAAAAAGCTCGCGGTTGCAACCCCCAACGAAGCCTTGTTTTCCTATACTACGGTAATTTGGTGATTCAATTTACTAGTGTACATACTTTAAAATTTTAGGCTCTATTCTTTAATGTATAGATAAAAAATATATATAAATATATATATACAAAAATTTACAAAAGGGTAATTTACGAAAGGCAAAAGGGTAGTTTGGTAATTCGATTTAACAAAAGAGTAATTTGCAAAAGGCATTAGGGTAATTTGGTTATTCAATTAATATATATATATATACATATTATGATATAATAAAATAATATATATGTATATATATACACACACATAAGGGTAATTTACAGAATGCAAAAGAGTTTTTAGTAATTCAATTTAACAAAAGAGAATTCATAATTGTAAACGTTTTGAACTTTAAGGCTCTTTTCTTTGAGGTATATAGCTGAAGTGGCAAAGAGCTTGGCATATATAAGTCCCCTCCAATGCATATTCGAATCTCATCCCTTCCCCATATATATATATATATATATAAGAAACAAAAAAGGTAATTTGCATAAAGTATAAGGGTAATTTTGTTATTCAAATTTTAACTGTACACACTTTTATTGAATTTTATGTATATAACAATATATTCAATTTGTATATATAAAAAATAATAATGATAAAATAAAATAATAGATGTATATTTATACACACATGGGTAATTTGACAATTCAATTATAATTGTACACACTTTAAATACATAAATTAAAATTTGATAATTCAATATATATATATATAATAGTATAATAAAATAATATATGTATATGCATATGTATATATATGTATATTTATACACACAAGAGTAATTTACAAAAAGGAAAAATGGTAATTTGGTAATTCAATTTATAATTGTACACACTTTAAATATATAAATAATAACAATAAATTATAATATGTATATCTATATACATATATACAAAAGGGTAATTTACAAAAGGTAAAAGGGTAATTTGGTAATTCAATTTAACAAAATGGTAATTTGGTTATTCAATTTATAATTGTACACTCTTTCAACTCTAACAAATTACAAAAAGCAAAATGGTAATTTCAATAATATATATATAAAAATATATATATATGCATACATATATATATATATATTATAATAGTATATGTATATATATATGCACACAAGGGTAATAACAAAAGGTAAAAGGGTAATTTGATAATTCAATTTATAATTATACACACTTTAAATACATAAATAATAATAATAAATTATAATATGTATGTATGTATATGTGCATGTATATGTATATATACATATACACAAAATGGTAATTTACAAAAGAAACTTATGACTTGTTTGGTCAGTAATTCTAAGATTCTTTAAAAGATGTCTTAAGAGTCAAATAAGCCTTTTAATCTACGAAATTAAATTAAGGCTTATTTGGTAATGCAAAGGTTCTTTAAAATATGTCTTATGGCTCAAATAACCAAATTACCAAATTAGAAATCTAAAATGACCAATAAGGACAAATTAACTTAAAATCCTAAGAAATATTCCTTTTAATACTCTTTTATATAATGGTATAGATATGGACAGAGACGGCCTCCGGACTCCAATTCCAGATTCCACCGCTGATAATAAGCCCAGGCCAAAGTTTACCCAACACACTATTACTTGACATTTCATTTACTGATCTCTCAGTTATCGCGGGGTCCACTCCGGACCCCACAGTGCCATTAGAAGAGATAGAGTGTGTTAGTAAGTATTAGTGAGATTTATTTGTGCCCCAAATATTACCCTTTTTTTTATTTGCAACTTTTTTCATACTTTTTAATCGGACTCAAATATTTGTCATCCTCAAAGGTGATTGATCCATAGGACCAAAACTTAAGTCAATTTCTCATGTTTCGACAACACACACACAAAAAATAAAAATAAAAAATAAATAAATAATGATGGAGCCACTTCGATATTCTCCAATCAAAATAAAATGAACCTACTGTTATTTATATTTGGGAAGTGTTTGAGATTTAAAATAATAGCTTGACTAAAAAAATACTTAAAGAGTACAAATGATACAAATGTATTCACTCAAATTCGTTAAAAATAAGGGTCACTCCTTGCTCACCCAATCCTCTAATGGGCGACCAATCTCATTTTGCTCCTTATTATCAATATAATTATTGAAATGAGACACATGTAGCCCAATAGAGGCTTGGGTGAGCAATGGTTGACTAAAAATAGGTGAGAAAAATGCTCTCTAACAATAATTACCACAACACATATTTTTTAAAGCATTTTTGCTCACCCAAATTTGCTCGATCACCTATTGCTCACTCAGGTCTCCATTGGGTGACATGTGTCCCATTTCAGTAATTATGTTAATAATACATGGGCAAAATGAGAATAGAATGAGACACATATCACCTAATAAAGACCTGGGTGAGCAAAAATCTCACATTTTTTTTATGACATCCATATAGACCGGGCTATATGAACAAGACTTTAGATCATCACACAATGCATTCCGCAGACCTACTCACACGGGGCGTCGGGGACTAGGGAATATATTTATGAAGTGATTCCATTAGTATTGAAAGCAGTCTTGCATATATTTATGAAGCAATCCATGATTTGAGAATCGAGATACATAACATTGTTGTTTATTGGGTTAATATCACATACCATACCTGAGGTTTAACCTGGGAACACTTACCCCCCCCCCCCCAAAAGAATTGTGAAAATTGTTCAAACGATTTCAGAAATAAGTTTTTAGATATTTTGTAAATAATTTCAATTATTTTTTAAATTTATTTTGAGGATTAGATTGTAATTTTACCTCAGCAAGGGAGAGAAGTGTTATTCTTCAAACGGGGGTAACTGTTCTCTAGCCAAACCCCAGAGTATTGGTGATATTAACCCTTGTTTATTTGTTGTATTAATTACACTTTTACCCCATGAACTATGACTGGCTTTTAACTCACCCCCTCAACTATTAAACTCAACAGATGCACCCCCTATTCTATTGGCCCATGATACATCACATCCCTACCTACGTCAGATACACGGTCATATGCACGTGATGTTTGCAGATCCAATGAATGACCACTAAAATTCCAAAATTGCCCTTGTATACATATATCCGTTCTACTTGGAAGGACCAAAATGCCCTTTACATGTGCATATAAGAAACATGTTATGCTATCTCATCTCTCTCTCTCGATTAACTGGGTATGGTCTGCAAAATTCGGGTCATCTTCACCATTTTCAGTTGGAACGAAATTGGTTGAACAATAAATGTTATAAATTCATTTGAGGTACGAACACGCGCACACACACATACATTCATAATGGGGACCACTTGAAAATCAACTCTCTGTTTTAGACTTGAAATATTATTAAAGCAATGCACGGTCACACTCGTCCTGGAAGTTCAGTCATTTTAATAAGCATATTTGGAATCATATGAATTATTAATGTTGATTAATAATTGAAATGAGGTTGACTGGAGGTCAACCGCGAAGTGTCAATCGAAGACACGGAAATAGGAAAATCATGTGACATCAATATGAATAAATGACATTTATATGGTTTAAATGTTTGTCACGCCCCGACGTAGCATGAATAAGGAAATTATTTAATTTCCTTTATGGACCCGTAGGTCGCGATAGTTTGAAGGATCGATTCCGTCCCAAATGTCGAACAACAATAATATAATAATCAGAGTAGAGCAATCAAAGCTTACAAATATTTTTCTAACTTATTACATATTACAGCACGGGGTCTCTAAAGGCACAGACCGCCTTAAATCAAAACAATAACTTAGTATCTATTACAGTCATCCTTAACAGTTCAACTTAAAGCATATGAAAATAAATTCTGTTTCCAGCAGTTGTTCTCAATTCGCATAGTCATAATGCTCAACCTGATCATAACCTGAAAAACCTGAACACGAATGTCCAGGACGCATCAACGTCATCAGCTTCAAGAAGCTGGTGAGTATTAAAAACATAACTTTGAATGTAAAACATATTCATTTACCATTTTCCAATTCTCATTTAAATCCACAAGTTTATATTTAAGATAAAGAATTCGTTTTAGAAAAACAACCACAATGTTATAAATTCACATATATGTGACCGTGTATGAGAACAATGCACCATCTCATCTTACCGACTCTTTTCTCTCGACAAAACCCAACAACCCACCATCACACACCGGTATCTTTGAAACGCTAAGATAGCCACACTTTAGCACAGGGGTGCCAGGGAATGTCCAGTTTGCCTCACACTTTGGTCCGGGGTACCAGGGAGTGTCCATTGCCTCACACTTTGACTACCTAATCCGCCATGCAAATACCGGAGGAACCCTCACGCAGTATCCAGACTCGGGTATCAGGGAGTGTCCGTATGCCACACTTTAGCACTTCCATGGGTGCCAGGGAATGTCCAAGTTCGGCTTCACACACTTTGACGCTACCATGGTCGTCAGGGAGTGTCCAGTTTCGCCACCGTCGCATTTCAAAGACACCCTCGCCGAAATCTCAATCACAACACACTTTGGTACTCACTTACCAGGGAGTGTCCACATCACATTCTCAACCGCACTCACTATGCCACACTGACCATTACTCTTTTCCACACTGACCAACATTCACACTCACCATGCATGTACAACTGACACCACATGAATGTCATGAAACTTTAAAAACATGAGGCAATTCACTGATTTTATAACCGATGTGCGTACGGGGATTGATAAGTCACAATACAATATTTTAATCGTTCAAACATATCAAATTAAGACTCTGATTTAATAAATTTCCCAAGCAGTACTCAAACAGTATATAAATTTTACCCCAAACAGTCCCTTATCCCAAAACAAGCAGAAACTAGAGACTGCCAGAAGTCGCGCGCGCGGGCTGCTCGCGTGACCGGCCCATTTTTCTTTTTATTTAAAAAAAAACTTTTTCTTTCTGCCTGAAATCAGCCACCTCGCGCGCGCGGGTGGTCGCTCGCGCGATCTGCCTATTTTCGTTTTCTTTATAAAACTTTTCTGTCTGCCTGAAACCACGCGGCTCGCTCGCGCGGGGGGCCGCTCGTGCGATCCTCGCTCGCGCGCGCGAGATGAAGCAGAGGCTTCGTCTTCCTCGTCAGAACTGCTCTATTTCAGATTTCAGAGGGTCTTTTGACCCATTTTCAATTCCGAAAGTAAATGGGGCATGTAATATATGATTCTCTTCGGTTTTTCACAAGGAGTAAGAATCTACAACTAATTTAACATGATTTCAAATGTAGCTCAAGAATTTAATGAAAAACTAAAAGATAACAAAACTTAATTTCTAATATACTTTTTCATGTGAACAAATTAAGCTTCAATACTTTGACAAGAGCTTCTATGTATCATAATCTTTCATAATCATCTCTGAAAACAAGTTTTGGTTAAGATTACAAATTTTCATATTTCTAAGCTTTGAACTTCAACCGTAAAATAATCAATGGAGTTTTACAAAATTAAACAAATACACAGCAATTAAATATGAAATTACATTCTTAGTGAGTTAATAATACTCACAGAGATTAAGAGAGTAGAGATTGTTGAGAAAGAGTAGAAATATAAATTCCCACCACAAGCCTTGGGCTATGGTGATGATGTTCTTGCTCTCTCTCTCTCTCTCTCTCTCTCTCTCTCTCTAAAATTATATAGCTACAAGTCTTCTTCTCCTCAACTGATACTCTCAAATTTTCTCTGAATTAGTAGTGTGCAGTGTGTGAGTGTGTGGTGTATAAATAAACTCCACAAACTTTGAACTTGGAGGCCAAGTCCTGTGATTCTTACTCAACAAAAGGAATTTGTTTTCAATTTAATTTAAGTTGTGGAATATACACATAGATACATACGTATATATACCTTATAGATTTTGAAGATGCAAGCTTAGGTGTGTAGGGGTCAATTAGTAGAGGTGTTTGGATAAATAGTCTAAGTGTCTTAGCACCACACACACAAAATTAGTGCTCCCAAACAGGCCATAAACAAGTTGGCTGGAAATCTTTTTGTGTGTTTGGTAAAGTCAACTTATGGCATTAGAATGTATCATTCAAAAAGTGCATACCCAAACAAGGCCCTAACCAATCATGAGTTGCCATAATTGGGAAGTAAGGCATAGTCACTTCAATCTTTACGTCCAATCCAAAAACTGTGCAAGTTTAACGTGGCACGGACAGTTTTGAAAGTAAACTGGTATTTTCGTGGCGCAGTGTCCGTCACAAAATACCGAAAATTCATTTTAAGGTAGGGATTGATTTTCTGGTTTTATAAAAATACTGATTGAGTCAAAAGAAAACATTTCCACCGTTTTGAAATACCGATTTGAAATTCAACACAGATTTTACTAACTTTCTAGAAATTATAATTTGACCCCAATAATAATTTTCAAATATGAAATAAAGCAAGAATTAATTTCTACACACCAGAATTGTAATTAAAATAAAAGTGGACAATGAATATTAAATATGACAATGCAAATGAATGAAAATGCAGGTTATTACACCCTCCCTCCCTTAAACAGGATTTCGTCCCCAAAATCAAGACTAACTAGTCATGAAACAACTCCGGGTACTTCTTCCTCATCTCAGCTTCCACTTTCCACGAGGCTTCGTTCTCGTCATGGTGATTCCACTGAACCTTCACCAACGGAAAATCCTTATTCCTCAGCTTCTTGATACTCTGATCTAGAATCTTCACAGGTCTCTCCTTGTAAGAAACATTATGACTCGTCTCAATATCGTCATAACTTACCACGTACGAGGGGTCTCGTATGTACTTCCTTAACATACTCACGTGAAATACATTGTGAACCCCAGACATCTTCGGTGGTAGCGCGAGTCGATAAGCCACTTTTCCGATACGTTCCAAAATCTCGAACGGTCCGATGAAACGCGGAGTCAACTTCCCTCTCTTGAGACCGAAACGTACCACTCCTCGGGTCGGTGAAACCTTAAGGAGTACGTGATCTCCAACACTAAACTCCAAATCTTTCCGGCGTCGATCAGCATAACTCTTATATCTGCTTTGAGCAGTTCTCATCCTTTTCTTGACCAAAGAAATCTTCTCGTTGGTTTCTCTAACCAAATCTGGTCCCAACAATTATGTATCTCCCACTTCTGCCCAACATAACGGAGAACGACATGGTCGTCCGTACAATGCTTCGAACGGAGCCATACCGATACTCGTGTGATAGCTGTTGTTATAGGCAAATTCGACCAAAGGCAAGTGCGTCTCCCAAGATTCTACAAAATCGATAACACAAGCCCTAAGCATATCCTCCATGATCTGATTAACACGCTCAGTTTGCCTATCTGTCTGAGGGTGAAAAGCAGTACTCATCTTGAGCGAGGTTCCCATAGCTTCTTGCAGACTTTTCCGAAATCCAGAAGTAAAACGTGTGTCACGGTCTGACACTATTGACACAGGTGCACCGTGAAGTCGCACAACTTGTTGTATGTACATCCGGCTCATCTTTTCCACCGGGTATGTCATACTATAAGCGATGAAATGCGCAGATTTTGTCAATCGATCCACTATTACCCAAATAGCGTCATGATTCTGCTGTGATCGAGGCAATCCTACTACAAAATCCATCGTAATGTGCTCCCACTTCCAACCAGGAATAGTTAATGGTTGCAACAGTCCCGACGGTCTCTGATGCTCGGCCTTGACTTGTTGACACGTCAAACACTTGGATACGAATTCAGCCACATCCTTCTTCATACCTTCCCACCAGAAATTTTTCTTCAAATCTTTGTACATCTTCGTCCCTCCCGGGTGAACTTTATATCTTGACTTATGTGCTTCTTCCAGGATATCCTTCTTTAGCTCTTCATCACCTGGCACACATAATCTATTTTGGCACCGACATCCTCCATCGATTCCCACTTTCCATTCTGTCGGGTCTTTCTCTGACATCTTCACGAACCATGTCTGAAACTTCTCATCTTCTTTCTGAGCTCCAATAATACGGTTGATAAGAACAGGCTGTAGGATAAGACATCCAAAAAGTTGTCCTTCTCCTCCTTCAACACTTTGTACATCGAATTCCGCCAACGTCTCCAATGCTCGCCACTCTCTAACCATTAAGGAGGCGATTGTCTCCCGAGTCTGTCGACTCAAAGCATCAGCGACCACATTAGCTTTACCAGGGTGGTATTCCAACGTGAAGTCGTAATCTTTGATCAGCTCCATCCATCTGCGCTGCCTCATGTTCAACTCTTTCTGTGTGAACAAATATTTTAGGCTCTTGTGATAGGAGAATAAATCAAACTTCTCACCGTAGAGATAGTGTCTCCAAATCTTGAGTGCAAATACTACTGCTGCCAATTCCAAATCATGAATGTGATAGTTCAACTCATTCGGCTTCAGCTGCCTGGATCTGTAAGCGATAACTCTACCATCTTGCATAAGTACACACCCTAACCCTTGATATGACGCATCACTAAAGATAGTGAACTTCTCATCAGGCTTGGGTATAGCTAGTACTGGCGCAGTTGTGAGTCTCTCTTTCAACTCTAGAAAGGCACGCTCATGCTTCTCTGTCCACTCGAATTTCAAATTCTTCTTTGTCAAACCAGTCAACGGTGCAGCTATTTTAGAAAACCCTTCAACAAATCTTCTGTAATAGCCTGCGAGTCCAAGAAAACTTCGAACTTCTGTAGGGTTGCTCGGCCTAACCCAGTTTGACACAGCATCGGTCTTGGATGAATCCACAGAAATTCCTTGAGATGACACCTTGTGTCCCAAAAATTTCACTTCTTGCAACCAGAACTCACACTTATTGAACGTGGCATACAACTGGTGATCTTTGAGCGTCTGCATCGCAATCTGTAGGTGTTGCTCGTGTTCTTCTCCCGACTTAGAATAGATCAAAATATCATTAATAAAGACGATGACAAACTGATCTAAATAAGGCTTGAACACTCTGTTCATCAGATCCATAAACACTACCGGGGCGTTCGTCATTCCAAACGGCATCACCAAAAATTCATAATGACCATATCAGGTTCTGAAAGCAGTCTTAGGTATGTCTTCGTTCCGTACCCTCAACTGATGATATCCCGACCTTAGGTCTATCTTGAAAAATGTTGTAGCTCCTTGTAGTTGATCAAACAAATCGTCGATCCGAGGCAAGGGATACTTGTTCTTGATAGTCACACGGTTCAATTCTCGGTAGTCGATACACAACCTGAGCGTTCCGTCCTTCTTCTTCACGAATAATACTGGTTCTCCCCAAGGCGATGTACTTGGACGTACAAAACCTAGGTTCTCGATCTCTTGAACTTGTTCCTTCAATTCCAATAGCTCTGTAGGGGCCATTCTGTAGGGAACCTTGGTGATCGGAGTCGTACCCAGGATAAGCTCAATACAGAACTCTATACTTCTCTCGGGCGGCAAACTAGAAATGTCTTGAAATACTTCTTTGAAGTCCTTGACTACAGGTATAGACGACGTTGTCACTTCTGTACCGACGACTTCGATGTTCGCTAAACATCTAGTGAAGAACATATCTCCTGAAGGGTTACACTGAAAATCAAAGGGTTGATTCTCGTTGTCGGAGAATGTAATTCTCTTCCTCGCACAATCCAACTTCACTTGATTTTGAGAGAGCCAATCCATTCCTAGGATTATGTCGAACTCCTTCATCGATAGGACAATCAACCTTACAGGGATTTCACGGTCTCCTAACCGTAAGGGACAATCCTTGCACACGTGTCCTAATCTGACTGCAGCTCCTAATGGTGATGTAGCCTTCAAAGCTTTCTCTAAACGATGAGGTATGATACCCAATCTCCGAATTGTATTAACAGATATGAATGAAAGAGAAGCACCCGTATCAAATGACACTTTAACATTGGAGTTAAACAGAGTTAATGTACCTTCCACTGCTTGCTGATCAGGTTGAGCTTCTTTATAATTCCCTTCCTCGTACACAGTTCCATCATATCCTGCTGCATCAGGGATAACAACATTCAAGCGAGTCTGACCCTGTTGATCATAAGTCACCTGCTTAGGAGCAATGCAGAACTTGCTGATAAGGCCTGGTTCACCACAGTTGTAGCAGACTATGCCTTGCTGAGCAGCACGCCTTGGTGCCTTGCAATCTCGAGCCAGATGACCAGGGTTGCCACAGTTGAAACATTTTCCAGCATTACTCCCTTCCCCTTCTCGAGGTTGAGTCGGATAGGTGATAGCTTGGGTCCTCTTGCTTCCATCGAAATTCCTCTTCTGCCCTCGGGTACGATTCATTGGTGGTCTATTTCCAAAATTACCCCTTTGAGGCGGTCGGAATTCAAATTGCTTCCGATTCACTCGAGCGTCTTCTTCTAGATCAGTAGCCAAGCCAACCAATCCCTCAAACGACTTATCTAGGTGACCGAGAGTCAGGCGGCGAATCTGCGGTGTCAGCCCTTGGTTGTACTTCCGTATCTTCTTCTCCTCAGTATCCACCAGGTGTGGAGCGAACCGAGATAGTCTCTCGAACTGTGTGGTGTACTCTTGCACCGACTTGGTTCCTTGCGTCAGGTCCATGAATTCCTTCTCTCTTCTGTGCCTCTCCGTAGTCGGGAAATACTTTTCCAGAAACCTTCCTTTGAACGCAGTCCACGTCATTCCCATTGCACCTCCATTTCCGATAGTAGCTATGACCGAATCCCACCAATCTGCGGCAGCATCGGTCAATTGAAATGTAGCCAATCTCCTCTTATCCATCTCGTTGCACTGGACAGCTTCGAATATGCGGTCCATCTGTCTTAACCACTGTTCCGCTTTCCAGGGTTCCGCGGTACCCGCAAACTGCTCGGGTCTGAGCGCACAGAATCTCTCCAGCAGTTTATCTCCAGTCTGGCGGTCTCGTCGGTTTTCATTCTGATTACTAACCCTTTCGAGACATCTGACGAAAGCTTCAAACATCCCTGTGGGATCGGCAGCCTCAGGTGCTCCCTCAATCAAATTCCTGTTCCTCTGTAGTCCTCCAGCCATTTTATACATGATAGTGATAGTAGAATGAGGAAAATGCATGCAATAGTATTATGAAGCAATTTAAATGACGACAACATTCAAAAGAGTATATCTTATATATAACTTCTTGTCAAGTTGATACAAAAAGCGTGTATGATCAGGTCA
This sequence comes from Hydrangea macrophylla, assembly GCA_033977485.1. Taxonomy (NCBI): domain Eukaryota; kingdom Viridiplantae; phylum Streptophyta; class Magnoliopsida; order Cornales; family Hydrangeaceae; genus Hydrangea; species Hydrangea macrophylla. Next base: position 96,025,191 of record CM066995.1, read on the forward strand.
ATGCCTACCCTATCTATATGGGTTAGGACGCATGCAAGAGTTAATGTTACAAAAATGGGGTCGTTGCCCTATCTGCTAATGCATGTAATTACAGTTGCAAAAAGAGAATAGAGCTACTAGTCAAAAATAGTCAATATATACAAGGCGACATCTAAACGGTCAGTCATCGCCATAGGTAGCCATCAAAAGGTCAAGCGAGTCAGCCTGATGAAGTCGCTGAACATGAGAGGGGCCTGCCCCAAAATTACAGCTATGAGAGGTCAACAACAAAGCAGGTCCAGGGGCATCTGTCTCAGGCAAGGCTGGCTCGAGTGCAAGTGCCTCCTCAAGGTCGACTGCGAAGTCATCCCAACCCAAGCCATCCCCCTCAGCGTCCTCGATAATAGGAGCAAGTACAACGTCACTGTCACCGTCATCCTCAACAGCGGGGACGACTGGTGGAGGCATCTCTAGCTGTGCAAGGTGAGCTTGCACAACCTGAACCTCAAGGGGTAGATAGAAGGCATCGCTGTTAACCAAGCGAACCATCTCTACAAGCACTAAGCGCTGGATCTCGATAAAGTACAGAATCTCAAGGCGGGCACGAGGCAAGTCGACCAGTCCTAACATATAAATCTGGTGCCAGAGGTCTAACTCGACGGTAGCAGCTGCACGCTGCCCAATGGTGGTGAAATAAAGTATCACAGAAGCCGGTACTATCGCTCCCACGGTAACCCAATGTCCTCCAAAAGCGTTGGGTACAAAAAGAGGTTGAGCTGGATCTATACTTGAAAAAGGTACTAACTTAAATCAGGAAAGAGATAATCTTAGGCGTCTGGGTTCTGAGTCTATCCTCCCTGTCGTAACATCGGGTGCATAGCTTAAGCTAACAGATCATGGAATCGGGTCTAAACTGGTAAACCCTAACCTGGCTACACTATCTTGAGATAAATAATAACTTGGCTCTAATACCACTAAATCCTGTCACGCCCCAACGTAGCATAAATAAGGAAAGCATTTAATTTCTTTTATAGACCCGTAGGTCGCGACAGTTTGAAGGATCGATTCCGTCCCAAATGTCGAACAACAATAATATAATAATCAGAGTAGAGCAATCAAAGCTTACAAATATTTTTCTAACTTATTACATATTACAGCACGGGGTCTCTAAAGGCACAGACCGCCTTAAATCAAAACAATAACTTAGTATCTATTACAGTCATCCTTAACAGTTCAACTTAAAGCATATGAAAATAAATTCTGTTTCCAGCAGTTGTTCTCAATTCGCATAGTCATAATGCTCAGCCTGATCATAACCTGAAAAACCTGAACACGAATGTCCAGGACGCATCAACGTCATCAGCTTCAAGAAGCTGGTGAGTATTAAAAACATAACTTTGAATGTAAAACATATTCATTTACCATTTTCCAATTCTCATTTAAATCCACAAGTTTATATTTAAGATAAAGAATTCGTTTTAGAAAAACAACCACAATGTTATAAATTCACATATATGTGACCGTGTATGAGAACAATGCACCATCTCATCTTACCGACTCTTTTCTCTCGACAAAACCCAACAACCCACCATCACACACCGGTATCTTTGAAACGCTAAGATAGCCACACTTTAGCACAGGGGTGCCAGGGAATGTCCAGTTTGCCTCACACTTTGGTCCGGGGTACCAGGGAGTGTCCATTGCCTCACACTTTGACTACCTAATCCGCCATGCAAATACCGGAGGAACCCTCACGCAGTATCCAGACTCGGGTATCAGGGAGTGTCCGTATGCCACACTTTAGCACTTCCATGGGTGCCAGGGAATGTCCAAGTTCGGCTTCACACACTTTGACGCTACCATGGTCGTCAGGGAGTGTCCAGTTTTGCCACCGTCGCATTTCAAAAAAACCCTCGCCGAAATCTCAATCACAACACACTTTGGTACTCACTTACCAGGGAGTGTCCACATCACATTCTCAACCGCACTCACTATGCCACACTGACCATTACTCTTTTCCACACTGACCAACATTCACACTCACCATGCATGTACAACTGACACCACATGAATGTCATGAAACTTTAAAAACATGAGGCAATTCACTGATTTTATAACCGATGTGCGTACGGGGATTGATAAGTCACAATACAACGTTTTAATCATTCAAACATATCAAATTAAGACTCTGATTTAATAAATTTCCCAAGCAGTACTCAAACAGTATATAAATTTTACCCCAAACAGTCCCTTATCCCAAAACAAGCAGAAACTAGAGACTGCCAGAAGTCGCGCGCGCGGGCCGCTCGCGTGACCGGCCCATTTTTCTTTTTATTTTTAAAAAAAACTTTTTCTTTCTGCCTGAAATCAGCCACCTCGCGCGCGCGGGTAGCTCGCGCGAGTGGTTGCTCGCGCGGGGGTCGCTCGCGCGATCTGCCTATTTTCATTTTCTTTATAAAACTTTTCTGTCTGCTTGAAACTACGCGGCTCGCGCGCGCGGGGGGCAGCTCGTGCGATCCTCTCTCGCGCGATCGCGCGCGTGAGATGAAGCAGAGGCTTCGTCTTCCTCGTCAGAACTGCTCTGTTTCAGATTTCTGGGGGTCTTTTGACCCATTTTCAATTCCGGAAGTAAATGGGGCATGTAATATATGATTCTCTTCGGTTTTTCACAAGGAGTAAGAATCTACAACTAATTTAACATGATTTAAAATGTAGCTCACGAATTTAATGAAAATTTAAAAGATAACAAAACTTAATTTCTAATATACATTTTCATGTGAACAAGTTAAGCTTCAATACTTTGACAGGAGCTTCTATGTATCATAATCTTTCATAATCATCTCTGAAAACAAGTTTTGGTTAAGATTAAAAATTTTCATATTTCTAAGCTTTGAACTTCAACCGTAAAATAATCAATGGAGATTTACAAAATTAAACAAATACACAGCAATTAAATATGAAATTACATTCTTAGTGAGTTAATAATACTCACAGAGATTAAGAGAGTAGAGATTGTTGAGAAAGAGTAGAAATATAAATTCCCACCACAAGCCTTGGGCTATGGTGATGATGTTCTTGCTCTCTCTCTCTCTCTCTCTAAAATTATATAGCTACAAGTCTTCTTCTCCTCAACTGATACTCTCAAATTTTCTCTGAATTAGTAGTGTGCAGTGTGTGACTGTGTGGTGTATAAATAAACTCCACAAACTTTGAACTTGGAGGCCAAGTCCTGTGATTCTTACTCAACAAAAGGAATTTGTTTTCAATTTAATTTAAGTTGTGGAATATACACATAGATACATACGTATATATACCTTATAGATTTTGAAGAGGCAAGCTTAGGTGTGTAGGGGTCAATTAGTAGAGGTGTTTGGATAAATAGTCTAAGTGTCTTAGCACCACACACACAAAACTAGTGCTCCCAAACAGGCCATAAACAAGTTGGCTGGAAATCTTCTTGTGTGTTTGGTAAAGTCAACTTATGGCATTAGAACGTATCATTCAAAAAGTGCATACCCAAACAAGGCCCTAACCAATCATGAGTTGCCATAATTGGGAAGTAAGGCATAGTCACTTCAATCTTTACGTCCAATCCAAAAACTGTGCAAGTTTAACGTAGCACGGACAGTTTTGAAAGTAAACTGGTATTTTCGTGGCGCAGTGTCCGTCACAAAATACCGAAAATTCATTTTAAGGTAGGGATTGATTTTCTGGTTTTATAAAAATACTGATTGAGTCAAAAGCAAACATTTCCACCGTTTTGAAATACCGATTTGAAATTCAACACAGATTTTACTAACTTTCTAGAAATTGTAATTTGACCCCAATAATAATTTTCAAATATGAAATAAAGCAAGAATTAATTTCTACACACCAAAATTGTAATTAAAATAAAAGTGGACAATGAATATTAAATATGACAATGCAAATGAATGAAAATGCAGGTTATTACAATGTTATTTGATGTTCTGGTATTTCTCTGAATAGTAATTATACCTGTGTAGTATAATTTCTGGCAGTTTTGATCCTATTTTAGATCATCGTGAATACTTTGGTGAGAACTTGAGTGATACGTTACATAAAAAGGTCGGTGGTCTAGAGATTCCACAAAATTAGTTTTAGAACGTGATTTTTGGACCCAAACGGAACTTAGACGAAAACTTTTGTAATTTATAGTTTTCACTCGTGAAGTAATAAAATGGACGTGTGAGACATTTCAAGAATTAATTAGAAGTTTTGAGAACTCGTGGGGAGTTAAATGTAATTCCCGAGAGTTGTGCCTATAAATAGAATAATTCAAGATATTTTTCATAATATCGTCAAACTCACAAATATCTTGAGAAAGAAAGAGAGAGAGAGAGAGAGAGAGAGAGAGAGAGAGAGAGAGAGAGAGAAGGGATTTAGTTGCTATGAGCTTGCCGATGACATACGACGACCGTTTGTCCTTAAGTTTTCAGCTAGATTTCATATTTGGAATCCTCGAGGTAAGAGCTTCATTTTGATATCCCTTAGGCCTCGTTTGGAAAAGTTTTTCCGAAAAGCTAATTGTAGAAATTTGGAAAAAAACACGTGTATACTTGTACGAATCACTTGAGATCGGAGATCCGACGATTAATTGGTCTTCTAGTATTTCCCCTGAAGTTATAGAACCGTAGCTCGAGGTATGAATTCTTAACCTATGTAATATAGGAAATTTTGGATGTTTCGAATGTTATGTATGAAATTGTGATCCGGGCAAAATTTATGTGTTAAAGTTGGCTCGTTAATTTTAGCGAGTATGTATTAAAAAGCATGGTGATATGGTTATGTGAGTATGCTAACTTTTTATGTGGGTCAAAGGGGGGTTTGGTATAATTTCATGCCAGGGTACGCCTCTCGGGTGTTTAACAGTTATAGTAGTGACGACTACTTGCTTGGTGTGGGAACCGGCCCAGCCAGAGCAGTTGGATGCCATGGTTGAGTGATTCTGGCTAACCATTGGCATTGAGGTTTAAGATTTTAGACTTGCCGATACCGGGTGAATGGGTATCTCTCTTCCCAGAGACTAAATTATGTGATTTAGATGTTTAAAACATGAATTGCTTCATATGCATTTGTTTAGAATTGTATACTCAGCATATAACTGAGCAGTAGAGACTTACTGCATTGCAGGTGAGAAGAAGAAAGGCAAGAAGAAGCGAGAGGAGTGAGGTCGAGGAATGCTGGGGAATCACACTTGTTTATACTTTTGTTTTAAATTATAATGTTGTAATAAGAACTTTGAATTCATAACATGTTTAGTTTGGAATCTTGGGAACGCTTTGTAGTATTGTAATAAATTTTAAAACCCTTGTATTATGCTTGGAATCGTTGTATTATAATGGGGGTTGTGTTGGTTATTAGTTTAGAGAACTATAGGTCAAAATTCTGTAGAACATTTAGTAAGCTAATAGAAAATAGTCGACTGGTTCTTGGTACAGTCGACTGGACCCCTGTTATGAACTAAATGATCGGGAGAGAACAAATCCTAATTATACGCCTTAATTCACATTTGTTAGTCGTTTTTATCCTATTTTTGTATAATTTTACTTCGTATTCCACTTTATGGCAGGATTTAGAAGAAAGCAAGGATTCCAGGTTAAATAAGGAGAAAAAGCAAGTAGAAAGAAGCTGGAAAAAGCCCATCGCACGAGCAGTCCTCTCGCTCGAAATCCCAGAAATCACTAGCGCGGCCCGCTCGCGCGACCTCCCATTTTACGCGCCCGCGCGGCCCGCTCGTGTGATCCATACAGAAAATATAAAATGCGTATTTTAAAGTGCTGAAGACTCCTACGTGGACGAAATTGTCCAATTACGTCCATGATGTAATTTTTAGCAGTTTTAGTGAGATTAGGTTTAGGAAAACCCTCTTAATCTCTCTATAACTATATATATCTCATTCTAAATCAAAAGATGGGGGGCATTCATTCATTGAAGATTTTTGAAGGCAAGAGGAAGGAGAAGAGCAAGCTTGAAGGTCTCTAATGGCTATCATCAACTCAATCTTCGTGCTTTCATCCACCATGTGCAACTAAACTCCTAATCTAGAGTTTCAATGAAACCCTAGCAATGTAAAGGGGGAATTCTATGCTTTTCTATTTTAGGATTTTATGTATTGGATAGTGATTGTATGTTGGTGGATTATTTATATATAATCAATTTTTAATGATAATAATCAAAAGTATTTTGGATCTATTCTTGTCTTAGATTTTTCCTTATGCTTATTGAACTCAATAGTCCTTGATTTCTGTGATTGATAGGAGTATTTACATACAATAGTGCTTATGTGATTGTGATGTTTACATCTTTTATAATCCATGCTTAGGAAAGATGAGTAATGCTACACCCTAGTTATAGGTAGATAATTCATGTGAACCATAGATAGATTATGCTTAGATTAAACTAACGATACCTTCTTGTTGATACTGTTGGGCTTGTAGGTACAATAGATCGTGACTGTCCAAACATAGAACTTAGAATAGAAAGTCTAGACCCCCGATGCATAGTTTGTGGTGGATTTGTAATCCTAGATCTCATCTATTTATATTTAAACCAATTTTCAATTTAGCACACTAGGTTACTTAGATTTAATTCTAGAATTTATTTTCATAATTCCATAAGTTTAATTTCATAGTTTAATTAGTAGTGATAATCAAATTATCAATCAATCAAACTTTCGATTTACTTATAACTAAATAGATTCGATTATAGTAATTAAAGGATTAAAATTAACAATCTCTGTGGGTTCGACCTTTACTTCCACACTACAAATCTTTCGAAAGTAAAGCATAAATAAGCATACTTTTATAACTTGATTTTGACGAGATCAATTTTTGGCGCCGTTGCCGGGGATTGAAATTTTTATGCCATTAATTTTTAGAATCGTAATTTACTTAGTTAGTAAATATTAGCTTCTATTTTATTTTCTTTGTTTCTACCTTTTTATTTTCGAGTCACTAAAATTATCCTTGTTCTTGCAGATTTCAAATCACCAATTCTAGCAAGATTGAGAGGAGCAGTTGTGCACGTCAACGGAGCTTACGCGGACCTGGAAAAGAAAAAAGAAAGAAGAAATAAATAAATTTCAATCCATTAAAAACTACCAAGTAAATCCGTTGTTTAAATTTCGCATCAAACCACTGTAAGTCAGGGCGCTGAGACGCAATACTTGCATTAGGGTAGGTATGGAGTGAGCACTGCATTAGCTAGGAAACCCGGGGCGCTGGGCTTGACGCGGTCATTGCATTGCAGGATAATTTCATGCATCATATTAGTCTTGTGTGTTTGCATGCTTGTTTATTAGCGTAGTTTATCTTTGTTTTAATTGAGTCAATCTTTAGTTTATGTTTGGTACTTGTTCAAGTAAACCTAAATTAAATCCGCTTAATCTCGAACTTGAACGCACCCTTAGAGTCCTTAGGTCATCAACACAAGCTTCGAGAGCGCGGTTAATGCTAGACGATGAGTCCACACCGGAACCGTCATCTTTGTTTGAGTCAGAAATCTGAAGTACTCTTAACCGTTTAAGGAAAACTAGAATGATAAAAATCGAACCTATTCCAATGGCTGATTTTGGACATAACAGGAATGATAGAAATAATCAGAATGATGGGGATCGTCATAACATACCCCCACCACCACCTTTAAAGGATTACTTTACTTCTACCGCCTACACACCACCGTCGTGTATTGCATTACCAGAAGTGACTGCAGCGTACTTTGAAATCAAATCATCGACTATTGCACTCCTTCCGTCATTTCACGGTCGTGTTAAGGAAGACCCTTATGATCATCTAGGCAAATTTCAGGGTATATGTGCGACGTTAAAAATTCAGAACTTAACAGATGATGAGTCAAAAATGCGTCTTTTCCCGTTTTCACTTAAAGACAAAGCAAAGTATTGGCTCCAATCCTTAGAGCCAAATTCAATAAGAACATGGGATGAATTGCAGACTGCTTTCCAACAGAAATTTTTTCCCATCACTAGAACAAATCAGATTAGAAAATCTATAACTAATTTCACAATGCAAGATGGCGAAACCCTTTATGATACGTGTGAACAGTTTAAAGAACTTTTACGTTCTTGCCCTCATCATCAGATACCCAAATGGCAACTTATGCAAGTCTTCTACGAGGGACTAATCCCCACTGTGCATAACACCGTAGATGCTATTTGTGCGGGGACGTTCCTCCACAAGAGTGCCGACGAAGCTTGGAAGATATTTGAAACATTAAGCGAAAACTCTATGCACCAAGCTGTATCTGTACGCCCCGAGGGACACCTCCCACCACAACCAAAGAGAGAGGATAAAGTTGAGTCTAACCATTCATATGAAATTCAAGAATTAAATAGGAAAATGGATCAACTCATGATGATGGGCCACATGCAAGGCCCACCTCCTCCTGTTGAAGTATGCCAGTTATGCTCAGATTCGTCTCATTCGACATTAGCATGTCCGTCCGCGTCACAGTTTCCAGAATTTGTAGAACAACATATAAATGCTGTCCAACAGTTCCAAAATTATAACCCCGTGGGTTATAAACCGGACTCGACATGGGGACCTCACCCGAACCTTTCATGGAAATCTAATAGTGAAGGTCAGTATTCAAAACCAGCGACGAGGAATTTTCCCAATGCACCCAGGCCTCAGCAAAATCACTACAACCAACATCCCTTCCATGCTAAACCTCCTAGGGATAAAACTTTTAAAGAGAGTGTGTTGGCGTCGTTAAAAAACCTAGAGGCCCAATCGCAATCACAATCGCAACTTGTTAACTCGCACACACAATCAATAGCTAAATTAGAATCTCAAATGGGATAACTTGGTAATACCTTAAACCATCGTAATGAGGGAAAGTTACCAAGTCAACAGGTCCAAAACCCTAAAGGACAATATGAGGTAAGTTCAGCGAGTGACCAAGTAAATGCCGTGTCGACTAGAGCGACTGAACGTCCGGAGGAGATTATACCTCCTCCTGAACCTTAAAAAGATAAAGGTAAGGGAATAAGTAAGGAACTAGATGGAGATAACGATAAAGTTACGAAGGGCCCTGTTCCTTCGGTACCTAATACGTCTAAAGCAACAAATCCATCAAATTATGTATCTAGAATGCCGTTCCCTCCAAGCGAGGATGTCCCATCTCACTTCTCAAAGAAGGGAACATGCTCGGAGGATATCCTTGAGACATTTAAAGAGGTAAAGATTAACATCCCATTACTTGACGCTATTAACCAAATACCTCCATACACTAAATTCTTAAAAGACTTATGCACCCAAAAGAAAAAATCTAGAAACCATTTATCTAAGAAAGTCTTTTTAACAGAAAAGGTTAGCTCCATGTTTAATCATAACACTCTAAAATACAAAGACCCGGGTACTCCAACCATCGCTTGTCACATCGGTGATAAATACATTCACCGGGCTCTTCTTGATTTAGGAGCGAGTGTGAATCGACTACCTTATTCGGTATATGAACATTTGGGCTTAGGAGAACTAAAACCGACTGCGGCCACCTTACAATTAGCCGATAGGTCAATTAAAGTTTCACAGGGGGTAGTAGAAGACGTGTTGGTCAAAGTTGATAGATGCTATTACCCGGTTGATTTCATCGTGCTCGACACCGAACTAGTCTTGGATGCTAGCAAACACGTCCCAGTTATCCTAGGACATCCGTTCCTAGCTACTGCTAATTCAATCATTAACTGTAGGACGGGAGTAATGGATATAACTTTTGGTAACATGACCGTGCGTCTTAACGTCTTTAATGCATCCAATCAGCCATATAGAGACGATGAAGAGGCAGACTGATATGCCATAGACTTAATTGACGAATTAGTCGAAGAGGCAGTGCTCTTTATGTTAACTAAGGGAGCTTTGGAAGCATGTCTATCTCATTTCAATTTTAACGATTTCAACATTGATACTAATATTGAAGATTTGAATTATTTATTGGAATCGGTACATACACCTAGTGTCTAAAATAGAGGCTTTACCGCCTCTTGCATATGCACCGGCGTTACCATCCATTGAGTGTCCTCCGACACTCGAACTTAAACCGTTGCCGGATTCTCTGAAATATGAATTCCTTGGACCTAACACAACACTTCCAGTTATAATAGCATCAAACTTAACTGTACTTCAAGAATTTCAACTGATACAGGTCCTGGGTAATCATAAGAAAGCAATTGGGTGGACTGTTGTTGATTTAAAAGGAATTAATCTGTCAGTTTATATGCATCGTATAAATTTAGAGGAAAACGCTAAACCGTCTAGAGAGATGCAACGCCGGCTTAATCCCAACATGAAAGAGGTGGTTATGAAAGAAGTTATAAAACTCTTAGACGCAGGTATTATCTATCCGATCTCCGATAGTAATTGGGTCAGCCCAACTCATGTTGTCCCAAAGAAATCAGGTATTACGGTCGTACCAAATGAAAAAGGAGTCCTTATTCCCACCCGTCAAACCACTGGTTGGCAGGTATGCATTGACTATAGAAAACTCAATACAATGACTCGTAAGGACCATTTCCCTCTCCCATTCATTGATCAAATCCTAGAACGTCTGTCCGGTCAGAGTTACTATTGTTTCTTAGACGGATACTCCGGTTACAACCAAGTGCCTGTCTATCCCGATGACCAAGAAAAGACAACGTTCACATGTCCCTTTAGAACATTTGTCTACCGTCGTATGCCGTTTAGCTTGTGTAATGCACCAGCCACCTTTCAACGGTGTATGATGGCGATTTTCTCGGACATGGTTGAGAAATTCCTAGAGGTATTTATGGACAATTTCTCAGTTTTCGGACCTACATTTGATGAATGCCTTCAAAATCTTACGAAAGTCCTCGTCCGATGCGAGGAAGCAAATTTGGTTTTGAGCTGGGAGAAGAGCCATTTCATGGTTCAAGAAGGAATAGTCTTGGGTCACGTTGTATCCAAGCGAGGTATCGAGGTAGATAAAGCCAAAATCGAATTAATAGACAAACTTCCACCACCATCTTCAATTCGTCAAATCCGTTCCTTCCTAGGTCATGCCGGCTTCTATAGAAGATTTATTAAAAACTTTAGTAAAATCTCACGACCCTAATGCAATTTACTGGCCAAGGATGTTCCATTTGTCTTCGATAATGAATGTCTAAAAGCATTCGAAACGTTGCGAACTTTACTGTCCACGGCTCCGGTAATTCAATCCCCTGATTGGTCACTACCGTTTGAATTAATGTGCGACGCTTCCGATTATGCCGTTGGAGCCATTTTGGAACAGAAAGTTAATAAAATCCCTCACGTCATATATTATGCGAGTAAAACACTAAATGACGCACAGTTATATTACACGACAACTGAAAAAGAATTATTAGCAGTCATGTTTGCCCTTGACAAATTCCGTTCATATTTACTAGGGTCAAAGGTTATTGTGTATACAGATCACGCCGTACTATGTCATTTATTGAATAAGAAAGAAACGAAACCTAGATTAATCCGATTGATTTTACTCTTTTAGGAGTTTAATTATGAAATACGTGATAAAAAGGGTTCTAAAAATGTTGTAGCTGACCACCTGTCACGAATTCTTGTAGAATTCGACGATCTTATCCCTCTCAAGGATTCATTTTTGGACAAACAATTATTCCCCTTATCTACCCCGAATCATCCGTGGTTCAGTGACATCGTCAATTTCTTAGCTACGGGATATACCCCGCATACGTGGTCTCATTTAGATAAAGATCGTTTCTTTTCTCAAATTAAACACTATTACTGGGACGACCTCTGTTATTTAAACATTGCTCTGATCAAATAATACGACGTTGTGTTCCGGAGAGTGAGTGCAATTCCATTTTAAACTTTTGTCACTCTCTAGAATGTGGAGGTCACTTTGGAGGCCGTCGTACGGCCGCTAAAGACCTCCAAAGTGGGTTATATTGGCCAACACTGTTTAAAGACGCACACGAATTCTGTCAAAACTGCGTCCGATGCCAACAAACAGGTAACATGTCACGTCATGATGCGATGCCCATGACCCCAATCCTTATTATCGAAATATTTTATGTGTGGGGCATCGACTTTATGGGTCCATTTCCGTCGTCCTTTGGGTTCAAATATATTTTAGTCGCGGTCGACTATGTTTCTAAGTGGGTGGAGGCAGTTGCGACCAAAACGAACGACCATAAAGTTGTTGTTCAATTTATAAAAGATAACATATTTTGTCATTTCGGGACTCCACGAGCGATTATAAGTGACGGGGGAAAACATTTCTGTAATCGTTACTTTGAAGCCCTCGTCCGAAAATATTCTATCACCTATAAGGTTGGAACTGCGTACCATCCGCAAATCCAGGGCCAAGTTAAAGTTTCAAATAGGGAAATAAAAAGTATACTAGAAAAAACAGTACGTCCAGACCGCAAAGATTGGTCACAACGACTGAGCGATGCGCTTTGGGCGTATCGGACAGCTTATAAAACTCCTATTGGAATGTCTTCTTACCGACTAGTCTTTGGAAAAGCATGCCACCTACCGGTAGAACTTGAACATAGATCCTACTGGGCCGTAAAATCACTTAACCAAGATTTAAATGCTGCAGGATGTCATCGAAAACTTCAATTACAAGAATTAGAGGAACTAAGACGAGAGGCTTATGAGAATTCGAAAATCTATAAAGTACGTGCGAAAGCGTTTCACGATAAGATGATTGTAAGAAAAAATTTTGAGGTCGGACAACACGTTTGGCTGTTTAGTTCAAAATTAAGGTTGTTTCCAGGTAAGTTATGTTCCCGTTGGGACGGTCCGTTTATAATAACACAAGTATTCCCGCATGGAGCAATTGAAATCCAAGATACCAATGGTGGAACTCCTTTTAAAGTAAACAGTCAGCGTCTTAAGCTGTACTGGTCTGATGAAACAGAGGAAAGAGAGATAGAATCAATAGATTTGGTAGACCCGATTTATTTCGACTGAGCACGAGCATCGGTCGAGCTGGCGACGTAAAACTTAGCACTTCTTGGGAGGCAACCCAAGCTTTTATTAGAATTTCCTTTAGTTTTGTTCATTTTTAGGAGTTTTGTCTGCCAATGTCTGAGATTTAATTGCCCAAACAGAGAAAATTGAACAAGAAAACCCTATACAAGAAAACAGAAGAGAAAATGAGAAGAACAGACATTCGCGCGCGCGACCCGCTCGCGCGAAAAGGTCCCTTAGATAATTTTTTTGAAAATTTTTGATACCAACTCTCTGCTCAAACTCACGCCTGGGATCGCGCGCACGAATAGGTCGCGGGAGCAGACCGCTCGCGCGATGTTTGACCATAGAAATTTTTTTCACATTTTATTGAGTTGAAGACACTGCTTCAACTCGCGCCTTGATTCACGCACGCGAGGATCTCACTGGAGCGGACCGCTCGCGCAGATTTGTCACTTAGAGAAAATTTTTTGAACGTAAAAACAAAGCCTCAGCTTCTCCTCGTGGAGGGATCCGCGCACACGAAGCTCTCTCGCATGGTCCGCTCTCGCGAGGAGCCCTTCCCTATATAAACAGGACTGTGCGCTAAATCTTTTCAGTTTCTCTCTTCTCTCTCTTTCTCTCGCCAATTCCCCCCCCCCCCTGCGATTCTTTCTCTCTCTCCTTATCTCCACCACAAATCACCACCACACCGCCACCGTCCGTCATCACCAGACAACCACCACCACAACATGCCACCACTACACCGCCGCCAGTCACCACAACCCGCCGCACGCCGCAAATCGCGGCTAATTTCTTCTACCCATTTTCTTCGTCTTATACACAGGTATTTATATATATATATATATATGTATACATATATAAATTGATATAAATATGTGGTTTAAAATCATAAATATACATATATATGTCCACTTATATACACTAATTAGAGTTAGGGTTTGAATTTTGGGATTTGCAAAACCCTAAACTCAACGTACATACACACTCTCATAGAGTTATTCATACATATAGGCATATATATAGATACACCCATGTGTGTATATATATATATACACTCACTGATCTACATATATATTCACCCTGGTCCCTAATTCGGATCTATTTCAAAAAGAAAAATTTGGGGTTTTCAAAATCCTAAACTCAACTCACACACATATCTATATCTTTAAATACGTATATACACACACATCCTTGTTGATTTCTTCACACATGGAAATTTACCCATACACTGGACCTTACATCCTTAGTGGGATAGTGTCATTCTGTATTTATTAGAATTTCTAAATTAGGGTTTTGGGTACTTATAGATGAATACCCATCTATGAGTATTCCCGCATCCGACTTTGGTTCTGGCTATATTACTATATACATACATGAATGCAAACCCTTACATGCATTAGTCCACGCATATTCAATTTTGCCTAAATTATGGAGCTCTGATAGTCTAAAGTAAAACAGTATAAACCATTTCATCACACCTGTTTGGGATCACTAGATTCCTACATATGGTTATAAGATTTGGGAAGTTCTATATCCAACTCATAGATGCCTACACAAATATTTATCTTTGGTCACATACGCACACACTTAAAGTACTCCATGGACGAGTCCACACCTATACCTACATTTGTTATGCATGGATAATAAGTTTTCAAGTTATGGGTCTTTTCAATAAAAACCTACTCGTACCCTGAACTTAAAACGTAAACTAAAATTATGATCATATTATAACTGACCATGTAGGAAATCGAGTTAGTTTTAGAAAAACTTTGTACTACGACCACACATATTAAAACTTGAAATTCTATGCATATCTTTCGGACCAACGCTATTTTTTTTTTGAGAAAATTGTCGAATTCCAAATTTACTTACATTCACATATTGCAATTCTCATTTTGGAGACTCATTAATGGTTGTGTTCAGTAATAGATATGTTAAGTCAAATTCAACTTCGATTAAATCCTTAGGCTTTTCACACTAGTTAACCAAATCACGCACCAAAACACTTAGAATTTCTTATCTAATCCGACTACTATGAGTAAATCCGACATTTACAATTCTATACAGTAATTCTAAACACGCGGCAAGTACCCCGTGACTTGCCGCAAAGTGTGTGTCCTTGTCGGGACAGTGGGTGGGAAGGGACCGACTCTTCTCACAGTTGCTGGGTGTTCCCCCGTGAACCCCATTTTATTTTAACTGTTGAATTCTGTATTGATTGTGTCCCTTGTCGGGATTTTTTTTTCTTTGCAGGTAACCCATTTTCATACCCCTTTTCCCTTTTCTATTCTCTGGGCATAGTCCAAATTTAAAGCCCGTATTTTCAAAAAAAATTTAAAATTCTTACACACCTTTTCAAATATGACCAAACGTCCTGCAAAATCTGCATCATCCTCCCAACCGCCCCAAAAGAAATCAAAGGGCAAAGAAAAACAAACACCACTGCCCCCTCCTCCAGACGACCCGAACCCAAATGAGTTAGGACCTAAATACGATAACTGCGGCCTCAACTACGAGGCCGCTATCGACGCTGAATACTTCGCGTCGGATTAAGATACCAAGTGGGGCCCCAACAATCTCACCGCCCGCAAGTTGGCCCCACAACTCTATTTCAGAAACCCCAACCTTATTAGTTACCCACGTCTAGTCTGACTATTTTACCAAAACCTAAGATACCATAAACAATCCCTTAGTTAGCACGCCTTCTCGTCCACCACCATTGATGGCCATAACATCACCCTTAACCCAGACAATATCGCCAACATCCTCCAAATGCCCTCCCATTCCTATCAGGTACCGAAATTAAATGTCCTAACCAAAGCCCACTCCTTTATGCATATTATTCAGGACATGTGTGGCGGCCGATCTGGGTCGGGGCAGTCTATACGACGATCTCATATGCCCCGCCAGATGTGGCTCGTTGACCATGTCTTTAAACGAAACATGTACCCCCTTGGTCACGAATAAGAACGGACCAAGGAGATCCACCATGCCCTCCGCGCTGTCTACCGCGGAGACTGGTTTCACCCAGGTCTCGTGATTATGGAGGGCATGCGTCTCGCCATACAAGCTATTGACCATTCCATCGACTCCAAACTCTTGCTGCTTTATCCACGCATCATCACGGCCACTCTCCGGGCCAAGGCCTTCCCTATCCCAGTCGTTGAGCCGATAGATGGACGTATCCCAGAGTTTGCTTTCGCTGATTGGAAGCTGAGCCTAGTTCGTCTTAATTTAGAGGTGAGGATGGCCCAAGAGCAAGCCCAGGCACGTTGAGAGTAGGCGGTACATCGTCCTCCTTCCCCAGAGGACACCCCTTATGCTTGGACCTATGGGGACATCTGTGCATTCCGGGGAGAGACCCTGAGACTCCAATCTTATATGCGCTCATATTTCTAGCTGGTCTATCCAAATCAGTTGGATGACATTTTAGCCCAGGGCGAGGCTACTTATCAGTCCACTTTTCTGAGACCGACGTAGCAGGTGGTTAGGGAGCAGGGTGAGGTGCCGGATGAGAAGGAGCAGACTGGAGGAGATGGAGATGATGGAGGAGACGGGAGTGACAGAGATGGCGACGGTGCTGAGACCACAGGACATGGGAGTACAGGGTTAGAGATTGTGTTGGTCGAGGCTGGGGATGATTAGATTGATGTAGGATGGGTGATATAGAACACTTGTTTTTGTTTTTCTTGTATTTGGTTGGATGGGATTGAGACATTCTCAGACATTGGCATGTATTATTATTTCTTTTGCTTTAGTTACGCCTTTTGTTTATTATTAGGATATGATGTACCCAGCTTCGACCGGTTTAGTTTATCTCTGTCTTGCTTTTCATTTTTCTTATTTGGGTCTGTAATTAATTTACTTTTGCATTTTTTTCTTTTCTTTTGTGGTTTGTTTATAGTTCTGAAATTTTTAGTTGTCGCACTACTTTTATTTCTATTTATTGATTATATGTTGACATTCCTAATTAGCTTTCAGATGCTTTAAAATTTTCACTTATGCAATTGTCATATTTATTATTAATACAAAGCATTTCCAATTCCATTGCACTACACCATGGTTCTCTTCGGTTCAGGTTTGGGGGAATTAATGCCGAAATTATCAATTGGACTTAAAATTTAAACATAACGTGCATAAGTTAAATTTAAATCATTTCTGATACACTTTTTCGCAGCCGATAACGTTATTTTGTTTTGTTTTCTTAATAACGGTAATTAATCAATTTTCAGTTGTGACTTATTTTTGGTTTCAGGAGTATAGCTTCCACTTATCCGTATCGGTACCTTGATCCTCATATCTCATTAGCATCCCCTCGATATGGACCATCCTATTTCTCCTCCTACTTCACCAGATAGGTCATCAAATGGGTCGAGTTATTTTTCTGATTCTAGTTCATCCACTTCTGACACTTTACCGCATCCTAGGGTAGCCAAACGTAACGGTCCAGTCGGTCGTCCCGGCCGGAGTCGTCGTCATCCTCGCATTCCCTATCATATTTGTTCTGATTCTTCGGACAAGGATGACCTTTTCGGCGATGACCCTACTATCCTTGATGGCCCTTATGGAGCCCCACCGACATCTTCTGAGTCGTCTTCATCTGATTCGGTCGATTCCTCGACCGATGATGACGATGAGGAAGTTCTTTCAGGTCTAGCTGCCATTTCTTTGTCTGATCCTATTTCGACTGATATACCTACACTTGAGGTTACCTATCCGTATAGGAACCTCCATGATTATGTGATGGACGTTGTTCGACAACGTTCGGGTCATCCTGATTGGTCACCTGAGGATATTGCCTCGATCTTTGCGCCTTATTCCGGTCTTGAGGATGATGCAGTTGATTTGGGTCCGAGTATCATTGCAGAGGCTGAGGTAGATGTGGTTCCAGAGTTTCATGCATCGGATGATTTTGATGAGTTAAGACCGTCTTTTGACCCTGCGGAGCATCCGGAGTGGGAACTAGTTGATTGGTACTTCCGTTTTGGCGTGTTACCTCCTTCAGACGTGTTTTGTGGTGTGGACATCCTGGTTATCTTTTATGAGGATTACATCCATGTCATTGTTATGTT
Organism: Hydrangea macrophylla; assembly: GCA_033977485.1. Lineage (NCBI taxonomy): Eukaryota > Viridiplantae > Streptophyta > Magnoliopsida > Cornales > Hydrangeaceae > Hydrangea > Hydrangea macrophylla. The sequence goes on from CM066995.1 coordinate 96,043,216, forward strand.
CCCACCTGCATAGGGACATGTGGTGATTTGATTTGGGGAGAGTACATGGATGGTTTTTCGTGTATTTGTTATTCTATTATTCGTTCTTTTATTTTGCTTCTTATGTTCAGTGTGTTCATTCATTTTAGTAGATATTTTGTTTTAGGAATTCGTTATTTCTTTACTTTCGTTTATTCGTTGTAAAGATACAATAATAAAAAAACTGAAAACCTATAAAACATTTGATTCCAGTAGTTCTTTTAATAAATAAACTACGATTTTCTTTTCTTAAGTTTCCTTAAGATTGTTTAAGATTGTTCAATGTTGCGTTACTTCCTATTATAATTAGATTTCATTGAAATTCTGAAATTAAGAGAGTATGTAATCCGATGTCTACCGAATCTACGAAGGTATGTCGTGAGAACTATATATCCTTAGAATCATTGTCTCATATCTTATACTTGCATATCTTTTTGAACGGCACGTAGTCATATGGATACATATTGACATTGAACTATAATATAATTTGGATTTCTAAATAGTAATATTGTGGAGACTAAAACCCGGTGAGCTTTCGAGCCTTTCATTCTTATTGAGGGTTTTATTACGTTATTCGAATCTCATTGACATAGCGCATTATTTTGTTGATTAGTCTCAATATTCTTTATTTTGATTGAAAGTCAAGTTAGTATTGTAATTACCATGTTTAAAAAAAATTTATTTCCTTTGATATCATAACATTGAAGAATTATGTGACTCTAGAAAATGATATTAGGCCATCTGTTTTAATAAACCCCTTTGACCTTTGGCCTACCCAATACAAATATTTTATATCCCTTATTAACCCTTTTTTAGCATTTTATTAAACCTTTTATTTGTTCACCTATTATCCTACCTACTCCGATATGGAGTTCTCCACTATTAAATGTTACCTAACCCATGTCCAAGAGTAGTTGAGGAATAGTTTTACATAAAGAAATTGGGCTAATACGACTCGTGTAAAGAGGAGAATTGAGTAGAAAAGGCATTAAAAAAAATATGGATATATATAGAAAATAGAAGATGTTGAAAGAAGGATTGAAAAAAAAAAAAGAGATGGATCCCTTGAAAAAGAAATATGAAAAAAATAATAAAGAGTTGTTGTAGTAAAGCCCTTGTGTTATAAATATTACAGCTATTTCTATTTACTCAAGGATGTTTTGAATTCCTTTTACCTTTCTTTTCTTAACTATAACCCTTGGCCAACATTACAACCCTTGTAAAGTCCTAGTTGATTCTATGGAAACATGATTTGAATATGGAATCGATAGATGAAGGGAATAAAAGCATGGTGGTAGTGATATTTACTTGACGATCGATATCTATTCATGAGACTATCTTTTCTGTTGTGTTATACGTCGTTCCGTGTCATATGCGAGATTTGTTGCTTTGTATAGAATTATCCTCCTCGCATATACTCGAATAATTACACCTGTTTCCAAGTGATTTCATTTTAGAGTGTAATTCACAACGTGAGCTTTGTAGTCGAAGCATCACTAGATAGTTATCCGATTTATATTCCAAGTTCATAGTTACCGTATATCCACTTGACTACTCTTTCACACACATGCGATTCTTCGATATATTCTATTGATTCTGTTGATATATGTTTTCGGATTATTTTCATAATGTAGGAAGGCGTACCATTGTTTTACTTTTAATAATTTAAAGTTTTATTTGAATTTGATTTTATCAAGGAAGGATGTTGACATTGAAATATTTAAATTTTGAATAAAATTTTTATTTTACAAAATTAATAAAGATGGTTGTGGGTGACTTGTTGATGAGAACCCTCACCAGACTTCACTCGTCCGACTAGGGACACCTAGAGGTTTAAAAGGCTTGTTGCACAAGCTAAGTGCAATCGTTATCCATACGAAAGTGGATTATGGATTTTATTATTAATAGTGTTATTTTTCTTTTCTTTTTGCTTGAGGACTAGCAAAATGTAGGTTTGGGGGTGTGATCGGGAGAGAACAAATCCTAATTATACGCCTTAATTCACATTTGTTAGTCGTTTTTATCCTGTTTTTGTATAATTTTACTTTGTTTTCCACTTTATGGCAGGATTTAGAAGAAAGCAAGGATTCCAGGTTAAATAAGGAGAAAAAGCAAGTAGAAAGAAGCTGGAAAAAGCCCATCATGCGAGCGGTCCGCTCGCGCGAAATCCCATAAATCGCTCGCGCAACCTCCCATTTTACGCGCCCGCGCGGCCCGCTCGCACGATCCGTACAGAAAATATAAAACGCGTATTTTGGAGTGCTGAAGACTCCTACGTGGACGAAATTATCCAATTACGTCCATAATGTAATTTTTAGCAGTTCTAGTGAGATTAGGTTTAGGAAAACCCTCCTAATCTCTCTATAACTATATATATCTCATTCTAAATCAAAATATGGGGGGGCATTCATTCATTGAAGATTTTTGAAGGCAAGAGGAAGGAGAAGAGCAAGCTTGAAGGTCTCTAATGGCTATCATCAACTCAATCTTCGTGCTTTCATCCACCATGTGCAACTAAACTCCTAATCTAGGGTTTCAATGAAACCCTAGCTATGTAAAGGGGGAATTCTATGCTTTTCTATTTTAGGATTTTATGTATTGGATAGTGATTGTATGTTGGTGGATTATTTATATATAATCAATTTTTAATGATAATAATCAAGAGTATTTTGGATCTATTCTTGTCTTAGATTTTTCCTTATGCTTATTGAACTCAATAGTCCTTGATTTCTATTATTGATAGGAGTATTTACATACAATAGTGCTTATGTGATTGTGATGTTTACATCTTTTATAATCTATGCTTAGGAAAGATGAGTTATGCTACACCCTAGTTATAGGTAGATAATTCATGTGAACCATAGATGGATTATGCTTAGATTAAACTAACGATACCTTCTTGTTGATACTGTTGGGCATGTAGCTACAATAGATCGTGACTGTCCAAACATAGAACTTAGAATAGAAAGTCTAGACCCCCGATGCATAGTTAGTGGTGGATTTGTAATCCTAGATCTCATCTATTCATATTTAAACCAATTTTCAATTTAGCACACTAGGTTACTTAGATTTAATTCTAGAATTTATTTTCATAATTCCATAAGTTTAATTTCATAGTTTAATTAGTAGTGATAATCAAATCATCAATCAATCAAACTTTCGATTTACTTATAACTAAATAGATTCGATTTTAGTAATTAAAGGATTAAAATTAATAATCTCTGTGGGTTCGACCTTTACTTCCACACTACAAATCTTTCGAAAGTAAAGCATAAATAAGCATACTTTAATATCTTGATTTTAACGAGATCACTAAACACTGCTTTTTATTTTTTGGGAATCAGTTGACTGGTCCCTGACGCAGTCGACTGGTTTTGTTGGATTGGAAATGCTAAGTTTCATTCTATGATGGAAACAGTCGACTGGGTGAAGGACCTCAGTTGACTGGATTGTAATTTAAAAATGAAAAATACTGGGTCAGCCGACCGGGAGGTACCAGTCGACTGAGAATTTGAGGCCCCAGTCGATTGGGCCCCCGACACAGTCGACTGGACGACCTACTGAGATTTCAAACCCTATGCGTCTTGCATTTCCAGTCGACCGGACCTATGATTAGTCGACTGGATTGCTATTTTCAAACGTGTATCTTTAAGTGTTTTCAAATATGCCAAAGTTTTTATAACTCTGATTTTTATGGTTTTTACTTATATTTTTCGCTGCTATTTACTTTAATGGAACTGGATAAGCTTTGGTGGCGTGCCTCGTGTCCTATTTTCGCACGTAGCGGGATGAGTCGTGACATGCACAACCCAACACAAATGGAGGGACCACTACCACTAAATCACAAAATGCGTGTGGTTAGAGTAATCAAAATAACAGATAACTAAATACAAGAAATCTGCGTACAAGCCTAAAATGTCAAAACAATTAACTAATTTGAGGATTTCATCTCTTCAAAACCCAAAAGTTGATTTTCCCCAAAATAAAAATATTACGTCAAATTCCATGACTAAACATATTATTAAAGATAAGTTCCAATTAGAAACCATAGCAGAAAGAAGTCACATTGTTGTGTGATAGTACATACTAACATGCATTCACGCTCAAGCCCCTGAAGAATTTGCAATCTCTGATATTTTGGTACCCAGCACAATACCAAGGCAAAGTGAACAAAATGGAGGGAAATAGACAAAGAGTGTAAGAAAATAGGCGGGAAATAGAGAGAGGCAAGGAGAAAATTTGAGGGAAATTGCTTTGAAGTGGTAAAGAAATTGGAGGGAAATAGAGATATAGAGGGTGGCCCGCGTAAGGCGCGGACTCATGAGAAAATTCAATTTAAATAAATTGCATTTTATAGTTTGATATTACATACTCATGTCAATAAATTGAATTTATATTTTTCTATTATCCATAATCTACAATATTAATATAAAATCATATAAAACTTAAATTACGAAGTATGTGTCCACATTAAATTTATAGGCGTGTGTGTGTAATATCAAAATATGACATTTCATTGATAGGCATTGTGTGTATTGTGTGTGTATATTATGAAAATATAAAATAAAATTAATAGGCATGCTTGTGTGATATCAACATAAATAAATAACTCAAATATATAAATATAGTAAGATGCCTTTCGAAAAGCAACAGAATTGTATAATATCAAAATATGAAATGAAATTTATAGGCACAATTTTGTGTAAATTAAATTTATATGTGTGTGGGTAATACTAAAATAAAAAATTACATCTATACGCATGTGTGTGTACTATCAAAATATAAAATTAAATTTAACACGGCACAACCGATTTTGAGCCGTTTTTTTTTGTGTGTGTGTATGTGTTTTTTTTGTACAATGCCTAAAATTGAAATGCCTATAAATTTAATTTTATATATGGATATTACGCACAATCTGCAATAATAATTTTGTGAATTTTATTTTATATTCATATTGTTGATATTACACACAAATGCCTATAAATATAATTTACAGACACTCATGCCTGCAAGTATCTATAAATTTAATTTACAGACATATAGAAATTTAATAAAATAAAATTGATAAAATTAATATTGGATTACACATACATGCCTAAATTGAATTTATAGGCTATAAATTTTATTTTATTTGATATTACACACACATGCCCACAAATTGAATTATATATTTTAAAATAGAAAATTAATTTTATTACACACACATGCCTAAATTGAATTTATAGGTTATCCCTTTGTGTGTGTGTGTGTGTGTGTTTGGTACAATGCCTATAAATTTATTTTTATATTTGCAAAATGGGTTGTGTGTGTAAATTAAATTTTTTGGCGTAACATTAAATTTATAGGCATTGTGTGTGTAATATCAATAACATTGTATATTAAAAGTAAATTTCTCATTTATAGGCATGTGTTTAAAATTCAATTTATATCAAAGTGTTCAAGGCATAGATGTGCGTAAATTATATTTATCAAAAGATTTTGGGACTACCAGTTATGGGGTTTTTTAGGCATGTGTGCATAATAAAATTAAATTTCTAAGCATGTGTGTTAATTAAATTTATAGGTCAACCCCACTTTTTCAGGAAAATAAGAAAAAAAAATGCAAAAAACAAAAAACCAAACAAAAAAAAAAGCAAAAAAATAATAATAAAAACCAAAATACAAAAAACACAAAACAACAAAACAACCACCAAAAAAAAAAACCCCCAAAATCGGTTTTCCAAACATGGCATAGCCGAAATTGTTGCCTTAGACATATTAGTGCCTTGTTTGGGAAACTTCAAAAAAAACAAAGGAAAACAAAGGCCAAAATCGGTATGCCAAACAAGGAGCTATAATTGTTGACTTTGTTGTCGAAGAAATTAGTGGCTTGTTTGGGAAAAGAAAAAAGAAAAAAAGAAAAACACAAGCAAAACTTGGTTGTGCCAAACATTTTTTGTAAATATCGAAGCAAAAGTTGATTGAATCCTCATTTTTCTGGTACTTTTTTTTCAAAAGCTGATTGAATCCTTATTTATGGTAATTTTTTTTTTTGAAAAGTTGATTGAATCCTCATTTTGATATTAAATAAAATTCATAAAAGTGATCCAAAGCTAATTATCTCCTTGAACTGACAAAAATACCCCCAAACAAATCCGTAAATGACCCAAAAAAGTGTATAGACGTAGCGAATGTAGTATTTGAGAGGGAAAAATGGTAAAAGTAAACAATTAAGAACATACCAAAAATAAGGACAATTGAATTGAAAATAAGTCTTTTTATATAAAGGTATATATATATATATCTTATATAATGGAAGGTGTGGGACTCCTAAAGTATTGATCTAATGGCTAAGAGATCATCATTTATTCAACTTTGGATCTTGGCCATTACTCTCACAATATCAACTTGTACTTATTAGCCTTGAATTTCTTTCAGGTATTATTTATGTTTGTTTTGATGATGACAAATATAGTGATTATTGCATGTTTTTAATGGTTCTATTCCAATCAATTATCAAGTCATTTTCTTTGTGCTAATCTCTTGAATTATACACTTAAATGTTTTAACTTTGCTTGACTTCATGAGATAGCAAATGGTGAAGCCCAAGAGTGATGGAGCTCAACAAGGATCAAGCTTGAAGACTTGAAAATATTTCGTCTTTGTTTGAGTCTAGGATTACATGTAAAGCATCTTGATCATCATTCATAAAGGGCTTAAAGGTTTAAAGTTGTTTCAAAACCTTCAAAATAGTAAAACTATTTTTCAGTGGAAAAACAGTTGACTGGATCATTTTCCCAGTCGACTGAGTGTTTCAACGTTCAGTCGACTGATGGTGAAAATAGTCGACTGGTTTGTGTTGTGAAAACATAGGTTCTACTTCAAGGTTTCAGTCGACCGAACCCTTTATTCATTCTTTTGAATTCCCTACCCGATTCGTATGAACACTTGACAACCACTTTGATTTATGGAAAGGATTCAGTTAAGTTTGAAGATGTGTCGAATGCTCTCATGAACAACGAGTTTAGGAAGAGAGATAAGGATACCCACAACGATACATCTAAAGCTTTAGTTACAAGAGAAACACCAAAGGACAGGAAGATACAGTTTGGAAACAAATCTTGTGAGAGAGGCATTTCAATTGGTGGGTCAAGATTGGCCAAAGATGAGTGTGCTTACTGTCGCGAGCTTGGTCATTGGAAGAAGGACTAACCTAGGTTGGTGGGCGATTTGAAGTAGGATGCCAATGTGGGTCAAGTTGAAGATGGTGATTCAGAATTTGTGTTGGCTACCACGGTTGAAGAAGGTCACTTGGATAGATGGGTTCTTGATTCGACTTGCTCTCATCATATGTGTCCCAATATGGAGAGCTTCACCAAATTGAATTTGTCAAAGAGTGGAACAATTCATATGGTCAATGGTGATGTTTGTGAGAAGATGGGAGTGAGTGATGTTTGTTTTAAGTTGCATGATGGAACCATCAAGAAGTAGACGGATGTGTGGTATGTTCCGGATTTGAAGATGAATTTGGTTTCGTTGGGTGCTTTGGACTCGAAGGGTTTAAAGTCACATTGGTTGATGGAGGCTTGAAGGTCTCAAAAGGTGCTTTTGTTTTACTTAGAGGGGTAAGGAAAAATAATTTGTATTTCTTGTAGGGTAATTCGATTGGAGGTGCAGCCACCACCATTGGAAAGAAACCTTTTATTGAGTCAAAGCTTCCGTTCGTGAAGCATGGACAAGTTGTTTTGGGGAGTCGGCAAGGTCCATTAGAAGAACGTTTATATAATTATGTCAAGACTCTCAAGGTTTGTTTTGGAGAGCAATATGTGTTTGGGGAAGATACTTGTTTGGACAATGTTGACACATTCGATTTAGAAGGGCTCGTTGATGTTCATTTGCTAGATGAGAGTCCTATTGAAGGAGTTGATTTGGAAGCATCCCCATTTGTGGAGAAGGTGGAGTACGATAGTCCCCTTGTCCAAGTTGGTTTGGAAGAGGAGTCTTCTCAACCTCATTCGTTTGATTTGAACACTAGTCATTTGGAAGATGGCATTTAGAGCAAGATGAGATTGGTCGCGACAATCTGGAATTTGCTCACTTTGTTTGCATGTTTGGATTTGGAGTTGGTATAACTCAATTTGGATCGTGAAAACGATTTGTTTGGTGATCTTCTTCTCTTGGAGATCGAATTTGTTGACTTTGGTCATTAGTGGGTTCAAGTTCAAACCAATGTTTTTAAAATCGAGATCCTGCGTTGGATCGTTTTCGAGCTCGTAGGATCGGGATCGTAGGATCGGATCGGGGATCGTAAGATCCTACCAAAACTTTAAAAAAAAAAAGTCATGTTTTTCACTCGGTTACAAGGTCTAGATAACTTAAATAGCATAATACAACATTTCTAACACAAAATAGTCTAACTTCAAATACCATCAATACAAATAAAGTACCTAGTTTGAAACAATAGTTACAAAAGAGAGTTCAATCTTAGAATTTTCAAATTCTCAAAAGAACAATAGAAAGTTAAGAAACTAAAATAGATCCTCATTCTCAAATTCCCATCAGATTTTGTCAATTAGGTCGTATTCTAGCCATCACTGACCAGCTTTGGTGATAGACCAGCCATTGACGATTCTACTTCGAGCCTACTACGATCCTGCCTCGATCCTACTACAATCCTACCGATCCTACTACGATCCTACCACAATCCTGTAAGCTCTATGATTTCTATGCGATCTAGACCGATTTAGTATTATTTATCGTAGGATCGTACGATCCTACGATCTGGATTACGATTTTAACAAACTTGGTTTAAACTAGGTTTGGACTTGACCAATTTGCATTGAAGATCACAATTTGGAGACCAGAACAAGGAAGCTTGTTTTTTTGGCTTGGTATGAGACGTCGTATTAAGGTAGACGATGATTACAGGTTTGTAATTGTTTGGTTTACATTGGGCTTTAGCTTTGGATTTGCACTTATTTGATTTGGAGCTCGAGCATTTGGATCGAATCTCATCAAGGTGGACTTTGGTTGTTTTGGGGTCATGTGGCTCAATTTGCATTAGAATTTGAAAATCTCGCCAAGGTGGAGACTGTTGGAATTTGTGGCTCGATTTAATAGAAATATAAGGAATTCAAAGGTTTGCAGTGCCGCTCAAGCGGGCCAGGCAAGGGGGCATGCGTGCGAACTCGTAGCCAGTTTTGGATATGAACTCTCTGAAATCTAGCTCAACTGGGTGTCTGTGAAAGTGGTGTCTGCGCGCACGGTGACAGGTTTTTCGGGCAGCGAGATTAAGGAAATTATATACGATTCGGATTCCTAATTTAATTTTGGCAGCAAATCTTAAATATATTGGAATAGGGAATATGTGTAGCCCTATATAAGGACTCTTTGGGGGTCATTGGAAGTAACTTTACATCTTTTGAAAGAGAGAGAGTGCATTGTTCATTGGAAGTAACTCTTAGATCTTTTGCAAAATTAAGAGACGCCAAAATTTCTTTGTTTTGAAGAACCCTAAATCTTTTGAGAGAGAGATCAATTGTTCAATTTGTAGAACCTCTTGGTTCACTAGGATTTAGCCTCTTTTGTTTTGTTTTGGTGAGGTTTTGTTTAGAGCAATCATTCATTTTGGTTTTGGTGAGGGAGTGATTCCTTCCGTTGGTACTGTAACCATCCGTTTAATAGTGGATTGTTCCTTGGCTCCGGGGGAGTGGACCTAGGCACAGTTGGCCGAACCACTCATGAAAATCTAGTGTCTTTGTGTGTGATTGTTTTGCCTTCTCTTTTCTCGTTTGAATTATTGTCTTTACTTGTGGTTTGGAAAAGCGCTTCTTCACAACACAAGGTACCAGCATAGGACAAAATAAAAAAACCCTGCAGCAAAAACTAGCAGCAGAACCGGAATAGTTGGTCTGTATCCATTGTAGTACCACTACCTCTTGTAAGTAAGTTTTGCACAAATCTGCTCAAGTTTTTGCATAGTTGGTCTGTATTCCATTGTATCATTGTCAATTTCTCTTACTCTAATCCTTTGTAGCTTAACGAAGATTATGAAGATTAGTATTGTAGCTATCAAAATGATGTTCTAGTACGACCACCTAAAAATAAAATTTCCTATAATAATTCATATATTTGGTTCCCTACAGTTAACTACAGTTTCACATTACATCATTAGAGAACCAAACTTATTAGATACAAAATTACAAACAATAGAAGAAACAATGATAATAGGACATATTACTTTTGAAGATTTACTAGAAAATATGCAGACTTGAAATACAATGAAATAAACAAAGAAGAATTAATTGAAGAATCAGATGAAACTAAAAGGCTTCAATTTGATAAATTGAAGGAGTATTTGAGAAATATTGGATGATGGCTCTTCCACTGCTACATTATTTGAGAAACACTTTTGGGATAGAAATTTGGGAAGCATAACATTACTCTATACGAAATTTTTGCATACAACAATTTACTTTCTCTCTGTAGATATGTTGTTGGGTCTTTAGTCACCAGGGGCGGATCTAGAAAATCAATCTGGGTTAGGAGGGGGGGGGGGGGAGAGAGAGAGAGAGAGAGAGAGAGAGAGAGAGAGAGAGAGAGAGGCTTGAGAGGCTAGTGTACAAGCCCCAAAAAAAAAATTTTGGACCTGTTTATACATATTTTGTGTACATTTTGTGTAGATGATATAAGCTAATGCTATAAAAATCATTACAAAAACATAAGAGGGAGGGGCTTTTATACAATTAGCGTAAAAACATAAGAGAGAGGGGGGGCTTAATATGATAAATTTATAATGTCAGGGGGACTGGGCTTTTATAATATATAGGGAGCTTAAGTATAAAAATATTTTTTTTCTTTCAAGGTAAATCTAATATTTTTTAGGGGCTCTCAGTCATAGCACCCTAAAATCAATGCAATGCTACATAAAGCCCAAGGCCCAAATATTTAACTCAATAACCCCTTCCCCAACCAAAAATACCAAAATGACCTAATTTCCTAAGAAACTGAAAATTCCCTCTCCTCCTACACGAGGCAGAAAATCAAAACCAGAAAAATGAAAAACTGTGATGGAGGTGACGTGGTGGTGGAGGTGCTGCGATTGTAGATGGAGGTGGCGATGGTGATGGTGGTGCTGCGATTGTGATGGAGGTGACAGTGATGGTGGTGTTGTTGCAATAGTGATGGAGGTGACATGGTGGTGGAGTTGCTGTGATTATAGATAGAGGTGACGATGGTGGTGATGGTGGTGCGATGGTGGTAGTGGTGGTACTGCAATGGTAGTGGTGGTGCTGTGATGGTAGTGGTGATAACGATGGTAATGGAGGTGACGGTGACGGCGACGGCAACGGCAACGATGATAGCAACAGTGATTGCGGTGATGGTGCAGTGGTGGTGCTCTGATAGTGGAGGTGGTGCTGCAAAATTATCAGTTTTAGAAAACAAATAATATTATCTGTTTTTAAAAATAAATAATTTTGTGGTGATGGTGGTGGTGATCGTGGTGGTGCTGTGATGGTCGTGGTTGTGAACTGTGCTGTTATGGGGGAAGTGGTGGTGGTGCTCCGATGGTGGTGTTGGTGGTGCTACAAATTACACGTTTTAAAAAATAGATAATATTGTTGTGGTGCTACTGGTGGTGGTTGTGGTGGTGCTGTGAAGGCGGTGGTTGTGAACTGTGTTGTTATGAGGGTGGTGGTGGTGGTGCGGTAGTGGTGGTGCTCCGATGGTGGTGGTGGTACTGCAAAATTATCTATTTTCAAACATAGATAATATTGTGGTACTGGTGCTGGTGGTCGTGGTGGTGCTGTGATCGGTGGTTGTGTACTGTGTTGTTATGGTGGTGGTGGTGGTGGTGGTACGGTGGTAGTGGTAGTAGTGCTCCGATGGTAGTGGTGGCGGTGCAAAATTATATGTTTTCAAAAATAGAAAATATTATCTGTTTTCAAAAACAGATAATATTGTGGTGCTGGTGGTGGTGGTCGTGGTGGTGCTGTGATGGTGGTGGTTGTGAACTGTTTGTGAACCCTTTCAATAGATAATAATCTGTTTTAATATCATGACCATCATATACCATAAACTTGTTATTGGTTGCAAAATATATAATATTTTGTACTATCAAACAGATAATACTATCTCTTGAAACCAAAAAGACCAGCAATCCAAACAGAAAATGTGAAATATTAGGGTTTAATCACATATTACAGGATTTCTAGGGTTTAATGGCATATTATTGGTTTTGTTGATCTATAATAACATCATAATGGTTAGCATTTGTTACCAAACAGATAATATTATCTGTTGAGCATGACAGACTATTATCTATGAAATTATCTATTTTGATAAAATTATTTGTTGAGCATGACAGATAATAACATCACAATGGTGCTGTTATGGGGGAAGGGGGTGGTGGTGGTGGTGATGCGAAATTATCTATTTTTGAAAATAGATAATATTGTCAAAACAGATAATATTATTTGTTTTCAAAAACAGATAATATTGTGGTGTTGGTGGTGGTCGTGGTGGTGCTGTGATGGCGGTGGTTGTGATGCGATGGTGGTGATGGGAGTGACGATGGTGGTGGTGGTGGTGATGACGATGGTGATGGTGACGACAATGGAGATGGCAATGGTAGTGGTGTTGCTGCGATGGTGCTAGTGCTAGTGCTGCGATGATAAACGTGGTGGCAATGGTGGTGGTGCTGCAATGGTGGACACGGTGGCGAGGGTGGTGGTGCTACGATGGTGGCGATGCGATAGTGGTGGTACTGCGATGGTGGCGATAGTGGTGCTGTGATGGCAGTGGTGGTGGCGCAGTGGGGATGGTGTGGCATGGTGGCGATGCTAGTGGTGGCGGCGCTGGGGTGGCGTGGTGGCGATGCAGGTGGTGGCTGCGACGGTAGCGATCGTGCTGGTGGTGAAGCTGACGATTGTGGTAGTGGTGGGGGTAGATTTGTCATCAAAATTTTTTTTTAAAAAGAAGGGGTCTAGTTTAAAAAAAAATGAGCACTTTGGTTTTATATTGAAAAATAAGCATAATTGAGTTTTACAAAATATAGACCAATTTTAAGGGGTTTTTATCTCAAAATTTTCCTATTTGTTAAAAACCTAACGGGTTGTGCCGCCGCCCCTGTTGGTCACCCATATACACATTGGATACGGTCCAATGGGCCTAACTTGTGCTCCAAGCTAATTCCAGGTGGATTAAGTTTAGGAGTCCTAGTATAACATTAATACGCCACGTTCGGTAGGCCGGATAAAACTGTTGGATAAGACAAAAAATGGCATGATCAGATATGATAGTAATCATGTCGGATAAACTGTTATGTTGTCCTATTTTTGGAATGTACTAGATAAAACTGTCGGATAAACTGTTATATCATAATCCTATTTTTGTTTGTGCCCGGATATGAGTTTAGGATAATAACTAAACTATTACTTTTTTAACACCCAAAAAATGGGGTTAGAAAAGGGGCAAAAAAAAAAGAGTAGAACCGAAAATGAAAAAGAGGAAAAAAAGAACGGATCTGAAACACACACACACACACACACACAAATAGACATTTGAAAATGAAAAAAAAAGGGGACTTGGAAAAAAAATGGATCAAAAAAAAAAAAACCAAAAAAGCTGATCTGAAAATGAAAAGAGAAAAAAAAGGGAAAAAGAAAAAAAATGGATCTGAAAAAAAGAAAAGAAAAAAAAGGAGGAGAAATCACAAAAAAAGAAAAGGAAAAAAGAAAAAAAAAAACTTATAATCTCACCTAATACAAACCCTCCACAACCCCCCCCCCCCCCCCCCCCCCCCCCCCCCCGAAAATGGGTTAGAGTTATCACCTAAAACTTAGTTCATGATTATTTTATCATATCCAATGGAACCACCAAATTAACGCCGGATATGATAAAAGTTATCATATCATGCCTCTTATCCTGACCACCATGTATTAGTGTATATATACATATATACAGCAACACACAAACACATTTTATTACACACAAGAGAGATTCTGCTCTCACTCTCTCTCTCTCTCTCTCTCTCTCTCTCTCTCTCTCCACTAGTCCCTCTCTAGTTTCTCTCTCTAAACTAATCACCACCTCGCATGCTTCACGACCAAGACGAAGAAAACAAAGTGTACACGGAGGCACCATATGCAGGAGCACGTGCGTGGCTTTCAACGAGGGCTTGAAACAACACCGAACCATCGATCCGGGTATTCCCCTCAAGCCTCAAGCAGGGCGGAGCTAGGAACATTTTTTGGCGGGGTTGAGGTAGCTATATGGGGGTTTTTTTATGGGGGGTCAATTTATACATATTTGATAATGAGATATGATGTCAATATGAGTCTATTTAAGAACAATATTATCTTTTGGGGTAATATTTATACATTTTGGGGTCTATTTATCAACAAGGTATAGTGTCGAAATTGAGTTTGGAACACTTAATTGGGATGAGCTAGACTACTTTTGGGCTAAAATATCACATGTACTAAAAAAATTCTCAAATTTTGGGGTGGGCAATACTACATTTGGGTTAAAATATCACATGTAATAATAATTTTTTTCCAAATTTAGGGGGGACTAAACTACAATTGGGCTAAAATATCACATGTACTAAAAACATTAATTTCCTAAATTTTGTGGGGGCTACAACCCGACCGAGCCTACATACTACCTCCGCCCTTGGCCTCAAGGTACGGCCTAAACCCGACCCTATGCATGTATGCATGCTTGTTTTCCACTCTCCATGCCACTAGAGCAGCGCAAGCAAAGAGGAAATTTTCTCTTTTCTTTGCTTTTTGCTTGCTTCGCTCGGGTCTGCCAAATAACAACCAAGGTGAAAACCATATATGTTCGGAGAGAGATTCTCCTTCCATAATCCTTTGTTTTTTTAATGAACATGTATTATATATACATAAAGACCGAAGCAAATAAAGCCTTTATAAGCTCCCACATCATCAACTCTCCTTGCACCAAAAATCCTACGTAGCATTTTTTTGTTTTTTTTTTTTATTTTTTTTTTTGATTTTTTTGTGTTTTTTTATTAGATATTTAGACGGTTCATGCATACAAGATATGTCTTTCTACAATTAAGTTCATTGAATCGATTTTTTGCATTTGTTTATTCATGTATTACATAGATTCATGTATTAGTCTTAAAGTAGTCTTGGAAGAATAATGATGCTAAATGTAATGGATACATGAACTTGGATAGATACATTATGTTTGGGATCCTATAAATACCTATGTAATCCTGCTATTTGAATAATTCAAGCAATGAATTGAAATAGAAACATCATTGTGTAAATCTCATTTTCCTTAGAATGTGTTTATCTTAGTTTTTCATTTTCAAATATACTTGTCCATGTGTATCTATTTCATATTTATGATATACTATAAATTATTTTATTTAGGCACTCTTAGGATAACATGATAATTGGATTTTATTTTATTTTATCTTTTTTGGAATATAATTAGATTTTATTCAGTAGACTGTAAGTTGTGATAAATCTTTGCAGGATGTTCTCTGTAAGTGCATTTTTTTCCTTTCAACCTCTAAGCTTCAGTTTGAGAATGTTTTTACTGTTATTTGTACAAATTTATATAATATGGTTAAAATTGAACAATTCAAATTGTTGGATAAAATTTATGCTATTAAATTTGTTGTGCATTTCTATTTGTTGACAAATTTCCGTGCATACTATGGCTAACAAAATGATGTTCCCCACCTAAAAAAAAATTTCTCATAATAATTTATATGGTTCCCTACAATTGACTATAGTTCCACATTACATCATTAGATAACCAAATTGAAAAACAAAATTACAAACCATAACAGAAATTAACAGTGCCTTCTATCATCCAAAAATTGTAGTTGATAAATCAACTAATATGTGTCTTGGAGAATATACAAATCATTTAAATAAACTCATGACATACCTTTCAAAAAGAAAAAAGGTGACAAAAACATTGGAGGTCCATGCAGTGATCATTGATCATGCAACAATAATTCTTTATAATAGGACAGATTACTTTTGAAGATTCACTACTGAAGTCTCATCTACCGTACCTTTTTTTCTGAGAGCATTTTTACACATCCAAATATTGTTCACCCAAATATTGCTTACCTATTGTTCGCCCAGCGTTTTCATTGACCAATACAGTGCAGTGGGAACCACTATTATATTTGGCCAATGGAGAGTTGGGTGAGCATTGGGTGAACAATTTTTGAATGAGCAAAAATCTTTTTTTTTTTTTTTACAGACTATAAAAGACAACTATTAGTAGAAGAGTCAAATTTGTCATATTTATTTATGCGTACTTACATACAGCTGCCCAGAGGAGGAGAAAAGATCCGGCCACAATTGTTCCCCATAACCAGAATTGCATCAACACCATAGTCGAGCTCCCAATTGTATATCTTCATAGCTCATTAAATTGTATATTTAAGGATCGACAATCAACATGCCTCACGAGGAAGAAAGATTCAAAACTATATTGTAGCAGCAGCATCTTTGATTTGCTCTGTTGCAATGGCCGCCGATGCTTTCCTTGGTTTCCGCAATGAAAAGCTCTGGTTCCCATGCAGATTCTTCACCCTCAACGCCACTACTCTCACAATACTATTGACTGTCGCGGTGAATATTCCAGTGGATCTCAATATAGTCAGAACCGTGTTAATACTTTTACCCACGGTTTTGCCTCTTTTTTGCCACGGTTTGCGACCGTCGCCAAAAGTCGCTTTTCTTGTATAAGTTAGACATTTTTCGGTGGGTAGTAAGGGGCTTTTCACCAAATTGAAATAGTGGCGAGGGACTTTTTAAAAAATAGCCAAATCATGTAAATTTTTATCTAATACACCTAATATTGAGGGGTCTATCAGCTAATACCCCTAATTTCTTTAGAAGACTCACCAGTAAAGTCTTCATGACTTTTTTGTCCACCATACCCTTTTTTTTTTCCTTGGGTAAATTAAACAACAAAGACTCATTTTCACAAAACCCTCTAAACTAAACCATTGAACAGATATATGAGCTCAAATGTCCTTTAACATTAACTAAACAAATAAATTGACAACTTTGCCCACACCACACATGTCAAAACCAAAGACATTACAACCATGTCTCATCAGTCCATAATTTCCCTCAAAGCTCCTGATTATAAAAAACAATGCTCAGCAAATTTCAATGGGGTTCTATGAATATGAAGTTGTCTGAGATTGTGTTATCATAAAATTGTTAGATTAGGTATGAATTCACAGGTAATGAAGTATAATCTGTGAAACCCAATGTTGAATTTATAGGCAAAAGAGACGGAAGCTTAAGAGCATTAAGTTTCAATCAATCTAGTCAGATTTTGATACCTTATACTTAATTGGCGAGTTACATTGGTTGGCCAATGTTTGCATGTGGATTGTGATTTTGTTTACACTTTCTCCAACCATTGATCTCTTTCATGTTATTTTGGGAAACATACAGAGCTTGGTCATCTCTTTGATTACAATACAATGACCAAAAAACCAAAAAGTTTTAGTAACTAGTTGAAACAAAAACAGAGAGATTAAATCTCTTTTTTGATCTCTAAATCAATAATAATGTTGAGCAAATTTTCTTTTCCCCAATCTTCAATTGAGGTTCAATGGCAAACTTTCAATATTTTGTGAAAAGTGGCATGTGCTTAAGAACCACTCTCTCTCCCTCCCCTCTATCTAATTAATCAAATGTTCTTAAGAACCACTCTCTCTCTCGCTCTCTCTCTAGTTGAAGGGGTATATATATAATTTACTATTTTATTCTTTACCAATCATAAAAAAGACAACTTTTAGTAGAAGAGTCAAATTTGTCACAATTATACATATGATTTACATACATGCAGCTTCCCAGAAGAGGAGAAAAGATGTTGTAGTAATCGCCAATAACCGGAAACTTGCTTAAAAAAATTATAGACTTGCTTCCACGCTATAGTCCAGCTCCCATTAATTGTATTTCTTCATAGGCTCCCCCCACCCCCTTTTTCTCTCACTAAAAATATATTTGTGCTCATATATATATATATATATATACATATACACCTAGATATATCTTTGACATGAACCTCTGAACCAGACCTTACTGTCCCTCTTCAATTCCTCTCTCCTCCTCTCACACCATCAGTCGCACCATAATCTTCTTCTATCACCCCAACAACTCATAAAAATTGCATATTTAAGGATCAACAATCATGTCCGACTACTACTACTACGACGACAACTCGGATGAAGAAAGATTCAGTGAACCTATGCCATGGGTTGGCCTGTATGTAGCAGCAGCATCTCTGATCTGCTCCCTTGCAATGGCCGCCGATGCTTTCCTCGGTTTCCGCAACAAAAAGCTCTGGTTCCCATGCAGATTCTTCACCCTCAACGCCGCTACTCTCACACTACTCGCTGTCGCAATGAAGCTTCCAGTGGACCTCACTACACCCATGCCTGGCGACACAGATCAGCTGTCAAAGCTTAGCAGCATCGTCTTCATGTGCACGGTTATGGGTAATTTCATGCCATGTTTAGGACAAATGAGTAATAAAGACATCTTTATAAACCTAATAGAATTGGGCATTCTCGTAATCACAATTTTTGGGAATCTTTGCATA
This sequence comes from Hydrangea macrophylla, assembly GCA_033977485.1. Taxonomy (NCBI): domain Eukaryota; kingdom Viridiplantae; phylum Streptophyta; class Magnoliopsida; order Cornales; family Hydrangeaceae; genus Hydrangea; species Hydrangea macrophylla. The sequence goes on from CM066995.1 coordinate 96,061,837, forward strand.
CAATTAGGTACCGGTGTGCTTAACACTACATACCTTATAGAGAAGGTAAAGTTTGGTCCACAAGTTCAACTTGAAATAATAGTGGTGATTTTCTTGATGCCTGTTCAGTTAGTTATGGTGTGTTTCTCAGCTTTATCTATTCCATCCACCAGAAAATATATAGACCTGAAATACAGCGAAATAAACAAAGAAGATTTAAGTAAAGAATCAGATGAAACTAAAAAGCTTGAATTTGATAAATTGAAGGAGTATGTGAGAAATCATTGGATGATGGCGGAAACAGGTAGTCCCCAGTTTGTGATTGGGCGTTCTGTGACATGTTGTGTTTCGGGGGCGATTTGTATTTTGATTGCTCTCATTTTAGTTGAAGCCGAGTTTAAGATATACATTTGGCCATACTACTCTAGTGGATTTTTCTATCCCATTGTCTCACAAAGATCAAATTATAAGTGGTCAACCTGTGTCATTCTTTTGATTCAGACTATTGGGGTAGGAATAGGTACAAATGCCCCTGCGATTAGATGGTTCAGTGATATGAAAATGGAGTGCTCGGAAAAAAGAGGCAAAATCTTCACATCTGAGTTCAAAATAGAGAAATATTGGACTGAGAAGCTGGAAGAGTGGAAAAAGAGCCCTTTACCTTTCAATGTCTGGAGCACAAAATTCAAAAAACTTGTTCACACCACAAGGAAACTTTTTCTGTCCTTTTGTATAAGGGTTCAGATTGTAATTGTGGTAGCAAGCAAATGCATTCAGCTCTTGTTTGTTCCCTTCATTACCCTGATCTTGTTGTGTTACCATTTCTGCAAATCGGTGCCGAGGAAAGTTATACCAATATGTACTATCTCAAGCAATCACTCGGGTATTGATTCAGAGCATGTTAGAAATGTGGATCGTAGGTATGTTTTGCATCTTGAACGCGAGAAAGAACTACCCGAAAGAATGTTGAAGAACATCCGTGACAATGCAGATTGTTTGATTCAGATGGGTAGAAAGAACAAACCAAAACATCTAATGCAGCTTCTGGAAAAATCTGCGGGATTCAATGGATTAGTAGAGTTTGATAGCGCACAAGTTCCATCTCTTAGTTCTTGTGAACCCCCAAATTGTTGGATGTTACCTTTGGTGACTCTAACAAGCATAGCCATTTCACTTCCCAACATTGAAAGTCTTAAGGTGGAGGGTTTACTAAAGAGTGTACATGAGGGGCTCGTATATGTACGCCTTATAGAAAAAGACTTGGATGCTAAAGGGGATTTGATCAACATAAAAAATGCAGCAGAAGAGATTTGGTTTGGAATCGAAGTTGATCACAAATGGTTGGATACTAATCTTCTTAAAATGGTTCCTATATGGAAAGATGCGAAAACAACTCTTCAAAGCCTTTCTGATGTAAGCGTTACGGAATTCAAGAAAAATGCGAACGAAAGTGTAAAGGAGAACCATGTAAAGTGGCCTGCAACGGTTATAGCTGCTAATTCAATGTATCGAATTGGCCAGACATTACTGTCGAACTATGATTGCCTCAATATTGAAAACATAGAGGAGGGTTTGTTTGGGAAATTGTCTGTAATGATATCAGACATAATGAGTGCTTGTCTTACCAACTTACCACGTCTTATAACTATGAAGTGCATATCTAGTGCGATTGAAAAGAGGGAGGCGAATGTCCAACTTGCAGCTCGTATTCTTGGTGAAACCGAAGAGATTCTAAACTTTCTTCAACAACGTGAGCTGCCCAGTCTGGATCTATATCAAGCAGCATATATTGATGAATGGCGTGCTATAATCAAGCATACCTCGTTTTCCAGTTCTTCAAGCCATGACACTGCCTCTTCTAGTTCTGGCGATTTTCGTGTAGTCCTCGAGTAGAAGGTCTTATGGATGGGTCAAGATTCTCGGGCAAGACCTTCCTTCGCTACTTTCCTGTATTGCTAGTACTCTTAGCTGTAATATATACATTGTTAGTCTTTGATTAGTCGAATATTATCAAACCTGGGCTGGTTGGCTAGCTGTACTCTTCTTTTTCCGTTTTCCATGTCTCTGTTCTGTGCATTTTTCAGGGTTATATATATCATAGTTTGCTGAGCTTTGGCTAATTCTATGCACTTTTCGGTGGTGTTGTGTATGTCCCCATCCTTCATGCTTATATAAAATTCGCTTACTTTTCAAAATACTAGGGGACATTTGGAGGGTGGGAAATTGATTTAACCAGTACTTGAACAAGTTCACTAACTGAAAAATAATTTTGTGTGATCTCATTAATTGTGGTTTCAGTACTCTGTGGGTTTTACAATAATACCATCGGAATAGATCTTGACCCATCCATGAAAGTATTGACCAGCTAGATTCAACGTCATTTGTTTGATTACCACCCTTACGCCTTGATTCTGTAACCTGTTATCAAAAGCCATTTCAAACCTTGAAAATAAATTGAGGTGATAATATCCTCTTTCCAAGGCATATTTTGCAAAACCAATCTATTGGCTTAGTTAAGGTGAGAATTTTAAATTTTTTTAGACGAAACAACATGAACTTAATAATAGCATTCTAAATGTAAATTTTCTTCTATGTTCCACTTTAAAATATATGTTAATACTTAATAACTAAAATTTATAGTTTGTGCACTTTTTAAAAATTATACCCAACATAGTAATTTTTATAATTACATAAAGAATTATGTAATTAATTAACTTTTACACTTTTAATTAGGATTTATTAATGTCTTAAATATTTTTAATATAGATAAATTGGTACATGTTAAAACATGATTGTTCATCGTTTGTTATTTTGCATATGTGATATGCAATGTCCTTTTTTAAGTATGTTTGTTACATTTTTATTTGTAATATCGTTTAAATTTTAGTGGATTTTGTTTTATTATCTTGGAGTTAATAAATATTTTAGTTTTTTATTCGTCAAAAAAAAAATATTTTAGTTTTTATATTAAAAAAATAAACTAATTAAATTTGAGTAATAGCTTATAAGAAAATCAAATAATGTATAAAGTTGTAAGGAAATGAATAAATTTTAAGATTTGTTGAATAAAGTAATAGTGATTTGAAGAAATGAATAATACAATGAAGGAAGAGTGATAGGAGTTCATTTCTGAAAAAGGTGGGATCATTTCCTCCAAAAATGAAGGAGATGTCAAAATAAAGAAAAAATAAAGGGCTTCAGTTGGAGATGCTCTTAGGATCCACAATTCTGCAACGCAATCTCTTCAAAAACAATAATGATATACCACAGCCTCATTCACACCCTCAACCACATCTAGCACATCCTAACCATTGATTCTAGTGAGTTTCATATGGAATCTATGTAAAACCCACCTAAGTAAATACAATAATGCTACACACACAACCAATTGCACAACCAATTGCACAACATTGCTTAAAGTGTGTTGGACTGTGTGCTAAAAAGCATGTACACACACTGCACATCATTTTGTGTGTACAAGCTTTTTAGCACACAGTCCAACATTTTTAAGCAGTGTTGTGCAATTGATTGTGCATTTGGTTGTGTGTGTAGCATTACTCAAGTAAATATACAGGCCACTTGCGACTTGTCCACATGTCTCCTAGTCAGTCCACTTGTCTTCATTATTGTAGACCCACTTGTAATACAATATTAAAATATAAAAGTAAAAGACACAAGACATTCCCTTAAAAAAAAAAAAAAAAAAAAAAACAGACAACAGACCAATACCTAAATACGCTTTCCCCCCCTACCCTCCTTAAAAAAAATGCTATTGTCTCTCTCTTCTCATCATACAGTCTTGAGTCTTCTCCCCCCAAAATAAGCTATTATCTTTCTCTCTTCGAAATTCTTCTGTCTCTCACTCTCAAATCTCCACAAATTTTAGTCACCAAACCTTCCCTTTGTTGTACCTTACTTGTGTTTTGACAAAAGAAGAGAATGAAGAAAAAGAAATTTGTGTATTTTTCATCAATTCCACAAAGATCTTGTTAGTGTGAAATTTTGCAACAGCTCAACATTGATGACCAACCGTGCAATTACTAATTCGAGTTGAAGCTACTCCGATCCCTTAATTTTTTTTTTATGTTTTTCTCCTCTTTTCTTCTCTCCATTTTTGGAATGCTCTCCAACTCAGTGACTGTAAATGTCTCTATTGTGGATTTCTCTCTCTATCTTTTTCTTTGACATGAACCAGACATTACTCTCCCTCCTCAATTCATCTCTCCTCACACACCGGTCTGTCACCATAATCTTCTTTTATCACCCGGCCCACCTGGTTCATAGCTCATTAAATTGCATATTTGTTAAGGATCAACTATCAACATCATGACTTGCAATTTCGACGAACAATGCTACCTTGCACCTATACCATGGATTGGCCAGTATGTAGCATCAGCATCTCTGATATGCTCCATTGAAATGGCCGCCGATGCTTTCTTCGGTTTCGCAACAAAAAGCTCTGGTTCCCATGTAGATTCTTCACCCTCAACGCCACTACTCTCACACTATTGGCTGTGGCAATGAAGATTCCAATGGACCTCAGCACAGCCATGCCCGGCAGAACAAATCAGCTATCAAAGCTTAGTAGTATCATATTCATGATCACGGTAATGGGCAATTTCATGCCATGTTTAGGACAGATGAGTGATAAAGACATGGTTATGAACCTAACCGCATTGGGCATTCTCGTAATCACCATGTTTGGGAATCTTTGCGTACAATTAGGTACTGGTGTGCTTTACGTTGAGTTAGGTAAAAAAGACACTCTTTACACTCAAGTTGAACTAATGGTAGTGATTTTCTTGATGCCTGTTCTGTTGGGAATACTGTATTTCTCAGCTTTATCTATTCCATCCACCAGAAAATATATAGACATGAAATACAGCAAAATAAACAAAATTGAAGAATAAGATGAAACTAATAAAAGGCTTGAATTTGATAAATTGAAGGATTATGTGAGAAATAATTCGATAATGGCCGAAACAGGTAGTCCCCAGTTTGTGATCGGTCGTTCTGTGACATGTTGTGTTTCCGGGGCGATCTGTATTTTGAATGCTCTCATTTTAGTTGAAGCTGAGTTAAGGATATACCTACACTATTCGAATGACCTTAATCCATCATTAGTCTCGCCATTTTCGGATTATAAGTGGTCGACCTTTGTCATTCTTTTCATTCAGACTATTGGGGTAGGAATAGGTACAATTGCCCCTGCAATTAGATGGTTCAGTGATATCAAAATGAAGTGCTCGGGGAAAAGAGGCAAAATGTTCACATTTGAGTTCAAAACAGAGAAATATTGGACTGAGAAGCTGGAAGAATGGAGAGAGAACCCATTACCTTTTGAAATCCGAAGCCCAAAATTCAAAAAACTCATTCACATCACAATGACTCTTTTTCTGTCCTTCTGTATAAGGGTTCAAATTGTAATTGTGGTAGCAAGCAAATCCATTCAGCTCTTGTTTGTTTTCCCAATTGCCCTCTACAAGTGGGTGTTGAGGAAATTTATATCAATATGTACTGTCTCAAGCAATCACACGGGTTCAGAGTTGGAAAATGCTAGCAATCTTAATGGTTATGTTTGATAAAGTCTAAGAGAGAGAGAGAGAGAGAGAGAGAGAGAGAGAGAGAGAGAGAGAGAGAGAGAGAGAGAGAGACCTTTTCTATATTTATTTCTCAATTGATTCAATTCTACTTATCTTTCATTTACATCTCTGTAATATATTTATAGACTTACAAAGATACAATGTAATCACATAACAGATTCTGTTATAACAGAATCAACATAACAGAATCAACTCTTAACTATTTAACAGAAATGGATTCATCTATGGTGTGAGACAAGGACACTGATTCTTTGTTATGAGTGGCTTTTGCTGCTATATTGGTAGGATCACTAATAATGTTTTGCTTCTTGAAAGTGAGAAAGAACTACCCGAAAGAATGTTGAAGAACATCCGTGACGGTGCAGATCGTTTGATTCGGAAGGGTAGAAAGAAGCAACCAAAACATATAATGAAACTTCTGAAGAAATCTGTGGGATTCAAGGGATTAGCCGAGTTTGATAGCAAACAAGATTCATCTAATATTAGTTCTTATGAACCCCCTAATTGTTGGAAGCTAGCGTTGGTGACTCTAACAACCATTGCCATTTCACTTCCCAAAATTGCAAGTCAGACGGTGAAGGATTTACGTAGCAGCGTAAGTGAGGGGCTCGTATATGTCAGCCTTGTAGAAAAGGTCTTGAACGCAAAAGAGGATTTGATAAACAGCAAAAAGGCAGCAAAAGTGATTTGGTTAGAAAATGAACTTTATGGCAAATGGTTGGGCATTGACATTCGTAAAATGGCTCTTGAAGGGAAAGACTTGAAAACAACTCTTCAAATACTTTCCGACATAGCTAAAGAAAGATTTACAGAATTATTGAGAAACACCAACGAAAGTGTGAAGAAGAACCCTTTGAAGTGGCCCGTAAAGGCTATAGCTGCTAATTCAATGTATCGAATCTGCCAAATTTTACTGTCAAACAATGAATGCAGCAATATTGAAAACACTGCAGAGGAGATGTTTGAGAAATTATCTGTAATGATATCGGACATAATGAGTGCTTGTCTTACCAACTTACCACATGTTATAACTATGAAGTGCGATTGAAAAGAGGGATGAGAGTGTCCAACATGCAGCTCGTGTTCTTGGTGAAACCGAAGAGATTCTAAAATTCCTTCAACATCATACACTGCCTAGTTTGGATCCAGATCAAGCAGCATATATTGATAATTGGATCCAGATCAGTCAAGGTTCTCAGGCATGACCTTCCTTCGCTACTGTCCTGTATTGCTAGTACTCATTGTGATGATTCCTGCTGTAATACATTATTAGTCTTTGATTAGTCGAATGTTGTACTCTTCGTTTTCCCTTTTTCATGTCTTTGTTGTGTGCATCTTCTCAGAGGTTTTGAGGGGCTAGCTGTTATATATCTTAGTTTGATGAGCTTTGGTTAATTCTGTGCACTTTCCCGTGGTGTTGTGTATGATTCCCATGCATCCTTCATGCTTATATAAATTTCATTTACTTTTCAAAATACGTATATATATACATATAGTTATGAAATACAAGTTTTCAATATATATCTTTTGATCTCAACATTTGTATGAATTGATTTTAACTACAAGTAATACATTTTTTGGTGGTAATTGAAACAAAAAAAAAACGATAATGTTGTTGTATGTTTACCAATTTCATGAACTAAACTACAAGTAATACTTACAACCGTAATATCTTTTTGATTATAATTAAAGAATTAAAACAACACAATAAGTCGAGAGCAAAGTCTAACCGGCAATACTATTACTTGACATCGTTCATTATCCAATCACAATATTTATTTACTACTCTCTCATTGTTCATAATTTTTATTGAGTATTGCTATGGTTCTCAAATTCTACATTTAAAAACATATCTCAAATGATGTGGCAGTAATGTGGTAGTCATGAGATCACCTTCAATAATGATGAGAGTCATGAGACGACTCAACATCATCCAATAAAAAATTCAATGGGCGTACTGCCGTATCATTTGAGATGAAAATTTGGGATTAATATTTAGAAAACATAGCATTACTCTTTTCGTTTCATTGCCGTGCATGCAACTATTTTTCATACTTTTTAAATAGAACTCAAATACTTGTGTCAAGTTGTCATCCTCAAAGGTGATTGATCCAGAGGACCAAAACTTAAGTCAATTTTTCATGACTTGACAAATTTCTTGTTTCAATATCTAATCCACACATTTCTTCAAAAAAACTTCAAAAAAAAATTTAAAAAAAATCTAGTCCACATATGACCTAGTCTTGTATATATATAGAGTGGTCCATATGGATGTCATAAAAAATCTGTCCACTTTGGCCGACTCGTAAAATACAACGGTCTATTCATAAATCTCTAACTAGTCGCTGTGGTAATTTTTGCTAATAGCATTTTAATTGAAGAATATCGAGTGGTTCCAGCAATCTCCATATATTTATGAAGTCATTCATAATTTGAGATGCATAACATTATTGTTTTTTTTTTTTTTTGGCACTCAATTCTGAAGGTGTAGAAATTATAACATTAGTGGGGCCCAATTTGTCCTTTTGGAGATTTAATTTATTGGACACAACTTCAGTATAGTTTTATGGGTGTAGTTAGTGATGTTCCCCTCATATGAACAATAAAAACAGTGTAATTTCCTGTTCACGTTCACTGGGAAAAAGCCGCAAGTACAGTGGCCAAATCACAGGCTGAATACATAGCCTTAAGTATCACAGCAGCTAAGGCCTAAGGTGATATGGCTTCAACAACTTCTCAAAGATTTACACATCTTTGCTACACTCTATGGTGTGATTATATCAGTGCACTTTCCTTGGCAGCTAATCCTGTGTTTCATGCTTGAACTAAACATGTGGATCAGGTAGATTACCACTTTATTCGAGAGAAGATTCTTAATCAGCAAATTAAAGTGGCTCATGTTTCTTTAGTTGATCAACTAGCTAGCTGATCTTTTTACAAATTAGCCTTAGCTGCTCCACGTTTTAAGTTCCTTCGAGATCAGCTAACTATTCAGGTTCTTTATCAAGACCATACTGGTTCTAGCCCACCATCCTCTTAAAGGGGGATGTTATAGAGACCAAGAGTTGGGTATGTACCGAAGCATATATAGGCACCCCTTCGGATGGAAGTTGGAACTGTCGCCTTTGGCATCTGATCAATACAATTGGTGCCTTATACATTAGTCGTGTGCATATACGTATAACTATATACACAGTGTGCTTGACAATTTTTTTTTTTTTTTTTTTTTTTTTTTTTGTTTTGAGAAACAAAATTACAAACCATAGCAGAAACACTATTGCTTCTATTATCCAAAAATTATAGTTGATATATATGTAACAAATATATACCTTTCATCACTAGGTGGCTCTTGGCACGTGCATTATAGTTTCAAATGAATTAGCAATAATGCTATGGCTCTTCAAGAAAAAATAATGCTATAGTTCCCTAATTTGAATACTAAATTTAAATTTTAAATGCTTTAATACAACTGTCAATAAAAATTCACATATCCACTGTCATAAAATGCTTTAATACAACTGTCAATAAAAATTCACATATCCACTGTCATAAAATGCTTTAATACAACTGTCAATAAAAATTCACATATCCACTGTCATAAAATTAAGGTGATAAAATTATTAAAGCATTTGCGATTTAAATATAGAACCACATAAAATAGTTTAAACAAAATTTGAAGAAGAAGAAGTTAATATTAGCAATTTGGTTCAATTGGTAATTTTCCGGACGTGTGAGACAAAAAGTGGGTGAGAGAAATCTGCAAAAATCAAAATCTGCAAAATTGAAATCAACATCTGCAAATCAAAAATCAAAATCTGTAAAAGCCTAATATATAAAAACAGATCGACGGTGGAGAGGGTGGTGTCGCAGGAATTCGCCGTGGTGAGAGGTAAGTGAAGGGAGAGAGTTGAGAGAAAGGGAAGAAGAAGAATAGGGTGGTGCCACGGTGGTCCTTCGGTGTTTGTGATGAAGAGGAGAGAGAGAGAGAGAGTGAGGTGGGTGTGGGATAGAGATAGGTTTTTGAGGATTTTGAACAAAATCCAATCTTTTCCACCCCAAATCCTAATCCTAATCATCAATACTCATCCCAGTCATCATCCTTGTCATCAAAACCTTGTCCTAGTCATAAATTCTCTTGTCCTAGTCAGCACTGACCTCTAATATAATATAGAATAGGTCTAGTTCTTTATTTAAACCCATATCAAATTACAGTGTACACATAAACATCTTTGTTTGCTCCATGGCTTTTATAATTGTATATGGAGCTCTATCCACAGGATATGCCTCCTTTCCGTTGACTAATCAAAGGACTCTCTTGTTAGAATGAAATCAAGTCAGTTTGTAGCTCGTTTGAACTACCCAATGTCCCAAGTCGTCACAAACTGAGAAGTTATTGGATAATTTTGGACCATTGTCATGTGGTGAACCCAATTGGTATAGGACTACTATGTGACCATGTTGTCTCTTACTAACCAGAAAATATTACCATATGACAGTCTCTTAATGGCCGAAATCATTACGTGACAGATGATCCCGAACCAACCAATAATTTTGTCATCACAAACTTTTAAATCATGACAACTATGTTATCAAAGTTGTTGTGTTCAACTGGTCGTATAGTTGAAGTCTTGAAGATGTAGTAGATTCTTGTGTTCGTATGGTATCTCTACATAGGCAGAACATGTCTAGATTTATGATTATTGTGTTGTCCGTCGGAATTGGGCGTGACATGCCACAAAGAACTATTGCATTTTTTTTAAATCAAAATTTTATAGAGCAATATAAATTATAAAGAAAGGAGGCCATCGAGTTATAACGGCACTGCCTCTTCTGATTCTGGTGATATTCATGTGGCCAAATCCAGTAGGAGGCCTGTTGAGAAAATCATGCATACAAACATAGTAATATAGTTTTAAAGTTCAAGGTTTTAACATATATTTCTTTATGTCAACAGTTGCCGATTACCAAAAAAAAAAAAAAAAAAACAGTTGTATGAACTTGAACTCCAAGTAATTCTTCTTTTGGACATTTTTTTAAAAAAAATTAAAAAGGAAGAAAGAAAAGACACGGTCGTATGCATTAAAGAAAAGACACGGTCGTATGCATTACTTGCATGAACTAGAACTAAGGTAGTAGATCGATACGTCCACAATATATTTTTGATCATAAAGAAATTAACACTTAGGCTCCGTCTATTTTGATTTAAAAAAAAAAAATTATTTTTCAAAAAATACTATTACATCAAAATAAATAGAGCAGAACAATAATTTCAATCCAAAGTTTAATTCATAAATAATTAGTGAAAATAACAGTCAAGTCCTATACTTAACCACCACACCCCCCACACACACACACACCCCCAACCCCCCCCCCCCCCCCCCCCCACCCCCCCCCCCCCCCCCTCTCCCCAAAAAAAAAAAAAAAGTCAGGGCAGCATAAAATAATTCCTTGAGGGAAATCAGAAAAAGAAAATGAGAATCACATCCAACAGTTTGTTTGATTTTTGGATTTAGTGAGGAAAAAAAGAAAAGAAAATATAGAGAGAATATTTTTCTTTGTTTGGTTAATAAAGAAAATGGTGAAGAAAATATAGAAGAAACGAGAATAAGTTGGAAAATGTCTTAAACATTATGAATTTTTAAGTCATTTTCCTTCTTATATTTATATAAATCTTATTACTATATATATATTTACATATTACTGTTATTTAAGCATGCAATAAAACACAAGGAATTAGTTTTTCTTCTTTTTGTTTTCTCTTTCCAGTTTCTTTTCCCTCACCAACAAATTGTGGAGCTCTATCTCACGACATGTCTCATTTTCACTAAATCAATCCAAGGATTCTCTTTTTAGAATTAAACAATAAATATTTTGTAGATCGTATGATCGATCTGCCTTTTAAACCATCATGGTCATCAACAACCACTACTACTACCCAATTAAGCTATCACAGACAACCCAACCATGCATGACAATTTATATTGTATTTTCGATTTGATTATTAAAACTATTGTGATATTGTTAAATATTTATAAGATTCTTGCGTTAGTGTGATAGGCTGATAGCTATAGTCTATATATAGAGAAGCAGAAAATGTCTGGGATTTATGATATGTTGTGGGATGGTCGATGGTCAAGTTCCAACTTTTTAGCACAACTAGGTAGAATTTGGCAGATTGAAATAAATTAGAATGATATTATAGTTCTCAAACTTGGTTGTTAGATACTTATTTTGCCACTTATAACAACTTTCGATTAAAGTATATATATATATATATACCACCTACCTCTACTGTAATTATATGTAGTACATGATTATCAAACCATTTGGAAATCAAAATTTCAAATTCAATTTGAAAGTCAATGATATTGACTCAAATTAATGCATGAGATGAAGACAAATCTCTCATATTATATTACTTGAGTTAAAAGGATAATCGATTTGTAATTTTGGTGAAAAATTCATAATTAGTCTAATTTAATTAAATCAAATCAAGTCCTTACGTTACAAAATTTCGCATAACAAATTATGTGAAAATTTCATACTTCACATAATTTATGACATTTAATATAACTATTTTCTATTGAGTTGAGGGACTTTTTACTATTCTAAATTAAATTGATTTGACTTTTCAAATAAAAAGACTCTTAATTTGAAACCTCCTCAAAAGAAATAAATGACTCTTAAAATGGGATAAGGTGAGTTTTTTATTTTTATTTTTATTTTTTATTTTTTATTTTTTTTTTGATAGGCTGAGTAAATATTTCTAACACCAAAACTAGTAAGATGGGAAATACATTCTAAACCAATACTTCTACAATATATCATAAAGTTATTGCCTTTCATAACTTCATCTATACCGTCGAATAGGGGCAAAAATGACAAGCAAAACTTCTGATTTCTTTTCCCAAAATATATGGAGGTGCGAAGAATAGAAATACGAAGGAAAAAAAAAAAGGACTTGAATACTCTTTTTTAAATACTTTTCATTTTGTTTGAGGTGTGATTGACCCACGTGTATAATTGTATCTATATGACAGATGTGATAAACCAATAGTATCTAAAAAAAAAGGACAAAAGTACCCAAGTAAAAGCAAAAAAATATTATCTAGTGCAGAAATCATAGATCTTAAATAAAACGGAGACATGTGTGAATATCAAACCAAGTGAAGTCATAGTAAAAGAAAAGTCAAAAACATATGTCAGCAAATACGTCAGCCCTCACAATTCATTATTTATGGATGATTGAAGTGTTGCTCAAGTAGCATCAATGAAACGCCATTTACAAATTTTACAGAATCCAAAGTCAAAACCTAGAACCCCACCAAAAAATTTTAATTTGAACCAGTAAGAACTGTACAGGGATGCAAGATGTTACATGCTACCCAAATATATATTACCCACAGCACACGATTGGAAATGGCCAGTCAATTTGATACTGCCAATATCCAATGCCCCACCACTCCTAGAAAAAACCAGCACATATTATTGCTCCACTTGACTAACCACACAAACATGGATAGAAAAGTTTAAACTGCCCTAATTAATGTGAAGTTTTGTCATCACCTTGCTCAGCAAACTCATCCAAATCCAACTAATTCTAGATTTCACAATATTCAAAGATCATCCAACAGTCTCAAAAATCAAAGTAAAATCACACAAGTACTCGGTCTAATTCAGAAGCAAACTAGACTAACAAGAATATGGGTAGGCTCGGATGTACCCTAGATGGAAATATGAATGAATCAAAGTTCAGCCAACCACTTCCATGGATCGGTGTCTACGTAGCCGCAGCCTCTGCATTCTGTGCCGTCGCCATGGCCGCCGATGCCTTCCATGGCTTCCGCTACAGGAAACTATGGTTCCCTAGCAAATTCTTCTCTCTCAATGCCACTACTCTGACCCTCATAGCTGTAGCAACAAAACTCATTGCTCCGTTGATGATTCACTACTGAAGTCTCATCTGCGGTACCTTTTTTTTTTAGAGCATTTTTAATATTGTTCAACCAAATATTGCTCACTTATTGTTCGCTCAGCATTCTCATTGGCCAATGCAGTGCAGTGGGAACCACACTATATTGTCCAATGGAGAGTTGGGTGAACAATTTTTAAATGAGCAAAATTTTTTATTTTTTTTAACCGACTACAAAAGACAACTATTAGTAGAAGAGTCAAATTTGTCATATTGATTTATGTGTACTTACATACAGCTGCCCAGAGGAGGAGAAAAGATCCGGCCACAATTGTTCCCCATAACCAGAATTGCATCAACACCATAGTCGAGCACCCAATTGTATATCTTCATAGCTCATTAAATTGCATATTTAAGGATCGACAATCAACATGCCTCACGAGGAAGAAAGATTCAAAACTATGTAGCAGCAGCATCATCTTTGATTTGCTCCGTTGCAATGGCCGCCGATGCTTTCCTTGGTTTCCGCAACGAAAAGCTCTGGCTCCCATGCAGATTCTTCACCCTCAACGCCACTACTCTCACAATACTTTTGACTGTCGCGGTGAATATTCCAGTGGATCTCAATATAGTCAGAACCGTGTTAATACTTTTACCCACGGTTTTACCTCTTTTTGCCACGGTTTGCGACCGTCGCCAAAAGTCGCTTTTCTTGTATAAGTTAGACATTTTTCGGTGGGTAGTAAGGGGCTTTTCACCAAATTGAAATAGTGGCGAGGGACTTTTTAAAAAATGGCCAAATCGTGTAAATTTTTATCTAATACACCTAATATTGAGAGGTCTATCAACTAATATCCCTAATTTCTTTAGAAGACTCACCATTAAAGTCTTCACGACTTTTTTGTCCACCATACCCTTTTTTTTTCCTTGGGTAAATTACCCAACAAAGACTCATTTTCACAAAACCCTCTAAACTAAAACATTGAACAGATATATGAGCTCAAATGTCCTTTTAACATTAACTAAACAAATAAAATGACAACTTTGCCCACACCACATATGTCAAAACCAAAGACATTACAACCATGTCTCATCAGTCCATAATTTCCCTCAAAGCTCCTGATTATAAAAAACAATGTTCAGCAAATTTCAATGGGGTTCTATGAATATGAAGTTGTCTGAGATTGTGTTATCATAAAATTATTAGATTAGGTATGAATTCACAGGTAATGAAGTATAATCTGTGAAACCCAATGTTGAATTTATAGGCAAAAGAGATGGAAGCTTAAGAGCATTAAGTTTCAATCAATCTAGTCAGATTTTGATACTTAATTGGCGAGTTACATTGGTTGGCCAATGTTTGCATGTGGATTGTGATTTTGTTTACACTTTCTCCAACCATTGATCTCTTTCATGTTATTTTGGGAAACATACAGAGCTTGGTCATCTCTTTGATTACAATACAATGACCAAAAAACCAAGAAGTTTTAGTAGCTAGTTGAAACAAAAACAGAGAGATTAAATCTCTTTTTGATCTCTAAATCAATAATAATGTTGAGCAAATTTTCTTTTCCCCAATCTTCAATTGAGGTTCAATGGCAAACTTTCAATATTTATTTTGTGAAAAGTGGCATGTGCTTAAGAACCACTCTCTCTCCCTCCCCTCTATCTAATTAATCAAATGTTCTTAAGAACCACTCTCTCTCTCTCTCTAGTTGAAGGGGTATTTATATAACTTACTATTTTATTCTTTACCAATCATTAAAAAAGACAACTTTTAGTAGAAGAGTCAAATTTGTCACAATTATACATATGATTACATACATGCAGCTTCCCAGAAGAGGAGAAAAGATGTAATTGCCACTATTGGTCCCCAAAACCAGAGACTTGCTTTAAAAAACCATAGACTTGCTTCCACGCTATAGTCCAGCTCCCATTAATTGTATCTCTTCATAGGCTCCCAACCCCCTTTTTCTCTCACTAAAAATATATTTGTGCACATGTATATATATATATATACACCTAGATATATCTTTGACATGAACCACTGAACCAGACCTTACTGTCCCTCTTCAATTCCTCTCTCCTCCTCTCACACCATCAGTCTCACCATATATAATCTTCTTCTATCACCCCAACAACTCATAAAAATTGCATATTTAAGGATCAACAATCATGTCCGACTACTACTTCTACGACAACTCAGATGAAGAAAGATTCAGTGAACCTATGCCATGGGTTGGCCTGTATGTAGCAGCAGCATCTCTGATCTGCTCCCTTGCAATGGCCGCCGATGCTTTCCTCGGTTTCCGCAACAAAAAGCTCTGGTTCCCATGCAGATTTTTCACCCTCAACGCCGCTACTCTCACACTACTCGCTGTCGCAATGAAGCTTCCAGTGGACCTCACTACACCCATGCCTGGCGACACAGATCAGCTGTCAAAGCTTAGCAGCATCGTCTTCATGTGCACGGTTATGGGTAATTTCATGCCATGTTTAGGACAAATGAGTAATAAAGACATCTTTATAAACCTAACAGCATTGGGCATTCTCGTAATCACAATTTTTGGGAATCTTTGCATACAATTAGGTACCGGTGTGCTTAACACTACATACCTTATAGAGAAGGTAAAGTTTGGTCCACAAGTTCAACTTGAAATAATAGTGGTGATTTTCTTGATGCCTGTTCAGTTAGTTATGGTGTGTTCCTCAGCTTTATCTATTCCATCCACCAGAAAATATATAGACCTGAAATACAGCGAAATAAACAAAGAAGATTTAAGTAAAGAATCAGATAAAACAAAAAAGCTTGAATTTGGTAAATTGAAGGAGTATGTGAGAAATCAATGGATGATGGCGGAAACAGGTAGTCCCCAGTTTGTGATTGGGCGTTCTGTGACATGTTGTGTTTTCGGGGGCGATTTGTATTTTGAATGCTCTCATTTTAGTTGAAGCCGAGTTTAAGATATACATTTGGTCATACTACCCTCATGGATATTTCTATTCCATTGTCTCACAAAGTTCAAATTATAAGTGGTCAACCTGTGTCATTCTTTTGATTCAGACTATTGGGGTAGGAATAGGTACAATTGCCCCTGCGATTAGATGGTTCAGTGATATCAAAATGAAGTGCTCGGAAAAAAGAGGCAAAATCTTCACATCTGAGTTCAAAATAGAGAAATATTGGACTGAGAAGCTGGAAGAGTGGAAAAAGAGCCCTTTACCTTTCAAAATTCGGAGCACAAAATTCAAAAAACTTGTTCACACCACAAGGAAACTTTTTCTGTCCTTCTGTATATGGGTTCAGATTGTAATTGTGGTGACAAGCAAATGGATTCAGCTCTTGTCTGTTCCCTTCATTATCCCGATCTTGTTTTGTTACCTTTTCTGCAAGTGGGTGCTGAGGAAACTTATACCAATATGTACTATCTCAAGCAATCACACGAGTACAGATTCAGAACATGTTAGAAATGTGGATCGTAGATATGTTTTGCATCTTGAAGGTGAGAAAGAACTACCCAAAAGAATGTTGAAGAACATCCGTGATGTTGCAGATTGTTTGATTCAGATGGGTAGAAAGAAGAAACCAAAACATCTAATGCAGCTTCTGGAAAAATCTGCGGGATTCAATGGAATAGTAGAGTTTGATAGCGCACAAGTTCCATCTCTTAATTCTTGTGAACCCCCAAATTGTTGGATGCTACCTTTGGTGACTCTAACAAGCATAGCCATTTCACTTCCCAACATTGAAAGTCTTAAGGTGGAGGGTTTACTAAAGAGTGTACATGAGGGGCTCGTATATGTACGCCTTATAGAAAAAGACTTGGATGCTAAAGAGGATTTGATCAACATAAAAAATGCAGCAGAAGAGATTTGGTTTGGAATCGAAGTTGATCACAAATGGTTGGATACTAATCTTCTTAAAATGGGTCCTATATGGAAAGATGCGAAAACAACTCTTCAAAGCCTTTCTGATGTAAGTGTTACGGAATTCAAGAAAAATGCGAACGAAAGTGTAAAGGAGAACTATGTAAAGTGGCCTGCAACGGTTATAGCTGCTAATTCAATGTATCGAATTGGCCAGACATTACTGTCGAACTATGATTGCCTCAATATTGAAAACATAGAGGAGGGTTTGTTTGAGAAGGGTTTGTTTGAGAAATTGTCTGTAATGATATCAGACATAATGAGTGCTTGTCTTACCAACTTACCACGTGTTATAACTGTGAAGTGCATATCTAGTGCGATTGAAAAGAGGGAGGCGAATGTCCAACATGCAGCTCGTGTTCTTGGTGAAACCGAAGAGATTCTAAACTTCCTTCAACAACGTGAGCTGCCCAGTCTGGATCTATATCAAGCAGCATATATTGATGAATGGCGTGCTATAATCAAGCATACCTCGTTTGCCAGTTCTTCAAGCCATGACACTGCCTCTTCTAGTTCTGGCGATTTTCGTGTAGTCACCGAGTAGAAGGTCTTATGGATGGGTCAAGATTCTCGGGCATGACCTTCCTTCGCTACTTTCCTGTATTGCTAGTACTCTTAGCTGTAATATATACATTGTTAGTCTTTGATTAGTCGAATATTATCAAGCCTGGGCTGGTTGGCTAGCTGTACTCTTTCTTTTTCCCTTTTCCATGTCTCTGTTCTGTGCATTTTTCAGGGGCTAGCTGTTTGCTGAGCTTTGGGTAATTCTATGCACTTTTCGGTGGTGTTGTGTATGTCCCCATCCTTCATGCTTATATAAAATTCGCTTACTTTTCAAATACTCGGGGACATTTGGAGGGTGGGAAATTGATTTAACTAGTACTTGAACAAGTTCACTATCTGAAAAATAATTTTGTGTGATCTCATTAATTGTGGTTTGAGTATTCTGTGGCTTTTTACAATAATACCATCGGAATAGATCTTGTTCCATCCATGAAAGTATTGGCCAACTAGATTCAACGTCATTTGTTTGATTACCACCCTTACGCCTTGATTCTGTAACATGTTATCAAAAGCCATTTCAATCATTGAAAATAAATTGAGGTGATAGTATCCTCTCTCCAAGGCATATTTTGCAAAACCAATCTATTGGCTTAGTTAAGGTGAGAATTTTAAAATTTTTTAGACGAAACAACATGAACTTAATAATAGCATTCTAAATGTAAATTTTCTTCTATGTTCCACTTTTAAATATATGTTAATACTTAATAACTAAAATTTATAGCTTGTGCACTTTTTAAAAATTATTTCTAACATCAATTTTTTTTATAATTACATAAAGAATTATGTAATTAATTAACTTTCAGACTTTTAATTAGGATTTATTAATGTATTAAATATTTTTAATATAGATAAATTGGTACATATTAAAACATGATTGTTTATTGTTTGTTATTATGCATATGTGATATGCAATGTCTTTTATTAAGTATGTTTGTTACATTTGTATTTGTAATGTCGTTTAAATTTTAGTGAATTTTGTTTTAGGGTAATACTTGGGGCATACCCAAAGACACAACTTTTGGGACACAACTCAAGAGATGTGTCTATCTCTCTCCTGTGTCACTATGGGGTCCAGTGACATCAAGGGAGGTATAGACACATCTTTTGAGTTATGCCCCAAAAGTTGTGTCTTTAGGTGTGTCCCAATCTTTACTCTTTATTTTATTATCACGGAGTTAATAAATTTTTTAGTTTTATATTAAAAATATTAACTAATTAAGTTTGAATAATAGCTTATAAGAAAATCAAATAACGTATAAAGTTGTGAAAAAATGAATAAATTTTAAGATTTGTTGAATAAAAGAATAGTGATTTGAAGAAATAAATAGTACAATGAAGGAAGGATGATAGGGGTTCATTTCTGAAAAAGATGGGATCATTTCCTCCAAAAATGAAGGAGATGTCAAAATGAAGAAAAAATAATGAGCTTTAGTTGGAGATGCTCTTAGGATCCACAATTCTGCAACGCAATCTCTTCAAAAATAATAATGATATACCCACACCCCCAAACCACATCTAGCGCATCCTTTGCCTTGATTGTAGTGGGTTTCATGTGGAATCTATGTTAAACCCATCAGAATTAAGGGTAATCAAGGGTCAGAATGTGCTGGATGTATTGGGTGTATAATTACTCCTTCAAAATAATAATAATATTCTCACACCCTCATTTACACCTCCAATCACTTCTAGCGCATCTGACCCTCAATTCTAGTGGATTTCATGTGAAAAACCCACAATGAGTAAATAAACAGTCCACTTGCGACTTGCCCACATGTCTCCAAGTTTTTTTTTTTTTTTGGTAATCGGGGGTGTCCGGGCCAGCTTGCACGCACCTCGACTAATCCCCCGAGGCCTGGAGGCACCGGGTGAATACTCCAGTGGCCACGCTCCCCATGACTCGAACACTAAACCTCTTGAGTAGTACACCCAAAAAACTTACCACTCGGCACAAGGGACTTGGTTCATGTCTCCAAGTCAGTCCACTTTTCTTTATTGTTGTAGACCCACGAGTAATACAATATTAAAATATAAAAGTAAAAGAGACAAGACATTCCCATAAATAAAAAAAACTGACAAAAGACCAATACCTAAATACGCTTTCCCCCCACCCCTAAAAAAAATGCTATTGTCTCTCTCTTCTCATCATACAGTCTTGAATCTTCTTCCCCCTAGCAGGAGAAAAAAAAAAAAAAAAAACAGAGTCTTCTCCCCTCAAAGTAAGCTTTTTTTTCTCTTTGAAATTCTTCTCTCCCGCTCTCAAATCTCCACAAATTTTTTCAGCAGCTCAATATTGATGACCAACCGTGCCATTGCTAATTCAAGTTGAAGCTACTCGGATCCCTTAATTTTTAAGCTTTTCTCCTCTTACTTCTCTCCATTTTTGGAATGCTCTCTAACTCAGTGACTCTAAATGTCTCTATTTGTGGATTTCTGTAACGCCCCGAAAACCAAGCCACGTGAGCGAGGTCAACGAGTCAAACAATACAACGTAAAGCACGGAATAGCCCAACGTGGACCAAACGGGTCAAATAGGATCAACCAACATAATTTGGTTTTGAAAGGAGTTTGTAAAGAAGTTTAAAAAAACTCCAAAGGTTTAAAAGTAACACGTAATGAAGTTTGCTTTGAAAGTTTATCACTAAAGCGGTTTTTGAAGGAATACGACCAAACGGTCCTTAGGAAGTTGAAAGTAGTAATCTTTCCCATAATATGGTAATCATGGGCTAAGAATTGCTTACAAGTATTAAAAACATAATTTAACAAGGATCCTAGAGGATCTAACTGTTTAGATTGAGAGTAAGAGGGAGGATAACTAAGATCCCCAATATAATACGAGATCAACTAAGTCCAAAAGAATGATTTTAAAAGTAAGGGCTAAACATGTGCCTAATTACAACTTCTATGAAAAATAATCATAATAAATCCTTGCAATTCAAAACTATAATTAAGATAAATGAATTACAACTTGAGCAATGCTCCTACCATGAGTCGTGTCAAATAATATTTTCTTTCAAAACATAAGACTTCCTCGTAAGGAACCTTCCAATGGAACGCCACGCGTCGAATACTTTTGGGCCTTGCCCTAAATAATAATTTCTGAAAAAAAAAGGGTTTTATAGATTCATTAAGCACGACGGCTCAGTAGAAAACATTGTAGAAATGTACTACTACTTCTAAAATCATGCTATGACATGTGGTGCAATGCTTTGCCGCCGTGACGATGTAACTAGCCGAATGGCCAGACCGTAAGACATTCCCAACTCAATATCCCAATCACACACTCTCACACCGGATAGCGAGCCACTCAAACGTGAGTGTAGCATACAAGATCTCCGGTAGCTAGCCGAATATGATCTTGCGTTTTCGAATGTTTTAAGGATCACAAACAACCTTCCTCACTTCACACCCGCTTCCGGAATTTCATCAAATTACAACCCCAAACGGGGATTCCAAAGACATTCCCCAATCGTGGGAATTTTAATAATTTCACATGCCCCAAGCCAATGCCATGAATGCTTTGCCGACTTGGCAACTATGATATGCTACTAGATGCGGTTATGCTTTAACAATGTCATTTCTAAGAATACAATAACAAGAAGTAAACATGGAGTTCATATAAAATGTAATCATCACATTAGGCAAATTAAGAGATTTCTAACATCAATTAGTATTTGAAACCACAGAAACTCAAATAGCCTTTAGGTTTAGACATGGATTCAAGTAAGCACATAAGGACAAGTAATCATTCAATTAATCACATAGGAAGATTTCCAAAACAAGATTAATGTCTATTAACACTAACTTACACATGGCAAACCAAAAAGTTAGAAATAATAGTGCACTTAAACAATGAAATCTACCTCTTGAGTATTTGAGCAAATACTCTCACCAAAGAAATCCAAAGGGGAAATCATTAACATAAGCATATCCTACAAGATACCAACACGTAGTTACATAAACCAAACTTAGGAATGAAAACTATGGTGTTATTAAGATAACATAAATTACCTCTTGAGTTCTAGGGCAAGAAGTACTAAATTGAAAATCCCACGAAGAAATCGAGAACACCGGTGTGAAGGTCTAGGTGAGATGATCAAAATGGTCTCTAATAGCCTTGACCCAAACTTGAGTCCTTGGCCTCTAAATGGAGCTTGAAAGCTCTAAGCTTCCATGGAGTTGTATCTCCCAAAACTAGAGAGAGAGGTGAGAGATATATAGAGAGAAAATGAAAAAGAAAAATGAGAGGGAGAGTTAGATATGGGTTATGTATAGGATGATGAAGGGAAGCTTCTTAGTGAAGCTTTAGTTGTTGGGGTGGTTGGGAGTGGTTAGGGAGTGGTTTGGGAGTTGACCTGAGGGTCCCACTCTTGTCTCCCTTACACATACACACAAAAATATATAACATACATATATACACATGTGCTAATTTAAATGTAGAAGTGATACCACTTGGACAGAAATAAATTTACTGTCCCAAACCAAGACTCAAATTGGTCCAAAATTACCGAATTACCCTTTATAAATATCTGGGTTTCTATAATCTACCCCCCTTAAAAGAATTCCGTCCTGGAATTCGAAAGGTAACGAAAGGAACGCAATCAAGGAACAATCCATGATCACACCAAAATGCTGTAGTGTCACAAAACAACGTGAGCACTAACTCAACATGTTTAAACAAAACATCTCACACATCGATTCCAGAAAGGAGATGAAAGCTCAATAAAACAGTTAATAAGCACACCAAGGGTGCTGAGGAACAAACGTAAGGCACATACGAGGTTCAACATTTAAAGGACGGAGTCCACTCCAAAGATCGATAATAATAATGGACATGAACCTCCAAACCATTGGATCAACCAAAACGTACTTGAATGAAAACAAAGTATAACCGGATATCTCAAATTCAGTGAATCAAGGCAAGAGTGATCCATTCAAAAAGAACATGTGATCACAAGAATGCAACGAGCTATTGTATATCCAAAATTTGTCTCAAAAATGAATAAGCAATAAGTATACAAAGGATATGTATACCAACAAAAGATGTGATCTAGTCATCAACTGGAAACAGAATCCAAAGAATAGAGGGTAGCCGTAGAATGGAAATAACATTCTACAACCATCACTCATGGTGAAAACATTCAGAAGACCCAAGGAATAAATGGGATAAGCTCCAATCGATATATAAAAGAATCAAAGGAAGATATTACACAAGCGTGAATATCACACAGAGATCGAATTACAATTAAACACAAGATTCTCAAAGCAAGTTGATGGTATACTATCAAAGAAGTCTCATACGAAGCAAAAGTATGATGTCTCAAGACACGAGTTCCAAAATGAACCAAATGACTGGGTCAACTCCCAAGGAATGATCCAAACACTCAAGAATAAAACCAAAGAAAACTTCACAAAGCAAATGATATACTAGGTACTAAAAACAGCAACAACTCAAAGCTACGTCTTAACCACATAGGAGATACGAGTCACAAAGACGTACTTGTAATACATCGCTCCTCACAAGAAGACAATGATCAACATAGACATAGAAGTCTACAACAATGGCAACGGGAAGTCGATAGATGAAATGATTATCACATCCCAAAACATAAACATCGCTATAATCAACTACAACGATTTTACTAATAGATGGATCTATTGAGAGATCACGTCTCAAAACAATATGGCAAAAGAAATGCCAATGCCAAAAGTCAAAGGGACTCACCAGAAAAAGTGTCTAAGAAGACACAATGATGCCATCAACAAGACAACAATAAATCGAACAGGTGAACGAACTGATATAAACTAATAAGTTCACCAACATTCGTCGTCGCACGCGACAACCAAAAATATATCAAAGAATTATGCCTTGACCAAAACAAGAAAACACATGGTTATAACGATATCAACACCTGAACTTTCAACTATTGAAAGCCCGATTCCCATCAAAACGAACTAGAAGTTCCCGAACTGGGTGATCTTGAATTATCACACGAAAAAGGGAAGCAAACTAGGCGACACACCTAAAACAAGAGTTATAACAAACTCACGTAACGAATAGACCACAAATAATAAAAGTGTTCAAGGAAACACAGTCGAAGTTTCTCAACAGAATGAAGACAACTCTACAGAAGTTGCCACACTAACCGAACGTGATCTTAAAACAAACGATCACTAAGAATCCTCCTCTCCTAGAAGCAAGGATGTAATCGAAAGATCGCAATGATCTTGAACAAATCTCAAATACAATAATCTTACGACAGGGTGAGGACAAAGGGCTCACTGATTTCAATATACAAGGAATGCACCAAGTGCATGAATCTGTCAACTATGACATCAACAACAATATATCAAGATGATGAAACTAAGTACAATCAAATGGATACCTCATAGAATCAACTAAAAATCCCCCCCTTATGGATCAATCGTAAGGTCAAAAAAAAAAATAGCAACGGTTCACATCGATAGGCCACCTCAATAGGCCACAAAATTAGGCAACATTAATAGGCAATTGCCAGAAAGTCCAAATAACATGAGAATTACAAAAATGCCCCTCAACAAGGATAAGGTAAGTCCGAGTTCAACATGAAACGGAATCGGAGAACTCACAAACGACTACTATGTCTAAACGGGTCCATGGTTAAAACCACCGACGGCCTAAAAGAAGAGAAGAGAGAAGAAAAAGATAAACTATAAGGAAAACAATCCTTACAATCACAGCAAGAGATACATCTAAGGCAGATGTGCACGAAAATCTTGCACAATACAACAATAAGGTACTATGCGAACGACCATAGTCTTCAAGGTATAAAAGATCACACGATTACAAAACAACAAGCCCTCAAGGCATACAATAAGACGCAATCAAATTTAAGCCTTAGCGAACAATAAATTAAGGCTGCCAACAACAGAGATCCACGACACGTAAGAGATCATACTCCCCAAAACCGGTATGATCTTGAATTCACAGAGATAAGGAAATCGAGAATCTCAACAATAAATCATCTAACATCTATCCCTCAAGGTGTAGGAAAAGATCCGAGTGTCCAACAACTCAAGTTTGAATTCAACGAAATAAATTCCAAGAATTTAATAAGGAAAAACCGCCGGTGAAAGATCAATTCAAGAATCAACGAGACCAAAGAAAAAGGTCATCACAGCACTACAGTGCGACATACCCAAGTTAACTTAAATGTGAACTAGTTTGAAATCAACAAGCCTCAATCACGAGAATCGAATCAACAAAGCACAAACGTGCTTTTAAGAAAAGACTTGGAACAATAGAACTACACGATGTAGTAAGAGCTCAAAGACCATAGTGATCAAGAATAAACCTACTTCCAAGAAGTACAACAGAAACGATAATCCATACTTACTCACAAGGAAAGAAACACCCGAAAGTACGTGTTTTTAAGACCAATGTCACAGCATTAACCATACAACGTTAACAGCGAATCCTCAATAAAAATCATAATGAAAATCGATAACGATTGATAAATAACTCATAGAAAAGATTTCAGTACCAATCAACAGGATAGGCAGTCTCGAAAGAAGAGACGATCCTCAAAGTCGCGAAATTCACTCAAACATGAAAATCAGCAAATAAAGGAACTAATGGACTTGGAACAATACAAATCTATTCCCCACAAAAGCTAGAATCCTCACAACGATTCATACGATAGGATTTGATCATATGAAATGATCCCATAGTGAAACTACAATTTGATTGTGAAGATTTAAGCAATCACCAGAAATTTGGGTCAACCGACCAACCACATGATTAAAAACTTGTAATCTACTCAGAAGAGTAATTACAACGTCAAACTGACATCCGAACGATGAAATTCTCACACGACAAAGAGTACGACAATCCTATAAGGAGAAAGAACTATTCCGACGATAAACAAAAGTTTTCATAGCCACATGAAATATACATGGACTACCAGCCACAATCGAGAGTTAACAAGATAGAATGCTCTCACAAAGATCAACATAGCCTTTAGAGAGGCTTTGTATTACGTGTGAAATAAAACTTATGCCACCCGAAGGTAAGCATCTCAAGAAAGTATGCGAAAATGTAGGAATACCTGAGTCGGAAGACACAACCTATATAAGTCGTCTAATAATACGTAACGCCGCGTTATTAGAACCAATAAGTTATTCGCCGATTTAGAAAATATCCTTTAATTACCTCAAAAGTACATATACATATAGGTTTTCAAATAAGCGCAACATATTAGCATGTTGGTTTTCACAAGTTCAAAACTTATCTTCCAGATTTTTTTTTTTACTCAAGAAATCTTATTATGAAACGCCGATCAAAGTATCTATGAGTACGCGTATTAGCTACTCTAAACACGTAAAACATGAATTATTATCTCAACATGTTATCGTTATCATGCTTAACAATTCAATAATATTGGAACAAGTAAGCACGAAAGCACATATGCACATTAGCATGTTATCACAAAATCCCGAAGGCAAGTAAGCATACTTTTCATCCTTTTCATTTATAACATATAAAATCTATCGCATAATGTGCTAACCAATACATTACGTTACAACAGTGTAAACATATAAAACATATGCACGAAAGCATATAGGCACATAATCTCAAAGGCATGTAGCATCTAAGCATGCTCGTTTAACATCTTTCAACTTAAAGAAAATTGATGACTATTTCATCATATTGACATGCAATACTTAAACATGTTTCCTCAACAACTAAAATGTAAAACAATGAGTAATGTAAATCTAATAAGTTTAAAAGAGATCTTTAAGCATACAACTCGATGCAAAGCACTGATCAATACCTAACCATCAATCTTACAAGGTGTAATACGTCGAGCGAATAATCCAAACAAGGAAACCCTCATGTATATACTTTTTAACCTTGCACGATTAATGGTTAAACATTAACAGATGGTTACACCAAGATGTAATACAAAAGTCAGTTCTAAAAGCGAAACGAAAAGTAAAAACCACCTCATGTTTACAAATCACATAGTCAAGATATATAGGCATGTGATCATATAAACACATAAGCACTTAAGCATGTCAACACATAGTCACATAGACAAGTAAACATGCTATCACAATCAACTCACCATTTAAATGAAATAGAACAAATCATTTAACTACAAATGATTGAAATCAAAAGAGGTGCAACGGTCACACATGGACCCAATTAACTCCCAGAGTACCAAGGTATTCGAACCCGGTTAGCTCTGATACCATTCTGTAATGCCCCAAAAACCAAGCCACGTGAGCGAGGTCAACGAGTCAAACAATACAACGTAAAGCACGAACTAGCCCAACGTGGACCAAACGGGTCAAATAGGATCAACCAACATAGTTTGGTTTTGAAAGGAGTTTGTAAAGAAGTATAAAGAAACTCCAAAGGTTTAAAAGTAACACGTAATGAAGTTTGCTTTGAAAGTTTATCACTAAAGCAGTTTTTGAAGGAATACGACCAAACGGTCCTTAGGAAGTTGAAAGTAGTAATTTTTCCCATAAGAGGGTAACCATGGGCTAGGAATTGCTAACAAGTATTAAAAACATAATTTAACAAGGATCCTAGAGGATCTAACTGTTTAGATTGAGAGTAAGAGGGGGGATAACTAAGATCCCCAATATAATACGAGATCAACTAAGTCCAAAAGAATGATTTTAAAAGTAAGGGCTAAACATGTGCCTAATTACAACTTCTATGAAAAATAATCATGATAAATCCTTGCAATTCAAAACTATAATTAAGAGAAATGAATTACAACTTGAGCAATGCTCCTACCATGAGTCGTGTCAAATAAATATTTTCTTTTAAAACATAAGACTTCCTCGTAAGGAACCTTCCAATGGAACGCCACGCGTCGAATACTTTTGGGCCTTGCCCTAATTAATAATTCCTGGAAAAAAAAGGGTTTTATAGATTCATTAAGCACGACGGCTCAGTAGAAAATATTGTAGAAATGTACTACTACTTCTAAAATCATGCTATGACATGTGGTGCAATGCATTGCCGCCGTGGCGATGTAACTAGCCGAATGGCCAGACCATGAGACATTCCCAACTCAATATCCCAATCACACACTCTCACACCGGATAGCGAGCCACTCAAACGTGAGTGTAGCATACAAGATCTCCGGTAGCTAGCCGAATATGATCTTGCGTTTTCGAATGTTTTAAGGATCACAAACAACCTTCCTCACTTCACACCCGCTTCCGGAATTTCATCAAATTACAACCCCAAACGGGGATTCCAAAGACATTCCCCAATCTTGGGAATTTTAACAATTTCACATGCCCCAAGCCAATGCCATGAATGCTTTGCCGACTTGGAAACTATGATATGCTACTAGATGCGGTTATGCTTTAACAATGTCAATTCTAAGAATACAATAACAAGAAGTAAACATGCTAGTTCATATAAAATGTAATCATCACATTAGGCAAATTAAGAGATTTCTAACATCAATTAGTATTTGAAACCATAGAAACTCAAATAGCCTTTAGGTTTAGACATGGATTCAAGTAAGCACATAAGGACAAGTAATCATTCAATTAATCACATAGGAAGATTTCCAAAACAAGATTAATGTCTATTAACACTAACTTACACATGGCAAACCATGAAGTTAGAAATAATAGTGCACTTAAACAATGAAATCTACCTCTTGAGTATTTGAGCAAATACTCTCACCAAAGAAATCCAAAGGGGAAATCATTAACATAAGCATATCCTACAAGATACCAACACCTAGTTACATAAACCAAACTTAGGAATGAAAACTATGGTGTTATTAAGATAACATAAATTACCTCTTAAGTTCTAGGGCAAGAAGTACTAAATTGCAAATCCCACGAAGAAACCGAGAACACCGGTGTGAAGGTCTAGGTGAGATGATCAAAATGGTCTCTAATAGCCTTGACCCAAACTTGAGTCCTTGGCCTCTAAATGGAGCTTGAAAGCTCTAAGCTTCCATGGAGTTGTATCTCCCAAAACTAGAGAGAGAGATGAGAGATATATAGAGAGAAAATGAAAAAAAAAAATGAGAGGGAGAGTTAGATATGGGTTATGTATAGGATGATGAAGGAGGGGGAAGCTTCCTAGTGAAGCTTTAGTTTTTGGGGTCGTTGGGAGTGGTTAGGGAGTGGTTTGGGTATTGACTTGAGGGTCCCACTCTTGTCTCCCTTACACATACACACAAAAATATATAACATACATATATATACACATGTGCTAATTTAAATGTAGATCTGATACCACTTGGACAGAAATAAATTTACTGTCCCAAACCAAGACTCATATTGGTCCAAAATTACCGAATTACCCTTTATACATATATGGGTTTCTACAATTTCTCTCTCGCTTTCTATCTGTTTCTTTGACATGAACCATACCTTACTCTCCCTCTTCAATTCATCTCTCCTCACACATCGTTTGTCACCACCTGGTTCATAGCTCATTAAATTGCATATTTAAGGATCTAACTATCCACATGACTTGCAATTTCGACGAAGAACGCTACCTTGTACCTATACCATGGATTGGCCTCTATATAGCATCAGCATCTCTAATATGCTCCATTGAAATGGCCACCGATGCTTTCTTCGGTTTTCGCAACAAAAAGCTCTGGTTCCCATGCAGATTCTTCACCCTCAACGCCACTACTCTCACAATATTATTGGCTGTCGCAATGAAGATTCCAATGGACCTCAGCACAGCCATCTAAGCTTAGCAGTATCATCTTCATGATCACGGTAATGGGCAATTTCATGCCATGTTTAGGACAACTGAGTGATAAAGACATGGTTATGAACCTCATCGCATTGGGCATTCTCGTAATTACCATGTTTGGGAATCTTTGCGTACAATTAGTTACTGGTGTGCTTTACGTTCAGTTAGGTAAAAAAGACACTCTTTACACAAGTTGAACTAATGGTAGTGATTTTCTTGATGCCTGTTCTGTTGGGAATTGTGTATTTCTCAGCTTTATCTATTCCATCCACCAGAAAATATATAGACCTTAAATATAGCGAAATAAACAAAATTGAAGAATCAGATGAAACTAATAAAAGGCTTGAATTTGATAAATTGAAGGATTATGTGAGAAATAATTCGATAATGGAGGAAACAGGTTGTCCCCAGTTTGTGATTGGTCGTTCTGTGACATGTTGCGTTTCGGGGGCCATCTGTATTTTGAATGCTCTCATTTTAGTTGAAGCTGAGTTAAGGATATACCTAGACTATTCGAATGACCTTAATCCATCATTAGTCTCACCATTTTCAGATTATAAGTGGTCGACCTTTGTCATTCTTTTCATTCAGACTATTGGGGTAGGAATAGGTACAATTGCCCCTGCAATTAGATGGTTCAGTGATATCAAAATGAAGTGCTCGGGGAAAAGAGGCAAAATCTTCACATTTGAGTTCAAAACAGAGAAATATTGGACTGAGAAGCCGGAAGAATGGAGAGAGAACCCTTTACCTTTTGAAATCCGAAGCCCAAAATTCAAAAAGCTCGTTCACATCACATGGAATCTTTTTCTGTCCTTCTGTATAAGGGTTCAAATTGTAATTGTGGTAGCAAGCAAATCCATTCAGCTCTTGTTTGTTTTCCCAATTGCCCTCTACAAGTGGGTGTTGAGGAAATTTATATCATTATGTACTGTCTCAAGCAATCACACGAGTTCCGAGTTGGAAAATGCTAGCAATCTTAATGGTTATGTTTTGCTTCTTGAAGGTGAGAAAGAACTACCAGAAAGAATGTTGAAGAACATCCGCGACGGTGCAGATCGTTTGATTCAGAAGGGTAGAAAGAAGCAACCAAAGCATATAATGAAACTTCTGGAGAAATCTGAGGGATTAAATTTCAAGGGATTAGCAGAGTTTGATAGCAAACAAGAACCCCCTAATTGTTGGAAGCTAGCGTTGGTGACTCTAACAAGCATTGCCATTTCACTTCCCAAAATTGCAAGTCAGATGGTGAAGGATTTACGGAGCAGTGTAAGTGAGGGGCTCGTATATGTCAGCCTTGTAGAAAAGGTCTTGAATGCAAAAGGGGATTTGATAAACAGCAAAAAGGCAGCAAAAGTGATTTGGTTAGAAAATGAACTTTATGGCAAATGGTTGGGCATTGACATTCGTAAAATGGCTCTTGAAGGGAAAGACTTGGAAATAACTCTTCAAATACTTTCCGACATAGCTAAAGTAAGATTTACAGAATTATTGAGAAACACCAACGAAAGTGTGAAGAAGAACCCTTTGAAGTGGCCCATAAAGGCTATAGCTGCTAATTCAATGTATCGAATCTGCCAAACTTTACTGTCAAACAATGAATGCAGCAATATTGAAAACATGGATGAGATGTTTGAGAAATTATCTGTAATGATATCGGACATAATGAGTGCTTGTCTTACCAACTTACCACATGTTATAACTATGAAGTGTGTTTCAAGTGCGATTGAAAAGAGGGATGAGAGTGTCCAACATGCAGCTCGTGTTCTTGGTGAAACCGAAGAGATTCTAAAATTCCTTCAACATCGTACACTGCCTAGTTTGGATCCAGATCAAGCAACATATATTGATAATTGGATCCAGGTCAGTCAAGATTCTCAGGCATGACCTTCTCATTCGCTATTGTTCTGTATTGCTAGCTAGTACTCCTGGCTTCTCTGGGGCTGTCTTCTACAAGCATGGTGAACTCACTATTGTAGCACCACACAAAACTTTTGGAACACTGATGATTCTGATAAGGAATTAGCTGTAATACATTATTAGTCTTTGATTAATCCAATGTTATCAAGACTGGACTGGTTAGCTTGTTGTACTCTTCTTTTCCCCCTTTTCCATGTCTCTGTTGTGTGCATCCTCTCTGAGGTTTTGAGGGGCTTAGCTGTTATATATATACTAGTGAGGGTGCACGTGCAAGGCACGTGCCCGTCGGATAGTTGTATTCTTAGATATATTGTGTATTAATCTTGACATTAGAGGTCTTTGGAGAGGTATAATTACTCATTTCGTTCTAAAATAAGTGCCAACGTTTCGTTTTTTTTTTGGATATTTTTAAAATAAGTGTCATGTTTCCTTTTTTTTTTTTTTTGATATTTCAAAATAAGGTCCACTTTTAAAAATCAACATAAGATGTTAAAACAGTTAAATAGGAAATTGTAAATGTAACTATTTAATCTAAAACTCTTCTTACGGAAGAAGTTGATATTTCTGACTATCTTATAAATGAGTAGTAAAGGTACCTAATAAAGCGCCACTAAAAATATATGACACAAGTAGGGCATTTCCTCTAAAAAAGGGCATGAATGTGTTTGTAGGCCTTAATTGATATTCAAATACAATCTATAAATCCTGAATTTCAGGGAAGAAGTTGACCAAAATATAAATATTAGTGACCAATTAATAGTAGCTACTAAAATAGCCACTTAAATTGACAATTTAAATATATCAGAGCTTAAATTTGAGAGGAGAAGTTGACCAAAATGTGAAATTAGTGACCAATTCCTAAATAGTCACTAAAATAGCCACTTTTTAAAACTTGTTTAAAGTGAATAATAAATATCCCAAAACTTGCTGTCCTAATGCAATTACACATATTACAATATATGAATCCTAACTTTGAGAGAAGAAGGTTAGCAAATTGTAAATATTAGTGACCAATTCCTAAATAACCACTAAAATAGCAATTTTTTTTTACTTTTTATGAAGTGAATAATAAATATCCCAAAAATTATTGACCCAAATGTAATTAGACACAAATTGTTGATTGAAACCTCATTTGAGAGAAGAAGTTGACCAAATTGTAAATATTAGTGACCAATTCCTAAATAGCTACCAAAAAAGCCACTTTTGTTGACTTTTTTGAAGTCAATAATAAATATCCAAAAATTTGTTGACCCAAATGTAATTAGACACAAGATTGTTGATTAAAACCTCATTATTATATTAAATAAAATTGTAAAAGTTGACTTGAATGTAATTATTTGTCCAAAATGACAGATTTACCCTCACACAAAGCAATATATCGTTACGATGTATAAATAGATATATGAGTAATTATGGTGTAGTGAAGGGCAAAAGAGGAAGTTCATATTTTTTGACGTGCTTGTTTCTTCGTTTTTATACGATAGTAGATATATATATATATACTAGTGTGGGTGCACGTGCAAGGCACGTGCCCGTCGGATAGTTGTATTCCTAGATATATTGTGTATTAATCTTGACATTAGAGGTAATAAGATGTTAAAACAGTTAAATAAGAAATTGTAAATGTAACTATTTAATCTAAAACTCTTCTGACGGAAGAAGTTGATAATTATGACTATCTTATACATGAGTAGTAAAGGTAACTAATAAAGCGCCACTAAAAATATATGACACAAGTAGGGTATTTCCTCTAAAAAAATGGCATGAACGTGTTTGTAGGCTTTAATTGATATTCGAATACAATCTATAAATCCTGAATTTGAGGGAAGAAGTTGACCAAAATGTAAATATTAGTGATCAATTCATAATAGCTACTAAAATAACCACTTTATTTGACATTTTAGATATACCAAACTTAATTTTTAGAGAAGAATTTGACCAAAATGTGAAATTAGTGACCAATTCCTAAATAGTCACTAAAATAGCCACTTTTAAATTTTTTTTAAAGTGAATAATAAATATCCCAAAACTTGCTGACCTAAATGCAATTACACATATTACAATATATGAATCCTAAATTTGAGAGAAGAAGTTGAGCAAATTGGAAATATTAGTGAGCAATTCCTAAATAACCACTAAAATAGCCACTTTTTTGACTTTTTATGAAGTGAATAATAAATATCCCAAAAATTATTGATCCAAATTTAATTAGACACAAATTGTTGATTGAAACCTCATTTGAGAGAAGAAGTTGACTAAATTGTAAATATTAGTGACCAATTTCTAAATAGCCACCAAAATAGCCACTTTTGTTGACTTTTTTTGAAGTCAATAATAAATCTCTCAAAAATTGTTGACCCAAATGTAATTAGACACAAGATTGTTGATTAAAACCTCATTATTATATTAAATAAAATTTCAAAAGCTGACTTGAATGTAATTATTTGTCCAAAATGACAGATATACCCTCACACAAATCAATATATCCTTACGATGTATAGATAGATATATGAGTAATTATGATATAATGAAGGGTAAAAGAGGAAGTTCATATTTTTTGACGTGCTTGTTAAATGTGGCTGTCTTCTTATTATATAGAGTAGATATATCTTAGTTTGCTGAGCTTTGGTTAACTCTATGCATTTTCCGGTGGTGTTGTGCATGATTCCCATCCTTCATGCTTATATAAAATTAAATTACTTTTCAAAATAAGTAAATATACATATAGTTATGAAGTACTCCTATATCTTTGATCTCAGCATTTGTATGGCTACAAGTAATGCTTTTTTGGTGGGTATTTGAAAAAAAAAAACCGATAATGGGGTGGTTTTTTTTTTTTCCTGCTAAAAATGTTGTTGTATTTGTATGTTTGCTTGCGTGAAGGCACGGGGCCAATGCCCCCCAAGATTTTTGAAAATTGTAATTTTACCACTTAAAAACAATTTTTTTGAAATTTTAGATATTTTATATATTGGCCCATACAAAAAAATAAGTTACATATAGGGCCTTACAAAAATTTTTGTTTTACAAAATGGTCCATGTAAATATATATTTGGTAACACTAATTACAATTCAAACCACCCCTAAACCATCAAATGAGTTATGGATTTGAATAAAGAATATCAAAATTCACTATAAATTCACTGTATACAATGAGAATTACAAGTAGCAAACCTTTCAACACTAACAATGATTCATAGAGCCGACCCCAGTAATTGGGACACAAGACTTGGTTTGATTTAGTATGGTATAGAACATCCTATCCAAAATAGGGAAATATTATATGAAAAATAAAAAAATAAAAAAATAAAAAAAAAATAGAAGAAGAAGAAAGAAAGAAAGAAAAAAGCTCGCGCGCGGTCGCTACCCCTGGTATAATATATAATGGTATAGACATGGACAGAGACGGCCTCCGGACTCCAATTCCTGATTCCACCCCTGATAATAAATCCAGGCCAAAGTCTAGCCAACACACTACTACTTGACATTTCATTTACTGATCTCTCCTTTGTTCATATTTTTTTATGGGTCATTTAGTATAAGTCCAAATTACTAGGCTTTTCTAACACTTAGTCCAGTTCAATAAACTTCTTAGTAATAGGTCCCTCCTATTTTATTTAGACAATTTTGCCCTTAAACAAATTCACCCAAATAAATGGCTTATATATATATATATAAACTAGCCTTATAGTTCTCCTAAAATCTTGGGATTCAATTATACATTGTAATTGACTTGCAAAATCATAATTGAAATTCAAATAATTTTCAGCTGTAATTTCAATTTCGTTCAAGCAAAAATGAAACCATATCTCCATATTTCATATACACAATCTCCATACATCTTTATTCTTCTTGAGAGCAGACCTCCATTGAAGCAGTTTTGTTGCAGAAAACTGGTACTCTACGAATTTGATTGCATAAACGATGCGATGGAAATCTCTCATGAAATTTAAATCTTCAAAAACCAAACTAATGAAATTTCACAAAAAATAACTATCTGTTATGAAGATGTGAAATTTCACATGTTAGTGATGTGAAATTTCACAATCAGACTTGCTGTTATGAAATTTCAATTGAAAATTCACCAAAAAATCCTTTTTATTATTAAATTTCAACAACTTACTATTATGAAATTTCAAAAAATAGCTGACTGTTATGAAATTTCACAATCTTCAAAACACACACACACATACACACACACACACACAAATGAAAATTCACAAAAATAAATAAATAATAAATAATTAAATAAAAATTTGAAATTTCACATGTTACGGATATGAAATTTCACATTCAGATTGCTGTTATGTGCAGCAAAGAATCATCTGATTCTCTATTAAAAACAAGTGTCTAGCATAAAAAATAATAATAAAAAAAATGCAATTACAAACAAACATGTGAAAAATCATGGTGTGTCACCACTGCAACTTTGCTGGAATCCGCCGCCACCAAACTGGTACAAGCTAGGATGTTTTTGATGGAGGAAACGAATTCGCGTTTATAGATTCCATAGGGGCGATGAGAGAAGTCGAGATTGGGCGTAGATGTCCAGAAGTATTGACATCTTAGCTTATAAATAAATATTTTAGTTTTATATTAAAAAAAATAAACTAATTAAGTTTGAATAATAGCTTATAAGAAAATCAAATAATGTATAAAGTTGTGAAGAATTGAATAGAGTTTAAGACTTGTTGAATAAAATTTCACAGTACCTTCCTGGGAAGTTTCCCATTACAAGAAAATTTTGCCTATGAAATTTCTAAATTTCACAGTGCCTCCCTTGGAAGTTTCCCATTACAAGAAAATTCTGCATGTGAAATTTTTCAATGCACTGTGCGAAATTTCATAGTGCCTCCTTGGAAAGAGGGCCGGTAATGGCACATTGATTTTTTAATTAGGGCACCTAATTTTAAGTTAAAAAATCAATTTTTTACCTTTTACTTTAATTAGTTAGGGCAGCCTCACTTATTGTACTACATGTTATATTTTACAAATAAACTTAAACCACTCCATTTGACAAAAAACAGTACACAATAAACTTGGACCACCCCAGTTGAAATGATTTCTATATGAAATTAATTGTTTCAATTGAGTGCTCTACTTCCGTATGAGCATGACTCGAGCGGTTATGGCCTCCTCCCTCGGTTTGTATACAAGGATATTGATACTCCAGAGTTTAGAATTATTTATTTATTTTATTTATTTTTTCTTTCATAAAGCTTGTTACATGGAATCAAAGGGATCGGTCTTTTGCACCATCATACAATCAACCAAGATAAACAACTATGGTACTGCTAAACTGTTAATGGAAAAATATGGCGTTACATCGACATCTGCACGTTGGTCTTCCATTATATTTGGTAAAGTTATCAAATAATTTTCAACATCTTCTATTCTTAATTCTTATATTGGCATGTCCTGAATACAAAAATATACGGACATCATGTACTAAGGAATTCATTGTATTGAGTCAAAAAAATACTCCCTCTGTCCCCTAATAAGTGTCCACATTTCCTTTTTTGGATGTTCCACAATAAGTGTCCACTTTCTTAAATTGGCATATAGCTTTACTTACTTTCCAAAACTATCCTTATAATAAAGACAGAGTATAATTTATTTGTGGTCCCAAAACAAGCAAAAAGTCAAACAACCATTACATCGAAGGGTAAAATTGGAAAGTGACTCTTTAATGAACCAAAAAAATTAATATAATATAACTTTCTTAAACATTGTGCAAAATGGAAGTGGACACTTATTATGGGACAGAGGGAGTAATTAAAATACGGTAGAATAATACTTAACTAGCAAAACGGAGTAAAATAATTCGACAAAAAAAACTATAAAACAACAACAATAAAAGCAAAACGTGGCTGAATTGATTTTTTTTGTTTTGATCAATATCAACTGCTCATACAAGCAATTAGAAGTTAAACAGAACCAAATATGAATGATTACATGTTCAGAACCAAAAAGAGAAGAGACAAACTCTGATTCTAATACAAACAAAAGGAGATCAGATGCTAACAGACTCCATGTTCATGAATCATTGAAATTATGACAATAGAAAAAAAAAAAAAAAAACGTGGTTGCAATGGTTCTTTCACAGTTTCACGTAAACACGTATTCAAACAATTGGGTTAGTCTACTTCTCGTATAGTATGTTTCGTTCTTAGTTATGGGTATTTAGTGATTTAAGACTTTTGGATACAATTGCATGGTATTTAGTGTCTTAATAATTAATCTACAATTTATATCGTGCGCATTTATAACAATAATGTTAGAGTTTTCAATTGGATAACCAAAATCTAGTTCCTAACACTTATAGTGTAATGGAGCATTTAAAGTAATAGGGAAAAAATATAGGGGGATTCCGCTATCATTTAATGTGCACCAATGCTAATTATTGAAAACCAATTTGTGATGAAAGTTTAAAAAATTACAATTATTGAATGTGTATACATTTTTTTTTATTCATGGGGAGGGGAATGTTCGAACATAGAACGTGGATACACATGAGGGCACAAAGTGTCAGCCCTTAGCCACTTGGGCTATGAGTCCTTGTAAAGTATAAGTAAATCATTTGGATTTTGAATTTTTTTCAATTGCTATTACCTTTCGGCATGGTTTTAAAATTGACGCAAAAATCGTTGGTAAAAGTATAAATATGCAATGACAATTGTCATTATAAGCGACGGACATACAACTGTGGCCAAAGGTATTGTCGACGGTTTTACCAACCGTGGCAAACATCATCCACGACTGAATAGACCACGGATGCAAAAACCGTGATAGAACCATCATTAATACTTTTGCCAACCGTTTTGCCTCTTTTTGCCACGGTTTGCGACCGTCGCCAAAAGAGGTTTTTCTTGTATAAGTTTTAGCCATTTTTCTGTGGGTAGTAAGGGGCCTTTCACCAAATTGATAAAATGGCAAGGAACTTTTTTTAAAAATGGTCAAATAGTATAAGTTTTTGCCTAATACACATAATATTGAGGGCTCTATCACCTAATATGCCTAATTTCTTTTGAAGACTCGTTAGTAAAGTCTTCGTTTATCCACCATACCCTTTTTTTTTTTCCCTTGGCTAAAATTAGACAAACACCCTCAACTATGACTTGACCCCTCATCTATGTGAGCTGAAATGTCCTTTAACATTAACTAAACAAATAAAATGACAACTTTTCCCACACATGTCCAAACCAAAGACATTTTAACCATCTATCATCAGTCCGTAATTTCCCTCAAAGCTCCTAATTATGAAAAAAACAATGTTCTATGAATATGAAGTTGTAAGAGATTGTGTTGTGGTAAAATTAGATTAGGTCTGAATTCACAGGCAATGAGGTATAATCTGTCAAACCTAACGTTGAATTTGATGAGTCATGTCCAGAACTTGGTTCATCTGATCATCTCTTTGATTACAATACAATGTCCAAAATACCAACAAGTCTTAGTAGCTAGTTGAAACAAAAACAGAGAGATTAAAATCTCTTCTTGATCTCTAAGTCAAGAATAATGTTGAGCAAATTTTCTTTTCCCCAATCTTCAATTGAGGTTTAATGGCCGTAGTTGCAAACTTTCAATATTTTGTGAAAAGTGGCATGTGCTTAAGAACCACTCTCTCTCCCTCTCCTCTAAATCTAATTAATCAAATGTTCTTAAGAACCACACACACACACACACACTCTCTCTCTCTCTCTCTCTGTGCCGAGTTATAGTTGAAGAGGTGTTTATGTAATTTACCCTTTTTTTTCTTTAGCAAACATAAAAGGACAACTTTTGTTTGGTAGAAGAGTCAAATTTATCACAATTATAAATATGATTTTACATACATGCAGCTTCCCAGAAAGGAGAAAAGATGTAATTGTCATAACATGAAAAGACAACTTTTGTTTGGTAGACTTGCTTCCACGCTATAGTTCAGCACCCACTAATTGTATTTCTTCATAGGCTCCCCGCACCCCCTTTCTCTCACTAAAAATATATTTGTGCACATATATATATATATATATATACCTAGATATATCTTTGACATGAACCAGACCTTACTCTCCCTCTTCAATTCCTCTCTCATACGTCACCATAATCTTCTTTTATTCAACCCGGTATATAGCTTATTAAATTGCATGTTTTAAGGATCAACTATCAACATGTCTGAGGAAGAAAGATACAGTGCACCTATGCCATGGGTTGGCCTGTATGTATCAGCAGCATCTTTGATCTGCTCCATTGAAATGGCTGCTGATGCTTTCCTCGGTTTCCGCAACAAAAAGCTCTGGTTCCCATGCAGATTCTTCACCCTCAACGCCACTACTCTCACACTATTGGCTATCGCAATGAAGATTCCAATGGACCTCAGCAGTGCCATGCCTGGACAAACAGATCAGCTATCAAAGCTTAGCAGCATCGTCTTCATGTCCACGGTAATGAGTAATTTCATGCCATGTTTAGGACAAATGAGTAACAAAGACATCGTTATGAATCTAACAGCATTGGGTATTCTCGTAATCACGATATTTGGGAATCTGTGCATACAATTAGGTACCGGTGTGCTTTACGCCATGTCACCTATACTAGTACAAGTTGAACTAGCAGTGGTGATATTCTTCATGCCGATTCTGTTGGTAATAGTGTGCTTCTCATCTTTATCTATTCCATCCACCAGAAAATATATTGACCTGAAATACAGCGAAATAAACAAAAAATATTCAAGTGAAGAATCAGATGAAACTAAAATGCTTGAATTTGATAAATTGAAGGAGTACGTGAGATATAATTCGATAATGGTGGAAACAGGTAGTCCCCAGTTTGTGATTGGGCATTCTGTGACATGTTGTCTTTCAGGGGCGATATGTATTTTCAATGCTCTCGTTTTAGTTGAAGCTGAGTTAAGGCTATACATATACTATCGGCAAACTGTTCATTTTGTCTCATCACAATCAAATTATAAGTGGTCGACCTGTGTCATTCTTGTGATTCAGACTATTGGGGTAGGAATTGGTACTATTGCCCCTGCGATTAGATGGCTTAGTGATATCAAAATGAAGTGCTCGGGAAAAAGAGGCAAAACCTTCACATCTAAGTTCGAAACAGAGAAATATTGGACTGAGAAGCTGGAAGAGTGGAGAGAGAACCCTTTACCTTTTGAAATTCGAAGCCCAAAATTCAAAAAACTTGTTCATATCACAAGGAATTTTTTTCTATCCTTCTGCATAAGGGTTCAAATTATAATTGTGGTAGCAAGCAAATGCATTCAGCTCTTGTTTGTTTCCCCAAATGCCCTCTGCAAGTGGGTGTTGAGGGAATTTACATCAATATGTACTGTCTCAAGCAATCACACGGGTTCAGAGTTGGAATATGATAACAATCTTAATGGTTATGTTGTGCTTCTTGAAGGTGAGAAAGAACTGCCCGAAAGAATGTTGAAGAATATCTGTGACGCTGCAGATCGTTTAATTCAGAAGGGTAGAAAGAAGCAACCAAAACATCTAATGAAGCTTCTGAAGAAATCTGAGGGATTCAAGGGATTAACAGAGTTTGATATCAAACAAGATTCATTTCTTAGTCCTTGTGCACCCCCTAATTGTTGGAAGCTACCGTTGGTGACTCTAACAAGCATTGCCATTTCACTTCCCAACATTGCAAGTCAGATGGTGAAGGATTTACGGAGCAGTGTAAGTGAGGGGCTCGTATATGTCAGCCTTGTAGAAAAGGTCTTGAATGCAAAAGGGGATTTGATTAACAGTAAAAAGGCAGCAAAAGTGATTTGGTTAGAAAATGAACTTTATGGCAAATGGTTGGGCATTGACCTTCGTAAAATGGCACTTGAAGAGAAAAACTTGAAAACAAGTACTCTTCAAATACTTTCCGACATAGCTAAAGAAAGATTTACAGAATTAACGAGAAACACCAACGAAAGTGTGAAGGAGAGCCCTTTGAAGTGGCCCGTAAAGGCTATAGCTGCTAATTCAATGTATCGAATCTGCCAAACTTTACTGTCAAACAATGAATGCAGCAATATTGAAAACACTACGGAGGAGATGTTTGAGAAATTATCTGTAATGATATCGGACATAATGAGTGCTTGTCTTACCAACTTACCACATGTTATAACTATGAAGTGCGTTTCAAGTGCGATTGAAAAGAGGGATGAGAGTGTCCAACATGCAGCTCGTGTTCTTGGTGAAACCGAAGAGATTCTAAAATTCCTTCAACATCGTACACTGCCTAGTTTGGATCCAGACCAAGCAGCATATATTGATAATTGGATCCAGATCAGTCAAGGTTCTCAGGCATGACCTTCCTTCGCTACTGTCCTGTATTGTTAGTACTCATTGTGATGATTCTGACAAGGACTCTGCTGTAATACATTATTAGTCTTTGATTAGTCGAATGTTGTACTCTTTCTTTTTCCCTTTTTCATGTCTTTGTTGTGTGCATCCTCTCGGAGGTTTTGAGGGGCTAGCTGTTATATATCTTAGTCTGATGAGCTTTGGTTAATTCTGTGCACTTTCCCGTGGTGTTGTGTATGATTCCCATGCATCCTTCATGCTTATATAATATTCATTTACTTTTCAAAATACGTATATATATACATATAGTTATGAAATACAAGTTTTCAATATATACATCTTTTGATCTGAACATTTGTATGAATTGATTTTAACTACAAGTAATACTTTTTTTGGTGGTAAATGAAACAAAAAAAAAAAAAAAACCAATAATGTTGTTGTATGTTTACCAATTGCATGAACTAAACTACAAGTAATACTTACAAGACCGTAATATCTTTTTGATTATAATTAAAGAATTAAAACAACACAATAAGTCGAGTGCAAAGTCTAACCGGCATACTATTACTTGATATCGTGCATCATCCAATCACAATACCATTTGAGATGAAAATATGAGATTAAAATTTAAAAAACATAGCATTACTCTTTTAATTTCATTGACGTGCATGTAACTATTTTTCATACTTTTTAAATAGAACTCAAATACTTGTGTCAAGTTGTCATCCTCAAAGGTGATTGATCCAGAGGACCAAAACTTAAGTCAATTTTTCATGGCTTGACAAATTTCTTGTTTCAATATCTAGTCCACACATTTCTTCAAAAAAAAATAAAAAAAACCTAGTCCACATATGACCTAAAGTCTTGTATATATAGAGTGGTCCATATGGATGTCATAAAAAATCTGTCCACTTTGGCCGACTCGTAAATATAATGGTCTACTCATAGATCATTAACTAGTCGCTGTGGTAATTATGAGTATTGTTAGATGCACAAAAAAATGCACAATTAAATGTACAACCTGCTTAAAATTGTTGGACTTTGCGTTGAAAAAGTTATACACCTCTTTTTTTTGTCTTTTTGTGTGTACAGCTTTTTCAGCACGAGGTCCAACAATTTTAAGCAGACTGTGCATTTAGTTATGCATTTTTTTTGTGCATCTAGCAATACTCGGTAATTATTGCTAATAGCATTTTAATTGAAGAATATCGAGTGGTTCCAGCAATCTCACGATCCGATTTTATTTATGAAGTCATTCATAATTTGAGATGCATAACATTATTGTTTTTTTATTTTTTGGCACTCAATTATGAAGGTGTAGAAATTATAACATTAGTGGGGCCCAATTGTCCTTTTGGAGATTT
The DNA here is from genome assembly GCA_033977485.1 of Hydrangea macrophylla. Classification (NCBI taxonomy): domain Eukaryota; kingdom Viridiplantae; phylum Streptophyta; class Magnoliopsida; order Cornales; family Hydrangeaceae; genus Hydrangea; species Hydrangea macrophylla. The sequence continues at coordinate 96,105,135 of CM066995.1, forward strand.
TATTTATGGGACATAACTTCATAACAGTTTTATGGGTGTGATTAGTGATGTTCCTCTCACATGAACAATAAAAACAGTATAATTTTCTGTTCATTGGGAAAAAGCCTTAAAGTACAGAGGCTGAATACATAGCCTTAAGTACCACAGTAGCTCAGGTGATATGGTTTCAACTTCTTCTCAAAGATTTACACATCTTGCTACACTCTCTGGTGTGATAATATCAGTGCAATTTTCTTAGCAGCTAATCCTGTGTTCCATGCTTGGACTAAACATGTAGAGGTGGATTACCACTTTATTCGAGAGAAGATTCTTAATCAGCAAATTTTCTCATGTTTCTTTAGTTGATCAACTAGCTAGCTGATCTTTTTACGAAAGCCTTAGCTGCTCCACGTTTTAGGTTCTTTCGAGATCATCTTATGCAGGTTCTTCATCAAGACGATACTGGTTCTAGCCCACTATCCTCTTGAAGGGGTATGTTATTGTTGGAGCCGTTGCATGTGTAATTAAAAAAAGGAGAGGAAAAACTTTTACAAATTTGTATTTTTAAAATAGTGGGGGATTGTTATATTTTAATGAAATCTTAAAATACAAATTATAAGATTTTATTACTATATTATAACTGATGTTAATAGTAATTAAGAATAATGAGTTACTAACATCTTTTTTTTTTTTTTGGTGTAGTATGAGTTACTAACATCATTTGTTGTTTAAACATTTGGACTATTAAAAAGAAAACCGCGTGTGGAGACTTGGTCTACCACTACTTTATATCATATACTTTTATTATTATTATTATTGTTATATATTGTATTTGTAGTTTTAGAATGAAGAATTAGTCTTCCATATAAAGTCTATGTATGTTACTATTAGAGTAATATGAGGATTGTAAGGGTGAATCTTAGAGTGTATATATATATATATATATATTTAACACAGTGTTATAAGAATGTAACATTAACTTCCATCAACTGGTAACGGCACTGCTTGGAAGGCTATTTCTTCCTTGCTTTTTGGCTTAGCCATGAGATATATTTTTTTTTTACTCTTACAGTCTTCTCTTCGGGTAATTCTTATGACACAACTTGTATACAATTTTTACACACCCTCTTAAAAGATGTGTCTATCTCTCTCCTATGTCACTGTGGGGTCCAGTGACATCACAAAAGATAGATAGACACAACTTTTAAGAGAGTTGTGTGAAAGTTGTATGAAAGTTGTGTCCCAAGAATTATTTCTTTTCTTCGATCGAGAAAAATTTTCCATTGAAAAAAATGAATTTTCAATTCTAGCGAGTTTCAAGTTTCTAGAAGAGAGTAAGATATTTGAGCTTCAGTTTTCAAAGAGGAAAAGTTTTTCAGTTTGTAGTGACCGAATAACAAAATTTGAAGGTGTTTAGTATACTGGATTTTTTTAGTGCAAAGAAAAATCTGAGACAGAGGAGAATCTGGGCAGTTTTATCCTAGGGATGGCATAGCATGTACGAACTGCTTGCACACTTTTGGAAGAGCCGTGAAATGTCTTAAAGAGAGCGAGATCTGCGACTCGGTCCATAATTCGTTAAAGAGGCTACTGATCCGGTAATTCTGTTCCAGTCTTATTTACATGTTTTAATAATTTTAAAACGTTTTATTCTGCCATGAATTTTAGATCGTCCTCTAAGTTCCCAAAATCTCAACAATCCCTTTTAATTTTAAGAATCTTCACTTTAACAGTTGGAGACTGAAAATTGTAATTTTTCTTTAATTTCAAAGAAATTGATTTTCTTATGTAATTTTGAAAAATTATGTTGTAGCCAAATTTTTTAATGTGGGTTATTAAAGCCTCAGACTGGAGTGGAAAATAATTTTTTATGAGATAATCAATGGGGGTAGAAGATGTGTGTAAGTATCTTATATAGATACAGTTAGCTCTAAAGAGGTCGGCGTCTTTTTTTTATTAAAGAGAGGGCCTCTGTATTGTCGGATCGTGTTTAAAAACTGTGAAATGACAACATTGTCTTTAATGAAAACACAATATGACAGTCAAACCAGAGTCCCTCTCTTTAATAAAGAGATAGCACCCTCTTTAGAGACTCTCGGTAGACTCAAGAGTGAGAAAGAAGAAGATTATGGGGAAAAAATTGAAAGAAAAAGAAACATAGGAAAGAGACAAAGAACTTCTTGTTGGGAGTTTTCAGAAACAGCCCCTCGTTTGCTGCATATATAGCCTAGAGTCTAGAGACCATTGCACATGGGGCCCTCGTGGCTGAACCCTTACCGTATACATGGACCGTAAATGAGCTCTGTGTGCGTGTGCTTGAAGGTTGTGAATATCACATACGGAGTATTTTTGTATTATTGTAAATCTACATATACATTCGTGGTACACCGTACATGTGTGTATAAAGGGCATGAGCTCCTCTGCCAAGATATATATACGATTATATATCTTGAGTGTGAGAAACTATTTGATGTGGTTGGATCACATGATATTGTCTATTAATTTGACCAAATAGTTTTGGCTCGTGACATCTTATGTATTCAAGATTCCGTTGAGTTGATTCAATTATTGAGGATAAGTTTTACTAAACAATGTGTTTGTTTTTTAATAGAGACGCCACTCTGAAACAAAATTGATCCCTCTTGAACACGAAAAAAATTAGAGAACTCAAATTAAATTATTTGAATATTGGGTTATTTGGCTTATGTTAGGATTTTTAATCCTAAAAAACTTGTTAGTAAATCCATAGAGTATATACTTCTTGGAATACATGTTTCATTGCAATGCTTGTCATTTTTAGTCATAAAAATATATGTGACTTTTGAGTCCATTGATGCAAATTTTTATGAGTATATTTTGAAAGAAAACCAAGTGGAACCCTTGAAGGTTCGCGCAGCGGAAAACAAAAATTTTAATGGTTTACTAATCCCATGATCAAGTCTATGATATATACAAAATACATACAACATCCATAGGGGGTTAATCGAATAGTTACCCTTGAAGCGTGCTTTACAAAATATTGAATCTGATTCGTCCCACGAACAGTTCACCAAATCGTCCAAGTGTCCGATCTCTAAAAGTATCCACACGAGCAAATCACGAACTAGAATAATGTCCAATTTCTCCAATTATTTAATTGAAGAAAAACATAAAACTGTTGAAGCCAATGTGGCCGTACAATTTGATTTGTGTAGGTGAATGTGGTTTTTTTTTGAAAAATATATTAGATGTGCTAGCTCATATATTATTCCCATACTCATATATATAATAATGCTATAAGTTCCTTTCCTAATCTAATTAGGAAACTATATTTGATTGGAAGACTTTCTTAAATCAAATATAAACTAATAGTATTATTATACCACTTCCATATTAACAACTTAATATCAAGTAGACCCTCACAACTTCTTCCAATTACACATTGCCCTTTTGTGTGTGACCCTTTAGGTTCATACTAATCTGGTAGTAGGTACTAATACTTTAAAGTATTACAATTAGAACCCTTTCTAATTAATTTAAATTAGAATACCTTCTAATTCTCCCTTGTAGAAATAATTAATATTAATATTTATTATTTCTGAGCTTCCACTAGTCATGAGTGACACCTAGCAGTATATCATGACACCCCAGACAGTCTGAAAAATAGTGAACCTTTCTGTTAACAGTTACCATACAATTCAATCCTTCTATCAAACAATGTCCCAATTAAATCTCTTGGGTAATGGACATATTATCAAACCCAGATTTAATTATATGTTCTCGAACTAATTGATATTTCTCTATTTGGTGAAATTAGAAAACTCTTTCTAATTCTCACCCTGCCCTGGCCAGGGAGCTTTACTTGAGATATATCATAGAAGATCCCATAGGACATTCACTCTCGCACTTGAGAGTGATAGATTCCTTGTTGTACATTCACATGTCTCCATGTATAACTTACTATACCCAACAGTACATGAATATGCCTTTGATTAAAACATAAACACCGTGTACGTTAAAACATAATAACTCATACACAAGACAACAGTAATGTCTCAGGTCTAAGGATTACTTGTACCACTGTAACTAAGAACAATCCATTGATAGATAAATAAAACTCCATTTGGATTTTCCTAATAGTTGATCATGTTTAGTGAACTTGTTCTATAACAAGCACCCATATGTCTGTTCTAGTGTCCCCACACTGATGACTTAAGACTAGTCATATTTTATCATATAAAATAAACATGGCACATGTTAGTCTAACCGGATTATCAAATGCCCAATTTAATAATCCTACGACTAAGAACAATTTTAGAATAAAGCAACTGAGAAGTATATGATCTTGTTCCTTAACTCTTTAAGTACATACCTTCTCAACTTTAATTCTATGGACATATCATATAAATGTTAAACAACAATAATGATAAATAATAATCTTGCCCTTTATTAATATGAAACTGTTATTACAATGTAATATTCCTAAAACACTACTCCAATCTAATTGGCTTTTAGGGCATACTACTAACAATCTCCCACTTGCACTAAAGCCAATCAACCATGTATCTCATACCCATCTTCTCAAGATGGCGATCCAATTGCTACTGGGTTAATGCCTTAGTGAATGGATCTGCTACATTATCTGCTGATGCTATCTTCTGTATCTCCACATCACCTCTACCAATGATTTCTCTAATCATATGGAATCGACGCTGAATGTGTTTGGATTTCTGATGAGACCTTGGTTCCTTGGCTTGAGCTATCGCCCCATTGTTATCACAGTACAGAGGCACAGGTGATTCAATGGTTGGAACTACACCTAGTTCACTGATGAACTTTCTTATCCACACACTCTCCTTTGCTGCTTCGGTCGTGGAATCTGCCGTTGTATCTTGCTTACAACTCTTCCAGCTAACAGCGCCCCCATTAAGGGTAAACACATACCCAGATGTGGATTTTCTATCATCTACATCAGACTGGAAGTCCGAATCCGTGTAACTATCAACTCTCAATTCTCCTCCTCCATAAATAAGGAACATATCCTTAGTTTTTCTCAAGTACTTAAGGATGTTCTTCACTGCAATCCAGTGGTCCATACCTGGATTAGACTGATATCTACTTGTAACACTTACAGCATGACTGATATCAGGTCTAGTACATAGCATAGCATACATGAGACTTCCCACTGCTGAAGCATATGGTACTTTGCTCATGCTCTCTCTATCCTCTGGTGTCTTAGGACTCATGTCCTTCGAGAGATGAATTCCATGTCTGAAGGGCAGCATCCCTCTCTTGGAATCTGCCATGTTGAATCTATTTAACACTTTATCTATGTATAAGGACTGGGATAAACCAAGCAATCTTTTAGATCTATCTCTATAAACCTTTATACCCAGTATATAAGATGCTTCTCCCAAATCCTTCATGGAGAAGTTTTGTGAAAGCCATAGTTTGACTGATGATAACATTCCTACATCATTCCCAATGAGGAGGATGTCATCAACGTACAAAATTAGGAATGTAATCGCTCTCCCACTGAGCTTCTTGTACACACATGGTTCATCCATATTTTGATGAAAGTCAAATGCTTTAATCGCTTCATCAAAACGGATGTTCCAACTTCGAGATGCTTGCTTGAGTCCATAAATGGATCTTTGCAGCTTACACACTTTGTGGTTTTCACCACGGGATATAAAGCCTTCCGGCTGCTCCATGTAAATCTCTTCCTCAATCTGACCATTGAGAAAAGCGGTCTTTACATCCATCTGCCATATCTCATAGTCATAGTGTGCAGCTATAGCAAGTATAATCCTGATGGATTTTAGCATGGCTACTGGCGAGAAGGTTTCCTCATAGTCAACTCCTTGTCTTTGTTTGTAACATTTTGCCACTAGCCTAGCTTTGTAGGTCTCTACCTTTCCATCCGAGCCTATCTTCCTTTTGTAAACCCATTTGCAGCCAATAGGTACAATACCTTGAGGCGGGTCTACCAAAGTCCAGACTTGGTTGGAGTACATAGAATCCATTTCCGATTTCATGGCAACTTGCCATTTACTCGAATCGATGTCTGACATCGCCTCTTTGTAATTAGTAGGATCACTCTTGTCGCCATTGTCTCCACAATGAAAGAGTTCCTCATCACCTTGATGGAGATCCAAGTATCTCTTATTAGGTATGGGAGTCCTACTAGTCTTACGTGGAGGTTGTGTGATAGAAGGTGCTACTGTAATAGGGTTTGAGGACTCTTTCTCATGTTGGTCAATGTTGGTTTGTGATTCAGAGGACATTTCCTCTAATTCTATCACTTTCCCATTGCCTCCATCTTGAATAAACTCTTTTTCAAGAAATACGGCAAACTTGCTAACAAACACCTTTTGTTCGCCTGGGTGATAGAAATAGTATCCCAAAGACTCTTTTGGATAACCCACAAATCTACATTTTACTGACCTAGATTCCAATTTGTCCACTTCTAGTTTCTTGACATAGGCTGGACAACCCCATATCTTAATATAATTAAGACTAGGCCTCTTCCCATGCCACATCTCATGCGGTGTCTTAGGAACAGATTTGGTTGGCACCTTATTCAGTATATGTGCTGCTGTTTGAAGCGCATATCCCCAAAATGATATAGGTAAATCTGTGTAACTCATCATGGATCGTACCATATCCAATAAGGTACGATTTCTCCTTTCGGACACACCATTTAATTGTGGTGTTCCAGGTGGAGTCCATTGTGATAAAATACCATTTTCCTTGAGATGGTCCAAAAATTCATTGCTTAAGTATTCTCCTCCTCGATCTGATCGAAGAACTTTAATACTTTTCCCAGTTTGTTTTTCTACTTCATTTCTGAATTCTTTGAACTTTTCAAAAGATTCAGATTTGTATTTCATTAAATACACATACCCTAACCGTGAGTGATCATCGGTGAAGGTTATGAAGTATGAAAAACCTCCTCTTGCAATTGAATTCATAGGACCACACACATCAGTGTGAATTAATCCAAGTATATCGGCAGCTCTTTCCCCATGTCCCACAAAGGGTGATTTGGTCATTTTGCCCATGAGACAAGATTCACAAGTTGGATAAGCTTCATAAGCTAATGAGCCAAAGTGTCCATCCTTAACCAACTTGTTGATCCTATCATCACTAATATGACCTAATCTAAGATGCCACATATAAGTAGGATTAACTTCATCTCTAGGTCTTTTTGGTGTTTTATCTTTTGCTTGCTCAATATAGTTAATACCATTATCCAAGTTTAAGAAATAAAGACCATTCAAATATATGCCAGAACCAACTAAATCATCATTTAAATAAAATGTGCATTTATTTTTCTCAAAAACAAATTTATAACCATCTCTAGATAAAGCAGAAATAGAAATAATATTCCTAATAATATCTGGCATAAATAAACAATCCTTTAATTCTAAAACTATGCTAGATGGTAATGCTAAATAGTAGCTCCCTACAGCTAATGCAGCAACACTTGCTCCATTTCCCACTCGAAGAGCAGCTTGTCCTCTACTCAGCCTTCTGCTTCCCCTTAATCCCTGCAACGAATTGCAAATATGAGAACTAGCTCCGGTATCTAATACCCAAGAAGAAACAGAATTAACCGAAAGGTTAGTTTCTATAAAAAGCAATTTAGACATACCTTCAGAAGGTTTGTCTCTTATGGAAGCAAGGTACTCTCTGCAGTTCCTCTTCCAATGTCCTTCTTTGCCACAGAAGAAACACTTTCCTTTACCCTTATCATTTGCGGGCTTGCCTTTCTTGATCCCGCCCTTTGCCTTCACCTTGGACTTCTGCCCCTTCCATTTTCCTTTACCCTTAGGCTTGGACTTGGAAGTAGAAGCCTCATGAATGACAAGAGCAGATCCCTTTGTCTTTTTGATAGAGCCTTCCGCAGTATTCAACATATTTAGCAACTCATGCAGTGGAACTGTCATCCTGCTCATGTTGAAGTTCATAACGAACTGCGAAAATGAATCTGGCAAGGATTGTAAGATCAAATCTATTTGCAAATTTGCATCCATGCCTACATCAAGCTTTTCGAGTTGCTCAATGTAACCGATCATCTTAAGCACATGCTCATTTACAGATGACCCCTCTGCCATTTTGGCCTGGAAGAGTTCTTTTGAAACATTGAACCTTGCGGTTCTGCTTTGTCCCCCATACAACTCTTGTAGGTGAAGAAGAATAGAGGTTGAACTTTTATATGAATCATGTTGCTTCTGAAGCTCATTGCTCATGGATGCTAACATGTAGCATCTCACCTTTATTTCATCTTCCTGCCACTTTCTCAAAGTGTCATGCTCTTCCTCAGTGGATCCTTCCGGAAGAGATTCCGGCATTGGCCCATCCAAGACATAGGCAATTTTGTCAGAAGTAAGAATGATTTTTAAGTTCCTAAACCAATCATCAAAGTTTGGTCCAGTCAAACGGTTGGTATCCAGAATTTTAGCAAGGGGGTTGAAGTTTGGCATTTTAGCCGGTGATCTACAGAAGATAAATAGCAATTTATGAGCATAAAATAAAATTCAATTTTATTATCCATTAGATTTTGGGTTTTTAAATCATAATGGTACCTCCCACTATTCTTTTCAAATTCCTCATCCCTTTAAAGAAATTTGGGAATCTTTATTTATAAAAATTCCTAGTGGGGATTGGGGTCCCACCAAAACTAGTACAACCTCACATAATAGTTTCTTGGTTGTACTAGCTTTGATAAGAAGGTAACTTCTTACCTATTGCTTCTTAAGCAAGTTCCAATCATCATTTAGCCTCTAAAATTATGAACCTCACATAATAGTTTCTTGATCCATATATTTTAGTTAAGTTAGACCAACCATTCATACAAGTATGAGTCACTAATGAGACCCTCACATAATAGTTTCTTGGATCCCACTAACCCCTCACCTCATAATATCATATATTTAAATAGTATGAGTGGCTTTTCTTAGAATGAGCAGTCCCCGCATATCTGTAGCCGACAAACCCAAATAAGAAAATACAGTCACCTATAATGGTGGAAGGCTACGATAAGACATTCATAATGTCTCTTCGCTTACAACTTAATATCGTAACATGAAGGGAATTTTATGGTCTCATCAATTATTCATGCATCAAATACATAAAATAAATATTTTATCATTTATATTTTAATATGTCCATATGATGCTCCCACTAATTAAATTTAGAAAACAATTTTAAAAATTTAATTTTAAAGGAGTATCCTCATGACACAATAATTAGATTAAATTTTAAAACAATTTTAAAATATGGATATATAAAATATTTGGTGAAACCGCCCCAATAATTATCATATAAAAAGGGGTCATGGATGATTATGGACTTTTAAGGTGATTCAACTTGAGCCTTTAAGTTGAATTTAGGTCTATGGGGTTGTATTCATTATTAAACAACATATGCTTCCAAGCTCTAAGCTTGAAACAATAATAATAATTAATCTTCATTCTTTTCTTGGAAATCTTGCCTACTCCAAGTAGGCTCCACCTTGTCTTCCTTGTAATCTTCTGATCTTCGTCTCTAAACCTAATTTTACATGGCTTTAATAAGAAAACCCTTGATCCATAATCAAGGGGGAGGTACATAGGAGGGAGATAGAAATTACATCGAGAAGGAGGGAGGAAGGCATGCAAGCCCCATTTAAAAAATTACAAACCCAAACTTAAAAAATAATAAACCATTCAATCACATTGAATAAATAAACCAAACACATAGCTCAATTATTTTTGGTCTAGTCCATAATCATCCTTTATATTAACCATTCACATCTCATGCAAATTTTAGAAATAATAATAAGTTATTAATATGGTACATAATATTGGGAGTAATCCTAATCTCATTAGAATTTAAGTTTCATTAAAATAAACAAAAATAATAATAATCAATCCATACTCAGTCTTCATCAACAGTTGACCGCCGACCAAGCAATCATATCCTTTTTGATAGCTTTTCGAAAATCGTGAGGTACATATGCTATCACAACTGATGCACAGCACTCCATTGCAACTTGACTAGCACACATACATGTACATATCGTATATTTATATGTGTTAATAAAGAAAATTATTTTAAGATTAAAATTATCTTTTGTATCTTAAACAAATCTAGTCTCCCAAAATTTCAGATTTATTCATAATAAATCTATACCATAAAAATAATTAGATATTTTGTATTAATCATAGACTAAGGCTCTGATACCACTGAAAGAAAACCAAGTGGAACCCTTGAAGGTTCGCGCAGCGGAAAACAAAAATTTAATGGTTTCCTAAACCCATGATCAAGTCTATGATATATACAAAATACATACAACATCCATAGGGGGTTAATCGAATAGTTACCCTTGAAGCGTGCTTTACAAAATATTGAATCTGATTCGTCCCACGAACAGTTCACCAAATCGTCCAAGTGTCCGATCTCTAAAAGTATCCACACGAGCAAATCACGAACTAGAATAATGTCCAATTTCTCCAATTATTTAATTGAAGAAAAACATAAAACTGTTGAAGCCAATGTGGCCGTACAATTTGATTTGTGTAGGTGAATGTGGTTTTTTTTTGGAAAATATATTAGATGTGCTAGCTCATATATTATTCCCATACTCATATATATAATAATGCTATAAGTTCCTTTCCTAATCTAATTAGGAAACTATATTTGATTGGAAGACTTTCTTAAATCAAATATAAACTAATAGTATTATTATACCACTTCCATATTAACAACTTAATATCAAGTAGACCCTCACAACTTCTTCCAATTACACATTGCCCTTTTGTGTGTGACCCTTTAGGTTCATACTAATCTGGTAGTAGGTACTAATACTTTAAAGTATTACAATTAGAACCCTTTCTAATTAATTTAAATTAGAATACCTTCTAATTCTCCCTTGTAGAAATAATTAATATTAATATTTATTATTTCTGAGCTTCCACTAGTCATGAGTGACACCTAGCAGTATATCATGACACACCCCAGACAGTCTGAAAAATAGTGAACCTTTCTGTTAACAGTTACCATACAATTCAATCCTTCTATCAAACAATGTCCCAATTAAATCTCTTGGGTAATGGACATATTATCAAACCCAGATTTAATTATATGTTCTCGAACTAATTGATATTTCTCTATTTGGTGAAATTAGAAAACTCTTTCTAATTCTCACCCTGCCCTGGCCAGGGAGCTTTACTTGAGATATATCATAGAAGATCCCATAGGACATTCACTCTCGCACTTGAGAGTGATAGATTCCTTGTTGTACATTCACATGTCTCCATGTATAACTTACTATACCCAACAGTACATGAATATGCCTTTGATTAAAACATAAACACCGTGTACGTTAAAACATAATAACTCATACACAAGACAACAGTAATGTCTCAGGTCTAAGGATTACTTGTACCACTGTAACTAAGAACAATCCATTGATAGATAAATAAAACTCCATTTGGATTTTCCTAATAGTTGATCATGTTTAGTGAACTTGTTCTATAACAAGCACCCATATGTCTGTTCTAGTGTCCCCACACTGATGACTTAAGACTAGTCATATTTTATCATATAAAATAAACATGGCACATGTTAGTCTAACCGGATTATCAAATGCCCAATTTAATAATCCTACGACTAAGAACAATTTTAGAATAAAGCAACTGAGAAGTATATGATCTTGTTCCTTAACTCTTTAAGTACATACCTTCTCAACTTTAATTCTATGGACATATCATATAAATGTTAAACAACAATAATGATAAATAATAATCTTGCCCTTTATTAATATGAAACTGTTATTACAATGTAATATTCCTAAAACACTACTCCAATCTAATTGGCTTTTAGGGCATACTACTAACATATTTCTCTTTATATATTGAGAGATAGTGGGGGTTCTCAACTTCCTATTTTCATCCCATCTATTCAATATATTGAATGTTGAATGCATGATAAATATATGACATAGAAATCTAGACCCCGAAAGAGTTTAAAAGCTAAGTGCTAAAAAAATAGACTTTTGAAAGTAATCTTTATACATTTACTTTAGAAAAAGATCATATTTGCTTAAGAGGATTCTCTTACCTTTTTGTAAGAAATATGTGGGGCATTCGGGTACCTACATATTATTGGATAGGGTCTAATGGGCTTTGGCTCCTGGAGCCCTAGGGTTTGGTTATTATGTGTGTGTATGTATATATATATATGTATGATATAAACACACATACAAAAATCCCTAAGCATGATAGACACCCTCTCTTTCTCTCTCCCCTCTCTCTCATGGTTTTCTCTCTCTAAAGGCATCACCATTGAGCTTGGGGATTTAGTGCATGATATTGATGGAGACCGCCCTAGTAGCATCTTCTACGACTAATACGGAGTAGAAGGGAGTACACGGGAGCACAATAGGAGCTGTTATTTGTGGGTTTCATCGTCGGGCTCGTAACAACGCCAAATCGATTCATCGGGCTATATTCCGCCAGGTAAGTGACCTAAACCCGACTCCATGCTTGTGTGCATGATTTTTCAACATTGGTATCAGAGCATGTAGGTTGTTGATTTGCCCATATTAATGCCCAAAACCGAATCCACTATTGATGGATTTCAAGCTTTTTCACAAAACTTTGAAAAATCGAATTTGAAAAATCCTTGTCCTACTCAGAAATTCTCTTGTCCTAGTCAACACTGACCTCCAATATAATGTAGATAGGTCCAGTTCTTTATTTAAACCCATATCAAAATACAGTGTACATAAACATCTTTGTTAGCTCCATAGCATTTATAATTGTATATGGACCTCTATCCGCAGGATATGCCTCTTTTCCGTTGAATAATCAAAAGAGTACTCTCTTGTTAGAATGAAAGCAAGTCAGTTTGTAGCTCAGTTAAGCTACCCAATGTCCCAAGTCATCACAAACTGAGAAGTTATTGGATGACTTTGGACCATTGTCATGTAGTGATCTCGATTGGTATAGGACTACTACGTGATTATGTTGTCTCTTACTAACCAGAAAATATTGTCATATGACAGTCTCCTAATGCCCAGAATTATTACGTGCATGACGTATGGTCCCGGACTAATCAATAATTTCTCATCACAAACTTTTAAATCATGACAAGTATATTATTAAAGTTGTTGTGTTCAACTGGTCGTATAGTTAAAGATGTAGTAGATTCTTGTGTTCGTATGGTGTATCTATATAGGCAGAACAAGTCTAGATTTATGATTATGGTGTTGTCCGTCGGAATTGGGCGTGTCATGCCACAAAGAACTATTGCATTTTTTTTAAATCAAAAGTTTCGTGCATACACAAATCTCAAAGAGGGAATGTCAGTCCTAAAAGAAAGAAAGATTCTCAATACCTGTCTTCCGGGCTCATCGGCTTCCTTCCAAACATTGGGTCATTCTGTCACTGCCTCTTATACGCTCTCCCCTATGCTTTTTGGGCTTCGGGGAGAGCTCTATGAGTCCGTTCCTTCACTCCCACTTTCAGTGTAATGAATGAGTTACCGATCGGGCCCCATCCTCCAATGGATCCCTTCTCTCTATTTAGAGTTTTTACAGTCAGATTATCATAAGTGACCATTGAACCTTCTAGCGCAGCTTTCTGAAACCAGAAAATGGCGATACGGGAATCTTAATCGCATTCTGTCGGTTAAATCCCATGTATACATGCTAGAAGACAAGAAGGCAATGGTTGTCACAAAGAAGCTACAAGAACTATTGCATTTTTTTTAAATCAAAAGTTTATAGAGCAATATAAATTATAAAGAAAGGAGGCCTTCGAGTTATAATGGCACTGCCTCTTCTGATTCTGGTGATATTCATGTGGCCAAATCCAGTAGGAGGCTTGTTGAGAAAATCATACATACAAACATAGTAATATAGTTTTAAAGTTCAAGGTTTTAACATATATTAATTTCTTTATCTCAACAGTCGTATGAACTTGAACTCCAAGTAATTCTTCTTTTGGACATAAATAAAAATAAATAAATAAAATAAAAAGAAAGGGTAGCACGGTCGTTTGCATTACTTGTATGAACTAGAACTAAAGTAGTAAATCGATACGTCCACAACATATTTTTGATCATAAAGAAATTAATACTTAGGCGTCTGTTTTGTTAAAAATATATATATATATATATATTTTTCAAAAAATACTTTTACATCAAAACAAACAAAGTGTAACAATAAGTTCAATCCAACACACTATTTACTTGATATGGTGCAATACCCAATGAGGCAATGGTAATATTCATTTACTGCTCACTCCTTGTTCACATTTTTTTTATTTTTATAATTGTATGTAATTTTTCATACTTTATACATAGGACTCAAATATTTGTCACCCTCAAAGGTGATTGTTCCAAAGGACCAAAAACCAATACATATCACATGTTTTGACAAATTTCTTGTTGAAATATCGAGTCCCACATGATCTAAAGACTTTATATACATATTGTAAGAAAAACTAGGTCCATAAAGGCAATTAAATAAACACATAATTCATACCACTATACGCAGCGGAATAAGTCTAGATCAATGAACCGAGACCTACTCTACAAACAATCGCATGAACACACGAACAACCGATCACGAACAACTTCTTGTCACACGAAATAGACTACTAGAGCCTATAAATTGTATCCACACCACAAGACCTAGGGTTCTTGATGGAAACCCTAGAGGAGGAGGAAGAGAGAGAGAGAGAGAGAGAGAGAGAGAGAGAGAGAGAGAGAGAGTTGTAGAGGAGAAGCCAATCCAGAAAACTGACGTCTGTTCTGTATTGTATTTTTTTTGTATTTTTTTCTATAGACTTATCTCATATAAATAAGTCTTGGAGTCCCACTTAGACTAGACTTCTCATGGATAGAGATAAATATAATTTAAATTTAATTGAATTTAAAACATATTTATCTCCTAACCAACTTAACCCATGTGGATGATATATATATATATATATATATATGCTAACATCTCCCACTCATACACACTGGACTATCAACTCTTCATCTCACATCAATCTTCACCGCCCTCTCTTCACACAGGAAATGGGGTGTGCGACCGACGAGAAGATTAATCAAGTTAGGAGCACCATATTAAACTTCTATCAAACTAACATGGTGCATCACTCCACGAATCTCGTCATTGCCCTAGACTAATCTGGCCACATTGGATTTGAGCTACTCTAATCCCTCATGAGTCCTAACTCAAAGCCATGCTCAACCCATTTGCATTGATGTGCTTTTCATTTAAAATATTTCGAAATAATTTATAGTATATATAGATAAAAACCATCTGTGCCGGCACTGAGCAACATCAACTGCATGATCTAAAGAATGTGGTGCCAAATATGTCTTCCCTGAGCCCTCATCCAATCTACTTTGACCTTGCTGCTTTCCCAGACATGCTCCATGGGATCCTGACATTCCGTGATCTTAGGTAGTCAAACTAGAGTAGTAACACAAGGCCTCTACTTCATGACATGTCTCAAGTTAAGTAAGGGCAGTGAGTGATCAAATCAATGATCTCTAGAGCTCCCACAGTGACAGGATAGGGATCCACTTTATCACTTACCTAAGCATGGTCGTCATCAGCACACGTGGTATGATTCACATCTACGGTGGAGTTATCTATAAAGATCGTATCACTCCAAAAGAAAACACCATACAGATATAAGTTCAGTCGCTATACAAGTGCCTAACTGAAACTCTCAAATTTGTCGCATGTACTTGCGTCTAATTCGGACCTCACATCTGGCTCCAACAAATGCTACACATAAAAGTAAAAAATATCATGTGGTCAGTTTCAAAATAACCTCATCTTGGCCCAGCCAAGGTGACATTCATTTAAGAATAAGTACCTCAAAGTAATCTCTAATTACCAATATACTTACTTGTCTCATCTCGATCGCCAACTAACGCCGAGGCGGGTTGCTGTGTGAGATAGCCAACCCTTATGCCTTGTGGTACATAAACATAAATGTGTATGTGCAAAACCATCAATCACGTCACATGGTAACAAACAATAATCCAATATATAAACCAGTGCATGAGATAATAATCAAATATCCCAAAGATGTCCACAAAGAAACATTAAAAAATTATCAAATCCTACGAAGCCCAAGACCCCTAACATGAGTCTAGAAAGCATCCCTAGCTATCCTTGGTCAAGGGATCAGCCACCATGCTAATCGTGGATATATGTTTCAAGACCACCTCTCTATGTGCAACCATATCTCGAATGTAGTGAAAGCGAATATCAATGTGTTTGGATTTGCCATGGTACTTGGGATCCTTGGCATAAGCGAGAGCAGCACTACTATCACAATACAAAGTAACAGGCTCGCTCGATCGATCCTCTGTATGAAAATGCCAATCTCCGCAACCAAACAGCCTCTTGGACTGCTAAAGAACATGCTATATACTCCGACTCCATTGTTGATAGTGCAATGCAGGTCGGTTTCTTGCTACACCAGGAAATAGCCCCTCCAGCAAGCAAGAATGCGTATCCTGAAGTAGATTTGCGCTCATCCAGATCACTGCCCCAATCTGCATCACTATACCCTCGAAGGCACAGGTCTCCACTGTGATAGCAAAGCATGTAATCAGCGGTGCCTCGCAGGTATCGAAGTATCCTCTTCACAGCTTTCTAATGATCAAGTCCAGGGTTGCTCTGAAACCGACTTACTAAGCCTACTGCGAAGCAAATATCAAGTCAAGTACACAACATGGCATACATCAGACTCCCGACTACACTCGCATAGGGAACCCGAGCCATTATCTCCTTTTCATGAGTAGTCTTAGGGCATAAATCAAGGCTCAAAGTATGTCCCTTCTCGATTGGAGTGTTAATGGGTTTGGAATTCTGCATTCGAAAATGCTCAAGAACTTTTTTAACATAGGTCTCTTGGCTTAACCCAAGAAACCTTTTTGAGCGATCCCTTAAGATCTTAATTCTGAGCACAAAATTTGCCTCACCCATGTCCTTCATCTCAAAATTTAAGGACAACCACTCTTTAGTGGCGACAATCATCTCCATGTCATTTCCAGCAAGAAGAATGTCGTCGACATACAAGGAAAGGATAAGGAAACTTTCTTAAATGTTTAACATACACGCAATGGTCTTCCTCGATCATTGTAAACCCATTAGCAATAATGGCTCGATGGAATCTCAGATACCATTGCCTCCTCATCTAGTTCTCCATTAAGAAATGCTATTTTAGCGTCCATTTGGAAAAGTTCCAAATCTAAATGTGCGACAATCGCTAGAATGAGGCGAACTGATGCAATTCTCACCACTGGGGAGAACGTCTCATCATAGTCTATACCCTCTCTTTGGGTATAACCCTTCGCCACGAGACGGGCCTTATACTTGTCAAGTGATCCATCTGCCTTGCACTTTATTTTTAAGACCCATTTGTTTCCAATGGTCTTGCGCCCAGGCGGAAGATCAACCAACTCCCATACTTGATTTTTTCCCATAGAGCTAATTTCATCCTCCATAGCAGCTAGCCATTCTTTACAAGCAGGTGAAGATAGTGCCTCATCATACGAACCGGGCTCATCTTCTTCTCGTAAACCACACATGAAAGTTTCCCCCTTAATCTCAAAACGACGATGAAGTATACTTACACGCTGGCTTCTACGTAGTGCAGGATCTTCTGAATCTTCATCCTCTAGTGGGGAACTCCTACTAGGCGGAAAGTTACTCCCACTATCCTTAGCGACCATAGGAAAAGGTTGTAAATCCCTTCCCTCGTTGAGAATAGGGGTAATAACTTCCTGTGATTCAGTTAACTCATAAAGCTCAAGATCTTTCCACACATCACCTCTGCTTGGGAAATCATGCTCAATGAAATCCACATTTCGTGACTCAGTTTCAGTCAATCCCCCATCAGGTAGTTCGCAAAGCATGACATAACCCTTTGAGTTTTCAGGATACCTTATAAAGATACCCTTCCTGCCTCCACGATCTAGTTTCCCAAGCTGTTGGAAAGGAATGTGCACATAACTTGCCAACCCCCAAGGTCTTAAATGATCTAGGACTTACCTTTTGCCTGTCCATAATTCATATAGTGTGGAAGAAACTGACTTACTTGGCGCGTGGTTAAGGATGTAGGCAGCAGTCAATAATGCATCTGCCCAAAAACTAATGGAAAGATTAGCATGCGCCATCATAGATCTAACCATCTCCAACAGTGTACGATTCCTTCTCTCTGCAACACCATTTTGTTGCGGAGTGCCAGGTATCGTTAACTGTCATTGGGTACCTTTATCCTCACAGAGCTCTTTGAATTTCTTAGATAAGTATTCGCGTCCACGGTCTGTCCTAAGAATTTTTAAAGGAAAAAACTTTTAAAGTTCTTTCCTTTTGATTCTCAACTTCTTTAACAAATCGGGTGAAGCAATCTAATGCTTCTGATTTGTGAAAGATCAATTAGACATACCCAAACCGTGAATAATCATCTATAAATGTGATGAAATAGGTAGCCCCATGGCGTGCCCTCACATTCATGGGTCCACAAATGTCAGAGTGTACTAGTTCGAAAGGGTTAATAGCTCGCACTGCTTTACCAAATGGTTTTCTTATTGTTTTTCCTATTATGCAAGACTTACATATTGGTAGATTGACTTTAACGAGTGAGCCTAAGAGGCCTTCTCTAGCTAACCTAGTCATCCTATCTTTACCAATATGACCTAACCTGGCATGCCACTTTACAGAATTAGAGATGTCACTATCATCATGAAAAGCCATATAAGAAAATTTTGAACCATCCACATCCAAAACATAAAATCCATCTGAAATAAAACCATGTCCAAATAAGGACTTATCCAGAAATATTGAAACTTTGTCTATGCTGAAATCAAAAGAAAATCCTAGCTGAACTAAAGCTACTACTGATATCAAGTTTCATCGAACACCAGGCGCGTAAAGAACGTCATAGAGAATCAGTGTGCTACCAGACCGCATCTTCAATTGATAAGTTCCAACTCCTAGCACATCCTCTGCTGAACTGATCCCCATGAACACACTCTGGCTGCCAACAGGAATCCGGCGATACTCGATAAATCCCCCACGATCTCATGCTATATGTTTTGTTGCTCCTGTATCAATAACCCAATCAGGATTAGTGTAAGCAACCAAGATATGAGAGCAAACTAAGCAATCACTGCGAGAAAAAGGATGAGATTGTACCTTCTTCGGCTTCGTGCACTCACGAGCAAAGTGTCCAATCTCCTGACAGCTGTAGCAAATCACCTTGGACTTATCATTTCTGCCTCCTCTCTTGCCTCTTCGGCGCTTGACGCGTCCATTTGCACATTATCTCCGCCCCGCCTAGCATCTTAGCGCTCGGCTTCAAGCTCAAGATGACGCGACAAATCATTAAATGTTTTTACATTTTCATTGTGCGTCATAGTGAGCTTAAATTGCTCCTATAAATCAGGTAGAGACCTGAGGACAGCTAAGACTTGTTGCTCATCAGTCAGGACATTATCGGCAGCCCTAAGGTTGTATATCATAGCCGACATGACCCTCAAATGTTCTATCATGGAATGTTTAGGGTCCTTTTTATAGTTGTCGAACTTCAAAGTTGACGCGCGCAACCTAGTTGTCGTTGTGCCACCGAAGGCAGTTTTCAGCTGGTTCCACATTTCTTGTTGTTAGCCCCAAAGTGCTATTCCACTAGATTAAATGAATAATTTTGATATAATTTTGATGATTAACAAACTACTTAGTTGTATTTTCTAATGATCTTAAGTTGATTAAGTCGCAGAAAACATCATACATCAATATATGTTTACTTGATCGCATATCTTCTCATTACATAAAGACTTGGTGTTTTGTGCTCAATTAGTTTCAAGCCAAATGGAGCTTTACAAGTTGAAGATTCTTGTTTTAATCATTGTTTTAGGACTCTATGTAAGCAATCTATTTATGTGAAACTCTTACTTAAGGGCTCAAATTTGATTGGAAAAAGGTTTTACATAATTAACTCACCCTATCCTTGAAAATCTGCAAAGAGCAGTCGACTGTGAAGTCGTTTCAGTCGACTGAATAGTCGACCTGGGTACACAGAGATTTTATATGTGTACAAACCAGTCGACTGCCCTCGCGACGCAGTCGACTGAGCTTTGTATTTTACTATACCCATTTGAAAAGCAGTCGACTGCCCTGTGAAGTCAGTCGACTGAATGACTGCGATAAACACAGTAACGGCTAGTTAGCTGCATTTAATGAAGCATTAATTTCTCCCAACTACCTCCAACGGTTGGAAATCCAAAGGAAGCTATAAATACATTCATTTGAACTTCATTTAAGACACTTTTTTGAAAAATCCAACCATAAACTTTATCACATTTATTCCTTGAGCCCTAGTTTGGTGAGATCATAAATTCTATTGCTCTAGTCTTCATTTGTATATCTTAAGAGCAATTTATTGTGGAGCTTAAATTTGTATTCATCCACTCTATTGAGAGAGTCTTCAAATTCTTGTATCAAATCCTATTTATAAAGGTAGTGTGTATTAAGGGTTGGTGTAAACCTAGTTCAAGTGAAGAGGATTTTCTTCCTTGAAGAGATTGTAAGGGTTTAATCTTCACCCGAAGGAGATTGTGATAGTGAAATCCTCAAGAGGTGTTCTTGAGGGGTGGAAGTAGGGCGCGGCGTGCGGTTTCTCAAACCACCTAAAAATCGGTTTGCATAGTATCTCTTCTCTTGCACTTTACTTTGCTTATGCGATTTTTTATTTGGGCAATCAATTTGAACAAATTAATAAATTAATTTTTAAAACCTTATTCACCCCCCCCCCCCCCTCTAAGGTTTCCTTTTTGGGCCAACAATTGGTATCAGAGCCTCGGCTCAAATTTCTAACATTTTTGAGTTAAAGATCAAATGGAAACCACCTCTAATACTATCATCTATAGTGAGGGACAATCTTCAAATAGACCTCCTTGTTTTAATGGTTCAAATTATGCCCATTGGAAAAATCGAATGAGAATCTACATGATTGCTCAAGATTTTGATCTTTGCCAACTTGTTGTGAATGGGCCTCACATTCCCATCAAGATTGTAGACGGTGTTGAAATTGAGAAAACTATTGAGGAATACAATGACATTGATAAAAGGCTTATCAAAATGAATGCAAATGCTATGAATATTTTATATTGTGGATTAGACCCAAATGAGTATAATAGAATTTTTTCTTGCGAATCCGCAAAGGAAATTTGGGATAAACTTGAGGTTGCTCATGAAGGTACTAATCAAGTTAAGAAATCTAAAATAAATCTACTTGTTCAATCATATGAGATGTTTAAAATGTCCTCTAATGAAACTATTAGTGAAATGTTCACTCGTTTCACAATTATTATCAATAGTTTAAAAAGTCTTGGTAAAACATATAGTAATGAGGAGATGATTGAGAAATTGCTTAGGTCTCTTTCAAAGCATTGGCAACCTAAAGTGACGGCAATCAGAAAAGCCAAGGAACTCTCAACACTCTCATTGGAGCAACTCTTGGGCTCTCTCGTCACTCACGAAATGGAATTGGCGGTATTTGATAAGGAAGACAAGAAAAAGAACATTGCTCTCAAAACATCTCATGACAATGAAGAGGATAGTGATAGCAATGAAGATGATGAGATGGCTATGATCACTAGGAAGTTCAAAAGATTCTTGAAGAAGGATAAGAATTTTACTAGGAGAACTCCTAAGGCGATAGAGGCTAAAAAGGAGCCAATTATATGCTTCAAATGCAAGAAGTCGGGCCATGTCAAGGCCGATTGTCCTTTAATGAAGAATAACTACAAGAAAACCAAGAAAAGGGCAATGAAGGCTACTTGGGATGATTCCGATAGTGATTCATCAAAAGATGACTCAAGTGATGAAGAAGTGGCAAATATTTGTCTTATGGCTCACTTGAATGAGGTAAATGATCCTACTTCCGATGCTTGTTTTGATTCTCAAAAATATGATGAATTCCAAAATGCTTTTGAGGAATTACATCAAGAATTGGAAAACTTAGGAGCAAAGTATGTTTCTCTTAAAAAGAATTTCTCATTACTTTCAAATGAACTAAGTGATTTGAAAATTCAAAATGATCTTTTGAGAAAGGAAAATGAAGCTCTAATTGGCCTAAAATCTCAAAACGATTTATTGAGAAAAGAAAAGGAAGAGCTTTCATTAGACAATTTTTCGTCAAGTATCTTAAAGAAAGAAAATGAAGATTTGAAGAAGCAAGTAGAAGACTTAACCAAAACAATAACAAAATTCACTCTTGGGGAACAAAATCTAAATATGCTTTTGGGAAAACAAAGGTGTGTTTTTGAAAAAGCCGGTCTAGGATTCAATCCTACATTTAAAGAAAAGAAATTCAATAACTTCTTTTCAAAAGGTGCTTCCACTAGCTCTAACACAAATCAAGTAAAAAATTCTCATCAAAATTTCTTTGTAAAAAAAGTCTCCTCAAGTTTATCCAATCCTAATATTACATGCCATTATTGCTTGAGAAAAGGACATGTAAACTACAAATGTCCAAACAAAAGAAAACTCAAAATGGTATGGATTAAAAAGGGAACAACACCTCCCTTTGATAACAAAGTTGGACCCAACGAATATTGGGTACCAAAGAGGATCACTTAAGCTTGTCTTGTAGGTTTGTCTCAAATCTTCTAGCAAGGATAGATGGTTCTTGGATAGTGGTTGCTCGAGACATATGACCGGAGACAAATCCAAGTTCTCATCTCTCTCTCCAAAGGATGGAGGGAATGTCACTTTTGGAGACAACTCTAAAGGAAGAATCATCGGTATAGGTAATATTGGTAAGAATTCCTCATTAACTATTGAAAATGTACTTTTGGTTGAAGGTCTAAAACACAACTTGCTTAGCATTAGTCAATTGTGTGATAAAGGTTTTCAAGTTATATTTGAATCAAATTATTGCATGATTAATATGCTAGTTGTAATAAAACATTGTTTATTGCTTATAGAGAAGACAATGTGTATACAATTGATTTTGATGATATTTCTTCTCAAGATGTTAAGTGTTTTGCCGCTTTGAATGAAACAAGTTGGCTTTGGCATAGAAGATTGGGTCATGCTAGCATTGACTTACTTTCAAATTTATCTAAAAATGAATTGGTCAAAGGTTTGCCAAAAACAAAATTTGTCAAAGATAAAGTTTGTGATGCTTGTCAACTTGGAAAGCAAATTAAAACTTCCTTTAAAAAGAAAAAGGAAATATCAACTTGTAGACCTCTAGACTCTAGAGTCTAGAGCTACTTCATATGGACTTATTTGGTCCAAATCGAGTTGCTAGTATGAGTGGCAAAATCTATGCTTTTGTCATCGTTGATGATTTCTCTAGATTCACTTGGGTGTTCTTTCTTGCACATAAGGATGAAGCTTTTACACTCTTTGTTAACTTTTGTAAACGTGTTCAAAATGAAAAAAGGTATGCGATTAACAACATAAGAAGTGATAGAGGCCGAGAATTTGATAATAATGAGATTACTTCCTTTTGTGAAGAAAATGGTTTTGGTCACAATTTTTCGGCACCTAGAACTCCTCAACAAAATGGGGTTGTTGAGAGAAAAAATAGATCTCTTCAAGAAATGGCAAGAACCATGTTAAATGAATTCTCTTTACCAAAATGTTTTTGGGCCGAGGCCACTAGCACTTCATGTTATGTTATTAATCGTGTGGTCATTAGAAACAAGCTTAATAAGACCCCATATGAGCTTTGGAAAGGAAGAAAGCCCAACATAAGCTATTTCAAAGTTTTTGGATGTAAGTGTTTTATCTTGAATACTAAGGATAACTTGGGAAAATTTGATGCTAAATCGGATGAAGGCATTTTTCTTGGATATTCTCAAATTAGCAAAGCCTATAGAGTTTTTAATAAAAGAACGTTGATTGTAGAAGAATCAATGCACGTCGTTTTTGATGAAGCAAATCCTTTTAAGAAATTTTTAGACGATGACATTGACACTCCCAAAGATGTTTCAAATAATGTTGAAAACAATAGCTCAAACTCTTTACCTCTTGAAAACTCTAAGAAAGAAGATTCTCTTTCCATTGAACCACCTAGAGTGGAATCTAGAAGTGATCTTCCCCTTGAATGGAAAAATGTGCCTAATCATCCTATTGATCAAATTCTAGGAGATCCTAGTCAAGGTGTAGCTACTAGATCATCTCTCAAAAATATTTGTAATAACTTAGCATTTCTATCTCAAATTGAACCCAAGACCTTTGATGAAGCCGAGAACGATGAAAATTGGTTATTGGCTATGCAAGAAGAGCTTAATCAATTTGAGAGAAATGAAGTTTGGACCCTTGTTCCTAAACCTAATGATCACACTATTATTGGAACAAAATGGGTTTTTCGAAATAAAAAGGATGAATCTGGCATTGTTGTGAGAAACAAGGCTAGATTAGTTGCCCAAGGATACAATCAAGAAGAAGGTATAGACTACGAGGAAACCTATGCTCCCGTAGCTAGACTCGAAGCCATTAGGATGCTTCTTGCCTTTGCTTGATATAAAAATTTCAAACTTTTTCAAATGGATGTGAAAAGTGCTTTTCTAAATGGCTTTATCTCCGAGGAAGTTTATGTTAAACAACCCCCCGGTTTTGAAAATCCACATTTTTCGGATCATGTTTTTAAACTCACAAAAGCTTTATATGGTTTAAAACAAGCTCCACGTGCTTGGTATGATAGATTAAGTAAATATCTTATTGATCTTGGTTTTAATCGAGGAAAAATTGATACTACTCTTTTTGTTAAAACCTCAAATGAAGATATCTTGCTTGTTCAAATTTACGTGGACGATATTATCTTTGGAGCTACAAATGAGAAGATGTGTGAAGAATTTGCATCATGTATGCAAAATGAATATGAAATGAGTTTGATAGGGGAGCTAAACTTCTTTCTTGGACTTCAAATAAAGCAACATAAAGATGGCATTTTCATAAATCAATCCAAGTATATTAAAGATCTTTTAAAAAGATTTGGATTGGAAGGAAGCAAAGTTTTTCAAACCCCTATGAGTTCTACTTTAAAACTTGATAAAGATGAAACCGGCAAGCCGGTAGATTTTAAGCTTTTTCGGGGAATGATTGGTAGTCTATTATATCTCACCGCAAGTAGACCGGATATCATGTTTAGCGTATGCCTTTGTGCTAGATTTCAAGCTTCACCCAAGGAATCACATGTCATTGCGGTTAAACGTATCTTTCGTTATCTTCTAGGCACTATAGACTTAGGTCTTTGGTATCCTAAAAATACTTCTTTTGAATTAACAAGTTTTTCGGATGCGGATTTTGCCGGTTGTAAAATTGATCGTAAAAGTACTAGTGGCACATGTCATTTCTTAGGACACTCGCTTGTCTCATGGTTTAGCAAGAAATAAAATTCGGTAGCTCTATCCACGGCCGAAGCCGAATATATAGCTGCTGGAAGTTGTTGTGCTCAAACACTTTATATGAAACAACAATTAGAAGATTTCGGACTTTATTATGATCATATTCCCATAAATTGTGATAATACTAGTGCCATATGTTTATCCAAAAATCCTATCCAACACTCAAGGACTAAACACATTGAGGTTCGTCATCACTTTATTCGCGATCATGTTCAAAAGGGGGATGTTGATCTTGTTTTCATCAACACCGATCGTCAATGGGCTGATATTTTCACAAAACCTCTTCCCGAAGAACGTCTTTGTGTTATTAGAAGAGAATTAGGCTTGTCCTATTTGAGTGATGTGCTATAAAATTCTGTATCTGGACTGATTTACTCCTTGAGTGTATTTTTTAACCAAAGCAGTCGACTGGCTTCCCGTAACAGTCGACTGGTTCTATTCATTCTCCTTTGATTCCTTATTTCTGATCAACTCAGTCGACTGAGGAGTCGACCATGGCGTCGACTGTTTTTCCACTTTTAATCCCTGCCTACTCCCGTCGACTGAGGCGTCGACTATTTTTAACATATTTAATCCATGCCCTCTTAAGTCGACTACGGCGTCGACTGAGACATTGTTAGCCCCAATTTTCTGAGCCCTAATTTTGATCTTCAGTCAACTGCTTATGCGATGCAGTCGACTGCTTCTTTATATTCTATATATATCGCGCCTTCTTCACTCTTATTTCTTCACCTGTTCCTCTTCGGCGATTTTTTTTCCTCTTCATTCCTTTCTTCCCATCCTATTCCTTCCTGTTTTCTCTATCTTTTCTCTTACTCTTCTCCTTCCTCCTCTCCCGTGAACTCCCTGGACCCCATCATCTCGTTCTTCCTCCTCTCCCTTCCCCTGTGACTCATCATCTCTGTTCTCTCTCTCTCTCTCGCTATCTAAACCTTCCTTTTTGGTATCTCATGGCTCCCAAGCTCAAAAGGAAGACCCCTGTAAGTGGTCCATCCTCTGCTCCTCAGGCAACCAAAGCCAAGCGCTTCCCTACTCAAGAGGAGCAAGAAAGCTTTGCTGAAGTCTTCTCACACCGGAACGTAGTTTTTGGTAAGATTCTTCCCATTCCCTTCTCTAAATCCGCTAATCTTCGATTAGGATTTCTACTGGAACGTGTAGGATGGCATCTCTTTACTAGTCTTAACCAACCATGCTATCCCACACTTGTTAAGGAATTTTATTGTAATATGACTTTTGGACATCGTGCAGACTCCCTTAACTCTTTCGTTCGTGGTGTTAAAATTAATTTGAATCCTGACTCTATTTCTTCTATTTTTCATATCCGTCGTGGAGATATTACTGAATATAATATTAATACTTGGAATCAAGGGCACGGATTTGACCCTCTCATTGCTTGCCGTCTTATCACCGGCAACAATGAGTTGTCATATCCCGTGAAGCCCAAGGCTTCTGCCCTAACCTTTGAGGCAGGACTTATCCACCATCTTCTCACCTATACCCTTCTGCCCCGTGCTGGCGGTCGAGATTCTGTCTCTTTCTTGGATGTCTTTCTAATTTGGTGCCTTCTTGAAAATAAATCTTATGATTTGCCGTATCTCTTTTGCCGCCACATTTGTGAATGTCAAAAGAAGTCCAAAACCAGTTCTTTACCTTATGGCTTTGCTTTGACTACTGTTTTTCGGCACTTCAAGGTTCCCTTGGAGGATAAATTTGATCGTCATGACCCCATTTCCACTGACTTCTACTCATCCACTATACTATCCCTAATGGGATACAAACTCGTGGGAAATGCTTTGTTCCCAAGGTCTCTGCTGATTCCACAACACCTACTGCTTCTACCCCTTCCATTCCTACTCCTTCTTCTCATCCGTCTTCATCTTCCACTCCTCCACCTCCTCCTGCTGTTGATACACCCGCTCCTGACATCTTGGAGCAGCTATCCATTCTTTCCGCTCAGGTTCTGAGCCTCTCTACCTCCATCTCTTCTCTTTCTGTCTCTCACACCCAGTCCATTGAGACTATGCAGGCTTCCTTATCTTCCTCTCAACAGGAGGCAGTTGAGCTTCATCAGCGTGCCATCGCATCCTTACGAGCTGATGTTTTTGAGATTGGTGGCTCTTTGGATACCTTGCGCACTTCTACTGCTACCACTCAAGAGCTTCTTGATCATCGTCTATCGTCTCTTCAGGCTTCTCTTGATGATGCTCGTGAGGAGATTCGTATTATCCGGACTCACTTACACTTTTGATTGTGTCTCTCCTTGTGTGTTTGGACAAGATTTTGGATAGTTAAATGGTTCTTATGATTTTGCAAATTTACTGATCTTACAATTCTTTTTGGATCTTGACATATCTAGTTTGTTCTGTAACTCTCTTTTGGCTGTATAGTTTTTCTCTTGGAAATTTAAGTGTTTATATGACAAACTTCTATGTTAATACAATCTCTAGTGTTGTTTGTTGCTCTATTTGGAAATATGATGATTCTTTTTATGATTTCTGACCTGTTTATATATTGATTCCAAAGGGGAGCTCTGCCTCCTTCTCTGTTTTTGTTGATGCCAAAGGGGGAGAAAAGTTGTCTTGTTTATATATTAATATCTTGTTTTTATCTTGTGTGTTTGTGGAACAAGTGAGATCATTAATTGTCTATGTTGATGTTTTTCATGGGCAACAAGTAGTTTGTCATCATCAAAAAGGGGGAGATTGTTAGCCCCAAAGTGCTATTCCACTAGATTAAATGAATAATTTTGATATAATTTTGATGATTAACAAACTACTTAGTTGTATATTTTCTAATGATCTTAAGTTGATTAAGTCGCAGGAAACATCATACATCAATATATGTTTACTAGATCGCATATCTTCTCATTACATAAAGACTTGGTGTTTTGTGCTCAATTAGTTTCAAGCCAAACGGAGCTTTACAAGTTGAAGATTCTTGTTTTAATCATTGTTTTAGGACTCTATGTAAGCAATCTATTTATGTGAAACTCTTACTTAAGGGCTCAAATTTGATTGAAAAAAGGTTTTACATAATTAACTCACCCTATCCTTGAAAATCTGCAAAGAGCAGTCGACTGTGAAGTCGTTTCAGTCGACTGATCATCCAGTCGACTGAATAGTCGACCTGGGTACACAGAGATTTTATATGTGTACAAACCAGTCGACTGCCCTCGCGACGCAGTCGACTGAGCTTTGTATTTTACTATACCCTTTTGAAAAGCAGTCGACTGCCCTGTGAAGTCAGTCGACTGAATGACTGCGATAAACACAGTAACGGCTAGTTAGCTGCATTTAATGAAGCATTAATTTCTCCCAACTACCTCCAACGGTTGGAAATCCAAAGGAAGCTATAAATACATTCATTTGAACTTCATTTAAGACACTTTTTTGAAAAATCCAACCATAAACTTCATCACATTTATTCCTTGAGCCCTAGTTTGGTGAGATCATAAATTCTATTGCTCTAGTCTTCATTTGTATATCTTAAGAGCAATTTATTGTGGAGCTTAAATTTGTATTCATTCACTCTATTGAGAGAGTCTTCAAATTCTTGTATCAAATCCTATTTATAAAGGTAGTGTGTATTAAGGGTTGGTGTAACCCTAGTTCAAGTGAAGAGGATTTTCTTCCTTGAAGAGATTGTAAGGGTTTAATCTTCACCCGAAGGAGATTGTGATAGTGAAATCCTCAAGAGGTGTTCTTGAGGGGTGGAAGTAGGGCGCGGCGTGCGGTTTCTCGAACCACCTAAAAATCGGTTTGCATAGTATCTCTTCTCTTGCACTTTACTTTGCTTATGCGATTTTTTATTTGGGCAATCAATTTGAACAAATTAATAAATTAGTTTTTAAAACCTTATTCACCCCCCCTCTAAGGTTTCCTTTTTGGGCCAACACTTGGGCAGTGACGTAGTTTTCAAACTCGCCAATAAAGTCATTGTGCATGCTGCTTAACATGGTAAAGCGCGCACAGCGGTCCTTTTTGACCCAATTTTCATAGGTTTCCATGTTTCGGCGGTGTTGAGCAGTGTTCCCTTCCTCAAGGGGGGTCATTTCATTAGTCAAGATTTCAAGCACTTCTTGTTCATTGAGGAGATACTACATTTTCTTGTTCCAAATATCATAATTTTTTCCATCCAATTTTTCTCCTTTAACGAGGTCATGGACAATGTTCTTGGAGGCCATTTCACTACATTCATTTGCGCGAGGGATATTAGCACATTACACATTAAATTTTATCCCAAAATCCAATTAAAATTAATTCTTTTACCCACATATAAATCTGTTAAGTTCGTAATCATCACTCCATTACATGGGATAAATCATTATTTTTAATTGATTTTCAGACAAAATTTTCTCTTAATCATAATGATGTCAATCATCCAATCAAAATAGGACAGGGTCTACCAGTAAAACCCCTATTGATATTTATTAGCATATGGAAGGCACGACCCATTGTATAGAGTATAAGTACAAAACACACCCCCTTACAAGGCTTTTAAAAAAAAATACATACAAATCCAAAAATTGGGGTGGTGCACTTATTTTTCGTATAATATATAAGTTTGTCTCCGGTTTCTATCATCAATGAGAGCCCATCTCCAAACGCATATAAAAATCAATTCCTCAATAAGGGTCGATCCACACTAACATGCAATAACACATAAGTGGTCTTTGCATGGATGGGCACACCACACTCTCCCACTAGGAAGATGGGTACAAGTCCAAACCACCCTTGGAATTAAGCAATTGCGTCATGCACGCAACTCTTAAATATCAAAAAATTAATGCAATATTAATTAAATTCATAGGGTTATTAATCTGTCCATAATAAATTTGGTGGCAATAGGATATAAATCATAATTTGTATCAACCTAAAAGGTGAGAGAAATATCACTAACTCATTTACCAGTTCAAAGATTTACCTAAATTGGCCAATGGAATAGAACCGCCGGTAAGAGCAATTCCAATCAAATTTTTATTCACTTATTTATTTATAAATAAAATGAAGATCCAAATAGTACCCCAAAAAAAAACAATCTATCCATTTTTTTTTTTTTTGAAAAAAAACTGTCGCTCGAATTTATTGGATCGTTCAAAATAAGAATCAAAACTGACTGGATGCTTTGGATAAGAATCTATTACCATTTGTTTTACTCAAAACAATCTTATCATATGAATGAAGATTCTGCACATGTATATATCATACATGACAACATCTCTACATTAACCAAAACTTATCCATGTATCAGGGCTTCACGTGATGTAGTCATCACTCTCAACTTAGCCAATACTGATTTGCTCAACCCCCTTAGTTCATACCATATTAATGCAGATGATATAATTGGCAGATAAAAAAAATAACTGAACTAATTTTTCATTGCCAATGAAAAAAAAAAGAACGGTTTTTCTCTCACTATACCAACCGATGGCACATTATTATTATGGACAGATTGATGATTATTGAGAGAACGAGCCAACAATGGCTCGGATGCCAATGTAAGAAAAACTAGGTTCATAAAGGCAATTAAATAAACACATAATTTTTTCCTCTATCTAGACTTATTCCGCTGCGTATTCATAGAGGAATGAATTATGTGTTTATTTAATTGCCTTTATGAACCTAGTTTTTCTTACATTGGTATCAGAGCCATTGTTGGCTCGTTCTCTCAATAATCATCAATCTGTCCATAATAATAATGTGTCATCGGTTGGTATAGTGAGAGAAAAACCGTTCTTTTTTTTTTCTTTTTTTCGGAAAAGCACACGAACCGAGACCCGCTCTACAAACAATCGTACGAACACACGAACAACCGATCACAGGCAACTTCTCGTCGCACAAAATAGACTACTAGAACTTATATCTTGTATCCACACCACAAGACCTAGGGTTCTTGATGGAAACCCTAGAGGGGGAGGAAGAGAGAGAAAGAGAGTTGTAGAGGAAAAGCCAATCCAGAAAACAAACGTATGTTCGGTATTGTATTTTTCTATATTTTTTTTCTATAGACTTATCTCATATAAATAAGTCTTGGAATCCCACTTAGACTAGACTTCTCATGGATAGAGATAAATATAATTTAAATTAAATTAAATTTAAAACATATTTTTCTCCTAACCAACTTAACCCATGTGGATGATATATATATATATATGTGTGTGTGTGTGTGTGTGTGTGTGTGTGTGTGTGTGCGCTCTAACAGACAGTCATACTATGGAGATGGGGTCTGATAAGAACAAACCCAAAACAATGGCTAGAGAGAGAAATAATTAAGGCTGTTATGAGCAAACCCACAATAGAGAGAGAGAATAACGTGATAGTAAGGAGAGAGAGAGAGAGAGAGAGAGAGAATGGTTAATACTTTTTCCATACTTCTCATTTCATGGGCTTGCCAATTTAAAGAAGTACAAATAACTACCATGAACATGCACTAGCTTAAACGTGGCTACATTAAGAGAAATGGCAAATAACTCATGCGTGCAAATAGGGAATGCTCCTAGTGGGACGTAGTAGGACGTGGAAACATGCAGAACAAAAACTATCATGCACATGCAATGCAACTAACTAACTCATACATGCAATAAAATAACAGCCAATGTAGAGCACTAATGGCTTGACCAAGTCTAGACTATGAACATATCATTCCTCCCCTCTTACAACATCCTTGGCCGCAAGGATGAACTCTGGATAGGTCTTTGAAAACCGCCATTTATTTTCCCAGGTTACATCCTCCCGTGGAGCTCCCTTCCATTTGACCAAAATTTCCGTTTTCGGCCGATAATTTCCTTTGCGAATTATACGACTATCAATGACACATTCAGGCTGGGGAAGGACTTCCAGATTGTCCGTTACAGTTGGAAGGTCATGAGAGACAGGCAAGATTTGCCCGAGCTTCTTCTTGAGAAGGCTAACATGGAAAACATCATGGATTTGAGAATCCGCTGGTAATTCCAATTTGTATGCGACCGGACCGACTCGAGCCAGAATTTTATATGGACCAAAGAAACGAGGGGCGAGCTTGAGAGCACTTCGAAAGGAAACCGTGTTTTGCCGATAGGGTTGTAATTTTAAGAAAACAAAATCCCCAACATTAAATACCACCTCTCGGCGATGTTGGTCTACCTTAGCTTTCATCCGATCTTGTGCCACTAACAAATTTTGGCGCAACTCTTTTAAAATGGTTTCTCAATCTCGGAGATAGTCGTCCACAGCTTGGACCTTGGTAGTACCCGGAACGTAAGAAAGCGGATGTGGGGGAGGGATCCCGTACACGGCTTCAAAGGGGGAAATCTTGGTTGCGGAATGAACTGAGGTATTGTAGCTGTACTCCGCCCATGCTATCCACTCAAGCCACTTTTTGGGTTGGTCACTTGTGAAACACCGGAGGTATTGTTCCAAGGTACGATTAACCACTTCGGTTTGTCCGTCGATTTGTGGGTGGTAGCTCGAACTCATACATAGTTGGGTACCATGCAACCGAAATAGGACTTGCCAAAAGTTACTAAGGAAGACCTTGTTACGATCACTGACTATGGAAGTGGGAAAGCCATGAAGTTTGACAACTTGGTTGAAGAAGGCCTGTGCGACCGTAAAAGCCGTGAATGGGTGGCTTAGCGGAATGAAATGGGCATATTTAGACAAACGGTCCACTACCACCATTATTACAGATTTTCCCCGGGAAGACGGAAGCCCTTCAATAAAGTCCATGGAAATGTCGGACCAAACTCGGGTAGGGACCGGTAAGGGCTGTAAAAGGTCGGCAGGATTCATGCAGTCGTGTTTACACCTTTGGCAAATATCACACTCCTTAATGAATGTTTTCACAGTGGCGTACAAGCGAGGCATGTGAAGCATGCCTTGATGCGACTAATGGTCTTGTGGTACCCAAAGTGTCCCCCGATTGGTGATGAATGACTGTCAGCAAGCACATCTTTGACTAAGGGTGAATTGGAGCTTAAAAAAAAATTTCCCTTGTGAAACCAAACACCATCACGTTTGGTATATTGAGGTGGGGTCCGCTGATGTGGTATAGATTCTAAATGGGAGTAGAATGGATCAGATTGCACCTCTTGTTGAAGACGTCCCCACCAATAGGCCACCGGCAGTATGATTGCAGAGAACTCCAAGGTAGCTACTCGGGACAGTGCATCAGGCCCTTGATTTTTTGCGCCTTTTTATATTGAATAACATAGTCATAGCCTAAAATCTTTGGCAACCAACGGGTCTGTGTTGGGGTGGTGATGCGCTGCTCAAGGAGATACTTCAGGCTTTTTTGATCAGTCCGAACGATGAACGGTTTTCCCAATAGGTAAGGGCGCCATTTGCGAATGGCCTTAACCACGGCTAACATCTCTTTTTCATATGTTGATAAGGCAAGAGCAGAACCCTTTAAGGCTTCACTGAAGAAGGCTACTGGCCGATCTTGTTGGCTGAGGATGGCTCCAATACCCACGCCACATGTATCGCATTCGATGACAAAAGGTTGTGTAAAATCTAGTAACCGCAATACTGGTGGAGATGTCAGGGCCCTTTTCAAATTGATGAAGGCGGCGGCGGCCTCCGGGGTCCAATGGAACCCGTCCTTAGTAAGTAGACGAGTTAATGGGGCAGAAATTCCACCAAACCCACGAATGAATTTGCGGTAATACCCGGCCAATCCTAGAAACCCGCGCACTCCTTTGACCGTTGTGGGGATCGGCCACTCTAAAATGGACTGAATTTTTGACGGGTCAACTGCCACACCGTCTGACGAGATCAAGTGTCCAAGGTAGTCCACCTGTAAAACTCCAAAATGACATTTTGATTTTTTTGCAAGCAATTGGTTAGTCAATAAAATCGTCAGGGTGGTGTGGAGGTGTTCGAGATGGTCTTCCCACGTGCGACTATATATGAGGATATCGTAAAAAAAAACAAGAATGAATTTTCGAAGGTGGGGACGAAACAAGTGGTTCATGAGGCTTTGAAAAGTGGAGGGTGCGTTAGAGAGCTCGTAGGGCATGACGAGGAACTCATAATGACCCTCATGAGTGCGAAAAGCAGTTTTGTGGATATTGTCATTGTGCACACGAATCTAATGGTATCCCGCGCGTAAATCTAATTTGGAAAAATAATTAGCGCCATGTAATTCACCAAGAAGCTTGTCAATGACCGGAATGGGGTATTTATCTTTAATTGTGATGTTATTTAGAGCTCGATAGTCAACACAAAGTCGCCATCCGCCATCTGCCTTGCGAACGAGTAACACCGGAGAGGAAAAGGGACTAGTACTTGGTCGAATCAACCTCGAGGTAAGTAATTCTTGCACCATTTTCTCAATTTCGGTCTTTTGGTAGTAGGGATACCGGTAAGGCCGGACATTCACGGGGATGTGGTCGGGTGGAAGCGGAATGTGGTGGTCATGGGTACGGTTGGGTGGAAGGCCTTTGGGTTCGTTGAAGACGGTAGAAAATTTATCAAGGACTTGGTCAATGTCCGCTTGGTGAACTGTTGAGGGGATTTGTAAGTTGCATGGGATGATTTGCAAAAATAGCCCAACTCCCTTAAGATGTTGCAGTTGCTTGGTATTCATGACGTTGAGCTCGGAGCGTTGTAAGCCTTGGAATTTGTGTGTTATACCATCTTTGCAAAACGTCATTGTCAACTCCTGGTAATTGGTCTCGATTGGCCCCAAGGTTTCTAACCATTGAACGCCCAAGACGGCTTGACAAGATGCTACTGGTAATACATAGAAATCAGTGGTGATTGGGTGGTCTTGAACAATTAAGATGAGACCCAAGTATTGCCCGCCACAGTGGATTGTTTCTCGATTTGCCACCATGACCTGGAAGGCCTTATCATGCACAATGTGGAGCCCAAGTTTGGACACCACTTTCTGATCAATGAAGTTGTGTGTGCTCCCACTATCAATGAGCACGGTAACTTCATTGCTCTTCAATTTACCAAGTAGTCGGAGTGTTTGGGGGTGCGCGGATCCAGTCATTGTATGGAATGAAATTTCGAGCAATGGTTCGGTTAGAGTGTGAGCAGTTTCAAGTGTTTCATGATGTGAGGAGTGTGGGTTAGCTCCGGCTTCATGGTGGGATTCGGTGTGGATGGGCTCAGGTGCGGACTCTACTGGTTGTGAAAAATCTTCGATCATAAAGAGTTGGGGTTTGGCGCAACGGTGGCCGGGCACGTATTTCTCGTCGCAATAGTAACATAGACCCTTTTCTCTACGGGCCCTTGCTTCTTGACCGGTGATACGCTTGAATGGGGAGTTTGGGTTTGGTGGAGAAGTGCTTGGTTTGGGGGTGGGTGGTGGTCCGAGAAGGCCGGCAGAAGGGGTAAGGGTGGTTTTGGGAAGAGTTGGAACGAAGGGTCGGGAAGAAAAATTGTTGGATTTCCGTTGTAAGGTGTTGCGTTCTTCAATGAGACGTGCGACGCCAATTGCATCGGATAAGGTACGTGGCTTCTTAAGCTTCACATCAAGACTAATCTCATCCTTAAGACCTGCGATGAAGCACCCAATCAAATAGGTGTCTGGTAGGTCATCGACAAGTTGGGATAGTCGTTCAAATTCCTCTTGATAGCTACCCACCGTGGAGGTTTGCTTAAGGCGAGTGAGGGCTTCTGAAGGGTCATCAAAATCGGTTGGGCCAAAGTGTCGGAGTAATGCCATGGTGAATTCTTGCCAGCCGAGGGGTCCTTTGGATTTTGTGAACCAACGGTGCCATTGTAACGCGATCCCTTCCAAATGAAAGGAAGCCAATTGAACTTGTTGGGTGGAAGCAATTTGATGGAATTGGAAATTTTGCTCCGCTCGGTATATCCACCCCGTAGGGTCATCACCGGTGAACTTAGGAAATTGAAGTTTGAGGTGGACAAGAGGTTGGAGTGTTGTATGGCCCGAGTGAGTGCCGGAAGATGAGCCAGGGGCGAAGGGATTTATGTTGGTAATGTCGGGGTTAGTTTCGGGAGTGCGACGAAGTTGGAGAGTTTGTAATTGGGCTAGGATAGATTGAAGGGAAGTATGCACTTGATCGAAATTTGTATGAACTTGATCGAAATTCGACTCATGGCGAGCCAAAATTTCACTCAATTCGTTGCGGAATTCGGTGTTGGATTTGGCACGGGTGTCCATGGACGCATTCGGCTCTGATACCACTGATAAGAACAAACCCAAAACAATGGCTAGAGAGAGAAATAATTAAGGCTGTTATGAGCAAACCCACAATAGAGAGAGAGAATAACGTGACAGTAAGGAGAGAGAGAGAGAGAGAGAGAGAGAGAGAGAGAGAGAGAGAATGGTTAATACTTTTTCCATACTTCTCATTTCATGGGCTTTCCAATTTAAAGAAGTACAAATAACTACCATGAACATGCACTAGCTTGAACGTGGCTACACTAAGAGAAATGGCAAATAGCTCATGCGTGCAAATAGGGAATGCTCCTAGTGGGACGTAGTGGGACGTGGAAACATGCAGAACAAAAACTATCATGCACATGCAATGCAACTAACTAACTCATACATGCAATAAAATAACAGCCAATGTAGAGCACTAATGGCTTGACCAAGTCTAGACTATGAACATATCAGGGTCCTCTCTTATTTCTCTTTAATAAAGAGAGGGCCTCTGTTTTGACCGTTAGATCGTGTTTTCATTAAGGGTAGTTTTGTCACTTCACAGTTTTTAAACACAATCTCATGACGGCCAAAACAGAGACCATCTCTTTATTAAAGAGAGGGCTCCCTCTATAGAATTCTCGTGCTAACATATATATATAGAGAAAATATTTTTCTTTGTTTGGTTCATAAAAAAAATGGTGAAGAAAATATAGAAGAAACGAGATTAAGTTGGAAAATGTCTTAAACATTATGAATTTTTTAGTCATTTTCCTTCTTATATTCTTATAAATCTTATTAGTATATATAAATATTTTACATATTACTGTTATTTAAGCATGTAATAAAACACAAGGAATTA
The DNA here is from genome assembly GCA_033977485.1 of Hydrangea macrophylla. NCBI lineage: Eukaryota > Viridiplantae > Streptophyta > Magnoliopsida > Cornales > Hydrangeaceae > Hydrangea > Hydrangea macrophylla. The sequence continues at coordinate 96,142,501 of CM066995.1, forward strand.
GTTTTTCTTCTTCTTGTTTTCTCTTCCTTTTTTCTTTTCCCTCACCAACAAATTGTGGAGCTCTATCTCACGACATGCCTCATTTTCACTAAATCAATCCAAGGATTCTCTTTTTAGAATTAAACAATAAATAATTTTGTAGATCGTATGATCGAGCTGCCTATTAAACCATCATGGTCATCAACAACAACTACTACTACAGTACTACTACCCAATTGCTACTGTTGGAAAATTTGAAGGATACGGCTATGATACTGATTGAGGCGTGCAACAATTTGCACTGTCCTTAAGAACAATTCCGCCCCTCGGAGTCAATGACTCGATGCACAAGGTCTCAGCGCTATGCTCCCCAGGATTCAGCAATCAGTTTCTTCCAAACGTGCACTCGAATTGGAAGAATATATGAGTGCTCAGAATGCTCCAAAAATAAAGATGAATATTTGAGAGAATGATTTTTAAAGAATATCAGAGAGGAATTTTCTATATCTCAAATGGGAAGAGAGAAGGCTATTTTATAAGACAAATTGCCCAACGACCATTTTATTAAAAACAGATTTAATAGCCTCCAACGGCCATATTTTTAATATAGGAGTTAATAGCCTCCAACGGCCACATTTTTAATACATGAGTTAATAGATTTAATAGCCTCCAACGGCCATAATTTTGATACAGCATACTAGTTGCATCAATGTAAATGACTTTGTTTGCATTTTTGAAATAAAAGGCCCAAGTCCAAATAAGATAATTCCAACAATCCCCCCCTATTTCAAAAATTTAAACAACATATAAAAAGAAGTGGAGCAAAAGAATTCAATGCATCAAAACTGGTGCCTTTAGGGCTATGAACCAGTCCCTAGGAATACAAGAAGTGATTTACAGGAATTTGGTGAAATAAAAATTTCTATGAACCAGAATCCCTTATTGTAAACCAGTCGTCTTGTACCCACATTGACTCCTCAAAATCTGAGCAACTCTGATTGGTGTGGCGCCTCTAGGCCCTGCGCCAGTCCTGAATTTTCATAAGTGCTCTAGAAAACTTGCCCAAGTTTTCATAGAAAGCGGCCCACTTTCACACTTATATAGGTGAATCCATCAGGTATGCATTGCAATTAAACATACCATCCAATTTATATGGACTATGGAATTCATTAAGAGTTTAACTCAACCTTTCACATTGCAATTGCACTATACACCATAGGAAGGGACAATAACATAATAAACTTATAGTGCATCTCCAATCAACCAATGACTTGTTATTACCCATATGAACCTATTTCTTGGGTTCTCCAATTACATAGGTTGGGTTACCATCATTGTTGATTTTTGTTACAGTTCATTTTCCCTTGAAGAGTATTAGTACTAAGCGAGTCATCAAGTAAAACACTTCATTTTCCCTTGAAGAGTATTTCTTGTAACAATTGTGTTATTACACATATGCCTACATGCACTCAAATTAATTAACCATCCTCCAAAATTTGTCGTGAATTTTACTTCTATAATATAGCCACAAATGGTTCTTCAGACACATTAGCTTGGGAACAGATTAATGCTTCTGTCAATTCTTGACCAAAAAGCTTGACTTATTTTTTCAATAAACAAATTAATTTGAAATCATTTTATTTTAAGGATGTTTCATATATTGTATAAAGCAATTCTGTCTATGTGTATCTACATAGAGCTCTTAAGCAATCAGAGGTCTAGTACTATGTACCATACCTTGAAATATCAATAATACTATCAAATTCATTTGATAAATTATATCACACTCATATGTGATTGAACCTAACACTTGGTACAAAAGGAGTCCAAAAAGGTTTGCAAAGGAAATTAGTATCTCAAAACCTTTCCAATAATGATATTGATCATTAAAGATCAATAATAGCTATTGTAATTTTTAAGGCACAAAATTACATTGACTTCACCCAAATCTTTCATACCAAGAAAAAGTGACAATAAATATATATATATATATATTTTTAATATCTATAATAGAATCAAAGAATAATAAACCATATCATAACACATCATCTATCATTGTGTTAATGATAAAATAATTGTCACTTTCCTTTTGAAACTATTTTAAAAAATAGTTTGACCAAATTCCGCTCTACTGATTGGGTGCCAGTATTAAACCATATAAAGAGTATATATATATATATAATTTACTCACTTTATTCTTTATAAACCCTTTCAGTTTATGCAAATAAATTTCTACCTCTACTTCTCTATTCAAAAAGGTGTTTACATCTATTTGATAACTAATTAAAGCATGAACAACTATATCAGCTTGTAAAAATTAATGAATGTAAAATAATAGGTTTCCAAAGAAATAATAATTTCATTTTTCTTAAAACCCTTAGCTACTAAAGTAGCTTCACATATTTCTATAAAACCATTGGGTTTAAAAATACTCTTTAGTAAGGCTCCACAGTCATAGATGTGATAAGAACAGGTTTAAACCCCACTATCCCTCGATTTAAAATTGAAACTTGCTCATAAAAATTAGCACCACCAAATGCTCATGACGACAATCCCTTTCTCTTTCACAAATTTCTTGCTCTACACGGTCACGGTTAGATCAAGAAATGCATAACGAAAAATGCACTATCCCAAACTTTACAACTTTAGGATTTAAAGAAAAAATCCTCTCGATCATAAGCCAAGTAAATTATGGCTTTCCATTTTGATTTTATTTTATTTTTATTTTAAGAGTGGGTACTATGTTAAAAACAAAACATATAGTTTAGTACAACATATCCCCAATATTTGAATCAACTCAATTGGACATCGAATGAATAAAATATCGCTAATCAAAGCTACTTGGTCCAAATATTCAAACGGTTTACACAAAACCAACCACACTCTATAATATATCTTACCCTACAAATATGTTCACACATGAGACCAACATATGTTTGTTGTTATTGAAATAATCTACTAACAGACATTAATATAATAATGTCATAAGACCGTAATATATGTATCACAATTCCATACATATAAGCAAAGTAAACTAGCCGTTAGGGACTTCTTACATAACCACTAAAACTTGAATACTCAATAAAGCTTTGGTAACTTCCAATTCTATAATGAGATGTATAAGGGCAATAATATCTGGAATAATTTAAGATATATAACTTCCAAGAATTTGAGCTCATAAATCGTATCAATTGCCCCAAAACATTATAATTTATAACTGAATTCATTTAAAATTTGGGGACTTCAACATAAATTTCTAAATTAATATGGTCCTAATTTCATAAATTACACAATATTCATTTTCAACCTTTTCCAAGGTCACTATCGCTCCATTCATATTTCCCATGTACAATTGGTTGGAAGGAAATTTACAATTCCTTATTATATCCACTTAAGGAATCTATAAACCAAAAGTCACCACAACAACATGTATGTGTATGTAAATATAGCAATTTTCAGATCTACAAACAGTTACTAAATCCATATACAATAAATAGCAGTTTTTAATATGAGTCGCACAACGTAATGGAAATCAATGAATTTGAGGAATCAACTTGTTATAAGCAAATTTATAGATTTCGATTTCGTAACGACTTAAAATCCCAAACAAATTTATAGATGTAGATAATAAAAAATGTTCTTTTCTAGAGAAATGCACGTTTGACATGACAACCTTGTGGCTACTAGAACCCAATCTAGTATAAAAATAATCTGACACTTGTGAAAAATAAGACTATATATATCTATATACCTATCCGGTATATGCCTTGACAAATGAGTATATGACAAACCAACTTAGGGAAACATGCACATTTAAATAACACAGATTTTGATTTCTCAACAAATTTATTCCGAACAAATTTATTTCATTTTTTATTGTTGGAAAAGTAAATAGAATTGAAACAGAATTACTGGATAGTAGCCTCTTGATAAATTTTGGGTTGAGTCGATTATAGCAGCATCCATGATTGTTCTTAAGATTGTTGGAAAATTTGAAGGATACAGCTATGATACTGATTGAGGCGTGCAACAATTTGCACTGTCCTTAAGAACAATTCCGCCCCTCGGAGTCAATGACTCGATGCACAAGGTCTCAGCGCTATGCTCCCCAGGATTCAGCAATCAGTTTCTTCCAAACGTGCACTCGAATTGGAAGAATATATGAGTGCTCAGAATGCTCCAAAAATAAAGATGAATATTTGAGAGAATGATTTTTAAAGAATATCAAAAAGAGAGGAATTTTCTATATCTCAAATGGGAAGAAAGAAGGCTATTTTATAAGACAAATTGCCCAACGACCATTTTATTAAAAACAGATTTAATAGCCTCCAACGGCCATATTTTTAATATAGGAGTTAATAGCCTCCAACGGCCACATTTTTAATACATGAGTTAATAGATTTAATAGCCTCCAACGGCCATAATTTTGATACAGCATACTAGTTGCATCAATGTAAATGACTTTGTTTGCATTTTTTAAATAAAAGGCCCAAATCCAAATAAGATAATTCCAACAGCTACCACAGACAACCCAACCATGCATGACAATTTATATTGTATTTGCGATTTGATTATTAAAACTATTGTGATATTGTTAAATATTTATAAGATTCCTGCGTTAGTGTGATAGGCTGATAGCTATAGTCTATATATAGAGAAGCAGAAAATGTCTTATGTTGTGGGATGGTCGATGGTCAAGTTCCAACTTTTTAGCACAACTAGGTGGAATTTGGCAGATTGAAATAAATTAGAATGATATTATAGTTCTCAAATTTGGTTGATAGATACTTATTTTGTCACTTATAACACCTTTCGATTAATATATATATATATATATATGTCATCTATCTCTACTGTAATTATATGTAGTACATGATTATCAAACTATTTGGAAATCAAAATTTCAAATTCAAATTTGAAAGTCAATGATATTGACTCAAATTAATGCATGAGATGGAGACAAATAATACACTACTAAAGGGGAAAAAATAAAAATTACATAGTATAAAAGTAGTCAAACCAAAAAGTGAAATAAGATAACACGGGAAAGATATCAAGTGTCATTAGTTTATCAAGTCATCGCATAATTGATCGATATGTGATTAAGTACAAAATTATCTTCATTATGTCATTAACACAATTAAAAAATATTTTTTTTTTCCATAATTACTCTTGATTTTTTTATCAAACCCTTCACTCTTGATTTTTGGTAAAAACCCTCCATATATTTTCATTGGATGCTTCCTTGCAACATATTGTTATGCCTTGTGTTATCACATTTGTATAAATGTTACATACAAAAATATGATATTTATGACACATGTATAGGATTTGCCTTTTCTTAAGAATTGTTTATAAATTGATTACTTCTTCTTTAATTTTAAAATTTATCTTGTCCATAGGTATAATTTCCTTGTCTATAATTTAGGGCTTGTATTGCCTTATATGTAAATTTTTGTGCATACCAACTAAGTCAACCGCAATTCCCCATTTCAAATTACCAAAAAGTATAAGAAAATTTGGAAATGACATAGTAGGCCAAATCAATTTGCCTTCTTAATAATTATTTATAAATTAATTCCTTCTCATCTAATTTTAAAATTTATCTTGTGTATAAAAATAATTTCCTTCTCCATAAATTTAGGACTTTTATTTCCTTATATGTAAATTTTAGTGCATAAGCCAAAGCCAACCGCAATTATTGACAAGTAGGTTGATAAAATCCAAAATTAGAATGGTAAATTACAGGAAAATCAAAACAAAGGAGCAGTTAGTGAAAAGGACTAATGCATAAGATTTTTTAATAGCAAAGACAGCTTAAATCTATCATTAAGAATATGTCATCCCCCTATTTCTTAGACTAAAATGCCTTCATCTTTATCATCTAACTCTTACCACCACCCCTACCACCTCCGACCACCACCGCCACCATCTCCGGCGACCACTCCACCACCTTCGGCGACTTAAAAAAACAAGTGAAATTTCACTTGTTATAGTCAAAGTTAAGTGAAATTTCACTTATATATCAAGTGAAATTTCATTTAACTTTTCCTATAACAAGTGAACTTTTACTTGTTTTTTCTAGTCACCGGAGGTGGTGGGATGGTCGCCGAAGATGGTGGGGGTGGTGGTAATGGTGGTTAGAGAGAGAGAGAGAGAGAGAGAGAGAGAGAGAGAGAGAGAGAGAGAGAGAGAGAGAGAGAGAGTATTTAGCTAGCCTAAGGATGTTTACCAAATATAAGTTTTAACTAGATGAACTTTTTAACAAACTAATAAATCTTTTGGACCCAAAACTCTTAAGAGTCACTTTGAGGAATTTTCCTCTAATTTTCCCTTGTTAATAGAATACGATCTTAAAATGTTTTAACTTCTTTTTTTGAAAATCACCTCGCTTTTGAAAAGAACATCTTGTTTTTTAAAATTACTATTTAAGGAGTTTATATTATGAAATTTGGTAAAATAAAATCTCTCATATTATATTACTTGAGTTAAAAAGATAATCGGCTTGTAATTTTGGTGAAAATTATCTAATTAGTCTAGTTTAATTAAATCAAACAAATCCTTACGGTATAAAATTTCCCATAGCAAGTTATGTGAAAATTTCATATTTCACATAATTTATGACAAATTTAATATAACTATTTTCTGTTGAGTTGAGGGACTTTTTACTATTCTAAACTAAATTGATTTGACTTTTCAAAAAAAAAAAAAAAGACTCTTAATTTGAAACCTCCTCAAAAGAAATAAATGACTCTTAAAATGGGATAAGGTGAGGTTTTTATATATTTTTTTATTTTTTGATAGGCTTGAGTAAATATTTCTAACACCAAAACGAGTAAGATGGGAAATACATTCTAAACCAATACTTCTACGATATATCATAAAGTTTTCCTGATGTTATTGCCTTTCATAACTTCATCTATACCGTCGAATAGGGGCAAAAATGACAAGCAAAACTTCTGATTTCTTTTCCCAAAATAAATGGAGGTGCGAAGAATAGAAATACGAAGGGAAAAAAAAAAAAAAAGGACCTGAATACTCTTTTTTAAATACTTTTCATCTTGTTTGAGGTGTGATAGACCCATGTGTATAATTGTATCTATATGACGCATGGGATAAACCAATAGTATCTAAAGGGTGATGCTAATGCCAAGACACTTTGTACTTTGACATTAACACATATATGTGTCACTAAAGCTTTTAGTGACACTTTGTACTTTGACATTAACACATTGTGCTTTGACATTAACACTAGGCTATCTAAAAAGGGACAAAATTACCCAAGTAAAAGCATAAAAATATTGTCTAGTGCAGAAATCGTAGATCTTAAATAAAACAGAGACATGCGTTAAAATCGAACCAAGTGAAGTCATAGTAAAAGAAAAGTCAAAAACATATGTCAGCAAATACGTCAGCCCTCACAATTCATTATTTATGGATGATTTAAGTGTTGCTCAAGTAGCATCAATGAAACGCCATTTACAAATTTTACAGAATCCAAAGTCAAAACCTAGAACCCCAACAAAAAATTTTAATTTGAACCAGTAAGAACTGTACAGGGATGCAAGATGTTACATGCTACCCAAATATATATATATATATATATATTACCCACAGCACGGCATTGGAAATGGCCAGTCAATTTGATACTGCCAATATCCAATGCCCCACCACTCCTAGAAAAAACCAGCACATATTATTGCTCCACTTGACTAAACACACAAACATGGATAGAAAAGTTTAAACTGCCCTAAATAATGTGAAGTTTTGTCATCACCTTGCTCAGCAAACTCATCCAAATCCAACTAATTCCAGATTTCACAATATTCAAAGATCATCCAACAGTCTCAAAAATCAAAGTAAAATCACACAAGTACTTGGTCTAATTCAGAAGCAAACTAGACTAACAAGAATATGGGTAGGCTCGGATGTACCCTAGATGGAAACTTGAATGAATCAAAGTTCAGCCAACCACTTCCATGGATCGGTGTCTACGTAGCCGCAGCCTCTGCATTCTGTGCCGTCGCCATGGCCGCCGATGCCTTCCATGGCTTCCGCTACAGGAAACTATGGTTCCCTAGCAAATTCTTCTCTCTCAATGCCACTACTCTGACCCTCATAGCTGTAGCAACAAAACTCTCAGTAGATCTCAATACCGCCATGCCTCGGAGACAAGATCAGCTCGCAAAGCTCAGCAGCGGCGTCCTTCTCTGTACTGTAATGGGTAATTCTTTACCTTCTCTAGGAACAACGGAAACCAAAGAACTCATGATGAACATCGTAGCTTTGGGGATTCTTGTTATTACTGCTATAGTTAATATATGCATCCAATTAGGAACTGGGGTTATTTACGTTTTCTGGAAAGAGCACGCTATTGTTATGTTTCTCATGCTTGTTTTGCTGGCTCTATTGAGCTCTTCAGCTCTGACTATTCCGATTACTAAGCGTTATTTCGATCTCAAGTATTCTACAAAACAAAAAATAGCAGCTAAAGAATGCATAGACGAATATGAAAAATGTGCATTCAAGAAACTGAGAGGTGATCTGGTGAAATATTGGATGATGGCTCATACCGGTAGCCCACAATTTGTGATTGGGCGTTCCGCCACATGTATTGCCTCGGGGGCGTTTTGTCTTCTGGGCGCTATCACTTTAGCAGAAGCCATGGTTCGATCTTACTTCATGCCTGGGTCATTCAAATTCTGTAATGGGGGATCTGATTATAGGTGGTCAACTACCTTAATTCTCATGACTCAAACTGTTGCAGTGGGTGTGGGTACTATAGCCCCGGCTTTAAGATGGTTCAGCGCCATCAATTTCAGGTGCCCGAAGAAATCGAAGAAGGCCTGTAAATTTGAGTTCAAAGTGGAGAAGTACTGGATCAAAACCCTGATAGAGTGGAAAGAGTGCCCATCCCCTGTACGAATCTGTGGCCGCCATGGTAGAAAACTTGTCTACAATGCAAAAAACAAAGTCATGGGCTTCTTCATTGCAATGCAGAAAGGGATAGTGCTTGTCAGTAAGTTGATCCGCCTCGTTTCAATTTTCTTCATGGGCAGGGTTCTGATCTGCTGCCGCTGGTGCAAGAAAGTGATTATGTTGCTCAAATGCAACAGAAGTGTTGTGAGCAACGAATCTGGATCGGAGTCGCAGTCAAGTTCGAATCTACATCTTAGCCGCTTTGTTTTGCATCTTCAAGGAGAGGAAGAATTTGTTGATCTGATGGTGGAAAACAACTTTGATGCCACCGATCATTGGATTCGGATGGGGATAAAGAATCAGCCGAAGAATCTCATACAACTTTTGGATAAATCAGCGTCTTCACAAAAATTCAATGGAGTTACCGAGTTTGATAGTGACCAAGTTCCTTCTCTGGACACCGGAGAACTTCCTAGTTGTTGGGCTCTTCCTGTGGTAACATTAACAAGCATTGCAATTTCACTTCCTAACGTTGATCCCCATTTAAGCAGACAGTTGATAAGGAGTGTCCATGAAGGCCTCGTGTATGTCAGACTAGTGGAAAATAACCTGAATGCCAACGAAGATTTGACAAACGTTAAAAAGGCAGCAGAAATTGTGTGGTTAGGTGTTGATCTCAATCACAAGTGGTTAGATGTGGATCTTCAGAAGATAGCTCGACAAGGAAAAAACCCAAAGGAAGTGCTCGAACAACTCGCTGACATAGCAAAGAACAGGTTCACAGAATCCAAGAGGGATCTGATTGGTATTTTTAAGGATATGCCAGCTTCCAGGTGGCCAATGAAGGTATTGGCTGCCATTTCCATGTACAGAATAAGCCAAAATCTTTTGCTGCATCATGGAAGTAGAGACTACGAGACCAGTGAAAGATTATTTGATAAGTTGTCCGACATGATCTCTGACATATTAGGAGCTTGTCTCACCAACTTACAACGTGCTATATCCATGGAGTGTAATCGCAGCACAATTGAAGAGAGAGAAGAGAGTGTGCGTCATGCGGTTCTTCTTCTTGGTAAATCAAAAAAGATTTTGCAAATTCTTGCTCAACAACCACTTCCGTGTTCAGACACTATTCAACTGGCATGTATTGATGAGTGGCGTATACTAGGAAAGCAGAAGAATCCACCACACTTGATTTATTCTTCGTCAAATACTGATATAGCCTCAGCTTCGGATGAGTTGCATCTAATCATTGAGTGAAACCAAAATGATTGGGATCTGAAAATAGGGCAGGCTATGCTTTTTTATATTTACAGCCAATTAGATCCAGTCTTACACTGAATCTTCTAGAGACCTTACCACATTTTTGCTTATGTATACGATAATATATGAACTGATGTACAAATTTTGAATCTTCAAGAGACCTTACGGCATTTTTGCTTATGTACGATATTCATGTACATACCTACAGATAAGATAATATATGTACATATTAAGAAGATTGGAAAGCTATCCAAGAATTACACCATGCTTACATATTGGTAACAGAAACTCAACACTGCTTCTCATTAGATAGCCCTTTTGCATTCTCAATCTTTCACTACATAGCTTTAACAACTCCTAGTTGGCCAAACTCTTGGCTGTAGCCATTTATCCAATGCTAGTCCTAAAATATGACTACTTCTCATTCAAATGAATTATCTTTCAGTTGCATGCTTTGTACAAGAGTGATATTGTTATCCACTGAGAGGATGCAGGGTTAGGGGAAAAAGATTGAAATGAATCTAATTTGTAAGGAAAGATAGCGTGTAGTTCAATGGAAGTTATAGCTTTAGACTGGAGAGAATGGTGAAATAGGACTTATGAAGGCAACCCCATTCCCTTCAGTATTATTCCGTATCGCATCACATCACCAATATATATTTGTGTGCTCTTCTGTATTGTTCCACATCACCCACATCACCAATATATATATATATATATGTGTGTGTGTGTGTGTGTATGTGTGTGTAGAGAGAGAGAGAGAGAGGGGCGCATAGTTAAAAACTGAAAACCTGATAGTTAAATTCTGCTCCTATCTTACGCATGCGTGCAGAATGCTTTTCATCTATAGCTGTTCTAGATTAGAGAGCCCTATTAAGGCTTAGTTTGGCCCCCACGTGGTGCTTCTCCTTTTTTAAAGCACAATTTAATGTTAATTCTTTTGGTAACTAGTTTATGAGCTTTGCAAAAATTGAACTTAGGGCTTTTTTGAAGGGAGCTTTTAAAAGCTCTAGAATGGAGCTTTTAAAAGCCCAATGCCACATGGGGGCCAAACTAAGCCTAACAATCTTTGATTTGGGCTCATGGTATTTGTTTGTAGCTTACAAGTATTGAGTTTGTAATGCCCGTGGAGTTATCATATGTTATGAGAACATCATCTCTTCTGACTTCTAATTTTCCAAATTCATCAGCTGAACAATGTGCTGCTGTATCTTCAAACAAGAAAGCATATGACTTTCAATACCGCTATTGTTCCCTTCACTTGCACATGAAAATAAAAAATAGGCACAGCTTTATTCATGAGTGTACCAGGACTCAAGTCACTCATCACAAGAGAGAAATCCATGCTTTTCCTAGGTAGGGAGGAAGAGTTATCTAGTTTTGCATGTGTCACCACTGAAAGAATACCAAGCTCGCATACTGATTCCCCATGATATTGATAAACTGATAATTCAATTCGTGGTTTTTTCATAAACCCAGATATAGTCTAAATTTAAAATGAAAACCAAAGATAACACAATATAAATTAATGTTGATTTATTGAAATAACTTGAAATAACTATTTGAAAACTTACAACAGAAAGCTGAAAGGATGTAATACACGAAGCAGAAGATGTCGCCAAAGTGAGCAAGTCAGATAATACCAAAAATCTCAAATCGCATGTAACTCTGCCTCACAACTTCTACCAATTCTCCTTATATACAGGGAGTTTGAACAATAATGCTTAAAACATTATGATTGCTCTTTTGAAACACAACAATTACTCTTTGACTACTTGAAGTGGTAGTCCAAATAAGAAATGATAGGAAGTTTTAGCTCTTTTGTATGGAAAACATGAGCTGAGATATAATTCTTTTTTTTTTTTGCTTGACAAAACATTCACTAACACTATTTGATTTGGAATATTGAGGTGGACCATTTTGTTTTGTAGCTTCTGTACATATTAATCTTGAGCTGGACCATTTGTTTTGTAGCTTCTGTGGTTATCACTTTGAAATGGAATCTTTTGATTAGCTTCTGTAGTCATGGTTTAAACCATTGTGATTAGGTATCCCCAGAAAAGGAAGGGTTATCACTAGCAAGTTGTACTTGCTAGCAGTGGAGGATACAGGAATAATGACTTAAGGGGGACTATGCACAAAAGAGGCAAAAAATTTTGAGTCTATTAGTAATGCCACTGCGTTCATCAACTTATCACTTTTTTCGATAATAAGGATTGGTTGGTAGTTGTAGTTTGTAAGGTTTGAGATGATAGATTAAAACAATTTGGGTCGGAGTAAGCTTTTTTAGTGAGAAGAAACAACTTTGAGCAAAGTATTTAGGATGTCCTATATCACAAATGGGTCAATATATTACATATAATAATTTTGTTTTTAGCTTTTGCATGGATTGGATTACAATTTGACGAACATATTACATACCAAATTTTATTTTTAGCCAAACCAATATTTTTTAGGGGGACAAGTGTAGATATCACATAACTTTTAGAGGGGCTAACCTTAATAAACTTTGCAATTATTGAAAATTATGTGTATAAAACTGAGAATAAAACTGAGATTAATAAAAATTTGAGCCCACGCCCCCCCCCCCCCCCCCCCCCCAATCACACACACATTGAGTTGCTAATGATAAAATCTCATATTTAAATTTTGCTGTCAACTTGTGCGTGCGCCGTGCAGCGCGTTTTTCATCTATATCTGTTCTAGATTAAACAATCTTTGATAGCAAGTATGGGACTAATGGTAACTGTTTGTAACTTACAAGTATTGAGTGTAATGCTCGTGTAGTTAACTTTAGTTACTAGAAATTGTGAACATCCTCTTTTCTCTGACTTCTAGTTTTCCAAATTCATCAGCTGAACAACGCAATTCTGTATCTTCAAACAAGAAAGCATCTAACTTCTGGTACCATTATTGTTCCCTCCACTCGCACATTAAGAATTATGAACAGGCACATCATTATTCCTTAAAGTCTACCAGGAGGTCCAGCGCTCAACACAAGAAACAACTCTATGCTTTTCCTAGGTGGTGAGGAATAGTTGTCTAGTTTTGCAAGTGTTACCATTGAAAGAATAGTAGAATACCAAGTTTGCCTATTGATTCCCCATGATGATTGAATAATTCAATTGGTGGTTTCTACATAAATTTATATGCAGACAGAACCATTACATTGGATAGAGCCCTAGTTTCTAATTTCAACTGACTCATAACAAATCATAGCACAATACTTGCTATGGGGACCTTTCATGATCCTAAAAACTGAAAAGTTTATCATAGTAATATTTTGGTGATCAATCTCAAATTCTTCAATTCAGCAACCAAAATAGGTTAAAAACAAACATCCACAAATCCAAACACAAAAAAGCAGAGAACACAATCACAATTCATCAAATTCTTCAACTTTTCCATTATCAATCGAACATAAAACCCAACAAAATTCCAATTAACAGTTCATACCAAAAACCCTAGTTTCCAATCAAAAACCCCAGATTGAAAATAAAATCAACAGAAAACTATAGAAAACCTGATGAAATCAAACGAAGTCGAATCTCCACCAAACCAATCAATCAATCAATCAATCAGTCAGTCAATCAATCGTCTTGATCTCTCTTCTTTGGCTTGCGATAATTCTCTTCGATGTGCTTAGCGACCAAAAGGCCAGTGTTGAGAAGCTTCTGGATGTTGGGAACATTATAGTTCTGGGCAACGTAGACTCCGAACACTGCCCCCGTAATGAACGAGAAACTGCTTCTGATTATACCCATCGAAGACCGTGCATAGATAGATAGATAGATATAGAGATTTTGTATGTATATAATTGCTAGTATTCCTGTTCTGCTTTTCTTTTCAGCGACTGTGTGCCGGTCGACGGAGCTATAAAGGTTTTGGTTTGTGCCCAAATTTTTAAGAGTCCTCGAGGACCTTGACCCCTTTCCCAAGTATTATGAATGAATGATGATCACACTTATGGCCCGTTTGGTTCATGGATTCTTAGGGTGGATTTTGATTCCACTCGAAGATTACTAGTAATCTTAAAATATATCTTTGTTTGGTTCATGGAATATTTAAATAATTGTGAGTCCCACTGGATTTAGAATCCACCCAAAGGTGGAAAATAGGTGAATTCTAAATCCTAGCTTAGAGGTGGTATTCCTAAGGATTATTGGAGTTTTGATTTACTATTTTCATAATACCTAAATTAGCCTTTATTAGACTATTAAACAAACAAATAATGTGATCAGAAGAAATTATTATTATTTTCTAACATAGAGAGATTGGTAGATGAGATTGTTTATGATTATTTCTTATGCTTGAAACATTATATTTGATGTTAGTTTAATGACCGAATTCAAATTTGGGTTGCTATTTGTTAATGATTGAAAAGTCTATATGATAATACAATAACTACATATTTGGCATATTGTGATTTGTACGTTAGACCTATACATGTTTTAAGATTAAAAATATAATATATCTTTTGTTATTATTCAAATATATTTTAACTACATGTAATAGTTTAGACTCATGTTCATGTCTTAATTACTCTATTTATCTCATTTTTTATGTGTCATTGATTTTTAGATTTATACCATTATTTTTTTTCAATCACCCTCCATTTTTAGAGGGTTGACAATTTGATTTTAACTCATACATTCTTTTAGCCTTCAAGGGTAGCTTAGGTATTTAACAATTTTTCCATTTCATTTTCCTTGACCCAACCAAACACTGGATTCTAAATCCAGCTAGAATTCTATTGGTGAACCAAACATTTTGCAGGGATTCAGATTCCTGGTAAAGTGATTACTGGTATTATAATTCCTAGTAATCAGAATACACCTAAAATAATCCGTGAAACAAACGGGCCGTTAGTAAATTTGTGTTTAAGATTTGGGATTAAGATGGTCCCCGGGATTTAGATTGGATTGTGTTAGAATTGTTTCATCATTATTAAAGTTGAGTCCATTAACACATTATTTAAGTTGTGAATTTGGGAATAAGATTTAAGAAATATAGCATTACTCCACCAAAAAACACAGTAGCGACTAGTCGAGGAGTTAGCCAGAGCCCTGACTGGTTCATAAGATAGTTAGAATGACATAGCTTAAGATGGACATAAATAAATAAAAAAAGAGAGATTCAACTTTGTGTGGGTACGAATTCTAATTATAATTTGTCTCAGGCCTCCTTAACTTAACTGGTGCATGTGTTATAAGGTTAGTGCGCGTATTCTGAGTTTGTCTACACATCCACTTTCATAAAACAGTAGTAGATAAACTATCTGAAATATTGACAGAGATCCAGTCAGGAGGACAGTGTGTGAATTTCTCCTCATCGGCCCAAAAAGACAATTTTAAGCACATCTTTTGCTACAAGTACCTAATATATAGTACAAAGGATAAAACTTCACATGCAATTTTTTGTTCACAATCCACAAAACTGTGTCTATCTCTCTTTTGTGTCATTGTGGAATCCACTAACATCACAAAATGACACAAGAGGGAGATAGACACAGTTTTGTAAGTTGTGAATAAAAAGTTGTGTGAAGCATTACTCTAGTACAAATTTCAATGTTCATTTATTTTAAACCACATTTTTATCTACGCCAAATTCCCTGTATTTTCAAATTTTTGCTCGAATTTTATTTTGAGTCAATGAAATATATGCTACAATAAAGGTATTTTAAATCTTTTTTTGTTTTCAAAAGTTAGCCCAAGCTTCACAATTTTCTCTTTCGTTGACTGGTGTAAGAAACATAATTGATATCTAGCTTATTAACCAAGCAAAAGATTATATATATACCTTTATTATTTTTTTTATTTTTTGCGATGTGCCTGCGGGCACGGATACGTACTAGTATTATGATATTACTCGGTCTTCTAGTGTGATTTTTTCCAACTCAAATCTCAATTTGGCGCACTTCACTAATAAAGTGGATAACTTTGAAGCCATAAAGGGTTTGTTTGGGGCAGTTTAAGCTTTTGTGTTTGTGTAAGCTGTGTGATTCCTTTATCAGAATAAATTATTATCAAAACAAATTATGGAGTTTTGTGATGTTTGGATGATGCATTGTAAAAATGAATATGGTGGCATAATAAATTATGTAAATGTTTGGTTACATAAATACAAAAGTTATTTTGAATGTCCAAAAGACAATTGTGCCTTATATTTGTTATTCTAATAGTGTTGAAAATAAAGTTAGTTTATTTTGTTGATATTGTTGGGTTAATTACACTTACCTCTCCTGAGGTTTGGCAAAATTACACGGACTTCCTCTCTATATTGCAAAATTACACAGACCTCTCCCTAGCATAAATTTACTATTTTACCCTTACTTTGTTTACCATTTTACTAAACTACACATGACCTCTCTCTCTCTCTCTCTATCTCTCTCTCTCTCTCTCTCTCTCTCTCTCTCTCTCTCTCTCTCTCTTTGTAACAACCTGCATTTCATTTTAATTATTTGTATTTGCATTGTCATAATTAAATTCATTTTGTATTGTCTGCATTTATTTAATATCAGTTCTCATGTTTGGAATCTTAATTTCTTATTTTATTTCATACTAAAATTATTATTGGGGTCAAACTACAATTTTTGTAAATTTAGTAACGCTTGTATTGGATTCCAAATCTGTATTTCAAAACGGTGAAAATATTTACTGTGAACTCAAACTATATTTTTATAAAACCAGAAAATTATTTCCTACATTAAAACGAATTTTCTGTATTTTTGTGGTGACCACCGCGCCACGAAAATACCAGTTTATGTTTAAAATTGTCCGCGTCGCGCAAGACTCCCACAGTTTGGGAATCTCCACCAATCCTGAAGTGACACTTGCTTTTCCATTTAATGCAACTAATCATTGTCTATGCCTTGTTTGGATAATGTGTTTGAGTGTGTGTTAACCTATTGCCATAAGCCATAATTCCCAAACATCTTCACATTGACCCCTATATACACCTACTTGACCCTTAGCCTCACTAAAGAGTCCATATAATCTGTATGTATATGTATATACGTATCTGTATATTTAGAATTTTAGTTAATTAGGAATCAAAACCCATTTGTTGAGTATAGGAGGTTGTTCTTGGCCTCCAAGGCTTGAGTTTGCTATATCTACTCACACCCTTACACTCTCACATACATTCTGCTCTTCACAAACATTAAACACAGAGAGAAAAGAGAGTTACACAAAGAAGTTGATACAGAAATATATAGAAAGAGGAAGCTTGAGTCCTCCATAGCCATAGCTTGAAGTGGGTCTTATATTTTGGATTCTCTCTCAACAATTTCTTCAATCTTTAGCACAGTGAGTATTATAAACTCATTCTCAATGTAAATATATGTATATTTCAGTATATGTATGTGTGTATATGTGTATATATATGTGTCCACCATTGAAGCTTTGAAAATTGGAGTTTTATAAAAGTTAACCAAAATCAATTCCGTGAATTGGGAATGAAAGATCTTAGTCCCAATAAGCTGCGGTTCGAATACTACGGCTTAATTCATCCGTATCGCGACGTATCATTGATTTAAAGTTTTGTCACCTCTCGGTTTTACGTGAAATCCGAGAGCTACGATTGAAATTAGTTAAAACCGATCGCGTATTCATAATCCTTGCGAAAAAATGAAGAAATCCATATATTAAGTGTCTTGGTTGAAGCAGAATTCAGAAATGGGTCAAAAACAGGCTCTAAATTCATAACAGGGGAGAAACTGCTGATGCTAATCGATTGGCATGTTTACCAATCGATTGGTATTGGTTCCAATCGATTGGTATGTGTTCCAATCGATTGACACTTTTGCCAATCGATTGACACTTTTGTCAATCGATTGACACTTTTCAACACTGACGAATTTTAGTAAAACGGCCATAACTTCCTCTAGAAAACTCGAAAACGCGCACGGTTTGAAGCGTTGGAAACTAGACTCAAAGACCTTTCTTTTGGTATGTAATTGATATACAAAAATTATAACTCATTTTTTAGGGCATTGCTTCAAAGTAGACTCACTTGTGTTCTAATAGCGATAAAAGCATATTAAAGCATTCTTTGATGAATTCACCGGTTGTTTCATATAAGATTTGATTTCTTCTTGTATATCTATGGTTATTGTTCCCAGTACTTTATATTTCTGTATTAAATCACATATCATTCATGTGGAGTCAGTTGTACATGCATGGTGAGTGGTGGTCAGTGTGGAAAAGAGTAATGGTCAGTGTGGAAAGAGTATGAGATTGAGATTGTGTTGTGGACACTCCCTGGTTGTTGTGTACCAAAGTGTGACGTGTTGAGATTGCGGTGAGAGTGTCTTTGAAATGCGACGGTGGCAAAATTGGACACTCCCTGACGCCCATGGTAGCGTTAAAGTGTGTGACGCCGAACTTGGACATTCCCTGGCACCCATGGTAGTGCTAAAGTGTGGCCTACGGACACTCCCTGATACCCGAGTCTGGATACTGCGTGAGGGTTCCTCCGGTATTTTCATGGCGGATTAGGTATTCAAAGTGTGAGGCATTGGACACTCCCTGGTACCCCGGACCAAAGTGTGAGGCAAACTGGACATTCCCTGGCACCCCGTTGCTAAAGTGTGGCTACCTTAGTGATTCAAAGATACTGGAGTGAGGTAGTGGGTTGTTGTGTCTGTCGAGAGAAAAGAGTCGGCAAGATGAGTGTGGTGCATTGTCTCATACACGATCATGTGCTTTATGAATGAACGACTTTGAATATATATTCCTCGTTGGTTTATAAATTGAATTCTTTTTATGGTCAAACTATTGATTTTACAAAATTGAAAATGGAAAAAGGTAAATGGGTATGTTTTACATTCAAAGTTATGTTTTTAATACTCACCAGCTTCTTGAAGCTGACGACGTTGATGTGTCCTGGACATTCGTGTTCAGGCTTTTCAGGTTATGAACATGCTCATCAATATGATTATGCTAACTGAGAACGACTGCGTGGAAAAAGACTGTTATCTTCATTTCATGTTTTAAGCTTATATGTTTTTAATTTATGAACTGATTTTGTAATAAGGATGACTGTAATAGACCTTAAGTTATTATTTTGTTTCAAGGCGGTCTGTGCCTTAGTTGACCTCGTATCATAAGATGTAATAAGTTAGAAAATATTTTATAAGCCTTGATTGCTCTGCTCTGATTATTATGTTTTGTTGTTCGACGTTTTGGGACGGAATCGATCCTTCAAGCTGTCGCGACCTACGGGTCCATAAAGGAAATTAAACGCTTTCCATATTTATGCTACGTCGGGGCGTGACACACTCTCTCTCTCTAATGTGTGTATATATATAGATATAGATATAGATATAGATATACAAATACATGCATAATATATAGACATATATATATATATATAAATTTGTTCAAAAAAAATCAAGACTTTAACCCAAAGTCAATTTGTTCCTAAGATTTAAACCCCAAAATTAATTTATTCCAAAAACTAATTTGTTCCTAAGATTTAAATACAAAAGAAATTTGCTCTAAAAAACCTAAGATCTAAACTCAAAATACTAAACTCACCTCAAAAATGTATACAAGTATCTATGTATATATGTATTCATGGCTATATCTATAAATATATAAATACTAATGTATTTTCCTCTCATGAGGTGGCAATATCCAACAATATCAAGAACCCACGTATGCCTTTTGTTTTATAAATACAATATATATGGATATATATATATATATATCTACTATATTATAAGAACGAATAAGCTAGCACGTCAAAAATATGAACTTGCTCTTTTGTCATTCACTACACCATAATTACTCATACATCTATCTATACGTCGTAAGGTTGTATTGATTTGTGTGAGGGTAATTCTATCATTTTAGCCAAATAATTACATTCAAGTCAGCTTTTGAAATTTTATTTAATATAATAATGAGATTTCAATCAACAATCTTGTGTCTAATTATATTTTGGGTCAACAATTTTTGGGATATTTATTAATCACTTCAAAAAAAAGTCAAAAAAGTGGTTATTTTAGTGGCTATTTAGGAATTGGTCACTAATATTTATAATTTGGTCAACTTCTTCTCTCAAATTTAGGATTCATATATTGTGACATGTGTAATTGCATTTGGGTCAGTATGTTTTGAGATATTTATTATTCACTTAAAAAAAGTAAAAAAAAATAAAAGTGGCTATTTTAGTGGTTATTTAGGAATTGGTCACTAATATTCACATTTTGATCAACTTCTTCTCTAAAATTTAAGTTCTACAATATTTATACTTCACTTCAAAATATGTCAAATAAAGTGGCTATTTTAGTGACTATTTATGAATTGGTCACTTTTTTTTACAGTTTGGTCAACTTCTTCCCAAATTTAGGATTTATATATTATATTTGAATATCAATTAAGGTATACAAACACATTCATGTCCTTTTTTAGGGGAAATACCCTACTTGTGTCGCATATTTTTAGTGGTACTTTATTAGGTACCTTTACTACTCATTTACAAGATAGTCAGAATTATCAACTTTTTCCGTAGAAGAGTTTTAGAAAAAAATAGCTACATTTACAATTTCCTATTTAACCATTTTTAACATCTTATTATATATTTTTAACAACCACTTAACCACACAAAATGACACAATTAAATATCTCGTGCAACGTGCGGGGCTCCAATTAGTATATATATATATATATAGCAGGTGTAAGATTCATGCCATGTGGCACTCCTACAATTTAAAGTTATCCCTCACATAACCCACTTTTTCCGTAATTCACTCGCAATTTTAGTTTTGCATTAAATTTCAACCCATAATCATGAGAAATTATCCTGGGAGCCTGTCACACCACGTCACTATGCTGACGTGGTGTGACTTACCAACCAAATGCTGGAACTAGATGTCTCAAATAACATACATTTTTTTTTTTTTTTTGATGGGAAACAACAATCAGTCCACAGAAGGTATACAAGAAACATCCAATGAGACACATTGTGCAATACATTCTGGGAATGAGTCAAGCCAAATATGAGATCGCTCCCTAAACTTAGCATTCCTAGCTAATTGGTGAGCCACTGTGTTTGCACTTCTTTTAACAAATCTACACGACCTCACCCCCAAGTCTTGAATAAGAGACTTGATTTCAGCTAGGCATACATTTAGACAAATATAAAAGGTCACCATGTAGTTTATGTGCGTGCATCACATATATATATATATATATATATGTGTGTGTGTGTAGGTGAGAGAATGGCTAAACTCATAGCATAGTTCTAGACTTGTAGGAAGTGGAAGATGAATTTACCTGTCAAAGATCAAAGCCACAAAATGGGTATTTTTTTCTATATCTTTTTCCAAG
The DNA here is from genome assembly GCA_033977485.1 of Hydrangea macrophylla. Classification (NCBI taxonomy): domain Eukaryota; kingdom Viridiplantae; phylum Streptophyta; class Magnoliopsida; order Cornales; family Hydrangeaceae; genus Hydrangea; species Hydrangea macrophylla. The sequence goes on from CM066995.1 coordinate 96,163,998, forward strand.
GCCACACCTTTTTCCAAGGCTACACTGACAACCCTACAAACAAATCATGTTGATGGGGGCGGTGGGTCACAGAGAAGGAATGGGGAAAATGACGAAAGAAGGGACCAAAATTTGTGGCGCGGACTTTAAGTTTCCTTTTTGAAGTTAACGCCGTTTGCTCACGTGATTAGGAGAGAGATGGAATCTGCAATTTATAGATCTGCACACATGTCAAAATTTGGTTGGTAAGTCACACCACGTCAGCATAGTGACGTGGTGTGACAGGCTCCCAGGATAATTTCTCCATAATCAGAGCAACAGATAACTACCAGTTTACCGTAACTTGTGTGTAACAGCCAAAAAAAAATTTGATAATGTGCAATTGAGAGATAAGAAACTCGAAATCCCCTAAAACAAAAATTAAAAAATAAATAAACAAAATAAAATAAATAAACCTCACACCAATTATGGTTTCTCCCACGTCTCTTTCATGATTTCATCACAACCGTTTTCTCTATCACCCTATAAAATTAATCTACCATAAATCTTTCTCAACAACAATCTATTTCTCATCTCTCTCTCTCCCTCTCTCCCTCTCTCTCTTGTTGGAGTCGAGTCGCCATGAAGAAGAATCAACAAATAAACATGAAATCTGTAAAACTTTGAAGCGCATTTGGAACGCTTTCTTTAAGGAGTTATTTGCCCCCACTCACAAAGAGTTTGCAATAGGGTTCCTAGCAAATCCCCTCCAGGATACAACAAAGCCTGAAAAATCTATCAGATAACAATTCAGAAGATTTTCAGAAAAGCCTCTAGGAAATTAGTTTTTAACTAACTCATGAAATGATATGATAGAATGTGTACTTAGAATTATCACGCATATATATAATGAATAATATCACTTGTCTTATATAGACCATTTGGTGCATGTTCTAAACGATGGCACCCTTTGGTTATTAGGCATCTATTTTCAATAGGTATCTTAATTAGACACCTCTAAAAGGGTAGTGACCTTTGACCTAAAACGCACCCTTTAAATGGTGTCTTTCACAATTATCTATTATTCTCTTCATACATATTTTAATATTACAAATTATATAAATGATATTAAAATATACATCATCTCTCTCTCTATCTCTCTCTCTCTCTCTCAGGTATGCATGTGTAACTTTTAATTGTGTGTGCATGTTTTGGGGTATGAGGTGATGTGATCAGGGTAGAAGAAAAGTAACAGAAAACTATGATTAGTGCATCACTCGAACCGTCCATTTCACTCAACTGTGAGAGAATCGCAGGGCCAATTTTTTTTTTGTAGAATTCCAATGCTAAAGCAAATTTATATATGCTATCTCATAGAGTTGCAGGGCCAAGTATGTGGAATATATCCTTCAATCCAGGTAAAGTTATTTCTTCTCTCTCCTCTATATCTCCCATAATGAAACCAAGGGTATTATATTATATGAGGGTATTTGTTTTGGAACAGAGGAGATGAAGAAAGAGGGTTTGAAATTCAAATGTTCCTAGAGGGAGATAGGAGACCATGATACGTGGTGGTGGAGAATGGAGAGTGAAAGAGCATGCCAACTATTTTGGGGGTAATTCGTGAGCACAGGTGGAAAACTGATCGAACGGCGTGAAAGTGCCTCCCTAAATGGACAACTGAGATTTGTTCTTGAGCATAAAGTATGAGCCCCGATATTATATAGATATGTGGATTAACAATGTGGTGGAATGATTTGTTTATTTCATGTTCAAGTCGTAATATCACATATCTCACTATCTCCATCACTCTACAATAGTTTCAAGTCAAATTAATGACCTTGGTTTCCAAGATGAGTAGTGGTTCTTGAAACTGTATGCTCTGGGCTACTTCACATCAACCAATGCTCCAATAATCACTCCTACCGAATTAAGCTTCTGATAACTATTTAAGAAAATTTTCTATTATATTGGTGAAATTTTCTAACATGTCATATCAATATAAAAAGTGAGATAGTTTTGTATAACATTGACTTTTTAAATACACTAGCATATGATAAGCTTCTTACAATAGCATTACCCAAAAACATTTTGGCCATACCTAGCATTCAATATCTTAAATCTTGAAAAGGTACAAAATACATGTTACTATAATTTAATTTTTGTTTTGCTTAATGGTCGTGAACTAACACCATCTGTCACAGTGTATCAATATTTTTTGGGAGAACCACAATGTATCAATTTTAGATCTTAATTCGGGAATTATTTTTGACTCTGTAATGGAGCCACGTCAGTAATCTAGGGCTCATATACATTTTTATAGAAATTTATGGTAGGTTCACATACGGCTTAGTAGTTAAATCCCATCTAGAAATGTCACAGCCTGGTCCAACGATAGCAGAATCGAAGCCCGTGGCACACCACCGAGGCTAAACCAATTAATTAATGTTCCCAAAATTTAGTTTTAAGAACACACACAGTGGAATACAAACAAAACATTGAAAACCAGTAGTCCAGTCGACTGCACCTCGTGCCCAGTCGACTGATACTGGTCCAGCAGAAACTTGGTTTTTAGAACATAATCCAGTCGACTGTTTTCTACACCCAGTCGACTGGGGCTTCAAATCTTCAGTCGATTGGTACGGTCCGGTCGATTGAAGTCCAGCCTGATACAAAATATCTTATTTGAAAACATGGCCCAGTCGACTGTGTCGGGGGCCCAGTCGACTGGATCTCTATAAAAGAATGCAGTGAGTTGCTGGAAAAGAGGCCCCAGTTGACTGTTTTTTAAACCAGTCGACTGGTTTATGGCAGCAACACACATTCTGCAGATTTTCTAAGTTTAAAAGCTTTCTGAAATCGTTCAGGGATTAAACACGCACTCCAAACTCAATTCAAAGTAATCCTAACTGTATTATAACATTACTAAAACATAATTACAAAGGGTCACTATCTATTATAACATTACAAACATGTCCTAAGATACTAAGTTAAACATAGCCAACAAGTCATAAAATCCTTATTACAACATTGTTATGTCAAAACTACGAGATCATCATTCAGGTTGCCTTCTAAGTGAACTCCCAAACCCACGTGCTCACTTCTGCGATTCCTCGCCAGCATTAACACGTACCTGCAATGGTTATTTAAATAACCACACATATTTCGATTTGTTTAAGATAACGCTTAGTGAATAAAACAACATATGCACATGAATGATAAACATGCTCGCATTCACAAATCTACAATTCATACTAGTCTTCGGAGCCTCACGTGTACATTCCATATTCCCAATCCGCGACTCGTCGCCAATAAGTCCACGCGAAAGGGTCAGACCCACGATTCTTCTCTTCAATCGTGCGACCTTAATGCCTATATCGGCTCCACAAAATGGGTCAGTAACGACGTGCTCCTTTGACCCAAATAAGCAACTTAACATGCTCAAATACATATCACCATGCTCGCGATAACCAAAACATGTCACCACGCTATTGGACCTACTTATCAATATAATTGCCTAATATGAACTACACAATATATCTCTATAAGCTAACACATGCTTTTTCAAACAAAACATGAATACATGTCAGGAAATCATTCCAAAAACATAGTTGAATCACTCACCTCCGAATAACGCTCCTATAATTCAATCCGAGGAAAACCCGTACACAAAGAACGTGCAGAAATCCGTCTAGTACAACTCATATGGATCAAAAGTCTGATTGTCAACTTTTATGAAAAATTCTAGAAAAAGACTTTTCGGAAAACTTAGCCAAACATGGCCTATTAGGTATCAAAACGACAGCCTTACCTCGAGGAGTTCTAGAAAAAGAGTTTTATGAAAAATTCTCGTCGTTTGGCATCGAGAAGCTCTAAGCAACTAAAATCTCTATTTGGCCTCCTTTTGAAACTTAGGTTAAGCTTTATGAAAAATATTCAAAGTCATCTCTATCTATTTATAGGCAACACTTCCGAAAATTGTGTTTACCTCCCCACGCGTTTTCAGAACTCCTAATCAGTCTATGAAACTTTCTACACAGTTAATTCATAGCTTTACAAGTGAAACCTCAAAATTATATATAGAAGTTTTCGACTAAGTTCTGTTTGGTTGCTAAAACGCAAATTCTTACATGACTTTTCCGAAGTTGCTAATTAGCCTACCACATTAATAGCATGTTAATTTGTACTCACCAGGATAATAAATCTAACAACAGAAATATACTCTAAGCCAGAAAATAATACATATAGTGAAATACACAGGTAAACATTTATTTCCAGGTAAACATTTATTTCCAGATAAACATTTTAGGTATTCCACAATGAACATCTCATACTTGGAGAGACTTCACCACAACAAAACACTCAATCAACACAGTCTCAGAGGGTTCTCTAACATAGACACCCAATCGACTCGTAAGTCAAAACTCACTCAAACATGTGCCAAAATGCACAACACATCACATTATCATGCATGACAATGTAATGATATGCAATAACACAAATGTGGGTGTTATAAGAAATGTGCTTATTAATTAGTAAGAGTAATGCTATGCTTCCTAAATCCTTATCCCTTATGTTATGACAGTGAGATCACTGTGAGGTCACTTATCCTACAATCAAAATCCAGTGGTCCAACTGCAACATCATTTGGGACGAGGATTGGTGATGGAAAATTAGAAAACATAGCATTACTCTATTAGTAACATCTCAAATTATTCCTACAAAATCCGTGCATAGCACGGGTCAATGCTAGTATATGCAAATATGTATGTATATATGGTGTGTATATATGTATATATGAATATATGCATGGTCTATATATATGGCGTGTATGCATGTATGTCTATACAGTAGAGAGAGAGATGAGATGGTTTTTTTTATAACTAAGGGAATTTTCGGCATTAGCAAATTAAGAAAGGAGGTCTTTGTAAATTTTACAATCTAGAAGGGATGTGTGTGTAATGCAAATCGAAACCTCAAGAGAGGTCTGTGTAATTTTGCAATATAGAGGGGAGGTCCATGTAATTTCTCCAAACCTCAAGAGAGGTCCGTGTAATTTAACCTATTATTAACTATAAATAAAATTCAATTAACTAAATAGTAGGTTAAGAAATATTGATTAAATAAAGAACATTTATATTGATGAATATACACAAAAAGTGATTGTAGTAGTGTTTATATATATATATATATTTACATTACTCCGTATATAATTATTACACATAGTTAAAAAAATTAATATGAAATGATGTTATTTTTAATGTTTATGATATGACACATCCTAAATATATAAGATGTACCACAAAACTTTTCTTGGAGTCAAATTGAAATTTCTATAATAAGTATTAATAAATAAATAATAAATGTTTCCAGCAAGAAAAAAAAAAGTAGATAATAAATAGCATGGAAAATTTGAGACTAAATACAAAGGGTGAGCAATTTGGGTGAGCAAAACTGCAATCAAAGAGAAACCCAAACAATTTTGTCCACTAGAATAGAAGTCATGGCAAAGCATATAATTAGCCATTTTGCTCAGGGACAAATGAGACCATTTGCTCATCTGGTCAATGCCCAATTTTCCAATCTGACCAAAAAGCTAGTAAGGACCAGCTTTCAAGAATCACGATCAGAAAGCTGGAATTGGATAGAAGAAGTGATTTCACTTTTGCTTTTGAAATCACCCAAACACCAACTAATAGATTATGCTGGGACAAAATAGATTTAGGGCCTGCAATTAAATTGCCCAAAAACAAGCACTAAGACCCAAGTCCTAACCCAAAATGAATGTCCTAATTTTATCTTTATTTTTCCTCCACTTCAAATGAATAACATAAGTTGAATTCATTGAGCTCGATTCATTCATCATAATTTGGTTTATCCCAACATTTACAATCATCATCAATTGTTCTTTTATTTGGTCCAGATATCTGAAGTTGATATTGAATAAGACTGAAACTAATTAGGGTTAATTACTTTCTCGAAAAACAAAATAGGGTTAATTACAATACATTTCATGTATATTTGATAACCCAATTAAGTGTTGAAAATGAAAATTTTTTATCACTTATTATTTTCAGTGTGTTTGATAATGTATAAGGTCTCAGCACTTCACACTAAAAAAGTTGCCAAAACTACTGAAATTTTGTTTTTGCTACGGTGCAATAGTCAATAAGGAGAAACTTTCAATGGCATATGCATATTGCATAGTGATTTTTTTTCCTAGTGAATGCAATATGCATTCCATTGAAAATATCTACTTATTGACTACACCTTAACTTAAAATTTTCATAACTTAAAATGCCGTTCTTTTACCTAATCTTTAGTTTTATCAAACAAGGTCCCGTGGTTTAGTCTTCTCTAATAGCGCCACTATTCCTTAGTGCAGTATCTCTCTAGCTTTGGTTTTTTTTTTTTTTTTTTTATTTACGTTTAGCTCTTGTTGTCTCAAACGTGTCATTAGACCTCGTGTGATTTGGAATAAGGTCATTAGCCAACTATTAATATATTGTTAAATTTAATACAACATGACCAATTTATTGGGTGTAGCTTAGAAATGCGCTAGCCCGGCCAAGAATAAAACAACTATGCAAACTTTCTTCGCATTAAATTTTAACAAATTCACTAAGTGTAGCACATTAGTCCAAATCACTGGAGATATTAACGACATGTTTAAAATGACAGGGAATAAACTGGAGAAGGTGCTAATCACCAGAGTTGTATCTGTTCTATAACTACCCCAAGAATAAAACTATGCAGACTTCCTTCGCATTAGATTTTAACAGATTTACCAAAAATTACACATTAGTCCAACTCACTGGAGATATTAATGATATGTTTAAAATTACAGAGAATAAACTGGAAAATGCGCTAATCATCAGAGTTGCATCTATAATTTATCCAACTAAATACCACTACCATCAACAAGAAAAAGAATATAACTCACCCTAACCAATAAAAAAAAAAAAAAAAAACAAACAAACAAACAAACAAACAAACAAGAATAGAACTCATTGGACTAGCCATTTTGGGGAACATCTTGGCCTTATTCTCCCTTGGGTTGGCTCCGGCTTGTGTGGATTCGAGCCCAAAGAAGGGAAAGAACCCACTAAATGCAAGTGCTAAACTAACTATGAATGGTCGGCCTTCCTATAAACAACGAATAAGAGCCTGTTGGGTAACCGTTTCTGTTTTTTTACATCGCAATCACAAAAAATAATAAAAAATAATATAAAAAAATGACCAAGAGCTTTTGGCTAATCCTAATTTTCTAAAATAACAATGTTAGGGGCACAAACACTTTAGAGAGAGAGAGAGAGAGAGAGAGTATGTGTGTGTGTGTTTGTAAGTGTTTGTAAAAAGCGTGACACATGAGTAAATTCCGTCAACTTTCTCATGGAATTGGATATTTGAATCACATTGCTTCTATTTAAAAACTCCAAAGATCAAACTGATGCAATTGAAACTACATAGACTAAAATGAGACAATGACTAATTTTTTTAGCATATGTACTAAAAGCAGCTAAAAAAAATGTACTGCATGACCAACAAAATGATCTGTATATGGCTAAGACCATCTCCAACCCTGAGGCAACCACTACAGCAAAGGCAAAGTTGCTGTGAAAGTGGAGAAATTGTTGCTCCAGCGGGCACATCAAATAGTGCAGCAAAATTGCTGGGTTCCTTAAATCACAGCAACAATGCTGCAATTTAAGCATGCCATCAAATCTTATTCTTCAATATTTTAATCAAACATCACACAATCCCCTTTGCGGCATAGACGAAAAAACAGAAGCATTACTACACAGTAACACAGGCACTATAATACAAAATATGACAGTATTTCCAATTTGTCATACGCTAACTTATATATGATTCTCTATCTGAGTCTTCAAGAAGAAAAATTAAAATATGGTATGAAGCTATCAGAGATCCTGAATTATAAAGTTTATTCACATTAAAAATTTTAAAAAAAAAACACATAATAATATTTTAGTTTTTTAATTAGAAAATGTCATATATTGCCAATAAACAATACTATAAAATCACAAAGTACAATAACATGGGTAGAATACAAATAATAGATAAAAGAATAAAATATATTAAAATAACAAAGGTTTGATGTAAGGGTTGGAGTGACTCATCAAAATCATCACAACAACTTTGCCTAAGACCCATCAAACCACCCATTTGATGTATCAATTGATGGTTTGCCCTTGGAGATGGTCTAAGAAAATAAGGAATAAGGAACTAGTTTAGAAAATGAGCACGACCGAGTTTAAAAGTTGAGATGGATGTGTCCCAGAGCCTGAAATAATTTCCTTTTTTGAAATGTTTTGGAAGTATCACCTATTAGATCTGTAGAGATAAATTGTGGAAAATGATCAAGCCCTCTGCCATAACCTCTAAGTTAAAAACTCGCAATTTGGAGACTGCAACTTTTCCCTTCGAAGAAATCTTAAAAGAGTTGTGGAAAGCTAGGATGTGAAATCCCAAAAGGTGAATTAAGATATTTGTAAGTACTGAAAATTTAAACAATTGAAATTTGTAATAGTGAAAACAACATTTTAAGTACTGAATGGACTGCATTCAATGATTATTTTCAGTAAAATTCTTTCACGTAGGCTTTGTTTGATTCATGATTTTGTGAATGAAACGAGAGGGGAATGGAAAACTAGTCTCATTCGTAATTGGTAAAAGAAACTAGATTTCCATCTTTTTTTTTTCTTTCCACTCTCTTTTTTCCCTCATGAAATTTATGAACCAAACAAAGCCTTAAAGTTTTCACTAGGGTTTTGACTGCATTTTCAATCATGTCTTACATTTTCAAACACACTGAAAATAAATGAATACTGAAAATTTTCATTTTTGAGCACTCAATTAAGTTATCAAACACACCCTAAATGTGAGTGGGTGTTGGTGCAATGGTACAATTGCACCATTGTGTGGTGCTCAACTTGTTTTGAATGGAGATGTAAAAAAAATATATAAATAAATCCTTTTTAGACTTGGAAGTTAGAATTTTATTTTTGTGAGATTGCCAGAAGATATGAATAACAGTCATCCTTGCATAAGACAAGCATGTGGTATAGTGAAATCTAACACATAATTGCAAGTTTTTAAACATTGCATTTCCTTGGCAGGTCAGTAATTTAATTATTCAATGAGTTATTAATTAATCAGTGTACAAAGCCATTTGGAAGTTACATTTTTTAGTTGTCTTTATTGTTTCTGATGTGCAATTACTTATTTATATAATTGGCTTCAAGTTATCATTGCCGTGTCTTTAATACCACCCCCCACTTGGTATTATTTCATCTACCTTAATCAACATTATTCTAACCAAAGCATATCTTTATCCCGAGTTAATTTATATCGAAAGCCTAACAAACACGGTCCTGCATGGATTTGACTATTTAGTCCAATTCGTCCTTATTTATTCGGCAAACAAACGAGGCCAAGTATATTACTATATTTATAGCGTTACGCGTTGCAAATGAGGAGTATAATATAAATTGCTTTCATGTAGTTTTTGAACCACTAATGGCGTTGACTATAGTATAGAGTACATGTAGCTAGCAACAAAACAAAACTAGCCCCAGTTTGGTTTTTCTTGAAGAAAGGAAAGTAGACATAGCAAACCATGAAAGAGACATGAGTATGATACATGCAGTTGCTTTGGCTACAATTGAAAAGATGAGAAAGAAAAAGGTCCCAAATGACAAAGCTCTACTTAGTGGTATGGTCCAAACAAAAAGAAGAAGAAGAAGGTAGACCAGTTTGGACCCCAAATATCAAAGTGAGACAAGTATATGATATATGCATATAGTGATGTTGAGGTCCATTTTACACTGGCTTTTGACATGAAATGAGTGCTTACTTTTGGATTTTGTAAAAAAAGAGAAAAATCAATGGACGCGTTTTCCCTACGCTTAGTGGGAGAGATAAAAAGATGAAAAAAAACAACAGACAAAACTTAAAAGAAGATCATGAGTTAGAGAAGATTTAGTGAGTCTAGTGACTAAAGCATCTAAAAAGATTGAAAAACGGCAGTCTTAACTTTTTTATGCACACAAACATATATCATGAGCTGTCTTTCTATTGTCTTGAGTTTTAATCACTTGCTATAAACCTTTGATTGATTTTATTTCGTTCAACTTACTTTTGTAGGACGTGTTTGAGAATGCTTAAATTAAACAAGTATCGGGTTCAAACTCAATCTCACTATATATATATATAGTCTGCTTCTTATGAAAATCGATATTGTAGTTGTTTGATTGTGAACAAGTTCTTAGGTTATTTGTCACGGAGTATTTTCGATTCAAGCACAGACTGATATGTAACCAATAAGCAACTACATAATCATTGAACTATTTCGATCCGATTAAACACTTGATCAAGTAGTTCAGATGAAGTTTTTATTTACGTTTTGAGTTTATATACCCATGTTGTGTGTGTGAATATTTGAAGTGATTTAAACACTTAAAACAGTGCCACTTGGTTTCGTACAAATACTGGTTATATGTTTGTGGTTTATTTCACGGTTTTCACACTACAAGAAAATTGACTATTAGTGACGAAAATTTTCGTCGCTAAAGGTCAGATTTTCGTCACTAAAGCTCTTTAGTGACGAAAAAAATTTCGTCGCGCGTTCGTCGCTAATTCCTCGACGCAAAAGGTCTTTCGTGACGAAATCACATTTCGTCACCAAAGAGTATCATTTAGCGACGAAATTTTTCGTCGCGAAAAGTGTATTTTTCCCAACGAACAAAATTTCATCACGAAAGAGTCCTACTATTAGCGACGAAATTTCGTCGCTAAAAGTACCCTTTAGTGACGAATATTTCGTCAGGAAAAGTGTATTTTTTCCAACGAACCAAATTTCGTCACAAAAGAGTCCTACAATTAGCGATGAAATTTCGTTGCTAAAAGTACCTTTTAGTGACAATATTTCGTCGGGAAAAGTACATTTTTTCCAACGAACCAAATTTCGTCACGAAAGAGTCCTACTATTAGCGATGACATTTCGTCGCTAACAGTACCATTTGGTGACAAAATTTTTCGTCGGGAAAAGTACATTTTGCCCAACGAACCAAATTTCGTCACGAAAAAGTCATACTATTACCAACGAATTAAGTTTCATCGACAAAAGATCTCTATTCCCAACGAAATATTTCATCATTAAAAAGTAATCATTAGTGACGAAATAAGTTTCGTCGGTAAAAAAGTTTAATTAGTGATGAAATTTTCGTCGCTAAAGGTAAAACTAAAAAATACAATTTGACTATTAGTGACGAACAGTTTCGTCGCTAAAAGCATTTCTATTTTTTTAATATATATTTTATTCACACAATATTTTTTTTGGGTCCACCTGCTAACGAGTAATCTAAAACATCCACAACATACATATTCACCAATAAAAGTTTCATTCATTAATAAATTACCTACTCAATCCAACAAAACAAAGCAAAATAGTATCTCTAAACATCCAAAAGCCATATAGAAAACACAAATTCCCAAACAATATAGTATCTCCAAACATCAATGTAAATTGCTCCAGAAAATGAGATCAAAATCATGCATAGTTTTTATTCATGCACTCCAGATGCCCGTAAATCTGCAATACAAAAATATACAAATCAATTTTAAATAAAGTATTAAGTAAAAAAAAAGTGTGCAACAATTCGTTAAAGAAGAGGAGAAAAAGAGAAGAGTCTTATCAGTACAGCACAAAAAGTGAAGATTTTATATGAATTTGAGCAAAAAGACAGAAGAATTATAGGAGAAAATCAATAGAAGACTAGACGAGTATGTATCTACTAGGAAGAACTGTCTAGTGATGAACAGTACTACTATAAAACCTCCACATTTCAAACTTCGAAATTAAATAGAACAAGATGGTCCCCTCATTTCTAATGAATCAACAGTAGATCCAGTCAAAGCAATTTGTAGGTCCATTAAGATTAAGGATTCCTTGCACACCAGTGAAGATAGAGCTGTCGGTTACTCAATTTTTTTTTTTGTTCGTGAATAAAAATCAAAACGACAGTTTGTCAACACTATATTAAGCTTTAGTTAACCATAATAAAACTTTTTAATGTAAATACCAACTGCATTAAATATATATATATATATTTTTAATGCAAACCACATTATGCAAAAGCAGTAATCCACGAGAAGAAAACAACAAAGCTTTACCCAAAATGAAATGTTTCAATCTTATGACAAAAAGTGATATAAACAGCAGCAATGTAATTTTTGTATCATACAGTTACAGTAAACCCCTGTTCCCAGAGGAAGATTTATCAAAATCAAAAATCACAAAATCAAAACTCAAAATCAGACTGTAAACAAATACACCAACATATACCTTGCGTCTCTGATACTCCGAGAAGTTCGTCGGTAGCGACTATGATACTCCGAGATCTGAGGGATTAGGGCCCTTCAGAGATGAGGCTTGCCTCTCTGTACGATCTGTAAAGAGATTGTAGAGAGAAACAACTTAGTTTTCATGGAAAATGTATATGTGTGTATCACTACAACAAAAATTGGTTTTAGCAAGGAGCCGATTTCCTCGCTAAAAGCCCTGATTTCCTCGCTAAAAGCTTTAGCGAGGAAAAATTTCCTCGTTAACATTCCTCGTAGTAGTGTCGTCGTTAAAGAGTTGCTGGCGACGAAATATCTAACAATTTGTTAATTATCTCTTGCTTTTCGTTTACTTTTCTTATCCCTCACTAAATCCAAAAAACGTGTCCGCATATTTAATACTTACTCCGTTCTAAAATAAGTGTCCACCTTTCCTTCTTGGATGTTCCAAAATAAGTGTCCACTTTGATAGTCAACTACAATTTTTGTATAAACTACCTATAATATCCTCTCAATAAAAACAAGCATCATTTCCTAGGAGAGTGGAATAAGAGAAATGAGTACGAAAGTCAACGTCACATCAAGGGTAAAATGAAAAAGTAGAAAAACGAAGGACAAAAAAAAAATAATACAAATTTCTTAAACAATGTGCAAATTGGTAGTGGACACTTATTTTGGAACGGAGAGAGTACAACTTTTTGTAAGTGATATACTTAATGGTTCTAGTTATGTGACTATTTGGACTTGCTTTTAATTAGCACTAGTGGGGTGCCACTCACTTTGTGAGTGCAAATTTTGAATTTTTTTTAAAGAATTTTTTTTTTCCCCTTCTTTGAATCATTTTTGGGCAGTTTTTTTCTACATCAGTTTTTTTTTTTAAATTTTGAACAGGCAGTTTTTTTTTTAAATTCTGAACAATTTTTTTTTTTGAATAATTACTTTATTTTACCCCTACTATTGTATTTTGTTAGTATAAAATTTTATGGTATAATTGTAATTATGAGTCATAGACTTCATTCTCATGGTACCCTTGCTTCTCCCTTTCTATAGTAGTATAGATTATATTATTAATTAAAAAATAATATTTTATTCGTCGTACCCTAACCGTATCCGTACCCGTACCCAACTATTTTAGGATTCGTCATACCCCGAACCCGTGTCCCGTTTCCGTACCCCGTGCTACATAGCGCTTATAAACATCACAAAAACAGAATAGGCCTCAAGTGAACAAAATATCCTAGATTTCCATGACCAAGGAACTGTAATGACTAGGTGAACAAAATTTATCTAGGTGTCACTTCTTGCACAGTCACTGTAATTGACTCACGGTTGTTCGCGTATAGAGCTAACCTTGTGCCCTAAGAAATACTCACATCAGTTATAAGTTGGAACAATTCAAAAAAATATATCACACTCTCTAAATCAGTGTAATAAAGATAACACTCACTAATAGTTTAATAATTTAATTAAATAGTGCTGATTTCCACCACCTTTTAATAATTATAACTTTGATCCTATAAACCAAAAAAACTTTAAGATAGATCCTAAGCTACTAATACTTGAAAAGTTTAGAGGGATTAATAATTTAAATTTTAAAAAATCCGAACTGTTAATTAACTATATATATAGACCCATCACATTTTAACATTTTTGGTAGGAGGCCAAGTGACCTTACTCGTGACCATAAGACTGCTCGTGATGCTCAGTACCTAATGGATGCCTCTAAATTATTTGGCTCAGAATGGATAATCAGAAATCTCACATGCTTAGGGATCCAGACAAGTAAAAAGCCTTTTATACGTTAAAGGGGAAAATTAGTATAGGTCGGTAAAAAAATCCATAAGAAGTTGGTGTAATATTAGAAACTTCGTGCAAAATTAGGAGTATTTCAAAGCATGAAAAGAATGTTGACAACTAATCCCGAAAAACTAAACAAAAATTCCTAGTGAAGTTCTGGCTTTAGTCATTGTGTACATATAAACTCATGGGATTATAATTTTGATAACTAGATTGGAAAACTAACCTGAAGCATTCTAAACAGGTAGTCACCATATGTGCCCCAGGTTCAAGCTCCCAATCATGACCAGGGGTCTATCACGCAATACTTCAATGAACGTCGCAAGGAAGTTGTGCACACCCTCTCTCAGTTGTTGAATGTAGCTGCAGCAAAGATATGGAAGGCTAATACTGCCTGACATCTAGATATTGATTTAATCAAAGCACACCAGCATGAAACTCACGCATGCTGATCTGTGCTTCCTTTATTTCCATAGGCAGTGTGACCTTGATTTACATATCATAAAATTAAAAGGTCTTCCTAAGAGAACAAAAAGGGGGAACCCAAATACCATAATACAAGACTGACACAGAAGGCAAGTAAAGCTTAGAAAAATCTTCTTAGACAGCAAATGCTATCAATCTACTCAAATGTAAAGAACTTTATTTTGTTTATGGAAGGGACCACAGAGAAAAACTGAGAATAAAAATTCAGCTGCATTTTCCGTTTGGTTTTTTTTTTTTTTTCTTTTGATATGTAGATTTTTCCATTAACTTTAAAATCCATTTTCCTAAATACAGACTTAAGATTTATCTGCATCAAGAAGGCATTTCAAAACCATGTCTGATGAACCGCCATGCTTTAATAAGCTTTTATTAGAACATATGAACTATTATACATAAAAGGTGCTAATTTATTATAACCATGATCACAAAATTGTGACTGCTCATTTATCTACCACCATGGCAAAAGATAGATATAATTGCTGAAAGAGGTAGCTAGATAAAGTGGTGCATTAAGTCCCAATTCAGAAATTGAGACTGTGCCATATATCTCGAGATGATGTGGCACTAAAAGCTCTTGCTCTCGATTTTGCTACCTCTTTCAGCATATTATCCATATTAAGATCATTTTTTTCACTTTTCATTCACATTATAACTACTGACTAGTGTGATTTACCAACTCATGAGCAAGATCAATTCAACCACAAATCTAATTAGCAATCCAAAACAAAAAAACCCCTATTTCAAATTTGCTAATAATCAACAATTTCCATAAAGAAGTTCATAATCAGTGGTTAATAACTTTAACCATAGAGATCAAACTACAACACAAGCATAAGATTTATGTGTGTACAAACTACAAAATTAGATCCATTCTACACAAAACTCAATAGGTATGAGATCAAAGAAAAGCAGTATGACTGGGATCAAAATTCACTAGAATAATAAAAATCTCTCTAATTATATCTATATGTTATTTAGAGAAAGTTTAAAGTCTAACAGAATCCATTTAAGTTTCTCAACTATATACAAATTGGCCCAGAAAAATAGTAAGAAATCCAAACAAGAGTGAGACAAATGATATAGTTAGCATACTGAAAGAAAAATGGCTAATTTTGAAACCAAACCAGAGTTTTTCTACTCTGGAATGCCAAACCAGAGTTTCTCTCTCTTCACTAAACATTGAGTGAGAAACCAATTGAAAATCCAGAAGAGATGATACATACCTTAGATGAGAAATCGAGCAGAGTACGGCGAGCAGAGGAACCGATTCAGGGCTGCGACAGCGGCGGCAGCATCACGGCGAGCAGAGAACGGCGGTTGCAGTAAGAGAGAGAGAGAGAGAGAGAGAGAGAGAGAGAGAGAGAGAGGTCGGCAAAATGGCGATGGTTTTTGTTTAGGGCAAACGGGCTGTGGGCGGGAGTGCGAGAGATAGAGAGGGAAAATGTTTTAGGGCAAAATGATTTGTGTTTTTCTTTTTCTAATAAGAGATAAGATTGAAACAGCAGCTTGTGAATAGGGTGCTCTTTTTTTATTTTCTTTTTCTTTTTCTATAAGATTGAAAAATACCTTAGAAGGTTAAACGGCATAGTTTTTGTTTTTGTTTTTGTTTTTTTTTTTTTTTTTTTTTTTTTTTTTTTTAAGTTTAATTATTAAACCAATTTAATTATTTGTAAGTATAAGCATGAGACTAATTTTAAGGAACTACGGAACTTCTAGGCCTATTAATCCTCCAATTTATTATTTTCTGAAAAGTTAGGCCATGAATCCATGCTTCATTATCACTAATAAAAGAACATTTTCCACAATCTAATGAGCAAAATAAAATAATACATTTTTTCTTACCCTAAAATTGCTCACTCAACTCTCTCATTGGTTAAGTTAGACAGTGGGATCCATGATTAAATAAGGATTAATTAATGGTAAAAAGTCATGGGTCTCACTGCATTAGTCAATGGAAAAATTGGATAAGCAATGGGTGAACAATTTTTGGGTGAGCAAAACTGCGCTCAAAATAAAAAAAAATAATAAATTATTAAAACCCCAAATACAGAACATGATACAGATATTTTAGGCGAGAAAACTCATTTCCTCGTCAAAACATGCATTTAGCGAGGAAAGTTTGTTTTTCTAGCCATAAGTACGATTTAGCGAGGACACTACATTTTAGAGTTGGATAAGCAATGGGTGAATAATTTTGGGGTGAGCAAAACTGCACTCAAAATAAAAATAATAAATAATAAATAATTAAAATCCCAAATACAGAACATGATACAGATATTTTAGGCGAGAAAACTCATTTCCTCGTCAAAACATGCATTTAGCTAGGAAAGTTTGTTTTTCTCGCCATAAGTACGATTTAGCGAGGACACTACATTTCCTCGCCAAATGGTTTTCCCCACAATTATTTACTTAACTTTAATTTTAGGCGAGGCAAATGAGTTTTCCTCGCCAAAAGATGTTTTTAGCGAGGAAACATTATTTTCTTCGCCAAATGTACTATTTAGCGAGGAAAAGAATTTTGTCGCTAAACCCCAAAAACTTAGTTTTTAAGAGTTTACGAGGTAAAAAAGTTATTTTGTATTGTATCTTGATAACCGGGAGTCCGGTTCCTGTTTCGTTTCTTCCTGCAACTTTATATGGACATGTGGGAGGTGTGAGTCAAGTTTCGTGGTTACCGGATCGACGGTTTGCATTTTGACCCCCAAACCCCCAAAACTTAGTTTTTAAGAGTTTACGAGGTAAAAAAGTTGTTTTATATTGTATCTTGATAACCGGGAGTCCGATTCACGTTCCGTTTCTTCCTGCAATATTCTATGGATGTGTGGGAGGTGCGAGTTAAGTTTATACTCATTCCGGATCGACGGTTTGCATTTGGACCCCCCAAACCCCAAAAACTTAGTTTTTAAGAGTTTACGAGGTAAAAAAGTTATTTTGTATTGTATCTTGATAACCGGGAGTCCGGTTCCTATTCCGTTTCTTCCTGCAACTTTCTATGGATGTGTGGGAGGTGTGAGTAAAGTTTATACTCATTTTGGATCGACGGTTTGCATTTTGACCCCCCAAACCCCAAAAACTTAATTTTTAAGAGTTTACGAGGTAAAAAAATTGTTTTGTATTGTATCTTCATAACCGGGAGTCCGATTCCTGTTCTATTTCTTCCTGTAACTTTATATGGACATGTGGGAGGTGCGAGTCAAGTTTCGTGGTTACCGGATCGACGGTTTGCATTTTGACTCCCCAAACCCCAAAAACTTAGTTTTTAAGAGTTTACGAGGTAAAAAAGTTATTTTGTATTGTATCTTGATAACCGGAAGTCCGATTCCTATTCCGTTTCTTCCTGCAACTTTATATGGACATGTGGGAGGTACGAGTCAAGTTTCGTGGTTATCAGATCGACGGTTCGCATTTTGACCTCCCAAACCCCAAAAACTTAGTTTTTTAGAGTTTATGAGGTAAAAAAGTTGTTTTGTATTGTATCTTGATAACCGGGAGTCCGGTTCCTGTTCTGTTTCTTCCTGCAACTTTATATAGACATGTGGGAGATGCGAGTCAAGTTTCGTGGTAACCGGATCGACGGTTTTCATTTTGACCCCCCCAAACCCCAAAAACTTAGTTTTTAAGAGTTTACGAGGTAAAAAAGTTATTTTGTATTGTATCTTGTTAACCGGGATTCCGATTCCTGTTCTGTTTCTTCCTGCAACTTTATATAGAAATGTGGGACATGCGAGTTATGTTTGGTTGTTACCGGATCGACGGTTTGCATTTTGACCCCCCAAACCCCAAAAACTTAATTGTTAAGAGTTTATGTGGTAAAAATTTTGTTTTGTATTGTATCTTGATAACCGGGAGTCCGATTCCTGTTCCATTTCTTCTTGAAACTTTCTATGGATGTGTAGGAGGTGCGAGTTTAGTTTATACTCATGCCAAATTGATGGTTTGCATTTTGACCCCCCAAACCCCAAAAACTTAGTTTTTAAGAATTTACGAGGTAAAAAAGTTGTTTTGTATTGTATCTTGATAACCAAGAGTCCGGTTCCTGTTCCGTTTCTTCCTGCAACTTTGTATGGATGTGTGGGAGATGCGAGTTATGTTTCGTGGTTACCGGATCGACGGTTTGCATTTTGACCCCCCAAACCCCCAAAACTTAGTTTTTAAGAGTTTACGAGTTAAAAAAGTTGTTTTGTAGTGTATCTTGATAACCGGGAGTCCGGTTCCTATTCCGTTTCTCCCTGGAACTTTCTATGGACATGTGGGAGGTGCGAGTCAAGTTTCGTGATTACCGGATCGACGGTTTGCATTTTGACCCCCCAAACCCCAAAAACTTAGTTTTTAAGAGTTTACGAGGTAAAAAAGTTGTTTTGTATTGTATCTTGATAACCGGGAGTCCGGTTCCTGTTCCGTTTCTTCCTGCAACTTTATATGGACATGTGGGAGGTGTGAGTCAAGTTTTGTGGTTACCGGATCGACGGTTTGCATTTTGACCCCCAAACCCCAAAAACTTAGTTTTTAAGAGTTTACAAGTTAAAAAAGTTGTTTTGTATTGTATCTTGATAACCGGGAGTCCGGTTCCTATTCTGTTTCTTCTTGCAACTTTCTATGGATGTGTGGGAGGTACGAGTAAAGTTTCGTGGTTACCGGATCGACGTTTTTCATTTTGACCCCCCAAACCCCAAAAACTTAGTTTTTAAGAGTTTACGAGGTAAAAAAGTTATTTTGTATTGTATCTTGTTAACCGGGATTCCAGTTCCTGTTCTGTTTCTTCCTGTAACTTTATATGGACATGTGGGAGGTGCGAGTTAAGTTTAAATTCATGCCGGATCGACGGTTTGCATTTTGACCCCCCAAACCCCAAAAACTTAGTTTTTAAGAATTTACGAGTTAAAAAAGTTATTTTGTATTGTATCTTCATAACCGGGAGTCCGGTTTCTATTCCCTTTCTTCCCGCAACTTTCTATGGATGTGTGGTAGGTACGAGTTAAGTTTCGTGGTTACCGGATCGACGGTTTGCATTTTGACCCCCAAACCCCAAAAACTTAGTTTTTAAGAGTTTACGAGTTAAAAAAGTTATTTTGTAGTGTATCTTGATAACCGGGAGTCTGGTTCCTATTCCGTTTCTTCCTGCAACTTTCTATGGACATGTGGGAGGTGCGAGTCAAGTTTCGTGGTTACCGGATCGACGGTTTGCATTTTGTCACAAATTGTAACAATTCCTGACGAAAGTTTTTCGTCACGAAACCTTAAACAATTCTCGATGAAATATTTCGTCACTAAAAGTTAAACAATCACCGACAAAACAATTTCGTCACAAATTGTAACAATTCCCGACGAAAGTTTTTTGTCACGAAAGCTTAAACAATTCCCAACGAAATATTTCATCACTAAAAGATAAACATTTACCGACAAAATAATTTCGTCACCAATTGTAACAATTCCCAACGAAAGTTTTTTGTCACAAAAGGTTATATAATTCCCGACGAAATATTTTGTCACTAAAAGTAAAACAATTACCGACGAAAGTATTTCGTCATTAATTGTTACAATTACCGACGAAAATATTTTGTCACGAAAGGGTAAACAATTCCCGACGAAATATTTCGTCACTAAAAGTAAAACAATTAACGACGAAAAAATTTCGTCACCAATTGATAACGTTTTGTCGCCTAAACTTTTCCCACCAAATTTTTGGCGGGGGAAATTTTCCGCCAACTATTAGCGACGAACTTTAGTGACGAAATGAATTATCGTCGGTAATTGTTCGACTTTTACCCGCGAAAATTGGTTTCGTCGAGAAAGATAAAGACTTTTGCTGACGAACGTTGATTTCGTCACTAATAGTATACTATTAGTGATGAAAATAATTTTGCGGGTAAAAGTTTCGTCACTAAAGGTCAGATTTGTTGTAGTGTCACCTTATACCAACTCCCCAAATTTCATACAGTACTATTAATGGGGCATTTAAATTCTTATATATGGAAGTGGGAAAGATGTGAGGGTTTAGAAACTAGTATTACTAATGGATGTGCTTTTGCTTAGCTAACCCACTAGACCTATATCCCACTCACCTTTGTGTTGCTTTACATGATTGAAAGCCTAAAAGCTTATTCATGTCTCATGAGAGCATCTGTGTTGTCCTAACCCAAATCACTCACTCCTAGGAGGCTTCTTGATGACAAAAGCACTTTTCTCCACTTTGAGAATAGAAAGTGTTTCTTTACCATTGCACTTTCCATGGGGAAGGTGGTGTTAGGCTTGAGAAAAAGTGTGTATCTTTTAGAGCTTCCGAGAATAATTAAGAAGATGATGAGGTGTTCTCTCTCTCTCTCTCTCTCTCTCTCTCACACACACACACACACACACACACACTAGGATGGATCCAGAGGGGGCAAGCACGGGCGACCAGCTCCCCCTCTAGATTTGAAAAAAACTTCTATTTTTATTAGTATTTTACATAAATGTACTTTAGGTATACATACCCTATCCCCTTAATTTTTTTGAACATTATTAAGCTCGCCCCCTAACCTTGCTTGCCTCTCCTAAACTTGATTTCTGGATCCGTACACATACATTTTGAGATATATTAGGACTGACAATGCTACGATTCTCAAATCTTATCTCAAATTTGATTTCTAATTCATAGGACAGTTAAACCACCAAACACAACTGCAATGACAATCAGGTGATCATGCTATAATTGAATGTGTAACATTGTCACATGTGTTAATGAACCAAATTAATTAGGAATAAAAATTTGGAACCATAGCATTATTCTATCCGTCTGCTATGAATTAAATCATTTTTTTTTGTTTAGACTTTGCCCAATTCTCCCCTGGTGGTTTACTTTAGTCACTTTTATGCCATGAGGCTTTCAATGGGTGATTAACAAAACATTGGTATTACATGAACACATTGAAACACACTTAGCCATCATAGTTTTTACATATCCAAACAGGTCCTTGGATAACAAGATTGCTCTTTCTTATCACAAGGACATTAATGTGGACAAGGAATAACTTCCCTTTGTTCCCAAAGGAAAGATACCTTACTTTCCCCATAACTTTGTCTTGGTGACTTGGGAAAGTTAACTACATTCATATATGAAGGAATTGCTGATTTCCAATGTGGGTTGTGTCTATGTTTCTTTTTCTCTTTTTCTTTTTTAAACCTTTGCAACTCAATTGATTCTAGAGACATAAACAATCTGAAACACTATTTTGCCTAACAATACAATAAGGTGATGTTTGTTTTAAGGGATTGAGGGCGGAATTGGATGAAAATTGACTAATAGTCCATTTTAATTGAATAGTTCGATTTTTGAGTGCGCTTAATTAAGTTGAATGAACTAATAATATTTTTTAACTAAACAGTCCCCCATATGGGAAAGTGGGGAACTATTCAGTCTCGAAGGTGTGATATAAATAGTCCCAGAATTAATCAATGAAAATAAATTAATAGTCCAGTCCTCTCCTTTGACAGCCAAACGTGGCCTTAGGAATATAACACTATTTATCTGACATCTTTTAAGTCACTTCGCCCATACCTACTAATTCTAATAGGAGTAATATTTGGGACACAACATTCATACAACTTTCATACAACCTCCCCAAAAGATGTGTCTATCTCTCTCCTGTGATGTCACTGGACCCTACAATGACACAGGAAAGAGATAGACACATCTTTTGGGGAGGTTGTATGAAAGTTGTATAAAGGTTGTGCCCCAAGTATTACCCAATTTCTAATAGTCCTATCCAAATAGATCTCAACGCCGTTTCTGAGATACCAAACCAAGATCTCAATCAATATTGACTACACATTAGATATTGATTTGGTAGCAAAAAATATTTTCCAACTATATCCCTTAGACCAACATTAATAATGAGAACTTCTAATATATCTAATGCTCTCACCCACTACCATATCACAACGCCACCTTACACATGCATGCCATGTATTTGGTAGAAGCCCATGAATTCATTTACCTTATCATCCAAAAAGAAAGGCACACATACATTTATACATATATTATATACATATATATGTATATACATGTAGATATGTGGAATTGTTTACGTATATCATACCATAATTCAAGTAAGTATAAAAAATAAATAAATTATGTGGAATTGTGCGCATATAGGTGTGCAACCATGAAAAGCATACGTGATCAATTAAGCAGAAGCGGTTATGGTCCAATGAACAATTTGTGTACCAAATTAAAAGGTGCCACCATTTGGCTAGGGTGGACCACTTGTGAACCAAAAGCATAGTAAAATGGATCAGAACAATGCAGTCTAGTCCCTACAAGGTGTTTCACAAAAGGTCAAGGTCAAAGATTGGACTATGGGCCCTGAGCTTTTAAAAAAAAATCTCCCTTCAAGGTCCAAATACACCGCTCACTGACCTTCCATGTTGGAAATGAAACCTAACAAAGTTATTTTGGGTGGGGGAGGGGGTGTGTGGTTAAAAGCAAAATTACCTAAATACCCCTATAACAAAAATGTATCTTAGTAATGTAAAAAAATCGACACATTAAAGATGAAAACATTTACCAATACCAAAATAAAAATAAAAAATGAATGCAATTTTTAAAAATACTATGTTAAACTTTTTATTGACCTTAGTGATGGTAAATTGATCTTTATCAACGGCTAACTGAACCCAAATTTGAAAAAGATGTCCTATATTTTAACCTTAGAACGGTAGAGTAGGTGAATGTAATTAACCGAAAGAAATGAAGAAAACAAGCCCAAACAATCTACATGGGAGAAAAACTAGGTCCACAAACAGTACTCCAATCATACAAGCCTTAATGTGGCCTTTTAGGTGGGGCACTTGATAGGGATTGGACCAGGGGACCATCATTGGTTTTTTTTTTTTTTTTTCTCTCTTAAGCGGATAAAAGACCCCAACCTCACTTTCCTCTAAACAAGTCAAATTTGAGAAATAACTGATTAAAAGAGGTTTGAACATCGGATTAGTTAAAATATATAGAGAAACCAATCCAGAAAATCAACTACATATGATGAGAATTACATAACCACTTATGCACTAATTTACCTTAAAAAAAAAAATCATTTTCAAGGTTGTTTGCACTTCGCAGGGTTTACTCATTGAATTTCTTTTTCAAAGAAAGCACCATTTAGTTTGCTGAAAAAAAAAATAAATAAATAAATTATTTTTTGATGCAAATGAATTAAATAATTGCTAATTAATTGTATCCTATATCATCACCTACAATTGGTCTATCCTCACTTTAATGAAAATACTTTTGTTCACTTAAAATATAATTCATTAATGCTCATCCAAGCATCCCATTGATAATGTAGTGGGACCCATAATTAAACAAATGATGTTTAATCCTAAGTCTCACTATATTGGCAAATGGAATGCTTGAGTGAACATTAGTGAACCATTTTTTGGGTGAGCAAAAATGCTCTCTTCACATATACAAAAGCATAATGTTAGATTAAACTAAAAGGGTCCAACGTGGAAAGCCAAGAAATATTAAGCACAATTAACAAGTGGGAGGTTCCCATGTGGTCTGATTAGTGGATGTGTTAAAAAAAACTAATAAAAAATTATAAAAAAATTGAATGGAGTACTACTAAACAATCATTAGTTTCCATCAAAAAAAAAAAACAATCATTAGTGTGTCAAACAATAATCTTAAAAACACTCCTTAAAGGCTTAAACATATAAGCACATTAATCATTAAGAAAACATAATGACGCGTTACGTGTTTGGTGCTATACATGAAGGGGAAGAAGATGTTTAGACATTGCCAAAATTTAGCACAACCGTGATGTAAGTTTTGTAATTACATGATTGTCATGACTTACAAGAAATTTTCTTAATCTTTATGTCATAGGCACCGTTTGGCACTAACTTTCGGAACCCATAAGTGATTATAGAACAACTCCAAAAGAGGTAATGAAAACTATTTGGCAAAAAATGTGAGTCAAATATAAAAATTTGCAATTAGTCAGAAGCAACATTGGATAGCTTTTGGCCAATCATAGTTTTTTGCAACTGCATCGCAGAAGCAAAAGATGTTGCCAAACCTGCCCTTACAGTCATTGCATTAATGCATTTCAACATTTAGTCTAATAACCTTGTTTCCTCTAAATCAAAATGGAAGGGCATTTTCAGGACAAAGTTTCAACTTCCAAGTACATGATGAGGTGAGATCTAGTTCTTCGTTTAGTCGTGCATTTTGTGAAGGAAAAGAAATGAAAAAGGGAAATAGGAAAAGAAAAACCGATCTCGTGGTATTTTTCCTACACACAATAAATATTATAAACGAAAAGTCTCAGAAAAATAGTTGAAAATCAAGGAAAATGTAAAGGCGTTGAAATGTAAAACGAATTAACAAATACAATCTGATTCCAATCTTGTTTTCCTTTCCTCACAAAATTCATGAACCAAACAGAGCCTAAAGAGGAAACACCAGAAGCTTGTAAACATTCCTAGTTCTCAATGAATTCAACAACAAACAAGTCAATCATCTCATTTCCCTCATGTCAACTGTACTAACCAATCTTCTCTTTGTTTAAACTAAATCATGTGTCCACTCCCACCAAACACAAACCAGTTTTATGAGCAGCATACAAGAATCAGAGTACTAAAAAACCACATTAGATTGATTCTAAAAAAAATACACGTTTACGCCAAAATTTCAAAACTAACAAAGTTGAGAATTAACCATAATCACCAAATGCTAGCAAAAATCCTATCGTGACCCGAACATGAAGAAGCAAAATAAAGGTAAGAATTGGACTAAACAACAAAGTGACTTGAGTCCAAAGATATGTCCAAATAAAGTCTATGTATGATAAGCTCAAGCTTGAAAGCTCTTCAATCAAAAGAAAGACAACAATTTGGTACAAAAAAAATTTCCATTCACATCCAAGCTTCTAGTGGTTTCAGATATAATATTAAACTTTCAACGAACAGTTTCTGTAGAATTGCCGGCCATTGATAAAGACTCTGAACTAGACTGATTTCATTTGAGGAACTTCATAAAAACTACCCAACCTAAAACTAAGATTCATGGTTTTTTTATAAAGCTTTGTTAAGTTGAGTTGTTACTCAACCTTTTATATAGTGTAAGTTTCTATACCAGCAGCTAAATAAAACAATTAGTTTTGACACTGTAGCCAAACTATGACAAGCTTACCTAGAGAAAGATTGGGGTTGAGTTGTCGAGCGATCCGATTCCTTTCAGATATCTAGACATTAAGGCTCTGTTTGGTTCAAGGAATTAGCGAGGGAAAAATAAAGAAAGCAGGAAAACACATTTTCTTGTTTGGTTAGTAAGGAAAACAGTGACTAAAATAGGAAGGAAAAGTAAATATGGTGACAAGTAAACTAGGAACTTTAAATTTTCACCTCTTCAATTTTCTTGGATTCATATTGTATATCGAAAACTTCTAACTTTGATACAATTTAAGCATGGAGGAAAATACAACAGATAACACTAGGGAAATTATTTTCCTTCTTGTTTTACTGTCCTAAATCTGCAAACCAAACATGGTCTAAATAGGGGTTAAAAATCCAAACTAAGGAATTGCACCTTGGGCATATGCTTTCCCATATTCTCATTGCATTGCCCCTTTCATGGTATAAATATTCTCACCCCTTCCAATCTCTACATTGCAAAATCTAACCTAGATCACTGGAGATACCTAAGTATTCATAATTATCTTGATCTTGTGGACAAGTATCATTAGTTGTTTTTTTAGACAAGTAACATAGTAGTTTATTTGGTTACAGCAGAATTTCAATCCACAAGCATTAAGATCAATTGGGAAAAAAAGTTCAACGCTTGTGAGCATAACCAAACGTTCCCTGCAACTAAAACTCCATCTCAACATAAGCAAAAGTTAAAATTCACAATACGTCAGATGAACATCCTTAAGAACATAAAACCACCTCATCCACAAAAGTGCAAGTAATTCAGATAGATTCAAAAGTTACAAAACTACTAAACTTTGTAGTTAATTAACAATTTCCCTGGGAAATTAGTTTTGTCTATAGTCTAGAGTAGATAGATGATAAGCAAGAGTAGACTCACAAAGGAGGTGCCACCACCACAGTTGAAGATTTATTAACTTAAAATATCATAGAGTTTATAAGCTTAAACCTCTGGGAGAAAGAAGTGCACCTCTAATAACCCATTTTCTTGTTTGTTCCATTTCTGCCTCTCAGCACCTCCAAGCCGAAGCCGACACGAGCTCCCGACGCTGCCAACTCAGCACAAGTGAGGACTGGCGTTTCTCTACGTGAAATCCCTGATATGGGTTTCTCTTCACCACGTATTCACCCTGAGTTTCACTGAAATTACTGAATGGCACGGGCGAGAATCCCGCAGAAGCAAAGAGGGCTTTCCAATGGGGCATTTTTTGCGGGGCAGTGAGACCAAGTCGCCCCAATACAACGTTTTCAATTTTGGGGAGAAAGAGGAATTTCTCAATCCTGTTTGCAATGTCTGAATTCACATTAGAAGCATCAATGGAGTCCAAGAGAACCTCATAGTATTGGAGTGAATGGAGAAGATGGTGTGAAAAAGGGAGGTCTGCCCATTCGAATCCACCTTCTAATGATACAATAATCTTCGGTGAAAGTTGCTTTATGAATCGAAGGAGTGAGGACAGGGCAGAGAGATGACTCGAACATGCCCAAATAGGTAAATTCACAGCAATAGCTTCATTTTCAGATGATTGGGTTAGAGGCACTGTATAAGAACTTGGGTCAAAAGAATCAAAGTTCACAACTTCAAGCTCAAAATTAACACCAATATCAGTAGCAAATTGTGTCAAATTTTCATGCATAAGGCCAAGCTCAAGAGGATGGTGGGTTGAAGGAGAGGCAAAGGCAGTGATTTTCAATGATGGGTTGATACTACCTCTATGCCTCCCACAAAGCTCTTGCATAAAGGATGCCCATTGAGCACCAAAACCAATATCAAAATCAATTATGTGGACCCGTTCTGCGTCATCAAGAGCTTCAAGAATTGCCTGGTTGGACGTGAAATTCGAGAACTGTAAAAGCGGCGAAACCTCGGAGAAAGCCTTATAAGCACCCATCTTAAACATTGCGTCAAATGGAGTTGGGTTTCTCGACGGTGGCGACAGAGAGGTGGTGGCTGGGTTGTGCATAAGGAGGGGCAATTGTAGAGCCTCCTTGAAGTAAAAAGCAGCCCTCTGAAAGGGCTTTCCAAAGGGAGAGAGGTGGTGATTGAGCCGCGCCAATATCCCTTGCGCGTGTGAGAAATTCCCAGCCATCATTTGCTCCGCCACCTTATATAGCTGATCGTATATAACTTGCTTTTGCTGCTGGTAATGGTGGTAGGTGGTGGTGGACATTAGTTCACCGCCGGAGCAGCCTCCGGTCACCGTCTCCAGCTTAGGAACCATCAATGGCTTCTGCTGAAGATGGTGAGGAAGATGAGGCAATTTCATCTGGGTATTGAAGAATGGAACTTTTGGGATTTGAGACCTAGAGTTTGAATCTGAAATACCCAAATTTTGGCGCTTTGGTTGAGGTTGAAGGAGGTGGTTAAAAGGGTTCTGATTTTGAGGATTTTGGGGTACCTTGGAGAGTAATTCTTGATTCATAAAGACTTGTGGGTTCAAAATCTGAGACTTGCCATCTGGGGTTTCAAATTGTTGCTGCTGATAATTCAAACCAGGCGGTAATTGAAGAGGCAAATTGTTGAAAATTGAGTTCTGTGAATTGATAAGCACAATATTAGGAGCTTTGCAAATGAGGGTTTCAGAAAATGAATTAAATGAAATTGAACCAACCTTTCCATTTTCGTTGCCATTTGAAGATAACCCAGAAGAACCACCATTGAAACATAGATTAGGAGCCATGTTCGTCATTGTAGTACCAGTCGAGCTTTCTATGGAGATGGGTGTGAAGCTAGACCCATGGTCAGCATTTTCAGTAAACTCGTAGGGATTCGAGCTCTGTAAAAGTTGTTTGAGACTGAACGAAGTTTCTTCAACGTCGCCGGAGATCAACCGGAGAAGAGACTGGTCTTGACCCGATTCAGATAAAAAAGTCTCCCAATCTTCGAGTCCAACCCCAAATCGTTCCACTCCGGACCCTTCTATCCCAGATGGAATCGGTTGAAGCTCCGTCGCCCAATCGTCCTTCCGACCACCGGCGGCGGCGGCGGAGGTTTCTGTTACAGCCGCCGAAACAGGCCATTTCTGTTGGGAGTTTTCGCCAGAAACCGCCGTCACACCAGCTGTGTTGTCCGTTGAACCAGTCCCACCACCGGCGTCGGCGGCGGCGTTAACTCCGCCGCCGAAAGAGGAAGAGAGTGTCGACGTCGACGTGGAAGGGCTCGGACTCCGCCTCTTGTCAAGCACAGAGATAGGTTCATTACAGGTCTCCTCTCTCTTCCACTTCGCCTCCGTAGAAGACACCAACCCAAAACCTTGTAAATTAATTTGCATTCCTCTCATCTACAACAAGAACAGAGATCAAACAACAACAAACCCGATTTGGGTTTTTTTTTTGGTTTCAGATTTGAAAGGGTAAACCAAATCAAAACTTTCAAAGGACACTCAAAGACCCATTTACCAAGAGAGATTGAACTGTTCTCTCTGTCTCTCTCTCTCCCTCCAGCTTTTTCTCTTCTTTTTGAGCTCCATATATCACCATTTGAACTCCCCCATCAGACCAAACCTGTTTTTGTTTCTCTCTCTACCCTCTGTATATCAACACCACCCTTTCGCTCTATGGACTTCTTTTGTGGTGCTGTTTAATCTTTTTCGTCTTCTACTACTACCCTGTTTGTGAAGCAGCAGTAGTACTGTGTACCCTTCTCTGTTCTGCCATGGATGCGAGCATCATAAAAAAGGTAAATAAAGTGGCCTCTTTCTCTCTCTAGTCCCTATCTGTCACTCTCTCTTTCTCTCTCTAATAAAAAATACTACTACTACTCACTCTATTCAATTTTTTGGTTTTTTTTTTTTTTTTTTTTTGCTCAGAATTCAATTTTTTGGTTGGTGGGTTAATTTCTGGAAGCTCGATTTATCTCTCTACTGGGGCTCCTGTCACACATACTGTTGTATAGCACTGTAACAACATACGGTATTGTTGTTTTTTCATTTGCTATAGAACTAATGAAAAGGTAGTTTGGGTACCCTGGTACCGGAGTAATGCTATACTTTTCATATTCTTAAATCTTATAAGTTTTTTTTAAATGATGTGATAGTGGGGTTAAGTCTAACACTTAGATGATCAATTGAATTTTGATTGAAAATTGTTTATTTGATTCCATTGTCACACTATTTGAGAAGCATTTTTAAAATGTAAATTTAGGAACCATTGGTATGTAGCATTACCTAAATACAAAATATTTTCAAGGCTATCATTGTGGGTCTTTGGCCACTGCCAAAGTAAATTGGCTATATGTATAAGTCTCACATTATCTTTCTAAAAAAAAAAAAAGTCTCAGATTATCACATAGTCAGTTTATTTGACAATAGGCAACAAAGCAATAGTGGTAGCCTAGTTTCAATTGCATTAATTTGATGCTCGAAGTTTTAAATAGAAGTAATATAGTTCAAATGTCTCATTTTGTCAGAAGATTTGACGGAATTTAGTCACTGTTGTGCACAATTATGCTGATTAGCGGGTGAAAAGATTGATGGCGTTTTATTTTTGTCCCTAAAAAGCGTGACAGTGCATAGAATGTGAGTAAATTTCGTCAACTTTTCCCACATTAATTCTATTCAAAAACTTCAAGGATCAAATTAATACAATTAAAACTACAAGGATCAAACTTTAAAGGTATGTTTTGTAATTAAGTCTACCATCTAATTGGACTGTAGGACTGATATCAACAAACTAATCAAACAATTTCATTTGAACTAATCTCCAGCCAAAATCATCAAAATGAGCACGGCAATTTGGTAGTCATTTCGCATACTTAAGGCATGTTTGGAAAAATCTAACACAGAATTGGTTCAGGCTAAAGTTTCACTTTTAATGTGATTATTGTGAGAACTAAGATTATGTTGTTTTGATATTTATCTTATTTGATATAAAAAAATATATATAAAAAAAAGGTCATGTTATTTTATTACAAAAATCAATTTTAAGGGAGTTATTAGACCGGATAATAATTCTTATTCTAGAAGTTGATAGTCACCATACACCTTAATTTGTTGAACTAGTTCACTTATGAACCAAAGAACCGATTCTCAACTTTCCTAAATCTCAACCTCGAAAATTTTATCATGGCATCTGCTTTTACTTTAGTAATTTCTGCTTTTGTATTAGCAATAGCCAAACAGAAAAACAAATAATTTACTATTCAGAAAATTAAATTTAAAAAAAAACCCAAAGAGAGAGAGAGAGATATTTACCAGAAAATACCTCATTCACAAATCCCTGTAAAAATACTTTTCGAATAAAAGGTCCCCTCATTTGTGGACTTAATGTGCTTTAAATCCCTCATCCACCTTTTCTAGATTTATTTTGAACTGATGTATCCTTTGACTAAGATGGTAAAGATCATTTAATAAAAATCCTTTCAATAGGTGAACTACTTAAATTAAAAAAATCCCTTTAATGTGAAGATTTACAACTCATTAAGACTTCAATATTCAATCTGCAACAATATATACACCATATATTTATACACTTATGTACATTTTTCCTTAGAGAGAGAGTTTAACAAGCAAAAGTCTAAACAGCAAATCAAGAAACTAGGGCGCAAGTGAGGGGGCTCGGCATTGCCGTCGCCATCGCTGCTCCAATTTTATGATGTTCCTCCTCCTCCTTCTTAGTTGATCAGTTTTCCTCTCCTAGTTGTTCGTTGCGCCACCATCTCCGGCAACCTTTCTTTTCTCTTTCTCCTCTGTAATTTCATCCATCATGTTCTTGATCTCCTTCGATGTATGCTGCTCTTCACTTGCGGTGACCTGTGTCGCTCGCGGATTTTTGGTGCGGATTTTTGTGGAATTGAGATTTTTTTTTGTGCATGCATAGATTCATTTTGAGGTATCTTTGTATGGCAAATTATTTCGGTTCTATCTCTTAATCTGTAATTCGGTTCATTCTCTATAGTTTGTTTTGAGAATTTTCTCTAACAACCAACCTATAATTTTAGGACCTAGTTTGCTGAGGCATGTGAAGCTTGCATTTTTGGTACTTATAATTTGAGGACGTATGGTTTGTTGTATAAATGGGTATGTATGTTTTTATTTGAAATAGTTTGATTTGAAATGGTTTGGTTGGAAATGGTTTGGGTTGGTTTCTTTTGGTAAAGTAGGTATTGATTTATTAGCGGTGTTTGTCACGGAAGCACCGAGAATTAACGATATTTATTAGGGTAGCACGGGTAATTAACGACATTTGTGAAAAACGCCGGCAATTGAGAATACGGTATTTTGGAGGTTGAGTTCTGCCCAGACCCAATTCGACCGGTCGAACGGGACAGTTCGTTCGACTAGTTGAAATGTCTCCTGCCCCGAAACTTTGAACTCCTTCTTTCAATATTCGGAAATACTTCTAATTATGTATGGAGTATCTTTGGAGACCCTTTGACCTACGAAAATGTTACTTTTGAAAGCGAAACTCGATTAGGCGTGTTTGGACATGCGTTTAATATAACATTTGAAAAACTATTTGTAAGTTGGTTATCTTGGAGCAAAACTTTTATTAAGGTCATTTTGGAAACTCTAATCATTGTTGGTAAGATTTGACGGCATGTCAAATCACCTGAGATCACCTTATTGGTTTCGGAGCTTAACAAAAAAAACTTTGATATATTACAAAGGGAAATGTTATTGTGAGAAGCTTCTCACATGAGAAGGCGGGTTTTAACCGTTGGATGAGCATCTAGCTTTA
This sequence comes from Hydrangea macrophylla, assembly GCA_033977485.1. Lineage (NCBI taxonomy): Eukaryota > Viridiplantae > Streptophyta > Magnoliopsida > Cornales > Hydrangeaceae > Hydrangea > Hydrangea macrophylla. The sequence continues at coordinate 96,196,470 of CM066995.1, forward strand.
AGATTCTGAATCTCAAGGCTAGATGCTCATCCAACGGTTAAAACTCGTCTTCTCATGTGAGAAGCTTCTCACAATAGTATTGCCCTATTACAAAATATACATAAGAAAAGGTAGTGAAATATTTTTGTAACGTTAATATTTAACTGTTCCCGTGTTTAGAGTTTCAGATTTTGTCTGATTTAAGGGTGACTACAACTTTAGCCTTGGAAATAAATGAAGTATGAATAAGACAACTCCCTAAACTAAATTTAGAGTAGGAAGTTTATACAAAAGCATCATTTGGCTTTGTTGTTAGTTGTTGAGTCTTTTTTAGCAATCATCATTACTAATAAAAACTCACTTAATTTGTTTGGACAAGTCCATATTCAAATTGCCAAAGCAACTTTTTGTATTATCAATGTGTTCACCTTACTAATGATTATTCACATGATTTTGATTCCTATGTCATGAATATATCTGAAGCTAAAGATTCACATAGTCATGGAGCATAACGTTATACTTATCAAATGAATTTTAATTTTAGATTTTAAATATTTTAACAATAGTACTATAGTTTTTTTTTTTTTTTTTTGGTTATCGGGGGTGTCCGGGCCAGCTTGCGCGCACCTCGACTAATCTCCCGAGGCCTAGAGGCGCCGGGTGAATACTCCAGTGGCCACGCTCCCCATGACTCGAACACTAAACCTCTTGGTTAGTACACCCAAGAAGCTTACCACTCGGCCACAAGGGACTTGGTTGTTGTGACAATAGTTGCACCACATACAACGATATATGGTGTAATTGGCAAGTTATTTGAGAATCAAATTTGTAATTCAAATTTATGAAGCATAGCACTACTCAATTATATTTAATACACATCTATCATGGATATATATATATATATATATGCACTCACATATATTCCATATTTTTTGTTTTTTCTGTTGATTTACTTGATCATTTGTCACGTTTTAATCCAAAAATTCAAAACATGCATATTGTCATGGATACATATATATATATATATATGCACTTACATATATTCCATATTTTTTTTGTTTTTGCTGTTGATTTACTTTATCATTTGTCACGTTTTAATCCAAAAATTCAAAACATGCATATTGTCAAAAAGGTGTTTTCGTTTGGATTATTGGTTTGTTTAAGTTTTAAATTAACAATATCTTTATAGTTTCAATACAATGATCAAACATCAATTCACAGGGTTGTTGACTGAGATGAAGTTATTGTAGTTATTTTCTGCCCACTGTTTGAGCAGATTGTTTGGCATTATATTAGCCCTTTTTTCTTCTTCTGTTTTTCAATACCAAATTTAGAAATTACTTTTGTAACTTTTATTAGTACTTCTTACTTTTTGCATTTTTGTGATGTTATTAGTGGGATCCATGAAACAAATTAGTACCCTCTAACTGCATTTTTTATATAGTTATTTACATGTATTTTAATCTAAAATAGTACATTTCATGTAGCATGATTTGCATGTATCATCTTATGTACATGACTATGGTCATGAAGGCGTCATGATTTTATTTATTACATTTTTTTTTTTTGTATTTTTAGAGACTATTTGGAAAAAGATCAAGTATTTGGCGGATGTGTTTTTATTTAGTAGGATTTGATAGACAAACACTAGTCTAAAATTTGGTTTAAAGGTCCAAACAAAACTCTGGTGGTTTTCTCTTTATGCAAAAACCACATTGACATGGGAAAGAGAATGCGGCCAAGCGTGACCTTGTTTTGTACCATCCCAAACAGACATAAGGATTGCAATATTAGCAAAAGAAGATTATAATTTAGGAAATTTCTTACAAAATTTATTATGGTGTTTGATTTTCAATGGATATGAGAATAAAACGTCACCAATGTATGTCCCTTAATTATTAACCCATTGGTTATTTTGGCTTAAGAAGTATATTACTCACACTTTTCCGATTGTCTTTTCAGTTTACAATTGGCAGAAGAAATTGGTTAAAAAGAAATAAAGGCAACTAATTAGCATTACGCCATGTGTTATTTTTATTTATTTATTTTTATTTTTCTTGGTTCAGTGGCCATGTGTTAGTTTGAAAAGTAAAAACAGTGCAAGTTAAAGAAAACAAAACTAAAGACAGACCCCAAAAGGGAAAAACATTACTAGTAGTCATCAATGAGGGAGAAAATATTCAATACTCCGTACAATGTTTACTTTGATGTTGTGGTTAATAGAATTTCATGATTCAATGTTCAAACATTTGTCTCTCCTAATTTTATGGAAAATAAGGTCTTGTATGATAATTTTGTAACTTTTAATTTTCAAATGTTATTTTTTATTTTTTGTATTCGGAGTTGCCTGTAATCAATTCAAAAAATGAAAATAAAAATTAAAAATAAAAGTCACTACATTACCATGCGAGTTTTGAAGCATAAACATATATGTCCTTGTGTATTAGTGTGGTGATAAAAATGATGCGATATAACCGTTGCATTGAATAGTTGATGTGATTGTCCAAATAATTATTCTGGGAGTACTTTTAATTTCTGAATTTTTTACTGGAAGCTTCAAAAGGGGGGTAATATATCCCTGATCTATCACTATTTCAACTTTTTTCCCAAACCCATCACTTTTCTAGAAGTCGCGACTTCAACTAGCGATTTCAGACCAATCAATCCAACTTGAAATCGCAATTTCAAGTAGCGACTTTATCAAAACCAGAAATCGCTACTTGAAGTAGCGACTTCATCAGCAGCTAAATTCCCAGCAGTCTGTCCATTTTTGTAGCAGCTCCCTGCTATATATCCAACATATTTTTATTTTCAGAATTGAACCACCAAGCATTATTAATCCAACATTATCAACATAATTAATCCAATTACAATTACAATATGTATTTGTAAAAAGTGCGAGAGAGAGAGAGAGTGTGTGGGAGAGAGATAGAGAGTGCGAGAGAGTGGGAGAGAGATAGAGAGTGCGAGAGAGTGGGGGTGGTAGGTAGAGATATAGAGAGTGGGAGTGAGATAGAGAAAGTGGGAGAGAGATAAAGAGTGTGGGGGAGATAGTGAGATAGAGAGAGTGGGAGATAGAGATAGAATGAGAGATAGAGAGAGAGAGAGAGTGGGAGAGATAGAGAGAGAGTGAGGGGGAGAGAGATAGAGAGAGTGGGTGATAGAGAGAGTGGGAGATAGAGATAGAGATAGAGTGAGAGAGAGAGAGTGGGAGAGATAGAGAGAGAGTGAGGGGGAGAGAAATATAGATGTATAGAATAAAAAAAATTATATATATACAAATGTGTAATTATTTGTTTATAATACATCAAAAAAAGAAAGGTGTAATTATTTGTGGATCCTATGGACTATCTTTGTTTATAATGTGTCCCATACCACGGAGCCTTCTTCGTTCCTTAGGTCTACCCTCTTCCTGTGGTGGATCCTCTACTAGTGGAACCTCCTCACGTGGCTGGATGACCTGCGATACCCCTATCCCTCTACGGCCATGACGACCTCTACCCCTAGCGTAAACTGAACGTATCGGAGGTCGTCGCTGAGACTCGGCTTGTGTCAAACCCTCATCCTGTGTCTCTGCCATGGGGGTATCATGTCAAGTCGTCTCTCTCACCTCTACCTGCATCTCCTCCGCCTCTACCTGCGTCAAACTCTCCACCATCGCCACCATCGCCTCGAACTCTGAAGCTGGATGTGGTGTCTGGATCAACGATGATGACGGTGCATCTGTATATGTGTACTGTGGGATGGAGAAGTCGCGGACTGGAGATATACGGAACTCAGAGCCCCCTGGAGTGAAAGGCCTATAAACATCGACCGTATCATCATATACATACACAGTAGGACCCTGATCATGTGGTGTATGTGGCTCAGACTCAGAGTGTGTGGATGGGTTTGTCTGCTCCTGAGACTGAGGCTGAGCCTGAGAATGAGAATGCGTCTGAGGATGAGGATGATGATGCGTCTGAGGCTGGGGCTGAATTTAACAACTTTCAAACTTTTAATTTTTGGACCTTTCAAGGCGAATTTGGATCATATGACAATTAATTTCATGCTATGTATAAAGGTTTACGTGTCTATCGACCAAATCACACCAAAAAAGAAGGCAACAATGGTGTGATACTTAAAATTATGGGATTATTAAAAATCAATCACCTTTTGTTTGGTATTTTAAAGCATAGCTAGTTACTTTTTCAAAATGAAAAGAAAATCAAGTTAAAATTAAAATTTTAAAAACCTATCAAACTTTTTTTTAAAAAATAAAAAATAAAAACAATTACATTTACCCCCTCCCCCAACAACACCACACCACACCACACCACCACCACTACCAGCCACCACCATGGCCACCTGTAGACACCCCATTTTGTCGGCTAACAGATTTAGGAGGCCACAATCATGTCAAATCTCGATGATTAAAAAAATCGGATTTTCAGAGATTGCCTCTAACTCTCAAGAAGTCAAAGAATTTGCAGAAATGACCAAAATGCCCCTAAAAGCCCAAAACTCTCCATATTGGCCCAGAATCTCAAAAATCATTCGATGTTGTTCAAAACAAAAAAAAGGTATTTTAAAATATTAATATTTGAAATCGTAAGCTCCCAGAGACCCCCCCGGAAGTCCCGGAAGTTCCCGGAAAGTCTCCGTTGACCGGTTTGACCAAGGTTTGACCAAGTTTGACCGAGGTTTGACCAAAATCATTCAAATTCACCCAAAGTTTTGAGATCATTCTAGATCATGTGAAAAGTCTTAAAGTATGTTTTAAAAGAAAATCGGACGGAAACGTCAGTCTTTGGAGGCTCACAGAACTTCCCGGAATTTCCTAGAAGTGCACTGTTTAACTGATTTGACTGCAAATTTGACCAAAAATCAAAGTCTTCTTTTCGACACTGAAATATTTTTATCAAATACTAGAGGTCAATAGCTTTCCAACGGTATATCGCATATAATTTCTCGATCTAAAACGAATTTGTTATGAATTTCTGAAGGTGAAAAATGCGATCAATTCGACTTTTATAGCGAATACCACAAAACTTTCCAAAGTGACCCAACTCCAAACTATTTTTTATGGAAATTAGACCTCAATACCTTTCCAACGGTATATCACAATCTCAATTTGGATTTCGTATGAATTTTCTGTGAATTTCGGACGAAATAGGGTCGTTTCGCGAATTCCGGGAGTTCTGGGGGCCAAAATGCAATTTTTGGTCAACGGGGGAGTTGACTACCGCGGTGGCACTGGCCCACTGCCGCGGCGGCAGTGGCCAAGTGCCGCGGCGGCACTCTGAGTGATTTTTCATTTTTTTTGTAATTTTTGGTTAATTTTTGGATTTTAATTCAAATTTCCAACAAATAAAACGACATAGTTTTGATTATTCCGGGATTTTGGACCAATTAGAGACTTTTTAAAACCCAAAATACCTCCCCAAGTTGGCCTATAAAGGAGACCCATTTACTTCCATTTAGAGAGGAGCTTGGAAGCCATTAGAGAGAGATATAGAGAGTTAGGGAGAAAGAGAGAGAGAAGTATAGATTTTCTTCTTCCAAATCCAATCCAAAATGTGAGTTTCAATTGGTTTTCTAAAAACTAAACTTTTATTTTCAAGCTTTCAATCCATCTTCTTCATCTTCTTTGAGTTTTCTATGAGTTAGAGAGTGATGTATTCACCCATATACACACATATGAGAGGTTGAATGCTTGTGGTTCCACCATTGAATATCATCTATTGATTTGTTCATTTGCTTGCTTATATACAATGTTCATCTCTTCTTACCCCATTTCTTTTTTATTTTCTTTATTTACTTACTAGTTCATCATCATCTAGATGATGACATGAAATTTGAGATGAGTGAATCCTTATGGATAGTAGCTCTTGACCTCAAAAACATGTTTGATAGATGATGATTATAACTTCAATACCTCCAAGGTATCCTTGAAGTTATGTTCAAATAAAAATGAATCTTTCCAACAATCTTGGAGGTTCTTGATGATGAGTTTGATATTGACATTTTAAGTGGTTATAACCTCTATTTGATGTTGAAAATATACCTTCAAAACCTCTATTTCAAAACCCCTCTAAAAACCCCTCACTTTGATCTCAAGAAAGAAAACTCTAGTTTTTCCCAAAATCTTCAAAACAGTGAGTCAAAATAGTGAATGATCTGAGTTCAAAGATTTCTATAGAACTCAATACTCAATGTATAGATGCAAGACCACTTGGAAAGTCTTCCTAACTCATTAGAGAACACCCATGATTTTTGGTTTGACTTGAAAATACTTGAAAATGGTCCATTTGGACCCAAATATTCTCTCCAGATATTCTGTTTTTGCTGTCACAGCAGCTTGGTCTACTTTCAACTTATTTTACAGAAAACTTTTCCAAAAAGAGTGACCCTAACTTATTTTTCCCTTGAACTTCAATGTCTTAGGGAACTGTCTGTATAAAATGGGCCTCTAAATCATTTGTTTTCATTTTCTAAGATATTTTGACATTTCAGTCGACAGTACGACCTCTGTTTCTGGGTAACCTCCATTGTTCATATGATTTCTCTCAATCTGTAATAGTTATTAAAGATTAGCTTTTTGGGTTGTGTTCTAGACACAATAAGGAACATCTACATAAAAAATTATGCATTGAAAACATTCCTAACCCCTCTTTTCAATTTCCAAAATATCATGTTACTATTTTGTCCACTATTCACAGCAAGCACACTTTTACTTCCCCCTTTGATGTGATGCTTACATGCACTCCAAATTAGCTCATGTCTTAGGAAGTAGTTCATACTACATTTGTACATATCCCATGATGATTTCCTTCATTCATTCATACACATTCTAGACTTCTAAGTCATTCTAGGAATCCATGAACACAAAGCACACTACAACCTTGGCACATTCTAGATACATACATTGCATCCATGCAAAGATTTGGGATCTTTGTGACTCCTAATCTAAGAAGATCATAAGGAATGGTTTTGATCACACATTCATGCTTTCCCTCGATCAATCCTCATTTCTCATCCGTCCCGGGGATTGAGAGGTCTTCTTTTCTCAAAGAACCAATATGCACCATGTTGGTTTGCTAAACATTTTTTTTGATTTCCTTGATTTATTTGATTATTTGTTTCAAGAACAATCCATGTCCTCTTTTAGATTAGGAAAACTTGATTATTTAATATGTGATTAGATGATTTTTTTCCTAGGTTTGTTTGTGTGATCTTTCACTTTTGCATTGTGTGATATTTGGCTTAGAACTTATGAATGATATCTTATCTTTTGATCTTCCAATTTCAAGATTCTTATGCAATATAATATACTTATCATAAATATTAATTGTCGAACCAAACATAGTAGAAGATGATTATTTGGATGCTAATTGAGGCCCGTCGAAAGACGGGGCGAGTTGAGGGTGTTTTAGTCGCGACAAAGGCTCCTTCCTCTCTCGTACCAAAACCTCGAGCCAAGTTCTTTGGTTATGAAGGGCCGGTGCCCTTTATCCGTTTGGGTGAGTCAAAATTAGGTTTCTTGGTTCCTTAAAGACCAAGTGGCGACTCTGAATCTGTTTTCAACATACATTTTCTCTCTCTTTTCAAAATCAAGTTTCAAACAAAAACAAACAAATGGATAGTGGTGGAATTCCGCGTGTCCACACCACCACCACCACTACAACCTCTCTCTCTCTATATATATACACATGAGTATATATATATATATCTACTATCTAGCCACCATCACCCAACCTCTCTCTATCTCTTCTCTCTCTTCTTACCACCACCACAAGTTTGCTTCCTCATCCACCCCTGCCTTGCACAAAAGAAGGGGAAAAAAAGTTGTATGTTGGCGCAACTGTCGAAACAGTAGGAGCAATCACCAAATTTATCGGGAGCAACTCACCAAACGTAAGAAGCAACTCACCAAACGGAAAGAATAACGTTACTCCTTATGTTTGGTGAGTTATTCCCGATACGTTTGGTGAGTTGCTCCTTCTGTTTGGACAATTGCTCCAAAAATCTACACCTTTTTTTTTTCTTTCTTTTGTAGTGGTGATGGTGGATGAGCGAGGTGGCCCGTGGTAGTCATGACTATGAGAAGAGAGAGAGAGAGAGAAGAGATAGTGAGGTTGGGGTAGGAGTGGTGGTGGTGGTGATGGAGGAGCAACTCACAAAACGTATCGGGAGGAACTCACCAAACGTAAGGAGCAACGCTACTCTTTCCGTTTGGAGAGTTGCTCCTTACATTTGGTGAATTGCTCCTAATAAGTTTGGTGAGTTGCTCCTACAGTTTAGACAGTTGTTCCAACCTGTAATTTTTATTTTTTGCTACAGTGGCAGGGGTGGATGGGAGAGGAGGCCCGTGGTAGTGGTGGCGAGAAGAGAGAGAAGAGATAGAGAGAGGTTGTGGTGGTGGTGACTATATTATATATATATATATGCTCATGTATATATATATATATAGAGAGAGAGAGAGAGAGAGGTTGTAGTGGTGGTGGTGGCCGTAGTACTGGGTGGTGGTGGTGGTGGTACGGTGGTGGCTGGTAGTGGTGGTGGTCGTGGTGTGGTCATGGTGGCTAGCCATAGTGGTGGCAGCTGGTGGAGGTGGTGGTAAGGAAGAAGATGGGAGGTAATATATTTTTTTTATTTAAAAAAAATCAAAAAGTTGATATTTTTTAAAATTTTTAGTTTTAACTTAATTTTCTTTTCATTTATAAAAAGTAGTTGATTGTCCTTTAAAATTTTAAATAAAATTGACTGATTTTTAATAATTCCTAAAATTATTGCATGCTTTGTCTTGTTAGTAGGTTACTATCATTTTTTTTTTCCCATGCTTTGTCTCTATCGGTCTCTTTGAAGCAAAGAATAAGAGAACCTTCAAATATCTATTACTTGGTAATTACCCAAAAAATAAAGGGTTAATTACATTTTATCCCCTGTGGTTTGATTCGGTGACACTTTATTCTTCTGTGGTTTAAAAATGACCGCTTAACCCCACTATGCAAGGCCGGCCCAAGAGGGGGCAAAAGGGGCAATCGCCCCGGGCCACCAAATGTTCACAAAATTTTGAGGGTCCTCATTAAATTTTTATAATTATATTTTTACTTTGAGATTTTTTTAGTATTTTACATTTAGGCCTCCCCCAAGGCCCAATATGGTGTCATCAACACTATATATATATATATATACAGTCAGGCTCTAAAGAGTGCGCCCTCTCTTTATTAAAGAGAGGGCCTCTGTTTTAGCCGTCGGATCGTGTTTTCATTAATGGCAATTTTGTCATTTTATAATTTTTAAACACAATCCGACGGCTAAAACAGAGGCCCTCTCTTTAATAAAGCTAGAGATGGCGCAGAGAATCTTTATATATATATATAAATATATAACTCAAAAACAAAGGCCCCTAGAATTTTAAAAATTACACTTTTAGTGTATGAATTTTTTGAGTTTTAGAAAAAGGCCAGTCTAGAATTTTGAAAGGTACCATATAATGTTTAAGTTTCACAAATAAACTCATATTATAAGTATACCTCAAAAAAATTGTCAATTATGTATAAGTAAACCCTAAAAAAACGTCTCGGGGCGTTGTCCCCCAAACCTCTGTATAAGAGCCTCATTTTTAGTAGTTCGTCCCGGATCTCCAAATACTCAGGGTCGGCCCTGCCCCTATGCTTTCGGGTAAAGTGTCACCGTTACAGAATCTGACGGAGAATTACCCCCGAAAGCATAGGGGGGTTAAAAGTGTCATCGGGCTAAACCATAGGAGGTAAAGTCTATTGTCATCGGACCAAACCACAAGGTGTAAAGTGGTCACTAATTTAGGGACTTAACACTCTCTGTTAGATTCTGTAGCGGTGACACTTTACCCAAAAGCACAAGGGGGTTAAGTGGTCACTTTTAAACCACATGAGGGTAAAGTGTAATTAACCCAAAAATAATCAATAAAATGATCATCACTGTGGATTTTATGGAACTTATTATTGCATTAGCCTTACCAAATACAAAACCCTTGCGAAACTTTAATGCTTCACAAATGCAAATACACTCTTGAGACGGCTGGCTTGTCATTATAAAATGAAGAAGACTTAATGGACTTCTTCTCTTTCTTTTTTTTTTTTCCTTTCTAGAAGACTTATGGACTTGATCTTGGTATTTATTTTTTGTCACCGTCCTAGATTAGTTCAACCTAATTAATGATTAGTTTTCAATTTCTTGATTTTCCGCCCTAATGCAAAAATTGTACATGATTTGTTGTACATGTCAAGCAAACCTAGATACATTTTAGGTTCTTTTTTTTTTTTTTTTTTAAGGGTTATAAGTAAAAATTATCATAGTTTAAATATATATAGAAACCTCAAAATAAATTTCAAAGAAATTTACAAACCTTAGTGTGGTCAATTGCACATAAGACTATTTCTTTACCCTTCTTCGTTGGGAAGAAACAATAATATGCATACACAAAGGGTGATATTGGGAAGCATTGACCAAAAAAGGGTTGTCCCCTTGTCTATGCATTTGAGGAAAAAGAAAATTTTGGGTACTTGTGAGGAAAGAGAAGAGGAGGGGACATATTTAACTAGGTCTAATATGAATTGTTTAGGGAAATCATTATTTGGACTTTGTGAAGGAGATGACTTTGTTTATTTCCAAACCCATGTGATTGCTAACAAAAAATTTGCCATTCTGTGAGTGCAAAATGAACCACCCATTTGAATTGTTTAGAGGCATCTTCCTTCAATTGTTTAATTCATCTGCTAATAATGAAAGAAAAAAAAAATCTATTACCCGAGACTCCTTCTACTGCAAACCCTGAAGATTAGATGCACGTAATCTTACCAAGAGCATTGTCTAATCTCATGATTGGACAAATATATGAGAAATGCTATCCTACTTTGTAGAGCAAAACATAATTCTTAAAATGGACAAAAAAAAATTCTTATATCATGAGAATAAGGGTATTAAAATAATTTTTATATAAAGCCTAAAAGTGAAAATATAATATAGCTTATATATATATATATTAATAATAATAAAGTGACAATTATTTTTCTTTTTTGGTTCATATTAAGAATGAGCATAATATTGATCGAGCAACATCGTAAAAGACACTACATGCTACGCTCATTACCGAAATTCGAACCTGCATGCCCAACTTTTCCTCTCCCGGATTTTGAAACTTATGTCATCGCACAAGACCACACCACCAATATAAGAAAAGAAATTAAAAAAGAAAAGAATGAGAACAATATTATTCTATTACTAACATGACCCTTCATGTACATATGTTCATCGCAAAAGATTGCAAGATCAAGCAAAACCTTATCAACAATGATACGCATACACCCAATATGACACCCGAAACCACACCCAGGCCCTTCTCAGCAAATTTTTAAAAATTTGTGTGGGACCCACCTGATACATACACACCCATTTCAGCCCTAATTTGCTGAGAGATTTCCCCCCAAATTCCCAACCCAGCGAGAGCGAGAGAGAGTGCAAGCCGTGACCGTCGCCGCATCAGGGTTTGGAGCCGTCGTCGTCGCCGTCACAGGGTTGGGAGCCGTCACCGTCGCCGACGCTGAACCAGCCTTGAAGCAGCGCCCTCCTGCGATCGCGAAGCTTCCAGCCCTCCTGCCGTCGCATGTGGTTCCAGTCCTCCTGCCGTCGCGAATCCGTCGACTCTTCCTCCGACATCAGAGAGAACCACACGATCGCCGGATCGCGTCGCTTTCGCCAGTTGTCGGGTAATCTTCTTCTTCTTCTTCTTATTTTTCTTCTTCTCTCGCTCTCTCCCCTTTCTTCTGTGTATATTTGACAAATTCTTTGAGATACACGCAAGAACAAATTCTTTGAGAAATTGTTATGAAACTGGACGAATTTCTCAACCTAATTTGAGTCTTTGGGTCTAAATTGCGATGTAATATTGAACCTTCATATTGCCTTGTGAGTTCTGATTTGCATTCTGCAATTGGGATACAATTGTTTCTTTATTGTCTGGCTCCTTTTGTTTCTATAAAGTTTTCTTGGCAAACTAAAAGAACAATGGTCAATAATTCTGGCATCTTTTATGAGAAGTTGGATATTTTGATTTTTGTGTATTCAGTTATTTGTTGAGTGGGAATTGTGTTAAAAACTTCTTGTTTGATTGTGTTAAAATGTATGAGCTTGCTTAATTGTACGAAGGAGTTAACCCAGCTTAAACGATACACCTTGATCTGTGGGATTAAATATAAGATTATCAAGGGTATCAACTGAGCATAAATTATGCATATGATTTGTGGGTTGTATTTATGACTTTCACTGGCACCAACTCAATTGAAAAGAACCCTTTTTCAATTGAGCTAGTTCTATTGTAATATTTGGTATTATTATCATTCTATCCTGTTCTATTTCTAATTTTCTTGAATGTTGACAGTTTCATTTATCAATTATACATGAATGTTGACAAATTCTGGTGTTTCCACACATCAACTGTTCCTTTGCTACCAGAATCCGAGGACATGAACGAAGATGCTTGTAAGACCCCACGCTTCCCTAGAGGGAACAGGTTTTTTGGAGTCCCACTTACAGATTCAGCATCAGCAAGTCCAAGGATCAGTTTGGTTTATGTAATGGCTATTTCACATTAATAATATGTACTTACAGGTGTTATTCAGATTTGGAGAGAGATTTTGAGAAAACTATCAAGTTCTACAGTTTGGTTTATGTAATGGCTATTTCACATTAATAATATGTACTTGCTCCAATGAAATTGTAATGAATATTTTGATGTTCTAAATTTGTAATGAAGGGTATCAGCCATGTTTGATCTTTTAATGTTTGATGTTGGATATTGCATTTATATTTGGGTAGCATGAATGTCAGAGTAATTTTCTTTAGCCAATTCATCTAATCAAAAAAATATCTAAAAAATTTTGACAGAGTCTCCTTTTGTTATTTCAACATTAAACCCTGTGAAGCGATCAAATAAATTCATAAACCACATACAGTCATAGTACATCACATGAACTGGTGATTGTAAACCAAGTGAACTGATCAAATAAATTCATAAATCTCATACAGTCATAGTACATCACATGAACTGATCAAATAAAGTCTTAGTACATAAAGTCATAGTACATCACATGAACTGATCAAATAAAGTCTTAGTACATAAAGTCATAGTACATCACATGAACTGATCAAATAAAATTATAATAATCAAGGCTTCCTCCCATTCCTGAATTTGGCTGTTGAAATGCAAAACTACTTTGTATTCCCTTATGGCTCTCTTGTGTTGCATGCTCCTTGTTGTGCTCGTCGTTTCCCTACAAAAAAAAATACACAGTTAAATATAAATATCCTTATATTAATTTTGACATTGGTTTTTATATATTACAATGAGTGCAATATTGATAAAGACTCAAACCTTTGCACTTGTCGAGGTATTTGACTTCTTATTGGCTTTTGCTTTTTTCTTAACTGCTTTCTCAACATTGCCCATTTTCCTCTTGGTTGGCGGCCTACCTTTACTACGAGTTACAAATGGATCAAGTATATTCGTACTCTCTTTTGTTCGTCCAATACCATCTCCATGTGAAGTTGAATTACTTAGATGATCAGTAAAAGTAAGCACATTGCTTCCACAAATTGCAGCCTTCTCCTTGAATCCCTCTTTCAGTACTTGTAAAGTTGCAACCACCTCATCACACCAAGTTTCAGAATCTGCTGCCACTTCCCCTACCTCATAGAAAATATTACACATTTTTTCAAAACGTCGTGCTTCTGGTGTATCTGACCAATTGTCATAACAAATCCGAATTTTTGTGTGTTTCCTTTTCACATTCTTACTCCATCTTTGAAGAATGTACTTGGAGGGTACCTCATCAAAAATTTCCATATCACTGTACACCATCAGTTGATGCCTACACATTATCCCTCTAAACTCAAACAACCTGCAATTACAATTCACTTCCTTTGTGTCATCATAAAAAAAGACCTTGAAATTGGCACACCGGTGGCCACTTCCAAATCCCACCCGTTCACGTACTTCATATTCTCTAAATCCAACATCCGCTTTAATAAAAACCAAATGACAACAAAGCTTCCCAAATAACTCATTTTGAAACTCTTTAAATTTGGACCTTGTATAAACACATTGAAATTGCTTCTCTATCCCTAAAGGAGTAGTACAGGGGTAGCATGAGTTATATGAATTGAAATCTTCCTGCTTTTCTTTTTCTACCTTATTTGTCAAGGCATTCTCATATTGTTCCACAAATTGTTTCAAAGTGGTCTTTGAGTTGATGTAGCCATCAAAGAAAGCGTGCATGCTTTCACTTCGCTGAGTGGTTGACATTCCAGCCCAGAAAATATCCCTCACAAAAGATGGTACCCATCGATGCCTCTCGTCATACAACCCAACCAACCATTCATTGCTTTCTAGCTGATAGTTTTCAATGAACTTTGCCCAACCATCTTCAAATTCTTCAATTGTTAATGAATCATAAACCACATTTTGTAACATAAATTTGATGGACTCATATTCTTTGTAGCCTTTCAACTTTTCAGGCAATTTTTTCATAATATGCCATAAACACCATCGGTGTCGTGCATTGGGAAAAACAACCTCTATTGCTTTCTTCATGGCCCTGTCCTGATCTGTTATTATTGCACTGGGTGAACAATCAGACATACATGTTAACCAAGACTTAAATAACCAAGTAAAGGTGTCAGTATCTTCATTTGATATCAACCCACACCCTAGCAATACGGACTGGCCATGATGGTTAACCCCTACGAAAGGCGCAAATGGCATGTCATATTTATTAACCAAATAGGTTGTATCAAAAGTCACCACGTCACCAAATTCCTTAAATACTGCCCTACTCCTTGCATCAGCCCAAAATACATTCTTTAGGCGGCCTTTTTCATCCAAATCCATCATGTAGAAAAAGTCAGAATTACTAGATTGCATTTTCATAAAATAGTTGTGCATTGCATTCGCATCACCCTCTCCAAGTTGTAAACGTCTAACTTTATGTATATAATTTCTGGCATCTTTCTCAGTAAATGAAAGATTCTCATGCCCTCCCGCCTCAATAACTAACGAATTAAAATTCTTGTTCATTCTAATTCCAGCTTTATCACTCTGCATTAGTTTCCTTTTGACATGTGGTTGCAAGAATCGATTGCATTTAAAATGTCGAGATTTACCGGGACTCATTTCATGGTTATGGGAAAGTTCTACAGATTTCACACACCACTTTTCATTGGGACAATTAAATGCCCTAAGCTTAGCTTTGCAATCAATTTTTCCAGTTGGGCGGACATTTAACGGGTTGGTTGATCTACTCTTTGTTGTACCACCACGAGTACACTGAAACTCCACATATCTCACGACCCCTTCTATCTTTTTAGAGGTTCTTTTAGACACGGCAAAACCTTTATCTCTAGCATATCTTGCATAAAAGGCAAAGAGCTCATCCAATGAATCAAATTCCATCCCATTCTTCGGCTCATCTATTTGGTTTTCTACGTCTCTTATTTGCTCTTTCTCATGATCAATCTCAATAACATCCTCATCAGTGCTTTTTGAACGATTTGAAGCTTCTTCTTCCATTTCTCTACTAGTTTTTAAAACACCCTAAATTGATATCATGGATGATAGTGACAGAGAGATTAAGCTACACAGGGAAGGCAACAAAAACATCAAAATGAAAAAAGTGTGATCAAATTTAGGATAACGAAGGAGCATTAAAATAATTAAGCTAACTGGGCATAGCAATTTTATTGCCAAAAAACTGTATTAACATACAAACTGGTGAGTTTCACATTGTAATGCTACGCTACGAAAGTGGCACCATACTAAATATAACCTCTTATTTCCCTAAACAAGGATTTAAGACCATGATTTATATAAATCTAACCTCTTATTTTCCTAAACAAAGATTTAATACCATGATTTATAGAGTAATGCTAAGGTGCATAATCCCAAACAGTAGTACGAGAGTGGCACCATATGCAGTGGTGCATGATACCATGACCCTTAGACCACTGGCACAACTATCAAAGAATTTTAAAATCAAATTTGAGATCCATAACACTACTTAAAGATTAATATTAGCACCAATCAGGACAGTACAATAGGAGATTTTACCAACAATATATATGGTGAGGCACATGATCTCTCAGACAAGAATGATCACAATTGCTTAAATTGATTCAACTAAACCATAAATCCCATAAACCTAACAAGCAGTGCTATAAAATTTAAATCAAACAATTTGAAAATTCATAGCATTGCCATGTATATATTAACATAAGGTCTGAAAACTTGACAATAAAGACAAACAGCAGCACAAGAAAGTAACTAAAACAAAAGAGAAAAAACAGATTCATTCATTCATTCAGAAGATTCAGAAGAAGAAGATTCAGAAGAAGAAGAAGAAGAAGAAGAAGAAGAAGACTTACAGAATCGTCGGCGACGGTGACGGCTCCCAAGGAGACGGCGACGTTCCCAAACCCTGTGTCGGCGACGGTCACGGCTGCGCAGTTGGGGTTGGGAAGATGTCGCGGCTACGGAATCTCTCTCTCGCTCTCGCTGGGTTGGGAATTTGGGGGGAAATCTCTCAGCAAATTAGGGCTGAAATGGGTGTGTATGTATCAGGTGGGTCCCACACAAATTTTTAAAAATTTGCTGAGAAGGGCCTGGGTGTGGTTTCGGGTGTCATATTGGGTGTATGCGTATCATTGTTGAAACCTTATATATGTTGCATTGTTATTGTTAAAGTGAGTTTGTGTGTGGGTATTTACATGAAACTATATATGTATGTACACTGTACTTGTTATTAAATTTCAGATGCATGTGAATTTCAAATGTGAAATAGGAAAACCTTTTCCTTTTTCACTTTGCCGTATTGTTGTTGGCCCAAAAAAAGGGTGGCAACATGTGCTTTCCTCTCTGTACAAGAAACTCTGCAAGGCAAGCAGTATAAACATAATTCCACCGTTCATTAAATTAACTGAAAAAAGATAATTAAAAAAAAAAAAAAAGATATCTTATATATAAAGCAATGAAATCACAACGAGATCGAAGATCTACACTTTTTGCTAGCTTTATTGTCATTGTTTTATGTTCAAACAAAAACAAAAAGAAAACCAAATCTCCAGTAGTTTAGTGGTACGCGGACCAACAAAGAGGGGTATTCTACTCTTTTGGTCTTGGGTTCGAGGTTTCATATGGGTACATACAAGAGATTTGGTTAGGACCTTTGCCCTCCCTAAGGAGCTTAGGAGTTTGAAACCCTCAAGGGTCGTGTAAGCTAGTTGAAGGGATGTATCTCAAGATGGACAATGTTGATCAACTTGGTATGAGTTCAGATCTTACCGCTAGCTAGTTTGCCATCTTGATTTACTTGATGTGTGTGTTGTGAGGTCGGTACACGTGCTCGAAGTTTGTCCCATGTTCTACTTTAATAAAAACGATAATAAGTACTAATCTTGAAGTCACGGATGGCGGGCTGGGATATTAGTCCTCCTCGTATTCGAAAAAAAAAAAAAAATTCACTTATATATATATATATATATATATACATATGTGTGTGTGTTACTAGTAATATATTAGAGATTATTAGATTTACCCTATTTTACCGCTGCTTGATTAGAAGGAGAAGGAAAATATGTTGTGTACATAATACATAATGCCAGTATATGTACCTGGTAAAAAGACTTGATACGCACATTCGATCTCTCTGAAAGTTTCCTTTTTAATTGTTTTTTGGTATCCAATAATTAGATAGTACATAAGTATATCGGAGCTAGAACATGCATGCAAAGGTCATGGGGGTGTATATATACGCGTACTATACACTTCTATATATGAAGGGGTAAATGTATTGTATAAATATAAGTACACATTTGTGCATGTAAGTTTGTAAAATGAAAAAGTGTTGTGCATGTATTTGACTTCTCCAAAGTTCAAACAATGAACAAGTAGGGGCAGAGTCTACAAATAGGAGTGTAGATGAGTTGAGTCGTTTAATAAAGGTTTGGGGTTCAGTTCGATAAAATTAAAGTTAGACTCAGCTCGGCGTGAGAGCTCGTGAACACGTTTAATTATGTATTTATTTATTATAAAATTGTATAATTTTAGAGAAAATATGACAAATCTCGTAAATAAACTTGATAAAAGACTGATTTATTATTAAACTATATAGTTTGGGCAAATTACACTGACCTCTCTTGAGATATATGACAATTGCAGTGACCTATCTTCTAGTTTGGAAAATATCACTCACATATCCTCTACCTATTTTTTGTGTGTAAGATTGCTAATTTACCCCTTATCTCGATATATATATATATATGTGTGTGTGTGTGTGTGTGTGCGCACGTGTGTGCGCATTAGATAAAATTATATATACATTAGTAAATTTTACAGATTCAAATTTATAGTATTTAGTAAAAGCTCAATTTTTTATGATTGACTCACATTTTTTCCGATTAAATTTTTTATAATCTGATTTGCAAAACAATTTCAATCACTCGTGCACTCCAGAAATTCTTTCCAAATGCCCTCTTGAGTGACAACCATTGACTCTTCTGTGGATTATATACAATAGCCCTACCACTTCCTAGAGATATAACCAAACTTCAATGAAACACTGAGCCACCGAACCAAAAAATTAGTAAAATACAAAATCAACGTATCACAACCACGTATAGTGGTGTCATAACAAATTACCCAAAGTAGAGAAAAGTTGCCAAAACTACTCAGCTAGAATTGGTTTTGTGTTGGTCCAATTAATGTAACATGTCTTATCTATAAAGGGACAAACCTTAGCCTTAGCTGCTTGTATTGTACATGGGTGTGGACAGTGCGATCCTGCATTTAAATGGGTCCACATAGATAATTTTGATTGGTCCACGTGGATTATATTGTACACATTGAGCAATCAGAGATTTTACCGGGACAACACTTAAATGTAGTTACCAACTAATACTATGCTAGTATTAAATTTGAATAGCAAATGTGTTTTTCAAGTAATTTGGTCATTGTACCGCATGCATCGGTTTCTAGTAATGTTATTGTCATATGATATAATTGTAAAAATATTTAGAGTTTAAATTTAGGCAAATTTTAATTTTGTGCCTTACAGGCTCAATTTACAAAAGGGTAATACTTGGAGCATAATTAAAGTCACAATTTTTTTTGCACAACCTTCATTGTGTGTCTATCTCTCTCCTAGTGGGCACTGTGGGGTCACTGGCACTGTGGTACTCATCAAGAGAGAGATAGACACAAAATGAAGGTTGTGCAAAAAAAGATTGTGGCTTTGATTGTGCTCCAAATATTACTCTTTACAAATTTTGGATGGAGAGAAATACCCGTGTCTTCAAATGCAAAGCTCAGGTTTGGTCACAAATCCTTGAGAAAACATTGGCAGAGATCAAAATGTAACTATCTGTTATTCAACCTGTGACTGTTCACACCCAAACATGGATGTAGGGGTGTGTTTCGGCCGGAACGGATCGGAAACACCCCTTTCGGAAGAAAAAAAATTCCGAAATTTTCAAAAGCCAAAAATGCATTCCGAATTCCGTTCCGAAATTTCGGAAATTCCAAAATTATTTCCGATTCCGAAATTTTGGAAATTTCGGAATTTCATTAGATTCGGAATTTTTCGGAATATTTGGAATATTTTTGGAATTTTTCGGAATATTCGGAATTCAAGCTTAATGGGATTTCACTTGAGACTTGTAGGTCTTTTATAGAAGCACATCACATCCTATTTTTTGTGTTTTTTCGATGTGGGATGAACACAAATTTCGGAATATTTCAGAATATTTTCGAAAAAGTTTCGAAAAATGCAATTTCGGAATATGTTCGGAAATTTTTCGGAATATATTCGGAAAAGTTTCAGAAAATACAATTTCGGAATATTTTCGGAAATTTTTCGGAATGTTCGGAATTTTCAGAATTCTGAAAACAATTCCGATTCCGAACCGATTTTTTTCGGAATTTTCGGAATTCGAAAATTCGGAATTCAGAATGCATATTTAGTTGCCAAAATCGGAATTTTTCGGATCGAAATCGGTCGGAATCGGAATTTCCGTTCCAAATGACACCCCTACATGGATGTATCTAAGAATCTAGTCTAAGGGGAGCGAAGGCATATGGTTGCCCCCGTAAGAAAATAAAAATAAAAATTGGTAATTAACTATTTATACATTTTTTGATAATGAGATTAAAAAAAATATATAATGAGATAAATACAACTATTTGAATCAACAAGATATGAAGCAATTTATAAATTAAATTTAGGATTTATATTTATGAACACACACTAAACTTTTTCAAAAATTATATATATACACATTAGTTTGAAGAAAAATTTAAGGGGGACGAACTTAATAATTTTTTAAAAAAAAAAATAGAGGAGGAGAGTATATATATTTAACGTGTATTTCCAAATAATAGAAATATAATTCAATAATTTTTTTTAAAAAAATTTGATTGTCCCCTAGATCCATCCTTGCACCCAAACAAAGACAGCTCTGTATTACTCTTGGGGAGAGCCTGGATTCAATGACATTACATTATTCATAGCTACTTAGATACATATAGTATTGGTCATACTATATAAATCATTCATGTAATGTTCGCATAAACAAATTCAAGAATAACAATGAGCATACATAATGAAGTAAAGACCTAAATCTTTTCTCAATGATAAATATTGAAGACTTGTCCTCATTTCAAAATGATCATGAATACATTCTAACCAAGCATCAATTTAATTTGTGCTGAGAGCGATGAGCCGGTTGTAGTTCAATTGACATATTTCTCTTCTTAATAGGGAGGGAGAGGGTTCGAATCACCATAGAGGATTCTAGTTGTTTGTTTCCCATTTAATCTTTACTCGAAATGAGTGACCCATTGTTAGATTTTGCTGTGAGCCAATGTAGAGGGGTGTGCTGTGTGCATGATCCAGATAAGTATTAAAAAATTAATAAATTTAAAAATAAAAAATATTGTGCTGAGAACTATAAGCATAATGGGCCGGGCTTCAATGGTGGCTTAGGAGACTATTTGACATTTGACTAACATTTGGATTTTGGATGATCAGGCTTTGGTAGTTTATTGGGCTATTTTCAGATCATGTTATTTGGATTTCAATGACGAATGGTACAATTTTAATAGTAATACCAGGGACACAATATTGGGATACAACTTCCATTTTGTGTCTATCTCTCTCCTGACAGGTCCCACATTATTAGTGGACCCCACAGTACCAATAGGACCACTAGGAGAGAGATAGACACAAAATGAAGGTTGTGTCTCAAGGTTGTGTCTTTTGGTTGTGTCCCAAGTATTAATTAAACAGTTTGTAATTATAAAAATATTAGAAATGATCCTTAAATAGACAGTTAATGTAAGATTGGTCCTATTGGTATTGTGTCTATAAAAATATATCCCTGAATCAAAGGATGATTTTGAAATTGGTCATTTCCCCAATATTTTCGTCTTGTTTATGACATGAATACCTTGCATTTATGATCATTATCAATTTATATATAAAATTGAGGAGTAATGCTTGGGGCACAACCAAAGTCACAACCTTTTGTCCACAACCTCCATTTTGTGTCTATCTCTCTCTTGATGGGTCCCACAGTGTCAGTGACCCCACAGTGCCCACTAGGAGAGAGATAGACACAAAATGGAGGTTGTGGGCAAAAGGTTGTGGCTTTGGTTGTGCCCCAAGTATTACCAAAAATTGAGGTTGCCAATATTAGTTACTTGATTAAATCATAATTACTCCTAAATTTTAGGCTAGTGGAGTAAACCACAATTGTGTTTGAAATCAACTTTAAATCAGGGATTTAAACAATAGAAATATAAGAAATAGTCCCTCTCTAGCCATTTAGTTAGAAGTTAATCCATCGGAAGGGTTAGATTAGAAATAGACCCTTAATTAGGCATGTTAATTAGAAATAGGTCCTCTCCCCCAATTTAATAAAATTTTAATGTCTAAATTACCCTTACTCACATGGCCAGTTAAATATACATATATATTTATATATTCGTGTATCTATATGGACATATATAGATTTGAAGTTATTGTCATTAATTGATAATGGAATTATGTTCCCTTAATTCAAGGGATATCCTTATCAGCTCACCATGATCTTTTGGTTGAAATTCAAATTATTTAATACGTTTTTCAAAGAGTGAGAATTTCTCAGTCTTTTGTGAGAATTTCTCAGTTTTTACACAGTCCGTTTTTTATGGTCCGCTTAAGATCCGTATTGTATATTCGTGTATCTATATATGGATATGTAGATATAGATTTGAAGTTAATGTCATTAAATGATAATGGGATTATGTTCCCTTAATTCAAGGGATCCCCTTATCTGCTCACCATGATCTTTTGGTTGAAATTCAAATTATTTAATACGTTTTCCAAATAGTGAGAATTTTGCAGTCTTTTGTGGGTATTTTTCAATCTTTACACAGTTCGTTTTTTAAGGCCCTCTTAAGATCCAGACTGTATATTCATGAAGTTAATGTCATTAACTGATAATGGAATCATGTTCCCTTAATTCAAGGGATCTCCTTATCTGCTCACCATGATCTTTTGGTTGAAATTCAAATTATTTAATTCATTTTTTTTTTGGGTGAAATCCTTGATTATAATACTGATAAATTCCCTAATCCTGGGAAAGTTCTCATTAAAAACTGAGAAATTCCTACTCTTTTGTGAAATCACTGATTAAAACACTGAGAAATTAATTCCCACTCACTTGTGAAATTCCTAATTAAAATATTGAGAAATTCCTACTCCTTTGTGAAATTTTTGATCCAATAAACTGGGAAATTACGCATAGACAATATCATTAGCTCTAGCAAGAATCACACAAATAGATAACAGGTCTATCCATCAAGATGTAAGAAATAGATACTTTATCATGTAAAATTGTAAAACAATTGGGAAATATCACTGTTATCATGTTTTTTCGCTAATTTTTTTTTGAGTAATTTCCAATAGTGAATTTTCTATTGACATGAACTTTCTCGGTTAACTAAACAATGATGAACAATTCCTCAATAAAAAATAAGATATAAAACACTGAAAAATTATAAACAATTTCAAATATGATCAATATTTTGCGAACGCTTCTCGAAGCTCGCTGTTGTCGCCGTCGGCCGATCCTCCGAGGTGAAACTCCGTGAACTCCTTCAGATCGATGTAGCCGTCGCCGTCGGTGTCCATCTCTGACATTATGCACTTGAGTTCGTCCGGCGACGTCTCGATTCCGAGTGCTTTGAGTATGGCCTTGAGCTCTAAGACAGAGATCTTTCCATCGCCATAACTTCTTGAACACCTTTTCCATCTCATCCATGCCGCCTAAAACACAGTCAATCTGTTTTGAGTCTGTTGATTTCTTCGCCATTAGAGAGAGAGAGAGATTATTATCCTGATATATATATAGAGGATAATATAGGGGTATTTATGTATTTAGCAACACAAAGAGACTAATTTCTATATTCAGATATAGGAAGGATCTATTTCTAGAAAAACTAGGATTAGGGGCTAAATCCTACTTTACCCTTTAAACAAATCAAGATCAAGGGCCAAAATTTGCCCAGTCTTTATTGATGAATAGAAGAGCAATTGAATTCGCAGTCTCTCTCTCTCTCTCTCTCTCTCTCTCTCTCTCTCTCTCTCTACAATTGTGGTTCTGTATGTATAGGTGATGGAGTTGTGGTCAAGGGAGGAGCTGCCTCGACAAGAAGTCTAGAGGGAGAAACAAGGGAGAAGATTATTGTTGTTGTTGTTGTTGTTGTTGTTGTTGTTGTTGTTGTTGTTGTGTTGATGGTATTAATGGTCCGATTTCGGCAATTCAACGACAGATAGAGGGTTAAACGACGACGAAGAAGAAGAAGATAACAAAGCCTGGTGGCTGAGGCCAACATAGGTGAGAACTTGAGTGACCGAAGGCGCACCTCTGATGATCTAAACGAAGATCTGGAAGAAGAAGGCCAACCAGTTCATCAGTGTCCTTTATACTTGCATAGTCCTCAACACGTATGCTTCGGCTTGGGCAAGCTCGGCCATGGCCGATCACAGAAGTGAGCAAATGCTAGGTTTTTACAACTTTTGGTCTCATCACAAAAGTGTGTGGGTATTTCTTTTCTGTGATAGAGTTTATTTAATAAAAATATAATTGTGTGTACATACATATTCATATATACATATTCCAAATGATAAGACAAAACACTGAGAATTTCTCACCAATCCCTATGTATTGTTGCTGCATTTTAGTGTTTAGACAGTTTGTGTGTGAATTATCAACAGTGTGAGAAATTTCTCACAACGTGTGGATTTTTACTTTTGAGTTTTGAAGGTGAGAAATTTGTTTTAATTTGGTTAGAAAAAATGGTGAGAAATTTCTCAATGCTCCCATTACACTCAGTGTAGTCTCTTTGCGATACCATTTGAGAAGGGAATTGTTATGAGCACTCTAAAAATTATTAAATACACTCCATAGTGCCACTCTTAAAGTATGTGGTATCATGCACAATATGTACTCCATGGAATGCAAATAGCAATTTCCTTCAAAAATCAAATTTGAGATCAGCAAGATTATTCCCCTACTAATTTGAGACCAAATTGATTGCTTAAAATGTACTAATATACTTTTAATAAAGTCATTGATATGATTGAGCTCCATCATCTATGACAAAACACTACATAATTAGATCATTAATCACTATTTTGCAACTATATTGATTATCATTGTTGGTTAATCAATGTATTGAATGATAACATGCTAGAGTATTAGATTAACCAACTCATAAATCGTCAAAAGTTGGAGACCCCTCTTTAAGACGAAATAATTTCATGTGGCGAGTATTTGTGTGACAGATCATAGTAGACCGTTGATCTTGTGGGTCCTATGTTGATTCAATGGTGCACGAT
Organism: Hydrangea macrophylla; assembly: GCA_033977485.1. NCBI lineage: Eukaryota > Viridiplantae > Streptophyta > Magnoliopsida > Cornales > Hydrangeaceae > Hydrangea > Hydrangea macrophylla. The sequence continues at coordinate 96,221,402 of CM066995.1, forward strand.
GATCTGTCACACAAAAATCACACGGGATAATTTTTCCTCTTTAAGAATGTGAAGGCTGTGAGGTGTTTTTGTACATATGGAGTTTGTCTAGTAACAACCCATTCAAAAGAGAAATTATTCTATGTGATCATCGCATCGTGTGATGGTCACTGTAGTCTCTTTATTATTGCAGGTCCCCCATGGAACCACCATAATACTCTAATCACACGGAAAGTCATACAAGTGTGACCATTACCAGGGGCAGAGGTAAAACAATCTTTTTACCGTATATAATTTATACTTTATGCGTTTGTGCCTAAAATAATTTATCTTTGATTGGTCTATTCTAAACTCAAAAACCATCAAAATTATCTAACTTCCACTCAAATAGATATCATATTTATTCAATTAGCCTAAAATATTTAATCCCTTATAGATATCCCTTTTAACATTTAAGGATTCTTTATTTTATAAGTAAAACTCATAAAAGAAAAATAAAGAAGTATTGGACATATCCACACAGTTTTTGTTTAAAAGAAGTTTTGTAAAGATTAGTTTGCCTTTGAATAAAAATATTACACTTAATCTACTATATTTGAAACCCAAGGAACAACAACACAAGTTTTAGAACCCTAAAAAAAAATTATAGTATTTTTATCTAAAAAAAATCGGGTCAGGGACGCAACCCTTGAACGCGGATATAAATTTGTTCCCCTTCAATGTCGAATCTTTGTGCCGCTGGCAATCACACAAGACAATTCAACATCTAGAAGATCTATAACTGGACTGTGTTAGGTATTCCATAGTGGTACTTGTAGTCCCTACCACATGAGAGCAAAACCCATTTACATGGGCTTATTTCTATTCAGCTTAAGTTTGTAAACCATGTGGGATCCGTGGGCCATGCCTTGGCTAGCTAATTCATTTAGCTAATGAATGAGACCAAAAATGGATCTCAGCATTTTTGTCTTCTGCGCATCATATAGAGAAAAACAGAGAGGGTTTCTTGGGGTGTGCGGTGGCGGCTTCAAGGTGATTGAGAGGTTAAGGTTTTCAAGGATTTGTTTGGATTATCAAAATCAAGAGGTATTTTGAAGAAGCTTTTATCTTGTATTCCTTTGGGTATTGTAAGCCCTAAGAGGTAACCCTTGTACTCACTCTCTTTGATTGAATACCTCAAGTTTAGGGCAAAAACTTGAGAGAACTTGTGTATTCCTTATTTTGATATAGTGGAATATTTCGGAGTTGCCCTGTGGTTTTTTTCCTTCCCCATTGGAGCGTTTTTTCACATAAATTTTGGTGTCATTTATTTCTTGCTTGAGTCCCTTATTATTATATTATTTGTCCTTGGTTGTGGTGAAAGGAAATTTATCCATTGTGGCTTGGATATTATTTGTGCCTATTTAATTTACACTAGACAAGGGTTAGGAAGTGTTACTCCTAATATTGGGGATTTCCGCATTTTTCCCCAACAAAGTGGTATCAAAGCTAAGGTTAATTATTATTTGTTGTCTTGTGTAATTAAATGGAGGAATCATCAAATTCAATTATTAAGCTCACGGCTTCAAATTATGCAATTTGGAAACCGCGAATGGAGGATATCCTTTATTGTAAGGATTTGTATGATCCGATTGAGGGTGATACGGCCAAGCCTACAACTATGTCCGATACGGATTGGGTAAAATTAAACAGGAAAATAATGGGTCAAATTAGCCAGTGGGTTGATCATACCGTATTTCACCACGTTGCCCAAGAAGTTAATGCACAGAGTTTATGGAAAAAATTAGAGTCTATGTATGAGAGGAAGACCGCACAAAACAAAGTTTTCTTGATTCGAAGGCTTGTGAACTTGAAATTCAAAGATGGGAATTCCGTTGCCGAGCACTTGAGTGACTTTCAGAGTATAGTTAATCAGTTGGCTACGATGAAGATGAATTTAGATGATGAATTTCAAGCTTTGCTTTTATTGAGTTCTTTGCCTGATAGTTGGGAGACGTTGGTTGTGTCTCTTAGTAATTCAGCTCCCAATGGTAAGCTGACTTTGGAGATTGTTAAAGACAGCATGTTTAACAAGGAAGCCAGGCGAAAGGGTATGGGTACAGATCAGACACATGCTCTTGTCACGGAGAACGGGGGTAGGAATCCGAACAGAGGGTCTTGGAAAGGATCTAAAGATTGTAGTAAGTTCTAGAACAGCAGAGGCAAGTCACAGGCGAGAGGAGGTTTTGTATTCTATTATTGTAACAAGGAAAGCTACACGTGTAAAAATTGTAGAATTCGTAAGAGAGACCAGAAACAGGGTAATACTGAGAAGAAGTCAGAAGACAAGAATACTACAGCTACAGTTTCTGAGGATGTAGTGGTACTCTCATTTGGAGATGAGGAGTGCCTACATGTTACAGATAGTGATGTTGAGTGGGTTGTTGATACAACCGCCTCCTACCATGCTACTCCTAGGAAAGAGTTCTTCACTTCGTACAAAGCCGATGACTTTGGTACTGTGAAGATGGGTAATACCAGCTATTCCAAGATTGAGGGGATAGGTGACGTGTGTATTCGGACTAGCCTGGGTTGCACTTTGACATTGAAGGATGTTCGGCATGTTTATGATTTACGGTTGAATTTGATTTCTGGTATTGCACTAGATAAGATGGGTTATGATAACTATTTTGGAAACGAAAAATGGAATCTCACCAAAGGGTCCCTAGTTATTGCAAAAGGGAAACTTTGTTGTACTTTGTACAAGACTCATGTGAAAGTGTGTTCAAGCGGGCTCGATGCAATTGAGGATGAGTCTTCACCAAATTTGTGGCACAGGAGGTTGGCACATATGAGTGAGAAAGGGTTACAGATTCTGGCAAAGAAGTCCCTCATTCCCTTTGCCAAAGGTACAGCTCTTAACCCTTGTGATTATTACTTATTTGGTAAGCACCATAAAGTTTCCTTTCATGCTTCTAGTAAAAGAAAAACCAAGTTGCTTGATATGGTTTATTCTGATGTTTGTGGTCCCATTGAGGTGGAGTCTTTGGGCGGTAATAAACCTTTGAAGTGCCTTCATACTGATAACGGGGAAAAGTACACTTCAAAAGAGTTTGAAGCATATTGTGCAAGTCATGGTATATGGCATAAGAGGACAGTTCCACGTACCCCACAGCACAATGGTGTGGCCAAGAGGATGAACCGCACTATTATAGAGAGAGTCAGATGCATGTTACGAATGGCTAAGCTGCCTAAGTCATTCTGGGGTGAAGCAGTTTGCACAGCTTGTTACTTGATTAACAAGTCTCCTTCAGCTCCATTAGATTTTGAGATTCCAGAGAAAGTATGGACCAGTGGTGATATTTTATACTCTTATCTGAGAGTGTTTGGGTGCAAGGCATTTGCACATGTTGCTAAGGAGCAGAGATCTAAACTTGATGACAAAGATACTCCATGTATCTTTGTTGGTTATGGAGATGCAGAGTTCGGGTACAGGTTGTGGGATCCAGAAAATAAAAAGGTAATCAGAAGCAGATATGTGATTTTTCACGAGCATCAGACTTTGGCAGATTTTGAGAGACCTGCACAGCCTAGAGCGAGTAGTGCTCCAGACCTCACATCAGTTCCTTCCACATCACAGGGTGCCATAGATGGGGGAGAAGTACAGTATGAGCCACTTATAGATGTTCCAAAATTTGGAGATGATGATGATGTGCCAGATACAGAGGGTGTTGAGCAGGGGGAACAACCCCCTCAACCAGAGATTACCATACCTCCAGTCAGGAGATCGACTAGAGAGCACAGGCCATCAGTCAGGTATTCCAGTTCTGAGTATATTTTGCTTACAGATGAGGGGGAGTCAGAGAGTTTTTAGGAAGTTCAGACTCACAGAGACAGAGGCAGTTGGGTACAGGCTATGCAAGATGAGATGAATTCCTTGCATAAGAACAGTACTTATGAGTTAGTTGATCTTCTTAAGGGCAGAAAAGCGTTGAGAAACAAATGGGTGTTCAAGTTGAAGAAGGATGGTGACAAGTTACTAAAGTACAAGGCTCGTTTAGTTGTCAAGGGCTTCGGGCAGAAGCATGGCATTGATTTTGATGAGATTTTCTCACCGGTGGTGAAGATGAGTTCTATTCGAGTTCACTACAACAAAAATGAGTTTTTGCAAAGAAAAAGTTCCTTGCTAAAGGCCACATTTCGTTGCAAAAAACTTTTGCAAGAAAAATTTTATTCCTTGCAGAAGCTTCCTCTCTAAAGCTTCTAGCAACGAAAACAACTTTCCTTGCAAATTCTTACTTTTGGCAAGGAAAATTTTCCTTGCTAGTGCTCAGCTTTTTCGTTGCTAAATGGCTAATTTCCTTGCAAAAAACATGTCTTTGTATTGTAATTTGGACAATTTGCAAGGAAAAAATTTCGTTGCTAAATATTCAAGTCTAAGGCAAGGAAATATGTTCCTTGCTAATAGTTGTTTTTAACAAGGAAATCATGTTTTCTTGCAAATAATATTAACATAAGGCAACAAAATAATTTCCTTGCTAAAGGAAACTTATAGCAAGGAAAAATTTGTTCCTTGCCCATTTTGTTATCTTAAAAGTAACCCCAACAATACCTGTACAATCCAATATTTATTTTTAATTCTGTAATATTTCAAAACTTATTCAATTTACAAATATAGAATAATCAATACTTGTCCAACATAACATAATATTAAATATCACATCCAACATTACACAAGTTTCATATATCCGAAAAATACATAATTGGTCACAAAAAAAAAAATCCAACCTAACATAACTTTTCAAATATCCGACATCCTAGCTACTAAATAAAAAGGTGTACAAAGTTTTAACCCTATAGAGAGCAAAATAACAACTTTATCTGAAATAACAACTTTGCTTTTGGGGACCCTACTTTGTCTCCCTTGAGCTTTAATCTTGTTCACAACATCCATTCCAGATAGCACTTTGCCAAACACAACATGATGCCCATCCAACCTTCAAACAAAACCCAAGTAAAGGAATGTGAGTTTAAAAGATTCCACAGACACTGCTCTTGATTTGTAAATTTTGAGAAGGAAAATGAAAGAAAAACGAGATGAAAACTATTCTGTTATTAGTGAAACTTAGCAACTTATTGCTGGTCATATAAATTTTTGCTGCAAACTCTTGAATTAAACTGCGTTGGTTATGTAACATCGGTCATTTAACCCCAAACTAAGCTTATAATTGTAAACATCATGTTATCATATTGCCACTACAATCACAATAGTCCACGCACTAATTTAAACATTTCCAGAAATTCCATATCAATGGAACATAGCCTGCAAGTTACAAAGAATTCTATTCTTCCATCCGATCTGATTCAGGTAGTATTGGTATTACCCATGCGTATTTTGCTTTCATATCAATTGTTTCAGCAGCTTTTGTAAGAGAATTTCTGGTTCTCAATGGGATACATGACATTAGTACTTGGCTTACATGATAACAAAGGAAAAGCTTGACCAAATTCACTATGAGAGGCCCCAAAGATCCTATTAGGTTTATTTCCTTTAACTTTAAGTTCTATACAGGTATTGTGATTTAGAGTAGTGGTAGGTGATAACCTTTTCTAAGCAAGTTAGTACTTTAAAAGATGCAGAACAGAAAGTAGAGGGAATTTACCAACTTTAGATGAAACCTTTGGTACATCGGTTTTTGAATTTGAAGACCCTCTTGATTCATTTCCAGATGAGACCTACAGAAAGAAGCTCACATGTATTTCAATTAAGAAAACTTAATAGAGATGTACAGGTTTCTTGAAAATGTATCTATGTAAACAATGATTTTGCCTAGTTGCATGTAAACTTGAGAATGAATCTATATAAGCAAAATAATTTTGCCTAGTTGCATGTTGAATATTCATGAATCAAAGAATTTGAAGACTGTCATTAGCAGTGGAACCCAGTTAAACTGAGCCTAAATAACTCCCTTGCCCAGCTGAAAGGGACTTCAGTAATAGAAATCAACATATACAAAGATTAAAAAATTTGAAAATATTTCCTCATTTTTGGCTCCATGCAGCCATACTATCTATAAATCACAAACAACAGTTTGAGCCATTCAACAATTTCACAATCTGAATTAGTTCACACTTGCACATGCATGGCTTAATCTTTGAGACAAATCTAATTTAAAAAACTAAAAGCGAAAGGTGAGAGAAGGATAGAATATGGTGCTGACACGTGGCACATACAATTTATTCCAGCAATTACACGCGTGACAAGGTCTGTAGAGACTGCTAGCTCTAAGCATGTAACCCACATCCGCTTTTTAACTGTGCAAGGAAACCAATCGTCTGTACATCTTTGGAGTGCACAGCCACACCTCTCTCTCTCTTTCTCTTCCTCTCCCTCTCCCTCTCCCTCTCCCTCTCCCTTTAGCATTCAAATAACGCAAGTGAAAATGCCTTCTCTCAGTACGGCGATATCATCGACTCTAAGGTTAGTTTGTCGCGTCGCAGAGATCGAATTCGACCAGGTTCGGCTTTCTTGATTCCTTGATCTGATATGTTCTCTGTTACTATTGTTGTTTTGATCTATTGTCTCTCTGTGTTAACTGTCTCTATGTGTTACTTTTCTAGAATCACAGAAACATAACCACAGTTGGATAATTGACAAAAACAAACCTTCTTTATATCAACGATTGGGAGATTTTAGAATTTTTTTGATTTAATGTTTTCCATTCCATTAGTCCACGTAGCATCATTCATGATAATCTGTGTTTAGTTATAAATAATGCTATGAAACCCAAACTTATATATGTGGCAGCGAGACCATTTAATTCATTTTCATTGGATTGTCAGTAATCTATCATTTGAAAGTAATTGTACTATCACATCTTTTGAAATCCACGGCACATAATTTTTTATTTTTTATTTATTTTTTATATAACAATAAATATAGAAGAATTAGAATTGACTCATTGCTCTTGCATTCATTCTTCAAAAGTTTTTGAAATCAAACTCATGCAATATACTACATATTATTTATACTTATAAAGAATGTAGCAATTTTAATATGTCATGGAATTTAATTAATCAATTTAGAGTTGTATTATTTAGTAATTTTGTTATGCAATTAATTTGATTGATTCATGTACCATACCACCCGTGCATAGCACGGGGTGTTCGACTAGTTGAACCTTTCTTTTAAGAGCACTAGACTGTAATAATGTATGCACTGTTTTCAAAAATTGATATGATTCATTAATTACATTTCCATAAAATCCTTAATATATAAATATGGTTGGAGACTTGCTAGAACTAACTCAGCGATTTAATTTAATTAAAAGAATAAAGAGTAGTAAATCCAATGTCAGACACCTATGAAGTGCCCTGCCTACTTAGATCTTGAGCCCATACGCTGCGTTTTTAATCACTCCATCTATGTGGCACAATCAATATCATAATCAATTTTTTAACAGTTTTTTCAAACTTGCCTTGCACAATGTCTTGTATTGTTCCTCATCTTTTCTCTACCAATCTACTCACTTGCTTTAAAAGAAATGACATGATTTACCAATGTATCATATTATCCTAAACTGTCTTTTCCAACAGAGTAATGCTATGCTTCCCAAATTTCCAGCCTAAATCTCATCCCAAATGATGTGGCAGTAGGACTAGTCCTACGCGGACACTTCAACATCCTCTAATCACAATCCAAAATGCAACATATGACAATCGTCTCCTACTTTAAGCATGGAGGAAACTAGTTGTATTGGCAAGGGACAAAGAGAAGAATGGATACTAAACGAAGCTATTGTATTCCATACCTTGAAATCTACATGTGATCCGCTGATATTTTTAATCCTTATAGCACACTTGACTTGTTTACCTGGTCCATCTTTACTCCCAAGAAGAAGAAAAGAGACATGAAATAAACATATTTGACAATTTGACAAGAAACTGTCAATTATTTATATATACAACTCACAAAAAATATTGTTCCTTATGGGGACAGACACAAATAGTATAAGACGAGACTAATTATATCAATACAATGAATATCTAAGAGAACCACTAGAATGTCATGCTAGTCCCAAAAACAAGTATACAGAAATCACTGAATGTCCAACCCATGATCAACACTGATCAAGATCTCAAACCAAGTAAACATGCGAAAAAATTGAATTCAAGGCTTAAAACTCACTCAAGAACGATTAGAATTTCTGAACTCTATACTAGACAAATTGTGCAGTGGAATCAAAGCTTACATGCAAAATCGATTAAACGAGATTGAGTAAAGGAGGCCTGGATCAGAAATTCAGCAAATGAATAAAAAAGCACAGCAAATTAGGGCTTTCTCTCTCTCTCTCTCTCTCTCTGCCTGCTCGTGACCCCATAATTGATTCACAGGGGAAGGAACTATATACACTAGATTACAGTGACGTGTTTGTATTGTCAATTACTCCCTACAAACAACATGTTAAGAAATAGAGGCTAGCAAAGTGACCCAAATCACTTTCCCTTTGCTTTCAAAGCCTTTCATGAATGAATCTCGAATCTGGTAGAGAACCTAAACCAAATAGAGCAGATCTTCTGCGCGCGTGTGTGTGTGTGTGTGTGTGTGTGTGTGTGAGAGAGAGAGAGAGAGAGGGAGAAACCTGGAGAGTGGAGAGTGAGATGCCACGGCGGCGGTGGCGTGCGATCGACGACGGCGGTGTGCTACCGGTGGGCGGCGGGTGGTGGGCGGCCGAAGGATTTTGTCTCTCTGTCACTTTTCTCCTCCCCTCTCTCTCTCTCTCTCTCTCTCTCTCTCTCTCTCTCCTTTTTAATTAGACAGAAGGAGTCATTTGTTTTCAGCTTTGGTGAGAAAAGGTTTTGAGAGGGAAATGAAAAGTAGTTAGCAACAAAAATTATTTCCTTGCAAAAGAGGGGTTCATTAGTTTAGACGGAATATTAGGCAAGGAATACATAATTCCTTGCAAAAATATGCTTTTAGCAAGGAAATACGTTTCCTTGCAATAAATTATTTTCACAATATTCTTTGAACTTTAGGCAAGAAATAACAATTTCCTTGCCAAAATATACCTTTTGTAAGGAAATTGATTTTTCGTTGCCAAATAATTTACTATTTGCAAGGAAAATAAAATTTCGTTGCCAAAAACTACACTTTTAGCAAGGAAAAAAGATTTTCGTTGCCAAATGCGTATGTCTTTCAAGCCTTTGGCAACAAAATAATATTTCCTTGCTAATACTATACTTTTAGCAAGAAAATTTACCTTTCCTTGCCAAACTTCCTTGCAAAACCCTATTTTTGTTGTAGTGGTTGCTTTGGGTTTGGTAGCTAACATGGATCTTGAGCTTGGACAGCTAGATGTGAAGACTGCCTTCCTTCATGGTGATTTGGAGGAAGAGATTTACATGGTACAACCAGAGGGATTTGAAGTTAAGGGGAAAGAGCACTTGGTTTACAAGTTAAAGAAGAGTCTCTACGGCCTTAAGCAAGCTCCGAGACAGTGGTACAGGAAATTCGATTCATTCATGGTGGGTCATGGGTTCAAGAGAACCGCTGCAGATCAGTGTGTGTATGTCCAGAAGTTTCCCGATGGTAATTTTGTTATGCTTTTGCTTTATGTTGATGATATGCTTGTTATTGGACAAGATGTTAATATGATTCGCAGGCTAAAAGGAGATTTGTTCAAGTCCTTTGATATGAAGGACTTGGGCCCGGCCCGACAGATTTTAGGTATGAAGATTGTTCGTGACAGGAAAGCCAAGAAGATATGGTTGTCACAGGAGAAATACGTTGAACGGGTGCTTGAAAAGTTCAACATGAGAGATGCTAAGCCAGTTAGCACTCCTCTTGCGAGTCACTTTAAGCTAAGTAAAAGCTTGTGTCCCTCTACTAGAGAAGGAAGAGAAGAAATAGCAGTTGTTCCTTACTCCTCGGCAGTAGGAAGTCTTATGTATGCGATGGTTTGTACACGGCCAGATATTGCTCATGCAGTTGGTGTTGTGAGCAGATTTCTTTCCAATCCTGGAAAAGAGCATTGGGAAGGAGTCAAGTGGATTCTTTGATACTTGAAGGGCACTTCAAGTTTGTGTTTATGTTTTGGGGGTTCAAAACCAGTCTTGGAAGGGTTTACAGATTCAGATATGGCAGGGGACATCGATGACCGAAAGTCTATTTCGGGTTTCTTGTTTACTTTTGCAGGGGGAGCTGTATCGTGGCAGTCCAAGTTGCAAAAATGTGTTGCCTTGTCTACCACTGAAGCTGAGTATATTGTTGCTACTGAAGCAGGTAAAGAGATGTTATGGATGAAAAGGTTTCTCCAAGAGTTGGATTTGAAGCAAGGTGAGTACGTGGTTCATTGTGATAGTCAGAGTGCTATGGACGTACTTGAGCAAGAACGCCACATACCATTCTCGTACGAAACATATTGATGTTCGCTACCATTGGATTCGTGAGGTAATGGAAAAACAAAAAATGAAATTGAAGAAAATTCATACAGACAATAATCCGTCTGACATAATGACACAGGGCGTGACAAGAGAGAAGCTTGAGCTTTGTAAAACTCTAGCCGGAATGGACTCCAAGTGAGAGGTCGAGTTTGGGCGTTCCCTCCTCTCATGTGTATGGAGGGGAAGATTGTTAGGTATTCCATAGTGGTACTTGTAGTCCCTACCACATGAGAGCAAAACCCATTTACATGGGCTTATTTCTATTCAGCTTAAGTGTGTAAACCATGTGGGGTTCATGGGCCATGCCTTGGCTAGCTAATTCATTTAGCTAATGAATGAGACCAAAAATGGATCTCTGCATTTTTGTCTTCTGCGCAGCATATAGAGAAAAACAGAGAGGGTTTCTTGGGGTATGCGGCGGCGGCTTCAAGGTGATTGAGGTTGAGGTTTTCAAGGATTTGTTTGGATTATCAAAATCAAGAGGTATTTTGAAGAAGCTTTTATCTTGTAATCCTTTGGGTATTGTAAGCCCTAAGAGGTAACCCTTGTACTCATTCTCTTTGATTGAATATCTTAAGTTTAGGACAAAAACTTGAGAGAACTTGTGTATTCTTTATTTTGATATAGTGGAATATTTCAGAGTTGCCTTGTGGTTTTTTTTTCCCTCCCCATTGGAGGGTTTTTCCACATAAATTTTGGTGTCATTTATTTCTTGCTTTAGTGTCTTATTATTATATTATTTATCCTTGGTTGTGGTGAAATGAAATTTATCCATTGTGGCTTAGATATTATTTATGCCTATTTAATTTACACTAGACAAGGGTTAAGAAGTGTTACTCCTAATATTGGAGATTTCCGCATTTTTCCCCAACAGACTGATTCTTCGTCTTTAAAAAAAAAGAGTGGGCCACAAGGTTGAATTTACAAATCAGAGGCAGCTAATAACCCCACCACATAATTATGTTGGTAACTAAATGGAAAAGACAAGTTATGCTTTTCTGTGTTTGGGTTTTTTTTTGCGTGTGAATATTGAATGCAATTGTTGCATGATTTTACACGGTATCACAAATTATTAAGGAGTGTGTATTAATTCTTTTGGTTTCCTATTTTTAGGGTAAAATCATTCTTCAACTTAGTAAAAAATTTCTCAAACTCAACAAATATTTGAAACTTGTGAGAAGAGATAAAATTCTACCTGATATCCAATATTTATCAAAAGAAGGCTCTCTCAGAGAATTAATTAGACATTGCATTTTGTAAATTTAGTTTTGGGCCCTCACAAGTATTTGCAAAAGCCCAACTTGTACCCATCTTACTAGGGTTCGATTGATGGGCTGGATGCCTGGATTGGCCCAGGTTGCCAACACCTTGAAAATAGTGGACTTAACATTGGCATTAGCACAAGCTTTGCTAGGCAACATTCAATCGTGTTAGGTTCAAAGTTCCAGAACAACATATAAAGGTCTAGTAATTACTCCTTTGTTCCAAATAAAGAGTCCCTTTTCAGTATTTTTTTTAGGGCAATTCTATTCGCACACCATTAATTATTAAATATACTCTAATACTGTATTGAGTGTATGGTATAATAGGTTGTTAGAGTGATATCATAGAACGCATTAGTTGATTTTTGGAGTGCGAATAGTAATTCCCTCTTTTATTTATTTATTTATTTTTATTGCTGTAAATTTTTTTTAACTTTTCATAAATATTATTCCCTTAAATTTAAAATTCTAATATCACATCCAATAAAAAATGAGAGAGTTTTATTGAATAAAAGGTAAACTTGAAAAGTATGTACATTGACTTTTTAAATAATACTCTTTAAATCTTATTTAAAATTCCCATAAAAAAATAAAAAAGTAAAGGGTAAATTACACTTTACACCTTGTAGTTGGGATGTGATGTCACTTTGGCCCCTGTAGCTTTAATTTTGTCATTTTGCTCTTTACAATTTTAGTTTAGGTTCAATATTGTCCATTCGTGAAAATTTCATATAATTTTTTAAAAATATAGGTCATGTGATACACATGTGAAATATTATTAAGGGCATAATTTACTGGAAAAAATTATACTTTACACACTTATATTGAACCTAAATCTATAAAAAATTGTAACAATTTTTTTTTTATAAAACTTATGAATACTATATTGAACTTAAACTGAAACTATAAGGACGAAAATGACAAAATTGAAACTATAGGGATTAAACTGAAATCACACTCAAACTACAAGAATACAAAGTGTAATTTACCTGAAAATAAAATAAAACTCTTAAAATGTGACATTCTAAAACGAAATAAAGAACTCTTAATTTAGGAGGAATAAAATAATAAGAATCGAAGCTAAACTGTTGCCAAGTTAAGCTGAGATTAAAAGGAGTCCATAGGGCCCAAATCTAACCCAAATATCAGATTGGCCATTGGTCGAAATGGTCGGCTAAGAGTCTTTAAGACTCGGGAGAGGTTAACTTAGACCCCCCTCTGGACCTCGGGTACAACTTCGGTTTTTTTTTTTTGGGGTCTGAATAGCAAAATTAATATTTTTGACTACAAGTTGCGTAATGATTGAGGGTGTGTTTGATAAAACTGAAAATTAAGTGCTGAAAATTTTAAGCTGCTGAATTTGCAGTATTATAAATAATGTTTTAAGTGCTGAAAATTAAGTGCTAAATATAATTAGACTATTTGATAATACTAATATGAAAACACTGAAATCTTGAAAGATTACAATTTTATCCCTGATTGCTCATCATTTATTTAGATAACATGCAAAAAAACAAATAAACAAGTTTCTACTGATAATAAAATCTAAAATATGCTCAACTTTGACTATTTAACAACACATTCATTTCTATCAAACAAAAGAAAAACAACACATTTATAATTTGTTCACGCAAGGTTACAAAACATTGTACTAAGGGTTACAAGCATTGTACCATATTTTTGTTGCATGATACAACCAAGTGATTTGGTCATTTCTTAAAACAATTCTCCCCAATACACAGTCAAACAAACCCTGCAACTCAAATCCCCAACAAAAACTCGTGTCTATACATGTATACATATTTTTTTTTGAAACAAAACTTTACAAATAATCAATTACCAACCAAATCAACTATGTGTGTGAGATCCCGTCCCACATCGGATAAATATAAAAAGTTAATCTGGTATATGTAGAACCAAGAGGGCTACTACTAACAACTTGGGCTTAAACATTTTAAGGGCCAATGTGGTAGGCCCATCAAGTTATTGGGCTAGTGAACCTTTGGAGGCGTTACAAATGGTATCAGAGCCAACCCTGGTCCCGTAAGGGCGCCGTGAGCGGTGTGGCAGAGGAGTAGAGGCTCCGGAGAGGGGTAGAGGCCCCGAGGTAGTATACCTTGTGCACGCTTATGGGCTGCTCTGTGGTCACCAATGATCTGCTTCCACATCGACCAGCCAGGGGAAGAACTGGGCCAACGCGACGAGGACTGGGCTTAAGCATTTTAAGGGCCAATGTGGTAGGCTCGTCAAATTGTTGGGCTAGTGGATCTCTTGGGGCGTTACAAATATTGTGAGATCCCGTCCCACAACGGATAAATATTAAAAGTTAATATGGTATATGTACAACCAAGAGGGCTACTACTAACAACTTGGGCTTAAGCATTTTAAGGGCGTGGTAGGCTCGTCAAGTTGTTGGGCTAGTGGATCTTTTGGGGCGTTACAAATGGTATCAGAGCCAACCTTGGTCCCGTAAGGGCGTCGTGGGCGATGTGGCAGAGGAGTAGAGGCTCCGGAGAGGAGTAGAGGTCCCGAGGTAGTATACCTTGTGCACGCTAATGGGCTGGTCTGTGGTCACTAATGATCTGCTTCCACATCGACCAGTCAGGGGGAGAACTGGGTCAACGCGACGAGGACGCCGCGTCTTTGAGTGGGGGAGATTGTGAGATCCCGTCCCACATCGGATAAATATAAAAAAGTTAGTCTGGTATATGTAGAACTGTTTGTACCCAAAAACCGTCAAATGGTTTTTGAGCCCGAGTTGCGTGGAGCTGAATGAAGGAGAGGCCGGGCTAAGCAATCAATAACTTATCGAACTCGAGTATAGCCATGAGGCCGATGATAGATGATTGGGTAATGAAGGAGAGTCCGGTTGAAAGATTGAATATGGGTGGGGATTATTGGGCTCTGGGGAAACATAGCCTAGCACGTTGAGAGCCCGATGGTGGAATGAAGCAATGGGAAGTCCAATCGGACACCGCGTAATGAAAGATGGAAGTAACAGACTGATTGGCCATGGGCGGTTAAAGAAAGTTAATCGAGCATGCAAACAGGTAGAGCCCGATTCATCCAGGAGAATCAGTGATGAGGCTGATTGACTCTGAGGTGAAGGCGGTGCTGTCTACAGCTGGCAGGATGTCTTCATCTTTGGAAGTTTTGGAAACAAGAGTCCGTTTAGGAAAGGATCTATACATGGCCAGCTGGATTAGGTGTCTGATCTCTAAATTGAAGGGATTGATTCAATCAGAATACGGATAAGGTAGGAATCAGAGATAATGACGGATCTATTCAAATCAGCCAATCAAGTAAGCAGCTTGGGGCGCAGGTTAAGAAATTATTGTCCAAGTAGAAATCGTATAAGGCCGCTATAAATAAGAGGCAGGCCATTCAAGCAAAGGACTCCGCATCACATTCGAAACATCATACATACAGCACATTCGAAGCATTCAAAGCATTCAAAGTACTCTTAGTCTTTATGTTTTTCAGTCTTCATAGCAAATAGGTCTGTCCTTTTGTTATTTTCTTTTTGTTCTTTTGAATAATCAGTCTTATTCTGGATTGTTCTTGAGATCTGTTTAGTTTTTCCAAACATTTAATAAAATCTGTTTTATTAAACCGTTTGTGATTTTGTTTACCTGTTAAACTTGATACATTTTTAGCTTGTGCGCTTCAGTACTGCTAAAGATCGAACTTACAGTGAGGGTACTTTTCTACTCACTATACACAATCACCCTGTTTAGAAGTTAGATTCATCAAAGCCTTGTGTATCACTCACACAAGCGGATAGGAAATTAGTTTACACGCACACACACACACACACACACACACACACCGAACCATGGATTGGTTCTGGCACGCCCGAGCAAATTACATAGCAAACATTTTGGCACGCCTGTAGACACCCCAATTTTGACCAAACGTCGAATTAAGGGGAGTGTTACCTCTATGATCCGATGATGACGATGTCCGAACTAACCTAGGTCTTCCACAGGTGATTCAAACTCTTCCGAAAGCTCTTTCAATTTAAAAATAAAAGGAAAAGGAGAGATATTCAGCATGAACCCCGAAAAACAAAGTCAACAGTTGACCCAGTGAAAAGTCAACGGGTCAAAAGGGAGTCAATCATAAAATTTTTGAATTTCAAGATGAAAAGTCCCGGTAATTGTTCATTGGGTCTCCCTTATGCTAGAAATGATTTTTAAGAATTTTTAAATGAAAGGAATCATGGTGAAATCGAAAGACTTTTAAGGAGAATTGTGCAGAAAATCGATATTTTGCCTTCGGAGGGAGAGTTGACTTTTTTTCCTTAAGGATTTTGATTTTTTAGATATTTTTATTGAATCCAAATGGGGGGTATTTCCTTAATTACATTTAATGTCTTAAGTAAATACATAAATTAAACGACATTTACTTAAATGACATGAAATGAAATTAAGGTGCTGAATAGTGCTGAATTGCAGTGCAGAGTGCTGCGTTTTTTTTAGCAGTTTGTCCGAAATTAGGTCATCTTATACTTTCAAAGAGTGGCGGCGGAAATTAGGGTTTTGACTGCAAAATTTCCAAAATGCCCCCCTAAAGATTGCCTATAAATAGAAGATGTATATCCCTTGTTTGAGGGGAGAACATTAGAATGTTAAGGGAGAACATTAGAATGTTGGGAGTCCTTCATTGATTCTCACCCAAAATTAAGAGAGTATTAGAGAGGTTTGTTGGAAGAAAGAGCAAAGGAGGAGCTTAATCACCATTTGGAAAGCCTTAAAGCAACCAAGAAGTTGAGGATCATTAGAGGTAAAACTCTAAACTAATTAGTTCAATGGTAGAAGCTTAATAAAATTTTGAAGAAAAGCCTTGGTCATTTTCTTTTGATTATGTTTATCTCCTTGGATTTATAAGACTTTCAATGTCTTACTTAAATCCATGTGTTTAGAGGCCTTCAATGTCCTTATAAACTCATGATTCATGAGGGGATTGAGGTTTTATTTTTAGTATGTTGATTTAATGAGTCCAAACTTTATCCATAGTTTGAGATCATTACTTTGAGGTTTTATGAAGTCCTTCATACTTCATTGAAACCCATGAGTTCAAGTGTTATTAGTCTCCAATGACCATCAAATGGTAGG
The DNA here is from genome assembly GCA_033977485.1 of Hydrangea macrophylla. Taxonomy (NCBI): domain Eukaryota; kingdom Viridiplantae; phylum Streptophyta; class Magnoliopsida; order Cornales; family Hydrangeaceae; genus Hydrangea; species Hydrangea macrophylla. The sequence continues at coordinate 96,238,182 of CM066995.1, forward strand.
AGAAGTAGCCTAGTTTAAGTCCGTCTCCATGGCTTAAGCTAATCTTTTTCTTAGGTTTGAGGAGTTCTTCATACTTCATTTAAAACCTACATGTATGTGTGTCTTTAGTCTCCAATAACCATCAAATGGTAGGAGAAATAGTTTGAATCTAATCTAATCCCTATGGTTTAGGTTCATATGTCTCAAGATTTTATGAAGGTCATTCATACTTCAATGAAATCTCTAAATATCGATGTCTTTAGTCTTCAATGACCATCAAATGGTAGAAGAAATGGTTTGGTTTTAAGTCCAACTCATTGGTTTGATAGTTGGGGTTAACAAACAAAAGTTGAACTTGATAAATGAAAACAGTGAGTTCACAAACTGTTTTTGATCAAAGATTTTTAGTTCGAAATCTAACCGTTGAAATCAAGTGAAACCAACGGGAAAGTGTCAATAACACATTAATCTACCACTGTAATTTTTGTTTTAAGGTGGTTTTATGTTTAGAGGGGTTTGATCATGAGTTTTGTGAGTCAACTACAATCTGCCCAGAGTTTCAGAATAGTTTCAGAACAGTAAAACGTTTTTGAAATTAGTAAATCAGAGCTTTAATAAAGTATTTGTGACCCAAAATAATTTTTTCTAAGCAGATTAATGTGTTAGGAAACCACCCTAAAAAGAACTAAGCAATTCTGATCTTTTTACTATTTTTAAAAAAATCATACAAGATCTCTGGACAGAGAGTTGCAAAATCCTGAGTGAGGTCTGGTATTTTCCATATTCCCGGAGATCTAACCGTTGAAACCTTGATTTTCTTTTTGGGTTAGAAACTAGACTCACAGAGGCATAACATATCCAAAAATCATTAAGATCAAACCGTTGAAAGTATTTTATTTCTATTTTTGAAAACCTAGTCTGCTCTCTGTAATTCATAAAAAACTGCTCCTGTTTTTGTCTAATCTTATTTATTTAAACTCAAATGGTCTCCTAATGTCTTGGAATCCAAATCATGTTTTGAATAATGATAATTTAGCTTAAATCCAGAGGCTAAGTGATCCAAATTAGTGAATAAATTCATATCTCATTCTTATTCATATTCATGCATTCATTCATACATGTTAATATTCATAAGTAGGACTTATCTCTTGTCTAAATTGTATCTAATTGAACATGACTTAGGATTAATTATTTTTGATATTATATCTTGTCTAAGGCATGTGTACTAACCTTTGTTTTGTAGCGCATTTGAGGTACAAATTCTCAACTCTTCTCTAGTTTAATTCTATTCTTTGATTTATATTGATTTTAGGCTCCATGTGCGACACCTTAGCCTAGGTTTTGCCTTATGTGTATATATGTGTTAGAGACCTTTTCTTAGATTTATTTGGTTCTTGCATGCATTGCACGTTTAATATTCGCGGCCGGATCCCGGGTATGTTTTCTAGTTCTCTATTGCATATCATGTTGCTTGCTATTTGAATTACGTGGCTTATGAATGATATTTTGTCGTTAGCAATCTTACACCATTTCCAACATACTTGTGTAATGTATATGTATATATGTATTAGTTGAGGGCATGCTTAGATTAATAATTTGATTAAAAAGGATGTTGAGTAGAGGCCTATCGCGAGATAGGATGAAAGGGGGTGTTTTAGTCCGCCGGGCTCCTTCCCCTTTCATTCCATAATCCCCGGACCCAGTTTATCTTTGGTTTCGCAAAAGATCAGTTTGCTTTAAAATGGTTTCTTAATTTTCCTTTTAAAAATTAAGTGGCGACTCTTTTGTTTTGAATTTGAAATTTGGAAAAAGATTTTAAAAGCTGTGGGTAAGTCAACCTGCGATATCCACAATCTGGCGACTCTGCTGGGGATCGAACCCAGAATCTCTGGTTTCGCAGACCAGAATTCTGATTTTGGGTTAACTTGAGGATTAGACTTGAAAACATCCTTTTAATCGAATTAATTAATCTTTGTGTGCCTGTTGCATTTCACTTGCATGTCCAGCCAGTCGATTGCACGGAACTATGACCTTGGAGGCTCGGGGCAACCCGGTCGGTCAAGTCATCATGGGACTGTGTGATCACCCTTGATCTCGTACCATGATTTGGTATATGAAGCATCCTATCGGGTGTGTGTCAAGGGTCCCTTATTTGACCAAAACCCAGCCTTTGCATAGTAGTTTCTATAGAACATTTCAATCTTAGGAAATCAATTCTTGATTAGGGTTATGTGCTAGGAAGTTTTGTATGCCTGGAAGGGATTACTTGAGATGATGACGATACTTACTTGATATAGGATGTGTAAACTCTTAATCACTTTTGAGCAATTCCTCTTCATGTCCCATGACATTTGGGAATATGTTAGACGTTGATTATAAGATTACATCTCTGGTATCATGATTTGCTAAGCATCATTGGCCTTGTATGTATCCAAATTCATGAAAAGTACAGTGATAATCCGATCGTGTGATCCTTCTACCCAAAGAATTTCTAATCCATCTTTGAAAGCAAACTGATTTTTGCCATCTTCATCCCAAAGTTTTCAATTGCTCTTTCAAAAATCTTTGGAGTTCACTTTTGATTAAAGCTCCAAACTAATCTTTGGGAATTGTTTTTGAAAAAAAAATGCTCTTCAAATGAATTTTAAAGCAAAATTTCAATCAAATTATCTTCATTGAGAAATGTTTTCACATCCTCATTTTTTAAATAAAAGATTCAAAAAGTCTTGAGAATTGTTTTTGAAAGATCTCATCGTTCTAAAGAAATGCTTTTCAAATAAATTTCAAAATTTTTCTGAATATCCAACCTTTGAAAGGGTAGTAAAGATCACAATAAAAGGAGAAATTATTGCACTTGACATGGGTGAGGATTTTATGTGCTTATATGTTTACCTGTTAGGATTAGAATTTTCCTTTACTTTGGCATATAGAGTAGGCACACACACTTGCATTTCATTCGTGTGCCATATGTACAGTGCATGCATCAAATCATAAAAGCGTGTACATTTTGCGCTCTCACTAATCGATATCATTACATATGTATAGCATATAAACTCACAACATCTCCTTCCCAGTTAAGATCAGAGTCCCTAAAAAATTCCCTTACTATTCAATTCTGCATGCGGGCCTTTTCATGTCGTGAACCTGTAGAAAGAGTGGAACAACCAGATCCCCGAGTGAGGACACTTCTAACCTCTTGGGTTCGTCTTCTTGATTTTTAGGAGAACATGGACCGTCATTTTGAGATTGATCCGCCAATGGCATTAAGAGATTTGGAAGAGAAAGTGAGCAAACTGCAGGCCACCGTTGAGCAACAAGATTCAAGGGTGAAGCAATTGGAGGGGGTCATGCTTGAGTTCATTCAATTATTAAGAGATCAAATGGGCCTTGATGAGGAAAAGATGGATCAGAGAATAATGGATTGCTTAAAGAAGCACCAACAGGCATGTCCAAATCCAGCCATGCACCAAAGCCCATGTCCAAAACCAGCTATGCATCCAAGACCAATCAATCACCAAAGCCCATGTCCAAATCTAACCATTCACCAAAGCCCACATCCAGGCCCAATCCCAACTAATCAAAGAGCTATTCCAAGTCCACATCTCAACCCAAAAACCACCTCTAGCTTAGAGTCGAACTCAAAATCAAACCAAGCCCGCAAGCCAAGAATCTTCACCGACCTTGGCATGCCATTATCCATGGCCTTTGGTCACCTTATCAAGAATGGTCACCTCAACCCCCTGGACCCGAAACCACTACCAAATCCCTTACCTCGCAAATGTGACCTTTCTTGGTACTGCGCCTACCACCAAACCCCTGGTCACACGACTAACCATTGCATGAAGCTCCGTCATGATATCCAAGATCTCATCGAGCATAAAATCATCACTCCTTTGCTGAACCCATCAAGTGACGTTTGGCATGACGTGCAGTCCTTTCAATCACAGCCATTGTTGAGCACTCTCAAGGAATTTGTTGCCTCTATGAATGTGCAACAACCAATTGGCCCTAACCCAATCAACAGAATCGAAAAAGGCATTGACAATACTCAGTATGAGTTAGAGAAGGGCCATTCGACTGAAAATTGGGCCATGAAGGCAAATGATGCTCCTACAAAGATGCAGAAGGGGAATGACGAACCTGAAGGAAATGCTAGTGAGGTGATATTGTTTGGAACCGCTGCTGCTAAAGTAAATATGGATGCTCTTGGAAATTTAATGAATTGAAAATCATCTGTGACACTCCAATTGAGACCAAGTCAAGTCCGGCAGTCGAGTTATGTAAGGTTGGAGTCGAATGTCAAGTCCAGTCGAGTCTTCTGGTCAGTCTGTTATGAAGTCTTTTTGCAAGTCTTTGTCGAGATTATCGAGTCGAGTGATGTAATCCTCCTTCCCTACTAGTTGAAAAAAAAAAAAAAAAATCTCATTTGCTTGATTCATTGTGCCAAGCCGTGAATTTATGGATCATTAAGCCAAAAAAAAAAAAAAAAAACAAAAAAATAAATAAATAAATAAATTTACTTTTTTTCAATGATCACGGAAAATACTTTGTTGATAAATCTTTGCATTGAAAAGGATCCCCAAGTGATCAAAGCAAATTTTGTGCCCAAACCATGGAGAAGTAGAGAATTGATTAGCTTTACTTTAAGAATTTAAAGATGCTCTTGCTCAATCTTGAAAAGATGAACTTGGAACTTGAAGCTTGCTCACCATCCCCTTCTCTCAAATACCAAGCCTAAAATATGAGCCCAACCAGTCTAAAGCCATAAACTGGATCCTTGATGGTAGCCAGACATTTTAATGAACTTCTTATTCCAAAAAAAAGAAAAGAAAAAGAAAAAGAGCTCGCTAGGATGAAAACCCGGAAGGGCGCCTAGGCAAAAGTTAGAGCACAACAAAAAAAAAAATAAAAAAAAAAAAATAGAAGAAGAAAGAGCTCGCTAGGATGAAAACCCGGAAGGGCGCCTAGGCAAAATTTAGAGCAAAAAATAAGATACGTGTTGATCTCAAAAATCCTAATCCTAGCCAGTCAAAATCATGGAAAGAATAAGAGATAGTAAGGTAGAGAAAAGAAAGGAAAAAGAAAAGAAAAGGCAGAGAATAGATTGAGAATTCTTGAGCACTTCAAAGTAGATCATTGGCACATGAACTATCTCAAGGCTTTGTGTTGTTCTAAACAAAGAAAAGATGTTGAAAATAAAAAGAGAGACTTATCAGCTTCAAAATTTTCGTGGGAGGCTCAAATCCTAAGTGAGCCTAAAACAATGCAGAGATATCTTTGAAAAATAAAGATTTGAAGAGCTGATATTACTTTATGAATATGATAGAGTATGAATAAAACATGATGAGAGTTGTAAAGATTAACTGGCTAGTGAAAAGGTTAAAGAATCAACCGTCAAATAAAAAAGAAAAAAAAAAGAAAAGAAAAGAGGAAAGAAAAAGAATAAAGGAAGAAATAGTTCATCATGCTATATAAGGGCTACCACAAGTGACATGCACTCCCTAGACCCAAATGGAAACATGGCTCGAAAAGCCCACCAATTCTTGAAGCCTAATTCATTCAAGACCTCCAGAATTGATGAACTACGCTTTGAACTGATTCCCACTTGGGGATACGTAGGCAACCTGCTCGGTTCGGTCATCACCCCATCATCTCATGCTATCTTTCATTCAGGTCTTGCCCGAACTATTTTGGACCTGATGGGGATAAGTAGGCGAACCTCCCAAGGTTCTCGGTCCATAACCATTCCTAAACCGAAAGCATCACCCTTTGCACCTTTGGTTCCTTCCTTCAGACTAGGGGCAAACTTGTGTTTGCCTAGAGCCATATATGTATTGCCAAACCAGGGGCAAACAAAGTTTGCCCATCAGCATTGGGTTTCCCGCTTCAGCCCACCACATTCATGATGACTATTTCTAGGTTGGGAGTAAATGCACTGCAGGCATCCTGTACCATCATGTTCTCAAAACCCTTGGATGAGCCTATTTGCCCTTAAGACTAGGGGCAAACTTTGTTTGCCAAAATCCCTCTGTGCCAGAGGTAAGTTCTCAAGTAATCAAGTTTGTTTTGAAAGGATCGAAATAGAGTGCCTTTAATTCTATAAGCTAAAGCACTAATTTGAAGCACACTCTAGATAGGCAAAGAATTCGCTAAATCAAAAAGGGGAAGTTTTCAAAGTGTCGGTTTATCAGCAAAACACTGCCATTCGTAAGATGATGAATAAATGAAAAGTGAGATGATACATTATTCGCAATGAAAGCACATTGATTCATAATGAATGTAGAGTTTGAGTCAGTCATCTTGAGTAACTAGCTTTGTTAGGTATGTCCTCCTTTGATGAGTCAATAAATGGTCTCAAATGTGTGGGTTTAAGATGATGAATAAAGATTTGAAAAGTCTCCATGAGCATCCTAAGAGCCATACGAGCAGAGGTTTTGAACACTATCAGAACATAGTGCTAAAGTGGCAATATACGAAGAGTCCAATACTAGGGGCAAATGTGACTTCCCTCTTTTGACAAAATCGATGTGTTTCTTCCAAAGGTCCGCAAATGCAGAAAATTATTCTTTCTATCAGCTCCGTTCAAATTCTTTGAATCTGAAAACTCCTCAAATTTTGAAAAATTAACTCTGTGAGTCCGCGGACTCCCGAACTTTTGTGAAATCAATTCTTTGAGTCTGAAATGACTCCGAATATTGAAATTTGGTTCTTTAAGCACGACGAGACTCCTGAACAAGCATTAGCCCTCAATGGCTGCTTCTCTTCATAAACATTAGTCCTCCATGACAGTTTCTCTTCATTTGCATTAGTCCTCAATGGCAGCATCATCGGTGTTAGTCCTCAATGGCAACCTTGCATTAGTCCTCAATGGCAGCATCATCAATGTTAGTCCTCAATGGCAACCTTGCATTAGTCCTCAATGGCAGCATCATCGGTGTTAGTCCTCAATGGCAACCTTGCATTAGTCCTCAATGGCAGCATCATCGGTGTTAGTCCTCAATGGCAACCTTGCATTAGTCCTCAATGACAGCATCATCGGTGTTAGTCCTCAATGGCAACCTTGCATTAGTCCTCAATGGCAGCATCATCGGTGTTAGGCCTCAATGACAATCCTCGTTAGTCCTCAATGGCAGCATCATTTGTATTAGGCCTCAATGGCAATCCTCTTTAGTCCTCAATGGCAATCTCTTTTAGGCCTCAATGGCAATCCTTGTCACTCATTAATGGCAATCTTTTTGAACTTGCGATAGTCCTCGATGACAGCATCTTTTTGTTCGATATAAGTCCTCAATGGCAATCTTTATTGAAGACCTCTAGATTGAGGCAAATCCGTTAAAGTCTTCTAGATTGAGGCAAACCCCTGCTGAAGTCCTCTAGGTTGAGACAAATCCGTTAAAGTCTTCTAGATTGAGGCAAACCCCTGCTGAAGTCCTCTAGGTTGAGGCAAATCCGTTGGAGTCTTCTAGATTAAGGCGAATCCTTGTTGAAGTCATTTATGTTGCGGCAATTCATATCGGCGTAGAATGCATTCATATCACCAGAAAGAACATAATCGTGAATCTTTGCATCTATATAGCATGAAATTGCACCTCAATCTTTCGGAAAGCGTGGTTCCTGATTTGACACCGGAGTATAAGGCGCGTAGCGCATCTCAGTCGATCAGATGATTTTTGGAAGACACCGGGGTATAAGGCGCGTAGCGCATCTCAGTCTTTCAGCGTGGTTCCTGATTTGACACCAGAGTATAAGGCGCGTAGCGCATCTCAGTCGATCAGATGATTTTTGGAAGACACCGGGGTATAAGGCGCGTAGCGCATCTCAGTCTTTCAGCGTGGTTCCTGATTTGACACCAGAGTATAAGGCGCGTAGCGCATCTCAGTCGATCAGATGATTTTTGGAAGACACAACGGGTATAAGGCGCGTAGCGCATCTCAGTCTTTCAGCGTGGTTCCTGATTTGACACCGGAGTATAAGGCGCGTAGCGCATCTCAGTCGATCAGATGATTTTTTGAAGACACCGGGGTATAAGGCGCGTAGCGCATCTCAGTCTTTCAGCGTGGTTTCTAATTTGACACCGGAGTATAAGGCGCGTAGCGCATCTCAGTCGATCAGATGATTTTTGAAGACACCGGAGTATAAGGCGCGTAGCGCATCTCAGTCTTTCAGCGTGGTTCCTGATTTGACACCGGAGTATAAGGCGCGTAGCGCATCTCAGTCGATCAGATGATTTTTGAAGACACCGGGGTATAAGGCGCGTAGCGCATCTCAGTCTTTCAGCGTGGTTCCTGATTTGACACCGGAGTATAAGGCGCGTAGCGCATCTCAGTCGATCAGATGATTTTTGAAGACACAGGAGTATAAGGCGCGTAGCGCATCTCAGTCTTTCAGCGTGGTTCCTGATTTGACACCGGAGTATAAGGCGCGTAGCGCATCTCAGTCGATCAGATGATTTTTTAAGACACCGGAGTATAAGGCGCGTAGCGCATCTCAGTCTTTCAGCGTGGTTCCTGATTTGACACCGGAGTATAAGGCGCGTAGCGCATCTCAGTCGATCAGATGATTTTTGAAGACACCGAGGTATAAGGCGCGTAGCGCATCTCAGTCTTTCAGCGTGGTTCCTGATTTGACACCGGAGTATAAGGCGCGTAGCGCATCTCAGTCGATCAGATGATTTTTGAAGACACCGGGGTATAAGGCGCGTAGCGCATCTCAGTCTTTCAGCGTGGTTCCTGATTTGACACCAGAGTATAAGGCGCGTAGCGCATCTCAGTCTTTCAGCATGGTTCCTGATTTGACACCGGAGTATAAGGCGCGTAGCGCATCTCAGTCGATCAGATGATTTTTGAAGACACCGGGGTATAAGGCGCGTAGCGCATCTCAGTCTTTCAGCGTGGTTCCTGATTTGACACCGGAGTATAAGGCGCGTAGCGCATCTCAGTCGATCAGATGATTTTTGAAGACACCGGAGTATAAGGCGCGTAGCGCATCTCAGTCTTTCAGCGTGGTTCCTGATTTGACACCGGAGTATAAGGCGCGTAGCGCATCTCAGTCGATCAGATGATTTTTGAAGACACCGGAGTATAAGGCGCGTAGCGCATCTCAGTCTTTCAGCGTGGTTCCTGATTTGACACCGGAGTATAAGGCGCGTAGCGCATCTCAGTCGATCAGATGATTTTTGAAGACACCGGGGTATAAGGCGCGTAGCGCATCTCAGTCTTTCAGCGTGGTTCCTGATTTGACACCGGAGTATAAGGCGCGTAGCGCATCTCAGTCGATCAGATGATTTTTGAAGACACAGGAGTATAAGGCGCGTAGCGCATCTCAGTCTTTCAGCGTGGTTCCTGATTTGACACCGGAGTATAAGGCGCGTAGCGCATCTCAGTCGATCAGATGATTTTTTTAAGACACCGGAGTATAAGGCGCGTAGCGCATCTCAGTCTTTCAGCGTGGTTCCTGATTTGACACCGGAGTATAAGGCGCGTAGCGCATCTCAGTCGATCAGATGATTTTTGAAGACACCGAGGTATAAGGCGCGTAGCGCATCTCAGTCTTTCAGCGTGGTTCCTGATTTGACACCGGAGTATAAGGCGCGTAGCGCATCTCAGTCGATCAGATGATTTTTGAAGACACCGGGGTATAAGGCGCGTAGCGCATCTCAGTCTTTCAGCGTGGTTCCTGATTTGACACCAGAGTATAAGGCGCGTAGCGCATCTCAGTTGATCAGATGGTTTTTTTGAAGACACCGGGGTATAAGGCGCGTAGCGCATCTCAGTCTTTCAGCATGGTTCCTGATTTGACACCGGAGTATAAGGCGCGTAGCGCATCTCAGTCGATCAGATGATTCTTGGAAGACACCCGATTATAAGGCGCGAAGCGCACCTCAATCTTTCGGAAAGGGTGGTTTCTAATTTGACACCAAGGTATAAGGCGCGTAGCGCATCCTAGACGATTAGATGACTCTTGAAGAATGTCAGAGAATTAAACATAGTAAGCGCATCTATGACGGTCATGACTCTCCCAGAATGGAATGACATCATGAGTAGAATGGCATAGGTTGCTTTTTGGTACTAAGAAAGAACAATATGTCGCATAGGCATTATATGGAGCACGAAATTGCTTGAGCAAGTGCATCACAATAAGATAGGTGCATTCATCCGTATGACTATTTGTGTTTGTGTATGTTTGGCTCCTGCCCGAACTACGTCTTGGTCTGATTCCTGAATGGATACGTAGGCAGCTCACCGTTGAGCACGACCAACATGAACCAATTGGAAAGCCGTTCTTTTTGCAACGCATTTTTGTTTTTACCTGAGTCCGACTGTATGGTCAAAAGGCCTGTCTTCACACAGGCTTCGACATTCACTTGTGACACGCGTTGCTCCACAAGCTCTGTCGAAGAGGGGCAAACTGTAGACACCCCAATTTTGACCAAACGTCGAATTAAGGGGAGTGTTACCTCTATGATCCGATGATGACGATGTCCGAACTAACCTAGGTCTTCCACAGGTGATTCAAACTCTTCCGAAAGCTCTTTCAATTTAAAAATAAAAGGAAAAGGAGAGATATTCAGCATGAACCCCGAAAAACAAAGTCAACAGTTGACCCAGTGAAAAGTCAACGGGTCAAAAGGGAGTCAATCATAAAATTTTTGAATTTCAAGATGAAAAGTCCCGGTAATTGTTCATTGGGTCTCCCTTATGCTAGAAATGATTTTTAAGAATTTTTAAATGAAAGGAATCATGGTGAAATCGAAAGACTTTTAAGGAGAATTGTGCAGAAAATCGATATTTTGCCTTCGGAGGGAGAGTTGACTTTTTTTCCTTAAGGATTTTGATTTTTTAGATATTTTTATTGAATCCAAATGGGGGGTATTTCCTTAATTACATTTAATGTCTTAAGTAAATACATAAATTAAACGACATTTACTTAAATGACATGAAATGAAATTAAGGTGCTGAATAGTGCTGAATTGCAGTGCAGAGTGCTGCGTTTTTTTTAGCAGTTTGTCCGAAATTAGGTCATCTTATACTTTCAAAGAGTGGCGGCGGAAATTAGGGTTTTGACTGCAAAATTTCCAAAATGCCCCCCTAAAGATTGCCTATAAATAGAAGATGTATATCCCTTGTTTGAGGGGAGAACATTAGAATGTTAAGGGAGAACATTAGAATGTTGGGAGTCCTTCATTGATTCTCACCCAAAATTAAGAGAGTATTAGAGAGGTTTGTTGGAAGAAAGAGCAAAGGAGGAGCTTAATCACCATTTGGAAAGCCTTAAAGCAACCAAGAAGTTGAGGATCATTAGAGGTAAAACTCTAAACTAATTAGTTCAATGGTAGAAGCTTAATAAAATTTTGAAGAAAAGCCTTGGTCATTTTCTTTTGATTATGTTTATCTCCTTGGATTTATAAGACTTTCAATGTCTTACTTAAATCCATGTGTTTAGAGGCCTTCAATGTCCTTATAAACTCATGATTCATGAGGGGATTGAGGTTTTATTTTTAGTATGTTGATTTAATGAGTCCAAACTTTATCCATAGTTTGAGATCATTACTTTGAGGTTTTATGAAGTCCTTCATACTTCATTGAAACCCATGAGTTCAAGTGTTATTAGTCTCCAATGACCATCAAATGGTAGGAGAAGTAGCCTAGTTTAAGTCCGTCTCCATGGCTTAAGCTAATCTTTTTCTTAGGTTTGAGGAGTTCTTCATACTTCATTTAAAACCTACATGTATGTGTGTCTTTAGTCTCCAATAACCATCAAATGGTAGGAGAAATAGTTTGAATCTAATCTAATCCCTATGGTTTAGGTTCATATGTCTCAAGATTTTATGAAGGTCATTCATACTTCAATGAAATCTCTAAATATCGATGTCTTTAGTCTTCAATGACCATCAAATGGTAGAAGAAATGGTTTGGTTTTAAGTCCAACTCATTGGTTTGATAGTTGGGGTTAACAAACAAAAGTTGAACTTGATAAATGAAAACAGTGAGTTCACAAACTGTTTTTGATCAAAGATTTTTAGTTCGAAATCTAACCGTTGAAATCAAGTGAAACCAACGGGAAAGTGTCAATAACACATTAATCTACCACTGTAATTTTTGTTTTAAGGTGGTTTTATGTTTAGAGGGGTTTGATCATGAGTTTTGTGAGTCAACTACAATCTGCCCAGAGTTTCAGAATAGTTTCAGAACAGTAAAACGTTTTTGAAATTAGTAAATCAGAGCTTTAATAAAGTATTTGTGACCCAAAATAATTTTTCCTAAGCAGATTAATGTGTTAGGAAACCACCCTAAAAAGAACTAAGCAATTCTGATCTTTTTACTATTTTTAAAAAAATCATACAAGATCTCTGGACAGAGAGTTGCAAAATCCTGAGTGAGGTCTGGTATTTTCCATATTCCCGGAGATCTAACCGTTGAAACCTTGATTTTCTTTTTGGGTTAGAAACTAGACTCACAGAGGCATAACATATCCAAAAATCATTAAGATCAAACCGTTGAAAGTATTTTATTTCTATTTTTGAAAACCTAGTCTGCTCTCTGTAATTCATAAAAAACTGCTCCTGTTTTTGTCTAATCTTATTTATTTAAACTCAAATGGTCTCCTAATGTCTTGGAATCCAAATCATGTTTTGAATAATGATAATTTAGCTTAAATCCAGAGGCTAAGTGATCCAAATTAGTGAATAAATTCATATCTCATTCTTATTCATATTCATGCATTCATTCATACATGTTAATATTCATAAGTAGGACTTATCTCTTGTCTAAATTGTATCTAATTGAACATGACTTAGGATTAATTATTTTTGATATTATATCTTGTCTAAGGCATGTGTACTAACCTTTGTTTTGTAGCGCATTTGAGGTACAAATTCTCAACTCTTCTCTAGTTTAATTCTATTCTTTGATTTATATTGATTTTAGGCTCCATGTGCGACACCTTAGCCTAGGTTTTGCCTTATGTGTATATATGTGTTAGAGACCTTTTCTTAGATTTATTTGGTTCTTGCATGCATTGCACGTTTAATATTCGCGGCCGGATCCCGGGTATGTTTTCTAGTTCTCTATTGCATATCATGTTGCTTGCTATTTGAATTACGTGGCTTATGAATGATATTTTGTCGTTAGCAATCTTACACCATTTCCAACATACTTGTGTAATGTATATGTATATATGTATTAGTTGAGGGCATGCTTAGATTAATAATTTGATTAAAAAGGATGTTGAGTAGAGGCCTATCGCGAGATAGGATGAAAGGGGGTGTTTTAGTCCGCCGGGCTCCTTCCCCTTTCATTCCATAATCCCCGGACCCAGTTTATCTTTGGTTTCGCAAAAGATCAGTTTGCTTTAAAATGGTTTCTTAATTTTCCTTTTAAAAATTAAGTGGCGACTCTTTTGTTTTGAATTTGAAATTTGGAAAAAGATTTTAAAAGTTGTGGGTAAGTCAACCTGCGATATCCACAACGCCCAGTGGGACCAACAGTGTCAAATCATGCCTCCGAAGAAAGATAAGCAGACAAAGAACGGCCAGGACGACCCTCCCATGGACCCACCTGTGGAGGAAAGCACCGGCCATTCTCCACGAGATGGCAGCGTCACTCTTGAGGCGATTTCAGAGGCCATGAGGGCTAACATTGAGCCTATGTGGCAGGAGTACAACGCGCTCATAGGATCTATGGGCAATCTCAAATCGGTCATTAATCAAACGGCCGATGTTCATAAAAGTCAGGCTGAGCTGGTCCTAGAAACTAGGACCACCCACATAAAATTGGACCGCCTGACGGAAGCAATCGGAAGGCTGGTTGAAACTATAAGGCCGGAAGCAACAGGGAACAAGTCAACAGATCGGGCTCGGGCACATTGCTTGGGTCCGATAAGCCGAAAGACCCGCCCTATGTTTGTCCGAATCTTAGGGATGGTAATGGCTCAGGCAAGCAGTCGGAGTCACAGACCGGTATGGCTAGCGGAGTGGTAGTCACCGATCCCAATGGATCAACAATACCAGTTTTTGGTAGATCTATAGGCCATACTGAAAGTTCAGTCGGCCATACACAACCCCTAGGTAATACACATGGGGGGCAGAGGAACAACGGTGGATTTTGGCCCCATCAGGCCAATAATAATCAACATCACGAACCACCGCCGTTGGTACCCCCGATGAGGAACGTTCAGCCCTTGGCTCCACAACCCATCAATAGGGAAGAGCTGGTGGCGGCCATACACGAAGAATATGGCCCGTTTATGAGAAGACTAGAGAGGTCGACGTACAGACGGTCATACCCCCCTGAAATTGACCAAGTCATATTTGCTCAGGGATATAAAGTACCAAATTTTACTCTATTTTCTGGAGAGAGTGAGCAGTCTTCAGTTGAGCACATTGGTCGTTTTATTGTTCAATGCGGCCATGTGGGTCACAGTGGCCCATTAAAGCTAAGACTATTCCCAAACTCGCTAACAAGCATGGCGTTTTTGTGGTACGTTAACCTCCCAGCCAATTCGGTGTTAACTTGGCAGGGAATGGAAGAGCTATTCCACGTCCAGTTTTATAGGACTGAGCCCAAGACATCGTTGGCAGATTTGTCCAGGATGGTGCAACTGGTAGGGGAGACCGTGGAAACCTACATAGCCCGTTTCTGAAAGGCAAAATATCGGTGCAAGACAGTTTTACCCGAGGAAGAGTATGCAAAGATGGCCATGGGGGGCATGTCCTTTGAACTTCGCAAGAGGTTTGAGGGAACTGACTTCCGTGACTTATTCGAGCTTGCTACAAGGGCCGGTCGTTACGAGCGTATTCTCTTGGATGAGAAGGAGAAGAAGAACTCCTCCAAGGGAACATATTACAAAGACCCTAATTATGAGGTCCACTTGGCAGAGTGCGATCTTGAAACAGAATGCGATATGGCCGAGTTGATCTGTAAACGGCCAATCGTATGCAACGCCTTGAATAAGCCTGTTAACAACAACGCCGCTGCGAAGAAAATGGCGTTCGAGGCGGGGAAAAACTACACTTTTGATGTAACTATGGCTGATCAAATATTCGATGCCTTGTTGGCTGACAAAGTGATCAAGCTAAATGAAGGTCATCGGATACCTAAGGCCGATGACATGAAAAATAAAGAGTACTGTAAATGACACAATTCTTGGAAGCATTCCACTAACAATTGTGTTATTTTTCGCAATTTTATACAGGAAAACGTGGAGAAGGGAGTCTTCAAATTCTCGGACAAAGCCATGGGGATTGATGCAAATCCTTTTCCACAAATTACTGGTACTAACATGGTTATGCCCGACCTAACCAAGCTTTCTAGGCTGAGACCCAAGATAGACTTGTCCGACGGAGACCTTATGCCAAATCAACGGGAGGGAAAACAAATCGCTATTTCGACCACTGAAGGGCCGAAGGTGACGATACATGACCTCCAGAGGAGCTATCTGGAGCGGAAGAAGGAAGCTGACAAGGCCGAAGAAGAAACGGCTAGATCCAGCACAGACAATTTGATAGCTGATCTACGACGACAGCTGGAATTAATCGAACAAGGCCTTTGCCTGAGGTGTAAGGCTGACGTCAAGAAGGAAGTCTCGAGCCCGAGCAAGAGGCCAAGAAGCCATGAATATCGGGAATCAAGCCCGAGAAAGTCTGTATACGAGAGATTGTCAATACCGTGGCAAAGTCAGGCCAAGCCCGAGTGGCGGGCAAAACATCCATTTGTGCAGCGAATCGGCCCAAGCGAATCCGGAGGGCTGGGGGCAAGAAATTCCCAGACAAGGCCTCAGATACAAGCATCAACCTCTGGCAGGAGCCCGAGAATGGTGTTACCACCTCGGGTAGAAGATCAGAAGTAGCACAGAGCTGAGCATTCTAAATTCCCAGCACGACCACAATATAGCAAGTCCCAGAAAATGAGATATCAGAGAATGAGACAGGCCGAGCGAGAACGCCTGAATCGGGCTGGAAACATTCCTGCACCCACAGTGCCCAAGGTGTCCGATAACCAAGGACTCTCAACTAGGGCGATGCACATTGCTACTGACCAGCCAAAAGAAAGAGTCCGACAAGGAAAATCATAAGAAGGTGGGGTTACATCAGACAAGATGAGTGTAGAGTCCGATGGAGATCTGTCGGACTCAAGTTTTTCGCCGATACAATTCGGGACTATTCCATTAGGCTTATCGTCTAACATGGTATTCACATTACCTATGTCTTTTATGGCCAAGCCAGACCAACCATCGGCCATGGAAGGGGATGTAGTGGAAGGCCTAGCTAAAGATTCGGCCGTGATAGAAGAAGTGTTTAGGAACGGGGGAGAGACCGTTAAACCTAAAGTGGTGGAAGCCACGAGCAAAAATGTAGACGCCACCGACAGCCAGACCGATCGGCCTAAGATCACTATCTTAAGGCCGAAAGGACATCAGATTGAGGAAGGATTGAAGACCGCACCAGTCAAAGTGGTGTTTGAAAAACCAACATACCAGATGTCACAGCATCTGAAGCCCTTGTATGTGAAAGGGCACATAGAGGGCGTCCCAATAAACATGATCCTTGTTGATGGGGGGTCCACTATCAATATTATGCCTCAAATTATGTTGAGGATCTTGCAGAAAACTGAGTCGGAGCTAATTCCGACCGAGATGAATGTCCAGAGCTTCACGGGGGCACCTTCAATAACAAAGGGTATCCTACCCCTGGAACTGACCGTTGGCAGTAAAACGGTCATGGCTGCTTTTTTCATTGTGGAAACCTCAGCGGCCTATAATGCTTTACTAGGCCGGGATTGGATACACCCAAATTATTGCATTCCCTCCTCGCTCCATCAATTGTTGATTTTCTGGAGAGGTGACGAGGTAGAAGTAGTTGGAGCAGACACCAAGCCATTTGTAGCACGTGTGCAAACGGCCGATGCTGTCTTGTATGAAGATGACATCGGGCCAGTCAAGTTGCTGGGATGCAACAAGATGGGAAGACCGAATTCAGCGACCTTCCTTAAAGGAAGTTCGTCGGACATTAAAATGTATTTCCATAATCTCAGTCGGACAGACGAATCAAGGCCGATTGAGATCATCGAACAAGAAGATGTCCATGAATACTCCGATAATTGAAGAGCAGAAGATGCTGGCCTTGAAGGACAGTAAGGCCAGATGGTGTGCATACCTGGTCGACAGAAGATTGGAAATCGGCCCGTGTGACGGAATGATCAACTTGGCTGATTGTATCTACGAAGAGGAAGCGCCAAGGGAGGAGGAGATTCAAATGGACGAGTTGGAAACGGCCATGGCAAAGCTTGATGATTTAAAAGCCGACGTCCAAGATCCTCTCCTGGAAGTCAACCTAGGCAAGGAAGGGGAGCACAAACCCACCTATGTAAGTCAGATGCTGGATCCGCAGTGTCAGGGCGAGTTAATAGCACTCCTTCACAAGTACAAGGATTGTTTTGCTTGGGAATATGACGAGATGCCTGGTTTATCAAGAGAACTGGTTGAACACCGATTGCCAATTAAATCGGGGTTCAGGCCGTTCAAGCAGCTGCCTCGGTGCATGTCACCAGAGGTAACACTGAAGGTGAAAGAGGAAATCGAGAGACTACTGGGTGCTGGTTTCATTCGGACAGCTCGATATGTTGAATGGGTCTTGAATGTTGTGCTAGTGGTGAAGAAGAATGGGAAGCTAAGGGTCTGTATTGATTTCCGAAACTTAAACTTAGCTACCCCAAAAGATGAATACCCCATGCCCATGGCCGATCAGTTAATCGATTCGGCCGCTAAACACAAACTTTTGTCATTTATGGATGGGCACTCGGGATATAATCAGATTTACATCGCCGAAGAGGATGTCCCGAAGACTGCTTTTCGGTGCCCGGGGGCAATTGGAACCTTTGAATGGGTTGTCATGCCTTTCGGGCTAAAGAATGCTGGAGCCACCTATCAATGGGCAATGAATTCAATTTTCCATGACATGGTCGGACAGTTCATGGAGGTTTACATAGATGATGTAGTGGTAAAGTCAGGACGTAACACCGATCATTTGAGGGATTTGGAAAAAGCATTTGAAAGAATGCGGGTTCACGGGCTAAAGATGAATCCTCTCAAGTGTGCCTTCGGTGTTACAACAGGGAACTTCTTAGGTTTCCTAGTACATCAAAGGGGGATAGAGATTGACAGAATTAAGGCTCGGGCTATCCAGGCAGCAAAGCCACCTGCTAATAAAAAAGAACTTCAGAGATTGCTCGGGCATATCAATTTTTTAAGACGATTCATATCAAATTGCGCAGGGAAGACCCAATTATGGACCCCACTATTGAAGATCAAGACCGATGAAGACTTCAAGTGGGAAGACAGCCATCAACAAGCCTTTGAAGGAATCAAACAATATCTGTCAACTCCTCTAGTGTTAATGCCACCCAAGAAGGGTAGGTATTTAAAGTTGTATATATCGGCCTCTAACTGCTCTATAGGAAGTATGTTAGCTCAAGATAACGAGCAAGACAATGAGCAGGCCGTTTATTATTTAAGTAGAATCTTGACTCCAATCGAGCAACGTTATGCGCCGATTGAGAAGTTATGCTTGGCATTGTATTTTTCTTCACAAAAGTTAAGAACATATATGCTTCCTAATTCAACTTACGTAATATGTCAAACTGATGTGATAAAATATATGTTGTCAAGACCAATCATGAGAGGCCGAATTGGGAAATGGACCCTGGCCTTAATGGAATTTGCCATCCAATACCGATCGCAGCAATCGGTAAAAGGCCAGGCTATAGCCAATTTCTTGGCTGATCATCCAGATCCTACTGATTTGGGAGAACTGCCTTCAACACCCAAAGTCCTGAGCACGTCCTTAGTCCCATGGACGTTGATCTTTGACGGTTCCAAAAATGCAGAGGGTGCTGGGGCAATAGTGGTGATTGTGTCACCCAAATACAAAAAGACAAAAATGTCTTTTCGGCTCAATTCAAATGCACTAATAATCAGGCCGAGTACGAAGCACTTATAATCGGACTTGAGATACTCCTTGAAATGGGGGCATCGTCCGTCCACATAAAGGGAGACTTAGGGCTGGTGATCGGACAAATTGTCGGAGAATTTCAGATACGAAGTTGGGAGCTCTGCCCGTTCCACGCCATGGCTACTCAACTCATGGAGGCATTTGATGACATTAGCGTGAGCTACATTCCAAGAACCACGAATACTGAGGCCGATAAGTTGGCAAAAATAGGATTAGGCTCATCTTCCCAGAAGAGCGCAGAAGACCAACTCATCACTGTTCATGTCCGATCACTCCCGTCCGTTGCAAAGAGAGGTTGGTATGCTACTGCCAATTCGGTCTTGATGGAGGATAACGACTGGAGAATCCCCATCATTGAATACCTGAATCACCTGAATGTAAGGGTAGACCAAAAAGTCAGATTGTTTGCTGTCCGATTCGTGGTACTTGATGGAGAATTATTCAAGAAATCGATCGGCGACGACGTGGTCCTGAGGTGTCTAGGGAAGAAGCATGCCATGCAGGTTATGGCCGAGGTACACGAAGGGATTTGTGGGGCACATCAGGCTGGTACCAAGATGAAATGGTTGCTAAAGAGATACAATTATTATTGGCCTGGCATGTTGAAGGATTGTATCAGTTACGCTAAAGGATGTCAGGCTTGTCAAAAGCATGGTCCGATCCAACATGTGCCGGCTAATGAGTTGCAACCCATAATCAAACCATGGCCGTTTAGAGGATGGGCGATGGATTTAATTGGCAAAGTCCTACCGCCATCATCAGGCCAGTATTGTTTCATCATAGTGGCTACGGACTACTTTACCAAGTGGGCGAGGCCATACCTTGTAGAACGTGACTCAGGCCACTGTCATAAAATTCATTGAAGAACACATTATCTATAGGTTCGGCCTTCCAGAAACAATCACGGCCGACCAAGGATCGGTGTTCACAGGGACGGAAACGTCGGCCTTCGCAGAAAGTAGGGGGATCAAAATTCTCAATTCTACGACCTATTATGCACAGGCTAACGGTCAGGCAGAGTCCACTAACAAGATCCTCAAGGGGATCATTGAAAAGATGATTGTGGAGAATCCTAGGGAGTGGGACAAGCTCTTGTCCGAAGCATTATGGGCCTATCGGACATCTAAAAGATCAAGTACTGTGGTCACGCCATTCATGCTGACTTATGGGCATGACGCTATGTTACCTATGGAAGTGACAGTCCGATCGGCCAGAAGAGCTTTACAGAATCAGCTAGAGCCCGTTGAGTACACAGAGGCTATGATAGCTGAGTTAGAAGGACTTGATGAAATGAGGCTCACGGCCTTAGATTCATTAAGAGTGCAGAAGCAATGGGCAGCCCGAGCTTATAACAAGAGGGTGAAGCAGAAGTCTTTTTGCACTGATGATTTGGTATGGAAGGCCGTGTTTCCTATTGGAGACAAGGATAATCGTTATGGTAAATAGTCGGTCAATTGGGAAGGCCCATTCATTGTCAATCAAGTCAAGATGGGTGGTGCTTACAGGCTGCGTGATTTAGATGGGACCGTTCATGTCCGGTTAATCAATGGTCAGTATTTAAAGTCCTATTATCCTACGTTATGGGAAACCATTGACCTGAACTATAAACCAAATCTTGGGTTGGAATATGATCAGTTGATCAATTATGAGCCTGAGTCCGAGTGATTTAAAAGGGCACTGTTTTGTATTGATAGGCTGAGCACAGCTTACTTACAAGAAAAAAAAAATTTACAGTACAAAATAGGAGTCGGCCTCTAGACCGACCCAAAATTCCTAAGCTTAGCCTTCAGGTCCTCCCAGGTCTTGATGCCTCCAGACCGATCCCGTTTGGCTTTTTCTAACTTTTGAGCCCAGGCCCGAGATATCGGGACACTGGCTTGCAGTTGATCACTGCACTTTTGGGCATCGCCACCGAGTGAAGAAAGTGCTTCATCGATTTTTCCAAGGGCGGCGTTGTTGGTGATAACATTGGCTTCGCATTGGGTGAGCTGAGCTTTTAGTACAGTAATACAGTTCTGCAGCCAGGAGTCCCTTGCCAGTACCTGAGCCCGAGAGGCCTTCCCCGCTTCAAACTTAGCTTTGGCCCCTTCCAGAAACTTTAAAGCCTTCTACCGTGAGCTTAAGTGAAGTTCTGCGTCCGCCTGAATCTTCAAGGCCGATCGATCCACAAGACGGGCGCTGGGGAGTCTTTCTTGAATCTCGTGGAGTAAGGATAGCTGCCCGTCTGAAAGTGAGGGATCGGCCATCAGGGTGTTCAGGGCTGCGTCAACATCAGCAGCAGCAGGAAGGTTAGGAAGGTCCTGGTCAGTAAGCCCGAAGAGTAGATCCTTGGCTTGTTGAAGGCGTAAAGGTGAGACAGCTTCGGGCTCCAGAGGGCCAAGGTAAAAAACTCCTAGGTCCAGGCCCGAGAAGAAGTCGTTAAAAGGTGGCACTGGACCTGAGGGATCGGCCTGTTCAAGAGAGAGTTAGAAATGGGTTTGAAAATTTTATAAGTTAGAAGAAAAGAGTTCAAACTTCAATACCTGGGAATGAGGATCAAGAGAGGCCGAGATCGCTTCGCGAACATCGGCCTCGCTGGGTTGAGGAGATGGTTGAGAAGGAGATTGAGCCAACACCGAAGGGGAAGAAGTGTGGCCAGTTTCTACCCCTGGACTAATTAAGGTCGCCGTCACTTGTAAGACTTCTGCCTCTGAGACTACTCCCGAATTATCAGCATCGGCCTCAGTGGCAGGCTCTTCAGGAGGATTGACTTCGGCCACTACTGGTTCCATTGTTGAGGGAATGGAAGATCCGGTGTCTACAGGAGGTTCCCTTTGCCCGAGGAGATTTCCAACTTCAGGAGGGACAGCCTGATCCACTTCTTCCCCAGCTGCACCCGTAGTGACTCCAGCATCAGCCATGTCCTCAGTGCTGGAAGAGAGGACGACTTGCTCAGAAGCTTGAACGGAAGCAGCAAGGTCTTCATCTCCACTTGAAGGAGTTAGAGGAGGCACGATGTGAAGTGGCATCACCCTTATGGCGACCCGTTCCAGATAGGCCGCCGCAGATGCTGGTGATGCAGGGAGAGTTGGAGGAAGGGTCTGAGTTAGAAGTGGGAGCGGATCCTCTCCGGAGTCTTCGTTAGTGAGCTGCAAAACAGAATAAAAGAATTAATACTAAACAGGAAAAATCGGGCTTAATTGCTGAAGGATGTTTAAAGATCTAACCTGAGTAGAGGACGGTGTTGTTTTTTGTTTCTTCTGAGAGGGACCCTTGCCCGAAGTTGGCTTGCGGGCCGGTCTCTTGGCTATTTGCTTGCGCCTGGCTGGAGCCGCCGTCTGGACAGGAGCATCGGCCATAGTGGCCAATGACGCAGTAAAAGGCACAAGGGCCTCAGCAGCAGTGCCTTGGAAAATGTTGCGTGCCCGGTCACCCTACCACTGGGTGAATTCTTCTGACACCACGGGCCGGGCAGAGAAGGGTGTGAAGTTGAACGCCGCTTTGAGCCGGTCCGACCTTTCTTTTATTTTCTTCACTTGCCCGTCATTAACAATGAGGCTGCGTTCCACCCAGTCGACATTGACAGTAATGCCAGGGGGAATGGGCACGAGTTGTGTAAGCCCGAATTGGCGGGCGTATAGAGGAGCGAAGTAATATTCGGCCCCACACTTATTATTGGCAGACGGAATGCTCGGGCTAAAAATAATGTCTCTAGCCACTAAGTAGCTAGAGAAGATTTCATTGTAAGTGGACTGGGTGCTCGATCCCCAGTTAGAAGGGTTGTTAGAGAGTTGAAGAAAAGAAGAGAATTGAAGTGAGAAGAAAGGGGTGAAGAGGTTGGTATCCCGAGAGGAGCAACCTTTATAGAAGAAAGCAAAACACTCATCGAAGGAGTGTGAGGAAGGAGTTACGTCCATGAACTGGACAGCGGAGATGGGAATATCGGCCACTTGACGGATAGTGGGTTGAAACTCCGGAAAGTAAGAATGTAGCCACAGTTGGAGAATCCATATCGGGCTCCTACCAGCTCCGAAGCCCGAGTGGACAAAATCTGTTATGCCTCTGACCAAGTGCGCCCAAACAAGCGTAGCCATGGCCAGGGGTTTCCCCGATGCTAGAGCCAAGGCCAGGGTTGTGTATTCTTTAGTAATGGCTTGGCTGGCCGAGCAGAAGAGATATTTGTTGAGCCAGTAGATGAGGAAGGCAGTGTGTTCTGCATCGGACACCTCCGTCTCGTCTGCCTCGATGCAAGCAGTAAGAAAGCCTCCAAAGGCTGTAATCGGCCTGTGTGAAATGGCCCCGTCCCTGACAATTTCTTGTTGAGGGTAGGCAAAGCAAGCCGTTCCAACGTCGAGCCCGGGAACGATTTCTTGTCCATGGGGGCGAAGGCCGAGCAGATAGCTTATGTCTTTGACGGTGGGAGCCATTGGTCCACAACGGAATAGGAAGCCATTGCAAGATGAGGACCAGAATAATAGAGCAGAAAGAAGAAGAGGTCGGTCTATCTCTATTCTAGACCGACTGAGCATTATGGCATCATAAATGCCCGTTTGCTTCCAAACACCGGCCTTAAAGGCCGAAATCCTGGTCACCCATTTGTCCCAGTCTGCGGCGGGAGTCGGCCATCCTCGAATTGGTTGGTTAGCACTCTGAACTTTGTTCCAGTGAACAGGGGCTTGAAGGAACGCTTCGTTTTCTACCGGAGGGAAAAATGGAAGAAAAGCCGCCGAAGGGTGGCCAAGAAACGCCGCTCCCAGGCCTGGGGCTACTGGAGAGCCATCAGAAGAGATGTAAGGGGTAAGATAATCAGTGGAGATGTCAGCAGCATGAGCTTTGGCTAAAGCCCTAACCTCTCTGCAGCGGTTTTGCGGTGGTGGAGCGTCTGCAAAGGATTTCTTTCCTTTGAAAGTGGCCGGAGCAGTCTTAGGCGCCATGTCTGAAGGAGAGGAGTTCGCCGGAAGAGATGGAAGTCTAGAGAGAAGCTCTGTGTTGCTTGAATTGTAGAGAGGTACTAAGAATGCAAATGTGGGAAGGGTTTTGAAAGTCCTGCTGCTTAAATACCAACATGCTATAATCATGACACATTAAATGTGGAGTGACTGATGGGATTCTCAATAATCTGACAGCTGATGCATGCTTGACGCGTGGCGATTTTTAAAATTCAAAACGTCACATCAATCAAGGCGGGATGTTTGATATGACCTTTTGGGGGGCAATCGTTTGCACCCAAAAACCATCAAATGGTTTTTGAGCCCGAGTTGCGTGGAGCTGAATGAAGGAGAGGCCGGGCTAAGCAATCAATAACTTATCGGACTCGAGTATAGCCATGAGGCCGATGATAGATGATTGGGTAATGAAGGAGAGCTCGGTTGAAAGATTAAATATGGGTGAGGATTATCGGGCTCTGGGGAAACATAGCCTAGCACGTTGAGAGCCCGATGGTGGAATGAAGCAATGGGAAGTCCAATCGGACACCGCGTAATGAAAGATGGAAGTAACAGACTGATTGGCCATGGGCGGTTAAAGAAAGTTAATCGGGCATGCAAACAGGTAGAGCCCGATTCATCCAGGAGAATCAATGATGAGGCTGATTGACTCTGAGGTGAAGGCGGTGCTGTCTACAGTTGGCAGGATGTCTTCATCTTTGGAAGTTTTGGAAACAAGAGTCCGTTTAGGAAAGGATCTGTACATGGCTAGCTGGATTAGGTGTCTGATCCCTAAATTGAAGGGATTGATTCAATCAGAATACGGATAAGGTAGGAATCAGAGATAAGGACGGATCTATTCAAATCAGCTAATCAAGTAAGCAGCTTGGGGCGCAGGTTAAGGAATTATTGTCCAAGTAGAAATCGTATAAGGCCGCTATAAATAAGAGGCAGGCCATTCAAGCAAAGGACTCCGCGTCACATTCGAAATAGCATACATACAGCACATTCGAAGCATTCAAAGCATTCAAAGTACTCTTAGTTTTTATGTTTTTCAGTCTTCATAGCAAATAGGTCTGTCCTTTTGTTATTTTCTTTTTGTTCTTTTGAATAATCAGTCTTATTCTGGTTTGTTCTTGAGATCTGTTTAGTTTTTCCAAACATTTAATAAAATCTGTTTTATTAAACCGTTAGTGATTTTGTTTACCTGTTAAACTTGATACATTTTTAGCTTGTGCGCTTCAGTACTGCTAAAGAACTTACAGTGAGGGTACTTTCCTACTCACTATACACAATCACCCTGTTTAGAAGTTAGATTCATCAAAGCCTTGTGTATCACTCATACAAGCGGATAGGAAATTAGTTTGCACGCACACACACACACACACACCGAACCACGGATTGGTTCTGGCACTCCCGAGCAAATTACATAGCAAACAAGAACCAAGAGGGCTACTACTAACAACTTGGGCTTAAGAAGTTTAAGGGTTAATGTGACAGGCCTGTCAAGTTGTTGGGCTAGTGGACCACTTGGGGCGTTGCAATCTGGTATATGTAGAACCAAGAGGGCTTGTAACACCCGTACCCGGAGAACGGGTTAATTATCATGTTATATGCATTAATTAATATAATTAGTGTATAAAATGGATTAAGGGGAGGCTTGGACTCGCCCGTGGAAAAGGTGTTCAGAAAAGGACACCAATTGGAAAAGTCCCTAGTGAGGAGGGACAAGTTTGGAAGTGGGACCCAATGAAGGGCCGAGTAAAAATATGTGCATTTTATGTGATTAAACGCCTTTATATGATTACATGATTATTTGTTTAAATGCTTCCATAATATATGATGATATATGTTTAGCATTTGGTATTAGTTTGGACACCCAAATAAGGGTATAATTGAAAAAGATTGATAATTAGTAGGTGCAATAGCAACTTCATAAAATATATGGGACCCACGTTGGGACCCATGCGAACTTAGACAAATACTCATTAGATAATTGGGTGGTTAATGGAATGTTTGGGGGGTTTCATAAGGAGAACTTAAGAAATTCAGGGGGTGTAAGTGAAAATAAGGAAATGAGGTCAAGACACCTTATGCCTTAGCATGTGTAGGTGTCTTGATGAAAGGAGTACTCTCATTATACTAAAATTAAAGCAAAGGAAGAAGAGAGTTCACCGAGAGAGAAGACGGAATCGTCACCGACGACGTTTTTCGCCGTTTCGTCGTCGCCGCCGTTTGCCGGATTTACGATCCGAGACCACTTTTGGACTCGTGGAGGTAAGAGGATTACATGCACGTAAGTTGTTTTCATTTTCGGCAACGTTTTTTTTTCCGGAAACCGTTCTTGATAGACGCTATTTGTTGACCCAAAACTATGTAGGATTTACTTTGAGTAAGAATTGAGCAAGATTTGTGAAGGAATTCTTCATTTCTAGCTTGAATTTGGGTAGATCTTGCTAAGGTGAGTTTTCTAGCCTAAAGAATGGTTGTGTTTAACTATGTTCAAGGCATCAATGATGTAGAGATGTAGAGAATGATCTCATTGTGTTGATTATTCATGTTTAGAAAGCATGTAGTTACTAAATTGTGAATTGCATGTTAGCTTTATGAAGAATTTATGTGCCTACATGTTTATGTGCTTATATGTTTATGTGGTATTCAATGGGCACCGGAAAAATGATTCATTAGTTGGGAGTAATAAGGGTGGTGAAGAGGAAGAATCCGAGAAATACGGAAGTCCAAGGAATAGAAGTGGCCACGGGACCAAGGGAGGTCCCGGGTCTGAATGAATCATTGAACCGGTGACTCGGCGAATACAAAGATATGACTTATGTGTTTATTGTTGCATTGCACATGTTTAAACATTCAGCCATGTTTAGAATTCTCACTAAGCGTAATGCTTAAGAAAACCATTTTCTGTTTATATTGTGGTAAATAACAACCACCGCAGGTACAGAGCAATATCCGGAGAGGAAGTGACGTGCTCGGGATTGGGGAAGAGAATTGGGTCTTGTAAATATGTTTATAACATGTAATATAGTATAACTTGTGGGTTAGTATCCTTGACTTGTGAATTAAAGTCTTGACTCGTGGTTGTATTCATGGAGTTAGTTTTGGAATTCTACGACTCATGTGTTTAAGGTAAATTGGGGAAACTTATGTAAATTTCTATGTGAAAGTTGTAGGTTGTATGTTTGGATCATTCCGGCAAGTCCGGATACACGGGTGGTAGATTTTGGTCAAGTTTCTTTTGTAAATAAATGTTTTGTGAGGTTTGATCCTATTGTTAGGAGGTTTATGTAAATGGTTGCTTGGAGATGGTTTGATATGGTTCCTTAATGTTTTTATGTTGTTGGTTATAACTTGGATTCATTTCCAACATGGTTTTATGAGACTTAGTTTTGCCAAAGGTTAAACTTCAAAAACAAAACTTGTTTTGAACTCAAAAGGAATTGTGTTCATGGTGGGTGTAATTCAATTATGAGTATGTGCATGTTACACCATGTTTAGGAATGTATTTGAAAAGTTTCTTGAGGTTTGAAAATGGTTTTAGATGTGTCCATGAGGTTTGATGATGATTTGGGTGAGTTTGGACTGTTTAAACAGGAGTTTTGCTGTCAAAAATGACTTCTGCAGGAACCGGATCGATCCGGACCTTGAGAGGATCGATCCAGAGCTTCTGGAGGAGACAGAGATGACATTCTGCTAGATCCGGATCGATCCGGTTTTGGGCGGATCGATCCGCTGGTCCAGATTCAACACTGTCGGCTTTTACGGAAATGGGCATAACTCACTCTAGAAAACTCAGATTTGTGCGCTGTTTTTTGCGTTGGAACCGGGACTCAAAGACCTATCTTTTGGTATAAAATTTACTATATCTTATTAATTACCATTTTACCCTTGGGGGCTGTTTTGTAACAATAGAGTTGTTTAATGTTGCTAAACACATGCGATTCTTAGTAATTCGAATGGTTCTTTGCAAATTAATGTACGTGGACTCTTATAGCATTGTTACATGTGTCCTAATCCGCACGAGGCGGGTTGGGGTGTGACAGGGCTACTACTAACAACTTGGGCTTAAGTATTTTAAGGGCCAATGTGGTAGGCTCGTCAAGTTGTTGGGCTAGTAGACCTTTTGGGGCGTTACAATGTAGGATCCCAAAATATATTTATCTCTTTCAAGCATTTTGACAAACACCATGACTGCACACCTAGTAATCATGAAGAAACTCCAGCCCCAAGTAATACACGACCCAGTCTAGAGTACAAATACAAACATACAAGCAAAGCCATAGTGCCCTTGCCAATCAAAACGATTAACAAATCAAGCAATCTTCAACTGTTTTTATGGGGAGAAGAAGGAATAAAAGCTCAGCCATCGCCACCTTCGACCACTGCCCGTCACCGATTGCACATCTAATCCTCTCTCTTTCCTTGCTTTTTGGTTTCTATTTCTCAGCGCCAGATGGATTTTCTTTTGATACACAAGTCAAAAGTATTTTAGGAGGTTAATTTTGTAATTATATGGTGAAATACAAGGGTATGTTGGTCAACAATCAAAAATTTTTAAAACCCAAAATCGTTGAGTGTGTTCTTTGATTCTATTCAGTAGCTTTTTTTTTTACTTAAACTATTCAGCAACTTTTTCGGTGAATTTTTAGTGAAATGGACCTTAACAAACACACTGAAAATAAATAAGTGCTGAATATTTTCATTTTCAGCACTTATTTGGGTTATCAAACACATCCTCATATTTTTTTCACCACTGAATGACATAAGCTAACTTGCAAAAATACCTCGGGTCTATTTGAAATATCTATTTCTGGATTTGGTTCAATAAAAGTCTAATTTGTTTTTTTTTAATATGTTTTTTGTAAGAATTAATAGTAGGTTAGTTAATGTAAAATTAGTTTAAAAATTTATTAGATTCGAAACAGACACTTATGAAAGAAATAGTTACTTACCAAATTTATTTCTCACAAGAATCATGTAAAAATCATATTTGAACTTAACTTGATCCTGTCTTAGATTTTTTCGTAACCGGCCAAAGGAAAAATGAGTTCTTAGTAAAGGTGTAAAGCAAACTATTCCGATCGACCGAACCAATCAGTTCGTTTTGATTCAAAAAATTTTTTTATAGTGTAAAAATCGAATCAAATGAAATTTTTTCATTAAACCAAATCATACCAAAACTAATCGATTTAACTAAAAATTGGATTGAACCGTTTTGAGCTCTGGTTCTTAGATCATAAGGTTAGCTGTCCAATGCCCCTTATGGGGAATATCCCAATTAACCAATTTTATTCTATGTCGGTGGGCCACCCAGCAATTCACTCTCCAATCCATCCAGTGCTTGCACCCCAAGTTTGCTTAGACATACGAGTGACCATACATTAGTATCTCCTTTTCTCGTGAATATAGATATGAATAAACAAACACAGATGGATAATGGTTTTAAGATATATAAGTAGTTGAAAAACCAACCAATATCTTCAATCAAACCACTCCCCCTCTCCGATTTTGGCAGCAAAAGTCTGGTTTCGAATTAAAGGTTTGTTCTTTTTCACGTAATTTATAATTCTAAATTTTATTTTATTTTTTATTATTTTTTTATGATAATGATTTGATGTTTCTCTAGCTTTTATTGCTGCAGCAAATTCTGGATTTTCTTTGTTTGGGGAGAGAGAAAACAAGTCCAAATTAGGGAATTTTTTTTTTTTTTAAACGGTTTTGATTGATTTTGTGAACTTGTTAGGTCTTATATCAAACTTGGTTAGAAATTCTTGCTACTTTGATTTGATGTCATATATTTGGGGGCTAGGGTTTTGTGATTCTGGTGTTCTAAACTTTGAATATTGATAAATTTTTATTTATTCTTAGTTGTAATTTCAGGTGAAATGGCCAAAAGTTATTTCAAGCAAGAGCATGATTTTGGTATGGACTTTTTTGTGTTTTCGAATTGAGTAAATTACTACTCCATTCTTGGACTGTTATTTAGTTCTATTGGGTGTGGGTGAATATACTATGATTTTCTTGATTTATTGAATTTTTGATGTCTCGTCTTTTATGTTCAGAGAAGCGACGTGCTGAGGCTGGTAGAATTAGGGAGAAATATCCGGATAGGATTCCGGTGAGAACTATACCTTATATATAATATCAGTTTTGTATATATTTGAATTCTTCTGCAAGTTGACCTCCATGGATACTAACTTTAATTGACTACTTCTGAGTTTGAATTATGTGTGTAATTTTAAGGGTTAGATACATTCTATCTATGTGTGGTTAGACTTATTTTCACTTTATCCACCATGATTCAAATCTGTGGTGGTGTTGTTTTGACTGGAATAAAATTGTTAAATTGTCCGTCAAAACTAACGGATCAAATTCATTTTATCCCCTTGTGGTTAGACCCATTTTCATTTTACTCGTATATGGTTCAAAAATTAACTCTGAACCCCCAAATGGTTGTGACCGAAATGATTGGTATGTTTGTCATTTCAAGTTAAAAGTTAACATCATTAGGTTTTTACTTGACACAATCATTTTTTTTTCCGGGGGGGGGGTGGGGGGGATTTGTTGAGGGGTGCGGTGTGTGTTGGGTCTGCGTTAAATGTCAACTTTTTAACAAATGGGAGTAAAGTGAAAACAGACCTAACGATAGGTGGGGTAAAATATATTTAATTCTAGTTATTAAACTGTTTGAAGTGCTTGTTAATTGGCAGTTTTTTGGAACTTCAAAATTAACTTCCTAAGTCTGAAGTCTTGACTATGAATGCATGGAAATTTCATATACATGGCAGTGGGTATAGGTAGTTAAAAATGGGTGCCAAGAAGGCTAGTCCAAATTATTCTTTCATTTAATCAGGTGATTGTGCTTTCTTATTCTTGTTAAGTGACCGGGGTACTCTGTAGACAATAGTTATACCTGTTTGCTTAATAGCACAGCATTAAACATAGTGAATGTTTTGTTTTCCAGTGGAGGGAATAATTGCTTTGGACCCCATTAAACCCTGTGGCATAGCTTATTTGGACAATGCAAATATGTAATAGGAGGGATACTGATTTAACCGATTATCAAACAACTGGCAAATATCCATTTCGCTGGAATTTGGATTCTGAAGCTGAAATAGTTGGTGCATTGTGCCTTTGAAATCCATGGTTACGAAAGCGAGCTTCTTGGAAGATATTTGTAAATGAAAAAAAAAAATGGTCCCTCACAATCATCATTCTAATGTCAACTGATATTCGTATCACGCATGCCATTGTGTTGCACATAAAGTAGGATGTCAAGTGGTTGCTCACGAGGGATGTGTTTTTCTTATGTAGGTGGGGGCTGCAACATGTTTGTATATGAAAAAATTGAGGCCTTTAAGTTTTATAAAACCAGTATTGGCAGTTTCAATCCGCTGCTCATATCATGCCATGCCAGGCATAGTAGTGCATCTACAATTGGTTGTTGTGAATGCTCATGAGTGACATTTTATCGTGGGTTAGTGGGGAACATGTCATTGTTGTATGTTGTGTGAAATTCATTAGTGGGGGATTGCTCAATCTTACCACACAGCCTTCTATATTGGGTTTTTTTTTTTCAACCCTCAATGGCTGGGGTGCGAAAACGAGACCTAGGAAGTACGAAAACTGAATCATCTTAGTATATAATCTTCCCCGTATCGCCTACACAATTAATTTTGAGTAGATTTGTGATGAGGTGTCAAACTATAAGGAACATGGCATCGTATTGCCTACACAATTATTTTTGAGTAGATTTCTGATGAGGTGTCAAACTATAACGAACATGGCATCGTATTGCCTACACAATTATTTTTGTGTATTTAGAGAAGTATTATAGATAGGTGATGTAGCTTGTGAAAGAAATACATCAGTTAGGATAAATAATTAGAGCGATAGAATGGATATCAGTTGTGTTGTAGAGAATACCATCCCCTAAGGTATAAGGGGTGTTGTCGTGTTGATGTTTTGCAATTTCTATATGCTCTTTTGTTAATCACATTACAACCCTTGGTGAACGTTTGTAGAAGATAATCTAAAATGTGACAATTGTTGTTGAAAGTTCCTTTTATTGTTTTGCCATAAGGTCAACAAGTTGATCACCTTCGTTTAATTCTGCTGTTCTTTTGATGTCACATTGTCTGATTTAAAATTGATCTTCGTTTATGGTTTTTGAAGGTGATAGTTGAGAAAGCAGAAAGAAGCGACATACCCAACATAGATAAGAAAAAGTAAGCATTTCTCTGTGCGCTAATATTGTTTCTGGGTTCCATAGTCATCCTTTCTACCTTTAATTGTGTGTATTCAAGGGAATATGGACTGTACGTGTTTAATATAAATTGTTTTTAATTCGACATGTAAGGGAGACTTCCATTCCCCCATATCATGATGGAAAAGTCCATCTTGGATGGCTATAAATTTATTGTTTGCAATGACGTCCAAAAGATCATTTTAACTTTACTTCACTAGATCCCACCATGTCTATTATATTTCAGTGCAAAACATGGTGGGCAGTCCATATTAACTTGGTATTTCTTCACAATTGTGAAGAGAAATCTTACTCCTGTTAAGAAATATAACGATCACAATGGCAGAAAGTGGAAGCCATGAAACTACTAGTAAGATGAAATATATGAAAACCTCACTACGTTTTTTTAGTGGTTTCATTAAGCACTCGAACTCTTCATTATTTGTTGTAAAGGATGAAGTATGCATCTGTATGCAATTAACTTTTCTGTCTAACTGTCACGACCTTGGTATTTATGCAATTCTGCAGATTTTTCGCCTAATTGTGTCCTTGTTTAATTTCTCTTTTGCTTGTGAGGGAAGAACAATCAATAGATTATGTTATTTGACGTTCAGTTTGACCACAAGTACCACTTAGTTATCATATGGTACAATTTGTGGCAAGCATGTACTAGTTTCTTTCTCCCTTTCACGTCCTTGTTTAATTTCTCTTTTGCTTGTGAGGGAAGAACAATCAATAGATTATGTTATTTGATGTTCAGTTTGACCACAAGTACCACTTAGTTATCATATGGTACAATTAGTGGCAAGCATGTACTAGTTTCTTTCTTCCTTTCACTTTGTGTGTATGTGTGTGTTAGGACACGGGTAAGGCTGCGTACATCTCACCCTCCCCAGACTCCGCAATGGTGGGAGCCTCGTGCACTGGGCTGCCTCTTTTTTTTTTGTATATACATGGTTTCAATGATAAAGTATTGGTCTCAGATAGATAGTGTTACTTTCAAGTTGATTGAAATCAGAGGTTGTATTTTAGTTGTAGAGAGCTTCTTCCTTTTATAATTCAAACAAATTTCCAGGTACCTTGTCCCGGCGGACTTGACAGTAGGACAGTTCGTCTATGTGATACGCAAAAGGATCAAATTGAGTGCAGAAAAAGCAATTTTCATATTTGTTGACAATGTCCTTCCACCTACAGGTAAACCTTGGATTTCTTATTTTTCACTTACGCTTTGTTTGGTTCTTGGATTTCATGAGGGAAAAGAAAGGAAAACATTGTGGAAAACCTTTTCCTTTGTTTGGTTAATAAGGAAAACTATGAGGAAAATGGGAAAGAAAAGAGAATAAGTTGAGAAATACATTAAACATTTTGAACATTGTGAGTCATTTCCCTGTTTTATTCCTAAAAAATAAATTGTATTTCCAAAAAAATGAAATGTTATTTAAGCATGCCATATTCAAGAATTATTATACCACGCTTAGCCTATAGTTGGTAAAAAGGCTCTCCATGCCACGCTCATACTAAAGTTCGAACCTTACCCCCTCCCCCCGAACCTGGCATTTATGTCCTCGTACGAGATCACTACACTGAATGATTTAAGAAAATGGAACAAAACACAAAGGAAATAGTTTTCATTACTATTTTCCGTTTCCTTTTCCTTCTCTTCTCTAAATGCGTGAAACCAAACCCTACCGTTAAGGTTACAATATAAAAAGAAGAAAAACATATCTTGCAGTTCTATGCCGGGGAATGCTGGGCACATTGGTTAATTACTTACATCTAAACCAGAGTTTTATTTGCCTTTTGCAGGGGCAATTATGTCTGCAATATATGACGAGAAGAAGGATGAAGATGGGTTTCTCTATGTTACTTATAGTGGAGAGAACACATTTGGGTAACAGATCACACCATAGCATATGAAAACCGGGCATTCCATTATCTCTTTAACAACCTCACCATCGTGTTTTCGCCGTGAAAGCTCAAAATGCCATAAGCTTTTGTTTCTTACTTTCTGTGGAGACAGATTACAGTGATTTCATGTATAGTTGTTATATTTGTATATAGTTTCAAAGAACCTATCAGTTTCACATTCTCTGGCACTCTCTTCAAATAATCATTCAGAGAATCAGAAGTAATGTTCATTGTTTTTCTGTTAAAGAGTTTTAAACTTGAAGCAGAAGCAACCAAAGTTAAGCTGCATTAAATATATGGTTATTTATCTGGGGATTTTTTTGTTAGCTCTTTATCACCTATGTTGGAAAATGGAAGAGAATGAAAGCAATTTCTTGGCAGCAATTATTTGGCTAAATGCCAAAAAAAGTCAAAAGTGGAGGGGGCCATACATTGAACATCGTGTACAATTTGTTACCCCCCCTCCTGTTTTTGGTACAAGGAAGAACAGATCATTACCGCAAATATAGACATATTCCCCAAGAAAGGAAAAAAGAAAAGAAAAGAAACAAGCAAGAAACAACCATCCAAATCGCCTGTTTATTTGCAAGATATAAATCATGTGTTGGCTGTTCCTTTGTATCCACGAAATGGACCCCTAGTAACTCACATTCAAGACAGACTAATCACAAGGTTACACAGTAGACATCCTCTAAATTTAGTGTTAATTTTAGCTGATGCACCCAATTGTTTACATCACCACAAAGCCCCAAGTTAAATATTAGCTCTACAAACAGAGACATTCATGGGCATAATTCTTTTTGATACACTTTGGCCTTCTATTTTCTTTTTTCATTTTTTTTTAAATGGCGTGGTAACCCTTAAAAACACAGGCCAATTAAAGGACCTGATTTTGCATGATAAACCTTTTGAATACTAACAACCACCCACAAGAAACGAGTACACCAGGAGTAGTTGAACTTAGAACGTCGGGGTTGAATAAAGCCTATTCCAACTAGGCTATCCTAACGGGTTGACAAGCCTTTGAGATCAGTAGTCAAGAATTTTGAATTAACAAGTCACATTGCAACTCCACTGGTTGACAAGATTTGGGATTAGTACTAAGAATTCTGAGTTGAATTAACAAGTCCCATTCCAACTGAATTATCCTGATGGGTGGTACTAAAGAATTCTATGGTGAATTAAAGAATTCTATGATGAATTAACAGGCTCCATTCCAACTGGACTGTCATAGCAGATTGACAAATTTTGGGATAAGTACTAACCAATAGATGTTGAATTAACAAATTTCTTAGGTGCGCTTAAAAAAAAAAAAAAAGAAGAAGAAATTCTTAGATGGTTTTGAGACAAATTATGCAATGTCAGCGGCACAAAGCGTACGTAGTTTGTAGTTGTCCACGTCTCTGAATTAGCTTTGTTCCAAACCGATGATGACACTGAAAAATGACTGATCTAAAGATTAAAAAAAAACACACACACATACACAGAGGACAGCAGGATGGGTATATGATGATCTGCAAGGTCTCCTAGGCCAACCATATGGTTTGGTGTCCATTGTTTGGGGGTATTAATCTTCACATGTAAATGGCACATGGGACTACATGCCACGTGGCTTGCTTGACCGGCCCCTACGGTGGGGTCTACACGTACCTTTCATGTCCCATAGATGAGGTGCAAATTCATGGACCATTGTCTCTTCCCACCTTCCTCTCTCTCTCTCTCTCTCTCTCTCTCTCTCTCTCTCTCTCTCTCTCTCTCTCTCCTGTGGGTCTTTTCCTCTCCCTCTCCTGTGGGTCTTTTCTGTTTCAATATACATTTACACCCTTCTTTCAAACCTTCAATGCTAAATGCACAGTTTACATGATTCCACAACATGTTTTTTATACTGAAGCCAAGTTTAATTGTCAGTTTAAATTCAGATATTTTACCGACATATCTGGACTTTCCACGAATTACTCACTAGGATTTTTTTTTTATTTACATAAAAAAAAAAAAAAACACGATAAATCAGGAAACGTTAAAATTTGGTGGCTTTGTAGTTTAAATAAGTTAAGATCTTTCCTTTTTTTTTTCCTTTGAAGACTTGGGATGATCGATGTCTATTGAGCTGGTACTTGGTATTGGTTCTAAAAAATAAACATGACACCTGTGACAAGCAGGCTTTATTTTTCACTACCTTAAAGAATGGAGACTGAATAACTTGTGCATTCATAATTCTACTGGTACTTCAATATTTCAAGCAGAGTCTATAGACTCTATACACATGCTGATGTACCTATTCAATATTCATACATATATATTTTATATATGTGTGTTTGCGTGGATTAATGCTATCACTGCTATGCCCGGGGTGGAGCCAGAAATTTTGCACTTGATTGTTATCAAATAGGTCCGAAATTTTTTTGGACGTACTTATATATATATATTTTTAATATAATTTTTTGTATCATAAAGATTACAATTTTACTGTTAATCGTAATCCTTTGATTTATAGTTTAAAATTGAGTGTTGTATTGCATATAGGCATAAACCACTTTTCGAAGAAAAAAAATATGAACCACTTTTCAAAGAGTAATGCTATGCATCTCAAAATTGGTTCTCAAATAGCATAACAATTGAACCAACTGTTGTGACAGTGATTGATGGTCCCACATGCCACTGCATGTGATACGACTGACAAAACATTTGAAAACTAAATTTGGAATTCATATTTGGAAAGCATAGCGTTATTCTTTTTTGAAAGAGTGAAAGTCAATATTTTGGAGGGGCCAATACATAAATTTATTCTAAAATTTTACAAATTACACATGCATAATCAAATTTTAAAATAATATGCAAGGGCTGTGGCCACATTGGGCGTACACATAGTTCTGCCCATGTTGCTATGCTTCCTAAATTTTGTATCCCAAATGTGATTCATCCCAAAAAAATGGTTCCCAACACATGACAGTGGGATCACCTTCAATAATGGTAGGACCCCTTCAACATACTCTAATGAAAATCAAATGGGTCCACTGCTACATTTGTTGTGATACAAATTTGGGAACCATAGCATTACTCTTTTGTATGTATATGTGTTTGTGTGTATATATTTCAATTCAATACGCAAGAGAGGAAATGTAGTCCATTAATCACTCCACAAATATCAGTGATCAATGGTTACTCACCCAGCCGACAACAATATCCAATTTCCACCATTCACATTTGGCATATTGAATATACTAAAAGTAAATTCTGTGACAATAAATTAGGGAAAAGAAGCAAATAAGGAGTTAGAACCATGCAGTACTTCAATATAGCACTAGGACATGGAATGGAGTTCCTCTTCAGAAGCACATGGGCAAGCCCTAGATTATCTATATGTTGTTTAACATGTACATAGGTTTTTTTTTTTTTTTTTTCTTTTCTTTTGAACATCTATCAATTTCATTAGCAGCGGTAAAAAAAAAAGGAGTAATATTTGGGACACAACCTTCATACAACCTCCCCAAAAGATGTGTCTATCTCTCTCCTGTGATGTCACTGGACCCCACAGTGACACAGGAAAGAGATAGACACATCTTTTGAGGAGGTTGTATGAAAGTTGTATGAAGGTTGTGTCCCAAGTATTACCCTATTTTTTTTTTTTTTTTTTTTATCTCGAGCTATTTTAACGAGGACAATGATTATGAAAAGGACAAACTCAAGGCATGAGACGCCCGGTACTACTGGATTTGGGGAAGGCCAGATGTATGCAGTAGCAAGCATCACACGCCCATACAGAGAGGTTGTTTCGGTGAACACGGAAAAAGATGAATATAGTAATATAACTTATATTTCAAAGAGATTTCTCTAAGTATGTGTCTCTGCGAGCTTTATCACCATCTCCATGCAGATGTTCACTACGTGGTTCTATATGCTCTTCTCTCACTCTAGCCCACCGATTTATAAGAAAAGTGAGAGAAGGGGACAGGGGAGGCCCTCAATATCTTCATTTTCATTATGAAGGTTCATCACCCAAACACCTGCATGTTCTCTTAAAGAACAACTTCATCAACGCCTACAAAACCTGCATTTAATGCTTATTGTCCTTTTACCATTACAAATACTTGGGGACCTATAACATAGAACTCACTCATAAACCTCAATCGTATACACTGTAACTTCGACCAGATAACCTTTCAGAATCATCTATCTCATCATGTCTTCAATTGTTCTTCTTCTTCTCCTATTACTTTGTCTGCATGCATGCAATGCTCGCCATATAGGCATTATTGACAAGGAAACTAGAAGAAATTTGTACCTTCCAATGAAGGTTAATACACCTAATTTTATTCGCAAATAATTTGGACAAATATATATCTATATACATACATATATATAGATATATCAAAATAACTCATGTAGTACCCCTTTATTAGAAGTTGTCTCATGCTTGGTTTTGCTGCAGGTCGATGTAGAGAAGGAAGAAGTTCGCGAGACTTTAATTCCATCAATGCCTAGGTCACAAGAAAATTTTACAGTTGAAGAGGATTCACGAAAATTTAGTAGGAGTGGTGCAAACAATATGAAGGAAAATGATTCCAAATCTCATAGGAAGGAAGAGGACACCATGGAAGTAACCCCAGGTTCTATCCAAATCTCTCTCTCTCTCTCTCTCTCTCTCTCTCTCTCTCTCTCTCTCTCTCACACACACACACACACACACACGCGCGCGCTCATTCTGTTGCATTTAGTCTACTATATATAGAGAGACATGAAACACCAGTTGTACTTAGGTTTTACCCGAATAACAAACTTACAAACAATCTATCTCTCCGTTTATAGTACACAATAACTTTATCATACGTATCTCTAATGTGGGAAATATTGAGAACTGCACAATAAATTTATCTTTTTCATGCTTCAAGCACCTTATCTTGCAAAACCACCTGCCCCAACCCTCTAGTTGAAGGTATCACCGTTTCTCATATAATTTTATGCAAATCCTAGCATGCATCTTTTTTCAATATTTGCAGCAACTGGAACAACATAAAAAATATTCATTCTGCACAACTTGCACTTGAATATAACATGTACAGTATATAACACAGAGAACACCACCTTGCACTTTATATCTTATGTCAGCTTCGAACTTATTGTTATTATCATTATTTTCAGTGGTGGGACGTGCAAGGAACGAAGATTTTTCGGTATCTTCCCAAGAGGGTTTGCAACAGCCTACGAAGATAATGGTAAATAAACTACAACTTGCTTTTGTGTATACATTTAGATTGATGTGGAGTTGTTGTGGAGTTAATGAGCATGTAGGTTGTTTTGGTGACCAAGAATCTCGTGGTCCATCTCCTTCACATGTCCTCTGTAAGGGTAGCAGGAGCAGATGTTCTATGAGGGCATTCACACATGTTACATGCCATGAAGGCTTCCCAAAACTTAGACTACATGATTAGAGGACATATTTTGTGTCTGTGTTACATGGACTCTCTATAGTGGTATAGCCTTCAAATTATTTGTGTCGACAAGCCGTAAAATGGGTATTGGGTACTAAATATGTGTTCTATTCACGTAGTCAAACTGGATACTCATCCTTCACATGTGATTTTTAAATTTGAAAGCAAAGAAGGATTTCCAGCTTGTCATATGAACATGTAGATAGAAACCTTTCAATTTGAATTCTAATCAAGAGTATCATCAAATAAGATAGAATCACGCGTTACAGATTCGTTGCAGCTTGATGAACGTTGTTGGCCTATTCTCTAACAGCTTAAACTTTTGGAGTAATTGGTGACTTGACATGGTATTATCATAGCATTATTTGTGAGAGATCTTGGGTTTGACTCTCCATCCCCGCTTTGGTGTGCATATATGCACTTTGTTATTTATCTCCGCTATGATGATGGACTTTGGTTTGTGGGCTCTCCACTTGCGAGACATGGTAGCATGTGAGGGAGGGTGTTGAAGCCTGATATACTTTTTTGGGCCCATTCTCTAACAGCTTAAGCTTTTGGAGTAATTGGTGGCTTAACATGAATTATATGAAGGATATTACTACTTTTTATATGTTTAGGACGTGTCCACACATCTGCCTACCCCTGTCTAACTTTTGGACATGCTTCAAGCTATCCCATATAGGTCTGACACCTAAACATACACCCCCGCACAATAATGTGTACTCGATTTCATGTAACATATCTTTTGTGCCACCCCAAAAAAAAATAGTATTATATACAAACATTGTGAAAATATTTATGGGCAATTTTGATGCTTGTGCAGAGAATGGAAAGGAAAGCACGGTCAATGCTGGCATCTCTACCGGATGATACAGAGGAAACAGTAGATTCTAAGGGGAACACTGCTGTGGAAGATATAGTTGTCATGGACTATGCGCAGCCCCATCGGAAACCTCCAATTCACAATAGAGAACCCTAATTACTAACAAAATAATTCCCCTCTACATGCAGTGCCTTATTTTCTGTTCTTTTTTTTTTTTTTTTTTTTTCGCGAAATGATACTCAAATGACCGTTTTAATGAAGGATTTTAATGAAGGAGAGCATTCCATTACCAAGGATGTTTTTGAACATTCATTGGAACCTAAGGGCAAAGTATCAACTCCGCTTTATTTGTTTCTGTGTTAATAAAGTCTAAAGATGAAGAATTGTATGAATATATGCTTTTCTTTTCTTTTTCTTTTTCCTTTTTAGAAGTCCTGTGGTGATCATATATTATAGCTCAGATGTAGGCATGTATTGCTTTTAATAGATGTGATTGTAATTTGTAAATAAAGAGGGCAGGCTTGGCACAATGATAAGGGTGATCAACAGATCAACTGTTATTTCGGCATCACATGTTAATACAAACCCTTCAGTGACGGACGACCCGCAATGGGCTGTCCTTTTTATGTGATTGAGAGTAAAGAAATTAAGAGGTGACAGTGTGGCCATTGCACTAAATGTGTGGTTGGTTTCTCCTAAAAAGGGCGAGACAGTTATATGTTAGTTTCTGCACTTTTAGTTGATGGTATTAACTCTGCAACTCTCAACTTAGGTTCTTTTCACATGTGTAACTAGTATGTGGGAATAAAGAAGCATAATAGTCAAAGAAAT
This sequence comes from Hydrangea macrophylla, assembly GCA_033977485.1. Classification (NCBI taxonomy): domain Eukaryota; kingdom Viridiplantae; phylum Streptophyta; class Magnoliopsida; order Cornales; family Hydrangeaceae; genus Hydrangea; species Hydrangea macrophylla. Next base: position 96,279,319 of record CM066995.1, read on the forward strand.
ATTTAAGAAGTAACATCCATACAAAAATTGAAAAAACTTCGCATAGAAGAGAAAGTAAAAATTCCCAATTCATATATATGGAAGTAGGAAACGTACAGGTTCAGAAATAGATCTACCAAAATCTCTGACAAGGTTTCCAGTAACTTTTGAAGCGAAAAAGGAAGGAGCACTGCCAGTGCAATACGATATTCTGCATTACATGATTTTAGAGGATTCAAAGTTCAATGGCCTCTTAACATATAACGAGCTTGATTGCATAGGCTACAAAAAGACCAAACAAAAACTTCACTTCAGACACAAATTAAAACAAGTGGATGGCTAAGCTATGCTTTTGAATCCCAAATTTGGTTTCCGAATGCTTTAATAGTTGTACCACATGCTGTAGGCTGTAGCTGTGGTACCATATACCATAGCATCTGGTACAACTGGAAAAGCATTTTGGAGCCAAATTTGCGGTTCATTTGGGTAGCATAGCATTATTCATATTTAAAAGGCAGAGGCCTGTTTGGAAATGCTGAAAACAGGATCAGACAAATGTTTATTTGGGTTTTATGAAAACCAATATCATGTTGGTTTAACAAAGAATCAGTTCTTGGGGCATTTTTAAGCCAGCCTTGGACTCCTATGGAGCTGAAAAACAGCTATACGAGTGCGGAACTATTTAGAACTGGTTTTTCTTTGAACCACAGAACCAGTTCTTATGTTTCCCAAACAGCCTCAGAGGTTCAAGGTTAGGTTCTTGATAACCAAAACCTCTACCAGGTTTCTACTTTTTGTGTGTGGTGCTAAAGTTCTGAAGCCGGCATATGTAAATGTCTTGATTACAGCCATGAAGCTGTTGCCTTAAACTGTGACGTTAACATTCTTAAGGGGGGAAAGATGCTAGTAAACCACATAATAATAACTATACATTCTTAATGACCAGCTGAGAACTAAGATCATATAAATCCCTTTGATTTACTTTCTACAATCAGCACTTGCCTATAGAATCATATGATTAGAGGTCATGCATTCCTTCACCAGATATTCTAAAACCCCACTCTAAAATCATCCGAGGAAGGTTGGAGTGTACAGTGCTCTGCAGGATCTTTTCATATAATGTAATTTTCATTAAAATCAAGAAGCTTTTCCAGCAGAGTAATTGGGTAACACAAAAGGGAAAAAAATTGAAATCAAACTAGAAATCTTCCAAATGAATATATATATATATATATATTTCCTTTTAGAAGGAGATGGAGGATGAGAATGAAGAAAATGCTCCAAACCTGGATCCAAACAGAAGCAAATGTCCATGATAGGCATTTGTTGGTTACAAGGTGAACAAGTCCCCACCCAATCATAGTCTCCACCGGCAATCCTGTCTGCTTGTCTTCTATAATTGGTCCAATAAAGGATTGTTTGAGATGATCAAGTAGTGCCAAAGTTGACAATGAAAGGTCTCACAAAGTTTATTAATCAAAAGTCCTGATCCCCAACTTTGGATCAATCACTCTACCTCTGAACCAGAAGGAATTGGGATTAAGCTTTACGATCACTTCTTCCACAATCACCTTGTTCATCCATACTTATATAGTCAATAGTAATCTAGTTCATCAGCTCCCAAAACATCATAGTAAATAAGTAAAAAATAAAAACAAAAGCAACGCTAAGAAAGAGACGTTTTGTAGCACGTTTAATATTATCATCTCTCATCCCTTTCTTAAAGGTAAGAGATAAGTGTCCTTCATTTAGATGCCATGCTGGCACATTAATGCCTTGATACAATGGTTTTGACGTTGTACATAATCTAGAATCCGATTCAAGACTTATAATCTAAGTTAGCTAATCGTAAAATTCTCATGCCTTCTCACTAAATATAGAGTTCTATCTCACATGATAGAGTTCTGTATCATATAATTCTTCCAAACTCCCACTAGACACTGATTCCTACAAATTCTTATGCAGCTTCCAGGGGACAGCTAATCCATTTACATTCAATTTATTTTATTTTATTATTTATTTATTTATTTATTTTTATTTTTTTTGCACTAGGATCTTAAATGTAACATAAATCACACATGGGAGAGTAAACAACAAAGTGAAAAATATTTGATGCTTAACATAAACTAAAACCCAGACCACGTTCTCATTCTACAATAATATCCATGTAACTATAACCTAAAGACCACAAAAATGGAAAGAAACAATAGGTATGTGCAATGAAACTACACCCATTTTCCTCAAGTATGTGTGCGTAGCATTGAATTATCAGTCGAGATAAACACTAAATTGATGACCTCAGATAAAAACTATAGGGATTAAATTAGATAGGCATGATATTCAGGGCAATGGGCCAACCCAACAGCTGGAATAACAGTTGGCTGGACTAAATTCATGCACATCAGTGACATGGGATGATAATCATGATACATGTATACATCAGCTGTAAAGATTTTTTCCAAGACGAGGAGGAAAGTGAATCTCTGTGCATATATCTTACGTAACCCTCCAATTTTTGTAGCAAGAGAGTGATAGGTATCTAATCTAGGCAACAAACCTCACGGGCCTATATGTTCAAGCTATATACGGCAGAGGAGGACATTGAGGTGGCACTTTGATTACTGTCTGAAAAAATTGGCATGTGCATGTACATTGTGAAAGGGTCTTCTATGGTGTCCACATTTTGGAGTAGGTTAGAAAGGACAAAAGTTGGAAAGAGGAACATATCTTTGACTTTCTCACATCATAGCATCTAGTTCATCTCCGATTTCTTACTGTGAATGCGTCGACACAACATAGAAGAAACTCCATGAAATAGTAATTCGAGCCTAAAAATATGTAACATATGGACATGTAAAACAATAGGGAATCCTTTCAAACACTTCTCAAAAGATGAAATGATTTGATTTCCTTACAGCCTCAAAACAACCAGTAATTTACTTAAAGAATGATCAATTAGTTTGAAGTTTGAATCCAGTTTTCATGCAAAAATATGTCACTTTATAACTGCAAAAGTAATATCGATTATTATCACCCCATTCGAAAACCAAATAAACAAAATCTCAAGAGCAAAAGCAAAAAAAAAAAAAAAATCACTTGAATTTATACTAAAAAAAAAACTGCAGGGCACTTTAAAATTTCATAATTTCAGCCAAGGACATTTAGTTTTGGAGACAATGTGAAAAGAATCTATGATGTTCTTTAATCCCTATATTCATAATTATAAGCTATGAAGATTTAAGTACCAGAGAAGAAAATTTTGGAGATGATAAAATTCTTGAAGGAACAAAGTTAAATAAGTGACTATATTAACAACTGTCTGTACCATAGAGAAAAAAACAAAAAGTAATGTAAGCATATTCAGAAAATCCTAAGTTTTATCACTCTTTTCTTGGGCAAGAGTTCATCATGAAATATTGGAAGGATTAGGCATACAAACTCAATATCCAAATCACATATATGTGGACTAGTCTGAATTTTACTTCTCGACTAAGCAAAATTCTTTACTATTCTCCTTGAGTATTATTATCCTTCACAAAACACTTCCCTCAGGGACGAATTCTCAGAGGTCAGTTGTGGAGATAGTTGCAGAAATTGAAATCCATCAAATTCTTTCGAAGCAATTGATGGTGATTGGTGAAACAACAAAATACGCACAAGCAGCCTTCTCTACATAGTCTTTATAATGATCTTCATAGATTGTCTTCATTCCTTACAAACAATCCTTCGCTTAGTATGTAATGATTCTGCCTCCTATATTGTCCTATAAATAAAAAGCACTGGAAAAACAGATTGCTTGTGTAATCACAGGCCAAAGAATATCGCACAACAAATTTGTGAACTAAAATGTCCATCAGATTTGGCACAAAGAAAATAACTAAAATCTCAGAAAGACTAAGACAATGTTTGGATATCAGTGTACAAAAGAGCTTAATTTCCTCAGGTTAATCCAGCAGGCCGGAACAAATAAGTATTTAAATATATTACTCAGAAGATTATGTCAAGCATGCAGGTTCACCCAATCAGAGCCCCGAGCTTTCTAAAAAAGAAAAATTTTCCTCAATGGCATATTAATTCAGATTATCCAATCAAACGCCCCTCAATTTTATCCAAATTATGCAATCTGCCCCCGCCCCTGCCCCCCGCATCCTCCCTCCCTCTCTCTCCGACTTGTAAAAAGAAAAATGCTCCTCTAGTAACATCTCGATGAAAAAGTCTACCGGGCTCCACAGTTTTGATAAACAGGGTGTCAGGGTTCAAAAAGAGGTGTCTAAACAATATGGAGAGATACCTCCTGCCCAATTCTGCTGACAGTGACCAGTGAGGCCCATTTTGTAAGTTTTGGAAAAACAAGAATTGGGCCTACAGACCTGCCCAGAGTGTATTTGGATTTGGGCAACATGCTAACCAGATGGATCTCTTAGGTAACAAATCCAGCATGACAAAGTTGTCAGCTCAGCAGCAAGCGAACCTGAAAAATGATGCAACTTCCAAGCTAATATAAACTTTTCTAAACAAACAAAATATTGGTTGTCCTACCCTGAAAGGAAAATTGGATTTTTGCCAAAGCTTGGTATTAATACAGAAGAAACTAGTTCAACCGTCCAAAAAAATCTTGCTTAAGCAATAACAGCACCTTTAAGTATAATCAAACAGGAGTGATAGCTTGATGCAAATGATAAAAGCTTGCTTGCCAAGTGTGAGAATGTGGGTTTGAATTACATGCACGCTTCAAGAAAATAATACACGTAGTTAGAATTGTACCAAGGGAATACTTATGCCAAAAGTAAATAATATAGAATGTACATTGGAGCTAGCTAAGACACAAATGCCCAAGATATATATCAAATGACAGTAGCTCATATAAATTGGCATCCTTTGAGCAAACCAAAAGAATGTACTATTTTTTTGATTCTATACTTTCCCAAAGTCTTGAAACAGCCAAAATACATCTAGCTCTAAGATTTTACTTACAATTCACAAATGTCGTGAAATAATGCTTTTTGTGGTCACTGTCCTTCATAGAAGAACTCAACCAAGTCCCAACTAACACTTAGATTTCCTATTTGGATCTTTTGTGCCGCTGATTTGCTAAATCTAGAGCAGCATATTTTGTTAGATGTAAACCAAATTATGAACAAGTTATTCGAAATTAATTTTGTACTGCTTAACTCTTGTCCAAAGAAACTGCTTACTAATCTCCATCCTTCCATTAACTAAATATTTCCCACCACTGTTGTCTTCATTCTTTGCCATATATAAATTTTATACATCCCAAAATCCTCAATTTGACCACATCTTTTTTGTAGAGTTGATTATCTACACTCATATGTTCTGTCTAAATCAAAATCTAAATTTGAAACCTTCGGCTAAAGACTAGTGTATTAGCTCACCAAAAAAAGCAATGTCAATGAACAATAAGCGCAAATTATACAATAGAGGCTCGTCATTGTGATCCACAACAGATAATCATAATAACAATAAATTCACAAAAAAACTAGGGCTAATGCTCTAATCAAACAAGTTTAAGAACATTATCCGCATTAATACATGATAAGTACACACGCGTGTGCGTCTGTATCACTGCAGAGGTGTGAGATAGGAGGTACCAGGACAATGCTTTCGCAGAGATGGTCAACGGAGGTGGCAATGATCGTCCGAATTCGAGATGACGATCGATGGTGGGGGGACTCTCTTGAATGAGAAATGCTGGAAGCCATTGGCGCCGTGGACGGCGGAGAGGCGTGCCTCGGTGGTGCCGCCGCCGTCGCGGTTAGAGTTGTGGACGTTGTGGTGGGGAGAGAGAGAGAGAGAGAGAGAGTGTATGTGTGTGTGTGTGTGTGTTGGGACTTGGGGGCGCGCGCAAGAGAGATCTCTAGTTCTGTTATTCGGTTGACAGGATTCGGATTTGGGTACAGGGGCTGTTTGGGAAATTCTAAAACAAGATCATGTTTATTCTAGGGTGTGTTTGATAATCCAATTAAGTGATGAAAATAAAAACTTTTAGCTCTTAATTTATTTTAATGCGTTTGATAATGTACCACTTAATTGAAAAAGCAGCCAAAAAAAATCTATTGAAAACTTTAAGTGAAAAATTTTCGCTAAAAATAATCACTGAATGCAGTTTATTTCAGTTCTTGAAACACTATTTTTAAGTATTGTTAAAACCAATCGCTTAAAATTTTCAGTACTTTAAATTCATTACTTAATTTTCAGTTTTATCAAAAGGGTCCCAAGTCTCACATTTTATTCGTTTATGATGGAATCAAGGTCCAAGAGCCACTGGGTATTACTAGTGTTTTGTTTAAGGAAATTTTAGTCAAAAGTTCTTTTAAATAAAAGTTTTTTAGTACGGGAAATGCTAATTTACTTTTAGTAACAAAAAAACGCTTTTAGCGGCGAAGCAATTTATCTTTAAAAGTCGGGGTTTATATGGATGAAAAATTTCGTCATTAAAAGAATTTTTTTTGTTGCTAAAAGTCAGTGTACGCGCTGCAAACCTACAACCACCGTGTTGAAGGTTAACAACCCCTTTTTAGTATTAGGTAACTCATTTTTTTTTTAATTTATTTTAGTAAAAAATTCAAATGTTATAAAAGTTATGTGAAAGTTCACGTAATTTTTGTTAAAATTGAACTAGTTATGTAAAATTTCACATAAAAAAAGTTATGAAATTTTGACCAAAATAGAAAATAAATTTATCTTTTAAACTTAATAAGTCTAAAATGAGTGACTTTTTACTAAAATATTATTATTATTTTTTAATTAGGCATTTTGCAGTGTGTGACGTCCAGTTCTTTGTGAATCAATTTTGAGGCTTTCACCACGCATTTTGATCATGGCCGGCCCAAACGGGAGGCAAAAGGGGTAACCGTCCCGGGCTACCAAAGTTCACAAAATTTTGAGTGCCTCTATGAAATTTTCATAATTACATTTTTATCTTAAGATTTTTAGTATTTTACATTTAGGCCTCCTCTAATGCCCAATTTAGTGTCATCAACTAAGTATAGATTGAATTGTTGATATACATGTGTATAAAACTCTAAAGCAAAGGCTCTAAAATTTTGAAAATTACACTTTTTGTATAAGAATTTTTAAAGTTTTAGAAATAGACCCTCTAGAATTTTGAAAGATATCATACAATGTTTAAGTTTCACAAATAGACACATGTTATAAGTAGGCCCCAAAAAATCGTCAATTATGTATAAGTAAACCCTGAAAAAATTGTCAATTGTATATAAGTAGACTCCAAAAAAAAATTGCCCCGGGGGCGCTGCCCCTGAATCCCTGTATAAGGACCTTCCTTTAAATATTTTGTCCCGGACCTCCAAATACTCGAAACTGACCTTGATTTTGATGGTTGAAACTTGAAAGTTTGTAACTAGTGTGAATGTGTGATGGCCAGGTTTATGGGTACAAAAAATTGTTTTAGGCACTTAATCCCCCCCAATTTAGGATATTTATAGTTCAAGAACATAATTCGTGCACTAATAAAAGTACTGATTCTAAAAGCAGTTAGGTAATCAATTTTCATTCGGGACCTTCTATGACATATTTTAATGCTTTAGGATGTATCATACAGTCTAATTTTGTGTTAAAAAGTAGAGTAATAATTTTGGCTTAAAATATTGTAACCAAGTTCCAAAATATTGGAGTATAACTTCAAAAATCAATTTTTAAAATTACAATATTTTGGAACCTAATTATAATATTATAGGGCCTTAAGTATAAAAATTAGGTAGGGGTGCAACTCGAGCGGAATCGAAAGGATTTTGGCTCTGTCTAGGCCCAAGGCCGAATTCAAGCAGTCTACCCAAACCCGAGCTAGAGATAAATCCGAACTTGTCACCCCGAGCCCGGTTTCTGAATTAGTACTACAACCCGAGCCCAAGCCCAAGCCCAAGCCTGAATTGAGCCCACGCGAATTGCGAATTGCGAATTTTTATTTTTTTTTGGTGCAAACTGATTTTTAGTATGTAAACAACATGTAGAGTATCAAATATATATATATATATATATATTTTAGAATTGAGAAAAAACATTCATCTATTAATTTAGTGTTAGAATAATATCAAATAGTGTATTATTATCACTAAAAAATACTATAATATAATATAAAAAATAATACAAAAACAGAATTCGGGCTCGGGATCGGGTTTCACGGGTTAACAAAATTCTGCCCAAGTTCGGCCTAAATTGAATTCGCACTTGTATTTTTTTGCCCAAGCCCGCCCATAGTAAAAGTACCATGGGCCCAAGTTCAGTAATTTTTGGGCCGGACCTGAGCTGACTACGGGTTAGTCCGCCCGAATTGCACTCCTATAATTAGGGACCAAAACACATTAATGTATCATAGAATTTTCCTCTTGATTAATGTCCCTACCCGAAGATAGTTCAGTGGTTTTTATTTTTTTATTATTGGCAAGATAGTAGTTTCAAATTAGAGTAATATTTACCCACAACTTTTATATAATTTTTTGTTTATAAGTTATAAAAGTGTGTTTATCTTTTCTGTGTCATTATGTAATGTCAATAAATTTCACAGTGACGCAATAGAGATATAGACATATTTTTATAAATTATAAATAAAAAATTATATAAAAATTATAAGTGAAGTACTATCTTTCAAATTAGTAGGAAAGAACACAAAATAAAAGGGGCATGTATGATGTAATATTGAATAAAGTAAGAAAAAGGAGGGGGGAGGTTGTGTGTGTGATGGGAATTTGAAGCAAGCAATCATGAAATTGCAGTCTTTGTAAATGAAATCCTCATTCGTACGAGAAAAAAGATGGAAATCACATGGTTTAATTTGCTTGTTCAAATTTCAATTGTTGAATTGTGAATTCAATTCATGTCAGTAATACCACCAACGGCCCACAGTTACAGCTAAACTATGGTGAATGGGTCAGTGATTTTTTTATTATTTTATTATTTTTTGTTTTGAAATTGCAATTAACCTCTGTTTTATTATTAATAATAATAACTATTACAATACATGATAAGGGAATTATTATTCACACTCTATGGATGAATTAATACATTTTATAAAATATATTGACTGCATGGTACTATATGGCGTGTCAATAGTATCATAAAGTACATTAATTTAATTTAATTTGGAGTGAGAGTAAATAAATTAAGGGTGCGTTTGATAAAATTGAAAATTAAATGTCGCGCTTGCGCCCTCGGAATGCCAGGCTATCGGTTTGGGCTTGTCTTTCTGAGAGTGGGTGACTTGCGGCTTGATTTTTATTGGAAATAGTGAAAAGAGTATGGTATGGCCTATTTGAAATGTTCAGTGTCGCCACCTAACATTTGGGGTGTTAGGACCTCTGCAAAGATAATTAAAGTAATTCACCTTTGACTTTTGAAAAATAGTTTTAAGAACAGTAGGCGTTCTAAAATTGTGATTCTGAATAATCATGCGAAAACCAGAGATTTTTGTGATGGTTTTGGGAACTCGATTATGTCGAGGGAAGGCATTAGGCATCCTCGAACATCCGTGCGAAAACGATTGTCAATTTTAGTGATTTTTATTAAAATTGGGCATTTCGATTGAAAAAGAAAAAAAAAGATTTTCTTTCTTTTTTTTTTTTTTTAGAAAGTGAATAGGACAGAAAAAATGGTGATGGGTATGACCACACTCTTTGAGAGTTGCTTACGTATCCCAAGGTGGGAATCAGGCCAAACGTAATTCTGACTTTTGTGTGTGCGAGTGTATGCATGATTTTTTTAGAGAAAGAAAAGTGGTCCCGTTTGACCATGAACGTGTGATAGTAGTGATTTGAGAAAGAGTTGGTGTAACTAGGAACTTTAATACACGTGGTATAGTCCTAGATTTTAACCTTTGGAAAGTGATTAAGAATAAAATGAAACTATGCAAGTGATTGGAGAATGATGTATTTTTTATACTTTTCTATTATTTATTATTTATTTTTAATTTTTTTTTCCCAGTCATTTTAGTCCAATACTGGAAGTAATAATCTGTGCCCAAGTGACTAAAAAAGTGTATCGGAAATAAGGGTCAGTGTTCATTAAAAGTGAAATGACTTACATGTCTTACCTATGTTGTTTGCAGATTCCAAGCAGATGTGGCATTGGAGTTTTATTTGAGAAAGTCCATTTTTTTCTATTTTTGATTTTATCTTCCTTTTTTTTTTTATACCGGAAGTAAGGGATGATGTCCAAATAACTGAAAAGTGATTTTTTTTTTGTATTTTTATTTTATGCCGGAAGTAAGGGTCGGTGCCCAAAAGAAAGAAAAGAAGTGAAGTGTGTGTAGGATAAGAAGACTTACCTGTGAAGATCTCTGAATGCAAAGGCGGTTGTTGAGTCCGATTAATCATTTCTTTCTTTTTATTCTTTTACTTATGTGAATTAAGCGATCTTTATTATTTAGATATTGATTTCCATATTAGAAAACCGCGTAATCCCCAGTAGAACAAAGATCTCCGTATTAGCAATTATTTCATCCTCAGTAGAACATGACTCTCTGTATTAGAAATCACGTGAAATTTTCATATTGGGAACCATGCAATCCATAGTCGGACGAGATTTTTATATTGGAAATCAATTAATCCCAAGTATGACGTAGATTATTATCATTTTTTTTAATCAAGCAGGAATAAAGATGATATGTACAAGAAAAATAAAAAATAAAAAAACCTGAGTTATTAGAGGAACTCGAGAAAGCTGCTAGAATATTGATGGTAAGTGACTGGGATGTTGGGCGGTGATTTGAGGCGGTATGATGACGGCGGTGGTACAGTGGCCGTGTGATATGTTGATGAGAATCATGATGATATAATAGCTAGGTGGAGGGTGGTGATTGTAATGGTTACCTTGATGGTGATAGTTAGAAGGGGTGGTATGGTGGTGTAAAAAATGTAAACTCCTTTTTTTTTTAATGAGTTTTGTATTTAATGATGAAGTGAGGGATATGAAAAGGATGGTGAGAAAGATATGGAGTATGAGAGAGATGCAGATAGGGAGTATATATTTTTTTTCCTTCGTTCCTCTCTTTTTTTTTTTGGTTCTTTCTCTTTTGAATGGTGAGCCTTGGTCAGATTTAATAGCCAAACCTTCTTTTTTTATTTTTTATTATTTTTAGTTTTGTTTTTGGAATCAAACACTCCACTAACTAAAGGAGAGTCCTACAACTTTTGCTTTCTTGCCCCTTTTTTTTGTTTTATTTTTTATTTCTTTGTTTTGCTTTATGAATCTACTGAGAGCTGTTTCCTCAATAATTTTGTGGAGGAATAATCATGTGTGGTAGGGTGCATAGAATTGTTGACCTTTTGACCCCATAGCTTTGACTTGCAATATCCTTACCATTCGAGGTCAGATTGGGATGATTTAAAAAGTGATAGGCTTGTGTCAACGAACACTTTATTTTGAAATGATTGGATTTGATTGGATTGTGTCAACGAACAATTTATTTTACGTGATTTGTATTTGCAATACTGAAAACAATTCTTAAGAACTAAAATATATTGCTTTCAGTGATTTTTTGGTCTATTTATACATATTTTTGGTGCGAGACAGAGAGTCAAAAGAGTAGTTTAGTCGATTAGCTAGATTTATGTCATTTTTGTCTCACGAGCTAGGTAATTGGATATTACTCTTCCCCTCACTATTATGGGGACAGTTGATGCCATACCCATGGAGTAAATAGTCCTCCATATACGAATTGCAAAGTTGAAATTGATAATTAAGCTAGCACTATTAGGCCTACCAAACAACGAACTATTAAATTAAAAATGATTGTTAGTCCAATTTTTTGTGTACTTAGATTAGTCTCTGCCAAACAAACTTTGTGGCCTTGGGGCTTTTGATTTTAAATTGACTTTTTATGGATGATTTATATTGTAAATGTTACAAATTTGGAAGGACCAATTTCTAAATTAATTTTCAAATGTTAAATTACATACATATCCCACAAATTTTCAAAAATTTTGGGAGAGCCATGGCCCCCCTTGGTCTTCACTTGGGTCCACCCCTGATCCCTATGATCGAAAAACGGTGATATAAAATCAATTATATCCATAAATATACATAAATATAACACACAAAAAATCGGGTTGGTTTCCCTAAACCCTCGTATAGCTTCGTCACTGTAAGCATGCCCCCTCCAATTCTAAACTCCCCTAAAAAAAATCCTAGTTCAGCCCTTGTTTACACTTGTATGGGTTCTTCTATGATATACTCTCTCCGTCCCATTTTATGTGTCCATATTTCCTTTTTGGGATGTCCCAAAATTGTTTTCCACTTTCCTAAATTAGTATGCAAATTTTACTTAGTTTCTCAAACTACTCTTCCTTGCAATCAACATCAAAACAAAATAAAAAAAGAAAGTGCAATGATTATGGGCAATAGTGGGAAGTAGTGGTAGATTCTTTTTGTCCCCTTAAATAGTGTTTGCACCCAAAAACCGTCAGTGGTTTTGAGCCCGAGGTTGCATGGAGTTGAATGAAGGAGAGGCCGGGCTAAGTAATGAATGATTCATCGGACTTAAGCGTAGATGTGAGGCCGATGAAAGGAACAATACCGTTGGGAGGGATCAAGAGAGCCCGATGGGAACATTAAATAAAGGTAGGGATTATCGGGCTCTGGGAAAACTGTCACGCCCGTTCCAAAATTTCATAAGTTTTTATCATTCGTATTTGAATCTATGAGTTTATCAATGTCAATTGATAATTGGGGATGGAGTTGACTGTGAGTCAAAGGCAAGGTGTCAATGAGGACACGAGAACCTGGTAGTTCATTTTACATTGGCACGATTAAGTGACATTTATATGATTTAAATGTCATTTGACTTTCTGGTATTATGATGAATAGTAAATTTACCTGAGTAGTGTAAATTCTGGTAATTTTGGTATTGTTGTATATCTTTTTGAGAACTGTGGTGAGAACGTGAGTGTCACGTTATATAAAAGGTATGTTGTGTAGAGAATTCACAGAATTTAGTTTTCGGACGTAATTTTGGAACCAAACGAGACTTAGTCGAAAACTGTTGAAATTGATAATTTTCACTCGTAAAGTTATAAAATGGACGTGTGTGACGTTTCAGGGAATAATTAGGAGTTTTGAGAACTCATGGGGAGGTAAACGTAATTCCCGAGAGTCGTGCCTATATATAGAAACTCATGAATTAATTTCATTAGTTCAAACCTAAATTAGAAATCAAGAGAGGGGAGATTTGGGGATTTGATTGCTACGAGCTTTCCGACACAAATCGACGACCTTCCGATCGTCAGTTTTTCTCCAAATTCCATATTTGAGCTCCTTAAGGTAAGAGCTTCATTTTGATACCACTTAGGCCTTGTTTGGCATAGTTTTTATAAAAGTCCTAATGTCAAAATTTTGGGGAAAACATGTCTAAACTTGTAGGAATCCCTTGTAATCGGAGATCTGACGTTTAATTAGTCTCATAATTCATCCTTCCAAGTTATAAGAAAATCGCACGAGGTATGAATTCTAAGCTTATGAATTATAGGAAATTTCATGTTTTAATTATCGGACCTAATATTTTGGATCCGGGCAAAATTCATGTATTAAGTAGGCCCGTTAATTATGCACATGAAAATGCCATGAAAGCACGTATAGATGATTATATGAGCATGCTATGTGTCTATATGGGTCAAAGGGGAGTGTGATACAAATTCATGCCGGGGTACGCCTCTCGATGTTTGAGAGTTATAGTAGCGACGGCTACTTGCTTGGTTTGGGAACCGGCCCTGCCAGAGCAGTTGGGTGCAATGGTTGATAGACTCTGGGCTTGCCATTGGCATCGCGGTTGATAGACTTTGGAATTGCCGATATACCGGATGAATGTGTGTCTCTCTCCCTAGAGACTATTTGATGTGTTTGAGATGTTTAATGCATGAATTGTCATATAAGCATATGTTTAGAATTGTGCACTCAGAATATAGCTGAGCAGTGGAGATTTACTCCATTGCAGGTGAAAGAAAGAAAGGAAAGAAGAAACGTGAGGAGTGAGACCGCGGGAGCGATGGGGATTTTCCTCTTGTATATGTTTTTGTTTTCTTCTCCAAGCCTAGTAATATTTAGCGCTTTAAATAACTAGAACTATGGAATTGACTTGGAAGGTGTAGTACGGTGTTCATGATGTTGTAATAAGTCTTAAAACTCTTTTTAACTACGTTGTAATGAATCTGAACTCATGGATTCGTGTGTTAAATGCTTAACTTGTTAATTTCGTGTTTTGGGAGGAATGTAATAGAACTTTCATGTTTTAATCCAAACAAGCCTTAGCTTGTTTCTTTATCGTCCTTGTTCATGGATTGGTAAGTCTAAACGTTGATTTTGATAGTATGTTGTGACTTGTGAAGTTTGAATTGGTTTGCATGTGGGGTTGAGGTGTTATGTGTGGGTTGTTTGATGCCTTAGCACAATTCTGCAGCATTAGGCAGAGTTCTGCTGGAGGGTCATTCGACCGGTCGAAGGGGGTCGTTCGACCGGTCGAAATACCCCCTGTAAGAAATCTTTTTCTATACCTTCCGAAAATATTTTAAATGTTTTGATTGGTTCTTAGGGTACCTTTGGGACCCCTTTTAACATGTATTCATCCGACTCAAAAAACAATTACGTTTTAAATTTTATATGGATTTCACCACTCGGAGGGTAATGTTTCCTAAAGTTTTATATTCTCAAGGTTGTTTAAAATTCTTTTCCGCTGCGTATAATTATCTAATAGTTGGTTGAGCCTTGGTGGTGTGCCACGTGTCCTATTTCCGCACGTTAGCGGGATGGATCGTGACAAAAACATAACCTAGCACGTTGAGAGCCCGATGGTGGAATGAAGCAACATGAAGCCCAATCGGACACCGTGTAATGAAAGATGGGAGTTAAAGTCCGATTGGACATGGGCGGTTGAAGAAAGGTAATCGGGCATAAAGGAAGGCATGGAAACTGATAGAGCCCGATTCACCCAGGAGATTCAGTAACGAGGCCGATAGACTATGAGAAGGCAGTGCTATCCACAACTGGCAGGATGATGTCATCTTTGAGAGTTTTTGGAAACAAGAGTCCATTCAGGAAAGGAGTTGTTCATTGCCAGCTGGATTGAGGCGTCTGATCCCTAAATTGAAGGGATTGATTCAATTGAGTCATGGATAAGGAAGGTCTTCAATCAGCCAATCAATTAAGCAGCTTGGGGGCGTAAGCCAAGGAATTATTGTCCAAGTAGAAATCGTATAAGGCAGCTATAAATAAGAGGCATGCCAGCCAAGCAAAGGACTCTGCGTCACATTAAACAGCATACATACAACACATTCAAAGCATTCAAAGCACACCTAGTCTTTATGTTTTTCAGCCTTTATAGCAAATAGGTCTGTCCTTTTGTTATTTTCTTTTTTTGTTCTTTTGAATGATCAGCCTATTTTGGTTTGTTCTTGAGATCTGTTTAGTGTTTCCAAACATTTAATAAAATCTGTTTTATTAAACCGTTTGTGATTTTTGTTTACCTGTTAAACTTGATACTTTTTAGCTTGTACGCTTCAGTACTGCTAAAGAACTTACAGTGAGGGTACTTTCCTACTCCGTCACGCCCCGGAGCAGCATAAATAGAGAAAAATAAATTTCCTTTATGGGTCCATAAGGAATGACAGGTGAAAGTCACTAATAATCCACACCACGCAGTACTAGTCCAAAAAGACAACAGTAAACAACTGAGAATAACACACAGTGCTAACTATTACAAAATATCAGAGTATGGTCCACAGGATCACAACAGGTCTCGAGACAACAAATGCCCAAGTACCCGTTAACTAAAGATTCGACAGAACAACCGAAATGTAATCTAACTATAACATCTTCAGTCTTCAACTGGCATAAGGATAATCCTCCCTGGCGTAACCATCATCGGTGGGGCCCTCCTCTGGATAATAGTCATCAGTGTACTGGTCCTTACCTGCAGAATAAGGGGCAGGATATTCTGGACGGGAAATGTCCAGGCAATAAAAGGCCGTCAGCTTACTGAGAGCTGAGTGAGCATAAACTAACGAGGTACCAATATCTGAAGTAAACACGAGCTTATGAAGATACGAGTTAACATCTTATTATAAGGATAACATTATCTTGTTCCTCTATTCATTCTTGTAAACCGACCCTTATCGTCTTGTTAATCGAATGCCGAACTCAACAGACTCTGATTTCCATGAACAGACTCAATCGTTTAACTCTAGGGATACACCCTTATTCTGTCCATCGCTTTTAAGAGCAATATATCCTGTTCACCGCATGTCATGGACTCCACGTCAGTCTGTCCCCAGCTTTTAAGAACAATGGTCCTGTTCACCGCATTTCAGGGATATAACGTTTCGAACAAGGCATATCAATCTATTGCTACGACTTAACGTCATCTACTAGTGATCCCAGCTCACCGCTTTTAAGAACAATGGTCCTGTTCACCGCTTTTAAGAGCATATCATAGATCA
Source organism: Hydrangea macrophylla (assembly GCA_033977485.1). NCBI lineage: Eukaryota > Viridiplantae > Streptophyta > Magnoliopsida > Cornales > Hydrangeaceae > Hydrangea > Hydrangea macrophylla. Next base: position 96,295,758 of record CM066995.1, read on the forward strand.
TCCAGTCTATCTTAAGACTTCTTGGTCCAGCTCACCGCTTTTAAGAACCATGTATCCGGTTCACCGCTTTTAAGAGCATATCATGACCAATCGTCCATCCACGTACCATTCCCAGAACTTACCAAACCTACTTACGTTCCATTCTACATCGACACATGACAAATTCCCAATGTGGCCTGACTACTTGGATTAAAAGAAAACGGACATCAAATTCATATCAGAAACAACACGTCACCCACGTCTTCATATTACTTTTTATTCATTATCCATAAATCTTTGGTGTCACATTACTCCTGTCTACCCCATAGTCGCATAATGGAATTCCGAATTAGAAATCGAACAACTAAACCTCTTATATAATAAATAGGCAAAGGAAACCATGTTCTGATCATGTCAATCGATTGGAACAGAGGTTCAATCGATTGGTATCAAAGTCATGTCAATCGATTGAAAACAATGTCAATCGATTGGTATCTGAAAAGTGTCAATCGATTGAAATCCTATTCAATCGATTGGGATACAACTGATGTCAATCGATTGAGATTATGTCAATCGATTGGCACCACGTCTTCTCCAGCAGATTGTAAAAACAGCATATATAAACGTACACTACAAGTATTTAACCCATCTAAACTTCATAATAACTTATATAAACTTCATATATAGGGGCCAAGTGAGTTAAAACTCACCTAGGGTGCGTTTGGGTGGGTGTGGGCTTGAAATCTCCAAGCTCTCTCTTTCCTCCTTCTTTCTTCTCTGTCCAGCCCTCTCTCTGTCTCTCATTCTTCCTCCTTTCTTCTTCTTGTCCTCCCCTTCGTCTTCTTCCAGTTGCCAAGGCAGTGTGTGTGTGTGTATATAGATATAGATATATAGTTAGATATATGTATAGATATATGTATGTATATATCTCACAAGAGGTATGTCTCTCTCTCTCTCAATGGTCTAAAAACAGCCCCAAGGCCAATAAATGAAACATATATATAGAGATAAGGGAGTGCCACACGTTTAAAGCTGAAGGAAAGAAGAAAACATTTCTCAGCTTATGTCAATCGATTGAGACACAAGTCAATCGATTGGCAACAGATATTTGTAGTCAATCGATTGGAAACAATGTCAATCGATTGGAATAAATGGCAATCGATTGGGATAATGACACGTCATCACTTTTAGTCGGTTGAATGTCAATCGATTGGGAACAATGTCAATCGATTGGTATCTGAAAAGTGTCAATCGATTGAGAAAACTTATCAATCGATTGGTATCAAAATTTACCAAAAGGAAGAGAAAGTTTATACGAGTATAGAAATGAAATACCGGGTCTTATTAATATCCCAAAATACAGGGTATTACATACTCACTATACACAATCACCCTGTTTAGAAGTCAGATTCATCAAAGCCTTGTGTATCACTCACACAAGCGGATAGGAAATTAGTTTGCACGTACACACACACACCGAACCACTGATTGGTTCTGGCACGCCCGAGCAAATTACAGCAAACATTTTTGACACGCCCGGTGGGATCCGCAGTGTCAAACCATGCCTCCGAAGAAAGACAAGTAGACGACGAAGAACGGCCAAGATGATCCTCCCATGGACCCACCTGTGGAGGAAAGCACCGGCCATTCTCCACAAGATGGTGGCATCACGCTTGAGGCAATCTCAGAAGCTATGAGAGCTAACGTGGAGCCTATGTGGCAGGAGTACAACGCGCTCATAGGCTCTATGAGCAATCTCAAATCGGTCATGAACCAAACGGCCGATGTTCATAAAAGTCAGGCTGAGCTGGTCCTAGAAACTAGGACCACCCACATAAAGTTGGACCGCCTGACGGAAACAATCGGAAGGCTGATTGAGACCTATAAGGCCGGAAGCAACAAAGAACAAGTTAACGGATCGGGCTCGGGCACATTGCTTGGGTCCGATAAGCCGAAAGACCCACCCTATGTCTGTCCGAACCTTAGGGATGGTAATGGCTCAGGCAAGCAATCTGAGTCACAGACCGGTATGGTTAGTGGAGTGGTAGTCACCGATCCCAATGAATCGACGACACCAGGTTTTGGTAGATCTACAGGCCATACGGAAAGTTCAGGCGGCCACACACAGCCACTAGGTAATACACATGGAGGGCAAAGGAACAACGGTGGATTTTGGCCCCATCAGGCCAATAACAATCAACATCACGAACCGTCGCCGTTGGGACCCCTGGTGAGGAACGTTCAGCCCTTAGCTCCACAACCCATCAATAGGGAAGAGCTGGTGGCGGTCATACACGAGGAGTATGGCCCGTTTATGAGGAGACTAGAGAGGCCGACGTACAGACGGCCATATCCCCCTGAAATTGACCAAGTCATATTTCCTCAGGGGTACAAAGTACCAAATTTCACTATATTTTCTGGAGAGAGTGAGCAGTCTTCAGTTGAGCACATTGGCCATTTTATTGTTCAATGCGACCATATGGGTCATAGTGACCCATTAAAGTTAAGACTATTCCCAAACTCGCTAACGGGCATGGCGTTTTTGTGGTACGTTAATCTCCCAGCCAATTTGATGTTAACATGGCAGGGGATGGAAGAGCTATTTCATGGCCAATTCTATAGGACTGAGCCCGAAACATCGCTGACAGATTTATCCAGGATGATCCAATTAGTAGGGGAGACCGTGGAAACCTACATAGCCCGTTTCCGAAAGGCAAAGTATCGGTGCAAGACAGTTTTGCCCGAGGAGGAGTATGCAAAGATGGCCATGGGGGACATGTCCTTTGAACTTCGCAAGAGGTTTGAGGGAACTGACTTCCGTGACTTATTCGAGCTTGCTACACGGGCCGGTCGTTACGAGCATATTCTTTTGGACGAGCAGGAGAAGAAGAACTCCTCCAAAGGAACATACTATAAGGATCCTAATTATGAGGTCCACTTGGCAGAGTGCGACCTTGAAACAGAATGCGATATGGCCGAGTTGATCTGTAAACGGCCAATCGTATGCAACGCCTTGAATAAACCAGTTAACAACAACGCCACTGCAAAGAAAATGGCATTCGAGGCGGGGAAAAACTACACTTTTGATATAACTATGGCTGATCAAATATTCGATGCCTTATTGGCCGATAAAGTGATCAAGCTAAGTGAAGGTCATCGGATCCCCAAGGCCGATGACATGAAAAATAAAGAGTACTGTAAATGGCACAATTCTTGGAAGCATTCTACTAACAATTGTGTTGTTTTTCGCAATTTTATACAGGAAAACGTGGAGAAGGGATTCTTCAAATTCTCGGACAAAGCTATGGGGATTGATGCAAATCCTTTCCCTCAAATTACTGGCACTAACATGGTTATGCTCGATCTAACCAAGCTATCAAGGCCGAGACCAAAGATAGACTTGTCCGACGGAGAGCTTGTGCTAAAACACAGGGAAGGAAAACAAATCGCTGTTCCGGCCACTGAAGGGCCGAAGGTGACGATACATGATCTCCAGAGGAGCTATCAAGAGCGGAAGGAGGAAAACCATAAGGCTGAAGAAGAAACGGCCAGATCCAGCACAGACAATTTGATAGCTGATCTACGGAGACAGCTGGAGATAATCGAACAAGGCCTTTGCCCGAGGTGTAAGGCTGATGTCAAGAAGGAAGTCTCGAGCACGAGTAAAAGGCCGAGAATCTATGAACATCAAGAATCAAGCTCGAGAAGGTCAGTATACAAAAGATTGTCAATACCATGGCAAAGTCAGGCCAAGCCCGAGTGGCGGGCGAAACAATCGTTGGTTCAGAAAAATGCCCCAGGTGAACCCGGCCGACTAGGGGTAAGAAACTCCCAGATAATCCCAAGGCTTCAGATACAAGCACCAACCTCTAGCAGAAACCCGAGGATGGTGCTACCACCTCAGGTAGAAGATCAGAAGTGGCACAGAGCTGAACATTCTAAATTCCCAGCACGGCCACAATATAGCAAGTCCCAAAAAAGGAGATATCAGAGAATGAGACAGGCCGAGCGAGAATGCCAGAATCGGGCTGGAAACCCTCCTGCACCCACAGAGCCCAAGGTGTCCGATAACCAAGGGCTCTCAACGAGGGCGAGGTGCATTGCTACTGAGCACCCAAGGGAAAAAGTCCGACAAGAAAAATCACAGGAAGAAGGTAGAGTTACCTCGGACAAGATGAGTGTAGAGTCCGATGGAGATATGTCGGACTCAAGTTTTTTGCCAATATAATTCGGGACGATTCCATTAGGCTTGTCATCCAACATGATGTTCACACTACCTATGTCCTTCATGGCCAAGCCAGACCAGCCATCGGCCATAGAAGGGGATGTAGTAGAAGGCTTAGCTAGGAACTCGGCCGTGATAGAAGAAGTTTTTTGGAACGGGGTAGAGACCGTCAAACCTAAAGTGGTGGAAGCCACGAGCAAAAATGTAGACGCTACTGACGGACAGACCGATCGGCCTAAGATCACTAACTTGAGGCCGAAATGACATCAGACTGAGGAAGGCGTGAAGACCGGACCAGTCAAAGTAGTGTTTGAAAAACCAACATACCAGATGTCACAGCATCTGAAGCCCTTGTATGTGAAAGGGCACATTGAGGGCATCCCAATAAATAGGATCCTTGTTGATGGGGGGTCCACCATCAACATTATGCCTCAAATTATGTTGAGGATCCTGCAAAAGTCCGAGTCGGAGCTAATTCCGACCGAAATGAATGTCCAGAGCTTCACTGGGGCACCTTCAAGAACAAAGGGTATCTTACCTCTTGAACTGACCGTTGGCAGTAAAACGGTCATGACTGCTTTTTTCATTGTGGAAACCTCAGCGACCTATAATGCTTTACTAGGCCGAGATTGAATACACCCAAATTATTGTATTCCTTCTACGCTCCATCAGTTGTTGATTTTTTGGAGAGGTGATGAGGTGGAAGTGGTTGGGGCAGACACCAAGCCCTTTTGTAGCCCGGGTGCAGACGGCCGATGCAGTCTTGTATGAAGATGACATCGGGCCAGTTAAGTTACTGGGGTGCAACAAAATGGGAAGACCGAATTCAGCGACCTTCCTTAAAGGAAGTTCATCGGACATTAAAGCGTATTTCCATAATCTCAGTCGGACAGAAGAATCAAGGCCGATTGAGATCGTTGAACAAGAAGATGTCCATGAGGACTCCGATAATTGAAGAACGGAAGCTGTTGGCCTTGAGGGCCAGCATGGCTAGAAGGTGTGCATACCTGGCCGATAGAAGATTGGAGATCGGCCCTGTTGACGGAATGATCAATCTGGCCGATTGTATTTACGAAGAGAAAGCGCCAAGGGAGGAAGAGATTCAAATAGACGAGTTAGAAACGACCACGGCGAAGCTTGATGATTTAAAGGCCGATGTCCAAGACCCTCTCTTGGAAGTCAACCTAGGCAAGGAAGGAGAGCACAAACCTACCTATGTAAGTCAGATGCTGGATCCACAGTGTCAGGCCAAATTGATTGCACTCCTTCACAAATACAAAGATTATTTTGCCTGGGAATATGACGAGATGCATGGTTTATCTAGGGAACTGGTGGAACACTGATTGCCAATTAAATCGGGGTTCAGGCCGTTCAAGCAGTTACCTCGGCGCATGTCACCAGAGGTAACACTGAAAGTGAAGGAGAAGATTGAGAGATTACTGGACGCTGGCTTCATACGGACAGCCCGATATGTTGAATGGGTCTCGAATGTGGTCCTAGTGGTGAAGAAGAATGGGAAGCTAAGGGTCTGTATTGATTTCAGGAACTTAAACTTAGCTACCCTAAAAGATAAGTATCCCATGCCAATGGCCGATCAGTTAATCAATTCGGCCGCTTAACATAAAATTTTGTCATTTATGGACGCACTCGGGATATAACCAGATCTACATCACCGAAGAGGATGTCTCGAAGACTGCTTTTCGGTGCCCGGGGGCAATTGGAACCTTTGAGTGGGTAGTCATGCCTTTCAGGCTAAAGAACGCGGGAGCCACCTATCAACGAGCAATGAATTCAATCTTCCATGATATGATCAAACAGTTCATGGAGGTTTACATAGATGATGTGGTGGTGAAGTCAGGAGGTAATGCCGATCACTTGAGGGATTTGGAAAAAGCATTTGAAAGAATGCGGGCTCACGGACTAAAGATGAACCCTCTCAAATGCGCATTCGGCATTACAGCAGGGAACTTCTTAGGTTTCCTAGTACATCAAAGGGGGATAGAGATTGACAGAAATAAGGCTCAGGCTATCCAGGCAGCAAGGCCACCTGCTAATAAGAAAGAGCTTTAGAAATTGCTCGGGCAGATCAATTTCTTAAGAAGATTCATATCAAATTGCGCAGGGAAGACCCAAGTATGGACCCCACTATTGAAGATCAAGACCGATGAAGACTTCAAGTGGGAAGACATCCATCCACAAGCCTTTGAGGGAATCAAATAATATCTGTCAACTCCTCCAGTATTAATGCCACCCAAGAAGGGTAGGTATTTAAAGTTGTATATATCAGCCTCTGACTGCTCTATAGGTAGTATGCTAGCTCAAGATAACGAGCAGGCCGTTTACTATTTAAGTAGAATTTTTACTCCAGTCGAGCAGCGCTATGCGCTGATTGAGAAGTTATGCTTGGCATTGTATTTTTCTTCACAAAAGTTAAGAACATATATGCTTCCTGTTTTAACTTACATAATATGTCAAACTGATGTGATAAAATATATGTTGTCAAGACCGATCATGAGAGGCCGAATTGGGAAATGGACCCTGGCCTTAATGGAATTTGCCATCCAATACCGATCGCCGCAATCGGTGAAAGGCCAGGCCATAGCCAATTTCTTGGCTGATCACCCAGATCCTACTGATTTGGGAGAACTGCCTTCAACACCCAAAGTCTTGAGCACGTCCTTAGTCCCATGGACGTTAATCTTTGACGGTTCCAAAAACGCAGAGGGTGCTGGGGCAGGCGTGGTGATTGTATCACCGAAGTACAAAAAGACAAAAATGTCTTTTCGGCTCAATTTCAAATGCACTAATAATCAGGCCGAGTACGAAGCACTTATCATTGGACTAGAGATACTCCTTGAATTGGGGGCATCGTCCATGCACATCAAGGGAGACTCTGGGCTGGTGATCGGACAGATAGTCGGAGAGTTTCAGATAAGAAGTTGGGAGCTCTGTCCGTTCCACGTCGTGGCTACTCAACTCATGGAGGCATTTGATGATATTAGTGTGAGTTATATTCTAAGAACCACAAATACTGAGGCTGATAAGCTGGCAAAAACAGGATCAGCCTCATCTTCCCAGAAGAGCGCGGAAGACCAACTCATCATTGTTCATGCCCGATCACTGCCGTCCGTGGCGAAGAGAGGCTGGTATGCTATTGCTAATTCGGTCTTGATGGAGGACGACGATTGGAGAATCCCCATCATTGAATACCTGAATCACCCAAATGTAAGGGTAGACTGATGAGTCAGATTGTTCGCTGTCCGATTCATGGTACTCGATGGAGAATTATTCAAGAAACCGATCGGTGACGACGTGATCTTGAGGTGTCTGGGGAAGAAGCAGGCCATGCAGGTTATGGCCGAGGTACACGAAGGGATTTGTGGGGCACATCAGGCCGGTACCAAGATGAAGTGGTTGCTAAGGAGATACAATTATTATTGGCCCGACATGTTGAAAGATTGTATCAGTTACGCTAAGGGATGTCAGGCTTGTCAAAAGCATGGTCCGATCCAACATGTGCCAGCTAAAGAGTTGCAACCCATAATCAAACCATGGCCGTTTAGAGGATGGGCGATGGATTTAATTGGCAAAGTCCTACCGCCATCATCGGGCCAGCATTGTTTCATCATAGTGGCTACGGACTACTTTACTAAGTGGGTCGAAGCCATACCTTGTAGAACAGTGACACAAGCCACCGTCATCAAATTCATTGAAGAACACATTATCCATAGGTTCGGCCTTCCGAAAACAATCACGGCCGACCAAGGATCCATGTTTACAGGAAAAGAGACGTCGGCCTTTGCAGAAAGTAGGGGAATTAAAATTCTCAAGTCTACGCCCTATTATGCACAGGCTAACGGTCAGGCCGAGTCCACTAACAAGATCCTCAAGGGGATTATTGAGAAGATGATTGTAGAAAATCCTAGGGCCTGGGACAAGCGCTTGTCCGAAGCATTATGGGCTTATCGGACATCTAAAAGGTCAAGTACTGGGGTCACACCGTTCATGCTGACTTATGGGCATGACGCTATGTTACCTATGGAAGTGACAGTCCGATCGGCCAGAAGAGCTTTACAGATTCAGCTAGAGCCCGCTGAGTACACAGAGACTATGATAGCTGAATTGGAAGGGCTTGATGAAATGAGGCTTGCGGCCTTAGATTCATTAAAAGTGCAGAAGCAATGGGCAGCCCGAGCTTATAACAAAAGGGTGAAGGAGAAATCTTTTTGCACTGATGATTTGGTATGGAAGGCCGTGTTACCTATTGGAGATAAGGATAATCGTTACGGTAAATGGTCGGTCAATTGGGAAGGCCCGTTCATCATCCATCAAGTCAAGAGGGATGGTGCTTACAGGCTGCGTGATTTAGATGGAACTGTTCATGTCGAATTAATCAATGGTCAGTATTTAAAGTCTTATTATCCTACGTTATGGGAGACCATTGACCTGGATTATAGACCAAATCCTGGGTTGGAATATGATCAGTTGATTAATTATGAACCCGAGCCCGAGTGATTTAAAAGAACATCATTTTGTATTGATAGGCTGAGCACAGCTTACTTACAAAAATGATGGGAAAAGAAAAGAAATTCTATACAAAGTACAATAGGAGTCGGCCTCTAAGCCGACCCAAAATTCCTAAGCTTAGCCTTCAGATCATCCCAGGTCTTGATGGCCCCAGACCGATCCCGTTTGGCTTTTTCTAGCTTTTATGCCCATGCCCGGGATATCGGGACACTGTCTTGCAGCTGATCGCTGCACTTTTGGGCATCACCACCGAGTGAAGAAAGCGCTTCATCAATTTTCCCAAGGGCAGTGTTGTTGGTGATGACCTCGGCCTCACATTGGGCGAGCTGAGCCTTTAGTACAGCAATACGGTTTTGCAGCCAGGAGTCCCTTGACAGAACCTGAGCCCAAGAGGCCTTCCCTGCTTCAAACTTAGCTTTGGCCCCTTCCAAGAACTTCAATGCCTTCTGCCGTGAGCCCAAGTCAAGTTCTGCATCAGCCTGAATCTTCAAGGTCGATCGATCCACAAGACGGGCGCTGGGGAGTCTCTCTTTTATCTCAAGGAGTAATGATAACTGCCCGTCTGAAAGAGACGGATAGCCATGAGGGTGTTCAGGGCTGTGTCAACATCAGCAGTAGTAGGAAGGTTACAGAGTTCCTGATCAGCGAGTCCGAAGAGGAGGTCTTTAGCTTGCTGAAGGTGTGAAGGTGAGACGGCTTCGGGCTCCAGGGGGCCAAAAGCTCTTAGGTCCAAGCCCGAGAAGAAGTCGTTAAAAGGAATGTGGGGCACTGGACCTATGGGATCAGCCTGTTCAAGAGAATGAGCAGTCAGAAATGGTTTTTAAAATTTTTACAAAGTAAAGAGAAGAGTACATACTTCAATACCTGGGCATGAGGATCCAGTGAGGCCGAGATCGCTTCGCGAACATCGGCCTCATTTGGTTAAGAAGATGTTGGTTGAGGAGATTGAGCCAACACCGAAGAGGAAGAAGCATGGCCAGTCTCTACCCCTGGGCTGGTTGAGGCCGCTATCACTTGCAAAATCTCAGTTGCTGGGACTGAGCCCGAATCGTCAACACTGGCCTCGACTTGCAAGATTGCAGAATCTTCAGGGGGGTTAACCTCAGCCACTACTGGTTCCACTGTTGTGTGAACAGGGGAGTCGGTGGTCGTGGTAGGTTCCCCTTTCCCGGAGAGAGCTCCAACTTCAGCAGGGACGGCTTGGTCTACTTCTTCCCTAGCTGCCTCCGTGGTAGTTCTAGCATCGGCCGCGCCCTCGGTACTGGAAGAGAGGACGACTTGCTCAGGAGCTTGGCTGGTATGAGCAAGGTCTTCGTCTCCACTGGAAGTAGTGAGTGGAGGCACGATGTGGAGAGGCATTACCCTCACGGCAACCCACTCCAGATAGGCCGCCGCAGACGCCGGTGATGCAGGGAGAGTTGGAGGAAGAGTCTGAGTTGGAGTAGGGAGTGGATCCTCTCCTGAGTCTTCATCAACGAGCTACAAAATAGAGAAAGGATTAGAACTAAACAGGCATAATCGGGCTTAGCTATGTTAGAAGATGTTAAAATCTAACCTGAGTAGAGGCCGATGTTGTTTTTTGTTTCTTCTGAAGAGGACCCTTGCCCGGAGCTAGCTTGCGGGCCGGTCTCTTGGCTATTTGCTTGCGCCGGGTCGGAGCTGCTGCAGAGACAGGGGGATCAGCCTTAATGGCCGAGGAGGCAGTGAAAGGCACAAGGGCCTCAGCAGCAGTGCCTTGGAAAATGTTGCGTGCCCGATCACCCCACCACTGGGAGAATTCTTCTGACACAACAGGCCGGGCAGAGAAGGGTGTGAAGTTGAACGCCGCTTTGAGCCGGTCTGACCGTTCTTGTATTTTTTTCACCTGCCCATCATTGACAATAAGCCTGCGTTCTACCCAGTCAACATTGACAATGATGCCATGGGGAACGGGCACGAGTTGTGTAAGCCCGAATTGGCAGGCGTATAGAGGAGCAAAGTAATATTCGGCCCCGCACTTATTATTGGCCGACGGAATGCTCGGGCTAAAAATAATGTCTCTAGCTACTAAGTAGCTGGAAAAGATTTCATTGTAAGTAGACTGGGTGCCCGAACCCCAGTTGGAAGGATTATTGGAAAGTTGAAGAAAAGAAGAGAATTGAAGTGAAAAGAATGGGGTAAAGAGGTTTACATCCCGAGGGGAGCAACCTTCATAGAAGAAAGTAAAACACTCTTTGAAGGAGTGTGAAGAAGGAGTTACGTCCATGAACTGGACAACAGAGATGGGAACATCGGCCACTTGACAAATAGTGGGTTGAAACTCCGGAAAATAAGAATGCAGCCATAGTTGGAGAACCCATATCGGGCTCCCACCAGCCCCGAAGCCCGAATGGACAAAATCTGTTATGCCTCGGACCAAATGCGCCCAAATAAGCGTAGCCATGGCCAAAGGTTTCCCCGATGCAAGAGCCAAGGCCAAGGTTGTGTATTCTTTAGTAATGTCTTGGCTGGCCGAGCAGAAGAGATATTTGTTGAGCCAATAGATGAGGAAGGCAGTGTGTTCTGCATCGGACACCTCTGTCTCGTCTACCCCGATGTAAGCGGTCAGAAAGCCTCCGTAGGCTGTGATCGGCTTATGTGAAACGGCCCCATCCCTAACAATTTCTTGTTGAGGGTAGGCAAAGCTGGCCGTTCCAACGTCAAGCCCGGGGATGATTTCTTGTCTATGAGGGCGAAGGCCGAGCAGATAACTGATGTCTTTGACGGTGGGAGCCATCATACCACAATGGAAAAGGAAGACGTTGCAAGATGAGGACCAGAATAATAAAGCAGAAAGAAGAAGAGGTCAGTCTATCTCTATTCTAGACCGACTGAGCATTATGGCATCATGAATGCCAGTTTGTCTCCAGACACCGGCCTTAGAGGTCGATACCCTGGTAACCCATTTATCCCAATCCGCAGCGGGGGTCGGCCAGCCTCGAATCGGTTGGTTAGCATTCTGGACTTTGTTCTAGTGAGCAGGGACTTGAAGGAATGTTTCATTCTCAACCGGCAGGAAAAATGGAAGAAAAGCCGCCGGAGGGTGGCCAAGAAACGCCGTTTCCAGGCCTGGGGCTACTGGAGAGCCATCAGAGGAACTGTAAGGGGTGAGATAATCTGTGGAGATCTCGACGGCATGAACTTTGGCTAGAGTCCTAACCTCCCTGCATCAGTTTTGCGGCGGAGGTGCATCTACGAAGGTTTTCTTTCCTTTGGAAGTGGCCGGAGCAGTTTTAGGAGCCATGTCTGTAGGGGAGAAGAGTTCGCCGGAAAAGATGGAGGTGTAGAGAGAGAGAAGCTGTGTTTTTGCTTGGGCTGTAGAGAGAGAGAGAGTAAGAATGCTAATGTGGGAAGGTTTTTGAAAGTCTTGATTATTTAAATACCATGATGCTATAATCATGACACATTAAATGTGGAGTGACGGGTGGGATTCTCCATAATCTGACAGTTGCTGCATGCGTGACGCGTGGCAATTTTTAAAATTCAAAACGTCACATTAATCAGGGCGGGACGTTTGATATGACCTTTTGGGGGGCAATTATTTGCACCCAAAAACCGTCAGTGGTTTTGAGCCCGAGGTTGCGTGCAGTTGAATGAAGGAGAGGTCGGGCTAAGTAATGAATGATTCATCGGACTTAAGCGTATATGTGAGACCGATGAAAGGAACAATACCGTTAGGAGGGATCAAGAGAGCCCGATGGGAACATTAAATAAAGGTAGGGATTATCGGGCTCTAGGAAAACATAACCTAGCACGTTGAGAGCCCGATGGTGGAATGAAGCAACATGAAGCCCAATCGGACACCGTGTAATGAAAGATGGGAGTTAAAGTCCGATTGGACATGGGCGGTTGAAGAAAGGTAATCGGGCATAAAGGAAGGCATGGAAACTGATAGAGCCCGATTCACCCAGGAGATTCAGTAACGAGGCCGATAGACTCTGAGAAGGCAGTGCTATCCACAGCTGGCAGGATGACGTCATCTTTGAGAGTTTTTGGAAACAAGAGTCCATTCAGGAAAGGAGTTGTTCATTGCCAGCTGGATTGAGGCGTCTGATCCCTAAATTGAAGGGATTGATTCAATTGAGTCATGGATAAGGAAGGTCTTCAATCAACCAATCAATTAAGCAACTTGGGGGCGTAAGCCAAAGAATTATTGTCCAAGTAGAAATCGTATAAGGCCGCTATAAATAAGAGGCAGGCCAGCTAAGCAAAGGACTCTGCGTCACATTAAACAACATACATACAACACATTCGAAGCATTCAAAGCACACCTAGTCTTTATGTTTTTCAACCTTTATAGCAAATAGGTCTGTCCTTTTGTTATTTTCTTTTTTTGTTCTTTTGAATGATCAGCCTATTTTGGTTTGTTCTTGAGATCTGTTTAGTGTTTCCAAATATTTAATAAAATCTGTTTTATTAAACCGTTTGTGATTTTTGTTTACCTGTTAAACTTGATACTTTTTAGCTTGTGCGCTTCAGTACTGCTAAAGAACTTACAGTGAGGGTACTTTCCTACTCACTATACACAATCACCCTGTTTAGAAGTCAGATTCATCAAAGCCTTATGTATCACTCACACAAGCGGATAGGAAATTAGTTTGCACGTACACACACACACCGAACCACTGATTGGTTCTGGCACGCCCGAGCAAATTACAGCAAAAAATAGTTGGATTCCCCAAGATGGACACATAAAATGGGATGGAGGGAGTAACATATTTCTAACTTGTCTCATTTAATTATAACTATGAAAAACGAGAAGTTATTCAGTGAATCCGTCACGCCACATCAGCAAAATAATGTGATGTGACTCCCCAATAAAAAGGAGTCATGTGACCACTAACACTAAGAGGTTATGACATGTGGAGTTTTTTTTTTAATTTGATAATTATATGACATGATCCCCTAGAATAAGCGGTATATGTGTAGTTGAGATTGAAAGGTCAGACCACATCGTCATACTGATGTAACATGCCGGCCTCATTGAAAAACTGTGAAAAACATCATAGATTTAGAGAACTGTTAAGTAAACAAAAAAAATCGCTGTGTGTAACAGAACATGTGACTTCATTTTTTTTTTTTTGTAATAACCCATGCATATTGAAGGATTACTACAAAAACATGTTATTTTGGGGGAGAGACCATTTCAGCTTGTTAACATGGCAGAACGTAAGGGTTTTTTCACTGTTAAGTCAGTCTGCCTATCTTACTGATCAAAGTCAGAGATTTGTGGGGAGAAGGAATATCTCTTTGAACCATCTTTGGAATGTCCATCTCCATGATAGACATAAAATTTTCCTTTGAAAAATCCTCTCCGAGGCCCTCCCTTCTAAAGCCACTGTCGCAGCTCGCTTTCCCATTATTGAAGACATGCAGTGTGTGCTGCGTAACTACTTTTGGGAATCGAATACTCATTTGTTCCTGGATTGCCCTATTTCTTGGATTTTGTGGAGACAATTTCAATGGCCTTTGGACACAAGGACATACCTACTAAGGAGCAAGGAAGGGCTCAAGCTTCTCTTTGATTTTAGAAATCTCAACCAATCCCCCCCCCCCTCAAAAAAAAAAAAAAAAACAAAAACAAAAACAAAAAACAAAACAAAACTCTTAATTTTATTAGAATTTGAGTTTTGAAAATTCCACAATACAACTAAATATGATACATTCAATTTCTTGGTCTCAATTTATAATAACAAGATGAAATTTTATAGTACATTTAGTGCCAATCAGTATTAACATTTCTAATGTGTCATTTGGAAGTAACTTGGAAGTAACTTTTAGGCGCCATATGTTAGTTTCAATTTATAATGGGTGATAAAAGGTCTTAAAGTATTGTAATTATGATGCATGTACCATACAATGAGAGAAGATTTCTATTAATTTGTATTGCATTAACTTAAGAGTAATTCTTGGGACACTTTTCATACAACTATCACACAACCTCCTTAAAAGATATGTCCATCTCTCTTCTATGATGTCCCTGGACCCCATAGTGACACAGGAGAGAGATAGACACATCTTTTGGGAGGTTGTTTGAAAGTTGTGTCCCAAGAATTACCCTTAATTATATAGTCTACACAAAAAAACATGTATAAATAGACTCATAAAAAATCGCCTCAGAGGCCCCTGAAGCCTTGTAAACTCGGCTACTCCAGATGTAGCTTTTCGGTTTTGCCCCCTACTAAGCCCTCAACTACAAATTTCTACATCTGTCCCTATTTGGACATCTCTATTTTTGTGTGGATCCAAGAATTGCAGAAGCGCGTGTTGCTACTCAAGCCATCACCAAGGCCAAAGATTTGGGCTTCCAAAATGTTATCTTTGAAGGTGACAGTCTCCTTGTGTGTTTGTGACCCTTTGAAGAATTGGGAGTCTACTCCCTATTGGTCCATTGATTCTCCCATACAGGAAGCCAAGGCCACCTTTTCTAGTTCTTTTAATTTGTTTTTTTTTTGGAATGTTTGTAAAATTTCTAGATCTGCAAATTTTGTAGCTCACAATTTAGTTTATGAGTTATGAATTGTAAATTTTTTAGGCTTGTCCTGTTTGGAGACTTCCCTCCCTCTGTTCTGGAGGAGAGCCACCAATGGAGTTAGTGGTTCCTTTTGTTGTTTTTGTTTCTTTGGTTCAATGAACTTTCTTAGCAAAAAAAAAAAAGAAAAAGAAAATGTTTTTGCTCACCCAATTTTTGGTGCACCAATGCTCACCCAAGCCTTCCATTGGTCAATCAGTGCTGATTGACCAATGGAAGGCTTGAGTGAGCATTGGTGCACCAAAATTGAGTGATCGAGCAAAAATACTCAAAAAAAAAAAAAAACATGATTGGGAGAAATAAAAAAAACAACCTACACATAAGAAAATGTAGCCATGCATGTTTGAGAAAAATACCAAAATGTTAATATCCAAGAACACAAAAGAGTGGCTATCTACTACTAGGTTGCAAAGTCGTAGAATAAGGTATACGTATTTGCAAGTCTATTAGGTTATAAGCCTTCAATTTCCATTAGTATCTGAACTTACATGGTTTGCATAAAAACATAACATACCTTGGAAATGTTGGTTAAAAAAAAAAAAAGAAAAAAAAAAAAACAAACCTCTTCGGAAATGCAGGGCATTAGCAAAACTGATTATCTTTCTAAGCTATCACATTAACGTAACCACAGGGTGGAACCAGGAATTTGTCTTTGAGGATGCCGAGTTACTATGTATGTTATCTAACAATAACACAAGGGGTTCGGGAGAGCGCTCCTAAGACGATATTTTTGGTTCTATTTATACACGAGTATACTTTTTTTTTTTCCTCTTATCAGTAGGACTAAAAATTTACTATATAAAGTTATTTTGTGTTGTGGGTTGAGTTTATCATAATGAGTGGTCTAATTGTATAGAGTAGTGCTATTCTGCTCAAATCTTGTATCACAAATGATTCTCAAACATATGTAATTGAAGTTAAGAGTTGAAAGAAAGCTAAAATGGTTTAGAATAAACTTTTGCTCACCCAAAAAATGGTTCACCAATATTCACCCAAGGATCCCATTGGTCGATCAATGCAGTGGGACCCAGGATTAAACGTATGATGTTTAATCCTGGGACATACGTTTAATCATGGGTCCCACTGCGTTGACCAATGTGATGCTTGGGTGAGTATTGGTGAACCATTTTTTGGGTGAGCAAAAATGCTCTCAATGGTTTAAGGTGACTAAGGGAGTAGCATATTTTTTTGCACGGCACACATACATGCATATTAGTAAAACCAATTTACCACATGTGGGGTACCATGACACCCCCCACTATACACTCAGTTTCGCCCTTGGTAACCACGTTACATACTCAAAATAAAGGGAGATATGTATGTATATGTATATTTATACTATTATGTAAAGGGAAAGATAGTGGTATCCCAAAAAAAAATTTATTAAATTCAGCATCACTAAATACAATAAAATCTTCATAGTTTTCTAAATAATTTTTTGACAAAGGTATTGAAATTTCATTAAAAATATTTTTAAACCTTAAATAAAATAACTACACCCTCAACCACTTCATTTCCAATATTTTTTATCATTCTCAAAGGAAAAGATATGAGACACAGGTCTCATCCCCTCCAGATGTTTTCATGTTTAAATTGAACATTTAATTTCCATTTACGTA
The DNA here is from genome assembly GCA_033977485.1 of Hydrangea macrophylla. Classification (NCBI taxonomy): domain Eukaryota; kingdom Viridiplantae; phylum Streptophyta; class Magnoliopsida; order Cornales; family Hydrangeaceae; genus Hydrangea; species Hydrangea macrophylla. The sequence continues at coordinate 96,312,658 of CM066995.1, forward strand.
GTACTATTCTCAAAGGAGAAGTATGAGATACCACATCCCAAATGATGTAGCAGTGATGTGAATGTGAGACCACTTGTTAGGGATGTATACTAAAAGTCATGCTTTGTGTAGTCGATTTATTATTCATTTAATAAATTCAATCATTCTATTTTTATGAGAATCTGTGTAGGCAATGTTTGTATTATATTGTTTATTTAATATTGTGCATGTATGCGTCTTATTTTACATAGTAGGTGGCTTGGTGAGTAGAATTCGACTTACACATGGAAGATCAGACCATCAGATCTTGTAGAATATAAGATTTTGCTTTACAATCTTAGATGAGATTGGACACACCTTTGGTAGGACTGCAACATGGTATTGCAGTAGGTTTGTCTTGATTATGGAAAATGGTATAGTTTCAACTCACTATGCTGGAACACTTTGTATATTAAACGGGACCGACTTAAGGTAAATATCTTTGTACTGACTTATAAGATAATTAACACATCATGGTTATTTTGAGTGCTTATGCTCTAAATCCTAAGTTAATTAATAGACACGTATATTTGATATTTATACTTTGATCCCTAAAATGGTGAGATCCTTAAATGGGTCAATATCTCATTGGATTGGGTGACAATGTTAATTGTGTAGTGGATATTAATTAATGATGGAATCCATGTCTCAGTTTTGAGATTGATGATATCCCTTTGAAAAAGTTTATAAGTTTTGATTATGTCAAACCCTGCAGGTGGGTTTTGTATTCGACATATCAGATAAGTTAGTTAAGCAGAGGATCTCAAGGAAATATTTAAAGATTAGTTAAATATGATTGTCAGTAATTAAATTTAATTAGTGGATGATACACCCAAAATTGGCTCCATCCTAAGACCGAACGGTTCTAATCAACAGTCAGTCCATGCCCTGGTCAAATCATACACAACTCCTCGGACAAGCATCAGCCCGAGCGGTCTAGTCCGCTCATCATCCCGAGCGGTTCATCCACGACCCGACCAACAGGTCGGGAAGATCGCACAGGCACATCCCACCGCGGGGACAGATCATCCGGGCCCACAGGCATGATCCCGAGCATTACGGGCCGTTTTCTACTCAAGCTAGAAAACTAAAGGAAAGTGCAAAGTATTTCCTAATCCAATTAGGAAACCCCCACAATTAATGCCAATCTATATCAATTGGATTAAATTTCCTTATCCATGTAAGAGTAGGTCTCTTGCATCTATAAAAGAGACCTCTCACCCCCCATTGAAGGGGCCGACTTTCTAGTCTAGACAGCACCTCTATAGAATTCACCATTATACGAATATACCCGGCCGGTATTACTGGTAGTGCCGCCCCTCTGTGTTGGCTCACCAGGCCCGCCGGTAATCTGCTAGTGAACGTGCTCAGACACACACGTGGACGTAGGTACCTTCATTAACAGGGCCGAACCACATACAAAAAATAGTCTTTCTCTCTCTCCTTAAACTGCTCTATTTACTATTACCAAATTCTGGTATCATCAGATTGGCGCCGTCTGTGGGAAACGACAAGTCTTCTCATCAACAAATCTCTTGATTGATCATCATGCCACCGAAGAAGGGTAAGAAGGCTGATCAGCAGTCCAACCGGGATGTTCCTCCGGCCTCGGCACCGGCTGCGACAGCCATGACATCTGAGCAGATCACCGCGACCCTCACACAACTCCTCGAGGACCAGCGTCAAATCCAGCAACAGATCGAAGCCATGCTAGCCCAGCAGAGCAGTCCTCCAGAGGCCGGGAAACGATCCGGGAACGTTGCGTATAGTCGGGAACCAATCTTGACTAGATAACGTGCCCGAGCCAACCCATCCCGTGTTGAGGATGCCAGAGACATCAACAGTGGGTGTGCTGCCCGAGAGGAAAGGCGGGAGCATATGGCCCGGGAATCAGTCCAGGGTCACTCGGTCAAGAGTCGAGTCGTCCCTGGGCACACGGTAACCCCCAGTCATAGGCGAGCCCAATCCCAGAGGACAGCACCCCGCCATGAAGAAAAAGCCTCTTCCACCGACCCGACCAACCCCTCGGATACCGGCCGAGAATGATTGGAAGCTCGAATCAAGGACTTGCAGAAGCAGATCGACGGAGTGGCCAAAAAGCTTGGTCAAAACCGTGTTCCGAATCAAGCCAATACCGACACAGAGTCACCGTTTTCCAGCCAGATCACGAGGTTTTCCATCCCGCACAAATTTAAGCAGCCTCGCCGAGATCCTTATAACGGCTCGGGAAGCCCGGTCGACCACGTCCGGACCTATAAGGCTCAGATGGCCCTAGCCACTAACTCCGATGAACTACACTGCCTAGCCTTTTTCAGCACTTTGAAAGGCTCGGCCGTGCAGTGGTTCTACTCCTTGGAGCCCCGATCGGTCTGCAGTTTCAAATAACTCAACAAGCGGTTCGTCAACCAGTTCGCCGGTATGCATGAACGACCAAAGCTAGACATGCAGCTACTGACAGTCAGACAATGGAATAATGAGTCCCTCAAGGAGTTCACCGACCGATTCAACCAACAGAAGCTTCAAATCCGCAATCTGAACGAGACAGTCGCCATCATAGCCTTCTGCTCGGGAGTTCAACACACCAAGTGCGCCGCGTTGTTCCACAGAAACTGACCGAAAACTTTGGTTGAGCTCTCAGAGAGAGTTGGAAAATACATTGACACTGAAGAATTTCTAAAGACCAAAGACACCGGGCAAGAAAGCAACGAGTCTTCCAGAAGTAAGCGAAAGCGAGATCAGCCCGGGAGTTATGACAGTTCTTCCAGTTCAAAGTGGTCTGAGTCCGGCAGCCCCGACTCGACCTCCAGTTCACAGTGGTCTGAGTCTGGTAGCCCCGACCCGACCTCTAGTTCACAGTGGTCTGAGTCTGGCAGCCCTAACCTGACCTCCAGTTCACATCGGTCAGGATCAAGCAGTTCCGACTTTGCTCGATGATTCTGATCCGACTCCTTGTCTCCATCAGCCTAGATGAGCTCGACAACAGTGGTACCCGCCTGATCACCACATGAGGCTACACCGATTGTTAGAGCTCTTGCAAAGACCTCGGGCCTAACCCCGAGGCATCTAAAGACCTCGGACCTAACCCGGAGACATGTAAAGACCTCGGGCCTAACCCTGAGGCATACAAAGTCCTCGGGCCTAACCCCAAGGCATAAAAAGACCTCGAGCTCCGAACTCAGGTACTAAAAAGACCTCAGGATCACACCCGAGGCAAAAGACCTCGGGGTCTCGCCCGAGGCACAAGCTTCGCTTAGATCCAACCTACGATGGGGGCAAACCCCCTAGGTGGCTGATGATGGCAAGCTTCAAAAGACCCTGTAACCACCATGTTCCAGGTCGGTTACCTACAGTTCATAGCCTCTGTAAGACCTTTGTCTTAGCGAAAGCTTGGGGGGCAAGACGGTGCAGTGAACTAAACAGGCAATCATACCGGGTATCTACAAGCCTCGCGGATAATCAAGTCAAAATCTTGGACAACCCGAGCACCTACAGTACTCAGAGGCATTAACTCCACTTAGGTCCAAACCGACGATAGAGGTGACTAAATCTCTTAGGTTGGCCAACGATAGAGGAGCAAAAAGGCCCGAAAGCAACGTGATTTAGGTCGGCTCCACCAGCATGGTCAAGCTCTTCTCCCAACAGTCTTGACGAAGGGTGGCTGGGCGGAAGACAAACATCCTGGAGAGTTAAACACAAAAGGACCCTAAAGCAATACGCTTTAGGTCGGCTTTTCCAACATGGTAAAACTCTTCTACCCACAACCTTGACGAAGGCTCACGGGTAGAAGATAACCATCCTGGAGGCTAACTCAAGCAAAAAGACTCCGAAGTAGGCCGAGTCTCAACTCTCGGTCACTTCCCGAGCATTCAAAGACTCTGAATTAGGTCGGGTCTCAACTCCCGGTCAGTTCCCGAGCAATTGAAGGTCCCGAGCTAGGTTGGGTCTCAACTCTCAGCCAGTTCCTGAGGACTCACGAGGCTCAGAAGCCCCGAGGCAGCTTTCCCAAGCACTCAGACAGTGGCAAGTAACATCAAACTGATTTTCAAACTTGCCCAGATATAGCATCTGGCCAACCTTAGAAATGGGGGGCAGCTGATACACCCAAAATTGGCTCCATCCTATGACCGAGCGGTTCTAATCAGCAGCCAGTCCATGCCCCGGTCAAATCATACACAACTCCTCGGACAAGCATCACCCCGAGCGGTCTAGTTTGCTCATCATCCCGAGCGGTTCATCCACAACCCGGTCAACAGGTCGGGAAGACCGCACAGGCACATCCCACCGCGGGGACAGATCATCCGGGCCCACAGGCATGATCCCGAGCATTACGAGCCGTTTCTTACTCAAGCTAGAAGACTAAAGGAAATTGCAAAGTATTTCCTAATCCAATTAGGAAACCCCCACAATTAATGTCAATCTATATCAATTGGATTACATTTCCTTATCCATGTAAGAGTAGATCTCTTGCATCTATAAAAGAGACCTCTCACCCCCCATTGAGGGGCCGACTTTCTAGTCTAGACAACACCTCTATAGAATTCACCATTATACGCATATACCCGGCCGGTATTATTGGTAGTGCCGCCCCTCTGTGTTGGCTCACCAGGCCAGCCGGTGATCTGCTAGTGAACGTGCTCAGACACACACGTGGACGTAGGTACCTTCATTAACAGGGTCGAACCACATACAAAAAATAGTCTTTCTCTCTCTCCTTAAACTGCTCTATTTACTCTTACCAAATTCTGGTATCATCAGTGGATATCTGTAATATTAACATGGGGAGATAATAATCATTTGATATCATGGAGCTCGAAATATACTTTTGAGATAAGAGTAAGAGGGCAACTGTAATTCTTTAGTGGTATGAATTATAATTTATGAAAATGGGAATCTGATTCAGTTCAAATTAGGGTTTCCTAATTCCATAAGGAAGCATATACCTTATTGACTTCTTATGTTCCCTAACGTAGCCTATATATATGCTGCCTTGGCTCTCCTCTCAGGTTACGTGATTTCACATCCTAAGCGTCCCTTGTCCTCCTAGCTTTCTCCTAGAAGGGTTTCCATTAAATCCTAGCCTCCATGAGCATTCAAGAGGCATAAGAGTGAAGATCGCTAACTTCGGACAACACTCACTTAAAGATCGTCGGACTACTCAATGCTGATTGAAATGTGCTAAATTTTTTACACGACGTTTCTGACGTCGAGACGAAGCTACTATAAAAAAAATTCAAGTCAATTGGAGATCATTTAGTCCTCTAGATGAATACATCTTTGTCGGATCAAAGTGATCGGGATTGAATCATCACAACAATCATAAGAGAGTATTATAACTGGGAATAGAAAAGAGAACTTAAAGAGGGGAGAGCAGAAAACAAAAGGATTTTGGAAGAGCCTACACTCAGTTGAAGATTCTGGCAGTAGAGGAATATGGTAGAAGATCGTGCGCTGTTATCGAGCCCGTGTTCTTGATTCATCTACTACAACAATCTCTTTTTTTGTAGTTCAATGTAATCTAATTCCACCTTTGTAGGGTTATTGTAGCTTTTACGTAATTTTTGCAGTATGAATTTATACGCACGATCAAGGGATTTTGGGAACGGAGTTTCCTAACACCACTGTGGGGTCACTTCAACATCCTCCAATCAAAATTCAGTAGGCTCACTGCCACATCATTTAAAATGCATAGCATTACTCTTCTTTCAAAGGAGAAGATATGAGACACATGTCTCATCCCCTCTAGATGTTTTTTTTTTTTTTTTTTAGGAAACCCTCTAGATGTTTTAATGTTCCAATTGAACACTTAATTTCCATTTTGATTAATTTCTCAAAGGACTAGAAGATATGAGACATGAGTCTCATCCCTTTTACTTCCTCCGTCTCATTTTATGTGTCCATCTTTTCTTTTTGAGATATCCCAAAATTGTTGTCCACTTTATTAAATTAGTATAAAAATTTTATTTAGTTTCACAAACTACCCTTCCTTGCAATCAACACCAAAACAAAACAAAAAAAGAAAGTGCAATGATTATGGGCAATTGTGGAAAGTAGGGTAGATTCTTTTTGTCCCCTTAAATAATTGGATTCCCCAAAATGAACACATAAAATGGAACAAAGGTAGTATATGTTTTCATTGTTCTAATTGAACACTTTCCATTTTCAATTATTCTCAAAGTAAAAGATATGAGACACAGGTCTCATCCCCACTAGATGAATTGCTAGATCTATTAATTGGATGCTGGCATCCATGTTGGAGGGATTTAGTTGACCTAGTCTGTTGTTTTGCTTCGTGTTTTTTTTAAAGACTGCATTTTTGCTTACTCTTATTTTGTTCACTCATGACTCTATTAAGTGACATGTGTTATATTTTATTCATATTTTTTCTTTGCATTAATTCCATAATTATTGAAATTGACACATGACAGTCAGTGAGGTTTGGGTGAGCAAAGGGTGAGCAAAAAAGAATGAACAAAAATGCTCTTTTTTTATTATTTATAAATATCTATGACCAATAAAAGGACGGTTATGCCCTTCCTAATCTTAGTTGAACTATGGCATGAGTTAGGCTAGCTTCTGTGAAAATGTCTGTTGGACACTTGGACCTATATCTTGTGGTTTTAGTTTTCTTTTTACTCCATAGTCTCCATGTAAATGAGCAAAAAATAAATGAATAAAAGCGTTCAAATTAGGTTACCACTAAAAGAAATTTTGCCCATAGTCTCAATTTGTTTTGAATTGCTTGACAAGAAAAGAAGAATAAATTTTGTTGAAAATGAATACATGCGAAAGATCAAAGACGTAAAGAAAGTTCGAATTTGTCAAACGACCGAAAGTTCCCCGCGCGCATATAATACCATTCCACTTTGACCTTTTCGCCACTTGGGCCCACTTCTGATCTACAAAGGAGAGAGCAAATGCTCCGTTACTTCTTAGAACCGATAAAAATGCTAGACACACAATATATTTTACGACACATTTTATAATAGAGCTTTAAAAACATGAATCTTATATTGTGTAAGTGGACATAAAAAAGTATGAAAAATTTAAACAACACAGAGTATAACACATTTAAAGACCTGTTGTGAAATGTCTTGTGTGCCTAACATTTTTGTAGGGCCAATTTTCACTGCATTTCAAATTAAGAGTCCTTTTTTAAATGAGTAATGCTATGCTTCCTAAACATTTTTTTTCCCAAAAAGTGTTTCTCAATACATGTGGCAATATGACCCTTTTTTTTCTAATGGTGAAATCAATTAGACATCAACCAATCAAAATTAATTTAGCTCACTGCAACGTGTTGAAAAACACTTTCGAAAAAAAAATATGTATTTGAGAAACATAGTATTACTCTTTTCAAATTTTGGATGTTTCTTTTTAAGGTTACTCTTTGATGTAACATTACACACTTTTAAAGTTACAATTTGAACTCATCAACTTTTCATTTGATGTAACACAAATAGAATTTGAACTTGAAAGAAGGTCAATTATAGAAAGTTGAAAATTTTCACAAAAATAAATAAAAGTCCTTAAACGGTTGAAATTCCCATAGGGCATGTTTGGATGTAAAAGAGGAGAAGTTATTCAGTGAGCCCGTCATGCCATATCAGCATGATGACGTGGTATGGTCTCCCCAATAAAAAGGAGCCATATGCCCACTAACACAGTAACACTAAGATGTTATGACATATGGTGGGTAGTTTTTTTTTTTTATATAACCACATGGCATGATCCCCTAAAAGTAGGGGGTATATGTGTCGTTGAGATTGAGAGGTCACACTACGTCATCATGCTGATGTGGTGTTACGGGCTCACTGAATAATTTATCGTAAAAGAGAGCACATTTGGACTAAAACTAAGGGTGTGTTTGATAACCCAATTAAGTGGTGAAAATGAAAATTTTCAGCACTTAATTTTTTTCAGTGTGTTTGATAATGTACCTTAATTGAAAAAGCAGTAAAAAAATCCACTGAAAATGTTAAGTGAAAATTTTCTACTGAAAATAATCACTGAATGCAGTCTATTTTAGCTCTTAAAACACTATTTTCAGTATTACAAATACAAATCACTTAAAATTTTCAGCACTTAAATTCAGCACTTAGGGTGCGTTTGATAAAACTGAAAATTAAGTACTGAAAATTAAGTGCTGAATTTTAAGTACTGAAAATTTTAAGCACTTGAAGTTTTATTTCTTAAAACAGTGTTTCAATTATTGAAGTAGAATGCATTCAGTGATTATTTTCAGTAGAAAATTTTCACTTAAAGTTTTCAGTGGTTTTGGAGCTACTTTTTCAATTAAGTGGTATGTTATCAAACACACTGAAAAAGAATAAATGCTGAATCTTTTCATTTTCAGCACTTAATGGGGTTATCAAACAGACCCTTAGTTTTCAGTACTTAATTTTCAGTTTTATCAAACGCACCCTAAGACTAATTACCATAGTTATTAAACCCGGCCCCGCCCCCCGATCCGACCAATGACCCAGTTTATGAAACGGGTTGAGTTTCTAATTTGAACGAAAAAGGATTGAACCTAGATTGGACCGGAAGAACCGGACTACTCAACTAGAAATATTGAAACCTAGTCGGTTTTATCGACCCTCCCGGGTTCATTAATGCCATTTTAAATACCAAAAAAATGAATATGCTTATCATGTTCAAGAGGTTTTAGGGTCCAAAATGTTTTTTTTTTTTTTTAAATAAAAAAAATTAAAGCATGAAAGAAAACCCTAAAAAAAATTTGAATCTCCCTAATCCAATAATAGGTGTTCACAAGAAAGGGAAAAAAAGAACAAAACATACTCCCTTGTACCGATGATGGGTTGAAGAGTATTGTCACTGCCGACCAACTGTAAGTCCTATAGCTGAAATGTAGTTTTAAGATTTACATGGTACATCTTAAATGATTTTTTTATACTCTTTATTTATTTATATTTATTATCATATTTTATTCTTATGATACGTACTTACAACCGGTCCGGCCAATTAACCCGACGGTTGGACTAGTGTCCCATTCATCCGCTCACGCCACCGGGTTGATGCCCGAACCGGTTCTGATAATTAATGGTCCACGACTTATTTAGTAAAATGAACTCATAGTGCAAGGGCAATATTGGTGACCAACTACGTACTATTGTCCATTTTAAATGACATAATCATATATCCCTATTTCTCTCTAAATCCAGCAAAAAAGAAAAAAAGAAAAGAAAAGGACTACTTAATTTGAGAGAGAGAGTGAGTAAATAAATTCGAGGTGAGCTTCATTTTCAAAAATATTTTTATTCATTTTAATTGAGTATGACAACAATTTTAATTTTTTATTTTTGATCATAAAAGGGAAGAAGGAAGAATTCGAACCTACGCTAAAAAATGAGAGGAGCTGGTTTCGAAGGAGTAATGCTATGCAATTTTGAATCACAAATACTTCTCAAATATGTGCAGCAGTGGGACCATATTTAATAATGATAAGACAACTTTAATATCATCTAATCAAAACACAATGGACCCATTGTCACTATTTGAAAGGCATAACATTACTCTAATTGAAGGTCGATTTCATTGACTAAGTTTAGAAGCATAGCATTACTCTTTAGAATTTGAGGGAGGGAGTATGGATGGCAACGGGGCGGGTATGGGACAGGGCCCTCGTACCCCGACCCCGACCCGGTTGAATGAACCCTTTCCTCAGCCCCGTCCCGCCCCAGAATATTAAATTTTTTTTAAAAAATCCATGTTGCACAAAGAATTCTGTGAGTGGAATTCAATTTAGCAAAAAACACAATCCAACCACAAAACGAGAATTAAACACCAACAGAGATACATAAGAAAGGCTGTTGGGCATACCAGTGACTCATTGAGAACATCATCCAGAAAGGGCAACTCCATCTGATTTGGATGATGGTTTTTACAATGGTGTTGAGAATTAGCTTACTTCACGCTAAAGCTTTTGAATCCACGATCTTTTCTCATAAAATTGAGGAACAAATGAGGACATTGGGTATTAAGCACACATCTACACTCCTTCGAGATATTTTTCTGACCAAATTGAGCCCAAATATAAACAAGTGTCTGCAAAAAATAAAATAAAAAAATAAAAAAAATCAAATGAGGAGATTTGCTTTACTAAATTAAATTACACGAACACACACACATATGAACATACACACGAAGATGTGTGTGTAAATATAAATATGTATATGTATATACACACATATTCTACAAATTGAAGTTTCACTTACTTGATCTACAGTGGGATGAGAGTCAGATGAGAGATTTCGACGGCAAGCCGTGACTGGTGGCTTCGACGGCACCTGTGGCAGAGTGGGAAAGGGAGAGACAGAGTTGTAGCCGTGGACTTGAAACCCTAACACTCTGTTTGGTACGATTGTAAAATAGAATAGAATAGAAAAGAAAAGAAAAGAAAAGAATAGAATAGAATTGGAATTCTAGTTTTGTGTTTGGTTTGAAATAGAATTGAATTGAATTCTTTTCAATTCTATTCAATTCTGTTGTTTGGTTTGAAGCTGGAATTGAATTGAATCAATGTTATTTCCCAAATTGACCCTGTTATGTTATCCTACAACCATTTGACATAGGTGCTGATTTGGAGCTCCATTACTAAACAGTGTCAGCTAGCTTGGATGGTTTTATATTTATTTTCTTTAGTTTTTGGACCACAATTGGTGCAGTCTTTATCATCTAGCAGATTCTAACTCTCCCCCAATAATCGATTTACAAATCTATTATACTCAGGAATATACACAGCATTGTTTAAAAAAAAAAGAAGAAAGAAGAAGAAGGAATATACACAGCATTACATTAATGGCTGACCTAATGAAATCAATTACAGAAGGCGACAAAAAATGAGAATTAATTTAACAAAGGCTGAGAAAAACAGTGGCTACAAGCTCAAATAATTCAATTAATATGAAACCTAGGAAGAGATTAGTAACAAATAGATGAATCTATGTATATAATAGAATCTATGTATATATATATATATATGTTTGACTGTGTATATATATGAATCTATGTATATATATACATATATATAGGTATAGACGAAAGAGAGAGAGACAAGAGAGAGAGAGACGAGAGGAGAGAGAGAGCAGTACCTGTTCTTGGGATTGTTCCAAGGAGGAGACGAGAGCTGCTGGCAGAGGAGAAGACGCACAGAATGGTGTAATGGTGAGGGTTTAACCTATAGCCAAGGGTATTGTGGGGATTTAGTATAAAAGACAGGGATATTTTGGGAAAATGAAATGTATGCAAAGATTCACAAATCATCTCTTGAACAATCCGACCAAAATGGGTTGGATTTGTAAAGCACCCAAAACAAGAATTGGATGGATTTACAAATGAATTCATTTCTTGTTTTGGGACAAACCAAACACAAGAATTCCACAAACAAGAATTCCAAATGAATTCTATTATAGTTTTTAGCATACCAAACGGACTGTAAGTCTGACTTGTTAAGTTGTTAGTATTTTATATACTAGTGTTACATTGTAATATTTATACGAAATAAGGGTAATTTAGTAAATGTGCTATGTATTCGGGGCGGGTTCGGGGGATTTCACTGTAAACCTGTCCCCGAATCGAACACGACCTGGGTTAGACAACTTCACCGCATACCCGCCCCTACCCCGTTTGAACCACCCACATATCCTACCTATTAGGGGCGGGACAGGGCGGAAAATCCGAAAAACCAGCCCAATTACCATCCCTAGGAGGGAGAGTCAGAGATATGCTATATTATCTGTACTACACCTTTATATATAATTCATACACCCTATCACTTCTACTTGCAAAAATATTGCCAAGGTCTTTAAACAATGGGTAATATTTGGGACACATTCAAAGACACAAATTTTGGGACACAACTCAAGAGATGTGTCTAAAAAAGAGAGATATACACATCTCTTAAATTGTGTCCCAAAAATTGTGTCTTTAAATGTGGAGTAATACTTGGGACACAACCAAAAGACACAACCTTGGGACACAACCTCCATTTTGTATCTATCTCTCTCCTGACGGGCCCCACAGTGCCAGTGAATCCCACAGTACCCATTAGGACCACTAGGAGAGAGATAGACACAAAATAACGGTTGTGTCCCAAGATTGTGTCTTTTAATTGTGTCCCAAATATTACTCTTAAATGTGTCCCAATCCTTACCCTTAAACAATACTAATGGGTTCGACTCTTGCAAGGAGCATTTGGCTTTAAAGTGGGGTTTGGCCCCCCTTGCGTGTGCGTGTGTTTCCAAGGGAGCTTCGTCTTTAAAGTGGGGTATGGCCCCCCCTTGTGTGTGTGTGAGTTCTTCGACCAAAAAAAAAAAAAAAAAAAAAAAAAAAAAAAAAATAAATACTAATGAGTATTAAATTGTTGACAATTGACCCAAAAAAAAAAATTAATAAACCCACTCCTTACCCACTTTCCATTTCCATTTCCATTTCCATTTCCCCTGGATCTATACATCGATACAAACTATAAAAACCTGCCCCCTTCCCTCCCAGAACTCAGACAAAGAAAAAATCTGTAGAGAGAGAGAGAGAGAGGAGCAATAAACACTGTACACAATGCATAAAATTCCTTCATCATCAACATTGGGCCCCGGACCCGGAGGCCTAGACCTTTCCCAAGTCTTCTTCACTCCGATTCAGAAAACCGCCCCCCCGTCTCCGACGAAGCGCCACACCAAGATCTCCGTGATAGGTGTAGGAAACGTCGGGATGGCCATAGCTCAAACCATCCTCACCCAGGACCTCTCCGACGAGCTCGCGCTAGTCGACGCCAAGCCCGATAAGCTCCGCGGCGAGATGCTCGATCTCCAACACGCCGCCGCGTTTCTCCCGAGGACCAGGATCATGGCCGACGTGGACTACTCGATCACCGTCGGATCCGATCTGTGTATCGTCACCGCCGGCGCTAGGCAGAACCCTGGCGAGTCCAGGCTGAACTTGATAGAGAGGAACAAGGCCCTGTTCTCGATTATTGTGCCCCAGCTTGCGAAGTACTCGCCCGATTCCATTTTGGTGATTGTTTCGAACCCTGTTGATATTTTGACTTATGTTGCTTGGAAGCTTTCTGGGTTTCCTTCTAATAGGGTTATTGGGTCGGGTACGAATCTGGATTCGTCTAGGTTTCGGTTTCTACTTGCGGATCATCTCGACGTTAATGCTCAAGATGTGCAGGTAATTTTTTTATTTCTATTTTTAATTTGTTTCAAAATTGAAGCTTTTATTGAGTATTAAAGAGTAATCAATTAGTGGATTTGGGCACACATTTCAGAGGTTTAGACATGTCCGTACAAAAACACACACAGTTACTTATGCTCCATTTGGAATGACATTTGCATAATACATTGTCGCCAATTATAATTACATTATTGTCTTTCATTCTCAACTTATTTACAGTTTTTGCTTAAGTCTTACTTGATTCTGTTGATATGGGTTTTATATTTACAACAAAAAAACTCTCACTTTATAATGTTTGTTTTCATTCTCATCTGGCATCTCTACCATTCTTTCATATATATATATATATATATATAATTTTTTTTTCCCTCTATATCTAATATACATAAATAATGGCTAGTGCTAATGCCAAAACACAAAGTGCTAATGCCAAAGCAGAAAGTGTCGCTAAAAGCTTTAGCGACATTTAGATAAGTGTCGCTAAAACTTTTAGCGACACTTTCTGCTTTGGCATTCATCACCCATTATACATGTGCTGCGGGAAAAAGTTACTATCGTACCAAACAGAGCATTAATGCAGTAGCTAGTAGAGGACTGCATAGTTGAGATTTAAACTTCAAATTTCCTATTAACGAACTGAGCTTTTTATGATTTTCAATGTTTCACATTACACACTGCATATCTTGGAAGAATAAAGGAACTTGATTTCTCTGTCTAAGACTTGTTCACATTAGATGTACAATTGATGGGGATACGCATGTTTATATCATAGAGAGGAACAACTCCCAATAACCATCATATCCTATCCATCAAAGTGAGATGCATGAAAGTAACTTCTCTTGCCAATGATGGTTCTCCCTCATAAGAGAGCTAGCCCCTTCATCATATGGCTATTTCTAGTTGGCCATTTTTTCCGGCAAGACTCTATTTTAGCTAGTCATTTTTTACCCATGATTCTATAAGATATTATGACTATAGGCATAGGCTTTTGTTTTATACTATACTACTGTAATAAATAAGAGGCACACTGCTATCTTACAAATTGAGTACCTTTTCCTACAAGACAACACTTCATTACATTTCTTTTGTAAACTTTGTGCCATTCCGATATACTAATGGTTCACATAATTGTAGGGCCGGTCTTGAGATGACAAAAATTGTCCAAGGTTTCAAGGGAACTTTCGAAGAGTTCTAAAAAATAAGGCCTCTATACAAAGTTTCATAGAAATTAGGAAGAAATTAGAAGAAAATAGGCCTAAAAATGATAAGTTTTATAGAAATTAGGAAGAAATTAGAAGAAAATATGCCTAAAAATGATAAGTTTCATAAAAATTAGGAAGAAATTAGAAGAAAATAGGCCTAAAAATGAGGCCTTAAATGAGACCCCATGCGGTCACTTTGGGGCATGGCCTCAAGGCCGGCCCTGCATATTTGTCATATAGTCACGTAGACAATCTTATACTAGTGAACTAATCACATCTCAAAATGTCAATTACACTTTGTTACATTTCTTTGAATAGTTAATCTCAAATGCTAATGGTTTACATATTTGCCACATGGACAATCTTTTACACTTGAAATGATCACATCCCAAAAACAATAGTTAATGTTATTACATTTTCCCAGTATAGTAGCACTGCAGACTTATTGTTGTCCAACTCTGTGTTTTTCCTAGTTTGGTTGGTTGCTTTTGGACTAATCAACACCAGTTTCTATCCATAACATCCAAAATGGTTCCCAAATTTATGCATTCGTCTTATCATTTTTTTCTACTTCCATTTTTTGATATTAAAAAACTAGGCATACATTATCGGAGAGCACGGCGACAGCTCGGTGGCACTATGGTCGAGCATAAGCGTTGGAGGAGTTCCGGTGCTGAGTTTTCTGGATAGACAGCAAATTCCATACGAGGAGGAAAAGCTCGAGAAAATTCGTAAAGAAGTTGTACAGAGCGCTTATGAAGTGATAAATCTCAAGGGCTACACTTCGTGGGCAATTGGGTACTCTGTGGCTAACCTTGCTCGATCCATTCTCAGGAACCAGAGGAGTATCCACCCGGTCTCGGTCCTCGCAAAGGGGTTCCATGGCATAAAGGGAGAGGTGTTCCTGAGCTTGCCTGCCCAGCTTGGTAGGAGTGGTGTTTTGGGTGTGACTAATGTTCAACTTACTGATGTGGAGGCTCAGCGTCTTAGGGACTCTGCTAAGACCATCCTGGAGGTTCAGAGCCACTTGGAGATTTGAGAGAACTTATGAGTTATGAATATGATTGCCATTAGTACTATTTTTACAAGGATCTTGATAGGGCAAATATGGGCTTCTAATGTTATTTTGTTTACTTTGGACTTGTTTCTGATTCTGGGTTTTCCCCCCTTTTGGGGCAAACTTGGGCTTGTAATGGCTCTTGGTTACAAACACCTTATGTATATATAAAAAAAAAAATCCACTAAACTACCATCTTTATTACCATCTCCAACCCAAATAGCATTTGAGTTAATAAAAGTGTACTAGCTGCCTCAACATTAAATTGTATTGTGTTTTTTTTTTTTTTTTTTTTTTTCAACTCTTACCCACTTTGGGTGGCGGTGACGGCGGTGGTGACATGCCCTGACATAGTAAAAATAAAAAAAAAAAAATTTAATTTTTTTTTTGAATTCGTAGGCCATGACAAGTTGAGTTACCAATTGTCCTTCATACAACTTAATAATAACTTAAAAGCAAAGTAAAAGACATGAGCGGAAGCTAAAACATGCTAGAACTTTAACATTTATTCATAACGGTTCCAATGACAACTATTACATCGATAGAGTTTAGGCAACATAGTCACTTGAAAATAGTCTTAAATACATAGTGATCAAAGACAAAATTATTACATAATAGAAATATAAGTAAAAGCCTTCTTCAGGGGTATTTGTGCCTCTAACTAGCATAGCCATACTCCTTGGTACAATCGCCACTTGGATAGTCTAGACATGGATTATTCAGGGCATAAAAGCCGTTAGTAGTTGAAGGCTGGTAAGCATATAAAACATACACATAATTTATAAAAAAGTATACTTAAAAGCTGTCGTGGTTTAGTATTTTAAAATGCGGTTAATAGCTTCTTTGAGGCATCATTTAAAAGTAAATAAGATATAAAACATGTGAGCATTCTTGATTCATAAACATGATTTCATTCTCTTCAACATGAATACTTTTAAACATGTGACCGTGCATGAACAACTAATGATCCCTTTCTCGCTGACTCTTTTCTCTCCACAACATTTTCAGAACTTGTTAGATTCGCCAGAACCTTTGGCTAACAACCGTTGATTTAGAATAATGTGCTCTAAAGCTGAATGATTGGTATGTTATGTATTGATATGGCACTAGGTAACAACGTGCTCTAAAGCCGACCAACTAAGATATTCAGGGTTACTATGACCGTAATTGTTACAATAGAATAGCGTGCTCTAAAGCCGAATGATTGGTATGTTACGTGCCGATATGGCACTAGGTAACAACGTGCTCTAAAGTCGACAAAATCAAGATATTCAGGGTAACATCCACACTCCATCTGTCTCATTTTCATGGACTCGACACATACTATGCATACTGACACCACTCGTGAACATGATAAGATTATAACAATAATGGGTCATTTTCATGTTTACATACATGCGGTACAATTAC
The DNA here is from genome assembly GCA_033977485.1 of Hydrangea macrophylla. Taxonomy (NCBI): domain Eukaryota; kingdom Viridiplantae; phylum Streptophyta; class Magnoliopsida; order Cornales; family Hydrangeaceae; genus Hydrangea; species Hydrangea macrophylla. The sequence goes on from CM066995.1 coordinate 96,329,539, forward strand.
ACCAAGCATGAGGTATTACCTAGTTAAGCTTGAAGTACATCGTGATTAAACATGAGTTTTCTTATAACTAAACAGAAGGTACAACACGACTAAATATAAGGTACAACAACGTTAAGCATGAGAGCACATCATAACTAAGTATAGGTACAATATGGCATAGTATACTAAAATATGACGTTGATACGAACATTGATACTATAACATGGGCATTATATCTTTTATGGGTCGTGAAAACATTTCTGGTTTAAAAGGTGCTCACGATGGAAGAGAATAACAGTAATATCTCGTTTAAGGTCCATTTTGACGTTCAAAACATCAAATTATATAGATGGCCAAAACATAAAAAATGTAGTTCGATGAGTTAGCAACGTGTAGCCACAAATAGTGCATTAATCGGATGTACGAGGAGAGAGATATGAGAATTCTCCATTGGTGCGCAAAATTGTTAAAAGCAGAACCTCACCAATCGATTGCTAACATCTGCAATCGATTATGTCACGCCCCGACGTAGCATAAATATAGAAAGCATTTAATTTTCTTTATGGATCTGTAGGTTGCGACAGTTTGAAGGATCGCTACCGTCCCAAACATCGTACAACATAATAATACGAATTAGAGTAGAGCAATCAAGTCTTACAAAATTTTACCAATTTAATAATTATTACAGCACGTGATCTACTAAAGGCACAACCCGCCTTGCAAATAAAATAATATCTAAGATCTATTATAGTCATCCTTATTACAAATCCAATTCATAACTTAAAAACATATAATAATAAATTCTTCTTCGGTAGTCGTTCTCAGTTCGCATAATCATATGGTCCATCGTGCTCATAACTTGAAAAGCCTAGACACGAATGTCCAGGGCGCATCAACGCCGTCAGCTTATTGAGGCTGGTGAGTATTAAAAACATATGTTCGAATGTAAAACATACTCATTTACTATTTTCCATTTCACAATTCCGTAAATCAACGTGGTAACCATAAAAGTAAATTCAGTTTACAAAACAGTAAGGATAATAATAATATTAAAATGTTCAATCTGTCACGCCCCGACGTAGCATAATTCAGGAAAGCATTTAATTTCCTTTATGGACTCGTAGGTCGTGACAAGTGAGTATGACCAATTGTCCCTGCAACAAAATAACTTAACAGCATTTCTAAAAGAAAGGATACTAATAAACATAAGCTCCCAAAATAAAAACTTACTAAACTATTACATAAGTTCAAGTCTTAGGCACAAACGCCCTTATTCAAATGTCTGAAGCTAGTTTATTACAACCCAAATTAAAAAGACATAGGAAATATAAAGCAGCCTCCTGGAAAGTCTCCTGCTTCTAACTAGCATAGTCGAAGTACCCTGGTTGCTCCTGACCCTGAAAATCTGGACATACAGTCCAGGACACATCAACGCCATCAGCTTATGCAAGCTGGTGAGCAAAATAAACAAGTGCTCGCAATGTATATATAAGCAGATAAACAGCGGTGCAATTTAACTTCAAAAGCAATAGATTCAAGGTTCCAATTCCAACATAAGTAACGGGGGAATAAAGTAAGCAATAAATATGCGACCGTGCATGAACAATGTAACATCTCATCTTTCTGACTCTTTTCTCTCAACAAACTCGATTCAACAAAACCATTTCCTCAGATGCCAGGAATAAAATCCGATCGATATCCAAACCGCACTCAATACCATCTCTTCGGATACTAGGAATAATATCCGATCGATATCCGAAACGAGTGGCTTAGATACCAGGAATAATATCCGATCGATATCTAAGCCGTAACTCAATATCATCGCTTCGGATACCAGGAATAATATCCGATCGATATCTGAAACGAGCGCCCTAGATACCAGGAATAATATCCGATTGATATCTAAACCGTAACTCAATACCATCGCTTCGGATACCAGGAATAATATCCGATCGATATCCGAAACGAGCGCCCTAGATACCAGGAATAATATCCGATCAATATCTAAGCCGTAACTCAATACCATCACTTCAGATACCAGGAATAATATCCGATCGATATCCGAAACGAGCGCCTTAGATACCAGGAATAATATCCGATCGATATCTAAGCCGTAACTCAATACCATCGCTTCGGATACCAGGAATAATATCCGATCGATATCCGAAATAAGCGCCCTATATACCAGGAACAATATCCGATCGATATCTAAGCCGTACACAACACTGTCGCCTCCAATACCAGGAATAATATCCGATCGATATTGAGGTCGCACACCAGATCGCCACTCTTTACTCTTTTCACGCTTTCTCACACACATGCATGTTGACACAACCTCGACCCTAATGTGTATGTCCATGTTCACAGTTTGTAGTAACAGTTATTAATCTAAAGCGGGATACTCGTTCAACATAAATCTCGGTCTTAACATTCTTATAAGTTCAATTCCTAAACAGTGAGCCTTTAAAAGCAATATATTTGCCAAATAGTTCTTTAAAAACTTTCAAAACCTTTTCCAAACAGTCCCTTATAAAAATAACAAAAACTATTCAAACTGCCCCAGGTCGAGGGAGCGGATCGCGCGAGCGAATGGGGGATACTGGTCGCGCGAGCCGGCCGCGCACGCGAAGGGGGAGAACGGATCGCGCGAGCGGGTCGCGCTCGCGAATGGGCAGCGGATGTCGTGTGCGCGAAGGGGGGAATGGTTCGCGCGAGCGGGCCGCGCGCGCGAGTTGTCACAGTTTCATCATCTTCTTCGTTTTTCCCCTGTTTTCAATTTCAAACTGTATTTTTACCCATTTTCAGATTCTGTTCTAAACAGTGCATGTAATATATGGATCTCTTCAGTTTTTCGCGTAGATTAGGAATACGCGATCAATTTAAACTAATACGGATTGTATCACTAGATATTCGCGATTAAAGTAAGGGTGTCAAAAATTTAAATCAACCGTACGTCGCGATACGGATGAATTACTCCGTAGGATTCGAACCGTAGCTTATTAGGACTGAGATCTTCCATAATCAATTCACGGAATTGATTTTGGTTGAGTTTTGTAAAACTCCAATTCAAAGCCTTCAATGGTGTATCTATATATACCCATATACACACATATATACACTGAATTATACTTATATCGACATGGTGAGTGAGTTTAAATTACTCACAGAGGGCAATTATACAGAGAATTTTGAGACCGAGAATTCCGCCATCGATTCCGTCGTTCGAATTCTCCTCCGTTCTTGAATTATATATCTATATGTATGTATTTGTTTGTGTGTATGTATATAATATATAATCTGTATATGTGTGTGTGTGTGTATGTTGTTCTTGAGAGAGAGCAAGAGAGAATGAGAGTCTCTGTGAGAGAATTGTGAGAGAATTAGAGGGAGATTGAGAGATGTAGTGAGTGAGAATGAGAGAGATGAGAGTCTGTGAGTGATATATATATATATATATAGATTGCCCAAAATTGGGCACCAAGCAATAGGGAGAATTCTCCCGGTGAGGTTGAGCTCACGTGCTCCCTCACCCAAGACGCGGTATAAGGCGCAGTTTGAAATCAAAACTGGTTTTTTTCGGGTAAAATAAAATACAGGAAAATAATATTAGCGTAGGAATAAATTTCGGGTTTATACAAAAATATAGATATTGATTTTTGGAATCATAGGAAATATTTTTCTATATTTATGGAAATTACAATTTGACCCCTAAATAAATATTTCAAATAGAAATTAAATTGAAATAAATATTTATTAACGGAAAAGAAATACAGGGTGTTACACAATCTATACAAACATGTGACCATGCGTAAGAACAATGCAACCATTCTCATCTTACCAACTCTTTTCTCTCGACAACACAACATGCAACTCTCTCACTCTAGAATCTTTGAAACACCAAGATGACCACACTTAGTATGGGGGTACCAGGGAGTGTCCATTTGCCTCACACTTTAGTACAGGGTACCAGGGAGTGTCCAATGCCTCACACTTTGACCATACCACGCATGTCAGGGACTGTCCAGTAGGCCACACTTTAGCACTATAATGGGTGCTAGGGAATGTCCAAGTCGGCGTCACACACTTTAGCGCTACCATGGACGCCAGGGAGTGTCTAATTTTGTCACCCTCGTATTTCAAAGATACTCTAGCCGCAATCTCAAAAACCATCACACTTTGGTACACAATTACCAGGGAGTGTCCACACACAATCTTAACCACATAATCTTTTCCACACTGACCACTACTCACCATGCATGTACAACTGACTTCACATGAATGACGTGTAACTATACACAGAAATGTAAACAACTGGAAACAAGAACAACGTACGTATGAGGATAAATTATTCATAGTTCGTCACGTTTATAAACCAAAAATAATAAACAGGAGATTCTAATTTAGTGAAATTCCCAAACAGAACCTTACCAGCCTTTAAAAGTTAATCCAAACAGCCCCTTAACAGAAAACAGACAAAAATTGAAAACTGCCAGGTCGCGCGCGCGGGCCGCTCGCGCGATATGCCCATTTTTTGTTTTTCTTTAAAAACTTTTCTAAGTGTCAGAAAATACACGGATCGCTCATGCGGGCTGCTCTCGCAATCGCGCCCATGAGTTCAGGTAGAGACTTCGTCTTCTTCACTGAACTTCCCCTGTTTTCAGTTTTGAAACCAATTTTGACCCATTTTGCAAAACATAAGCAAACATGACATGTAATATATGAAACTCTTCGTGTTTCCGTAAGGATTAAGAATCTACAATCAATTTTACATGAATCGTTCTGTAGCTCTCGGATTTTACGAAAATCCGAGAGGTGACAAAAATTTCGTCTCTTATATACGTCGCAACGTGAATGAATTAGGCTCTAATATTATGGCTACAACTTCTATGAACTATAATCTTTCAAAATCCTATCTCAAAACGTATTTAGATTAAGGTTAAGAAATTAAGATTTTTAAGCTCTAAGCTCCCTATTTGAAAATGTCAATGGTGATTTTACAAATACATACATATAAACCGTAAACAAGTGTGACTTGACATTAAGAGTGAGTTTGAAATTCTCATTGTGATAAGAATTTGAGAAGTGGTTGAGAAAGAAGAGCAATACAAGAAATCCAAACCCAAGATTTGGCTATGGTGATTAGGAGCTTCTCTCTCTACAATATTCTGTAAGTGAACTCTCAAACTCTCTCTGTGTTTGCAGTTTGTAAGGATTTATTCATTATGAGAGATGTGCTAGGCTTAAATAGAAGACCAATTGATGAACTTGGAGGCCAAGCAAATTCTAATATACTCAACAAATTGAAATATATTATCTAATACATTATATAAACAAGTATGTATACATACGTATATGTACTCCAACACATTCTGTAGAGGTAAGTTAGACTAGTAGGGGTCAATTTTTGGAATGTTTGGGAAATCTAGTTTTAGGCACAAATATAACACACACACTACAAGCATTCCGAAACAAGGCTTATCCAATGATGAGTTGCCATAAGTGAAAATAAAGTACATGTCACTTCTAGCTTTACGTCAATTCCAAAATCTGTGGAAGTTTAACACGGCGCAGACAGTTTTGAACATAAACTGGTATTTTCGCCGCGCAGTGTTCGTCACAAAAATACAGAAAATTTATTTTAACGAAAGGAATAGTTTTTTGGTTTTATAAAAATACTGTTTGTGTGCACTGTTTTGAAATAAAGATTTTGAAATTCAATACAGGTATTACTAGATTTTAGAAAAATTGCAGTTTGACCCCAATAAGAATTTTAACAAGAAATGAAACAAGTAATAAAATTTTAGATAATGAGAATTGCAAATTAAATAACACCGGGAATACAGAATAAATATGGAAATGCTAATTAAAAATTAAATGGAAATGTAGGTTGTTACAGATTATTAAGTCATCTTCATCATCAGAACTTGCGGGTTTAGGGCCTACAAGCCATTTTTGAAACTTACCCCAAACTGGGTTTATGACCAACCATTATCTTCCATTTTTTTCCGGTACATCATGAATTTATAAAACTTCGGGTTAAAAACACTTTCCTGGTATATCATAAATGGACCACATTGAACCTAAACTAAAACTGTAAGCACCAAAATCACAAAATTTAAACTACAGGGACCAAAGTTACATCACATCCAATACAACGTTGTAAAGTGTAATTTACCCATGATGCTATAAGATATTATGAATAAAGGCATAGGCTTTTGTTTTATACTGTAATAAATAAGGGCCACAATGCTATCTTACAAATCCAGTACCTTTTCCTATAAGACAATACTTCATTACATTTCTTTTGTAAACTTTGGGTCATTCCGATATACTAATGGTTCACATATTTGTCATATAGTCACGTAGACAATCTTGTACTAGTAAACTAATCACATCTTAAAATGTCAATTACACTTTGTTAATTTCTTTGAATATATTTTGTACTACTGCGAAATGCTAATGGTTTACATATTTGCCACATGGACAATCTTTTACACTTGAAATGATCACATCCCGAAAACAAAAATGTTCAATCCTCAAATCAAAACTAATGAAACTCACCAACAACATATATCATTGCTATGTACATGGTGTTGGTGACGATGAAGGCGTTGGTCGTGATGGAGTCGTTTCGTGGTGGTGGTGGTTGGTTAGTAGAGGCAGTGGTGGTGCTAGTTATGGTGATGGTGGTGGTTGGTTGGTGGACGCAGTGGTGGTGGTTGGTTGGTGGAGGTAGTGGTGGTGCTAGTTGTGGTGATGGTGTTGGTCGATTGGTGGAGGCAATGACGGTGTTGGTGGTGGTGGGTTGGTTGGTGGTGGTATTTAGTTAGGGTTAGGTTAGATTAATTACGGTTTCTTTGGTTAAGATGAGGGCCAAAAAGTCATTTTACACAAGAGTTGATGTTTATTTAATTTTCAAAAATCACATGACTGACTTTTAAATTGTCAACTAATTATTGCCTGATTTTTAATTTTTCCATTAAAGAACTAATTAGACTTAGCAAATTCAACAAATTTGACAAAGTGCTGACTCATTCAATCACATGGTTTTATTGCTCCAACAAGTAACACCAGTAGCTGAGGAAAAGGACGGAATATGATAAAGTAAATTGGAGCGCCGTCTAGAGTACTGTGGGGTTCGGGCTATTTTTGGTCTTAATCATGTAAATGATGAGACTATTTGGAATTTAATGTAAATATTTCAATTATTTTAGAAAGTGGATCTGGGGGGTTACAATGTATCATGTACATTATCATTAAATCTCCCAAAGTGATCATAAAAACAATCTAAACTATAAGTAAATATACAAAACATGTATATTTACTATTCATGTAAATCTGATAAAGCCAAATAGCATAACATAAATGTCATTTAATCACACTAATTCCTCATTGATTATTCAAAGTTCCGTGTCCTCACTTGACACCCACCGATGACCCATGATCAACCTCATCCATAATTATTAAACCACATCAATAATTCTATTTAAAACATTTATACATTTAAACAAAAGATTTTCCTGAACAGGTGTGACACAGTCATTCTCAGTAAATTAGCATGGATTGGACTAAAATTATAGTGGACTGTAAGGAATAAAAAAAGTCACTTTCACCTAACCCAAGAAAAGCCTTACACGTAAGAATCTATTTTTTGAATCTAATAACCAAATGGCCCCTTTCGCCATGTTAATGGCACTTTTCCAAACGACCACCAATGTAAAAACAATAGAGAAGTTTGAGATTATGTGTTATTAACAATAAAGAAAATTCAAATTTGTTATAAACATAAATGGTACAGGGGTATAAATAACATAAGACAATCATATGCACCTTTATCTGATTTCAATATATGTAAATAATACATGACTATCAACTCTTTACTTACCCATGCTTGTTTAATCAAGTCAAAATATGAGGGAGAAATAAAGAGAAGCAATTACCTCTGAATCAGTCTATAGGTGAGCTTGAAGTCTGCAAACAAAGCCAAATAACCATAAGAACCCAAAGATAAAAACACAAAATAAATACACAAACATCTACCAATTGAAACTATATCTTAAAAGTTAAAACAGAGCACGGATCCAGTTGCATTGAAAAGATATAGAGATAAGTTGAATCCAGTTGAACCTATCAAATACAAAATCAATCAATTCAATTAGAACCTATCAAATACAAACAAATGTAAGAGATTTGACTATGATTAAAAATACAGTGGTTCTCACTGCATTACATTAACAAAAAAAAAGGGATAGATTTCAGCTACAAATTGCTCAAATCAGCCAAAAAAAAATGATAGCAAGGAAAAATGAGAGAAAAAGGAGACACTCACAACATCCATGTTCAACTAAGCATGATTCAAATCAGTAAAATACGACCAAAAAAAATAATAAGAGAGCAAATTAGTTAAAGAAACGTGTTAAATGGTTATCTTGTCATATTAGGCACTTTAAAATATGTGTTTATATGTATACATAACATAAATAGATAGCCTTAATTGAATCTTAAAATTGATGATTCGATACAATTCATGATTTATAATTTTAAGGAAACCTACTCACACTTGACAACAATGCTTATGTTACCATTATCGAAAAAGGAGGGGGAAAAATGAATAAACAAAAAGGGAGGCCTCAGAGTTACCTCTGTCATAACCAAATAGCAAAGCTCCAATGCCAGTCATAGGGCAAAGCCTTATGTCATGTCCACTAGCATTATGTGAATTCGGTTTGATTTGTTCTATGAACTCTTCCCTCCATTTTTATCTAGTTGTGACTGTGAAACTAAAGTTACCTATTACCATAGAACTACTACTACGGAGAAGAGGATGGATTTTGATAATATTAAATCAAATCAAAGACAACCTGCATAACAGAAATGAGTGGAGATTGTAATTGTTTCATTAAAATTATATAGCAAAACATGTGTTGTGAAATCTCACATTTTTACCGAATCAGTGGTAATTGAATTTCTGTGTGTTCTGATCTGAGCAATTGACCAGTCGAAAATAATGGTTTCCAACGAGAGTTGTCGACCTATTCGGGATGGAGCTTCTGGTTTGGTCGCTGCTATATGCATTCCATCAATATCAAATGGAGATAGATTAATATCATGTTGTTTCTTTGCCAAAGAATGATGGTTAGCCTAGCTAGGGCTTCTTTTTTTTTTTTTGAGAGAGAGAGAGAGAGAGAGGAGTTAGAGCATCAACAATGGGTGTCGCGCCCGCCCGGGGTATCTACAATGGGTAAGAGCATCAACAATAGGCTAAATCTGTATAATAACTTACTGAAACTTAGGATAACTTTGTGGTATAGGATAGTGGAATGCTTGCAATGGTGTAGATATAACTGTTGTTGGGTTTGTGCCCTCAAACCATTACTTTATGTATGAGACATTGACATTTTAATATATGAATATTAGCTTTATATTTCATTGTGTATGTTTCTTTCATGAGATGATTGTTAATCCTTAAGTATCATAGTAAGTAATTCGTGTGTGTATGAGATACATACAAGTGATATACGAATTACTATTCTTTGATACTTAGAGCTTGTCATAGTGGATGATGAGACTGGATATCTCATCAAGTATACAGTGTAGCATGATTAACTACCATTGGATGGAGTGATGAATCTCAATCACTGGAGTATGACTCTTAGTTAATATGCTAGTGCTTATAGTGCATTGTCGGACCTGAGCTTTCCTATTGACACTCAAGACTGTCAAATAGTCGATAGGAACTCATAACTTGTATAAGGTATGTGTTCTCAATCTTGAGACGATTATGAACACAAACTGTGGATATGGCTTCTTTGACTTACCAATCAGTGAGGTCTATTGAAGATCAAGACCTGGGTATCTTGGGTATGTCATGTTCATAGGGTTGTGAACATATATTGTCAAGATAGAATCTACCCTCTGATTTAGAGTAAGCATTCCCTTAAGAATATCACCAAGTTGATTGCTGAGAACTGCAGTCTTGTTGATAAGTAGTTATCAACATGTTTGGTAATCATGAGAGGTGAATGGGACTCAAGGAATTCAAGAAGAGATTATGATTCAGGTTGATAGTGACAGTTATCCGACTACCTGAATATGATTGCGAATGCTGATGGTAGACGAACATTAGTACACCATACAAGTCTAGCTATCGCTTTGGATATGTTCTTTTGCGTTGGAGTTCAGTTATGGTTTTATAGTGGAGTAAACGTTAACTGATCAGTTGGTTAGTTTGTTGATCAAAGAGTTTGATCATGGGAATTAACAACTGGTCTGAACTAACAATAAAGAGCCTAGGAGGTCCCACTCTTAGCTCCGCTATGATGCTTGGAAAGGCGCATGAGGATCTTGTCAAGACAGGTTCGATTGATCGAAGGAGTCTCGATCGATTGAAGTCTAGACATGTTTGATCGATCGAAGGTTCAATCGATCAAAGGCACTTCGATCGGTCGAAGGCTAAAGTCGGTTTTGGAAATCTATAAATAGGGCAGCTGCGTACAGGGTTTAATAATCGTTGTTTTTCCTATACGATAACTGCAGAACCTGTTTAGGGCTTCCTAAACATTCCCATCCTCCTTATTAGAGATCCCACCATCTCTAGTCTCTCCGGGAAGCATCCACAGGAGTCATAAAGGGTGAAGACAACCTAGTGGAGGCTGCTACATCACCAAAGAAGAAGAATATCTGAATTGGGTTCAAGACCTGAGGTATCATTCTTCTCCCTCTTGTTAACGCATCTATAGAATTGATGGGTAGTAGATCCGGGCATACCAATAAGTTTTATAACTTGATATTTTTCACTACGCGTTTAAAATTATTTTAAACCTACTTTTCCTTCAATTGGTATCAGAGCCACGCTTGTTTGGATCTATAGATGCGTTTTGGAACACTAATTTTGATTTGTATTTTGATTTTAGGACAATTTTTAGAACTGCATCGTCACAGATCTGTTTCTGCAGTGTTATCGTAGCAGACTACAAATCTGTGATTGCATTGGATGCATGGTGAGTTCGATCGATCGAAGTAGTCTCGATCGATCGAAGCTTGTCTGTTCTCAAGCGATCGAACGTTGGTTCTGTTTGATCGATTGAATGGTGTTTGATCGATCAAGATTGATTCTCTGTCCAGGTATTCTATTCATAGTTTTAAAGCTTTTAAAATATATACTTTAATTTTAAATTATTCTGTTAATATTTTCAAATCATTTTGTGAAACTGAAAAGTTCAATCGATTGAACTCTGATCGATTGATCGAAGGGTCGATCGATCGAACTGTCGATCAATCGAACCTCTGTCGATCGATTAAAGTGTGACATAGAAGTGAGATGCTATTTTGAGTTCTAATTCAGTGCGTAAAGAGTTTATACACTGTGTGAATCAATTAGGGGTTCCAATATTACTTATATATGTTTTATATATGCGTGGATATGCGTACGACTAACCCTTTTGCATCAAGATTAGTTTTCTATCTCCCATGGCACCAAGATCAAAGTTTTAATTTTGTATTAAGATGTTTGTGATTGGTGGATGATTGCAAACTTTATTTAATATTGATTTGATTTTAAGGCATGTGTAAAGGGCGCTGCGACTTCAATACTACGAAAAGGAAAGTCGGGCCGGTTTCCCTAGCCATCTTTATTTTCTTGTTATTTTCTATTTCTAGATAAATTGTAAGCTTTGAAAGGAGCATAGGTCTAATGTAATAGAATTAGAAAATCCATGAAGATGGAGCAAGGAGCCGTTGTCCATGAAGATGGAGCTGGAGGTGATCAAACCAAGAAGGAGGTTCTATAGAGATAGAGCCATGAGAGATAGAGCCATCATTGGATGCTTTTATTTCATTTTAGTTTTTTGTTTTATGTGCTTGGTTTGTGATTGGAATTTAAATATATTGTTACTACTTGTATGCACGTAAAACAAGTTTTCTAAAATAAAATTCAAAAACCGTTTCAACGCATTAGTAAACATTGGATGTTTATGGGTAATGTGTAGAAACAATTTTTCCAAAAGCAAAATCCTTATTTACTAAATTTAGTGGGAGAGGGTCTTACCATAATACCCACGATCGTCCATTAACGGTTCACTGTAAGATGAGTAGTGCATTCTGTGTCACCTCGCCAGGGGTGATGTCACGCCCCGGAGTAAGCCAAAAATAGGGAAAATAAAAATTTTTCCTTTATGGGTCCGTAGACACGTGACTAGTTTGTTAACCGTTCTGTCCTTCTAACTCCGCACCATAAAAATCATAAGGAAATGCTAGAACATAAGCATAATCTAAACTTATCAGAGTGTAAGTATAGCAGTGGAAATTAAACAGGGATTACAATAACTTCAATCTTAATACAAGAGGCCATGCTAAACAATTTATCAGGTCCTGGGCAAGGCTTTATCCTCCTTGGCTCCACGGTACAGCATCCTGAACTCTTCTATCTATCTCCAAACCTGCAACACTCTGGGCATACGAATGCCCAGGGCGTAACATGCCGTCAGCCTTGGAACAAGGCTGAGTGAGGGTCTCAACCGCACAATAATCAGTAAATACAACACATCTCTCAACTCACGTCATAGTTTAGTACTTTAAAGTCTGGTTATTCTCTTATCAAAAGACGCATTCTCACCACGGGCATAGCAGAGGTCACAACAATAAAGGTAAATAGATAATCATAACATCATAGAATACATTTTTCCTTATTATAAACTCGTGCGTGCAAATGCATGATCACTAAGACTCACTCCCAACTCTTTTCAAAGACACTTGCTTTTAAAACAGATATTTTCAAAACCATTTTAGTTTAAAACCAAAACTTTCCAAAACCAAATCATTTGAACCAGTTCATCAACTCAATCTCATCATTCGCTTTCTCTTTCTCATCCACTTGACAACACGCGGTATATCAAGGATGAAAATATACTATCACAACCAATTCATACTCATTCCCTTGATAGGCCACCGGACGTCTTCACGGCGCACACTATCTGTAAACAATGAAACTGGCACATGGGACGTCTTCAACCATGTGTATACTCTCACCGGTCGTCTACACGGCTGAGAAATATATTAGGGCACTAGCCGGATGTATTCAACGATACATGGGACGTCTTCAACCACGTATGCGCATCACCGGACGTCTTCAACGGCAAGAGGCGCGCTAGGAACCCCAACCGTTCATGTCCACCCGGCTCGTCAGCCGTTGATCCATAAGATCCAGAAATCACACCTCATCTCATTCACATTCTCATCAAACACTTCTCTTTCTCATACATGACGCATGCTGACACATGTCATGAAATGCACGTGTGTCCATCATCGATACTCATATGCAATTCTACTTTTATTCCTCTTTATTATTAACATGGCATGCGTTATTTATTCAGTCAACAACATCGTAAAACGTGCATTTAACACATAGCAGCAGAAACGTAACATATAGAGCATGGATCATATAACATGGATTTGATACCGATAAACATATAGATAAAACCCTTGACATGCTCACGTATGCGATAGCACTACCATAACATGCTTTTAAACATCTTATAATTAACGGCAATACACTTGACATCATAAATCAGCTCATCACTTATACAGAATATCATACATGTGACTTTAATCATCTTATATTAGTCATAATAGGATTAGAGTGAGGTTAGGAAACTCACCTCGAGTCGCCGCTCCTCGAAACGCAGAGAAACGTCAAGTTCTACAACAATAAACGGAATAAACAGAAGTAATGTATGAGTACAACTATAGGGGCAAAATGGTAATTTTACCAAATGAGGTCATAAACCTCAAGGTAGTGATCTACGTGTCATTCTAAGTCCAACGCCATTGACTAGACTCAAATCGGAGTCCGTCGCGTTTTTTCGAGGTAATATGCGGGGCTTACTACACTAATGCAGACCCTAAAAGACAGGCTGTATTTTCGACCGAGTCGAAAAGTCACCAAACTTTACGAGAATATTCTAGACATTATTCTAAGACTCTGGGAACTGACCGCGTAATTTTCGGAGTCCTAGATTATTTATTATGAATTATTGAAGATAATATATATCAGAAAATACCCGAAACGGGATTTAAATACATAAGTATAATAATACAAAAGAATCAGTACTTAAAAGTATTTTTATTAAATACTAGATATTAAAATACACTATCAGTATTTATTTCATAATTTTCGGAGGTCGTTTGGTATTTTTAATAATTAATATACTTATAAAATAGCTCCTTATTAATTATAAAAAATACTAGACTATAATATTATAACTTTATAATTTACACTATATAATAAAATAGTCCCTGGGTCATTACCCTAATTTTCCTAGAATTTATAAATACACGTAGGTATTTATTAACTATTTAAAACCATTTAAAACTAATATTTATTATTTATATAAACCATATAAATAATTAAATATGTAATATATATATATATAATATAATAATGATATATAGAATATTAAAATAATATTCTATAATATTAAAAACCTTAATGGTGGAATTTATAAATTAATTATAATTATTAAAACTAATTAAAACCTTTTTAAACAAATTAATACTAATAATAATCATAATAATAATAATAATAATTATAATAATAATAATAATAAAATCCTCAGACCCGACGGGTCAAACCCGAACCGACCCGGACCCTACGGGTAACCCATATACACTAACAAGACAACCCAAACTCGTGACCCGATGGGTCAGACCCTGACCCGACCCGACTTAATATGGATTAACCATATACAGACACAACCTAACCCAACCTATAACCCATTCGGGTTGGACCTAACCCGAAACCCGAATCCATATCTACTCACAAACCTACCCAGCCCGTTAACCCAAACCCTAACTGAACCCGACCCAAAGCCTAACCCATTCCCAGACACAACACAACCCAACCCGCTAGCCAAAATCCTACCCAGACCCGGACTCAAACCCTGACCCAACCACAGACACATACCAGCCCGCCCCAACTACCCGAACCCGACCCAAAGCCGGCCCGACGTCAAAACGACGTCGTGCCACTAAAGAAGACCCACGGGTTTATTAAAATAAACCCGAACCGTGACCCTACCCACTTCTACACACATCGTAACCCACCCATGACCCGACCCATACCCGGGTCTTATAACCCGAAACCCAAACGGGTCATCTTCATCTTCTCCGGCGAACTGGCGTCGCCGGAAAGTCGCGGCTCGCCGGAGACTCTCTCTCTCCTCATATCTCCCTCGTCTCTTCATCAAAATCCACGAGACCAACGGCAAACTGACCGGAATGGGCCCCTCTACAACATACTAGAAGCCTAACATCCGGTTCGTTCGTTTAGGGTTCCCACGATGCGATTATCCTTTCGGTCAAAACAGACAATAATGGCCTACATGGCCGGCCAAACATTGCCTTAACCTAGACCTGCTATATGGGTGTCTATCTGGGTTCATTAGGGTCTGATTGGTATGATCAAAATTGGTTTTGATCATATTTGAGAAGTCAAGCTCTCAAATAAAGCTTTCATGGTCGCCGGAGTTCACAGTGAGCCTTAGGCTCTGTTTAGGGGCTTGCATGTGGGCCTGGGGGTGTCTAGGGGGACATGCAGATACTCAGGAATGCAAATGGGGGTGTGGTTACCTCAGGGAAGCTCAGATCTCTCTCTTCTTCTCCGGTTTCTCCTCTTCTCCTTCCTTCTCTCTCCTCTGCTCTGCTTCTTCTCTCTTCTCTAGCTTTCTGCGTGTGTGTGTGTGTACAGGGAGGAAAAATGGACAGAGAGGGGGTTGTGCTCACAATGTGGGGGTGTTGTGTGTAGAGGCCGGGGGTGGTGGGGTGAGAGATGTTCTCTCAAGCTTTCTCTCACTCTCTCGGTTCTCTCTCTCTCTATACAATCTGCATAAGCAGATTGTGGGGTGTGGAGGTGATACAATGAGAGGGTAAGGGGGGGGGGGGGGGGGGGTTTGCATTATATAGAGGGAAAGTGAGGGAGATTTGGTTGTGTGTGTAGTTGGTGCATCAAATGCATACCTATGCATGAATGTTTGTGTGTCCAGGGGTAGATCAAGGTGGGGTCCACATAACCGCCAAGTGGTAGTGTGGGTCCCATACGGGGTAATATGCACTGGGGTGTGTGTGTGGGTCTTAAAGTACGTGCAGGTGTATGTGGTGTGTGCCTAAGGGTAGATTATTAGGGTGGGGTCCACTTGGTTCCTAAGAATAGTGTGGGTCCTACTCACAGGTTGCTACACTACTGACTTATAAATGAGACTGACAATGTAAACCTGTTATCAGGATATGCGGATCCAAATGCAATTCTACTATAGAAATTATATATGCCGGGGTTACGACCATTCTAGTAGGCACTAGATTGACTTGACGTAGTCGTCGTCAAGACGATTACTAAGGATTCTAGTAAGAGCTCCTAATGGATCTTCTGTAACTGCACTACGGTGATGTCACCAATCTGATATTCCTACGTGGAATTTGTATAAAATTCTGGGTGCTACAGGTGATCATTCCATACGGAGGGTACGCTACTCATTGGTTACTAGATGTGAACTTCTGTAAGATAGGATCAATCAGACGTGTTAGAGGGTGACCACCACACGGAGGCGCTACTTGAGGCGGTTGTGATTGGATCCTAGTTAATGGTACACATTAGCTAAACTATGGATAAGGGATCCCACACGGGGTATTATTCAAAAACTTGGAGATCAAGTAGGTTCGGGAGTCATAACTTGTTTTGCAAAAGTTGCATAGCAGACAAGTCATGATTAATCGAAAGATCGAGTATTGAACACCATACAGAGGCTTTACTCTTTCGTTTTGATATTCTGGCGACTTTGTTTTAAATTAGAGTTTTAAGGATACTTTTATTTCAAAAGTGTCAAATTCAAACTATCAAAATTTGATATCTATATTTAATTTGTCTTTTGATTTTTTCAGTAAATTATAATGTCTGGATCTACATTTAGTCCACTTACCACCATACTCACTCAAAACAAGTTAACTGGAAATAACTACACTGAATGGAAATGAAACCTTGACATCGTGTTAACTGTAGAGGATCATATATATGTCCTCACCACCCCATGCCCTGAAGAACCTGCGACAAATGCTTCTGCAGCTGCCAAACGCCAGTTCGATAAATGGAAGAAGTCGAATGGAATGGCCCGTTGCTACATTCTGGCCTCAATGGCTGGTGTGTTACAACACTAATTCCAGTCGAACAATTCTGCCAGTGACATTATCGAATGTAATAACCTGCATTTTTCTTGCATTGTCATATTTAAAATTATATATATATTTTGTCTGCTTTTATCCTTATGTGAAAAATTTATTTCTTGACTAATCTCATATTGAAATTACTTTTGGGGTCAAAATGTAATTTTCATAAAAACTGGCAATACCTGTGTTAAATTTCAAATCTGTATTTCAAAACGGTGGAATTATTTCTTTTAAAACTCAAACTGTATTTTTATAAAATCAGAAAACTATTTCTAACATTAAAATGAATTTTCTGTATTTTTGTGATAAACACCGTGTCACGAAAATACTAGTTTAGGTTTAAAACTGTCCGCGCAATGTTAAACTTCCATAGAATTTTGGGAGTAACTGATTGGACAAATTTCTTTATACTCAATTATTATTGCTGAAGTTTTCCCTTAGGACTTGTTTGGCAAATGCTTGTAGTATGTGTGTTGTCCTAATGCCATAAGCTTGATTCCCAAACACACCTTGACCCACACCAACTCCACCTACCCTTTCAATTATCAATGGAGCATTATGAATTGTAGTGTATATTTACACATCATTTCTGCACATTCCTTGTATTAAATGGAGGATAGTGGTTCATGAGTGGGAAGTTAGGCCAATGTTTCTAAGTGGGAGTTTGATTATTTATACACCCAACCACACTACACATTCTGCACTTCCATCACAACACATTTCAGAATTCACAGAGAGTTTAGAGAGTGCAGAGAGTTCTTCAATTTCGTAGAGAGAGAGAAGAGCTCAATCCTCCATAGCCAAAGCTTGGAATTCGGGAATTTCGTAATTATATTTCTGTCTCAACAATTTCTTCAATCTATATCACGGTGAGTATTACTAACTCACTCCAAATGTAACTCATTCCTTATTTACTGATTTAGGTAGTTAATTTTAACAGTAGCAGAATTTTGTTTTCAAATTTTTGTTAGGAAAACGAATGAAATTTAAGGTTCTGCCCGTGTTGTCCCAAGTAAAACTCGATTCTGCACACTTTTCGTCTAATGCAATTTTCTCAGATTTTGCACCGTTTGGGCAGAACATGAGGATTACAGTAGCAGAAAAAGTATATTAGAAATTCAATCTAATATTTTCTCTTTTAATTTTAACAGTAGCAGAATTTTGTTTTCAGATTTTTGTTAGGAAAACGAATGAAATTTAAGGTTCTGTCCGCGTTGTCCCAAGCAAAACTCGATTCTGCACACTTTTCGTCTAATGCAATTTTCTCAGATTCTGCACCGTTTGGACAGAAAACGAGGATTTCAGTAGCAGTTTTTAGAATGCTATTAGTTATGTTTAAAATGATTAAGGCAATGAAATACGAATTTTCAGTCCCCGTACGCGTATTATTTCTTTAATTCTGTGAATTCCTTTATGTTTAAAGGTTGATGACATTCATGTGGAGTCAGTTGTACAGGCATGGTGAGTGTTGGTAGTGTGTAAAAGAGTAATGATAGTGTGGAAAAGAGTAATGATTGTGTGGAAAGAGTATGAGTTTGAGTTGTGGTTGTGGTTGTGGTTGTGGTTGTAATTGTGGCTGTGGTTATGGTTGTGGTTGTGGATGTGATTGTGGTTGGAGTTGAAAAAGAGGATGAGGGTGTCTTTGAAATGCGAAGGTGGCAAAAATGGACACTCCCTGACGCCCATGGAAGCGTTAAAGTGTGTGAAGCCGAACTTGGACACTCACTGGCACCCATGGAAGTGCTAAAGTGTGGCCTATAGACACTCCCTGAATGACTCGAGTCTGGATACCTGTGTGGGGGTTGCCCCGGTATTTGCATGGCGGTTAGGGTATTCAAAGTGTGAGGCATTGGACACTCCCTGGTACCCCGGACCAAAGTGTGAGGCAAACTGGACACTCCCTGGCGCCCCGTTGCTAAAGTGTGGCTATCTTAGTATTTCAAAGATACCAGGAGTAGGATAGAGGGTTGTTGGGTTTTGTCGAGAGAAAAGAGTTGGTTAGATGAGATGGTGCATTGTTCTCATACACGGTCACATATGTGTGAATTTATCTTTTAATTATTGTTGTGGTTGTTTTTCTAACAAGCTCTTTATCATAAATATAAACTTGTGGTATTTAAATGGAAATGGGAAAAAGGTAAATGGGCATGTTTTTACATTCAAAGCTATGTTTTTAATACTCACCAGCTTCTTGAAGCTGACGGCGTTGATGCGTCCTGGACATTCGTGTCTAGGCTTTGCAGGTTATAATCAAGAAGAACCGTATGACTATGCTAATTAAGATCTGTTGCTGAGAAGAGATGTTACCCTTATATGCTTTATGTTTATGTGTTATGATTTGGTTTGTAATAAGGATGACTGTAATAGACTTTAAGTTATTGTTTTATTTCAAGGCGGTCTGTGCCTTAGTAAACCCTGTACTATAGGATGTAATAAGTTAGAAAATTTTTATAAGCCCAGGTTGCCCTACTCTGATTAATGGTTTTATGATGTTCGACGTTTTGGGACGGAATCGATCCTTCAAACTGTCGCGACCTACGGGTCCATAAAGGAAATTAAACGCTTTCCATATTTATGCTACGTCGGGGCGTGACAGGATTTGGTGGTATCAGAGCCATAGGTTTTCTAGATTGACCAGGCTCAGTTATTCACGCCATAGATTAGTGACATAGGTTACCCTTAAGTTTTACTAAGCTATACAACCAAGTTCTAGTGTTAGTTTAGTACGGATTACCCTTAGTTCAGAAACTAAAATTCTAAGTTGGTTTTATCATAGAAATGATTACCCGTTTGTCTTGTCACATCGACAAGAATGATAGCAATTTCCATATACCTTCAGACATATCCATTTAGGATTAGCCGAGATAACCATAACTTATGATGCCCCTACAGACATATAGTAGCCGAGTTTCTAAGGAGTTAAAGCATACCATAGCCCTCATTAATAGCTTAGGCACTGACCAACTTCCTGAGTCAAATCTCGGAACAGTCAGTATGGCCCACAACCCAGAGTCTAGAGGATAAGAATACGACCTCTTTGCTATTAGACAGCCCTAGTTCGAATACGAGTATTATATGTACTTAATATATATTTTATTGTATGCTTATGTGATAATACGAGTATGTGATATAGTGATAAATACTCCTTTGAAAATTTTCGTCATAGTACTGTTGCATGCATGTTTCTCATTCTACTACCCCTATCATGCATAGAATGGCTGGAAGACCAAGGAGGAACAGAAATCTGATTGAAGGAGCGCCCGAGGCTGCCGACCCCACGGGAATATTTGAAGCTTTTATCAGACGTCTCGAGAGGGTTAGTAATGCGAATGAAAACCAACGAGACCGCCAGACGGGAGATAAGCTACTGGAGAGATTCCGTGCGCTCAGACCCGAGCAATTTGCGGGTACCACGGATCCCTGGAAGGCGGAACAATGGTTAAGACAGATGGACCGCATGTTCGAAGCTGTCCAATGCAACGAGATGGACAAGAGGAGGCTGGCTACATTTCAACTAACCGACGCCGCTGCAGATTGGTGGGACTCGGTCATAGCCACTATCGGGAACACCGCTGCTATGGGGATGACGTGGACGGCGTTCAAAGGGAGATTCCTGGAGAAGTACTTCCCGGCTACGGAGAGGCACAGAAGAGAGAAGGAATTTATGGATCTGACGCAAGGAACCAAGACGGTGCAAGAGTATACCACACAGTTCGAGAGGCTGTCACGGTTTGCCCCGCACATGGTTGATACTGAGGAGAAGAAGATCCGGAAGTATAACCAAGGGTTGGCACCGCAGATTCGTCGCCTGACTCTCGGCCATCTAGACAAGACGTTTGAAGGACTAGTCGGCCTGGCTACCGATCTGGAAGAAGATGCTCGAGTATATCGCAAACAATTTGAATTCCGACCGCCTCAGAGGGGTAATTTTGGGAATAGACCACCAATGAATCGTACCCAAGGACAGAAGAGGAACTTTGATGGGAGCAAGAAGGCACAAGCTATTACCCATCCGACTCAACCCCGAGTAGGAGAAGGAAGTAGTGGTGTAAAGTGCTTCAACTGTGGCAACCCTGGACATGTGGCTCGGGACTGTAGGGCACCAAGGCGTGCTACTCAGCCAGGAATAGTCTGCTTCAACTGTGGTGAACCAGGTCACATCAGCAGGTTCTGCACTGCCCCTAAGCAAGCAACTTATGGACAACAGAGTCAGACCCGCTTGAATGCTGTTATTCCTGATGCCGCGGGATATGATGGAGCTGAATATGAAGAAGGAGATCATGGAGAAGCTCAACCTGATCAGCAAGCAGTGGAAGGTACATTGACTCTATTTAACTCCCATGTTAGAGTATTATTTGATACGGGTGCTGCTCTATCATTCATATCTGTTAATACAATTTGGAGATTGGGTATCTTACCTCATCGCTTAGAGAAAGCTTTGAAGGCTACATCACCAATAGGAGCTGCGGGCAGTTTAGGACATGTGTGCAAGGATTGTCCCTTAAGATTAGGAGACCGAGAAATCCCTGCGAGGTTGATTGTTCTATCGATGAAGGAGTTCGACATAATCCTAGGAATGGATTGGCTGTCTCAGAATCAAGTGAAGTTGGATTGTGCGAGGAAGAGAATTACATTCTCCGACAATGAGAATCAACCCTTTGATTTTCAATGTAACCCTTCGGGAGATATGTTCCTCACAAGATGTTTAGCCAACATCGAAGTCGTCAGTACAGAGGTGACAGCTTCATCTATACCTGTAGTCAAGGACTTCGAAGAAGTATTTCAAGACATTTTTGGATTACCGCCCGAGAGAAGTATAGAGTTCTGTATTGAGCTTATACCGGGTACCGTACCGATTACCAAGGTTCCCTACAGAATGGCCCCCACAGAACTACTAGAATTGAAGGGACAAGTTCAAGAGCTCGAGAACCTAGGTTTTGTACGTCCAAGTACATCGCCTTGGGGAGCACCGGTGTTATTTGTGAAGAAGAAGGACGGGACGCTCAGGTTGTGTATCGACTACAGAGAATTGAATCGAGTGACAATCAAGAACAAGTATCCTTTGCCTCGGATTGACGATTTATTTGATCAACTACAAGGAGCTACGATATTTTCCAAGATAGACCTTAGGTTGGGATATCATCAGTTGAGGGTACGGAAGGAAGACATACCTAAGACTGCTTTCAGAACCCGATATGGTCATTATGAATTTCTGGTGATGCCGTTTGGATTGACGAACGCCCCGGCAGTGTTTATGGATCTGATGAACAGAGTGTTCAAGCCTTATTTAGATCAGTTTGTCATCGTCTTTATTGATGATATTTTGATCTATTCTAAGTCAAGAGAAGAACACGAGCAACATCTACGGATTACGATGCAGACGCTTAAGGACCACCACTTGTATGCCAAGTTCAGTAAGTGTGAGTTCTGGTTGCAAGAAGTGAAATTTTTGGGACACAAGGTGTCATCTCAAGGAATTTCTGTGGATTCGTCCAAGACCGATGCTGTATCCAACTGGGTTAGGCCAAGCAACCCTACAGAAGTTCGGAGTTTTCTTGGACTCGCAGGCTATTACAGAAGATTTGTTGAAGGATTCTCTAAAATAGCCGCACCATTGACTGGATTGACGAAGAAGAATTTGAAATTCGAATGGACAGAGAAGCATGAGCGAGCCTTTCTAGAGTTGAAAGAGAGACTCACTACCGCACCAGTACTAGCAATACCCAAGCCTGGTGAGAAGTTCACTATCTTTAGTGACGCATCATATCAAGGACTAGGGTGTGTACTTATGCAAGATGGTAAAGTTATAGCCTATGGATCTAGACAGCTGAAGCCGAATGAGTTGAACTATCCTATTCATGATTTGGAGTTGGCAGCAGTGGTATTTGCACTCAAGATTTGGAGACATTATCTCTACGGTGAGAAGTTTGATTTGTTCTCCGATCACAAGAGTCTGAAGTATTTGTTCACACAGAAAGAGTTGAACATGAGGCAGCGCAGATGGATGGAGTTGATCAAAGATTACGACTTCACGTTGGAATACCACCCTGGTAAAGCTAATGTGGTCGCTGATGCTTTGAGTCGGCAGACTCGTGAGACGATCGCCTCCTTAATGGTTAGAGAATGGCGAGCATTGGAGACGTTGGCAGAGTTTGATATACAGAGTGCTGAAAGAGGAGAAGGACAACTTTTCGGATGTCTTATCCTACAGCCTGTTCTCATTGACCGCATTATTGGAGCTCAGAAAGAAGATGAGAAGTTTCAATCATGGTTCAAGAAGATGTCAGAGAAGGACCCGACAGAATGGAAGGTGGGAATCGATGGAGGGTATCGGTGCAGGAATAGATTGTGCGTGCCCGGTGATGGAGAGTTAAGGAAGGATATCCTGGAAGAAGCACATAAATCAAGGTATACAGTTCACCCGGGAGGAACGAAGATGTATAAAGATTTGAAGAGGAATTTCTGGTGGGAAGGCATGAAGAAAGATGTGGCCGAGTTTGTATCCAAGTGTTTGACGTGTCAGCAAGTCAAGGCCGAACATCAGAGACCGTCAGGATTGTTGCAACCGCTACCTATTCCTGGTTGGAAGTGGGAGCACATTACGATGGATTTTGTAGTAGGATTGCCCCGGTCGCAGCAGAATCATGACGCTATTTGGGTAATTGTGGATCGATTGACAAAGTCAGCTCATTTTATCGCTTATAGTATGACATACCCGGTGGAAAAGATGAGCCGGATGTACATACAACAAGTTGTGCGACTTCACGGTGCACCTGTGACGATTGTGTCAGACCGTGACGCACGTTTTACTTCTGGATTTTGGGAAAGTCTGCAAGAAGCTATGGGAACTTCACTCAAGATGAGTACTGCTTTTCACCCTCAGACAGATGGGCAAACTGAGCGTGTTAATCAGATCATGGAGGATATGCTTAGGGCTTGTGTGATCGATTTTGAAGAATCTTGGGAGACACACTTGTCGTTGGTTGAATTTGCCTATAACAATAGTTATCATACGAGTATCGGTATGGCTCCGTTCGAAGCACTGTACGGACGACCATGTCGTTCTCCATTGTGTTGGGCAGAGGTTGGGGACACAGAATTGTTGGGACCAGATTTGGTTAGAGAAACCAACGAGAAGATTTCCTTGGTCAAGGAAAGGATGAGAACCGCTCAGAGCCGGTATAAGAGTTATGCTGATCGACGCCGAAAAGATACCAGGAGTAGGATAGAGGGTTGTTGGGTTTTGTCGAGAGAAAAGAGTCGGTTAGATGAGATGGTGCATTGTTCTCATACACGGTCACATATGTGTGAATTTATCTTTTAATTATTGTTGTGGTTGTTTTTCTAACAAGCTCTTTATCATAAATATAAACTTGTGGTATTTAAATGGAAATGGGAAAAAGGTAAATGGGCATGTTTTTACATTCAAAGCTATGTTTTTAATACTCACCAGCTTCTTGAAGCTGACGGCGTTGATGCGTCCTGGACATTCGTGTCTAGGCTTTGCAGGTTATAATCAAGAAGAACCGTATGACTATGCTAATTAAGATCTGTTGCTGAGAAGAGATGTTACCCTTATATGCTTTATGTTTATGTGTTATGATTTGGTTTGTAATAAGGATGACTGTAATAGACTTTAAGTTATTGTTTTATTTCAAGGCGGTCTGTGCCTTAGTAAACCCTGTACTATAGGATGTAATAAGTTAGAAAATTTTTATAAGCCCAGGTTGCCCTACTCTGATTAATGGTTTTATGATGTTCGACGTTTTGGGACGGAATCGATCCTTCAAACTGTCGCAAGTGCTAAAGTGTGGCCTATAGACACTCCCTGAATGACTCGAGTCTGGATACCTGTGTGGGGGTTGCCCCGGTATTTGCATGGCGGTTAGGGTATTCAAAGTGTGAGGCATTGGACACTCCCTGGTACCCCGGACCAAAGTGTGAGGCAAACTGGACACTCCCTGGCGCCCCGTTGCTAAAGTGTGGCTATCTTAGTATTTCAAAGATACCAGGAGTAGGATAGAGGGTTGTTGGGTTTTGTCGAGAGAAAAGAGTCGGTTAGATGAGATGGTGCATTGTTCTCATACACGGTCACATATGTGTGAATTTATCTTTTAATTATTGTTGTGGTTGTTTTTCTAACAAGCTCTTTATCATAAATATAAACTTGTGGTATTTAAATGGAAATGGGAAAAAGGTAAATGGGCATGTTTTTACATTCAAAGCTATGTTTTTAATACTCACCAGCTTCTTGAAGCTGACGGCGTTGATGCGTCCTGGACATTCGTGTCTAGGCTTTGCAGGTTATAATCAAGAAGAACCGTATGACTATGCTAATTAAGATCTGTTGCTGAGAAGAGATGTTACCCTTATATGCTTTATGTTTATGTGTTATGATTTGGTTTGTAATAAGGATGACTGTAATAGACTTTAAGTTATTGTTTTATTTCAAGGCGGTCTGTGCCTTAGTAAACCCTGTACTATAGGATGTAATAAGTTAGAAAATTTTTATAAGCCCAGGTTGCCCTACTCTGATTAATGGTTTTATGTTGTTCGACGTTTGGGACGGAATCGATCCTTCAAACTGTCGCGACCTACGGGTCCATAAAGGAAATTAAACGCTTTCCATATTTATGCTACGTCGGGGCGTGACAGGATTTGGTGGTATCAGAGCCATAGGTTTTCTAGATTGTCCAGGCTCAGTTATTCACGCCATAGATTAGTGACATAGGTTACCCTTAAGTTTTACTAAGCTATACAACCAAGTTCTAGTGTTAGTTTAGTACGGATTACCCTTAGTTCAGAAACTAAAATTCTAAGTTGGTTTTATCATAGAAATGATTACCCGTTTGTCTTGTCACATCGACAAGAATGATAGCAATTTTCATATACCTTCAGACATATCCATTTAGGATTAGCCGAGATAACCATAACTTATGATGCCCCTACAGACATATAGTAGCCGAGTTTCTAAGGAGTTAAAGCATACCATAGCCCTCATTAATAGCTTAGGCACTGACGAACTTCCTAAGTCAAATCTTGGAAAAGTCAGTATGGCCCACAACCAGAGTCTAGAGGATAAGAATACAACCTCTTTGCTATTAGACAGCCCTAGTTCGAATACGTGTTATATGTACTCAATATATATTTTATTGTATGCTTATGTGATAATACGAGTATGTGTTATAGTGATATATACTACTTTGAAAATTTTCGTCATAGTACTGTTGCATGCATGTTTCTCATTCTACTACCCCTATCATGCATAGAATGGCTGGAAGACCAAGGAGGAACAGAAATCTGATTGAAGGAGCGCCCGAGGCTGCCGACCCCACGGGAATATTTGAAGCTTTTATCAGACGTCTCGAGAGGGTTAGTAATGCGAATGAAAACCAACGAGACCGCCAGACGGGAGATAAGCTACTGGAGAGATTCCGTGCGCTCAGACCCGAGCAATTTGCGGGTACCACGGATCCCTGGAAGGCGGAGCAATGGTTAAGACAGATGGATCGCATGTTCGAAGCTGTCCAATGCAACGAGATGGACAAGAGGAGATTGGCTACTTTTCAACTGACCGACGCCGCTGCAGATTGGTGGGACTCGGTCATAGCCACTATCGGAAACACAGCTGCGATGGGGATGACGTGGACAGCGTTCAAAGGAAGATTTCTGGAGAAGTACTTCCCGGCTACGGAGAGGCACAGAAGAGAGAAGGAATTCATGGATCTGACGCAAGGAACCAAGACGGTGCAAGAGTATACCACACAGTTCGAGAGGCTGTCACGGTTTGCCCCGCACATGGTTGATACTGAGGAGAAGAAGATCCGGAAGTATAACCAAGGGTTGGCACCGCAGATTCGTCGCCTGACTCTCGGCCATCTAGACAAGACGTTTGAAGGACTAGTCGGCCTGGCTACCGATCTGGAAGAAGATGCTCGAGTATATCGCAAACAATTTGAATTCCGACCGCCTCAGAGGGGTAATTTTGGGAATAGACCACCAATGAATCGTACCCAAGGACAGAAGAGGAACTTTGATGGGAGCAAGAAGGCACAAGCTATTACCCATCCGACTCAACCCCGAGTAGGAGAAGGAAGTAGTGGTGTAAAGTGCTTCAACTGTGGCAACCCTGGACATGTGGCTCGGGACTGTAGGGCACCAAGGCGTGCTACTCAGCCAGGAATAGTCTGCTTCAACTGTGGTGAACCAGGTCACATCAGCAGGTTCTGCACTGCCCCTAAGCAAGCAACTTATGGACAACAGAGTCAGACCCGCTTGAATGCTGTTATTCCTGATGCCGCGGGATATGATGGAGCTGAATATGAAGAAGGAGATCATGGAGAAGCTCAACCTGATCAGCAAGCAGTGGAAGGTACATTGACTCTATTTAACTCCCATGTTAGAGTATTATTTGATACGGGTGCTGCTCTATCATTCATATCTGTTAATACAATTCGGAGATTGGGTATCTTACCTCATCGCTTAGAGAAAGCTTTGAAGGCTACATCACCAATAGGAGCTGCGGTCAGTTTAGGACATGTGTGCAAGGATTGTCCCTTAAGATTAGGTGACCAAGAAATCCCTGCAAGGTTGATCGTCCTATCGATGAAGGAGTTTGACATAATCCTAGGAATGGATTGGCTGTCTCAGAATCAAGTGAAGTTGGATTGTGCGAGGAAGAGAATTACATTCTCCGACAATGAGAATCAACCCTTTGATTTTCAATGTAACCCTTCGGGAGATATGTTCCTCACAAGATGTTTAGCCAACATCGAAGTCGTCAGTACAGAGGTGACAGCTTCATCTATACCTGTAGTCAAGGACTTCGAAGAAGTATTTCAAGACATTTTTGGATTACCGCCCGAGAGAAGTATAGAGTTCTGTATTGAGCTTATACCGGGTACCGTACCGATTACCAAGGTTCCCTACAGAATGGCCCCCACAGAACTACTAGAATTGAAGGGACAAGTTCAAGAGCTCGAGAACCTAGGTTTTGTACGTCCAAGTACATCGCCTTGGGGAGCACCGGTGTTATTTGTGAAGAAGAAGGACGGGACACTCAGGCTGTGTATCGACTACAGAGAATTGAATCGAGTGACGATCAAGAACAAGTATCCTTTGCCTCGGATTGACGATTTATTTGATCAACTACAAGGAGCTACGATATTTTCCAAGATAGACCTTAGGTCGGGATATCATCAGTTGAGGGTACGGAAGGAAGACATACCTAAGACTGCTTTCAGAACCCGATATGGTCATTATGAATTTCTGGTGATGCCGTTTGGATTGACGAACGCCCCGGCAGTGTTTATGGATCTGATGAACAGAGTGTTCAAGCCTTATTTAGATCAGTTTGTCATCGTCTTTATTGATGATATTTTGATCTATTCTAAGTCAAGAGAAGAACACGAGCAACATCTTCGGATTACGATGCAGACGCTTAAGGACCACCACTTGTATGCCAAGTTCAGTAAGTGTGAGTTTTGGTTGCAAGAAGTGAAATTTTTGGGACACAAGGTGTCATCTCAAGGAATTTCTGTGGATTCGTCCAAGACCGATGCTGTATCCAACTGGGTTAGGCCAAGCAACCCTACAGAAGTTCGGAGTTTTCTTGGACTCGCAGGCTATTACAGAAGATTTGTTGAAGGATTCTCTAAAATAGCCGCACCATTGACTGGATTGACGAAGAAGAATTTGAAATTCGAATGGACAGAGAAGCATGAGCGAGCCTTTCTAGAGTTGAAAGAGAGACTCACTACCGCACCAGTACTAGCAATACCCAAGCCTGGTGAGAAGTTCACTATCTTTAGTGACGCATCATATCAAGGACTAGGGTGTGTACTTATGCAAGATGGTAAAGTTATAGCCTATGGATCTAGACAGCTGAAGCCGAATGAGTTGAACTATCCTATTCATGATTTGGAGTTGGCAGCAGTGGTATTTGCACTCAAGATTTGGAGACATTATCTCTACGGTGAGAAGTTTGATTTGTTCTCCGATCACAAGAGTCTGAAGTATTTGTTCACACAGAAAGAGTTGAACATGAGGCAGCGCAGATGGATGGAGTTGATCAAAGATTATGACTTCACATTGGAATACCACCCTGGTAAAGCTAATGTGGTCGCTGATGCTTTGAGTCGGCAGACTCGTGAGACGATCGCCTCCTTAATGGTGAGAGAATGGCGAGCATTGGAGACGTTGGCAGAGTTTGATGTACAGAGTGCTGAAAGAGGAGAAGGACAACTTTTCGGATGTCTTATCCTACAGCCTGTTCTCATTGACCGCATTATTGGAGCTCAGAAAGAAGATGAGAAGTTTCAATCATGGTTCATAAAGATGTCAGAGAAGGACCCGACAGAATGGAAGGTGGGAATCGATAGAGGGTATCGGTGCAGGAATAGATTGTGCGTGCCCGGTGATGGAGAGTTAAGGAAGGATATCCTGGAAGAAGCACATAAATCAAGGTATACAGTTCACCCGGGAGGAACGAAGATGTACAAAGATTTGAAGAGGAATTTCTGGTGGGAAGGCATGAAGAAGGATGTGGCCGAGTTTGTATCCAAGTGTTTGACGTGTCAGCAAGTCAAGGCCGAACATCAGAGACCGTCAGGATTGTTGCAACCGCTACCTATTCCTGGTTGGAAGTGGGAGCATATAACGATGGATTTTGTAGTAGGATTGCCTCGATCACAGCAGAATCATGACGCTATTTGGGTAATTGTGGATCGATTGACGAAGTCAGCTCATTTTATTGCTTATAGTATGACATACCCGGTGGAAAAGATGAGCCGGATGTACATACAACAAGTTGTGCGACTTCACGGTGCACCTGTGACGATTGTGTCAGACCGTGACGCACGTTTTACTTCTGGATTTTGGGAAAGTTTGCAAGAAGCTATGGGAACCTCGCTCAAGATGAGTACTGCTTTTCACCCTCAGACAGATGGACAAACTGAGCGTGTGAATCAGATCATGGAAGATATGCTTAGGGCTTGTGTGATCGATTTTGAAGAATCTTGGGAGACACACTTGCCGTTGGTTGAATTTGCCTATAACAATAGTTATCATACGAGTATCGGTATGGCTCCGTTCGAAGCACTGTACGGACGACCATGTCGTTCTCCATTGTGTTGGGCAGAGGTTGGGGACACAGAATTGTTGGGACCAGATTTGGTTAGAGAAACCAACGAGAAGATTTCCTTGGTCAAAGAAAGGATGAGAACCGCTCAGAGCCGGTATAAGAGTTATGCTGATCGACGCCGAAAAGATCTGGAGTTTAGTGTGGGAGATCACGTACTTCTTAAGGTTTCACCAACACGAGGAGTAGTACGTTTTGGTCTCAAGAGAGGGAAGTTAGCTCCGCGTTTCATTGGACCGTTTGAGATTTTGGAACGTATCGGGAAAGTGGCCTATCAACTGGCGTTACCACCAAAGATGTCTGGGGTTCACAACGTGTTTCACGTGAGTATGTTGAGGAAATACATACGAGATCCCTCGCATGTGGTTAGTTATGACGACATTGAGACGAGTCATAGCGTTTCTTACAAGGAGAGACCTGCGAAGATTTTGGATCAGAGTATCAAGAAGCTGAGGAATAAGGATATTCCGTTGGTGAAGGTTCAGTGGAATCACCACGACGAGAATGAAGCCTCGTGGGAAGTTGAAGCTGATATGAGGAAGAAGTACCCGGAGTTGTTTCATGACTAGTTAGTCTTGATTTCGGGGACGAAATCCTGTTTAAGGGGGGAAGGGTGTAATAACCTGCATTTTCCTGCATGATCATAATTAAAATTTATTTTCATTATCATTTGCATTATCATATTTAAAATTTAATATATATTGTCTGTTTATATGTTAATTTCGATTCTTATGTGAAAAGTTTAATTCTTGACTAATTGAAATTACTTTTGGGGTCAAAATGCAATTTTCATAAAAACTTGCAATACCTGTGTTAAAATTCAAAACTATATTTCAAAACGGTGGAATTATTTCTTTTAAACTCAAACTGTATTTTTATAAAATCAGAAAACTATTTCTAACGTTAAAATGAATTCTCTGTATTTTTGTGATAAACACCGTGTCACGAAAATACCAGTGTAGGTTTAAAACTGTCCGCGCAGTGTTAAACTTCCACAGAATTTTGGAAGTAAATGATTGAACAAATTTATTTATACTCAATTATGAATGCTGATGCTTTTCCCTTAGGTCTTGTTTGGCAAATGTTGTAGTATGTGTGTTGTCCTTATGCCATAAGCTAGATTACCCAAACACACATTGACCCACCTCATCTCCACCTACCTCTTACTTTCAGTAGTGGAGAATAAAGGGGAGTGTATACACATCATATCTGCACATTCATGGTATTATATGGAGGTTAATGGAGATTGGGTGGAGGGTTAGGCCAATGTTTTCTTAGTGGGTATTTGATTATATATACACCCAACCACACTACACATTCTGCACTTCCATCACAACACATTTCAGAATTCACAGAGAGTTTAGAGAGTGCAGAGAGTTCTTCAATTTCGTAGAGAGAGAGAAGAGCTCAATCCTCCATAGCCAAAGCTTGGAATTCGGGAATTTCGTAATTATATTTCTGTCTCAACAATTTCTTCAATCTATATCACGGTGAGTATTACTAACTCACTCCAAATGTAACTCATTCCTTATTTACTGATTTAGGTAGTTAATTTTAACAGTAGCAGAATTTTGTTTTCAAATTTTTGTTAGGAAAACGAATGAAATTTAAGGTTCTGCCCGCGTTGTCCCAAGTAAAACTCGATTCTGCACACTTTTCGTCTAATGCAATTTTCTCAGATTTTGCACCGTTTGGGAAGAAAATGAGGATTACAGTAGCAGAAAAAGTATATTAGAAATTCAATCTAATATTTTCTCTTTTAATTTTAACAGTAGCAGAATTTTGTTTTCAGATTTTTGTTAGGAAAACGAATGAAATTTAAGGTTCTGCCCGCGAAGTCCCAAGCAAAACTCGATTCTGCACACTTTTTGTCTAATGTAATTTTCTCAGATTCTGCACCGTTTGGACAGAAAACGAGGATTTCAGTAGCAGTTTTTAGAATGCTATTAGTTATGTTTAAAATGATTAAGGCAATGAATTACGAATTTTCAATCCCCGTACGCGTATTATTTCTTTAATTCTGTGAATTCCTTTATGTTTAAAGTTTGATGACATTCATGTGGAGTCAGTTGTACATGCATGGTGAGTGTTGGTAGTGTGTAAAAGAGTAATGATAGTGTGGAAAAGAGTAATGATTGTGTGGAAAGAGTATGAGTTTGAGTTGTGGTTGTGGTTGTGGTTGTGGTTGTAATTGTGGCTGTGGTTATGGTTGTGGTTGTGGATGTGATTGTGGTTGGAGTTGAAAAAGAGGATGAGGGTGTCTTTGAAATGCGAAGGTGGCAAAAATGGACACTCCCTGACGCCCATGGAAGCGTTAAAGTGTGTGAAGCCGAACTTGGACACTCACTGGCACCCATGGAAGTGCTAAAGTGTGGCCTATAGACACTCCCTGAATGACTCGAGTCTGGATACCTGTGTGGGGGTTGCCCCGGTATTTGCATGGCGGTTAGGGTATTCAAAGTGTGAGGCATTGGACACTCCCTGGTACCCCGGACCAAAGTGTGAGGCAAACTGGACACTCCCTGGCGCCCCGTTGCTAAAGTGTGGCTATCTTAGTATTTCAAAGATACCAGGAGTAGGATAGAGGGTTGTTGGGTTTTGTCGAGAGAAAAGAGTCGGTTAGATGAGATGGTGCATTGTTCTCATACACGGTCACATATGTGTGAATTTATCTTTTAATTATTGTTGTGGTTGTTTTTCTAACAAGCTCTTTATCATAAATATAAACTTGTGGTATTTAAATGGAAATGGGAAAAAGGTAAATGGGCATGTTTTTACATTCAAAGCTATGTTTTTAATACTCACCAGCTTCTTGAAGCTGACGGCGTTGATGCGTCCTGGACATTCGTGTCTAGGCTTTGCAGGTTATAATCAAGAAGAACCGTATGACTATGCTAATTAAGATCTGTTGCTGAGAAGAGATGTTACCCTTATATGCTTTATGTTTATGTGTTATGATTTGGTTTGTAATAAGGATGACTGTAATAGACTTTAAGTTATTGTTTTATTTCAAGGCGGTCTGTGCCTTAGTAAACCCTGTACTATAGGATGTAATAAGTTAGAAAATTTTTATAAGCCCAGGTTGCCCTACTCTGATTAATGGTTTTATGTTGTTCGACGTTTGGGACGGAATCGATCCTTCAAACTGTCGCGACCTACGGGTCCATAAAGGAAATTAAACGCTTTCCATATTTATGCTACGTCGGGGCGTGACAGGATTTGGGGTGTAATAACCTGCATTTTCCTGCATGATCATAATTAAAATTTATTTTCATTATCATTTGCATTATCATATTTAAAATTTAATATATATTGTCTGTTTATATGTTAATTTCGATTCTTATGTGAAAAGTTTAATTCTTGACTAATTGAAATTACTTTTGGGGTCAAAATGCAATTTTCATAAAAACTTGCAATACCTGTGTTAAAATTCAAAACTATATTTCAAAACGGTGGAATTATTTCTTTTAAACTCAAACTGTATTTTTATAAAATCAGAAAACTATTTCTAACGTTAAAATGAATTCTCTGTATTTTTGTGATAAACACCGTGTCACGAAAATACCAGTGTAGGTTTAAAACTGTCCGCGCAGTGTTAAACTTCCACAGAATTTTGGAAGTAAATGATTGAACAAATTTATTTATACTCAATTATGAATGCTGATGCTTTTCCCTTAGGTCTTGTTTGGCAAATGTTGTAGTATGTGTGTTGTCCTTATGCCATAAGCTAGATTACCCAAACACACATTGACCCACCTCATCTCCACCTACCTCTTACTTTCAGTAGTGGAGAATAAAGGGGAGTGTATACACATCATATCTGCACATTCATGGTATTATATGGAGGTTAATGGAGATTGGGTGGAGGGTTAGGCCAATGTTTTCTTAGTGGGTATTTGATTATATATACACCCAACCACACTACACATTCTGCACTTCCATCACAACACATTTCAGAATTCACAGAGAGTTTAGAGAGTGCAGAGAGTTCTTCAATTTCGTAGAGAGAGAGAAGAGCTCAATCCTCCATAGCCAAAGCTTGGAATTCGGGAATTTCGTAATTATATTTCTGTCTCAACAATTTCTTCAATCTATATCACGGTGAGTATTACTAACTCACTCCAAATGTAACTCATTCCTTATTTACTGATTTAGGTAGTTAATTTTAACAGTAGCAGAATTTTGTTTTCAAATTTTTGTTAGGAAAACGAATGAAATTTAAGGTTCTGCCCGCGTTGTCCCAAGTAAAACTCGATTCTGCACACTTTTCGTCTAATGCAATTTTCTCAGATTTTGCACCGTTTGGGAAGAAAATGAGGATTACAGTAGCAGAAAAAGTATATTAGAAATTCAATCTAATATTTTCTCTTTTAATTTTAACAGTAGCAGAATTTTGTTTTCAGATTTTTGTTAGGAAAACGAATGAAATTTAAGGTTCTGCCCGCGAAGTCCCAAGCAAAACTCGATTCTGCACACTTTTTGTCTAATGTAATTTTCTCAGATTCTGCACCGTTTGGACAGAAAACGAGGATTTCAGTAGCAGTTTTTAGAATGCTATTAGTTATGTTTAAAATGATTAAGGCAATGAATTACGAATTTTCAATCCCCGTACGCGTATTATTTCTTTAATTCTGTGAATTCCTTTATGTTTAAAGTTTGATGACATTCATGTGGAGTCAGTTGTACATGCATGGTGAGTGTTGGTAGTGTGTAAAAGAGTAATGATAGTGTGGAAAAGAGTAATGATTGTGTGGAAAGAGTATGAGTTTGAGTTGTGGTTGTGGTTGTGGTTGTGGTTGTAATTGTGGCTGTGGTTATGGTTGTGGTTGTGGATGTGATTGTGGTTGGAGTTGAAAAAGAGGATGAGGGTGTCTTTGAAATGCGAAGGTGGCAAAAATGGACACTCCCTGACGCCCATGGAAGCGTTAAAGTGTGTGAAGCCGAACTTGGACACTCACTGGCACCCATGGAAGTGCTAAAGTGTGGCCTATAGACACTCCCTGAATGACTCGAGTCTGGATACCTGTGTGGGGGTTGCCCCGGTATTTGCATGGCGGTTAGGGTATTCAAAGTGTGAGGCATTGGACACTCCCTGGTACCCCGGACCAAAGTGTGAGGCAAACTGGACACTCCCTGGCGCCCCGTTGCTAAAGTGTGGCTATCTTAGTATTTCAAAGATACCAGGAGTAGGATAGAGGGTTGTTGGGTTTTGTCGAGAGAAAAGAGTCGGTTAGATGAGATGGTGCATTGTTCTCATACACGGTCACATATGTGTGAATTTATCTTTTAATTATTGTTGTGGTTGTTTTTCTAACAAGCTCTTTATCATAAATATAAACTTGTGGTATTTAAATGGAAATGGGAAAAAGGTAAATGGGCATGTTTTTACATTCAAAGCTATGTTTTTAATACTCACCAGCTTCTTGAAGCTGACGGCGTTGATGCGTCCTGGACATTCGTGTCTAGGCTTTGCAGGTTATAATCAAGAAGAACCGTATGACTATGCTAATTAAGATCTGTTGCTGAGAAGAGATGTTACTTAAATACCACAAGTTTATATTTATGATAAAGAGCTTGTTAGAAAAACAACCACAACAATAATTAAAAGATAAATTCACACATATGTGACCGTGTATGAGAACAATGCACCATCTCATCTAACCGACTCTTTTCTCTCGACAAAACCCAACAACCCTCTATCCTACTCCTGGTATCTTTGAAATACTAAGATAGCCACACTTTAGCAACGGGGCGCCAGGGAGTGTCCAGTTTGCCTCACACTTTGGTCCGGGGTACCAGGGAGTGTCCAATGCCTCACACTTTGAATACCCTAACCGCCATGCAAATACCGGGGCAACCCCCACACAGGTATCCAGACTCGAGTCATTCAGGGAGTGTCTATAGGCCACACTTTAGCACTTCCATGGGTGCCAGTGAGTGTCCAAGTTCGGCTTCACACACTTTAACGCTTCCATGGGCGTCAGGGAGTGTCCATTTTTGCCACCTTCGCATTTCAAAGACACCCTCATCCTCTTTTTCAACTCCAACCACAATCACATCCACAACCACAACCATAACCACAGCCACAATTACAACCACAACCACAACCACAACCACAACTCAAACTCATACTCTTTCCACACAATCATTACTCTTTTCCACACTATCATTACTCTTTTACACACTACCAACACTCACCATGCCTGTACAACTGACTCCACATGAATGTCATCAACCTTTAAACATAAAGGAATTCACAGAATTAAAGAAATAATACGCGTACGGGGACTGAAAATTCGTATTTCATTGCCTTAATCATTTTAAACATAACTAATAGCATTCTAAAAACTGCTACTGAAATCCTCGTTTTCTGTCCAAACGGTGCAGAATCTGAGAAAATTGCATTAGACGAAAAGTGTGCAGAATCGAGTTTTGCTTGGGACAACGCGGACAGAACCTTAAATTTCATTCGTTTTCCTAACAAAAATCTGAAAACAAAATTCTGCTACTGTTAAAATTAAAAGAGAAAATATTAGATTGAATTTCTAATATACTTTTTCTGCTACTGTAATCCTCATGTTCTGCCCAAACGGTGCAAAATCTGAGAAAATTGCATTAGACGAAAAGTGTGCAGAATCGAGTTTTACTTGGGACAACGCGGGCAGAACCTTAAATTTCATTCGTTTTCCTAACAAAAATTTGAAAACAAAATTCTGCTACTGTTAAAATTAACTACCTAAATCAGTAAATAAGGAATGAGTTACATTTGGAGTGAGTTAGTAATACTCACCGTGATATAGATTGAAGAAATTGTTGAGACAGAAATATAATTACGAAATTCCCGAATTCCAAGCTTTGGCTATGGAGGATTGAGCTCTTCTCTCTCTCTACGAAATTGAAGAACTCTCTGCACTCTCTAAACTCTCTGTGAATTCTGAAATGTGTTGTGATGGAAGTGCAGAATGTGTAGTGTGGTTGGGTGTATAAATAATCAAACTCCCACTTAGAAACATTGGCCTAACTTCCCACTCATGAACCACTATCCTCCATTTAATACAAGGAATGTGCAGAAATGATGTGTAAATATACACTACAATTCATAATGCTCCATTGATAATTGAAAGGGTAGGTGGAGTTGGTGTGGGTCAAGGTGTGTTTGGGAATCAAGCTTATGGCATTAGGACAACACACATACTACAAGCATTTGCCAAACAAGTCCTAAGGGAAAACTTCAGCAATAATAATTGAGTATAAAGAAATTTGTCCAATCAGTTACTCCCAAAATTCTATGGAAGTTTAACATTGCGCGGACAGTTTTAAACCTAAACTAGTATTTTCGTGACACGTGTCTGCTTTTATCCTTATGTGAAAAATTTATTTCTTGACTAATCTCATATTGAAATTACTTTTGGGGTCAAAATGTAATTTTCATAAAAACTGGCAATACCTGTGTTAAATTTCAAATCTGTATTTCAAAACGGTGGAATTATTTCTTTTAAAACTCAAACTGTATTTTTATAAAATCAGAAAACTATTTCTAACATTAAAATGAATTTTCTGTATTTTTGTGATAAACACCGTGTCACGAAAATACTAGTTTAGGTTTAAAACTGTCCGCGCAATGTTAAACTTCCATAGAATTTTGGGAGTAACTGATTGGACAAATTTCTTTATACTCAATTATTATTGCTGAAGTTTTCCCTTAGGACTTGTGGATACCGGGAATCGGACCACTTCTCTCTTGTTTGAGATTGTTTTGAAATTGATTTGAATCAAGGAAAGAAAACGAAAGGTCTGTTGAAAACAGATACAGAGTCGCCACTTGGTCTTTAAGGAACCAAGAAACCTAATTTTGACTCACCCAAGCGGATAAGGGCACTGGCCCTTCATAACCAAAGAACTTGGTTCGGGGTTTTGGTACGAGAGAGGAAGGAGCCTTTGTCGCGACTAAAACACCCTCAACTCGCCCCGTCTTTCGACGGGCCTCAATTAGCATCCAAATAATCATCTTATACTATGTATGGTTCGGCAATTAATACTATGATAGTATATTACATCACATAAGAAACTTGAAATGAAAGATCTAAAGATAAGATATCATTCATAAGATCTAAGCCAAATATCACACAATGCGAAGTGAAATATCACACAAATAAACCTAGGAAAAATCGTCTAATCATATATCGACTAATCAAGTTTTCCTAATCTAAAGGGGACATGAATTGTTCTTGAAACAAATAAACAAAGAAATCAAAATATGCTTAACAAGCTAGTATGATGCATGTTATTCTTTTGAGAAAAGAAGATCTCTCAATCCCCGGGACGGATGAGGAAGGATGATTAGATCAAAGGGAAAGCATGAACGTGTGATCAAGTTCATCCCTTATAATCTTCTTAGATTAAGAGTTACAAAAACCCCAAATCTTGCATGAATGCATTGTATGTATCTAAAAATGTGCAAAGGTTGTAGTGTGTTTTGTGTACATGGATTTCTAAAATGACTTAGAAGTCTAAAACGTGCATGAATGAATGGATTAAATCAACATGGGATATATAAAAATGTAGTATGAACTACTTCCTAAGATATGAGCTAATTTGGAATGCATATAAGCATTAAATCAAAGAATGAAAGTTGAAAGGTGCTTGCTGTGAATAGTGGACAGACTGCATGTATTACTTTGCAACATTATAATAGGAGGTCAAACGTGCCTAGAAAAAAGTGAGAAAAATCAGAGATCATCCTTATTGTGTCTAGAAAATAACCCAAAAAGCCAAACATCAATAGCTATCACAGATTAAAAGAAAAAAATCAGAATGTACACATGACTCAGAAACAAAAGCTGCACTGTTGACTGATTTTGTATGATTTTTCATAAATCAAAAAAAAGGTTTATGATGACCCATTATATACCAAAAGTTTCCTAAGACACCCAAGTTTTATAAAAAAAAAAGAAAAGATATATGTACAGTGATTAAAATATCCAGAATATGTGCAAGAAGTTGGGTGAACATTCTGTGAGAACAGAGGCAGATTATGAATATGAACTTCTCACATCCAAAACAAATACTTTCACATCTCTATAATTGATGGAAAAAATTAGGGACAAACTATGATGTATTAGGAAGGTTTTCCAAGTGGTTTCATCATCATAACTTGAGTATTTAATTCAAAACAAATCTTTGAATCTGAACAGCTCACTGTTTTGGGTCATGGTTTGGGAAATTTTAGGAAAAACAAAGTTTTGTTTCTTGAAACCAAATGAGAGGGATTGAGAGGGGTTTTGAAATAGATGTTTTGAAAACATGTTTTCAACACTCAATAAGGATTATAACCACTTAGAATACCAACATCAAACTCATCATTAAGAATCTTCAAGATTGTTGGAGAGATTTATTTTATTTTTGAACATAACCCCAATACATTCCAAGAATACCTTGGAAGTATTGAGGTTATGATCATCATCTATCAAACATGTTTTTGAGGTCAAGAGCTACTATCCATAAGGATTCACTCACCCCAAACTTCATGTCATCACTTAGATGATGATGAACTAGTAAGTAAATAAAGAAAATCAAAAAGAAATGGGATAAGGAGAGATGAACATATATATAATCAAAGCAAGTAAATAGCAATCAATAGATGATAATCAATGTGATTTTGGACTTGTAGCTTGGTGTTTCACTCATAGATTTTGACATTTGGACATGGAAGTGGATTCCTAACTCAAGAATGCTCAAGAATGAGGGTTGGAATGGACTTTGAATGTGAAGTATATAGAAGGATAATGGAAGAAATCAAGAATAAAACTCACTTTCTTATGGAAAATCAATGGGAGAAGCTCCCTTTCTCTCTTCTAAATCTATCTCTATCTCTCTTCTTCTCTACAACTTTTCAAGCTTTGCACTTGGCCCCCCCAAAATGAAGAGCAATGGGGGGTTTAAATAGGCCAATTTGGGGTGGTTTTGGGGTTTTAGAAGTACTCCCATTGGTCCCAAACAACTGTGAACATAAAACTATGTCGTTTTGGCTTTCAATTAATCAAATTGGACCCCCAAAAAAATTACAAAAATGGACTCTGCGAGGATTGAGTGCCGCGGCGGCACTGGGCCAGTGCCGCGGCGGCAGTGGGCCAGTGCCGCGGCGGCAGTGCTCCTCTGGAGCCCAGAAAATTACGTTTAGGCCCCCCAGAGGTTCCGGTATTCGCGAAAAGGCCCTATTTCGTCCGAAATTCACAGAAAATGCATACGAACTCCAAATTGAGGTTGTGATATACCGTTGGAAAGGTAACGGAGTCTACTCTACATAAAAAATAGTTCGAGGATAGGTCACTTTGAAAAGTTTTACGGTATTCGCGATAAAAGCCGATTTGATCGCCTTTTTCGCCTTTGGAAATTCATAATAAACTCGTTTTAAATCCGAAAATTATGTGCGATATACCGTCGGAAAGCTGTTGACCTCTAGTATCCATGAAAAATATTTGAAAATTGTCACGGTGCCCCGGTTCTAAAGTCAAATTCCGGACAAACTGGTCAAACCTGGGATTCCCGGGAAGTTCTGGAAACCTCCGGGAGTTCCCGGGAGCTGATGTTTTCGCTCGATTTTCTTTTGGAACTTGTTTTAATACTTTTCTCATGATTTAGAATGATTCTGGTGAATTCGGACGATTTCGGTCAAATTTGGTCAAACTTGGTCAAACCTGGTCAAACCTTGGTCAAACCGGTCAACGGGGACTTTCCGGGAACTTCCGGGGGTCTCTGGGAGCCGACGAT
Source organism: Hydrangea macrophylla (assembly GCA_033977485.1). Taxonomy (NCBI): domain Eukaryota; kingdom Viridiplantae; phylum Streptophyta; class Magnoliopsida; order Cornales; family Hydrangeaceae; genus Hydrangea; species Hydrangea macrophylla. The sequence goes on from CM066995.1 coordinate 96,370,637, forward strand.
TTCATCTGATTTCTCTTAAAAACTCATTTGAATACTTTTCTTACGACGTAGCATGTTTCCAGAACTTTTGGGACCAAATCTGGGAGTTTTCGGGCTTTTAGGGGCATTTTGGTCATTTTGAGCATTCTGAGAGATAGAGCTGACTTCCAGGAGTCCTTTTGAGTCTTTTACGATCATTGTGAACCACCAAGCTATGGGTCTCCTAAATTTGATAGCCGACAAAATGGGGTGTCTACAGGACTTGTTTGGCAAATGCTTGTAGTATGTGTGTTGTCCTAATGCCATAAGCTTGATTCCCAAACACACCTTGACCCACACCAACTCCACCTACCCTTTCAATTATCAATGGAGCATTATGAATTGTAGTGTATATTTACACATCATTTCTGCACATTCCTTGTATTAAATGGAGGATAGTGGTTCATGAGTGGGAAGTTAGGCCAATGTTTCTAAGTGGGAGTTTGATTATTTATACACCCAACCACACTACACATTCTGCACTTCCATCACAACACATTTCAGAATTCACAGAGAGTTTAGAGAGTGCAGAGAGTTCTTCAATTTCGTAGAGAGAGAGAAGAGCTCAATCCTCCATAGCCAAAGCTTGGAATTCGGGAATTTCGTAATTATATTTCTGTCTCAACAATTTCTTCAATCTATATCACGGTGAGTATTACTAACTCACTCCAAATGTAACTCATTCCTTATTTACTGATTTAGGTAGTTAATTTTAACAGTAGCAGAATTTTGTTTTCAAATTTTTGTTAGGAAAACGAATGAAATTTAAGGTTCTGCCCGCGTTGTCCCAAGTAAAACTCGATTCTGCACACTTTTCGTCTAATGCAATTTTCTCAGATTTTGCACCGTTTGGGCAGAACATGAGGATTACAGTAGCAGAAAAAGTATATTAGAAATTCAATCTAATATTTTCTCTTTTAATTTTAACAGTAGCAGAATTTTGTTTTCAGATTTTTGTTAGGAAAACGAATGAAATTTAAGGTTCTGTCCGCGTTGTCCCAAGCAAAACTCGATTCTGCACACTTTTCGTCTAATGCAATTTTCTCAGATTCTGCACCGTTTGGACAGAAAACGAGGATTTCAGTAGCAGTTTTTAGAATGCTATTAGTTATGTTTAAAATGATTAAGGCAATGAAATACGAATTTTCAGTCCCCGTACGCGTATTATTTCTTTAATTCTGTGAATTCCTTTATGTTTAAAGGTTGATGACATTCATGTGGAGTCAGTTGTACAGGCATGGTGAGTGTTGGTAGTGTGTAAAAGAGTAATGATAGTGTGGAAAAGAGTAATGATTGTGTGGAAAGAGTATGAGTTTGAGTTGTGGTTGTGGTTGTGGTTGTGGTTGTAATTGTGGCTGTGGTTATGGTTGTGGTTGTGGATGTGATTGTGGTTGGAGTTGAAAAAGAGGATGAGGGTGTCTTTGAAATGCGAAGGTGGCAAAAATGGACACTCCCTGACGCCCATGGAAGCGTTAAAGTGTGTGAAGCCGAACTTGGACACTCACTGGCACCCATGGAAGTGCTAAAGTGTGGCCTATAGACACTCCCTGAATGACTCGAGTCTGGATACCTGTGTGGGGGTTGCCCCGGTATTTGCATGGCGGTTAGGGTATTCAAAGTGTGAGGCATTGGACACTCCCTGGTACCCCGGACCAAAGTGTGAGGCAAACTGGACACTCCCTGGCGCCCCGTTGCTAAAGTGTGGCTATCTTAGTATTTCAAAGATACCAGGAGTAGGATAGAGGGTTGTTGGGTTTTGTCGAGAGAAAAGAGTCGGTTAGATGAGATGGTGCATTGTTCTCATACACGGTCACATATGTGTGAATTTATCTTTTAATTATTGTTGTGGTTGTTTTTCTAACAAGCTCTTTATCATAAATATAAACTTGTGGTATTTAAATGGAAATGGGAAAAAGGTAAATGGGCATGTTTTTACATTCAAAGCTATGTTTTTAATACTCACCAGCTTCTTGAAGCTGACGGCGTTGATGCGTCCTGGACATTCGTGTCTAGGCTTTGCAGGTTATAATCAAGAAGAACCGTATGACTATGCTAATTAAGATCTGTTGCTGAGAAGAGATGTTACCCTTATATGCTTTATGTTTATGTGTTATGATTTGGTTTGTAATAAGGATGACTGTAATAGACTTTAAGTTATTGTTTTATTTCAAGGCGGTCTGTGCCTTAGTAAACCCTGTACTATAGGATGTAATAAGTTAGAAAATTTTTATAAGCCCAGGTTGCCCTACTCTGATTAATGGTTTTATGATGTTCGACGTTTTGGGACGGAATCGATCCTTCAAACTGTCGCGACCTACGGGTCCATAAAGGAAATTAAACGCTTTCCATATTTATGCTACGTCGGGGCGTGACATCGAATCCCTGAAAAAGATGTTTGGGGAGCATGGCAGGCCTGCTAGGCAAGTAGCCATGCAGAAGATAATGAGTGCTAAGATGTCGGAAGGGACTCTAGTCAAAGAACATGTTTTTAAAAATGATTGGTTATTTGAATGAGCTGGAGACCCTAGGTGCCAACATCGATGCACAGACCCAAGTTGATATGATCCTCAATACGCTGTCGCCGTCATTCGCTCAATTTAAACTGAATTATAATATAAATAAAGTGAATTTTTCAATGAGCGAATTAATGAGTTCTTTACTGGCAGCAGAAGGGGTGATCAAACCTTGGGACAACGTTTTGAACGTTGAGAAAAGCTCTTCTTCTTCCCGATCTACACCGAAAGGCACGAGAGGGAAGAAGAAGGCTGGCACTGATGGTCCAAGTATTGGACCGGTCCCTAAGATTGCAAATCCAAGGAAAAAGATAAGGGCAAAGGAAAGGTGGGTAGCCAAGGCAAAGGAAAGTGTTTCCAATGCGGCGACAAGGCCACTGAAAGAGAAACTATCCAGAATTCTTAGCTACAAAAGTTCAAGGTATGATTGAATCACATGTGATTGAAGTAAGTTTATAACAGATACTTCAAACACTTGGTGTATTGATTCTGGTGCGACTAACCATATCTGTAATTCGTTGTAGGGGTTCAGATCAACCAAGAAATGCAATGATGGAGAGATCGTGCTTACTCTAGGTTCTAGCACAACTGTATTTACGGTTGCTATAGGAGACGTAGTTTTAGAATTTCTAGACAAAAAAGTTTTGATTTTATCAGATGTACTTTACGTCCCTTCAATGAGACATAATTTAATTTCAGTTTCAAATTTATCAAATAATGGTTATTCTTTTCATTTTGAAACTGAAGTTGTGATTAAAAGAAATGGTTCTTTTATTTGTTCTGGTGTTAAATCAAATAGTTTATATGTGATTACTCCTAATATTTCTAATGATTCTTGTATGGAACTTAATAACTCAGTGGTAACTATACTATCTAAAAGAAAGAAGCCTTCCACTAATCCAATAAGGCTTTGGCATATGAGGCTTGGTCATATCAATCTAAATAGGATTGGCAGACTAGTCAAAGTAGGGGTCTTAGGCGATTTGGTTCTCGAACCAATGAAAGTCTGCGAGTCTTGTTTAGAGGGTAAGATGACCAAAAGGCCCTTTTCAGCAAAGGGCAATAGGACCAATGCGTTGTTGGAATTAGTTCATACTGATGTGTGTGGAACAATAAAAAATTAGAACAAGTGATGAGGGCTGATATTTGTAAAATATTGGCCCGATAGAGAGGAAAATTGGTTGAACTTAGCCCTCTATCTCTAGTTTTACCTGCACTTGTGTTTTAATTCATCTCTTTACACAATGATGTGCTTTCCATGGTATGTTGTTGTGTTTGGTTCTTTGAATGCAGGTCCTGAAGTTGAAATGAATAACAAGGCTAAAAGAGATAGCTCAAGAAACAAAGAGACCAAGTCAAAATTAAAATCCAAGTACCAATCGATTGCCATGATAACAATCGATTGCTTTCAAAACCAATCGATTAGTATTCTTACCAATCGATTGGAATCAGTTACCAATCGATTGGTAAAATCTGGAAGTCAAATTTCTTTAATGGAGCAGATTCTCAGCAATCAGAGTTAATGACGACAACCAGCCGTTACATTGTAAACATGGACACCTTCAGCTCGTAATGCTACTATATAAATAGGGGGGAGCTGGAGAGAAAGGGGGTTGGCTCATTTTGTATTATTTTACAGGATATCTCCATGTTTTTCTTGGTTTTGAACAAGTTCAAGTTGGAAGATTTTTTATTTTGAATTCATTCTCAAGTTTGGGTTTATTTATTTTTACATTACTTTGTGTTTGGAAATTGTTTGATTGATTAGCCCATCATAGTTTTAGTTTGATTTTGAAAATTCTATTTTATAGGTTTAATCCATGTCAATGTGTGATTCCATGTTTCAGTTTATGTGTATCCATACAGTCCTAAACATGTCAGAGTAGAATCCTGGTTGGGAATAATGTGAGGAAACATTATTCCTAATCACTGCCATGATTCTGTTTAAGAGTCAGTGGCAATCGATTGGAAACAGAACCAAATCGATTACCATAGATTCCAAGCCAATCGATTTGTACTTATACCAATCAATTGGGAGTCATGTCATACCAATCGATTGCTATTAATAGCAATCGATTGGCGTAAAAATGTCTTGGACAGAATCCTTTTAGCATTCCAGAAACTTCTGTTTCAGAAACTAAGTCCAAATTGATCTTTTAAGTTCAAATTGCAATTTGATTTTGAAATATAAGCTCTTTTGATTAATTAATTCAATGAACATTTATGACAAACATATCAAATATCCCATACTCGATTTGTTAGTTATATTTCATGGTTTAGTTAGTCTTGATTTCAGTTCTTTTTGTAAGTGAGGTAGTTTAACCACCAAGTATGTGGAATTCACATACTTAGTGTCTAGGTTGCTTAACTTAATCTTTTTTGAAATAAGGAATATTAGAAGGACGAAACCCCAGTTGTTCGTTTTTGTTAAATCATGGCAGTGGTTAGGACTATGTGGTCTCACATATTCCCAACACTTTTTCATTCATAATTTAAACTGCATTGTTCATTCTTACTTAATTTGATTGCTGCTTTACTTTAATCCCTTTTGTTGTAATTTTGAATTTAGTAGGATCATTAGAACCTCCACCTTTAAAAGAAATCATCTTTTACATTCTTTAGGATTCAGTCTAGTATTCTTTCCCCTAATTTTGTCCCTTGGGAAAACGACTCGGTCTTACCGGTTATAACTCGACGCGACCGTTTACACTTGAACGTACTCTTCAGAGAACACATTTCCAATCGCGTCAACAAGGGGTGGTCATGAGTATTTTATCACATTTATTGATGACCAATCTAGGTATGGATATGTGTACCTAATGTAACACAAGTCTGAAGCCTTTGAAAAGTTCAAAGAGTTTAGGGCTGAAGTGGAGAAGCAATTAGGGACACATATCAAGGCCATTCGATCTGATCGAGGTAGCGAGTACCTCTCTAATGAGTTTATTGATCACCTTGTACAGAATGGGATTCTGTCACAGTTGACTACACCTGGCATGCCTCAGCAGAATGGTGTAGCAGAGAGAAGGAATCGAACGATTTTAGACATGACTAGGTCGATGATGAGTTATTCGGAGTTGCCATTATTCCATTAGAGTTATGCTTTGGAAACTGCTGCGTACATACTAAATCTAGTACCAAGTAAATCTGTTCCCAGGACACCACGAGAGATGTGGATTGGGCGCAAGTCTTCTTTGCAATATCTCCGGATATGGGGGTGTCCAGCACATGTGCTGAAAGGGAAGATGAGCAAGTTAAATTCTAGATCGGAAGTATGTTACTTTGTAGGGTATCCAAAGGGTACTTATGGATGGTATTTTTATAATCTAAGAGAACAGAAAGTGTTTGTTACTATAAACGCTGATTTCTTGGAGGATGATTATATCATGAACCATAAACTTAAGGAAAGGATAGATCTTAGAGAGATAGAAGGAAATTCCTCAGTCCAACCCGTAGTTGATAACGATGTAAATCAAGAAAATACCACTTCTTCACCCATTTCCGCACCGGTACCTCATCGTAGTGGGAGGATTATCAGCCATCCTGATAGATACATGTTCTTAGGTGAAGTTTTGAAGTTGTATCCATAGAATATGAATATGATCTTGCCACATACAAAGAGGCAGTGACTGATGTTGATTAAGCTCATTGGGTTAAAGCTATGAAGGCTGAATTAGAATCTATGGATTTTAATCAGGTCTGGGATCTTATAGAACTTCCAGCCAATATTAAACCCATTGGCTGTAAGTGGGTCTGCAAGAGGAAAAGAAGATCTGATGGAAAGGTTGAGACCTTTAAGGCCAGGCTTGTAGCGAAAGGTTATACTCAGAGAGAGGGCATTGACTATGAAAAAACCTTCTCACTGGTATCCATGCTCAAGTCCATCAGAATACTCTTATCCATTGCTGCATGCCTAGATTATGAGACCTGGCAGATGGACATCAAGACTGCATTCTTGAATGGCAATCTTGAAAAGGACATCTATATGCAGCAACCAGAAGAGTTCATAGCTAGTCGGAAAGGTAACTTGGTATGCAAGTTGCAAAAGTCTATTTATGGGCTTAAGCAAGAATCCAGAAGTTGGAACATTCGTTTTGACAAAGCGATCAAATCGTTTGGTTTTATACAGAATCTGGATGAACCTTGTGTATACAAGAAATGTGAAGGAAAAGTGGTGGCTTTTCTTTTGCTCTACGTTGACGACATTTTACTCATTGGAAATGATGTAGCGGCATTGTCAACGATCAAGGGTTAGCTAGCTAGTACTTTCGATATGAAGGATCTAGGAGAGGCGAGCTATATTCTTGGAATAAAGCTTTTTTGGGATCGTAAGCGAAAGATAATGGGATTATTCCAAGCTGGTTATATCGATAAGGTGCTAACTAGGTTTTTAATGGATAATTTGAAGAAAGGTTTGTTACCTTTCAGGCATGGTTTGGCGTTCTCCAAGGACCAGTGTCCAAAGACACAGGAGGAGAGGAATCGCATAGCAGGAGTTACCTATGCTTTGGCAGTGGGATGTCTCATGTATGCGATGTTGTGCACTAGACCAAATATCTGCTTTGTCATTGGCGTGGTTAGTAGATATCAATTCAATCCAGGTCCAGAACACTGGATAGCCGTTAAGCACATTCTTAAGTACTTGAGAAGGACTAATGATTACATGCTTATGTACAGTGGTAGTGAGTTAATTTCAGTGAGATACACTGACTCAGACTTTATGTCAGATAAAGATTCAAGAAAGTCAACATCCGGACATCTCTTTACCTTGGGAGGTGGTGCTGTTAGTTGGAGGATCATTAAGCAGAAATGCATTGCAGACTCAATTACAAAAGTTGAGTATTTGGCTGCTTGTGAAACCGCAAAGAAAGCTATTTTGCTAAAGAAGTTCCTTATAGAGCTCAAGGTGGTACCACTATTGCTGTCACCTATTATGCTTTATTGTGATAATAGTGGGGCAGTGGCTTAGTCCAAGGAGCCAAGGAACCACGGAAAGGGAAAGCACGTAGAATGGAAATATCATCTAATCCGACATATTGTTCAACGTGGAGATGTGACTGTCTGCAAGATTTCCACCTCTGACAATCTTGCAGATCCGTTTACAAAGGCCTTGCCACAAAAGGTCTTTGATAATCATTTAGATAGTCTATGTCTCAGATGTAATCCTGTATGGTTGTGGGTGCAAGTAGGAGTTTGTTGGGTTTGTGCCCTCAAACCATTACTTTATGTATGAGACATTGACATTTTAATATATGGATATCAGCTTTACATTTTATTGTGTATATTTCTTTCATGAGATGATTGTTAATCCTTAAGTATCATAGTAAGTAATAATTCGTGTGTGTATGAGATACATACAAGTGATATACGAATTACTATTCTTTGATACTTAGAGCTTGTCATAGTGGATGATGAGACTGGATAACTCATCAAGTATACAGTGTAGCATGATTAACTACCATTGGATGGAGTGATGAATCTCAATCACTGGAGTATGACTCTTAGTTAATATGCTAGTGCTTATAGTGCATTGACGGACCTGAGCTTTCCTATTGACACTCAAGACTGTCAAATAGTCGATAGGAACTCATAACTTGTATAAGGTATGTGTTCTCAATCTTGAGACGATTATGAACACAAACTGTGGATATGGCTTCTTTGACTTACCAATCAGTGAGGTCTATTGAAGATCAAGACCTGGGTATCTTGGGTATGTTATGTTCATAGGGTTGTGAACATATATTGTCAAGATAGAATCTACCCTCTGATTTAGAGTAAGCATTCCCTTAAGAATGTCACCAAGTTGATTGCTGAGAACTGCAGTCTTGTTGATAAGTAGTTATCACCATGTTTGGTAATCATGAGAGGTGAATGAGACTCAAGGAATTCAAGAAGCGATCATGATTCAGGTTGACAGTGACAATTATCCGACTCCCTGAATATGATTGCGAATGCTGATGGTAGAGGGACATTAGTATACCTTATAAGTCTAGCTATCACTTCAGATATATTCTTTTGCGTTGGAGTTCAGTTATGGTTTTATAGTTGAGTAAACGTTAACTGATTAGTTGGTTAGTTTACTGAGCAAAGAGTTTGATCATAGGAATTAACAACTGGTCTGAGCCAACAATAAAGAGCCTAGGAGGTCCCACTTTTAGCTCCTCTAGGATGCTTGGAAAGGCACATGAGGATCTTGTCAAGATAGGTTCGTTCGATCGATCGAAGGAGTCTCGATTGATTGAAGTCTAGACATGTTCGATCGATCGAAGATTGTTCGATCGATCAAAGGTTCGATCGATCGAAGGGTCGATCGATCAAAGCCACTTCGATTGGTTGAAGGTTAAAGTCAGTTTTGGAAATCTATAAATACGGCAGCTGCGTACAGGGTTTAATAATCATTGTTTTTCCTATACGATAGTTGCAGAACCTGTTTAGGGCTTCCCAAACCTTCCCATCCTCCTTATTAGAGATCCCACCATCTCTAGTCTCTCCGGGAAGCATCCACAAGAGTTATAAGGGTGAAGACAACCTAGTGGAGCCTGTTGCATCACCAAGGAAGAAGAATATCTGAATTGGGTTCAAGACTTGAGGTATAATTCTTCTCCCTCTTGTTAACGCATCTATAGAATTGACGGGTAGTAGATCCGGGAATACCAATAAGTTTTATAACTTGATATTTTCCGCTGTGTGTTTAAAATTATTTTAAACCTGTTTTTCCTTCAACTGTGGTATATGATAGTTAAACTTAGTCGAACTTAAGTTTATGGTATGGCTAAGTTTTGCTAAGTTTGGCCATACGGCACAAGGAGTGCCGTCCCACACCACACGGCACACATTGTGACATTTCAATCTCCTACACGGCACATGATGTGCCACCTGGTGCTCTCACGGTACATGATGTGCCACCTGGTGCTCCCATGGCATATGATGTGTCGTTTCATCAACTATACCACTGTGTGTGTCTATGCCCATGTAGGAGAACTTGGCTTAAGTTGAAGTTTAAGTTCGTGTACGCATTGTGGATGCTCAAAGGAACTTAGGATAACATAGGATAACTTAACAAAAAGCCATTAACGATGGTGTAGGTATAACTAATGTATAGGACAGTGAAACTAAGTGGTACTTAAGTTTATGGTATGCCTAAGTTTTACTAATGTATAAGCCAAACGGCACACATTGTGCCGTCCCACCACTGCATGGCATGCATTGTGCCGTTTTATCACCACTCACCACCACACGGTACACACAATGCCCCGTGCTTCCCAAACGGTATTGTGTGTGCCGTTTGGATTTTGATTTATTTATTTTTTGTGGCACATTATTTAATCCCAGACAGCTATGCTTGTACAGTCTGGGTGGTACACAGTATTCTCTATGCTGTCTCACTATCTACCATTGTAAGTGTCCTCCCACCTGTACACGAACTTAGCTTAAGTTTAAGTTAAATTTAAGGTGCCCAATATGGATGCTCTTAGGGAGATACAGGGAGATATGGATGGTTTTCCAAAATAAAGTGGAAACTTTAAATTTTTGTCAAAACTAATTGCGGGAAACCTAAAATGTGTCGGCGTTTTGTTGAAAACGCTGTAAATTCCCAGCACTTTATTCTCAGATGCCCTAAATTCCCGGCATTAGTAGCCTAAATGCCATCAATTGCCGACATTGAAATAAAATGCCGATAAATCTTATGGGTGATAAAAAAAAACCAAAAAATCAACGAAAACCGATTGGTTGGTTTATAAAATGTATATACAAGCTAAAATTGACCGAAAAATCGACCAAAATTGAACCTATTGGTCGGTTTTGAAAAACACAAAAAATTGAAAAAATCGACCGAAATCGATCGCTTACAACCCTACTAGTAATCGTGGGCGTTTGTTTTCAAGACGTTGCAAATCAATGGCACTTAATCAACTACTGCAAAAAAAATATGCCAGGGTATGTCTTTTTTCTTGTAGAGATGATACAACTAACAAAACATTTGAAAATACACTAAATTGCTCTATTTTTGTCTATTATTTAATATTAATAACATGCCTTAATTAATTAATTTTTATTATTTATTTTTAATATAATTCAGTTCCCAAATGCTTTGTTACTTATACCATGTGTTCCCACCAATCATTTTCACAATATATGATATTATTGACAAAGCATTTGGAAACTAAGTATCAAACGGGCCCTAAGTATAGTTGGGATCGAGTCTTAAGCGGATCTGGATATTGTCCAACATTATTAACTGATAGAGGTTATACATGTATGTGATATATAACTGTAAGTCATATGGAAACCAAGCAATGCCATATTTTTCAAATTTTGAATCCCAAATTATTTTTCAAATGCTTTGTGATTAATTATACCCTGTGGTTCCACTAATCACTATCACAAATACGTTCTACACAACTAACAAAGCATCTAAATTTTGAGATATGACATGTGTTCCAAAATTTGAATTCTAAACTAGTTCCCAAATGCTTTGTCAGTTATATCATGTGACCACCTATCACTATCACTGTAATACCCGTACCCGGAAAAAGGTAGTAATATTAATTTTTCATGCATTAATTACTGTGATTAATTGCATGTGATGATTTGGGTGAGTTTCAATCACCTCGATGTGATAAGAGCTTGATAAAGGGCACAGTTGGATAGAAATGAAGTGGGTTCCACGGGAGGTCCAGATTAAATAAATTATATTTAGTTGCATTTATATGATTAAATGGATATTTGTTAAAGTGCATTTAATAATATATTGTTGGTTGTGACCTTTTATGGTACCAGTTTGGGTACTCATGTGATAGCGTATAGGGACATGATTCATAATTAGTAGGTTAATTAGCAACTTCATAAAATATTTGAGATCACTTTTGAGACCCATACGTGACGTAGACACATACCCAAGTAGATATGTGGTAGTTAATATAAAGTTTAGGGAGATCTCATAATAAACTTTGGAAGTTTTGGGGGTGCAAACGAGATTATGACTAAAGAGTCATAACCTTAAAGGCTTTGAAGAAGATACGTTTTGTCTTCATTTGTTTTTCAAAAGCAAAAAAAAAAAAAAAAACAACAGTTGGATATAGAGAAGTATCTCAACTAGAGGAAAAAAAAAGAAAAAAAAAAGAAAGAAAAGAAAAGAAAAAGCTACCGTTCGCCGTTTCGTTGTCGTTACTCGGTCGTCGGACCTCTATTTCACGAACCGAAGCCATATTCGGACTCGTGGAGGTGAGAGGATTATTTCTATGTCTTTCTTTTTCAATTTTGGTAATATTTTTTCGCGACCCATTTTAAGGGGTGATACATATATATATATATATATGTAGGGATATCATTGAAATCATTAGGAATTAGTTTTGCGAAGGAATTTGTGAATTCTAGGCTTAATTTGGACCTATTTGTGAGGCGAGTGTCCTAATCTCAAAATTGGATGTTTAATGTCTTTTAATTATTATTAAATGCTTAGAATGTTTAATTTATGATTAAGTAGCAAAGCATGTGATTGTTTATTATTTAACGTGTTTGAAATGTTGAAATTGCTATGTTGACATGTTGAGCTGCTTATGTGCTTATTTGGGTCAAAGGGTCTCAAGTAATAGTTAACATTATTTAGCCCGTATATAAGGGACACTATTCCTCAGAGAAAAAGGGGATAATGATGAAGTCCTCAGAGAAAAGGGGACGGTGGTGACGACCACAACGAATTAACTTCGGTTAAATGAGAGTGTGTGATATCGATTTTAAAACGACGGCAAAGTGAGAATGACCCAAAATCAGGGGTCCAGACTCCAGAATGATGGTAATTGATTACTTGACACTCCTGCGACCATTTATTGTTGTGAATACTTAATTGGTGTTATGAATCATTAAATACTCAAATTGCATGATTAGTACCACGTACTCACACTACACGGCTCGATTCGTAACGGGAATATCTGTTACAAAAATTATTTGTAACAGATATACATACACTCGTTACAAATAGGGCGTTGCAAATTGTAACGGATATATCCGTTACTAATAGTAACGGATTTTTGTAACGGATATACCCGTTACTAATTTATTTTTTGTTATGGTTATATCCGTTAAGAATATGTTTAGTAACGGATAGCTATCTATTTTTTTTTTGGAAAAATCACTAACGCTTTGTAACGGATTATTAACGATTATATCCGTTACTAATTTCCAAAATGCATAAAAATAGTAACGTATTTTGTAACGGATATTCCCGTTATAAATTTAAATTACAAATAAAAAAAAGTGAAATTAATTTATATGCTTTCAAATTTTTAATTGCACCTAATTAATAAACATATAAATTCATACCAAACACAAAAATAACAAACTCAATCTATACTTAACACAACAAAATTATTCCATAGTAATCGTACCAAAAAAAATTGTCCATACATGTATATATAACTGACAAAATCTCGCTGCACCAACCTAACCATGTTTGAAGTTAAATAACACTAATCAATCTCATAACACTCAACACTTAGAAAACAAAAATTCTCATATATCATTCCTTCCAATATCACATATGGTGCTAGAAGGAATTTACCAATCAATCATCATCTTCAACAACCTTGGTGCCTAGGCCCTTGAGCTCTTGTAGAGCTTCTTTCGCATCTTCATCGTCATTCTTCTAATGAGCAATACAAACTCTTACTCGCCTTGGGACACTACAGATACCCTTGTCCCAAATGTACTTAATAAGCTAAATATGCACTCTCACATCCTTTGTCACGATCAATGAATTTTTGTGCGAATTTTCTGATCTCTAGTATGGCATTTGGAGCCTTCTTCTTGAATGTGATGTTATTCAAAATAATAGTTCAATTATGAATCACACTCTTGACAACACAAATAAACCACAGATGAGTCGAGATATAAATAAATTACGTTAAGCTTCACATGTATTCTCACAAGTTTCTTTAGGCATGTTTGAGGTGCGAGTAAGGTTTCGTGGCGTTGGGATAAGCGGTTTACAGTTTCACTACTCAAAACCTCAAAAACTAATTAGTTTTTTCAAGCTTAAGTGATGAAAAAGACATTTTTTCGCAATATTTGTGAACCGTGATTCCGTTAGTTCTCACAGGTTTCTTTGGGCATGTTTGAGGTGTGAGTAAGGTTTCATGGCATTCGGATAAGCGGTTTATAGTTTCACAACTCAATACCTCAAAAACTAAGGTTTTTCAAGCCTAAATGATGAAAAAGTCATTTTTTCACATTATTTGTGAATCGTGATTCCGTTATGTATTCCGTTAGTTCTCAAAAGTTTCTTTAGGCATGTTTGAGGTATAAGTAAGATTTCGTAGCATTCGGATACACGCTTTATTATTTCACTACTCAAAATCTCAAAAAACTAAGTTTTTTTCAAGTCTTAAATGATGAAAAAGTCATTTTTTCGCATTAATTGTGAACCGTAATTCTGTTATGCATTCCGTTAGTTCCCACAAGTTTCTTTAGGTATGTTTGAGGTGCGAGTAAGGTCTTTTGTATTCGGATGAGCGGTTTACAGTTTCACAACTCAAAATCTCAAAAACTAAGTTTTTTCAAGCCCAAGTGATGAAAATGTCATTTTTTCACATATTTGTGAACCATGATTTCATTATGCATTCTGTTAGTTCCTACAAGTTTCTCTAGGCATGTTTGAGGTACGAGTAAGGTTTTTTAGCATTCAGATACACGCTTTACCATTTCACTACTCAAAATCTCAAAAACTATGTTTTTTTCAAGTCTAAGTGATTAAAAAGTCATTTTTTTGCATTGTTTGTGAACCGTGATTCCGCTATGCATTCCGTTAGTTCCTACAAGTTTCTTTAGGAATGTTTGAGGTTCGAGTAAGGTTTCCTAGCATTCGGATACACGTTTTATCGTTTCACTACTCAAAACCTCAAAACTAAGGTTTTTTTTTTCACGTCTAAGTGATGAAAAGGTCAATTTTTTTGCATTATTTGTTAACCGTGATTCCGTTATGCATTCTGTTAGTTTTCACAAGTTTCTTTAGTCATGTTTGAGGTGCGAGTAAGGTTTTGTGGCATATAGTTTCACTACTCAAAACCTCAAAAACTAAGGTTTTCAAGCCTAAGTGATGAAAAAGTCATTTATTCACATTATTTGTGAACCGTGATTCCGTTATGCATTCTGTTAGCTCCCACAAGTTTCTTTGGGCATTTTTGACTTGTGAGTAAGGTTTCGTGGCATTCGGATACACGCTTTACCATTTCACTACTCAAAACTTCTAAAACTATGTTTTTCCAAGTCTTAAGTGATACAAAAGTTATTTTTTCGCATTATATGTGAACCGTGATTCCGTTATGCATTCCGTTAGTTCCTAGAAGTTGCTTTAGGCATGTTTGAGGTGCGAGTAAGGTTTCGTGGCATTCAGATACACGCTATACCATTTCACTACTCAAAACCTCAAAAACTAAGTTTTTTCAAGCCTATGTGATGAAAAAGTCATTTTTCACATTATTTGTGAGTTGTGATTCCGTTATGCATTCCGTTAGTTCCCACAAATTTTTTAGGCATGTTTGAGTTGCGAGTAAGGTTTTGTAGTATTCGGATACACGCTTTACCATTTCACTACTCAAAATCTCAAAAACTAAGTTTTTTTCAAGTCTAAGTGATGAAAAAGTCATTTTTTTTGCATTATTTGTGAATCGTGATTCCGTTATGTGTTTCGTTAGTTCCCACAAGTTTCTTTAGGCATGTTTGAGGTGCGAGTAAGGTTTCGTGGCATTCGGATACACGCTTTTCCATTTCACTACTCAAAGGCTCAAAAACTATGTTTTTCCAAGTCTTAAGTGATACAAAAGTTATTTTTTCGCATTATATGTGAACCGTGATTCCGTTATGCATTCTTTTAGTTCTTACAAGTTGCTTTAGGCATGTTTGAAGTGCGAGTAAGGTTTCGTAGCATTCGGATACACGCTTTACCATTTCACTACTCAAAATCTCAAAAACTAAGGTTTTTTTAAGTCTTAAGTGATGAAAAAGTCATTTTTCGCATTAATTGTGAACCGTGATTCTGTTATGCATTCCATTAGTTTCCACAAGTTTGTTTAGGCATGTTTGATGTGCGAGTAAGGTTTTGTGGCATTTGGATAAGTAGTTTACAGTTTCACAATCAAAACCTTAAAAACTAAGGGATTTCAAACCTAAGTGATGAAAAAGTCATTTTTTTCGCATTATTTGTGAACCGTGATTCCGTTATGTATTCCGTTAGTTCCTATAAGTTTCTTTAGGCATGTGTGAGGAGTGAGTAAGGTTTTGTAGCATTTGGATACACGCTTTACCGTTTCACTACTCAAAATCTAAAAAACTATGTTTTTTTCAAGTCTAACTAATGAAAAAGTCATTTTTTGCATTATTTGTGAACTGTGATTCCGTTATGCATTCCGTTAGTTCCCACAACTTTCTTTAGGCATGTTTGAGGTGCGATTAAGGTTTCGTAGTATTTGGATACACACTTTACCGTTTCACTACTCAAAACCTAAAAACTAAGTTTTTTTTTCAAGTCTAAGTGATGAAAAAGTCATATTTTTGCATTATTTGTGAATCGTGATTTCGTTATGCGTTCCGTTAGTTCCTACAAGTTTCTAAAAACAACTGGGAACCTAAAGATCTAAAGACACAATAGTTTTACCTTTGGTTTTTTCCCTCAGTTTGCGATTATCTACCCCAGCTCCATAAAAAAAAGAAGATCTAAAGACTCAGTTCCCTGGAAAATACCAAAGAAATGATAGAAAATTAGTTAGAGAGAGTGAAGACTTCCAAAGCTCATGTCGAACTATCTAGGACTAGGTCTGACGATAATAAAAAACTGGTCCAAATCAAATCTAAAAAAAGTCT
Source organism: Hydrangea macrophylla (assembly GCA_033977485.1). Lineage (NCBI taxonomy): Eukaryota > Viridiplantae > Streptophyta > Magnoliopsida > Cornales > Hydrangeaceae > Hydrangea > Hydrangea macrophylla. Next base: position 96,387,025 of record CM066995.1, read on the forward strand.
AAAAATAAAAAAACAGACAATTAGGAGCACCAAGGATATCAAAGATTTGATCTATATACCCTATCTTCTAAGGATATCAAAGATTTTAAAGATTTGATCTATAAATAAATCCAAATCCCCTCACTTCTAAGGATATCAAAGATGCAAATAGAAATTTCTTGATGTTGCAATTTAGCATTATAATTCCTGACCTAGACAATTGCAACAGTCACCCAAAATGGTTGTTGGTTGTATAACGATTTGACTGGAGTCTGATATGTCTTGGTTCAATGTCTACGAAACTTTTGGACCAAAATGCGAAGATAGATGAATCAGTCACCTAGATGAAATCAACATACATGCTTCTTTTATGCCTTGCAAGAAATTATAAGTAGAATCAAACAAATACTTAAGAAATTCTAAGAAATTCGCCAACACTATTAAAAGATTAAATGAATTGAACCGTCAAAGGAAAAGTGTTTATGGATTCCACATCAATTGATGAACATCTTGCGCTGCGTTCACTTCTGCTAACTTGACCTTGAAAACCTAGTAAACCATGAAGCTGGGAGTTGAATTTTATTACTTTCCTCAGCGTCACAACAATTAACAAAGCACATGATGGCCATATGATAGAAAGACAGGCAAACAATTAAGTAAAGAAAAGTGACACTGCAGAGCAAATAGAACATGTTCACACAAAACACATTAAGATGGTCAAAAAATCACATTGCAGAAAATAACAATATGCAACTGAGAAATGGAAAGAGACGCATAGAGGGCTTCAAGAAGGTTGGGTCTTTGCAACTACACAATATCAGTATCTTAAACTACCAAACTGAAGGTAAATTCACTTAGGTATATTTTCTTCACATGTATATTTATACATGAAAATTCTTAAACTACCAAACTGAAGGTAATTTCAGCATTTATGAACCAAGCACTGCCCCAAACAAGAACCCATTAATTGGATACTATATTTAAACATTCATCAACATACTTATCCATTACCTTCCTCTTCAATATTCGCTTTTGATATTACAAAATCAAGAATAAGCAGTAAAGAAGCAAAACAACACAGGTAACTACTGGAAAAAAACACAGCACAAAGGAAAAATTGATGTCTTACTTTTCGTGAGTAGTTTTTTAGTGGAAGAAAGCAGATTATTTTATTAGGATTAGGAAAAACTAATTTTATCAAAGTAACTACCAACCCGGAGTAAGTTCTATTCATCCATGGTCCTAAAATTACTAAATTAAACACTAATCTGGTTCAGCCCATTAAACTATTTTCAATCCCATTTAAAAGACTAAACAATGATTCTAAAGAAGGCTGACAACGGAAATTGAAGAAAAAATAAACACTTCAATAACTTAAACGCTTAAACAACCTCGGACGAAAATACTTCCCCATCCCATAAAGAAACCAAAACACGCTCCAGAGAGTATACAAAGCGAACACATATTTACATAAGACATATGATGATAAATAGTGTTCTACATATTCATTATCAAAACATCAGTATAATTAGACCACTTAACAAAAATCTAGGAAAATTACCTTACTACACCAAAATGGACGATTTGTCACGCTTATTTTCGCATTGTTTGTCACTATCCAAAACCGTGACAAAATTTGTCACGGTTGAAGACCGGTTGAAGACCGTGACAAATACTATTGTCGCTGTTTAAAACAGTGTCAAATTTTGTCACAATTTAGGACTGTGACAAAAAGTGACAAAGAAATAATTTTGTCAGTGTTTTGGACACTGACAAACTTTTGTCAGTGTCTTGGACAGTGACAAAAAAAAAATATCACTAAATTATTCGAATTGTCTCACTTATTTTCGGGCAATTTGTCATTGTTATTAACAGTGACAAAAAATGAGTAGTTTTGCTCACCCCAAATTTGCTAACCTTCCTCTCCCAGTGGCGAATGCAGTGGGGCCTAGTGCTTTACACCATTAATTAATTCTCATTTAATATTGGACGCCATTGCATTAGCCAATAAAAGAGGAGGGTGAGCAGGACAGGTTCCGAATCTTTAGAGGTCCGGGACGAACTACTAAAAAGGAGGCCCTTATATGGAGGATCGGGGGCAGTGCCCATGAGGCGATTTTTTGGGGGGTCTGCTTATATATAATTGTCAATTTTTGTAGGGTTTGCTTATACATAATTGACGATTTTTTTTGGGGTCTACTTATGATATGAGTCTATTTGTGAAACTTAAACATTGTATGGTGTCTTTCAAAAGTCTAGAGGGGCCTATTTCTAAAATTAAAAAATTCTTACACTAAAAGTGTAGTTTGTAATATTCTAGGGGCCTTTGCTTTTGAGTTTTATATACATCTACATCAATATTTATGTAGTTAATGACACTAAATTAGTAAATTGGGCCTTGGGGTAGGCCTAAATGTAAAATGCTAAAAAATCTCAAGGTAAAAATATAATTATAAAAATTTCATAGAGGCTCTCAAAATTTTGTGAACTTTGGTGGCCCGGGGCAGTTGCCCCTTTTGCCCCCCTTTGGGCCGACCATAAGGGTGGACAAAGAGTGAGCAATTTTAGGATGGACAAAAATGTATTAAAAAAAAAAATTGGCCTATACACATTTTATTTTATTTTTTATTTTTTTACGAAGTACTCCGTATAAACAATTTGTTTGTATGAAAGCCGTGTGTCATAAAATAGGGAAGCACAAAAAAATATGGTCACAGTCCTCTCGATTTAGCCCTAAAAAATAGGCGCTCATTTTCCCTATCATTTTTCCCCAATGTTAAGCTTTTGAGAGTTCTCACTTCTCAGTTCTGTCTATCTCCGTTCCAAAAAAAGGCGCTCACAGCTCACCACCACCTCGCCGCCGCCATCACCAGTCTGCCATCACCATCTGACCAACCCTCCAAGGCATCTCTCTCTCTCTCTCTCTAGGGTTTTTGAATTGAGGTTAGAGATCTTCAAACAACAATGGCGGTAAAAGGGACTCCAATTAACACCGCGATTGATTTCTTTGGATTCCAAGGTTTTGCCTTTGAATTGAGGTTAGAGACCACCGCCGCTGATAGCCCTAGCATTTATCACCGCCACCCACTTCCGACACTGTTGCTTGGATTCAAAGATTTTTGCGTCATTTTTTAGATAATCGAAGATCGGCAAGCCTTCTCTCTATTAATCCATCCAGATTTGTGCCTTAGAAATTTAGGTTAGTTTACGCCGTCCACCATGGTCGTCGTTCACTGGTAAGTCTTCTCTCTCCCTATATGTGTGTGTGTGTATATATCCAGATTTGTGCCCTATATTGTGGTTGTCGCCGATGGCGTCCAAAAGGATGCACTTTGATTCGGCCTTAATGGCGTTAAGAGTAAGATTGTTGAATCTCATACCCTGCAATCTGCTAATGAGATTGTATTTTCTCTCTCTAAAACTCTATGTATCTCTATGCAATTGATATAAAAATGTCGATATATCAATTTAGATATATATGAGCATCTTTGTGATTTTTTTATCAGGTGAGGAAGATACAAGAGGAGATGAAGAGAAGAATTCTTTCGAACACTTACGGCTCGAATTTTTCGATGAAGATGGAGGTCGAGCGACAAATAATCTATAGGTTTGATTTTGATGTTATTAGTATTATGTGATCACTTCTTCATGCATGCATTGTGATGTGATTCGTTCTGATTTTGTTGAAATTGGACAACACTAAAAGTGGGGTTTTGGATTTAAATTAGGGATTTTTGATCTCTTAGGGTTTCCATTATCCACGAACTAATGTTTTTTGTGAATTGTTTGCATGTGAAAAGTTTGATATTTATCTATGCAGCTTTGATTGCTGATAAATTAATGGAGAAGTGTAGGAATTTAGAAATTTTGAGTAGCAGATTTCATGTTAGTTTGGGTCCATAGGATGTGAAATCGTTTATAGAAGTGAGATCGAGCTTGGGAGAATACATTAGATGTGAATCACTGCGTGTTATTCATGAAATCGCAGATTAATCTGATGAACACAAGCTTTACATTCTCGAATTCTTTGTTTGCGCCTTTGCTCTTGCTAATGATGTTGAGGCAAATGTTTCATCTTTTTTTTTGCTTCTTCAAATTCTATAACTATCATATATATATATATATATATATCATCTGTTATCAGTGTTATGAGATTCATTGATTTGCACAGATTGAAATGCTTATGGCAGTGCAAATTTGTCTTGATATAATAATTTATCGAACTTTTTAAGTAATGAAATTCACTTATGGCCAGTGTGTACGAATTTGTCTTGATTCATATATCTATGAAAATCCCTATGGCTAATATGTAATTAGCTAGCCATTAATTGTAACTTGAATTTTATTTTCCTATATCAATTCACCAAATTCAGGTACGAGAAAAGCCATTGGGATTCATGATTGTCTGTAGTGGATACAGCTTCTTTGAGAAGACCATATGTTTTGGGTTTGTTTCTCTCAACTATGTTGCCTATTACCCCTTTTACTGCTTAGCTCTTCTGTATTTAGATAGATGTGGGATATTTGGATTCCAATCTGATATTTAATTTTCTCATTTTCTTACTGTCTTCTAACTTGGTATTGTCTCATATACTGTCAAACTCTCTAATAAATTGAACACTGGTTCTTAGATATTCCCTGTAATACTATCCCTAGATACATACATAATGTTTTAGCCTAAATTATTGATTATTGATGTGCATAGTTATGATTGTACTACTTGAATTTCGTTCCCTGGTGGTTTTGCTCAACTTTAAGCATTCCGATGCTATCATTGCAGGAAATTTGTTTCAAGTCTCAGACCTAAGCAAACTAGCCAACTAGGCTCCCTTCTTGATACGATGGGTAATAATCGGATCCAATAACTTGTCTATTTGTATAAATTTTTATTTTCTTAGTTAATAAAGTTCAGTTTTAATTAGGAGAAAAATAAAGAAGGATATAGGGTACTTAGTGAAAGGGTTATTGAACATTAAAAGTATTTTTCTTTATATTTGTGGGGAATATTTATGGTGATATTTTATTGTGTTCAGCTGGTTTTTATCAAGATTAATATGGCTCCATCTTTTTTCCTAGATGAAAATGGTCAATGTTGAAATCAGGCTTCAGGTTCTGTTTTGGCTGGCTGGCTGGCTTTTTAAGTAGGATCCAATATGATCTAAGTGGTTGTGGTGTTGTGATGTTGACTTCTTTGCTCGCGCACGCGCGCGCACACTATTTTCATTTCTTCTTTTCTAATTATTCCTTCACACCCATATGTTGGAGGGCTTACATTTGTTGCACTCATATTTAAAGTCAATCAAAGTTGCCCCCCTCATTTCCTTTCGAGTCTCTCTCTATCTCTCTCTCCCTTATTATTAACGCGTAGTCAGAGAATCTATTTATAGAGAGAGAAAAGAGAAGTTAGAGTTACCTTTCGTCCCTCTCTCTCTCTCTCTCTCTCTCTCATAAACGGAGAAAAGAGAAGATAGAGTTGCCTTCTATAGCACTAATTTGAAGAAATTTCAAATTTTAAGATAGAGTTGCCTTCTATAGCACTTATTCTTTGTGCTTTCTCTAGACCATCACACATAATTGAAGAAATTTCCCTTTGCATGTGATGCTTGCCAATATGGAGGACTTCTATAGCACTATTTAATTTTTGAAAAGTAACAAGTGTCATTTTATTTCATTGTCAAGCTATATCCTAATTCACATGTTTAATTTTGTCTTTCTATCAGTGTTGATTCTCTATTTTTTTATTGACTTGATTAAGAAAAAAAATGGAATTTTCATGGTTGATGTCTTTATTTCCAGATATTAGAGGGGCTACTCAAATTTCCATAGAACAGGGAGTGCGTAGACTGCAAAAGGAAGTAGGTTCTTAGACCAAAATTTGTAGTGGTTTTATAGTAGAAAAGATAGTGTGGGTATTTGGATAGTAAAGATGAAAATAAAGACCTCATAATAAATATTTCTTTTTGGCTATGCAGAGCTCCAAGATGGGCAAGTGTGAATTTGGGAATCGTCATATGCATGCAATGTTCTGGGATTCACAGAAGTCTTGGAGTACACATATCAAAGGTGAATAACTGCATTTCCTTTTTGGCACTCTCAATTATGTATTTCTTCTTGGTGAATATATGTGTGTCAAAGGTCTAACTTTGTTTTTTTCCCCTCCCAAACAAGTTCAAACTTTGAGACCAAGGATGTGTTTGGAATGACACTTTTGGATATTACATCATGATCTTCAATTGTTTCGAAAATATGATCTAATGCACTTATTACTTTTTCAAAAAAGTATGTCTTAGCTGCTTTTGCTTTTAAGATGGAGACAGTGGATCGCAGTTCGCTGCTGCTCAATTTCTGCAGCATATTACTCTCAGACTCTTGTGTTTCTATCTCCATCTGTACCTCTCTTTTGCTTTTGTTTTTCTCTTCCATATCTAAAGTCTATCAATATTGACATATATAGTACGAAAAATAAGCCATTTATGTACCAAACGCATGTCCAAGGTGAGCATCACTTATATATTTTTGAGAGTATTCTATCCAGTTATCTTGAATGAGTTTTAGGATTATAAAGTAGTATGATTAAAAATTAATCCCCTTGTGGGTTGATGATTGTCAATAGTTTTTCTTTTCTTTATTTTTAACAAAGGATGCATGGATGTAATCTGTATTGTAAAATTTGTTTGTTTTTTTTTTTTTTTTTCTTTTTTTTTTTTTTTCTTTTTCTCTTTATTATAAGCTAGTGTTGTAAATTATTTATACCTTAACTATCAAAATGTTATTCATTTGTAAAGTTGAAGAACACAATAAAAATACAATGTATACCATTAGAGTTAAAAATACAATGTAAAGTTCTCCTCTTGATTATGTCACAAACCCTTCCTGGGGTTCCAGACACCACATGAACTCCATATTCTAGTTTCCTGATATTCTGACAAATGTTATAAGATATCTTGCTTTACTTCATAGTTCATGCCCAAATCTGTTTTTATTTATCTTTTTCATTTATTTGAGGTTTTTTTTGTTCCAAACCAGTTCATGCTCAGCAAGGCTTGGAAGGGACACCATTCCTATCAAGCTACTACTCAGGTTCGTCTCTCTCTCTCTCTCTCTCTCTCTCTCTCTCTCTCTCGCTTGCTTATACATCTTATGCATACTTCAAACTTACTTTATCATATGTAGTTTCTCTCATAAACTCATATTATAGTTTATTGTGTTTTTCTTTCGTTCTCTTATGGTTGTTTGGTTTATTATAAGTGTTAATGTAATTAGCTCAATACATGATCTCTCTCTCTCTCTCTCTCTCTCTCTCTCTCTCTCACACACACACACACACACACACACACACACACACACAAGTTCTACACTAAACTCCTAAATGAGTAGTTAATTTAAGGTCTTTCTGCATAAAGGTGACAAAAACCACATGGTATTTTGAAGTTACATAAGCTGTCTTCTATTATTCCTCAATGAAAGTAACACATTATGAAAGTATGCTGAACTTACATTGTGTAATGATCAGGTCAATAGATACGCTAATTTCAAGTCTGTTACCACTCTTTTGTAATCTCCGCTCTTCTACGTTTTATCAGCTCATAATTAGGTCTTCACATCGATTTTTAGTCTCTTTATCCAGGTTAGTACGAGTACGCCTGCGGGGTGGCGTTTTATGAGTTTCAATCAATTTTGGATGAAAATTCAGAATTGAAGAAATTTTTGGACTTTTTGGAATAGTAAATTTGGTTATGAAGGGTCGAATGTTTTTTGACGGGTTTTATTTTGTGGTAGATGGACTATTTTTTGTAAAGTCTCACGATGGACTATTTTTGTAAAGTCTCATTGTTCTAATGGAGTTGGTGCTGAAAAGGCCATATTGTGTAATCCAAGTATTCTTGCTTAGGAAATGATGAAATGTGGTTGATTGTATAATCCAAAATGGATTTGATTAGATATATGTATCTTGTTCCCATGTGGTGCAAGATAAATACAAATAATACAAATCCAAGAGAGAGAGAGAGAGAGAGAGAGAGAGAGAGAGAAGAAACCTCTAGCAAATAATACAAATCAAAGAGAGATAGATAGATAGATAGAGAGAGAGAGAGAGAGAGAGAGAGAGAGAGAGAGAGAGAGAAGAAACCTTCAGCAAATAATACAAATCCAAGAGAGAGAGAAAGAGAGAAGAAACCTCTAGCAAATAATACAAATTGCTACACCAAAACCAGAATTCGCATATATTCCATACCAATTATCTAATGGAGATGTTCTGAAACTATCTAAACCGTATATATTCCATATATGTTCCAAAGAATGAAGCTAACTAGTAGCAACTAGAAAGTAAATTATTCATCTAGCATTTTGTACTCTCAAAGGCGTAAAACGTAAATCTTTTTAACTTCAAAGTAATATTCCAGTAAGTTGTGAATTAACAAAGGCTCCTAAAGCCAAGCAAGGGCACTAGGTATTGTGCCGGTGCAATTTTTGTCACCCATAGCCATACTTGTTTACATTTCTTGAAGGATTACTAGATTTTTGTAAAGTCTCATTGTTCTTTCCAATTATCTAATGCACATGCTATAATGTTTCTTGCTTAATTTTGGTGTTTCTTGCTCCGAGTTCATTTCAAATTTACATTGCACACTGTTGGTTTTTAATCCAATGTTTCTAAGGGATGTTCTTAATCATAATGTTTCTAAGGGTATTTCTTTTTTTGGAAAGAACTTCTAATGGAGTTGGTGCTGAAAAGGCCATATTGTGTAATCCAAGTATTCTTGCTTAGGAAATGATGAAATGTGGTTGATTGTGTAATCCAAAATGGGTTTGATTAGAGAGAAGAAACCTCTAGCAAATAATACAAAGGGTGGGTGGGTGGTGTGGCCTATCTGGTTGCTTCGCTGAATCACGTTACTAAGTGCTAGTTTTTGAATTTGAACAATTTGTGTTTTTGTTATAAGTGGTAGACTTTGTATTGGATTGCAATTGTATTTTGTGATGAACTAAATATTGTGTTTTGTGATAATCTAGATACTTTATGTTATTTATGGTGATCTAGTTTGTATCGGATTGGAATTTTTGTTATGGTGTTTATATTCTTTCAGGTACCAAAAATAATAGGGTGGATTCTGAACAAAATAAGAATTTTTTTTTAAAAAATTCAGATTTGTCACTGTCCAAAACTGTGACAATTATAGATAACTGTGACATTTTTTCATATATTAGTCATTGAGCTCTGAAACCTTGTCACTGTCAATAACCGTGACTACAAAATGTGACTAACTACCATACTTTGTCACGGTCTACAAGCATGACAACTAATGTGACTATGACAATAAATTGTCACGGTCTATAAGTGTGACAGAGAATGTGACTAGTGTCATAATTCGTCATGGTTCATGAGCATGACAAAAAATGCGACTAATTCCATAAATTGTCACTGTTTAACACGCTGACAAAACTGTGACAATTGAAAGTGAGATGTCACTTTGAAAGTGTAACAATGGAACCGTGACAAAGGCCATTTGTCACGGTTTTGGACAATGACAATATTTTGTGTCACACCCGAAAATGTCACGGATTATAACCGTGACAAAGGGCCTTTGTCACTGTCCAAAATCGTGACAAATCGGCCATTTTGGTGTAGTGTAGCTGATTCTTCTCTACCAAATTAATTTGCAATGAGAAGGAGAGCCAAATCATATCAAAATAACTTCTACGCAATCTGAGAAATGAACAAAAATAGATACAATACAAATTAGATCAAAAGTTTGGGCATTTGTATATAGACACAAGTTAGAAGAAATTTAGTGCATAGATTTGTATTACCAACTGCTTAATCACTACAGAGGAACCCAATAAAAAAAAGAAAGGGGATTGATAATTTGAGACCCAAAAATTCGTTTAATCCAAAATTTGTGGAAGAGGGCCTTTTTTCCTTAGATTCGTACCCCATCGATGGAGTCAATACTAGAAACAAAGTGTATATTGAATCTTAAAGAGATTTAGAGTCACATGAGAGAGGTTGGGTACGACAAAAAATCAGCCAGTTTGTACCAGAAGGAAGAAGAAGATCTACAGTTCTAAGGTTTGAATCAATCTAGAAGAAGAAGAAGAAGAAGATCTAGGGTTTTAGGGTTTCAATCAATCTAGAACTAGAAGACGAAGAAGAAGAAGAAGAAGCAGAAGAAGAAGAAGAAGAAGAAGAAGAAGAAGAAGATGAATTGTTACCTGCGAGCGGTGGCACAGCGGAGGACACAGCAACGGCGGATGACCCTCTCTCTTTTCTCCCTCTCGTTATTTTTGTCTCTCTTTCCTTTCAATATGTTTCTCTTTTCTTTAGATGTAGAGCCCGATAGCTTTTGTTTTAGCCTACATTTAATATTTTTGAAAAAAATACCAGCTCATATTTACAACGGATATAACTGTTACGTTATCATAGTGGTCCACTACATAGAGAGTACTTAATTAATCAATAAGATGAAAAAAATTATAGAGATAGATACAATTAATCTAAGAGGGAATAAGCTAAGAAAAGTGGCTTTTTCAAGTTCCTTTTTAAGCTAACTTAAGTACAAAACCATGTCCTTGGTGCTAAAATTAAAGAAAGCTTAAAAGAGGATGTGCTTTAAAAGAAGAGGATAATCTGCAAATATCGATCAATTAATGTACTCCTCTATCTTATAGAACCCTTATAGAAGCAAATAAGATAAAGGGAATGTTTAGAAACAAGAAAATAAAATAAAATATGTATATCAATCTCTGTTGTACTGTAACTTAAATCCATATTTTAGGTGCCACCTGATCTGCAAGGGTGCTTGACAGCTTTTATTATCAATTTGGAATGAAGATCACTGATCAAGGATCAAGAGACTAGAGTACTGTGTGTGTGTGTGTGTGTGTGTGTGTGTGAGAGAGAGAGAGAGAGAGAGAGAGAGAGAGAGAGAGAGAGAGAGAGAAAGAGAAAGAGAGAGAGACTTGTTAAATAATACAAGTGCTGATTAATTTGGGGAAAAGAATTGAATAATTAAACTGCCATAGAGGCATATAAATATATACACATCCACATATGTGCGCGCGCGCATGTATGTGTGTGTGTGTGTGTGTGTGTGAATGAAAGCAAGCACATACAAACATTCTATGAAAATTCAAGAAAGCATCTACTTTAATTTCTACAATGTCCTCTTTGAACCTATAATTGTGGACTTTTTCTTTTTGAATAGCAACTTCTATTGATATAAAAGAAATGGTACCAATAGCACCAAAAAAACAAACCAAATGAAAGGATGCTCATTGATGCCATCCCCATTTTGACAGATCCAAAAAGGCTCAAAGAAATCATCCCCATTATGATAGAATAAAAAAGGAGCCCAGAAGAGCAAATGCCCCAAGCAACGCCCAAGACAAGCAAAACCTTTAATGTCCAACAAAATTGCTTGAACCAAATTGCAATCTGAGATTTTTCATGCCTATATTGGGATGGCCCCAAGTTCACAACTTGGTACCATTATTAGATACTTCACAGATTTGATTGAAGAAGAAGAAAGTAGGTACTTCACAACTTGGTACCATTATCAGGTACCATTATCAAGTACTTCACCATTATCAGCTACCATGACACAAATAAGGAAAAAAGTAGTAGTAGAAGAAGAAGAAGAAGAAGAAGAAGAAGAAGAAGAAGAAGAAGAAAAGAGAAGAAGGAGGGTGTACCTATAGATAGTCGATGGCGGCTGGTAGTCAGCAGCGTCGAGTGGTCGGCAGGTGGTCAGCGGCATCGGGTGTTCGGCAGCGTCGTGGGGTTTGAGGCTGCGCGGATCTAGGGCTCCAATCTACTTTCCCCCTTTATCCCTCATTTCTTTCTCCTTTCTCCCGCCCTTCTATTTGTTTTGTGCAACAATGAGAGCCCGATGGTTTTAGTAGCCAAAATTATCATTATTAATTTATTATTAATATTTTATTAATTTTGTAACGGATATAAACGTTACCAAAATATATATAACCGTTACAAATTTTAAGTAACCAAAATAATGGCAATTAGTAACGATTTTTCCAAATTTGTAACGGATAATACCCATTTCAAATCAAGAATCCTGTCCGTTACAAATTTACCCGTATGGTGTAGTGTCACTGAGCGAAAGCTTATTCGATTTTGTAGCTAATGACCACGCAGGTTTAGATGAACATCACAATGAGAAGCGTTGAACCACGGGGTTCTGGACAGCTTGGGAGTATGTTTCTTTTGTTGTATATGTTAATGCGTTGTTTGTGGATGTACTCATTTGGGTTGGAAGTTGGTATAGAAATTTGATCTGTAGAATCTGCAGGTTTATTTTTGGCCTATCGACTTTTACGGAAATAGACATAACTCTTTCTAGAAAATTCGAATTTGCACGCCGTTTTTTGCGTTGGAACTGAGACTCGAAGGGCTATCTTTTGATATAAAATTTGACTATATTTTCTTAATGTATATTTTACCCTTGGGCCGGTTTAAGTTAACGAATTCCTATTACGATGTTTAACTCTTATTTTACTATTACTAAGGGGTGTTTTGTTTTGGTAATTCTTTGTTACACGGTCCTAATTTGCGTTTGGCGGTGTAGGGTGTGACAATTTTTGGTATCAGAGCAATAGGCTAGAGTCTTTGGGAACGAGAGATGACGAATATGACGCGTGAGTGTGCACACAACAACACGTAGTTACACGATCATGCATACACATTTATTTTAGCATGCTTAAGATATTGATTAGCATGCTTATGGTGTTCATAACATAGTATGCATGGTGACCATTCAGGTTATTGGTTGCCAGTTTTAATTGTCTGGTTGCAATGAACTCAGAGAAGAGACACATATCACCGACAATGGTGGATCGAATGAAAAGGGTTATAGGAATCAGTACCTTATCAGAGGAAGATGCACATGAAAATTCGAACCCAGAGATAAGAATAGAACTATTGACCACAGAAGAGTTTTTGAGAGAGTCCAGTCAATATCAAAAGGGTAAGAGACTAAGAGAAAGTCTAAGGGAAAGTCAAGGTAAGATGAGAAAAGTAAATGAGGGTAGTTCATCGACAAGTGGCATTTCTAGAGAAAAGAAATTGTGTTGTCCAATTTGTCATAAATGACATTGGGATGTATGTTGTGGATCTTTTGTAATTTGTTATGTTTGTTGGCAGCTCGGGTACATCGCAAGAAATTGTCCAAGTCAAGAGCAGAAATTAAAGATAAGAGTTATGACTCTAGACAATATGTGCATCGGCCACATGATTACCCTAATAGATGACAAGAAAATCCAAGTTTATCGACATCTAAAATCACTTCAGAATTTGTCCAACTACCAATGGGAATAGAGCAAAAGGAAGACAAATTTTCTCAATTTATAGTTGAACCACCAGAGGCATCAGATACAATTAAGGTAATCATTTACCTCCAAATTATATTTATGTATTCTTGAATCCAAGAACTTCATGTTAATTGTATCATGGTAGTTATCGAATGTTCAAATACGTTATTGGGGATCTTTGTGTGTTGGACTTGGTTAATGATAATATATTGGGATTTATATGAATGGTTCTGATAAACCAGGGGTTTATGATGTAAGAATAATATAGAATTAGTAACAGTGAGTATTACAAGTTATTTTGATATGATGACAAGTATAAGTGGCTATTGATCAAGTACGTTGTAGTTAGCTGTGTAACGGGTAAACGTTGAATTAAGCAAGGTTATATCTTCGAGACAGTTAGTATGATGTCATTATTCTGTATTGAGATAGTTATCGGAATTTGTTAGTATATGAAGGAGGGGTTGTTAGGAACTTTGCATTTGTTTAAATTATGAGAAGACATCGAATTGATATCTGGAGATATTTGGGTAGTAAACGAATATGTCATTTGAGGACTGGTTGAATAATTTGATTGGAAGAAGATAGAATTACTATCAGTAAAATATTAGAAATATAACTAATATTCGGGGTACCATATATAGTGGAGTTATAGAGTTAAGAATGAAGAAGTTGCCGAATGTGAAATTTATTTGATAAGGGATTCGTTCATCTAAGCATAATATTGTGGAGATTATAGGTGTTATTACAAGAAGAAAGACAGAGTAATCAAAATCAGCTGAAGTTGATTGAAATTATAATCAAGAAGTAGTATATGAGTAATCAGTAAATGAATTATCTGTTAGTCTCATTAGTATGTACATGTGTTTCCTAATGTAAACTTGAGGTTTGGATACGAGTAACAGAATAATAGAGTGAAGACATTGTTAAGATTTGTTAAAGACCTGGTACAGAAAATGTGAGTCTTTGTGAAGATGATTGGGGTAACAACAACACCAGTTAAAATTTATAAACTTATGAATATGTGACAGTATTAGTGATGATGTTATTATTCAGCGTTAGTGTATATATAGTCTGGAAGGACACAAGATATGAAGAAAATTTGGGAGAACTATGCTAAAGACCCAAGTTGTAATGATGCTAATATATAATTTGTTATAGATATAAAAAAAATTATTGAAGATTGGAGTTTTGATTTAAGATGAATGAAGAAGTTTTCTACAACGGTTGAAGCCATAAGGTAAGAGATGAGCTAATAGAAGACCTGGGAGTGATAACCATCATAAATGCACCATATATTTGGCTATTTATATAGGAACACTTGTGAAATTATATTGATCACATGAAAGATTTATCAGGAACTAAAGAATTGATTTATGAAGACATGGATTTGATTAGTTGTTCTATACCTGAACATTTGTTGATTCAGATGAAACTTTGAATTGAGATTGAGTTGTATGTTGATACGATAACTGCTTGTATGTTACGGGGAATTGGAAGTGATAATACGATAACTGGGAGTGATAACCATCATAACTGCACCATATTTTTGGCTATTTATACAGGAACACTTGTGAAATTATATTGATCACATGAAAGATTTCTGAGAACTAAAGAATTGATTTATGAAGACATGGATTTGATTAGTTGTTCTATACCTGAACATTTGTTGATTCAGATGAAACTTTGAATTGAGATTGAGTTGTATGTTGATACGATAACTGCTTGTATTTTACGGGGAATTGGAACTTTACGAGGCAAATCATCAGACACAAGATTTGAAATTTGAGAGATTACCTCTTTATTGAATATTTGGCAGTGTTAGTTTGCAGGCATGAAGCTTATATGAATTGCAGAGATTCGAAATACTTGATTACATGACAGAAATTGAGTATATTATGAAGAAGACAATTGAAACTCATGATGAGCTACAGTTTGACAATCAACGTTATTCAGGTAAAGCAAAATGATTATTAGTATTTGAGTTTGAAATTGGCAGATGAATTTTGTATGTGTATTGATTATTCGGAAATGATTGCATTGAAATAGAGACTTGATAGAAAATTGAAATTTTCTGAGACAACTAGACAAAGGAATGATAATAGTAATAGCAGAAATATAGGTACAAGTGATACTATTACATCATATTAGAGGGAATTAACTCAGGGATCCGTTTGTTTTTGTGCTTTTTGGAGAAGGAAAATTTATGATGAAATTACTGAAGGGGGAATGATCAGATTTCTAATTTACAGTAAATTAATTAAGTATTTCGAATGAAATTGATTAAGGGAAAAGATTGTGATAGTATTCTGTTGTATATAATGATTTGATGATCAGCTGCATGCAGGGCCAGCCCTGGGGGAAAGCCGGCAAAGCGGCCGCTTTGGGCCCCCAGATATTTAGCTAATTTAAGGGTCCTAATTAGGTACTAACTTAGCATTTCTATATTGGGCCCTTATAAAAAACATACTATAACCTAGCCTAATAAAGGCCCCAAACCAAACTTAAATGATCCAAAATTTTCACATATAAAACTACAAAGCTATGCCCAAACAAACCCTCTAGAATAAGACTGTATTTTTTTGCTGGAGAGATTAAGACTATAATTTATTTTACTATTAAAAAAAAAGACTAATTGATCAACTCATAGTGTGATACACTTTAAAAAAAATAAAAATAAATCAGTGTACCGAAAAGATGTAAGAAAATTAGGTTTTTCACAATTCCCCAAATTCCTTTTAGTTTTAGCCCAAACAAACCCTTCAGTTGTAAGTTGTTTTCAATTTATACCTTGGTTTCAAATTATTGGTTGTTCGAATAAGTATTTAATTATGCTGCAAGTTGTTATAACATTTTGCAATGTGACATTGAAAACAAATATGTACGCATAATTATGTATACGTAGACTACAAAAAAAAAATCATCGGACGCGCTGTCTCCAAACGCCCGTATAGCCCCGGGCCCCATTTTAAAAGTTCACTTTGGACCCTCTAAAGCTCAGGGCCGGCCCTGGCTGTAGGGATATAAGTTTGTTGATGTTTAGTTTAAAGTCTGAATATTACTAGTAGAAGTTAAAGTTGAATTATTAAGAAGTTTATCTACTGATGATAAATTGTTTATTATATGTTTAAATGTTGGGTTAGGGACAGAATATCAAAGAATCGCTGAGCTAGTGAAACTATTGTCAATATTTTGGCAAGTATGAGTAAATAAGGTGTAATTTGAGTCAGCCGATGCTATTGTATCACAGGGAAGAAGTTGACTTAAAGATATGTTTGGGTTTCTATTTTATTTAAAAAGAGAAGAGAAGTTACTTATAGAATACCGATAGGGAAGCAATTTGGATATCACACTATAATACGATGTGTTGAAATCTAGAATCCTATTATATGTTTTGAATGTAGTTAGCTCAAGGAATAGATTTTAGAAGAAATATTCAAGCTCATAACGGGATTGTGGAATAATATGTTAATAGGCAGATATGGGACCGCGTTACTTATATTTTATTATGTAGGATAACTCATTAATCGATTACATGGGATAAATGCTTTCAAGGATAGATTCAAAATTCGAGTACCATCAGTTAGCAGTTAAAGCTAAGATGTTGAAAAGATCACCTTCATATGAGAATTGCAAAACATACTAGGGATGTGTGGTTTAACAGAATATCAAAGAGTTGTGGGGTTATTGTCAATAATGTTAATGACTAAATCGAAATGAATATCTGTCGTAGTAAACTTTATGACTGGATAGTCAAAGTCAACAGAGATTAGATATATTGACAAGTGAATGATTGAGACTGGTGACCGAATTCGATTGTGTTGATGATTGGGAATACAGATTTGTTGGGGTTAATCAATTTGTATGTGGAAGGGAATTGTGAAATTCTATGCAAACTGATGTCTATCATCATAAAGTGGTATGTTTGACTTATACTAATGTTTTGAGAATTCGCACGGGGCAACGGGAAAGAAATTGAATATTGGAAGAATGCCTTTCGCCAGTTGACGATTGGTTGAGAATACATAACAGGTAAGTGAGTCTTGTTTCCAAGAAGTTGATAGAAATGTCTACTACAGGGACAGAAATATTCTAAATGTGTTATTGTAATGCCCCAAGAGATCCACTAGCCCAACAACTTGACGAGCCTACCACATTGGCCCTTTAAATGCTTAAGCCCAAGTTGTTAGTAGTAGCCCTCTTGGTTCTACATATACCAGATTAACTTTTTATATTTATCCGATATGGGACGGGATCTCACAATCTCCCCCACTCAGAGACGCGACGTCCTTGTCGCGTTGGCCCAGTTCTTCCCCTGGCTGGTCGATGTGGAAGCAGATCATTGGTGACCACAGAGCAGCCCATAAGCGTGCACAAGGTATACTACCTCGGGGCCTCTACCCCTCTCCGGAGCCTCTACTCCTCTGCCACACCGCCCACGGCGCCCTTACGGGACCAGGGTTGGCTCTGATACCATTTGTAATGCCCCAAGAGATCCACTAGCCCAACAACTTGACGAGCCTACCACATTGGCCCCTTAAATGCTTAAGCCCAAGTTGTATTGTGATGACCAAGAGCCAATACTCCTGAGGCAGGATTGCCAAGATGGATGAGGTGAGGTCGGGTGTGGGGACTTGTCCCACATCGCCTGGGGTGAAGTTTTTGGACTAGTTTATAAGGATTAATCGCCCCTCTATATGCAACAAGGCCTCCTTGCCCGAGTGGTGAAGGAACAAAACCTTGAGGGCATGCGCCAGTGTTCGAAACCTGGTAGGCACCCAAAGAGGACAATATTGGAGAGGGGTAGACTGCGTAAGCTCTGATACCTTAACAAGGCCTTTTAAAACCGTGAGGGAGCTAAACATGAAAGAACTTCACAGTTAAGCGTGCTGCTGCCAGAGGAGTACCAGGGATGGGTGACCCCCTGGGAAGTTCTTTGTGTTTAGGCCCAAAGCGGACAATATTGTTGCTAGATGGGGAGGTGGGTCGTTACAGTTATCATCAGAGAATGGTATGGTTTGATGAACTGAGTGATTCAGTGGGATAATTTAAAATGTTAAAGAAAATAAGAATTAATCAATGGGTGTAGTGTATTCTATGTTACGTATTACAGTGTTGAATGTCAGAGTTGAACCGGGAGTTTACTTGAGACAAGAAAAGTTTGGGGACAAACTTCCTAAAAGGGAGGGAGAGATGTAATACCCGTACCGGAAAAAGGTAGTAATATTAATTTTTCATGCATTAATTAGCGTGATTAATTGCATGTGATGATTTGGGTGAGTTTCCCCTATGTGATAAGTGCTTGATAAATGGCACAATTTGATAGAAATGAAGTGCGACCCACGGGAGGTCCATATTAAATAAATTGCATTTAGTTGCATTTATATTATTAAATGGATATTTGTTAAAGTGCATTTAATATTATATTGTTGGTTGTGACCTTTTATGGTACTAGTTTGGATACTCATGTGAAGGCGAATGGGGACATGATTCATAACTAGTATGTTAATTAGCAACGTCATGAAATATTTGGGATCACTTTTGAGACCCATACGTGACATAGACACATACCCACTTAAATATTTGGCATTTAATATAAAATTTAAGAAATTCTCATAATAAACTTTAGAAGTTTTGGGGGTGCAAACGAGATTATGACTAAAGAGTCATAACCTTAAAGGCTTTGAAGAAGACATGTTTTGTCTTCATTTGTTTTTCAAAAGAAAAAAAAAACATTAACAACAAACAATTGGCTATAGAGAAGTATCTCAACGAGAGGAAAAAAAAGAAAAGAAAAGAAAAGGCTACCGTTCACCGTTTCGTCGCCGTTACTCGGCCGTCAGACCTCTATTTCATGAATCGAAGCCATATTCGGACTCGTGGAGGTGAGATGATTATTTTTGTCTTTTTTTTTTTTTTTTTTTCAATTTTGGTAATATTTTTCCACGACCCATTTTAAGGGGTGATACATATATGTGATACATATATGTAAGAACATCATTGGAATCATTATGAGTTAGTTTTGCGAATGAATTTGGAAATTCTAGGCTTATTTTGGACCTATTTGTGAGGTAATTAAGTGTTCTAATCCCAAAATTGGATGTTTAATGTCTTTCAATTGTTATTAAATGCTTAGAATGCTTAATTTATAATTAAGTAGCAAAGCATGTGATTATTTATTATTTAATGTGTCTGAAATGTTAAAATTGCCATGTTGACATGTTGAGCTGCTTATGTGCTTGTTTGGGTCAAATGGTCTCAAGTAATAATCACCATTATTTAGCCCGTATATAAGGGGGAGATGATGATGAGGTCCTCAGAGAAAAGGGGACGGTGGTGACGACAACAATGAATTAACTTCGGTCACATGAGAGTGTGTGATATCGCTTTTAAATCGACGGCAAAGTAAGAATGACCCAGAATCAGGAGTCCAGAATGATGGTGATTGATTACTTGACACGCCTACGACCATTATTGTTGTGAAGGTTTAATTGGTGTTATGAATCATTAAATACTCCAATTGCATAATTAGTACCCGTATTCACAGAGCGAAAGCTTATTTGATTTTATGGCTAATGACCACGCAGCTTCAGATGAACATCACAGTGAGAAGCGTTGAACCACGGGGTTCTGGACAACTTGGGAGTGTGTTTATTTTGTTGTATATGTTAATATGTTGTTTGTGATTGTACTCATTTGGGTTGGAAGTTGGTGTAGAAATTTGATTTGCAGAATCCGCAGGTCTATTTTTGGCCTGTCGACTTTTACGAAAACAGACATAACTAAAATAGACCTGTTGACTTTTACGGAAACAGACATAACTCTTTCTAGAAAATTTGGATTTGCGTACCGTTATTTTGCGTTGGAACCGAGACTCAAAGGGCTATTTTTTGATATAAAATTTGATTATATTTTCTTAATGTATATTTTACCCTTGGGCCGGTTTAAGTTAACGAATTCCTGTTACGATGTTTAACTCTTATTTTACTATTACTAAGGGGTGTTTTGCTTTGGGTAATTCTTTGTTACACGGTCCTAATCTGCGTGTGGCGGTTTGGGGTGTGACAATCACAATACAGTATATCCTCTTTAGCATTACTCAATCCTTATGTTACAAAATTTCACATAATTAGTCCTACTTACAATTAAATCCGTGCTGTCCAAATTTAAATTGCAAATTTGATCCAAGTACAATATATGTTTTCCAAATTTTGAATCCCAAACTGGTACCCAAATATTATCAACAATTCTCAAAGTAATTAAATCGCCAAAATTACACGTTTTTGCCTTTTATTTATATTTTTATTTAATTAAATTGCCAAAATTTCCTCTTTTCTTTTCTATATATTTAATTAATTTATTATCTAACTAATTAAATCGTATAGATAATATATATTAACAAATTAAAGATACAACCGATCACTAGTTATACCATGTGGTACCATCGATCACTTTTTTAAATTTTGAATCTCAAATTGGCTCGCAAATGCTTTGTTAGTTATACCGGTACGCATGGTACCACCAATCACTATCAATTAAGGACCTTAATTACTAATTTAATTGGTACTATAGTGAATGACTAATTCAATAAATACTAGACCTCAGTAACCCTTTTTGAAATAATCTTATACAAATACTTTATCAGTTATACATATGGTACAACCTATCACTATCATAATATGTATGTGGTACGTATAGGTAGATCATATATTATCAATTTCATCACTTAATACCCACGATTCTTACATTAGCTCAGTTGTGGTCCTTGGACTATTGAAAGCAATGGTCATAATTTGATATAGATTGACATTTTTTAAAATCGATTTAGAAATCAAAAACCTTAATTAACTAATTCAATTGATACTAGAGTGAATGATTTTGCAATTAAAATTAGGCCTCAATTTGAAATACCTCTTGAATTGGTTATTATGTCGTGCATTGTTTTCTATATCTTGCATATTGAATTTTCAATTTTGCGAAACAAATTCACATCAATTAAAATCAATTTAGAAATCAAGAACCACAATAAACCAATTCAATTGATACTAGAGTGAGAAGACTATGACTTGTGAATTCATGTTAGTACTACTACCTACGGGCAACGGCCCACAGTTACAGCTAAACTATGGTGCATGGGTTCAGTCGCCCTCATTCGTACGAGAAAAAGATGGAAATCACATGGTTTGCTTTTTCAACTGTTGAGTTGTTGAATTCATGTCAGTACTACTACCAACGGGCAACGTCCCACAGTTACAGCTAAACTATGGTGCATGGGTTCAGTGGCTTTTTTTTGTTTGAAATTGCATTAACCTCTCTTCTATTATTAATGAAGTAATGTTATATTTTTTAAATTTTTATTTCAAAAATCCTTTTAAAATGATGTGGTAGTGGAGCCAGGTAAATAATTAATTTGTAATAAAAATTCAACTGATCCCACAATATTAGACCTGACTCGATCTACTGCCACATCATTTGAGAAGTACTTTTGGAATAAAAATTTAGAGCATATCATTACTCTTATTAATAACTATTAGTGGATCTTTAAGGGAATTATTATTAACACTTTATGGATGAACTAATGCATTCAATGCAATGTATAGTCGCATGATACTGCATGACGTGTCAGTAGTATCATGTAGTGCATTAATTTAATTTTGAAGTAAGAATAGCAATTCCTTTAATTAATTGACCATGAAATAAACAAACTTTAGAAAACGACACGACGTATGTATTTCCTTCATCTGCATATCGTTCCCCAATTATATTTTATCACATGTGCAAAACTTATTACTATTTTATATACTTTTAAAAGAGTAATGATTGGTGTACATAAAAATTTGAGCCATTAATTTTAGTGGGTCTCATGTATGCAGGCATAGACTCCACCAAAATGAATGACCCAAATCTTTATGTACACATAGCATTACCCCTTTTAAAAATACTCATGACTATTGATAATATATATTTATTTTCATGACTAACAATTACTTTTATCATTGTTTTACACAGGGCAGAGTATTGGAGGGCTAAGATGGACTACAACCCAACCCATATATTAGGGAATTTTTTTTTTCATGGCCAAAAGGAAGAAGAAATTATATGAAATATATGTAATCAACCTTCCCTAACCTTTGAAAACAAATACTCCCTCCGTCCCATTTTGAGAGTCCATCTTTGGGAACTCAACTTATTAAGGGGACAAAAAGAATCTACACCTACTTTCCACAATTGCCCCTAATCATTACAACAACTTTTTTAGTTTTGTCTTGGTGTAGATTTTAAGGAGGGATAATTTTGGAAAGTAAGTAAAAATTGTACATCAATTTCAGGAAAGTGGACACTATTTTGGGACATCCCAAAATGGAATAATGGACTCTCAAAATGGGACGGAGGAAGTAATGTGTAATTTTTTTCCCAAATGTAATTTAGCGCTACATTTGTCCCATTACTTTTTCTTCACACTTTAAAATTTATCCCAATCCAAATAGTTCTACCATTGGTCAAGCTAAACAAATTATAATAGCTATCAATCCCTATGAGCGAAAAACAGTGATATAAAATCAATTCTATCCATAAATAAGTATAAATATAACCAAAAAAAAATCGCTTCGAGGGGCTACTCCCAAACCTTCATATAGCTTCGTTATTGTATGCATGCCCCTCCAATTCCAAACTCCCTCTAAAAAAAATTCTAGCTCTGCCATTGTTTACACTTTTATGGGTTCTTTTTATGATATATCCTATTTCTAACCAGTCTCATTTAATATATATTATAAAGTGGAATCAGATGCTTGCCACATGGCAGTTCTGTATTTTTTCACATTTTTTATACATACATATATATTGGCCCGAAATGAAAACCTTAGAGGAGGGTGAATAAGATTCTAGTGGAAAATAAACCTTTTAAAGATTTAATACAAAATTAAACACAATCACAAACAATAAAGTAAAGAGAGAAGGGAAGAGACACTTGCAAATCGAGTTTTCAAGTGGTTCGACAATCCGCACAACGCGGTCTACATCCACCCCTCAATAACACTTCTTGAGGATTCATTACTCGATCTACTTCACGGGTATCGACTAAACCGTTACAAGAGTCTTCAATCTCTTCCAAAAAAGAACACCTCTTCTTTGCACACAAGGGTTACTAACCCTCACTCTTTATAAATAAATTGGGTACAAATGATAACTCTCTCTCTAGAGTGGATAATACAATGATAGCTCACACACAACTCCTTAGTGAGTAGATAATACAAATGAAAGCTCACTACAATTTGCTCTCTCAAGAATAACAATTGAAATGAAGAACAAATTGATTTTTCACTCAAACTAGGACTCAATTGTGAATGATGATTAAACAAGTTGTTTGAATGATTTTTCTTCATTACCCAATCCTTAAAATCACCCCTATATACAACTTTTCAACATATATGAACGTTGGGGGGTGTTTGAGGGGTGTAAGAGCAATTTTTGAAAAGTTTAGAAACTAGCCGTTAGGTGTTTCAGCGCGATCTAGTCGACTGAAAAATCAACCCAGTCGACTGGAAAATTTGTAGCAGTGTCTACCTTTCAAAAATTGAAAACAGTCGACTTTTTACAATCCAGTCAACTAGAACTGTACCTCCGGTCGACTGGACATTACATCCGATCGACTGGACCCTTCAAAAATTAGTCGATTGGTTTTCTGCTGCTTTTTGTCAGACTGACACATCTTCACTAAAACGGCCGTAACTCCCTCTACAAAACTCGTTTTTGCTATCCGTTTGAAGATTTGGAAACTAGACCTTTCCAACCATATAAAACTCAACATCTAATTCCTTACCAATTAGATCAGGTTTGGCTTTAAAGTTGACCCATCTGCAAAGGGTTCTTAATTTTTACTTAACCACTTTGAAAACTTTTGTGAAATGAATTTAATTGAGTGGTCTAAGTATGTTTAGATCCTTGAAAGTATTTTAAAGTATGAGAGTAAGGATCCTAAAGTCCAATAAAAGTTACTTGAGCCCCTATGAGTGATTGATCAAAATGCTTACATGTAAATCCTAGTTTTTAACCAAGGATGAAATAATCTTCAAGTCTTCAAGCTTGATCCTTGTTGAGCTCCATCACTCTTGGACTTCACCATATGCTATCTCATGAACTCATACAAAGTTAGAACATTTAAGAATATAATTCAAAAGATTAGCACAATGAAAATGACTTGATAATTGATTGGAATAGAACTATTAAGAACATGCAATTATCACTAGATTTGTCGACATCATCAAAACAAACATAGATAATGCCTTAAATAAATTCAAGGCTAACAATTTTTCCCTTTTTGATGATATCAAAACATGCAATAGAGATATAACAATTTAAGCACAATAAGAGTCATTTTCATGTTATCATTCAAAGTAGCAAGATATACAAAGTATGAATCCAAGAATGATAACTTTCTAACAATCTCTATTATCATTTTCCTCATTTTTGAATATTTCTCTATTTAATTCTCTATTTCTAACAATCTTTATTATCATTTTCCTCATTTTTGAATATCTTTTTATTCAATTTTGTATTCAATTTTCCCCTTTTAGACAACAACAAAAAGATTAGGATTTGAACTAAAAGTTCCCCTTCAAGATAAGCAAACATTTCATGGAGGCAATAAGATACTAAAAACAACTAAATTGAACATAGTAATATATTCCCCCTCAAAATAAGCAAACATGTCATGACAGATACCAAATTACCGAATACCAAATGTGATACTAAAGTAACCATAATGATATGTTCCCACTCAACATATGCATATATCAATAAATACCAATTTTATGATCAAATTATGCATTATCTTCTTTGGAGGATGAAATTACTTATGAACATCAAAACAAGATAATATGATAAATCATCAATATCACACAAATTAATCTATCCTACTCCTATTAGGCTTAAGGAGAGAGATTTAACCAATGTCCAAGCACCTCTTGGATACAACATTTGCCGAAGAGGTAGGAGAGGATCCTTTCACAACCCAAACCATGTTAATTTTCTTTCGAAATGAACATTTATAATTAACATGCCCCCTTTTCATGCAATAATGACAAGCTACATGGGGAATGGTCTCATTTGAGATTGATTCCTTAACAAAGAATTTTTTGTGAAAATTTTGAGAATTTGAGGTAGAAGGTTTGGACATTACAAAGAAGCTTTTACACTTCTTTTCCTTGTATGTGGGATTAAGTCGCAAACTGGCTTTGTCAAAGACACATTTTTTTGCTTTCCCAAAAGCATATTCAATATTTGTTCACCTTATGCGAATTTTGCCAAAGTTTTTGTCAAATCATCCACCTCCTTTCTCAATTCAACCTTTTCTTTTTCAATAAATTCACTTGAAGGTTGATTGGTTGAAACAAGCTTTTCTTTTCTCAAAATTTCGTTTTGAGATTTTAAATCATCCAATTGCCTTTTCAACTTCAAATTTTCTTTTTCAATCTCATTTGAAGATTGTGCTCTTAAAATATGTTTTTCATTTTCAATCTTCAAAGATTCATTTTGGGATTTCAAAATATTTAACTCATTTGAAAGTTTGGAAAAATTCTTTTTAAGAGTTATCCCAAATTCTCTATCTCCTCATGTAACTCCTCAAATGCACATTAAAGCTCATTATAGTTAGGAGATTCAATAATAGAGGTAGGGTTAGAGTTCACCAAATTCTCTTGTGCATCTTCTTGGTCACATGAGTCATCATCGGATGAGTTGTCATCATCCTTAGTGGCCCCTTTTGCCATTTTCTCATTCTTTTCATCTTCATTTGCAAAAAGGCACACTTTTTCCTCTTCACAAGTTTGGTTAGTTGTAACATGAAAATTTTCTAAACATACCCAAAGTTCATTTGCGCTAGAGCATGAACGAATCTATTATATGAACTATCATTCAAAGAATTATATAGAATTTCATGGCTCTAAGATTCAATATAAATTTATTTTGATCACTTTCATTCCATTCAATCTTTGGTTTAGGAGGAAAACCATTTTTTGACAATACTCCAAAGATTGTAGTCAAGTGAACGAAAATAAAATTCTATTCTCCTCTCCCAATGATCATACTTATGATCACTCAACAATGGAGGAGTGCTAATGTAATAAACTTCTTGAAATTTTGTTTCCATAAAACTTGACTCAACATTTTGAAATTCAATAAAATCATTAGAGTCATTGAAAGAGCAAGAAGTAGAGGTTACCCCATTGTCAATTACCATGAGGCAAAGATTGACAATCTCATCTTCATTTGAGTTGTCGTCCGATAATTCACTCTCGGAGCAACTTTGAGTGACCTTCATTGCCTTCTTTTTACGTTGTTCATCTTTAGGAGGCTTCTTTCCCAATTTTCCTTTCTTTAGAAACATTGCGAATTTTTGGGTGATCAAAGTCATTTCCTCATCCTCATCACTCATGATCTTTTTCCTTTTTCTTTGAGTTTGAGGACTTCAAGGCGATGTCTCCTCTTTTGATCTCCTTTTTCTTGTCTTCTTCGACAAGCACGGCTAACTCCATTTCATGAGTAATGAGAGATCCCGTGAGTTGTTCAATTGACAAGTTTGTTAAATCTTTCGCTTCTTGGATAGTCGTGACCTTCGATTGCCATTGCTTTGGTAAAGTCCTAAGAATTTCTCAATATTTCTTCATTAGCATAAACTTTACCAAAATTTTTCAAGCTATTGATGATAGTTGTAAAACGGTTAGACATATTACCAATAGACTCAAAATGCAACATTTTGAGCATTTCATAAGATTGAAAAATCAAATTAATTTTTGACCTTTTGACTTGGCTTGTTCCCTCATGAGTCACTTCAAGTTTATCCCAAATTTCTTTTGCGGATTCGTAAGATGAAATTCTATTGTATTCATTTGGGTCTAAACTTGTCACACCCCAACCCTCCACACGCAGATTAAAGACCGTGTAACAAAGAGTTACCCAAAACAAAACACCCCTTATTAGAAAAAAAAAATGAAAGCTGAACATAAGAAAATGATTTTATTGGCTTAAACCGACCCAAGGGTAAAATAGTAATTAAGAAAATATAGTCAAATGTTATATCAAAAGATAGCCCTTCGAGTCTCGGTTCCAACGCAAAAAACGGCGCACGAATCCGAATTTTCTAGAAAGAGTTATGTCCGTTTTCGTAAAAGTCGACAGGCCAAAAACAAACCTGCGAATTCTGCAGATCACATTTCTATACCAATTTTTCATGTTTAAGAGTTAAAAACATGACTAAACCAAATTACTCACCTAAACCCATTGTCATCCAATACCAACTGATCCACTACCATATTCATAGCACCTTGAAATTAAGAAGAAATTAAACTAGTTTATTATAAAATTCTTACACTAGCTAGTCTCAATTCCATAATATAAAATATGAGTTTCTAATTACAAATTAAGTAACCCACTCCCAAATTGTCCAGACCCCCGCGGTTTAACGCTTCTCACCGTGATGCTCATCTGTACCTGCTTGGTCAATAGCCACAAAATCAAATAAGCTTTCGCTCAGTGAGTACGTGGTGCTAATCATGCAATTGGAGTATTTAATGATTCATAACACCAATTGAACATCACAATAATAAATGGTCGCAGGCGTGTCAAGTAATCAATCACCATCGTCCTGGATCCCTGATTCCGGGCCATTCTCATTTTTTCCGTCGCATATAGCAAAATCACTCTCATTCACTCGTGACCGTAGTCAATTCGCTGGTGGTCGTCACCACCGTCCCCTTTTCTCTGATGACTTCATCATCATCCCCCTTTTCTCCGAGGAATGGGCATCCCTTATATATGGGCTAAATAATGGTGATTATCAATTGACACCCTTTGACCCAAGTAAGCACATAAGCAACTGAACATGTCAATATGACAATTTCAATATTTTTGGACATGTAAAATAATAATTAATCACATGCTTTTCTACTTAATCACAATTAAGCAATTTAATCATTCACTAACAATTAAATAACATTAAATATCCAATTTTGGGATTAGAACACTCACCTTACGAATAAGTCCAAAATAAGCTAAGAATTCCCAAATTTCTTCGCAAAACTAGCTCTAGGTACTCCCAATGATATTCCTACATATATAGATCATATATATGTATTACCCCTTAAAATGGGTCGCGGAAAAACATTACCAAAATTGAAAAAGAAAGACATAAAAATAACCCTCTCACCTTCACGAGTCCGAATATGGCTTTGGTTCGCGAAATAGAGGTCGAACGGCGAAGTTACGGTGACAAAATGGTGCGAAACCCTTATTTTTCCTTTCTTTCTCGTTGGAACTCAACTCTCTGAAACTTTTTTTTTCTTTAGTTTGATGCCTACTAAACCGACTAACAATCCTCATATATTAGAGGATATATTTTAAGTTTACCATATTTCCATTTACACCCCCATAAGTTTCTAAACTCCTATGATGAAACCCCCTAAACTTTATATTAACTACCCAATATCTAAGTGGGTTTATGTCTATGTCACGTATGGGTCCAAAAAGTGGTCCCAAATATTTAATGAAGTTGCTAATTAGCCTACTAATTATGGACCATATTCCTATTACGACCTCACAAGTGTATCCAAACTGGTCCCATAATTAAACATGATCAACAATAGAATATAAAAGCACCAAATATTTTATCAATTAAATAATTATATGGCATCAGCATGTATCATAATGTACACATTTACATTTACATGTCTACCATTTAACCACATAAATGCACATTTATGCAATTTATATTATCCAGACCTCTCTTGGGTCACACTTTCATATCTGTCCCACCTCTAGTGGAACTTTTAACTGTGCCTTTTATCAAGCACTTATCACATCAGGGTAACTGGAACTTACCCAAATCATCACATGCAATTAATTAAATTAATTAATGCATATAAAATAAATATTACTACCTTTTTCGGGTACGGGTATTACAAAACCGCAATATAATAAATTCATTGTCATTGCATTCATTTTAATGAGTTTCTTATCGGCATCATTATACTCATCTTCCGTTTTTGAAATAGAAATATCATTTAAAATTTTTTGTAGGAAGATGAGGGCCTTTGACCACTATTTTCCATAAAACAAAATCTTGAGAAATCATATAGATTCTCATTCTATTTTTCCAATAAGCATAATTTGATCCATTAAAACAAAGTGGTCTATTTGTCGATTGACCCTCACTATAAGATATGTGAGAAATGTTGGTTTTCATTTGGATCTTAACTCAAAATTTTCAAAGACTTTTGAAAATATAAGAGCCGAAGCTCTGATAGCAATTGTTGGCCCGAAATGAAAACGTTAGAGGGGGGGTGAATAAGGTTCTAGTGGAAAATAAACCTTTTAAAAACTTAATACAAAATTAAACACAATCACAAACAATAAAGTAAAGAGAGAAGGGAAGAGACACTTGCAAACCGAGTTTTCAAGTGGTTCGGCAATCCGCACACTGCGGCTCACGTTCACCCCTCAAGAACACCTCTTGAGGATTCCTTTACTCGATCTACTTCACGGGTGTAGACCAAACCGTTACAAGAGCCTTCAATCTCTTCCAAAGAAGAATACTTCTTCTTTGCACACAAGGGTTAATAACCCTCACTCTTTACAAATAAATTGGGTACAAATGATAACTCTTTCTCTAGAGTAGACAATACAATGATAACTCACACAACAACTCCTTAGTGAGTAGATAATCAAATGAAAGCTCACTGCAATTTGCTCTCTCAAGAATTACAATTGAAATGAAGAACAAATTGATTTTTCACGCAAACTAGGGTCCAATTGTAAATGATGATTAAACAAGTTGTTTGAATGATTTTTCCATTACCCAACCCTTAAAATCACCCATATACATAGCTTTTCAACATATATGACCGTTGGGGGTGTTTGGGGGATGTAAGAGCAATTTTAGGAAAGTTTAGAAAACTAGGCGTTAGGGGTTTCAGCACGATCCAGTCGACTGAAAAATTGACCCAGTCGACTGGAAAATTTGTAGCAGTGTCTACCTTTCAAAATCTGAAAACACTCGAATTTTACAATCTAGTCGACTGGAACAGTACCTTCGGTTAACTGGACATTACCTCTGGTCACCTGGACCCTTCAAAAATTAGTCGACTGATTTTCTGCTGCTTTTTGGCAGACTGACACCTTTGCTTTTTGTCAGACTGATACCTCTTCACTAAAACGGCCATAACTTCTTCTACAAAACTCGTTTTTGCTATCCGTTCGAAGATTCGAAAACTAGATTCAAATACATTTCCAACCATATAAAACTCAACATCTAGTTCTTACCAATTAGATCAGGTTTGGATTTAAAGTTGACCCATCTGCAAAGGGTTCTTGATTTTGACTTAACCACTTTGAAAACTTTTGTGAAATGAATTTAATTGAGTGGTCAAAGTATGTTTAGGTCCTTGAAAGTATTTTTAAGTACGAGAGTAAGGATCCTAAAGTCCAATTAAAGTTACTTGAGCCCCTATGAGTGATTGATCAAAATGCTTACATGTAAATCCTAGTTTTCAACCAAGGATCGATGGAATAATCTTCAAGTCTATAAGCTTGATCCTTGTTGAGCTCCATCACTCTTGGACTTCACCATATGCTATCTCATGAACTCAAACAAAGTAAGAACATTTAAGAATATATTCAAGAGATTAACATAATGAAAATGACTTGATAATTGATTGGAATAGAACTATTAAGAACATGTAATTATCACTAGATTTGTCATTATCAAAACAAGCATAAATAATGCCTTAAATTAATTCAAGGCTAACAATATATATACCATTAAATCCAAGTATATCATTTACTTAATTTTTAATCACATCTAAACTAATCTATATCTTTTACAACTAGAAGAATTCTAATCAAAGAAGAGGTTATCCACATTTCACTTAAACTTTCTCTTAATTCTTAAATTTTTGGTACTCAAAATTCAACACTAATGGCCTGTTTGATAAAATTGAAAATTAAGTGTTGAATTTTAGGCATTGAAAATTTTAAGCGAGTCATGAATTTGCAATACTAAAAACAGTATTTTCAGTATCAAAATAGACTGCATTCAGTGGTTATTTTCAGTAGAATTTTTTTACTTAAAGTTTTTAGTGGGTTTGTTGTTGCTTTTTTTTAATTAAGTAATACATTATCAAATGCTTTGAAAAAAATAAGTGTCGAAAATTTTCATTTTCGCTAATTAATCTTATTATCTATATAATAAGGGAGGAAGGTCATGAGATAAACAATGGTTGAGATTTAATTTGGGAGGTTTGTCTTCAACCAAGACACATTGAACGGTTGAGATTAGTTTGAGAGGTTTGTCTTACCTCAGTCTCTCATGCCACAACTTTCCCCCCCAAATACACAGTCTGCTTACCTCCCCAAGGAGACTTTGAATTTCAAATCACTCTCCAGTCCCCAGGCTATTTCTCTCTCTTCTACCTCATTAGATCTCTCTCTCTTTCTCTCTATGGAGTATAGACTCAAAATACACACTACAGTCACTTCCTTTGAAAAACGCAAGATCTCCAAATCTCCAAATCTCTATCACCTTTTCAATCTATTTCACTCACCTTTCACTGCAAAACTCTCTCTCTCTCTCTCTCTCTCTCTCTCTCTCTCTCTCTCTCTCCTGCTCTCCAATTATAACCGTCTCTGACCACCACCACAGCCTGGACCGCCGAACCTGTGCCTTCGCTGGAACTGGCGCCGACTCCGACTCCGACTCCGACTCACTTTCTTGGTACTCACTCTTTTTTCTGTCTGTTTCTCTCTCTCCCCCTTAGATTTTTATTTTCTTAGTTTTAAAAGAGCAAACCCAATTTTAACCTATTTTCTTTCACTTCTTAGATTTTTTTCTTTTTTTCTTTTTCAGATTTTTTTTTGTCTTCTTATTCTCACTATTTTTTGATAGTCGTAAGTCCTAACCCTAACCTATTGTAGTTTCGTTTGGTACCAGTTAATTTCTTTTCTGGATTTTAGGTTTTGGTATTCCTTAATAGATGTTTGGTGCAGGTTCATGTTCGATTTTTAAAAGTGAGTTTGTTAATCTCTTCTCCCTCTGAGCCCGTTTCTGGTTCTCCTGTAGCTGGATCCTCATGGGTTAGTACTCGAGTCTTTGAATTTTACTTTTCCTTTTTAATTTTCATTTTTCAAATTTGTATTCCTTGATTTTCTATGTTCTAACTTGATTTTAACATTTGATGCTAATTCATTGTTCAAACTTGATTTTCAGTGCTGTGAAGAGGAACGAGAGACAAAAAAAAAAACAACTAAAGCGCAGGTCATTAGGAAAGAAATTACTACTTTTAATCTTGGGTTTTCATAAGTAAACTCAAATTTCAGAAAACTAGAGTAACTATTTGCAAGTTTGTATTTAACTTTGTGATTCTCACTTCTTGATATTTAGTTGTTTCTGCTTTGATCACTTCTTAAAATTTTCAGATGAGAAATGTTGGAAGAGGCAGGAAAGAAAAGGCTGCTATGAGTGTTACTGCATTTGTAAGGTTTCTTTTTGCTACTGTTGGTAAAGAATGCAATGAGGTTTCTTAGCTTTATGTAAAAAGAGAAAAAAAAAATGTATTTTGCTTCCATCGCTCATTGAAGTGGCGCATGTGTACTATACTTGAGTGATTCCAACTATGCAATTAGATACTTCACACTCACAACTATGCAAGGATGTGTATTAGTATCCATAGATTTCATTGCTCAGCTCTTGCCTTCAAATAGAGGTGTCAAACGGGCCGGGTTGGCCCTGCCCGGCCCGAGCCCGGCCCGCTTTTTTTGGGCTAAAAGCCCGGCCCGGCCCGCCACAAGGCCCGGCCCGCTAGGCCCGGTTCACATACCCCGGGCCGGGGTGGACACACATTCTCCCGTCCATGGCCCGGCCCGACCCGGCCCGAAATGAAGAAAATGTCTGGCCCGGCCCGGCCCGGCCCGAAGCCCACCACTTTTAAGGCCAAAAATCAAAAGAAGCCCGCTAGCCCGTCCGGCCCGGCCCGATGTCCGGCCCGCTAGGCCCGGGCCACCGGTCCGGGGCGGACATCCCCCCTCCCTTCCCAAGCCCGGCCCGGCCCGGCCCGATTTTAAGTGAAGCCCGGCCCGGCCCGGCCCGAAGCCCGGTCAAGCCCGCTTTGACCGAGCCCGGCCCGGCCCGGCCCGGCCCGTTTGACACCACTACCTTCAAAACAGATGTAGACCAAACTTGGTTACCATTGGAAGTCTCAAATGTGGCAGATTGAACATGAAATCTGGGTTGTTAACTTCCATGACTGACTAAAAAATAGCAAAATAGTTGTTTGAAATATATGTGAATATTATTGCATTTAAGCTATTTGGATTGCTCTAAATTGCCTCTTCATCCTTGCACAAACTAAGCTTTTATATTCCTTGCTTTAGGCTTCCTCTTCTTCTTCTTTTTTTTTTGTTTTTTTTTTTGTTTTTTTTTTTCGACTTTGGCTTAAGGGTTTTCGACTTTAATGTTGCTTGGCTTTTGGCTTCGGTTATTTGGCCTTTGACGTAGAAGGGCCTTAATGGCTTTGGGATTAAACATTGTTTTGCTTTTGGCTTTAGGGCCTTAATGGCTTTGTGTGCACGTGAAGTTAGTGAGAGTTCATTGTCAAAACTTAGGTATTCGTTGTGATTTGCAACCAAACCTAAGGAGGAGAAGCCTCCAGTGGCCGAATTGTTAAATGCTTTTGCTGCAAAGAGGTAAAATCCCTGATTTTTTAATACGCTAATTACCTCTGATTACCTTTGATTTTGTAAATTCCCTAATTTTTTGATACACTAACGCATGTTTAGAAACATATATTACACTTTGTTTCTTTTCATAAAAACAAAATCTGAAATTTATGAACTACTTTTTTTGTTTGCTTAATTTGAATGATTTGTTTTTTTTTTTTGCTTCACACTTTCAGGTAATACACTTGATGCCCACCTTTACATGGAAGCAAATTGGGGTAAACCTATTGTAGGCATGAGGGAGGTATCATTGTGTTTAAATTTTTTCAATTGTTAACTTTTTATGCAATAGAAAACATCATGGGACGGTCTAATCTTTGTTTAAGGTTGGAGGGAAGAAATGATTTAAATAGGTTTTTTTTATACCCTAATCGAAGACGAAGAAGAAAACACCCAAGAGGTCTAATCTTTGTTTGATGACACGTGAGATGTTGATTCAAGTAATTTTTGTGGGGGCTAAACTGCACTTAGACATTTGATGATTTTTTGCTGTGAATTAATTATATGAATTACATTCATAGGATTAGGCTTGGAACAAACATCTTTGTAAATCTATTTATGCCAGTTTGCTTCTTTTCATGTTTAGTGGAATGGTAAAGTCATACACTAGCTACGTCGGGGATACCGGGAATTGATGGACAGTGAGCTTCAAAAGATTCAATTTAGCCTTTGAGAATGGGATCAATCTCTGTGATAAAACTGATTCTAATGGGGGACTGGCAGGTTGTTTTGAACTATAGTAAAATCATGTAAACTAACCTCTTTTCTATTATTATTCCCTCGACACAATTAATATAGGTACTCTGTTTAATCGTAGTAACATAATTGGGTTTCAGTAATCAATTGGGTGTCCAAGATAGTGGTGTGCTATTTTATATTATGCTTGATGTGTTGGAATGTGCTCTTTTCTAAGTAGTTCTTGCTATGTGGGAATGTGCTCTTTTCTAAGTAGTTCTTTTCCCCCTCTTTTTCAGCTGCATATTAACACTTTTTGGGTTTCAATTCTTTTTTTGTCTTCTTAATCCTCTGTTTGGTTCAGTGATTAAGCACGGGTAAACATCATATACATTGCACTTTTTATTCACTTATAGATAGAGGGATCGTATGCCTTTTTTCTCTGTGAACTGGATTTGACAATTCCTTGCTTGAAAACACCCAAGAGGTACAAGTGCTTTGTTGATTTTTCTCGATTCTATGTAGTTTGTTTGAACAATTGTTTGGGAATCATAATTTGTCAGAAATTCTTAAGCTATTGTACTCCTCTTAAGCTGTGGGACTCAATTTATACATCAATTAAGTGCAACCTTGATAAAACTGCAAAGAAATAATACGTTCTCACATATCTAATTACATGCATTACTCTTAACTTTGCTTGAGCATAGTCTATTGTTTCAATCATTCAAACTTCAGGGATGCAGTCACCACCAAAATTAACTTTTCTCAACTTTGTTTCAGATACTTTGAAGCCTGGAAGTGCTTTTGGGATTAATGGGTATAGTGGTTCTTGGAGCTACAAAAGAATAAAAATGATGATTCCAAAATGCAGGTAAAATGATTAGTACAACCCAAGCAGCCCCTTATGCCCTCTATTTTAGCTTTTTAAATTTTTTTTATCATGTATAACATTGGCTTTGTCCGAAGCTTTATGGATAATACCCAAACAATCCCTTACTAAAAAATTAAGTGAAGCTTGGAGGAGAATATACCATGAAACAGGGCTACTTTGGAGAGTATTTAACCCTGTACTTCTTGCAGGGTGGGAGATTCATGGTTTCCATACCATGGAAGGTACGAACACATACCGATATTTTCTTCCCTTATCCGTAGATTGTTTTTTCCCTAATTTGTGAGTGAGTGTGATCATTGTGGTGGTGTTTCTCCATATCAAATGCAATTATTGAGATGTCTTTAGTATTTTCCATTATCATAATCCTTTTGTATTATGGAGATTTCATGGTGTCTTGAAAGTTGAAATTTCTTAATAATATTGAAAGAGGAAGGGATTACAAAGGGCAGGTGGAATTGTTTGATAATAGTGATGACTTTGATGTATTATGTCATGCCTGTGTGCCTTTTTATAGTGCTTGCCTGTAAGCCTGTGATATTTTGTTTTTGTTGCATTTTCCAGTTGTGGCATTTTAGATTTTTGGTGGATAATGTCTGTCTTTTTTTTTGCTGTTAAAATAGATGTGTAATTGTGTTAAATACCGAAGGCACGTAGAATTAGGTACTGACAGAACGTATGCATGGTTAAATTTGTTCGGTAGTGGCTTTAGCCACGGGTTATACCTAGTATTATTATAATATGGAAGCCTCAAGTGCCACATGGCACAAAGAGAGGCAATGCTAGAAAAATTTTAAAATTTTTGCTCATTAAATTACTACAAATACCTCATTATTAACATCAATACCCAATACACCATTGATTACATACACACATATATGCACCTAGATATAAAAAATACTACCTCCAAAACTATACGATCATGGTAAAATTTTCTACCACTTGTGATTTATCAAAATTTTCTTTTATATACTTTTTTTTAAAATTAGAATATCATACAAACACCAGAAATTTTTGACTAAACATTTCTCCCGTGCATTGCACGGGTCAAGGGGCTAGTTGGGTTATAAAACACACCCTTAGTTTCTAGTAATTAATTAATTAATTATCAGTTTTATCAAACATGCCAATTGATTTCAATGATTTTGTATAATTGTATGTATCAAATATTTAAATTATAGCAACTCTCTCATGCATCGCACGCACTACAAATCTAGTTTATGTGACAGAACATGTGACTTTTTTTTTTTTTCACATTGAATTATAGCAACCCTTCCTTCTAAAGCCACTCTCGCAGCTCGCTTCCCCATTGAAGACATGCAGTGTGTGTTGTGCAACTACTCTTGCGAATCGAATACTCATTTGTTCCTGGATTGCCCTATTTCTTGGATTTTGTGGAGACAATCTGGATGCGACGATGGCCTTTGGATATCTTCTTTTTTTGGTTTTTTAGTTTTTTTTTCCAATGCTGGTATTAACAGCTAGATTGAGACTGTTCTTAAGCTGCCGGCCCATGCGGTGGCTCCTTCCTGATTGTAAGGACTTTTCTATTTTTGCTACTATTTTGATGGAGCAAGTGTGGTGTCTCAGGAACAAATTAAGATCTTCATGATAACTTAGGCTATTAAGAGTGCAGTTTTGTTCACTTTAAAATTGTTTATTCATTGATCATTAACTCTCTTATTAACTAATGTAGTAAAATTATGATTTATTATTATTAATTAATTCTTATTTAATTTTGAGTTCTACTGTATTTAACCAATAGAATAATTAAGTAAACAATTTTAAAGTGAGCAAAAATGTATTCAGACTATTAATTGATGTTCCCTCTTGGAAGGCCCACATTGACTTGCTTGCTTTTGAACATTGGAATGCTCAGAGTCTTCTTCACCCTCTTGTGTCTGACAGCCATCAAATGGACCCATCCTTCTACTCTTTGGGTTAAAGTCAATTTTGATGTTAAATCTTCTTCTTTGGCTGCTATCTTCCGGGATGACAAGGCAAACCATCCTCCATGTGCACGTTTGAAAATTCAAGAGTGTGGATCCTACAATTGCGGTAGGGGTAAAAGTAGTCGGTTTTGGTCGATTTTTTTTGTATTTCTAAAAGCGATCAATAGGTTTTGTAGATCGATTTTCAACGAATTTGGTTGATTTTTTGGTCTGTTTGCAATTAATAAACCGACCACTCGGTTTTTTGGTCAATCAGTTTTGGTCGATTTTCGATTGACCTACTATAGGGTCATTTCAACATCCTCTCATTAAAATTCAGTGAGCCCACTATCATATCATTTAGAATGTGAATTTGAGATTTGGATTTGAAAAACATTACACTTCTTTTAAAGGAGAAGATACGAGAGTATGAGACACAAGTCTCATCCCCTCTAGATGTTCTAATGTTCCAATTGAACACTTAATTTCCATTTTTGATTAATTTCTCAAGGGACTAGAAGATATGAGACACGAGTCTCATCCCTTTCATATGTTTTCATGTTCTAATGGAACACTTTCCATTTTTGATTATTCTCAAAGTAAATGACATGAGAAACGAGTCTCATCCCCTCCAGATGAATTGCTAGATCTATTAATTGGACGCTGAGATCCATGTTGGAGGAATTTAGTTGATCAATAATACTAGACTCACACAAAACAATCACACCTCTTGATACTAGTGGGCCCCCTGTGAGAAAAAACATAAGTCACACATAGGACCCTCTGAAATTAAGGGCAAGAATTATTTTTTTGTATGAGTCTTAACATTACTCTTGAGTTGATACATAGTCTGTTGTTTTCCTTCATAT
Organism: Hydrangea macrophylla; assembly: GCA_033977485.1. Classification (NCBI taxonomy): domain Eukaryota; kingdom Viridiplantae; phylum Streptophyta; class Magnoliopsida; order Cornales; family Hydrangeaceae; genus Hydrangea; species Hydrangea macrophylla. Next base: position 96,425,457 of record CM066995.1, read on the forward strand.
TTTTATACTCTATACCTATGACCAATCAAAGGACGGTTATGCCCTTCCTAATCTTAGTTAAACTATGGTTTGAGTTAGGCTAGCTTCTGTGAAAATGTATGTTGTGCCTATATATTGTGTTTTTTGTTTTTTTTTTTTCTTTCCATACAGATGTGCAAAAAATAAATGAATAAAAGCGTTCAAATTAGGTTACCCCTAAAAGAAATTTTGGCCCATAGTCTCAATTTGTTTGTTTTGAATTGCTTGACAAGAGAAAGAAGAATAAATTTTGTTGAAAATTAGTACCTGCGAAAGATCAAAGATGTAAAGAAAGTTCGAAATTTGTCAAACGACAGAAAGTTACTCACGCGCATAGAACACCATTCCACTTTTACCTTTTTCGCCACTTGGGCCCACTTCTAATCTAGAAAGAAGAGAGCAATCTTTCGGTAGTGTTTTTTAATATACTACGGAGTATATAACAGTAGGACCCTCTTTTATAATGGTGAGACCAATTTAATATCAATTAATCAAAATCAATTGAATTTATTGTCACATGTATTTGAAAACACTTAAAAGGAAAAAAAAAATTGAGATGCATAGCATTACTATTTTTAAATTTTGGATGATAATTTTTAACAATACTCTTTGGTGAGACATTGCACACTTTTCAAGTTACCATTAATTATATAAACTCATCAACTTTTCATTTGATGTAATGCTAATGGAAATTGCTCGTGCCTAAAGGCACTATCTATTAATTTACTTGGGCATCCTAATTTAATTAAAAGTTTTAATTTTTGAAATTATGATTGGGTATCCTAATTTTATTGAAAGCTTTTGTTTCTGATTTTTTTGTATGGGTTAAGTAGTATTAAATCCATCTTAGTGCGCCTTTTTAAAAATTAATCCAACCCAATAAAGCTTTTCGTATTAGGTCCACAAATATATATAATACACAAATGCCCCTATTAAATTCTTACTATAATTAAGTCATCTGCAAATTAGGGATTTCAAATTTAGGTTTGAAAAAATCAAAATCATGCCATTATCTATAAATGTATATCTAATTATTGAAAAGTTTATATATACACTATATCCTCTCTACCCTATCTCCTTCTCTCTCTCTCTCTCTCTCTCTCTCCTTGCCCAAATTGCATCCGGTCTGATCTTTCTCTCTCTACAATGGCCAACCATCAATTGCTTTGACACCCCTCCAGAAAGGCGAGCTAGACATAGTCATACCCACAATCCGAAACCTCGATTTCCTTGAAGTGTGGAGGCCATTCTTTCAACCTTACCATCTTATCGTCGTCCAATACAGTGACTCATCAAAGATCATCACAGTTGTTGACCCCATTTTTTTTATTTTTTATTTTATTTTATTTTTTTTCCTTTTGGTTAGGATCTTTTTCATCGGAGCTCCGGAGTACTCACGTGAACTTTAGCAAGTATTTAACGAAGAGTTTCTGGTCGGAGAAGCAGTTCTCCGGCACGTTCGCAGCCGACGACCTTGTTATTTCAACACGGGCGTGATGGTGATGAATCTGGTCAAGTAGAAGTAGTTCATGTACACGAAACGGGTCGAGAGGCGGATGGAGATCCAGGAGAGTAAATGGATCTACGAGATTTTAGTTTTCTGTAGTGATAAATTCTGCACTGCATGTAGTGATAAAGGGTTTTTGGTTTGGAGGAGTAGTGAAGTTTAGTTTAATTTTTTTTTTATATATATTTTTTTATTTTTATGATCACTCATGTCTTTTACTATTTTTTTTTATTTATTAGTTTAACCCTGTAATTTGGTCGATCTTATGGTTGAATGTTCATGTGATGTTTGGTGTCCTTGGTTTGGATTTTTGATTTGATCAAATTGTGGAAAATTGGGTTCTTGCAAAATTTTACACTCATACTTTACACTTAGATTTCATACTCAATTTAAATTCTACATTCAAAATTGTTAGCGTACCTACCATAGCAACACCCACATGATTGGTATAACAACTCTATATGAGTGTTAAAATTTATACATAAGTTGTAAATTCTACACTCAAATTTTATGCATGATTGGTAAATTTTACACTAAAAAAGATTCAATCTTTCAGTGTGGCATAGCAAATTCATATGGGTGTTAATTTTTGGTTTGGTCAAATTATGAAAAATTGGGTTATTGCAAAATTTTACACTATAATTGTGAGTAGGATTCTGGAATGCAGTGAAAAATTTACATTGATAATGTAGTATAAAATAATACACTGATAATCAGACTAGTCATTACTGCCAAAAAAATCTGCCATGCTCACCAAAATTACATTGAACGAAAAAAAAATAGCAATGAATAATCTAACAAACCATTTGACGTGGCTCTAAAGATTTAGAAGTCAATAAATAGCAAATTTAATGGCAACATATGTTACATATTGTGATATTAATACTATAGTTAAGGAATTTTATATCAGAAAACAGTTATACTAACAACTTGCAAGATATTTGGTTAACTGATTCATGTAAATTTGTATATCTACATGTGTATCTATCTATATACGACTTAAATGGTGACTCCAATAATTTAGGGATTAATGATCAACATTAAGATATGCTAAAAATAAGGGATATTTTCAGTTAATAGATTCCTACATGTATATATATTTCTACGTGTATATATATATATATATATATCTAGGGGTAAAATCGTAACAAAATTGACACTAAATTGGGGGGATGGACTAATCACAATAAACTTCTTATTTTTTTTTTTTTGGACTTAACACTATAATTAAATCTTGAGTGAACCTAATCAAAAAAAGTTTAGTAGATAGGATTTTCAAGGAGATTTCTATTCTTTTTTCCTTCAGAAATTTGGTATTAAATACCAAACAAGGAGAATCATTTGATTATAAGACATAAGGGAAAATTTTTTTGGGGATAAGTCCATGATTAGTGGACATTAATAGACATAAGTCCTTTGACCCATATAATACCATAGTTTATGACCATTACACCCTTCATACATTTCCCCTTACTAGTTCGTAGAGAGAGAGAGAGAGAGAGAGAGAGAGAGTGAGAGAGAGAGAGAGCGCACCAACCACCGCCAACAACCAACCACCACCGTCATCGACCACCGACCATTGAGAACCAGAGGCGAGACCGCACCGGTGACCACTATCATCTCCGGCAACTACCAATATCCTCTCCGTGCTCACCCAAAGCGAAAGCCGTTGTCTCGTCAATCTCCATCCACCGCCATCACTGACAACCACCACCGACTACGTCCATCACCAACGACCACTAGCCACGGCCATCAGCGACCACCATGAATTCTAGATCCACCACTTCCGTGAGCAGATCCACTGCTCATTCAATGCCTGCAACCTTCCTTCGCAATCATCGTCACCGCTATGTACCTCCACCTTCCTTCGCGATCGTCGTCGTCACCTGCAAGTCATTATCCGGTTACCGACGCACAGTTGGAGGCTTAGAGCATTCGAGACACCCATGTTTCTAGGCACATTAGATGAAAGAACTATCCAATATGCAGCTTATCACAGGACTCTGATTATTCGCTTATCGACCAAACCCAACGGGATCACTTATTGACATAGACGCCGCCTTATAGAATCAAAACCCCATAGTGGAATTCAAAAATGTAATTCAACTATGAATAGGAAATCTAAAGCCCTATGATATTAATTAGATTCAAAATACACCTATTGACAAAGAAATACATTTAGCGCAAAGCTTTAAACAGGAAGACTAAATCATGCATTAAACAATTACCCACTCCACAGGAACCCGATTCTCAGTAACCAAGTAGATGGATATAAAACCACGTTGTAGATTATGAAGAGAAAAATAATTCAATCGTTTTATAAAAACACAGATAACCTAGTCCCTTCTCAAACAAACCGAAACTTAATGATTCAAAACTTTAGAGAGAGAGAGAGAGAGAGGAGAGAGAGACAGAGAGTCCATAGCTATAAATAGCAATACCTACATTCAATATAATCTGAGAATACCTGATCCAAAATCAACAAAATCAATCAAGATCACAGTAGAAGGTATATGATCATTTCAATCGAATAAGAAGAAGAAGAAGAACAAAAGTAAGAACAAACACATATTTAATTTGAGTTAGTTAAATTGCCTTATTATGCTTTCTTTCTAGCACCAGCACAACAACTAACCTAACATTTGCAATCCAACAAATCAATTGGAAATTCGCAAACCAATGATCATAAAAAGCTAAAAGACAATTAATCCCAAAAGTTTTTCGCAAAATCATTCAAAAGGACATAGACCTGAGGCTCAAATTTCTATCTTTGATGCCAATGCTAGTCTCTTTGGCAGTTTCCAAAATTGGGGATTTGTCATCAATAGCAATGATGTTGCTATGTACATTCATGTAATGAAATCCAAAGTAATATAATTTAGAGGAAGAGATGGAACAATACAAAGATATTAAAAAAAAGGAAGAAATCAAAATAATCTCAACAGCTAGATGGATGGTCAATCCAAAAATGGAGCTCACACGCATAAAACGAAAAAAGGAAAAAAAAAATCTTAAATGCAAGCTCACAATTTGAGTATAACCAAAAATCAGGTCTAGAAAAATTGATCTTGCATCCATTTATGAGTGTAGGAGGTGATGATCTCGGTGCTAAAGGGGCTGCTGAATTAATTAGTATAGTGAGCTAGGGCTTTCGTTAGACTACATGTCATTGCCCTAGAGAAAGGAACTACAGAGACACAACCCCAAAGTTATATGATATTTACACGTTAATTGACCTACGCATAAATAGAAAGAGAAAGGAAGAGTTTAATTGAAAGGGGTTTTGGAAAGAGAGGGGAAGTGGGTAATCAATCAAGATCAAAGTAGAAGGCATATGACCCTTTCAATGGAAGAAGAAGAAGAAGAAGAAGAAGAAGAAGAACAAAAGTAAGAACAAACACATTTAATTTGAGTTAGTTAAATTGCCTCATTATGCTTTCTTTCTAGCACCAACACAGCAACTGACCTAACATTCGCAATCCAACAAATCAATTGGAAATTCGCAAAGGGTAAATCTATTCTCACACACCTACTTTGCTTTCTATACCCATCATTAAGTAAATTTTTTAATTACAGTTATGTCCTAATATAAAATGACATAGAAGGGATGGATTAGAAAAACTTCAAAAGAGTACTCTTCACACCCACCTCTCTCACCATTAGTTTTTGGTTCTTCTCTCATATCCATCTATTGAAAATTCAATATTTATTCAAGATCTGATATGCTTTTAAAGCAACTTCCTAATTTATTTGATAATTTTATATTAACTCGATCTCGTGTATTTCACCGTGAAAAATGTAACCAAACATGAAAGAATCAAGTAACATACTAACTGACGATGTGAATGGATTTCATTGTTGCCATATATATATAATATGCATGATGTAAACATAAAATCTTCACTTTGAAGGCCAAAAAAAAAAACTCATGGTCAGTTTTTGTTTCCTATCTAATCGCACCAATTACAAAGGTAAAATAAAAAGAAAAGGAAAATGGTGAGTAATGTGTGGAAGAAGATTGAGGGATGATGGTGGGTGTGGAGAGTAATAAGAAAGTGTAGGAGAAATTTGGTAGTTTTGAAATTTGGGGTTAGTTTGGGAATGTAAGGTGGGTGCAAAAAGTAACTTGTTTTAATTAAAGGTGGGTTGGTGGGTGTAAAGAGTAGGTGGGTGTAGAAAGTATATGAGCTGGGTTCAGATAGAATTACCCATTCACAAACCAATGATCATAAAACGCTAAAAGACAATTAAACCCAAAAGTTTTTCATAAAATCACTCAAAAGGACATAGACCTGAGGCTCAAATTCTATCTTTGATGCCAACGCTAGTCTACTATTTAAAAAAATAATAAACTATTTTTTTTAACATTGTGCCACGTGGTAGAAGAGAAATCTTCCGGTTTCATATATATATATATATATATTAGATTGGAAGAGAAATATTTTAGGGAGAGAAATTGAGATAATTGTAATCATTATCTTGTGTATATCTATTGATGTTACCTGATTTTCCACAAGATCACTTTGAGTAAGAGAACAATGGATCTCCTGAAAAACAAGAAACAATAAAGACAACGGGAGTTGGATACCCGAAGCCTCATCCGATGCCAAAGTTAGTCAATGAATGAGGGTGATCAAGATGGGAATTCTTAATGGGTTCAGTTGTCACTTACCTTCTTCACGTCTTCTTCCAATTATATACTCCTCATTCCTCAATCATCTTTCTCCACGATCTACCACTTACAACTACTTAAGCTAGTCTTTCACGATCTCCCTCAACTGCCTATTTAGTGGCTTAGTGGTTATTTCATTGAGCACGTGTGCTGGGCTTTTCTGAATTAGAAGTTCCCCTTAATAGCGCTAGGCCCAACTAACTTATTTGGGCAGCGCATATATCTTGATTTACGTGAGGTGGGCCAATGATGACATCTTGGACAAGGTTTCCACGTACATAATTATTACTGACTGGTACAAAATTGGGTATATATACCAAGTAACCCCCCCCCCCTAAATCCTCTAATCCTAGCTGTTGGATAGAGGTTACTGATGGAAAGTGAATTCAAAAAGATTTCTCATTAAACGTTTCTCCTTCCAACAGCTACATCGAAGTTTGAGCATCTGTGTCTGAATCGACACATTTACAGTGCTATATTCACGCCTACTGGATCAAAATCATAAGGTTTGGAACTTTACTTCTTCATTCTTTTTACTCTTGGTTTGGTTCACCGGTGCGCTTAGGATTCCTTCGCTCCTTTCAACCATAGGTCAGTGATTTTCCACCCTTTTTTCTTTTTGTTTTCCTTTTGTTTCTATGTCTTCATCTCGTAGAGAAAGCATGGAAATTTACGACCCTATAGAAACTATAATTGTAGAGGGTGTGGAAATGGAGGCCCAATCCTCTCAACTACGTCCAATCAAACCTTCGGGTCCCTCCAAACCCTCAACATTAACCCCGCAAGTGTTAGAACGGGTCAGGGGAAAATACTTAGTTCCTTTTGAACTTGAATGTAGAATTCTTGGTCCCGGGGAAGTTATATACAAACCACGAGAAGGAAAAATTGCTTTTTACGCTTACTTTTTTTTATCTAGGTGTTAGAATCCCTCTTTACCCATTCTTTTGTGATTTTCTAAGATTTCAACATCTCTGTCCTTCCCAATTGACCCCTAACGGGCGGTTGATGTTAATTGGTGTCACGCCCCGACGTAGCATAAATAAGAAAAGCGTTTAATTTCCTTTATGGACTTGTAGATCGTGACAGTTTGAAGGATCGATTCCGTCCCAAATATCAACAACAAAAACATAATAATCAGAGCAGAAATCAAGGTTTACAATGTTTTTCTAACTTAATAGTTATTGCAGCATGGGGTCTCTAAAGGCACAAACCGCCTTAAGTCAAAACAATAACTTAACATCTATTACAGTCATCCTTATTACAAAACAGTTCATAAATTAAAGCATAGAATATTGATAACAGTTCTATCTTCCAAAAGCAGCCATTCTCAGTTAGCGTAGTCATAATGTTCCGCTTGATCAAAACCTGAAAAGCCTAGACACAAATGTCCAGGACGCATCAACATCGTTAGCTTCAAGAAGCTGGTGAGTATTAAAAACATAACTTTGAATGTAACACATACTCATTTACCATTTTCAAAATCCCATTTAATTCAACAAGTTTACATTAGAGTAATGAGTTCCTTTAGAAAACAACCACAATATCATTTGAAAGTTATAATTCACATATATGTGACCGTGAATGAAAACAATGCACCATCTCATCTTACCGACTCTTTTCTCTCGACAAACACAACAACCCACTATTTCACACTAGTATCTTTGAAATACTCCGATAGCCACACTTTAGCACAGGGGTGCCAGGGAATGTCCAGTTTGCCTCACAATTTAGCACGGGGTGCCAGGGAATGTCCAGTGCCTCACACTTTAGTACCTAATCCGCCTCGCAAATACATCACACAGTATCCACACTCGGGTACCAGGGAGTGTCTGTAGGCCACACTTTAGCACTACCATGGGTGCCAGGGAATGTCCAAGTTCAGCGTCATACACTTTAACACTACCATGGGCATCAGGGAGTGTCCAGTTTGGCCACCGTTGCATTTCAAAGACACTATCGCCGCAATCTCAACCACAACACACTTTAGTACTCACTTACCAGGGAGTGTCCACAACACAATCTCAATCACACACTCTATACCACACTGACCATTACTCTTTTCCACACTGACCAACATTCACACTCACCATGCATGTACAACTGACTCCACATGTATGTCATGAAACTTTAAACATAAAGTAAAATGCTAAATTATAGGAACAATATACGTGCGGGGATTGTTAAGTCGTAATACATCATTTCAATCGTCCAAACATAACCAAATAGGTTTCTATTTTAGTAAATTTCTCAAACAGAGCTTTAAAAGTCCATGAAACATCACCCAATCAGTTCCTTAACATAAAACAAGCAAAAACCAGAAACTGTCTAAAGTGGCACGCGCGGGCCGCTCGCGCGACGGGTCACTCGCGCAATATGCCCCTTTTTCCTTTTCTTTTAAAATCTTTTCTGTCTGCTTGAAACCAGCCACCTCGCTCACGCGGGCCGCTCGTGCGAAGGGTCGCTCGCGCAGGCTGCTCGCGCGACATGGGCAATTTTCGTTTTCTTTTAAAACCTTTCTTACTGCCAGAAAACACACAGCTCGCGCGATGGGTCGCTTGCGCGGGCCGCTCGCACGATCGCGCGCGCGATTTTATGCAATAGCTTCGTCTTCTTCGCTGAAACTGCTCTATTTCAGTTTTAAGGGGTATTTTTGACCAATTTTTGAATCCGTAAGTTACCATGCCTTATAATATATGAATCTCTTCGATTTTTCACAAGGATTATGAATCCACAATCAAATTAACATGAATCCAAATGTAGCTCACGAATTTAATGAAAAACTAAAAGATGACAAATCTTAATTTCTAATATACTTTCTCCTATGAATGAATTAAGTTTTAATACTTTAACCACAATCTATTTATACTACAATCTTTCATTATTATCTATAAAAACGGATTTTGGTTGAGTTTGAAAAATCCATGTTATTAAGCTCAAGCTTCCATGGGCGAAATTAACCATGGCAACTTTACAATAGGCAAATACTACAACAAATAAGTATGTATTTACATTCTTAGTGAGTTTAGAATACTCACTGAGATTAAGAGTGCAGAGATTGTTGAGAAAGAAAAGCAATATAGGAAATTCAAACCCAACCTTTGGCTATGGGGATTGTTCTTCCTCTTTCTAGCAAATTATTCTGTAACTCTCTGTGAGTCTCTTTCTCTAATAGTTTACCAGAATGTGTAATGAGAGAGGTGTGTGTGCGCATATATATAGAACAAATTGATAGACTTGGAGGCCAAGAATAGCTTTCTACACTCTACAAATTAGTTTGTTTTACAATTTAGCATATACTCATATGTACATGAACTGATGTATATATATATACGTATATACACTCCCAGCAAATCTAAAGAGGCAAGCTTAGACTAGTAGGGGCCATATTAGTGGTGTTTGGGAATTCTGGTGATTAAGCATAAATTAACACACACAAGATAAATACATCCAAACAAGGCACAAGCTAATAATCACTTGGCATAAATGGAGAGTAACGTGTATGTCACATCTTACTTTAGATCACTTCCAAAATCTGTGGAAGTCCTTCGCGGCGCAGATAGTTTTAAACATAAATTGGTATTTTCGCGGTGCGGTGATCACCACAAAAATATAGAAAATTCATGTTAACGTAAGAAATGATTTTCTGGTTTTATAAAAATACTGATTGAGTCAAAAACAAACATTTCTATCGTTTTGAAATACAGATTTTAAAATCCAACACAGATATGACTAATTTTGTAAAATTACAGTTTGACCCCAATAAGAATTTCAATATGAGTTAAAACAAGTAACAATGTTCTAAACATGAGAATTACAAATTTGAGATAACATCGGGAACACTAATTAAATATGAAATATAAATTTAAAATTAAATAAAATGCAGATTATTACAATTGGTTCTATGATCTTGGCTAATCGAAATGGGGTAAACCTAGATTTAGGGGCCCTTAGGGCAATAACGTAGAAAAAAACCAAAGTAGGGCAGTGGATATTATGCCACCGGTGAAAACATATCAAGCTATACTAAAAATGAAATTAATGCCCAAAAAAATAATAAAGAGGTCAAACTTTGGGTATGGCTTAAAATCTTCTTTCTACTTCTCCTTCACTATATTCGTTTCCTCTTTGTAATTCCAAAATGTGTTTATTTGTGTTTGATATGTGTGCTGTAAATGTGTACTGCGAGTGTTAAGAATTTATAGCATTTCAAATCCTATGAAGCCATGGATTGTACTTGTAAGTTGAACATGCACACCCAACACTGCATGTTCTCACTAATGATCTTGCAATAATTCATTGTAATGATGCGGGTCCAATATTAGCTGGTTTGATTGCTTTCAATCATTTTGCGAAATAATGCAACCAATTGATTGTATTAATCACTTAACTAGTTTGGTCTTGTTTGGTCAATTAGATTAGTTAAATTGACTTTATAAAATATCTCAAATATAAATATTAGAGATAATAATGTAGGTGATGTGATGTATATTATTAAAGACTTTTATTCCAAATCGTGGAGTATCATAGGGTGCGTCTTTGCATAATAATATAAGTAGAAAATACCCAGGGTTACAAAATTAAAAATATTGGGTTTACAGTTAGACTCCAAATCATTTAAGATTAAATTTTAGAGTTAGAATTTAAAAAACATAACATTACTCAATACTATATTATCTATACAACACCTTGATACACTTTATCACTTCTCTTTGCAAAAGTATTGCCCAAGTCTTTATAAACAATACTACTCAAATTGTTGACTATTGAACAAAAAAAAAAACCACCTTTCCTTACCGAATCTAACTCCCACTTTCCATTTCCATCTCCCCAGTATCTATCTATATTCTATACATCCATACAAACTATAAATACGCACCTTCCCTCCCCAAACTCAGAGAGAAAAAATCTGGAGAAGAGAGCAAGAAACACTGTACACAATGCATAAAATTCCTTCATCATCCACATTGGGCCCCGGACCCGGAGGCCTAGACCTTTCCCAAGTCTTCTTCACTCCGATCCAGCAAACTGCCCCCCCATCTCCGACGAAGCGCCACACCAAAATCTCCGTGATCGGCGTCGGAAATGTCGGGATGGCCATAGCTCAGACCATCCTCACACAAGACCTCGCAGACGAGCTCGCGCTCGTCGACGCCAAGCCCGATAAGCTCCGCGGCGAGATGCTCGATCTCCAACATGCTGCCGCGTTTCTCCCGAGGACCAGGATCATGGCCGATGTGGACTACTCGATCACCGTTGGATCTGATCTCTGTATTGTCACCGCCGGCGCTAGGCAGAACCCTGGCGAGTCCAGGTTGAACTTGATACAGAGGAACAAGGCCCTGTTCTCGATTATTGTGCCCGAGCTTGTGAAGTACTCGCCCGATTCGATTTTGGTGATTGTTTCGAACCCGGTTGATGTTTTGACTTATGTTGCTTGGAAGCTTTCCGGGTTTCCTTCCAATAGGGTTATTGGGTCGGGTACGAATTTGGATTCGTCTAGGTTTCGGTTTCTGCTTGCGGATCATCTTGACGTTAATGCTCAAGATGTGCAGGTAATTTTCGATTTCTATTTTTAACTTTGTTTCACATTCTGAATTTTGTTACTCAAAAGTCAAAATTGAACCTTTAATTGGTGGGTACTAATCATACTATAGAGTAATCAACTACTGATTTGGGGGCATATATTTCAGAGGTTTTAGACCAAGAGGCAGTTGGTCTGAGTGGAAGGGGCTCTGGTCACTTATGCAAGGGGTCTCAAGTTCGAGTCCTTATAGATGCAGAAAACTATCTTGGGAGAGTCCCTACATCGGCGCTAGACAATACCTCGAAAGATTAGTCCTGAGTGGAAGGTCTAAGATATTAAAAAAACAAAAAAAGAAAGGAAGAGATTTTAGATAGGTCCGTACAAAAACACCCACTTAGCTTAGTCCGTGAGGACCATGCCGGTCCTGACTTTTTGGGCTAGCTTAAGCAAACTTCGAAGTTGGGATTTAAATAATTTTTTTTTTTTTTTTTCGTTCATTTTTAACTGCAAAATTATTAATTGTATACATGTATGGGCTTATATATATACTATAGTATCGTTTTAGTTGGGGCCCAAAACGACTTACAGACCGGCCCTTGGCTTAGCTGAGGACTTCAAGCTCACACTAATAATTTTTACTTGTTTAGAGCTTGTTGAGGACTGTATAGTTTAGATGTAAACTTTAAATCTTCCATCAGGGAACTCTAGTTCAGGGGACGATAGGGTAAAAGGCAATACACGAGGAGGTGGCTTTCACAAAACATACTGCATATCTTGGAAGAACAAGGAACTTGATTTCTCTCTAACCTCTTCACTTTAGATTCACAATTGATGGGGATGTGCATATTTATATTCAGTGGCAGTGGCGTAACCAGAAAATTCACTGTGATGTATCAAAAACATCTAAATGCTAAAATTGTATATAAGAGAAACGTGAGTACTTTAATATCATTACTTCAATAAAATATATGTATATATTGGTAATGATATTGTAAGTAGCTTCTTATATAAAAAAAAAATTAGTTTTTAATCGTTGAATAAAGATTTAGTAACTAAAAAATATTATTAAATAATATAAAATCTTCATCCAACAGTTAAAAACTGCTTTCTTACATGAGAAGCTGCTTAAAATATCATTATTCTATATATATATATATATACACTATAATAAAAACACCTTTTGACAATTGTCTCCGGCGATTTTTCATATTTTGAAGCCGTTGCACAATTGCCTTGTTGCTTATAGCGTCAAATGCATTTTCCCAATGTATTGGTTAATCGTACGTGCATGTTAATTGAGTTGTGAAAGATAATGAGAGTCACTGTCTAAACTTTTAAAAATAAAAGAGAGTCACTGTCTAAACTTTTAAAAATAAATTTGACACCCCTCATTTTATTTTGCCCTTATTTTAATGGATTCAACTTACTAAGAGATCATTCCCAAATAAAGTAAAAAATAATATTAACATAAAAATCTCTCCACTCTAATTTCAGTAAATTCAATTGACCCCACTCCTAATATGGTGGTTTTCCCTACTAGTGCCACTATCACATTACATATCATGTGAGACATTAGATTCACTATCACTATTTATGAAATCAATTCAGTACCTTTGTTTTTATTCCCATGCATAGTTTTAGGCGTGTAGTGGGACTTTAATAGGATAATTAAAATTCAGTCTACTTTCAGTAGAGTATTTAATAGTTTACTACTATACGTGTACATGTCTGATCAATAGAATAAGGTATTATAGAGTAAAGGGGCACATGCAATGCTATGATTGCTATGTTACGCAGAAGTAGGATAGCAGAAAATCAAGTACCATGTTCATATAAGACAACACTACATTACATTTAAGGATGGCAATTTGCCCGATAAAAATGGGTCCCCGCCCCGCCCCTAATGGGACGGGTTTGGGAAGCCTTTAAACGGGTTAGGGGCGGGTTTGGGACAGAATTCATAAACCCGTTGCGGGTTCGGGGCGGGTTCGGTCCGGGGGTAGTAAACCCGTATTACCCCGACTATACACTGAGTTCTCTGTCTTTCTGTTGAGCAAGAGATGCTCATGTCCCACACCCGTATTCTATAGCTTCAATCATGACCTTGTTCCTGTATAAAAGTAAGTGTGTAGCTATTGGCCAGCACATCCTTGAATAGTTGTACGTTTGAAATCACGTGCTGGTAATCAATGCGCTGGTTGCTGTGCATGAATACTTGTGCACTATTGAGTTTAAAATGTTCAAAAGTTATTCTGACACCTTAGAATTCTGCTAGGAATAACACGTGGTTATATATGGACCACATATAATTAAGTTAAAAGTAATCAACGCTCAAGCAAGACGAGTAATTGGTGGCGGGGCGGGGTGTAAACGGGTTACATTGAGTTTGGCGGGGTCGGGGATGGGATGACCACTGCTTTAGGACGGGGCGGGGTCGGGGTGGGTATTTTGTTAATCGGGGCGGGGTCGGAAAATGGCTCCCCCGTCCCATACCCGCCCCGTTGCCATCCAATTTACATTTGTTTGGTAAAGTTTGTACTGTTCCCGTATACTATCGGTTCACATACTTGTCGCACAATCAATTAGTCACGTTGTCATTCTTGTAAGAGTAATATTTAGGATACTAATAAATTTTATTAACACTCACACTCATATTTTATCTCTCTCTTAGTGGTACTGTGGAGCCCGTTCTTATAAGAGTAATATTTAGGGTACTAACAAATTTTACTAACACTCACACTCACATTCTATTTCTCTCCTAGTGGCACTGTGGAGTCTACACAGTGCCACTAAGACTCAAGAGAGAGATAGAGCGTGAGTGTGAGTGTTAGTAGAATTTATTAGTGCCCTTAACATTGTTGTTCTTGTAAAGTTGAACTAATCAAATTTCAAAAACATCAAACACTTCATTACATTTCTTTTGTACTACTCCGGAAGGGAATTGTTATTGTCACCCCGTCATTGAACCAAGACATTCTATGGTACTATTCTCAGAGCATATGGTACCACGTATGCAATGCATGGTACCGCATGCTCTGAGAGTGGTACCATGGAGTGCCTTGGTTCAATAATAGAGTGGCAATAGCATTACCCTTCCGAAATGCTACTGGTTCACAAATTTTGCCACGGATAATACTTGGGACACACCCAAAGACCCAACTTTTGGGACACAACCCAAGAGATGTGTCTATCTCTCTCCTGTGATGTCACAGGAGAGATATAAACACAAATTTTGAGTTGTATTCTAAAAGTTGTCTTTGAATGTGTCCCAATTTTTACTCTTTCGCCACATGGACAATCTTTTACACTTTAAACTATCGCATCTCAAAAACACTACGAAATGTTAGTATTAGTAATAGATTTTCCTAGTGTAGTTGCACTACAGACTTATTGTAGTCCAACTCTGTCTTTGTCCTAGATTTGGTTGGTTGCTTTTGGACTAATCAAGGCCAGTTTGTGTCTATCATATTCAAAATGGTTCTCAAATTTATGTACTGTTCTTATAATTTTCATTCTTCCGTTCTTTGATGTTCAAACTAGGCATACATAGTCGGAGAGCACGGCGACAGCTCGGTGGCACTATGGTCGAGCATAAGCATTGGAGGAGTTCCGGTCCTGAGTTTTCTAGATAGACAGCAAATTCCATACGAGGAGGAAAAGCTTGAGAAAATTCGTAAAGAAGTTGTACAAAGCGCTTATGAAGTGATAAATCTCAAGGGCTACACTTCGTGGGCAATCGGGTACTCTGTGGCTAACCTTGCTCGATCCATTCTCAGGAACCAGTGGAGTATCCACCCGGTCTCGGTCCTCGCAAAGGGGTTCCATGGCATAAAGGGAGAGGTGTTCCTGAGCTTGCCTACCCAGCTTGGTAGGAGTGGTGTTTTGGGTGTGACTAATGTTCAACTTACTGATTTGGAGGCTCAGCGTCTTAGGGACTCTGCTAAGACAATCCTGGAGGTTCAGAGCCACTTGGAGATTTGAGATAACTTATGAGTTATATGATATGATTGCCATTAGTACCATTTATACAAGAATTTTGATAGGGCAAATATGGGCTTGTAATGTTATTTTGTTTACTTTGGACTTATTTCTGATTTTGGGTTTTCCCCCCGTTTGGGGGGCAAACTTGGGCTTGTAATGGCTCTTGTTTATAAACACCTTAAATATCAAAAAAAAAAAAAAAATTCCACTAACTACATCTTTATTACCATCTCCAACCCAAATAGAATTTGAGTTAATGAAAGAGTGCTAGCTACCTCAAAATGAAATTTGCTACTTCAAATTTTGCCCTCCAAACCATAATAGCAAGCTCCAATATTCTGTTTTTTTTATTTTTTTATTTAATTTTAATTTTTTAATTTTTAATTTTTTATTTAATAGCTCTTACCTACTTTGGGTGGCGGAGGTGGCGGTGGTGGTGTCACGCTCTGACATAGTAAATATAGGAAAAAATTGAACTTCATTTTTGAATTCATAGGCCGTGACTAGTTGAGTTACCAATTGTTTGTCATACAACTTAATAATAAGTTAAAGAAGAGTAAAAGACACAATCGGAAGCTAGAACATACTAGTAATTCTTATTTATTCATAATGGTCCCTATAGCAACTATTACATCAATAGAGTTCGGGCAACAAAGTCACTTGCAAATATAGTCTTAAATACACATTGAACAAAGACAACTTAATAAAAATAGAAACATAAGTAAAAGCCTTTTTTCGGGGGTACTTGTGCCTGTAACTGGCATAGCCATACTCCTTGGTACAATTTTTACTTGGATAGTCTAGACATGGATTATCTGGTGCATAAAAGTCATTAGCTATTGAAGGTTGGTGAGCATGTAAAACATACACACATAATGTATAAAACTATACTTAAAGTCATTGTGGTTTAGCATTTTAGAATGCAGTTAATAGCTTATTCGAGGTATCATCTAAAATTAAATATGTAATAACCTGCATTTTCATTTCATTTTCATATTTAAATTGTAATTGCATTGTTATGATTATTTCATGCGATATTGTCTGCTTTTATTTTTTTTAATTTCAATTTGTGTGTGTAGAATTTATTTCTTATTATGTTTTATATTCAAAATTCTTTTGGGGTCAAATTGGAATTTTACAAAAATTGTAATACCTGTGTTGGATTTCAAAACTGTATTTCAAAACGGTGGAAAAGATTACTCTTGACTAAATCAGTATTTTTATGAAACCAGTAAATCAATTCTTTAGTTAAAATGAATTTTCCGTATTTTTGTGGTGACCACCGCGCACCGAAAATACCAGTTTATGTCCAAAACTGTCCGCGCTGTGCTAAATTTCCCCAGATATTGGAAGTGACCGATTTGGACACTTGCTTTATTTCCATTTATGGCTACTAATGATTGCCTTGCACTTGTTTGGGAATGTCTAGCTTGTGTGTGTTATTTTTGTGCCAAAAGCTAGATTCCCAAACAACTCTAGCTTGAACCCCTATGAACCTAATTGACCCCTACTCTAATTCACAGCAATCCTATACATCCATATACATATCTATATCTTTGATATTTGTGGTCTTTAGCTAATTAAGAACTAAACTCATTTGTAGAGTAATGTTCACCCAACTTGGGCACCAAGTTGAATTTTGCTACTTATACCTCACACACACACATACATTCATTCTGCACAATATACTTACACAGAGAGAGAGCTTGAGAGTTGCTGAAATTCTAGTAAGAGAAGCTTCATTCCATAACCAAAGCTTGATCACCATAGCTATTGTTCATTGGAATTTTCCTTATTGGTCTTTCTTTCTCAACATCTATTTGAATCTTCAATCACAGTGAGTATTCTAAACTCACTACCAATGTAATTTTATGCTTAAGTACTGATTATATATGTATATTGAGAATCACCATTGATGAATTTTGGTATGAACTTCAAAGCTTGAAAACATGGATTTTCAAAACTTAACCAAAATCAGTTTTGTGAATGAAATATGATAGATTGTAGTGAGTAGAGTATATGGTTGTAAAATTAGAGCTTAATTCGTTCATAGGAGAAAGTATATTAAGAATTAGTTTTTGACATGTTTTAGTTTTTCATAAAATTCAAGAGATATGATTTAATTCTTGTAAAATTAACCTTAGAATCTTAATCCTCATTTAAAAACAAAGAAAATCATATAAGATAAGGCTTGGTTGATCACAGAATTGAAATGGGTCAAAAAGACCCCTGTTTTGCTGAAACAGGAAAGTCTGGGGGAAGAAGACGAAGCCTCAGCTTCATCTCGCGCCACGATCGCGCGCGCGAGAATCGCGCGAGCGGCCCGCGCGAGCGACCCATCGCGCGAGCGGCCCGCGCGCGCGAGGTAGCCTTCCCCAGGCATACGTAAGAATTCATATATATATATATAATTGAAAATTGGTTGGTCGCGCGAGCGAGGGCTGCGCGAGGACCCCTTCGCGCGAGCGATCCGCGCGCGCGACCCTGCTTTCCTCAGGCAGACAGAAAAGGTTATTAATAAAATGAAAATGGGCTTATCGCGCGAGCGACCCTTCGCGCGAGCGGCCCGCGCGCGCGAGGTAGTGCAGTTTCTATTTTTGTCTGTTTTTCTGTTAAGGGACTGTTTGGATGAAATTTATATACTGTTAAGGCTCTGTTTGGGAATTTAGTTGATCAGAACTCTATTTGGTTATGTTTTAAGTGATTTAAACATTGTAGTATAACTCATTAATCTCCGTACGCGTGTTGTTTCTTAATTCTGCATTTTTGTTTAAGTGCATACCATTCATGTGGGTCAGTGGTACATGCATAGGGGTGTCAGTCTGTGTGGAAAAGAGTAATGGTAGTGTGGAAAGGGTATGAGATTGTGTTTGTGGTTGTGGTTGTGGTTATGGTTGAGTATGAGTTTGTGGTCGTGGTTGTGGTTGTGGTAGAGTTTGTGGAAGAGGGTATCTTTGAAATGCGACGGTGGCAAATAAGGACACTCCCTGACGCCCATGGAAGCGTTAAAGTGTGTGAAGCCGAACTCGGACATTCCCTGGCACCCATGGTAGTGCTAAAGTGTGGCCTACGGACACTCCCTGATAACTCAAGTCTGGATACTGTGTGAGGGGTCGCCCCGGTATTTGCATGGCGGTTAGGGTATTCAAAGTGTGAGGCATTGGACACTCCCTGGTACCCCGGACCAAAGTGTGAGGCAAACTGGACACTCCCTGGCGCCCCGTTGCTAAAGTGTGGCTATCTGAGTGTTTCAAAGATACCAGGAGTAGGATAGTGGGTTGTTGTGGATGTCGAGAGAAAAGAGTCGGCGAGATGAGTGTGGTACATTGTCTCATTTCACGAGTATCTGTATTTATGAATGCAAGACTTTTATTATATTCCTTGTTGTTTTATAAAATAAATTCTTTCAGTATTTTAATAATGGAAAAAGGTAAATGGGTATGATTTACATTCAAAGTCATGTTTTTAATACTCACCAGCTTCTTGAAGCTGACGACGTTGATGCGTCCTGGACATTCGTGTTCAGGCTTTTCAGGTTACAATCAGGAGGAATCATACGACTATGCTAATTGAGAATGGCTGCATCTGGAATAAAGAAACTGTTTATTTTATGCATTAAGTTTATTTGTTGAAGTTTTAAACTGTTTTGCTGTTAAGGATGACTGTAACAGACTTTAAGATATTATTTTATTTTCAAGGCGGTCTGTGCCTTAGTTGACCCCGGTTTATAAGATGTAATAAGATAGAAAATTTTTGTAAGCCTTGATTGCTTTACTCTGATTATTATGTTTTGTTGTTTGACGTTTGGGACGGAATCGATCCTTCAAACTGTCGCGACCTACGGGTCCATAAAGGAAATTAAACGCTTTCCTTATTTATGCTACGTCGGGGCGTGACAGGATTTAGTGGTATCAGAGCCAGGTTATTATTTATCATAAGATAGTTTAGCCAGGTTAGGGTTTACCAGTATAGACCCGATTCCACATTCCATTAAGTGTTACACACCCGATGATACGACAGGGAGGATAGACTCAGAACCCAAACGCCTAAGATTATTCTGTTCTGACTTTAAGTAGTACCCTTTTCAGGTATGGATCCAGCTCCCCCACTTTATGTACCAGACAGGTTCGGAGGACACTTCGTATTACCTGGGGCAGTAATCCCAGCTTTTATTGACTTATATCAGACGGCCGTAGAGCAGTTGGCCGTGACGACGGTTGTATCTGAGGTTTGGCACCAGGTCCACGTGGTAGGCCTAGTTGACCTGACCCGTATCCGTTTTGAGCTTCGATATTTCGCAGAGGCTCAGCGTCTAGTGTTGGTCGAGGTTCTGCGATTGGTCGATAGCGATGCTTTCTACCTACCCCTCGAGATCCAGGTCGTGCATGCCCACCTGGCTCAGTTGGAGATGCCTCCGCCGGTTGTACCCATTGCTGAGGACGATGCAGAGGTTGTCCATGTGGTCCCAGTAGGTGGGAAGATCTTAGAGGACGGCATAGGTTTGGACGATCTTGCCGCTGAGCTCGAGGCTGAGCTAGCACTTGAGCTAGCCCTGCCTGAGGAGATGGTAGATGAGGCGGATGCTCCTGTACCTGCTTCATCGTCCACCTCTCACAGCTATGACGGGGTTGGACCGTTCGTTGTTCAGCGTTTTCGCCCTGTCGATTCGCTAGATCTCCTGATGGCCGCTTATGGAGATGATTGACGTTTTAGTTACAACTTGTACATATTAACTACTTTTAACTATTAGCTCTGTCTCTTTTTGCAACTGTAATTACATGCACTAGAGTGTAGGGCAATGACCCCATTTTTGTAACATTAACTCTTGCATGCGTCCTAACCCATGCAGATAGGGTAGGCATTGATCTGACCATACATGCTTTTTGTATCTACTTGGCAGAAGTTATATATATAAGATATACTCTTTTGAATGTTGTTGTCGTTTAAATTACTTCATATCACTGTTGCATGCATGTTTCTCATTCTACTACCACTATCATGCATAGAATGGCTGGAGGAGTCAGGAGAAACAGGAACCTGATCGAGGGAGCACCCGAAGCTGCTGATCCTACCGGGATGTTTGAAGCGTTTATCAGACGGTTAGAAAGGATCGGTAATACAAACGACAACCGAAGGGACCGTCAAACGGGAGACAAGTTGCTAGAAAGATTCCGTGCTCTAAGACCCGAACAGTTTGCGGGTACCGCGGAACCCTGGAAGGCGGAACAGTGGTTGAGACAGATGGACCGGATGTTTGAAGCTGTCCAATGTAACGAGATAGACAAGAGAAGATTGGCTACGTTTCAGCTGACCGATGCTGCCGCAGATTGGTGGGATTCGGTCATAGCTACTATCGGGAATGGAGCTGCAACGGGGATGACGTGGACTGCGTTTAAGGGGAGATTTTTGGAGAAGTATTTCCCGGCTACGGAAAGGCACAGAAGAGAGAAGGAATTCATGGATCTGACGCAAGGAACCAAGTCGGTGCAAGAGTACACCACACAGTTCGAAAGACTGTCTCGGTTTGCCCCACACCTGGTTGATACCGAGGAGAAGAAGATCCGCAAGTATAATCAAGGGCTGACACCGCAGATTCGCCGCTTGACCCTCGGCCACTTGGATAAATCGTTTGAAGGACTTGTTGGTTTGGCTACTGATCTGGAAGAAGATGCTCGAGTGAGCCGAAAACAATTCGAATTCCGACCGCCTCAAAGGGGTAATTTTGGGAATAGACCACCAATGAACCGTACCCAAGGGCAGAAGAGGAATTTTGACGGAAGCAAGAAGACTCAGGCTATTACCTATCCGACTCAACCTCGAGTAGGAGAAGGGAGTAGTGGTGGAAAGTGCTTCAATTGTGGCAACCCTGGACATTTGGCTCGTGATTGCAAGGCACCAAGGCGTGCTACTCAGCAAGGGATAGTCTGCTTCAACTGTGGTGAACCAGGCCACATCAGCAGGTTCTGTACCGCTCCTAAGCAGGTGACTTATGGTCAACAGGGTCAGACTCGCTTGAATGCTGTTATCCCTGATGCCGCTGGATATGATGGAACTGCGTATGAAGAAGGAAATTATGGAGAAGCTCAACCTGATCAGCAAGCAGTAGAAGGTACATTAACTCTGTTTAACTCCCATGTTAAAGTGTTATTTGATACGGGTGCTGCTCTTTCGTTCATATCTGTTAATACAATTCGAAGATTGGGTATTTTACCTCATCGTTTAGAGAAAGCTTTGAAGGCTACTTCGCCATTAGGAGCTGCGGTCAGATTAGGACACGTGTGCAAGGATTGTCCCTTACGGTTAGGAGACCGTGAAATCCCTGCTAGGTTGATTATCCTATCAATGAAGGAGTTTGACATAATCCTAGGAATGGATTGGCTCTCTCAGAATCAAGTGAAACTGGATTGTGCGAGGAAGAGAATTACATTCCCCGACAATGAGAATCAACCCTTTGATTTTCAGTGTAACCCTACGGGAGATATGTTCCTCACAAGATGCTTAGCCAACATCGAAGTTGTCAGTACAGAGGTGACAGCGTCATCTATACCTGTAGTCAAGGACTTCGAAGAAGTGTTTGAAGATGTTTCTGGTCTACCGCCCGAGAGAAGTATAGAGTTCTGTATCGAGCTTATACCGGGTACCGTACCGATCACCAAGGTTCCCTACAGAATGGCCCCCACAGAACTGTTGGAATTGAAGGAACAAGTTCAAGAGCTCGAGAACCTAGGTTTTGTACGCCCAAGTACATCGCCTTGGGGAGCACCGGTGTTATTTGTAAAGAAGAAGGACGGGACACTCAGATTGTGTATCGACTACAGAGAACTGAACCGTGTGACTATCAAGAACAAGTATCCCTTGCCTCGGATTGATGATTTGTTTGATCAACTACAAGGAGCTACGACATTTTCCAAGATAGACCTAAGGTCGGGATATCATCAGTTGAGGGTACGAAAAGAAGACATACCTAAGACTGCTTTCAGAACCCGATATGGTCATTATGAATTCCTGGTGATGCCGTTTGGAATGACGAATGCCCCGACAGTATTCATGGATTTGATGAACAGAGTGTTCAAGCCTTATTTAGATCAGTTTGTCATCGTCTTTATTGATGATATTTTGATCTATTCTAAGTCAGGAGAAGAACACGAGCAACATCTACGGATTGCGATGCAGACGCTCAAAGACCATCAGTTGTATGCCAAGTTCAGTAAGTGTGAGTTCTGGTTGCAAGAAGTGAAATTTCTGGGACACAAGGTATCATCTCAAGGAATTTCTGTGGATTCGTCCAAGACCGATGCTGTATCAAACTGGGTTAGGCCGAGCAACCCTACAGAAGTTCGGAGTTTTCTTGGACTCGCAGGCTATTACAGGAGATTCGTTGAGGGATTCTCAAAAATAGCAGCACCTTTAACTGGGTTGACGAAGAAGAATTTGAAGTTCGAATGGACAGAGAAGCATGAGCGAGCCTTTCTAGAGTTGAAAGAGAGACTCACAACCGCACCGGTACTAGCAATACCCAAGCCTGATGAGAAGTTCACTATCTTTAGTGACGCATCATATCAAGGGTTAGGGTGTGTACTTATGCAAGATGGCAGGGTGATCGCCTATGGATCCAGACAGCTGAAGCCGAATGAGTTGAACTATCCCATTCATGATTTGGAATTGGCGGCAGTAGTTTTCGCACTCAAGATTTGGAGACACTATCTCTACGGTGAGAAGTTTGATTTGTTCTCTGATCACAAGAGCCTAAAGTACTTGTTCACACAGAAAGAGTTGAACATGAGGCAGCGCAGATGGATGGAGCTGATTAAAGATTATGACTTCACGTTAGAATACCACCCGGGTAAAGCTAATGTGGTTGCTGATGCCCTGAGTCGACAGACTCGTGAGACGATCGCCTCCTTAATGGTTAGAGAGTGGCGAGCTTTAGAGACGTTGGCGGAATTCGATGTACAGAGTGCTGAAGAAGGAGAAGGACAATTGTTCGGATGTCTTATCCTACAGCCTGTTCTTATCGACCGCATCATTGGGGCTCAGAAAGAAGATGAGAAGTTTCAGGCATGGTTCGTAAAAATGTCAGAAAAAGACCCGACAGAATGGAAAGTGGGAGTCGATGGAGGATACCGGTGCAGGAATAGATTATGTGTGCCAGGTAATGAAGAGTTAAGGAAGGATATCCTGGAAGAAGCACATAAGTCGAGATATACAGTTCACCCGGGAGGAACGAAGATGTACAAGGATCTAAAGAGAAATTTCTGGTGGAAAGGTATGAAGAAAGACGTGGCCGAATTTGTATCCAAGTGTTTGACGTGTCAGCAAGTCAAAGCTGAACATCAGAGACCGTCAGGATTGTTGCAACCGCTACCTATTCCTGGTTGGAAGTGGGAACACATTTCGATGGATTTTGTAGTAGGATTACCCCGGTCGCAGCAGAATCATGACGCTATTTGGGTAATCGTGGATCGATTGACGAAGTCAGCTCATCTCATTGCTTATAGTATGACGTACCCGGTAGAGAAGATGAGCCGGATGTACATACAACAAGTTGTGCGACTTCACGGTGCACCGGTGTCGATTGTGTCAGACCGTGACGCACGTTTTACCTCTGGATTTTGGGAAAGTCTGCAAGAAGCTATGGGAACTTCGATCAAGATGAGCACTGCTTTTCACCCTCAGACAGATGGGCAGACTGAACGTGTTAATCAGATCATGGAAGATATGCTCAGGGCCTGTGTGATCGATTTCGAAGAATCTTGGGAGACACACTTGCCATTGGTTGAATTCGCCTATAACAACAGTTATCACACGAGTATCGGTATGGCTCCGTTCGAAGCACTGTACGGACGACCATGTCGTTCCCCTTTGTGTTGGGCTGAAGTTGGGGATACAGAGTTGCTGGGACCAGATTTGGTAAGAGAAACCAATGAGAAGATTACTTTGGTCAAGGAGAGGATGAGAACCGCTCAGAGCCGGTATAAGAGTTATGCTGATCGACGCCGAAAGGATTTGGAGTTTAGTGTTGGGGATCACGTGCTTCTCAAGGTTTCACCAACCCGAGGAGTGGTACGTTTTGGTCTCAAGAGAGGAAAGTTAGCTCCGCGTTTCATCGGACCATTTGAGATTTTGGAACGTGTCGGGAAAGTAGCCTATCGACTGGCGCTACCACCGAAGATGTCCGGGGTTCACAACGTATTTCACGTAAGTATGTTGAGGAAATACATACGAGACCCCTCACATGTGGTTAGTTATGACGACATTGAGACAAGTCATAACGTTTCTTACAAGGAGAGACCGGTGAAGATTCTGGATCAAAGTATCAAGAGGCTGAGGAACAAAGAAATTCCATTGGTGAAGGTTCAGTGGAATCACCATGACGAGAATGAAGCCTCGTGGGAAGTTGAAGCTGATATGAGGATGAAGTACCCGGAATTATTTCAGGACTAGTTAGTCTTGATTTCGGGGGCGAAATCCTGTTTAAGGGAGGAAGGGTGTAATAACCTGCATTTTCATTTCATTTTCATATTTAAATTGTAATTGCATTGTTATGATTATTTCATGCGATATTGTCTGCTTTTATTTTTTTTAATTTCAATTTGTGTGTGTAGAATTTATTTCTTATTATGTTTTATATTCAAAATTCTTTTGGGGTCAAATTGGAATTTTACAAAAATTGTAATACCTGTGTTGGATTTCAAAACTGTATTTCAAAACGGTGGAAAAGATTACTCTTGACTAAATCAGTATTTTTATGAAACCAGTAAATCAATTCTTTAGTTAAAATGAATTTTCCGTATTTTTGTGGTGACCACCGCGCCCCAAAAATACCAGTTTATGTCCAAAACTGTCCGCGCTGTGCTAAATTTCCCCAGATATTGGAAGTGACCGATTTGGACACTTGCTTTATTTCCATTTATGGCTACTAATGATTGCCTTGCACTTGTTTGGGAATGTCTAGCTTGTGTGTGTTATTTTTGTGCCAAAAGCTAGATTCCCAAACAACTCTAGCTTGAACCCCTATGAACCTAATTGACCCCTACTCTAATTCACAGCAATCCTATACATCCATATACGTATCTATATCTGTGATATTTGTGGTCTTTAGCTAATTAAGAACTAAACTCATTTGTAGAGTAATGTTCACCCAACTTGGGCACCAAGTTGAATTTTGCTACTTATACCTCACACACACACATACATTCATTCTGCACAATATACTTACACAGAGAGAGAGCTTGAGAGTTGCTGAAAT
Source organism: Hydrangea macrophylla (assembly GCA_033977485.1). Lineage (NCBI taxonomy): Eukaryota > Viridiplantae > Streptophyta > Magnoliopsida > Cornales > Hydrangeaceae > Hydrangea > Hydrangea macrophylla. The sequence goes on from CM066995.1 coordinate 96,451,408, forward strand.
TCTAGTAAGAGAAGCTTCATTCCATAACCAAAGCTCGATCACCATAGCTATTGTTCATTGGAATTTTCCTTATTGGTCTTTCTTTCTCAACATCTATTTGAATCTTCAATCACAGTGAGTATTCTAAACTCACTACCAATGTAATTTCATGCTTAAGTACTGATTATATATGTATATTGAGAATCACCATTGATGAATTTTGGTATGAACTTCAAAGCTTGAAAACATGGATTTCCAAAACTTAACCAAAATCAGTTTTGTGAATGAAATATGATAGATTGTAGTGAGTAGAGTATATGGTTGTAAAATTAGAGCTTAATTCGTTCATAGGAGAAAGTATATTAAGAATTAGTTTTTGACATGTTTTAGTTTTTCATAAAATTCAAGAGATATGATTTAATTCTTGTAAAATTAACCTTGGAATCTTAATCCTCATTTAAAAACAAAGAAAATCATATAAGATAAGGCTTGGTTGATCACAGAATTGAAATGGGTCAAAAAGACCCTTGTTTTGCTGAAACAGGAAAGTCTGGGGGAAGAAGACGAAGCCTCAGCTTCATCTCGCGCCACGATCGCGCGCGCGAGAATCGCGCGAGCGGCCCGCGCGAGCGACCCATCGCGCGAGCGGCCCGCGCGCGCGAGGTAGCCTTCCCCAGGCATACGTAAGAATTCATATATATATATATAATTGAAAATTGGCTGGTCGCGCGAGCGAGGGCCGCGCGAGGACCCCTTCACGCGAGCGATCCGCGCGCGCGACCCTGCTTTCCTCAGGCAGACAGAAAAGGTTATTAATAAAATGAAAATGGGCTTATCGCGCGAGCGGCCCGCGCGAGCGACCCTTCGCGCGAGCGGCCCGCGCGCGCGAGGTAGTGCAGTTTCTGTTTTTGTCTGTTTTTCTGTTAAGGGACTGTTTGGATGAAATTTATATACTGTTAAGGCTCTGTTTGGGAATTTAGTTGATCAGAACTCTATTTGGTTATGTTTTAAGTGATTTAAACATTGTAGTATAACTCATTAATCTCCGTACGCGTGTTGTTTCTTAATTCTGCATTTTTGTTTAAGTGCATACCATTCATGTGGGTCAGTGGTACATGCATAGGGGTGTCAGTCTGTGTGGAAAAGAGTAATGGTAGTGTGGAAAGGGTATGAGATTGTGTTTGTGGTTGTGGTTGTGGTTATGGTTGAGTATGAGTTTGTGGTCGTGGTTGTGGTTGTGGTAGAGTTTGTGGAAGAGGGTATCTTTGAAATGCGACGGTGGCAAATAAGGACACTCCCTGACGCCCATGGAAGCGTTAAAGTGTGTGAAGCCGAACTCGGACATTCCCTGGCACCCATGGTAGTGCTAAAGTGTGGCCTACGGACACTCCCTGATAACTCAAGTCTGGATACTGTGTGAGGGGTCGCCCCGGTATTTGCATGGCGGTTAGGGTATTCAAAGTGTGAGGCATTGGACACTCCCTGGTACCCCGGACCAAAGTGTGAGGCAAACTGGACACTCCCTGGCGCCCCGTTGCTAAAGTGTGGCTATCTGAGTGTTTCAAAGATACCAGGAGTAGGATAGTGGGTTGTTGTGGATGTCGAGAGAAAAGAGTCGGCGAGATGAGTGTGGTACATTGTCTCATTTCACGAGTATCTGTATTTATGAATGCAAGACTTTTATTATATTCCTTGTTGTTTTATAAAATAAATTCTTTCAGTATTTTAATAATGGAAAAAGGTAAATGGGTATGATTTACATTCAAAGTCATGTTTTTAATACTCACCAGCTTCTTGAAGCTGACGACGTTGATGCGTCCTGGACATTCGTGTTCAGGCTTTTCAGGTTACAATCAGGAGGAATCATACGACTATGCTAATTGAGAATGGCTGCATCTGGAATAAAGAAACTGTTTATTTTATGCATTAAGTTTATTTGTTGAAGTTTTAAACTGTTTTGCTGTTAAGGATGACTGTAACAGACTTTAAGATATTATTTTATTTTCAAGGCGGTCTGTGCCTTAGTTGACCCCGGTTTATAAGATGTAATAAGATAGAAAATTTTTGTAAGCCTTGATTGCTTTACTCTGATTATTATGTTTTGTTGTTTGACGTTTGGGACGGAATCGATCCTTCAAACTGTCGCGACCTACGGGTCCATAAAGGAAATTAAACGCTTTCCTTATTTATGCTACGTCGGGGCGTGACAAAATAAGATATAAAACATGTAAGCATTAATCTTGATTCATAAACAGGATTTCATTCTCTTCAACATGCATACTTTTAAACATGTGACCGTGCATGAACGATGAATGATCCGTTTCTCGCTGACTCTTTTCTCTTGACAACATTCCCACAACGTATTAGGTTCGTCAGAACCTCCGACTAACAACCGTTGATTTAGAATAGCGTGCTCTACATTCGAATGATTGGTATGTTACGTAGCGATATGGCACTAGGTAATAACGTGCTCTAAAGACAACCAATCAAGATATTCAGGGCAATATCCATACTCCATCGGTCTCATTTTCATAGACTCGACACATACTATGCATGCTGACACCACTCGTGAACATGATAAGATTTTAACAGTAATTGATCATTTTCATGCTTACAATTAACATGCGGTACAATTACACTAACCATGAGGTAATACATAGTTAAGCATGAAGTACATCGTGATTAAGCATGAGTTTTGTTATAACTAAACAGGAGGTACAACAACGTTAAGCATGAGAGTACATCATAACTAAGCATATGTACAATATGATATAGTATACTAAACTATGGCGTTGATACGAACATTGATACTATAACATGGGCATTACATCTTTTACGGGTCATGAAAACATTTCTGGTTGAAAAGGTACTCACGAAGGAAGAGATAACAGTAGTATCTCGTAAGGCCCATTTGGACTTTCAAAACATAAAATAATTTAGATGGTCAAACCATAAAAAATGAAGCTTGATGAGTAAGTGACGTGTGGTCACAAACCGTGCATTAATCCGACGTCCGAGGAGAGAGACATGACAATTCTCCCATCAGTGCGCGAAGCTATCAAAAGCAAAGCATCACTAATCGATTACTAACATCATTAGCAATCGATTCCTAACTTCAACAATCGATTGTTAAGTATCTTCATCATCAAAATTGGCAAGTTTAGGGTCTACAAGCTGTTTTTGGAGCTTCGATCACCCAAACTGGGTCTTCCATTTTTCTGGTACATCATGAATTTATAAAATTTTTAAACTAAAACTCATCGTGGGTCACTCAAAATGGGAGAAACCACGAGTTGACGAAAATTTTAAATGCATGGTACATGGCATACTTATGAGTTATCAAAAATCGTTCAAACCCTAACTAATACAGACCCATATCTTTCATTTTTCATTCTCGAAACACATTTTGGTTAATGTTTTTACGTAACTCATTTTTACACCACCATATATATATATACACACATACAGGTCTATATGTATAGCATACAAAGCTACATATAAGCCTTAAAAACACTTAAATATACAGTAAAAGTGAGTTTAATATACTCATAGAGGGTTGGGGTGAAGCGTGTGAAGAGTTGGAAGCTTGGCCAAGCTATAATGGAGAGTTGGAAGCTTGACTGAGCTTTAATGGCCACTTCCTCTCTATCTCTCTCCGGACTGTTCCGTCTTTCTCTTTGAATATTTCAATGTGTGTGAAAGGAGTGGAGTGTTGCGAAGAGATGGGGAGGGTTCTATTTATAAGGAAAATCCTACACATATTAATACACACATATGGACACACACACACACACACACACACATATATACACACATATAAACACATACACAGATGTGCACATTATCAAGTGGGGTTTTGGTTATTTTTTTAATTAAGTGGTACATTATGAAACGCTCTAAAAAAATAAGTGCCAAAAAATTTCATTTTTTTTACTTAATTGGGTTATCAAACGCACTCTTAGTTTCCTGCAATTAGTTATTACTTTTATCAAACAGGCCCTTAAAATTTAATGATTTGGTAGAGTTGTATCTATCAAATATTTGAATTATAGCAACTCCTCCGTGCATTGCACGGGCTACAAATCTAGTTTATTATATAAAACTCATTAACTATTCATTTGATGTACGACTATTATAATTTGAACTTGAAACAAAGACAATTATAGAAAGTTGAAAAATTTTACAACAATAAATAAAAGTCCTTAAATGGTTGGAATTTCCATTTTTAGATGTAAAAGAGAGCAGATTTGGACTAAAACTAAGACTAATTACCATAGTTATTAAACCCTGCCCCGCCTGCCTGGTCCGACTGATGAACCGGTGACCCGGGCTATGATACGGGCTGAGTTTTTAATTTGATAAAAAAAAAAATGAATGAACATGGATTGGACTGGAAAACCTGGACGGTTCAACCAGAAATATTGAAACCCGACCGGTTTACATCGACCCACCCCAGTTCATTAATTCCATTTTTTTTTTTATGAAGGTTCATTAATGCCATTTTTAAAGACCAAGACAATAAATATGCTTATCAGGGGACCAATTAACTCGTTGGTTGGACCAATGACCCATCGACCCGCTACATCACTGGGTTGATGCATGGTCTAGTTCTAATAACTATGCAAAATTACCCCATAGAATTATTAATGGTCCACGACTTATGACTATTGTCTAGGGGTGTCACACCCCAACCCGGCTCAAGCGGATTAGGGCACGTGTAACAATGCTATAAGCGCCCGAATACACTAATTAGCAAAGAAAACATGTAAATCTTTAAGAAAAACATGAATTTAACAACATAAAATGACATTAGTTTGATAAAACAGCCTCAAGGGCAAAATAGTCATAAATAAAGTATGGTCAAATTTTATATCAAAAGATAGCTTTTTGAGTCCCGATTCCAACGCAAAAAATGGCGCGCGAATCCGAGTTTCGTTTCCGTAAAAGCCGACGTGCAGCAGATTTGAACGCGGATCGATCCATCCTTTAAAGCCGGATCGATCCGTCTTCAATATTTAAGGCAGAAAGTCCCCGAAAAGGGCCGGATCGATCCACCCTTTAACTCAGATCAATCCGGGTCTGCAGAACTTGATTTTTACTGCCAAAACCCCCTATTTTTCAAGCCAAAACACCCAACCTCAAATCAAACTTCATGGAACTTTGACAAAACATTCCAAACACAAATCCAAACTCTTCCAAATGTTAACCAAACATGTAAAACCCCATTACCAGTATAATTGGATCATAACAAATCATCAATACTAGTTCATTTGAATCAAAACAAAGTTCTTAACATTCAATTCTTGTCAAAACTAACAAATCATATAAACTTGTTGAAAATGAGTTCATAAACTTTGCAAATAACTTGATCACAACCAAAACTCATTTATAACATACACACAACTTCTTTTGAGTCAAAAGAACTCATATGAAAACCTCCAAATTATTTCAAAAGTGTTCCCAAATGTCTCCAAACATTAACCAAACACCATGAGAGACTTCAAAAGCATTTCAAAGTAGTTGAGAAGTTGGTTTAACACTCAAAGCACATTAATTCTTTACTAGCAATGTAAACTTGCATCAAATTGGACTTGATATACTATACCCTCCCAAAACTCAAGTTATTTAAACATTGGAGTTATAAAAGATCATTTTGCCCATACTTGATTAGTTATACACACACAAAACTCACAATGCTCCAACTAAGAGCTTAAACGTGCATCAAACCACATTTCTCCAACATAAGTATAACTTGTCAAACAAAAGACCCCAAATCTAGTTTTCCTTTCAAAGTTACATAATCTATAAAATTTTCCCCATACATACACAACTTATGGATAACATATTACAACCCATACCATAAGATATAACCAACACCAAATTGAAGCTTACAAATTACAAGTTTTCCAAAACATGAGTTAACTAGGACACTTCAACGTCTAGATTTATGAACGTATTAACACACATCTCATAACCCCCACACCCAACCCGTCGTATCGATCATTTCATTTCCTCCTCCCGTGCCGTACCTGCGGTGGTTATTCAATAACCACAACAGAAAATAGTATTTGTTTAAGCTTTCGCTTAGTGGGTAAAACTAATCACATGTATGAGTGTATGTCATATATAATGTACAAGTCCACAATCAACATATCATTTAGTCTCCAAAAGACCAAATATTAATTCACCGTGACGTCACTCTTGCCTTTTGCCCTTATGTGCATATAGCACCTCTAAATCACACCATCTCATATACCCTTCTATAGCTGGGTCGTCACCCACACACCTTTACACAGTTAAGTGGTGAGTACCCTTACACCGTTGGGTTTTTCCACGTCTCCTTATTATGGAGTAGATCCACGGTGAATCAACATAAGGCTTTCTTCAACCTACATAACACATAATCACATAATCATCTCAACATGGCAATCTTTGTAAAATTAGGCATAATAACTTCTAATTTTGAGTAAAGTAATCAAAGCCCACATAGATTCACATGCTAATATTCACAATTTCATATCCACGCATTAATCAACAAGAGTTCAACATGCTAGCATAAAGATTAACATATTAAATATGATTTACATTCAGCCCATGAATTAGAGTCACTCACCTCTTATAGATTTTACCCCAATAATCAAATTGCTTAATGATTCTTGGCCAAATCCTACTCTGGAGTGGTTCCTACAAGTTTTCGGCAACCGCTTGTCACCGTTTAGAGTGAGATACCAAAATTCAATGATTAAAATGTAAATAAAAGGTATCGAAACGATCGTCTCACCTCCACGAGTCTGAATACGGCTTCGATTCGTGAATTGGACGACGAATGGCGATGGAATGGCGAATTAACGGTGTCGAAGACGTATTTCCCATTCTCTCTCTCAATGTCTCTCTCTTTCTTCTTTAATTTCTGTATATTTTGAGAACAAAGCTCTCCCCTCTGACACCTAGCAACTCATGCATTGAGTTGTCAACAAGTTTTGGTTTTCTTTCATTTGCACCCCTACTAGCTCTACTTCCTTATTATGAGATTCCCCAAATATTCCATTAACTACCCAATTATTTAAATGGGTGTTTGTCCAAGACTGGTATGGGTCCCCCACATGGTCCCAAATATTTGTGAAATTGCTAACGTACATACTAATTGTGCCCTTTTTTTTTGTTGCAAAAATGCCCTTATTGGGTTAATAAGTAGATATCAAAAGTTAACTTATGAACTATGTGATGTGGAAGCAACTAAACATATACCAAGTAGTCATATAAAAAAAATGCATATAATAATTTAAATGTAAATTATGTTATATTTTATTCGTGCCCTTTCACTGGTTTCCACTTCCAAACTTGTCCCTCCTCACTGGGGACTTTTCCATGGGCGAGTCCAAGCCTCCCCTTACCTATTCCTATACAGTAATTAACATTAATTAATGCATATTACGAGATAGTTAAACCTTTCTCTCGGGTACGGGTGTTACACGGGGTATTCAAGAAAATCAAAAAATCGAAAACTGATTGAAACCAAATTGACCAAACACCGATTGGTTATTTTTTTTTTAAAGTAGCGCACAAGTTAGAACTAACTGAAAACCAACTGACACCGCCTAAAACTGACCTACCGAAACTGATTGGTTGGTTTTAAAATTACTAAAAAACCGACCACGAACACCCTTACTATTGTCCATTTTAATTGACATAACCAAATCTCCCTATTTCTCCCTTAATCCTACAAAAAAGAAAAAAAAAACGGACTACTGAATTTGGGAAAAATTGAGTAAATAAATTCGAGTTGGGCTTCATTTTCCAAAATATATTTATTCGTTTAAATTGAGTATGGTAAAAATTTTTATTTTTTATTTTTGATTATAAAGGGAATGGAAGGCTTCGAACCTTCGCTAAAGAAATGAGAGGAGTTGGTGTCTGTCGAATTGTAGCATTATCGAAGGAGTTGCTATGCAATTTTGAATCACAAATACTTCCCAAATATCCTCTAACCAAAATCCAATGGACCCATTGCCGCATGTATTTGAGAAGCATAACATTACTCTAATTGAAGGTGGTCTCATTGACTTTAAGTTTGGAAGCATATCATTACTCTAGAGAATTTGAGGGAGAGGGAGAGATATGCTATATTCTTTCTACTACACCTTTCTAGCGTCCCACATCAAATAAAGATGGGACTGGTTATGGCTAGATATATATATATATATATATATGTTGGGCATCTCTACCTAATTGCTTAAGCTTTTGGGTTGGATCCAAAATTTCTTCATAACACAAACAAAAATGACTCACACTCTCACGATGACAGACCCAACAAAAGGCTGCACAATGATAAGACCCAAAGAGGTGCACATGATAGACCCAAGAAAAGGCTGCATGTGAGGAGGCGCGTTAGATAATGTATCCCACATTGAATAAAGATGGTGTTGGCTATGACTAGATATACATGTTGGACATCTCCACCTAAATAGCTTAAGCTTTTTGATTGGATCCACGTAGTTGATACTTCATACGCCCTATCACTCCTACTTGCATAAGTATTTCCCACGGCTTTAAACAATACTAGGAGGAAAAAAATTGTAGGTTTTTTCTCCCTTCTCTCTAACTTCTGTGCTCTCCTAGCGGCCGCCTATTAGGGGCTCTCCTATCCACCAAGGGAGAGCCCTCAATTAATTTTTTTTTGCTATTTTTTGTTGCTTACAATAATATGTATCCCCTGTATCCTCTTGTGAGGGGGTTTGTCCCTCTTTGTTGGGGGTTCTGTCTCTTTTTGTTGGGCGTTTTTCCCTCCTTGTTGAGGGTTTGTTTGTTGTTTGTTTAATTTGGTTGATTGATGCGGCTAGATCTCTTTGTCTCTATATTTCGTGGTTAGATATGGCCCTAATCTACATAGACCTGCGTTAAATGGGTTGTTTGTTCGTGTCCTCTTCACAGTCACGGTGGTTTTGAATCTTGGATCTTTGTTGCGGTTGTTGGCAGCTTTTTCCTGCAAACGGCTCATTGTTTGAGCTACGCCACAGTCCATGATATCATAGTTTTGGAGATTGCAGTACAAAGCAGAAGATTGCTTTCATTTATCATGTATTTTTTTCCTTCTTCTATTTTGCATTTATTCCTTGTGAACTTGCCTTTTGGAAAATGGCATTTTCATGCTTTGCGATTAATTTTTTTTTTTGATGACTATATTGACCAAAAAAAAACCTCTTATTACCCACTTTCCATTTACATCTCCCCTACTCCCAAAACTGAGAGAAAGAAAAAATCTGGAGAGTAATAAACACTATACACAATGTATGAAATTCCTTCATCATCAACTGTCACACCCCGGAACAGCAAAAATAGAGAAAAATAAATTTCCTTTTTGAGTCCATAGGGAATAACGGGTGAATGTCACTAAATTGTCCACACCACACAGTACTAGTCCACAAGATAAACAGAAACAATAAACTGCAATAAAATAACAATATTACAATTACCAACATTAGAGTGGTCCTCAGGATCCCAACAGGTTTGGAGACAGCATATGCCTAAGTACCCGTTAAACTAAAGTTCAACAGAAATAAAACTAAATATAACTATCTTCAGATCTTCAGCTGGCATAAGGATAGTCGTCAGCGTAGTAGGCATCTTCGGCACAACCGACATTAGTGGGGCCACCCTCTGCATATTCCCCTTCCGGGTAGTAGCTGTCATCATGAGCTCCCTCACCTGTATAGAAAGGGGCAGGGTAGTCTGGATGGGGAATGTCTAGACAATAATAGCCATCAGCTTATTGAGAGCTGGGTGAATAGAAACTCACATGGTACCAATGATATAATGAAATAATAAGATATTGATGTGTCTATGATATAGTGTTACAATAGTATCTTTCTCTGTATTTCGTCACCGTTACTCAACCCTTATCGTCTTGTTAATAACAAACTCAGTACACAACTGACTCTTGGAAACAAACTTGACTATAAAACTCCTGGATACACCAATGCTCTATCTACTGTGTCATCGTAAGTCATAGATTCCTTTTACCGCGTAACACCGCAAGTCATAGAGGTCATCTACCGCGTACACCGCAAGTCATAGATAATACGTTTGTCCATCCTACGCTTTTAAGAACATATGCACAGTCCATCGCATGTCAGGGATTTAACGCTTCAAGCATCGATACATCAATTCTATTACCATGTCCTATCGTCAGATCTACCGCGTACTTATGATCAAGGTTCACCGCAAGTCATGGACACAATCGTCTGTCCACCGCGTACTATGATCAAGGTTTACCGCATGTCATAGATACTGTATCACCACAGTCATAGATACATACGTCTGTCTACCGCGTTCACCAGTTGATCAAGGTTCACCGCATATCATAGACACCTTCGTCTGTCTACCACGTACTTATGATCAACTAGTATGCATCCCTGTTCTCTTCCCAGAACTTATCAAACCTACTTAACATTATACCACTAACGATTACACGACAGCCCCTTTGTGGCTTGAGTATTCCGAGTAAAAATGAATGGATACCGAACTTATACATAAACTGCATAGTATCTAACGTTATCACATTAATCCATTATTTTTAATCACACTTATCTTTGTTGTCACATTATCTCCTGATTAACCCAAAGTCGTAAAATAGAAGTCTGAATCGAGAATTGAACATCCAACGTCTTATATAGTAAACAAAGAACTAAACCATATTCTGCAAAGTTCGATCGATTGAGCTGAGTTTGATCGATTGAGAAAAGTATTGTTCGAGCAATTGAAGTTGCTTCGATCAATTGAAACTTCAATCGATTGAACTCAGTTCAATCGCTTGAGAATCATCTTCTCCAGCAGATTCGTAAACAACAATATAAAAATATCTTACGAACATGTTTAATATGTCTAAATATACCAAAAACTTGTAAAACATTATAGTAAAGAAACCAAGTGAATAGAAACTCACTTACGGTGTGTTTGGCTTGAGCTTCAAGCTTGAGCTCCTCCAATGGTGGCACCTCTTTTCTCTCCTCAGTCTCCGTCTCTCTCTGCCTTCTCTTTCTCTCCTTCTTTTCCTTCCTCTTCTTCTGTTTCTCTGTCTCTCTCTCTCTGACTGTGTGTATATCTATATGGTTGTGTGTGCATATAAATATATATAAGTGTGTATGTATATATATCCACCTCTCTCCCTCTCTAACAAAGCTTGGGCACCAACAAAACCTCACACACACGAATACCAAACATATGTATATATAGAGGGGGAGGGGTGCAGGTGGCTATTTCTGCGTAAAACCTGGAAATCCTGATGATTACAAGTTCGATCGATCGAAGGTAGTTCGATCGCTCGAGAGCAGATTGATCAAGTTTGATTGATTGAAAATATTTTGATCGATTGACGTAGGGACCATGTATTAAATTTATGTCGGTAGGGTTTCAATCGATTGAACAAGGTTCGATCGCTTGTACTTTGAAATGCTCGATCGCTCGAAAGAGCTTTGATCGATTGAAATTAGAATTTTAGGTATGGTTAAGGGAAGTATATAGAATCTTTGTGCATAAATAATTATTGAAAATATAGGGTATTACATCAACATTGGCCCCTGGACCTGGAGGCCCTAGACCTTTCTCAAGTTTTCTTCACTCTGATTCAGAACCCCCCCCCCCCCCCGGTCTCTAATGAAGCGCCATACCAAGATCTCCGTGATCGGTGTCGGAAAGGTCGGGATGGACATAGCTCAGACCATCCTCACCTAGGACCTCTATGATGAGCTCGCGCTAGTCGATGCCAAGCCCGATAAGCTCTGCGGTGAGATACTTGATCTCCAACACGCCACCGTGTTCCTCCCGAGGACTAGGATCACGGCCGACGTGGACTACTCGATCACCGTCGGATCCGATCTCTGTATCGTCACCGCCGGCGCTAGGCAGAACCCTAGCGAGTCCAGGCTGAACTTGATACAGAGGAACAAGGCCCTGTTCTCGATTATTATGCCCCAGCTTGCAAGTACTCGCCCTATTCGATTTTGGTAATTGTTTCAAACCCGATTGATGTTTTGACTTATGTTGCTTGTAAGCTTTCTGGGTTTCCTTCTAATAGGGTTATTGGGTTGGGTACGAATCTGGATTCGTCTAGGTTTCGGTTTCTACTTGTACACACACATAGTTATGCTCAGTTTGGAATGACATTTGTAAAATGCATTGTCGTC